>JAQQTP010000080.1:24620000-27335000 GCA_029884605.1 Ormosia emarginata | reverse complement strand
AAAAAAACTTATCCTTGGTAATTTTACCCAGTTTATTTTTCACAACACTTTTCATATTCGTGAATCATTCTTGTGTGATTATCTTTTTTTGAAGTTTAGGAACATGATGCCATAAGCATATACAAAAAGGAAGAGGAGGCCAAGAGCAATTTGAGTCACAGAAACAACTCCAAAAAAGCCACAAGGAAAGCCCAACTGCCTCCCATGGTAATCTTTCACTATCATTTCCTAAAGTCAGGAGTGTCTATTGGACTATTCTTGTCACCCACATCAGATGTCACCAGGCCGAATATAGTCCAAGCTACAGGGGACGCCCAATAATACCACCTCCACCATATTGGAATTTCCTGCAAATATGAAAAACAAGTAATGATTTCAGAAAATAAGTATTGAATTGTACATATAGATGATCAGTTGAACTCATTTGCAGAAAGAAGGTATTGAATTCTACATATCCCGTGAATATTTCATATAATAATTAGAATATTTTCAAGGGAATAATTGACGCCAAGACCATTGATCCATGGACCCCAAGCAGCTTGGATCTGAGGTACAAATTGTAGAACATAAAGCAATTGAGCATGAAGTAGTAACACATAATATATACAACTATGAATCCATTTGTATGAAAATAACTCTATCATGGACATGCTGATAAATAAAATTGTTGATTGCATCTTTCTTAGATAACGAAAGCAAGAGTTCTGATTGATGGCCTGCAACTACAAAGAGTACCAAGATTATTCTTTCTAAGAACAACTTCATCTGAAGGCATTGAACATTTAGACCAATATTTATATATTGCTATTATTTAGTTTTTTTTTTATTTTTTTCTCGATTTGACAACTCTAGTAAATATCATTGTCTGTTTATGGCATTTCCTTTTCGACAAAAATTGGAAAAATGTTGCAGAATTTTTCTGGCCTAAACAATTTCATGTTCTAGCAGCAGTATTCCTCTAAATGGAAAGGATATGGATAACTGTCATTTGATAAAATGCAACAAAGCATTTTGAGCATTGTAGTTTGAGGGCCACAAAGCTTCTATAATTGAGCATAAATTTAAATTTCATAGAATTAACAGCGCAAAATGAAGTCTGAAGGCCACAAAGCTGCTAGAACTATAAAGGAAGTTCTGTAGATTTTATATAATTTGACATATAAATGGAAAATGGTAAAGGTTCACACAAGTCATATTCCTTGACTAATGCAGTAGTATAATACCCCGTAAGATGATTCATTGGTTCCCCATCATCCATGCCCCAAGACATGGTCAAACACTTCAGCACTTGAAATCATATATTGTGCCTCCATCAAAGCCACTAAGAGTATGCCTCCGTTATGCTGTATGTCAATGCATATGATCCCCTGTGGCAACATGCCAAGTATCAAGGATAAAGCTAAAACCACACCTCATAATACCCATATTGTCTGGAGATAATAGAAAATTAATTTTCTTCCTTTTTCTTTCCATGCTTCCATGTATGTTAGTATATTTTCCATTTAATTGGAAATATGGAGTGCTAATATGGAACGCTCAACCGTTCATGCAGCGAGTCTCTACTGTGTAAATTATTTTTTCTTTTGTTTGTTTAATTAAAACTATGACACATCTCAAGAAAAATTTTATTCATCCAACGAATGAAAGTAGGAAGCGCTGTACGCTCGAGCGTTCACTATCATCTCCTAACTAATATAGATAGTATATGATGTATCGACAAGAATGGTTGATGGACTTTCAAAAACCGACTTGAGCAAAGCATCTATGTCTCTGTGTTTCAAAATATAGAATCACAAATTCCACACTTCATCTTATAATTCAGCTGGAATTAAGGACTCCCCTGTTCAAGACGGCTATTAGCTGTAGTAATAGTCAAAATGGAATAGAAAAGGGACTTTAATTTTTTTAAAAAAATTAAACTTTTCATACCAGTATATATTTACAATATACAAAATAATGTACTAGGTTAACTTGTACGTTTGCATTGCTTCCCACAGAAGTCTCTGTCAATATATATATTAGCAAACCCCGTACATTTGAATTGAACGTAACATTGGTCTGTATGGTCTTTTATTTTTATTTTTGGAAAAATATTCTCATCTGAATTCTGAACCAAATGCAAGTGCATTAATATCATGGATCGGCCAGCAGAATGTTTACTTAATGAATTGTATTTTGTTATGGCATTCGTTAATAAAATTAAGATAAAAAGTTTTAAATGATTTTTTTTAATATATTAAAAATTAACAAAACCTTAATCAAAATATAAACAAATGCTTGACTTTGAATTCAAGTTTCTCTTTTTCAACACCTCTACTTCAAGCTTGATCAATGCGTTGGTAGTAGTGGTGATGGGTTTAAGAGGGAATATCTTTCTTTCCCGTAAACAAAAGGAATAAACAGAAAGCAAGCAAACTAGCTAGGTGAGAGAAAGAGCTATTATTTTTCAATGCCGCAATTATTCATTATTCAAAGGGAAAATCTTTAGCAAAGGCTGACTCAGGGTAGGCTCGAAAAAACTCCCCTCAATTCCACCCCCTCCCCCCCCCCCCAAAAAAAAAAAAGAGAGTTCTCAGAAGCACCGCATCACTTTTACGTCTACTTTTCTACTCCATGTTTCTAATTATTGGGATACCTCTCCTTTTTTTTTTTTTTTTAGGGTGGGGGGGTTTGAAATTGAATTTAGTGGCCGTAATTAAAAGTTTTGCGAAGGAAGACACTACCGACAGAGGCACATAGTGCTGATTATTCTCTCTCTTCCTTTTTTTAAAGTTTTTTTATATAAAAATTAATATTATTAAATAATTTTAAATTAAGTAAAATATAAATTGATATGATTAAATTATTTTTTTCATTCTTTAAAAAATTTATAGAAATTAATTAATATATAATTATTAAATTTAGTGAAAATAATAAAATATGTGATAAATTTTTAAAAAAGTTAATTAGTATATATTTAAAATTATTAAATGACAGATAAATTAAGATTTTTTTTTTTAAAAAAAAGACAAATAAAAAACAAAGGAGGAGGAAGTATTAAGGTATTCCAAAATGTTAAACTTTTTGGGAAGAGCTAGCCGAATCACTGATGATAAGGAATAGGCCTAAGAATTATCAATGGCTCCGAAAAATCAGTTGACTCGATTGGCCTGCCATATCTTTGACTTTGGCTATGGCTTCTGAGTAAATATCAAATAACAACACACTGGATGGTGTTCCTTTTGCATACAAACATAGTATATATATCCAATTAACGATGACAAGTGGTTAGCTTTAGTTTTCTCACTTTAATTTATATTTGGTTATAAGTTAATATTATTAAATTTTATTAAATATTTAATATATCTACTTGATAAGATAATCAAATACAATCAAAAATTTTTATCTCACTCTAATAGTATAATATTATTCTCTCCGTAATTCCCTGATATAATCTGATAGGATTTGTCTTCTACCACTACTCTCACTTTCATACCTAGAAATCAAACCATTGTATAGTCATGTGTGGCATGCTTTCCTCCACCTCGGCATCACAAAAAACGATGTCGTCCTCTTCTTCTCCCCCAACACCATCCACTACCCGGTCTACGTCGTCTTCTTCCTCACCCCCAACACCATCGGTGCCGTCGTCTCCACCGTCGACCCAACCTACACCGTCGCAGAAGTTTCCAAGCAGGTGAATGATTCCAACCACAAGCTCGTGATCACGGTTCCAAAGTTATGGCACAAAGTGAAGAACTTTAACCTCCCCGCAGTGATTCTGGGTCCCCACAACTCTCTGCTCGTGGCTTCGAATTCAAAGATCACAACTTTCAACGCATTGGTTGAACTCGTTGGGTCTCGGACAGAGTTTCCGACCAACAACATTAAACAAAGCGATACAGCGACGCTTTTGTACTCCTCTGGCACCACTAGTATAAGCAAGGGTGTGGTTCTCACTCATGGAAATTTCATTGCAACGTCTTTGATGATTGCAATGGACGATGATTTGGCTGGTCAGATGCATGATGTGTTCCTCTGCATTCTGCCAATGTTTCACGTTTTCGGGCTCGCGGTGATTTCTTACTCGCAGCTTCAGCGGGGCATTGCTGCTCCTTTTAGGAAAGAATTGATGGAGGAGTGTGCGAGATGTTTCCCCTCATGCTAAACTTGGGAAAAGAAAAAGAAGACACAACACTGAGAGAGATCTGTAATTTTTTTATCTTAAAGGGTATTATAGACATGTTAAATAATTATTATACTATCAGGATTCTTCTACTATTGGACACTAAATATATGATTGTATAAAAGTTAATAAAGTCTTTTATACTATTAGTCTTTATCCTACTATCTTATACTATCAAGTCTTATACTATCATGTGTGTCAAACATAGCCTTAGTTTCTACGTGGTTGAGCTCACCTTTTAGATGTTGGCTCACCAGCTTCTTATTTTATTTTCTTTCATCATTTTTGAAATCTTATATACATGTGTGTCTATTTTTTATCAAGAGCATCACAATGTCTTATTTTTTAAATTTACTATGAAGTGGTTAGCAAATCAATTGTTTTAATAATGCTCCTTGTTTTAATTTGTTTGGATGTAAGGTTGATGTTTATATTCTTTTTTTTAAAAAAAAAAACACTCAAAAGGAGTTTGGCTGATACTGATCTATATTATGAGTGAATATGGATGTCTGATATTCTAACTCTCTTGAAGCCGGAAGCAAAATAAGATGGCACTCTCCCTATAAAATTTATTCAGAGATTGAACAATGTAAAGTTGATTTTAACAGACAATATTCTATTATACTAATTAACAAACTATATATACTCTCGACCTCACCCCTTTCCAGTTACCCGAGAAGAATATGATTACAATTTGTATATAATATGAAGTTGTTTAAAAAAATTTAAAAAAATTAAAGTGGACAACTTATTGATGGTTTTGGTTCATAAATTCTCTCTTCATCAGCTTTTTAGAAAATGCTTTAAAAGATTCTTGAATGCATAATAGAGAAGAATAGAATTTTTAAACAAGCAAAAGAATGATTGAAAACTAATACGATTGAAATTGAATATTTCAACATACAGATTTGTCATTTCTACAAAAGATAACCATCTAACTAACTTGCTATATCTAACTAATTGCATTAACTGTAAACCAACTGAAACTAACTATCTAACTGCTGCTACTGTAACTAACCAACTAACCAATACGTTTAATTAACTAACACTAATTGCTATGTTAACTTAGTGTGCCAGGTGGATTTATTCCAACTGGATAACTGTTAGCTTAATACCCCCCACAAGCTAGAGAGTGTGTGTTAAGCATTCCCAGCTTAGAAGTGAGCAAGAGAAAACTCTTTGGTGGCAGAGCCTTGGTACATACATCAACTAATTGAGCACCAGAAGGGATAGGAAGAAGATGAATGATGCCTGCTTGAACCTTATCTCTGACAATGTGACAATTAATTTTTACATGTTTTGTCCGCTCATGAAAAATCAGATGTGCAACAATGTGTAATGCTAACTGATTATCACAATAAAGAAGAGAATGTTTGATGAATGGTACTTCAAGATCTTGCAAAAGATAAGTCAGCCATTGCAATTCACAAATGGCAGTGGCCATGGCATGATATTTAGCTTCAAAAGAAGATTTGGATACGGTGGCTTGTTTCTTGGATTTCCAAGAGATCAAGGAGTCTCTTAGAAAAATGCAATAGCCAGTAACTGACTTGCGGCTATCCAAACAAGCTGCCTAATCTAAGTATGAGAAACCTTTCAACTGTGATGCAAAAGATTTTGGAAAAAAGAGACCTCGGCCAGGGGAAGCTTTGATGTACCTCAGAATTCAAATAGCAGTCTGGTGATGAGATAACATTGGCTTGGCCAAAAACAAGGTCCACACATGTAAGAAATTCCCAACTATCATGATTACCCTTGAATGCAAATTTTGTATATGAATGATTTCCCAAGCTCATGTGTTTAAGATCATTTCCTAATCATGAAGAGCAAGATAGATGAATTTATAAAATGCACATGCACTCTCAAAAGAATGTCTTTCATCCCTTTCTCCACTAATGAAGGCAAGACAGAATCAAAGACCATGAGGGTCTTTTAAGCTTGTAATCTAAGGCTAAGGGTAGTGGCTAAGAAAGAGGGGAAATGATTTGAATTCAAATATCAAACACATAATCAACCACTTCCATTGAATCAAGCCAAGCATGTATATGCACAAACGGAATCCACATTGAAGAATCA
Organism: Ormosia emarginata; assembly: GCA_029884605.1. NCBI lineage: Eukaryota > Viridiplantae > Streptophyta > Magnoliopsida > Fabales > Fabaceae > Ormosia > Ormosia emarginata. Next base: position 27,328,759 of record JAQQTP010000080.1, on the reverse strand, counting down.
ACCTTCTTTATTCCATTTTCTCATCATTTTTTTTTTGTATTTATAAGAACATATGTACATCCTTATTTTCATTGCAAAAGGGCTTCAATTTACACAACAGCCTACTTATTCACTTTTTTTCTTTCTTTTTTTTAACACTATTTTTGAATGAAAGTTGGTAACCACAAATTTCTGGATTCTTAGCATCATGCAAAACACTTTGGCTCAAACTAACAGAATTGCTCAATCATGTGTTCAACAAGGGACCTGTAATGAGAGGAAGAGATTTTCCTTTCACAAGCATAGTTAAGAGGGTGGAGAGATTAGGTTAAAGAAGGAACATGTCACACACACGCACACTAGGCTTCAAAAGGGGTACTAGGAATATCATTCAATCAAGGTTGGCTTGAAAAGTTCAATCGGTCCAAACAAATGCCCTAGTCATTTCCTTGAAAAAGCATTGCCTAGGATTTCACCTCAAAAGGGAATCAGACAAGCCTCTAAGATGCCAAAATTGACTATATACATGCCTTTTATAAATTTTCTCTAATCATGCAGTTCATTCATATTCCAAGATCCACTACACACACAACAGGAAAATGCGCTCACACATTTATAACAAAAAGTGTAAGCACAAAATTTGAATTTTTTACAAGTGATTTCCCATGCAGTGAAGCATATCCTTGATCCACACAATCATTGGATACTCAAATCAGAATCTAGGCATGCACAAATTCAACTTGCTTCTAAGCACACTCATCAATTCAATTCATAATCCTCGTAGCCCTCAAGTCATAATCAAGCTCACTCAGATCCGAAATTTGGAAGAAAAAAAAATTCAGCAAAAACAAAGGAAAGAAAAGGAGTCAATATATATATATATATATATATATATATATATATATATATATATATATTGGAAAACAATGATTCAGCAAGCAATAAAAAAAGATCATAATTCTTCCCCAAACCTAAGTCATGCAGTGTCCCACTATATCCAAAAGAAATAAAGTCTCCAATACAGTATGTACAGTGAACTGAAAAATAAAATAGAAAAATAAAGCAGAAAAAAGTATGAAAGCAAAAGGCCTTGGTGCCTCAAAGCAAGTCTTCCTCATCAAACAGGTCATCTCCATCGGCTCCCATCTCTGTATCATCCGCAAGTGGTGGAGGTGGAGGAGAAGGTGAAGCTGCAACTGGTGGAGTTGCAAATAGAGGAAATGCGGGAAAATCGTCCATTGGGCGTCCTTGACCCAATGCTATCCAGTGAATACTTTGGTAAATCACAACTAGCATCCCTTGCTGCGTAGCCAGCATCGCTTGTTGCTGATCCATACGCTAATCAACAGAAGCAACCCAAGCAGCATTAAAGACTAGAGCAAGTTATGGGAATGGTGCAGGAGCAGGCTAGGGATCTACAGCTGGGGGCTAGCCTGGGGCTTGCCGATGCTTCTCCTGGGCAACCATGATTGTCTAAACTGTCCTCTCCGTCATAGGAGTCTTCAGCTTCACACAGACTTCAGTGTCTTTCCAAGACACGTGAGCTCTCTCACAGAGTTGACAGATAAGGAAAGGAAAAAATAGTGATTTGAGCATAGAAGTGATGCACAGTCTGATCTGGTCATATAGTATCTGAGCAATGTCCACTTGCTGCAGACTGTGGATTGCATACAATATATATGCCCGTTCTAGATAGATCTCTAACCTATGCTCAGTGGGGAGCAAGCAGGAACACACAAAGTGATTCCACGGGCGCAGCTCACAGTGCAAGCTCTCCTGTTTGATGAATCAGATAGATTGATCTGAGTTCCGTTAAACTAAACAGGGAAGGCAGGATCACAGATGTTGGTCATGACTATGCTGAAGGGGGTTCTTCCCTCCTCTTCAGGTAACTGTAATGTCCAGTAAGCACAATGAAGTTGAAGAGGGCCAAGGTCTATAACCTGGCAAATGCGTTCCACAGAATAATCAACCACCTTCCTTCTGACCCTGGTAGTTGTAGTAGAACGCTTCTTAGCATGAGCATTGACATAGAATTCCTTGACTACAGTAGCCACAGGCTCCTCAGTGGGATGCTCTGCAAAGGTCTTCTAGTTGAGTGCTTCAGTAGCATCAGAAATGGCAAGATAGCGTGCCATATTGATACCATGGAACCCCTTTTCTGGAATGATGTTGATCTTGCGCAGATACTACCAGAAGTAATCAGCGTCTTCAGCATAGCTTGGTCCAGCCTCAATAGTTTTGCGTTGTCTTTTGGACATGTTTGGTAAAAACCTGAAAAAAAAATGGTTATTACCATTTAAACAAATAGTGAAAGGTACAACCAACGCAATCATTCAGACTAAATAAGCATAGATTATCAACTTAAGCATGCCAACCAAATAAGAATAAGAGTCACTTTAAGCAAAATGCATAATTGAGAAACATTGATAAATGAGGCTTATTCTATCCAAGTATCCAAATCAAGGCCACCCCCAAACCTAGGGAGAAAATATCATGCCAGCAGCAAGCAACCAAATAAAACAAATATCAGAAAAAATAGAATATCAATGCACTCTTGCATAGGTTTAATCAAAACAAGTTTGTCATCAATAATCCTCAGTTATTGTGCCCAGAAAACCCTCAAACCTACTCATGTGCAAGTAGTAGCCTAACCAAAACACAACCACTTAACAATGAATAGTCCAACCAATTAACAACATAACTAAAGCATTGCCCAACCAGAGTAAATAACACAACCTAAATGATTCAAAAATTAATCCAATCTTAGACCAAACCAGTTCAAAAACAAACGAATTACAATCTAACCCCAAAAGTGACAACAGATCTTTAAAAAAAATCAAAATGGTAATTCAAAATGAATATAGAGCTCAAGCATCATAACAATAGAAATTAACATCCTCCAATCTCATCACAACATCACCACATCAATCATGCACAACCCAGTTAAATTTTAGCTGATGCAATTGACTCACACTATTAACAGAGCATATCATACCCAAGTTATTCTAAGTGAAGCATAGCACATCCAATTTAGTCATATGGTGAACAATTTAATCACAACTAAACAGCCACATCAGTTAAACAACTTCGAAGTCTATAGAAATAGAGAAAAAAAATGGAACTCACCGTGGATGAAGCAACAAATGGCACAAAGCACCCAAAAGCCATGTAGCAGAGAAGGCAAAATCAAAATCAAAACCAAAACCAAAAAGAACAAGGGAATGAGATTATGGAAAATGGTGAGGTAGCTACGGTGGTGATTAGGGTAGGGGAAATGGTAGCAGGAAGAGGGTTGGAGAGGAGGTGGTAGGGTTCGTAGGAGAGGGTTTAGCCATGGGATACAGTGGTGAGGGTGAGGATGTGGGGAGGGAAGAAAAAGATACGGTGGAGATGGAATGGTGGGGAAGAAACTACGGTGGCTATGGGGGGAAAGGAAAAGCTTGTGGAGAAGAAGAGAAAGAGTACGGCATACTGCTCTATGTATGAAGAGGTGAGAGAAATTAGAAAATAAGTTAGGGCTTTTAGAGAGGGAATTAGAAAGAAAAGAAAGGGTTGATGCATTTTGTGCAGCAATAGACTCATCACGCTTAGGCGTGGTTATTAATTTGAATTTTTTTTTTATTTGTTTTTGAAATAGCAACACCACGCCTAGGTGTGGAAAACTCGCTCCTAGGCGTGATGCTTGCAGGCCAAAAATACTGAAAACGCAGAGAAGACCATGCCTAGGCGTGAAACAGACACCCCTAGGTATGGAACTCTCTGGAAATTCTCCCTGTTGCAACTGAGACCTCCACGCCTAGGCGTGGACTTCTAGACCTCAAATCCGAACAGAACAGCCAGCATACCCAACTTTTCATACATCTAACACACATTTCTCTCTCTCAAACAACTAAGAAACAAAATAGGCATGTCAACAACGATTAAGGCATCAATTTAAAAAGTAAAAACTATCGGAACTAACAAAAACAAAATCAAATCATGAAGACAAATGCAAAATCATGCATAAAAGTATCATAAGTTAAGAGATAAGGTTAAGAAATTGGGATGCCTCCCAACAAACGCCTTATTTAAAGTCCTGGCTAGACTTTGCAGACTCTCAAGATGGAGGAGCGAGGGTGAGTGAGGTTTTGTGCCTATCCACCTCTCCACCTAAGTAGAGCTTGAGCCGCTGACCATTGACCTTGAAGGTTAACTTTTAAATTGGGTCTTCCAAGGTTACAACACCATGAGGAAACACTTCCACAACAAAAAATGGACCTGACCATCTAGATTTGAGCTTGCCAGGAAATAGTTTAAGCCTTGAGTTGAATAGGAGAACCTTCTAGCCTGGTGCAAAGTTTCTTGGAATAATACGATTGTTATGCCACTACTTCACCTTGTCCTTATATATCTTAGCATTTTCATATGCTTGTAGACGGAATTCCTCAAGTGCATTGAGTTGCAACAATCGTTTCTCTCCACAAGCTTCAGAATCTCAATTCAATCTCTTGATGGCCCAGTAAGCATGGTGCTCAAGCTCAACAGGAAGGTGATAAGCCTCGCAAAAAACCAATTGATCTGGGGACATGCCAAGAGGGGTTTTGTAAGCAATGCGATATGCCCAAAGAGCGTCATCCAGCTTCTTCGACCAATCCTTCCTAGAAGGGCTCACAGTTTTCTCCAGAATCCACTTCAACTCTCTATTAGAAATCTCTGCTTGGCCACTTGATTGTGGATGGTAGGTTGTAGCTACCTTATGTGTCACCCCGTATCTGGCAAGTAATGCAACAAAGTGCTTGCTGCAGAAATGAGATCCTTCATCACTAATAATAGCACGAGGTGTGCCAAACTTTGAGAAAATATTCTTTTTCAGAAAAACCAAGACCACCTTGGAGTCACTAGTGGGTAAAGCACAAGCTTCCACCCACTTTGACACATAATCCACTGCTACAAGAATATAATGGTTGCCGAAAGATGATACAAAGGGCCTCATAAAGTCTATGCCGCACACATCAAAGAGTTCCACTTCCAAAATGGAGTTCAAGAGCATCACATTCCTCCTTGAGATATTGCCAGTCCATTGACATCGATCACAGTTAGCTACAAAGGAGTAAGAATCTCGAAATAGAGAAGGCCAATAGAAGCCTGATTACAGCACCTTAGCCATTGTCCGTTTACCCCCATAATGACCTCCATATGGTGAAACATAACATTGCTCAAGTATCGCATTAGTCTCCTCTATAGGAATGCATCTCTTAAGCACTTGATCAGCACACTACTTAAAGAGAAATGACTCATCCCAAATAAAATATCTGACATCATGAAGAATTTTTTTTTTCTGATGATAAGACAATTCAGATGACACCAATCCACTCACTTTGTAGTTAGCAAAATTAGCATACCAAGGATCTGAACTAGCAAACACAACAAATAATTGTTCATCTGGAAACGTCTCACCAATCAAGGTTGGGTCTTGCTAATACTTCTCATTCTCTAACCTGGAAAGGTGATCAGCCACCTGATTTTCAGCACCATTTCGGCCTCTAATTTCAAGATCAAACTTTTGTAATAATAACACCCAGCGAATTAACCTTGGCTTAGATCTTTTTTGCTTACTAGATACTTGATGGTAGAGCGATCTGTGAAGATAATGACTTTGGTGCCAACCAAATATGCCCTGAATTTGTCAAAAGCAAACACTACTGCAATGAGCTCTTTCTTAATGGTGGTGTAGTTCAACTAAGCATCATTGAGTGTCTGACTTGCATAATAGATGGAATGAAAGATTTTGTTCTTCCTTTGGCCTAACACTGCTCTAATTGCATAGTCACTAGCGTCACACATGAGCTCAAGCGGTAAGGTCCAATCTGGAGTAGTGATAATGGGTGCTGAGACAAGCCTCTTCTTCAATTCCACAAAGGCTTTTATACAGGCTTCATCAAACTTGAAAATCATATCTTTTTCTAGCAAGTTACACAATGGTTTAGCAAGCTTAGAGAAGTCTTTGATGAACCGCCGGTAGAATCCAACATATCCAAGGAAACTTCAAACTCCCTTCACTGAAATTGGTGGAGGAAGTTTCTTAATCACTTCAATTTTAGTTCGGTCTACTTCCATTCCTTTAGGTGACACTCTATGCCAAGTATTATTCCCTCTTGGACCATAAAATGACACTTCTCCCAATTAAGCACCAAATTAGTTTTCTCGCACCTTTGCAACACTAGGGCCAAGTTCTGAAGACAACCATTAAAGGAATCACCAAAAACAGAGAAGTCGTCCATGAATATCTCTAAGCAGTTCTCCATTATATCAGTGAAAATGACCATCATATACCTTTGAAAAGTAGCAGGGGCATTGCACAACCCGAAGGCATTCTTCTGAAAGCATAAGTACTATATAGGCAGGTGAATGTTGTTTTCTCTTGATCATTCGGGGCAATCACAATCTGATTGTAGCCTGAGTACCTATCCAGCATCTAATCAATAAATGGTAATGGAAAATGATCCTTTCGAGTTACAGTGTTAAGCTTCATGTAATCCATGCATATGCGCCATCCCATGACAATCCTGGTGGGAATCAAATCATTATTCTAATTTGCTACAACCGTCATTCCACTTTTCTTGGGCACACACTGAATTGGGCTCACCCAATTGCTATCAGAAATAGGGTATATGATACCCGCATCCAGCCACTTGATAATCTCCTTTTTGACAACCTCCTCATGATGAGATTGAGGCACCTCTGATGTTCAATAGTTGGCTTGTGATTAACTTTCACCAATATTTTGTGCATGCAGATGGTGGGGCTAATACCTCTAATATCCGCAATAGACCACCCCAAGGCCTGTTTGTATTCCCTGAGCACTCTGAGCAACTTGGATTCTTGCTCTTCTGACAAGGATAAGGAAATGATAACTGGCAATGTGGACTCCTCCCCTAAGTATGAATACCTCAAATGATCAAGCAGTGGCTTGAGCTCCAACTTGGGTGGAACTATGGGTTGATGAAGACCAGAAGGGAGTGGATCGCGGCGGCCGAGCTTATCAAAAGTATGTTCAACGGGGTCAAATGACCTGAATTTCTCCAAAACTCGGTGACACGTCAAACAGTTTAATACATTCCATCACACCATCCCTATCTAGATGTTCATGTATGGATGTTAATGATAAAGTAAGGGGATCATCAGTAAAATTAGTATAGAATGCAATATTGACTACTTGATTAATCATACCTAGGTAAGAACACTCTTCATGGTCATTGGAAAATTTCATGGATTTGTAAATGTTAAATGTTACCTTATCCTTATTGACCTGCATTGTGAGCTCACTTTTTTGGACATCAATCATAGTCTTACCCGTGGCCAAGAAGGGTCTCCCAAGAATTAAGGGCACATTGCGATCCTCTTCCATGTCTAGAATGATAAAATCCGCTGGCAAGATCAACTTGTCCACCTTGACTAATACATCTTCTATGACCCCTTTAGGGTATGTGAGAGAACGATCAGCCAGTTGCAAGGTAACTGAAGTCGGCTTTGCCTCCCCCAAACCTAGCCTTTGAAAGATGGATAAGGGCATCAAGTTTATGTTTGCCCCTAGATCACACAAGGCTTTTCCAAAGAATTGGCTCCCGATTGTGCATGGAATGGTGAAGCTCCCTGGGTCTTTCAATTTAAGAGGTAGCTTGTTCTGCAAGATTGTACTACACTCCTCTGTGAGAGCTACGGTCTCATAATCCCTCAATTTCCTCTTCTTGGATAAGATGTCCTTCATGAACTTCACATAACTCGGCATTTGTTCTAACGCCTCAGCAAATAGAATGTTGATGTGAAGCTTCTTGAAAATCTCCAAGAATTTTTAGAATTGAGCATCAAGCTTCTACTTTGCTAGCCAGTTAGGGAAATGTAAAGGTGGTGTTATGGGCTTGTCCTCCTTCTTCTTGTCTTCAACCCTTTCCCTAGCAATTTTCTTATTTTTCTCAACCTCATTGCTCACAACCTTTTCATCTTGAGCCACCTTCATTTATTCTTCAAGCAATTTGGTCATTGGATTACCTTCTATCTCTTTCCCACTCCTCAATGAGATAACCTTGCAATGCTCATTAGATGCACCCTTAGGATTGTTGATGGTGTCACTTGGGAAATTCCCTGGGGGCCTGTTATTTAGAGCTTGGGCAAGTTAGCCCACTTGAGTCTCAAGATTCCTCAACGAAGCTGCTTGGCTTTGCATCAATGCATCATGACATGCTAGCCTTGAATCAGTCTTAGTCATACAATCTTGTTGACTGGTCATAAACTGAGCAAACATCTTCTCCAAATTGGAAGTTGAAGTCGATGTCGAAGTTTGGGCTTGAAGAGGGCTCTGTTGTTGAAAATTTGGAGGAGCACGAGGTGCTTGATTATGCTAATAAGAAGAGGAAGAGCCTTGAACATTTTCACTCCATGAGATATTAAGATGGTTCCGCCAACTGGGGTTATAAGTATTACCAAAAACAATGTTGTGACTTAGTTGACGGAATTGACTAGCATATTGTACACTCTCCAAGCTAGTCGTACAATTAGTAGTGGAATGATAATCCCCACAATGATCACAAATTTTTGCTGAACTATTAGCTCCATTGGTTACTGAATTTACTCCCATTGTGTCAATTTTTTTAGAAAGAGCAGCCACTTGAGCTGTAAGTGAAGTGAGACCATCCAACTCATGTATGCCGGTAGCCGTTCTCCTAGGTGTAACCTTTTCTGCTGGCCACTGATAGTTGTTGTTAGCCATTTCTTCCAAAAGTTCATCGGCTGCATCCACCGTCTTGCTCATAATAGCCCATCCAGCTGCTACATCAATTATGGATCGAACTGATGTTGTCAAGTTATTGTAAAAGGTATGTACTAACATCCATTTTGCAATACGATAATGTGGGCACTTCTTTAACAACTTTTTGAATCGCTCCCATGCTTCATACAAGGTTTCTCCTTCGAATTGCTTGAAGGACAAGATGTCATTCCTGTATTTCATTACCTTTATGGGAGGAAAGAATCGATCCAAGAACTTCTGAGCCAACTCTTCCCTAGTAGTGATAGAATGCTCCAGTCAGGAATGAAGTCATGCCTTGGCCCTATCCCTCAAAGAAAAAGAGAAGAGCCTCAAGCGAGCTACATCACCAGTCATCTCGTAATGCTTGAAAGTATCACATATCTCCAAGAAGTTGGCTAGATGAGCATTAGGATCTTCATGGGGTAAATCTCTAAATTGCACATTATTCTGAACCATCTGAATAATTGCAAGCCTGATCTCAAAAGTTTGTGCTTGTACTGCTGGCCTTCTAATGCTAGATCAGATTTCTCTAGCATTTGGGGTGACATATTCCCTCAAGGGTCTTTCAGTATTTGCTTCCTCCGTCATCTCAGATTTGTTAACCAAAGTTAGTGTTGTTCTTGTACTTGTTGTGCTCTTAGCAATCTACGAACTGTCCTTTTGATCTTAGGATCGTAAGGAAATCGAGACACACCTTGAGTTCTTCGCATACAAGAGCCAAATACCTAAAAATCAAAAAATGCAAAACAAAGGAAACTTGAAATAAGAATTGTGAATAGATGTAAGAAATAATATAAAATCTAAACTCAATCCCCGGCAACGACGCTAAAAACTTGTTAGTCCAAAAATCCGCAAGTGCACGGGTTAACAAGTAATATATAAGAGTTAGAGTATCGTGTCCCAAGGGATTGACAATTAGAACAATGCTAAAACTTAATCAATATCCACAAAATTTTATCCAAGTAATCAAAATATGAGAGTGAATTGTAATTAAAGTAACAAATTAAAAGAAGTAAATAAGAATGCACCAAACACTAATTTCACAGGAAAAAGATGAGAATGATTAAAGCCTAGCAGTCCCTATTCACTTGCTACTTCAATGAATAATTATAATTAACAAACATCTATCAATGAAATGATATTTGTTAGCTAATAACCATCAATAGATAAGAGCCTGTGTCTATGATAATTACCCATGTGAAACCTATCTAACCACTATGTGTCCATGTAAGCTAGCATAAGAATCATTTATTGAGACTATTTATCAAACACTTGTCATGCAGGACCAAAAGATATGTGTCCATCCCCTTAGTTAATCAACACACCCAAACCAATTAAATGTAATTCAACATACATCAACCATACCATGTCCATATTCACAATTTCCTATTTCTAGTACAATTAGTATAATTGGCTAGCTGACATGGATAATAGTTTTAATTATAACAAGCATGAAGATGATGAGAAGACCAAGTCCAAAGATCTTCAAAGATTAGCTTTAGGACTTAGGGTCTCTATGTACGGAGCTTTTATTGAATATGTTATTGTTTGTTTTAAAAAGATCTAAAAACCTATTCCTTATAATTTAAACTAAAGTTTTAATATGATTTTTGAAAGATCAAAAGATTTTAGAAAATCGAAAATTACCTGGGCAGTTTTCTAAAGGTCTTTCAAATGATTTTTAACAGGGGTATTCGAATAGAGCCCATGGTATTCGAATAATCATGTTTTATATCTTCATATGTTTTTTTGTTTTTCAAAGTGCTATTTGAATAGTTTGAGAAGTATTCGAATAAACTTCTTCTGAACTATTTTCACAAGTTTTTTTGAAACAGAGGTATTCGAATAACCTTATAGGTATTCGAATAACTTCCTGCAGAATTGTTTTTCACTAAACAATGGTATTTGAATAACCATGAAAGTATTCGAATAACCCACGAATCCTGTTTTAGAAAGAAACTGACATATTTCGAAATCAAATATGAATTTAATTCTCCCAATGACTCTTTTCTTCATTGCTCTATAAATAGAGACATTAGGTCTCTTTTGAAGGTGGTCCAATCATCTGAATTACCAAAACGTTGAGATATCATCCAAAACGTTGAGATATCATAAGAGAGCTTCTTAGTGTTTCAAATTGTAATATTTACTCGTTGTGAGAGTTTCTCTTCGTCTATATTTTGGTTGTTTGTGAGGGTGAGGCATCCCTCAGTAAAAGGGTGAGATATCCCCTGTTGTAAAGAATGTGAGGTATCCTTCAAAGGGGGTGAGGTATCCCTCTAGTAAATAGGGTGAGGTATCTCTGTTTGTCGAGGCTCAAGCACAAGAGTGAGGTATCATAAGGCGTGAGGAGTGCTCAAGTTTGTAAAGGTTGCAGACACCTATTTTAAGCATGAAGATATAGTGAAAAATCTCGAACTGTGTTTCGAGGACTGTAGGCCACAAGTGGTTAGTGGCTGACCCGGGATAAATATCATGCCTGCTCTTCTCTCCTTTATCTCTTTATTTTCAGCAATTTATTTAATATTGCTTACCTATTTATTTGTTGTGTTTAAAGCTTTCTATTATCTTCCTTATTCTCGCATTTGTTTAATATTTAGCTTCGAAGAAATTTGCTTTTATAAGTGTTTGCGAAAAGTTTTAAATACTCAATTCTTCTCCCCCTCTTGAGTACTGAAGTCACTTGGGTAACAATTAGAATACTAAAATCATGCAATTGATGACCAATCAATAACAAGCATTAAACATAGATATAAAAGAACAAAACCAATTTCATTGAAAGAATATCCAATCAAATTATAAGATAATCAAATTCATAGCAAGATCTTAGAGAGCCCCTAGAATAGGGTATAGTTACACATCATGAAAGAGGAAAAAATAAATGAAATCAAATGATCCATCAAGTTACAAATGAAGAGGGAAAAGAGAAAGAATGAACAAAAATGGAGAGATTCCAAGCTTGATCTTCTTCCTTGATCTTGATTCTCCCCTGAGTCAGCTCCAATCCCAATGAATTCTTCCTCCTCTCACTTGCTCTCTCAAGTTCGTGCTTAGGTCAAAGCTGGAGATACCTTTCTTTCTTTCAAAAATCAGATTATAAAAGCTAATCTTGTGTGCCAGGATTTTTCCACCCCTAGGCGTGGTTATGATGCACGTGCCCTCCTCTGCTGGCCACGCCTAGGTGTGACTTTCCCACACCTAGGTGTGGATGCCTCTACCTGATAATCTAGGAAACCTAAGAGTGTCACTCCTAGGCGTAGATGTCTTTGCCTGAGTTAGTCTAAAAGCCTGAAAGGACCACGCCTAGGCGTGGATTTGTCACTCCTAGGTGTGGGTTGACACCTTTTCCTTTTCTCTAGCATCCTTCCTCATTTGAATTCTTCTTTGCTTCCTTATCCCTTCCAAAATCTTTCCATCTTGAATATCTGCTTCAAAACAATGCTTAAATTCATCAGGCCATAATCCAACTCAATTCCTTAAATACAACATACAAACATTCAATTCTTAAACATTTGAGATACAAAGCTTAAATCATCAAAATCATATATGAATTGGACCATTGGACCTTAAAAACTTAAGGATAACATACTCATAATCATTCAAATTCAAGATAAATAACTTCATTTCCTGAAGTTATCACAATTCTTCATGTAAGCCTGCAATTCTGAGCTTATCCCTTTGTGAAAATCTGTCTTTGAAGTCTAGCCTGTAACACCCTGAATTTCCTATCTCTTAAACAATAATTTTAACAGTTAACAGAATTTTACTATTTAGTAATTTCTGTGCACTGTAAAATTATTTTGTTTATTCCGTCAACCGTATTTGATCGTTTTGAGTGATTTACTCCGTGTCGAGAAAATAATAATTTTCGGTAGGAGAAAAATCTTTAAATATTTATTTCTCTTGATCGTTAATTATTTTTAATAATCTAACTTGATTTTCATACGTTTTCTAATATTTGTGATTTTTGTGGATGATTATGAATTTTTTTGTATGTATGTAGGCCCGTGGGTTCCGTGGGTCCAGTAAAAATTTTTCTACGCATTCTCAGAAAAATTTGTATTCTTTGAAAAATTTTTAGACGAGAACAGGGGATCTTACTAAACCTGAATCCGAAAACAGTTTTAGAAATTTTCTTGTACTGTATTTTGTACTGTATTTATTTATCAGACAATAAAAATACAGTAAATATAATCTTTCGTAGGTTTTTAGCAGATAAAAACAGACATTATATTGCTTAAGTCAACATTGGTGGTTTGGATATCCACCATTGATTTAATTAACGACGGAGACTTGATCTTGATTTAATCAATGATGGAGATTTGATCTTAAAAGTAAATAGGATTATTTATAATCGTTAGATGGAGATTAAATCAAGGGTAGAGATTTAGTTTTATATAATGGCTATGACCATTTACAACCATTGGATTTAGAATTGATCAAGGGTGGAGATTTGGTCTTAAAAAGTAACAAGAATTATTTATGACCATTGGATGAAGATTTAATCAATGGTGAAGATTTAGTCTTAAAAAGTGACAAAGACTAATTATGACCCTTGGATTTAAAGTTTGAAGGAGCAATCTTGACCCTTCATTTTGGAGACACATCCAATGACTAGAATTTAAAGGAGAAAGATCCAATGACCTAGATTTAGTCTTTTAATTAAAAGTCTATCTTAATCCTAACCATTGAATTAATCAATGGCTTAGAATGCTCTAAATAATGGCATGAAAAGATGACAAATTATTAAGTGCATAATGCAAGGTGGGGGACGATTTTGTGCTTCATTTTGGAGCTAAAGAAAAAGCTTTATGTCATTATTAGATGTCTTGGTCAATTATACATCATTATTGATCATTTTCCTAAAGCAAAAATATTTTCTTTTTTCTCTCTAAGCATAGCTACGGCCATGCAAAGCTAAAAAGGGGCCAATTTGATTCAATAAATTCATGTTCCATTATTTGTATTACACAACAAAGAAAATAGTCAATAATGGAGACTTGCTTCAAGGAAGCTACGGTAATGCATCCATTTGTGAAGCAAATTATTATAAATCAATTCCTATCATTTTCTATCAACTTGTCTTAGTCAACATGCATTATTATTGATTTGTTTGCATCCTTAGGAGAGTGTTTGGAAGGGGGGATGGTTTTGGAGGCCTTAAGGCCATAGCAACAAGTCTATGACCATTATTACTCCATTTTGGTCATTATTGATATCATTGATCACCTTTGTCTCCTCCAAAAAGTCAAAGCTCTTCAAAACAAATTTTCACTCCTTTCTTTTCTCCTCTATGTTTCGGCCATGACCATCAAGAACACCTTCCATCACTTTTTAATTTCATCCAACCATACATCTTGAATCTACATGATATTCTAAGCAACTTTTATGTTGGAGATTTTCTCTAAATCATTCATCTTCATGGACTTTCTTCAAGATCCATGTTATGGAATATTTATGGTGAAGTGTAAGAAGACTTCATTTCTTCTCTTTTTTTTCATGATCTAAACCATGTTTGATCCATGGTTCCTCTTAATCAAGCTCAGTATACTAATTTTTATGTATTTTGTTTTGTATTTGAGAAGCCATTGGTAGTGAAGAACTTGGAAAAAGAAGCAAAACAAAGAGTGTTTGAGGATCTTCAAGAGGTAAGAGGGAGATCCATCTCACCAACCAAGCATGGTGGTGAGAGATGGTCTTATATTTGATGGGTGTTAAATCTATGTGAGGATTCATATCCATGGTCATGTAATAATTTATATGTGTTTATGAGCTTTGATTAATTGCCTATGCTTAATATGCTTTGCATGAGTTTATGATTTTGATGGTATACTTATACTATGCATGATGATAATATGACATACTTTTAATATATATATATATATATATATTATGTATGTATGTGTATGCCATGATTTGATGATGGAAAGAAAATTAATTTTGGTCCCAATGGCCAAGGAAGAGCTACGATTTTGATGCCCTTGGTTAGGGTTCATGTTGAAATTTTTCAAGAACAAGGGAATTAATTTTTGATCCCTAGAACATGGTGAATTTCGGTTAAGACACCTTAAGATAGGTGTTCACAAAATTAATATTTTCTTGAATGATGAAAATGGATGTTTAGAAAAAGCAAGGAAAATAAATAAAGAGTTTATTTTTCAAAGAGTACATGAACACGGTTTTAGAAGGATTTTTATTGATTTATTTTGTGTAAAAAGTTTCTAAGTGTTTTACTAAACATGAGATTTAAATGAAAATAGCAATGATGATTTTAAAGGATTTGTAAAGAAAGTGAAAACGGATTTGCAAAGAAAGTGAAAAATGGAAATGAACAAATAATTTGATTTTCAAAGACTATGAGTCTTACATTTTTGTAAAAGATTTTTAATGGTTTTGTTTGTGTAAAATCATATCAATTTAAAAGGAAAAATATTTGATGGTTTCAATAGTCATGTCCACGTTTTTTTTAAAGGCTTGTAATGTCTTGATTTTTATGAACAAAGTGATTTTCAAGGTGAAAACGTAATTTGATTTAATACAAGGAATTTTGAAAGGGAATCAAAGTGTTTTTATCACTTGAGAGATTTTGTAAACGAAAGACAAAGGAACATGTTTGAACTCTAATTTATTTTGAAGAATGATTTTGGAAGTGATTTGAGAAAAATGGAGAATATAATAGCGATTTGAAAAGTTACTAACGTATAACTTATTTTTGAGTTTTGAAAGTATGTTAGAAAATGTTAAGTTTTGAAACGTTGATTTATATCAATGGAAAAGTGATTTTTTGAATTATATTTTGGAAAAGGATTTCTTGAGTAAAGAAATGTGGAAAAAGATTTTCTTGAGTAAGAAAATATATTACATGAAGTATAAAGTTATATTAAGTAAAATCGATTTAAGAAAAGTTGAAAAAGAATATTTGAAGGTTGAAATATTTTACAGTAATGAAATTGTGGTGAAAAAAATTATTTACGTATCTTAAAAACGTAATTTTAAAGTACGTGGTTTGAAATATAGTAAAATAGTTCTAAGTGTTTGGAAATACAGTAAAATATTTTTACGCAATTTTAAATACGTTGAAATATTTTACGCGATTTGAATTACGTTTAAATATTTTACGTAATTTGAATTACTATTAAAAAATCACTACGTGATGGAAAAGTGATGAATTATTTTTACGTGATTGTGAAAATAATGGAAAATCATTATGTGATTTGAAAAGTGTTTTAAATATTTTGAAAATGAAAGAAAATGATTTACGCAACTTAAAAGGATGATTTTTAAGTTACGCGATTTTGAAACATGATGAAAAATATTATGGGATTTGAGAAATGTATATTTTTACGCGATTGAGAAAAACGTTAAAAAATTAGTACGTGATTTAAAAGTCACAAATGTAAGAGTTGCGGCATTTTGAAAAAGTAACAAAAGTGTTACGATATTTTGAAAACATAACAAAAATATTTTGGAATTGTGAAAAACGTAACGGAAATGTTGCGCAATTTTGTGAAAACACGATGAAAGTGTTTTATTACTATGAAAATGTGATAACATGATTTTGCTGTTGAAAATACAGTATAATTTGGTACAATTTATATGCATTGGAAAGAGATGCATGTGATTGGATTTGGTGCATTATACATGCATTGGAAAAACATGCATTTAGGCATACGATACATTGAACTAATGAAATTGAAAAGATTTGGCCTTTGGGGTTGACTTACTGATATATTCGTGCATTGTATATAGCCTTGTGATTGAAGAGAATAAGAATTGATAGTGAGGTCTATGATGGATCTTGGGCGTCGTCAGTAGCGGCGGTCGACCTGGACGGTAGCCAATTGAAGTACCATGTGCCACTTAGCGATGCGATCATTTGCAACGCATTGACGATACCGACAAGAACACGATTCTTTTCAACAAGCCGAAAGATTGTCTTTGAAATTTAAGGTGACAATTACATGAAGATTCTCCTCGAAATTGTGAAAACTTCCATGGAGTTATTTTTGAAAAAGCGAGTTTTTGTGCACATACATAATCGACATTTATATCGTGTGATATATTAATTGAGGAATATTAGGTATGACAATTCTTTTGAATACTTGGATGATGATGATGAAAATTAGACAATGTTGAGGGCATTATCGTAATTGTTGTTTATGATAATTGAACCGATAAATGATTGGATGATGATAGTTGATTAATGTTGATGGCATGATATATTTGTATGATATCTTGTTTGTGTTATCTCTCTACCACTACTATGTTGATATTAGCGTGGTGATCTCACCTCTTTGTTATGTTTTTTTTGTGTAAGATCTTGTTAAAATCAAATAATAGAAGATCGAGTTGTCTTGGCATAACGCAATGATGAATACTTTGAGATAGGTGACAACAAAAGGTGGACATTCACGACTCAAAGGTGTGCAGTGTTGACAAAGAACAGGATGTAGAACAAATGTCGATCTGCAACAAGGTGGATACACAAATGAGAATAAGTATGTTAAGTTTTAACGTTAGTGTTGTCTGCCGTATTATTAAGTAAGACTCATCATGGGGTTTATTCTTGTTAAAAAAAAAAGTCATTAGTTTTATATTTCTCTTTAAATTGTGAAATATTAATTAGTGTCAATATTGTATATGAATCTGTTTCAATATATGTTTTTCAGTATTACATATAAATTTCAGTAAGTTTATATTTCAACAAGAAAGAAACTTTAAAACTCATATTTTCATAACTCAAACCTTTTACGAATTAATTTTCAGATTATGAGTCGGGAGTCAGAAATGTGATGCCCTAAGGAGGGTGTTACATAGCCAAATCTCATATGCACTATTCATCCACATGACACTATTTGCAATATCTTAATAAAGAGATTGAGTAATCCAAGAAATTACTATTGTATTGCATCGTTCCCACACCAAGAATAATGGATCTTCTGCATCAGGTATTGGAATTGATCCATCAACAAAACTAACTTTATTCTTTGCTTGAAATGTCATTCACATCTGCCTGGACCCGGAATGATAATTGCTACCAATTAATGGTGAAGAAACCAACAAGATTGTTGGACTTTCATTAGGATGTAGAAAATAAAAACTTGTAGGATCTAGCATTGGATTCACGAGATTCATGATGAAAAATGAATTGAGGAATGATTCACGAAAATCTTAATTTGAACATAGAGGGATGCAGTAGAGCTTTCACAAAGAAAGCTCTCTTATACCATTAAAGGTTCTTGAATGCATAATGGTGAAGAACAAAATTTGTAAACAAACAAAAGAATAATTGAAAACTGATACGATTGAAATTGAATATTTTAACATACAGATTTGCCATTTATACAAGAGATAACCATCTAATTAACTTGTTATATCTAACTAAATGCATTAAATGTATGTAGGGCCCACGGACACCACATATCTCCACATTAGTATGATATTGTCCACTTTGGGCCTAAGCCCTCATGGATTTGGTCTTGGGCTTTTACCCCAAAAGCGCCATCTAATGGAGATATATGTCCATGCTTATATACACACGACGTGAATAAACAATCCTCCCCTCGAAGAATTGCAAAATTTCCGTAAACAAACAAATTCGGCATTCGAATAATTGAAAACTGATACGATTGAAACACGCCGCCTTGACATCGCTAGGAAGACTTTCGAACATACAGATCCATTGCCATACAAACTATTCAAACCAACACACACACCACATATCTCCACAGTATGATATATCGTAACTTTCGCCTAAACCCTCATGGATTTGGTTTTTTTAAAAGCTTGTTATAGATATATCCATCTAATACATACTGACGTGATCTTCTAAATGCACTTTGGTCGCGCATTGTAAAACCAACTGAAACTAACTATTTACTGCTGCTACTGTAACTAATCAACAAACAAATAAGTTTAACTGACTAACACTAACTATTATGTTAACTTAGTGTACCAGCTGGATTTATTTCAGCTGGATAACTGTTAGCTCAATACGCTTAATTGATTCATCCTTTTTCAGTTTGTCAACTTCCTAAAAACAATTGGTCAGGACCTCTTCGATCCCAACAGATTATTGTTAATTAGCTCCGCGCCAATATACTTGGGCTTAGGATCACATTATTTTCCCTAATCAAACAGATCTAGTTTAATTATATATACACACACGGACATGTATAATGCTTGCCTTTGAAAAACCAAAATGATCAGTAACAGTTAAATACATGGAAACATAAATAATCTGAAACCAAA
Organism: Ormosia emarginata; assembly: GCA_029884605.1. NCBI lineage: Eukaryota > Viridiplantae > Streptophyta > Magnoliopsida > Fabales > Fabaceae > Ormosia > Ormosia emarginata. Next base: position 27,309,741 of record JAQQTP010000080.1, on the reverse strand, counting down.
ATTAAATTAAAGAACAGTTTGAGCATGTTCTCTCTCTGACATTTGAATTTGAATTTGTTGACTGATATTTATTATTGGCAAACTTTTCAGCTAAGCTCCTGAGTTATGAGCAGAACACACCCTGATTAAGCTGGCCTTGTTGGCCATAATTTCATTTAAGCTACACAACAGTGTATCCAGTATTACTATTAGTTCGCAAAGCCAAAGCTGCACATGGGTCACCATCTCCACGTGAAACTCCATCCACAAGACACGTGCATCCCACATCGGTTTCCTGAGCTTTTGCAGATAAACTTTGAAAAGATAAACCACATTGGAAAAATTGTGGCGAATAGCCGAATACGATGACCAAATGAAATGGTTGCAAATATATATAACTCAAAATAATGAAAAATATTTTACTATAAATTATAATATTAAAGTCACTGAGGTGTTGTGCCGCCAAAGGAAAGAGCATATGCAGATGTGCATCGTGCAATATATATAAAAAAAAAAACCTTATCCAGGAACGGTAGTTTTGATTAGAGATTCTTTTGGGCTTCACGTCACACTTTGCCTCCTTGTGTACGAACATGTCTTTGAGAATGGAAGCGTTTTCCATGAACCCTAAATTTTTAGTCCCCAAGTTATTTGTTTAATCAATATATAACTCTTCACCTACCAAGATTGCCGATTAAGGGTGCGAGTCTTTTATTGGTTATGAATAATTTTAAATTTTTATACTCAATCTTCTTATTAATTTTTTTAATTATTAAATAAAAAAATATTAAAATTTTATTATATCTTTTTACAAATTTTTTTAATAATTTTTTTAATACTAATTAAAAAAATATTAAATAAAAAAATAATTACATCTAATGTCTTAAAAATATAAAAAATATTTAATATTTTTTTCATTTAATAATAAAAAAAATTACTAAAAGAATTGAATAAGAAAATTTAAAATTATTTAAAAGTATTAAATATTTTTTATATTTTAAGATATTAAATATATTTATTTTTTTATTTAATATTTTTTTATTTAATATTAAAAAATTATAAAAAAAACTTATACGAGAATATAACAAAACCCATTGATTATACATACTTATATGTAGAAGACTTTATTGCATTTTCATTTTTTTTTTTGGTTATAAGCCATATTTAATGGCCACCCTGGCAAAGTGGGGCCTTTATGAGAATCCTAAGTTACCCTATGATATATGTATAGAGCTTTAACATCCAATATTCTCGAATCAGGTTCTGGAATATTAATTGTTTTCAGTTATTGGGCCTTTCTTCGGGTGTAGTTATGCAATAATTAAGTAGTTCAGTTTTATGTTATTTTCGTTAATTAACAAGAGGAATGTTTGGCGATTGTTAGAATTACAACTAAATTAAAGCTGTCTTCACTGCACCAATAAATAATGAGGGATTCTTACACTTCTAATAGCATGCAGTTAGGTACTGCAACCTTTTTAGCATTCCCATCAATAACAGAAAATGGTCCCCCTTTAAACACAATTATATTCCGGTTTTTTTAATTTTCTATATATATGAAAAATATGTAAAAGGTATACATTAATCATCTGATAATTCAGGTTTCTAGCTAGGTAAGTAATAATATATTTAATTGCAACTAGTTTAATTATAAGAGTAAAAAAAAAAAATAGATGTGGAGAGGGCTTGGATCTTTTAAAGTTAGGAGTATATATACTTGATAGAATAAAGTGTAAGTGGTAACCCTTATAAGAAGGAGTTAATTTTTATTTATCCATGATTTGTTATCCTTATCCTTATATATTTTATAAAATTCTAAATCATTAACTTTCTCATCTGCTACTATTAAGTTTATACTTTACTCTTTAATTAAATGCACTATTTTATTTAGAGGGTTTAATTAAATTCCAAACAACAGCCATGCATCACCCTCAAATCTCTGACATGATGGTCACCCACTTGATCAGTGACAGACCCAAAACACTTAGGTATTGGGGGTAAGGGCAAAACCCAAACATTTTGTCAATTTGAAAGAATAGATGAGGAAAGAATTTTACAATTTGAGGGTAGATGGCTGGCCAAATGACTTGGTTCACTTAAGGAGGTAGAATTTGAGGTTTGTGATTGACTTAATTTGATTCTCTCTTTCTTCGCATGTAAAAATTTTGTTAGCTTGAAAATAAATGAGCCTAATTTTAGGAACAAATTTTAAGACATTGGAAGCAAAAATGATTAATCAATAATATAGTAAATTAGTAATAGAAAATTTTCAAAAGTGAGTAGTGAATTGGGATCCTTACAAAATCTAATGGTTGAAATTTGCTGCATTATATTTTTCCTTAACATTCTATATCACAATTAAAATTTTTTTACGGTTAAGATTTCCATGTGGTTTTCTCAGAACTGTAAGGGGTCCATTTCCATGAGTGGGGATGTGACCCCATTCTTTGTCTCTGATGTAGGTCTGCCACTGCACTTGATAATAAGTGAGTGTTTTTTATCTGGATTCAAATTCTAACTCTATACATACAAAAAGAAAACGAGAACCAGCGACATAAGAACCTTCAATTTACACTCTCCTCGTTTGCTCAAACCCAACAATGATCACCTATTATTAGGAAAACTTATAAACATAGGTCATTGTTGGCATTTTTTTGTCCACTTTAAGTCAACTAGATTTGTGATCACAGGATAGGATATGTGAAAAAAAAGGGGGTGGGGGGAAGAGAATGATATAAAGAGAAATTTAGAAGTCGAAGACTAATTTCTAGGCATTCAGACATATGCATCCGAATTAAGGGCCGTCGACCTTACCTGTGGAATTGTGGATGAAAATAATAATTGCAATAATAGGAGGAGAATGACAACGAAATAATGGTAGGACCAAAGAAAAATAAAAGGATAAATTATGGCTGCACCAATCAAGCAATGTCCAAGAAGAAGGGCCTATACTCTGCGTTGGGTAGTGATCTAGATGCCACTTTTGTAAAACTGATCCTTTCATTAATATATGCAAACTCAGACACAGCATGTGTTGTATGCAGAACTAAACTTAAATGAGTACTTGATATGTTTGCTAGCCTGTTAATCTAAAATGGCCCTTTGAATAATTCCTGGCCCCCAGTTTCATACAAACAAACAAACACAAACTTCATATATCATAGGCCTAACGAAGAAATTTCAAATATCCATCTTATAATATTGTCTCCCCCGCACCTTCCCTCCTAACGGAAATAGAGAAAAAGAGGCGGGAAAATGAAAGGCCCCTTCAAGTTGGAATTAACTAGTTGTTGCTAGTTGATAGAGAAGCAAGAGGGACATACATAGAAAGGAAGGATTCAATAACACACACCAAAGGGGGAATGGAGTATGGTACACAAGATTTATTTTTGTGATATAGGGCTTCAAGGGAGGTTGTATCACATAAAACAAGTGGAGCCTCTCATGGCCATGCCATAGTTTCCTCCATTGATGACTTCTACAAATAAAACGGGTCGTCCCCATCACAATGAAGGCCCCCCAGTTCCTTACGACCTTGTTCCCCTTAGCTGTTCCTGCGTAGCAGAGTTGCAGGCTTGTGTGTGGAAGAAACCAAACTTTGTAGACCCAGGCTTATCCTTGAACCTGGGAGGCTCAAATGGTCCCAACCCTGTGGGAACAACAGCAATACAATGCTTACGTCTATAGAAGATCGTGCTATTGCTACCCAAGTGAAAAACAAAAAACAAAAAAAGCAAAAAATAAACCAAGCTCCTTTTTTATTTTTTTCATTTTTTTTCTTCTAAAGAAAAAAAAAAGAGGGAGAAACTAGGGCAATTAATTTTTTAATTCTCTTTTGTGAATCATGTTTATTCTCTAGTTAAGTTTGTCTATATATATATACAACCCAAAATTCCCGTCTGTTAGTGCCCCTCAAACTCTAACCTATAAAGATGCAAAATGTCACGATTCCTATTTCCTTGTTAGCCCTTCTTTTGGATAGTCAGCGTTAACACGAGAGAAATATGATGACCATAGACTTAATATGTTGGGGGAAAATATGATTTCAAATTTATAAATATAATTTTTTTTGTTCAAATTGATAAATATTATTCATAGCTAACCCTGTAAAAAATATCTTCCCAATGTTTTAAACTTGGTGCACTCTCCCTCTATGAGCCCTGTATATCAACCACAGTCCTCAATCCTCACACACCTGACCCATCCTCATTTTGTAATTCCCATACTTGGTCTGGTCATGTATAGTAGGACAGAGCTTTTACTTATAATTGTCATCCTTAATTAGTGATTACTAATCACTCAAATATAACATGGGAAGAAATGGAGTTCAATTTTAATGCAGCAATGCAATAAGAAAGAAAAAGAAATAAAATAAGTTGGTTTTCTAATCAATATTTTCAAAACTGGACAAGTCATTGAATAGGTAATGAAAGAGATTTAATTAAGGCTTAAAAAATATACTGAGGTTAAACCAAGGTTAAAATATATATTTCAAATATTAAAACTAAAATATCTTGATAAATATCTACATATATTTTACACTAAAACTATTGATTTAAATTTAATGTTAAAATATTTTATGTATAGAAGTTTATTGAAACTTAAAAATAATAATTTACTTTTTTTCTTTTTTAAGATCACAAAGTATTTTTACATGTTCGACCCATTTGAACTGCTCATGAAACTAATTCTTATTTGACTATAAAAGTACAAGGATTATGCAATCTTACTATAAGATAATATAGTTTGCTTATTTTTAAATTAACTATGTATGTATAATTTGTTTAAAAAATGAAAATGTATCAATATATAATATATTATGTTAATTTGATTTGATCCCACCGTTTGCTACAATATCAGTTTTTTTTCATATAAACTGAGAAAGATTATATAATATAATATGAGTATATAGAGCAAAAGAAGTTAGTGATCTCAGTTCCTTACTTTCTCAATTTTCAAATCCGAATCAGAATTAAACTTGGAAGTTGGAACGATTGAACCAGCCAAACCGTGCGCGGTTTGCATGATTGGACGGTTCAATATTGATTTATCGGGTCAATGCCCAGTTTTTAGACAAGTGATTTTAGAAGCTCTATGAGGAAAGACCAGTTCTCGATTTTTCCAAATCGACTGATTGGTCTAAGCTAAGTCCGAAAACTATGCTTCTAATTTAAAATTAAGAGAATTATTTACAAAAAAAATATGGTTATGGTTATGCATGTAATTGTGTCAAAAATCATACAGCCCGTATGTAGAAAAGGAATCTAACAGTCGACAAAAAAAAAAGAAAAGGAATCTAACATAGCAAATAAATGACATCAATTTTTATACCTTAAAATAAAATTTTCAAATTCTGGTTATTAATTATGAATACTAATGTTATAAAAGTTGAAACGGAAATGCAGTTAAAAAAAGAAAATCAAAATGGGGATTCAAACGAAAAAATATCTGAATTATGATTCGATTGATTTAATTAATTAAATTTATATTTAAATTATAATTGAATCATAAACATAACTTGTTTACGATTCAAAATTTTCAATACAGGTAGAAACCCATTATGCAGAAGAAACAAAAACTTCATAAAGTAAATATGCCCAAGGTTTTAAATCTCAGTCGCGGTCGCGTTGTACGTTGACGATGCGGCCAATCACGACCTGTTGCGATGAATCGCCATCAGCAACTTTTTTGTCTTGATCGCATCGCGTGATACAATCTAAGATTTAAAATCTTGGGTATGCCTTATCAATGGCCAGGTTCAAATTGCCCTGAGCCTTTAGCAACTACAACAAACAACAAAATGATCAGTTTTTGAAAATTAATCAAATGTTGTTGATCAATTTATGCATTTTTCAATGTTTTATTGTATAACTAATTAAGCATTGATCCTGTCAATTGTACATTTCCAGCAAATTCCCTTATTCACACCTTATTTGCTTCCCTTGAATTATTTTTCAAATTTGATTACATATTGGTGTGAAGGTTGATGATGAAATAAAGTTTTGTTATTGTTGTCATCTCTTCCAAATATTTATGAGAGTTTAGTCATTATATTGCTAATTGGAAAAAAGATATTGAAAGTAGATCAATGATGTGATTATCGTATTATTGGAGAATGAAAAAATTAAAAAGTCAAGTGTTCAGTCTGAAGAAAGTATTTTAGTTACTAGATCTGATCGTGATAGGAGTGTGTCTCGTGGTAATTTTTCTGGTAGGGATAATTCAAGATCAAGTTCTATATCAAGGCTAGATTATAGAGAAAAATAGTGTTATTATTGTTATGAGATGAGTCATATTAAATTTTATTGTAGGAAGTTAAAAGCAAACATAGAAGAATTTGAAAAGAGTAAAGAAAAAGAGAAGTCTAAAAATGTTACAACTGTTGTACAGTTATGAAAATGAGTTATTGATAGTTGAAGAAGACAATAGTGCTTATGGTGATTGTTGGGTTTTAGATTTTGTTTGTTCTAATCATATTTGTTTAAGGAATGAATGATTTGATACGTATAATGCAGGTGGTGATGAAGTAGTGAAATTAATTAATGGTAATTGTTTGAATGTTGCTAGAAAATGTACTGTAAAAATTAAAATCCATAATGGTCTTGTGAAAACACTTGGTGATGTGAGATATGTACCTACACTTAGAAGGAATTTGATTTCTTTGGATAGACTTGATGTATTGGGAAATGAATATGTTGCAAGAGGTTAAGTTATGCAAGTTTGTAAAGGCTCTTTGGTGATAATGAAAAGTAAAAAGATTGATAATAATTTGTATAAATTGATGGGAGATATTTTGATAAGAGAAGATCATGGTGAATTATGTAGTAATGTAAAGAAAGTAAAGCGTGTGAATATGACAAAGAAGAAAGTAACATTGGTAGATACTTTGATAAAGTCTACCGACAATTGCTATTGACATTTGCAGATTGTTCCAATCATAAGGTAAGGTGAAGTTTTATTGAGTTATGCCTTATGTTGGATTTGGGTTAAGCCAATTTGAAAAGCTAAAAAAAGAATTTGTTTTTTTTTGTTAGCACGTGACAGAAGAAAAGTTAGATGACGAGGTTTTCAAACAAACCCTTTTTTATTTTTTTGTTGGTTCTTTATATATATTATATATGGTGTGGGTGCAGCGCCGCTTTTGGTATGGTGAGGAGTTTTGAAACCTTTTTGCTTGGCAGTAGTCATCAGCCTCTCAGTTTTGTGAAAAAGGACGGGTTTCCATCCCACTTGTCCTGTCCTTCTGTTGCAATAAGATCTTACTCATCCAAGTAGTGTGATTTCTTTTTTTCAAGTATTAAACTAACATATATATACTTAATTACTTTTAATTATTATGATTTTATTCAATCTAGTGTTGGGGGAACTTCCACATTTCAACCTCAAGAAGATACAAGAAATTTGGATGCTACAAAATATTCTGTTGTGAAAAAGGATTAATACCGTCGATAGAAGAATTTAAGATTTCAAAATCAGCATTTGTGACGAGAGATTCAATCAATTTCATTTATCTAAGTTTTATACATTTTTTTCACCATAAAAACGTAAATATATAAATTACCCATAAAGAGCTAAGAATAAGATTTTAGATCCGAGCTCATCTTTAGGATAGATTATTGCATGTTAATTGAGCACAATAGGATATATCTCTATCATTAATTTTAAATTAATGACTTAAAATTTATGAAAATTTGTTTAAAACTAAGGATTTAAGAATAAAAAAATGAAAAGTACTAAATAAAAAGTATAAACATTTAATATCATGTAAATCTAAAAAATAATTAATATTTTTTTAAGTAATTTGGATGAATAATAAATATTATTTTGATTTTTTAACATGTGTCCTTAAAACACATGTTAACAAAACCCTAAAATTAATAGTAGAAATGTTTCTTAAAACATGCATTTATTATACTATATGAGAATGATAGGATTTCACCATATCTAAAGAAGAGGTCAGACATGTGTATATTTTATTTGCTTATCATTTTGATCTCATGCTCGAACTCTATATGTAAGAAAAAGATTAGGGTTGCACATATGTCCGGGTTAACCCGATGACCCGACTCGATATAAGATATCTGGGTCGGTTAAGGTCATCGAGCAATTCAGGTCGAACCCGATTAATCTGTCCACTTATTGGTTCGGGTGACAAGTTTAGTAAGCTAATCCGATGACCTGACCTGATGATCCGACTACCCGATTGAAAATGATGTCGTTTTGTGCAGCCTTAAATATGTCACATTCGTTTCATTTTCTTTCTAACCTGAAGCTAGCTCTCTCATTTCTCAATGCTCAAATCCTTCCCCTATCCCTAAGTGCCACCTCTGATGGCTGCTGTTGCTCAATCTCAGGCTCTCAGCCCTTTCTCTATCTCACTTGTTGATTTGCTCTCTTCTCCTCTCAGCACAACCACCACTGGCATCTCAGTTGTGACCAGACCACCGTTGCTGCTCATTTCGTGCTCACACAGCCACCACTGACACCAGAATTCCTCTCCCCTCTTGGCCCAACCAACACCGGAGGCCACACTCCATCTCTTGTCTCCAGCACAGCGTGAGCTCTCCACTGTCTCCTACTCCATCATTCGCGTCTTCTATGTCGCTTTCGGTCTCTCCCTTGATGATCTCTTCCGCTCTATCTGAGGCTCCAAGACCGTCCGGGAATGGCGTCATCTCAAATGGCTTCGCAGTCACCGAATCTGTCGCCACCATGGAAGCTTCACCTTAACCTCTCTTGTCCACCATCTGAATCGGTTCGGGTGAGGCCTCAGCCACCACGCTCATGCTTTAATCTATCATCCACCACTCTCGTACATTCTCTTTTAAATTGGTTTCCTAGATTGTGAGATCTCTCTCTCAACTTGTTTGTTTTCCATTTCAAATTTTATTTTCTTTGTTTGTGGATCTGATGGTGAGTTCTCATCGGAAGTGGAAGATTGTGCTTAAATTATTCGATAAAATGATCTAACAAGAATATTTGATTTTTTTAAAAGGTTCAAATCTGCATTTTCATTTATGTTTGTTATTGATGTTTCTTGGTTGAACAACCCAATTATTCGACTAGAACCAACCCAATTATAATCAGGTTGGTGCGGTTTGGGTTACCCGAAAAAAAATTTCAAACACAATCCAACCCAACCCGATCTCAACTAATTAGTTTGGACTTTTATTTCCTATAAACCTGACCCAACTCAACCTACGTGCAACCCTAAATAAGATAGAACTGCAATGCATATACTTATTTTATAGATAAATGGAAAACTAATTACTCCTATTATGCCCTTCTTTGGGAGAGATTCTTTTACATTTTTAAAGTATTATTTTGTTCTAATAAATTTATAATATGTGATTATTTATAATTATACATGTAATTATATTAATATTTAAATATTTTTAAATCAAATCTAAACGATTATAAATGTGTGTATTTTTGAAATTTCCTCCTCATTATAGAGGAAAGGAAAACAAGTGTAAACGATGGTTGATCACTAATCACTGATCATTAATATTAGTGATCAATAATGATATTTTTTATTATTTTTATATTATTTTTTATATTATTAATCACACTACATTTTTTATTATTATTTTTATTTAATCACAATTATTTAAAAAATAATATATTAAAAAAAATAATGTGCTATTATCATTATTCATTTATACCCACCAAATAAATGAAAGTTTCAAGGTAAAAAAAGGGCACTTTGTCCCACGAAGGTAGAGGTGGCAAAACGGGTTCAACCCGGGCCAACCTACTATTTTTTTACGGGTTTGGTTTAAAATTTCAACCCACTTTTAATTTTCAACCCGCATACTACCTGCTTCCGCTTAACACTGCGTTAAGCGGGCAATGACGTTAGCGGATTGAGTTTTTAAAAAAGTATTACAAATTAGTCTTATTATTTGTATTTGTGATATTTTTATGAGTATGATACTAAATTTATTTATTTTTATTTATTTATTTAATCTCTATAAATTATAATTTTTCTATTTTTTAATTTTTATGATTTTTTTATACATTTTGTTTTATTTTTTATGATCAACTCACTTACTTTTTTTTTTTATTTTTTTCTTTATGCGATCAACCCACTAACTCGTCAACCCGCACTAAAGCAGAGTGAGTTGACTCTTTCAACCCATTTTTCAAAATGGGCAATTGTCCGCCAGCCTCGTATTTTTGAAGGTTGAATGCAATGGAAATGCGTAGGTGCAATGCTTAGCCCATTTTATCACCTCTACTGTAATGTGAAGTTGCAGAAAAAAATTGGAAGCCACCGTGATGTCGGGTAAGGTGAGGGAAATTTGTGAGAATTGGCATTTTTTTTTAGATTTTTTTTGAGATAAAATAATATTTTGTGAGATTTGGTGTATTGAAGTTTTTGAATTTGTAAGTGATATTTTAATATTGGTGACTATAATTATTATTTGAATTTAGTGAATTGATTTATGAAGTCGTAGACGTAGATAGTGAAAATCGAATAACGTTAAATTTTTTGTGCTATTGTGCTTGTTTATTTGTTTATTTTTTCTTGTAGTTAAGGAATTTTTCTCAACAATTTCTTCTGTTTTAAAATATATGCCGCATTAGAAAATAAAATTATTTTATTTTATTTATCATTTAAAAAAATATTAATTATATTTTCAACTTTATCTTTAAGTATTCTACTAAACAAAATAAGAAGAAATATTAATTGAGTAATAATATTTAAATATTTTTATAACAAATAATTTAGTTAAATATAATTATACTTTTTTAATTAAGGCTATTTAACAATTTTTAAAATTCTTGTACATTATTTTAAAGGACAAATATTTTGAAATGGAAAAATTACACTATCTATCCCTTCATTATTAAGTTCCTTTACAAAAGTTGATAAAAGAAAGGTGGTAACTTAATTATTACATAACAAGTATCTTTAAATTTGTTAAGGGTTTAAAAATAATAAGTATTAAATAAAAGGTAAATTTTTAAAATTCTTAATATAAGAAATATTTTATTTTTATTTAATACTTATTATTTTGATTATTTAACAAGTGTCATTAAGAATTAGGACACTTATTTACAAAATCCTAATACAACTAATTGGGAAAAAATTAAATTATATATGGTGTCATTTGTATTTTTCTTTTTCCTTTTTCCTTTCTATTTATTGTTTTCTTTTCTTGTCTGGTTTCTTTGTTTTTTTTTTTTAAGTTCTAGAATTTGTATTGAACTTGATATCAACGGAAAAAAAAAGAGTGTAAAATCATAATTTTAAAGCCTTGCACGTTAGCCATATGACTATCAGGCATAAGAATAAGAATTTTGTTATATTTTCTTAAAAATAATTTTAATATTTTTTAATATTTAATAAAAATTTTAAATAAAAAAGTAAATATATTCAATATATAAAAAATATTTAATATTTTCTTCATTTAGTAATGAAGAGAATTAATTTAAAAGATTTAGAATTATTCTAAGAATAAAAATTTTGTTATATCTTTATAAAAAATTCTCTCAATAATTATTTTAATACTTAATAAAAAAATATTAAATAAAAAAATAAACACACATAATAATGAATCTCAACTTAGAACAAATGTTTTAAAAATCAAATTTGAGATTAAATCAATGAAAAAATATTATTGTGGAAAAATAAAATTAAAAAAACACATTTTTTAAGGGATTGAACTGATCCTAGACTATGCAAGGCTTAAATCATTGATCATGTTATTATAGAATATATGTAAAATATTTTTTAAAAGTGAATAAGTAAGAGTGTATTTATCATTAAATTTTAATGAATTGAAATTATGGTGCACTTTATATCAAAAGTGAAAAGTAATTCTTACTCCATTTGTCTTTTTATAAATGTCTTTTAAGATTTTTGCACAAGAATTAAGAACAAAATTAAATAATTTCAAATATAAAAAATATGATATAATATAACTAAATTATTATTTCTTTCACTCTATTAATTCTCTTCATTAATTTTACCTTGGTATAATAAATTCTCTCTCTATTAAGGAGAATTCCCCCAAAAGATAATTAACATTGGAGAGAGATTTAAAATAAAATAGTAAAAAGTAATTAATTATAAAGTTATTGAGTTTAATTGAGATGAGGATAAAGTTAAAATAATCAATTAATATTTTTTAATATTCTCAAATGATAGATAATTTGGGACAAATTAATTTGTTTAAAAATACAATTATAAAGGAATGGAATGAGTAATTAGGTATGATTTATAATATATACTCAAATTATTATTTAATATGTGAAAGATTGTAAAGACTATCATAGAAATACATTAATATTTAAATATATTTTTATACATATTAACTAATAATTTAAATATCTAAAAAATAATATAATAAATCATATTTATTTAAAAAATTAAAAAATAAATGCATCTTTATTTAAAGATAAATTCAATTTAATAAATTTTATTTCAAAATATATACTATCCTCTAAATGATAGAATAATAGTACATAAGAAGAATTAATAAAGAGTTTTACTATATGTTTTTATAATTTTTTTTAATAATCTTCTTAATATTAAATAAAAAATATATATTTAATGTCTTAAAAATATAAAAAAATATTCAATAATTTTTTAATTTAATAATTAAAATGATTAATAAAAAATTGAATAAAAAAATTTAAATTTATTCATTAATAAAACAGAGAAACAAAAACAAATTAAGGTAGCCTCCAAAAACTCAAGTTTATCTTGATAAATTGGAAATATATGGGGAAGGGGAGTGGCCTTGGGTTGTGGACCTCAAAATTCAGAAATGCCACGTGGAGACAGGCTGGCTTCAATAGGGTGACATGGCATGAGGAAGGAGATTAAGTGTGTGTTTGAATTAGAATTGTTAAACTTAAATTTGAATGAAAATGTGTTTATAAATTTAAGTTTGATTAAAAGTAAATTTATAATAACGTAATTTATATTTAAAAATTTTTATCTCAAAAGTAAATTTAACAAAATAAATATAAAAGATAAAAATTATAAATAAAAAAATATAATCTAAAAACAAAATTTTTTACTTTTAAGCAAATGTAAATTAACAATAAAACTCAATTAAAATTACACTAATAAAAATAAAACCAAACAAACTTTTACACCGATCATAAAAAACACTAACGTCTTTTTGATGCTCCCAATTAAAAATCAAACATGCACCAAGTCACTAGGGAGATGGGAATATCAATTGCAATGCACGAGATTGTAGGCACTGTACCATTTATAATGGGATTGTGGGGGCAACGGAAAGGGAAGTTAGATAGCCTTTAAGACAACCCCATCTGGCTATCTAATCCAAGTCATGTGCATTCATTAATCAATGTGGGTGAAATAAAAAGGAAAGCAACTCACCCAAAAGAAAAAGCATGATTCCTGTGGCTTACGAGAGAAGAGTCGCTTTCTCACTCCCCATAAATATGCTCCTCCATTTTTACTAATTCATCCTCACTCTCCCCCGTTGTGTGACCAATTTGCCCTCACTTATTCTTACGGCTGCTTCTAGATCAAAGCCATAATAAGTTGGCAGAATGCTCATTATTACCAGCTAACTGCAGTGTATGCTTCTCGTTCTTCAACCAAACAAACAAACAAAAATATGCATTTTGTTGAAATGGAAACAAGCGATTTGCCTAACTTATTATAGAGATGAATTGGATTTTTTTTTAGAAAAAAGTAAAAGTTGGATTGGCACCCTGGAATTGGTTCAATAGCTCATGATCTCCTCTCGTGTATTGATAATATCTATTTTTCAAACTACGGTTGTTTGGCCAATAATGGGGCTTTCTCGTTCACATTGATTATTGCAACTTGAAAAGTTATAAATCAGAATAGCAAAGAAGAATAAAGGTGTGTTTTATGTCAAAGTGAATCGTTGATTGCTCATTATTTATGTATTTACTGGGATTTGTTGTGACACAAAGAATGCCTAAAGGCTAAACCTCCCATGATCACGGCTTGTTTCACTAACTGGGAGGGAGAAATTTACAGGGTTTGTTTCATCAATTACCCTAGAAGCTCACATGTGAAGCTACTATTCAATTTGTTCGCCTCTTTCTTGTCAATTCTCATTGATTCAATGATGAGTGTTAAGCAAAAGACACAGAAAAGAAGGGTGACTGTATGTTAAAAAGAATAAAAATTGTAAATAATGTAATAAAATAACTAAAAAAGAAGAGGGATGATCAGTGCTCGGATCATACAAATATTGGGTCAACGTATGCAAGGGTAAATATGTAATTCTGACAGTGATCAGAAATAAATAACCATCGGATCTTCTTACAAGCTTTACTTACTTTTGGGGCAATTTACTGGAGTTATCTTTTCCCGGTGGTTGAACCCGAGGACCCGTGACGGGTCACCGGCTATATCCAGTTAAATCATGCACTCACCGGCTGATTCAGGTGACAAATTAATTAAGACAATGTTTTTCTTTTATTTTAAGGGAAAAATAATAGTATTAGCTTATTTATTAGGGTCATAGTTTATTAAAAAAAAAAAAAAAGCTTATTAGGATCATAGACCTACAGGGCCACGTATAGGTTGTGTGTGAGAGAGAATCTGTAACTGTGTTGCCAGCTATGAATTTGAAGGATGGAAGATTTCCCTGAGGTCAAAGCTGTCAAATTTTCTTTCAAGTGCTTTTTTTTGTTTTTTTGGTTGTTTTTTTCATTTTTTCTGTTCCTCAACTCTCCTACTCATTTTTCACCTTCTCCCTTTATTATTTACATTTAACATGAAATCCACACACTTAAATGCTGATATAAAATCCTACCCTATTCTCTCTCAAAAACTCAAACCCTGTTCTCTGTTTCTCATTCTCCCCCTATATAAAATTTCTCTCCCTTTATTTTTAGAGCACAGAAATTATGTGCCTGTTTTAATAAAGGGGAAGAAAGGGAGGGTTTGATAATTTGATGGTCCAAGACCAAGCTTGAATCTCTGGCCACAACACCATTCACCAACAATGGCGGTCACTACTCCCTCTCTAACTGCTACAGAAAAGAAGCACTGGTGGCTTACCAACCGAAAGGTAAGGTATCACACACCCTTTTACTGTGATCCCAGTTAATGATTTTTTTTTTTGTTTTATTTAAGATTTTCTCTTGTTCTGTGCACTGATTGAATCAAAAGACACTATTTTCTGCAATGGCTATGTATGTTTAACATTAATAAAGTTTTAATCTTTCCAAATGATTAGAATCACATGACATGACACCCATTGATATTTGCAGATTGTTGAGAAATACATGAAAGACGCTCGGACCCTGATTGCAACGCGAGAACAGAGCGAGATTGCTTCGGCTCTGAACCTTGTAGACGCGGCTCTGGCTATCTCTCCGCGTTTGGACCAAGCCCTTGAGCTGAAAGCGAGGTCTCTGCTCTATCTGCGGCGGTTCAAAGAGGTGGCCGATATGCTTCAGGACTACATTCCAAGCCTGAGAATGGCGAACGATGACTCCAGCTCTGATAGCTCCTCTCAGCAGCTTTCCAGGGAGGGAGTGAAGCTCCTCTCCTCTTCTGACTCGCCTCTTCGGGATCACAGTTTCAAGTGCTTCTCTGTCTCCGACCTCAAGAAGAAGGTCATGGCAGGGCTCTGTAAAAGTTGCGACAAGGAAGGCCAATGGAGGTAATTTTTAATTTCTTATCTTCAAGTGCCTGCCATTAACATTCATTATTCTGTATTTCTGTTTCATTGTCTCTCATTTTGGATGGGTTTTTAAAATTGGAATTTCTTCATTTTGGGGATTCAGCAGCTTTTAATGATTTTTTATTTTAAGATCGAAATAAGTACTCAGTACATGTTCCTATGGGTTTTGAGTAAATGCTCGTGCCAGCCTTGCTGAAATGCTTTCCAGCTTTTATTCTAACAAAGGAACAAATCCATTCAAATTGAATGCACAATAAAAGTATTTTCTTTTTTATAATTTTTTTTACCATGTACATACATTATTGTTTCGTTTCTTACCATTTTGTTTTCTATCAATCAGGCATACAATTTGTAGCTAATATTTTTCAATCAAAATTCCCCCTCAAAGAAGTAGAAGTGTAGAACTAGAACCCTCTTCCTGTCTTAAAGAGCAAATGACGATAAAATGTAATCTCAACACTGAGTTGGTGTAACATGTTACTTAAATTTCTGATGTTTGGTACACGTAGCTCTCCCTTCTCTTTTTTGTCACACACTATTTCATTTTTACATTTACACTTTACTGATAAGTTTGTTTATGCATCTAATCTAATATACTATAGAGTGAAATGGGTAAACAATAGGATTAATAAAATACAACCTTCATGTTATTATTTAATAATTTATTATTTATTTATTTATTTGTGTGTTTTGTTTGAATGAGTTTATGACCATGTCAAATGACAGATACTTGGTTTTGGGACAAGCATGCTGCCATCTAGGCCTAATGGAGGATGCAATGGTTCTTCTCCAAACGGGCAAACGCCTTGCCACCGCCGCATTCCGCCGCGAGAGCGTGTGCTGGTCCGACGACAGCTTCTCTCTATCAACCATCCCTTTCATCAGAGACACCTCAAACCCACCACAACCACCACCCACCACTCCACCCCGCAGCACACCACTCACCGAGTCCGAGAACATCACCCAACTCCTCACCCACATCAAGTTCCTCCTCCGCCGCCGCACCGCCGCCCTCGCAGCCCTCGACGCAGGCCTCCACTCGGAGGCCATCCGCCACTTCTCGAAAATCCTTGACGGCCGCCGCGTCGCCCCGCAAGGCTTCCTCGCTGAATGCTACATGCATAGAGCCTCTGCCTACCGTTCTTGTGGTCGAATTGCAGAGTCCATAGCTGACTGTAACCGTACCTTAGCCCTTGACCCCACTTGCATTCAAGCCCTCGACACCAGAGCTTCCCTCTTCGAAACCATTCGTTGCTTACCAGATTCTCTACACGACCTGGAACACTTGAAGCTCTTGTACAATGCAATCTTGCGGGATCGCAAGCTTCCTGGCCCTGCGTGGAAGCGTCACAACATGCGGTACAGGGAGATTCCTGGGAAACTCTGCACCCTCACGACCAAGATTCAAGAACTGAAGCGGAGGTTGGCTTCTGGGGAGAGTGGTATTGTGGATTATTATGGTTTGATTGGAGTAAGACGTGGGTGTTCGAGATCAGAGTTGGAGAGGGCTCATGTGTTACTCTGTTTAAGGCACAAGCCTGATAAAGCTACCAACTTTATTGAGCGATGCGAGCTTGCGGATGAACGTGATGTTGAGTCGGTTAAGGAGAGAGCAAAGATGTCAGCTTTGTTGCTTTATAGATTGGTTCAGAAAGGTTACACAAGTGTGATGGCTACCATCATGGATGAGGAAGCTGCTGAAAAGCAGAGGAAGAAGGCTTTGCAAGCTACTGCTGCACAAGCAATTCAAGTTCAGAAAACAAACGAATATGAGTTGAATAAGGAAGGAGATAAATTGGAAACTAGTAGCAACGTTTCGGTGGAAAATAAAACTACAGTAATATCTTCTTCTACTGTGAATCCTGCGGTATTCCAAGGTGTTTTTTGCCGTGATCTTGCTGTGGTTGGGAACTTGCTTTCACAGGTGGGGTTCAATCGACCGATTCCGGTCAAGTATGAAGCATTAAGCTGCTAATTAAAATTCGTCAAAAATAGCAAAATTGTGGGGGGTTGTTGGAGATGTTACCGGCAGAGGGAATCTCTGGTTCGTTCACTTTATTATTGTACAAAAAAGCAAGATAAAAGTTTAGACTGCCGGAAAATTTTGTCACCTTTTCCTTTCTTTATCTTTTATTAGTCATGTATTTTATCTATCAGATATGTACAGAATTTCAGTACTTGCTACTCAAGACTCTACTTTTGGATTTTGGCTCTGCCTTAAACCTTCCCCCTCAAATCCTCTTTAAATTTCGTATTCAAGTAGTACTGATTTTGGTTAACAGTAATCTTTTGCTTCTAATGGACGTGGAAAGTTACGGTTTTTGTTTTTTGTTAAATAATGGAAAATAAAGGCTTTACTCTGTCTTAACTGCCGTAGCAGTAGCCCGGAACAGTAACTGGAGCTGTTTGCCTCGGCTTTTTCCATTGTCTTTATCTGTTTGCATTCTATTTTTTTCCCTGGTTAATTTATCCGGAAAACTGACTGAGTGACATTTCATTAAATTTTCTTCATTTCTATATCCACCAAAAATTTTGCTGCATCCAAGTTTTAGGTGGAGTGTCCCTAAATTGTATACCTTTTGGTGTTTTGTTTTGGCCTCGTTTATATTAGCGAGATACTATTCAATGAAAGATTAACAGTTCAGCAGGGATGAGCGTAAAAAGAACAGTTTCGAGAATCACTCGTGGTCGTGGTTATGGTTATTGAGGCTGTCCGTGTCATGGAACATGACATCGAGGTTATTTGAACGTGGTCAGATTATAGTGGTGAACACTGGTAAAGGGCATTTTGAAGTGAACAGGGAAAAAGGGTTGTCAGTTTTTCCCCCTGCCCCCCCACCCTCAGGTCTGTACACATACAACAAAAGCAAGGGGGGTCTAATCTGCACTCAAAACAAGAAATGAAAGGGATTAGAAAGAAAATGTCATTAACTTTCACTTGCTTTGCAACTTGTATGTTTTCCGTACTGCCAGTTTTGGTTGAATAAGTTGCTATCTTTCATATAAAACGAAGAAGTATTAAAGTGGACCGGTATTAACAAATCTGAGGAGGGTACGTGGTGGTGGTGTTGCATTGGTACGAACTGCCCTGCCAGAAAGCTTTTAAAAGAGAACAAATAAAAATTTGTAGGTTTGCACAATTTTAAGAAGGGTTGTTTGAAATCAATGAGGGTTTCAACCTCCAAAGAGTAATAATGGTATATGGTTTGAGGCGTGGCTTCTGATACAAGAAAAAGCCTGTGTATTTCTGCTCTCATGTAAAAGATGCATTATTGTGTTTCTACAGTGATTCCCCTTTTGTCACTTTGGACCAAGGATCCAACTGTTGCCAGAAAAAAGTTTTGAATGCATTCGCTGACTTGCATTAGCATATGCTGATTTGAAGCCAAAATGTGAAAGCAACTTAAAACGTGAAATAAAATTATTGAAAATAATAGCAATAATAGGTCAAAATCCTTCTGTCAAAGGAGAAAAGAACAAACTATATGCATTGAGAATTTCCAAAACAGTGAAGGGAGAATACAAAGCTCTCGATTTCAATAACAGTTGGACTAGCCGGGGTTGAAATGTTGAATGCAAATGTATAATGGTCCCCTTTCTCATTATGTGTTAAGGACTCCATTATATGTAAGTGCTTAACCATTTTTTTTAGTTAATTACCAATTTGGTTGACAGAGCCATCTCATAATTCTTTTCTTCCCTGCCTTCGTTTCATTACTTCCTAATTAGAAGCTTCCTAAAGAGCCATAAGTGTTCAAAAGTCTTATGATCTTTACCCAAGAGACCATAAACTTTCTTCCTTTCTTTGCAAGTGATTCGATGCCCCTTTTACTTAGCACGAATAAACAATTAAAAAAAGAAAAGATTTGACGTCCCTTTTCCTTGAAGAGCGCCACTTTATTTTTCTACCTTACTCTATGATTATGTTTGCATTTTTTTCACCCTTAAACCACTGCAAACAATGTAAATGATTTTATATTATCAAGATGCCTTGAGGGCTTTCCAGTCATCCACATATCATCCAATTCTGTATAGATCTAATATTCACCAAATAATTGGTTAAAAGTAGCATTAAACTCTTCAACTCTTATTAGAGAGAAAAGGGAAATAGTAATTAAGTAATTATGCACTTCTTTGCCACTAGCATTAAAGGATGCTTTTCAAACTGCGTTCATGTTAAATAATAACTTCCCACCTTCCTTGTTAGCTACCTGCACTAAAAGTCTAAAAGTGCTTCCCAAGCCACTCGAAGCAAACATTTAAAAAAAAAAAAAAACCAAAATCTATGACTTTGGTTGAATTTTTTGAACGCTGGAATATAGCTGGATGTATTTATATTTCGCATGGCCATTGCACAGCTACAGCTAGTGCTGAACAGATTTGAAATTTTGAATGCTCTGAACAATTTCCTTTTTCTAAGAGTGAAAAGAAAGAGGAAGATGTGTATTTATTTATAAGCTAGATTTAGAATAATGAATAGCATGGGTGGAAAAGAGGAAAGCATGCCTTGCACATCTCCATCATTCATATAAACAACAAAATACTACTATCGCTGCAAAAAGCATAGATTTTTATGGAGCCATTGGCAAATTAGTGTTCTTGAACTGCTCCTCTGACAGAATATTATTTTATTATTTACATGAGCCTTTCATATTCGCATTGAAAGCAAAATTTAATTTCTTGGGGCTAAAGAAAAGGTGCATCTCACGAGGGCTCCATTTCTTTTAGTACTTTATTGTGTAGTCAGAGACTTAAGGGCATCTGTATAAGACTATTTCTTTGTTTTTCCTTGTGTGTGTGCGTATGATATCATCTAACTAAATCCGTCCACTAGGTAGTCTAGGTTCATATACTAACTATTATGTATTCCATCTCGTGGAATGACGCCACTAGAAATTGTAATATACTTTTTGTACAATGTATTTAGATTGCAATATTAACTATTTTTAGGTGTATTGTAAATGCCTCCATGAATCTAAAGTATTAACATTTTCTCCTTGTTTAAATTTTTAGGGGGACTTGACAAAGAGGAAGGCATTTAGTAATATAAACAAATGCTTTGGGGAATTGGGGTTGAAATTGAGATAAGCAGAAACATAAGAGGTGTTTGGGGGAAAAATAACACTTGATGTTTGAATGTAGGGAACATGAGGGAAAGTCTTGGCCAGTTATAATGTCAGCGGCACCATGTGCTGCTATCATATGGCTTAAACAATGATGGATTATATAGGGTCTTCTCTTAAGAGCAAAGCTCTTGTCAAAACTTGGTGGCATAATGTGCTGGATGAAATATCTGACAAATTCTTCTCACATTATCTATTTTTATTCATTAATTCTTCTAATAATAATGTAATGCAACTAGTTACAAAAGAAAAGGCACAAAAAGAATGTGTTTTTTATCTGAGTAGTTGGGACATGGGGAGTCGAATTTCATTATGAGCTATAAAGAGATAGGTTTTATAGAGATATGAGTCTGCAGCAGCGAACAATCTTCCTTTACAGCTCATTCAGAATGGTATTTATGTCACTATATGTAAACTAGTCTATCAAGTTTGCTAGCTTAATAGTTATATGTGAAGAATGGCAATGACTTTTGACAACACTATTTCGTGTTTAAGGACTGGTGCTGAAAATAACCAATGCTACGGAATCTGATTTCTTTTAGGTAGGTGTTTATCATAAATTTTTGTCTAAAGATAAATTTGATTTCAGATTTTAATTTAGAAAAATGAATTACTTCTTTTAGGGATTTTTTATTACTTAGATTGATTTTTAAACAAGAATATTAAGAATAATTTTGAATATTTCACAGAAATATGCAAATTGAAAATATTAATATTGTAGTGTTGTAATTAACTTAGTAGAAATAGAGAAAATTGGAACAATAAAAATGTAAAAGAAAGAACTTGCTTTAAAGTTAAAGATTGTTTTTAAAGTAAAGAAAACAATTTAAAAAAGTATTTAAATGACATTAAACGTAAAGAATAAGGAAATAAAGTGAATCAAAGTAAACTAAATAAACAATGTAAAGTGTAAAAGATAAAGAACAGGACTTAAAAAAAGTAATGTAAAGAATAATGAAAATAAAATTGTAAAAATGTAAATGAACAGAAAAGAAAACTTGCAGAAAAGTAAAGAAAGCAAATAAATGAAGATAATTAAAAGAACTCAAATCAAGAGTATAAAAGAATTTGCAAAAAAGTAAATAATTAGAAATTTAAATGAAATTGAAAGAACTTTGCATTGAAAGTATAAATGATATAGAAATGATACAGGATGGAAACATACTTGACTAATGTCACACATATTGATCCAAGCCTCAAGCAACAAACAAAGTGAGGCAGTTTTAGTTAGTTGCATAGTTATTTATTTATGTTATTTCTGTTTTTGCTAGAATAGCTGTGTTAGCTATTTATCTAGTTCATAGCTTTGTATATAAATAGCTTCTTTATAACTTAGTTTAATTCATATTGAATGAAGGATAAATCGTTCTCTTCTCAAGCATACTTCAATTCTCTCTCTTTCATTTTTGCTTTTCTCTTTTCACATGGTATCAGACTCCACAAGGAGGAGTTTGTGTTGTGTGTAACTCTGATCCTTCATCTTTTCGATTTCTTCTTCTTATGTTGCTTGCATA
Organism: Ormosia emarginata; assembly: GCA_029884605.1. Classification (NCBI taxonomy): domain Eukaryota; kingdom Viridiplantae; phylum Streptophyta; class Magnoliopsida; order Fabales; family Fabaceae; genus Ormosia; species Ormosia emarginata. The sequence continues at coordinate 27,287,466 of JAQQTP010000080.1, read as the reverse complement.
GTAAGTTCTTCGAAGCTTCATAGCTTTCGGTTTTATTTCTGTTATTTGAAGATTCCTCGGTTCGGCTAGAAGCAAATGGCAACTCCAATCATGGATCCTTCAAATCCCTACTATCTTCATCCCAATGAGAACACTGGTTGTTCTCTGGTTTCAACTCCTCTTCTTAGTTCAGGAAGTAATTATCACACCTGGTCACGCTCAATGATGATTGCTCTCAAGAACAAGAACAAACTTGCCTTTGTTAATGGTTCAATTTTGAAGCCAAATATCAATGATTTGATGTTCAAGCCGTGGGATAGATGCAATACTCAGGTTCTTTCTTTGCTCCACAATTCGATCGAGCCTTCTATCCTTGAGACTGTCCTTTGGATTGATACTGGATATGAGATCTGGAATGATCTCAAGAAAAGATACTTTCAAGGTGATATTTTTCGAATTTCAGATTTACAAGAAGAAATCATTATGTGCAAACAAGGAGATCGATCCGTCACAGCTTACTTCACTCAAATGAAAGGTTTGTGGCAAGAATTGATTAATTGCAGACCAATTCCTCAATGCTTATGTGTAGTTAAATGTTCATGCACTTTGATTTTTATCTTTCAAGAATATAGAGAAGCTGATCATGTTATTAGGTTCTTGAAGAATCTCAATGAACAATATTCTGCAGTTAGATCCCAAATTATGTTAATGCAACCACTACCTGATGTTGATCAAGTTTTTAATATGCTTATTCAACAAGAAAGGCAATTCAATGGCGGAAATTTTGATGAGCACAAAATTCTTGCAAATGTCACTGATCATAATCAGATGACTCAAGGCAGATCAAAAGGGAGAGGAGGCAAATCTTACTCCAATGGTAGAGGTAAAGGTCATAGACAGTGTACTTTCTGTCATAAATCAGGGCACACAGTGGATACATGTTACAAGAAGCATGGATATCCACCTAATTACTTCCAGAATAGTGCAGTGAACAACTTTTTTGCAGAGGATGAAATTACTTCAGATGATTATGATAGAAGCATCATATCTCATTCTTCCAAGAGGGACAGAAATGAGGGGTCATGTGTAGGTTTCACTCCAGACCAACACAAAGCTCTGCTGGCTTTACTTCAACAGTCTAACAATCAGCATCATACCAATCAACTCACCACTCTTCAAAGTCCCTATTCTATCCAAAAACCATCAGGTATAATTTGTGTTTTATCCAATTCATCTCTTGTTCAAAACTGGATCCTTGACACTGGAGCTACAGACCATGTTTGTTTCTCCTTATCCTAATTCCAAAGTTATAAGAAAATCAAGCCTATCCTTGTTAAGCTTCCTGATGGAAGTCGGATCCATGCAAAAATTTCAGGAACAATAATGTTTTCTCCAATTCTTTACCTTGCTGATGTGTTATACATTCCAAGTTTCAATTTCAATCTTATTTCCATTTCAAAACTCACAGCCTCTTTGAATTGCCAATTTCTGTTTTCTGACAATAAATGTGTAATACAGGACACCAGTACCTTGAGGATGATTGGTGCAGCTGAGCTTAAATTTGGTTTGTATGCTATGCAGTCACCAAGTATGCTGGATTCTCCTCAAGTTACTGTGAATACCATCTCTGTTATACCTTCTGCTTCAAGGTCCAATAATTGGCATCAAAGACTTGGCCATCTATCTCAAGAAAAACTAGTGAGTCTGCAAAAGTCTTATTCTTTCATTGATTCTGTAAAATCCAAGATTCCTTGTGAAGTGTGTCATCTAGCTAAACAAAAGAAACTTTCATTTTATAATAGCAATAGTAGAACACTTTTACCTTTTGAAATAATACATGTTGACATTTGGGGACTAATTTCTATACCTTCTGTATTTGGTCACAAATTTTTTCTCACAATTGTGGATGATCACACAAGGCACACATGGATTATTTTGATGAAATCGAAAAATGAGGTTGCCAATCACATTAAATCTTTTGCTGCTCTTGTTGAAACTCAATTTGACAGCAAAATCAAATGCATAAGATCAGATAATGGCAAGGAGTTTTACATGAATGAATTTTATGCAAACAAAGGCATCCTCCACCAAACCACTTGTGTTGAAACTCCACAACAAAATGGTATAGTGGAGAGAAAGCATCAATATATTTTGGCTATGACTAGAGCCTTACTCTTTCAAGCAAATCTCCCTAAAATTTTTTGGAACTATGCTGTCACGCATTCTGTTTACCTGATCAATAGGCAACCTTCATCCCTTTTATCTAATAACTCACCTTATTTTATGTTACATAAAACACTTCCAAAACTAGATCATATTAGAGTATTTGGTTGCCTATGCTATGCAAATACTCTACAAGCACATAGAAAGAAATTGGATCCTAGATCAAGGAAATTAATTTTCCTAGGTTTTAAAACTGGCACCAAAGGTTATATACTGTTTGATTTAAAAACTAAAGAGACATTCATCTCAAGGAATGTTGTTTTTTATGAAGATCATTTCCCTTACCACACAACTGAACCATTACCACAAACTAAGTCAAACATTGTTCTGCCACAATACTCTCCTAATAATCTTGATGACCTCAATGACCCTTTCTTATTCCCTAACCTGACACAACCACCACCACATATTGGTCAGACAGAACAAACTGAGCTACAGAACAACACAATTCAATCCAATGACCAAGCCTCATCAGACTTTTCTGCTGCACCACCAAATTGCAATCCTAACCTAGCAGCAGTAACAACAACTTCAAATACCAATACCACTAACAATCCTCTGGTAGTAAGGCAATCCACTAGACCAAAGAAAACTCTTGCATACTTGGCTGACTATCACTGCACCTTACTAAATAGTTCAACTCATCCATCATCTTCAAAGGTAAGGTATCCAATTTCCAACTGTCTATCTCTTTCCAAACTTTCACCCACTTATAAACATTTCACACTTGCTATAACTTCTATTTCTGAGCCAACCACATACAAAGATGCTATTGTTCATGACTGTTGGAAGAAAGCCATTGAAGCTGAACTGTTGGCACTGCAAAGTAACAACACTTGGATCCTCACTTCTCTTCTACATGGCAAGAAGACTATAGGCTACAAATGGGTGTTTAAAGTTAAACATAGAGCAGATGGCTCCATTGAGAGACACAAAGCAAGGCTTTTAGCCAAGGGTTACACATAAACAGCAGGCATAGATTACATTGAAACATTCAGTCCAGTTGCCAAAATGACAATAATCAGAGTCTTGATGTCACTTACCTCGACTTTTGGCTGGCATTTATACCAATTAGATGTAAATACAGCTTTTCTTCATGGTGACCTTGAGGAGGAAGTGTACATGTAACTCCCACAAGGCTTGATCACCTCTGATCCAACATTAGTCTGCAAACTTCATAAGTCCTTATATGGCCTGAAACAAGCCAGTAGACAATGGAATGCAAAGCTTACACAAGTCCTACTTAGTTCTGGCTATATTCAATCCAAGTCAGACTATTCATTGTTCACCAAAACAACCACAGACAGTTTCACTGCAATTCTGGTTTATGTGGATGATTTAGTACTATCAGGGAATGATCTTGTTGAAATAGATCACATGAAACAGCTACTTGACAAGAAGTTCAGCATCAAAGATTTAGGAAATCTAAAATATTAACTAGGTTTTGAAATAGCAAGATCAAAAGAAGGGATCCGTTTATACCAAAGAAAATATGTTGTGGATTTGTTGAACGACACAGGTTTATTGGCAGCTAAGCCCTGCACAACTCCTATGGACTCCGAATTGAAACTTCACAAGCATTCAGGTGAGCCACTAGCAGATTCCACTAGTTATAGGAGACTCATTGGCAGACTCCTTTACTTAACTCACATTCGGCCAGATATTTCTTTTGTTGTAAGTAATCTCAGCTAATTCTTAGAAGCTCCATCTGATACAACACTAAAAAGTTTCAGTGACTCTGACTGGGGCACTTGTCTTGATACATAGAAGTCAATCACAGGGTTTTGTTTCTTTGTTGGTTCATCCTTAGTTTCAAGGAAAAGCAAGAAACAAACCACCATTTCAAGGTCTTCATCCGAGGCTGAATATAGAGCTTTGGCTCAAGCAACATGTGAAGCACAGTGACTGATCTACTTACTACAAGATTTTAGGATCCAATCTACTTCTCCTGCTGTGATATATTGTGACAATCAATCAGCCTTGCACATAGCCGTCAATCCAGTGTTTCATGAGAGAACGAAACACATAGAAATTGATTGTCATTTGGTTCGAGACAAAGTACAAGAGGGTATCCTTCACTTGCTTCCTATTCCTACTGCAATGCAAGTAGCTGATATTCTCACAAAGCCATTTGCCCCAGGACCTTTTCAGTTTCTGCATTCCAAGCTTGGCATGATTAACATACATTCCAGCTTGAAGGGAGGTGTCACAGATATTGATCTAAGCCTCAAGCAACAAACAAAGTGAGGCAGTTTTAGTTAGTTGCATAGTTAGTTATTTCTGTTATTTCTGTTTTTGCTAGAATAGTTGTGTTAGCTATTTATCTAGTTCATAGCTTTGTATATAAATAGCTTCTCTGTAACTTAGTTTAATTCATATTGAATGAAGGATAAATCATTCTCTTCTCAAGCATACTTCAATTCTCTCTCTTTCATTTCTGCTTTTCTCTTTTCACAACTAACTTGCATGCTTTGCTCAAAATGTCATAGTGGCATGAGAGCGTGATTACAAGTGTTTGAGTGCTGATTTTTTAGCCCCTAAACATTTTCATCATTTTGGTATTTATAGACATTCTAAGTAATTATTATTTTTATAGAATCTTGACATTTGTCTAAAATAAAAATAAAATTATCTAATGATTATCAGTGATCCTTATTAAATAACTGTCAAATCTTCGTCAGCAAATCTCGTGCTACAAGTAACTGTCTAATATTTATCAGTAATCCTTATATTGTCTTGATCTTACACTTATAACTACTGCTAACTTCTGTTTCAAATTCAAATCCTCTTGTATGAATTTAAATTTAAATTTTCAATCAGTTGTTGGCTTTTTGTTGAGACCCCTCGTTTCTTTATTTAGAAATTTTTAAGTGTAATTACTTCTCAAGTCTCAGCTTTCGATTCTAACTTGAAATTATTATTTCTGACATGAAATCAAAATTGTTATTTTTTATGGAAAATCAAAATTATCATTTTGATAACTTGAAGTCTTTACCTTAATTTTGACTCTAATAAAGTTAGAAAATGTATATGTTTAAGACTTAATGAATTTTTTTTCATACTAAACTTTACAACATATTATCAAAATAATCTTGAATTGAAAAGTGGTTATTTTTACACCAATAATAGGATATTTGGATATGACCATTGGCCATTGCTTCATAGCGCCGATCATCTATCCATCTATCTATTGCATGACGAAGGTGAAGACCACGTTTGGTGCCCGCCAGCATATGTTATTGATATGGTGTCGCGCAATGTAATTGAGTGACTCATTGTGATGTGCCTGAACCTGAAAGTCCATACAAGAGAGTATGGGCAAGAAAACATCATAATTGTAGTACTTATGTAATTAGTTAGTGGGAAGGGAAAGTAAGCAAATGCATGTAGGCTTTTCTGAAATTTCAATCTGCACCGCAGAAACTCGTATGCCGTAAGCTGAGTACACCTTTGTACTAGAGATTGGTTGGTTGCTGGCGTTTCCACTTAAAAATGATAGGGAAGAAGAAAAAAGTTGTCGTACAATGATAGGCTTTGTGATCCAACGTACTCAGCCTTTGAGGTTGAAACTTAACACGAAGCCAAGGCTTATTGTCCCCGTTAAAAATCAGGTGAAAGTGAAACAGCTGAAACTTTTTTTTTAACAAGGAGGGCTAATGCCCAATAGCTACACAATAACACTACGAGGAAAGGAAACGCTAAATCACCTAACAGTAACTTATCACAATTATTATGCGACTTGTCCAGAATAAGCAATCCCAAAGGGTGATGATGAGAAGAGTTCGTTAAAAAATCAGCCACCCGATTTCTCTCATGCAAAGTATGGCTAATCTTGACATCCCGTTGTCTTGAATAGGAGTATTCATAGATCTAGTTTAACTTATTCGAATTTGTTCTGATATTTTTATTAAATTAAATTTTAAGATCTAGACATAATATGATCATAATCTAATAAGTGATTAGACTGAAATTAGATTAACTTGACATTTAGATAAAATTTACAAATTTAAATATGATGTATAGTTAAGTCATAAAATTTTAAAAGTATGACATAAAAATTATGAAATATTTTATTATATATATTTTGAAATAAATTATATCAATGTAAAAAGTATTAATTTAAGTTAATAAGTCTCATAATTTGTTATTGACTTTTATGAAATTATAAGTTTTAATATAATATGTAATATCGGGTCGGGTTAAACCGACTCAAAATGTGACTTATGTAACACTCTCCATAGAGTATCATGTAACGCCCAATTTTTAGAAAATATTCAATGTCTTGTTTCTTTGTTTTTCATGCTTTTGTGTGAATGACATTGTGTCCTTATTTTTACGTTCTCGATTTACGTATGAAAACAATTACGATAATACTGAGCTAAAATTTTATTTGATCGTTTTACGTAATTTCTTGAGACGGTAAAATAAAAATTTTTCCAATTCTTGTATTAATTTTTTTGAAAGATATACAGTATATATACTTCTTTGGATATTTTATTTGAACGTTTTGGATGATTACCTACGTTGTGGGAAAAAATGGGAAAATGACCGTTACGTCCCGACGTCTTGTTTTTCTTTGTTTTTCTTGTTTTTAATTATTTTCTTCTTGATTTAATGCACGAAAATACCGTCGTGATTTTATATGGACTTTTTGTGTGATTTGCTCCGAGCGGGAAAATAATATTTTCCGGCCGGGAAAATCTTATTTTATTATTTAGAATTGGGGGATCTTACTAAACCCGATTCTGAATGAGACAAAAATAATCTTTTAATTTTTAGGATTTAATCACAAATAAAATAATTTTATATTATTATAATATTATTTTATTAGTCGATATATTTTAGTGACAATGGACCGGAAATATTTTGCGGGACCCACAATTAGCGAAACGGTTAGATCGGTACTTAATTAATCACCGTTAGCGGTAGAACTTTCCGTATCAAACAGTGACTCACTTGTGTGACTCAACAGAAAAATTAAATGCAAATGTGTGTGACTCGGCATGTGAGTCACCAAGAGCTAACCAATAGGAAATAAGCTTGCTCACCAAGGCTTGATCTTGACCATTGATGCATCCAATGGCTTGGAAGCCAAGCAAGGTGCCCACCTTGCACCCCACTTGATGGCTACGGCCAAGAGGTCTTGGATGACCAAAATCACACTTCATCTTCATCACTTTTCTCTCTTCTCTCTCATCAAAACCCTAGCCACCATTCTTGTTCATTTTCTTCACCATTTTCGGCCAAGACCAATACTACACCATCCAACCATCAAAAAATTTTTCTAACCAAGTTTTCCTAACCTAAACACTATTCTAAGAACCTTTCTAGTTGGGAGTTTCTTCAAAATCTTCCATTTAGGGCTTGGAAACCAACCTTGAAAGTTTTACCTAGAAGGTGAAATTTCATGCTTTTCTTTTCTCTCTTCTTTTTCAAAGTTCTAAGCCATGATTTTTCCATGGTTTAGCTTCTTTCATGGTTAGTAACATGTAGATTTTGTTTGAGATTTCTAGGTATTTTTGGTGGTGAAAACCGTGACCTAGGAGGTGTGAAAGCAAGCCTATTGTCTTCATTTAAGGTAAGAGGAAGACAATTCTTATCATCTCTTGATGGTGGTAAGAAGATGGAGCTATTTGTGATGTTTGTAGAATCCATAAGGATTCGGTGGTCATGTGTTAATTATGTGTGTATTTGTTAATTTTTGTGTTTGTTAGTAGTTTATGTGGTATTTGTTAGTAGCTTTCTTGTTTGATGATTGTAATAATTTTGCATGTCTATTAGCTTTTGAATGCATGTCTATAAGCTTTAATTTAGGTTATATGTGTTAGAAAATATATTGCATGTGTTAGAAATATAATGCATGTGTTAGAATTGTATGATAAGATATAGGATGTGAATAACGTGTGTAAATTGCATGAGTGTTCCTAAGAACACATTTACTAGTTCACGGCAATGACCAAGTTAGAGGACCAAAATGTTCTCTTGGTTTTTCCTAAATGGCAATTCAATTAACTAGGAGAATTAAGAAGGTTTCAAATTGATTTTATCAAAGAAAAGGAATTTAGAAATCAAATGGTAAAGATTTAGTAATTTGGGCCAACATGCCTAAAGGTTTGATTTGATTCCAAATCATTATTTTATAACATGATTTAATGAACTTAGATAAGATAATACCTTTGACATGATTTAGAAATCAAATGCAAAAGTTTTACGAAATTTGGCCAACATGCCAATATAGGTAATCATGATTTCTAAAACTTGATTCCAAACCTTTTTCAATCAAAAAGAGACAATACAAGTTAAGAAGAAGTTTTCTGTAATGGTTTTTGAAGAAACAAATTGAGTAGAATTAAGCTTAAAGGATTAAAACTAATAATTTTATCATTAGGAAGTAAAATACAGAAATTTTGAGAAATTTTCTAACATATAGCTCACTTTAGGTTTTGAAGCATGTTAGAGATTTCAAAAAGAATTAAATGATATGGTTAAAAAATTAGGTAAATGGAAATTTTATGGATAATTTAGGAAACCATTATTATGATATTCTAAACAAAATACTGTCAATTTTTAGTAAAAATGAACCAATAAGATAGCAAAAATATCCAAAAGACAATTATGCGGTATGAAAAATTACTCTACGTAGTTTAAATGTACTAAGTACTATTTACTGCTGCTTAAACAAGAATTTTAAAGGCATTCGAATAAGAAAATGATTTGAAAATCCTCCGCGATTGAGAAAACGTATTAAAAATGCTACGCGATTTTAAAAACAGAAAAATATCTTTACGCGATTTAAAAACGTTTGTAAAAATGACGGAATTATGAAAACGCGATAAAATTTCTACGCGATTGACCGCTACCGTATTTATTTTATGCTGTCGGGAAAATGTGAACTCGTACAGATTATTTTTGAAAATCTTTCGCTGTCGGGAAAATGTGAACCCGTACAGGCTTTTGAGAATTTATTTCTTTGTCGGGAAAATGTGAACCCGTACAAGCTTTTGAGAATTTATTTGCTGTCGGGAAAATGTGAACCCGTACAGGCTTTCTATCTATGTGTGCCAAATTTTTGGTGGATTGGTTGACGAGACGAATCACATCGTGTTGTCGATGCGATAAACGTAGTGTGGTTCATTGTTCTAATGAACTTGGAGACTTTAGTGTACGGGATTCCACATGTGGACAGTTGGTAGCTTCCGTTGGTAGTGGTAAACCGATAGCACACTATGGTACTCAACACACACTATATTTAATCGAGATTTGTGAAATCTAGTAGTACATTTACCTGTAGTGCCACAACGTGAGACCATGAACTACACCACGCTGGATGATGGATTCTGTGTCGTGGGGCTATAGGCAACGCGTGTGACAACATGAATAGTTGGTGGGGCGGTAGTGGTACTAATAGATTTTACGAATCATTCCTCTCTCGATACTTGTGTTTTCTTTAGCTCCATGGAGTAGGGTTTCATCATATTATTTATCTCTATATCTATTTATGTTCATCTTATCTATTTATTTCTATTTTAAGCGTTATCGTATTTTATTTGTTTATTTTATCTGATTCTTGCTTCTATATTTGGTTATTTTTATTATATCTTATCTGTTTATTCTTATCTTTCTTATTTTATCTGTGATGTTTTATCTGTGGTGTGATATATTGTTATGATATCTAAATTTTACTTCAATCTGTTATTATAATTGTTAAAGCTTTTCGTATTGCATGAACTATATATATGTTGATTGTCGTCTTCTTATTGGCCATGTTGTGATGATTTTATGTTGTCTTACCTCTTTGTTATATGCATTTTCTTTTATTTATTTTACGCGGTAAAGACTTTGAGGAAGAGGATCAGCCCTTGAGATTTTGTACCCAGGGAGGAGGAAGACCGGCGAGCCCAGACGACCGGTTTACGATCAAGAACCATCCGATCATCCATATCCTCGGATTGATTGTGAAGGATAGCGGCGCGGATTTTGGGATTCGTAGAGCTAGTATTTCATGGAGGTTCTCGGCTTGGCATCTACGAGGCGATCGTCGTTCTCAGTGACATATGCGGGACGTGTGACCGTGATTCTACGTCGCGATTTGATGGAGAGCCCATTATGACTACGACGATATTTCGCACTTAGAGTTACCCTTATCCATTAGGCGTTATTGGGGTCTTGAAAACCACGAGCCTAGTGAGATAAGCATCGTATCGATTGCGCGATCCCGTTATCGCCGTGTGTCGAGACATCCAGATATCTATCTCCGATGATCATTTTCATCTTTGAGAGTGATCCATCGAGGATTAGATAATCATGATGTTTTTTAGTGCGTCACAATATGTACGTATATATTAACTCTTTTATTGCTTTCTTTCTTGTTTTTGTTTAAATATTTGTAGTCTTTGTTGTAAATTATTTGTACACTTATAACTTAATCATATGTATATTATTAGTGATGATGTTTTTTTATTTCGTATTTTCCGCATTATCTTTTTATATCATATTTACGTCTATCGGGAATTATTTTACAACCCGTAATAATATTTAACAAATGTTTCACAACTTGGGTAGATTTTATTTCTATTTCTTTTATTTTCTTTTATGTGTGACATCCTCCAAAGGGGTGTTACATATCACATGTCTGACTCCCAACTCAAAATCTGTAAAGAAGTTCACACAAGGTTTGAGTTATAAAAAGATGGGTTTTAAAATTTCTTTCTTTATTGAAACATAAACTTACTGAAATTCATAAGTATTACTGAAAATATATTTAAACTGATTAATATACAATATTGACACCAATTAATATTTCACAATTTAAAGAGAAATATAAAATTATCAGACTCTTTTTTTTAACGATGATGCAAACCCCATGACGGGTCCTACTAAATAGTACGGTATAACACTAACGATAAAACTTAACATACTCATTCCTTATCTTGTATCCAAACTTGTTGCATCGAAACTCTACTCCTTGTCTACTCGAGAACACCTTCGAACTTGAGGCAGTCAACTCTTCTTCAATGTTTTCATCAATCTCTGAGTATCCATCGCCCGTTATGTCTAAGACAACTCGATTCTTCAATTATTTGATTTTAACAGTACAGACACAGCAAAACAACATAACAAAGAGGTGAGATCACCTACGCCTATACCAACATGGCAGTACAAAGATAACACAAACAACAACATCATACAGGGATATCATACCAAACTTTCAATAATATATTCAATATTAATCAACTATCATCATCCAATCATATATCAATCCAAGTATTCAAAACAATTGTCATATTCAATATTCCTCAATTAATATATCATACAGATATAAGTGTTCAGATTATGCATGTACACAAGACTCGATTTCCTACTCCATGAAGCTAAAACTCAGGTTGGAGAAATGATCGAAAAGACCTGCCGGTACCACGTGCCTCAGACCACGTGCTTTAATTCTCATTTCAATTTTTTTGCACATCTAGCACATACACGACAGTCTTTATCAGATCTTGATTAAGAATAGTGTCTCAGTCAGGATCATCGGTGTGTTGTATCGGTCTAACCTACGGGAAGAAGCGCGACCAACCACCCGTGTAAGCAACCCGCACCCCGATGCCCCCAAGGTCAACAAGTGACCTACACTACGCATATCGCACCCACTCAAGAGGTGTGTTTCTCCTAGGCAATCAGTCGTATCCAGTCCTCATCGGACCATTTCAATGCATGTATAATGTACTAAATACCAATCACAGGTATATCTCATAATTTCTCATATATAATTTATACACTGATGCTTAATATATCGGTCTGAAGTCCAACCATAAGGGCCATTCTTTTCAAATTCATTTGTTCAATTAAATCATATACCTCAACGCATATATATATATATTTTTTCCAATGCATCTAAAATGCACCACGTGCCAATAACAGGCAAAACTTGTTATTTTCACAAACAGTGTATGGACACTGGTTCAACAGTAATTATACTGTATTTTTCAATAACAAAATCATCTTATCATGTTTTAATAGTTATAAAATATTGTTGTCGTGTTTTCACAAAATTGCGCAATATTCTCGTTACGTTTTCACAATTCCACAACACTTCTGTTGCGTTTTCAAAATACCGTAACACTTTTGTTACGTTTTAAAATTCTAAAACATTTTTATTACGTTTTCACAATACTTAGTAACACTATTTACGTTTACAAAATTTCATAACATTTCTGTTATGTTTTCAAAATGTTGCAACTCTTCTGTTGCACTTTTAAAACACGTACTAATTTTTTAACGTTCTTCTCAATCGCGTAAAAATATACGTTTCTCAAATCGCATAGTATTTTTCCACTGTTTCAAAATCGCGTAACTTAAAAATCATTCTTTTAAGTCGCGTAAATCATTTTCCATCATTCTCAAAATATTTAAAACACTTTCCAAATCACATAATGATTTTTCGTCATTTTCACAATCACGTAAAAATATTCTATCACTTTTAAATTACATAGTGATCTTTCAACAGTAGTTCAAATTACGTAAAATATTTAAACGTAATTCAAATCGCGTAGAAATATTTTAACGTATTCCAAATCGTTTTTAAGATTCATAAAATATTTTTCAACAATTTACAATCATGTAAAATATTCCTCAATATTCCAAACATTGTTTTTGGACTTAAATAAATCGATATTATTTTCAACACATTTTATTCAAATTACGTAGCTTAAAAATCACGTTTTTAAGATACGTAAAACATTTTTCATCACAATTTTATTACAGAAAATATTTCTTAACCTTCAAAAATTCCTTTTCAACCTTTCTCAAAATAATATGACTTTGTATTTCATTTTTCACACTTTCTTACTCAAGAAAATCTTTTTCCACATTTCTTTACTCAAGAAATCCTTTTCCAAAATATATACCACAAAAATCACTTTTCCATTGATATAAATCAACGTTTCAAAACTTAACATTTTCTAACGTATTTCAAAACTCAAAAATCAATTATACGTTAGTAAATTTTCAAAACAATTATATTCTTCATTTTTCCCAAATCAATTTTAAAATCAATTCTCCTCAAAATAAATTGAAGTTAAAACATTTTCAACCTCCAAAAACCATGAGTCTTTGGCCATTGAAGTCATCAAATATTTTTTCTTCTAAATTGATATGGTTTTACAAACAAAACCATTAAAATTTTGTTTTCAAAATCGTAAGACTTATGGTTATGAAAACCAAACCCATTTGTTCAAATTCATTTTCACTTTCTTTGCAAATTCTTTTTCACTTTCTTTACAAATCTTTTTTTTTTTCACTTTCGTTGCAAATCCTTAAAATCATCATTGCTATTTTCATTTAAATCTCATGTTTTGTAAAACACTTAGAAACTTTTTACACAAAATAAATCAATAAAAATTCCTCAAAAATCATGTTCTTGTTCTCTTGAAAAACATATCCTTTGTTCATTTTCTATGCTTTTCAAATCAATTCAATTTTATTCTTCCATGAAAATATCAATTTGTAAACACCTATGTTGAGGTGTCTTGACCGAAATTCACTAAGTTCTAGGGACCCAAAAAAATCAATTCCCTTGTTCTTGAAAATTTTCAATATAAACCCTAATCAAGGGCATCAAAATCGTAGTTCTTCCTTGGCCATTGGGACCAAAAATTAATTTTCTTTCCATCATCAAATCATGGCATACACATACATACACATTATATATATATATATATATATATATATATATATATATATATATATATATATCAAAAGCATGCCATATTATCATCATGCATAGTATAAGCATACCATCAAAATCATAAATTCATGCAAAGTATATTAAGCATAGGCAATTAATTAAAGCTTATAAACACCCACAAATTAATTACATGACCATGGATATGAATCCTCACATAGATTCAACACCCATCAAATATAAGACCATCTCTCACCACCATGCTTGGTTGGTGAGATGGATCTCCCTCTTACCTCTTGAAGATCTTCAAAAACTCCTTGTTTTGCTTCTTTTTTCCAAGTCCTTCATCACCAAGAGCTTCTCAAATACAAAACAAAATACATAAAAATTAGTATACTAAGCTTGATTAAGAAAACCATGGATCAAACATGGTTTAGATTATGAAAAAGAGAGAAGAAATGAAGTTTCCTTACACTTCACCATAAATACCCCATAACTTGGATTTTGAAGAAAGTCTATGAAGATGAATGATTTAGAGAAAGTCTCCAACATGAAAGTTATTTAGAATATCATGTAGATTCAAGATCTATGGTTAATTAAAAGAGATTGGAAAGTGGTTTTAGGGGTCTTGACCGAATGGTTCCTCTTAAAGCACAAGATGGAATTTTTTATTTTTGATAGAAACTTGAAGCTTGGATTTGAAGTCCAAGATGAATGATTTTGGAAAAACTCATAACTAGAGATGTTCTTAGAATGGTGTTTAGGTTTAGGAAATGTGTTTAGATGAAATTTTGGAAGCTTGGAGACATGGTTTCTAGGTGTTGACCGAATGGTGTTTCTTGGAGAAGAAAATAGAGTTTTTGTATTTTGTTTTGGAGAAGATGATGAATAGAAAGCAATTATGATACAAATGATAGAAACCAAAAATTTTTTGGTCTTCTTTGGAGTGCATGGTGGTAGCTCATATGGAGAGAAAGAAGAGAATATATTTTGATAAGTCTTGCTTTTGGAAAATCAATGAATGATGAAGATTGATCAAGATAGGTAACTAATGGTCTTCAAACTTTTTCTTTGGCCTAAAAAGGCTACTCAAAATTGTCTCCTCCTTCCTATGCATTCTCCAAAACCGTCCCCCCTCTTCCTAATGCATTCATGAAGTTGTCATCATTATTAGTCACCATCTAGAGCATTTCTAGCCATTGATTAATTCAATGGTTAGGATTTAGGTAGACTTTAAGTTAGAAGACTTAATCTAGGCCATTGGATCTTTCTCCTTTAAATCTAAGCCATTAGATGTGTCTCCAAAAATTAAGGGTTAAGATTACTCCTTCTTACTTTTAATCCAAGGGTTATAATTAGTCTTTGTCACTTTTTAAGACTAAATCTTCACCATTGATTAAATTTTCATCCAATGGTCATAAATGGTCCTTATTACTTTACAAGACCAAATCTCCACCCTTGATCACTTCTAAATCCAATGGTTGTAAATGGTCATAGTCACTTTATATGACCAAATCTCTACCCTTGATTTAATCTCCATCTAATGGTTATAAATGATCTTATTCACTTTTAAGATCAAATCTCCACCGTTGATTAAATCAAGATCAAGTCTCTATCATTAATTAAATCAATGGTGAATATCCAAACCACCAATGTTGACTTAAGCAATATAATATTTATTTTTATTTGCTAAAACCCCACGAAAGAATATATTTACTATATTTTTATCAGATAAATTAAATACGATCTAAAAACACAAGACTGAGAAATTTTCTAAAAACGTCTCCAGTTCGGGTTTAGTAAGATCCACTGTCTCCGTCTAAACAAGATCAAATTTTTCTACATGCGTAGAAAAATTTTTACTTTCTGGGACCCACCTAAGCCCATGTAAGGTCACCTGGGTCCACATAGGACTACCTGGACCCACATCTGATCAAAAAATTCATAATCATCCACAAAAATCACAAAAATTATAAAATGCACAAATATCAAATCGACACGTAAAATAATTACCTAACGGTAAAAATTAAATTACGTAAAGTTTTCCCCTACCGAAAATTTTTATTTTCCGACTGAGAGTAATCACTCAAAATGATCAAATACGCTGACGGAATAAACAAAATAATTTTACAGTGTACAGAAATTACTAAACAGTAAAATTCTGTTAACTGTCAAAATTACTGTTTAAGAGATACAAAAATTTGGGGTGTTACAACTTGAATCCGACTCGAAAATTCATCAAACTTAATTTCAAAAACTCAATTCGATCAAATTAACTTTAGACTGAGTTAGGTTATCGAACTGAACCGAGTCATTAACACTCCTAGTCTCGTGATTCTAAATAGCCTCAATGAGAGAAGCAGCAGGAACCAAATAATAAAGCTGAACATTTACATAAACAGTCTAATTTTATTTTTTTGAGTTAATTAATTTATAATAATTGTTAATATCAAGGTAATTGACATCAAATAATGTCAACACGATTACTTCAATTAATTAGATTCATACATAATTTTGTATACAAATTGATTTTTAAAACAAAAAAAAAAGAGAGTATTCGTTAACTAATTTAGATATAATTATAACAGTTTTTATAAGTTGAAGACTAAATTATAAAATTAATTTATTTGTGCAATAATTTATTTTGATGTATGAAATAAGATCACTTTATTATTTTTAAAATAAATTCAGATGTTTACTTCTTTGCTTCAGATGTAACTTTGAAACTCTCTTTCTATCGAGAATGATAATTTTGTTTTGCCCCCTCTCCTATGAAAGAGATTGGTATGTTCATTGCAAATTGGAACAAGTTGAAGAATGTCTAAAGCTACCTCAACGATGCCCACTTGAATCTGCGTTGTTGACTGAAGATTTTGCTAGTGGTTGGATGATGTATATCATATCTCGTCAATTATCAGCTGCTAGTTTCATCCATCTTCTTGGCCCCTAGCTATTTGGCTTGTGCACCATCAAACACAGCGCACAATATAATAGGTGTTTGATAAAATGCCAAACCCTTTTTGTACTTAGATTTACAATGACCAAGTCAAATATTAACTTATGAGCTTTGGGCAATATACTTTACCGTCAACAAATATTTACTTTGATATTTATCTATGACGAATTTTCTTTGGCCGATGTTCTCAAGGTTGCATGGTGATTGAGGCACGGGCTTCTAGATACTAAATAAGAGGCGGCCATGGTTGCCATGGTTGATGTCGCCAAATTAAAGTAGCTGAATAGGTTTTCTCCATGTCAACGGAAATTTGCTACTTAGAAAACAATGGTATGTTTATGCATTCTCCAGCTGATAAAATTCACTGATTGTTTATGAACTGTCCTGGATTGATTTAAGAATTGTACAAGTTAAGAGTATTACTATACTATATTTGCATAAAAATCTCATTTATCTGCCATTAACAAATATCATTTCATGTGTGGATAGTGATAGATGCTATAAAGATATAAATACAGTATTAAGGAAAAAGAGAATACAAAAGTAGGGGAATAAGTTTAAGCTACAGAAATTGAAGCAATACCGTGAGTTTTATAGTATAGAGTATCCCCAAAAGACGAAAAACAAAGAGAAAAACTTGCGATTAAAACAAGTGATGGAAAATGATTGATAAAAATTAGAGTTAAGTTTTCTTCTTAAAAGTAAGGCCGAGAATAGATGAGGAAGGCAATAAATCTGGATCTGGTAGTAATGTATTATGTTATACATACATCATGTACTCTTATATAATTGAAAATATTGCAGCTTCTAGAGATTACTTTGGCATCATGTATTCTTCATGATAATGTATAAATATATTAAGCACTGCAATGCTAGTAGCCTAGTACTTACTCAGTTGTTACTATCTTGTTTTTTTCTTTGTGCTCTCAGTATTGCACAATGCTTATGATATCTGAATCTAATGACATTTCTAGAATTCCTTTTGACTTGTTTATTCGACGTAAGTATTTTATTTGACTTAAGTATTTCTAGAATTGGACCAAGCTTAATTTCGTTCTTAAAGTGGCATTATATAGCTATGGTTTTTGGTGTGCTATTCTTAGGCATGGGCTCTATAACTCTATGGCATCTCTTAGTAATTTCAGTTTTCCGTATCTGGTAGATGGTATTGGAAGGTGTTTGATTAATGATAGGATTTTTCACAAGATATTTTGCTCTGGTGTCCAGTGATAAATGTCTAAGATGCATACCTTTATAGGTATACATTGAGGTTGTTTATCTTTTTTTTAAAACTTGAGAGGTTGTTTTAGTCCATGTTTTATGTGTTTTATTGAGTCTTTAAGAATATTTTCTTAATTGATGTTTTTAGATTAGTTAATGATGCTTTGATGTATTTTATGTAGTTTGGGTGCAAGTTATTGAAGCCCAACTGGAAGTTGAAGCTCAAGTCTACACATGGAAGCCAGCGCTTAGCCCCAAGGTTGTGGCGCTTAGCCTGAAGAAGCCAGAAAATTGACTGATGCGTGATGCATTTCAGTACATATCGCGCTTAGCGCCATTAATCTAGCGCTTAGCGCAACTACTTATGTTGCAATAGCAGAGTCAATTAATTCGCGCTCAGCTTGAATAATGTTGCGCTAAGCGCTAATGCGTCTGGAAGCAATCCTAAAATTAGGATATTGCGCAGAATGAAGGAGATTTATTGGGTTGGTTTTTTGGAGAAAAAAGGAAACAAGGAGAAAAAGTTGGGAAAAAGGAAGAGCATCCGTGGAGTTTTCATCATCTCTTAACCCCATTTCTTTTTATTTTATCACCTTGATCATGTCTAGCTAATCATCCACTTGTTGGGGTTAGATGTATCTATTTCTGAATCTCTTATGTATTTGATTTGATCATTCAATATATTTCTCTACTTCTTTATGAGTGCTTAATTTCTATGCTTAATGCTTGTTATGGCTTGATTATCCATGGCTTGATTTTTGATTTGGTAAACAATTGGAAAGTTGATGCTAGGTCTAGATTTGAAATTAATCACTTAATAGGTCTTGAATCTAGGAATGGGTCTTGATTTATTAGTAATCTTTTAATCCTTAACCTTAATGCAAATTCACTTCTTAAGTCACCTAAGGAATTAGGACTTAATTAGGGGATTTAGGCTCTTTTCATCTAAGGAATTAGGATTTGAGTAATTAGTGGATTGATTTTCATAATTGAAGTTAGAGATTATATTGTTTGTCATGTCATTACATTTGGGAAAAGATTAGTGAGTCTAACCCCAACATTTCATCTTAATCGAATTCAATTTCATTTGTGCTCACCAAGTGTTTGAGAAAATTACAAAAAAGACTTTATTCTTTTAATTTCTGATTTCATCATTTATTGTTTGAGCTCTCTTCTTTCCAAACTCATCGTTTAAATAGTGATTATTGTGTTATGTGCTAGTATTTGTCACGATCCTCGTTGGGAACGACAACCCACTCATCTCTTTATTACTTGCATGACTTGGTATACTTGCCATCAGAGAAGTGGCAAATAATAAACAAAAGAAGAGGGCAAAAATTAACTTTCATTGATCATTGCAAAGATAGAGATGGAAATAGAAAGGGGATTCTCCCTGCAATATTTAATAGAAATTAGAAACTAACTATATAAAAAGAACAGAGGTTTATATATTTGACTTGATCAATGAGCACACAAGAACAGTGGCAAAATAATAAATATTAAGAGTACTGAAATTGTAACAGTAGTAGAGAGGAATGAAAGAATAGATTCATAAAATTCAACACACTAACAATTGACTGAATAGTACTCTCTGTAATTGTATTATTTAGTAATATTTCTCTCAAGAGATTGCTATCAACGATAGTAGTTACAGAGAAGAAGAAAGAAAGAAATGAGGAAGGGAAACAGATATCAGAGAGGGGAGAGAGAGAATGAGCACTCAACTTTAACCAACTTTACACCTCCCGCTCACTCCCCTTTTTCCTATATATAACTGTCTTTGCTCCACGTGAAGTCCTTGAGCTGTGAATTTACCATCCTAGTCCTTGTACTCCTCCTCAATCCTTGATCCACTTGGCTTGCTAAAGTTGAGTTGATTTCCTCTTCTTCTACGTCATGCATGATATGTCTTGGCTCTATCACATTATTCCCTCCACTAGTAGCAACCTAGTCCTCAAGGTTGAGGTTGGGAAACTGTTGCTGAATTATGTTGTTATCTTCCCATGTAGCTTCCTCTTTACTCAATCCTTCCCACTATACCAGTACTTGTGGCACTACTTGGCTGCCTTTCATAATTGTTCTAGTTTGTATAATGTGAGTTGGTTGTAAAATTGGGCCTTGCTCAGATATTAGCAATGGTAAGGGTATATACTGTTGTGAAGAGTCTCTTTTAAACAATTTTAACAAGGAACAATAGAAGACAGGATGTATCTTTGTTGTGCTTGGTAGCTGTAATTTATAAGCAACAGAACCAAGTTTGGCTATAATTTGGAATGGACCAAAATACTTTATACCCAATTTTTTGTTCTTCCTCAAAGCAACTGAGTGTTGTTGATAAGGTTGTAGCTTCACTAACACAAAATCATCAATCTAAAACTGAACATCTTGTCTTTTCTTATCAGCTTGTCTTTTCATGTGTTGTTGAGCCTTCAACAAATTTTGTTTCAGTTGATCCATTATAGTGTTTCTACGTTGCAATGTCTCCTGAATATCTGGTGCATTAGATGGATTCAAGACATACCTTGTTAGCATTGGAGGTTCTCTGTCATGGACAACTTTGAAAGGTGTCATTCCAATGCTATTATGAAAGGCAGTGTTATACCAATACTCAGCCCAACACAAAACTTTAACCCAAGATTTAGGATTTTGAAAGGTGAAACATCTAAGATACATCTCCAAGCATCTATTCAAAATCTCAAATTGTCCATCAGTTTGAGGGTGATATGAAGAACTCATAGCCAATGTGGTGCCTTGTAGTCTAAACAAATGTTGCCAGAAATTAGCTGTGAACGCTTTATCTCTATCTGAGACAATTGTTTTAGGCATACCATGCAGCTTAACAATTTGACTCATGAATAATTCAGCAACTTGTTTACTTGTATAATCACTTTTTAAAACAGCAAAATGAGCATATTTTGAAAGTTGATCCACTACTACCATAATAACTATATAGCAAAATGAATTAGGTAAACCTGTGATGAAGTCTATTGCCAAATCTTCCCAAATTCTGTTTGGAATTGATAATGACTGTAACAATCCAGCAGGTGAACAATTCAAAGATTTGGCTTGTTGACATATAGAACAGTGTTGAACAAACTGTTTAATTTAGTGTCTCATTCCTGACCAATAAAATTGGCTTGTGATTCTCATTGTGATTCGCAATATACTTGCATAACCACCTATAGGTGAACTATGAAATTCTTGGAGGATGTCCTGTATTAACAAACTCCTTGCTGGAATCACTAGTCTTCCTTTCCAATATAGTAAATCATCTTTGACCATATAATGAGGATTAGATTGATTGTTATCTAAACACAACTGCATTTCTTGAGCTAAATGACTGTCCTGACTGAGTGCTGCCTTTAATTTTGTCAAGAATTCTGATTTTGGTTTTGACCAAGCCATCAAAAAGGATCTGGATAACCTATCTGTTGCCACATGATCTTTAACTGGTTTATACTTAATTGTGAAATCATACCCAAAATTTTATGCAACTAATACTATTGTTCTGGGATTTGGATTGACTGATCTGTGAGATGTTTGAGACTTTGCTGATCAGTTTTAATGACAAAGGGGTGCTCTAGTAAATAATGCCGAAACTTGGCCAAGGCTTCTATAACAACATATAGTTCTCTAGTATATGCAGACTGCTTTTGCATTCTAGGTGACAACTTTTTAGAAAAATATGCAATTGGATGACTTTGTTGACTCAACACAACCTTTATACCAGTCCTTGAGGCATCAATTTCTAATACAAATGGCTTTGAGAAATCAGGTAAAGCTAGCACTGGTGCTTCTATCACATCCTGCTTAAGTTTTTGAAAAGCCTCTTTTGTTGTTTGGTCCCAACTAAAATTCTCTTTTTAAAGCAAATTTGTCATAGGGGTCGCAATTGTGGCATAACCTTTAATGAATTTTCTGTAGTAACTTGCTAACCCCAAAAATCCTCTTAACTGTTTAACTGTTGAGGGTTCTGTCCAATCCAATACTGCTGCCACCTTTAACTTATCCATAACCACTCCTTTTTCAAAAACCAAATGGCCTAACTATTCCACCTGTTGTAGTCCAAAGGAACATTTGGAAAGTTTTGCAAATAATTTGTGTTGTTGTAAAATGTACAAAACAGTTTCTAAATGTTGTAGATGAGAAGACCAATCTGGGCTATACACTAATATATCATCAAAAAATACCAACACTGACTTTCTTAATTGCTGCTGAAAAATCTTATTCATCGAACTTTGAAACGTGGCTGGTGCATTTGTGAGGCCAAAGGCATTACTAACCACTTATAGTGCCCTTGATGAGTTCTAAAAGCAATCTTGATTCTATCATTTGGATTTACCAATATTTGATGGTAACCGGATCTTAAGTCCAACTTTGAAAAATATCTAGCTCCATGTAATTCATCTAGTAATTCATCCACTGTTGGCATAGGAAAACTATCTTTAACAGTGATAGCATTGAGTGCTCTATAGTCAGTACAGAATCTCCATGTCTCATCCTTCTTTTTAACCAGCAAAATAGGTGATGAAAAGGGACTGTTACTGGGTTGGATGATACCTTCAGGCAGCATCTCTTAAACTATGTGTTCAATTTGTGTCTTCTGTCTATGGGGGTATCTATAAGGTTTTACTTTGACAGGATTAGAACCCTCTAATAGTGTGATGTTATGATTTTGGTCTCTTTCCGGAGGCAGACCAGTAGGCTTGTCAAACACTGATCTATAAATATACAATAACAGGGTTAATTCAGGATCTAAGTCACTTGGTATGTCCAAAAGTTAGTCATTAGGATGATTAGGAAATTGTATGTGTTTGCTACGCAACAATGAAGATGTATTTTGATGATAACAAACATGAGGATAATGAGAAGACCAAGTCCAAGTATTTAAAGATTAGCTTTAGGACTTAGGATCTATCATGTATGGAGCTGTCAATTAAATATCTCAAATGATTAAAGATAACCTAAACTGAAGGTTTTAAAAGATCAAATGTTTTAAAGGTTAAAAACAAGCATTTCGAAGCTTTTTGGAAAGGATTTTGAACTGTTTTTAACTGAGGTATTTGAATACCTCAATTTGGTATTCGAATAACTTTGATTAAATAGCGATATTTTCTCATTGTGCCAAAACAGAGGCATTCGAATACCCCATATGGTATTCGAATAACTTAGTTTCAGAATGAACCTTTTTAAATGAGGCATTCGAATACCCCATATGGTATTCGAATACCCTGTTTTCGAAACATGCCTTGTTTTAATGAGGTATTCGAATACCCTTGACTGGTATTCGAATAACCCCAACTTAATCAGTTTTCTAAAAGAGTTTTTGACAGAGGTATTCGAATACCACCTTCAGGCATTCGAATACCCCACGAGAATCAGAGTTAAGTTTTCAAATTCCATACAAGAATCAGAAAGTTTTAAACGTAATTAATTGCTCCCAACGGCCATTTTCTCCACGAGCTCTATAAATAGAGGCCTGGGACTTCTCTGAAAACCCCCTGAACATTGAGATCAATTTTTGCTTGCTTGAAAACGTGCTATGCTTTATTCTCTCTTTTTTTTCTGAACTTATAATTGTTTAACTCTTGAGATATTTGAGAAACAGCTCTTTAGCACTTCAATTTGTATTTATCTACTCTTAGTAAGAGTTTCATTTCATCTCTTTATCATTTTACGTATATTGAGGGTGAGGTATCCCCAGGATTGTATAAGGGTGAGGTATCCCTTTTGTTTGATTGAGGCTTGAGCACAAGGGTAGAGTTTCCTGTGTGTGAAAAGTGCTCAGTATTGTAAAGGTTGCAAGCACTGTTGTTTAAGCTTGTCTTGAATAGTGAAAAATCTCGAATCGTGTGTTTCGGGGAGTTGGACGTAGGCCACAAGTGGTTGGTGGTCGAACCAGGATAAATCATGTGCTGTTTTCCTTCTCTTCTCTCTTTATTTTATGCACTTTATTTATTGATTCCTGCAATTTATTTATTAATTGTTCTTCCTTTTTCTCATCTCTTCCACGTTCTTTAATATTTATATTGAGCAAAGTTTATTTGTTTAAAGCTTTTGCAAAAGTTTTTGTTACTCAATTCACCCCCCCTCTTGAGTACTGGAAGCCACTTGGTAACATTGTACATGTAGGGTAAACATCTTAGAGATAACATGAGTATTATGCATTCTCTTCAAATGATGAAACTAAGCTTGTGTTGGTGTGGTAAGTGTAATACCATGCAGTGTGATGAAATGGCCATTGAGGTAAAATTTCAATGTGAGAGTACTATAATCTGCAATGTGTGTTCCTAATGTGGCCAACCAAGATGCTCCCAACACCAAATCTACACCAGTTACAGGTAACAAATATATTGGCATCTCTAAAGGATGTCCTTGTATTATAACCTGTAAGTTCCTTATACATCTTGCAGTTGTTAAGGTATTCCCATTTCCTACCATCATCTGAAATTGTGGAGCAGGTTCAATTGGTAATTGTAGAAATTGTGCAATTCGGGGCTGCAAGAAGTTATCACTACTGCCACTATCTATTTGTGTCTAAACAGTTGTACCATTAATCTGCCCTTAAAACTTCATTGTACCTAGACCATTTACACCTTTGAGGGCATTATAAGAAAGGTGATGCTCAAGTTCATAGTTTGTGTCTAGTAAGAAATGATGATCAGGGGGATCAGGTTCTGGTAGTGGAATGTCATCATCTTCAGCTTAAAGTATTAATAGGTGTTTATTGGGACATCTATGATTTGGAGTGAATTTGTCATCACATGTATAACAAAGGCCTTTATTCTCTTCGAATCTGCATTTCTGCAGCAGACATTTTTTTGTTGTTGGACTGTTGAAATAATGGAGTAATTGGTTTATGTGGTGGGGTGGGAAGCAATTGAGGTAAATCATAAGTTTTGGATTGAAATTTGGAATTGGTATATGAGGAAGGCTGCTGGTTTCTGTTGAGGTTAATAGCATAGTATGGTCTAGGCTTTTGAATATATTTCTCCTCATACAGTTTAGCTAAGGATACTACCCTTAACCGAGACATTGGACTTTGAATCATCACATCCCTACGAATCTTAAGTTTAAGGCCACTGAGAAAACAGTCAAGGATTGCATCTGCACTTAACCCTTGGACCCAATTAGCCAAAGTCATAAACTCCAAATAAAAATCACTCACAGAACCCTGTTTAACAAGTTTGAATAATGTAGATCTAGGACGATCGTATGGTGATGGACCAAATTCCAACTCTAATGATCTAGTGAATCCCTGCTAAGTTTGAAAGAGGTAAGTTTTGTTCATCATTTGAAACCACGGTACTACCTCATTGTCCAAATAGATTGCAGCAATGGTTAATCATTGTTCATTTGGTGTATCATCATACTCAAAAAACTGTTCAGTTTTAAAAATTCATTGTAACACATTAGAGCCATCAAATCTGGGAAATTTCAATTTGACATTCCTCACCTGAAATGGTTGTCTTAGAGCATTATGAGAAGATGCATTTGAGCTCGAACCATCATGGGTTGGACTAGAAAAGGACACGTGCTTAAAGAAATTCTCCAAAGTAGTTTCCAGTTTCTCAACTTTGGAAGTGGTTCGTTCATCTCGTTTCACTAATTCTTCAATCATGCGCTTCAGATCTTTCACAGCAGCTGCCAATTCCTTCATCCGAGTGTTGTCCGCCATGATGACAATGAAAGCACCAATGTAACAGTAATAGAGAGGAATGAAAGAATAGATTTAGAAAATTCAACACACTAACAATTGATTGAATAATACTCTCTGTAATTGTATTATTTAGTAATATTTCTCTCAAGAGAATTAAGTTGCTATCAACGATAGTAGTTACAGAGAAGAAGAAAGAAAGAACACGAGGAAGGGAAACAAAAATCAGAGAGGGGAGAGAGAGAATGAGCACTCAACTTTAACCAACTTTACACCTTCAACTCACTCCCCTTTTTCCTATATAATTGCCTTTGCTTCACGTGAAGTTCTTGAGCTGTGAATTTACCATCCTAGTCCTTGTACTCCTCCTCAATCCTTGATCTACTTGGTTTGCTAAAGCTGAGTTAATTTCCTCTTCTTTCACGCCATGCATGATCTGTCTTGGCTCTGTCACAGAAATTCAACTCAAATGACAAAGTCGAATCGATCAACTGAATCTATACCTTAGGAAGTTTTGTTAGGCATAATGGAAGCACAAGTCAAAAAAGGTTGTCCTCATACGTATGAATCCGAGTTTGGGAATGATATGTCAAGGTTTTGTTCCACATGTCATACGAGATCATACGACCATATAACTTCAAATAAACAATATTCGTTATATTCGCATCATTAGGTTAAAGAGAAATGTTAAAAATATATTTTTAAATATATTTTTTAATATTTATTTTATTATTAGTTTAAAAATATATATTATTAATATCTATTTTTAATAATTTTTTAAATATATAAAATAAATTAATAATAAAATAAATTAATAATAAAATAAATATTAAAAAAATTTCTAAAAAAATATTGTTAACATTCCTCGTTGTGTGAATGTTAACAATATTGTTAACATTCTAAAAAGACCGAGATGCTTTTCATGTCGAGGTGCCACCCTTGGCTTAACAAACGTGGACAAGAACCAGACACTGTTTGTAACCATTTCTCTGAAAGATACACGGTGCACCAATCTCCATTCAGATTCATCTCCACTGTTGTAGTCCCCCTTTAATTCCCAAATATTAAGAGTAGGAGGTTTATTGATTAACAGATAGACCAGACGTAGAGGCCCTTGGCATGCCATTGATACCATTTTTTTAACAATTCCCAAATGTCGAACATCAGAATACTCAACATACCGTGGGAATTTAACTAGATGAGAGTATGAAGATGAAGAAGCACTATCATTACAGTTGTTGATTAATGAATTCAAGTTGAACACCATAAACTGATTAGAAAGAAACCACGTTGGTATAAAACAACAGGGTCCCATTACCAGTCACGCGGGCTTTCCCTGCCTATAAAGCGCGGGGTTCATGGGGAAGCAAAACATTAATCTTCCTCCATTGACATTGTCCAATCTCAGAATCAGAAGAAAGTATATCTAGGTTGAGACTAGGGGGTTTTAACATCTGATTGTAAACTCGGAACACCATAAATCTGCAACTGCACGACCATTCCTCCTTCATGTTGATGTTATTTTGGATATTCACAAATAAAACTGACTTGTCTGCCTAAGTGACCATCACCAATTGGAGGAAGAGCTACCCACTGCATGGTTAATGGGTTGCTGACGTAATATAATATACAGTGTAAATATCTTCGATTGAAGGGATGCACATCACAAAACCAAGTCATTGAAGGTTGTGGACAATATGGATTGGCACTGGTTTTTGGGGTCCACAAGGGAGAAAACTCAAGGAGAATCCTTGGGAATGGAACACCGAGTCGTTGGATGTTAGCTCAAGCTTGTGCGTCAAGATTGAAATGTACATGAAAGTCCATGGCTGCAGTTTAGGTTTAGGATTAGGATTAGATATTATAAAGAGCCAACGTTTTGAGACGCACTCGCACTGCATCAGGTACTTGTAATACACTTGACTCAAGATTTCAATAAGTAAGTGTGTATTTAGATTAAAGTTGATAAATTTAAATTTAGTTGAAAGTATATTTATAAATTAAAATTTAATTAAAAATAAAATTAGAGTAATGTAATTTATGTTTAAAAAATTTTACCTTAAAAATAAGTTGGGATAACAATTTCAACACAAAAATAAAAAATTCTTACTTCCTAACTAAGTAAATTTGACTTCAAATTATATTGAAGCCAATCGAATTTGAAAATTTCAAAACATAATATCACACCTTTGAAGAATTACAAACTACAATTTACTAAACATAACTAATATTCAAATACGCACTAAGTCGTCATCCAGATCCTCAAGTTGAAGGGACTCAATGATTTTTTTCATGCTGGCTGCGCAGCTGCAGGAAGTAATATTTATTAAATTTAATTTTATAATAAATATTTAAAAATAATCAATACCCAATAAAATACTTAATATTTCAATTAAAGTCTTTGTATACGTTCAAGAACCGTTTGGTGGTCGGGATAGAATAAGAAGCAGATAGGATAAGAGAGCGGGATAGGAGTAGGATAGGATATTAGCGAGGATAAGTTGTTATCTTATCGGCGTTTGGTGTCATGAGATAACTAACGAGGATAACATTATAATTTTAATATGATTTTAAAATTTTCTTTTTATTTGGAATGTTTTCATATTTTATTTGATTTTATTTTTTTATAATTTTAATTTTTTTTAAATTATATAAAAAGACAAATTTATCCTTATGATAAAATTACATATAATTTTTAAAATTTTGAAAATATTGTTTAACTTAAATTAATTTTTTATAATTTTAAATATTCATTTTTAGTTTTTACTTTACATATAGCTAAATTATTAGAATAATTTTATATTTTTCAGTTTTTAAAATAATATAAATAACAAAATTAGCCTTGAGATAAAATAAAAATAATTTTTAAAATTAATTATTAGTATTTTATTATTTTAAATATTTTATATTTATTATATATTTTTTAGTAACTATTTATATTTTATTATACTTTAATTATTTTATATTTAAAATATTTTTTATATCATCTTTAAATCGCGCTTATCTATCAGCTTAACCCAACCCAGGATAAATTTGACTAAATAGTCGGGATATGATAAGTGACGGGATTAATTTATATATCATATTTCAAAAATAATAGTTTGAGATAGGATATGATAGTTTATCATTTCTACTATTCTCATGAAACGAATAAAAAAGAAAAAATAAATACCATAATATTTTCTTTTTTGTGTCAATAACTGATTTTACAAAATTGCGTAGGCTTGAGAAGATAGCGTGCTGGGCTGGGCGCCGTATTTCATGAGAATAGCCTATTCTTTCGGCCGGGCTTGTTTAAGTTTATTCTTTTCAATCAGTTATAAAAATTCTTTCTGTGAGGGTCTTTTGTGACTACAATTTTTACTTTACACTTACCTAGCTAACAGTTGATTGGTTAATGAAATCGGGCTGGCTTCTATTAGTTCAAATTTAAATTATTTCTTAATCTAATAAAATACATTTAAAATAATATTAATATTTAAAAAAAATAAAACTTAATTGATAATTAAATTAATTATCTAATTTATTTGTCATTATTTAAAATTAAATAACATAAATTTTCTGTTTTTAACTGATTTAATTTTTTTAAAGGAAAATATGTTTAACTTTAGTCAGTGTTTTTAAATAAACAAAAGTTTATCTTTTTACATACCATCCGACCCTCTTCTCCATTATAATTTCTAACAACCTTCATAAAATTCTGAACAGGAACAGTTGCACCAAAACGTGTAAGATTCCAAAACACATATTTGCTATCATAGAAAAGATATACATAACATAACCAAATCAATGGTATTTATGTCACTATATGTAAACCAGTCTATCAAGTTTGCTAGCGCGCTTAATAATAATATGTGCAGAATGGTAATGACTTTTAAAAACAGTATTTTTTGTTTAAGGACTGTTGCTGAAAATAACCAATGCAAGGAATCTGATTTCTTTTTATAACTCTTAAATTCTTACATCAAATAGTACATATATTTTTTTTCACACTCTATTTAATATTATTTATTATACATATTTTTTCTATCACTTTTTCTCACTCAATCACATATATTAAAAAAAAGTATAAATAGTACTTATACTTTTTTTAGAAATATAACATGATTATTTTTTTTCTTTTTAGGTAGGATACCTGAAAATGACCATTGGCCAATGCTTCATAGTGCCTATTCATCTATCTATCTATCTATTGCATCATGAAGGTGAAAACCACGTTTGGTACCCGCCAGCATATGTTATTGATATGGTGTTACGCAGTGTAATTGAGTGACTCATTGTGATGTGCCCGAACCTGAAAGTCCATACAAGAGAGTATGGGAATTTAACAAAAAAGAAATAGAAGAGAAAGTGGGCAAGAAACATTTACCATGTAATTAGTTAGTGAGATGGGAAAGTAAGCAAATGCATGTAGGCTTTTCTGAAATTTCAGTCTGCACCATAAAAAGTCGTATGCCGTAAGCTGAGTACACTTTTGTACTAGAGATTGGTTGGCTGCTGGCGTTTCCACTTAAAAATGATAGGGATGAAGAAAAAAGTTGTCGTACAATGATAGGCTTTGGATCCAACGTACTCGTTTAAGCCTTAAGGTTGAAACTTAACCATAGGGCAATACACAGATCGAAGGTTGATTAGGCCAAAAGCCTATATTATTGGGTTAATAATTTGATCGTGGATAAATCGATCGAATTAGGAATTTGAATAAAAAAATTAAATATTTTTTAAAAAATATTATATAAAAATACTTGATATAAAATATATTATATTAAAAAATATTAAACCAAAAATATTATATGAAAAAATATTTCTAAACAAATAATGATAATAACCAATTAGTTATTTAATAAATTTAAAAAATTAAAAATAATATTCAACGGAAGCGTATATAATCTAATGATTTTATGATAAAAACTTTTAAATATAACATTTAAATCTTAAAAATTATATTTTTGTTAAGTTTATGTAAAAATAAATAAATAAAAAGCTAGCCAACCTAGGTCAATCTAGATCAAGTTACCCAGATTAATCCAAGTTTAACCGAATCAATCAAAAAAATGATTTACTAAGTTGACCAGACCGAAATGGAATTTAGGTTAAAGTTTTTCGAGTTAACTAATCAAGTCAATCTAGTTTATACAACTATAAATTTATCACGAAGTTAAAGTTTTTTGTCCTCGTTAAAAATAAGGTGAAAGTGAAACAGCTAAAACTTTTTAAAAAGAATTATTTAATTTCTTTGTAGAAAATAATAAAGCTGAACATTTACATAAACAGTCTAATTTTTATTTTTTGAGTTAATAAATTTATAATAATTGTTAGTATTAAGGTAATTGACATCAAATAATGTCAACATGATTACTTCATTTAATTAGATTCAAACATAATTTTGTACAGAAATTGATTTTTAAAACCGGAAAATGTATTCGTTAACTAATTTAGATATAATTATAAAAGTTTTTATAAGTCGAAGGCTATAGTATAAAATATAATCTTGTGCAATAATTTATTTTGATGTATGAAATAAGATCTCTTTATTATTTTAAAATAAATTCAGAAGTTTACTTCTTTGCTTATAATTGTTTGAAAAATAGATAAATAATGAGATTGTGAAAGCAAAAGAAAAAGGATTTTTCTGTCAAAATTATTATTTTTTGCTTAACAGTGTTCTTTCTTTGGGTTATGACTTATGGGAATGAGCGCAGCAGAGCACAAACGTTTTACATAGGGAAGGTTTTTATTCTAAAAAGAAGTTAGATATACATCAGTTTAAATGATATATATCTCATATTTACTTATATGGTAAAATTATAATGAAAGTATGTAAAAAATAGTGTAGGATCAAATGTAATTAAATTGTAAAAATTATGTAGATGTGAGGTGGTATTAATAGAAATATATGTGGTTAAAATTACTCTTTATTTTAATATAATTTGTGTATATAGTTTTAGAAATAATCTAATGCTACATCCAAAAACAATTGTAATGGTATAAAAAGTAATTTATTTATGTGATTAATTAAATAGATATAGATATAGGCACGTAGCATTAGCGTTTCTTTTTTTGAAAAAAAAAAAGAAAAAAAGAAATTTCCTTCTACAAGCATCTAGCAATGTAGCATTACGTTTTTCCATTACGGATTAGTGACGAAAAGCAAAGCGATATTAACCAAGAGCTTTACCTCATTTATGAATATGATTGGGCTTCAACATGGGCTGTGGAAACTATCTCATACATATCCTCTCTATGAATTCTTAATCATTGTGTTCAACAAGATCATTCAAACCCAGTGGGCTTTTAGAGTTTTTTTTAATAGTGGGCTTTTAAAGTTTGTTTGGTTGAATAGAGAAAAAGTGAAAGGTGAAAATTAAAAAGACTGGATATAGTGAAAAGTGAGATATGTTTTATTTTCACCTTCTTATATTTTTATTATATCAAAGCAATTAAAAAGTGCTGATATTCTATTTTATTTGTCAGTCCCAATTTTCTTACTGCACACATTATATACACTTGTTTTAATACTAACTTTTTTATACATTACCGCATGTGGTATTTATTAAAAATTAAAAAAAAAAGATAAACACATGTCACATGCAGTAACGTATAAAAAACTAAGTGTTGAAACGGTTGTATGCACTGTACATGGTAAGATGATCATTTTTCTTTATTTTTCATTCTAATTTTTATTTATTTATTTCTTTATATTTAGTGTTTAAAGAGCTAACATTTGGTAGCTAGTAGCTAGAGAAGCAGGAATTGAACCTGGCTTCTCATCTTTGATTGAGAGTGACGAGCACTTGAGCTAATATTGCTCAAGTATTCATTAGTTTTTTACTTACTCAACCGTACAGATCCTCTACTAGGGCCGAGTGGCCATTCAACTTCCAGTGTTAGACTTTGTCACGTAAAACTTAAAAGGAACAATGTGGACCCAAAGAAAGGCACGCACAGACCCATGACCCATACCCAAAAGGAATATTATGTGTAGCATGGGCTTTGGCCCAAAAATGAAAGTAGCATTGGCTATATTGCATTGAATTGACGTGATGATGAGATGGATACTCATATGGAACAGGTCATTGTGAATTGTCATGTTATGAAGGGGCCGTGGATAGTAGGTGCATATGTGTCACATGGCGAGTGGTCACATGAGGTGTTTTACTCTTGGGTAAAATGGTAATAACAAGTAAGAGTCAAGTGGGTAGGTAGGTGCTCCTTTCTTCAAGCCTTCAACAACAACACTCTCTTCAATTTCAATTTCAATTCAAACCCTTCTGAGAACGCAAACTGAACTGAGTGGGAGTGCGATGGGTTGGCTTAGTCGATTCTTAGCGGGTGTGGGTTTCTTAGCCATCGGAGTGATATTCTCTCCGGAGACATTGGGATCAAAATCAAGGCAAGTCTCCACCTACCTCAAACTGGCGCACCTCCTCAGCTTCTCTACGGCTTTTGGTACCGCTCTCTGGGTCACCTTTATCGGCGGCATCGTCATGTTCAAGTACACTACACTTTCTATCCAATTTTTTAATAACAAGTTGTATTGTAATTGTAGGTTGTAATTTGTCGAATTCATTACTTCCTTCCTTTTTCGTGCACTGCAAATCACTGTATATTTTAATTTTAATTATAATTATAGGAGTCTGCCTCGGCATCAATTCGGTAACCTGCAAAGCAAGATGTTTCCCGCATATTTCTCTTTGGTGGGTATCTGTTGCGCCATATCAGTGGCATCCTTTGGGTATCTGCACCCCTGGAAATCTTCCTCCACTACTCAAACTCAAAGATACCAGCTTGGCTTCTTGCTTTCTTCCTTTGCTTTCAATCTTGTCAACTTGTTTGTCTTTACCCCTATGACCATCGAGGTATACTCATACTCTTTTTCTTCTTCTCTTCCCCCCCCCCCAATTCACCGTGTACTGTTTATCAGGCTATATCCTTTTCCCCTCACAAGTGGCTGTGCAGTTTGTTCCTGTTTGTATGGAAGGCAAATCAATTGTACACATGTCAGCATGCCATGTTAAACCTTCTGTTCTGTTCGCATGTTATCATTGTTCTCACAAGCATAATCAAATCACAAACAAGGCCATACATGTTCCATCCCATTATTAACACTAAAGTAATTCAAAAATCTGCGAGTTAGAGGGATGAAAATTAATTTTCTGAAAGGTTGTATTTGGAATGAATCAAAATGAGAAATGATTTGATTTGATTTGAATTGAATTGATTTGATTTGATTTAAAAATCAAATTTTGTGTTTGGAACTTAAAAAAAAAAAGGATTTGAATTGATTTAGAAATCAAATTTTGTGTTTAGAATTCATTAAAATGAGAATTGATTTGATTTGATTTTATTATTTTACATTTTAATCTTTATGAAGGTTGTTAGACGTAGTTACTAAGAGTAAAATAGTCTATTTATTTCAAATCAAATCAAATCCTAACAAATCCTATCAAAATTGATAGAATTTCTAAAACAAAAGTGTTCTGAAATAGATTCAGAGGGTGCCTGAGAAGACACGTATACGGTGGTTTCCTCCTCGTTGTGCGGTTGTCACCTCCAAGAGTCTGAAACGGGGGGGTTGGGTACCTGCAAAGGACTCCAACGCTCAAGTCAGATTGGGCACAATGAAGGCATACACCGTAGGAAAAAATATTGTTACCTCTTAGAGAGTGTTTGGTGATACTTATAGTGCTTGGGCATGGTCCTTGAGCATTTGTGTCAGAGTGCAGGTTTCCAGAGGTCGTGGCCTGACAGGGGGAGGGTGCTTTTCCTCCACGATCGTTTAGGCACAGGCCTGACGGGGGGTGCTTTCCTCCACGATCACTGGGCAGATCCCTAGAATCGCGGGCCTGTCACGTTAGTGGCCAACCACTGTAGCAGGCGGTCATGGTCCCCACATCGTAATGTGTCCTATAGGTAGTGATCAGGCCAGGAGCGGACCTATGAGGCGTTGGTTGAGGAGAGTACGACTAGTACCCGCGTACGGATGCCCAGCTGAGGGGTGTAGTCCAAATCACGGTGGAATATGTGTCGGGTTTTCCCCCCAAGCGTGATATCCCGGACCGCATTCCAGAATAGTTGCCCCTAGCTTGGCGCTTAAGTGGGACAGTTAAGTGTCAAGATATTTAGACCGAGGACGGGGATCCGTTGCATTTCGTTGTGGGGGTCCGTAGAGGCCGGTGTCCATTGTCTGAGGAGTACCCTATAGGGTTGGCATATACCGCCATCGTAATATCCGGCGAATGTCCTGCCCCCATGTGTGTGGATCCAATGTTCTTTTATCTTTTTCTGTGCTTCGCAGGGATGCAGAGCTTCTTCGGGAAACTTCTGCGCGTTGCAGTAATGCGCAGCTTCTTTGGGAAACCGCTTGCTCTGACTTTATTGGACATTAAAGGGTCCATTAATTTTCTGGTGATTCTCGATGGCACGCTTCTCCTTCGCCCACTCAGAATCGAGGAGCATTTAAGGGTATTTTACTTTACGCAATCGGAGCGTTGCTATTGGGCCTATTCCGAATGCTTAGCTTCTCCTATAAAAGGGGAGCGTTTTCATCTGGGATTTGGCCATTCCTTCTGCAGCATTCATCTTTGCTCTGCAACTTCTTTTTTCATGGCTCTCTTTGCCTGTTATTCGTGTCCTGAGAGGGTGTTGCCCCCTGCGAGAGCCATATTTCTGTTTTTTCCGAAAAGCTTGAAGTTGTTTTGGCTATTCCATGGACTGTCCTTTTAAAGGGAAGCTTACTTTCTCAGCGTTATTGCAGAGGGCGGCTTACTTTTCCAGCGTACCCCGATTGCTTGTTTGATATTTCTCGTCGCTGGGGAGGTTTGAGTCGCCTTCTGTGTTGGACGGGGTGCTCTGGTGCTTGGTTGTTCATTCTCCTTGCCAGGATAGGCTGGAGGAACTATTGAAACTGCCCCGCGCTTTGAGACGCCTTTGGAAGAATTGTGAGACCGGCGAAGGCTTCGGTAGAACGATCTTCTTTGTGAAAGGTTGTGCCTCGTCCATTGGAAAAGGATGCATCCCGGCCTTTGTTGGTGGAGGCAAGGCAGAAGATTTAGCGTCCTGGCTTCTGATGCCAGTTTTGCTGAAGTTCTTCCATGCCAATCAACTTTTTCAAGAGGGGGCCGTCGTGGTGGCAGCGGCTCTTCATGCTGCGGAGGAAATGTGGATGCAACATGGTTCGGGATGCCAATGATGTTAATGCCGGTTCCAGCCTCCGGGGTCCTTTTCCTTATATGTTCCATGTCTCTATAATTTCTTTTCCCTCTCTTTCTTATGTAAGATGATGTATGGAATGAGAATAAGTTTTAAAGGCTCTTATCTTTGTACCTTATCTTCTCCTTTATCTTGTACCTTTTTCGCTTATCCAACGTTTTCATGTTTGACCGAGGTGAGTCCAACGCTTGCTCCGGGGTGGCGTTATTTATTCTTGTCTAACCGTGATTTTTTATGCTTGGCCGGGGTGAGTCGAATGCTTAACCCGGCGTAACATCACCATGCACTCTGGCGTAGCATCATCATGCCCCCAACTTGGCGCTTTAGCTTAGATAGGTAAAGGGGCAAGTTTTGGATGCTTTAGACCGGGGTCTTTTTATCGTGGTCCTACGTGAAAGTCTGTTCTTAACCTTTGAAGATCGCGTGACAGTTGGATTACTGTTTCAAATGTTTTGCAAACGTCTTGTCAACTGCTTTTGTAATTGCACTGGGCAATTTGTTGCGGCTTTACATGCCTTCAAGGCAAGGAGAAAAGGGGCGGGGTCGTCGAGTTCCACTCCTGTTGCGGCCACGGCACCTCCTGAGGCCGCTGTTGAGGCAATCTCTAGGGACCCGGGGTCTTTCCAAGATCTTCAATCAAAGAAGAGGAAGGTAGCTGAGGATTCCTCGGATCGGGGTAAAAGAGCTGCCACGGACGGAGGTGAGGAGGGGGATGCTGCTGTCCTGCCTATCATTGCAGGGAGTTCTGATCCAAGACCTTTCACTGATGAGCATCATATGAAAGGTGAGGTGATTTGGCATATATCCCAGCAGGGGATGGTGCAGACATTAATCGAGCTCCAAGCTTTGGCCCTTCGTGTTGCTGCTGATGCCCGATATATCGACATGACTGTTGAAGAACTCAACAGGGAAGCCTCAGCTAACTTGAGGAGGAAGGATCAGGAGATTGAGGAGTCTGCCAGGAGAGTTAGTGCCGCCCTTAAGCTTAATGAGGATGCCCAAGTGCGGATTACTGGCTTAGAGAGATCATTGGTCGAAGCTGAAGCTGACAAAAAGAGGCTCGAATCAGGCAAAGTTGAGGCCGAGCAGGCTAATGCTGTCCTTTGCGATGAAGTGGCCCAACTGACGAAGGATGCGGATGAGCTGTTTGCTATTTTCGAGAAGATCGGAGGGGATCAGTTTCGGAACGCTATAGCCCAGATTCAGTACTTTAATCCGGGCGTCACCCTCGCCTTGGAAGATCTCAGTACTGAAAAAGTCTTTCATAACGGGGAGCTTATCTTGGTGCGGGACCTTCCTCCAGAAGACTCCGGGAATGCCTCAGGGGCTGCCTAGACTCCGGCAACTGGTGGGGTGGAACCCTGACTCCCTTTTTTTTTTTTTTTGCAATGCTGTATGGACAGTTGCCCCGTTTAGTTGGGACTTTTAGATTTATGTACCTTTGCTTTATTTTTGGATGCCTGTGTATTTTATTTTCCGTGGTTCATTCTAGGTCCAACGCCCATTATGTTGTCTATTGCAGCCATATTGGGGACTTAGGAAATTTTTGTAAAAACCATGGTCCTTTTGGACTTAGGCATTAGAAAACACCAGTTGCTCATGTTGACGAGCATTTTGGAAATGTGGACTTAGGCAAAAAAAATGAACACCTTTAGTATCTTCTCCATCGTTTATAATCTAAACTTGTGGAATTTTGAACTTAGGTGTAAGAAATGACGCATTAGCCTAGGATATACGGTCCGAAAGGCTTGGTGCCTCCGAATCCTTTTGCTTTAGGCATGTATTGTCATTTGAGCCATGCCCGGGGTTCTCGTGCTAATCGTACTGGTTAGACGGGATTCCGCTTTGGCTTAGGTACGAGGGTGGACTACTGGTCATCGGATCCGTTGTACTAATTTTGAAGTAGCCCATGCCGGCCATCGAGGTTGAGTGTTGACCCGGTAGCATGTTACCACAACTGGTTGTGCTATGCCTCCTGACCTGGGTTTTTGATTTCTTATCGAAAAAGTGGCATCTTAACAACTCTTTTTCATTGCTAAGTTTTGAAGGACGAAGGTCCATATAAAACCAGATGAGGACAGATCAAACATTAGTTTTTACTAAAGGGCTAGGCCGTTATAAGCGTCTAGCTATAGTATTTTCTAAGTTTATCTGCATTCCAATAGTTCTTAATTGTGCTTCCTGTTGGAGTTTCCAACGTGTAGGTTCCTTTGCCAGTGCTGACGACGATGCGGTAGGGGCCTTCCCAGTTAGGGGCTAGTTTCCCTTGGGAGGCATTTTTCCCTCCTATGTCTGCTCTCCTGAGAACCAAGTCTCCTGGTTGGAAATGCCATGGTACCACCTTTTTATTGTACCTGGCCGTCGTCCTCTGTTTGAGGGCGGCGTCGCGTATGTGGGCCACGGTTCTTCTTTCTTCCAAAAGGTCTAGGTTTTCTCTGATCATTCCAGGGTTACTGTTAGGAGAGAATTGTTGATGGCGCCAACTTTGTTCTCCTATTTCTACCAGAATCATTGCTTCACTTCCGTAAGTGAGTTTGAAAGGGGTTTCACCCGTGGTAGAGTGGGGGGTAGTCCTGTAAGCCCATAAGACGTGGTCGAGCTGCTCAGCCCAATTTCCCTTTGCTTCGTCCAGTCTCCTTTTGATTCCTCGTATGATAACCCGGTTGGCGGCCTCTGCTTGTCCGTTTGTCCTGGGGTTCTCAACGGCGCTGCAGTGATGTTTTATTTTTAGTCCGACAAGTAGCTCTTCGAATCCCTTATCTTTAAACTGGGTTCCGTTATCCGTTACTATGGACTCCGGAATCCAAAACCTGGTGATGATGTGGCGCCAAGTGAATTTTTGGATCCTGGCCGCAGTGATTGTGACTAAGGGTTCTGCCTCAATCCACTTTGTGAAATAATCTACTGCTACTACCAGGTACTTTAGCTGCCCTGGGGCTTGGGGGAAAGGACCCAAGATGTCCATTCCCCATCTATAGAATGGCCAGGGTACAAACATTGTGGATAGCTCCTCAGAGGGAGCTTTATACTGGTCCGAATGGCGTTGGCACTTGTCACAAACTTGTACATGTGCATGAGCATCAGCTTCCATTGTTGGCCAATAGTATCCCGCCCTTAGTGCTTTTAGAGCAAGTGCTTTTCCTCCTAAGTGATGTCCGCAACTTCCTTCATGGACCTCGGTCAAAACGTATTCTGCCTCTTTCGGGGTGAGGCATTTGAGAAGGGGAGAAGAGAAGCCACGCCGGTACAAACGACCGTCGTATATGGTGTATCTTACCGCTGTTTTGATTAGCTTGGTGGCTTCTTTGGGATCTGGAGGTATAGGAAGAGCGTTTTTCCGTTGTTTGGTCTTGACAAAATGGGGGAGGAGGAGAGAAGTTTTTTCAAAGATGAAAAGGCGTCTTCGCATTCCGGGGTCCATTCAAAACTTCTGTTCTTTTTGAGTAATTTAAAAAGGGGGAGAGACTTATTGGCTGCTTTAGAGAGGAAACGCATGAGGGCTGCTATCCTCCCTGTCAACTGTTGCACTTCCTTGACACACCGGGGACTCCTCATGTCGAGGACGGCCTGGCACTTGTCAGGGTTAGCCTCAATTCCGCGATGGGTTAGCATAAATCCCAAGAATTTACCGGCGTGGACTCCAAAGGCACATTTCTCTGGATTCAGTCTCATGTTGTGCTTCCGGACTTGTGCAAACACTTCTTCGAGGTCTGTTGCGTGGGATCCGTGCTGTGGGGTTTTCACTATCATGTCATCGACGTAGACTTCTAGCATCTTCCCCACTTGGTTCCTGAAGACTTTGTTCATCATTCTTTGGTAGGTGGCTCCTGCATTTTTCAGTCCGAAAGGCATAACCCTATAGCAGTAGCTCGCCCTTCCAGTGATGAAGGCGATTTTTTCTTCATCTTCGGGATACATCGGGATCTGATTGTACCCGGAGTAGGCATCCATAAATGACAGCCACTTGAAGCCTAAAGAGCTGTCAACCAGTTGGTCCACATTGGGAAGCGGATATGGATCTCTTGGGCAGGCTTTGTTCAAATCGGTGTAATTCACGCACATTCTCCACTTTCCGTTGGGTTTTTTAACCAGGACCACGTTGGACAACCATGTGGTGTAAGCAATTTCCCTGATGAATCCGCAACTTAGCAACTCTTTTACTTGCTCCTCGATGACCTGTTGCCTTTCAGGGCCGACCTTCCTCTTTCTCTGAGTAACCGGCTTCATATCCTTGCTGATGGACAGACGATGGCAAATAAAAGAAGGGTCAAGTCCGGGTATGTCGGACGACGTCCAGGCGAACAGGTCATTGTTTTTCAACAACAACTTAACCAACTGTTGTTTTTCGTCCTCTCCTAACTAGGCCCCGATCTTGGTAATTTGGTCTGGCCTATCTCCAAGTTGGAGAGGCTGTAGTTCACCCTCTGGCTGTGGTCGGATGCCGCGAAGTTCTTCTCTAGCATCCAACTCAGTCATCAGTATGTTAACCTGATCCAGGACTGGGCTAGTTTGGATGAACCTTTCTTTCTCCGGGGTTCTGCCAATTTTCAAACTTTCATTGTAGCATTTCCTGGCGGCAACCTGGTCGCCCTTGACGGTGACCACCTCATTGTGTTTGCTAAGGAATTTCATAACGAGGTGGGTAGTAGATACTACGGCACCAAGGGCATTTAGGGAGGGACGACCGAGGATGATATTATAAGCCGAAGGGCAGTCAACGACCAAGAACTTTACCTTGACTGTTCTGAAGAGCTTGGAGGAACCTAGGGTCAAGTGGGTCTCGTAGCATCCGACCGGGGTGATCTTCTCCCCCGTGAACCCTGTGAGTTCCCCTTCATAAGGGGTCAAATCCGACCGTGGGAGTTCCAGCTTCCGGTAGAGGTCCATGAACATAATGTCTGCCGAGCTTCCTTGATCCACAAAAATTTTGTGGACTTCAGCGTTGGAGATGACCCCGGAAATAACGAGGGGATCATCATGATTTGGGATGATTCCGCCATAGTCTTCGTCCGAAAATGTGATGCACGGCGTCTTTTTTCCCGCTGTGTTGGGTTTGGATTCTGAGTGGGAGACATTGAACACCGCCATTCTTAGTGCTTTCTTCCGGGCGTCGTTTGATGGTCTTCCTCCGGCGAATCCTCTCGCAATAGTATTGATCGTCCTGTTTGGTTCGAGGCGACGATCGTCGTTGTCGTTGGGTAGAGTGTCCTTTCTTCTTCCTTGCCGGTCGTTGTCGCTCTGTCGGGGTGGTGTCCGGGATCTTCTCCTCGGACTTCGATTTCTCCTCCTTCGAGGGGGAGATGGACTTTGTCCCTTGTCCTCCCTGTGCCTACCCCGGTGCTCATTATTTTGGGCGCGGAGGACATACTGCTGTAACTGTCCGGCCTTGATTAGGAACTCGATGGCGTCACGCAGTTGGTAGTAGTCTTCTGTGTCGTGGCCATAGCCCTTATGCCATGCACAATGTTTGGAGTGATCATTTTGCTTGTGTTTTTTAATGGGAGGTGGTCTCCTGATATTCTGGAACTCAGTCTGCATCACCTCCCTCAAGATCCTTTCCCTTGGGACGTTTAGGGCGTTATACTCAGCGAACCTTCGCCGAGGTGGGCTGCCTTTAGGGCGTCGGGACCTTGAGGAATCATGAGTGGGTTTTTGGTGAGTGCGCTCATCTTTACCCCATCTCCTCTGGTCTTCCGTTGCCTCCTTCAGGTTGACGTACTTTTGGGAGCGTCTCTGGAATTCACCCAAGTTTTCAGGCTTCTTCTTTACAAGGGACGCAAAGAACTCCGAGCCCACACGAAGACCACTCCTGGCATAGTGGAGGGCGATCTTATCGTCAAAGCTTTCCACGTTTGTGCACACTGCCATGAATCGTCTTACGTAATCACGGAGGGGCTCATCTCGCCCCTGTCGAATTTTAGCCAGTGATTCGATGGACTTAGGTTGCTCCTTACTAGTGGTGTATTGGCGCAGGAAACGTTGTTTTAGATCTAACCAGTCTATGACGGATTTGCGTAGTAAGCCAGAGAACCATTTGAGGGCTCTTTTTTTTAGGGAAAGAGGGAAGGCACGGCATAGCAATTCCATGGATCCGCCATGGAAACACATGGATTGCTCAAAGGCATTTACGTGCTCTTGGGGGTCCGTGGTTCTATCGTATATTTCCAAGTTAGCGGGGAACTTGAAGTTCCTTGGGACTCGGTACTCCATCAGTTGATCAGAGAAATGGTGTACTTGTATACCCCGGTTTGAGTCGCGGTTTTCGGCGTTGGATATTGTGGCTTCAACGTGACTCCTCCTTTGGTTGTTCTCTTCATTGCGTCTTCCACCGATATGGTTCGACTTGGGCTGATTTTCATGCATGGTTCTCTGCATGTTTTCCAGCCTCTAGTACTGCTCGTTTAGCATAGCCATGTGTTGCTGCAACATATCCTGGAATTGACGCTGTGACATATGGGATAGGCTCCCATGCTCAGAGTGGGACACTCAGTTGCCCATATTGTTGCGCGGCATTCCCAAGCGCTGACGCACTGGGACTCTATGTTTTTGGGTGTTGGGGTTCCCTCCTCGGCCCTGGATTCCGAGTCTATTCCTCGCTGAGATCCTGCGCGAGGGATTGGGACTCTCATTTGAAATTGAAGTGAAATGTCCTTCGCGCTGGTACTCTGCGTTGAGAGCTTGGTTTCTCACGGCAGAGGTTCCAACAGTGGGTGGTGGGACAGAGTAGGGAAGGTGTTGCGTAGCAACACCCTGCCTATGATTAGCAGAGGTTTGCACCACGTCCCTCCTCGAGTTTTGCCTTGTATTTACCATGACTGGGTGGGATTAAAAGTTTAAGGTCCCCACAGACGACGCCAATGTTTTGAAATAGATTCAGAGGGTGCTTGAGAAGACACGTGTACGATGGTTTCCTCCTCGTTGTGCGGTTGTCACCTCCAAGAGTCTGGAATGGGGGGGTTGGGTACCTGCAAAGGATTCCAATGCTCAAGTCAGATTGGGCACAATGAAGGCATACACCGTAGGAAAAAATATTGTTACCTCTTAGAGAGTGTTTGGTGATACTTATAGTGCCTGCGCATGATCCTTGAGCATTTGTCTCAGAGTGCAGGTTTCCAGAGGTCGTGGCCTGACGGGAGGAGGGTGTTTTCCCTCCACGATCGTTTAGGCACAGGCCTGACGGGGGTGCTTCCCTCCACGATCACTGGACAGATCCCTGGAATTGCGGGCCTGTCACTTTAGTGGCTAACCGCTGTAGCAGGCGGTCATGGTCCCCACACCGTAAAGTGTCATATAGGTAGTGATCAGGCCAGGAGCGGACCTATGAGGTGTTGGTTGGGGAGTACGACTAGTACCCGCGTACGGATGCCCAACTGAGGGGTGTAGTCCAGATCCCGGTGGAATATGTGCCGGGTTTTCCCCCCAAGGGTAATATCTCGGACCACGGTCCAGAACAAAAAGGAATGAAATCCATGAGATTTTAGAAATCAAATCATTTTTCATTTTTAAATATTCCAAACACAAAATTTAATTAAATTTAATTTACAAATCAAATTATTTCTCATTTTTTTACATTTCAAACACGCTCAAAGAGCCGCAGCTTCAATTATATCACTCTGATGAAGACTAAAGTGGTTGTCTTGTCTTCACAGATAATGCTCTTTTTACATGACCATTCTTACCAAAATCAATTTTCCAAACTTATGCACGTGCAATGATTCAGCTATTAACTAATAGT
Source organism: Ormosia emarginata (assembly GCA_029884605.1). Taxonomy (NCBI): domain Eukaryota; kingdom Viridiplantae; phylum Streptophyta; class Magnoliopsida; order Fabales; family Fabaceae; genus Ormosia; species Ormosia emarginata. The sequence goes on along the minus strand of JAQQTP010000080.1, from coordinate 27,243,803 downwards.
CTAAAACCTTAAAATCTCTTAGAAGCTTGATCACATTTCGGGGTCCTATTAATTCTGATTTTTTTTTCCAAAACTCAACCAGGTAACCAAATTTGACAAGTGAAACTATGTGAAAATTTAAGATGAAGATACGTCAGAATATTGAAGATGCTTTTATTTCATAAGCTTAAACAAAGACCAACCAAATCATAAAAAAACTATCATTTCTGTTTACCTTAAATTTGTTGGTGATTTCTTATTTTTAAATCTAGGAGTTCATTCTCATCCACGTTTTAAAGGGGAAGACCTTTAAGCCCAGTTGATCCTCATTATTTTGATTTGGGCTATTATTATATTCTCACTAACTAAGCCCAATTAATTCTCACTATTTTGATTTTGGCTATTGTTGCATTCTTATTAACTCACTGTGTTCTTGTGTTTTGCACTCATCTCTATGTGGAAACTTGAGGATTTTTTAGACTTGCATACATGTGCTTGAATATTGCTTATGTATGTTTATTTTAATATTGAGCATTGTCTTCATTTAGAAGTAACTTTTATCTTTCATGAGTAGTGAATTTCATTATTTGTAGAAGTTTGTAATCTTTCCTATCTGGTCCCTCAGTCCCTCTACTACTCACGTTTTCTGTTCTACTTATTTTACTTTTCCTCCTTGGGTATCTTTCTCTTTCTTTTTTTATCCCTTCTTTTCATCTGTCACATATTAATAGCAGCATTGCCTAGCTACATACAGCTTAGGAATTTATTTATTTTGGCCTTAATCCTATCTCCCATCAAATATTTGAATCATGACAACCTTTTATGCTGTTAAGGTGCGAACAATTGCAAAACTTTTTGATATTTTATAATACAACTTGTGATACAGATGATGAAGCAAAGGCATAAAGTGGAGAGAGAAAATAATATTGGGGATGAAGTTGGGGGCTTAAAAAATGTGGAAGTTGCAAAGGCGAACCCAAAGCTTGCAGCCATGAATAAGAAGTTTAGTATGATTCACGGATTATCTTCCCTTGCCAATATCTTGTCATTTGGCAGCCTTGCAATGCACTCTTGGTACCTGGCAGGTAAAATTGATCTCTGATTTTCCATTCTGTTAAAAACTCTTGGTACAGATTTTAAGATACTGGTTGATAGTCTAATAGAGAAAATAGAATAATCTTTATTATGGCATCTTTGGATGTGAAGGATGATAATTTCCTCTAGTAGCTTTGTACTGCAAACCAGTAAAATCATGACATTGACAAATCTGTATTTCTATGATATTTAGCCAATGTTTTATGGTTGTATTGTCTATTGACCTTTTATGCTGCTGGTTGTATTGGTCCACTGTCGACGTTGCTAGTTCAGTTACTTCACTGAGTGTGACCGTATAAGGATGATCATGGGGCATGCTCCCCACAAGCACTAATGTCTCAATATATGCTTAAATTTCCATTTAATTTCTAATAAGAATATCCAACTGTTACCCATAGTTTGAATCTTTACAATTAATAACAATTGAGTAGTAGTGTCCCACCACATATGTTCCATGATTGCTCCCATACGCATCAATCAAGCTAGAAGATGAATGTTGCAAAGATCAGATAATATCTTCTTCTCATCCACAGTGCTCTCTCTCTCTTGATGGGATCAATGCTCTAGTAGTGAGAGGTTAGCTAATCTGCAAAATATGTTAAATGCCCTTAGGAAGTGAAACTTTCAATCGGTTTGAGTAGCTCTTCACTCTTCTTTGAGAGTTGGATTATTTTAAGCGAAATTGTAAACCTTCCCATGATTGATACGGCACTGATTGCTCTAAACTAAGTAGGCAGTTTTAAGTTTTGTTTCAAAAGAAAATGGTAAGAAAGAAGGAAAAAGGGATGAACCATGTCCAAATCAAATCGACTTTGTCGAGTTTGACGGGCGAGAATTAGGTGCCTTTAATTCCGCCAAAAGATCAAGAGAGGAGAGGCATTTGCTTTGTTGGATGGATGAGCATTAGATTTAGGGGCATAGCCATTTGGTGTGGGGAGACTGTTATTTTGTCTGTGACTAAGAGCCATCCGTATTTGCATACTCGGACTCTTGAGTAGGCCGGAAAAATGTGATTCAAAGCTTGTTGGCTGTCTTTGGATTGACATGTAAATCATCATGTGCATAACATGAGTCATCGGGTGGACATAAAACAGAATCTCGCTCGTTTTTCATGAGTTGGCAGCGTCCTTCGATTTATCTGCCTATCTTGCAAACTAATAATCTTCCACTTTTTCAAGTTACATAGCCTGCCTTCAACAAGCGCATTTTTTAGATACTCACATGAAGCACGAGCACGAGTGATATCTAGCACTTTCTAATGCATTGTTGCATAGTGTCCTCATACGACCAGTTTCATATGGTGCTAAAAGATACGTACCCAAAATAAACAATTAAGGTTTCACTTTATTCTTTTTGCTACAACCAAGCATACCAAACGCATAATTCCTTGTATTGGACAAATAAGCATCACTTGAATGCTAAAGCAATTAGATTTATGTGTCAATATTTGAGCAATATTTTCTCTACAAGCACTATTCACGTGATATACAATGTTACTTTCAATTTTGAAGTCAATGAACAAAGAATCATCTAACTGTCCCACCAGCCATGTACCCTACTCGCCCTATACAACTGTCCCAACGGAAAAATTAAGTATCATCATCTTTCATCTTAATCTAGTCAAGCTATATGCTTCCAAGAGTAACAACCGTGCAGGCAGCAAGAGTACCACAAACAAATGTATGTGTTGGGATGCAACAAGCCTACCGAACTTTTTCAAGGACTCTCTCCCTGTTTGTATGATACTAGAGAAGGGAGGCTGAGGCTGGTCTTGAATCATATTGACCGATACCATGGACCTGTCAGCAACAATGCCGGCATCACTATCACGTGGTGCCACAAGAGGCCACCACACCTTTTGCCATTGCTCTCTCCTTGCCTTACGGATCTGGTTAAGTTCTTGGCGAATCACAGTTCTCACAGATTTTAAGTAGGAATTCATGTCGTGATCTCTCTGTATGTTTCCTCCAGATCCATAGGCAGATCGGTCACTTAATATCTCAAGTGGATGTGGTGAGTTCAAGAAGACCAACTGAGCAGCTCGGAGCTGCTTGTCTGTGTCATTGGATTCCGAAGAAGGACCACTTAAAAGATATAGACCACTGCCTGAGGGCAGGAGATGATGGCTTGGTGAAAATTTCTCATCTGGCTGTAGAATCAGCAGTTCACCCATTGGTGCATATAATAGCTTCTGCAGTAAAAGATTCACAAAGAATTTATTTAGAGGCTAAAAAATGTTAAAGAAATTTCTATATTTACGTAACACTTTTTTTCAGATAAAGCAGAACTTTACCTGGTTATTAAGACAAGGATGGTTACGGAAGTTGCCATTAACAGCCTTTAGTAGTTCTGTAACATGCTTAGGGTAATTGCAAGAAAATGCTCGTGGTACTATGTCTCTGTGCATTGTAATTGCCTGAACATGACTCCGTGGCAATCCTATCTTGTCTAGCAGACTATCACCTCCACACATGATGGATGGGGAGCCAAAGGTTACCACAGGAAGGAGAGAGGTGATTGGCACTTCCTTCCTAATCAACAGCATGAGATTTACAAGTAATGCCAAGCTCCCCCCAAGAGAATGTCCAGTGAAACGGAAAGTTGCATGAGAACCTTGAGATTTTAGGTGAGCACGAACTTCTGGCAATATCTGTTGATATATTCCTTTAGCAGCCTCATATATACCTCTATGGACAAGGACTTCCAACCCCTAAGAAAAGAATATGTATCTCATTATCTCAATTTCAGGAAAGGTAAACATTAAGAAAGATTCACAATCACAATTATTTATAACTTTAAACAGAACAAAATTTCCCCCCTTTAACAAGAAGAATCACAAGTGAAAAAACATAGTTAGCCTGCAATATTAACAATTACCTCAAATTGAATTGGCTCAAAAAGTAGGTTAGCTTGCCAGGATGCGAATGACTCTGAACCCTGCATATTAAAACAATAATTAGTGGGACAGAGCAAACCCTTAAAAAAGAAATAAAAAATTGGCAGTGAATCACATACAAGTGTAAAATATGATAAGCTAAATGACATAACTAGCTATTTGGAACTATAATAATCATGTTTTTAATTTGTCCCACCTGAATAACAAAAAATCTAGTACAACTCTGGTCATCATCACATATGAACCATTCACAGGGTGAAGAACTTGTTGAGTTCAGATCATCTGCAAAAGCCTGCTTTACTTCCTCCTTTGCAGCAACCACTGCTGTCACTGAATCAGTAGTTGCCCTCAAAGATGCCATCTCTGTGTTTATCATGTTACCACTGTCAACGCTGTCGTTGCTTGCTTCAAGTGAACCTTCACCAACCACATCATTTGAAGATTTGAATGGAAGTATGGTACTTGTCTGAGCATGGAGATAAGAGGCAGCAGATGCATAAGCAGCAGATGCACTTATCTTGTATCCGCCATTCTTTTGCTCCTTCCCTTCTCCTTCATCCTTCTCATTAGTTTCTTCTTCCTGAGTTGCAGAAGATGCCTGATTTTTTTCAGCTGTCGCAGCCAATTCCTTCTTCTCTATTGATGAAGTTACAAAACGCAGGCTATAATTTTTTAAGAGGTTCCCTGGCTAAATGAACAAAGCCAAAATATAAACTAGTATCACATATGCATTTTTTTGAAAATCAAATTCCAAGATTTGATTTTACAATGCAATTGAATCCTATGCAAACTATAAAAACAGAACTCCGTCTAAATATTTTCCTTGCAGAATTATACGCCAACCATCAATCAGATCACATAAGCGCTAATGAGTTCTACTTTGATAAAAATTACACGTGCCAAAAGCAAAGTACCCCCCATTTGTTTTAAGATGAGGAAAATTAGACAAAATACGAAACACCAAATCTTAGAGCAATGCATATCCAACAAAACGTTCAGATTAGTCCCTCATCAACGTTAAACCTTGAAGGGTTTTAGAAATGCTGAATCACAACAGAAAGTACACACAACTAAGATACATGGTATCTTCAAGCAATGCGATTCAAACATATCATCCACATTAGTTTTTCTGAAAATTACGGTGGATCTAGTGCTTCAAAAACCTATGAATGAAAATTTTACAACCTTGCCAATTCACCGCAATGAGAAATCTTATACATTTCTCGTAAGATGTTGTGTAGCTACAAATAAAGGAAAGGATGAAATGAAATAGAATAGAAGAATAGATTTGAAGTACCTTGATATTGGGAATAGAGTAAGCCAAGTTGCCCAAGTGGGACATCTGCGCGTACAATCTGGCTTCGGTTAACGACACCCTCCGAAGCATTCTTGAAAACGAGTCTCTATCAAATTGAACCTCTTCTTCCTCATCATCATCATCATCATCATCATCATCATAATCAACCCTACAAGCATCACACTCCTCTTCTTCTTCATCCTCATTGGTTTGATGATCATTGGCCACCACTTGCTCTTCATCATTAGCAGTAGCACCGCTCCTCCAAACAGACTTGGCATGACAAATCTTAAAAACCCAGTTCCCATTTTCTGCCTCCGTGTCGGCGTTATCCACCAAAACGGCGTCGTCGATGGCGAGCCCATTGTACCTGCCACATCCAGTTCGTCGAGGCCAGAGAGACTTCAAATTCAAAGGGTATCTAAAGGAGAATCTGGAAAACAATGACGATTTGTCGGTGGCGGAGCGCCTCACCGCGCTCACCTGATGAGACTGAGATTGAGACGCATTGGCAATGGCGCGTGCAGTTGCAGTAATAGGGATGGAGGGAGCTATCCCAGAAATACCACTTTTTAAACACACAGAATCCATTGTTATTTACGCAACTTATTACTGTGTTGTGTAATGTGTTGGTTTGCAGTTTACAGTTGCAGTTGCAGAGAGAGCAGAATAGAATGAGAGCCCAAAATGGTGGCAGCAGAGAGAGCCCCTACCCCACCCCACCCCAAACAGCTAGCGTTCTGGTTCAGGCTCAGGTTCCTTCAATTGTGTTGTGTGTTTGAAAACAAACAAAAACAAAGAGAAAGAAAGGAAGAAAGAAGAGAGAGGAGAAAAAGAAGGGTTGGAACCAAACAGATCGCCAAATTTAGCGATGCTAAATGCTAATCTCACGCTGATGCCTGATTCTGATGCCGTCGTTCGTTCGAGAACTTCAAACTTTGAAACTTGAAAGGGTGGACCTTTTTCGGTGTCTGTTTGGCTTTGACAATAGAAATGGTTATTATTGGCACGTGGACGTGGTTGGGTGTGGCCACTCTGTCGTTACCCTTTTCAACTTTCGTAGCAGAGCGCGTGGTTTCGAGGAAGTGCCACGTCATATAGAGTGCTGTGTAGATGAACAACATGGCTACAATCACTGACGTGTTCGTAAAGCACCAAACTCCGGTCTTCCTATCTTTCTGGGGAGAGATCGTCGCCCTTACGCACCTCGGTTTTCATATTTTTGCCACTCGCTACAGAAAAACCACACGCCTCCACCTTTCTTATATTGGCAATTCGCAAATGCTGCACTCACTAACATAGTTACGTCAACATAAGTTTTATGATACAATAAATATGAAAATTATTAAGTCTATGATCTCACAACGGAGACAATAACAGGCTAAAGCGTAATCAATATTAAATCCTTAACAATAATTCGTGGAAGGCAAAGCATAAATATTTATTAAATATTATAAAATTATGAATGTTGCTACTAAGTTACGTTATAGAGTCAAGAAAAGCAAAGATTTAAGTATATTCATTAATTATACAATTATGAACAATGTTATGAAGTTAGGTTTATTCAGTTATGAAACACAGGTCACAAATTATGGTCCAAGCAAATCCATGGTCTACCCTACCAAGATAATGGCTGAGATCATTTACTAATATTTTGGTTAAAGTTTAGGATCATAATTAAACTGCATTGACTCATTGAGTATAGCATCAACTACCGTGTGTGCGAGAATAAAAAAAGAGAATCAAATGATTGGTGGTCTTTTTATAGGAGAAGTAATGAACTGTTAAAAAAAGAATTAGTGAAGTTTTTTTTTTTAATATGTGAGTAAGTTAAAAAATTAATAATATATTAACGTAATAAATTAATAGTTTTATATTAAAATATTAATTTATTTTATTAAATAAAATTATCGACCTATTTTAATCGAACCTCTTCTTAGCATATTGTAATTCTTAAATTTTTAGCATGTGTGCAATTCTTTAAATTGTGAATTATGAAATTTTTCATAAAATCATAAAAAAAAAAAAACCCAAGGAGTCATTAATTTTATTGTGACAATTATTCCCTCTTTCTAGTTTTATTTGTCCATTTAAAAATTTTGTTTTGTCTAAAATTATCTATTTATTTAAAAAACTAATGAGTTATTATTTTTTTAACTTTATCCTTAATATTAATAAGTGAGAGAGAAGATTAGTAAAGTAATAATAATAATTTGAGCATTTTAATAAAAGGTAATTCAGTCAATTAAATTAATTTTACTCATAATAAAAAAAAATTTAATGACTTTCCTAATTCTTATGCAACGACCTTAATAAACAAATAAAAATGGATGGAGAGAAGCACCAATAAAAAAAAAGTGGAGAGAGAGAGTATTAGTCTCAATTCATTTTTAATATATTGATGTTCTGTCGTCGTTTAAAGTAGCCAATATAAATATCTTCTATATGTATACGATAAAGAAGAGAGTTCACCTGATAATCATAGAGTTGTCTTTTATAATATTTTTGAGATGATAATATTGGATCCTTTAACCCAAGTACAAAGACCTAGTATAATCTACAGCCACCAACTTACAGCGATAAAAGAATGAACAAGCTAAATATGCATGAAGTCTTACGGTCCACTTGAAACTCGAGTTGCAAGGGAGTTACGACTTCTAATTCCTATGATTCGAAACGCTCAAATTTTAAATGTAAAGTGATATTTTTAATACGTATCTAATTAGCCTCTTCAAATTTTTATTTTTAAAAGTTTTCAAATATTTTGAAAAACAATTGCTTCTTACTTAAGCAAGTCCACTACATTTTTTTTTTTGGGGGTATACGCAAGTATTTTACATTTGGTTGAACTACGATTGATTTTTTTTTACCAATAAAAAAATATATGCTTGAGTAAAAATCACGTTTTAAGTTTGGCATAAGAAACGGGATATTTTGACTTTTATGAAAGAAGTATATTAATTATGTCTAAGTATTTGATATTATTTCGTTCGGTCATTTAATCAAATCAATTATTATTAAAATGTTATTTTTACGCATAACAATGTTATGAAGTTTTGATGAGTAAACAAACTTATAAACCATCTCGTGTTAGTAGCTCAATTTTAAGAGCTGAGGATATAGAGGGAGAATAATGAGGTTTAATTTTTATATATACTCTTTATTTTAATTTTTTTTTTCCTTATCCTCACCTTTGAGCTTTATTAGAAGACCACTTAAAAATTTCACTAAAGACTTATCCGACAGACCTACAGTATAAGTCCTAAGTCTTTAAAAAAAAAAATTACAAACCTATCAAAAAATCGGAGCGATAGACATAAATTATGCTGCCATCATAGCGTGGTGCTTACAGCAATAAACAAATCTCTTGAGCTTATCTATCTTGCTTACAAGATGGCAGATGCCGGAAAGAATAATAGTTTTTATAACCCGACTATATCAATAGAGCTTGAATATTTGGAAGTTTAATAGTTGTTGAGTACAAGAAGCGCTCAATGGCTATGGTCATGAAGCACACTGGTGAATTGGGTCCATCAACTTACTGTTCCACGTTTCCACCATTATAAACAGCTGTTTCGGAGAGACAACCGTAAGTTTGATGGCCAGAGAGAGGAGACGTGCATGAGCCATGCTCTCTTTAGCTAACAAGATTTATTGAAAAAAAAGTCATGATTGTGTCAAAAGTTATCTATTAAATATTCTAATAAAATATTTAAAGAGTCTAGCTGTAGTCTTCATATGGTGTATATTTTTTGTGATTTTTCTAGTAAAAAAAATAATGTATCTGGTTTTTATAAGACTGTGAAACAAGATAGAACATAATTTTTTCATAAATTACATGATTATTTATATTAAAAAAAATTGTTAAAAAATTCATTATAAATGTGATAATAAATGAATTTTATTTTATGAAACAGCATTAAACATAACTTAAAAATTAAATATATATATTTAAGATTATTTTATATTTAATTATATTTATTATAAATATTTCTAATATAAAATATATTAATTATGAATTGAATAAAATTTATTTTTATGTAATTAGATTTTTTAACTTAAATATTTAAAAACATATATTTAATATTTAATGTCGGTATTCCTTGAATTAAAATCATAGCTCCATCCCTGCAGCCCTGCTTATTAATGAGGGGTCCTTTTACAATCCTCCTTAAAGTCAATGGAGTATGAGTGTTCCTTGTAGCTATAGCCGTTGATTAGTTAAAAAAATTAATTCACGGTTGACATGCATCAAGGCAACCGGTTGAACAGGTTAATACAATTAAAATTGAACTTTCAAAATTTATAGTCAAATCTTTCAATTTGTCGGAAGACTCAAAGTTTGATCAATTACGTCAAGAGATTCAAACTCCTTTGCCAACCACAAGCGTTTCACTCCGGAGGAGGAAGAGGCCATAATTGGAGCACATCGCTCACCTCCTCAATGGCCGCACAGACAACGCCTTCAAGAGGAAACCAATCATATTTCGGTTGTATTAGGCTGTGGGTGTTTGAGTCAGGTTGAGGGTGCGGAGGTTGAGGGTCGGAGGTCAAAAACAGGGATCTGGTTTCTCTCCAGCAGCTGCACCTCCAGCAGCTGCTGGAACACATCTCCACCATTAAAAAATCATTCAACGGTTAATATTAATTTAATATTTTTAATATTAAAAAATTAAAAAAAAATCCTGACCGTTAGATAAAAATTCAACGATTGAGATGCTCTTGCTGGACCTGGAGAGAAGCCAGGTCCCAAAAACAGTGAGTATCTATACTCTATTGACTCTAGGAGTATTGTAAAACAACCCATCAATGAGAGTTCGTTTTACAGTACTCACTCTTGTCAAGTGAGTATCGATAGTAAGTGTTTGTTACCAGATATTGCAAGTTATGGGACACTGGTCTTCAGGTTACAATAAAGCCCAATTGTTTACTACATTCATTTTTTCAAGTCTAAACACTGGGCTTTAATTGGATTTAAAACTTGGACCAATCCATACTCACTCTGGATATAAATAACATATTCTGTTTTTTTTTTTTTTAAATCTTAAGTTTTTGTTTTTTTTTTTTGCATTTTAGTTTTTATTAGTTTTTTTTTTGTTTTTGGTGAAAATGTGTTGGAAAATTCTTCCTGAGGTGATCAAAATGTGGATGTGAGTTGCAGCAAGCAGTGGAGATGGAACGAAGTGTGACAGAGGGAGGATGAGAGATCAGTTGGGCGTTTGAGATGCAACAAACCAAACACCTAAATCCCTCGTGGAAAACTAACTTTGATTTTTTTATATTATTTTTTATATTACTCCTCATATTATTGATCAATTTTTTGAAATTAATTTTTACACTTAATTATAATCATTAAGAAGTGTGATAAAAAAAATGTTAGAATATCATTTTTCATGTAAGAAAAATAATAACAACACATTTTTTATCGTATTCTTTCTAATATATTTTCTTTTATTAAATCACATCACATATTAAAGTAAATATTCAATCTCGATTAATGTATAATTAATTCAATTAATATGTAATTAACTTAATTAACGTATAATTAAATTTAAATATGTATTTTAGTGTATGGCATTGATGACGCGACTCAAAAAAAAATTGTGATAAAATAAATGTTATAAAAAATGTATTCTTAGTAGATATAAATTCTCTCAATTTTTTTATCTCTTAAGTGATCAAGTGAAATAGATAAATAGATACAAAAATTATTTAAAAAAAATTTACATATTATAATTAAATTTACTAATAATTTTTTTATGTATATATTTCTCTTTCACTTAACTACTTAAAAGAAAAAAAAAATTAAGAAGATCTAAATTATTCTTAACACTCCTACAAGTGGTTATAGCAAATGCATGCTTAGGCCTTCCCACCTGTTCCCATTTTTGTTAGTTAAAGAATAGATAACTCTTTTTCTCCCAGATGCGCATCCCGTAATCCTTGCTGTCCTGTGAATTCCTGGGCCTCCTTGGCGTGCTATTTTTTGTCACGATACAAGGAACATATAACACTAGCTGAAAAAAACATGCTTACATTAATTAGCTTTGTTTTGTGTCTGAAATTATTCATGTTGTGAACTAGACTAGATTGTAGGCATTCAGTGACGGTCTAGTGCTCATTTGCTTGTCATCCTTCTTCGTGGTTTTAGCCTTCACTTGTGGTTGATACTCACTTATAAAAGTAGGGAGATGCAAGTGAGTTGTAGTCTCGTCATTGTCACATTGATGGGGTGGGCTAGTTTACCGTAGGGGTGATAAATAGGTATGGCAATTTTATTCGTGGGTACAGATACTCATAGATAATATTTGTTATGAAGATAGGTAATATTTGTCTAATTTTTTTTTACAGATATAAATACATGCTATGTTATCTCTTGTTTAATAAATGCGGATGGGGGGAGATGATTCTCCAATACTTTCACTGATCTTCACAAAATAAAATTATCAAAAAAAATTTATATAAAATTATTAAAAAAACTTTATTATTATTTAAATATTACCAAAATATTTTTTTTGAATTTGAATTTTTTTAATTTTTTTCAAATTTATTGGATACTTGTAAATATTTGTGAGTATCTATTTATCCGTAGAGAAATAATAAATAAGTACCCGTGCGGATATAAAGATTGGGACAGATATTATCCACGAGAGCAAGGGACGGAGGGCTGCTACTCGTCTTCGCCGCCTCCCATTGTCATCCTTAGTGGTAAATACATTGACATGTTTTATTTTGGATTAGATGATAATAGATGAATTTAAAATAAATTACTAATTTATTTAATATTTATTACAAAATATTTGATATATTTATAATTTAATTTAATGAATAAATATTTAGTTTATTTATTAATTTATTTTAATATATTAGATAAATAGATATTTAACTTATTTATTTTAAAAAAATTGTCTTTAAAAATTTTTATTCTTTCTAAAAAATGATTCTCTCTTTAATTTTTTTATTTCTAAAAAATATTTCTCTCTCTATAAATTTTTATTCTCTTTCTAAAATATTTTTTATCTCTATAAAAAATATTTTTCTCTCTAAAAATTTTCATTCTCTCTTTAAAAATTTACTTTCTCTCTCAAACATTTTCATTCTTTATTTAAAAATTTTATTTCTCTCTCTAAAAATTTTTGTTCTCTCTAAAAAAAATTTATCTTTAAAAATTTTCTTTCTCTTTCTAAAAAATTTTATTCTCTCTAAAAAAATTTTCTCTCACTAAAAAGTTCTTTCTAATTTTTTTTAATTAATAATCTTTACGTTCAATTGTTTAAAAAAAACATAAAATACATTAGATGATTTGATTGATTTTAAATTAAATATTTATTGGATTAATTTTTAATTAAATATCTATTAAATATACAATGCATGTTTTATTTAAAATTTTAATTATTCATAACTAAATTTAAATCTATTAGATTCAATCTACTAAAATATGTTATTTTAATTCAATAAATTAAATAAATATTAATATTGATAAATTAAATGAATTAAAATTTAATAAATTTTATTTTCAGCACTAATTGACGGTACTCACGCTGATAAAGTGAGGTGGTGAAAGATCATCGGTTAGCAACCTGAAGAATGGGTAAGTTAGGATTTAGGGATTATTTGGTCACTTCACGGTGAATATAACACATTTTGATCCGACTTCTCTCCGGCGGTTCCCTCCGTTCAGGATTTTTTTATTTTTATTCAATGGTTAGTATTAATTTAATATTAAAAAATATTTTTAATATTAAAAAATAAAAAATACTGATTATTAAATGAAAATAAAAACTTCAAATCTTACTGGAGGGACGCATGGGTAAGTTAGGATTTAGGGATTAACAACTGTGATTTTTAACAGCTCTGTTCAATGGCTGATTCCAATTCACAGCGTTGCTGGAAAGGGGTGATGAGACGACGGAAAAGGGTGTTTAGAGCAGGGTGTTTGCATCTGTGAGGATGACGGAGTTTTGGTTTCTAATTTCAGGTTGTGGGTGGCAGAAGAATTGAAACTACAGGGGCTGTGATGATGATCGGCTAGTGATTCGGCGGCTTTGATGACTGCTGTAAAGGACTCGAAAGGTGACTCTGGTACGCTACACGTATTGGAGAAGGTGAGAGTTGGTTGTGGTGGCGGTGTGTGGCGACTGAGCGGCGGCAGAGAGGCAATGGATGACTCCGATGGGGTTTGGTTGGGAGGTGGTGCATCGGAGAAGATGGTGGCACAGGAAACTCGTAGCGATGGGGTTTCGAGATGTGGAGGTCGTGGCTGACGGTGAAACAGGGAAGTTCAATGGTGGCTCTGACTGATCAGAAATCTTTATTTAAATTTAGATCACTTAATATTAAGAGTTATTAATTTTATAAATTTTTATATTACATAATTAATTTTATAAAAATTTTAAATTTTAATTCATCTAAGCCACTTAACTGTAATATTCTAAATTTAAGTAAAAATTTCTGCTAGTTATTAGCATTTCTCATGTTTTTTAACCGAGAATTGCTTTTATCTTTGTTTTCTGTTCCTTCGTAAGTGACGTGGGGAATAGAACCTCAAAAGTGACGTACAGGTCTCCTTTCTTCGTGCTCATATGGCATGCTCTCCCCTTTGAACTTCCTCACTTGCTTTGGCTTTGTGATTGTGTGCCTCTTTTTAAATATATATATATATATATAAACAAATTGAGATCTGAAACGAGGATATTTCATGCTCACCTTTGTGCTTATGTCCACCAGATGCTCATCTAGGTGTTTAATGGTCTTCTCAAAACCAACAAGGGCTTGAACCTAAAGAAGATAAAGGTTGATAAACTTTACAATGCCCAGAATTTTAAGGACTACAATATCAGAGAGAGAAGTTAACAGTTTAAAAAATCAACAAAATGTCTTAATTCAATTCAGCCATCAGCCATCCTATTAAATAAAACAATATTTACTACTTATGATATGGCCTTGAACATGTCCAAAACAGCAAAGGCACAAAGTACAACTCAAGCAATTGATATTCATATCAACAAGGGCAATACTTACCAGAGTTATAGTTACAGTGGTGTGCAAGTCATGGCCTTCCCTTCTGAAGAGGTCATGGGGTGCAGTGCAGATACGAAACTGCTCAAAATACCAAATAAATTGTCAGCACACAGCACACATGCATACAAATCAGTTGCTAATAAAAACAAAACACACTGACCCTTAAATCTCCAGATTCTACATCAATTATGGGGTCGCCATCCTCATAAAATAGCACCTCCTGTGAAAGGACTAAAACTTGTAACTCTACAGGACCACAATTGACTCAATTTAAAATTTTGAATAAATAAATAAAAATTCTCAGCAAGCTTCCCTTAATCATGATTCATATACATCATTCACTTGCAACATAACACTTTAGGGTATGCTTGGTAGGAAAAGTTAAAAAATAGAGAGGATTGAGAAAGTGGAGTAGTATAGAAAGCTTTTAATTTTCACTCCTTGGTGCTTGGTAGACGGAAAGTCATTTTCAGCTCGCTTTCATGCACTAGAAAGAGTAACCAAAGTTAAAACAAAAACAAGTAATGGTCCACTGTCAACCATCCCACATTTTTGCATGGTAATTTTCACTCCAAATTTTCGGTTCGTCAATTTTCAGCTTAACCAGGCACACCCTTAATATTGGAATTTGGTCTTCTCAGTCTAAGTTTGGTATGTCTTCAGCACTACAATTTGAATTACTTAGAACAATATACCTTCTTTTCTTATTCTTAGTTTTCTTTTTCCATGATTTCTCTTCTTCTCGCTAAAGGACAACTTTTTTTTGGGACACCCCAACTTGAGCACTTTCTTCAACTTTTACAGTTTTACTATAGCTCTGAGTTTCTTGATATATAGCACTCAGAAATAGCAACATATGGATACATTAATTGACTTAGAACCATTGATAATATCAATATAGTCAGAATTTGATATATGTAATGGATAAGCTTGGGTAGTCTGAAAACCAAAAATAACTTGATTTTTTTTGTGCTAGCTTAAAGTAAGAGGCAGTGACATGTTTTTGCTATGTCCATTGGACAATTTAGTAAATATGTTTGATGCTTTTTTTTTGGTGCAGCAGAGAGTATTTTTGATGAATTTTTTCTCATTTTTGAATGCATAAACAAATTAAATGTACAAATAGGTACAATTAGTAATTACTACAAGAACTTATCATCTGTTGAAGTGAAATGAAAGAGAGAATTTATAAAATTCTGTGTGCGGTTCAAACTTGAATGTTGAATTTTGAATCAATTCCAGTTCTAATAGAACTACAATAAGAATTATAAAACAGCCTTATTGTCTTTAGAATTTAGATGTGCACATGATTAGATATACTTTATAGTGTAGAGCTTAAATGAAAATGGCTAACAAGACATGATATTATGCATAACTGCTTAAAGCCTATATATTACTTTAAAAGTTTACCTGCCCATCTTGCATGCCTTTCTCAATATCAACAGTGATGAAATACCCCTCCCTTACGTATTTGGCATTAGGAAAATAATCATCTAACATTTTACTATTCATACTATTTTTAATGGATGTAATTGAATAAAAAAAATATGTATAATAAATAATATTAAATGAGATATAAAAAGAGATATATATACATGTTTGATGTAAAAATATAAGAATTGTTGACATCAGGACATTGCTCACAGACCTGGACAAGTAAATTCAAAAATCGGAGTGAAAATTTCCAAATATGTTAACAACAGGAATAAAATAAACCTGCACAACGACCCCCCACCCACACCCTCCCAAATAAAAAAAAAAATTCGGGCTTGAAAATTTTAAGTAAATATTTTAATCATACAAACAAATATCATGAAGCAAGAAATCTGTATGTTTATAGTATAAAACACACATCCTAAATAAAAGGATAAGAACTAAGAAAAAGATTTATTTATTCAATCAACATTCTCAGATGCTGTTTACCTGCTCTGTCATCTGTTTGAAACATCCCAGGCCCAATTTGCTTGTGATAAACCACATTTCTACAATTACAGCGTCTCTTCCCAGGTGCTGGCTTTAAAACTTTTTTCTCCCTCCAAACCTGATAATTACAAATTCACAATGTAATGGTCACAGAGAGAAGACATCACCAAAAACCTCAGAAATTCTACACTTGAAGTGCCAACTGCATGATGAGTTAGTGACTAACAGACCAAAATTCTTGACAAAATGATATAGTTTACAACTATGCCTGGCTAGTGGCTAAAGTCTTTCCTCAATGAAGGTATACAATTGTATAATGCATAATACAGTATCTGAGATAGAACGGTAAGGGAAATACAGAACAACCTCAAGGAAAATCAGATGTCATACATATGTGGAATACGTATATTAAGTAGATGCCTTAAGCCAAAAATGGTGTACACATAAGTTCTGCTTCGCAGCTCCTTCAGCAGTTCTTCGTGGAGGATGTTTGGATGGAGCCGATTGAAGAGAAAAGAAAAAAAAAGTTAATTTTTTATTTTTAAATTGAGAGAATTATAAAATATTTTAAATAAATATAGGATGATTTAAAGATTACGTGACAAAATTTTTTTATTTTTTTATTTTAAAATATTCACAAATAAAAATAATTGTTACTTCAAATCAAAAATTAACCCTCCTTGCTCTCTTCCTCCAAATCGTTCCATCCATAGTCCAAACATAGCCTTAGTTGCTTTCAATTTATTTCTAATTTTCTATTGGCTGATGTAGCTAGCTATGTAAAGAGTATTTTGCTGTTACCGTTTGTCACATGAAAACCAGTTTGATAATCTCAAATCTAATTCCATTTCCATCTGTACCTTTCGAATAATAATGGTTATACATCTTTTTTTAGGGTATAGATATTATATATATTTTTTAAAAAAATATGTGATTAAAATATAAATAATAATAATAAATAAATATAATTAATAATATTAAATTGAGTATAAAAAAATATATACATTATTTATAATAAAAATATTAAAACTGATATCTTTCGGATAAAATGTTGCACAAGTACAAAAATGACATGATACACACGTTAAAAAATTGTGCATTACAAAATGTAAAAAAAAAAGAGTACAATGCTGCCAAATTTGTACCACCTCGTGAATAACGCTTATTATTTTTTTCCCCGGTACAGCTGATCGTACTTTTTTATTCCGCCGATATGTGTAATATATACTTAAAAAATGCTAAATTTATATTACGGTAGTCACTTCTTATTGAGAATAATTTAGATTAGTGGTGGTTATTAACTAAAATAAAAAATTAGTTAAGAAATAGTCAATAACAGAAAGTTGATTTTGAGTTAGTTAGTTTGTATACCTATCTTATAAATAAGTGAATGAAAATTAAAAAAAGAATTATTCAGTGATTAAAAATCTCTTAAATTCTTCTTCTTTGTATTATGTATTCTATATGTGTTTTCATTGTGAGTGTACAAGTGAGAAAATAGTGAGAGTGCTCCAATAGAAATTGGTATCAAAGAGCAGAAGATCAGGGCCTCTGTGTGTGTGCTGCTGTACGTGTGATGCGATCATGGCTTCATCATCAAATGAAAATGGAAGTATTATTTCTAACTTTCCATCCTTGATGGCAAGAATTATGACTATTGGGTCATAAGGATGGAAGCCATTCTTGGCTTTCAAGAAATTCTGGAGATTGTAAAAAATGAAATTTCAGAAAAAGATGATAGTGCAGCCAAGAAGAAAGATTACAAGGCTCAATATTTGTTTCACCAATGTGTGGATCTTGCCAACTTTGAGAAGATCTCCAAAGCAAAAACGACTAAGGAGGCTTGGGACACCTAGCAGAAAGCATATGGGGGTGCTGAGAAGACCAAGAAGGTGCGGTTGCAGTCTCTCAGAAGACAGTACGAGCTACTATCCATGAATGAGCAAGAATCCACTGCAGATTACTTCAACAGGCTGCAATTGATAGTGAATTCAATGAGGACTTGTGGAGAATTCGTTACAGATCAGCAGATGGTGGAGAAAGTGTTGAGAACCCTCACCCCTAAGTTTGATCATATTGTTGTTGCAATCGAGGAATCTAAAGATATAGAAAAGATGAAGATTGAGGAGCTTCAAGGTTCTTTGGAGGCTCATGAGCTGAAATTGATTGAAAGAAGTGCTAGGAAGGCTGTTGTAGAGCAAGCACATCAAGCTCAAGAATTCAAGAAGGGGGAGAGTAGTGGTTGGAGGAATCAAAGGAGTTGTGGTAGAGGCAAATCTAGAGGAAGAGGAAGCGGTAGAGGAGACAAAAGACTCCAAGATTTTGATCAAGAACCACAAAACTCTTATCAAAATCATGGAAGGAGCAGCTCAAGGAGAGGAGCATACAATGGAAGAGGTAGAGGAAGGAAGTTTGATAAAAGTAAAGTGAAGTGCTATGTGTGCAGCCGCTATGGCCACTTTACAGATGAGTGCTGGCACAAAAAGGACCCCATTGATGCTGACGAAGAAGCTGGATTTGCTCAAGATGAGGACAATGCAGATGAAGTTCTCCTTATGGTCACAACACCATGTGATGAGTCAAGTACCAATCTCTGGTATCTTGACTCAGGCTGTTCAAATCATATGACTGGGAGAAGAGATTGGTTTGCTGACTTGGATGAAAAGGTTCAAAGCAAAGTGAAGTTTGCAAACAACAAGTGTGGTTACAAGCAGGAGGCATTGGCAAGATTTTGATTCACGAGAAAAATGGTAAGCGACTTTTATAAATGATGTTCTTTATGTTCCAAGCATGAAGACCAATCTTTTAAGTCTAGGCCAATTGCTTGAAAAGGGTTATTCAATGAAGTTAGAGCAGGGAAATTTGATGTTGTTTGACAAAAAGGAAGTTAATCTTGAAAGTGCCTTTGTCCAAGAATAGGACATTCAAGATTAACATCCAAACCTGTTAATATAAGTGTTTGCAGCTGTTGTGATGATGAGAGCTGGTTGTGGCACGTGAGATATGGACATTTGAATTGGAGAAGTCTTCAAGAAATGAGCAGGAAGAAAATTGTGTATGGCCTACCTCAAATTCAGTAACCACATGAGGTTTGCCAAGGCTGTGTTCAAGCAAAACAACCTAGGAATTCTTTTAAATCAGAAGTTCTATAAAAAACTACTGATTTATTGGAATTGGTATATTCAGATGTGTGCGGCCCTATGCAGACTGCAACATTTGGAGGCAATAATTATTTTGTCTCATTTGTGGATGATCATAGTAGAAAAATATGGGTTTATTTGATCAAAAGGAAGGATGAGGTGCTGAATGTGTTCAGAAAATTCAAAGTAATGGTGGAGAAACAGTGTGGCAAAGAGATAAAGGTGCTCAGGTCAGATGGTGGTGGAGAATATAACTCCAAAGAATTTTAGCAATTCTGTGAAAACAATGGAATTCTTCATGAGGTCACAGCCCCATATACACCTCAGCACAATGGTGTAGCCGAGAGAGAAACAGAACAGTTATGAATATGGTGAGGAACATGCTGAAAGGTAAATCTCTTCCTAATTGTTTTTGGGGAAAAGCTGTAAACACAACTGTATATGTGTTAAATAGGAGTCCAACAAAGAAACTGAAGTTAACACTCCTGAGGAAGTGTGGTATGGAAGAAGACCAAATGTGGGCCACTTGAGAGTGTTTGGTTCATTGTGTTTTCAGCATATACCAGAGGAGAAAAGAAGGAAACTGGATGACAGAAGTGAGCAGGTTATTCTACTTGGTTATCATCCAATAGGTACCTATAAGCTGTACAATCCAACAACAAAAAGGATTGTATACAGCAGAGATGTGATAATTGAGGAATCCAAAGGGTGCAAGTGGAATATAACAGAGTGCAATGCTCAAAAGGTTAGTGTTTCTATCAACCTTGACGAGGATTCAAGTTCTGCTATGACTGAACATGAGAAGCATACAGTAGACAACCCACATATGAATCAGAGAATGTAGAGAAACAGAGTGCCACCAAGGAGATTGATAGACTATGAAGTGTTTCCAAATAGTATAGTAACAAATGAAGGAGATCTGGTTCACATGACTCTTTTTGTGGATGCAGAACCAATTAACTTTGAGCAAGCTGTGAAGAACCAGAAGTGGATTACTGCAATGAAGGAAGAGCTGCATTCCATTGAGAGAAACAAAACATGGGACTTGGTGTCACTACCTCCACAAAAGAAGGTTATACCTGTGAAATGGATCTATAAGATAAAGGTGAATCCAGATAGATCAATTTCAAGGTATAAGGCCAGACTTGTGGTGAAAGGGTTTATGCAGAGAGCTGGGCTGGATTATCAAGAAGTATTTTCACCAGTTGCAAGGGTTGAAACTATCAGATTAGTAGTAGCCATTGCAAGCTACAAAGGCTGGCATTTGTACTAGCTTGATGTGAAATCTGCATTCTTGAATGGACCACTCGAAGAAGAGGTTTATGTGCTGCAACCACCAGGCTTTGAAGTGCATAATCATGAGGAGAAGGTGTACAAACTGAGAAAGGCACTCTATGGATTAAAGCAGGCACCTCGGGCATAGGAAGATTGATTCATTCTTACACGAAAAAGGCTTTGAGAAATGCATCAATGAATATGGCATCTATGTGAAGAAAAGAAAGGGTGAAACAACCTTGGTGGTATACTTATATGTGGATGATTTGTTGATTACAGGAGAAAAGGAACATGAACTTACTGAATTCAAACAGCAGATGAAAGAAGAGTTTGAAATGACAGATTTGGGAGCACTTTCCTATTTTCTGGGTTTGGAATTTATTCACACTGGCAAAGGACTGTTCCTTTATCAAAAAAAGTATGCAAGTGATGTGTTGAAGAGGTTTAATATGCAAAATTGTAATCCTGCCAGAACTCCAGTAGAATGTGGAGTTCATTTAGTGAAAGACAGCAATGAAGATGCAGTAAATCCTACCTTGTTTAAACAAATTGTAGGATGCTTGAGGTACCTATGTAATAGCAGGCCAGATATCTCTTATGCAGTGGGCTTGGTGAGTAGATTTATGAAAAATCCAAATGTCTCTCACATGTGTGCAGCCAAGAGAATTCTGAGGTATGTGAAAGGGACTCTTGACTTTGGACTGTTATTCATAATAACGAAATCAAAGCAAGGGAAACATTGTTGGTTTCACAGACTTGGATTGGTGTGGTGACAAGGAGGATCGAAAAGTACTAGTGGCTATGTTTTTCAGCTATGCAACACTTTGCTTTCTCATGGTGTTCAAAGAAGCAATTGGTTGTAGCTTTGTCTTCTTGTGAGGCGAATACATTGTTGCCTCTATTGGTGCATGCCAAGCTATGTGGCTCCAAACCTTACTCGAGCAGATGCATTTGGGAGTGGAAGGACCAGGTGTTACTTGGTGTTGATAATATTTCAAAGAATAAACTTAGCCAAAAATCCAATAGCACATGGAAGGAGCAAGCATATAGAGACCAGATTTCATTACTTAAGAGAGCAAGTGAACAAAGGGAAGTTAGAGTGGTCTATTGTAAGACAAAGAACAAGTAGCTCATCTATTAACCAAACCATTGAAGAATGATAGTTTGAATTCCTTAGGAAGAAATTGGGTGTTGTATCTTGTATAAATCAATTAAAGGGGTGTATTGAGAATAATTCAGATTAGTGGTAGTTATTAACTAAAACAAAAAGTTAGTTAGGAATTAGTCAATAACAGAAAGTTGGTTTTGAGTTAGTTAGCTTGTGTACCTATCCTATAAATAAGTGAATGAAAATCAGAAAAAGAATTATTCAGTGATTAAAAATCTCTTAAATTCCTCTTCTTTGTATTCTGTGTTCTATGTGTGTTTTCATTGTGAGTGTACAAGTGAGAAAACAGTGAGAGTACTCCAACACTTCTATCATTAAATTTATAGAAAATATTTTAATTCAAATCAATTTAATGATTGTAAATGTTGCTTTCAAAACTTTCAAAAAGGGGTAAGGATTATTAATAATAAATAATTTTAAAAAAATTAAAATGAATTTATCTTAAAAAATTAATAAATAAAAATATATTTATCTTTAATTTAATTTAAAATATATCATAATTTTAACTCAACAAAATTTAGTAATAAAATACTACTATTTGGGGTGAATTTTTTTTTTAATCTATACTAAGATAAGTTATTAGACATTTATTAATCTGTTAGTTCTTATATAAATATTTGTTAATTCATTAAATACAATCCCTTAATTGTACCATTCCCTGTAAACATATATATATTATTAACTTTATATTTAATAAGTTTAATTATGTTACTAAATATAAAAGATGTCAAATTTATTTAATAATATAATAATATATTATTAAATAATAATATAATTTTATTTAACATTTACAATATAAAAAAAATTATTAAGCGAGAGCCTAGCAATGGAGTAAGCCATAGGGAATGTCCACATGGTGCTCCAAGGAAAGCGGGAAAAGTATGGGAAAAGGGGATGTTTCGTCCTCTACTTAAGGGGTTAGGCCGTCAGAGAATTCTAGGTTGGTAGTCCGACTGTTATCCAAAGAAGACGGGATAGAATACCTATCAAGGTACTCCGACCGATCAGTCTTAGAGTTAAGACTATGATGAAAGCATAGGTAGAAAAAGGTCAACAAGCTTGGCTTAGACTTTCAAGTCGGTTTATATAGAGATTTGGAGGATTGATTCTCCAGATACCTTCCGTTAGGCCATTTAGAATTCTGAACGTTATATGTAATTATTATGGCGCAAGGTCGTCATGTCTAGTTATTATGGCGCAAGGTCGTCATGTCTAGTTATTATGGCGCAAGGTCGTTATATCCATTGGTAGGTCGTATTAAAATATGTTTGTCGAGTTGTTATCCATTCGGATATAGGTTGCTCGAACCTTGCGAAAATGAGCCTAACTTATGATCGGATGTCAGTTGGGCCAAAACGATCCACAACCCTCATAGCTTGGTCAAAATACAAAGTGAATGACCGGGCTTTTCTGAGCTCTTCGTAATTTTTAAGTTTCGTCCTTGGATAATCTTCTGAGGTGAGTGGTGAGATATTTTTTTGACCTTAGCGATGAATTTTCCCTACTTGATCTGTTTTTGAGTTTCTTCAATTTAGGCAAGTCTTCAAAGGCATTATGATTTGACTGTGATCTTGGATAGCTTTGCCTATCTTCATTTTTTAAATTTTGACCTCAAAATTTTTTTTGGAGCTTGGCCGACTTCATACATATAGCCTTTCAATCGGCATCGTGGTTTAATCATGAGCTTGGATTTTTTCGAGCTTACCGATTAACATTTAAGGTCGATCGTGACATTTGGCTTGATGTTTTCGCATATCTTTATTCATTTAATGAAAGTACAATATGAGCTCTGCATTATAAGTTCGCATTATCTTTGATCGACCTTTGATTGACCTCTGGGCTGGTATCAGTTCTTGGGCCGGTTGACATTGATTTTGGACCGACATATGCTCTCAAGCCAGATAACTTCAGTTTTTCTTTTGTAATGAACTCTTTGCTTTATGAAATGAATGCACTTAAGTTTCTTACTTCTTTAAACTTTGTATTTAATTTTTCAACACTTAACATTTAAAAAATAAGTATTCATAACTTCGTTGGAGTATACCTGTTAAAACTGACCCTGGGTGCATTTCTATGGCGTACTACAAAAAGACTTTATCGAATCTGGACATAACTCGGTTCTTGGCCAATATCAACTTGTAGATCGTTTTTCCTCGGTCTTTGACCAGAATCAACTCATAGGGGCTGGTTTTCCTCGATCTTTTAATAAACATCAACTCAATGGGGCTAGCATCAACTCAATGGGGCTATTTTTCGAGGCCTTCGCTTATACTTTCCCAGAGTTTTTATCATCTCAAGTGTTCGGGGTCTTCATCTAGAATTTTCTAAGAATTTGAAAGTTTAATCTTACTTGTCTTGATCCTGTTATGTGAATGATTCTAATAATAATATGTAATTGAAATAAAATTAACTAGATTTCAATATCTCGGTAAGATTGGTTGTATTAAATCCTTACAAATAAAACTCATACATTTATAGCTTAAACAGTTCAAATTAAATAATGAATATATAAAACTATAGAATTAAATATGTGTTTGTCGAGCTTTGCCCATTCGGATATAAATCAGTCAAATCTTGCAAAAATAAGCCTAACTTATGGCCAGATGCCAATTAGGTCAAGATGGTCCAGGGGAGAATGCATTATGGAATACGAATTTCACCATAGAGTTGTTAAAGTGAATCTTAATCTGTAAGTTAATCTATTTAACTCGTATAAAATGGTAGGTTGAGTTATTAAAAAATTAACCCACAAAGATCCCTGGTTGATTTGGCCTTACTCACTTAACTCTCGAGTTAAATGAGTTTGATTCAGATTGATTCATGTATTAAAAGATTAAAAAAATAAAAATAAATAAAAAGTAAGACGGACACAGCCTACCACGTAGGTTCTCTTCTTTCTTTTGAGAGCCCATCTGGCCATCATAACTTCATAACTCACAAGAGGCTAACCCTAGCAGTCACACAACCCACCACCTACCCACCTACCGGCCACCACTAAGGATGTCAAAATGGAGCCCGCAATTGGCCAATGAAAATTTAAGCTGAGACAAGCCAAAATGCATACGAGCTTGCAATTTTATAGCCTAACTTAACTTTTTGCGGGTTACGGGCTAAACAGGTTAGTTGCTAGCTTCTTTTTTATTCGTGA
Organism: Ormosia emarginata; assembly: GCA_029884605.1. Taxonomy (NCBI): domain Eukaryota; kingdom Viridiplantae; phylum Streptophyta; class Magnoliopsida; order Fabales; family Fabaceae; genus Ormosia; species Ormosia emarginata. The sequence continues at coordinate 27,218,861 of JAQQTP010000080.1, read as the reverse complement.
CAAAAAATTATACTTCTTACTAAATAAAAAAAAATTGAACCAAAAATAGGAATCGAGATCTTAAATCAAAGTTCAAAGACAAGTTAAAACAATTGATCTTCGGTGTTATTGGTCCTCGATCATGTCTCAGTGTGTCTCGAACTCTCGTCTCTCACCTGACGAAAAATCAGAGTGAAGCAGACATTTGAATTGAAAAAAGGGTGACAGTCTGATACTCTCAGTGATAGTCTTTTAGACTTTGGGTTTAACTGTCTAGTTAGGGGTAAAGATGTAAAGTGGGTAACATAATAAGTTAAATAACCCCTATGAAAGTAAGGTATTTTACATTTTAGCCATTAGCTAGTGGCTACCTATGAAGCAAAGACACGAATATGGGACACGACATAAACACGGATACAAAGACATATTAAATTTAAAAAATGATAGGACACATACATGACATATATATATATATATATATATATATATATATATATATATATATATATATATATATATATTACAAAATTTAAGAAAAAAAAAAAAGATTAATAATTCATTAATATCATTTCTATAAACTTGAAGATTTACAATATTTTAATATATGTTAAATGTGTATCAATATTTGCTACCTAATAAGCTCATCCTAAAAAATATGAAGCATAATTTCTATTGATATATTTTAAAAAATCTCATAAACTAACTTCTCCTAATAGAACTAATCATGCACAAGTACATGTGCATAAAAAAAGTTAACTAGAGGGAATATTAGTGTCAGCCAAACTTCGGTGACGACGAAGTTGACGACTTAGTACAAGCATATGTAGAAGGAACATATGAAAATAGTTATGTGTGAAAAGATAAAACTTAAAAGTCTAATAGTGGCATGTGAAAAGATAAAACTTAAAATATTGATATGTGAAAATAGTGGCTTGGGACGTCAGTCATATGATTGGGCTTAGGTGGGTTATGGGCTTACTAATTGAAAGTTAGTCATGTAAATTAATTTTTTTTTAAATATTAATGGGTCATGTCCAAATTGTGTCTTAGGCGCATTCAAGCGTGTCCAAGACGTGTTCAAGCCATGTCTGAGATGTGTCCAAATTAAAAATAATAATTTTTTTAATCTGACATATTCAGACACGGAAGACACATGTGTCGTACGAGTGTCTCTATGTGTCTGACACGGACACGTGTCTGACATACAAACACTCCTAAAAAATGGCCTGTTTGTGCTTAGGGGTAGAAACAGGTCAGGTCAGGCCAGATTTTGGCTTAAACAGGCCTGGCCTGTATCCCAATTATAAAGCCTGAACCTGACCTATAAGCTTGTAATAGACCGATTTTTAAGGCATGACCTGGCCTTTTTATAAGCTTGGCCTAGCTTGAAAGCCTATTTAAAGGTCTACTTTGTAATAAGACATTTAAATAGGTTAACGGACATACCTTTAAATAAGCTAACAAACTTTTACATAGACTAACAGACCTACTTTTAAATAGGTCAACATGCATTTACATAAGCTAACAAACCTACCTTTATAATAGGTCAACATGTCTTTACATAGGCTAATAGGCCTAAACCTTAAAATAAGCCAATGGACCTATTCAAGGTCAATAAGCTTTTGTTATGACTTAACACTCACTTTCTAATTTTATAGATGCTCACTACTTTCTTATTCTAATCTTTGGTTGATGTGGGACTTGGAGATATACCAAGTTACAAATAACTTGGCATATCTATAAGTCCCACATCGACCAAAGACCAGAGCAAGAAAGTAATGAGTATCTATAAAAGTAGGAGGTGAGTATTAATTTATCATTTTCATTCTAATAAATATATTACATTAAATATATTGATAAATATGTTATTTCTATTTTAACTTACTTAGGTTTTAGTTACTAATTTTTATTAAAATATAATTAAAAAATATATTAATATATTATAATAAATTTATAATTATAATTTATAATTATTATAATAAATATGTATTATATTATGTATAGTTAACACGGGTTAGCCTATCGCTATCGAACTAACAGACATCTATTAAATGGCTACCGAACCGACCTTTTAATTAAACAGACTTTTAAAAAGTTTTACTTAACTTATTTAAGTAAACGACCATTAAGTTAGGGTACTCAAAGCGGCTATGTCATAAACCCCTAACAGGCAGTCTATCCTATTTTCACCCCTATTTGTGCTTCATAGGTGGTTACACTTGCACACACAATAATAAAAAAGTGCAGCAACCCAAAAAAATTAAAAAATTTACTTTTTTTAAGAAATAAAATATAGTATCGGAGCATTTTTCAGGCGAGACCTGGCCGGGCTGAAATATAAAACTATAACATTTTTTAAATTTGACTCATTTTAACACTTTTAGTCACCATCCATCGACGACAACCACTGTCCTACTAGAACCGCTGTCACCACGCTCCAGCCACAGAGAGCGATTCGCAACTAGAACCAGCAAAGAACGCAAATCGCGACAAATCTTCAATTGCAATTCGCGACAAAATACAGTCACTTCATTGCTTCCTACAACTACACTTTTCTCTGGTAAATCTCTTCCTCGATCCACTAATCCCATGTGGTTTTGGTGAATTAATCTATGTGTTTTTGTTGTTCATTTTTCTTTCTCTGTTAGTTTTTGGTTGGTTATGCTATTAGAAGTGTTTTTTTGGGGTTTTCGTGTGTCATTGGGTTTTCTTTCTCTGCTTCTTTGCTTTTTCACTTTCACTTGGTTATGGTTCGCTATTTGTTGCAGCTGCATAATGTCCTTGTTATGATGGCTTGCAAGAGTAACAGCTATATTTATGCCAAAAAATAATTGTGGGTGACATGGTGAGTTTGCTAGTGAGTCAAATTTGGTTGTTACTTTGCAGTGCTTTGTCAAATCTTTAGGAGAAGTTATTGGAAAAGTTATTGTTGTCTTGATTAATTGGTTATAAGATGGATTATGCGAACATTGTTCCTAGTTTTGGCAAACTAACTATTCTTCACATATTGAACATATTTACTTTTAAACGCAGTTACTATTTGACATAGTCTTTTTTTTTTTACTGAACATAGATTATTCATTTTTGTTTCCTCTTTTATAGAAACTAAACATTCTTATTCATAATAGTTTTAAACTCAAAATAGTTTTTTTTTTCCCCTTTTGTGAGGTTTCTTATAATATTTTAGTGTGAAATTAATTCTTATTTGGATCCCGTGTTGAGGCTACTGTTGCCCATAATTGATTTCCCGCTTGTTTGACCTCCTGAGTCTTGATATTGTAAAGATTCCTTAACTACCGAATTTAACTTCAATTGCCACTTGAGCCACCCATGTAGGGTAAACTTCAATAGTTTATATATTAAAAAAAAAAAAGACTAATGACTTAGTAGGAACTTATATTAAACTCATATATGCAAAAAGTAATCAGTTCAGTCAACTCTAAAATATATATATTAAAAAAAACCCAACTTTTGCAGAATTTTTCCGACGATGGAAATTAAAGAATTGACAAAGACAAGGTTTTAATTTTTATTTGAATTAAAGACAAGTGGAAGGGGGCGGGGATTATGACAATTTTTTTTTTGAAGGATTTGAAAATTATTATATCTTATTTTAGATAATAAATAATTTTTAACATTTAATGTTAAAAAGTTTATATATCCATTAGACATCATCCAAAATATTTAAAAAGTTAATCTGGCTATTTGATATTTAAAATATACTAAATTACTTATTAGTAAAATAAATAATAAGAATGTGGATCCAATATAAAAAGAGTCCAAATGATTTCATTATTTAATTTTAAATGTTAACTATATATGGATTAATTTCTACTTATTTGAGATCTTTAAAACATGTAATTAACTTAAATTTTTTACTTGGGTAAAATGTAATAAACCCCTTTCCAATTATGAATCATGTGAAGTAAATTTTTTTCTAACTTTAAAACTTACTAACACAACTCATTAAACTAACCGGACAATATATATTAGTGTATATTTACTCTCTCATGCATGTGTTAAATCTCCTTTACAAAGAGTCAATGTGCACAGCACAATTTAATGAGTTCAAGGAGTTGTACTTGTGAGTTCCAAAGCATAAGATAATTTTCTACACATAACTATAGTTGAAGAGAATGTGTTATATTTTACCCTTATTTTAAAATAAAAATTGAAGATTTCAGTTTTGTTTTAAGGTTTTTAAAGAATACTTGTTAAAGAATCTAAAATAAGAAATTTTTCATGAAAAATGAACTTTTTTAATTCACAATATATTAAATACTCATAAAAAACTTCTTATTTTAAATTATTAACAAGTGGCCTTAATAAAATTATTATTTTTAAATAGATAACGATTTATATATCTAGATTCAGTAATCCAGTTTTCAAAATATTCGTGTCTAATATCTAATAATTAAATATCTTTGAACAGATATATTTTGAAAAATACTTCTCATACATTACTAAATTTTTCACATTTTTTATAATTATTTATATGATAGAATCAGAGTATATATATATATAAATAAAGTAGGATCAATTATAATTAAATAATAAAAATTTATAAATATAGAGTAATATATATGTAAATGTGTGTATGAAATATTATTCATTTATTTATAATACAATTTCATCCTACAAACTTTATTTTTTAAAATGAATTTTTTTGTACATTCATTAGACAAACTTTATCCTTCTAAATTTAGATGATTACCAATTTATCAATTTTATATTTATTATAAAAATAATATAAAATAAAAGAATGAGCCTAGGTTTATGGGTATAAACGTAGTGGTGTTCAAAATATGCCTGTCTTAATAATTCATCTGGCCTCAAGCTAATAGAAGCAAATTTGAATTCTAAAAATTTGACCTAATATATTTTTTGAATCTAGTTCAAGTCATGCTTCAAATTGTTTTTACTTAACACAGTACTGCATGATACGTTAATATATATATATATATATATATATATATATATATATATATATATATTCACTTTCATCTAATGGAAGAAATAATCTCAACTATTAGATGAAAGTGGATCTAACGATTGAAAATGAGTTCAAAAAAGACTAAGTCTTGAATATATATATATATATATATATATATATATATATATATATATATATATATATATATATATTTTATCAATACACCAAATATGTGGAAGTTTTTTTTTACTTAAATTTTCAACCGTTAATCTACTTTCATCTAATGGTTACTTTTTATAATAATCATCTCAACCATTAGATGAAAGTAAATCTATTAAAGTGTAAGTCAAAAAAGAATTTAAATCCCGCCTATATATATATATATATATATATATATTTTACATCAAGATAAAAAACTTATACATTTTATCATTAAATTCATTTTAATCTAATGGATCAAAATAACTTTTAAATAAGAAAGAGAAAATAACATCTCACATTAATGAAAAGAAAAGATAATTAAATATAATTTTAATGATAAATTTTAATTATTAAATCTATTTATTAACTTAAAAATAATATATATATATATATATATATGAATATATTTTATAATATTTTTGTTTTTATATATTTTAAAAAAATTGTTAAGTAGAGACCTTAAAACTTACCATATAAATTTATTAAAAATTAATTTTCATATATAAATATCTAAAAATTAAATACTATATATATTATATAAATGAATAAAAAATTAACATTGTATAGTTATTTGATAACAATAAAATATAACTAATTTTATTAATTCATTATAACAATTCAAATACGTTCTAAAATTATTTATGTATGTGTATTTTTTCTATTTGACAAGCAATTGAAATAAAAATAAACAAAATTTCAGAGTTTATTATACGAATTTCCCTATATACAACGTAGATACAAACTGCACATGGTTATTTATATATATACACACACCACGTTATATATATACTACGTTATATATGTACCCAAACAATAACGTTATATACCACGTTAGATACAAATTTCCTTGTTACACGTTATTAATTTATTTATTTTTATTGTAATTGCTTGTCAACTAGAAAAAAAATACAATCATAAATAATTTTAGAACATATTTGACTTGTTATAATGAATTAATAAAATTAGTAATATTTTATTGTGTCGTAACCGAAATCGCGACGGGACAATTGTAAAAAATTAATTTTTGAAAATCAAATAGAGTCGTCACCAATGTTTATTTAAATTGAGAAAAACATTAGAAAAATCCTTAAAATAGGCAAAATTGATTTTTTGGAAAAATGAGTTTGGATTTGAGAGTCGATTACAGGTAGGGAAAGTATTAACACCCTACACTACCCGTTCTAAGAACGGTACCTTAAATCAGTTGTGCAAATTTTAATAATCTCAAATGTATTTATTTTACCCATTTAAAAAAGTAAAAAAACAACTAAATTATAAAAATATATTTTTTTAGCTTGACAAAATAGAGATTCTGCTCCTACGTATCCCCGGATGTAATTGAGAACTCAAAGTTACATAGTTCTGTAGAAAACGATTGTGAGTTGATTATTTTTAATTTTGAAAAAGTTTTTATTTTGAAAACTCATTTGACCTTTTTTATTTATTAAAAAAAACGAATCGTCAAACTGTCACAACTCAGATGATTCTTTTAAAACTACAAGATTAACAAGTTGTCACAGCTCAGCTAATCTCATTTTATTCTTTCTCAACGAGGCTCAAATATTTTATTTTATATATTTTTTAAAAGCGAATCATCAAGCTGTCACAACTTAGATGATTTTTAAAGCTGAAGATTAACAAACTGTCATAGTTCAACTAATCCTATTTTATTTTTCTCAACAAAGTTCAATTATTTTATTTTTAATTTATTTTTATATTTTCTCATTTTTAATTTTTAATTTTAATTTCTTTTTACTTTTCCGTACCTTTGTTACTACACTTAAACCAATCAGAAGAGAGGAAAAAAAACAAAACAAAACCCAAATCTGCCTTGGTCTTACCATTTGGGTCCTATTCACATTGTCTTGAAAGTAAGTCATTAGCCCATGATTAAAACACAAATAAATAACCCAAGTAAAGCTAAGTTACTATACCAGCAATTCAAATACTTTTATGTTGCTATTTTTTGTTTTCTTTTCTTTTTTACTATATTTCTTTTAACAAAAACGATATATGCTTTTCAGCTTTCCATGTTTCTATATTCTTTAAAGACAATAAGAGTAAAGGAAAATGACTCACCTTCTCCTCCTCTAACCAAAGGGAAGCTAACAGAGGAGTTGAGCTTCTCCTTTCTTTGAGAGAAGGGCGCACAACGAGCAGAACGTGGTCGAGGGCGGTGCAGCGACGCGGTTGGTGCTGCAAGGCTCGGATCTGGGCCTTGTTCAACGAGTGCGGGGCGGGTCGCCTGCAGCGACGGATCGGGTTGAATGGCGCGGCTACGGCTCGTGCGACAGATGGCGGCTCGGCTTGGTGCGGCGGTGCGGAGCGGATCTGGTGTGGCTGGGTCAGGGAGTGACAGTGGGGCTAGCCCGAGGCACGTCGCAGCTGGTGCAGGGAGCGTCACGTCGGGGTGCCAGTTCGACGGCATCACGCGGGTGGATCTGGCGACGCTCTGGCTGGAACGGCGGGTGTTTGATGATGGTGGTCGCCGGTTCCGATCTGCGCGGATGGGAGCGGAGACTGTGCGGCGCGGTGGGGCAGGTCCGGTTGGAGAGCGGCGACGAGGCTGGCGGTGCCGGCGGGTGGAGTTCCGGGTCTATGGTGGTGATAGGTGATGGGTGGTTCCTTGGTGGTTTATGGGTGAGTTGCTGGTGATGGGGGTGAATGTTAATGGTGGGTTGTTGTTTGGAGTTAATGGTGAAGTGGTGAAGGTGGTGATGTTTATGGTTGTGGAAGAAGGTGAAGTTGGTGGGTATGTTAATGATGAAGATGAGAGGTTGGTGGTGTAGAAGTGTTGTGGCTTTGGAAGAGGTGTGGGTGAAGGATGAGTGGCTGTTTCTTGCTGAAGGTTGGAGGCTGCCTGGTTAGTGACGATGAGAATTGGAGGGTGGAGTGGTGAACGATGTTGAAATTGTTGCTGCTCCCTTTCTTCGTTTTTTTTCCCCGTTGTAAAAACAATCAACCCCCTTTTTGTTTCTGCTTGAGAATTTATATGGGAGAATTAAGGTTTTTTAGGGTGATGGAGGTTAGGGTTTTGCTGAGAATGAAGATCATTTTGGGTGAAAGTGGTGGATTCGGGATGACTCATATTTGATGAGTCAAAAGTTGGATTGAGTTTAACGTAGATAGTTTGAGAGAAATTTGATCATTTTTTTTTTTTTTTTATTTTTATATGTACAAATAATAAAAAAAAATTACAAATTTATTAATCATTGATTAAGTAAAATAAAATAAAATAAAATTTTATAGACAAAATTAGATATCAATATATTGTTATTAAATAATTATACAATATTAATTTTTTATTTATTTATATAATATATATAGTATCTAACTTTTTAGATATTAATATATAAAAATTAATTTTTAATAAATTTATATGCTAAGTTTTAAGATCTTTATTTATTAATTTTTTTAAGTCGATAAAATATATAAAAACAAAAATATTATAAAATATATTCATATATATATTGTTTTTTAAGTTAATAAATAGACTTAATTATTAAAATTTATTTTTTCATTAAAATTATATTTAATTATCTTTTCTCCTCATTAATGTGAGATATTATTTTCTCTTTTTTATTTAATTAAGTTATTTTGATCTATTAGATTAAAATGAATTTAATAGTAATTGATTGGGTGTAAGTCTTAAGACTTAAGACTTACACCTATCCTTTGTTTGGATGTAGAGAAAAATGAGAAAAGAGAAAATGGAAGGAAAGAAAATGAAGAGAAGAGAAAATGAAGAAAAAAGTGTATTTTCTCTCTTATTGTTTGGATGAAGAGAAAAAGGAGAGAAAGAAAATAAAAACTTTTATATCTCTTGTTTGGTTGAGAAGAAAAGTGAGAAGAAAGAAAATGAGATTATATAAAAAGACTAATATACTCTTTATGTAATGTAATAAATGAATTTATTTCTTGCTATTTGTTTTACCCCTCTAATCCATATTGTTATTTGATCCTGAAGCATACTATTAAGTAGGAGGGAGGGGGAAGAGTCGAGTTAGTAAAGAGCAAAACAACCGCAGCAATACAACATTATTGCTTGTTTTGTACACTGCCAACAACTTTTCTATTAATTTCTTTCTTTAAAACGTTCCTTTTGAACCAAAGATTAACTGCACCTCTCTTATTTACTTTGAACCGCAAATAAAAGCTCACACGTCTGATATTTTCTTATCCATATAATCTAGTTTATCTAACGTCATTAGCTTTAGTTAATTGCAGTGAATTGGTGATCTATTTTGTCCAGCAGGGCACTGCTCCATTATCAGTGATATATGTGCATATAGTCCCTACCACAACCCTTTGCTTTGTCACTTAATCGAGCAGAAGATTGAGTTAAAATAGTACAAGCCCCTAAAAATTAAATTGTTCATCTATAAGTGGAAAGATGATTTATTAAACTCATAGTCATAGTCCCAGATTATTTTTTTGGGTTTTTTTAAAGTAGAAAATCATGCAAGTAAGTGCCAATAAAATAGACTAAACAGACACGTTAAGATTGTTGAATAAGATTGGCACCTGTCAATAGCAATTTATTTTGACACCAAAACAGATTTGTTGAACCATATAGCAAAATCTCCAACAAAAATAATTAAATTAACAATTTCTGATTCAAAGTGAAGACTTCTATCATCAGTAAACCCTCTGATATGTGTTCCATAAAAAACCATGTCAACATCATCATATTACATACATGATTACAATATGTACATAAATAATACTGAATATAAAGCTCCAAATATTTAAGACTGATAGTTCTACTGACAAAAAACATGGCAAATTTCAAAATCAATTTTATCAACAATTAACCATGAACTTAGAGCTTTAATAATTGCTGTAAACATAGACAAAACTATACCTTTTCTGTCATCGGCTATACAACAATCACGCCCCACCTTTGCGACTACCATCCACTAAAACATTTGCTTCAAAATCATGGAAAAACATTGAAAGTTCTGCACAAGTTCAAAACAACAATTAATATAAATAAATGATCATACAACAAGTAGAGAAATCGATAGTGGTGAAATGCTTACGATGGTACAAACCAGATACCAGCTACGTTCATAATTTGAAAAAGAGCCTTTAGTCGCATTTCAGGAGGCACTCCAAAAAGTTCTCATTTCTTTTGTCCATTTCCACAGAGAAATCGATAACACTGCATTCGATATGGATCTAACACACCCAAATTCGCCAACAAATCCCATACATCTGATTCACTATAATGGCGAGGCTTGCTTTGCTGCATGATGGTTAGCCCTTTCTCAGCAATTTCAACCTGTCTTTCAGCCACTACAACTTGCATTTCAGCCACTGCAACTTGCCTTTCAACCACTTCATGTTGTTTATTCGCAACAAAGTTCCCCTCCTTCATAACTTCAATTAATGAATTAATTCCCAAGGCAACCGTCTCATACTGAGCCTCCACCAAATCTACCATAGGAGCTTTACGCTTAATACCCCTTGAGGATGAAGTCCTACCTAATTGATTAGATTGACCATAAGTAGGACTGAATTGATCCGACTTGGCAGCAGAGTGTGGGGTGTCATTTCCCATATTTACATCAGTCTCAACCCTCCCAATAACTTCAAATGAGTCATTTAAATCAATAGTTTGCCTTTCCCATTGTTTGAGCCTCTCTTTTGCAGTTGTGGCATTTTTACCGGTAGCTCTATCAGTACCAAACATCTCCTTCAGTATGTCATAATGCTTAATTTGCATTCTTTTCCATGTTGCTGCATATGGTTTATCCTAAAAATGAAAAAAAAAACTTATGTTTAGACAAATAATTATAATAAATTTTCCCTTTCATAAGCTGAATGCACATCAATAACTAAAAAAATAAATGAATAATGTATTCATTACCTTGATGAAATCCTCCTAAACTTCTTCCTCGGCTTCAAATTTTTTTGTTATAGGACTCCATGAAAACCCACTTAAGCTGTTAAATAGATCATATGCCTCTGCAAAATGATCTTTCAAAGTCTTCATTCTATTTTTTATATGTTGCTTTGTAATGTGTGGACCAATTTCTTTCCTTAGGACCTGCACCACATTGGCATATGCTTCACTCGTCCATAAGTCATCTTGTTTATTGCCCTTCGTAAATTGTTCCATAAATGCATTCAACAATGCGTGGTCCATATCATCAGACCATCGCATATTGTCTTTAGAAGGATGATCAGTGTCTGTTGCAACTTTCTTTCCCCTAGTCATCTTTAAACCTACATGATACCTCAAAAGACACTGTGAACACCCAATTTTGTCCGGGCAAAAAAAAAATAAAAAATGAAAAAAAAAATTAAATAAAAGAAATGATTTAATTTCTCTCAAGTTGTACATTGAGCCCAAATTAATTTGTGATCTATCAAATATAGGTCAATTCAGATCCGTTCTGGCCCATTAAACTTGAGCCCAAAACCCAATACCCCTTTAACCCTATTTTGTCATATAAATTCCCAAGTAAGCAGCAACACAAAGGGGGCAGCCACTACACGGATTTTCTAGCCATTTTCTTTCTTCTCACGGATAAGCACATTTCTTCCCCACCTTCATTATTCTGATATTCACCTACAATGTGAACCCACCAACTTTCCAACTTCACTCCCTCACTCATCTTCATCCATCTCAAAAATCATTTCCCAACGATCTAAACCAACCAACTGAGTTAACTTAGCAAACAACACCTCTAAGCCACCATCCCCACGGCTTCACCACACTCCATCTTCCCTCATCTTCCTCAATCTCCAATCATTAGCAACACATGAAACCTTCACCCTCAAGCTCCATCACCATCTTCCACAACGTTCAACAACACCACCCACCAACCATCTTCACCTCCACTCCATAACCTTTACCTCCATAACCTCTACATCTTCATTACCCACCTTCAACCTCTCCATCTTCACATCACCACCCATCTCTCACCATAACCACCACCTATAACCATCTTCCACAACCTTCAACAACACCACCCACTAACCATCTTCACCTCCACTCCATAACCTACACCTCCACACTCACCCACACCAGCCGTACGCCGCATAGCCGTGACTCGTCTACGACCCGCCATCCACGCCCCTCCCACCGCGCTGCACCGCATGCTTCAAGTCCAGATCCGAGCCCAGTGAACCAGATCGTTATCCGAATTGTGAGCCCAACAACCCAGCCGTCTTCTTCTCCGTTCTGTTGAAGCAGAACCCAGCGCCGTTGCGAGCCACTCCGTCCGTGCCGCGCCGCCGCACGTTGCCGCACGTCGCCCCTGGAGCTGCGCACCACGCGCGATCCACCACCCTCGAGTCGCCAAGCCACTAGATCTGCTCCTCCGTGAACCACCGTGTGAACCACCACCCTTCACTGCCTAAGGTTGCTGCTGTGCTTCCCTATCTTTGTGATGCATTTTGTTTATCTGATAAGTTTTTAGGTTCGCTATTAAAATGATTAACAATAAAGATTGGGTTTAGGGCTAAGTTTATGTTTCTGATATGGGCCTTTACGTTCCATTAGTGGGCTAGCCATTTTCAAAAGAGAACCAAACAAATAAATAAGTAGTGTGTGTCTTTTAGTAGAAGTGGGAAAAATAAGATTTAGGATAATAATGTAAATAGATAAATAGGAATGGAGAAGTAATAAAAAATATAAAAATATAAAAAATATAAAAAAAATGAAATAAAAAAATATAATAAAAAATTACAAAAATACAAAATACAAAAAAAATGAAAGGAATTAGAGTTATTTAGTTAGAAAATTTTGGGCATAGTAAAAAAAATAAAAAAAAATCAAAAAAATAAAATAAAAATAAAAAATAATTTAATCAATGCAATGATCAATGATGATGATTGAATAACAGATGTTATCTTCAATGTCATTTGGATCATAAGGGTTTATTGAGTAGTCCAGTACTAACTTGAATCCTGTGCGACAATGATTTTGTTTTCAAACAATTTTTTTTTAAATTAAAATTAGCTAACTCATACTTATTTTTTAAAGAATTACGTGACTTTGAGTTCTTCATTGCACCCGAGGGTACGTAAGAGCAGAATTTTCATTCTGTCAAGCCAAAATTAAATTTTCACAATTTGGTTCTTCTTTTCTTTTTAAAAATAAAAAAAATAAAATAAAAAATAAAATAATTACAATGTTTTTTAAAAGTATTAAAATAAATAAATTTGAGATTATCAAATTTTTACAAACCGACTTAAAAGATGCAGTCTCGGAGACGGGTGTGATATGAATCTTTGTGGGATTAAGTTTCCACCATTCCCTATCCATAACCGACTCCCGAATCCAATCTGGTTTTCAAAGACTATTTTTCTAAGAAAGGATTTCTAATTTTTTCTAATTTAAATAAAATTGATAGTGACTCCATTTTTATTTTTAAAAAATCACGTAAGCTGCTATTTCGCCACGATCTCGGTCGCGACAGACACATAAAGAACTATATACAACGATCATATTTTCAATTGCAAGGGATATCCAAATTACTTAAATCATAAAAATTCAATTCACACAAAATATTAAACTAACCAAATATAATAATAGCATTCAAATTACACGCCATAACCTAATTATTAAAGTAAACACAATACATAACACTTCACCATATACACATCTTGTAACAACTATAACATGGAACATTAAAGTATACATTTAAAACTAATTGTCACACTTAAGCTTGGTAAGCATTCCACATTTGAGCTGCAACGTTATCTCTTAAAATTGCTCCTTCCCTATAGTCCTCATCACGTGGTTGGTGCGAAACTGGTTGTGATCTATCTATATCTTGTTCTAGTAACTCCCGATCTACTTCAGCAATCAATGACTCATCAATATCAATACCCATTAAAAAGTTATGCAATATACAACAAGCAAGCACTATGTCTATCATTGTTTTAAATGAGTAACATGGTTCGATGCCACTAGCTATAATTGGAAATCTTTTCTTTAGAAATCCAAAAGTTCTTTCAATAGCATTTCGTAGTGAAACATGTCGGTGATTGAATAGTTCTTTAGTATTTTGTGGCCCACGCGATGAATACTCCTTCAAATGATAACGAACACCTCTGTATGGTGTAAGTACCCCACGTTTTAGCATAAATCCACCATCCCCTAGATAGAATTTCCCTACAAAGATTATATACACATTATGTACTAACATGTCACATAATTTGATCCTAATTTAATATATTATAATTATTAAATACATTAATGTGCCACTAACCTTCAGGAATTCTAAGTGAGTCTTCCTTACTTAAAGCATTTTTTAAAATTCTTGAGTCAGATGTTGTTCCTTCCCACCCAGGTAACACATATGTGAATTTTATATCAAAATTACATGCAGCAAAAATATTTTGGGTGGGATAGTCTTTTCTTCCACGAAATCGAGGGGCCTCGGCCCTTGATACCTTCACACGAATATGTGTTCCATCTATAGCTCCAATGCAATCCTTTTTTAGTTAATAATTTCAAATGTTAGCAATATACTTCCATGTTGACTACATGCTTGAGGGTAATTATAAGTAAATAAAGAATCAGTACCTTAAAGTAAAGATAAAATCTGTTATTGCTAAGTATTTATGGAGGGACGTCCCTACCAAACGGTTGCACAAGAAACTCATCCTCTAGTGAAATGACAACATGTAAAACATTGTGAAAATGACGACTAATTGTCTCCCTTGAACGATGGAAGAAGAAAGAGACGGTTCTATTTTTTACATTATGGCCTAAAATGTATAAGAATTTAGCAACTTGCACCCTTCATTTTAAGTAAAAATGAAGGGATCCACTTACACCTAGTATAAGTAAAAAAAGACTTATACTCAATCTTACACCCTTCATTTTATTGTGATCTTGTGACTACGATAGAAGATAAATGGTAGCCACAAGTTCACAATAAAATGAAAGGTATAAGATTGGGTGTAAATTTTTTTTACTTACACTAGGTGTAAGTGGATCTCATCCCATATATATATATAGGAAGAGATTCACTTATACCTAGTGTAAGTAAAAAAGACTTACACTCAATCTTATACCTTTTATTTTATTATGATCATGTGACTACCATTTATCTCTTATCGTAGTTATAAAATCACAATAAAATAAAGGATGTAAGATTATGTATAAATCTTTTTAATTACATTAAGTATAAGTAGATTCATTCATATATATATATATATATATATATATATATATATATATATATATATATATATTTCTTACAACAAGTGTAAAACAATAAAATATCTTAACTTAAATTAAGTTTTTTTGCATATCATAATATATTTATATTAATATAATTTTTTTGAAATATATAATATAAAATATCTCATTTTTATAATTTTATAAATTAATTATATATAATATTAAATTTATACAATTTACTTAATTATCAAATTTATCTAATACTAACTTAATTATTTATTAGATCATAATCAAACTTGATGAGAGTCTAAAAAGTTAACCCGAGTCAAAATATTAAAATAAACTCGTCCAAACTCGTCTATTTAACATTCCTTACATTATATCAACGTGGGAAATGAAAAGCCCCGCCACGAGGTTCTCGATGGTAGAAAGAACCACGAGTGTAGCATTCATAGCCGTCAACGTGGCACGCTCTACTACCAGTGATATATCTCCGTCACATCGTCAGTAGCCCCACCTCTCTCTCTCTCTTCCCATTTTTTTTGCCTATAAATAAATTATTACTTCTACTGCCTGCAACCTGCCTTTACCCTTTTGCCAGCACCAGCACATTAAGGTTGCTCTCCCTTGCAAGCTGAAGCTGACAAACGCAAACATGTACACACCCTTCGCTAGCGCACCTCATAGTGACTGAGGTAGCAATCTCCAATGCTAGCCTTTCAATTTGTTTTCTGCATTATATTATATTTATATATATAGTGGCAGATAGTGCACAAATTACATTCCTAGATCAGAAATGGGAAGGGCTCCTTGTTGTGAGAAAGTGGGATTGAAAAAGGGAAGGTGGACAGCGGAGGAGGATGAAATCTTGACCAAGTATATTCAGGCCAATGGGGAAGGCTCCTGGAGGTCATTGCCAAAAAATGCAGGTACCAAGTCTATTTATGGAATGTGTTGATGGCACTATTATATATTTTGCTTCGATGGGGACCAATTTTTTTGTTTTGTGTTTGAAGAACGTCTAATTTGTGGTGTTGATTGGCTTCTCTCTGACCAGCATTTTTAATTTTGGTGTTTTGAAGGATTACTAAGATGTGGGAAGAGTTGCAGATTAAGATGGATCAACTATTTGAGAGCTGATCTCAAAAGAGGGAATATTTCTGTTGAAGAGGAAAGTCTCATCATAAAGTTGCATGCGTCTTTTGGCAACAGGTCAGTGTAAATGCCATGTCGCATAAATCATAGAAGATGAAATTAAGCCCAAAATCTCCTCCTTTTTGTTTTAATGAATACATTCAAGAAATTGGTAAAATAATTAACCAAATGGACAAAGTGAAATTTGATATAATACTTCCTCCATTATTTTTTATATGTTATTTTAGAATTTTTTTAATATTTTATATTAAATATCGTTTTAAAATTTTAATACAGATTTAATTATTTTATATTTTTTTATTTTTTTTTTTAATTTTTTTAATTTTAATATTTATTTATTTAATTTCTATCTCTTTAATCACCTTTTTTATTAGCTAATGAGTCAGAGGTTAAGGTGTCTTTTATGTTATTTCTTCTTAAAATTAAGATTATCAAATTATTTTTTTAATATTAATGTTATTTTTTTAAAATACAGATAATAAAGAAATGGATTAAAAATCAATCTATTTACTTTCATATTTTAAAAAACAAAAATCTAAGTGTATTTAGCCTAGTGAATGCAAGTTTGGTCCGTTTGTGAGATAAATAATGTTGAATTCTCTTGATAATAGAAAGTTTCAAGTTTAAATTTTATAAGTGAAAAAAATGATCTTTTTAAGAGGAATCATACTGTAGGTTAACTCCTAATTCTGAAGTAATTGTATATTTTGTCATTATTTTTTTAAAAATAAAAATAAAAAACACAAAACCTCAGTTCATCGGCTTGCAGCTTGCTAATAATGTTCACAGCAGAAAAAAAAAACTCGGCAGATGTCTTTATGCGTAAAAGCACCTAAAACTGACACATCATTTATTTTTTATTAAATGAAGATTATATATAAATATTATGCTAAATATTATTTTTTTAATGAAGTAAGTTTTCATTTTTCTTAATTTTTACACAAATCATAAACAGAACAATTTCACAAAAATTAAGTAATTGAAGGGAGAGAGAGATCGAGACGATGCATGCACCTCCTCGTGTACTGAATATAATAATATAAAACCCATTAATAATTCAATATCGGGGATAGCTGGTTAGTAGCCGTCGTGTCAAATGATGCTTCTGCGGTATCTTAAATGCTACTGTTCACAGCAAGTTGCTACTGTCGGCGTTGGCCACGAATTATTATGACAATATTAAAAATTTTACATCAAATATTTTTTTTATATTTTATTTAATATTATTTATTAAATTTTTTATTTTTTTTATTAAATTTAATATCTTTAAAAAAAATTAACACTATTGATATTTTTTTAAAAATATAAAATAAATTTTTTCTTATTATAATAAATAAGAAAAAACCTAGTTCATCAAAAATTATCTTCTTCTAATTTTTTTATTATCATATATTTATTTTATTATTTAATTATATTATTTGATTGAGTTAATAAATATATAATAATAGATTAAAATAATTAAAAAAATAATTTTTCTCAAGATTAAAAATAAGTTCTATCCTTATAATATATAATATAATATAAAGTCTTAACATCCATAATTATAAAATACGAACAAGATGATTATGAAGTGTATTTGTGTATTAGACACATATTTATATCGCACACTTAAAGATATTTATAAGACACATATTTTATGTATCTGAATGTGTTCGATTAAAAAAATTATTTTTTCAGTTTGAACACTTCTTGAACACACTCGGACCTTCTCAGACACGATTTAGACACGACTCATTAATATTTTTTAAAAAAATTAATTTTTATGACTAAAGTTTAATTAGTAAACCCGTAACTTACTCAAATCTAATCACATGATTGATGTCTCAAATCATTATTTTTACATACCAAGATTCAAATCACTATTTTCATATACTAAAATTTTAAATGTTATCTTTTTACACGCTACTATTAGACTTTTAAGTTATATCTTTTCACACATTATTTTTTTTATCTGTTCTTTCTACTTCTACTCGTATCAAGTCGTTCACTTCATTGTCATTGAAACTTGTCTCACATCAATGTTCTCTCTAATTAATTTTTTTATGTATTAACGCTTTATACGTGATTAATTATTAAGAAAAATTGATTTATAAAATTTTTAGAACATGTCAATATAAATTATATTCAATATTTTTTAGGAACAATTTACTAAATAGTAAATATTAATATATAAAATATATATTAAAATATTATAAAATTTTAAATTTATAAAAATAATATTAATAAATTATGATTTTTTTTAAATTTAAAATTATATATATATATGTCGTGTCTGTATTTTATAATTTTTAAATTTAATGTGTTTTTATATTCGTATTTATATTGTATCTCATATTCGTATCTATACTTCGTAGGTCAAAAACCTTTATTTTATATTTCCTTTTTTCGTAATAATCTTTTTTTCATTCTCTTTTTTTTAAAAAAAGAATAACTTGATAAAATAAACAAGAAAGAACACGATGAAGCTTTTGGCTTTGGCAACTGCAGGTGGTCTTTGATAGCAAGTCACTTGCATGGAAGAACAGATAACGAGATAAAAAACTACTGGAACTCTCACTTGAGCAGGAAAGTTTACAGCTTCCGAGGGACAAGTAATAAAGAGATCACCTTGCCAAGGCTCGTGGATACACCTCCCAAGCGGAAAGGTGGTAGAACCAGCCGGTGGGCTATGAAGAAGAACAAAAGCTATGCTCCAAAGGGTAATCAACAGATTAGTCCAAAACCAAGTCAAAGTGTCACTCATCATCATCAGAATAACGAAGCAGTCCCGCTTCCACCCACGCCGGCACTAGAGAGTGAGAACTTGTCTAGCGCCATAATGGATTTCATGGTTTTGGACCCTGACACAGAAGACAAGGTAGATAGAGAAGAACTTGGTGATAGGTTAAGTACCTATCAGCAAGAAACTCAAGAAGAAAAAGGAGACACTATGTTGAACTGTGGCGGAGACAGAGATGGGTTACAGCGGCCGGTGGAGGCAAGAGTAAATGAGAATTCTATGTTGTGCCTTGACGGTGAGAAAGATACCGAAGATATTTTAGGACCGTATCAGGAAGTTATTAATGGTTGTGGGGTGTTGAGTTTTAATGACATCATGGACACTTGCCTGCTGGAAGCAAGTGGGGTTTTGACCTTTGTTGAAGAGAGAGAAAGCAATAATGGTGTGGTGGGAAATGGTGAGGGAAATGAAGGAGGGGACACGTGTACTGACAAAATGGCAACAGGGGAGAACCCAGACCTAGAGAGTAGTGTGAACCAGAGCTCGAATGGGGAGTGTGGGGAGTTATATTCTTGCTCTTCCATGGCTTCGGGTTTAGATGATAACTGGGATTGGGAGAGCGTCATAGAGTTGAATGAAAATGATGTGTCAGAGTCATGGGAGCACAAAGAAAACCTGCTGACTTGGCTGTGGGAAGATGATGATTGGGAAAAGGATTGCCAGATATTGGGAGAGATTGATCCTGAGAAACAAAATGCTATGGAAGCTTGGTTTCTTTCTTGAACTAGACTAGATGTTATCCCTTTTACTTTTCGGCGTTCAGCAGAAGTTCTCAGCTGCTCTTCTTTCCCCTACTCTTCTTGGATTTTGGGATGTAAAAAGTTAAACCTGTAACCATGCTACCATATTGTTTAAGTAGTATTTTTAAGTAGTATTTCCTTCGTTTCACCGTATCTGTCCCATGTCACACCTTTTCTCTCATCGAAGTTTTCTTTTTTAATATACATTATTACATTTATTAAATATTTTTAATTTTTAAAAAATATAATTATATTTAATTAAAGATTAAATTAAAATTTTATTCTTTATGATTTACCTTTATTTTTAATTTAATTTTTATTTTTTAAATTAATCTTTATACTGATAAAAAATTTAAAATAATCTTTGTTGTTAATTTTCATTTTGATACAAATAATGTAATTCTTATTAAATATTTTACAGAGTAAAAAAAATATATAAAAAATATTTATAAGACAAACAAATATTTATTTAAAAAAATAAACACTTAATAAAATGAAAGAATATTTCTTAGACAAAGAAATATAAATTTAAAAAAAATAAACACTTATTATAATGAATTAATATCTATTTGATGTTTTTTTAAAATAAGTATATAAAAGAGTCTTTAATAAATAAAAATATCTTATTAGCAAATTGACGGTGTTTTACATAGTATTATAACAAAAGTTATTTATGGATATTATTTTAAAATTTTAATAAATGTGATAACTGATTTAAAAAAACTATAGGAATTGGGGATTAAAATTTTACTTTAACCTTAATTAAATTAACTTATTCTTTTATTAATACTCTTTCTTATTATACTTAGTAGATATACTAAAAGATAAAAATAAAGTTAAAGAAAAAAAAAAAATTACTACCTTTCTAATTTTCTAAAGCTACATAGAATAAAAAATTTATTCTAAAAAAGTCATTTTGAAATGGGGAGAATATGTAATTACATGAAAATATTTTTACATCACTCTTGCATTATTAGTTTTAATTAATTATTAATAAAATATAAAAAATATAGAGATAAGTAAGATCAAATAATAAATGATAATAAAAATGTATATGTGCATTGTGAAGTGTGAAGTGTGAGGTTAGTAATAATCTATTCCTATATATGATGAGTGCAAAATATACTTATCTTTTTAGTTTATTGATTAAGATTTTTAATTGATTTTTTTATTTTTAATTTAATTTTAAATGATTATCTCTTCACTTAGTCATATTTGAATTTTCAGAATAAATCATTAAATTTTGTGTAAAAATAAAAATTTTAA
This sequence comes from Ormosia emarginata, assembly GCA_029884605.1. NCBI lineage: Eukaryota > Viridiplantae > Streptophyta > Magnoliopsida > Fabales > Fabaceae > Ormosia > Ormosia emarginata. The sequence continues at coordinate 27,197,661 of JAQQTP010000080.1, read as the reverse complement.
AAATAAATATTTAAAGAATTTTTATCCTATTATTAGTTGTTAATTAAAATTCTAATTGGACGCAAGAGCTTAAATAAGGATTGGATTGAAGATTGAATAATGATTTTCAAAAAGATTAGTTTTAGAAAAAAATTTGGATTCCAACAGCATCTTAACCAATCCACAATAATTGGATCATATCTTAGGTTACAAAGATTAAATCAACGCGCCGTTTATGACATTGGAAAGTTAACATAAAATCCTATAACTTCTCTTTTTAGCTTGAGGGCAAATTTGATCATTTTGAAGGCGATAAAAATCATGCAAATTAGATTTGAAAAGCTGTAAGTTTTTCTATAAAAGAGGGAAAACGAATTTAGTAAAGAACCTCTCCTTTGGTACAAAAAAACACACAAAAAATATAGAGTTTTGGAGGCTTAAAGGCAACAAGGGGATGAGCCCTAGGAGAGGAGGAGGAGTCGTCATGGAGTTGGAGATTAAATCATCATTGAAGGTGCTTTGGTATCTTCTCTACGGTTCTATCATGATGAATTATCTTTCATCTTCCTATCTCTTCTTCTCTTTTGTCATGAATAGCTAAATTCATGTGCTTCTAGGATGAAAATTTAACTCGATTCAATTGACATATATTAAGATTAGATTTTTAATTAATTTCATTTATATTCAATTTGACTGTTTATTACGTTTCTTAATACTCTTATGAATTAGGTGTCCTTCATAAATTGATCTTATGAGATGTATGTAGAATTGAAAAGTTTACAGATGACTTAGACCATAAATAATAAGTGTCATAATTTATAATTATCTAAGAAAAGAGATTATAGGTTATGTGGGAGAATTATTATAATTTTCATGAGAATCTATAGAGTAAAGATCATGCATTTAAGAGTTGAGGTTTAGATCAATGAATTGACTAGGCTTTGATAATTAAAGAGAATTAATCCGTTGAAGAATTTAGTTTAATTAATTAAGAGTTTTTCCTATTAATTAAATGATTATAAATTAATTAGAATGAAGGTCTCAAAGCTACTCTATTGTGTATGATATATTGTTAAATTAAGTAACGTCAGATCCCTAGTATTTTAATTTTGTGTTCTCATCTTTTATTAAATCTTAATTTTGTGTGTTATTACTTTTATAATTTTGTATCTTTAATTACTTTAAATCATTATTAACTAGAGAAGTGATATTTAGTAAATTAATTCTTTGTAAGAACAATATTGTATTCACTATTTATTATTTGTTTGATCTGTACATTTACGATAACATTGCCTGCAATCAATATATTAAATTGTAGTACATATTTTTTAAAATGACTTAATTTTTTTACTCTCCTTCAATGAATGGCATGTGTCATTTGTAAATTATCAGTTTTCTTTGTTTTTTAAATTTTAAATTATGATCTCTTTTAATCTTTTGGTGACGATTCTCTTTTAATCTAATTATATGTATATTTTTCTTCATAGTTTTAAATATTTTTTATAATATTTTTTTATTATAAATAACATGTGTAATGTATGGGATACACGCTGATAAAATATTGTTTGAGTGATATAATTTTTGCTTGATTATCTAATTGATTGCAAAATTAATCGCACTAGTGACAAAATAAAAAAAGTCTTAAACTTACGGCTTCCTTGCATTGTATGACTTAAAAAGAAATATCACATGCAATATCAAAGTCTTTCCTCTTATTCAGATAAAAAAAATTATATCAGATTTACTAATAAAACTAAGAAATTACGATCACAAAAATAAAATAAAATTGTGATATTTTATTTTAAATTAAAATTTTAAGTTAATATACAATTTTATATTATTATCTAATCATATGATTTATTATTGGAATAGTTTAATTTCTTAAATATTTATTTTCATGATTAATTTTTGTTATATATTATTTTGTTTTATTAAATTTGAAATGTAATGTATAAAATGAGATTTAATAACAAGAAATTGAAAAATATGTTTAATAATTTATTTTTAAAATAGTTTTTAAAATATAACATAAAAAATAATTATACATTCAAGTTGTTTTTTGATAATAAATGAGACAGCTCTATGTGTATTTTATTTTTGAAATAATAAATAAAAAATGTTTTTAAACACATACTCTTATTCTATTGATGGAAAAAATCAGTTATAACTTTTAAAGAATTTTAATATTACCAAGTATAATTAAATTTTCAATTAATAAAAATATATATTTTTTTAAATACGAATTTTCACTTATTGTGCAAGAATTTTAATTCATGTAGTACATTTTTTTTCGTTTGAAACTACTTAAATCTCTGGATGAAATCTCACTAAAGCTGCTTACATTAAATTTTAAAAATCCTTTGTATCCTGAAAAAAAAAACATTTTATTAAAATTATATTATAGTTTTACTTCTAAGGTTTTGTTTTAAAGATATATAAGTCTTACATTAAAATTAATATTTGGGCACAAAATTAAAATAAATTTATTCACAAAAAATAAATGCAGTCATTCTTACTAAAATTAATTCATATAACAATAGTTTTTTTTTTTCCCATATTATTGCCCCCTTTCAGAGTATGGTTAAGCGCCTAAGCGAAGTTCATTCTACTCAGACCAATACATGTTATATAACAATAGTTTATCTAAACAACTATAAGGATTTTATTTAAATTTATTGTCATTGAAAAACTTATTTATACTATATATCATATAATTATATATTGTTAAATCATTAAAAGAGTTTTAATCATTATTTAAGAGTTTAACTTTAATACACTATTAATATAAAATTTTTAACACCATCAACCAATCGCACATAATTATGTATGTAACTTTGAGGTAATTATTATAAAAGTCAAATATTTTTAATGACTTGATAATGTATAATTAAATGATAGTGTAAAATTTTTTTATATTGACAGTATATTCAAATTAAATCTATTACTTAAAAGATAAAATTCTTTTAATGATACTAACAAATCATGATAATATTATTTATTTAAAAAAATATTAGTAACATTCTTTTAAATATTTTTTAATACTTATTTTATAATTAATTCATTTTTTTATTTAATTACTGTACAATTAATGAAATTAGTTTGGTGCAATGGCAATACACATTAATACAAAGTTTGCCAAAGTTGTTCTTACCGTGTACCAACATATACATTATTTTTAATTTATTATTATATTTTGTAATAATATAAGAAATCATGATAAAATTACATATTATTATTGTTATAATTAATTAATCAAAAAAATATTTTTGGGTCCATAATAAACGTGCACTGTTATTATTGGTCTGTTTGGGCTTTTGTAGTAATTTCCCGGTCTCACTGTTTTTTTTTTTTCCAAGAAAAGAAATTTTCGTTACTGAGTAATGAAGGGAGATACAACACTCCAAATATATCAGTAGAGGAAATCAATCCATCGTCACTTCCACTAAGAAGAGGAAGGAACAACTAGCAAAAAAAAAGGTGAACTATTTGTCTGATAAAACTAGAGATTCCGGCCATCTCAAATTTGGCACTGAATGATTCCAACGGGGCCCAAAACGTTGATTGAAAGACTATCATTGCCACTTTTCCGTACCATGAATGCGATTTCCATGGTGTCACTATCATCAGTAATGAACGTACTGCCATATATATAATTTATATGGTTCAGTACATCTGTGCCCTCACATGTCATGCTTTGCAAATTATTTAATATTAATTAGCGTGTCCTGCGCAATACCCGTGATTTCTTGCACTGTTATAATTTTTCAATCAGCAATAACATTGGTCACATTGTTCATGCATTTTGCAACATTGACACGAATATAAATACGTGATATAATATGAATATGAATATAGAATATATTAAATTTAAAAATTATAAAATATGGATATGATATATATATATAAATTTAAAAAAATTATAATTTATTAATATTATTTTTATAAATTTAAAAATTTATAATATTTTAATATATATTATATGTGTCGATATTTATTATTTAATAAATTCTTTTTAAAAAATATGAAATGTAATTTCTATTGACATATTCTAAAAAATCTCCTAAATTAACTTTTCTTTATAAAACTAATTATGTATAAGTACATATGTATAAAAAAAATAACTAGAGAGAATATTGGTATGAGACATGTTAGCCATGACAATCATCACCCAAGAGGGGGGATGAATTTGGTGATTACAAATTTTTAAAAAGACTTTGAGAAATTATTCATTTTGATACTTTCAATCAACACTTGCAGCGGAATAAGCTTGACAAAGGTACAACTAAAGAGATTTCTCAAATACTACTTGGGCTATAGGATAAGTCAAGCAAATAAGCTATGTATATCAAATTAAACTCAAACATATATAATTAAGGCACAAATGTAAAGAGATAGAGTTAGAGAAAAACAAACACAAAGATTTATCTTGGTTTAGCCACCCCTTGTGACTTACGTCCAGTCCTCAAGCAAACCACTCGATATTTTCAACTAAACTTCAAGCTTGAACGGATGCTTGAAAACCTTTACACAATAGAGCACTCACCACACCTTGGGATACCTCACCCTTTGTGCTTGAGCCTCAAAACGGGGATACCTCACTCTTTTCACTAGAGGGATACCTCACCCCCTTTACAACCTTTGAAGAATACCTCACTTTCTTTACAACAAGGGATACTTCACCCTTTTTTGCTAGAAGGATACCTCACCCTCCTTACAGAATAAACAAAGTGTTTGAATGATATAAACTCTCTCAAATAGTAGAAAATACAAATTGAAGAACTATGAGTATCAATGAATCACATTTTGAAGTTCAAAACAGAGTTTTGGAGAAAGAGATGATGAAATACGACTTTAATGCTCAAGAATGATTTTTAGATTGTTCTCTAACATGTAAGCAATGCCCAAACACTTCCATTTATAGCCCATGACATTTAAGAGTCGTTGGAGGATTATTGAGGGCATTTAGTGCTCAATAGAGCCGTTGGGAGCATGTTCTGTGATGAACCATAATCGATTATGTATATTTCCATAATCGGTTATGACATGAAAAACGAATCCTGCAAGTTTGTAAAACACTTCATAATCGATTATGCCTAAAGCCATAATCGGTTATGGGCTTTCGAAACATAAGAGGCACGTTCTGTTATAACCATATAACCTATTATAGAATTCTCATAATCTGTTATGAGGTTTTCATAATCTGTTATGGGTCTTTTAAAACATGAAAACACATTTTTGACTTGCCATATAATCTATTATGAGAAATCTATAATCTGTTATGAGTTTTTGAAAAACAAGAGAAACGCTTCTGACTTGGTGTATAATTTGTTATGGATATTTCATAATCTGTTATGAACCTTTTAAAAACATGAAAAACGCTTCTGATTTGTGCAATAATCGGTTATGGATATTCCATAATCGGTTATGGCACTCTGGTTTTGAAAGTTAACTTTAAATGGTCATACCTTCTTCATTTTTCATCCGTTTTAAACGAATGACTAGTCATTGGAAAGGTATTTAAGTCTATTTTCATATGAAATGAGTTTCAGAACAAAACTCAAAATAATTTGGAAGTTATGATCAAAAGAGTGACCAAAGGTTAGCTTTGCAAAATACAAACTTGACTATTTTTCATGGATTTGAACTACCACCAAGACTAGCTTTTCAAAACTTATTTGTTGAGTATTTTAGCATGTAAAAATCATTTGTAAAGATTTGAAAACATATTTGAGCTTAGTGTGATTCCCAAATACCTTTACACAATATCTAAGTCCTATAAGCTATTCTTGAAGATTCTTGGGACTTGATCATTGCACTTCCATTTCTTGTCATTGTTTGTTATCATCAAAACCATTGCTTTAGCCAATGCCAATTACATTCTCCCCCTTTTTGTTGATGACAAACAACCATTGAGAAAAAGTTAATTTAAATAAATTGGAATTCATAAAAGGATAGAGACTTACTCCCCCTCTATTTTTCAATAGGTGGTTAGATTAAAGATGCATAGCTCCCCCTTAATTTTGGAGTCAAAGATCATTGAAATTGTATATTTTTCTATTTTACCTTGACTTTTCTCAATGACACAACTTCTCCCCCTTTTGTCATAATAAAAAAGATACGTAATATGGATTTTGACAAGGAGAAGTAACACAAAACCATTTTTCATTTAACACATTCAATAATAATTGTTCAATAATATAACCAAATCAACATGATATGCATTTCAACAGACCATCTATTGCAAAATATCCAAGTTGTACTAAAATCAAAGACATGTTGTGATTAATTAAGGTTATAAGCAAGACAATAACAGCATATCCAAAAGACAACCCATTCAACATGTTATTCATTTCAACAAGATAGCCTTTGCAAAAAAACAACAAATGCACTAATTACTGAAATCAGTCAAGCAAGTCATAAACATCATGTTCAAGATATAATCTATTATGGTTAGATGAGCATTAAACAGATCATTATAAAGAGGCTAAAAAGAAATTGAGTACTCCATGCTTAAGCTTCATCATCTTGCGGTGGTTGAAGACAACGCTTAATGCTATCCAAGAGGCCATAGATGACTCCAATGCTATGCTCCTGATAAGCTCGAAGAACTGTAATCTGGGATTGATTGCTTGCAAGGGTAGCTAGGATGTGGTCTTCATTTGTGAGTGGAGCTTGGGTTGGATTTGAGGAGGAAAAGGTGTTTGAGTAAGTGGGTGTAAGTGGAAGAGAGTGGCTATGGAGGAAGGGAGCTCATGAGGAAGAGGATGGAGGCTACGGTTGGGTCTTTTAACAGGGTCATAATTGATTATGGAGGAGTTGTAATCGATTATAGGAGAAAAGATGGTCACGGTTTTGCCTTGTATAATCAGTTATGAGGATGGCATAACCGATTATTTGTCCTTCAGGGGAGCCATTTAACGTGCCAAGGTAGCTTCAATAGACCCCCATAATCGATTATGAGGTTTATATAATGGATTATATGGGCTTGGCAGAGAGCTACACACATTTAGATTTCCTCATAATAGATTATGAGGATTCCATAATCTATTATTTTCACTTGACAGAGACTAAGTTCTTAATGTCAAACCATCTTCAAATGCACATAATAGATTATAACATTTTCATAATAGGTTATGTATATTCCCAAACTCTTTGTTTCTTAGACACAACCAGAAAATTCTTCAAGAAATTATCCTTTGATATACAAACAATTTATTTCATCCTTAGGAATTTCTTGACTTGACCATTCTTCCATCACCTCTAAACACCTTAAATATGGATCAAAATATGATTATACTTCTTTGAAAGAGCTTGAATCCAATTTCTTCAATAAGAACTTGAGATTGGATGATTGAGGGACATGAGCATGGATTATGGCTAAATATGTGTGTTGCTTGAGATATCACGAGCTGCTGGACTTGCTGCTGATCTTTTGAAATAACCGATTATAACCATTTCATAATCGGTTATGTGAGTGTTCCAGAGAGCACCAAATAACCAATTCTCTTCATAATCGATTATAGGAATCATATAATAGATTATTTAAGCTTGACAGAGAGCAAGTTTAACATACCAGGCATTTCCTTAGGCTATATAACAGATTATAGGCTTTTCATAATAGGTTTTTCTTTTCTCTTAACAGTTTGTATCTTAATCAAAACCAGAAAAACTTCAAGAATTCATCCTTTAATGCATCAACTCAAGCTTTTAATCACCAAAACCAAAAAAATTCTTCAAGAATCCAGTCCTTGAAACACAAACTCATGCAATATTGAAGATCATTTCAGCTTGGCCTCATTTTCCATTCATTCTTAAACCTCAAGATTCAGTCCAATAATAGATCAAACATCTTCAAGACCTCCAAAAACCTTTTTTCCACAGCAAGAACTTGAGATTTGAGATTGGAGGACTTAAGCATTGATCAAGTACTTGTAAGACAAATTTACGGGAAAACTTCGATGCTCATGTCAGTAATTGATTAACAAAAAATTAAAACAGGATAACTATGCATAGAGGTCAATAATGCAACACAGTATCAAATTATGCTACAAAGTGACAAGTTCTGCAGCAAAATTATGATTTTTAGCAAGAGTTAGATGCATGATTGATCTAATATTTCAAGATAAAAAGTATCTAACACAAGCATTCATTCAAATGCATGTTTGATCAATTACTCCTAATTCTCCTCTTATATATGCACTTTAGGGCAAACAATGATCATATTAGGAATGTTATGACAATTACAAAGATGTTATCATCAAACATGCGATTTCAAACAAGAAGTGTACTTATCTAGCATATTAACATATGTAAAGATATTTTTAAGATATAAAGCTAAAAAAATACAACTTTAAAGCAAGTTAAAGTATAGAACAAGTCTCCACTTATCCAAAAGATTGCAAGTCCAAGCTTCTAGGAGACAAGGAAGAGAACTTGGAGTATATTCTGATCTTGTGCTTGCAGCAACCACTTTTGAGATTCCAAAGTCAGTTCTTGACCTTCAAGCACACTTACAACACACTTTAATTTTTGTATTTTGGTACCCAAATATTCTTGGGTCCTTGTGTGTCAGTTTTTGAATATTAATTCATTATGCTCTCATAAAGATCAATTTTTTCATAATATGTAAATTATGCACAACAAATCAAATAATCAATTACTATTATGCTTATAACCAATAACATGCTTACTTTCATGATATATAGACAATTCAAAAACATAGGAAGCATACCTAGGCATTGTAGAACCTTAGGTACCAAGATATAAAATAAATTGATGAGATATGGTACAACAAGAATGAACATAATCATGTGCTAAACAAAATATGCATATTTTACCAAGTACACATGATTCTATCAATCATTTAAGGCCTACAAGGAACATACCTAAAATTCATTGACTTTACAAGTGAATGTGTATAAGAGGTCAAAGTTTTTGATACCTTGGCCTTGGTAATCAAGAAAACTCTTTTTCTTACCCATTGCTTCTCTTTTGGTGTTTTGAACTTTGCAAGTTTCACATTTTGTACTTGAGAAGCTTTGGTTGAAGTCATCTTCCTTCTTTGATGAAAACTTCTACCAATGAGCTTTGGAAGCACTTTCCTTAATGATTCCTCTTTCCTTTGACCAATTTGTCTATCCTTTTGAGAAATTTTCTACATAGTTGAAACACTAGGAAGACATTTTGGTACCCACTTCATCTTGGGTTCTTGAGTGTTAGTACTAGGGCTTTTAAGATCTTTAGGAATCCACATCATGTTATTTCTCATATAAGGATTCCTTCTATAATTGCACAAATAAGAAATATGTCCTAAATGACCACAAAAATTATAAACAATTAAATTCAATGATGACTTAGTCCTTTGAAAATCATCTTTGGAAAACTTAAGTCTTTTGTTGTTTTTACATTCTAAACTATTTTTGTCACAGGTCTTGCTTGAATTTTCATATGGAATAACATTAATTTTATTCTCATTAACAAGCATAGAATGCAAGCAATTAGAATCATTAGCTTTGACAAATTCGAAAGATAAGTCCTCAACTTGATTTTCTAAATCAATGTACTTTTCACAGGAAGTTGAGGTTTCACATTTCAAAGACATTTCCTCATCAAGAAAAGTATATTCATTTTTCAAAGACTCAATTTCATTTTCAATGGAAGAAATATTTTCCAAATAAGATAAGTTTTTCTTTTCTAAAAACAACAAGTCATCATACAATTCAACATACGCATATTGTAGCTCATAATAGGAAGGACTATAATCTAATTTAACATTATTTACCTCAAAGTCCTTTTGAGCCATATAGGAAGTTGTCTCAATTTCTAGCATACTTGGCTCTTTCTCATTGTTGTCCATCAAGGATTCAAGAACATCTTCTTGAGGACATTTTTCATGACAAGCTTCCTTCAATGACTTTTGCTTTTCTTGCTTTCTATATACAATTATATGCACAAGATTATTGTTAGCAAGATAAATAGCATCAAGAGCCTCCCATATATTTTTAGCACTAGAGCAATTCTTTATTCTAGCATAAGCATTATCATTCAAACTACTTCTCAACATTTCCATTGCTCTAATGTTCAAAGAAAAACATTTCTTGTCATAAGCATTCAAATCTTGTTTTGGTTTAGGAGAAAATTCATTAAGCACAACATCCCACAAATCAAGATCAATTGATTGCATATACAATTTCATTCTAGCTTTCCAATAAACAAAATGCACATCATCAAAGAATGGTGGTTTATCAATTTCAAGACCATCCATTTTGAAAAGCTTTTTAATGGTTGCCAACAAATAAGGGTCTTTAACTTTAAGCGGTTAAGCTTTCACAAGAGCACGAAGATCTAATACCACTTGTTAGCCATGGCAACCATCACCCAAGAGGGGGGTGAATGGGGTGATTACAAATTTTCAAAAAGACTTTGAGAAATTATTCATTTTGATACTTTCAATCAACACTTGCAGCGGAATAAGCTTGACAAAAGTACAACTAAAGAGATTTCTCAAATACTACTTGGGCTATAGGATAAGTCAAGCAAATAAGCTATATATATCAAATTAAACTCAAACATATATAATTAAGGCACAAATGTAAAGAGATAGAGTTAGAGAAAAACAAACACAAGGATTTATCCTGGTTCAGCCACCCCTTGTGACCTACGTCCAGTCCTCAAGCAAACCACTCAAGATTTTTAACTAATCAAGCTTGAACGGGTACTTGAAAACCTTTACACAATAAAGCACTCACCACACCTTGAGATACCTCACCCTTTGTGCTTGAGCCTCAAAATAGGGATACCTCACCCTTTTCACTAGAGGGATACCTCACCCTTTTTACAACCTTTGAAGGATACCTCATATTCTTTACAATAAGGGATATCTCACCCTTCACTAGAGGGATACCTCACCCTCTTTACAGTATAAACAAAGTGTTTGAATGATATAAACTCTCTCAAAGAGTAGATAATATAAATTGACGAACTATGAGTATCAAGAAATCACACTTTGAAGCTCAAAACATAATTTTGGAGAAAGAGATAATGAAATACGAATTTAATGCTCAAGAATGATTTTTAGATTGTTCTCTAACATGTAAACAATGCCCAAACACTTCCATTTATAGCCCATGACATTTAAGAGCCGTTGGAGGATTATTGAGGGCATTTAGTGCTCAATAGAGCCATTGGGAGCATGTTCTGTGATGAACCATAATCGATTATGCATATTTCTATAATCGGTTATGACATGAAAAACGAATCCTGGAAGTTTGTAAAATACTTCATAATCGATTATGCCTAAAGTCATAATCGGTTATGGGCTTTCGAAACATAAGAGGCACATTCTGTTATAACCATATAACCTATTATGGAATTCTCATAATCTTTTATGAGGTTTTCATAATCTGTTATGGGTCTTTTAAAACATGAAAACACGTTTCTGACTTGCCATATAATCTGTTATGAGAAATCTATAATCTATTATGAGTTTTTGAAAAACAAGAAAAACGCTTCTGACTTAGTGTATAATCTGTTATAGATATTTTATAATCTGTTATGAACCTTTTAAAAACATGAAAAACGCTTCTGATTTGTGCAATAATCAGTTATGGATATTCCATAATCGGTTATGGTATTCTGATTTTGAAAGCTAACTTTAAATGGTCATAACTTCTTTATTTCTTATCCGTTTTAAACGAATGACCGATCATTGGAAAGATATTTGAGTTTATTTTCATATGAAATAAGTTTCAGAACAAAACTCAAAATAGTTTGGAAGTTATGATCAAAAGAGTGACCAAAGGTCAGCTTTGCAAAACACAAACTTGACTATTTTTCATGGATTTGAACTACCACCAAGACTAGCTTTTCAAAACTTATTTGTTAAGTATTTTAGCATGTGAAAATCATTTATAAAGATTTGAAAACATATTTGAGCTTAGTGTGATTCCCAAATACCTTTACACAAGATCTAAATTCTATAAGCTATTCTTGAAGATTCTTGGGACTTGATCATTGCACTTCCAATTCTTGTCCTTGTTTGTTATCATCAAAATCATTGCTTTAGCTAATGTCAATTACAAGGCAAACTTCGGTGACAACGAAGTGGACGACTTGGTATGAGCAGAGGTAGAAGGAGCAGATGAAAATAGTGGTGTGTGAAAAGATAAAACTTAAAATATTGGTATGTGAAAATAGTGGCTTGGGACGTCAGTCATGTGATTGAGCTTGAGTGTGTTACGGGCTTACTAATTGAACGTTAGTCATGGAAACTGATTTTTTTTTAAATATTAATGGGTCGGGTTCAAGTCGTGTCCTAATCGTGTCCGAAAAGTGTCTGAACGTGTCTAAGAAGTGTTCGAGCGTATCCGAGACGTGTCCAAACTAAAAAAAATAATCTTTTTAATCAGACACATTCAGATACGCAGGACACATGTGTCCCTATGTATCTGACACGGACACGTGTGCGACACACGGACACGCTTCATAATCGGCGTGTTCGTGCTTCATAGGTTATGCATGAATTGTGATTTTTGAGTTTAATTTATTATTAAAATAAATTAATAATTTAGATTAAAAAATATATTTTAATTAATAACATTTAAATTTGTATAAAAATTTAGTTAGATTAATTTTTTTTCAAATAACTGTATATATAAATAAGTTATAGATTTTAATTGATAATTTTTTTATACACATAAATTTATATATAGATACTATCAGATTAAAAAACAAAGTGATTCATTGATGGACCCAAACTTGTTAGGTCCATATTAGCATCCTCCAAGTTAATATAAATAGTTACATAGTTGATAGATATCTATGAAGCACAAACACATTATTTTTTAGGCGTGTTTGTGTGTCGGACACGTGTCTGTGTCAGACATATGGAAATACTTATACGATACACGTGTCATACGTGTCCGAATGTGTCTAATTAAAAAAATTATTATTTTTAGTTTAGACACATCTCAGACAGGGTTAGACACGTCTAGGGCACGGTTTGGACATGATCTATTAATATTTTTAAAAAAAAGAATTAATTTTCATGACTAACGTTCAATTAGTAAGTCTGTAACTCATTCAAGCCCAATCACATGACTGACGTCTCAAGTCACTATTTTCACATATTAGTATTTTAAATTTTATCTTTTCACATACCACTATTAGACTTTTAAGTTTTATTTCTTCACATACCATTATTTTTATCTACTCCTTCTACCTCTACTCATATCAAGTCGTCCATCGTGGTATATGTGAGGGCAATATAAGATTGTAATTAATATGTACATTTAATATTATATAATTGCACGTAAATCACTTAATTTTTTTTTTTTGTTTGGGACATGTCGTATATAATTTTGGAATTTTTTTAAAAATTATCTTTATCGACTCTTTTTTAACAAAAGTGCAAATTTTTTAATGTATTTTATGGCTTGGCTGCTTGAGAGTTAACACATTGTAAGCAACTCGTAAGTGGAGATAGGGACGGATCTACTTGTGAAGGAGTGGGGACACATGCCTCCACTCCACTTTGAAACTTTTTTTTTATATATATATATATGTGTGTGTGTATATATATATATATATATATATATATATATATATATATATATATATATATATATATATATTATGTGTAATTTTTGTCCCTATATGTAAATAAATTAGTAAATTTATAGTGATAAAAAATAAAACTTATGTAATATTATTTTTCATTTTTCAACATTACTCATTTGGTTTGGTAATTGACTATACTCATATAATATTATTTTTCATTTTTTAATAGTACTCACGTAAGTTTGGTACCAATATACTCAAAGTACAAAATTTTTCTTTCATATTTCTTTATTTCTACAGACTAGCAGTAATGGATGATATTATCCACTCAGACTCATTGGCATCTGCTTCGACCACAAAAACGTTTAACCTCACTGCCTAAAATTTCTGGATCCGTCACTGAGTGGAGATAGGTCTGGTAGTTGGTGGAGTGGCACGAAGGTATGATGAGTTATGACAACATAAATGCATATTCGTCCTCTCCTCTATCCTCAGTTAAGGTCCCCCGTGGAAGGGGTGTCCTAGTCTCCTCAATTCAACAAAAACTGATCATTCTCCAGACCACGACTATCATGACATAAACGATATTGTGGTCAATTTCATAAAGGATTGTGTTATTTCTACTAGGGGTGTAAATTGATTCGGATAACCTAACTAATCCGATCAACCCGAACTTAACTAATTAGGTTGGTTTGGTTTGTTTTGGGTATTTTGATTGGTTAGAGTAAAATCCAAAACAATGAAAGCTTAATTGGTTCGGTTTTCAGATTTCAAATTCTCAACCCGGACACGAACCGAACTGAACCAGTATGTATATGTATGTATATATATATATATATATATATATATATGTATGTATATATATATATATATATATATATATGTATGTATATATATATATATATATATATATATATATGTATATATATATATATATATATATATATATATGTATATATATATATATATATATATATATATATATATATATATATATATGTATATATATATATATATATGTATATATATATATATATATATATATATATAGTAATTTATGGTAACTGACTTCAGCTTTTTTGGGCTCAATACTTCAAATCTTCGATGCACAACCAGAAAGTCAGAAACAAAAACTTCATCGCTCATTGAAGCTCATTCTGCTTGCTCAAACGTTTGTTACTACTTGGTCACCGAAGCTCGCCGTCGGCAATGCCATAGCTCAGGGCCAGATCTGCTCTGCACGTTCGTTTCTGCTTGCTCACCGAAGCTCGTCGTTGGCTTCGCCATAACTCAGGGCCAGATCTGTTCTACCATAACTCACCCACTACCGTCATAGCTCGGGCCGCGCCAGATCTGCTTCGCCAGGACTGCCACAACTCACTATCCCTGCTCGTCGGTATCCCTGCCCTGCCCTGCTCTCATCTCATCTCAACCTTATAAGATCCCTGAAGCAAGCTTTCATCTCCCAAGGTAAATGCTTGTAATTTAGGAAATGGTATATACATTTTGACTATCAATGTTAATTTTCTGTCACCATATATAGTGGCCCCCAATATTATCTAAATCAGTGTTATTTAAATGATAATAGCTCGCGCATGCAATGTTTGAACACAAAAGCTATTATGTACTTGTGTTATGGGTAAAACTACGATGACATTTTAGAGTAGCAACTGATGGCCATTTTAAAGAAAAAGGTCACTCGTCTCCTTCGGACTCGATCTAGATCTCTAGTGGGCACATAATTTAGTGGCCATAACCCATAAATTCTAGCCAAAACCACAACCTATATACCACCTAGTAGCTGTCGAATGACCAAAAAGATAATAACCTAACATCTTTTTCTCCGAGTCTGTCATGTTCATGTTTCTATTCTCTCTTTTTGGAGTATCTCGTCGTTTTGATCTAACTGAATGTCTAGCTAAATAGTTAACATCAACAAAAGCGTTAGTAGAATTTATTGATCCATTTAGCCAATTATAAAGTGCTTAAATTTTATTAATATATTTACCCAACAATCAAGTAGTCTTAGAGTAACTAACTCAGAGAGCGATAGAAGAACTGGGAAACACCATACACTAACTTCTCACCATCGCTCTGCCTTGTCTTTTATATAAACCAGGCAACATGGGAATCCTTCTCAGTAGACAATACCATTCCCGTGAACTAATTTGTGCATTTGTTCTTTTTTTTTTTGCCCTTTAATCTTGTGGTTGCACCCATTATTTTGGTTGGTATTAGTATACATGAAAAATGTCTTCATATTTCACAGTTATTCTCTTTCAACCGTATGCATCACTTATCAAACATATTCTGTGAAAATTAAGCACATATTGTTCCATTTTGTTCTATTTTTTGTTATATACAGATACTTGAAGCTATTCTAAATATAGTGCTCCTTAAAATTAAGTCAATTAACATGTTTATGATTAATTAGTGATGCTATTTATTGGACATTTATTACCACTGGTCAGACAAATAGTTTTATCCTATTCTATTTGTTGCCATTTTTCTTTATGTGGTGTATTTTGTTTATTTGCATAGAAAATGTGGGAGTAGTTAACCGTCTATCTCAACCAGTGAAATAATGCGGGTTAGGTATTCAGTTTGTTCTGTTGGATTGCTCACTGTTCTCAACCAAAAGAGATGACATGCTAGTTCAAAACTTCAATGTATACCATTGTTAATCATGAGATTATTGCTAAAAATGATGCAATCAGAAGTTGAGAATGTATCCTGAATCCAGAAACATTACATATTTAAATTCAAAATGCTACTTAGACTATCTTGTTAATAACAATCTCCCCATTTAATTATAGACAATAAACAAGTGCTTATTAAGGAATATATTTAACTAATAATTATATTTTTGTCTTTTTTGCTAGTTACTTGACACCATGAAATGACAAGTGATCCATTTGGAACTAGTAGGATTCTAAGCACAGGTGGTAATGGAACTCAAGTTGGGAGTGCTACCACTCCAACACTAACTAGTGAATGCAACTGGGAGGGGTACTTCCAACACAAGGATAAAAAATGTCATCATATGGATAAGATGCCACCCTATCACAACAAGAAGTATTGAAAAGGAAACCTAGTAGATCCCCTTCTAATGATTAGGCTCATTTCAAGAGAGTAAATGATAAGGCTACTTGTAACTATTGTAATAAACAATATACATGCAATACTACAAGTCATGGGACCTCAAACATGCTAAAACATTTGAAGATTTGTGTCAAAAATCCACATAAGGTATTTGATAAAAGGCAAAAAATAATTGCTATTGGAAAGCAATGTGAGAATGATTCTGATATTGTTAACATGAAACTTGTTGAATTTAATCAAGAGGTAACCCGATATGCACTTGCAAGGATAAAAATTGTCGATGAGCTTCCTTTTAAATTTGTTGAAAACCAAGGATTTAGAGATTTGATGAGTGAGGCTCAACCAAGATTTAATTTCCTTTGTGTCACTCTTGCTAAAGATTGCATGCTATTGTTTCAAATGGAGAAAGGGAGGTTGAAGTGCATATTATCTGGAAATCACTAAATAGTTTCACTTACCACTGATACTTGGACTTCAATCCAAAACTTGAATTATATGTGTATAAATGCTCACTACATTGATGATGGGTGGGAATTGAACAAGAAAATATTAAGTTTTGGTTTGATAGTTGACCATAAAGATGAAAATCAAAAGAAATGCCTTAGAGAAATACATGAAAGAATGAGGGATTTCAAAGATTTGTTGTGTGAATGTTGACAATGCAAGTGCTAACAATACTACTATTGCATATTTGCTTAGAAGAATAAGTGATTGGAATGGTACATCTTTATTAAATGGAGAGTTCATGCATATGAGATATTGTGCTCACATCTTGAACTTAATTGTTAGTGATGACTTGAAGTAAATTGATGTTTCAATTGAAATGATAAGGGTTGCATGCAAGTTTGTTAGGTCATCTCTGACTAGATTGTCTACTTTTAAGATGAGTATCCAAGAGGCAAGTATAACTAGTAAGGCAATGTTAAGCTTGATGTGCCAACTAGGTTGAATTCCACTTATTTCATGTTAAATGTTGCTAAAAAATATGAAAAGGCATTTTATTGCCTTGAAGATGCGGATAATGCATTTTTGTTAGTCCTTGACAATGTAGGAAGACCTCCTACTAGGAATGATTGGAGTCATGCACGTGTTTTTGTCAAGCTTTTGAAAATATTCTATGATGCAACTTTTTCTTTTTTTGGATCATTGCATGTTACATCTAATGTTTTTTTTTCCGTAAGTTATGTGACATTCAAAAGGCCCTAGGTAAGTGGAGGAAAAATACTGATGTAGGGCTACAAAGAATGGCAACAAACATGAAAGTCAAGTTTGACAAATATTGGGAAAGTAGTGGGAGTATAAACTTTCTTTTGTTTGTGGCTGTGTTTCTTAATCCACATTATAAGCTTGATTATATTGAGTTTAGTTTTAATAAGATGTATAGTGATGGTTCAGATAAGTACTAGGAGATGGTGGAAACATTGAAGCGTCTGATTGATAAGTTATTTGAGCATTATTAGTCAATGCATCTCATTCCCCTTGATATTGGTGATTCTAGTAGGTTGGCCTCAAATGTTGCCCCACAATCTCATGCTTGTAATGATGGTTTAGGTGATAATGATGATGGTTGGGAAAATGAGTTTAGATCGAAAGTGAGAAGAAAGCAATGTAAGATAAAAAGGAATGAGTTAGAAAGATACAAAGAAGATGATGTTTATGACAACACTCCTAGATTTGACACTTTGAAATGGTGGAAAAAGAAATCAACGAAATTATGTTCTTTCTCGTATGGCTAGGGATATCTTGGCTATTCCAGTGTCTACTGTATCATCTGAGTCTACATTCAGCACTGGAGGTCAAGTTCTTGACCCATTTCGCAATTCCTTGTATCCCACCACCATTGAGACATTGATTTGTACTCAGAACTGGATGAAAACTCCTAAAAAGAATCTTGAACTATGTGATGAAATGGAAGAAGTGGAGAAGGTTGAATCAGGTATGGATACTTAGTTTTAATTCTCAAGTTTTTTATTTGTTATTATACTTACTACTGTTACCAATTAATCTTATTTACCTTTTATGTTTATGTTTGAATTTTTAGATTTATCAAGATTATCTTCAAATCTTAAAGTTGGGCTTCAATAAGTCTTTGACAATTTGAGGTTACATTTACGATTACCTTACTCGATCTATTAATTGTTAGTACTTAGTACTTATATTTTTTGTTCATATTGTAACATTTATTCATTCATTTAATATATTGAAGATCACAATTTGGCCATGAATAATCTTGATGCTTCACTTGAAAAAGAAGTCTTGCTAGTCTTTCAAGCTTTTAAGGTAACATTTATAAGTACATTGATTATGATTGATTGTTAAAATCTAGTATACACAAATTCTAACATTTTGTTTGTCCTTATTGCAGGATGTAAATGAAGTTGAAAGATAAATTTGATTTGATGAATCATGTTTGATGAATCATTTTTTTTTAATGTTTGAATTGAGTTTTGATTCACTTTGGTTGATGCCCATTATTATTTTTGTATTGGCTATATATTGATATTGGATAAAAGTCATTTATATCATATGACTAGTGGTTTGCTTTGACTATCCTCTTAGTCATTTTCTATCGCCTATTTATGAGACCACAAAAATTGAAAGTCATATTTGATCTTTACCAAGATTACATTTGATCAGAAATGTATGTTGGGTTTATGTTTCAACTTTGTTTCTTTTATATCTTCATGGTGGACGTGTGTATTTCATTTAATATTGATATATGATTTTTGAATTTTTTTATGACATTCATTTGGTATACACTATACAGGGTGGCACTGTTAGAAAGTCATTGGATTTTATGTTGAAGTTATCTTCTCCTTAATCTCATTTCTTTTGGTTTGTTTCTTAATGATTCAGGGAAATCAAGCCTACAAAGATAAGCAGTAACAAAAAGCCATTGGATTTTATATAGAAGTAATCAAACTTAGCAGCAATAATGCAACATACCATAGTAACATGGCTCAAGCATATCTAGAACTTAGGAGGAAGTGTATCATTTTTGCCAGTTCACTCCTCAAAAGTTGTCTTGCTAACATCGTGATGTTATTCTCTCTGCTCATTGTTCACTCTTTTACTTACCGCAAGTGCACATATCGTACTTGTAGTGTAGCTAAGAGTCAGATATCGTTCCCATGAAGGACAATGGTTGAAATCATTGCTAAGTATGAACCAATAGTTTAAGGGTTTCTATTCAAGGACATATAAATAGAGAGAGTATGTGAATTAACTAAAAGATCTTTAAAACTATAAAATTAGATTAAGTTGATGATTAGAGAATAGAGAATTTTTTTTCACATCCTACTTCCATTGATAATAAGTAATCCTTATAAGCAATATACACGAAGTGATTAGGTTAGCTTGAGAATAAATATTAGTTGAAAGCCTATGTCTAGGTCAATCAACTATATTTCAGTTACTTAATTCACTATGTTTCTATGAGAATTAGTGTAAATCCACTTATTAAGATCTATTCTCAATCAATTACTACGCATGATCAATAGGTATATTTCTATCTTATTAACAAATTATCGTATTCAAACTAATTGAATAAAATAGAACATGCATCAATCATACATATGATCTCAAATCCAAATTCATATGTCTAGGTTCATTAGATTTTAATAAATCAATTGAAAGTTGATCAAACTATCAAAGCCTTAAGTACTATATGATTGAACAAAACCAAATCATGTATATATACTCAAAGGATTACAATATTATTCAAATTTCATAGGAGGATCCAAAGAAAAACCCTATAAATAGCTTAGTCAGCCATGAACCCTACGAAAATATCACAATAAATCATGTTCATGGAGATGGAAAGAGAAGAGAAAGCTCAATGGGATGATCCTTCGAGCTCTAATCCTCCTCTAAGGTGAAGATGACCTTCAATCATGGTCACTTTTGCTTCATATCAGTGTAAAATATAAAACCCTGGTTGCAACTCTCTAAAAATAACCTAACTTCCCGTAGAAAATTAATGCAACAGTATTTATAAAGTTCAGAAAAAAGAGTCACGCCGTAGCATTTAACTTTCTACGCCGCGGCGCGTTATATTTTAGGTTAGGGACGTTGCGACATACAACTCTTCTTGTCACGGCATGCAAAATACGTAACTCTCTAACTTATTGCAGGGGAAGAACCACACCACGATATTCACATGCCACGCCGCGGCGTGACAAGCTGATCGTTACACTTATCTTTCTCTTGTGAAGCTGGTCCAAATCTTCTAAGTTTCACTTGGTTGGAACCTTACCTGCCATAGAAAAATCATCAATTTAATAACCAATGCAAATGTACTCAATCTATCAAAGAATTAGAAAAACTTTCTCAGAATCATGATGAAAGACATCAAAATGGAATTATATGAATATGCAGCTAAATTCTTCCATACATGCATCTAAACAGGGACTAAGCAGTCAATAAGGCATAGATATGAGGCACAAATAATTACAATTTGTGAAGTTATCACTCATCCAGTTACCTCCAAGCTGAGGCAGATTGTACAAAAGCAATTAACCTTGAAAAAAAGGTGACCTATGTCTTCAAAGAACTTTGTACTTGGATGTTTTAAAGTTCTGTGGTGATTGATGTTCCTGTCATATAGACTATAACAAAATCTTGCCTTTACTTTAAAGTCCAAATATCCATGGGTAATGAAAATCTAGGCTTGGTAAGTAAAGTACAATTGTACTTTGGCATACTAAAATGAAATATGTTTCATGCAATCTTAAGTTCACATCCACTTCTTATGAAGCCCCATCTAACTTGTTCAGATTCATGCCTCTTCTATATTTCCTGGGATGTGATAGTTGTGTAGCATTTTATTTTACAATAACATTTGTTCTTTGTCTTTGTTTTAACTCAGAATGTGAAAGCCTATTTTCATAGAGGTACAGCAAGAGAGATGTTAGGCTACTATAAGGAAGCAATTGATGGTAATACACTACTAAAAATTTCAGATTCAGAGACAGAATTTTTCCGTCTCTAAAAGGCCAAAATTCCGTCTCTAAAGATTTAGAGACGGAATCAGAGACGAAAATTGATCCATCGGTAAAAACAACGTCGCTGATAGTTAGAGATGAAAAATTAGTTCCGTCTCTAAATTAGAGATGGAAAAGTAGTTTTGTCTCTAAATTAGAGATAAAATTTTTCCGTCTCTAATTAAAATTTGCTGTCTCTAATTGAGACAGAATTTGTTATTTTTTTTTGGAAAATATAATAATAATTACATTAGAGACGGCACATTTCCGTCTCTAATTTTGAAAATAAAGTAAAAAAATATAATAATAATTACAATAGAGACGACACATTTCCGTCTCTAATTCCATCTCTAATTTCAAAAATAAAGTAAAAAGTTATAATAATAATTACAATAGAGACGACACTTTTCCGTCTCTAATTTCAAAAATAAAGTATAAAAATATAATAATTACATTAGAGACGGCACATTTCCGTCTCTAATTCCGTCTCTAATTTTTTAAAATTATCTTTTTAATATACTTTTAATTTTATAACTAACCTGATCAATTAACCATCACAATAAAATCATGTAACAACAAAAATCACAATTCAGAACATCATCACAAATTTTTGTTCCAAAATGCAAAGTAATAATTAATTATCATTACAAATATTTAGATAGTAACTACAAATATTTAAATTGTCAATGAAAATATAAAAATAAAACTAATCACATATTTAGGTCATCATAATTTGTATGATCGTCACCGTCATCATCATGGTCATCATCTTCTCTAGGTGCAGGATGGGAAGGTTCAGGCTGTGAAGCTACAGGTGATGGCATTCTAAATTGGCTACCCACAAGAAGAGTCCTAAACCTCTCCTCCCATTGATCCATCTTCTGCCTCATTATGTTTTGTTCTTGTTCCATCTTCTTTTGTTCTTGTTCCATCTTCTGTCTCATCATGTCTTGCTCAAGATTTTTTTGATGGAGTTCATCAGTTAAAGCCTGAATTTTAGCCTGCATTGCAATAATCTGTGTTGGTGATACTCCATCAACGAAAGAGGTGGAGGGAGTGGAAGAAGATCCAACAACATTAGTTGCTTGTGAACCCAATCCATAGATACGCCCTTTCTTGTTGGGACCTCCAACAACATCCAAATATATACTGTTAGCAGAGTCTTGACTGCTGCTACCTTCACCATTCTGGGATTGCAACTCAGCCATCCGCCTTTCATACTCTTCCTAAAAAGTAGTTATAAGACACTTGTACTTGAAACTTGATGTAACTTAAATGCTAACTTATGCTTACCGCAATCCTTGCTGCTTCCGAAGTGATATACTCTTCTGAATTATCCTTGGCTCTGTGCAGTCGCTTGTAGACCTCAAAAAAGCTTGGCTCCCTAGACATCTGATTCGCCTGAAAAGACAAAAAATAAGTATAAGTCATCCGCTTGTAGACTTATTCAATATAAATCATAAATTGTTAACTTAGAGAATTACAATATATCAAATAAATAAAGCATGAAGGAAATAAAGCAAGTGCTATGCACAATACATTTGCATCGCAATATCTCAGATATACTTTACCATGTTTACTACTTTATATTGACACTTCAAATGACCAAACACTAAACTTTTGGTTAAGATATCATCCAGAAACTTAAGTTTGCAATTCATTTTTTGCATCATTTATACATTCAGAAGCAAATTTGTATAATTATCACCATATTCATGAAGAAACTTCCTGAAAAAGCATGTCATGGTTATAGATATTTTCTTGAATGTTGGATGACATGAAACAAATTGACATAAACACCATAATAATGTGGACAATGATATAATAACAAACATAATAACTTTATAATTGCAACAGAATGATGAAAGGAAAATCATATTTGCAATGTAACTAGATTTCTTCGAAAAGGACAAATGAACATGAGATACATAATAAACATGATCAGAAAGAGTCAACTGGGTAATAGACTGACTTCGTCAACAACGTGATACACCATGCATTTGTATTTTTTACATGGACACCTCAACTTTCCTATTGTTTTAAACTGATCTTGTGCACAAACAAACTCAACAAACTCGTTAACCCCCCGCCATGAATTCATCTGTAACTCTTCTCTTGTCAGGACCCACCCTATTATCCATCCACTTTCGATTCTCAGGAACTTCCATTCTGTTTCTAATTTGCAAAAAAGTAGGAGACATAGTCATCAAAATACACGAGCCTACTATTTAACTAAAATTTAACAAATTAGACCAAAATTAAACAACCTACTTCAAAGGGAGATTCTCTTAAAATTTGAACAGAATCTCCACTATATATATTATTAACATTCCAAAAAATACAATAAAAAAATTGAAGGTGTCACATATCCTCCAAAAAGTTGTATGTCAGAGAAAATATAATCAAATTAAAACAGCTGAGAAAAATTATACCAGCTGAGAAATATTGTTGAAAAATGACTAGGAAGATATTAGTAACCCATAGAAGTCCAAGAATTTATTTGCAAATACCCTTTGAAATATTGGAGGAGATAAAGCCCCAAGAACACACAGAAACATGAAAAAACAAAACTTACAAACATGATCACATGTGAGTATACATCCCTTAATATTCCTTTTAGAAAATGAGGTTACCTTTCAACAAACTTGTCACAACGGTAATTTGGAAGTGTCCTCTGCCAGATACTTGTTCCGATAACAAAATTCAATTCCTTGAAAGGATAATAAAAATGACATAATTAGCATATTACGTGTAACCAGAGTATTATACATTACTGGAAATAGAACAATTCCTTATAAAACTGATTATGTGCAACCAGAATATTATACATTATTAGAAATAGAACAATTCATAGTTAGCATATTGAATAAGATGATAACTTGGCCTACTAGCTAGAGGATTTTGATACTCTGAGACTTTTTCTGATGATTCAGAAGGGCAGAGCCGCACAATACAATATATGTAGAGTTGTCAAAATCGCCCAACTCACCCAATCAAGACCTAACCCACGTGGGCTAGGGCCAAAAAGCCCACAAGACAATAAATCACAGGGCCAAAAGCCCATAGGGCCAAGTGGGCTAGGGCTGGCCCATGGGCTGCCTCATTAATAATTTTTTTTTACCCTCCTATTTAATGGCTGGTCCTAGCCTACCCCATGGGCCAGCCCACTGAAAAAAAAGAACTGTAAACCACATATATTAGTAAGTCACTATCAAGTAATCATTCAAATCAAGTCAAGATGGGTAATTATAAAACATACAACATAGTAAATTATCAATTAATAAATGATTAACAACTCATGTCAAACACATAATACATTTTTTTTATTAGGCCAACAAGCAGCATGACAAATCATATATTATATATTGTACATTTGCAAGATGCATAATAATATCAAATTGTTACTGACATAGTTACATTAATACTTTTTTTTTATTAAAACATTTATTTAACATATGCGTTAATATATATGCGTTTATATATATATATATATATATATATATATATATATATATATATATATATATATATATATATATATAATATTGTTACTGTCATAGTTAGTCTTTATAAATGATTTTCACATGCTAAAATGCTCAACAAACAAGTTTTGAAAAGCTAGTCTTGGTGGTAGTTCAAATCTATGAAAAATAGTCAAGTTTGTATTTTGCAAAGCTGACCCTTAGTCACTCTTTTAATCATAACTTCTAAAATATTTTGATTTTTGTTCTGAAACTTATTTCATATGAAAATAGACTCAAATACCTTTCCAACGAGTAGTCATTTGCTTAAAATGAATAAGAAATGAAGAAGTTATGACCATTTAAAGTTAGCTTTCAAAAATCAGAGTGCTCTAACCGATTAGGCAATTCACCTAACCGATTATTGCACAAGTCAGGAGCGTTTTTCATGTTCTAAAAGCTCCTAACCGATTAGGCAATTCACCTAACCGGTTAGTGTGAATGTTAGGAGTATTTTTCATGTTTCTAAAGCTCCTAACCGATTAGGCAATTAACCTAATCGGTTAGTATAAAAGAAATAGGTGTTTTCGTGTTTTTATAAAAGCTCCTAACCGATTAGCAACTCCACCTAACCGGTTATTCTAAATGTCAGAAGCCAAAAATCAAAGCCCCTAACCGATTAGGATAATTTCCTAACCGGTTAGCTAGGAAATCAGAAAACACGAACAGAGTTCCTAACCGATTATTCTGAATGTAATTACTAGGATAATACTACAAAATGAGGGGTTTTTTTATTTGCAACCTCCAATGAACAGAGTTCCTATTTCACAGTGAAATTAAAGCCAATTCTTTTTAGTACATACATAATCAAATGCTTTAATGGCCATTGCAGTGAGTGTGCTGGATGGTCCACCTAAACTTATAGCTAGGATGATTAAGTAATACATCTCTATTTTTCATTGAACCAACTGCTATTGAAAATGAAAAAATAGACCCCTCAACCAGATTTAGAATCAAGTCCATTTAAGCATTTAGTCAAACACTAGTCACGCAACTAACATCCCAGTTAAGTTATTATAATGGTAAGTACCAACATGCAAAAATATTTTTATGCTCCATCAGCCCAAAATAGGGCCTAAAATCAGTAATTTGTGCCAATTATGTAGTCTGATACAGTGCAGTAAAGCATTATCCCTTATATCAGTCGTCACCACTTTGTAGGGAGTTAGACATACATTACGATAAAGCTAACTGGTAATATAGTATAATCTTGCACATCCAAAGCATAAAACTATAAAAGATTTTAGAACACTTCCTATTTTACTATATCATTAGAACTCCCATTGACATCACATGCTTCAGATCATGATGTATATATCCCATAATCCTAGTAGATGAAGAAAAGGAAAGCATACAAAACCATTAACTAATGAAGAGAAGCCATCAATACCAGTAGATATAGTATTGACTCAGATTCTTTTCTTTCTACCAACTTCAAAAGCAAGCACCTAAAAAGTAAAAAAATTGAGAAACAATTTCAAATATCCAAAGGGAAGGGGGGAGTTAGGAAAATAGAAGGACCAAATACACAGGATATCTATGTGGTTCATGCATTATATGAAAGTGTGAAAACAAAAGAATTGTAAATTCAATTTTGTTATAGTACTCATAAAAAGAAATGTAAAAACGCAAAAGTAAATAATTCTTCTATGACACAGATAATAACAACTTCAATGTTGTAGGCATTTTACAATTTATATAAGGTAATTATAACTCCTGTTCAATTTACAAAACTGCTTTAGGCCAACAAGCAACATGACAAATCATACATTTTTTTAGCTACAAATACAATGAACCAACTCCTATTGAAAATGAAAGAACAGACCCGATAACCAGATTTGGAATCAAGTCCATTAAAGCATTTAGTCAAACACCAGTCATGCAACCAATATCCCAGTTAAGTTATTATAATGGTAACTAACAACATGCAAAAATCAACCTTTTAGGAAAATGTTAACTTCCATTAAGAACACATGTAATTACATAGTATTAGAAGAGAAAAATAACTCAGTATTTAGACATATAAAATAATATTTTTGTTTATGGCAATTCTCAAACAAATATTTTTATGCTCCATCAACCCAGAATAGGGACTAAAATCAGTAATTTGTGCCAATTATGTAGTCTGATACATTGCAGTAAAGCATTATCCCTTATATCAGTCATCACCACTTTGTAGGGAGTTAGACATACATTACGATAAAGCTAACTAGTAATATAATATAATCTTGCACATCCAAAGCATAAAACTATAAAAGATTTTAGAACACTTCCTGTTTTGCTATATCAACAGAACTCCCATTAACATCACATGCTCTAGATCAGGATGTATATCCCATAATCCCAGTAGATGAAGAAAAGGAAAGTATACAAAATCATTAACTAATGAAGAGAAGCCATCAATACCAGCAGATATAGTATTGACTCTGATTCTTTTCTTTCTACCAGCTTCAAAAGCAAGCACCTGAAAAAGAAAAAAAATTGAGAAACAATTTTAAATATCCAAAGGGAAGGGGGGAGTTAGGAAAATAGCTAAACCAAATACACAGGATATCTATGTGTGTCATGCGTAATATGAAAGTGTGAAAACAAAAGAATTGTAAACTCACTTTTGTATCACTTTTCGAAGCAGTTTTTGCAGAACTCATACCACCACCATATCTGCATATCATCAGTTCAAAACTTTGTCAATAAAAAAATGTTATTAAAATAAAAAAGTATATGCAAAAATTCTAAAAGGGATTTCCACCACCATACAGAACACCAAGCAAGCCCAAGCAAAGGTTTGTAACCAAAATCAACCCAGACCAATCAAAATGTTATTTGGTTAGAATCACTATCTCTCTCAGACACACACACACATGAGACACATGCCAAATCTTGGTCTCAAACTCTGGTAACATTAATAGCCAAATACCAAATGAGTTATTGGGGAGAAAAAGTACATAATAGGAAATTCATAGACCCAAATGCCAAATAAATAATAGTAAATTCACATAATTCATCAAAGCGTTAAAAAAAATAGCAACATTGAATAATAAGGAGATGTAAGGACCTCTGTTTGAAAGAAGTTTAAATCAAATAATAACTCAATCATTTAGATACATGCATTGAAGTCAGATCTAGTAAAACCGAAATGTATTTTATACTACTCATTGCAGCAAAACCCAAATTTAAGTCTCAAAACTAAACATAAACAATTAGGGAGCAAGAATGAACGAGAACGAGAAGGAGAAGGAGAACGAGCTCAGAGAAGGAGGGAGAACGTACCAGAACGAATGACAACGTCGCCTGAGATGGAGTGAGAACGGTGAGAAATGAGGGCTCAAAGAACCACAAGAGACGAAGATTGAAGCTCGGACATGTAGATGAGAGAACGAGCCATGCAAGAGATGTCGTGGGAGATGGAGAATTGGTTTCTGATTTGGGGGAATTAGGGATTTAGTGGAAACTTTAGAGACGGAATCACATCCGTCTCTACCTTTAAAAAATATTATAAAATATTAAAGAGGGAAAATTAAATTGGTTTGGGGAAAATTAGAGATGGAAACAAATCCGTCTCTATTTTTTAAAAAAAATATTTGATATTAGAGACGACAACACATCCGTCTCTAACTATATTTTATATTTTAAATTACTTATTTAACTGAATAGATACGAAATTAGAGATGAAATATTCAGAGATGGACCAATTCCATCTCTAAATTCCATCTCTAAATATATTTGACTTTTTAAACCCTTACATTGACCAAATAGAGACGGAATTAGAGATGGAATATTTTGAGACGGGTAAATTCCGTCTCTAAATTCTGTCTCTAAGTATATTTGACTTTAATTTGACCATATAAAGACGGAATTAGAGACAGAAAAATTAGAGACAGACCAATTTCGTCTCTAAATTCCATCTCTAATTTTTAAAATTTTATTTTCCTCTCTAAATCATTAAATTCGTCTCTGTTTCCGTCTCTATTAGATACAGAATTTTTCCATCTCTAATTTCCATCTCTAAATCGAAATTTTCTAGTAGTGATATCTTCATTCCTTTCATGTTTGTGTGCATCTTGTCATTTGAAAATAGAATGGGGAATTAGTGACAATGATCGATCTATAGTATTACTTACCCAAAAAAAGAACCTATTAATAACTAATGTGGTTAGCCATACAAGTGGTTTCCATTTTTGTAAAATTATGCACAAATTGGTACTTACTAAAATTCTTCAAAGTAAAAGTATAAGTTGAAGTCCCATCCTGACCACCGAACAAAACCAAATCATAGATGTTTGGTTCAGTTTGGTTCGGGTTTAGCTATCAAAAAACAAAAAAAAATCGAACCAATTGATTTTGATTAGTTCATATTTATTTTTTTCCAAAATTCGAACCAAACCACCTACTTACACCCCTAATTTCTACGCCATATTTTATACATTATTTTTATACTTGATTTATATGGAAAAATAAGAATAGAGAGGATATTAAAATACTTGTTTTTTATTTTATTATTCAAAATAGAAGTGATATAAAATGGTATAATAAAAATGGTGTATACATTTCTTTTAAAAAATATATGCAAATAAAATTATTGTTCCTTAAAATAAAAATAATTTCTTATTTTATCTCTCTGAAGATAAGTGTCATTATTTTGATTTTTCAAATAATTGTGAGATTAATTTAGTCCTTCAATTATAGAAAATGACATTAATTTAATCCTTTAAAAAATTTGACATCAATTTAACATCTTAATTATAAAAAATAATTAATTTTATTCCTTAATCATATAAATTAGATATTAATTTAATCTTTCAATTATTGAAAAAACATTCCCAAAGTCTATATATAGAACCATAATTTTTATATTATTATTTTTTATATAAGAGATTAAGTTAATGTCAAAATTATTTAAAAAACTAAAGTAATAATGCTTATCTTTAGACGATTAAAATAAGAGTTTACTAATTTACTTTAAAAAGTAAATTAATAATAATCATTAGTAATGATGCTACAATCTCACAACTAAAGCCCGTGAGCTGATCTCACGTGGTGTTGAACCTCCTCCCCAAAAGTGGTGGTCTGGGTTCGCATCCCATCCAAAAAAAAAAAAAAAAAAAAAAACTCCCAATTAAAACACATAAAAATGTAAAGGGAGCCATAGATGGTAAAAAGTGAAAGAAAATTAAAAAATAAGGATTAAATTCTTGTGCGGAACAAGAAACTATTTGTTAAATAATATTATCTAATAATCTTACTTGTGAGTATACCATTTCAATACGAAAAATATATATGTATAAAGCGGTGGAGTACACCAATCTCAGATAATTAAAAAAAAAAGAGGATGGGTGAAATTTCTTAGTGTATATAAAGTTACATATAACAACAACAAAGTATTTTTCACAGTGAGATATATAGATTAAATGATATTATTATATTCTCATTTTATATAATTATTGTATATAAAGTAATTATTTAATTTTTTAAACCACTCATTTAAAGGTTTATGTAATTTATGTGAGAAAAGAATTTATATGTGTATCATTTCTCATTCCAATATGGTACAAATACTATCTCATTATTCGTGTCTTGTCCGAGGCATCAAGGTATTTGCTTTCCTGAATCCTGATCGGCAGTTGATGTGGTCCTCTCGTATAATTTGCATATAATCGATGGTTCATTTGTTTTAGATTCTCAGAGTCTTCAAACAGACCTTTACAACTGAAGGTAAAAAAATTTGCTTCATGTAAAAGTCCAACGCAAAGCTAAATTTTCCCATTTACAAATGCCAAAATGAAAACGATTCTTGTAAAAAAATAGCAAGCATAGATTCAGGGTTATTGATGTTAGGAAAAAAAAAAGTAAAAATAAAAAAAGTTGTAATAAATATTTATAAAAAAAGCATAACAAAAAAAATATATTTATAAAATTTACGAGACTTAATTATTTTTTTAGTCCATCTAAATATAATTATTTTTTGTTTTGATTCTTCTAAAATTTTTATCTTGTTTTGATTCATTTAAATTTTGAGAAAAATAAAATTAATTTTTACCTTATCTCATTCATGTTAAGTAGTAAAATGATAAACAATGTTCTATGTCAGCAATGCAACGTAACTTGGGTCGTGTCTCCCATGTCATTTCTTATTCCTCCTTTTGTTCCCCAATATGCAGAAATCTGGGTCCTAGCTTCAAGCCATAACTGATATCACAAATATTGCAAGAAGAAGACAAAAATGGCACCACCCAACTGCCAAGGTGAGGGTCAGGTTAAGACATCGCACATAATGATCAAACACCAAGATTCTATACATAAGACGACATGGAAGAATCCAGAGATACGATTTTTCAAAAGCCTCATAAGATTTCATACTTTGCTGCATTAAAGAACTGATGAATATGATCTGCTACCATTGAGGCTAGCTCCGGCCGCCCCTCAGCCATCGCCGACTACTCCACCGATGCCATCGCCACCAGATAACCATTGTCATAACCTCGATGTCTCCTATCTCTAGTCAGAAGCAAAACCTTCAAATTTATCTGTTATGGAATTGATGAATAATCCTTCGGAACCCGAGTGCAAGAATCTGAGTCGTTTCGAATTGTTGATTTGTTACCACTGACGCCATCTACAAATTTATAGAGCAAAATCTTCCCCAGAGTCGAATCACGCTGATGGAAAATGGGGAAGAGTTTTAGGGTTCTCATGTTTCTGCACATTGGAAAAGAAAATGAAGAAGAAAAAGTTGTTTACTTATCATCCACTTGGTAACGTTGACATAAAGTGTTGTTTGTTACTTTACCGTTTAATAAAGATGAGATAACAAGAAAAATTAATTTCACTTATCTTGAAATTTAAAAAAATTAAAATGAGATCAAATTTTTTAGAAGAATTAAAATAAAAAATAACTATATTTAGAAACACTAAAAATATAATTAAATCAATTTATGAAATACATTTTCTATTAAATATTAGTGATGGCAAACGACAAGAGCTGAACAATGCTGTTCTGGGGTAGGGCTTATTGCAGAATGTATCATTTATTCATATTACATTGGCTTCCTTGCAGTGCGGGACGGACCACTTCAAGGGTGCAATGATACAAGGTATACGCTGAAAGTTATATTTTATATCCAATGCTTTTTTTAAGAGAAAAAATCAGTAATTTAAAAAAATTCAAATGAGAAACAATACTTTTCACTTCAATTTATCAGTTTAATCTTTTTTTTTGGTTAAAATTATATTTTGTTTTTAAACGGGTAATTTTAGTACATTTTACACTAATTTCATTGCCAATTGATTAAATTGCTTAATAAATTATAAAGTAAGTACTAACCACATGATTTTATGTAACTCTTTCATAAAAAGATTTACTAAAATTGTTAATATTTCTATAATAACAATAATGAGGATCAACAACTAACAAATAATTGACAACATACATCTAATTCAATATCCTTATAGTTACCACATCAACTACAAATAATCAATCAATCAATATAATATAAAAAAGAAGATATATGATTTGAAAATATGTTATGTGTCTTCTTAATCATCAACTCAATACTTTAATTTTTTAACATGTGATGTGTATAGTAGCTAATTTTCTATCACATGTCATCTGGTGTGACAATTTTTTTCACATGAAATCTAATGTGGTAACTACTACATGTACAAAAAATAATAATAATATTTTAAAAAAAATCAATCATAAGAGAACAAAATAAAAAAACAAAAATGAAAAAAAATACTCAAACAATCAAACAAGTTAAAAAAAAATCAAAATGGTTTAATCAACAAAAATGTACTTTTTCCATTCCCATTGATCTCTTTCTAAGTTCTCGAAGATTTGCTATTATTTTTTCTTGGTAAGAATTTCATATGCTCCTCACATTTCACAAATTTTTTCTGATGGAAACAACAAAAACACAAATGAAATGCGATGATGGTGGCCTCGCGACTCATAACGACTAGAGTTGCTAGTCTAAAGTCATGATGGATGGGTGCCACCATTAGTTCAATGCATCATAGGTTTTTATGAGGAACACAATGAAAATAGAACCCAATGTCATTATGATTGCTCGTGGCGACGAAGAAGACAAAACAGGAAGAGCCACTGTAGAGGGAGAACATAGTAACTCATCTTGCACAGAACCCACCGAAAACATCATCATCATGTAGCAACATGAGTTCTCGATCTCTGACATAGGATGTTGGTATGATCAATCATAAGTTTTCACAATTCAAAAACATTTGAATCAATTTGAATAAAAATATTTAAATAATTTTTCAATACAAGAAATATGGAAATGTATTGATGATGCATTTATACCTAATCAGTAAGGGATTGTATTGCATAAAATAATAATAATAATAATATAATAATAATTTTAGTATAGTCTAGGTGATTTAGATTTGAAATTATTGTCTGGAGAGCATTAAAGATGAAAAAGATATTAATCATTCATTTATATAATTTTGAAATATATGACCTACTTTATTTTTGTTGTCATCCACAAACCTTATCTTAATTGACCAAATATTTGAAATTGATTTCTCCATAAATAATTGAAGCTAATAAGTGATTGGGTGCATTAATTTATAAAAATTTTCATGATTAGTGTATTTATTTAATGTGATTAACTTTCAACTCATTTTACATGGATCAAATAATTATGATGTGTTAATTTTGTAGTCAATCAAAAATATTTCCTTAACTATAAAATTGGAGTCCAATGATTTGAATTTAAAAGGAGTAATAAACTGATTATACAAATAACTTAATTTGGCCAACCTTTATTTCTATAATTCCCTCACTTAATTTCAAAACTTTCAACCCTTTAAGTTTATATATTTCCTTCCATTACCTTTTTATATGTTCTGCCATTTTGTAGGAGAATTCGTCAATTATCACTCTAAAATCAACCCTTTAAGTTTGTTGTAGCTATAAAGAATTTGAATATTTGGGTCATGAATGGGGTTTCAGCAGATTCCTCATGCATTCTTCCGATTATTTATGAATAAGGTTTTTTTGCATATATGATGATTGGTGAGAATCATTTAGCACCTATACTTGGTCCTATGATCTCCTCCATGCAAATAATATGTTTTCAAATCTTAATAAAAGGTGCTAATAACTATTTCATTTCTCATGTATATGTTTGTCACATTTCGTTAATGTTTATGTTATCATGCAGGTGCTAAAGGAAGATACATGACCTAAAATTTTACGATGTGTCAATCCTAGTTGGCAAATAAAGCTCTAATTTTTTGTCATGTGTTAAATTTCTTATCTATTTTAATGTCATATGCTTTATAAATAAGGAAAAACTATAACACAACATTGATATGTCCACAAACGTGGACGACCCATATACAAGCACTAAAAATCAAATAAATAAATAAAAATCATTTAGCAAATAAAGAACAAAAAATGAATAACAATCCAGTGCTATGTTTTTAGGGGACTGACGTGGAACGTGTAGCAGAAGATTATTTGGAACGAATTGATCGTCAAAATCCCACACTATCAGCCTAGTTTTAATTGGACATAACTTTTGATCCAAACGTCAAAATCGTTACTACTATTTATCAACGCAAAACTCAAGAAGAGAGTGTCATCATGGTAAAGAGTTAACCCAATTAAGGTAGTTTTGAGACAAAAAAAATGTCATTTTTGCACTGTTTTAACTTTATTTTTAAATTTTTTGTCTTAATTTTTATCATTTATTTTGTAATTTACACGTCTAATTAGGTTTTGCCACCTTTAAATACATTTATTTTATAGTGTTTGAACATCACATTTTGAATAAACATTTCTAAATTTTGAATAAACATATCTATAGTTGTCATTTCAAATATTTATGCCAATTAATATTACTAGGCCTTAAACTTTGTTGTATGTTAAAGAGGCCTGAAATTACAACTCTGCCAAAGACACATCTTCTAATACATCTACTGCCAAATATTGTTTCTCATAAAGGGATCAGACTCTTCTAAAATAAGAGTGTAAAGTAAGTAAATTTGTATTATTAAAATAAATTAACGATTCAAATTATAAGATCTCAATATAAAATATTTTATTAAAATAATAAAATTTATTTTAATGGTACAAATTTACTCACTTCACAAGAGTCAAATCTCAATAATTGTACATAAAGATTGAAAGAACATCTGCATAGTATAAACAAATAAATTAATTAATTAACATTTGTTGTAGCTGTTGTTAATGGTATTATGTAACATGTTTAGTTTGTACTTATTTGTTTACGTTATTCCTTACACTTGATTTCTTCAATTGTACAAAAGTCAGGGTTAATTTCTTTTATTCATAGGCATTTTCTTTTTAATTAAGTTCATTTTAACTATTTTTACCTTTTTTGTATTATGTATGTGCATCACACGAGTGAAAGAACTAGTAATTTATAGACTTAGAGTTGTCAAATGATTTTTTTTAAACAATATTAATAAAAATTCAATTTTTTTTATGAAATTTTCTTCCAAAACAGTCACATCTATAATCACTTAGAGAGTGTTTGACTTGTTTTTTATTTTTCTTTTTTAGTTGATATATTTTTATTCATAATTACAAAAATGAAATTTTGTAATGCTTACAATCTCGGCACGTGAGCCAGAGTACCAAATACCAACAAACTAGTTTTATTTTTTATTTTTCAGATCATCTCCTTATTCGATGGGTGCGAGATTAATCTTTCGGGGTACAATGAGACGGCTAAGCGAAGATCCCTCCCAATAGTATCATTTCTATACATATGAATCTCAATATCGAATCTAAGATCACGTCCCAATGGTTTTTTTATTGTTAGTATACCAACAAATTATTTTTTATTCTCATGCAAATGCATAGGTTTCACGAGTGACACCTGCTTGTTTATGTGTTTCATAATGAAATACATTTTATTAGGCTAATATTTAATGTATATATCGAGAAATTTTTAGGTAGACATGGTCTATCACGTTATCATTTAAACACTCAAATCATTATTTCACGTGTGTAAAAGTATTATCAATAATTGATGTACTTTTATGATAATCTCTACTATCTTACACATGTCAAATAATTATTTGAATACCTATAATAAACTGTGCTCACCTAAAAATTACTCTTATATATCTTGAAATCATGAGTGAGTTAAGATAAGGACAAAACTTAAGTCCATTTCTTTATATCTATTACATATATTTTACCAATTAAATTATGACATGTGTGTAATTTATATTTATTAATGTTCTCTCTCTTATTCTCTTTTTTAAAAAATTACATACATGTCATAATTTGATTTGTGAGATAAATATAATAGATATAAAGAAATTGACATAAGTTTTGTCCTTAAGATAATAATTGAATTTTGAAACACTGATATATTATTTTATCTAAAATTTAAGAATTTTATTTGCCCAATGCATCATTAATCAAAAAGTGAATACAAAAAATCAAATGGACATCAAATAAATTATTAGATTCACAACATCTAACATGATTTATAAGGGCATATGTAACCTTATTACAAAAATGTGAAATATACCACAAACAAAACTAAAAAAAAATATTTTATCCTCTTATTAAATATTCTTATTAATTCTTTTAATTATTAAATAAAAAAAATATTAAATATTTTTTATGTTTTCAAGATTTAGATGTATTTACTTTTTTATTTAATATTTTTTTATAAAATATTATAATGATTATTAAAAAGAACTTATAAAAGAATATAACATTACTCAACTAAAAAAATTAATATGCATAATGTAAAACATCTCTAAGAATCGATCTATTATAAGAGGAGAGAGGCCCTCCTAAACATTGTGTGCATTACTTTCAAGAAACCTCCTCTTAAATCCAAGCTCCTCTGCAAACCTTAAGCCTTTCTCTACCTACGATATCAATTCGCTCATAAGAAGTTCTATATACTCCAAAAAAATTTTAGCTTTGCTTTTATAGAATTGCACATGTCAATCTCGATGAAAACGCCCACACCATATGAATTATTTTCTGATAAAATTTTCATGTCTACATTAATCTTAAACATATTTACCGTTAGGATTTGCCACCTCTTCATTATGTCTAAGCTTCACCCTAAACTTGAGCAATAACCACGTACTTCGTGGAAGGCTTTCAAATAAATAGACACCGACCCCAATACGTGCAGGGTTTGTCAAAGTGCCTCTGCCCTCAAAGCGTTATTCCTTTCACTCCATCCTTACTTATATCATATTTAATTTGACATTTATTGAACATTGATTAATTACTTAGAGAATATTCATTTATAATATTTATTAAACTTGTTCTGGATCGTTTATGGGCGAATTCTAAGGTGCACTCTCTAAAGGAAGGTATACCATACACCACTTAATTTAAGTCATTAATTTAATTATAAAAATAATCAATAACTTGGATTAAGTACAAGAAACTTGTTAAGCGGTTTTTTTTGTTTTATATATATATATATATATATATATATATATATATATATATAGAGAGAGAGAGAGAGAGAGAGAGAGAGAGAGAGAGAGAGAGAGAGAGAGAGAGAGAGAGAGAGAGAGAGAGAGAGAGAGAGAAAAGATCAAGATTACACCAATAGTGTAAGTCTTTTTTGACTTACACTTATTTTCACCGTTTGTTAGATTCACTTTCATCTAATGGTTACTTTTAACGAAATAATCTCAATCATTAGATGAAAGTGGATCTAACGATTAAAAATGAGTGTAAGTCAAAAAGACTTATACTTGGTAGAACCGATCCCCCTCATATATATATATATATATATATATATATATATATATATATATATATATATATATATATATAGGAAGATCAATTTACACCAAAGTGTAAATCTTTTTTGACTTACACTCATTTTCAATCGTTAGAACCACTTTCATCTAATGGTTACTTTTAATGAAATCACCTCAACCATTAGATGAAAGTGGATCTAATGGTTAAAAATGAGTGTAAGTCAAAAAGATTTATCCCTATATATATATATATATATATATATATATATATATATATATATATATATATATATATATATATATATATATATATATTTTTTTAGTTCTATTTTTTTATGATTTTTTCGGTCACCGCTTGCCGTTAGCCGGCCATCACCGCCACCGCTCGTCGACCACCAACAGTCGTCACCACTTTTTTTAAGGTTATACTGTTTATTTTTTTAAGTTACACAACTGTATAAATAATACCAGTTAAAATAATACTAGTAAAAATTGTATCAGTCTTTTATTTTTTTAATAAACAACTATGTATACTGAAAATTTTATAAATTTTAACTGGTAATATTTACACATATTGTAAGATTTTCAATATGCACAGTTATTTATGAAAAAATATAAGGAGTAATACAGTTTTAACTGGTAATATTTACATAATTATGCAACTTTAAAAAATAACAGCACAAGCCAATAGTAAACAGTAATTCTGGTAGGTGAACAGTAATT
Organism: Ormosia emarginata; assembly: GCA_029884605.1. Taxonomy (NCBI): domain Eukaryota; kingdom Viridiplantae; phylum Streptophyta; class Magnoliopsida; order Fabales; family Fabaceae; genus Ormosia; species Ormosia emarginata. The sequence continues at coordinate 27,159,056 of JAQQTP010000080.1, read as the reverse complement.
CCGGTGTGTGAACAATGATTCCGGTAGGTGAACAGTCATCCAGACAAATTTATTGGCTATGAACAGCGATTCAGCCGTCGGTGAACAGTAAAATCTGCCGATAATGAACAGTAATTCCGGTAAAATCTCCGACGGTGAACAATAATTCCGCTGGTAGTAAACAGTGATAACCTAAAAGAAATGTAACCTGCAAAAAAAAATATAACCTGCAATAGCAGGTTATGTCAATGGTGTATGGTGCACCATAGCAATGGCCTTGGTTATGAGCCTATAAAACTGAAGCAACCTGACTCGTCAAACTGTCCTTTAGACGTGCGAAACACAAAGAGCTACTCGCCAACTAAGCATGGTCCCTCCCTGATAGAAAATAAGAGACACCACTCCACTCAAAAGGAAGGGACACACTATACAAAACAACAATTTCTTGCCCTGCAGAGGGGCAGAGCACAATTCGTACACACTAATACGCTCATACCCCTTACACCTTTTATACCTTATACCTCCCTATATAAAGGCTCGACAAGAGGATAAAAGTACGCATGAATCTCATTACATAATATCTTTCTCATGCAGTCACTGACTAGCGTCAAAATGAATTTTGTAAGTCCCACTCCCTCGCTCTTGTTGTTGCCGCGCCACGAATGAATCAATCATCGCTTACCTTCTCAGGTAATTCTCAAAACTCTGTTATGAACAAAACTCAAGTTGATATTTATTAAATTCAAGTCAATTTTATTAAGTAACATATATAAATTTTAAAAACGTAAATTTTTTTTTTATGTATCATGAAAGTGGTACATTAATTAAATGAAAACATAGTAAGTGATACAGAAAATAGATGTGTATTGTTAGATTAAATTTATAATTGCTTTTACATAAAATCTAAATTGTTGATAGTATTATGCTCGGTAAGATATTTTATTTGTTATTATGAAACTGAATTCATGTGAATAATATGTTTATTTAATTTAAATTATAGATATGTATAATTTTGTCTAAAACTAATGGAATTTTTTTTTATCATAAATCAATGAGAGTTAGCTTAATTACGTGGACTAAACAGTATTAATAAAAAGGATGGTAAGACATTTATAAGTATCACCGTAAATATTCACTAAAACTTGTGTAGTATGCCTCCAGACCTTAAAATGAAGCAACCTTCAATCACCTAAACTTTAGTTTTTTTAAAAAAAATATTGTTATAACATATGATGTGGGATCCTTTTTATTTACTTATTTTCCTGATCTGACCTCTTTTTGCTGGACCCCTTGAATAGCAATCAGAGGGCACATGGTTTCCTTGTATCTGATTTTTTTTTGGTCTACGTTTCCTAGCATCTCACTGATTTTACTTGAGTGCTTTTGCTTTTGAGCATGTGGACCCGTCTAAATGAAGTTTTGGGCCTTTGGCAGTTGCCCCTTGCCACTTGCTACCAAGAATTGTTGTAAAGCAATAAAGCACAAAGAATGCTTTGGTGGATCATGTGGATTATTGCGAATATTCCAATTTGTACACTACTAACTTTGCATGTTGTTATAAAAAAAAAAAACCATTGGATGTTGTTGTTCTCCAGCAAATGATTTGTCATACTGACTTTTAATTATGTTATATTGCCTTGTTTGGATTTGTGAAATGGAATTGTCCTGGGTATTGACATGGACCTAGGTCAGTATGACTCGATAAGTAAGAAGGGAATTTGCTGGAAACTTACAGGTGAGACAACAGCAAAGTCAATGACACTTAGGCAGGTCAGCAGAATGGTCGCAAAGTGCAGTTAGTATGAGTGTTTGACCGAAAATGGAACATGTCTAGTCTAGATTATCAGGCCGATTTATATAGATGATATGAGTACTGACTCCTCAGATACCTATCGTTCAGGCCATTTAGGGTCCCGAATGTTACGATTCGTTATATGTTCGATCATTAAGACGTGAAGCCGTTCACAACGTTGGTCATGATGGTGTCGGCCGGCCAATGACCGTTGGGGGATCATATTAAGCACACATTTAGCAAATCGTTTTCTGTTAGGGCATTAGACCAGTCGGATCCTACAAGCAGGATCCCGGTCGGGTTGACCCGAATACTCCTAGGCTATTGTTCCGAAATAAGCCTGCCTAACAAATGAGGTTCTATGGTCGGCCTGTATAGATTTACAGTAGGCCTATTATGTCCTAGGCATGGGACATTCCACAGTCCCTCAACTTGGTCATATGTAAAGATAAGCCGAGCTTAAGGGTGATCGAATGAGAAAAGGGATTGTACGATCCAAAAACCATGTTTTAACATGAAGAAGCCAAGGTCCATTTTGCAAAGATGACTCTGCAGAGGTCTCTCTACATGCACAGTGCTGTAATGCAGGTCTTATTATCCTGGTTATAATTTTAATTTTATAAACAAATCAGAATGGGCTCCTTAATTCATCTCTCACTTTTGCAAGCATAGGAAAACATCAGAGAAATTAGGGGTACTGAGTTTTCATGTTACAACATGGTTTGATTAGCATGAGTTTAAAACCATGAATAAGTACTGCCAGCCCTATTTGAATGGGGAGGAGACCGACCCGAGAAGGATCTGATATATTGGAACGGACAACTGCACAAATGTACATGTTTGAGTAACCCATTTAAACTTTTCTTGTTAAATAGACATAGAGCCATATATATGCTAGTAGTTTAACAGTAGTCATGTGTAACCATCACCAGTCCCAAAATATGGATGACTTAATCATTACTTTGTGCTGCGTTAAAATTAACAATAGAAAATTCACTTAAAAATCCTGAGGAAAATCTAAATACTCATTGTTCATGTTGATTGATGAAGTTTATGCCAAGGCTCGGCAAGTTCACCCTTAAAAAAGTATTTTGTCAACATTTTTGTTGCATATAGGGTTGCAGCCATCAACCATCTGTCCTGGAAGCTAGTGTTCCACCCTAGATCTTGATTATGATTGTTTGAATATTAAAATTGATTGTAACAAACAAAAAATTGCTGAGAGATTTTTAATGTAGATTACTCCATGGCCTTAATTTGAGATCGAGACACTTAATTTGAATTGTCATGCATTTTGGTCAGCTACTTTCACATTCATATTTAAAACCCAACATTGTTTATTATGGTTTAATTTAGGTTCAAAAATACCCATTGAAGAACACTTCTCAATTTGATACTCTCTTTCGTCAACCAGAGATTTCATATATGAGTATGAACGTTGCTCAGTATCTATATTAAGAGCAAGCTCTTGGCTAGCAAATGGCAACTCCAAAGATAAAGAGCCAGCAGGCTGTGTTCTCATCTGCATAGAGATCGTAGAAAGTACTAGTGCAACACTTCTTAGGTCAGTTGAGTGGCAGCATATATATCACTTGGAGATGATGGGAAGCGGCCCTCAGAACCTGACTTTGAGCCATCTGAAGCATTTGAACTAGTGGAAGGTGCAGAATTAAGAGAATATATTATGTGCCCTTTTGTTACCTACCTGCACAGAGAAACTGGACTACTAGGAAGACTATCAAGTTGGGATGAGCAACTATTCACAGCAGTCTCACAAAACCTTAAGTTAACTGAGTATTCTAACATAGGTGAATATTGTTAAGACATCTCATCCCTAAAGTAGGTTCAACCAAAAAATATATCAATGATATTCTTATCCATTTTTTTCATATCATTTTTTACACTTTTCTTAATACTATTCATCATATATACTTTTTTATATCACTTTCTCTCACTAAATCACACACCCTTAAAAAGAGTTTCAACAGGACATACACCTCTAAAAGAAGTGTATGATTAACATTTTCTAAAATATATATATATTGAAGTGGATTCAGATAGTACCTAAGATAGACACGTATACGGTGGTTTTCTCATTGCGCAACTGCTGCCAAGCGTACTGAACTAGGGGTGGATACCTGCAAAAGGTACTCCAACGCTCAAGTTAGACTATACATATAGAAGACAGTCTGTATATCAGAGGAGATGCATACCTGAGACCTGACAGTGCATTTATAAGAATGTTTTTGGGTTTGTGCAATGCATTTATTTAAGATTAGTATCCATTAAAGATTATGATATATTTTAACTAATTTTCCTATATGTGTGGGATAATTAGTGTACATATCCATTAAGGATTCTGTGAGGGATTCGTGCCTAATAAATAGACAGATATACTCATCAAGATAGCGCATAGTAATATCTAAGTATTATTCTGGCGAGCCGGGTTGCTCCTGATATTGACACAAAATCTCGGTCTAAAACAGTTGCCCTCAGCTTAGTGCTTAGATGAGACAACTAAGTGTCAAGGTACCCATGTTTAACAGGAGCACATGACATACAGTGAACAAAGGGATCCAAGTCAGAGTTAATACTAGATCTCACGATATTTTCTAAAGGGCCGAGGTTCGTCATATATAATATGCCTCCAGGGTTGACGTGCAAGACTAGGATCCGAGTTGGATTGCTTTGCTTACGTTGCCATTCCGCCTTCTGAGGTATGTCATATGTTGCCCTCTTGTCTTGGATCCATCACCAATCACTTTGGTATTTAGGATGCCACGTGACTTGGGTATAAGAAACCTTGTTCGGGGTCCATTACCAATCACTTTGGTATTCAGGATGTTACGTGACTTTAATATAGAAACCTTGTCTGGGGTCCATTACTAATTGCTTTGGTATTTAGGATGTTACGTGACTTTGGTTTAGAAACCTTGTCCGGGGTCCATTACCAATTACTTTGGTGTTTAGGATGCCACGTGACTTGGGTATAAGAAACCTTGTCCGGGATCCATTACCAATCGCTTTGGTTTTTAGGATCCATAGTGACATTGGTATAGAAACCTTGTCCGAGGTCCATTACCAATTGCTTTGGTATTTAGGATGCCACGTGACTTTGGTATAATAAAACTTTATCGGGGATCTAATACCACTTTCTTAGTGTGTAAGATCCACTCTATCGGGGATCTAATACCACTTTGTTAGTGTGTAAGATCCACTCAGATGTGTTTTATTGTTAACGGTCCTTGGTTGGGGTCTTTTAGAGCTTTCGGTCAAGTGCTAGAATTTTCCCAGGGTAGTGTTTTTCCTTTGTAAGACCTGTTTAGCGTAAGACGACTCGCGCTGAGTACCATGATTACTTGGGATGCCGTAGTATCCTTTGAAGACAAAGTGCTTCCATAATGATTGGGGCAGATCAAACACAAAGTAAACTAGGAGAATAAGCCTTAAAAGGCACTTAACTATAGTACTTCCTAAGTTTGTTTGCGTTCTAGAAATTCTTCACTAGCTTGCCAATTAGTGTTTTCAAGGTGTAAGCTTCTTTGCCAGTGCTAAGCTCAATTCGGTATGGATCTTCCCAATTTGAGGTTAACTTCCCTTAGGAGGCATTCCTTCCTCCGATGTCAGCTCTACAAAGAGCTAGGTCGCCTGACTGGAATTTTCTTGGAATGACCTTAAGGTTATACCAGGCCGCGAACTCCGGTTACTTCTTAGATCTGTCCGTCTTCCACGATTTTCATTGTTGCGAAAGCTGCGAATATATTTCTGTAGCCGTCCCTCTTCGTTCAGGGACTTAATAACATCACGGAGTTAGTAGCAGTCTTCTGTTTCGTGGCCATAACTTTTATGCCACCTACAGTATTTCGAATGGTCCTTCTAGGACTAGTTCTTCAAAGGTGGTGACCTCTTAATATCTTGGAACTCGGTTTAAATGACTTCCTTCAAGATTGTCTCTCGAGGAGTGTTCAAATGAGTGTACTCAAAATATTTGGGCTGGTAACGTTCACTCTTAGAGGAGTCATGAGGCTGGTTAGAGTTCTTGTTCTTTTTCTGATGGACAGGTTCACTTTTCTCCAGGCTCTCTTTAGCCTTGGTAATCTCCTCTAGTTCGACGTATTTATCCTCCCATAGGTAGAATTCATTTAGGCTTGCCGGCTTTTTTTTTTGCCAACAACCGAAAAAAGTTTGAGCTAGTTCGGAGACCATTACTGGCATAATGGAGGACTATCCCGTCATCCATATTTTCTATACTGACGCACGCGTGACTGAATCTCTTGATGTATTCACGCAATAATTCATTACTCTTTTGGCAAATTCCAAAAAGAGAATCAATCAATTTTGGGCGTTCCTTGGCGGTGGTGTAGTGTAGCAGGGAACGTTGTGTGAGGTCTTCCTAACTTGTAATTTTTGTCAGTAAAGTGACGAACCATCGGAGAATGTCTTTCTTCAAAAAGAAAGGGAAAGCCCGGTACAACAATTCTGGGGTGTGTCCGTAGAGCTGCATGGACTGAGTGTAGGTGTCCAAGTACTCCTGAAGATCTATCGTCTCGTCATAAGGCTCTAAATTGCTCCGAGGTTTGAAATTCCTTGGGACCCTGTACGCCATCAAAGCATCCAAGAATTGTTACTGGCGGCCTGGGGCCGGGGTGTTGTTTACAATAACCTCGTCGCCAGCATGCTGTGCTCCTTAGTCATTACGGACTACATCCCGCTCTCCATCATCATTGTCCGCCCTCATAGATCTTTCAAGACCTTCCAACCGATGACGTTGTTCTTCCAACCAACGTAGTTGATCTTTGATTAGTGCAGTTTGTTGGTGCAATAACTCTAGAAGATCGTTCCTCGTCATCTCAAACTAGACGTTATCCTCATAGTGGGATGCATGGTCTGCATCGTTGTTTGGGATCCTTAGACGTACGCGCACAGGGATTCTTGTTCCTTGGTTTGCATTGTTGGCTTCACCACTAGAAAAGACAAGCCTGTCCCAGATAGAGACCCTTCGCGAGGGGGCGGAGGCCGAAATTTCGTGCCCCTCGCTGAGAGTTTCTACGACAACGGGTCTATTTCTAGTGGTGGAGGTTTCTGGCGATGCAATAGAAGGAGGGTCGCGCTGTGCCGCTGGGCCCTGTGCTTGACCAGGGGCAGCGTGTGCAACGCTTCCTCTCCTTTGGTTTTGCCTCGTACTCACCATGATTGAAGTGAGAATAGAAGTTTAAGGAGTCCTACTGTGAGCGTCAATGTTCTGAAGTGGATTCAGAGGGTACCTGAGATAGGCACGTATACAGTAGTTTCCTCCTTGCGCAGCTGCTGCCAAGCGTACTGAACCAGGGGGTGGATACCTGCAAAGGCACTCTGACGCTCAAGTTAGACTGTGCACATAGAAGGCAGTCTGTATATCAGAGGAGATGCATACATTTGAGACCTGACAGTGCATTTATAATAGCATTTTTGGGTTTGTGCAATGTAGTTATTTATGATTAGTATCCATTAGAGATTATGATCCATGTTAACTAATTTCCCTTTTAACTAATTTTTCTATATGTGTGGGATAATTAGTGTGCATATCTATTATGGATTCTGTGAGGGATTCGTGCTTAATAAATAGACAGATATGCTCATCAAGATAGCGCGTAGTAATATCTGGGTATTATTTTGGCGAGTCGGGTTGCTCCTGATGTTGACCCAAAATCCCGGCCTATAACAATATATATAAAAGATTTTCTAAGGATTGGATTGTATAACAAATTTATTTAGACAGAAGACTGCTTGCAGTTCACTATTGGGGCTTTCAAATTATCATTTTCTATAAATGTCTACTTATCTAGCTCATAAGTTAGAATAAAGCACGGTGAACAAAAATAAACACAATATATGGGGGATTATTTATTAGAATCAAGTGACATGAAATAAAAAAAAAACACGGATTCACCTGTATCTAGATTCTAGAGTGAATCCACATCTACCTATCCAAGAACCAAGATTGGAATGGAATCTAGTTTGACTAGAACCGTCAAAATGGGTCAAGTCCGATGGGTCAACCCAAATAACCTGACAAAATGGACGGATTGAGCTAATAAAATACTAGTCAAAAACTTACATGGCACAATTTGGCCCAGCTCGAATAGGTTGAACCCGAATGGACCGGGCCAACCCAACCCGAATACATTACATAAGGTTGAGCTGGACTAACAAAATGTCATCTCGAAACTTACATGACCTAATCTGACTCGACTCGAAAATGGTCCAGCCCGAATGGATCGAGCCTGACCGGACCGGCCTGACCCATTTTGACAGCTCTGAGTTTAACACATTCATAGTTACCAGAAACATGATATACGGGGAGACGCAGTACGGGTGCGAGGACGTGATATGCTACTTATCTAAATATAGGATATGTTGAAAATAGACTTAGTCGGTATGCTATTTAGAATCATAGTACACTTGAATAAATTTTTTTGATTCTTAATAATATATAAGCCTAAAAATCCATGTCTTATATTGGGCAAAGGCTAAAAAATGTTTAATTCAATATGATGGTGGGGAACATGGTCTTGGCCCAAAACTATATAAGCCTATACTGTTTTAGTATTACATGGGCCCAATCTAAGATACTACATAAGTCCTTTTTTTAAATATAAAAAAACTTTATTAAAGTTATGCGTTTTGATGTGAGGGTAATTCTTAAAAAATATATTAAATTTTTCAGACTTAAATTAATCAAACTCTGCGTTTTGTTTTCTTTCTCATCTGCACCTCCCTCCCACATTCTTTCTCTCTGCCACTTCATCTTCATGGCAGTCATAACTGTGCATCGCAACAATGACTCAAAAAGCTAGCTGCTGCACGGCAACTAAGGAGGGATTCATCGTTTTTTACGTTCTGATACGCGTGTCACCGCGTTTCGAGACGCAAACGTTTTGCGTTTTGATACACACGAACTAAAACGCGGTTCGTTGGGAAGGTGAGCGTTTCTGGTAACTATGGACACATTCATGCTTTCCCAGACAGACTTCTCCAATTTCTATTGTTAATAAGTCTGTTCATAGTACAATTTATTATTATGCTTTCTATAAATCTTTTGGAGCAACCCTTAGCTATGTCAACAACTCTTTCATTCAAGTTCCTATCCATACCTACTTCGTACATTACCTCAAATAGTCCAAGTAAGGTGAAATAGGAGGCACAATAGTAAAAAGGTGTGTTGAACCACATAAAATGATGGAACTCCCATGGTCTACAAGGTTATGTTTAAGGAGTATCAACTGGTTCCTATTATCAATTACTCTATGCTATGAGTCTAAACCCTTTAGGGCACATAAGGCTCTATAGCGATACAATAGGTTAATTTGCTTGAGGCAAAAGCAGTGAATGGTGGATGTATCAAAATGTCATTTTGGAGGCTGAGCACACACAAATATGGTCCTTCTACCTTCTTCAGGCTTGGAGTTTCTTTTGTCAATAAAACTATAATGAGGTAATTTTTAATAATTCTCTTTCATTCCGGAATAGCAAAGGGATCATCATTCCCAACACCTATGAGCATCAAAACTAGATGGTTGATAAACAGCTTGAGCTAAGACGCCATGAAGCACTACGGTGAAAATAGTTTCCAGCTCTTGTGTAGCTGCAATTAGTTGTACCGAACTATTTTCCTGTCCAACGAAAATCATAAAACATTTATTGGATTGGAACGGCTATAATGATGATCTACATGTTTTTACCCACACTATCAAGCAAGAAGGAGAAGTCTGAGAATGACTGGCGGGAGATTCCTTGAGATTATGTGAATATGTTGCGTCCAACTCATCTAAAGCGATGGACTTTGATTAATTGGGAACAAGGGTTGGGAGGTGCGGGTATTCAGTTTTCTAAGTACGCTCAATTTTTCTCACAAATTAGCAAGCAGAGAGAAAAGGCATAACAGCGTTATCAATATCAGAGCGAGCTTGTTGCCTGAGAAAACGGACACAGAGATATGCAGATGTTTTCTTCGGTGTAGGTTATGATCGTAGACCCGCATCTTTTGCTTGAGTCAACATGTATTGCCAAGGAGCTTTTTTCTTTTTCTTTGTTGGTTGAAAAGAGAGAGAAAGAGAGAGAGAGAGAGAGAGAGTCTATTGGGTATGTCGGGGACAAGACATGCAAATTGGGTTTTGGGCATCTTAGGTATCAGTTCTGTTCACTTTTCTTGAATATGGGCTTCTTTGATAATGTTCCTGTGATTTAATTTTGATCCATGTACAAAAATGTATTATATTATCATTCAATAATGTTTTATTAGATTATTGAAAATTTTTGACTATTACATTTATCATTATATAAAAAGTTTAATTATTTTAATGATATACAAATACATTATTAAATGATAATATAATTTTTTTATATTAACAATATATATCAAATTTAAACTCATGTTATTAACCTTAGATAAACAAAAGTGAACTTAAAAAAAAACAAATATATAAATATGTGAAATATCTTTAACACAAAATACAAAGTTAAAAACAAATTTAATGGTATGTCAATAGTTGCTACCCTTAAGGGTCTATTTGGCATTATGAAGAGAAAGGAAATGAAAGAAATACAATAGGAGAAGAAGAAGAAGAGGGCAATGGAGGAGATATTACTTCCTTGTTTGGTATTATCTAACAGAAAAGAAAAGAAGTTTCCTTTCTTTTATTAGGTTTGATGAAGAAAAATAATTGAAATGCATGTAAATAAATATCAAATTAATTTATTACCGTTAAAAACTAATAACATGATAAAATCATTATATAATATGGGGCCTATAATATTTAATATAAAGAAATGGTTTTTAATTTACCTTTTTAATTATTTATTCACATTGTTTATTATTTTATGATTAAATAACAAGTAATTAAATAAAAATTGATATTAATTTATTTATTATTGTGTTATATATAATTAAATATTCAAATTTTGAAGTGACAATATTTTCTCTTAAGGGATTGTGTTTATTAATTAATGAAAAAGTACACCAACAATTATGTGTATAGAAAATAATGAAAATAATAATAATTAGTGAAATAAATACACCAATAAGTATATGTATATAATAGAGACCGATTGAAAATAGGTGAGACCCCCCAAAAACACAATCAATCCCATTCTTTTCCTTCTCTTTGTTTAAATGATTTCAAACAAGTAGTAGACCCACTCCTTAACCTTATTTCCTTTCCTTTCACTCCAACATGGATACTGGACCATATCGCCCGAACATTTTAACGACCAAACATTTTATCGACCATCCAGGGACCAAGCCCCTCTATATATGGGCTGGGAGAATAGACATAATTGAGCTGATCCGTTATCGACTTATTCGGAGCTTGGCCTATCAATTGTGATACCCAAGCTGGGGGACTGTGGACCGTACTGGACTGACCTACCACCTACCTTTTTGCATCTGCAGTCTTTAGCAGACCCATCTCTAGTCGTTAAGCCCAAACCAATCCTAGTCAAAACTGATTGAGGTCATATGGAGCGAATCTGGTTTACCCGGATTCAAACATACAACTTAGTGACAATTTGCACGTACTCAATTCTCTTAAGCTAAGTCATTGGTAGGACAGTGACATGTTAGGTCCAAGCGAAACGTACACCTAACGTTCAAATTGCTTAATGGCCTTGCGTCAGGCAGGCGCCATAAGACTAGCCTCGACAACCTTTCTTATACTGCTTTGGCCTCCTGAGCCAACCATTTTCTATTTTGCACCCTAAATACCTTAGCCTAGCGTCCTAACCTATCCATTCACTGGTTAACTTAGGTCCCTAGTTGTCCTTGCCACCACCTTCTTCACAGGTCTCCGACAAGCCTCCCCGGTCCTCGGACTTAGGTTCTGGTCACTATATGGAATATCTGACACCCACTGTGGGGCAAGGTAAAACGTTCCTACCCTATAACTTGCATAAAACAATCAACCCAACCAACCATGGTGACAACCAGGAACAACGCCAACAACGAAGCTAACAACCAAGAGAATACCCAACCTATTAATACTTAACCAATCAATGCCCAACCCGCCAATCCATCAATGCCAACAATCCAATCCTTCAAACCCTTCTTGATGTTATCTGAGGCCTCTAGAATCAGAATGAAAGAATGGAGGCAAGAATTAATCGAATTACCAATAGAGAAGCTCGTTGGGAGAACCAGAAGAACTGGAGAACGAAGTAGAAAGATGAAGGAAACTCTTTGATGATCAATAGAGAAACCTCACTGTCACTCCCTAAGTCACCAACCCCACACTTCATGTCTAAACTAGAAAACTTAAGGCACCGGTGGAGGTAAAGAAAATAAAACAATAGAAACTAGAAATGCAAATGCAGAGGAAAAAGAAAAAAGGGTACATGATTTGAAGAAGTCTCAGTGAAATGAAACTAAAAGTCCCTGAAAGAATTTGTTGAAAGCAAGAATGCCAAAAGGGTTTGGATAAAGGGGGAGCCAAGGAAACTGAAAGTACGAAAGATGGTAAATGAACTAAATGGGTGGAGTGCTTTTTTTAAAACTAAGTGGAGAAAAAATTGCCAAGATCGAACGATAGAAAATACAAGATTCTGTGTGTAAGGAAATCACCACTGTAGAAACAATCCTACGTTGGAATTTCAAAAGACCTATTTGATGGTTGATAGGCATTGTTCCCAACTGTACCTAATGCATTAAATAGAAGTGAAAGATGTGACGGTGCTCCCCTTTAATATGTGACACATGGCACAACGCATTCTTCGAAGAACCTAAGTTACACAAAAAACGAGATAAAGTTACAGGGGCATCAAGTACCGTTCAGGCTGAACATGAACCGACCTGCCTTAAGCTCGACCCATCTTTATAGATAGTTGAGCTTGAGGGGCTATAGACCATTTCGGCCGAACATGAACCCAATATGCCTTAAGCTCGATCCCATCATCATAGATAGTCGAACTTGGGGGGCGATGGACCATACTGACCAAACATTTTACCGACCATCCAGGGACTAGGTCTTTCTATATATGGGCTAGGAGAACGGACCTAATTGGGCCGATCTGTTATCGACATATTTGGAGCTTGGCCTATCAATTATGATACCCAAGCTGGAGGGCTATGGACCGTACTAGACCGACCTACCATCGACCCTCTTGCATTCGCGGTCTTTAGCAGGCCTATCTCAAGTCGCCAAGCAACTAATTCAGGTCAAAACCGAACAAGGTCATATGGAGCGAATCTTGTTTACCCAAATTCGAACATACAACTTAGTGACAATTTGCATGTGCTCAATTCCCTTAAGCTAAGTCATTAGTAGGACAGTGATAAGTTAGGTCCAGGTGAAATATACGCCCAACGTTCAAATTGCTTAATGGCCACATGTCAGGCAGGTGCTGGAAGATTAGCCTTGACAACCCTTCTTATTACTGCTTTGACCTCCTACGCCAGTCATGTTTCATTTTGCACCCTAAATACCTTATTCTACTAACCTAGCATCCTAACCTAGCCATTCACTAGCCAACCTAGGTCCCTGATTGTCCTCGCTACCACCTTTTTCATAGGTCTCTAGGGAGCCTCTCCACTCCTTAGACTTAGGTTTTGGTCACTGTCCGGAATAGACACCAAACAAAGTCTAATAGTCATTTATTTTTAAATTTTATGTACTCGCTATGATATCTATAATTATTTTTTCTATTGATTTTTTTCCTAGAATTTCGTTATGTAATTGTTCTATTATGTTGAAAGGTTTGATTGATGTTAACTTTTTGAAGGGATTAATTCGTTGAAGGACTATGATGATTAATTCGTTTATATATATATATATATATATATTTTAGTTAGAAGAGTTTTTATTGTGAAAGAGTGAGAGGAGTAAATCTTGACCATACAACTATACATAGATGGTTAAGATTAAAAGTTACTTAAAGGTCATGTGACTACTTAAAAAAATTATATGCATTTATGTTCTAATCTTGATCATTCATGTAAGATCTGATGATCAATATTTACTCATCTCACATCTTTCAATAAACATTTCTCTCACCAGATATGCTCCTTGTATATATATATTCTTTTTTTTTTCTAAATTTCATAGGAAGATCCACAATATGGTGTAAGAAAGGTAAAAGTAAGTGAAAGTGAATTTAACTCAATACCAAGTCATCTCTAAAAAAGACTTTGTATCATTTGAACTAAAGACTCTTTATTTTTTTTTGTTACATATTTGAACTAAGACTCTGCTTCGTCAAATCATAGTATTTGTCAATACTTTAACTCGCTTATAATTCATTTGCTAAAACAATAAATCATAGTATTTGGTCAATTCGTTTATAATTTTTAACTTCTCAGAGAAATTTTAATTAATACTTCAACCATCTTATGTATATTTTAGACAATCAACATGGTTGTTGTCGTGATTCTTTGGTTGTTTTGTTATATACCTATTCCACTTTGAAATATTTAACTACAAGAAATTTACAAAAATAATATGAAAATTTAAGGAAAATTTTATTTTAATTTGAAATTTAAGGAATATTTTATAAGTTAATTATTATGTTGTTATCATTATTCTTTGTACTTTTCATTTTTATGCTACACATGATATTTTGTATAGGTACTATTCCATCCTGACTCTGAGTCGTAGGTCAAAAGATCATTAAAGACTTGTTAGAGGCCTATGAGGAAGGTGATAGTGTGGACTTCACGGGACCTAGGCTGGCAAGGCGAAAATGCTTGGTCATATTATTAGGGTATTTTGGTGTAATGTCTAGGTAAAAAGTGGAATATGTCTGGCTTAGGAGGCCAGACGAGTATAAAAAGGGCTCCCGAGGTTATTTCTAGGGATGTAATTAGATCAGTTTAATTCGATTTTTAGATAAAAATAAATCTGAACAAATCAAAATCAATTGGTTCAGTTTTCGTATTTTTTTATAGTCAAATCTGAATCAAACCAAATCGAACATTTACAGATTAGTTTGGTTCAGGTGATCAGGTTGGTCATTTTTTTATATACAAAAATTAGTTAAATAATTAACTTTCTATAGCAAAAAAAAATAAACTTATGAAAGAATTTCTAGAAATAAAATCAAACTTATTTATCTCAATAAACACATTGCAAAGTACAACAAATAGACAAAGTTCAAACAAACAAACATATGCATTTAAGTGCTCATTAAATTTGCATAACTACATATTTTGTAGCCATGATGAAGTTAATTTCTTTTCTAACATATCAGTATTTGTGAGGGAAACATAGGTAAATTTGTGTGATTATTTGTTTGCTGGTTTTGAACAACCTATTATTGCTTGTTGTGGATATGGAGGTCCACCGTTGAACTATGACAGTCAAGTTTCTTGTGGGTTAACAAAGATCTTGAATGGGACCACAATTACAGTAAAAGGTTGCAATGATAACACTTTGTATGTAAATTGGGACAAGATTCATTACACTCAGGCTGCAAATCAATATGTGGCATCACAAATTCTCACTGGAAATTACTCAGACCCTCCAATATGTTTATTGTTATAAGATAAGGAAACTACAGATCTCTAAGGCACATGTTTAGGGATGCGGGTTGCTAATCTTTTTTAAGGTAAGAAAATACTTCAAGCAGGCTAAGATCCTAAGAATTCAAAAGTCCCACTTCATGTCTTGCCCTTGTATTACACAAGTCTACTATTTAATCAACTTGTGCTTGTTTCACATCCCTACAGCACGACAGATCAAGGATAAAAAAAATTATAAATATTCACAATGAATAAACTATGTACTATGCAATTGAACCTACAGACAGAGAAATCCTAAACTCTAAATCTTTCTCTTTCCTCACTCTCATAGCTTCATTAATTTGCTCCACGTTACTTCTAAAAGCTAAACATAGAAATTTCACGCTACACTTCTAGACGACAGTGAAGCATACCACAGAATGCTAAAGATTTTCCATTTTCACCTGCTACTATGTCTCCGCAAGAGCAAGCAATCAAGTTATAATCCCCCAATATGTTTATATATGTAGTTAAAAGGGTACAAACCTATGGTGGGTGAGCTGTGGCGAAGCAGATCTGACTTGAGCAACCTGAGCTATGACGGTGGTGAGCTGCTGTGACGTTGGTGGGTGATCTGCGGTGAGCTGTGGCAGAGCAGATCTAGCCTAAGCGATCTGAGCTGTGACAGTGGTGAGCTGCGGTGAGTTGTGGCCTAAACTGTGACGGTGGTGGGTGAGCTGTGAAGATGATGGGTTTTTGTCAAGAACCGAAGCTTATGGGTTATGGCAGAGGTTTCTGCGTTGAATGAAAGTTTTGGAACCCGGATATGAACCTTGATGTAGCATAAATTACAACATATATATATATATATATTAAAATTTCAAATCAAAGAACCAAACCAATTAAACTTTATTCGATTCGGATTTTACCCAAACTAATCAATATACCCAAACTAAACCGAACAAATGTAATTTGTTTAGTTCAGATTGATCAGATTGGTCGGGTTATCCGAACTAATTTACACCCTAGCTACTTCCATGGCAATTGCCTGTCGTGAGGCAATTAGGAAATTCAGATGTTAGACGTGCGTTATGTCTGGTCATCAAGGCATTGACTTGTCAATGACTTGTCGCCCTTGGTTGAGCACGTACAAATTGTCAATTAAGCTATCGATTCGAGTCTAGATAGGCTAAGTCCACCTGATGTAACTTCAGTCAATTTGAACTGATTTGACTTGAGTTTATTCAATCCGAATTATCGAAATAGATTGGGCCAAGGTCTAGAACCAATGATTAGTTGGTCGGCCTAGCTAGCAAGGTTCATTTTTTCTTCATCTTTAGCGGCTATATCAGGATTAGCTGGACTTGTTAATGGACCCAAAAATATTGGTATAGTCCAGAGTCCCCTTATTTGGATAACCAAAGTATGACTGACCTAGTTTGGATAACCAAAGTATGGCTTGTCAAACTTGAGAGTGAGTCTATTATATAAAGGACCTGGTATATTTTTTTATCGTCCTAATTTTCTTTTTCCTATCGCATAGCATTTTTGGCATCGCAAGTGCATAGAAAATCGATATTCTCTTCACGGTGGAAGAATTATATAGACATGTAACAATTATTGTTGTAGCAAATTCTCATATATTCAACAGTGAACTTGTAAGTGTTTATTGAAATTTTAAAAATGTAAATACTAGAAACTCCATCGTAGATTGTGGTATTTTACAAAATCTAAATCTCGCAATGCGGATCTTAGCCTCAAAACTCAAAAGACAATGAAAATTAAGTTGATTGCAGAAATTGAAAGAAAGTGAATGTGAACACTGCATATATATATTGAAGAAGCATGGTCAACTGGAGTCTCTGTTGGGCGTTTCATTGTATTGTAGATAGGGAATCTGCCTCTGCAGCTTCATTTGCTGATAGAATTTAGCAATGAACTCCTCTGCCCGCTTATCAATCTCTTCTTCTTCTTCTTCTTCTTCTTCTTCGTAACCATAATAATATTCTTCATCATCATCGTGTCCTGCACCCATTAGAGAACACTTTCTCCCGTTGTCATATTGAAAGTCTTGGTCTTCGTCAAAATCAGGTTTTGGGTTTATACAGGGAATGTGGAAGCGCATGGAGGATGGACGATACGTCTTGACATGGAACATAGGGGTCTTGTCGAAGGAGAGCTCGCGCTCATAATAATAGGCTTGGCTAGGCGGTGTTGTGTGGCCAAGACACTTCAAATACTTTGGCACCACACGCAGCTCCATCACTAATCTGCGCCTCAACACGCCAACTTTACGAGCCCACAGCAATGCGAGCCGTAGGCGATTCCACGCTCTGTGAACAACGTCACGGTTCTTCATAGTTCTAAATATGATCTGCTCTGCAAAGAAATGCTGCTTAAGGTTGGGAGGAGTGTAGTAGTAAGTAACAGCAAGAAATGTGGAAAATCTAATGGACTTTTTTGGAGGTAGAGGTGCTGAACAGTTGTTTGTCTGTTGTTGGTGCAAATTAGTATAAGTGAAGATGGTCGATTGGTTGTTGTTACTTATATATTGGAAATATTGGACGCGTTGTGGTTCTAGAAACTAGAAAGAGACAGATATTTGGTTTTCACTTTTTCAAATGTGAACTGTGGGAGGTGCGAACTACCAACTCGTTATGGACACGGCTGGAATCAAGCTGGTCAGACTGGACATATAATATATAGTTTGTTTACTCGTAATTCGGACCCTCATTTGTCTAAGTCATTTTCTATTTCATTGGCCAACAGTATGTGACTGCTGAGTAATTGAGGTTATTAAAATAATAATCCTTAATTGAATACGATTTAGTATAAATATTTAAATTTTTATGTGATATGTGTAAAATAATAAAATTATCATAAAATTATATTAATTATTAATAATATTTTTATATATATTAAATAATAATTTGAGTAAATAATGATGTAATAAATCATACCTACTTAAAAATTTTTCATTAATAAAATTTATTCAACAAGAGACTCAAATTAAATTTTGTTCTCTGACTTCTCTTCATTTTGGAGAACTTTTGTTTTTTTCAGTTGGAGAACTTTAAATTCGGGAGAATTGATTACGTATATCACTTGCCATTACCAATACTACGATTTATTCACGTAAAAAATACTATGATTTACTGATTGAGAAAATCATTCTTCCCCTTCTGTTGCAAGTTGCAACGAAGATTTCCATATCTAAACCTTTTTTCCCCTTAAAAACAAACCACTTATGTGAGAAAAATCAATTTGCTACGTTACTGATCGATAAGTGATAACCGTAAGTTGAAAAAGAAACTTTTGGGGAAGCCATTCTTTTTGCTTCTTTAACACTATATTTGAAAGATAACGAGAGAAAGAGAAAAGAAATGAAGTGAAGAGGAATAAATTATCTTCTCTTTGAGTTTAAAATTAGATAAAAAGAGAAAGAAAGTCATAATAATCTATTCACATTCTCTTATCTCAAAGGCTAAATTATCTTTTTTGGTACAAAGACTCAATTTTTATTATTCTAAACACGAAGTGAAACGGGAAAAAATAAAAATATTAGTGAAGAAGTATAAAAAATTTGTATCATTCTTTATAATTAAACTCTCAAACAAATTTAATGAAATTCTATTTTGTTTTTTTATTAATTTTTTAAATAAGAGAAAAATAAATTTGTTTAATTCCATCACTTCTCTCTCTTACTTATTTTCATTTATCGTATTTCATTCTATTAACAAATAAACATTTAAATATAGTGTAAGAAAAACATAATTTTGGTCATATGATGAAAATAAGGGAAAAAAAAAATTGGGGAGGGGACCCACACCCACATGAAATGAACGCTGACCTTAGTTGAAATATTATATACTTGAATGCAGCTTGTTATTGCTTTCAAATTGAAGTCACAGAAAAATAGTTCATCTTTTTAAAAGTTGATTCATATTGATTAGAGAAAATGGTTAGGGACTTTGGCAAAGTAAACGTTTTGCTTAATGGTCTTTTTTATCAAATAATTTCCCAATCAAAAAAAGCGGATTCGAAGCTCCAATAACTATTTGATCGTTGGAAGTTGAAGTTGAAGGAACTTGCTTGCGCTCAGCCTCTTATTGGTTACCAACTAGATTTCCCCCACCTCGACCTCGTCTTGGCCCTTTGAGAGTTGCACTAATTAATAATTTGCATTGAGTCCCCTTTATTTATTTATTTATGAGAAAAAATTTATCATCCTACTCAATTATCGTATTAATCTTTTTAATTATTAAAAAAAAATTTAAATATTTTTTATATTTTTAAGATATTAAGATATATTTATTTTTTTATTTAATATTTTTTTCATTTAATATTAAGATGATTATTAAGATGATTTAGTAGTAGGATATAAAATTATTCTTTATTTATTTGATTAAAATCATTCTCTAATTTTAAATTCTCTATGTGAACAAATTTCTAGTTATACATTGATTGTGCATTCCATTGGGATAATTGAATAACTACATATTTTGCATTCCAACTAGATTTCCCCCACCTCGACCTCGTCTTGGCCCTTTGAGAGTTGCACTAATTAATAATTTGCATTGAGTCCCCTTTATTTATTTATTTGATTAAAATCATTCTCTAATTTTAAATTCTCTATGTGAACAAATTTCTAGTTATACATTGATTTTGCATTCCATTGGGATAATTAAATAACTACTTATTTGTTTGTTACAAAAGAAATAACTAATCTAATCGGCGATTTCATGCATGCATATAGTAAACGTTGACGTTGGGGAGGTAAACGAAAATAAGGCGCCGAGAATTAGCAAGAGAGATTAAAGCTCAACCTATGGTTCCATTATTAGGAAAGTGGAAATTAAGCACATAGGATACCCTACAGGAAATGCTTGTGTCATGTGTAACCTAATTCTTGACCACAAATGCCTCCTGCAGGGTGCAGGCTGGAGCATGTGAATCCTGCTACGAGTGCATTGAAGGCCTTTACTACGCGTTGTACTCCGAGCCAGCAACAGAAAAAGAAATTTCGCTGAAGAAGAAAAAAAGGTTAAGTGAAAAACTTGTGCACCCTTCCTCTGAATACAAGCCCCACCAATAACCATTGACCCCATAAATAAAAAAAATATATGGTCCTATACCGTATACATTTTTTTAAATAAATGTAATTAAATAAAAAAATAATAAATAATATGAAATAAATTATAAAAAAATATATGTATTATTTATAATAAAAATATCAAAATTATTTAAATAAGTCATGAGTTGCACTTACTTGTAAATCAAAATAGCTGTATATTTATTTTTTATATTTTTTTTCTTTTCGGTAAGATTTTTTATGAGAAATATTTTATTTTTTTATTAATTTTTTAATTATTAAATAAAAAAATATTAAATATTTTTTATGTTTATAAAATATTAAATGTATTTATTTTTTAATTTAATATTTAAAAATTATTTAAAAAAATTATGAGAGAATATAATATTTTTTTATATATTTCTTTCCAGCTGGCTTTTGTTATGTGAAATGGAAATAGTGAAAACAGGAACTAGTGGAAATAGTGGAAATAGTTAAATGGGGTGGCCGAATGAAACAAAACAAGAACAGGAACACCAACAAGCCAAGATACGCAGTAAGTGAATCAACTAGTAGCTGGCAGCTGCGCATCACTCTCAGGCGTATTGCTCACGACATTGTATAGGAATTCGGCAATTCCTGTAATTAATTACTAATGATATTACCTTTCAATCCCCATATTCCTTTTTTATTTCATATTGTTTTAGAAAAACGTTTTTCGTATATAAAAAATATACACACGTATTTATATTATATATTTATGTGAAAAAAATATTAAATTTAATTATATATGATTATAACTTTTTTATAAGATATAAAATGAATTTATAAATAAATTTAAAAAAATTAAAATATAAAAATTAAATAAATAACGAGTCGATTGTTTTACGAGCTTAAAAAATGTTATGTTTTAAGGTTAATCTTTAAACTTTTAATTTTCTGTTGCATCTTCAAGTTGCTTACAATTTATCGGTACCGATGGTTGGAAGCGAAAGGCATTAACGAAACACGCAACTTAGCCAATGCAATTACTGAGCCCATGGCCATGTTTACTCGTACAAATATTCGACGAAGCTACTAAAAATTAAATATTCGACGAAGCTACTAAAAATATAGTAATCATTTGAAGAAAATGATCTGTAAGATGATGACTATGTTCCTTTCGTAGTAATTGTCAATGATTATTATTCACACATATAAATATTGAAAGAATTAAACTCAAAGGAGAATTGAATATTTTTGCTAAATGAAGACTTTAGTGTAGTTGATTGTGACTTATGAATTACATATACGTTATTTTTGAAATGTGTTTGTGTGTTAAATGTGTACTTGTGTCGAACATATTAGGACAATTGTAAAACACACATATTTTGTATGTTTAAATGTGTCAGATTTAAAAGATTATTTTTTTCAGTTTAAACACGTTTCAGATATATTTGGATACATCTCAGACATACTTAGATACGTTAAGTACATGACTTAGACATAATCTATTAATATTTTTTTAAAAAAAATTAGTTTCCATAACTAACGTTTAATTAATAAGCTCGTAACTAACTCAAGTTCAATCACATGACTGACGTCATAAGTCGTTATTCACATATCAATATTTTAAATTTTATCTTTTCACACGTCACTATTAGATTTTTAAGTTTTATCTTTTCACATACCACTATTTTTATCTGTTCCTTCTACTTATGCTCATACCAAGTCGTCTACTTCGTCATCACTGAAACTTGTCTCACACCAATATTTCCTATAGTTAATTTTTTTTATGCACATGTACTTGTACATAGTTAGTTCTATTAGGAGAAGTTAATTTATGATATTTTTTAGAATATGTCAATAGAAATTATGCTCTATATTTTTTAGGAAGGGTTTACTAGGTAGCAAATATTAACACATATGACATATATTAAGATATTATAAATTTTTAAGTTTATAAAAATGATATTAATGAATTATGAATTTTTTTCTTAAATTATATATATAAACAAAGTTCTTTAATTTACTTTGATATTAATTTATATACATATATGCCGTATCTGTATTTTGGCATGACATGTCATAATTTGAACTTTGATTGTTAGAGTTCCACATCGTTTGCCTCAATCTTTTGGGTTTAGATTCAAAATCTCATCTTCATCGTCTATTCTGTCTAGACATCTATGGAGGGACTGTTAGAGTCCCCACATATTGATTTTAGGTTAGAATTTTACATGGATTGCCATTGACATATATGGGATGAGAGCTTCTATACTTGGTTTGGAAACACTTGATCTAGAAAGACTAATCTTTTGATTTATTTGGCCAAACCCAAGTTTATATACCATCATTCATCTTTTAACTTAACCAATGTGAGACTTTTCTTTTCCTTACATGTGTGTTCCAACACTCCCCTCACATGTGAGTGTGTTAATTCTTTTTTTTTTTTTTTGCATCATCAGATTCTCCATTTATCCTTAGTTGAGCCTTTTCCATATGTCATTTTTCTTTCCATGACTGGTTCTCCAAACTTAGCATCTAGACACTGATTTGTTTATATGTCAGTCAACTCAATCACTTATCTTGTGTAGACTTTGTGACAGACCTCTTTAGTCTTTCGTTGTTCACATGTCCGTCTAAGATCATTAAAGCTTTGATACCATGTTGGATTTTGGCATGACATGAAATGATTTGGACTTAGATATTGGAGGAGGAGAGTTGGTATTGGCATATATGGGATGAGAGCATCTATACTTGGATTGGAACCAATTGATCCGAAAGGCTAGCCTTTTGGGTTTTTTTGGCACAACCCAAGTTTATATACCATCATTCATCCTCTAACTTAACCAACGTGACTTTTCTTTTCCTCACATGCGTGTTCCAACACTCTTATCATATGTGAGTGTGTTAATTTTTCTTCTTTTTATTTTCTTCATCATCATTTTTGTCTTATTTTTTCATTTTTTTTTCTCATTTCTAATTTTTCACTTTTCTTCCTTTTGTTTTAATTTCATTTTTTCCTTCAAACTATGGGACCTCTAGATTGTAGTTGAAATCCAGCTATAACTGAATCCTCCATATGTCCTTAGCTTTGTTCGTAGCCGCACCACAATCGAATTCCCCATATGCCCTCAATTGGGCCTTCTCCATACGCCATTTTTTTCCATGACCAGTTCTCCAAACTTGGCAACCAGTCACTGGTTTGTTTATACGACAATCAACTCAATCACCTGAAATTTTGGATTTTGCTCGACCCAAGTTTATATACTATCATTATCCTCTAACTTGATCAATGTGAGACTTTTCTTTTCCCGACACACACTCACTCTCATGTATGTTCTGACAAATCGTTTAATTTCCCCAACTATACAATCAACGAAATTCTTGTTTTGTTTTTAATTTTATATTTTTGTTGACCAAAGATAAAAGATGGACTTTTTTTTACACAAATTATAATTATGAATTATATTTTTCTGCATTTATTATAAATTAAACTGGTGAAGAAGGAGACAATTCTTTTTTAATCTATCTATCTATAAATTAGTATTACACTCTTTCTAATATGGGTGTAAACTGGCTCGGACAATCCGATCAACTCGACCAATCTGAACTGAACTAATTAGATTGGTTTGGTTTGATTCGGGTATGTGTTAGGAAAAAATGGTATGCCCTACATCCAATCTATTGTGCAATTTTTTAGAACACATTGTAATCATTTTATTTTGATAAATTACGTGACATTTTTTTTATTTTGGTTTTATTTGTCATATTCATTATTTAATTAATATGACAAGATCCTTGATTAAATTTAGGCACTTGTCATCATGATAGAGATCATGACATTGAGAGGCAAGTTTTCATTTAATCTAAAATATTTTTTATCGTAAGATTATTGAGAATAGAACATTAGTAATCCAGATATATCCATATATGTGTGATTGTCTCTATTGGATAGAGATTAATAGATCTCATTTATTAATTCATATATATAGATGATGCATATAGAGATATGATCATTGAACTAATTCAACTGAGAATTCCTAATGGTTTATATCACCATTAATCTATCAATATGATATTCTCATGAAGGACATGATGTATATTTTTCTTTTGACCTGAGATTATCATAGTAATTAATAACCTACTTGTTATACTTTGATTTCGAACACATAATGCCCTAGGACACTAGTTGAATGGATATTTGATATGATTAAATACTTATAGAATTAATGATATATCAAGAAGGAATCTATCAACTCTTGATAATGAGTTTAAGCTCTATGATTATAACAACAAAATTAAGACATTGGCCAAGACAACTGAATGAATGATTAAATGAGTTTCTTAAATCATTCACTAGTTGGTTATTTTTCTGAAAGTTTACCTATTAGAGTTTGAGAGTTATACCATATACTAAGTTTAACTTAGAACTAAAACGATGGAAGGAAATATTATATTATTTTTCTAAAGGCTCTTGAAGAGCAAATGATATTACTTCGTACTATCCGATCGTTAAAGAGTGTTAGTAGACAACAACCTTGATTAGTAATTTAGTTCGACTAATTTACTACTGACTTAGTTTTGAACTTATGAGATCACATACTAACGAGTATTTTAATTTTTATTAAAGGATTATTTAATTTATTATTTAATAATTAAATTAGATAATTTAATTTAATAAAATAAATAATTTTTTTTATTTAAATAAAATATTATTATATTCTTTACTAATACTTAAAATACAATTAATACATAACACACTTATTTAAAAAAATTCTATTTAGAATAAAAAAAATTCCAACGTACATAAAAGTTAACAATGTGTTGATATATGTACCAAGCAGCCACAATGGTTTAAATCCCATTAAATAGGACCTAACATGCTGCACAAAAATTTCCAAACGTTGTATACTTGAAAAGTCAACAACGTGGTAGCAGCCACCAATGGTTTAATAACTTTCACGGCTATTAAAATTGCATAGTGATATGCATAACATGATAATATGCAGCAAATAGCTTTTTTAGCGATTTGGTTTGGCCGTGCACGTACAGTAACATCAAAAGGTATCAATAGCCTTTATGGCTATGTAATAAAGCACGTTGTCAAAAGGTGTTAATAGCCTTTATGGTTATTTAGTCAAGCACGTCCAGCAAGGAAATCAAAAGGTGTCAGCAAATGAAATTTTAATAACTTTTATAGCTATTTAGACGTGCACAAGCAGGAAAATAAAATATATAGTGATATATGATAAACACACGATAAATAGAAAATATAATTTTTTCTGTTCTTATTTTTTTTAATTTTTTATAAGTTTCATATTTTAAAGGAATTAATAATAAAATTTGGTGTTAATGTGAATACACATAAAATCTTTATACAATTAATTTTTTTTAAAGTATTAGGCACTTTCTCTCAAATATTCTGAATTTATTCTCACAGTATTAAAATAAATTTAAACACAAAATATTTTTTTTATTGCTATTATCATGTTACGCTGTGTGTTTTGATCACCTTGTAATTCATCAGTGATATCAGAGCCATGATTATTTGTATTTAAATTGTATTATTAAAATTATAATTCATGAGTTTGTGAAGTAGATGCATGATTTAAATAATGAATTATTTTTTCTATGATGTCATATGT
This sequence comes from Ormosia emarginata, assembly GCA_029884605.1. Classification (NCBI taxonomy): domain Eukaryota; kingdom Viridiplantae; phylum Streptophyta; class Magnoliopsida; order Fabales; family Fabaceae; genus Ormosia; species Ormosia emarginata. The sequence goes on along the minus strand of JAQQTP010000080.1, from coordinate 27,133,119 downwards.
GCATAATTGTTGTGTGCAGTGTTCACTCGTCTGCTTAAGTATAATTTGAAATTATACATTACTTTCATTAATTTAATTTATAAGTAATATAATGATTTATTTATGGCTTGTTTTACATATAAGGTGACAAATTATATTTGAGTTTGTGTAATAATTGGATAATAGCCATACTTTGTGCGTGTGTTTTTATTGTAACATGACATTGGATTGTTAATTCCAATTGTGAAGTTTGTATGCTTGTAAGATGCATCTATGTGACTTTTGGGAATTTTGTATGATAAAACATGATGTATCAATTATATCACTTTGTATGGTTTTCTATATTCCTTGTTCATAAGGAATAGCCTGAAAACCAGGAGACTTGTGTTTTAAGGATAATATAAATATTTTTTTTATTGCATGTGATGCATATACATAAAAAGAATTAATTTATACAAAACATTTGGACTACTCGAGGAGTATAAAGTTAAATTCATTAATATCAATAAGAATTACCTGACAACCAGAGAACTATATGGTGTGAATTTTGTTGTTGTATGTGATACAAAATTATTTACTTTAAAATATACATGCATGAGAAACGACTTATCTACCAAGAGGCTCATTCATATATATATTTTTTTAAGGGATTTCTTAACTCCGCTAAGAGAAATAGATATTTTTGAAACTACCTCAACAATAATGTAGTTAGTGGAAATATCATCTAGATAAAAGTCCATATCTTTATGATAAATGAAAATGTGTTCTTATGTTATTATATTTTTCTTATTTTGTTCTTAGATTTCTCGACATGTCTTCTTTACCACTAGGCTCTATACTTGATACCAGTAAACTGGTTGGAGCCAATTATGATGATTGGTACCGCAATTTAAGAATTGTTCTTATGCATAAAAACCTTATTGATGTAATTGATAAGTCTACCATAACTGCCCCTATTGACAAAAAAGATCCTAAAGCAACCAAATCTTATGAAAAGTACTTGGAGGAATGTCTTAGTGCTAAATGTAGGTTCTCCAATTGGGCCCTATGTTCTAAAGATGATTGATTTTATTGAATAACTTGAGAAGTTGAGGTGCAAACTTGGAAAATAGCTTTCTTAAGATTTGATTTTGCAGTCACTTCCTAAATCATTTTCACAATTCATTGTTAACTTCAACATGAATAAAATGAATTGCGAAATTCATAAGATGCTCAATTTATTGATTGATTATAAGAATCAAGTTGCATCTGAGAAGAAGAAAAGAACTATCATATTGGTTGGTAAATCCTCTTAAAAGAAGGGTAAATATAAGTCGAAAAGGAAACTACTTGCACCTAAAGGTGGTGTATGACCAAACCCAAGGTTAGAGAGGATAACCCAGACAAGTTTGATGCTGAATGTTTCTTCGGTAAGGAGAAAGATCATTGGAAGAGAAATTACAAGAAGTATCTTGCTTCTCTAAAAGAAAAGAAATAAGGTGAGACTTTAATGAAAAATATTTTCATGATTTCTTTATCTGTTACTAATTCTTCAATGTGGGTATTAGATATTTGTAGTAGTTTTAATATCTGCAATATGTTGTAGGGGCTACAGATAAGTAAAAGGTTGAAAAAAAGGAGAAATTAGTCTTCAAGTTGGGAATGGTGCAAATGTTGCAGTCCTAACTATAGGATCAATTTCTTTAATAATTCCTACTTGTAAAACATTAGTGTTAGAGAATTGTTATTATGTTCCGAAATTTGTTTCGAATGTTATTTCAATTTCTATGTTGGACAAATGTGGTTTTCGTATTGTTTTCAGTAATAGTATTTGCTTAATTTATTATAATGATGATTTATATGTGAATGACTATCTCCAACATGGTATTTATGTCTTACTTGATGTGAATGTAAAATTGATTATACATGTTTTTAGTCTTAAAAGAGAAAGAGATAGTCAAGTAAATCGTATATACATTTGGCATTGTAGACTTGGTCATATAGGAGAAAAAAAAATTAACAAGTTACACAATGGGAGGTTACCTTGACCATTATGATTATGAATCATATACAACTTGTGAATCTTGTCTCAAAGGAAGAATGACCAAATCTCTGTTTTCTAGAAGCGGAGAGAGAGCTTCTGAATTATTGGGTCTAATTTATATAGATGTTTGTGGGCCTATGAGAATTCAAGTCAGAGGAGGATATTTTTATTTTATCTCCTTCACTGATGATATGTCTAGATATGGATTTATGTATCTTATGAAATACAAATTCGAGTCATTTGAAATATTCAAAAGATTTCGTAGTGAAGTTGAGAAACAACTTGGTAAGAGTATCAAGATTCTCAAACCTGATAGAAGAGGAGAATATCTTAGTGACAACTTTATTGATTATTTAAATGAAAATAGAATTCAATCACAGTGGACACCTCTAGGAACACCACAACACAATGGTGTATCTGAAAGAAGGAATCAAACCTTATTAGATATGGTAAGATCTATGATGGGGTTTATTGTTCTTCCAATAAATTTATAGGGACATGCTATAGAAACAACAACATATTTGTTAAAAAAAGTTCCTACAAAGTTAGTCTTTACAATATCATATGAGATATGAAAAGGTTGTAAGCCAAGTCTCAAGCATATTAGAATTAGGGGATGTCTGACCTATGTTAACAAATTGCAAACATATAAACTTGATATAAGGTCTGATAAATATAGATTCATTGGGTATCTTAAAGAAACAATGAAATATTATTTCTATCACCCTTCTAACCACAAGATGTTTATGGCAAGAGGAGCAACCTTTTTAGAAAGGGAATTTCTTTCAGAAGGAAGTCATGGTGAAGAAATAGAACTAGATGAAGTTCAAGAAACTAATGAAATAGCCCAAGCTCAATAGCTTGAAATGCAAGTTGAGAAACCATTGCCGGATGTTTTAAAGTTAACACGAAGGTTGTAACACCCTGAATTCTGAATTTCCTATCTCTTAAACAATAATTTTGACAGTTAACAGAATTTTACTGTTTAGTAATTTCTGTGTACTGTAAAATTATTTTGTTTATTCCGTCAACGTATTTGATCGTTTTGAGTGATTTACTCTGTGTCAGGAAAATAATAATTTTCGGGCTGGAAAAAATCTTTAAATATTTATTTCTCTTTACTGTTAATTATTTTTAATAATCTCACTTGATTTTCATACGTTTTCTAATATTTGTGATTTTTGTGGATGATTATGATTTTTTTGACTGTATGTGGGCCTAGGTGGTCCTATGTGGGCTCAAGTGACCTTACGTGGGCCCATGTGGGTCTCGCAAAGTAAAATTTTTTCTATGCATCGAAAAATTTGTACTATTTAGACGGAGACAGGAGATCTTAATAAACCTGAATCCGGAAACAGTTTTAAAAAATTTCTTGTACTATGTTTTGTACTGTATTTAATTTATCGGGTGATAAAAATACAGTAAATATATTTTTTTTCGTGGAGTTTTAGCAGTTAAAAATAGAAATTATATTGCTTAAGTCAACATTGGTGGTTTGGATATCAACTATTGATTTAATTAACGATGGAGACTTGATCTTGATTTAATCAATAGTTGAGATTTAATCTTAAAAGTGAATAAGATCATTTATAACCGTTAGATGGAGATTAAATCAAGGGTAGAGATTTAGTTTTATATAATGACTATGACCATTTACAACCATTGGATTTAGAATTGATCAAGGGTGGAGATTTGGTCTTAAAAAGTAACAAGAATCATTTATGACCATTGGATGAAGATTTAATCAATGGTGGAGAATTAGTCTTAAAAAGTAACAAAGACTAATTTTGACCCTTGGATTAAAAGTAAGAATGAGTAATCTTGACCCTTCATTTTTGGAGACACATCTAATGGCTAGAATTTAAAGGAGAAAGATCCAATGACCTAGATTAAGTCTTCTAAAATCAAAAGTCTACCTAAATCCTAACCATTGAATTAATCAATGGCTAGAAATGCTTCAAATAATGGTGGTTAGGAGATTAGTCACTCAAGAAGAGCATGAAGGAGGGGGGACGGTTTTATGATGGTGTAGGAAATTAGCCAAGTTTCAAGACACCAATTATATGTTGTCTTGGTCATTATTGGTCATTATTGACCATTTTCAAGAAGCAAAAATATCATCTTCTTTCTTTCCAAGCATAGCTACGGCCATACACTCTCAAGGGGGCCAAAATTGTTGGTTTCTATTATTTGTATCATAATTGTCTTTCTATTCATCATCTCCTTCAAAACAAAATACAAAAACTCCATTCTCTTCTCCAAGAAACACCATTCGGTCAAGCACCCTAGATATGCCTTCCATCACTCTTTAATTTCATCCAACCATAGATCTTGAATCTACATGATATTCTAAGCAACTTTCATGTTGGAGATTTCCTCTAAATCATTCATCTTCATAGACTTCCTTCAAGATCAAAGTTATAGGGTATTTGTGGTGAAGTGTAAGGAAACTTCATTTCTTCTCTTCTTTTTCATGATCTAAACCATGTTTGATCCATGGTTCCTCTTAATCAAGCTTTGTATACTAATTTTTATGTATTTTGTTTTGTATTTGAGAAGCCCTTGGTGGTGAAGGACTTGGAAAAAGAAGTAAAACAAAGAGCTTTTGAGGATCTTCAAGAGGTAAGAAGGAGATCCATCTCACCAACCAAGCATGGTGGTGAGAGATGGTCTTATATTTGATGGATAGTGAATCCATGTGAGGATTCATATCCATGATCATGTAAATTATTTGTGTGTGTTTATGAACTTTGATTATTTGCCTATGCTTTATATGTTTTGCATGATTTTATAGCTTATATGGTATGCTTATAATATGCATGATGATAATATGGTATGCTTATAATATGCATGTTGAGAATATGTTGAAATTATGTATATGTATGCCCTGATGTGATGATAGAAAGAAAATCAATTTTTGGCTTCAATGGCCAAAGGAAAGGAAATACGGTTTTGATACCCATGAAGAGGGTTTATGTTGAAAATTTTTAAGAACAAGAGAATTAATTTTTGGGTCCCTAGAACATTGAGAATTTCGGCCAAGACACCTCAACATAGGTGTTTATAACTTAATATTTTTATGGAAGAATAAAATTTGATTGATTTGAAAAGTATGGAAAATGAACAAAGGATATGTTTTTCAAGAGAACAAGAACATGGTTTTGAAGGATTTTTATTAATTTATTTTGTGTAAAAAGATCTTAAGTGTTTTTCTAAACATGGATTTTGAATGAAACGGACAAACGTTGATTTTAAGGATTTGCAAAGAAAATGAAAAAGGATTTGCAAAGAAAGTGAAAATGAATTTAAACAAATGGGTTTGGTTTTTATGACCATAAGTCTTACGGTTTTGAAAGCAAAATTTTAATGGTTTTGTTTGTGTAAAACCATATAGACTTACAAGAAAAAATATTTTGATAATTTTCAATAGTCATGTCCACGTTTTCGAAGGTTTGTAATGTCTTGATTTTGATGAGACAAAGTGATTTTTCAAGTGGAAATATAATTGATTTAATACAAAAATTTGAAAGGGAATTAGAGCATTTTATCACTTGAGAGAATAGAAACTTTCGTAACAGAAAACAAAGAGAGGTTGAAAACGTTTGAGTTTCAATTTATTTTGAGGAAGGTTGATTTTGGAAATGATTTGGGAAAAATGAAGAATATAATGGTATTTTAAAAATTTACTAACGTATAACTGATTTTTGAGTTTTGAAGTACGTTAAGAAATTCTTAAAGTTTGAAACATTGATTTAAATTATTTAAAAAGTGATTTTGTGGGTTATATTTGAAAAAGAATTTCTTGAGTAAAGAACTGTGGAAAAAGATTTTCTTAAGTAAGAAAATATATTAAATGAAGTATAAAGTTACATTATTTTGAGAAAAGTTGAAAAGAAATTTTTGAAGGTTAAAAAATATTTTCTGTAATGAAATTATGGTGAAAAATTATTTGTGTAGCTTAAAAACGATTTGAAATGCAGTAAAATATTTGTACGCAATTTGGAAAATGTGTTGAAAATGATATTGATTTATTTAAGTCCAAAATAATGTTTGGAATATTGAGAAATATTTTACGTGATTGTAAAATGTTGAAAAATATTTTACGTATCTTAAAAACGATTTGAAATACAGTAAAATATTTCTACGCAATTTAAAAAATGTTTAAATATTTCTACGCGATTTAGAAAGCATTTAAATATTTTACGCGACTGAAATATTGTTGAAAAATCACTACGTGATTTGAATAATGAGAGAATATTTTTATGTGATTTCGAAAATGGCGGAAAACTATTATGAGATTTAGAAAGTGTTTTAAATATTTTGAGAATGATGGAAAATAATTTACGCAACTTAAAAGAATGATTTTTAAGTTACGCGATTTTGAAAACGGTGAAAAATTGCTACGCAATTTGAGAAACGTATATTTTTATGCGATTGAGAAAAATGTTAAAAAATTAATACGTGATTTAAAAGTGCAACAGAAATGTTGCGGGATTGTGAAAACACGACAACAATGTTTTATAACTATGAAAACATGATAACATGATTTTGTTATTGAAAAAAAATATAGTATGATTACTGTAAAACCACTGTATGAACACTATTTGTGAAAATAACGAGTTTTGCCTGTTATTGGCATGTGGTGCATTTTAGATTCATTGAAAAAAAAAATATATGCGTTGAGACATATGATTTAATTGAACAAACGAATTTGAAAAGAATGGCCCTTGTGGTTGGACTTGCATTAATATATTCGTGCATTGTATAAACTATATGTGAGAAATTATGAGATATACCTGTGATTGGTATTTAGTGCATTATACATGCATTGGAATGGTCCGATGATGACTGGATATGGCTGATTGTCTAGGAGAAACACACCTCTTGAGTGGGTGCGATATGCGTAGTGTACGTCACTTGTTGACTTTGGGGGCATCGGGGTGCGGGTTGCTTACACGGGTGGTTGGTCGCGCTTCTTTCCGTATGTTAGACCGATACAACACACCGATGATCCTGACCGAGACACTATTCTTATTCAAGATCTGATAAAGACTGTCGTGTATATGCTAGATGTATAAAATCAAAATGAGGATTATAGCACATGGTCTGAGGCATGTGGTATCGACTGATCTTTTCGATCATTTCTCTGACCTGAGTTTAGCTCCATGAAGTAGGAACATTGAGTCTAAATGCACATGCATTATATGAGTACATTTATATCTGTGTGATATATTAATTGAGGAATATTGGCTATGACAATTATTTTGAATACTTGGATGTTGATGATGATAATGCTGAGGGCATTATCATAATTGTTGTTTATGATAATTGAACTGATAAATGATTGAATGATGATAGTTGATTAATGTTGATGGCATGATCATAATTGTGGTATGATCTATCTGTATGATATGCTGCTTGTGTTATTTCTGTGCTGCTATGTTGGTATTGGTGTAGGTGATCTCACATCTTTGTTTTATGTTTTGGTTGTGTTTGTGTTGTGAAATAAATACGTAATAGATAGAACGAGTTTTCCAAGAAGAAACTGATGGTAGATACTCAGAGATAGATGAACCCATTGAAAAGTGGCTGTCTCAAGTTCGAAGATGTGCCGGATAAACAAGGAGTAGAGTTCTGATGCATCAAGTTGGATACAAGAGAAGAAAACGAGTATGTTAAGATTTAACATTAGTGTTATACCGTGCTATTAAGTAGAACCTGTCATAGGGTTACTACTGTTAGTTAAAAAAAAGAGTCTGTAAGTTTTATATTTCTTGAATAATTGTTAAATATTAAGTGGTATTTGTTATATGAGTTTAAATCAGTTTAAATATATTTTTCAGTATTACTTATAAATTTCAGTAAGTCAGTAAGTAAGAAATTTTAAAACCCATCTTTTATAACTCAAACATTTGTGCGAACTTCTTTTTTATTATGAGTCGAGAGTCAGACATGTGATACCCTAGGGAGGGTGTTATAAAGGTCACCACCTTCGATGGTTGAGGTTCAAGAATAGGATATTGAACCAATTTTAGAACCGATTCAACAACCTCCAAATCTAGTACAAAGTGAATCAGTTGTAAATGAACCTCTCAGAAGGTCTAACCGCGTACATCGTGCACCGCATATATTGAACTTATTGGAGCAAGATGATGCGTCAAATGAAGTTGATCATAATAATGATGACCTTAGAACATATGAAGAGGCTATGCAAAGTTCTGACTACAAGAAATGACAAGAAGCCATAGAATCTGAAATGGAATCCATGAAGATCAACAAAGTATGAACTTTAGTTAAAACTTCAAAGAATATAAAGCCTATTGGTTGTAAATGAGTTTTCAAAAAAAAAAAATTGGAGTTTTCAAAAAGTTCTGACTATAAAGTTCGTCTTGTTACCAATGAATATCGTAAAAAAGAAGAAATATATTATGATAAAACCTTCTTTCCTGTGGCAATGCTTAAATCAATTTAGATTCTACCTGCTATAGCACCATATTATGATTATGAAATATGACAAATAGATGTGAAAACTGCTTTCCTAAATGGTGAGCTCGAAGAGGAAGTGTACATGAGACAACTTGATGGTTTCATGTCATCATATGATCATAATAAAGTTTGCAAGTTACAATGATCCATTTATGGATTAAAGCAAGCTTTTAGAAGTTGGAATATCCACTTCAACAAGACAATCGAAAAGTTTGATTTTTTAAAAAGTGAAAAGGAATCTTGTGTCTATAAAAAATTCAGTGGGAGCACAATTATTTTTTTAGTGTTGTATGTTAATGATATATTACTCCTAGGGAATGATGTACCAACATTACAAAATACAAAAATTTGACTTTCTGAATAGTTCTCCATGAAAGATTTGAGAGAAGCAACCTATATTTTAGGAATATAGATTTATAAACATAGATCTAAAAGGTTGCTTAGACTTTCGCAGTCTATGTACATGATACCATCTTAAAGAGGTATAAAAAATTCCAAAATAGACTATCTACTAATAAGCACTGGAATTTTTCTCAATAGGGAGGATAGTCCTAAAACACTTGAAGAGAGAGAACGCATAAATAGAATATCATATGCAAGTGCAGTGAGAGCTATCATGTATATCATGACTTGTACACGTCCTGATATTGCTTATGCACTGGGTGTAACAAGCTGATATCAGGAAGACCTTGATGAGGAACATTGGAAAGTGGTTAAAAACATTTTGAAGTACTTAAGAAGAATTAAAGACCAATTCCTCATTTATGGTGATTCGGAACTAAAACTAAAAGGTTATACAAATGCAAGTTTTGCATCAGATAAGGATGATAGCAAATCCATTTCTGGTTATGTTTTCACCTTAAGTGGTGTAGTGAGTTGGAAAAGTTCCAAACAAGGTACAGTAGTTGATTCAACAACTGAAGTAGAATATATAACAGCAAATGAGGCTGCTAAAGAAGCAGTTTGGATGAAGAAGTTCATATCTAAACTTGGTGTGGTTCCTTCAATAGAAGAACCAGTTCTATTATTGTGTGACAACAATTGAGTCATTGCTCAAGCAAAAGAATTGATATCGCATCAAAAGTCTAAACATATTTTGCGGAAGTATCACTTAATTATAGAAATAATTGAATGTGGAGACGTTAAGATTCAAAAGGTTGATAGAAAAGAAAATGTAGCAGACCCCTTCACTAAAGTACTTGGTGTAAAAGAGTTTCACAAGCACAAGTAAGAATTGGGAATGAAATACATGAGCGATTGACTCTAGTGCAAATGGGAGATTGTTAGAAAAAATTAGTATGTCATAGATCTAATCTATTGTGTAATTTTTTAGAAAACATTGCAATCATTTTATTTTGATAAATTATGTGGCATTTTTTTATTTTGATTTTATTTGTCATATTCATTATTTAATTAATATGACAAGGTCCTTGATTAAATTTAGGCGCTTATCATCATGATAGAGATCATGATATTGAGAGACAAGTTTTTATTTAAGCTAAAATGTTCTTGATCGTAAGATTATTTAGAATATAACATTAGTAATCCGGATAGATCAATATATGTGTGATTATCTCTATTGAATAGAGATTAATAGACCTCATTTATTAATTCATATATATAGATAATGCATATAGATATATGATCATTGAATTGACTCAATTGAGAATTCCTAATGATTTATATTACCATTAATCTGTTAATAGGATATTCTCATGAAGGACATGGTGTACATTTTTCTTTTGACCTGAGATTATCATAGTAATCAACAAGCTACTTGTTATACTTTGATTCCGAACATCTAATGCCTTAGGGCACTAGTTGAAAGGATATTGGGTATGACTAAATACTTGTAGGATTAATGATATATCAAGAAGGAATCCATCAACTATTGGTAATGAGTTTGAGCTCTATGATTATAACAACAAGATTAAGACTTGGTCAGGACAACTAAATGAATGGAGAAATGAGTTTCTTAAATCATTCACTAGTTAGTTATTTTTCTAAAGGTTTACCTATTAGAGTTTGACAGTTATACAATACTCTAAGGTTAACTCAGCTGAAACGATGTAAGAAAATATTGCATTATTCTTCTAAAGGTTCTTGAAGAGCAAAAGATATTATTTCAAACTATCTGGTGGTTAAGGAGTGTTGCTAGATACCAACTTTGATTAGTAATTTTGTTTGACTAATTTACTACTTACTTATAGTATTGAACCTATGAGGTCGCACGTTAATGAGTATTCCAATCTTTGTTAAAGAATTATTTAATTTATTATTTGATAATTAAATTAGAGAATTTAATTTAATCAAATAAATAAATTTTTTGATCCAAATAGAATATTATTATATTCTTTGCTAGTACCTAGAATACAATTAATACATGACACAATTATTTTAAAAAAATTCGTCATCAAATGAAACTTTAATAGCTTTTGTGGCTATTTAGACGTGCATGAGCAACAAAGAAAATTTCAATATATAGTGATATATGATAAACAGAAGATGTAATTTTTTTTTGCTATAATTTTTCTTTAGATTTTTGTGTAAGTTCTATGTTTCAAAGGAGTTGATATCATGACTTAGTCTTAATATGGATACACATAGAGTTTTCATACAACTAAAATTATTATTTTTTAAAAGTATCAAGAACCTTCTACCAGGTATTCTGAATTTATCCTCATAGTGCAAAAATAAATTTAAACACAAAATGTTTCTTTTTATTGCTATTACCATGTTCCGTTGCGTGTTTTGTTAAAAAACTTTTTTCATTTATGTTTTGATAATTCTCCAAACAATTTTTACACAAAATTCAATGCATTATAACCGTTTTTTTATAAGTTTGAAGCTTGAAGCTTATAATTATAGATTATTCTAAAAGTTTTAATATGTAAATATCATTTTGTCTTTAATTAAATATTTTTTAATCATTCTATACCACTTTTATTAATTTAATGTATTAATGTGATTCTTTATGTACTATCCAAAATAAATATATTATTTTAAAATTATTTTTTAATTAATATATATAAATATAAAATTAATTCTATTCTAATTGATTATACAATAATTGATTACTAAAATAATAAAAAATTTAATAGTTGGACCAAACAAACTGCTTGTCTTACGTGTCGAAGTAAATTCGACTAGCTAATTTCGCAGGGTTACAACTAAAGAAAATATTTATGATACAAAGCTTAGGTTAAGTTGTTAGATGCATGTGGTGTTGTTCACATAACAAAGAATTATAAAACTTTACCGAACTTTCCCTCATTGTCGCCAAAAGCTTTAGCCAAACAAGCCCTGTTTGTCTGTTGTCTGTAGCTGTAATTGTAATTGTAAACGATTTCTGGCCCTCAGTCTCAGTGGATATTCGTCTCAATTTGTCATAAATCATAATTTTATTTTACATTATTTTCTTTTCTTGCAAATGTATTTCTTGTTGGTTGTTAGAAAGACAGGAAAAATTATAGGTACTCCTGGTCTCTCCACACATAAATGTTCAAGTCTTTTTTTAGTGAAGAGGCTAGAGGAGACCAGTTCAAAAGAGACCAACAGAATGCGATCGAAATGAACCGCAGCCGTAAGATGAGATGACTGTCCGGAAAAAGCATATTCTTTTTCTCTTGCTAGATCCACCCGAATCCTTCGCCTGGAATAACGCCCCGCACATTAATTCTATTCTCTTTTCACCCTTTCCAATTATCATATTCACTTATATTTTTTTCCTTTTTACTTGTATTGTCCTCCATTTCATTGAATTATTCAAATGTCTGCCTTTACTAAGGAGGGCTATGTTGGTCATTCAAACAATATGTTCCATGCCATTCCACTGGCAAACACAATAATTTTCTCTAAATATAAGATTCAACAACCGAGACCCCCAGACCTCACACCAATGGACAGCTGCGCTGGCTTTGCAATTTCATTATCGTATATAAACTTGTTTGCTTCCTATATTTTCCCTCACTCCCGCTTCCTATTCTCCCCTGCTTGTTGCAGGGGAATTCCTCCTCTCCTCCTCAATCTCAGCTTCCTCTCTCTTCCCTAATTAATTAATCAATTTATGGAACAAAACCCTGAAAACGCTATCATCAGCATCCCAAATGCTACCACTGACCCTCATGATGAACCCAAACCCATTCAACTTCCCTCCCGAAAGAGGAAGCACGGTCCCATGCACGCTATTAAGGTTGCGCTCTTCATGATGCGAGGACGTTCCCGAAAATCAAAAGTGCTTGTTATAGATGATAAATCCAAGAGCATTTGGAGGAGACTGGTGGGGTCCATGAGACCATTGCACCTTCAAAGCAACCAATCCCCACGGGCATGTCCTCAACCCAATGGCCACCCGCTCCAAATAACCCTGCGGCCGCCATCGCCGTCTACGGATGGCGGGGACGATGAAATTGCAGTTACCCCTACATCCGATTTTCTGGTGGAGCCTTATTCACCCTCTCCACCCAGCAGCCGTTACGCTTCGGCCGTAGGCCTCAACGAACTCGTTCAGAGTGACGAGGACAGCGAGAAGCAAGAAGAGATTGTGGAGGAGTGCAAAGAACATGGCCATGGCGATTGTGATGGGGATGAGATGATTGATGCCAAGGCTGAGGAGTTCATTGCTCAGTTCTACGAACAAATGAGGTTGCAGCGCTTGGATTATGTGGATCGTTGTTACATGGAGCGAAGCCAAAGGTCATTAGGCTGGTGATCCGCGCCCGCATGCATGTTAAGTGGTTCTTCATTCACGTTTAACTTCACCCCATGCATGCAGGGATTCACGTCCTATAATGTTTCCGTTATTGAAACCCTTATGTTTAAGTTCTGTATACTTTCTTTAATTTGTTCCTTTTTATTATTATTATTATCATTGTTGTTGATGGGAAAGGTTGAACAGAAAAAGGATACAACTACTACATATGTTTGCGTGATGAAGAACATCTGAATGCAGAAATGGAGATAGGCAAGGGAGAGAGATATGAAGAATAAATTTAAGGTGATCTAGATTGCATGGTATTGTTGTAATATTAGGGAGACGAATGAAGTGAAGTGTGATAACTATTTGTTTCTTTTAGGTGATTTTTATTTGAAATAAACTATTATGGGGAAGGAACTGTCATGGGTTTGTGTACCTTTCACCTTTTCCCCCCCTTTTTTCGTTAGTTTGGTCTTTTTTTGGGGATTCGGCTTGATGATCATATGTTGTTTCCTTAGTATATTCATTAATCATCAATTTGTCTATATCTCTTCATCTCAAAATATTTCTTGAATTTAGTTCCATCTTTTTTATGCATTTGGGCAATGCAAGTCTGCAACTTGAATCAATCACCTTAATTTTGCTAAATTCTTACTTGTCCCGCCACATGATCAGCTGAGGTTAAATGGATTTAATGTATTTTTAGTAATAGAGGCAATAGAGTATCTATGATTTCTCTCGAGACGAATTTTTTTGACAAAGGATCCTATTATCTTGCTTTTATAAAAAATTAATTAACAAATATGCTTTCTCCTTCATATTTTTTTCCCCTTATAATTAGAGCGGCAACTTCATTTTCATGGTATTTTTTTCCCTTGGTCTTTAATGAAACGACGAAAAATAATTAGAAAAGATTGTATAAAATTTGTGCTGTTGTTTACCGAAAAGAATTGTGTAGTTCAAAAATATTAAGTAAAATTTAATTATTATTTAATAAGTCATAAAATATTTCATATAAAAAAATAAGTCATAAAATATTTATATAAAATTTGGAAAATAATTGTAATATTGCCTTTGTAGCCTTTATCCCCTCTAAGCGGTTATTCGTTTTATTTAACTACTTTTAAGCCCACTGATTTTCGGCCTTAAAAGACCAGTGGGTTTTTGTCGCCAAAGGCCACATATTAAAATGACCTAAAGTCCTGAACTCAAGAAGCTCATATGGAATGGTGCTATACAGACAGACTAGAACCTTTTTGCAAAACACAAGTACACAACAAAAATAGTGGAGAATGGACTCATGGTTTTTTCTCTTTTTCTTTGGGTTTCTGGCTTTCTGCTATTGCTGTCCGTCCAGCGATCCAACACATTCCTTTTCTGGGCGTTATGCGTTGGGCGGTTGGGTCTTTTGACCAATAAAATCTCACTTGTGGAGGTCTGCGGTAGGCATATAACATTACTAAAGTCATATTACAACGACTAATCGTAGACCAAAAAATATATATTACAACTAATCTGAATTTTTGTAATTTACAAGCAAAATGAAAAGTTCATCGAAGTATAATCTTATTTGTATTGCCTTATGTTGGAATATTTTACAAAAAAATAAGTTACTGTTGGGCCTTTGCTAATTTTCATATTTTCACATATTCAATCTTAAGCACCATATGACAATAAAAACATACACATAAGAGAGTAACATATCCATATATTGCAAGACTGTAAATGAAAAATAAATAATAGGAAATCGAATTTCACGAGTCATAAGAAAAAAAAATTACATCTAAATTTCTAATAAAAAAATCTATTAATCGCTCAAATTTCATGGATGCACCTGGATACAAGAAATAGGATAAACTCCCATGTAATGCATAAAAAGACATTTATTTTTTCCCATTATCAACAATTAAAGTCGTTTCAGTAAAATCAAAACGAAGAAACAAAGAAGTGCCAAAAAAAAAGAAAAAAAGAACAGAAAAAGAACATTAAAGATTGCCACATCAGCATAAGAGCACATCCAGATATTGCCACATCAGCATAAGAGCACATGACGTGGCATGATCGTTTTCGCTTCTTCTCAGCGAGCTTAGTGGTACTAGTAGCCATGGGCGATCTGAGAGCACTTGTTCTTGATCCATCGGAGCCCTTTCCGGAGCGTAGCCTTGACCTTCCCTTCTACGCCGTAAACCTTGTACTTCGCTATCCTCTTCTTCCTCTTCGCTTCCGGATCGCTGAATCTCCAAGGCTTTTCACTCGCCTGAGTTGGAATCGCCGCCGGGTCCGGCGACCAAGTCCCACTCGCATAGCTCTGATTCGAACCGTATTTTTTCCCGCTCACGACCTCCATCCTCCTGTCGCCGCCGTACGGGCGGTGACCCGACCCGTACCCGTCCATGTTGGCTTGCTGTTGCTGAGGAAGGGAAAGGAGGGTAGGGGCTTTTATTTTTGAACTGGTGTGAGTGAGGTTAGGGTTCGGAACTTTCGAGAACGAATTGAGTTGAAGGGGTATATTGGGAAGACGATATATATATAATGAAGCATGGTAACGTGCCTAAGGCGAGGAATGTGCAATGCTTTGATCATTCAAAAGTGCCTCTGGGCTTAGAATCTGGAATTGTACTTTCCGTGATTAAAGAAATAAGGAACCGTTTTTTTGGTTTATTCAAACTTGAATAAAAAAAAGAAAGAAAGACCAATCAATTTTCTAATGATGCTGTGTGAAAATAAACTGTAAAGATTTGTGGATGATAATAAAATTAAAACCCATGACTTTGTCGATTTTGGTTGTTGTGTGAGGAAAATGTGTACTGGTGCGCAAATTTTTTTTTTTATATAAAGTTTTCAAATATGAACATATCTGTTTTTGAGAGCCAAAAAGACATGATATTGTTATTTGTTTAATTTTTATATTTTAATTTTTTTAATTTATTCAAATTTATTTTATATTTTATAAAAAAATTACAATGATACATAATTTAATTTAATATTTTTTTATATAAATATACAATATAAATATGATGTGTATATTTTTAATGTAAAAAAAAAATTTAAAAAATATTCCGCCAACTTCAAAACCCATGGTGTGATGATTTGCCACCTAATTTTACACGATTCTCGAATCCCAATAGAATCCACGATTGGTACTAGTGAACTTGCAGAAAAGATTTCACCAGTCATCAAGAGGCTCGTAGACACAACAATGAACAAAGTAGATTGAATTCTAGATTGAACTCGTAAACACAACAATATATTATGGGGTTTTTCCACTTCAAGGATATGTCTATCCAGCCAAATTAGTCTATTTTATTGTTATGCGTTACTTACTATGGCTTCAACGTGAAGGAGCAAACTTGAATGCCAAATTAATGAAATTATTCTGTAAACTTTTCTGGGTCCTTTTAGAACAGTAGAACACATATGTGCAGCGTATATAGGGGATGCGTACATTCTCCATTGTGATAGGAGCCTTTTTTTTTGTCACTAATGTGATAGGAGCCTTTTTTTTGTTGTCAGAATGTGATAGGAGCCTTGAATCAACTGTTTATTTCTACTGATAGAGGTTGGGCCGTCTTTTTAATTGTTTGAGACGGTACACAAGATCTGCAACTCGTCAGGCCCAAAAGAGTACCCCAGCATGATGACCTGGGTCCTGATCTATCAAAAAAAAATTCCATAACGAAACATTTTTGTGGTACACTATTTCAATTCTAGTTTAAAAATTACTCAAATTCACAATATCACTAAAATGTGCTGGCTATGACATTTGGTAATATTTTTACATCACTTGCCTTTTACACCACTTTGATTCCAGCATAACAATTAGTTATATTGTTCCTCATACAATTATGTGTGTTGTATAAAGATCACTCTCTATGCAGAATTATAATATATATATTAGTCCTTATACAAAGCAAGTTCACAAGCTTAGAAAAAAGCCTTAAAAAAAGACACGTTTTGGAGCAAACAAGCTGCATCTAGAAAAACTAATCAATCAGACAGAGACAATTTGAGCTGGACATCAACATTAACACCTAAATCCCTCTCTGGAAGTTTAGCTGAAAATTCAAGGACATTAGCAGCAGATTGCAGTACGGTGGGTGACGCATAAAACTGAAAAGGAAACCATGGAGTAGTAGGATATGATGAGGAAGCTGGAATCAAAATGGGGCGTGATGGTAAGTGCTTTGTGTTTGATTGCAATTGTTGACGAGGATCAAACATGGCTACAGGGTTGGCGCTAGTAGAGCCATTTGAGTGTGAGTAAATGGAGGGTACTGTGACTGGTGGATGCAGTGACCTGATTGCATGTGATGCGAGGAGAGGCGCTATGGACCGCCTATGGTCACTCTGGATTTGGAAACGCCTTGCCCTTTCGCGTTCTTTCTTGTGAGCGTTTTGGTGGCCCCCTAAGGCCTGCGAGTTTGCAAATACTCGCCTGCAATAGTGGCACCTGAATTTTCTGTCCTCTTCAACATCATATTTCCTTTCTGGAAATTCTTCATGCTCTGTTAGTGGGAAACCAAATAGTTTCGGTGGTGAGGTGTGATTATGATTAGACATGCTTCTTTGGTCTATCAAAGTTTTGCTCGGTTTGCTACCATATATATAGACAGATTAACTACTAAATTAGTTGGCCGACGGACTTATTTTGTAGCGGCGCATACGTACCCAATCTCAAAGCTTTGGGAGGGTTATTGTAACATTAGTTTTTTAATATAATAACTTTTTAAAATATAATACCATATGATTTAATGATAAAATGCCATACTCTATACATTACTAGTGTATTAATTAAAACTACACTCACCTGATATAAGAATTCAATATGAAAGGAAAAACATAAGTAATATGGTTTCTCATCATAAAAAAAAAAAAGATCATTAATTCCAAAGCCTTTTTGATGATCTTTGTACCTTATATTTTGATAATTAATAAACTTACTTATATTGTTACTTATCATTCTGATTAAATTCTAGCAAGTGTTTTAGTGTGTGATCTGTACCGAGATTAGGGGTGCTAAAGCTTGTTAGAACATATTCAAATCACTTTTGCATCATCCTAGTGCATTGAAGAGAGAAGGTTAAATACTTGCAAGACACTATAATGTTCTAAGTAAATAAGAATGTAAGAAGGTATAAAGTAAAGAAAAAATATTTACTTATAGGATTATTGTAACTATTTATAAAAAATAGTGTCTTCAAAAAAGGAGGTACAAAGTGAGAAAAATAGTATCTTAGAGACTAAATAGAATTCAAGGACAAATTTGTCCTTATAGGTGTCTTGTAAATATTTGGAGATAAGTTTCTTAGGATTTTCCTCTTAATGTGTGTTAGCCAATGATTAGCATCCAAAGAGAAATATTCTTTTTATTGGATAAGGATGATAATATCACATAATAATTGAGTATTACATCTAAAAAGGTTGCAGAAATTGATCTCATTAAGCCTAAACTCCTGTCCAGATCAGTGTGCAGAAATCTTTTAAGCCAAAAATATGCTTATCATTTGCTAACTAGTCTTGGGACCCTTGTTTGTATCAAGTTTGAAAGCTTTTGATGTCTGTATTTTACGACTACACTATTATGAGTTATATATCTTTCTAGTGACCATTACTTTACAATATTTGTGTAATCCACTTTTTGAGTGTTAAAGAGAGCATATCCAAACACTTTATAATAGAGCATACCCTAACCATCAATTAAAAATTAAGGATTTATAATTTTATAAAATATAGATACTTGCATAACAGATCATATATGTCTGATAATTAACCCTCTTAATTTTCTCAAAAGTTATCAAAATTATCTTTGAAAGTTATTAAATTATATAAGTATCAAATCTTACATTGGTATTAAACTTCGTTCACCACGCACAGGTATTAAACTAATACTTATGAAAATCAGAATGATATATAAGTTCTACAAACAAATACGTACTGTGCAAATATATTGGCTACTTGCTGATGTTTCAACATTCCTATCAAACCGACATGACAAAAACCTTCAATATATAGTTAATGATTTTAATTCCTGACATGATTCATGTATCAAAATAAAAGGGACGAGAATTATGCAGCACAGTACAAGCCACGCCCAGCCAATGAACATGTGAAAGTGACAAAAGTTAGTACCACGATATACATACCGAGTCTCTATATCGCCCCTAGTCTTCAATTTCTTCTTTGTCATTTTCCCATTTTCCAACCTTATTTGTATCCATTTGTCTAAATCCTTGAGTTGCCGGAGTTAGATATACTTCAGTCCATACTGATAGATGGTGGTCTATGAAGAATAGCCACATACATGAGACATCAGATATGATAGACGGAGACATAATTGCCACAGTAAAAGACATTCGAAATAAATAAATATAACATGTGCGAAATATTAAAATTTGATTTTGTATATATTTTTTATTAAAATTTATATAGTTAATGAATGTTAGTTTAACTAGTAGTATCAATGTAAGTTCTTACTAAGGCTTATGGCAATGTTCCGACCTTAAATGAAATAACTTCTCTTCCCTAAAAAACTTTGTTTAAAAAAACTAATATATATATATATATATATATATATATATATATATATATATATATGATCTTACTCAGTGAGATGAGTGTTTATTGTAAGAGGTGAGAGAGAGACATATCGACCATCGGATCTTATATGAATGGTCAATTAAGATTGAACTTAAATGCATGACTTTTTAAGTGGTCATTACACGACCTTTAAGTAACTTTTAATCTTGATCATCCATGTATGGTTATATGATCAAGATTTACTCCTCTCACCCTCTCACAATAAAAATTCCTCTCACTAGATATACATATATATATATATATATATATATATATATATATATATATATATATATATATATATATATATATATATATATATATAAAAAAAAAAGTATTTATTGTAAAAAGTGAGATAAATGAATTTTGACAATTAGATCTTATATTAAAAGATATTCGAGTCAAGTTGATGTGAGAAAAGGAAAAGAAGAAGAAAACACTGAAACTGAAAATCAGAAATGAATTGTATTGAAATGAATTCACCACCAATTCTATTACACTATGTCAATTATATATAAGACATGTTATACACAGATAACTATCACTAACAGACTAACTACTTAGTTGAGCTGGCACACTACTAACTGTCACTAACTAACTCAATCTCATCTCATCATTTCTTTCTTACATCTCCCCTCAAACTCAACAGTTGAAGATGTTCAACTCTGAGTTTGTCTCGAAATGTCATGAATAAGGAGTTAGAAACATCCTTAGTAAAGATATCAACTACTTGTGCATGAGCTGGGATATGATTGACTTGCAACTTGTTAGAAAGAACTTGATCTCGAACAAAATGCGAATCAAGTTCAAAATGCTTTGTGCGAGTTTGAAGAATCAGATTGGCGGCCAAGAGAATAGCACTAAGGTTGTAGTAACCACTTGTTGATTTTCTATCATCAGGGTCAGAACTCCAGTCTGAGTCACTAAAGCTATAAGGGTCTTAATGAGATGATTTGGAAAGAAACAGACCATAGGAAGCAGTACCATGGAGATACCTTAATATCCTCTTTACTGCCTTCCAGTGAGAATCCACATGAGTCAGTATAAATTGGACGACCTTATTTACAGAAAACAAAATTTTAGGTCTTACTACTAAGATATATTGCAAGTTGCCTACAATTGACTTATAAAGAGTAGGATTAGCTAAAGGAGTACTGTCTTTAGTAGAAAGCTTGAGATGAGTAGTCATAGGAGTGGGAAAAGGCTTACTCTCTCGCATACCAGCTTTGACCAACAGATCATTTATATACTTTGTTTGAGACAAATGCAAGCCACCATATGGAGTTTTGTTCACCTCAATACCGAGAAAATAATGCAAGTGCCCTATATCTTTGAGAGCAAATGTAGAATTTAGTGTGCTGATTAGATATTGAATTTCTATGTAGAGGATCCAGTGATCAGAATATCATCTACATAGACCAAGATAAATGTAGTAGATGTAAGGGAGAACCTAGTAAACAAAGACATATCTGATTTAGCAATTGTAAATCCAAAAGAACATAGAGCAGTAGACAACTTATGAAACTAAGCTCTAGGAGTCTGCTTGAGGTCATACAGAGCTTTATGAAGTTTACACACCAAGTGAGGACCACCAAGCACAAATCCCTGAGATTGGTGCATAAACACCTTTTCCTGCAAGTCCCCATTCAAAAAAATATTGTTAATGTCACGTTGATGAATAGGTCAATCCTTAGTCAAAGCTATAGTTTGCACTAGCCAGATTGTGGCTAGTTTGATTATTGGACTAAATGTCTCAGTAAAGTCAAAATCAGGTCTTCGATTAAAGCCGTTGGCAAATAATCTTGCCTTGTACTTGTTTGTGGAACCATCTGGCTTGTACTTCACTTGAAACACCC
The DNA here is from genome assembly GCA_029884605.1 of Ormosia emarginata. Taxonomy (NCBI): domain Eukaryota; kingdom Viridiplantae; phylum Streptophyta; class Magnoliopsida; order Fabales; family Fabaceae; genus Ormosia; species Ormosia emarginata. The sequence continues at coordinate 27,111,503 of JAQQTP010000080.1, read as the reverse complement.
ACTTACTACCAACAGTCATCATGTCAGGAGGTATAGAGACCATGTGTTATTCTTTAGCAAAGCATGATATTCATTAGCCATAGCTTGCTTCCAATGTGATTGACTGAGAGCCTGAGACATTGAAATAGGCTCCAAAATAACAAAAAGCACTCTTGGTTTATACACACCAGCCTTGGCCCTAATTACCATTAGATAAGCATTCTGGAGAACATGAGCAGCATTGGTAAACTACTGTGAAAAAGGTAAACTTTCTTGGGACTAAACCATTAGTACTGTGGAAACAACACTATCCTGAGGAACAAAATCCTACTCACAAAGCATATTAGGCACCTAAATATTGTCTAATGCAGAAGTAGGATAAGTATATCTAAGTATAGGTGGGGCACCTGTTGACAGCATAGGAATAGAAAGGACAGGTGCAACAGAAGATGATGAAGGAGACTGTGATAGAGAAAAGGGACTGGTAGGAGACTTAAAAGGAAAAAATGACTCATCAAATATAATATGAGAAGTAAAATAGAATTTACCATAAGGAGAAAGACACTTGAAACCTTTATGTGAAGGAGCAAAACTAAGAAATAGACACTGGACAGATCTGTAATCCAGTTTGAATTTATTGTATGGTCGGGAAATGGATAACATGCACATCCAAAGACCTTGAACTCATGATAAGAAGGTTACTTTTGGAATAAAGTCTTAAAGGGGGACAAATTTTGTAGCATTGGAGTTGGAAGTACATTAATGATAAAGACAACATGTAAGAATGCATCTCCCCAGAATTTTAGGGGAAGAGAATAAGCAGTTAGCAGTGCTAACCCCATCTCAGTCGCATACCTATGCTTCATTTCAACACTACCATTTTGTTGGTGTACATAGGGACTTGTTAATCGATGTAAAATACCACCAGATTGTAAGTATTTAGAGAAAACCAAAAACTCTTTTGCATTATCAGTTTGTAGAGCTTTTAGTTTGGTTCCCAATTGAAGTTCAACCATATGTTTGATTTGAAGAAAGAAAGAAAAAGTCTAAGACTTAGAATGCATCAAATAAATCCAGGAGAATTTAGAATAGGCATCAACACAAAGTATGTAATATCTAGCACCATTTAAGGCATTTACAAGAGTTGGTCCCTAAATGTCAGTGTACACAAGTTCTAAATGGGTCGTATATACAAAAGTAGAAGTACGAAATGGCTGCTGATGGGATTTTCCCAAACAACAAGCTTCACAGACACTTTGCAATTGAGTTTTACAAACAAGCAAAGGAAAATTATAAGATTTCAATACTTGAGTCACTACTTGAGTGGAGGTATACCCAAGTCTTGAATGCCAAAGAGAGAAGTCAGCAACATTGAAGGATGCTAAAGCAACATTGGACAATACTGATTGAAGGGATTTGGAAAGCTAAAATTTTGGAAAGACATATAAGCCATTCCTAAGGGTGTCTTAGAAGAGGGGTGGTATCCTGGGATTTGACAAGGCATTTGTCAGAGTGGAATTCAAAAAAGACACTATTATCTTTAGCAAATTGAGCAACACTCAACAAATTCTTGGTAATATGAGGAACATGCAACATATTATTTAGAACGAAAGGATTATTGACAGAACCAGAGTTAAAACTAGAGTGCCCAACATGCAAAATAGATAAACTTATATCATTTCCCATAAAGACTCTTTCTGCACCATCATACTCTACTTTATGTTGTAGGTTAGATGAATCTGGAGTTAAGTGATGTGTGGCACCAGAGTCGAGATACCATGCTGGATCACACAAAGTTGAAGGGGTAGCCAACATAGCTGTAGCCATAGATGAGTTACCACGACCAGAAAAATTGGAATCATGACCTTGGACTATCATGACACTAATAGGGGTAGCAGCATTCCCTGAAGGTCTGAAATTCTGAAAAGACTGGGAATTTGTAAATGACTGATCAAACCGAAACCAACAATTAGCAACAGTATGGCCATTCTTCTTACAAAGTTGACACTGAGGCCTATCACCAAAATAAAATTTGCCTCCTCTACCAAATCTTCCTTTAAAATTTTGTTGACCTTTACCATTCACAAAACCTTTTCTCGATTCATAGGAAAACTACAACCTTGACCAAAATTAAAGTTTGGCCTTTGACTAAAACCTCCTCTATAACTAGAAGAATTACCATTATAACTATTACTGCTATTGTAACCTTTTCTGACCTGAGATTGAACAGGATTACCCAGAATCACCCTAAGCTCCGTCTTTCTAAACCTTTTAATTCGTTCTTCTTGAGCCATAAGAAGAGCTTCAAGCTCTCCAACACTGCAAAGCTCACTCCTAGAGGTGATTGCAGTCACAAACCCCTCTTACTCTTTAGAAACCATTAAGAATTGCTTCAACATATTCAAATTCAACAATTGTGATCCTATATGATCCCAAAGTATTAACTAATTTCTTGATTGCAAGCAGGTAAGAAGCTACAGAAGAATATTTTCTTGTGTTTCTTAACTGATTCTTTAATTGTCTAACCTTTGCTCTAATTTGAGAAGCAAAAAATGTTTCCAATTTCTTCCAAATTTGAAAAGAAAATTCACAACCTACCATTTTTGTTGTAAAAGAGCTACTCATTGAGGACAATAACCACGACATTAGCAACTAATCCTGTTGCTCCCAGTTGTGGTAAGCCTCAATGATCTTGTTTCTTGTTGCATCATCTTATGAATCATACTTTGTTGGAATCAATTCTCTACTAGTGTACCAAGAAAGTTTGTGGCCTTTGATCTTAGCTAGTGCTTGTTGCTTCCATGCCAGAAAATTGTCTTCATCAAGCTTGAATGACACAGGATTGGAGAATGTTTGTAACATGAACTGACTCATAGTGTTTGTTGTTACCATAAAGGAACCTCGATCGGAAGCCATGAATGAAAATTGTGCTCTGATACCATGAAAGGTATCAAGGCTAGGTTGATGTGAGAAAAAGAAAAGAAGAAGAGAACATTGAAACTGAAAATCAGAAACGAATTGTATTGAAATGAATTCACCACCGGTTCTATTACACTATGTCAGTTATATATAAGACCTGTTACAATAAATAACTATCACTAACAGACTAACTACCTAGTTGAGCTGGCACATTACTAACTGTCATTAACTAACTCAATCTCATCTCATCCTTTCTTTCTTACATACATGAATTGTCAATATTAGAATATAAAGGCATGTGATTTTTTTAAGTGATCACATGACCTTTAAGTAACTTTTAATCTTAATTATCTATGTATCGTTGTATGGTCAAGATTTACTGTTCTCACATTCTCACAACAAAAACTCATCTCACTAGATATGTCACACACACACACATACATTCTCACAATAAAAACTCATCTCACTAGATATGTCACACACACACACACACACACACACACACACACACACACATTATATTTACATTTTGTTTGTTGAGGGTGTCGCAACCGGGATCACGACGGGACGACCGGAAAATATTAGGATTTTGAAAATCAATGAAGTCACCACCAATGTTTATTTAATTTGGGAAAACATTAGAAAAAACCCTTAAAATAGGCAAAACTGGTTTTTTTAGAAAATGAGTTTGGGTTCGAGAGTCAATTATAGGTAGAAAAGATGTTAACACCCTACACTGCCCGTTCCAAGAACGGTACCTTAAGTCAGTTGTTCAAATTTTAATAATCTCAAATTTATTTATTTTACCTCTTTTTGAAAAGACTTTGTAACTATTTTATTTTATTTTATTTTATTTTTTTAAGGAAAGAAAAAGAAATAACTAAATTATGAAAGTTTAAATTTTGACTTGACAGAATATGAATTCTGCTCCTACGTACCCTCAGGTGTAATGAGGAACTCAAAGTCACGTAGTTCTGTAAAAATCATTTTGGGTTGGTTATTTTTAATTTTTATAAAAAAATTATTTTTATTTTATTTTATTTTAGAAAGACAAATCATCAAGCTGTCACAAATCAGATGATTCTAAAATAGTTATGGAATTAACAAGCTGTCGCAACTCAGCTAATTCCATTTTATTGATTGATTTTTTTTGTTTAAATATTTGAATCATCAAGTTGTCACAACTCAGATGATTATAAAAGTTTCAGAATTAACAAGCTGTTGCAACTCAGCTAATTCTATTTTATTGATTATTTTTTTTGTTTAAATATTTGAATCATCAAGTTGTCACAACTCAGATGATTATAAAAGTTACGAAATTAACAAGCTGTCGCAACTTAGCTAATTCCATTTTATTGATTGATTTTTTTTGTTTAAATATTTGAATCATCAAGTTATCACAACTCAGATGATTATAAAAGTTACGGAATTAACAAGTTGTTGCAACTCAGCTAATCCCATTTTATTCTTTTTAGCAAAATTCGACCCTTTCATTATTCCCTTTCTTCTTAATTCAAACCCAAATATAAATACTTAAGCAATCACAAATAAAACTAAGACAAAACTTATTTCTTTATCAAGTCTTAAACTACTTAGTCATTATCAGGCCCAAACAACTCATACCTTGCAAAATGAGCCCAAATGAAATAGAAATGGTTCAGAATGTGCAATGGCCATATTAAAAAATAAAATAAATATAAAAAGGAAAACATAAGACAACAATAACAACAAAAAAAAAGTAAAAGAGAGATAAAAAAATCAAAAGCGAGAAAGAGACATCTGGTCTCTATAAGAAGAAAACGAAAACGAAAAAAGGGGGGGGTTTGAGCTCACGGTGCCTGTTGTGACAAGGGCAGAGGGCGGCGGTTTCGTGCGACGGCTCCGGCGGAGGGCGGTAGGCTCATGCGGCGGACAGCGGTTCTGGTTCGATAGTGGAATGGGATCAACGGGAGCTTGAAGCGGATGCAACGGCAGCGACGTTACTTGGGTTGCTAGGTTCATCGACGGCGAGGGCTCAGATCTGGCGGCGCGGTTATGGTGGCTAGTCGGGGTCTGGGCGACGCACTGGTTGGTATCGGTGGTGCGGTGTGAATCTCGGTGCGACAACTTTTGACGATTTCGTGCGGATCTGGACTGGCTCTAACGCGGAACGGCTGTTGGTTCAGATTGGATCTGGTACAGGCAACGACGGGCAGAGGCTTCGACGGAGCTGGCGGCCGGTTGCAGGTCCCGCATAGTGGAGCGGAGACGGCGCGGGGTTCTGCTTCATGCGACGAGGCGGCAGGCGGTCGTGGCTGGAATGACCATTTGGCGATACGGTACCCGTCGGGTAACTTGGCGGTCTGGTCTAGGCGGTGCTCAGCGGCGGCATGAGCGAGGGAGCAACGACTGGTTGTTTTTTTATTTTTCTGGTTTATGGTTGTTTTGATTGTGAAGGTGGAGATTGATGAAGGAGGGTGAATGTGGTGGTCATGGTGGTTGGTTGTGGTTGGTTTGTTGGTGGGTTGTGGGAGATGGTTTGAAGGTGAAGATGATTGAAATGTGTTGAAGATGGTGGTGGGTGGTTATAGGAGATGAAGGTGAGTGAAAGAGGTTTGAGGAAGATGAGTTTCAGATGAAGAGGGAAGGGAGTATCAGGATGGTTAGTGAAGGTGAAGGGTGAAAAATAGCATGAGCATAATGAGTGAAGTTAGAGGGTGAATGAAAATATCAGGTAAAAAATTGAAGATCCTAAATATGAAGTGAAAATCTGTGTTATAGTCTTCTCTGCCTCCCTTAAGAGAGTCCTCTTGTATTCCCTTTTTTGTGGTGTATTTGATATGGTTTTGAGGAAAAAGTGAACATTGTGTGTGTGAGAAAGTGAGGCCTGCTGGTATGGTGTTGTGTGTGTACTGAAATGAGCGGGTGCAGTAGTGCAACACAGGTAAAGAACGTGAGAGGGAGTGGAAAAAAAGCAAACTTGTCCCCCTATAATGGTGTGTGCAGCAGTGTAGTGATGGTGCAAGGGTAGTGTATGGCCAAAAAGGGATGAAAAATGTAGAGCAAGGAAACACAAATTGTTTCCTTCCAAAGATAGCAGCATCCACGTTCTCTGTTTTGTTTTCTTTTTCTTTTTTTCTTTTTCCTTTTTTTTTGTTTTGGGCTGTAATTATTTTTTTTTTGTTTTTGCATAAATAAAAGGAAAAAGCAACAATCTAAATAAGATAAAATAAAAAAAACTTGAAAAGAAAAAGGGTTTAAAACATTACAATTAAGCATTATTTGACAAAAATATTAATCCTTGATCAAGAAGCAAAAATAAAAATTTTATGGACAAAATTGGGTATCAACAGCTGCCCCCCTTTGCTTTACATTTAGATTAAATGGGAAGCAAAGAAATTGACTCAATTTTGTACAAGAAAATTTTCCTGTGCAAATCGATGCAAGACGCAATAGTCATCAAAACAAGGTAGAAACGCAGGGTATGAAGACCTTGAAAAGAAAAACTTGTGGAGTCGGGTATCCGCCGAAGCTTGATAGAAAGCTTAAAGCGAACGAGAAAAAGCTTGTGGAGTTGGGTATTTGCTGAAGCTTGACAGAAAACTTAAAGCGAAAGAGAAAAAGCTCGCAGAGTCGGGTATCCGCCGAAGCTTGATAGAAACTTTAAAGCAGGAAAGGGAAAAAGCTTGCGGAGTCGGGTATCCGCCGAAGCTTGACTAAAACTTAAAGCAAAAAGGAAAAAGCTTATAGAGTCGAGTATCCGCCGAAGCTTAACAGAAACTTAAAGTAGGAGGGAAAAAGCTTGCAGAGTCGGATATCCACCGAAGCTTGACTGAAACTTAAAGCAAAAAGGAAAAAGCTTGCGGAGTTGAGTATCCGCCGAAGCTTGAAGAAAACTTAAAGCAGGAAAGGAAAAAAAGCTTGTGGAGTCGGGTATCCGCCGAAGCTTGACAAAAACTTAAAGCAGGAAAGGGAAAAAGCTTGCGGAGTCGGGTATCCGCCGAAGCTTGACAGAAACTTAAAGACAATGGGTGCAAGGACCCACAAAGGAAAAGGCAATGAACATAAGGCCCTAAGAACTAAAAAAAAGAAAGGTGTTTGAGCTTATAAATGCATGTAATACCTGAGATGATATATGATGCAATGGATGTGATGCTTGAGGACAGTTTATGTGATGCTTGAGATGATGCACGATACAATAGATGTCCTACTATAGAGATTCTCATGAACAACTTGGGTAGACAAAAATTGACACATTATAGCTTTAGCTGAATCGCTCTTAGTTCCACAACACCCTTAAGAACTTCTTCCCATAGCAGGATCAAGGTTGAACAGTAACAAAATTTGATTTTTGATTTGCCTGGTTATTCTTCATTTTCTCATCAGTGCTCTTAAAGGAAATTCATCGCATTTCCCATGACCTTTCAAGATTGTTAAAACAAAACTGAATGATTTTGCAATATGATCACATGTTTCACATCTCAATATAAATCTATTATGATAAATGCATATTGAATCAACAATGGATTGCAATGAAAATGGACTATCATTATGGAAAGGAACAGTACAGGAAAGGCGGTATCACAAGGGTTAGAATTGAAAAGTTTACAAAAGAATGTTGGAGTATAGTTTTTTAGTTTTTCCAGTGATGCTCTCTAGGATGATCAGTGCTAATTTCCCATGTATACAACCCTAAACACCCCTTTGTCTATTTCTGAGAACATGATTTGACCCAGTTTCCACGCATTGGGAGCATTCATGACAAGACTTCGCAGTCAAACTGCCCCAGTTTGGCATTAATAACTCAAATTGCCCCAATTTGTGACTTGAGGCAACCCCACTTTTCCGGATGTGTCAAAAACCATCTTTGACCCTAACTTTTACCTTGGTCACTCTTTCCGAGTTTTCAACCTAGCGGATCACTCTAATTTTTGCCTAGACCGCCTTTTCAAGTTTTCAGCCTAGCGAGCCACTTTTCTTTTTTTTTCTTTTCTTTTCTTTTTTTTAAGCATAATATATTTTGATAGCATCTGAATTTACAGGAAGTGGTAAATCTGCACCATCCATGTTTATGAGAATCAAAGCTCCTCCCGAGAAAGCCTTTTTTACAACATACAGTCCTTCATAGTTTGGAGTCCATTTTCCTCAATTATCCTTTTGAATGGGAAGAATCTTCTTGAGCACTAGGTCTCCTTCTTGAAACTGTCGCAGATGCACCTTTTTCGCGTAGGCTTTCATCATTCTCTTATGGTAAAGCTGGCCATGACACAGTGTGGTTAATCTTTTTCCTTTATTGAGGTTCAACTGATTAAGTCGAGTTTGGACCCATTCAGCTTCTTCTAATTCTACTTCCATCAGCACTCTTAATGATGGAATTTCCACTTCAATAGGGAGTACTGCTTCCATTTCATAAACCAGAGAGAAAGGGGTTGCCCCAGTTGAAGTACGAACAGACGTGCGATAGCCATGTAGTGCAAATGGTAGCATTTCATGCCAATCTATGAACATTACAACCATCTTTTGAACAATCTTCTTGATGTTCTTGTTTGCCGCCTCAACTGCCCCGTTCATCTTGGGGCGATAGGGTGAGGAATTGTGGTGTTCAATTTTGAAACTCTCATACATCTCTTTCATCGTCTTGTTGTTTAGATTAGTGACATTGTCAGTGATTATTTTGCTTGGCAGACCGTAGCGACAAATCAGCTCCCTTTTGACAAACTTGACCACTACATTCCTAGTCACATTGGCATAAGAAGTAGCTTTGACCCATTTTGTGAAGTAATCAATTGCAACAAGAATAAAGCAATGTCCATTTGAGGCCTTCAGTTCAATCGGACCTATGACATCCATTCTGCACATCGAGAATGGCCATGGTGCTGTTAAAACATTCAAAGGTGCGGGTGGTGCATGAACCTTGTCTGTATATGTCTGACATTTATGGTACTTCTTCATATAATTGAAGCAATCAGTTTTCATTGTCAACCAATAGTACCCAGCTTTTAGTATCTTTCTTGCCATTGCATGTCCACTTGCATGAGTTCCAAAAGAACCTTCATGGACATCTCTGATGATTTTCTCTACCTCTACTATATCAACACATCTTAACAACACCATGTCGTGGTTCCTCTTGTAGAAAACTTCTCTATTTAGAAAGAAACCCATTGCAAGTCTCCTGAGGGTTCTTTTGTCATTTTCTGAAGCGTCTGGAGGATACTCTCTGCTCTTGATGAAACATTTGATGTCATGGTACCACAGTTTTCCATCTAACTCCATTTTTACCATTTGACAATATACCGGTTGGTCACGACTTTCTATTTTTATGAGTGACAAGTCCTTATCATGGTTTACTTTGAATATTAACGACAATGTGGCCAAAGCATCAGCCAACTGATTATCTTCCCGAGGGACATGATGGAATATGACTTCGTTAAATTGTTCAATTAACTCCTTGATGTAAGTATGATAAGGAATCAACTTAGCGTCTCGAGTTTCCCATTCTCCCTTTAATTGATGGATGACCAAGGCAGAGTCCCCGTATACCTCAAGAATTTTTGCCTTTGATTCTATCGCTGCCTGGATTCCCATGGCACATGCCTCATACTCAGCTATGTTGTTTGTACAGTCAAAGCACAATCTAGCAGTGATTGGAATAAAATTATTTTCAGGGGAAACCAGTATGACCCCAACTCCATGTCCCAGTGAATTAGAAGCTTCGTCGAACAACAAAGTCCATTTTTCTTTTTCTGAGGATTCTTCTTCTCCAAGTAAAGCCATTATATCTTCATCAGGGAATTCACACTGCATAGGCCCATAATCTTTCACAAGTTGACTAGCCAAGAATTCTGCCAAAGTACTGCCTTTGACTGCTTTTTGGGTGATATAGACAATGTCATATTCTGATAGCAAAACTTGCCAGCATGCAATCCTCCCAGTAAGAGCAGGTTTTTCAAAAATGTACTTGATCGGGTCCATTTTGGACACTAACCAAGTGGTGTAACACAACATGTACTACCTCAACCGGTGGGCCGCCCATGCTAGGGCACAACACGTGCGTTCCAACAATGAGTATTTTGCCTCATAGTTGGTGAACTTCTTACTCAAGTAATAGATGGCCTGCTCCTTTTTATCGGTTTCATCATGCTGTCCCAGTACACAACCCATGGATTCATCTAACACAGTCAAGTACATGATGAGAGGCCTTCTTGACACTGGAGGTACCAAAATTGGGGGTTCTTGCAGATACTACTTGATCTTCTCAAATGTTACCTGACAATCCTCATTCCATTCTACTGTCTGGTTTTTACGCAACAACTTGAAGATTGGCTAGCACGTTGTATTCAACTAGGATATAAACCTAGCAATATAGTTCAGCCTCCCTAAAAACCACGAACTTCTTTTTCAATGCGAGGAGCTGACATCTCTATGATTGCTCGAACTTTATCAGGATCAACTTCTATCCCTTTCTCGCTAACCACAAACCCCAAGAGCTTGCCTGATTTTACACCAAAAGTGCACTTAGCAGGATTTAGTCTAAGCCTGAACTTTCTCAACTGTTCAAAGAGCTTTTCCAGATCGATTATGTGATCTTCTTCTATTTTTGACTTTGCAATCATATCATCCACATAAACTTATATTTCTTTGTGCATCATATCATGGAACATTGTCATCATTGCCCTTTAATAAGCCACTCCGGCGTTCTTCAATCCAAATGGCATCACTTTATAGCAAAATGTCCCCCACAAAGTGATGAATGTCGTCTTTTCCATATCTTCAGGTGCCATCTTGATCTGATTGTATCCGAGAAATCGTCCATGAAGGAGAAAAATGCATGTTGAGCAGTGTTGTCCACCAAAATATCAATGTGAGGTAAAGGAAAATTGTCTTTAGGGCTTGCCCTATTCAAATCTCTATAGTCAACGCACATCCGTACTTTCCCATCTTTCTTCAGAACAGGGACGATGTTGGTGACCCATTGAAGGTACTTTGCGACAGCGAGGAAACCTGCATCAAACTGCCTTTTGAACTCTTCTCTAATTTTTAGGGATATTTCTGGCTTCATTCATCTCAACTTTTGCTTGACGGGAAGACATTTTGGTCTTAACGGCAATTTGTGCTCAACTATGCTGGCATCTAGGCCCGGCATATCTTGGTACGACCATGCGAAGACGTCGCGATAGTCGGATAAGAGCTTAACTAACTTGCTTCGCTCTTCTTCTTTCATGGAAGTGCCAATTTTAATTTTTTTTCTTATCATCCTCTGTCCCCAAATTAATCACTTTAGTTGACTCTTCATGGGGTTGAATTTCTTTGGGCTCTTGTTCTATTAATCTCATTAGCTCAGGAGAGCGCTCTCAATTATCATCATTATCCTCATCAACATGATTAATGAGATGGTCAAAATTATACAATGGGGTCATAACACTGTCATTTTCAAGAGAATCATTTTCAGATCTACATTTATTGATGTCAACACAAGTAAAAAAAGGTAATGAATAAAGGCTAATGTAATGGTTGAACAAAAAATTGAAAAGCAAGATAATTCAAAAATACATTTTATTGATAGCAAATATTTAAATGAAAACATGTGAGCCCACTTTTACAAAATATCTTCCTAAAGCCTTGGGCTGAGCAATAGGTTTAGCATTACAGAATTACTTTGAAACAGTTTCAAAGGTCATGGGAAAATCGACGATCTCCCAATTGTTGAGCTTTGCATCTAGAGAACAATGGTACACCAGACTGACACCATGATCGATGGATTGATCCTCATTGATAGCGGTCACTTGGTTCAGAAACACTAATCCTGCACTTTGGAAGCTCTGTTGGATGTCACAGATGGAGATCCCCTTTGTTTTAGGCTCCCGATTTTCCAACCGAGCCAACCTCTTCTCTCTTTTCTCTTTCATGACCTTTCTCTTATCAGTTTTAGTGGGTTTATATCCTAACTCGAACTTGTCTTTGTTTTCACATGGCTGCAGAAACTTCGCAATGCCTTGTTTGTTTATTCCTAGTCCATTTCCACTTTGATATCCTCTTTCCAGCATAACCTTAGTCGTCATTATGGATGCAGTAGATGACCGTAGTTTTAGAACTTGAGCTCTCTCCTTCACATAAATAGCATTGACAACCTCAAACGCCTGGAATGCTGTTTCAAGAGCTTCTTCTACAGCTTCATTGTAAGGAGTTGATGGGAGCTTACTCACTAATAGGTCTTCCTCACCCGATACGATCATCAGTCTATTACCCATTATGAATTTCACTTTTTGGTGCAAAGTGGACGGCACCGCCTCAGTAGAATGAATCTAGGGTCGTCCCAAGAGGCAATTATAAGTCGGTGTGATGTCCATCACCTGAAAGAGTATATGAAAAGTAGTAGGTCCAACCTGAACCGGGATCTCTATTTCTCCCATCACTTCTCTTCGGGTCCCATCAAAAGCTCTTACGATCATTGAACTTGGTTTCATGTAAGTCCAATCAAAAGGCAACTTGGAGAGAGTTGATTTTGGCATTACATTCAAAAATGAACCATTGTCAATGAGCACTCTAGCCATTATATGATCTTTGCATTTGACATAAATATGCAGTGCCTTATTGTGCCTCATCCCTTCAGCCGGTATCTCATCATCGGTGAAGGTGACATAATTATCAGCAGTAATGTTACTAATAATACCACCCAGCTTGTCGACTGTGATGTCATGAGAAACATGAGCTTGATTTAGTATCTTCATCAACATTTTTCTATGCGGCTCGGAATTCATCAACAAGGACAAGAGAGATATCCTTGCAGGGGTGCGATTCAACTGATCAACCACCCTATACTCACTCTGCTTGATGAACTTCAGGAACTCACAAGCTTCTTCATTAGATACCTCCTTCTTATACTCATTTTGCTTTGTTAACCCTGCTTTTTCTTTCACATCATTCTCCATGAAAGTCTCTCCTATCTTGCTCTTCCCCTTGTAGTTTCTCTTATCTTCTTCTTCTTGCCCCTTTCGCAACTCCTTCAGAGTGTAAATACGACCACTTCGTGTCATCCCACCGATCCCCGATATATTAGTGACCACAGAGGTCGAACTTTTGACTGATCGTTTGTGAGATTATTTCCAAGAACTTGTACATCATAATTCCACGGTACTGCTCTAGTGTCCTTGAATGGAAAAAGACTAGGAACTTGAATGGTGATGGGCCTCGAGCCATATGGGTGTGGCGAAGGCGCACTTGTAGTGTAATAGATAACTAACAGTTTGATAGCCGAATTTGCAATGGAAGGGACCAAAGAGTTTATGGCTTCCTGACCTTCTTGAAATTGTGGAACGGCACACTCCTCTACCATGCTTATGCCACCATTGTCACATAGATGACCTATTTGTATTAGTTACATGTCCATTAGATCTTAGAGGATTTATCTGAATTCATCACATTCCTCAATAGAATACCCCACATTCCCATGGAGATTGCACACTATTTCATCTTCGTCGCCCCCTTTCTCTTCAATATGAGCTTCTATCATCTCAGATTTGCACAACTATTCAAAAATGACCCTTATGGGGGTTTTGACATCTGTCGCTCGTCTTATAAGTAGCTGGGCAGAGCACTCCTCTATAGCATTGACCGTAGGATTCCCATGGTTAGACAAAGGGTTGTGGCCTACACTAGGAGTATTTGGCTTGAAATTCAACCATTTGGCATTGATTAGATCTTGCACCCTAAACTTCAGCGCTTTGTAATTCTCTGTGGAATGCCCTACAGCCCCTGCATGGTAATCACACTTGGCGTTTGAGTCAAAACTTTTAAGGTATGGGGGTTCCAATGGCTTCATCGGGTAAGGAGCCAAGAGAGAGTTACGGATGAGTTGGGCTAGTAACTCGGTGTAGGTCATAGGAATTGGGTCGAAGTGGACAAACTTCCTTTCTTGGTTATTTGGTGGTCTTCTTTGGTTTGTGTTTGGATTTTTGGTCCATGGTTGAGCTGTTTGAGGCGGTAAGGTGTGGGGTGTCTGGTATTGAGGATAAGATGGCATTTGGTGAGGCCTTATTGGGTGGTGAGGTTGAGGATAAGGAACGTGTGAAGCGTTGGCGACACGGGGGTGATAAGGCTGGGGATATGGAATCAGTGGAGTAATGGGAAAGTACGGGTGGTAAGGTGTGAAAGAGGTTTGGAAGGATGGTTGATGGTTCAGTGGTGTTCGGCTATATCTCCCTTGGGTGAAGTTTCTCTGGTCGAAGGTAATAGCATGGGTTTCTCCTTCTCTTTTCTTCCCCATCGGGGGCCTCTTGGCATTAAATGCCCCTGTTGAACTTTCAACGATCTTCCCACTTCTCATTCCTCTCTCAACTTTTTCTCCGATGATGACCATGTTCGAGAAATTTGATGACACACTCCCTATCATTTTGTCATAGAAGGGTGATTGTAGAGTGTCAATGAACATGGCCACTATTTCTCTTTCTGTCAGAGGGGTTTCTACCTGAGCAGCTATCTCTCTCCACCGTTGAGCATATTCAGTAAAGGTTTCTGTTTCTTTCTTACTCATATTCTGCAACTGCAGTCTGTCCGGTGCCATATCAATGTTGTACTTATACTGCTTCAAGAAAGCATTAGCTAAATTATTGAAACATCGAACATGGGCACGCTCAAGATGCGTGTACCAATTCGAAGCTACCCCAGTCAAGCTGTCTTGGAAGAAATGAATCAGCAGCTTGTCATTGTGAGCATACAAAGCCATCTTGCGGATATACATGGTCAGATGGTTCTTTGGACAAGTGGTCCCCTTGTATTTATCAAAATCTGGAACTTTAAACTTCGGTAGAATCACCACATTAGGGACAAGGCAGAGTTCTGAAGCATCAAGGAGACCGTAGTTACTTGCCCCTTCTATGGCTCGTAGTCTTTCTTCTAGAGTTTCCAATTTCTCTTTGGACTGGGAACTTTTGACAGAGGAATTCAATGGGTACTATGGCATAAAAGTGGGGATAAAATGTTGCGCCGGCAAGGTTCCGTTGGCAGGTGGTTGGGTTGTGTTCAAAGAGCTAGCAGCGGGCGTGCTGCCGTCTGAGGGATTGGTCACTTGTGGTGGTATAAAGTCGGTAGAAAAACCATATGATGGAAGAAAGAAGGGGAATGAGTGTTGTGTTTGTGGGGTTTCATTAGCACTTAGCTGAGTAACTTGAGCTTCAGTAGTATTTGGCAGGTTTGGGATTGGTGTCACTGCCGACGTACTATTGTCAAGGAGATTTGTGGCCAATGGTGGTACATACCTGGGAAGGAGGCTATATGGTAGGAATAATAGAACTTGAGTTCCCTGAGAACTGGCGACAGTGGGTTGGGTGGTACTGTTTGGGTAAACTGTTAGCAGCATCATAACTCCTTGAAGGTTGAGACCTTGATATTGTAGAGGTGTTGGAGAGAAGCCAGGTGGGTGAAGAGGTGTAGTTGGGTGTCCTTCGTTTACCGCTGAGGGATTCCCATCTGTGCTCCTTCTATTCTCCATAGACTGTAACAGCTCTATCATCTTGGACATTTGCTCTCTAAGTTGGTTCACTTCATCCTTCAACTCTTGAGTTTGCTCTATCTCATCCATGATCCTTGCTTGAGAACGAGTCCTGTAAGGGTGTCGTGGAAGCAGTTTTCCTGCTATAGTGTCTACTTTTCTGCTCGAGGAAACATGATTCAATTATTAGTATTGACTGAACCAAAATGATAAAATGCATGTATGCAACTCATTGACTATTTATGCATATGGTTTTTTTTTTTGTTATGGATGCCATGATAGTGCAAGATGATGTATCAAATTTAGAGCTGAAAAAGAAGTGAGAATGAATGAAAATGCAAACCATGAGAATGCAAGATGATATACCTTTTTTTTTTTATTTTTAAGAATGCTAGGAATGCTAGGTAAATGCAAGTCATAAGAAAAAAAAATGCATGGATGAATAACATGAGAAAGAGATGGATAAAGAAGAAGTACGCTCCCTTTGTGTCCTAAGGAAATTCCTTAAATTTGAGGAGTTTTATCCTAAGGATCTATGGGTCTTTTTGATTCGTGAAAACTTTCATTGGGTGGCTCTACTATTCTAAAGGCCTCTAGAGCTAAGTCCCTTTTCAGAATGTTGACCACAAACAGAGGGTAAATCACTAGGTGTGGGACATTCATGAAAAGAGCACACTCTAGATGAGGTTTTCGCAATAACCAAACAGGATGTACATCCAAAATGGCTACCACTACGCAACCTCTACCTAATTTAGGCTTCACTCAGACCCGGGTATAGGGCCCCACTCGAATGTGTGTGATAAACGTGTAGGTACAGTAGACGTAGGGAGCATACAAACCTCCATAATCTTAAGAATTAACCTCATCCTGCAAAAATAACAGTCAAATAGAACATATATATAACAGCTAGCTAACAATTTTCTATCCTAAGGTTCCAACAATTAAGCACAAAATATTATTTAAAAAATTATATACAAGTAAATCATGTCAAGATAAACATAAAGAAAACTAATTAAGATATATTTACAAGCCAATAAAAAAACAAAAACAAAGACAAATAAGGGATAAAATAAATAAATAGAAATTATTAATAATTTGCACAACTAACAACAACAGGCCTGACTCTCTAATGTCCCCAGTGAAGTCGCCAGCTATCGCAACCAGGATCGCGACGGGACGACCAAAAAAGATTTGGATTTTGAAAATCAATGGAGTCGCCACCAATGTTTATTTAATTCGGAAAAACATTAGAAAAACCCTTAAAATAGGCAAAACTGGTCTTTTTAGAAAATGAGTTTGGGTTCGGGAGTCGATTACAGGTAGGGAAGGTGTTAGCACCCTACACTGCCCGTTCCAAGAACGGTACCTTAAGTCAGTTGTGCAAATTTTAATAATCTCAAATTTATTTATTTTACCCTTTTTTGAAAAGACTTTGTAACTATTTCATTTTATTTTTTTTGTTTTTTTAAGGAAAGAAAAAGAAATAACTAAATTATGAAAATTTAAATTTTGGCTTGACAGAATATGAATTCTGCTCCTACATACCCTCAGGTGCAATGAGGAACTCAAAGTTACGTAGTTCTGTAAAAATCATTGTGGGTTGGTTATTTTTAATTTTTAATTTTTATAAAAAACTATTTTTATTTTATTTTATTTTAGAAAGACGAATCATCAAGCTGTCATAACTCAGATGATTTTAAAAAAGTTATGGAATTAACAAGCTGTCGCAACTCAGCTAATTCTATTTTATTGATTGATTTTTTTTTGTTTAAATATTTGAATCATTAAGTTGTCACAACTCAGATGATTATAAAAGTTTCGGAATTAACAAGTTGTCGCAACTTAGCTAATTCCATTTTATTGATTGATTTTTTTTTGTTTAAATATTTGAATCATCAAGTTGTCACAACTCAGATGATTATAAAAGTTACAAAATTAACAAGCTGTCGCAACTCAGCTAATTTCATTTTATTGATTTTTTTATTTAAATATTTGAATCATCAAGTTGTCACAACTCAGATGATTATAAAAGTTACGGAATTAACAAATTGTCGCAACTCAGCTAGTCCCATTTTATTCTTTTTAGCAAAATTCAACCTTTTCATTATTCCCTTTCTTCTTAATTCAAACCCAAATATAAATACTTAAGCAATCACAAATAAAACTAAGACAAAACTTATTTCTTTATCAAGCCTTAAACTACTTAGTCATTATCAGGCCCAAACAACTCATACCTTGCAAAATGAGCCCAAATGAAATAGAAATGGTTCAGAATGTGCAATGGCCATATTAAAAAATAAAATAAATATAAAAAGGAAAACATAAGACAACATCAACAAAAAAAAAGTAAAAGAGAGATTAAAAAAAAAAAAGCAAAGCGAAAAGAGACCTCTGGTCTCAGTAAGAAGAAAATGAAAACGAAAAAAGGGGAGGGGTTTGAAGCTCACGGTGCACTGCGGTGACAAGTGCGGAGGGCGGCAGTTTCGTGCAGCGGCTCCGGTGGAGGGCGGTAGGCTTGTGCGGCAGACAATGACTTTGGTTCGATAGTGGAGCGGGATCGACGGGAGCTTGAAGCGGATGCGACGGCGGCGACGTTACCTGGGTTGCTAGGTTCGTCGACGGCGAGGGCTCAGATCTGGCAACTCGGTTATGGTGGCTGGTCAGGGTCTGGGCGGCGCACTGGTCGATACCGGTGGTGCGGTGCGGATCTCAGCGCGACGGCTTCTGGCGATTTCATACAGATCTGGACTGGCTCTAGCGCAGAACGACGGCTGGTTCGGACTGGATCTGGTGCAGGCAGCGGCAGGCAGAGGCTTCGACGGAGTTGGCGGCCGGTTGCAGGTCCCGCACGGTGGAGCGGAGATGGTGCGGGGTTCTGGTTCGTGCGACGAGGCGGCAGGTGGTCGTGGCTGGAATGACCATTCGGCAATGCGGTACCCGTCGGGCAGCTCGGCAGTCTGGTCTAGGCGGTGCTCGGCGGCGGCATGAGCAAGGGAGTAGTGACTAGTTAGTTTTTTCTTTTTCTGGTTTATGGTTGTTTTGATTGTGAAGATAGAGATTAATGAAGGAGGGTGAATGTGGTGGTCATGGTGGTTGGTTGTGGTTGGTTTGTTGGTGGGTTGTGGGAGATGGTTTGAAGGTGAAGATGATTGAAATGTGTTGAAGATGGTGGTGGGTGGTTATAAGAGATGAAGGTGAGTGAAAGAGGTTTGAGGAAGATGAGTTTCAGATGAAGAGGGGAGGGAGTATCAGGATGGTTAGTGAAGGTGAAGGGTGAAAAATAGCATGAGCATCATGAGTGAAGTTAGAGGGTGAATGAAAATATCAGGTAAAAAAATGAGGATCCTGAATATGAAGTGAAAATCTGTGTTATAATCTCCTCTGCCTCCCCCAAGAGAGTCCTCCTGTATTCCCTTTTTTATGGTGTATTTGATATGGTTTTGAGGAAAAAGTGAACGTTGTGTGTGTGAGAAAGTGAGGCCTGCTGGTATAGTATTGTGTGTGTACTGAAATAAGTGGGTGCAGTAGTGCAACACAGGTGAAGAACGTGAGAGGGAGTGGAAAAAAAGCAAACTTGTCCCCCTGTAATGGTGTGTGCAGCAGTGTAGTGATGGTGCAAAGGTAGTGTATGGCCAAAGAGGGATGAAAAATGTAGAGCCAGGAAACACAAATTGTTTCCTTCCAAAGGTAGCAGCATCCACGTTCTCTATTTGTTTTCTTTTTCTTTTTTCTTTTCCCTTTTTTTTTTTGTTTTGGGCTGTATTTAATTTTTTTTTGTTTTTGCATAAATAAAAGGAAAAGGCAACAATTTAAATAAGATAAAATAAAAAAAACTTGAAAAGAAAAAAGGTTTAAAACATTGCAATTAAGCATTATTTGACAAAAATATTAATCCTTGATCAAGAAGCAAAAATAAAAATTTTATGGACAAAATTGGGTATCAACATAGGGAAATAAAAGATAAAGAAAATGTGTATTAAAATATGTAATTTATATTTACATTTTGTTTGTTGAGGGAAACAAAAGATAAAGAAAATGTGTATTAAAATATGTAATTTCTTGTTTTATTATCTAGAAAGGAAATGATGTAAGAATAGTTTGAGAAAAATGATATATAAATATCATAATCTATTTTTATACACATTTTCTTACACCTACGTTTGTTTGGGAAAAAGAAAAAGAGATAATGTATATTAGGAAATGTATTTTTCTTATTTTATTAAAAATAATAATATTATATTTCCTTATTTCATTAAAAAAATATAGAATAGTGTAATACAAAATGTTCTGCAAAAATCATCATTGTTGATAATAAAATCCATTGTGTTTCAGTGAAATATAAAGAAATTACCAATGCATATTTTGTATAATTATATTTGTATAAACCCACGTATAGGTCAAGCTATTTGCTCATCAAAGTCCAATATCATTCGAGATGACAATTTTATCCGCGGGTGCAGGTACCCGTAGGTAATACTCATGACTGGAACGATTAATACTTGTTTAATTTCTTTTACGAATATAAATATTTATTTATGTTATCTCCGTTTAATAAACGAGGTAGAGACAGAGGTGGTTTCTCCCGTACCTACAGGTATTCGTAAATAAAATTATCAAAATATTTTTATATAAAATCACTAATTTTTTTATTATTATTACTCAAATATTATTAAAATATTATTTTTTTAATTTTTTTAAATTTATTAAATACTACTGATATATTCACAGGTATCTATTTACCTGTAAAAAAATGATAAATAAATATCCTTATGAATATAAAAGCAATGGTGGATATTATCCACGGAAGCAGAATGTAGAGAGTTGCTACCTGTCTGAGTTGCTACCTGTCTCCACCCTGCCTCGTTGCCATTCCTAAATATCATTACAACATACTTTTCATTTTGTCCATGTGATTCCCTTTTTAAATTAACATAAACTACAAATGCTTTCAGATTTCGTCGATAAACCGTCCCCTTTCTCCCCTTTAAGGTTTATGTCAAAACTACGTTGTTTTAGTCGCTTGTTTTTATCTTCCCTTTTCCTTATTATCTAAAAGTCATATCATTGAAATTCAAAGCATGCAACGTACTCCCATTACATCACCGTACTGAATGGACTAGGCGTGGCTTTGTAGTGGCAAATTGCTTCTATCTGCTTTGATAGACATAATGTGATAAATCCGAGCTTCTTTAAATAGTTCTGTGTATAATCAAAGCACTCCACATAAATTGCCATGGTTCAACGTATGTGATTATGATATCTTCCCTACGAGAATCAAGTTGAAAGATATCTGAGTTATAGATAAGATATATCCAAATATCTTTCTCTGTCGTTTCATGTGGATTTAGAATCCCTTAATTTTTTTTAAGTGGTTAAATAAAAGATAGAAATAAATATAAAGATTATAAAAAAAAATTACACATTATAATTGAGTCTTATTAATAATTTTTTTATGTTTATTTATTTTTTTTACTTAACCATTTAAAAAAAATTAAAAAATCTAAATCCGTGGTTTTATAGGTTCGGATATAATCTCATTTGTGATGTGATGGTTGATTTACTACAAAAATTTTAGTGATCAACATATATATCATGCGTCTCCGAATAGGAGAGTTAAGAGGAGCACAGGAACTTAAACAAACAAAACAATTAAGAGATTAGAAAGTTAAAGGCCAAGACACACACATGACCAATTAATCATGTTTTGGGCTATATGAGAGTAAATAAATCATTTCTTGTACCTTTCGAATTGATAGTATCTCCAACCTTCGACACGTGTTTAAGCCTTGCTATGTATGTGTCCAAAAGATGACAAGATTGATGTCGGCCACTACAACGCGCATGTCCTTGCTTGCATTTTTCACCCCTCAATTAAGGTTCGGATGATCACAGTGTCTCCCATAACCCTAACTCGATTGACCTTTGCTTTGTGAAGAATCTCAACAGGTTGTGTGAGAAACCCTTCAAAGTGTCATAGGGGATCTCTTTAACGATATACTTGCTCATGAGAAGTCTATACATAGTTTTGCACTTTTACATAAACTTTTAAAAGGATTATCTATCTTACATGTATATGAACTAGGTATATAGGAAGAATCCCAGTCATTTTTCCTTTGGGTGAATTCCCAGTCATATTTATATAACCATATTACAAATTCATTTATTCATTTCCCATGTGAAATACCTCAAGATAACCCTTACCTTTTAATTTGTTTACACTCATGAGATGAGATTAATAGCTAGATAGATGGATAAATTAATAAACAGCTAGATTTTAATTTTTGGAACACTGGTTGGAAAGTACGAATCGTAATATATATACCTCGAACCTCTGCTTCAACTAGGTT
Source organism: Ormosia emarginata (assembly GCA_029884605.1). NCBI lineage: Eukaryota > Viridiplantae > Streptophyta > Magnoliopsida > Fabales > Fabaceae > Ormosia > Ormosia emarginata. The sequence goes on along the minus strand of JAQQTP010000080.1, from coordinate 27,089,792 downwards.
CTCTACACCACATATTTCACTAGTTTCCTACAACATAATTCTAATTAAGATTTACGCCAAAATGATTGATCAAATGGTTTATGGAAAGGGTCCGATTCTCATCATTCCCTTAATTTGAATGGTTTCAGTGGACATTGTGGGTATACGTCCATGTGCGGTTTCTGTTTCTTATATGTTCTTGTCCACTTAGCTTGGAAATTTCAGAATTCAGATGCATTAAAAGAGGCTAGCTAGTTCAGTCCCCCCACCACTCTGTAATGGTGTCAAATCTTGGCTTCCCTCCATGTTTTGGATTCCCGTAGATAGACCAAATCATTCAGAATTGAGTGATTGGTGCCCTAGCTTGCTACTAGAGGTTATACATACCAATAGCATTAAGTTCATGCTCATAACCTTTTTTTTTTGTATATAAAAAATACTTGCATACTAAAATCTTTATGCCTATTATTATACTCAATCCATATTCGTTTGTAAATTTTTTATATCTAATTTTAAAAAGTGTTAATACAGAAATATAAAAATAAGTATAAGTTATTCTAGTTACTCTTAAGAAATTACAAATAATATTTTTAAAAACCTAACATTTACAAAATAATATTATAAAAGCTGTATAAATAAAAGTAAGCTTTCGAATGAGATACCCAAGTTGTGGTATACACTCATCTCTAGCAAAAAGTTTTCTTGGATGTGCATATCACTCTGCTTTGAACAGGCAATGAAATGAATGGGGGCATAAAAGTACAGCAAATGGCCCACTCCTTTTTTTTTAGTTCAGTCTTAAGTCACTTACATTTTACTTTTGGACAACTTTCACAAAAGCTTCAGTGATAATCATCGGTTGTCTTCACCCAAAAAAAAGAAGCAAAACCCAATAATGTAGGCATTTGAGACTGACTGATCCGTTCTGCCCTCTTTTCTGTGAATTAATATCATCCATAGTCAATCATTGTCAACATCAATTTATAATCATAGCTAAAAAAAAAAAATTATAATGCATCCATATAACCTCAAAATTATATTGTTTGAATAATGTTAAAAGAGGTAAAAAAAATTTGTTGAGTCATTAAAATATATATAATTTTGTATAAAAAAGATATAATATTATATGTACAAATTAAAAAATAATTCAATAACGTATAAATAATTATAAAATTTTACATATATAAAATATTATCTAAATAACATCATCTTAATTAATAAGTTATTAACTCAAATATCTTAACCTGTAGGTACGTTTCTTTTCATTATCATTATTTGTCCACTTAGGATAGACTCGTGTTTAGGGCAGAGAGATGGATTCAAAAAATATTTAATAAATGAATTAAAAATTATAAATTATATTATCAAATTGTATTATAATATCTATTAATAAAATTTATATTATAATATAAAAAAATATATAATATTTTTATCGAAGTCGAGCATGACATTTTTTTTAAAATACATATATTTTATTACTAAAATCATACATGCATACATTTCAAGAAATTATTAATGAACAATTAGTTTTTAGTATAAACAAAAATAAAGATTTACCTTAAAATAAATAATATAAACTACAATGAAAAGAAATTAAAAGCAAAAATATAGGTTAATTAGCAAAACATCAAACCAAAAAGGAAGAATTAAAACATAATGAGACATAGTTTTAATAAAATACTAGATAGATGAAGATTTTAATAAATAAGAGATGAAGACTTACAACAAAGTTAAGAAGTGACAAATAGATAATTTTAATCTATTCAACCAGAACAATTTACAAACAAATAACAATTCAATTCTATGATTGTCAAAGGGTTGTGAAAGAGATTTTTTACTTTTATTGAATGAATGAAGAATTATAATTCTTATGCTTCTGTGCTGTTGTGTGAGAACTTGGGAGGCAGTGAGACAAATTAAAAAATGAATTATCTTTTTTTTATAATTTAAAAATATTTTCTTGTAGTTGTAAGATATTAATTTCTTAGTATTAAGAGTAGTCTAACTGTCAAAACTCACATAAAGATGAGATTGATGAGCTTCACTTATTTTCTTTTTAAGCCTTTTAGTAAAATAACTTCTTGATATTAATGTTTGTTGTTTGATAAGTTTTATTAGTCAAACTAACTTTATTTCACATTATAGATATTTAATAATTTTTTATTTTTTCTTGGGGGGGCTGTGACCCATGCACATCCCCTTTCAATCTGTCTCTGTTGAGGGGTAGAGACACATGTTCTAACTTTATTTTGAAATTTTTTTTTACCTTATATATGTATTTATTTTTTTAATTATTTTATATGTGTAATTTTTACTTTAATATGCAGATAAATTAATAATTTCATAATGATAAAATATAAAATTCATATAATATTATTTTTTATTTTTCAATAGTACTTACATGGTTTGATACTTAAGTATGTTCATATAATATCATTTTTTATTTTTTAACAATACTCACACAAGTTTAGTATCAATATATTCAAAGTATAAATTTATTCTTCTCTCACATTTCTTTATCTCTACAAACTAATTGTGGCAAAAGACATTATTCGATCAGACTCACTCACATCTACTTCAATCACAAAGATATTTTTCCTACTCTCCTCCGCCTCTTCTTCCTTTACTGCTTCATCAACGTACTTCTTTTCTTCATGAGAATTATGGAGTTCTTTGTTATACCCATAATGTTTTGTATTTTTCTTTTTCATTATGTTAAAATGAGTTTTTTTCTTGCGTGTGTTTTATTTCTAAAATCATAAATTTAATCATCTTCTATAACTATTTTATAAATTATTTTTTATAATTTTATATTAATATATTTTTTGATATATAAATATAATTATTAAAACTTTTTTATACTTCTATATTAATAATATTACCTTTGCTTTTATTACTTAAAATTCTTAGATCCATCATATCCACCATTGTACTGTCTCTTACACTAGTGAATTATGGTTATTTGATTGTGATGATTATTCGAAGGAACATGTTATTTCATAATGGTATGTCAAGAAACTAACTCTAGTTAGTTCAACCATTTAAAATGCACGTTCCATAATATTAAAAAAAATCAAGTAAAAAAGAAAATCGTTTTGTAATCTTCTCCTTGTGTATATATTGCCGTAAATAAATCTAATGAATTAATGTGTGTTTATTTTGTCGTTTGGACATCTTAATGTTTGTTTGATGTCTTCGAATGGAGTGTTGTGATTGTTTGGATTTTTTTATTGGCATTATTTTAACACACTTTTGTTTTTAACGTGTATTTTTGTTAAAGCAAAAAAAACATTATTTTTGGGTTACAACAAACTCAATTGGATTTTTTTTTTATCAAATTTATTTTTGAGACAAAAGTTTTTAAATATAAAATACGTTATTATAAATTTATTTTTAATTAAATTTAAATTTATAAAATTAAATTAATTTAAACTTAAATTTATTAGCTCTAATACAAGCACATATTTAATGTCTTTAAAAGGTACTCCCTCCTCTATCTGTTTAGCGAGAAATTTTATTTTGTTTAAAATTATTTATTTATTTAAAAAATTAATGATTTATTATTTTTAAGTTTTTTAATATTAATAAATGATAGAAAATATTATTAGAATAATAATAATATTTTAATAAAAAAATTAATAATTAAATTAATTTTACTTATAATAAAAAAATTAATAATTTTTTTAATTTTTATATAATAACTTTGACTGATAAATAAAAATAGATGAAATAAATAATAGCAGCGAGACCTCTGCTGTTTCATTGATATTTTGCAGAAGAAATGGCGTATCAGGTTGAATTGAAATTGAATGATTATCACTGGCATCGAGTTTGAGAGAGGTAAAAGAAATGAGAAATTAAATTTTATTTAAGTCCCCTAGAAATCAAATGTAAACCAATCGTTGGAAGGAGAAAGACAGTAAACTCCACTTACAATATAATTTGTATACACATCCCTTTTGTTTTACTTAAAAAAATATTTTGAATAGAAAAATATTTGCATACACCTATGGCTACTAATGTAGTTGAATCTAAGTTGATTGAAACAGACACAGATCGCGTCAATAAAGAAAAATTATGATCACATCATCGTACTCTCTGTATAATATTTGTTATTTAAGGTTTTTTTTTTAAATATAATATTTAGAAATTACAATAAATTTTAACTAATTTAAAATTAAATTAAGTTAGACCACAAATGTATAAAATTATTTTAATATTATTTTTTTATTTATAAGACTCAAACTTAAAATCTTGTTTAAAGAAAACAAATGTTAAATTATTTGAACCAATCAAGTATGGGCAGTTTAAGTTTTTTTATATAGATTAAAAAAGTTATCCTTTCTATTTGAAAATATTTTTTGTTTTAGATGGAAAATTTTATTTCATTTTATTTATTACTTTAGAAAATTAAGAAAATATTAATTATTTTTTATAATTTTATCTTTATCTCTTTTTATCCCCACTAAATAGAAAAAAAGTATTGATGAAATAAAAGAATAATTTAATCAAATATAATTATATTTTCCTAAACTTGATGGTATTTAATAAATTTCTTAATCTTTGTTTAAAAACCTTAAATAAAAGATATTATGAAACGGGTGAAGTATTAAATACTCTAAATTTAAGAAAAATATAACAACATTTGATCAAATTATCTTCTCACTCTATTAATACTTTCTCATTCTATTTACTAAAAATACCAAGAGATAAGAATTAAGTTAAAAAATTAAATAATATTTTCTTAATTTTTTGATACAACAAATAAAATAAAATAAAATTTATTTTCTAAAACCAAAATCATTTTAAAACAAATAAAATAATTTGTGGAAATTTTGTATAAACAGTTTTTAAATTTATTTTTATTATTTGTAAAGTGAATTTATCTCTAAAATAAATAAGTAAGTGTGTATATATCTTTAGATTATTTATTGAGTTCAGATTTTGATGCACATTATCAAATTAATAGTAAATACATCTTTATATGTTTATTTTAAATATAAATTCATTTTAAAAGAACATTATCTGTTTCAAAAAGTGCTTATTAACGTTGGGATCAACCTGCATAATAAGTCTTAATACTTTCTCATTCTATTTTAGATATTGTTGTTTAATTTGTTTTCTTACCCAATATCATTAATATATTTTATCTGCTTGCAAAAGAATTATTGTCAACGGTAGTTGAAGTAATTTTCATTACAACCTATGAAAGGCAATATAGAAGCTTATTCATTTTATGTTATCTAAACTTATTTATTTTTTAATGACCTTTTATAATGGTATCTGGTGAAGATCCGATCCCTTCAATCTCTTAGTTGAGAGTTAAATTATTGCTCTCTTTAATTTTGGATTGTTTTCTAGCAAATGTGACGTGAGTTGATTCTCAGTACTTTATGGTTTATTGTTTTGTCATATTTAATTATTCTAATACTCACATTTTACTGAATGAAAAAATTACATAAAAATGTAATTAATCTACATCTCATAAGGTGAAAACTTGATATGAATACATATAATAAAATTAATAAAGGTGTAATTTACTATTAGAAATCCATATTATTTAATTATGCTTTTAAAAATAATTTTTTATTCTAATATATGTATTGTTTGTAATATTTAAATATATAATATATACTATATTCACTTTCATCTAATGACTGAGATTATATCTTAAAAGTAACAATTGATAAAAGTGAATCTAATAAATTTAAAAATGAGTGAAAGTAAAATCATTTTTTGATCCTCTAATATATATGATCTATTCATTTTTTTCTAAATACATTTTACATTATAAAATTTTAAATATTTTTCTTTACTTTATTAGTAATAACTTTATGATATATTCTGATCATTCCACATTTTTTTTACAAACAATGAGTAATTTAATTCAAATTTTATTTATTATAAATAAAATATATATATGTCATACAACGCAAGAATAGAAATATTAGTGTAGTTATATTTTTTTAAAATTGATCATATATAATAAATTTGTTAATCTTTGTGCAAAAATCTTAAACAATAGATATTATGAAACAGATGAAATATTAAATACTCTCAATTTAAAGAAAATAGAATAATATTTGATCAAATTATCCTCTCACTATATTAATACTCTCTCATTCTATTTAGTAAAAATATCAAGAGATAAGAATTAAGTTAAAAAAAGTAATTAATATTTTTTTAATTTTTAATGATGCAAATAAAATAAAATAAAATTTATTTTCTAAAACCACAATCATTTTAAAACAAAGAGAATAATTTGTGGAAAATTCTATAAATATTTTTTTTATTTTTATTATTTATAAAGTGAATTTATTTCTAAAATAAACAAGTAAGTGTGTATATATTTTTAGAATATTTATTAAGTTAAGATTTTGATACATTTTATTAAATTAATAATAAATACTTCATCTGTTCACTTTTATCTATCTGTTAAATTAATACTTTACAGATTAGAAAAGTTGTTAAATATATTTAATGATAGAAACATATAATTAAACATGATTAAATTATCCTTTCACTTACTTAAAAATTATAAAATCAATTAATATATATTTATGAAATTTAATAAAAATAATAAAATATAAAAATAAAGTTGAAAAAAAATAATAAATACTCTTTAATTTTTAAGTAAACAAATAATATTAAATAAATTAAAAAATTTAAAAAATAAATAAAAATAAAAAAGTACATATCTATATATCCATTTTAAATATAAACTCACTTTAAAAAACATTATCCGTGTCGAAAAGTGTTTATTGATGTTGGCATCAAACACAAAATAGAATCATTTAATGGAGCACATGCATGAATGCATCATCAACATAAAGATTGCAAAATCTTTGAACGTGGCCCACAGCCGAAGCCACCCTGGTGCTTTTTACGTTCCAGGAACAAAAGCCCACATGCACACACAAATGATGAAGCAGCAAAACCTTTTTAAATTAGAGAAATATTTTATTCTCTTATCTAATTTTTTTATTAATTTTTTATTTATTAAATAAAAAAATATTAATAATTTTATATTTTTAATGTAATAAATATATTATTTTTTTATTTAATATTAAAAAATTTATAAAAAATATAACATTACTCTTTAAATAAGAAGATAAGATTTCAATTGGAGGTCAACTATACATGCTGTTGGCCGCTTTTATACTTCCATCAAGTTGCATTGTTCGTCACTGTGATGGGCACATTTTTTTTCGAGTAACGTTATATCTTTTTGTAAGTTTTTTTAAGGTGATTTTTTCGGTAGAAACAAATGTACGGGTGCATCATGCATTCATCAAATATATGTATATATACGAGAGCATATTTAGTGAAAAAATGAAAAAAGTAAATTTTGACCATATAATTATATATAGATAATCAAGATTAAAAGTTATTTAAAAGTCATGTGATCACTTAAAAAAATCACATATATTTATATTTTAATCTTGACCATTCATGTAAAATCTAATAGTCAACATTTACTCAGTTTACCTCTTACAATAATCACTCTTTTTACCAAAGTAAGATCCTATATATATATGAAGGAGATCAACTTACACCAGTGTAAGTCTTTTTTCTTTTACACTCAATTTTAACTGTTATTTTCACTTTCATCTAATAGTTGAGATTATTTCATTAAAGGTAACTATTAAATAAAAGTAGATCTAACAACTAAAAATAAGTGTAAGAGAAAAAAATTTACACTAATGTAAGTTAATCCTTCCTATATATATATATAGGGAGGATCAATTTACACTAGTGTAAGTTTTTTTTGACTTACACTTATTTTCAGCTGTTAAATTCACTTTCAACTATTGGTTACTTTTAATGAAATAATCCCAACCATTAGATGAGAGTAGATCTAACGGTTGAAAATGAGTGTCAAAAAAAAACTCAAAAAAACCGATCCCCCTCATATATATATATATATATATATATATATATATATATTATATATATATATATATATATATATATCATTTAGGTGATAATTTATCATTTTTATTTCTCTATCTTTTTGTTCTTGATTCAATTTTTATTTTATTAAAAGTAACTATTAGATAAAAGTAGATCTAACAAATTAAAAATAAGTGTAAGAAAAAAAATTATATATATATATATCATTTTGGTGATAATTTATCATTTTTATTTCTCTATCTTTTTGTTCTTGATTCAATTTTTTTGTTTCTATGTAATATCTAAATTTTTCGCCTAATCCTTTGAGTGTACTGATGGTGTGTTGAATTTGTATTTCTTTTTGTCTTTTATTTTTATTCATTCTTTTAATGCTTGCTTTGATACCAAAACTGATACCTGTCTAATTGAGTTAAATCATTTACTTGGACTGCTAATTTATTAATTTTATCTTCTTCATTGGTTAGTTCATTAAATCTAATTAGCTTTGGTATTTGCTTTTCTTTAAATTCTAATAGTTTTGGTTTATTTGTAAAAGTTCTTAGTTTGGTTATTTCATTTTTCTTAGGATAATAAATTTTTCCTATGTATGTAAATAAGTATGGTATGTCTAGTCTATCATTATTTTTAAAAGTAATACTATAATGTGAGTTTGTTAATGCATAACTAACACAATAAGTGTCTGAAATTTTTTTATCACATGGCTTCATTAAGTCTTTTCTTAAAAATAGTCTTAATGATTGTTCTAGTCTTTGAGTATTTAAAGATATTCCAATATTTGGTCGTATTTCAAATTCTAATTTTTCATAGGTTAAATTTCCTTCTATTACTCATAGTATCTTATCTTTTGGATCAGTAATTCTATCATCTTTTAGTATCAGTTCTACAGGTGAATTTATTTCTTCTTAAAAGGTTAATTTAATTAATACTTATACTGCTCCTATATGAATATATCCTATTTTTCTTCTATCTTCCTCTTTCTTTATATTTCTTTTTAATTCTATAAGTTTTTTCCTATTTAGTAATTGTATGCACATATTTCCTTGAGCATCTATTATATCTGTTGGTGCTTCATTATTTAATTTTTCATAATAAATGATATTTTTTCTTTGATTAAATCTTTTTAATATTCCTCCAAGTATCTCTTTTCTTTTCATATTTGCATTTTTTGTTAAATTTAAGTCTTCTTTTTGTATTTTCCTAAAAAGAGATTGGTTTATTAAAATGCTCTCTTCATAATTTCCTTCTTCTTCAATAGTGTGTGGATGTTCTATATCATCTACTTTTTCTATCTCCATTTATATTATTTTGTTTAGATGAGCTTCTATAGTATAAATACTTAAATTAATTATTGGAATTCTTATTTTTCTTTCTTCTAGAGGTATGATTAATTCTTCAGATCTTATTTCATATGATTTTACTGCTTTAAGAAAATCTATTCCTAAAAGTAGTTTAATATTTGATTGTTCTTCAACAAATAATTCAATTTGAATTTTCGCATATGAGTTAAAGTAAATTTCTATACTTGTTTTTTCTTTTAAATTTTTTTCTTCTCGATTATACTTTATTATTGTTCTTGGTATTGTGTTTTACTATTTTACTTGTTAAGTGTTTACTTATATGACTAAAACATGCTCCAATATCAATAAGTATATGCATAATAATTCCATTAACTAATTCTAATACATGATATTGACAATTATTATTCGGAAGGAGTTGAATAAACATACCTAATCTAGTTATTCCAAAGACATCTTCTTTTGTTATTGATTTGTTATTCTGAACTTATTTCTAGCCCACTACTGCTTCCGTGACTAAATTGAATAAAGTGCTTTGGTGATTTGTATAGGCTAGATGGGTTGAAAAATTTAAGTAAAACGAGAAATTTTATTGATAATAAGTGATTATAAGTACAAGATAACTAGATACACTCTCAAGTGCCCGACTAAATCCCATAAGGAACTAGCAAAGTTTTCTTGAGAAAACTTATCTCAACTGAGATTTTTTTGGGAATTCGAAAATCTGTTTTGCCTTAGCATAAGAGGTCTTATTTATAGTCTAAGGATTCTGAGAGCTATTTACAGAAATATCCTTTCATTACGTAAGTATTTACAACAGATTATTAATAGTTTACATAGTAACGTAAGGGCTTACATCATTCATCTATTATTGCCTCATTTGATTCATCACCTTTAATTGTGTCAGCTACTTCTTTTTCTTATGCACATCTTTCACATGTGTAGTTCTCACTTTGTTTTATCATTGCACATAGGCCATTAAGGACAACTAGCCTATATTCCATTAATGGTCATTGTAGTGCGTAGAAAGAGAATTCAAAGCTTGTTAGCAGATTCATATCTTTTTCTTTTATTGCTTTGCCGCTTATTATACTAAGAAGCAAAGTAGTTGGTCCTTTGTACATAGTTTTGATAAATGAACATTTTCCAATGCTCTGGCACTGCGAATAAATACTTACAAGTTGATTTTTTAATATTTGGGTAATCTGATCTTCTTCATAAATTACTCAGTAGGCTCGTCTTTGAGTGAGAAATTATTATTGTTTATCCCCACATAAACTAAATGTTTTCCTGGTTGTTTAGTAACAAAGTCTAGATAGGCTGAGTAAAACTTCATAAAAATACTTCTTGTAACACCCTCCCTAGGGTATCACATGTCTGACTCCCGACTCATAATCTGAAAAGAAGTTTGCACAAAGTTTGAGTTATAAAAGATGAGTTTTAAAATTTCTTACTTACTGAAAAATAAACTTACTGAAATTTATAAGTAATACTGAAAAATATATTTAAACTGATTTAAACTCATATAACAAATACCACTTAATATTTAACAATTATTCAAGAAATATAAAACTTACAGACTCTTTTTTTACAGTAACAAACCCTATAACGGGTCCTAGTTAATAGCACGGTATAACACTAACGTTAAATTTTAACATACTCGTTTTCTTCTCTTGTATCCAACTTGATGCATCAGAACTCTACTCCTTGTCTATCCGGCACATCTTCGAACTTGAGATAGCCACTTTTCAATGTTTCCATCTATCTCTGAGTATCTACCACCCGTTATGTCTAAGACAACTCGTTTCTTCTACTATATAGTTTTTACAATACAAACACAGCAAAACAATATAACAAAGAGGTGATATCACCTACACCAATACTAACATGGCAACACAGAGATAACACAAATAACAATATCATGCAGGGATATCATACCAGACTTCTAATAATATATTCAATATTAATCAACTATCATCATCCAATTATTCAAAACAATTGTCATAGCCAATATTCCTCAATTAATATATCACACAGATATAAATGTTCAGATTATGCATGTACACAAGACTCGATTTCCTACTCCATGGAGCTAAACTCAGGTCAGAGAAATGATCGAAAAGATCTGTCGATACCACATGCCTCAGACCATGTGCTATAATCCTCATTTTGATTTTGCACATCTAGCATATACACGACAATCTTTATCAGATCTTGAATAAGAATAGTGTCTCGGTCAAAATCATCAGTGTGTTGCATCGGTCTAACCTACGGGAAGAAGCGCGACCAACCACCCGTGTAAGCAACCCGCACCCCGATGCCCCCAAGGTCAACAAGTGACTTACACTACGCATATCGCACCCACTCAAGAGGTGTGTTTCTCCTAGGCAATCAGGCATATCAAGTCCTTATCGGACCATTTCAATGCATGTATAATGCACCAAATACCAATCACAGGTATAATACCAATCACAGGTATATCTCATAATTTCTCAGATATAGTTTATACAATGCACGAATATATCAAATAAGTCAACCACAAGGGTCATTCTGTTCAAATTCGTTTGTTCAATTAAATAATATGCCTCAACGCATATTTTTTTTCCAATGCATCTAAAATGTACCATGTGCCAATAACAGACAAAACTCGTTGTTTTCACAAACAGTGTCCATACATTAGTTTTACAGTAATCATACTATATTTTTCACAAACAATTTTACCATATTTCACAATCGCGTAACATTTCTGTTACGTTTTCACAATTCAAAAACGTTTCTGTTATATTTTCACAATATCATAACACTTCTTTTACATTTTCACAATACTGTAACACTTTTGTTACGTTTTTAAAATTTTAAAACATTTTTATTACGTTTTTACAATACCGTAACACTACTGTTACGTTTACAAAATCTCGTAACATTTCTGTTACGTTTTCAAAATGCTGCAACTCTTCTGTTGCACTTTTAAACCACGTACTAATTTTTCAATGTTTTTCTCAATCGCGTAAAAATATATGTTTCTCAAACCACATAGTATTTTTCCACTGTTTTAAAATCACGTAACTTAAAAATCATTCTTTTAAGTCGCGTAAATCATTTTCTATCATTCTCAAAATATTTAAAACACTTTATAAATCTCATAGTAATTTTCTGTCATTTTCACAATCGCGTAAAATATTCTATGGTTGTTAAATCACGTAGTGATTTTTCAACAGCAGTTTCAATTACATAAAATATTTAAAACTTTTTCATCGTTCTCAAAATATTTAAACGTAATTCAAATCACTTAAAAATATTTCAACGCATCTCCAATCACGTAGAAATATTTTACCATATTTCAAATCGCGTAGAAATATTTTACTGTATTTCAAATTGCGTAAAAATATTTTACTGTATTTCCAAACACTTAGAAATATTTTATTGTATTTCAAACTACGTACTTTAAAAATTACATTTTTTAAGATACGTAAATAATTTTTCACCACAATTCCATTACAAAAAATATTTCTCACTCTTCAAAAATTCCATTTCCACTTTTCTCAAAATAATATGACTTTATACTTTATTTAACACATTTTCTTATTCAAGAAAATCTTTTTCCACATTTTTTTACTCAAGAAATCCTTTTCCAAAATATAATCCACAAAAATCACTTTTCCATTGATATAAATCAACGTTTCAAAACTTAACATTTTCTAACGTATTTCAAAACTCAAAAATAAATTATACGTTAGTAAATTTTTAAAACATCATTATATTCTTCAATTTTCCCAAATCATTTCCAAACACTACCTTCTTCAAAATAAATTGAAGTTCGAAAATATTTTCGTTTATAAAAACTTGATTTTCTCAAGTGATAAACGCTCTAATTCCCTTTCCAAATTCTTGTGCAAAAATCATTTCATTATAAAATCAAGGTATCTTCAAGTCTTCAAAAACCGTGAACGTGTTCATTGAAAACTCAAAATCTTTCGAGTACAAAAACACTTCGTTTTGTAAAATATCACTTTGTTCCATAAAAATCAAGGCATTACAAGCCTTCAATAACGTGGACATGACTATTGAAACCATCAAATATTTTTCCTTCTAAATTGATATGGTTTTACACAAACAAAACTATTAAAATTTTGCTTTCAAACCCGTAAGACTTATGGTCATAAAAACCAAACCCATTTGTTCAAATTCATTTTCACTTTCTTTGTAAATCCTTTTTCACTTTCTTTACAAATCCTTAAAATCAACATTGCCCGTTTCATTTAAAACTCATGTTTAGAAAAAAAACTTAGGATCTTTTTACACAAAATAAATCAATAAAAATCCTTCCAAACACTGTGTTCATGTACTCTTTGAAAACAAACCATTTGTTTATTTTTCATGCTTTTCTAATCAATCCAATTTTATTCTTCCATGAAAATATTAATTTGTAAAAACCTATGTTGAGGTATCTTGGCCGAAATTCTCAATGTTCTAGGGACCCAAAAATTAATTTTCCTTGTTCTTGAAAATTTTCAACATAAACCCAAATCATGAGTGTCAAAACCGTGACCACTCTTCCTTGGCCATTGGAGCCAAAAATTTATTTTCTTTCCATATTCACATCATGGCATACATATACATATTCTATCATAAATTCCATAAGCATGCCATATACTTATCATGCATATTATAAGCATACCATCAAAGCCATAAAATCATGCAAAACATATCAAGCATAGGCAAATAATCAAAGCATATAAACACCCACAAATAAATTACATGACCATGGATATGAATCCTCACATGGATTCACCATCCATCAAATAGACCATCTCTCACCACCATACTTGGTTGGTGAGGTGGATCTCCCTCTTACCTCTTGAAGATCCTCAAAAGCTATTTGTTTTGCTTCTTTTTCCAAGTCCTTCACCACCAAGGGTTTCTTAAACACAAAACAACACATAAAAATTAGTATACTAAGCTTGATTAAGAGGAACCATGGATCAAACATCGCTTAGATCATAAAAAAGAAGAGAAGAAATGAAGTTTCCTTACACTTCACCACAAATACCCTATAACTTTGATCTTGAAGGAAGTCCATCAAGATGAATGATTTAGAGGAAATCTCTAACATGAAAGTTGCTTAGAATATCATGTAGATTCAAGATCTATGGTTGGATGAAATTAAAGAGTGATGGAGGATAGATTTAGGTAGCTTGGCCGAAACATGAAGAAGGAGAAAAATGGAGAGAAAACTTTTGTGTTTTGGTTCTTGATAATTTTGGAGACAAGAATAAATGATCAATAATGACCAAAGGTGATCAATTATGGTCTTCAAAGCTCCTAAATTCAGACCAAGACCGTCCCCCCTTCCAAGTAGTCTTCTAAGGATGTAAACAAAACAATAAAGGAACATAATTGACTAAAGCAAAGCATAATTGACTAAAGTAACTAATAATACATTGACACTTTTTCTTTAGCTTCATAATTCACCACAAAACCATCCCCCCCTTTTCATGCACTCCAAAATGTGACCAATTTCACTTGTCACTATCTTAAGCATTTCTAACCATTGATTAATTCAATGGTTAGGATTTATGTAGACTTTAGGTGTAATTTTAGATTAGAAGACTTAATCTAGGCCATTGGATCTTTCTCCTTTAAATTCTAGTCATTGGATGTGTCTCCAAAATGAAGGGTCAAGATTGCTCCTTCAAACTTTAAATCCAAGGGTCATAATTAGTCTTTGTCACTTTTTAAGACTAAATCTTCACCATAGATTAAATTAACATCCAATGGTTATAAATGGTCCTTGTTACTTTACAAGACCAAATCTTCATCCTTGATTAATTATTCATCCAATGGTCATAAATGGTCGTTGTCACTTTTTGAGACCAATTTTACACCGTTGATTAAATCAAGATCAAGTCTTTACCGTCGATTAAATCAACAGTTGATATCAAAGTCTTCAATATTAAACTTGTTTAGATTAAATATCCACCATTGATTAAATTAATGGTGGATATTCAAACCACCAATATTGACTTAAGTAGTATAATATTTATTTTTATATGCTAAAACCCCACAAAAGAATATATTTACTGTATTTTTATCTCCCGATAAATAAATACAGTGCAAAACACAGTACAAGAAATTTTCTAAAACTATTTCCGAATTCAGGTTTAGTAAGATCCCTTGTCTCCGTCTAAACAGTACAAATTTTTCTATGCGTAGAAAAGTTTTTACTTTGCGGGACCCACTTGGGCCCACGTAAGGTCCCACGTAAGGTCACCTGGGCCCACATACAGTAAAAAAATTCATAATCATCCACAAAAATCACAAATATTAGAAAACGTATGAAAATCAAGTTAGATTATTAAAAATAATTAATAGTCAAGAGAAATAAATATTTAAAGATATTCTCCGGCCCCAAATTATTATTTTCCTGACACAGAGTAAATAACTCAAAACGATCAAATACGCTGATGGAATAATTAAAATAATTTTACAGCGCTCAGAAATTACTAAACAGTGAAATTCTGTTAACTGTCAAAATTACTGTTTAAGAGATACAGAATTTTTAGAGTGTTACACTTCTCTCCTTTGCAATATTATTTTTGCACATTTGGACTGCTTCTTTGAAGTTGTAAAGGAACAAATTAATTTCTTCTAAATTCATACTTAAGTAAAGATAGTCAATAAATCCAAATTGAAACATATTGAATGTTAGTATTGAAGGTGTTCCTGGGAGAGTAATTGCTTTGATTCCAAAAATTTTTCAGTCAACCATATAAAAACAGTTAACCTTCTCCTTATCATTCAAATCAATAAGTCTTTTAAAATTTTTCCATAAATTTTCTTCTGAAAACTATATCTGTAATTCATGGTCTTTTCTGGAAGTAATTTGAAATTTATCTAGAGAAGAAGGAATTTTTCCTAAAATTTTGAGTGAAGATTGTTTTACCAATGGGTTTTTGGTTGCTTCTGAAAAGGTTCTTGGTCTAAGATAAATTTCTTTTCCTTTTCTTGATTTTTCTGAATACTCTATAAGTGCTTTTTCTGCTTCTTCTCTTGTTGGATATGATTTATGTAGATCTCCTGAAATTTTTTGATAGTGTGGTACTACTTTAAACCAGTCATCATAGATTCCTGTAAATGGTCCATTAAAAATTACTTACCATTTGTTAGTTTTTTTCTCTTCCTGCTAAAATACCTCTTCGAGAAATCATTCTGCCTTAAGTTACAATTTTAGCACTTTAATATCTGCTTCAATAAGTTCTAATTCCTTTAACTTTTGTCCTTTTAATGCTTCTTTAAACTCTAATTGCTGCTTAATCATTTTTGTTGTGCCTCATTCCATTCTCTTTATATTATATCTGCAAGGACATTTTTTTTCACCCTTAATATGTGAAATTGAATAATTATATTCGACAAACTTCATTTGCCATCTGATTAATCTTCTATGTTTGTACATTCCTTTGTGAGTAATATTTTTGAAACGTGCAACATAAATAGAGTCTATTATAACAATAAATTCTCTATCAAGCACATAGATCCGATGTTTTTCCAACATTCAAATAAGTGCCCAAGTTTCTTTTTCATGAGTAGGATAATTAATTTCACTGTCTGAGAAGGTTCCAGACATGTATCGACATAGTAATTCTTTTTTTGTCCATGAGGTTTTGCTTTCATTACACCTCCACAATGTTCATTTGATGCATCAGTTTTGATAATAATTAAGTCATTACCCAATGGATGGTATAACTCAAGAAGATCCTGACATAAGTATTTTAATTTAGTAATAATTGCTTCATCTTTCTCAATCCAAGACCAGAGGGCATCTTTTTTTAGCTTTTGCTGAAGTAGTTTCCTCTCTACAGCAAGATTCTTTATAAAACTTTCATTGGAAATATATGTCAGTAATCCAAGAAATCTTTGTAGTTCTTTTTTATCCTTTAATTTTATTGGAAAGTTCTGAAACTTTTCTAATACATGTTTCTGCATTATTATTTTTCCTTTTTCAATTTTTAATCCTAAATAATTAATTTTATTTTTGGCTAAAACAACTTTTTTCTTACTTAAAACTACTCCATGATCTATACATTTACTAAGTACTAAATCTACTTTTCTAAAATGATCATATAAATCTTTATTAATAAAGACTAATATATCATTAATATAAATAAGACAAAAGTCTTTAAAATCCTTAAGTATCAAATTCATTCTTCGTTGAAAAATACCTAGTGATTGTTTAAGTCCCATTGGAAGCACATTCCGTTCATATTATCCTTAAGGACAACTAAATGTCGTTAATGCCTTAGATTCTTCTGTAAGTCTTATTTGATAAAAACCTGACTTACAATCAAAAGTACTAAACAAATTCATATTTTTTATTCTTTCAATGATTAAATCTTTTCTTGTAAGATAATATGCATCTCCCTTCATTGCTTCATTTATTTGTTTGTAATTAATTATCATTCGTCTCTTTCCTTTTTTTATTTCATTATGATTTTTAACATAAAATGTTGGTGATGAGTGTTTGCTTTTTGATGGTTTTATTAATCCCTTATCTTCAATTTCTTTTATATCTTTTGCAAATTCATCTTATCCTGTTTTGTGTAAATCATAGGTTTACATTTTATTTCTTTTGCTGGATCTTTTAGTTTTAATTCAATTAATTCCATATTTTTATTATTAATTTTTGGATCTAAAGGATTTTCACTACATGTTTTTTTTTCCAAAAGTTCCTCAATATAAGCTGGGATTTTTCTTATTGGTTCTAAATTAATTAGTACATGACGAATTTTTTGACATACAACCTCAACTAGCTTACCACGTTTCAGCTAGTTAAGCTCTAATTGCTTCTTACAATAAACACATTCAGAAAAGTGAAAGATTGGGATATCAATTATTTCTTTTAATTGCTTTCCTCTAATATAGGGTGTTCGGAGTGATATATAATCTAAATATTGACAAAAAGGTGAATATAATTGTAAAAAATTATTTTCCATTATCATATATAAACCAGTTTTTTGTTGATATATTGTTGGTACCATAAATAATTTAGTTTGGATTTTTAAAGTAATTCTTTCTGCTACCAAGTATAGATGATGTATTGATCTATCTGCTATTTGGATTTTCAAATGATTTTTCTAATTTTTTTCATTTATCAAATAATATTTTTGTTGCTATACAAATACTTGCACCTGTATTTATATAGGCTTTAGTTTCTTTATTATTTTTTTAATATTAATCTTAATATAAGTACTATTCAGATTCTATTTCTTCTTAAGATAATTCATCTTCCGAGTATTCATATATACTATTTTCAGTTTCACTTAATTCTTCTTCTAACGGTTCAAGATTATATATTTTATAAACTTGTTTTGTTAATTTTGATTTTTCTTTAAAATCCTCTTCTTTCTTTTGTGGACATTCATTTGTATAGTGTCCTTCAATATTACATATCCAACATACACACTTCTTTTTTTCCCTTTTGGACAATATTTTATTGGCGTTTGTCTTCTTCTAAAATATTTTCTTTTAGTGTTTTTATAGGCTTTTTTTCCTAAGATAAGTTTTTCTTAATCTAGGTTTTCTTTTATAATATTTTCTTTTCTTTGTAGTCTAATTACATCCATAGTTTCTTGGATTTTCTATTTCTGGTATGTCACAACAAATTATATTTCTTCCTTTATTTAGTTGTCTAATTGTCTCTCTCTGTATACATTGTTCTCTTAATTCATAATAAAGGACTTGTATAATTCCTCCTAAAGTATTAGTTGTTTCTTTTGGTTGGGTGTGCCAGATAGTTCTTATTTTTGTATTAAGTAGATATGATAATTTATCTATAAAGATATCCATATATATATATATATATATATATTTACTTTGTATCATTATTTAGTTGATAGTAATATTTTTTATATTCACAGATAAAGTTTTCTATTTCACATATATTACATATTTGCATCCTATTTAAATGTGCTTTTGCTTTTTCGTGTAAAAACTTATTTACTTCCTCACTATGTTCAAAGGTATTATATCCTATAAATTATCAGTAAATTAATCCCATAATTGTTCTAACAAATTTTTTATTATTTCTTAGAGATCTTTCATATTGCAGCCAAGTTTCATCATTAATACTCATAATAAATTTTTGTACATTTCCTTTTGTTTTATAGATTAATAAATTCTTAATATCTAGTAGGTTTAAACTATTAAATCTTTCATTTGTTGTTATAAGCAGAGTTATTTCATTAGTCTATTGTAAAAGTACTTCTTCTTTATTTCTTACACAGTCAATATTTAATTTATTTCCTACCCTAATACTTTCATAATGAGGTTTAAATTCTTCTTGGATCTTAGTCCATCTACCATCTTTTCTAGCATATCATTAGTTATACATTGTTTCTTGTTCATATTTATCCTATGATTTTCTTGTGTATCCCCAATATTCTTCTTATTTCCTTTTAGGTTTTGGATTACTTGTTTCTCCTTTTTTTCATATATATTTCATCATAATCTGATTCTGATTCAAAAGTACTATAGTTTAATATTACTTCTTCATTTTCGTTATTTGTTTCTATTTATTCTATTTTTTGTATCTGTTTATTTTCTTCTTCAATTATTTTTATTTGTCCTAATAATTGTTGGATTCCTTCAATATCATTTGATTTCTTTAGTAAATCTATATATTCATCTTTTATTCCCTCCATAAAGTTACTGGTTTTAAGGATTTTGAAGATTATTGTTCTATTGCTTTAATTAATTCTTCTAGTTGTATTTTCAATAAATCTTCTAAATCATTTTTCGCTATATATTTATTACTTTTTTCATCTTTTAAAATATTTTCTAATTGTTATAAAATTTATTCAATTCTTTTAATATTTTCATTTTCATCAGTTTGTTTACTTTTATTTATATTGTTAAGTGTTTCTTTAATATTATTTATTTCATTTTTTCCATTTTGTATTCTATCACATGTACAATTTGTAATTCAATTAGTATTTTCTATTAATAAAATTATATTTTTATTAATTTCTTCTAACATTTTTCTTAATTCATTATTTAAATTTCTTTTGATATTTCAATTTATTTGTCTAGTTTTCTTTTGTTTGTATTCAAAGAGGCACAATGCCTATGAGACACCAAAGACTTCTCCTTTTTTTAATATGAAATAAAAAATATTAAATAAAAAATAAATATATTTAATATTTTAAGAACATAAAAAATATTTAATATTTTTTTATTTAATAATTAAAAAAATTAATAAACAAATTAAGTACACTGATAAAACATTTTTCATTTTTCCGTTATTAGTAGATGATTCATACATTCCATGACTAGGATTTAATTAAGGCTGAGTCTTGTAAACGCCTGAGCATTTGTGCAAACCAGATATGTTCTATGAGTTAATAAAATAAATTAAAACAAAAAGACAGGCAAAAGAGACGAGCGCAGATTCATATCATCCCCCTTTAATTAAAGAATTTAATTATTATTAAATTTAAAATAAAAAGTTTTACAATAATTTTTTTTAATTTTTAATGTGTTAAATACTCTTTTTTTTAAAAAACTATTTTAAATTTTTAACAAATGTCTTTAAGATATGTTTTAGCAAAATCCTAAATTAAATAACTCCATGTGTGACGAAGACATGTATCCAAAACTGTTTCACGAAGATTACAATAAAGTAAAGTTGAGATCAAGAGGAGCGAAAATGAACGAGGTAAAAAATACATACCAACTTTTTTTAAATCTGAAACATGATTTCTTACAAATAATAGTTATTAGCAGATGGCATTTTAGAAATCGTTTATCTGCTCTCGCCACTCTCTTTCTCGATTGGCTGCTTCTGTGTTGAGAGGGGCCGAAGGTTCACAAGTCCAAGACAAGTTTAGATTGGCAATGGTTTCCAGTTGTAAGTGGGTGCTTGGTTCCTCCCCTTGTACTCAAACTCAAACCGCAATTCATGTGATTTGTATCCTATAACTTAAGAAACATAGGCCCCTTGTTTCTCTACCTTCAATTTTCGGAGTAATAATAATTTTAGGATCAAACGTTTCTGTTCAGCAGAGAAAAAAAAGAGTAGAAGTTCACGTCCTAGTTTCATTCTAAAAGGTAAGCAAATTGTATACGAAAAGAAACTAAAACTAGGTCACGTAAGCAGTTAATATCATCATAGATAACATACAAATTGTAATTATTGACTTCATTGTTAATATTTTTGAAGAAATTGGACGTCATCCAAGTGATTCTTTAATTTCTCATCACAATGGTTTATAAGAGTGCTTTAACAATTTCACATTTTTAACATGACTACAATGCTTAAATTTAAATTTAATTAGCTACGCACAAAAATGAGGGAAAAGCATAGTGAAACAAAATGAGACAACGAAAAATAACACATTTACATGATTTTAAAAATAATTAATAAGCGGATTGAGTAGGGTAATGTAGGTAGAAATACCTGCAACTTTGTCCTGTTCACTGTGGGTTGAGAATTTTTAAAGTCAATAAAACCGGCAACTTTGTCTTGTTCACTGTGGGTTGAGAATTTTTAAAGTCCATCTAATCTACAAACTCAAACCAATTCATCATTTATGGGCTGAAGACTCAACTCAATGACACCTTCATAAAAAGGACAAGGAAATATGAATAGTTATTTGTTGGGGATGTATGCCCCCAAAAAAAAGGTGGGGGATGAAAAAACATAATTGGAATGGGTCTTGACTCTTGAGTCTTCACTTAAGTTGGACGAATCTAATTAAATTAAACATTGTTAGATTAGTATTTAGAACGCCCCATGTCTATTTAAACCTATGGCCTTGGTGCTGGCCCAATGGACCAAAAGACCATCTAATTCCACAAGTAGCTCGTCGAATACATGGCTCCCAGCCGAGCCCAACATAACCTCGTGGTTGATCCGTTTGCCCATACGTTTCTTTGTTGGAACCCAAGCTAAAATAAGTAATATCAAGAGAATTGGGAAATGTGAGAGGCCAACCTATGTCATAATATATTTGGGCAGAGAGGCCAACCTATGTCATAATATATTTGGGAAATGTGGAACCCCTTGTTTCTCTACCTTCAATTTTCGGAGTAATAATAATTTTAGGATCAAACGTTTCTGTTCAGCAGAGAAAAAAAAAAGTAGAAGTTCACGTCCTAGTTTCATTCTAAAAGGTAAGCAAATTGTATACGAAAAGAAACTAAAACTAGGTCATGTAAGCAGTTAATATCAGCATAGATAACATACAAATTGTAATTATTGACTTCATTGTTAATATTTTTGAAGAAATTGGACGTCATCCAAGTGATTCTTTAATTTCTCATCACAATGGTTTATAAGAGTGCTTTAACAATTTCACATTTTTAACATGACTACAATGCTTAAATTTAAATTTAATTAGCTACGCACAAAAATGAGGGAAAAGCATAGTGAAACAAAATGAGACAACGAAAAATGACACATTTACATGATTTTAAAAATAATTAATAAGCGGATTGAGTAGGATAATGTAGGTAGAAAAAACCTGCAACTTTGTCCTGTTCACTGTGGGTTGAGAATTTTTAAAGTCAATAAAACCTGCAACTTTGTTCTGTTCACTGTGGGTTGAGAATTTTTAAAGTCCATCTAATCTACAAACTCAAACCAATTCATCATTTATGGGCTGAAGACACAACTCAATGACACCTTCATAAAAAGGACAAGGAAATATGAATACTTATTTGTTGGGGATGTATGGCCCCCAAAAAAAAGGTGGGGGATGAAAAAACATAATTGGAATGGGTCTTGACTCTTGAATCTTCACTTAAGTTGGACGAATCTAATTAAATTAAACATTGTTAGATTAGTATTTAGAACGCCCCATGTCTATTTAAACCTATGGCCTTGGTGCTGGCCCAATGGACCAAAAGACCATCTAATTCCACAAGTAGCTCGTCGAATACATGGCTCCCAGCCGAGCTCAACATAACCTCGTGGTTGATCCGTTTGCCCATACGTTTCTTTGTTGGAACCCAAGCTAAAATAAGTAATATCAAGAGAATTGGGAAATGTGAGAGGCCAACCTATGTCATAATATATTTGGGCTAGCATTAGCAATTTAATTTAAACTCACAAGCCTATAGTCAATCTCTCTATATATATATATATATATATATATATATATATATATATGATAAAGACTAATGACACATTCTTTTAAATATTTTTTAACACTTATTTTATTATTAATTCACTTTACATATTTAAAAAGATTATTAAAAAGATACTAATAACACTTACTATGTTCTCAGTTTCCGGGCTGGATTTATTGTAACAGGCCTAGGAGAATTTATTGTATGAGAAACAGGCTGGATTTTATCGGTTTCTAGGGCGGGAGAGATTATTTGGATATTTTCTCAGTCTCGACCATTTCTCTTTAGGCCTACCTCCTTTGCTACTTTTGTTTAAGTCCGTCTTTCGGTTTCGGTACTTAAACCGATCAATTTTTCATATTTACTTTTTTTTTTATTCTAAATTTTTTTAAGATTAATATTCTCTTATGTTTGTGTAATAAATTAATAGAACATATAAATTTTTAGGTATGCAGATTAATTCAAATAATATAAATATTTGTTATTTGTATAATATTTTTCTCTTGATTTTCATACTCTCCCTTATTCTAATTTTTTTTTAATTAATTTACACATATATTTAGTGATTGTTTTATTTTTAATTAAATTAAATAAAATTGAACCTATTCAAATTGATGTTGGTTTAATTTGATTTCATAAGATCATCAGCTGTGTTTGATTTAAGAATCTTATATAAATATAAGTTTTTCTAATGAATGCTTTAAGGTACTTAATAAAAAATTAAAACTATAAAATATTAAATAAATTTTTTTTCTTGTTAAACTTTTTATTTAGTACTTTATATTTTTTATTTCTTAATAAGTGTTCTTAAGAAATTATATAAATACATGTCATTTAATACTTTTTACTTTTTATATAAGACGCTTGTTAAAAAAATTCTATAAATAATAATTAATATTAAATTTTATAAATAATTATTTTAGTTAATATTAAATTTGACAAGCATGAATAAGTCAATAAATTAATTCTTAACCCAAGTAAGCATTGGCTATGCGGTATGTACTGTAGCAAGCATTATTCAAGGAGTAGTGAGTAGTATACATCCCGCTCAAAGGACAATCCTCATCTTGTGTGGTTTTTTTGATCCGAGAAAAGAATTTAATTAAGAATTAATAAGAATCAAATGACAATTGAAAAAGAATACTTGAAGCTTATCTTATGGGAATTAGGAACCAGTTGTGAAGCCGCCACGTTGGTTTTCTCAATAAGACAACACCGCGTGCCAATATAACATCTTAGTATCTTACCAACATGCACACACACTCATTACATTATTGCTTAATCATCTCTAACCTCCTGAGCTAGCCATAAAAAAATTCACACGCTCACTCGCATTGGCATAGAGATTAGAGACAGATATAGAGAAATTGAAGAAGCAAAGGAAAATGTTGGGAAAACAGAACGTCTGGGGTGGTGCACTGGAGATACATGCAGATGAGGCAGATGAATTGGATGAAGAGCAGAGCTACCGCGACAGGGCTGCGTATCATCCACCGTCCGACGAAGTCAAGCAAAGCTGGCTGCTGAGACCCAATAACAGTAACCGCAACAAGAGGAAGAAGACACAGTATATCAAGAGTGTCATCACTTCCCTTGTCGGGGGTTGCATCTTTTTGGTCCTTCTCGTCATCATTGTCAAGTTCATGCCCCACCCTCGCCACCACCGTCTCTCCGCTTCTGATAACTACACCCAGGCCCTTCACAAAGCCATCATCTTCTTCAACGCCCAGCGATGTATTTCTCTTTCTTTCTCGCTCTCATTTGCACCTCATCATCAAACTTTATATATTCTTTATTTAATTGTTTGAAGAAGTTTGTTTGATCAACTTTGAAGTTTTTCATTTTTTTTTTCAATTTTATAACACCTGGAGTTAGAATTGAATTTCCCATAATTTCTACTTCCCTGTGATCATACATGCATATAGACGAAAAGGAAAGCTCGGATCCTCTGGTTAAGGCTTTTCCCTTTTTAAATGGGATAAAAAGAAGCAAATGAACTGTTTCCAATTAACCAAAATTTTAGCATAATTAATCACCATGCACTGTATGTGGACATAAAGTTGGATCTTCGTATTGACTGTGTACGTAAACGATCACTTCCCCTTCATTCTCCTCCTTGCAGATGTAATTATCCGTTTACTTGCACTGAAATAAAAGGGGTGAGTGCCCCTTGGACACCACAAACATTATATAATATATTATTATTGACTCTTGAGCTCAAGCAAATTTGAAGAGATATGAGATATGAAACATTTTCCTTTTACTTTGACTTTTGGTATGTGAATTTGTGATTAAACGTGAATAGTTGGCATTCTTAAATGTGGTAGAAATCACATGCTTACTATCTGTTGAAAAGTAAAATCTAATATATTATAGGGTGATTTTGTTATATGCAGCTGGAAGACTCCCAAAGAACAATAATGTTTCATGGAGGGGTGACTCCTGTTTGAAAGACGGCCAGGTTGGTGGTTTTTTTGACGCAGGAGATGCCACCAAGTATAAT
This sequence comes from Ormosia emarginata, assembly GCA_029884605.1. Classification (NCBI taxonomy): domain Eukaryota; kingdom Viridiplantae; phylum Streptophyta; class Magnoliopsida; order Fabales; family Fabaceae; genus Ormosia; species Ormosia emarginata. Next base: position 27,063,977 of record JAQQTP010000080.1, on the reverse strand, counting down.
TTTCCAGCTGCTTTCGGCATGACCATGCTAAGTTGGAGTGTAGTGGAATATAGTGAAAAATATGAAGCCGTGGATTTGCTTGACCATGCCAAAGATGTCATCAAGTGGGGCACCGATTACCTTCTTGTGACTTTCAAGTCCAATGCAAACTCCATAGACACCATTGCTTCACATGTTGGTGAACCAGCGGAAGGTCCAACTAAAGGGACCAAGAAGTACAAGTGCTGGATGCGCCCTGAGGAAATTGACAACCAGCGCCCTGCATCACAATGCAGCACCTGCCCGGCTCTTGCTGCTGAAACTGCGGCTGCTTTAGCTGCTGCATCCATTGTTTTCAAAGACAACTTGGACTACTCCAAGGAACTGATCCATGGAGCAGACATACTCTTTAAGTTTGCCACACAAGAAAAAGGTGACAAATATTCAGGTGGTGCAGATCCATTTTTGCCTTTCTACAATTCCAGTGGCTACTGGGATGAGTTCTTGTGGGCTGGAACCTGGATGTATTTTGCAACTGGAAACTCTTCCTACCTTGATCTTATTACTAGTCCTGGATTGGCAGAGAAGGTTAATTCTATTGGGCAAAGTAGTTTGGACCGGGGTGTGCTTAGTTGGGACAACAAGCTTCCTGGTGCTCTATTGCTTCTTAGCCGCCTGAGGATGTTCTTGAACTATGGATATCCTTATGAAGAAGTGTTGAAGAAATTTCACAACCAAATTGATAATATAATGTGCTCTTATCTCCCAAATTTTAATAGCTTCGGAAGAACAAAAACAGGCTTGATCCTGTTAAACCATGGAAATCCTCGCCCTCTTCAGTATGTCGTGAATGCAGCATTCTTGGCTAAGCTATATAGTGATTATATGAACAGCACATATGCACATGGAATATTATGTGGAGATAAATTCATCGAGGTAGAAGTATTGCGCGATTTTGCAAGGACACAACTGAATTACATTCTAGGCAATAATCCTCAGAGGATGAGCTATGTTGTTGGATTTGGCGACCGCTATGTTGAACTAGAAGTCCCACATTGGTGGGATCTTGAACATGGAGGCTTTAGAAAGCCAATATATAGAGGCTTAAGTCTATGTTTTAAGGCATCTCAAAATTTCCTCTTCTTTCTCTTGTATAGTTATCTCCTCAGATCAAGAGAGAGTTATAATTTCAGAATTTCTTTCTCATAAGAAAACTTTTCTACTCTCGTCTCGTGGTTTTTCCCTCATCATCATTGAGGTTTTCCACGTTAAATATTTTGTGTCGCTTCTTCTTTTCTCAACTCTATTTTAGTTGCGTGATATTGTTTTCTATAACTCGGTACCCAACAAAGTGGTATCGTAGCTCTCGATACTACGGTGCAAGGGTCGGCCGCAGAGAAAATTCTTAGTATGCTTCCTGGTTGCAAGATTGATCGATCTTCCACATCGAAAAAAGAATTATTCTTGTTGCTTTGGAATTAAAGTGTGGTAGTGTGGGAGTGTATGTCTAGAAAAGTTCTTGCAGGAAAGACTTGATATTTAAGCGTGTCCATTAGCCGACTCACCTCTCTTTCCCGAAAACTTGCCTGTACACTATTCACTGCCACGGTCACTATTCCGAATACGGCACTATTCACGCCATGCAGTACTATTTACTATGTGACTATTCATACGTGTAGTTGTATACTTTTACAAATGATTGTTAACGCATACCGGATTTGTTCTAGTATACGATAATACGTACAATACATCGTTCACGTATACGGTACTATTCACGGTGAAATAGTGCAAACCGGTTTAGTTGAAAATTATTTGGTGTAAAACCATGGCGACAAAATATGAGATTGAGAGGTTCAATGGGAGTAATTTCTCCTTATGGAAACTGAAGATAAAGGCAATCTTGAGGAAGGACAATTGCTTAGCAGCAATTAAAGGCAGACCCACTGGGATACCTGATGACAAGTGGAAGGAGATGGATGACAATGCTGTTGGCAACCTGCATCTAGCTTTGGCAGATTCAGTTTTGTCAAGTGTTGCAGAAAAAAGGACGGCGAAGGAGATTTGGGATGCTCTCACCAAATTGTACGAGGTCAAGTCACTTCACAACCGAATATTCTTAAAAAGGAGGCTTTATACACTTCGAATGAGTGAATCCATGACAGTACCGGATCACATCAACAATCTGAACACGTTATTTTCTCAGCTTACAGCATCAGAATACAACATGGTGGAAAATGAACGTGCAGAGCTTCTACTTCAAAGTCTACCTGACTCTTATGATCAACTCATCATCAACATAACAAATAATAATGTTGCTGATAATCTTCGATTTGATGACGTTGTCACTTCTATTCTTGAAGAAGAATCCAGCGGAAGAACAAGGAAGACAGATTGGAAAGCTCACAAAGAAGCGCAGGCTTTGTCGATGATGAGAGGAAGATCAACGAACGTGGCTCTAATGGGAGCCGAAATCGAGTAGATCAAAGTCACGAAGAAGGAAGAACTTCAAATGCTACCTTTGTGGCATGAGAGGACACTTGAAGAAAGATTGTTGGCACAACAAGAAAAATTCAGATAAAGCTCAAGCAACAACATCTCAAGGATGTGTTGCGAGTACCTCGATGATGGAGAAATCCTTTACAAATAAGTAGTAATTGGTTCCAAAGGCGGAAAACACTTTCAATGATGTTTGGATTATGGATTCAGAGCAACATGGCACATGACTTCACAACGAGATTGGTTTAGTACTTATGAACCTATCTCGTAAGGATCTGTATTCATGGGAAATGATCATGCCTTGAGATTGCTTTGGAGTTGGTACTTGTCAAAATAAAATTACACGATGGTACTGCTTGTTTGCACAATTCAAGGGGTACGACATGTGAAAGGTTTAAAGAAGAATTTATTGTCTATTGGGCAATTGGATGACCTCGGGTGCAAGACTCATATTGAAGGTGGGATCTTGAAGGTTGTTAAAGGTGCTCTAGTGGTGATGAAAGCAGAAAAAATTGCGGCAAATCTATACATGCTTGTGGGAGATACACTACAAAAGGCAGATGCATCACTTGCATTAGCGGCCAAGAAGAATCAACGATAATGTGGCATCGCAAATTAGGCCATATGTCGGAACGTGGTTTGAAGTCTCACAGAACGTGATCTCCTTCCTAAGCTCAAATCGGTAAATTTACCTCTTTGTGAGCACTGTGTTACAAGCAAGCAGCATAGATTAAAGTTTGATAGATCAACTGCTAGAAGTAAGCGCATACTAGACTTGATTCATTCTGATGTGTGGGAGTCACCAGAAATGTCCCTAGGAGGAGCAAAATACTTTATATCATTCATTGATGATTTCTCTAGGAGATTATGGGTGTACCCAATCAAGAAGAAGTCAGATGTGCTTCCAATCTTCAAAGACTTTAAAGCAAGAGTAGAACTTGAATCCGAAAGAGGATCAAGTGCTTGAAGACAGACAATGGAGGAGAATATACAGATGGTAATTTTCTCACATTTTGCAAGCAAGAGGGTATTAAAAGGCAGTTTCGTTGTTGCATACACACCTCAAAGAAAATGGTGTAGCAGAGCGGATGAATAGAACTCTCCTAGAAAGAACAAGAGCTATGTTGCGAACCTGCAGTCTAGCCAAGTCTTTTCTCGGGCGTATGGCGATCAAAACCGCCCGTTACGTGATAAATCGGTCGCCATCAACCGCAATTGGTTTAAAGACACCAATGGAGATGTGGAATGGAAAACCAAGAGATTATTCTTATCTTCATGTGTTCGGATGTCCCGCATATGTGATGTACAATTCCCAAGAAAGAACGAAGTCGGATCCAAAATCCAGAAATGTATATTCTTGGGTTATGCCGATGGTGTTAAGGGGTATCGCTCAGGGATCCTACCGCCCACAAGGTTATTGTCACAGAGATGTGATATTTGCGTAAAATGAACCGCAAAGAGAACAAAAGATGACAAAGACCTTGAAAGAGACTACTACTACGTATAGATAGAAAAGTCGGAGAAGAAGATTCCTTTGAAGCGTAACAAGAACCAGAGCACGAAGAACAAGAACCATATGAGGCCAATGATACGTGTTCGGCGATCAACTCGTCGATAAGAGCACCATCATGGCACTCGTACTATGTTATGGCAAGCCACGATGCATATTGTCTTCTAACGTAAGAAGGAGAGCCGTCAACCTTTCAGAGGTCGTGAGTAGCTCGAAGCTTCTCATGGATGACAAAGAATGCAAGAAGAAATGGAAGCCCTACATAGAAACAAGACATGGGAACTTGTTGAACTTCCAAAGGGACGAAAAGCCATTGGTAACAAATGGGTCTATAAGATCAAAAGAGATGACAACGATCAAGTGGAACGATATCGTGCAAGGCTGGTGGTCAAAGGGTATGCTCAGAAAGAAGGAATTGATTTCAATGAGATATTCTCTCCGGTTGTCAGACTTACCACTATCAGAGTAGTCCTAGCTATGTGTGCTGCATTTGATTTACATCTTGAACAATTAGATGTGAAAACAGCTTTTCTTCATGTAGAACTTGAAGAGGAGATATATATGCTCCAACCAGAAGGTTTTAAAGAACAAGGAAAAGAAAACTTGGTTTGCAGGTTAACCAAATCTCTGTACGGTCTAAAGCAGACGCCAAGGTGTTGGTACAAGAGATTTGATTCCTTCATTATTAGCCTCAAATACAACAAACTGAGTTCAGACCATTGTACATATTACAAGAGGTTTGGTGATGATGATTTTATCATTTTGTTGTTGTACGTGGATGACATGTTGGTGGTAGGCCCCAACAAAGATCGAGTCCAAGAATTGAAGGCACAGTTGGCTAGGGAGTTTGATATGAAGGACTTGGTACTAGCAAACAAGATTTTAGGGATGCAAATTCACCGAGACAGAAAAGATAGAAAGATTTGGCTTTCTCAAAAGAACTATTTAAAGAAAATCTTGCGGCGCTTCAATATGCAAGATTGTAAGCCAGTCTCTACCCCACTTCCTGTCAATTACAAATTATCCTCAAGTATGAGTCCTAGCAGTGAAGCAGAGAGGATAGAAATGTCTCGAGTACCGTATGCATCGCTTATGATATGTACAAGACCGTACATTGCACAAGCAAAGTGGGAGCGGTCGGTCGTGTTTATGGCGCATCCCGGTAAAGAGCATTGGAATATCATTAAGAGGATCCTAAGATACATTAAAGGGACCTCGTGTGCTTGCATTATGTTTTGGAGGATCGAGTTTTTTGTCAAGGGATATGTTGATTCAGATTTTGCGGGTGATCTTGATAAAAGAAAATCTACTACCGGTTATGTGTTCACACTTACGGAGGAGCGGTCACCGGTTATCCAAGTTACAGATCGTTGTAGCTCGTCTACTACGTGTTTGAATATATGGCAGCTACCCAAGCTTGTAAGGAAGCTATTTGGATTAAAAGGTTAATGGAAGAACTTGGGCACAAGCAAAGAGATAATTATCACAGTGTATTGTGACAAGTCGAGTGCCTTGCACATTGCAAGGAATCCAACTTTTCATTCAAGGACAAAGCACATAGGTATCCAAGATCACTTTGTTCGAGAAGTAGTAGAAGAAGGGAGTGTGGATATGCAGAAGATTCACACCAAAGACAACCTAGCGAGATGTATGACAAAGCCAATTAACACCGACAAGTTTATTTGGTGTCGATCCTCCTATGGCTATCGAAACGTAAGCAACATGGAATGACAAGGTAGAAAGAGTGGTGTGAAGATATGATTGACTCACTCAAATCTTCAAGTGGGAGAATTGTTGAACTAGAAGTCCCACATTGGTGGGATCTTGAACATGGAGGCTTTAGAAAGCCTATATATAGAGGCTTAAGTCTATGTTTTAAGGCATCTCAAAATTTCCTTTTCTTTCTCTTGTATAGTTATCTCCTTGTATCAAGAGAGATGTCTTGTAATTTCTTCCTCATAAGTAAAACTTTTCTACTCTTGTCCGTGGTTTTTCCCTCATCATCATTAGAGGGTTTTCCACGTTAAATATTTTGTGTCAGTTCTTCTTTTCTCAACTCTATTTTAGTTGCGTGATATTATTTTCTATAACTCTGGTACCCAACACGCTACCCACAACATGTACATCACATGGGTGCCTCAATTCCAAGTAACAAAGTCAAGTATGGCTGCGGTGGATGGAAGTGGAGGGACAGCGAAGAACCAAATCCGAATATAATTGTTGGAGCCATGGTTGCTGGCCCTGACAAGTTTGATGGTTTCCGAGATGTGCGTTTCAACTACAATTACACTGAGCCAACGCTTGCAGGAAACTCGGGGCTTGTTGCAGCGCTTGTGGCTTTGTCAGAGGCAAAGAAGACAGGGATAGACAAGAACACCATATTTTATTCAGTTCAACCATTCTCTCCGGTTCCCCCACCACCTCCATCACCTTGGACACCTTGAGAAAATGCTCAGACTTCCATCCTTAGAAGTATCCTGGATTCTCAATTACTTGATCATAATTTAATTCTTGGTTGGATATAATTGCAGGATGGTGTGATGTTTCCCTTTCTTTCCAATTTATTTTTCTCTTTTTGCAGGTTGGAAAAAAGGGAAATGAAGTAGAGAGGGAGGGGGTTGGGTGGTCTATATGTTTAAACTTTTGATAGGTTCCTCAGTAGCTAGAGCTTAGCAGACCATTGTAATGAGAGTGAGACAGATACAAAATATCTTATTTCTGCTTATCTTTTGGTCACATTAATGTTTAATACAAGATTGATTAATTCACTGGCATTATGACCCTGTATGACATTATCACCCAGTCACTGGCCAATTGCTGTTTGAACAGAACATAGGATGATTCATAATTATAATGTACTGTCAAATAAAACACTCTGTAGACTATGAACTAACAAGAATAACACAGCATACTTGCAACATCTGCTACTGCAAATGCCTCGGTTTGACCACAGCAAATTGTTATGTCAGTTAGAGGGTTGATGTCTACAGTTTCTAGACTACGCATTCCCTTCACCATCTTGATCTGGTGATCACATATTCCTTGGCCTGTAAAATTTTTATTTGCTTTGCTGTTTGTTTTTTTTTTTTGTTGTTTTCTTATAGTTCTCTTTGGTAGTAATAACAAAAGGCGCTAGAAATGATATCCAAAGTTTCTCTATTGTATCTACCCTCCATATTTTGGGTTTTACTCACTTTCTCTTACACATGGAGAGATTTTCCCTCTTGCTTCTTCATATATATATATATATTATTTGTGCAAAACAAAGAAATATCACCTCTGTTTACCGAGGTTTCTCTAGCCAAACCAAAATGCTTTTTTCAGATTCTCACGCCAAAAACATTAATATAAAAAATGAACAAATATCATTTCTCTTGCACCGATTACAGTTACTTGTACTGCGGCAATAAATATGTTAAAATTGTTGTTTGCGGGAGACTACAGCATCAGTCTTTAAGCCTCTTTGTCATTTTTTGTTCTCTTTAGAGTCACAGGACAATGTTTATAATGTATAATGAGTTCTAATAACGTGAGATTAAAAGCCAAAATGCAAACGTTATGGAGAATACTATATAAAACAAGAGGAATTCTTACTTAAACATGAAGCATCTAGTTAGGTATATTAAGTTAATTAAAACTTAATATTTTTATAAAGTATTATAAAATTAATTATAAAATATAAATATCTATAAAAATATTAAATTTTAATTGATTTAATACTTCTAATTATAATACATCTTATTTAAGTAAAAATTTCTCATAAAACGAATGCTTTGGACTCTTTTACGGGAGAAGTGTTAAAAAGACAAAATGCAAACGTTATGAAAAATACGAGTAATTCTATAAGGTAATTTTGATATTTTTATCACAAATAATGTATATATCTTTTTTCACACCTCATCTAATATCATTCATTATATTTATTTTTTTTTATCATTTTTTTTCTTAATCACACACTTTTAAAAATAATATATATAGTACTCACACTTCTTTTATAAGTATAAAATCATCTTTTTTATGTAAGATAATGATACTATAATAAAATTTTATAGATCTTTAATAATATTTTTATATATAATAAATCGTATTTATTTAAGAATTATTATGAAAAATACTATAGAAAACGAATGCTTTTAAGTTGTTGGTGCATATGGACCAAAATTTGAGTCGGACAGTGTCTGTTCCGACATCTTTTCTGCTTAGCTGTCTCTTTATTTTCTTGTCTTTCTTGAAATAAAATATGGACTCTTCAATTGACGCCAGACTAGCAGCGGCGTGTGATTCTGGCTCTGTTGTATCATATCATATTATTCTATATTGCTCCCTCAGTAACGAGAGTGTATCCAATCACGAAAATTCTTTCTAGCAACATGAATAATATAAAATTGACATGTAACTAGTAATGGAGAAACCACCAAACTTATCTTTGAATCAACTGTCAATGCTTTTAACACGGAGAAAAAACACACACAAAAATTGTCACTGCTCAGCTAAGACCAAAACCTATATGAATTGATAAGTTTGGCATTGAAATTTATTTCAATATTTGCATCTGACTTTTTTTATTTTATGTTTACTTGTTAGAGGAATAAAAGTTGTAGGATTCTCTGGTCATTCAAAGACAAGGTTATACAGCAAATGCACCAATTGGCAAATAATGATCATGTACTTCTGTGTATTGTATGCTAACAAAAAGAATACTACATAGATACTTAATTTTTCATTGAAAAAATCCTGTTCCTTTTTGTATCACTGGAGAATCTTTAAATTTGAGTAAAGATTATCAACATTTTTATTCATATTCACCTCTAACTAAATAACTTGGCAAACAACAATGTTAAGGACTTTGGCCCTCTTTCCTGTTTATTTTATGGTCAATATAACTTCAAGGACTGTTGCCCTTTTTGGCTGTGCATTTCTAGATCTTGCTCTCTGGTTTCTCTCGTTTTCTTTCACCTTTCACTTGCCTTACGCAAAAGTCTTGTCTATTAATTTGTTTAATTGCCGGGAAACAGCAATAGGAGTATCAGTAATCAATTGGCAAAAGCTCTGAGCCATCGGTCACTTTGGATTTTTGTCTCTGTTGAGTTCAATTTCTTCTTGCCTCGTCATTCAATCACTGAGGTCAGTCAAAGTAAAAGCCCTTGGTGGTGCTGATCGACTCTTAAGCATCTCTGCCACTTTCTGGATTCAACGTTATTGTTGAAACGGGATCGAAAGTAAGTAATCTAATGCTCCTATATTTACTTCTCTTGGTAATTGGTTCCTCCCGCCAAGTATCATCAACAACAACTTAACTAATTATTAGCATTATGAAACAGGGTTTCAGGATTGAAGGTAATGGACGTTCGAGCACTAGCAGAGAAAAGCTGTAGGGATTGCCGCACAACCAAGACCCCTCTATGGAGGGCTGGTCCAGATGGGCCAAGGGTAAAATTATGAACCTTTCAATGATTCAATCACACAGAAGTTTCTATATCTTTGGACTAGTAATAAATATCATCACTTTTGTGATTTTGATTTTTGATTTTTTTTTTCTTTTTCGATTATTTTCAGTCTCTTTGCAATGCATGTGGGCTAAGATACAGAAAACACAGGAGGGCTCTGCTAGGCTTGGATAAAGGAGGAGCAAAGAAAAGCAGAAAGAGGAATAGAACAAGAAGAGGCCACGAAGTGGGAGTTCCATTGAGGAAGGTATTGATGGATTTGGGTCGAAACATGGAGCCTCGTCCGATACTTGGAAGGCAATTCAAGTTAAAAGAGGAAGAAGAGGCGGCTATAATGCTGATTGCTCTTTCTTGTGGTTCTCTCTATACTTAATTAGAACTACAGAAGAATGCCAACACGAAACAAAGGCTAACATCCAAAATCAGTTGCTCAATGTAAAGCGTTAAAGTGCTCTTTTATTTGTTGCATTTACTTTTGGGCTGTTAAGACATGTAAACCCAAAACTCATTTCCATTACATTGGAAAAAATAAGGTGATCTTTGATTTGTTATTTATTTATTATTTTTTTAGATGATATATTTTTATTTATAATTATAAAAATAATATATTATTTAAATTTTATTTCAAGTTTTTAAATTTTTGTAAAAGAAATAATAAAAATTTATTTTTGTGGTGGCTCGTAACAAAACAAACAAACGCCCCTTAATATTCATCGTGTTTGAGCTTGGCACGAAATTGTCTGATAGCCCAAGAAACAACGAGTAGAAATTAGTTCCATCCTATTCTTGTTTGATTCATTTGCTATTCTTCCAAACCCGTGTACATGATTCTTCTGTGATTCAAACACAAATTTTTCACTTCAAAACGTGGGCATATCATGTTGGGTACCAGAGTTATAGAAAACAGTATCACGCAACTAAAATAGAGTTGAGAGAAGAGGAACTGACATAAAATATTTAACGTGGAAAACCCTCTAATGATGATGAGAGAAAAAATCACGGATAAGAGTAGAAAAGTTTTTACTATGAGGAAGAAATTACAAGACCTCTCTCTTGATACAAGGAGAGAACTATACAAGAGAAAGAAGAGAAAATTTTGGGATGCCTTAAAACATAGACTTAAGCCTCTATATATAGGACTTTCTAAAGCCTCCATGTTCAAGATCCCACCAATGTGGGACTTCTAGTTCAACAATTCTCCCACTTGAAGATTTGACTGAGTCAATCATATCTTCACACCACTCTTTCTACCTTGTCATTCCATGTTGCTTACGTTTCTGATAGGCCATAGGAGGATCGACACCAAATAAACTTGTCAGTGTTAATTGGCTTTGTCATAACATCTGCTAGGTTGTCTTTGGTGTGAATCTTCTGCATATCCACACTCCCTTCTTCTACTACTTCTCGAACAAAGTGATACTGGATACCTATGTGCTTTGTCCTTGAATGAAAAGCTGGATTCCTTGCAATGTGCAAGAGCACTCTGACTGTCACAATACACAGAATTATCTGCTGCTTGTGCCCAAGTTCTTCCATTAACCTTTTAATCCAAATAGCTTCCTTACAAGCTTGGATAGGCTGCCATATATTCAAACACGTAGTAGACAGAGCTACAACAGTCTGTAACTTGGATAACCAGCGACCGCTCCTCCCGTAAGTGTGAACACATAACCAAGTAGTAGATTTTCTTTTATCAAGATCACCTGCAAAATCTGAATCAACATATCCTTTGACAACAAACTCTGATCCTCCAAAACATAATGCAAAGACTTGAGGTCCCTTTAATATATCTTAGGATCCTCTTAACAATATTCCAATGCCCTTTACCAGGATCTGCCATAAAACGACTGACCGCTCCCACTGCTTGTGCAATGTCTGGTCTTGTACATATCATAGCATACATAAGGCTTCCCACTGCTGATGCATACGGTACTCGAGACATTTCTATCCTCTCTGCTTCACTGCTAGGACTCATACTTGAGGATAATTTGTAATTGACAGGAAGTGGGGTAGAGACTGGCTTACAATCTTGCATATTGAAGCGCCGCAAGATTTTCTTCAAATAGTTCTTTTGAGAAAGCCAAATCTTCCTATCTTTTCTGTCTCGGTGAATTTGCATCCCTAAAATCTTGTTTGCTGGTCCCAAGTCCTTCATATCAAACTCCCTAGCCAACTGTGCCTTCAATTCTTGGACTCGAACTTTGTTGGGGCCTACCACCAACATGTCATCCACGTACAACAACAAAATGATAAAATCATCATCACCAAACCTCTTGTAATATGTACAATGGTCTGAACTCAGTCTGTTGTATTTGAGGCTAATAATGAAGGAATCAAATCTCTTGTACCAACACCTTGGCGCCTGCTTTAGACCGTACAGAGATTTGGTTAACCTGCAAACCAAGTTTTCTTTTCCTTGTTCTTTAAAACCTTCTGGTTGGAGCATATATATCTCCTTTTCAAGTTCTCCATGAAGAAAAGCGGTTTTCACATCTAATTGTTCAAGATGTAAATCAAATGCAAAGACACATAGCTAGGACTACTCGATAGTAGTAAGTCTGACAACCGGAGAGAATATCTCATTGAAATCAATTCCTTCTTTCTGAGCATACCCTTTGACCACCAGCCTTGCACGATATCGTTCCACTTGATCGTTGCCATCTCTTTTGATCTTATAGACCCATTTGTTACCAAAGGCTTTCCGTCCCTTTGGAAGTTCAACAAGTTCCCATGTCTTGTTTCTATGTAGGGCTTCCATTTCTTCTTGCATTGCTGCCATCCATAGAGAAGTTTCTGAGCTACTCACAGCCTCCTGAAAGGTTGACGACTCTCCTTCTTCTGTTAGAAGGCAATATGCATCGTGGCTTGCCATAACATAGTCTGAGTGCCATGAAGGTGCTCGTATCTGACGAGTTGATCGCCGAACTTCTGTATCATTGGCCTCATATGGTTCTTGTTCTTCGTGCTCTGGTTCTTGTTCTGCTTCAAAGGAATCTTCTTCTCCAGCTTTTCTATCTATCTCATACTGTAGTAGTCTCTTTCAAGGTCTTGTCATCTTTTTGTTCTCTTTGCGCTTCATTTTCTCGCAAATATCACATCTCTCGTCGACAATAACCTTGTGGGCGTAGGATCCCACAGCGATACCCCTTAACACCGTCAGCATAACCCAAGAATATGCATTTCCTGGATTTTGGATCCAGCTTCGTTCTTTCTTAGGAATTATACATCACATATGCAGGACATCCGAACACATGAAGATAAGAATAATCTGCTGGTTTTCCATTCCACATCTCCATTGGTGTCTTTAAACCAATTGCAGTTGATGGCGACCGATTTATCACGTAACAGGCGGTTTTGACTGCTTCTGCCCAGAAAGACTTGGCTAGACCTCAGTTCGCAACATAGCTCTTGTTCTTTCTAGGAGAGTTCTATTCATCCGCTCTGCTACACCATTTTGCTGAGGTGTGTATGCAACAGTAAACTGCCTTTTAATACCCTCTTGCTTGCAAAATGTGAGAAAATTACCATCTGTATATTCTCCTCCATTGTTCATCCTCAAGCACTTGATCCTCTTTCCGGATTCAAGTTCTACTCTTGCTTTAAAGTCTTTGAAGATTTGAAGCACATCTGACTTCTTCTTGATTGGGTACACCCATAATCTCCTAGAGAAATCATCAATGAATGATACAAAGTATTTTGCTCCTCCTAGGGACATTTCTGGTGACTCCCACACATCAGAATGAATCAAGTCTAGTATGCGCTTGCTTCTAGCAGTTGATCTATCAAACTTTAATCTATGCTGCTTGCTTGTAACACACGTTGCTCACAAAGAGGTAAGTTTACCGATTTGAGCCCGGGAAGGAGATCACGTTCCGTGAGAATCTTCAAACCACGTTCCGACATATGGCCTAATTTGCGATGCCACATTATCGTTGATTCTTCTTGGCCTGCTAATGCAACTGATGCATCTGCCTTTTGTAGTGTATCTCCCACAAGCATGTATAGATTTGCCGCAATTTTTTCTCGCTTTCATCACCACTAGAGCATCTTTAACAACCTTCAAGATCCCACCTTCAATATGAGTCTTGCACTGAGGTCATCCAATTGCCCAATAGACAATAAATTCTTCTTTAAACCTTTCACATGTCGTACCCCTTTGAATTGTGCGAACAAGTACCATCGTGAAATTTTATTTTGACAAGACTAACTCAAAGAATCTCCAAGGCATGATCATTTCCCATGAATACGATTCTTCCGAGATAGGTTCATAAGTACTAAATCAATCTCGTTGTGAAGTCATGTGCCATGTTGCTCTCCGAATCCATAATCCAAACATCATTGAGCTGTTTTCCGCCTTTGGAACCAATTGCTACTTCGCTGTAAAGGATTTCTCCATCATCAGAGGTACTCGCAACACATCCTTGAGATGTTGTTGCTTCAGGAGCTTTATCTGAATTTTTCTTGTTGTGCCAACAATCTTTCTTCAAGTGTCCTCTCATGCCACAAAGGTAGCATTTGAAGTTCTTCCTTCTTCGTGACTTTGATCTACTCTGATTTCGGCTCCCATTAGAGCCACGTTCCGTTGATCTTCCTCTCATCATCGACAAAGCCTCTGCATGCTGTGAGCTTTCCAATCTGTCTTTCTTGTTCTTCCGCCGGGATTCTTCTTCAAGAATAGCAAGAAGAACGTCATCAAATCGAAGATTATCAGCAACATTATTATTTGTTATGTTGATGATGAGTTGATCATAAGAGTCAGGTAGACTTTGAAGTAGAAGCTCTGCACGTTCATTTTCTACCATGTTGTATTCTGATGCTGTAAGCTGAGAAAATAACGTGTTCAGATTGTTGATGTGATCCTAAGACTTTCACGGATTCACTCATTCGAAGTGTATAAAGCCTCCTTTTTAAGAATATTCGGTTATGAAGTGACTTGACCTCGTACAATTTGGTGAGAGCATCCCAAATCTCTTTTGCCGTCCTTTTTTCCGCAACACTTGACAAAAGAATCTGCCAAAGCTAGATGCAGGGTTGCCAACAAAGATTGTCATCCATCTCCTTCCACTTGTCATCGTATCCCAGTGGGTCTGCCTTCAATTCTTCTAAGCAATTGTCCTTCCTCAAGATTGCCTTTATCTTCAGTTTCCATAAGGAGAAATTACTCCCATTGAACCTCTCAATCTCATATTTTGTCGCCATGGTTTTACACCAAATAATTTTCAACTAAACTGTTTGCACTATTTCACCGTGAATAATACCGTATACGTGAACAAAGATTGCACGTATTACCGTATACTATAACAAATCCAAGATGCGTTAACAATCACCGTAAAAGTATACAACTACACGTATGAATAGTCACCGTGAATAGTACACCAGCAGTGAATAGTCTTGTGATTCGGAATAGTGACCGTAGACCGTGAATAAGTGTACCAGGCAAGTTCCCAAGAAAGAGGTGAGTCACTAATGACACGCTTAAATACCAAGTCTTTCCTGGACAGAACTTTTCTAGACATACACTCCCACACTACCACACTTTAATTTCAAAGAACAAGAATAATTCTTTTCTCGATGTGGAAGATCACCATCAATCTGCGCAACCACAGAAGCATACTAAGAATTTTCTTCGACCCTTGCACCGTAGTAATCGAGATCTCGATACCACCGTTGGGTACCAGAGTTATAAAACAATATCACGCAACTAAAATAGAGTTGAGAGAGAGGAAGCGACACAAAATATTTAACGTGAAAAACCCTCTAATGATGATGAGGAAAAAACCACGACAAGAGTAGTAAAAGTTTTTACTATGAGGAAGAAATTACAAGCACTCTCTCTTGATCATGAGGAGAGAACTATACAAGAGAAAGAAGAAGAAATTTTGAGATGCCTTAAAACATGGACTTAAGCCTCTATATATAGGCTTTCTAAAGCCTCCATATTCACCCACCAATGTGGACTTCTAGTTCAACATATCAAATTTTATTACGTGGCATCAGTATCTTTGCTGCTTATATGCATATATAAGATAGTGTATCGCGTATCATAACTGGTCGTTTTTCATTCCTAGAGCATTCGAGAAAAGACGACTTTCTGCTTAGTTCTAGAGGAGTAATAATTTATCGTTCTGTAGGAGCTTCTTCTCAGCAGACAGTCCTAATTCTTTTTTAATCATAACACGCAATGTACACCGTGGCAATGGAGATCTTGCCACGTCAAAAGGATCAACAAGTGTCGAGGAAATTCCAGAAAGTCCATGGCGTTCTTTTTTCTGTTCTACGTTGTTCCTATCCAGTCCTGTGTGTTCCCAATCCCATCATCAATATTTAAGTTGCTTTCATCCTGTGCCAAATAGTTCACTTTCAAATCCAACTTAGACAAGCCATAGAATCAGAGCAACAACATGATGCAGTCAAGAGTAGCATATGCAGCAAGAAGATCGTCTTGGGTTTTATCTTCAGCCAATCGCTTTACTCTCAAGCCAGGCTTTTGCTTCGCCACTCGTAGCCAGACCGCAGACCCTGCCATTCATTTCGGAGAACTAGAAGCTGGCCCTGCTGTTCACAGAGGACCACCCCAAGTAAGTAATAACAGTTATTCACTAAGCCTCGATATAATCATAAATTTTGAATCTTCATGCCATTGAGTTTTGAAACAGATATGATAATGGTATATTATATACGTCTATCAATATTACAGGGTACAAATAGTAATAATGCCACAAATGCCAAGTTTGCTGAAACGGATCATATACCCGGTAAAGAAGACGAACTTTTTGTGTCTTCAGAATCTCCATGGGAACCTTCCCCGAAACTAAAGAGCACAGGGGTGAACCAACGATTGGACCCAAGCGTTCAACAAAAGCGGAAGCAAGGGTCGATAGCTTTAGAGCAAGTGAGCTGTGCTGGTCTAGATGGACTCCATGGCCAAAAGACAATGACATGCAGCAGAGGATTAGAGAGGACGACAGAGATTACTATGAACATCACAAAGCGTCACCCTTGTCGGAATTAGAGTTTGTAGATTCCCGGAAGTCCATTATTCGTGCCACGGACGGGACCCCCGATGGGGATGTGATTGGTTGGCTGCCGGAGCAGCTTGACACGGCGGAGGAGGCGCTGAGGAGGGCCACTGAGATATGGCGGCAGAATGCTATGCGTGGTGACCCTGATTTGCCGCATTCAAGGGTTCTCAGAGCTCTTGGTGGCGAAGATTTTTGAGAATCATCGGTGTCCCCAATCCCCGGTTTTGTTGCCATGTGATTTTAATCAATGAATAATAACTATGTCTTATAAAAATAATGGACTTTGTACATAAATAAATGTTGAATAATTCACATAAGTGACCATGATATGAACTATGAGTGGGTCCTAATTAATTCATAATCAATAGCTCAACGTGTTCGTATATTTTTATAATTTGCAACTGCGTGCTCTACTTTATGGCATCGCAGAAACCGTTTTATGTTTGAAGGAATCTCAGATCCCATTCAGAGTCTTCCTTTTCATGTGGTGAGGATAGCAAAGGATTATCACCAAGCTATGACACTGCTGCATCGAGCTCAGTTTCCTGTTCCGAATATGAGAGTTCTCCATATCTCCTGGACCTGTCCTCCTCACCTCATGGTTTGGGTGAAACTCAACGTGGATGGCTCAGTCTTAGCCCAGATTTCAGCTGCTTCCTGAGGGGGAATCCTTAGAAATTCTGATGGTGTCTTCGTTGCTGCCTTCTCAGCCAATCTTGGTAGCTGTACCATTACGATGGGGGCTTTGGTCGGGGCTCATATCGGCTTTGAATATGGGCTTTTCTAAGGTCCAAGCGGAGGCAGACTCCAAGCATATTGTTCAGATGGTCATGTTTGGTGGTGACTGGTGAGCAGGGATTTAAATGAGTTGGGTTAGTGTTAAATTATTTGAGCTTGATCAATCATTTATTTAATTAAATAAATAAGTTTAAATTTAAATTTAAATTTAGTTAAATAAATGACTTAAATTCAAATTTTAAAGTTTCAACATTAAAAATTTATAAATAATTTGATTATATATATATATATATATATATATATATATATATATATACACAGAAATTATCATATTTAATAAAAATTGGAGGATTATTAATTTTATTTATTTGAATAAATATTTATAAAAAATAAACAAGTATATAATTGTTAATAAGTTTTATCTTTATGCATAAATGAAGAAAATTATTTTATTATAAAAATATGTTAAACATTTACTTTTGAACGCACGCTTTTTTTTTTTATTTTAATTTTTTGTTATTTATTTTGATCACATCAGTTTCATATATTTTAATTTTTAATATATTTTAATTTTTGTTAAGCGCATTGATTCTTTACATTTTAATTTATGTTGAGCGCATCGATTCCTTGTATTTTAATTTATGTTAAGCCCATTAATTTCATGTATTTTAATTTTCTGTCTTTCCTTTTGAGTGCATCGGCTTTTTACATTTCACTTTTCGTGCCTTGTTTTGTATTTATCATCTTTTGTATTTTCGAGCAAAATTTGAATTTATATCTTAACTTATTCTTTATATTGATAATATGAAAAATTACATTTATTTTTATTATTTAGTAAGAAACAAACAAAGAAGAGTAATTGTAAACACTAAATTTTGCCTGGGCTGTCTACATTCTTGATCAAATTCTTTGATCATGTTTTAAATTTTTTAAAAAAATTAATTTACTTTATCTTAATGTAAAAAAAAAAAAAAAAATGCTGTTTTTTGTTTTAAAAATAAATAAATAAAAAGAAAAGAGATGTTGTAACAGACGTTACCTCCATTACAATAAAAAAACTCAAAGCTCAAAGCAAGTAAAAATGACAAGTTTACAACAGATAAGAAAGTTGATAATCTAAGGAATAGACATGAAAATAAAAAGCACCTACAACTGCAGTAGCCACTAGGCTGATTTTATAGAGAGGGGGATTGTAGAATTTTTGCATCTACTTACAGGAGAGGAAACATAGAACCATTTAGGGGGAGGGGATTTTTTTGATAGAGAGATCATAAAACAAGTTGGATTTTTGGAGGAGTATTTTTTACTATTCATCATCTTCTATCTTTACTTATTTTTCACTATTCATCATCTTCTTCAACCCAACAACTACAACCACCTTCTTCCATTACCACAAACCTATCACCCATAACCACCATCCTCTCCCACCACCACAACCATCTTCTCCCATTACCTTAACCCACTGAGTTGACTCACCACTCACCACTACTCAAAATTACTATTCATCATCTTCTTCATCTCAACCTATCTCCATAACCACCAACAATCACCAACCCAACAACCACACAGTTTTTATGTAAAACTAGAGGGTGTCTGAAGAGACACGTGTATGGTGGTTTCCTCCATCTCGTGCAGCTACAGCCACCGTGAATCTTGAATAGGGGGTTGGGTACCTGCAAAGGGACTCCAACACTTAAGTTAGAATGTATACACCGTATGAATTATAGTTACCTTGTTAGAATGATATATCCTGATACTTATAGTGCATATGCAGAGTCCTTGAGCATTCGTCATAGGGTGCAGGTACATTGAGATCGTGGCCTGACCGGGGGGTGCCTCATCCCCACGATCGTTCGATTTCAGACGGAAGTCCCAACCCCTCGCGCAGGATCTCGGTAAGGGATAGACTCGGAATCCAAGACCAAGAGGGAAACCCCAACACCCAAAAACACATAATCACAGTGCGTCAGTGCTTGGGAATGCTAAATGACGATGCCAGCAACCGAGTATCTCACTCCGAACATTGGAGCTAGTCCCACATGTCCCAACGTCAATTCCAGGACATGCTACAACAACACATGGCTATGCTGAACGAGCAATATCAGATATTGGAAGACATGCAAAAAGTCATGCATGATAACCAGCCCAGGTCAACCCATACTTACGGAGGACGTAATGCGGAGAACAATCAAAAGAGGGGTCATACCGAAGCCACGGTATCCAACATTGGAAACAACTCGAACCGCGACATTCAAGAATACCCTTTCTCTGACCAACTTATGGAGTACTGAGTCTCCAGGAACTTTAAGTTCCCCGCCAACCTGGAGATCTATGATGGAACAACGAATCCCCAAGAGCACATAAACCCATTTAAGCAATCCATGTGCTTTCATGGCAGTTCCATGGAGTTTCTATGCCGTGTTTTCCCCTTCTCCTTAAAAAAGGGAGCCCTCAAATGGTTCTCTGATCTACCACATAAATCTATGGTAGATTGGTCAGACCTGAAAGAACGGTTCTTGCTCCAATACACCACCAGTAAAGAGCAGCCTAAGTCCATCGAATCCCTGGCCAAGATTCAACAGGGGCGAGATGAGCCCCTCTGTGATTACATAAAACGGTTCATGGCGGCATGTACTAACGTGGAAAGCTTTGATGACGAGATTGCACTTCACTATGCCAGGAGTGGTCTTCGTGTGGATTCTGAATTCTTTGCGTCCTTCGTAAAGAAGAAGCATGAGAACTTGGGTGAATTCCAAAGACGGTCTCAAAAGTACGTTAACCTGGAGGAAGCAACAGAGGACCAGAGGAAATGATATAAAGATGAGTGCACTTATCCAAAGCCCAATCACGATTCCTCATGGTCTTGACGTCCTAAAGGTAGTCCACCATGGAGAAAGTTTTCCGACTATACCCCCCTAAACGCCCCACGGGAAACAATCTTGAGGGAGGTGATACAGACCGAGTTCCAGAATATCCGGAGGCCGCCCTCTCATTAAAAAACAAAAGCAAAAAGACTACTCCAAACATTGTGCGTGACATAAAGGTTACGACTATGACACTGAAGATTATTACCAACTGCGCGATGCCATTGAGTTCCTAATCAAGGCCGGACGATTACAGCAATACGTCCACTGTACCCAAAATGATGAGCATCGTGGCAGGCACAGAAAGGATAAGCGACGGAGTCCATCTCCTCCCTACAGGACAAGAACTCGAAGTCCGAGGGGAAGATCCCAGACACTACCCCGCCGGAATGACAATGATCGGCAGGGGAGGAACGGGGACTCTTCACCCAATGACAACGACGATCGTCACCTCGAACCAAACAGGACGATCAATACCATTGCAGGTGGATTCACTGAAGGAGGGTCGTCAAATGGAGCACGAAAGAAAGCGTTAAGAATGGCGGTGTTCAGTGTCTCCCATTCTGAATCCAAATCTAGCACCGCGGAAAGAAAGACGCCAAGAATTACCTTTTCGGACGAGGACTACGGCGGAATCATCCCGGACTATGACGATCCCCTTGTCATCTCCGGGGTCATTTCTAATGTCGAGGTCCACCGAATTTTTGTGAATCAAGGAAGTTCGACAAATATTATGTTTCTGGACCTCTACCAGAAGTTAGAAGTCTTGCGGTCAGATTTGACCCCTTATGACAGGGAACTTACTAGATTCACGGGTGAGAAGATCACCCTGGTCGGGTACTACAAAACCTATTTGACCCTCAGTTCCTCCAAGCTTTTCAAAATAGTCAAGGTAAAGTTCTTAGTCGTAGACTGCCCTTCGGCTTACAATATCATCCTTGGTCATCCTTCCTTAAATGCCCTTGGCGCCGTGGTATCCACCACCTACCTTGTCATGAAATTCCACAATAAGCACAACGAGGTGGTCACTATTAAGGGCGACTAAGTTGCCGCCAGGAAGTGCTACAACGAAAGCCTGAAAATCTGCAAGACACCGGAAAAAGGAAAGTCTGTCAATCCTGGCCCAGAACTAGATTAGGTCAGCATATTGATGATCAAGTTGGATGCTAGAGATGAACTTTGCAGCCACTCCAACTTGGAGCCAGGCTAGATCAGGTTACCAAGATCGGAGCTTAGTTGGAAGAGGACGAAAAACAACAATTAATTAAGTTGTTGTTGAAAAACAAGGACCTGTTTACTTGGACGTCGTCTGACATGCCAGGACTCGACCCCTCCTTCATCTGACACCGCTTGTCCATCAGTAAGGATATGAAGCAGGTCGCCTAGAAGAAAAGGAAGGTCGGCTCTGAAAGGCAGCAAGTCATCGAGGAGCAGGTAAAGGAATTGCTAAGTTGCGGGTTCATCAAGGAGATTACTTATACCACGTGGTTGTCTAACGTGGTCTTAGTGAAAAAACCCAACAAGAAGTGGAGAATGTGTATGGATTACATAGATTTGAACAAAATCTGCCTGAAAGATCTATATCCACTTCCAAATGTAGACCAATTAGTTGACAACTCTTCAGGCTTCAAGTGACTATCATTCATGGATGCCTACTCCGGGTACAACTAGATTTCGATGTACCTTGGAGACGAGAAAAAAATTGCCTTCATCACTGAAAGGGCGAGTGATAACTACACAAAGTGTAGTTATTTGTGCCCTATATCTGAGCTATAAAGAGTGCTCAAGTCCTTGTATTCATACATATTTGGAAGGTTTTATGCTTATATTTGCTATATTCAATTCTGATACCTTTCCAGTATGTTTATGAGTAAACTGTGCATATTTGATAGGTGATTAAGTGAATTTATATTTGTTACTGTTTTGGTATTTTCTCTATCATAGGAAGGGCTCCAAACAAGATGATATGTGGAGCATTTGAGCTGAAATTGGAAGAGAAAGCCAAATTAGCATCTCAGCAGACAACGCCGCAGCGTTACATCCCCTGCATCCAAAGTCAGAGGCTTGGAAGATTTGAACGCCGCGGCGCAAAGATTTAATGCCACGACGTATTTGACCTAATTTGACACGCGCCGCGGCGTAGGCATGTTAATGCCGCAGCGTGCCTCTATTTTGCTGAGTCTATAAATAGATTTTGTCATATTTTGTAAAGGGAGTTTGGAGAGCTCTGTAGATAGTTTTAGGTTTTAGAGGAGCTGCGACTTTGTTCTTCATTTCTGGGCTGATTGGAGGCCTAGGGAGGCTAGGTTGGAGGTCTTCTTCCTTAAGGAAGAGGATTCAAGCTTCAAGGATCTCATCAATGGCATCCTTCCTCTTCTCCTTGAGTTTTCTTCTCTTCCCTATCTTTTGAGCACTATTTTGCTCTGTAAATTCGTGTTCAATTGATTAGAAGCTGTATTTAGGAAATAATTTGGATCTTTATATGATTATTGATGTTTATGTATGAATTTGAGTTTCTATTGATGTTTAGCTTTGTTCTTCCATGCCTATGCTTAATGCTTGCTTCTGTTTGATCAACAATTACATGATCTTAATTGATGCAAATGAACTAGACATAGGGATTTGTGGAGATGGACATGGTATGGTTATACATGTTCGATGAGTTCAATTGGCTTGGATGAGTTGATTCGCTAACGGGATAGAAATATACCTTTTAGCCATGTATTAGCATGTGTTTGAGAATAGATCATTCATTAGTGGAGTTTACACTAGTCCTCATGCAACCATAAGAACCATAGTGGATTAGGTAAATGACACCAGGGTTGATCGAGCTAGACATAGGCTTTTAACTAAATCAGATTCTCAAGCTAAACTAACTAAGCATTGATTTACTTGTAAGGATTGCATATCATTAGTATGAAGTAGAAAATGAAGAAGGATTCCCTAGATTTCCAAACCCCTATGTTATTGCTTTGGTAGTTTAGATTTAGATTAATTGTTTTTCTTTATTTTATATGTCCTTGACTAGAATCTAGCTGAGCTATTGGTTGCTACCTAGTAATGGAAACCTTGTCCTCGTGGAAACGAACTTTTACTTTGTATCTGTATTACTTGAACGACCTGTGCACTAGTGGTACACAAATGGTCTAACAAGTTTTTGGCGCCGTTGCCGGGGACAATGGTGTATTTTCAAAGAGTTTAACTTTATTCCTTAGCAATTGCTGGGGGATAATGATCTAATTCCATATTACTAATATCAACAATGAGTTTGGTTAGTTCTAATTCAAGTTATAAATAATCTATGTTAATTTCAGTCTTCATTCTTTGTAATTATAGGAACAATAAATGGAGGATGAGCTTTATCATTTGAGACCTTTGAGGGAGCTTGAGACCCCTATACGAAGACCTCTATTCAGGCGAAGGAAGGCCTACCATCTAATCCATCACTTTTTGTGAACAAACCGGTCATGATCGAAATAGTTGGCAGGTTTGCCTTGCGAAAGTCCTGCTGGGACTAAAACTCAGGCCCTGCTTGGGAGGGAACCCAAGTTTTATTGTTTTTGTTAAATAATATGTGATTAGTATGTATTAATTCATAAATATGTTAGTATGTTAGTTTTTTGCAGTTTTAATAGTTTTTATGCTTTTCTTTAGTTTAAAGTCTTATAAATATGTTAGTAAGTTTAATTTCTCGTAGTTAAGTAGTTAGTATTTATGATTTAGTATGTTAGTTAGTTTAGTTTAGAGTCTTAAATATGTTAGTATGTTAGAGTTTAGTAAGTTAATTAGTTTTTATGTATTAGTTAGGTTTTTAGCTTATAATAGGTTAGTATGTTTGATTTTATGTTTTTGTTAGTTTAGTAGGTTTAATATTGTAGTTTAGTTAGTTTCAATTCTAATATATATTAGTATGTTTGATTGTTTTGATTTTAATTAGTTTATATGCTTTTGTTTTGTTATTAGTTATATATAGGTTAGTAAGTAGGATTTTGCAGCTTTTATAATTTTTAGTTGTACATTTTGTAAAATAGCTTTTTGGACAAGTTTTGCTGCTGCTGGAGGCCACTTTAAACCAATTCCAGTAGCAAAACTGTGTTGGCTGCTAAATTTAGCAGTCTGACTTATCACGTCGCGGCGTTGCCTGTTTCACGCGGTGGCGCCAGTGAGTTTTTTTTTTCCCTGCAAAATTCTGCAGACGAGGTCTTACGCCGCGACGTGTATGCTGTGTGCCACGGCATTATGATCAGTTTTGTGTATACATTTTGTATATTTTGTTTATATTCAATTTGTCTTGTTCATATTTTATTCTTTTGTTAATATAATTGTTTTTATTATTTAGCTCTCTAAATTTTAATCTATTTTTAGGCTCAAGATCCCTAGGGTATCATGGAAAGTGAGGACTTTGTCTCACTTAAGTTTAGGGGAATATCTTTACATGCTTTGGATGAGTATGAAGTATGATATATGCATGTGATGATATTTAAAAGATGCAGTTGTGATAACCATCATGTTTCAATAAGTTCGATTTGAGTTGGTTATTACTGAGGGGTTTGAAAAGAAGTTTCAATTTTTAAAAGACTGCTAGTGTTGTTTTGGTTGTTCATGATATGAAAGGTTGCTATTTGCCCTCTTATGAGTGAAACCTTATGTGATCTGGAAGCAAGTGAAACAATTCAGTTGTTTTTATGTATGATTTACATTCTACTTAGATGCAAGTGTAACTTTGAATATGATTTGAATGCATGTTTAAAGAAAGTTTATGGATGTTCATGTAGAGTTTCGATTATCCTAGAAATTATTTTTAAACTCTCTTGAGGCGAAATCTTAGATTGTGCATGACTGAGGAAATGATTAGGGCATTCTTTGGACCGACTGAGCCTTAAAAAGCTTACCCTGAATGATTATATCCTTAGGTCCCATTTTGAAGCCTGATAATTGTTTGGCCTTATATGTTTTTCATCACCATCGTATTGCTTACCCTGTTAACCATTCTAATGCATGTGAAAGCATCGCATTTTCTTCCTACCTTAATGTTTGTTGAGTACATGATGTGTTATTTCTTGAAGTGAGTCCAGTGAGTAGGGGTATATATGTTTGAGAAAAATGAGCCTGAAGGAACTAAATGTGATCAAAAGAAAAAGAATTTGCTTTGTAAAAGTAAAAAGAAAGAAAATGAAAAGAGAGAAAAGCAAAGCAAGAAAAAGAAAGAAGAGAAGCTAAAAAAGGAAAATAATTGCATGGTTCTGGCAAGTTGTGATCCTTCACTGAAGAATACCCCGCTAGTTCGCCTGTTCTCAAGTCTTGAAATCACATATTCATGTATTTAAATGTTTGTTATGTATCATTTCTCTTCTTTTCTGTTGCCCAATACCATGGCCTAACATTACAAGCTGTAAAGACCTTCTGATCCTCAGTTGTGTGTGGTTTACATTAGTGGAGAGAGAGTTTATGATCAATTTTTGTGGATTTTATGATTCTTATGCATTTATGTTTATAAATCTATCCGGATGTGTATGATTTGAATAAGAGAAGTTTATCTTGCATGTTCGTGGATATGTAGATTGCATGGAAAGACGCTGAATTGTTTGCATGTGAAGGATTATATATGTGTGAAGCTGGTTTAGGGGCATTTGCACATTTTTTATGGATTGAAGTAATCAGTACATACTAGTAGCTTTGATTTAATTGAAAAACAGAAAGATTGAAACTTGAAAGTGCTGAATATTATGTTTAAATTGTTAAGAAGATTTACTTGGTCATACTTTGTTTTGTTCGAGGACAAGCAAAAGGTCAAGTTTGGGGGTGTGATAACTACACAAAGTGTAGTTATTTGTACCCTATATCTGACCTATAAAGAGTGCTCAAGTCCTTGTATTCATGCATATTGGGAAGGTTTTATGCTTATATTTGCTATATTCAATTCTGATACCTTTCCAGTATGTTTATGAGCAAACTGTGCATATTTGATAGGT
Source organism: Ormosia emarginata (assembly GCA_029884605.1). Taxonomy (NCBI): domain Eukaryota; kingdom Viridiplantae; phylum Streptophyta; class Magnoliopsida; order Fabales; family Fabaceae; genus Ormosia; species Ormosia emarginata. The sequence continues at coordinate 27,037,949 of JAQQTP010000080.1, read as the reverse complement.
GATTAGGTGAATTTATATTTGTTACTGATTTGGTATTTTCTCTATCATAGGAAGGGCTTCAAACAAGATGATATGTGGAGCATTTGAGCTGAAATGGGAAGAGAAAGCCAAATTAGCATCTCAGCAGACAACGCCGCGGCGTGGTATGTTAACGCCGCAGCGTTACATCCCCTGCATCCAAAGTCAGAGGCTTCGAAGATTTGAACGCCGTGGCGCAAGGATTTAATGTCGTGGCGTATTTGAACTAATTTGACACACGCCGCAGCGTAGGCATGTTAATGCCGCGGCGTGCCTTTATTTTGCTGAGTCTATAAATAGATTTTGTCATATTTTGTAAAGGGAGTTTGGAGAGCTCCGTAGATAGTTTTAGGTTTTAGAGGAGCTGCGACTTTGTTCTTCATTTCTGGGCTGATTGGAGGCCTAGGGAGGCTAGGTTGGAGGTCTTCTTCCTTAAGGAAGAGGATTCAAGCTTCAAGGATCTCATCAATGGCATCCTTCCTCTTCTCCTTGAGTTTTCTTCTCTTCCCTATCTTTTGAGCACTGTTTTGCTCTGTAAATTCGTGTTCAATTGATTAGAAGCTGTATTTAGGAAATAATTTGGATCTTTATATGATTATTGATGCTTATGTATGAATTTGAGTTTCTATTGATGTTTAGCTTTGTTCTTCCATGCCTATGCTTAATGCTTGCTTCTGTTTGATCAACAATTACATGATCTTAATTGATGCAAATGAACTAGACATAGGGATTTGTGGAGATGGACATGGTATGGTTATGCATGTTCGATGAGTTCAATTGGCTTGGATGAGTTGATTCGCTAACGGGATAGAAATATACGTTTTAACCATGTATTAGCGTGTGTTTGAGAATAGATCATTCATTAGTGGAGTTTACACTAGTCTTCATGCAACTATAAGAACCATAGTGGATTAGGTAAATGACACCAGGGTTGATCGACCTAGACATAGGCTTTTAACTAAATCAGATTCTCAAGCTAAACTAACTAAGCATTGATGTTACTTGTAAGGATTGCATATCATTAGTATGAAGTAGAAAGTGAAGAAGGATTCCCTAGATTTCCAAACCCCTATGTTATTGCTTTGGTAGTTTAGATTTAGATTAATTGCTTTTCTTTATTTTATATATCCTTGACTAGAATCTAGCTGAGCTATTGGTTGCTACTTAGTAATGGAAACCTTGTCCTCGTGGGAACGAATTTTTACTTCGTATCTGTATTACTTGAACGACCCGTGCACTTGCGGTACACAAATGGTCTAACAGTGAGCTACTGCTATAGGGTTATGCCCTTCGGATTGAAAAATACAGGAGCCACCTATCAAAGAATGATGAACAAAGTCTTCAAGAACTAAGTGGGGAAAATGCTAGAAGTCTACGTCAATGACATGATAGTGAAGATCTCGCAGGGCGGATCACATACGACTGACCTTGATAAAGTATTTGCACAAGTCCGAAAGCACAATATGAGACTAAACCCAGAGAAGTGCACCTTTGGAGTCTATGCCGAAAAATTTTTGGTGTGCATGCTAACCCATTGCGAAATTGACGTCAATCCTGACAAGTGCCAGATTGTGCTCGACATGAGGAGCCCCCGGTGTGTCAAGGAGGTGCAACAACCAATAGGAAAGATAACAACCCTCACACGATTCCTTTCTAAAGCAGCTCATAAGTCTCTTCCTCTCTTCAAGTTACTCAAAAAGGGAAAAAGCTTTGAATGGACCCCAGAGTGCGAGGATGTCTTTTATTCCTTGAAAAAGCTTTTGTCATCTCCTTCAATCTTGTCGAGACCGAACAACGGAGAAATGCTTTTCCTGTGCCTCTTAGTCCACAAAGAGGCTATAAGCTCAGTACTAATTCGAGAGACGGACGAAGGTCAAAAATCAATCTACTTCGTGAGCAAAGTCCTTCAAGGACCAGAACTCTAGTATCAGAAAGTCGAGAAGGTTACTTTTGCCCTGATCACCATGGCAAGAAGACTGTGACAATATTTCCAATGCCACCTCGTAGTGGTAAGGACGGACCAGCCCATCCGCCAAGTGTTGCATAAACCGGACTTGACGGGAAGGATGATTGCCTGGTCAATTGAATTCTCTGAGGTTGGAATCACTTATGAATCACGACTCGTAATAAAAGGTCATGCGTTGTCTGATTTCTTGGTAGAGCTTACTTCGGATCCAGTGACCCAAAAAGAATATCTTGGATCATCTTTGTTGACCGATCCTCAAACCCCAAGGGAAGCGGAGCCGGAGTAATTCTGAAAAATTCAGAAGGACTGACGCTGGAGCATTCCTTGAAGTTCGAGTTCCTATCTCGAACAACCAAGTCGAATACGAAGCATGCATAACCGGAATAACCATGGCAAAGGACATAGGGGCAACTAGGATCACACTTTGTAGCAATTCGCAGTAGGCAACTTCCCAAATTCGAGGTGAATATCAAGCCAAGAAGCCTCTCTTGCAAAGGAACTTGGTTAAAGTCCAAGAACTCCTCAGAGGGTTCAAAGAAACCAAGATTGTGCACATTCCAAGGGAGCAAAACTCCAGAGCTGACCTCTTATCTAAACTTGTCAGCACCAAAAGCCCTGGTAACAACCGACTAGTGATCTAACAAATCCTTCCTCAGCCCTCTATCACGGATAATGTCGTCTTTCAAGTAGAAGAGGAAAGGACATCTTGGATCACCTCTATCATGGAATACTTGCAGTTCAGAGTCGTGCCTTAAGACCCCAAAGAAGCCTTAAAGCTAATCAAGACAAAAGTAAGGTATACTATCTACGATGGTCATTTGTACTGACGTGGCTTCTTTTCTCCCCTCTTCAAATGCCTCATCCCGAAAGAAGCAGAATACGTTCTGGCCGAGGTTCATGAAAGAAGTTACGGACACCATTTGGGAGGCAAAGCACTGGCCCTAAAACCACTAAGGGCGGCGTACTACTGGCCAACAATGGAAGCTGATTCCTATGTACATATCCGGATTTGCGACAAGTGTCAACGCCATTCAGACCACTATAAGGCCCCTTCAGAGGAGCTATCCATAATGGACATCTTGAGCCAATTCCCTCAAGCCCCAGGCCAGCTAAAATATTTGGTGGTAGTAGTAGATTACTTCATGAAGTGTATTGAGGCAGAACCCTTAGCCACAATCACTGCAGTCCGAATCCAGAAATCCACTTGGCGCCACATCATCACCAGGTTTGAAATTCTGAAGTCCATAGTAACAGACAACGGAACTCAGTTCAATGATAAAGGATTCGAAGAACTACTGGTCGGGCTAAAAATAAAACATCATTATAGCACTGTAGAAAATCCCAGGATAAACGGGCAGACAGAGGCTGCTAATCGGGTTATTGTCCGAGGAATCAAAAGGATACTGGATGAAGCTAAGGAAAATTGGGCTGAACAGCTCGGCCACGTCCTCTGGGCCTATATGACTACTCTCCACTCTACCACGGGTGAAATCCCTTTCAAACTCACTTATGGATGCGAAGCAATGATCCCGGTGGAGATAGGAGAACAAAGTTGGCGTCATCGACAATTTTCGCCTAACAATAACCTCAGATTGATTAGGGAAGATCTGGGCCTGTTAGAAGAAAGAAGACGCGTGACCCACATATGCGACACCGCCCTCAAACAAAGGATGATGACCAGATACAATAAAAAAGTGGTACCAAGGTAGTTCCAACTGGGAGATCTGGTTCTCCGGAGAACAGACATCGGAGGGAAAAATGTCTCCCAAGGGAAACTAGCCCCTAACTAGGAAGACCCCTACCGTATCGTCGTCAGCACTGGCAAGGGAGTCTATACGCTGGAAACTCTAACACGCAACACAATCAAAAACTATTGGAATGCAAATAAAGTTAAGAAATACTATAGCTAGACGCCTATAACAGCCTAGTCTTTTGGTGAAAACTAATGTTTGATCTGTCATCATTCGACTTTGTATGGACTCTTGTCCCCAACACTTATTAATGAAAAAAAGTTATTCAGATACTACTTTTTCGATAAGAAATCAAAAGCCCAGGTCAGGAGGCGTAGCATACCCAGTTGTGGTAGCAAGCTACAGGGTCAATACCCGACCTCAATACCTGACATTGACTATTTCAAAGTTAGTGGTACAACGAATTTGATGACCCACGGTCCACCTTTATACCTAAGTCAAGTGAGATCTCGTTAAACCAGTGTGGTTAACAAGAGGACCCCGGGTAAGGTCCAAATAACAACGCATGCCTAAGGCAAAAAGATTCGGAAGCGCTAAGCCTTTCGGACGTTGAATCCTAAGCTAAGACGTTATTTCTTGCGGTTAAGTTCAAAAATTCCAAAAGTTTAATACTATAAACGATGGATCATGCACTAAGGTATTTATTCTTACCTAAGTCCATATTTCCAAAGTACTCGTCATTACGAGTAACTGGATAATAGACTAAGGTGTTGTTTATACATAAGTCCATATGGATGTTACATATCCGGTGTCGCAGTTATGGAACTCCGAACCATGGTTCCCATATTTTTACCAAGAAGTTTCCTAAAGTCCACAACATGGTTACGATAAATACCATAATGAGCATTGGAACCAAAATGGATCACGGAAAGTAAATATGCAAATAGGCAAACAAGAAGCAAATGTGCACAAATTTAAAACCCCAACCAAACAAGGCAATTGTCTTTACAAAATAAATAAAAATCCATCGAAGGCAAAAAGAAAGAAAGAACTCAGGTTTACACCCTGCCAGTTGCCGGAGCCTGGCCAGCTCCTGAAGCATGCCAAGAACCGACCTGAGGAAGGTCTTGCACAAAAATAAGCTACCCATCATGGAAGACTTTCTCAACACTGAGACTCTCTAAGGCAAGGGTCACATCAAGATTGAAGTGTTGGATCTAAGCCACAACATTCTAGAATTGTTCTCCTCTGATTTTTTCAGAAATCGCGTTCAGCTTATCCATATCCTTTTTCAGCTGAACCACATGAGCACAAAGGGCAGCATTGGCCTCCTCGGCCTCTAGTTTGCCCGATTCAAGCCTCTTTTTATCCGTCTCAGTTTCGACCAACGCCATCTCTAAATTAGTGATCCGTACTTGCACATCTTCATTAAGCTTGAGGGCGGTGTTAAGCCTCTGTGCGGCCTCCTCAGCCTTCTTATCCTTCCTCTTAAGATCAACCGATGCTTTCTTGTCAAGTTCCTCGACCGTCATCTCGATATAGCGGACATCGGTAGTAGCACAGAGTGTCAAGGCCTATAGTTCGGTCAAAGTTTGAACTAATCCCTATCGGGGTATGTGCCCCATCATCTCACTATTCATAAAATGCTCATCGATGAATGGTCTGGAGTCAGAACTCCCCGCAATAATAAGCAGGAGACCCGCCCTCTCCTTGGAATCGCCATCCGGAACCACCCTCTTACCTCGATCTGAAGAATCCTCAGTAGCTTTTCTCTTCCTCGATCGAGGATTTTGAAGAGATCCTGGGTCCTCAGAGATCTCTTTAATAACGACATCACAAGGTGCCGGGGCAGAAGGGGCACTCGAAGACTCCGCTCCCTTTCTCCTCGCCCTTGAAGCATGCAAAGTTGCAATAGAAAGTCCTGACGCCATACCGCTCACTGAAACAAAACAAGACGAACAGATCAGAAAAGCAAAGAATCAATATTGTACAAACAAAAATAATCCCATACACACAACTCAAAGTAATTCATGGTACTCTACTTCCCACCTAATAAAGTAAAGAGAAGGTCATCACCAGGGATGTCAAGGGCATCTCTAATATTGATATTCCCGTTTTCCTCGGCATACCGGGATATGAACTCAACCGTCTTAAGCTCATCCGGGTTAAGTTCGTCCTTTTCTTTCTCCAAAGGCATGGTCGGAGCAGTCCAAACATCCGGTGTTCAATACAAAGGAAACTTCGATTCCCCATCAGCATTCATGAAAAAGGGATGGAATCCTTCGACCGTCATAATCTTGAAAAACCTGGTCTTGAATCCTTTGAAGCTATCTTGAAAGACATCAAAGGACTTATGACTACTTCTGGACTGAATGGTGAGCCAATTCTTCTACTTTGACGAACCTTGGGGACTTAATCAGGTATAAAAATAGAAAAAAAGTGTTGACCTAATACCTTAGCCCATTCAGCCGACAAAATCTCTCAAAAGCTATAATATAACCCTAGTCATTAGGGTGAATCTGGGTCAGAACTGCACGAAAAGCACAGAGGATAGCCATTTGAAACTCTGAGAACGGAAGATGGAGCCATAGCTTCACAAAAAAAGGCTCATATAGAAACATTAAATGTGAGCCCGCCTCCCGAGTGGAGCACACCCTCTCGTTCCACTCAAGGCATACAGCCAGGAACTGCTTATGCCTTTTTTTCTCGTCCGTCAGGGGACTATAATCTATCGACTCCCTGAGAACGACTTCGGAAGAAAAGTTGGAGAGATAATTCCAGACATCATCCCCTATCTATGGGTATACTAACTCCAGACCACAACGAATTCAAATTTGGTCATCCTTAGCCAGAGTGAGACCCTCTGAAGAAGACACTTTGTCCCTAGCCCCTCTTTTGCCCTTCTCCATGAAAACCCTGACAACGTCGAAAGATGTCGGTAAGTAATTGTCAGAATCATTTAAACAAAAGATTCAAACACGGAGATAACAAACCCATGTACCGGCTTCCTTTCCCTCCAAAATTTTAAATTTCAGAAGGACACCTCTGCCGTATACGGCACGGTGAAGACGAAGTTCCCAAGGGAAAATGAGAAATTCAAAGGTGCAACAAGAATAAGAAATACATTCCATTAAGGAATGCACGACCATCATACTACCCAATGCTAGTATAAGGCAACCAGAAAAAGAAAAAACACTAAGGGGGTTGAGAAAAAAAGTTACCTTGAATAAACGCTATAGTTGTTTTGAAATGGGTGGAAAATGCCTAGAAACCTTTGTGAATCACCTCTCTTCAACGTAAAGCTCTCAGAAGACTACTTAGAAATGGCAGAAAGTGAACAATGAATCCCTAACCCCTATTTATAAAGGCTAAAACGGTTAGAGGGCATTTTCGTCCTCACGGTCTAAATTTAAAAAACGTGCTTATCATGGCACACAAAGCTCTAGGCACGTCCATCTGTTACCCAAGTGACTTCAGTACTCAAGAGAGGGGGTGAATTGAGTATTTAAAAAACTTTTTCGCAAACCCTTTTTAACACGAATTTCTTGAAGCAATATAATGAATATATAAAGATGATAAAATGCTTTAAGAACAGAAAATAAACAATTAAACAATGATAAATAAATTACAATAAATAAAGAGATAAAGAGAAGAAAAGTAGGCACGATATTTATCCTGGTTCGACCACCAACCACTTGTGGCCTACGTCCGGTCCCCGAAACACAGTTCGAGATTTTTTACTATTCAAAACAAGCTTAAAACATGTGCTTGCAACCTTTACACAACAGGGATACCTCACCCTATATACTAGAGGGATATCTCACCCCCTATGAAGGATACCTCACCTTCTTTACAACAAGGGATACCTCAACCTTTTACAAAAGCCTTCGAGGGATACCTCACCCTCTCAGAAATACAGCAGAGAATAGATGAAAAATAAACTCTCTCAAAGAGTAAATATCACAAGTTGAATCACTATAGAGCTCTCTAAGGATATCTCAAAGTTTTGGCGAAAAGAGCATAGAAAATATGAAAAAAATAGTGAATCACGTTTTTAACACAAGCAAATAATTCAAATGGTTTGGCCAACATTCAGAAGAGACCCAAGGTCTCTATTTATAGAGCATTGAAAGAAAATAGCCATTGGGTACAATTAAAACACCATTAAAGCAAAATATGGTCGTTTCTTTCCATTTTCGAAAGTTTCGTAAAACTAGTTTTGAGATACGTTATTCGAATACCTTATGAGGTATTCGAATACCTTTGTTTTAAAAAGGCTCATGAAAACATATTAGAAGATGGTTATTTGAATACCTCTCAATGTATTGGAATACTTCAGTCTAAAAACATTTTTCTGAGATCAGGTGTATTCAAATACCAAACTGGTTATTCGAATACCTTACTTTTTAAAACAGATTTTGAAAAGCTCTGTATTCGAATGCCATGCATGGTATTCGAATACCTCTGTTGAAAACATGAAACGTATCAACTTGAAAACCATTCTATTCGAATACCTCATGGGGTATTCGAATACCCCTGATGTAAAATCAATTTTAAATACTTTTAAATATCAGAAAATGATTCTTTAAGTTTGGAAAAACAATTTTGAAAACATTTCTTTGTAACAAAAAAAAATAATGAGATATCCAAAAGGCTCCTTACAAAGATCCTAAGTCCTAAACTATTCTTAAAGGTCTTGGACTTAGTCTTCTCACCATCTTTATATTTGTTATCATCAAAACCATTATCCATGATAACTAGCCAATTACATTCTCCCTCTTTTTGATGATGACAAACTATCATTGAGAAAAACATCAGTTCATATAAATTAGAATTCACAATGTTGTTTAGAGATACTTACTCCTCTCTTTTTTCATAAGAGGTGATTTATATCAGAGATGTGTACAGCAGCTCCCCCTTACTTTTGGAATCCAATTTCTATTTTTGTCTTACCGAATTTTTACTTTTTCTCCCCCTGACTTTTCTCAAACAAATAATTCAAGCTTTTTCTCCCCCTTTTGTCATGATCAAAAAGATGGGACAAGATAAAGCATAAGGCTAAACAGAGTATATTCCAGTCCAACAAGATATGTTCATTCATAGCATACAAGAATAGAAACAGAGTTTAATTTTATAAATTTAGCAATATAAGCACAATATTCAGCACATGAGCAAAGATATATTCATTCATAGATCAACTAATTGCATTATATTATAATAAAAAACAGACATTACATTTACCAAGAGAATTATTTATATTTGATACCACTTGTTATCAAAAAGTAAAACATTTACCACTTGTTATCAAATATAACCACTTGTTATCAATTTCTTATAAATCTGCCATATATCAAGAGAATCATAGATATTAAATATTTTACTTGATGAAATATGCTATAGGGATCAGAGCATTGTATAGTACTAGCATTATTTACCCTATATGCAATGACAAAAAAAAATTCCAATTTGGCACTTTTGTCAATGCTAAGTATGCTTCTCATGTAAAAAAAATTTAATCATTTAAGATAGTCTTGAGCTTTCTTCCATTGAGTATTCCATTTCAATGTACTTGAAGAAAGTCTCCTCATGTCCTCTTCATTTATTTTCCTCAAGTTGAATAATCTTTTTCATTTAAGAGTTTGCTTGAGGTAGTTATAACCCTATAAAACAATTCAAAGTATTTTCTTTGGTATCCATTAATTTTTGGATCCATAGAGGTTAGCCAAACTCATAAAATAAGCATTCAAAATAATAAGTCAAAAACAGCAAATGAGTTCATAAGAGCAAAAGAAATTTTGTTGATTAATTTGGCCAAGTAACCACTTATTTGATACCACTTGTTGCAATTTTTATCATGTTCATATATTTATCAAAACAGTAGCTAATTACATTAAGCATTTGTATTACAAAGAATTTAAATATACAGCATATTCTTGAGAAAAAGAATGTACAAGAGCAAGCTAAGAAACATGCATTTAAGAGCATCATGTAATTTTCATTTAGGCTCAAAAGAAATAAGATATATTTCATCAAAAGCATGTCATCCAGAGAGTCAAATATTTTTACATTGCATTTGCATAAAAAAAGAATAGAAACAGAACAGAGATCGTGCTGTAAATTTGGCTTTCAGCCATGTGGTATTCGAATACCTCTTAATGTATTCGAATACCCACCACAAATTTATAAACTTCAGAAAGAGCAAGTATTCGAATGCCTTATAGAGTATTCGAATACTCCAGAGGTAAGTGACAAATACTGATAAAGATGAGTCTCTGGTTATTCGAATATATGTTTAGTTATTCGAATACACGAACTTATAAAACCATAAGAACGTTGTACTGATGTATGGTATTCGAATAGACTTATCAGAAAAACATAGATTTTCACGTACAGATTCACGTACAGATGCAATGGTATTCGAATACCATAGGGAAGTATTCGAATAACGTTATCAAAAAAAAAAATTAACATGTTCAGAAGTGCATTATTAGAGAGGAAAAACTTACTCGATGATAGAAACACAAAAAAAATGCAAGTCCAAGCTTGATAGAGACAGGGAAGAGAGCTTCGAATTATTTCCAGTCTTATGCTTGTAGTAGCCACTTTCAAAATGCCAAAGTCAGCTCTTGGCTTTTAAGCACACTTGCAACACAATTTAATTTTTGGCTTTTGGTACCCAAATTTTTTTGGGTCCTTGAATGTCAGTTTTGGGTATAGTACCCTTGGAAACCCATACCATTTTAGTTCCAATTTTTGTATTAATGTTTTTCCTTACATTACATGTTGATGCACTATGACCCTTTTTCCCACAATAGAAACATTTAATAAAAGGACTACATGAAATGTTAGAATTAACAAAGAAATTTTTCTAGGATTTGTGCTGATTATTCGGGTTATATCTTATTCCATCCTTTTGAAAAATAACTCTTTGTTTTCCTAACAAAATATTTAAGTTGTCTCTTCCGAGAGTGAATTTAGAAAGAGTGTTCTTTAAATCTTCAATTTTTTTTTCAAGCATATGACATGAAGAACAAGATGAAGAAGTAGAAGCATGTGAAGAATGAGATGTGCATGCATCAATTAATCTTAATGTCTTATTTTCAATTTTTAATTCTTCAATTTCTTCATTTAAAATGAGAATTTGATTTTCTAAAGAAAAAATAGTTTTCTTAGATGAAGAAATTATTTTTTGTGAGCCTTATTGATTCGTCATGCACTTCGAAGGCATCTTGTAATTCATCATAAGAAGGAGATAAGTCAAAGTTAGAAATTACCTCATTGTCGTTTTTTTCTTCTTCTTCTCCTTTGGCCATAAAACATAGATGGGCTTCTTCGCTATCTGAACTGTCAGATGAGTCCATGTTGTTGTCATCCCAAGCTATGTAGGCTCTTCTTGTTTTTCTTTCCTTTGAGGGTTTCTTTTCAAATTTCTTTGGGGAAAGAGGTGGTCTTCTTTGAGTTCCTTTCTTTTTGAGAAACCTTCCGAATTTCTTTACTAGAAGACTGAGATTTTTTTTCTCTTAAGATGTGCAAAAGTGTCCCACTTTACAGTTGCTTATATTTTTAAGATGTGCAAGTAATAAAGTGTAAGTCAAGATCGTTCCCACGAGGATTTAAATTGTATTAAATACCAATTCTAGAGTTAACTTCTTCTATTTAAATGCAAGAAATTAAAGAGAAATTTTTAAACATGTAAAGTAAATGGAGAAATAAGATGTCAAAGCGAGAAAATAATAAATGCAAGAAATTAATGAAAGTAATAAATGAAGTGTTTAAATCGAAATGGGAACAGTTAGGATTTTAATCCTTTGTAATTCTTTACTTCAGGGTAACGTATGCTTCAGGATGCTACAGCATTTAGTCCAGGAAATGAAATTTGCTTTCCAGCATTAAAAACTGAGTTCATTAAAAGCTTCTTATTCCTAAGTTCAATTAATTTCCCTCAGTTATCAGAGAAGCACGTCCAGCTACTTAAAGACTTGAAGGCTATTCCTAGCTCATTCAACACAATTAATTTTCCAATTAACTGTTCTATCTTTATCTTCTAATCAAATCCACTAACTTGGTTTTTCTAAACGAAATTAGTTGATATTTCAGATTAGTTGATCAAGCTAAACCGAAATTAAACATTTAAGCAGAAAAGAAAAAAATGAATAACATCCATAACATTAGATTACCCTTCAGTACAATTACAAATTCATAAAATCCTAACTAAGAAAATTTAGCTCATAATGAGCTTGGAAACAAAGTAATCAAAGAAAATGGAAAAATAAGACATAATGCGTAAAAACTGGAATTACAGACAAAACCAAGAGTAATGACTCTGCACGCAGTACCAAAAAGCTCTCCTCCTAAAGGCAAGGTCACACTCACTATTTGTACTAGCTCCCAAAATAGGGTTACACTCTCTCTCATGCCTCACTTTTTGGGCTTTTACAAATTCAAATACTAAAATATTCCTTGGCCCAATTCCCAAGTACACACAATTCTTTGCATTGTATTCTCTTTCTTCCTTTTAAGCGCAAAGACACTGACAGGTATTTTGTCTTCTAGTGGGCAAGAGTGAAATTTGGAAATGATTTTATCTTATAGTGACTCGCTCCCCCAAAGTCACGACATTCCAAAGCATCCCAGAGCAACACCTTCAAAATTACCCCTTTATAACACCTTTCGAAAATAAATCAAACCTTCAAGAATAACAGATCAGAATTTATAGCATTTCACAATTACTCAGATTAACAATGATATTTACTAAATCAAACAAAACTTGAAATTCTTCTCCAAAAATTGATCAAAACAAGAACAATGATTAAGCAAAAAGAATGGTAATAACTCTTATTTCTAAGAGTTATCACACCCCAAACTTGAACCATTGCTTGCCCTCAAGTAATGACATTCAACAAGCATTAACAAAACAAAACCAGAATAGTATAAGCCAGATCCATGACAATCCTCAGATGCATTTTTCAGAATTATGCTCAACACAAATTACCATTGTCTAAATCACTTTCCATAGTGTGTGTGTGATTTCCCTAAGCTCTCAGCTCAGTTTTAGCAAGGGACTCCAACCAAACCACCTCTCAACAGAGTCTTAGGTGCATTTTCCAAATATCCTTTGGATGTTAGGGTGAAGACTTACTAGATTATCTTCCTAAGAACAGGGGCTTAACACACTATTGGATTTGTCACATCGCTCAATTTCACTCAACTTTATGTTACGTGTTGATGTTTCACTCAATCATCATTCACATGCAACTCTATCATATGCTTGACAAATTTCTATCAATCAAAAGCACATACACAATTTTCACACAACAAGAGGACCTTAATGGGTCAGTAATGAGGCTAAGGTTCGGGTGTGAAATTTTTGGGAAGTAGCTAACTTAGGTGGAGTTCAAGATTTTTGTCAAAATTACCCACCCCTAAACTTAGACAAATTATATTATTATTATTTTATTTTTTTTTATTTTTTTTTTTTTTTTTTTTTTAATCCATACTTATGGTAACAAGGGAGAAATTCCTTTTCTTCTTTTTTTTTTTTTTGAATAGTGAAGAAATAGAAAATCCTTTGATAATTTGCTCATTCCTCCCTTTTTATTGCGTAGGTACCCCACCCCCAAACTTATATCTTGCTTGGTTGTCCTCAACCATTGTGGTCGAGGACTCGGGACTTATAATTAGGTAACTCTTTGACACGGTCCTAAACTCCACCTAAACGGGGTAGTGCATTGTTTTTCGGGAGTTTGAGCTTGTAATGTGGCTTATCACCGACAAGAAAGTCTTAGGCTCAAAGGGGTTCACAAAGGGTAATACTTGAGGTTGGCCATTTAAGTCTCAGTATTTAAAACAAGAACAGTGCCTCAAGTCAATTTGTGTGCAATCAGTGAAATATGCAATCAATCACAGAAATAAGTCAAGTTCTGCAGAGAAAACACATGAATGGAATGCATGATGAACAAAATCTGCTGAAGCTCAAAAACTCACAGGATTGATGCTGTAGAGTGCTACAGCACTACCTTCATTCTCACTCACCCCCAAACTTAGGTTGAAATCTAAGTCAGACCTCACCCTCTCTTCCTTGAACAAGGGTCTTTGTAACCCAATTCCTCCAATTGATTGGTGACTTTTGAAAGAAGTCCTTCTTCTAAGTCCATTTTGAGCTAGGGATTGTGGTGAGAAAGGATTAAATCAAGGTATTAATGTATTTTACATGCAGAAGGTAAAACTTGTCTTCATCAGAATCACATGGACAGCAAACACTATTCTTTCATTAACATTTTTTTTTTTTGAAAAGAAGCAAGAAAAACAAACAATACTACAATTCTAACAACAAAAATTAAAACAACTAAAACAAATTAAAGAGGGATCAAGGGAAATCCTGGTCATCGATCTTTGCATGACATCTTTCGCAAAGACTGGGGTGTTCCTTCTTGCTCAAGGCTGAGCTAATCTTGCACTGTTCCTTCTGCTGCGATCGGCCATCTGCTTCATTGTTGGTTTTCTTGTTCCCGAAATCTCTTTGGTAATAGTCAATTCAGCACTTTTTTCTTTTTCAGCTTCATCCTCCTCCTCCCCTCCTCCAACTCTTGGTGAGCCTTAGAAACCGTGAAAGCCTTGAGCTTCCCAATTCTTCCCATAATAGGCATATTATCTTGAGTCCTCACTTGAGTGCGGTGGGGGTCTCCTTAGCACCTACATCAATCCCTAATTGTTTTCTAATCCCGGGAGGAGCTCGTGCTTGATTACGCCCTTCTTTGGTGGAGGGGGTCTTCGGTGCTTCATCAACCAACTTTTCTTTTCCTCTTTTGGACCCGCTTGGTTGAGTTGGAGGTGGTGGTGGTTGTGGATCTCTCGGGTGGTGGTGGTGGTGTCCAGGTCGGAAATAACATCATTGTTATTGATGGAGTGCTCACTAGCAGTGGGATGAACGAAGGAATTTCGGGTTCTTCTTGTGGTGAAAGAGGGTCAACAGTGCAAACATCCTTTGCGGGATGGGTATGTGTCTTGGGTTCATGAGGAGAGTCTTGGAATGGTTGAAGGATTTCTTCAGAAACAAGGGAGGATAGCTACCTTGTCTCGGCTTGTTGATGCCAAGAGACCTTTGTACCCATAGATGGTTGCTCCTTAGCAAATTCCCAGAAAAGTTGTTGCTGCTTTAAAATATGCTGCAGCATTTGATAGCATTGGTCCACTTTTGTGTTCACTTCATGTGGCTGTTCCTGCGGTTCAGAGAGAGGAACTGAACTTTGCACCTTTGATGCCGATGCCCCAAAACGTTTGATAGCTATCAAATCTATGGCTCCCTTGTTGTCCATAACTTCATCCTCAGACAAAGCCTTGATTCCACATCTCAAACATAAAGAAGTGATCAAGGAAGGGAAAAACAACAATCCTTTCTTCTTAAATGCACAAGCAACAATTTCCCGCTCAATCAGTTGGCCCACATCCACCTTCTTTTTAGTCAAAATGCAATACAACAGGACTAACCTCTCCTTGTTTATGTTTCCAAGTCTGTTGTGGGAAGAATCTTGGTTCTGATTACATGATACCAAACTTTAGCCAAGGGTGTGAGATCAGGCCTGGCTATTTTCCAATTTTCATCTGACTGAATCCAGTTGGCCCCTTCCACCGTAACTTCCCGCATCATGTCAGTAAGCTCTGTTTCCTCAGCATTCTTCAACAGGGTCACGTATTCGTCTTCAACATCCTTCAAACCCCACCTCCTGTTCAACGTGGCCGCAGAAAATGACACCTTTGAACCCCTCACTATGACATATTTTTGCTCTGGCGCAGTCAAATTAGCATAAAACTCGCGCACAAAAGGGACAATGGGTTCTCGTGGGTGAGATACAAACTGCTTCCAGTTGTGGTTGTCTATGAGCTCAGCAATGTCCTCGGTGAGCCCGTAATGAGGGGAGTCCAGTATGAAGAAACCCTTCTCCAAATGAAAGTTCCGTTTCTTGATTTCCCTCTCAAATTTTAATCTTCCTTCCTCATCCACAAACCGCAAATTGATTTCCTCATCAGAAGAGGTTGGACTGGCGGCAAAGAACGAGGTGTTTGGACGACTGAGCTTGTGCTTTGCCCATGGTCTTTGGAATGATATAAAAGAAGAGTGGGTTGATGGTGATAGAAAGAGACAGGTGAGACAGAATGTATGGGTGGGGCTGCGTGTGGGGCTAAGGCAGAGAAGACAATGGCTTTAATAGAGAGAAAGGGAGATTGAGGTGAGAGGTTAAGGATGGAGGTGAGTGGGTAGAGGAATTAAGTTTGTGGGTGGGTAACTTACATTCCCACGATTTCTGCAACCCATCCGTGCTCACAAACTCTTCAACTTTTGAATTTGGAAATTCAAAAATATTGCAGTTGAATATGGGCTCTTGCTTGTCCAACTGTCACCACCACTACTACTGTTAACTGGGCCCGATGTGACCACACACCACTTTTCCATGATCAACTTGGATTTAGGATGGTCTCTACTGTAGCAAACACTAGTCAAGACTATATATATATATATATATATATATATATATATATATATATATATATATATATATATTTTTTTTATTATTATTATTATTATTTTTTTTTTTATTAATAACTATTATTTAAACTGAAATTTAAAAGATAAAGTAAAGGATATAAAGTAAGGGCTTTGCCTCCCAAGATGGCGCTTGGTTTTATGTCTTCAGCCTGACTTCACACTGTTGATTAAGGATCTGAAAGATGAGTGGTGACCCTCATTCTTGCCCACTGCTCACCCCAATATGGCTTCACTCTTTGTCCATTCACCTTGAACTCTCTTCCAGAACTTTCTCCAAAGAATTCCACACTCCATGAGGGTGTATTTTGACCAATTTAAATGGTCCAGACCACCTTGATTTCAATTTCCCAGGGAACAATTTTAATCTGGAATTAAACAAGAGCACGTGCATTCCTTCAACTAACTCCCTGGGTTGGATTTTCTGATCATGCCATGCCTTTATCTTGCTCTTATAGATTTCAACATTTTCATAGGCAACGAGCCTGAACTCTTCAAGCTCATTCAAATTGTAGTAACCGTGCTTCACCAGCTGCTTGTGCATCAAAATTCAACTTCTTAATAGCCCGAATGCCTTGTGTTTCACTCTCTATTGGTAAATGACAAGCCTTGCCATAAACCAATCTGTAAGGAGACATGCCAATGGGAGTCTTGAATGTGTTCTGTAGGCCCAGAGAGCATCATCTAAGTGCACAGACCAATCCTTCCTAGAAGGATTCACCATTTTTTCAAGAATTCTTTTGATCTCTCTGTTGGACACTTCAGCTTGTCCACTGGTTTGAGGATGGTAAGCAGTAGCCACTTTATGTTTCACTCCATATTTTGTAAGCAAGTTAGCAAACAGCTTGTTACAGAAATGTGTCCCTTCATCACTGATTATAGCCCGAGGAGTGCCAAATCTGGTGAATATGTTCTTGTGCAAAAATTTGGTAACTACCCTGGCATCATTGGAAGGCAATGCTACTGCTTCTACCCATTTAGAAACATAGTCCACTGCAACTAAGATGTAGGCATTTCCATAAGATATAGGGAATGGTCCCATAAAATCTATTCCCCATACATCAAACAACTCAATCTCCAAAATGGTGTTGAGTGGCAGTTCTTGTCTGTTGGAAATGTTCCCTACCCTCTGGCATCTATCACAAAACTTGGCAAACTCATGAGCATCTCTGAACAAAGTGGGCCAAAAGTATCCTGATTGTAAGACCTTTGCAGCTGTCCTTCTTCCTCCAAAGTGACCACCATAAGGAGCAGCATGGCAATCATTAAGGATAGCTTGCACTTCTTCCTCAGCAACACATCTTCTCATGATCTGGTCTTGACATCTTTTATACAGAAAAGGTTCATCCCAGTAGAAGTGTTTAACTTGATGCATGAACCTCCTTTTCTGTTGAGAGTTCATATCCACTGGAATTATCCCACTGACCAGGAAATTCACTATGTCTGCGTACCAAGGTGCTGCAGCATTTTCAATCAGTAAAAGATGTTCATCAGGAAAATTCTCTTTGATTTCTTCTTGAAGCTTGGATTCTCCTTTCTCAACAATTCTTGACAGATGATCGCTACCTGATTTTCAATTCCCTTCTTATCTCTCGATCTCCAAATCAAATTCTTGAAGCAAAAGCACCCATCGATAAGCCTTGGCTTTGCATCCTTCTTGTCAATGAGATACTTGATAGTGCATGATCAGTGTACACCATTATTTTAGCTCCCACCAGATATGCTCGGAACTTGTCAAATGCAAATACAACTGCTAACAATTCTTTTTCTGTAGTGGTGTAGTTAATCTGAGCATCAACGAGAGTCTTGCTAGCATAATAGATGGTATGGAATATCTTATTATGCCTCTGACCTAGCACAGCTCCCACTGCAAATTCACTTGCGTCACACATTAGTTCAAATGGCTTCTCCCAATCTGGAGCTACTATCACGGGGGCAGTGATCAGGGCTTTCTTCAGAGTTTCAAAAGCTGATAAACATTCATCTGTAAAATGAAATGTACTATCATGCTCTAACAGCTTGCAAAGTGGCTTGGATATTTTAGAAAAGTCCTTGATGAACCTTCTATAAAATCCTGCGTGTCCTAGAAAACTTCTGATGCCTTTGACAGAATTAGGTGGAGGGAGTTTTTCAATCACTTCAACCTTAGCTTTGTCCACCTCTAAGCCCTTCCTTGACACCTTATGGCCTAGCACAATACCTTCCTTAACCATGAAATGGCACTTCTCCCAATTTAGCACTAAGTTGGTTTCTTCACATCTATCCAACACCTTTTCTAAGTTGTCCAAGCATCCCATGAATGAATCTCCAAAAGCTGAGAAATCATCCATGAAGATTTCCATAGTTTTCTCAATAAAATCGAGAAGATGGCCATCATGCACCTCTGGAAGGTTCTTGGAGCATTACAGAGCCCAAAAGACATTCTTCTGAAAGCAAATGTACCATAAGGACAAGTGAACGTAGTCTTCTGCTGATCTTCAGGTGCTACTGCTATCTGATTATAACCAGAATAGCCATCTAGAAAACAATAAAACTCTCTTCCAGATAACCTATCAAGCATTTGATCAAGGAAAGGTAGTGGAAAATGGTCCTTCCTTGTGGCCTTGTTCAACTTTCTATAATCCATGCATATCCTCCAACCTGTAACTGTTCTTGTGGGAATCAGCTCATTCTTCTCATTTTTCACTACAGTAACTCCTCCTTTCTTTGGAACGCACTGCACTGGACTTACCCACACACTATCTGAAATGGGGTAGATGATTCCTGCATCAAGCCATTTAATGATCTCCCTTTTTACCACCTCTTTCATAATTGGGTTCAATCTTCTCTGGCCTTCAATACTGTTCTTAGTATCTTTCTCTAACGAATTACATGCATACAAAGACTAGGATGATTCCTTTAATGTCTGCCATTTGCCATCCAATAGCCTTTTTGTGCTTCCTCAAAAGTGAAATAAGACTACTTTCTTGCTCAGAAGTTAAGAAGGAAGAAATGATGATAGGAAGAGTTTCCTTTTCTCCAAGATAAACATACTTCAGATGAGAAGGTAATTGCTTCAATTCAAGGATGGGAGGTCTTTCAACAGAGGGAACATTCTCTGTGAAAGTGTCTGCAGATATGTCTAAGGATTCATATTTTCTAATCCAAGATCTGTATGCCAAGTTCCTTTCAACTGGCTGCTTTAACTGTTCATCTGCAAAATCAGGTTCTTTGTTCAATTCAGCCTCATGCTCCAAGTCTCGGCCTGATGCTATCAATTGCTCTTGCACCAGAGCATTAATATCAGTAATGACAGAACAACTTTCCACATCTTCATCAGGATATTGTAATGCATTAAAGACATTGAAAGTTACTTGCTGATCATTCACCCTCATAGTAAGCTCTCCTTTCTGCACATCTATCAATGTTCTTCCAGTTGCCAAGAAGGGTCTTCCGAGGATAATTGGAATTTCCTTGTCAGCCTCAAAATCTAGAATAATGAAATCCACTGGAAATACAAACCTGTCCACTTTGATTAGGACATCCTCGATCTTTCCTTCTGGATAAGCAATAGATCTATCAGCAAGTTGCAAAGTCACAGCAGTGGGCCTGGCTTCACCAATGTTCAGTTGCTTGAAAATGGACATAGGCATCAGATTTATACTTGCTCCAAGGTCACATAAGGCTTTTCCACAATAAGTATTTCCTATAGAACAAGGGATAGTAAAACTGCCTGGGTCCTTCATTTTCTGAGGAACCTTGTTCTGTAACAGTTGGCTGCTCTCCTTTGTCATTGCCACTGTTTCGAATTCTCCTAATCTCTTCCTTTTAGTAAGAACATCCTTCATAAATTTGGTGTAGTTGGGCATCTGCTGTAGAGCTTCAACTAAAGGTATATTAATATGCAGTTGCTTCAGAATATCCAGAAACTTATTAAATTGCTTCTCTTGAGCTGCCTTCTTCAACCTCTGTGGAAATGGAGGAGGTGGTCTCTCTGGAATCATCTTGGGTTCAGTCCACTTAGGGATGACTTGCTCTGTATCTTCAGGCCGTGGAACTGATTCATGTTTAGGTTCCTCAGTTTCAGCTGGTTCAGTTACCTTTGTTCTCTGCTGGTTAGATGCTGTAGCATCCTGTAGCACTTTACCACTCCTCAGGGTGACAGCTTTAACGTGTTCCTTCCCTTATCATCGAAGATGATGGAGACTCGTGGAAGCAGGCAAAGTACCAGCAGTGTCGCTAGCTAATGCGATGGGCCAACCGACCTACTTGGTTCTCCAAGTTCCTTACAGCAGCTCCTTGATTCTGGATTTGAGCTTTAGTTTCACCATGAAAGCTTTCAGCATAGCTTCCAATGATGGCTCCTTTGCAGGAGCATGGTTCTGCTGCTGAATGTTCTGTTGTTGTTGTTGGTAATGTGGAGATGCATAACCAGAAGGAGGATTCGAGTGTTGGAGTGATTACTTGTAGCTGAAATTAGGATGTTGCTTCCAGCCAGGATTATAAGTATTGGAAAAAGAATTATTCCCTCTATTTCCCACATAATTCACTGACACTGGATTGTCAGGGCATTCTTCAAACAGATGCCTTCCTCCACGAGAAAACACAAGCTACTAAATTTTGGAGCTATAGTAGGTTCAACCATGATAGGTTCCTTACTAGTGTTAGCCGCATTAAGTTTTTCAAAGATGTTGGTAATGGCGACAAAGGTGACGGACATAGTGATCATCTCCTTTACTTCATAAACACCAGCCCCACCTTTAGAAGAATTTGCTCTGCTGGTTGGCCATGATAACTATTGGCAGCTATGCCCTCAATTAACTCATAAGCTTCATTATAAGACTTATTCAAAAGAGCTCCTCCAGAAGAGGCATCCAACATTAACCTTGAAGGTGGTAATAATCCATTGTAAAATGTTTCCATTTGAATGCACACAGGAATGCCATGATGAGGGCACCTTCTTAACAGATCTTTAAACCTCTCCCAAGCTTCATACAGTGATTCATCCTCATTCTGCCTGAAGGAAGTAATATCATTCCTCATTCTGGCATTTTTAGTAGGAGGAAAATATTTTGTCAGGAACCTTTCAGCCAGTTCATTCCAAGAAGTAATTGAATTGGGTTCCAAAGAGTTCAACCAAGTCTTTGCTCTGTCTCTCAATGAATAAGGAAAGAGTCTCAATTTGAATGCATCATCACTTACTCCAGGGATTTTGAAATTGCTAGCCACTTCAAGAAATTGCCTTAAATGCAAGTGAGGATCTTCAGTAGGAGCACCACTGAATTGCCCAACCGTTTGAAGCATTTGAAACATCATAGGCTTGAATTCAAACTGCTGGGTGGTTATTTCTGGCCTAACTATCCCAGTATTCATCGTTTGGGGATCAAAGACTGCATAATCCCTGATAGACCTTTCTCTGTCATTTGCTCTGTCGATCATACTGGGTTGCTCCTCATCATTTAAGAAAAGATCAGCCATGAGGCCTAACTCAGAATGTTGGATTTGAGCACGTTGTTCTTTGGTTCTCTTCCTTATCCTCTTAGTTGTTTTCTCTATCTCCAAGTCAATTTGAAACTCAGGTTCACCCTTACTGCGCATATAGATTGCAATACTCGACATTTCTTGAACACAAGACACCAAACTTTTAGAAGTAACAAAATAAATTAAGTTAACAAAAGAATTTAAATATTCAACACCATTGTCAATCCCAAGAACGGCGCGCTAAAAACTTGTCGCTTATATTTTTAAGATGTGCAAGTGTACACAATCAATAAGTAATAAAGTGTAAGTCAAGATCGTTCCCACGAGGATTTAAATTGTATTAAATACCAATTCTAGAGTTAACTTCTTCTATTTAAATGCAAGAAATTAAAGAGAAATTTTTAAACATGTAAAGTAAATGGAGAAATAAGATGTCAAAGCGAGAAAATAATAAATGCAAGAAATTAATGAAAGTAATAAATGAAGTGTTTAAATCGAAATGGGAACAGTTAGGATTTTAATCCTTTGTAATTCTTTACTTCAGGGTAACGTATGCTTCAGGATGCTACAGCATTTAGTCCAGGAAATGAAATTTGCTTTCCAGCATTAAAAACTGAGTTCATTAAAAGCTTCTTATTCCTAAGTTCAATTAATTTCCCTCAGTTATCAGAGAAGCACGTCCAGCTACTTAAAGACTTGAAGGTTATTCCTAGCTCATTCAACACAATTAATTTTCCAATTAACTGTTTTATCTTTATCTTCTAATCAAATCCACTAACTTAGTTTTTCTAAACGAAATTAGTTGATATTTCAGATTAGTTGATCAAGCTAAACTGAAATTAAACATTTAAGCAGAAAAGAAGAAAATGAATAACATCCATAACATTAGATTACCCTTCAGTACAATTACAAATTCATAAAATCCTAACTAAGAAAATTTAGCTCATAATGAGCTTGGAAACAAAGTAATCAAAGAAAATGGAAAAATAAGACATAATGCGTAAAAACTGGAATTACAGACAAAACCAGGAGCTGACGGCTCTGCACAGTACCAAAAAGCTCTCCCCCTAAAGGCAAGGTCACACTCACTATTTGTACTAGCTCCCAAAATAGGGTTACACTCTCTCTCATGCCTCACTTTTTGGGCTTTTACAAATTCAAATACTAAAATATTCCTTGGCCCAATTCCCAAGTACACACAGCTGCTGCATTGTATTCTCTTTCTTCCTTTTAAGCGCAAAGACAAATGGTATTTTGTCTTCTAGTGGGCAAGAGTGAGAATGGAAATGATTTTATCTTATAGTGACTCGCTCCCCCAAAGCTGCAGCATTCCAAAGCATCCCAGAGCAACACCTTCCAACACCATCCCTTTCGAAATAAATCAAACCTTCAAGAATAACACCCCTTTATATATTTCACAATTACTCGCTCAATGATATTTACTAAATCAAACAAAACTTGAAATTCTTCTCCAAAAATCAAAACAAGAACAATGATTAAGCAAAAGAATTAATAACTCTTATTTCAAGAGTTATCATTTTACAATTTGAAATTAAAAATTCATCATACCCCAAAGGATTAACATATTGATTTTCTTTTATAAATCAAACAAAACTTGAAGGTATAAATACGCCATTTTCCAAAACATTGATCAAAACGATAAAGATTTTCATTCTTTCCTTCCAATGATTAAGCAAAAAGAAAAACCATTTGATGAAGCCATAATAAGCTAAGCTCTTTATACAAGAGTCTTCTAACCTGTTACTCAAGTGGCTTATTCAACGAGTCTACCTACGATACCACACATTACTCAAGTGGCTTCGATATTTGAATTAAGTATTTAAAATTTTTTTCGCAATTACAATAAATAAAGAGATAAAGAGAAGAAAAGCAGACACGATATTTATCCTAGTTCGACCACCAACCACTTGTGGCCTACACCCAGTCCCCGAAACACAGTTCGAGATTTTTCACTATTCAAAACAAGCTTAAAACAGGTGCTTGCAACTTTTACACAATAGGGATACCTCACCCTATATACTAGAGGGATACCTCACCCCCTATGAAGGATACCTCACCTTTTTTACAACAAGGGATACCTCACCCTTTTATAAAAGCCTTCAAGGGATACCTCACCCTCTCAGAAATATAGCAGAGAATAGATGAAAAATAAACTCTCACAAAGAGTAAATATCACAAGTTGAAGCACTATAGAGCTCTCTAAGGATATCTCAAAGTTTTGGCGAAAAGAGCACAGAAAATATGAAAAAAATAGTGAATCACGTTTTTAACACAAGTAAATAATTCAAATGGTTTGGCCAACATTCAGAAGAGACCCAAGGTCTCTATTTATGGAGCATTGAAAGAAAATAGTCGTTGGGTACAATTAAAACACCATTAAAGCAAAATATGGCCATTTCTTTCTATTTTCAAAAGCTTCGTAAAACCATTTCTGAGATACGTTATTCGAATACGTTATGAGGTATTCGAATACCTTTGTTTTAAAAAGGCTCATGAAAACAGATTGGAAGATGGTTATTCAAATACCTCTCAATGTATTCGAATACTTTAGTCTAAAAATATTTTTCTGAGATCAGGTGTATTCGAATACCAAACTGGTTATTCGAATACCTTACTTTTTAAAACAGATTTTGAAAAACTCTATATTCGAATGCCATGCATGGTATTCGAATACCTCTGTTGAAAACATGAAACGTATCAACTTGAAAACCATTCTATTCGAATACCTCATGGGGTATTCGAATACCCCTGATATAAAATCAGTTTTAAATACTTTTAAATATCAGAAAATGATTCTTTAAGTTTGGAAAAATAATTTTGAAAACATTTCTTTGCAACAAAAAAAAATAATGAGATATCCAAAAGGCTCCTTACAAAGATCATAAGTCCTAAACTATTCTTGAAGGTCTTGGACTTGGTCTTCTCATCATCTTCATATTTGTTATCATCAAAACCATTATCCATGATAGCTAGCCAATTACAACATCCGTTAAAAATGTGCCACGTGGCCTCCACAGTTACAGAGGCAGTTAAAAAGACGTTTGTGCAGATGCAAGGACAGTAGAACAACAATTCGAACAAGAAGTAACCTCCGAAGGACGAAGTCCGAAAATCTTCCCATTAACCTCGACTTTAAACACAAAGACCACAAATAACAGCTTTAGAACTTGTCACTTTGACTTTTTAAGACAAAGCACCAAGTTGGGGGCATGACGGTGTAAGCGTTTTATGTAACACCCACCGTAGGGTATCACATTTAAGACTAATCCTAATATAACTTACCCAAGTTGTAAAAGAATTAATCTTGTAAAAACACAAATTTTAAAATTTCGTTTGCGGAATAACAAATAATAAATAAAAACTTTAAATGTGAAACGTAATTAAAAACTAACACACTATATATTACATATTACAAACTTTGTTCACAAATAATTTACATAATTACACCCCCCAAAAGTTATATATACAATACACACTTAATGTCAGAGTCAGATCCTCGGTAAACACAAACCTTTCCCTGACTAAGTTAACCCGCCACGCATCAATCCCGCCGTGGAATTGAACTGTGACAAACCCTAAAACTTGACGTCTCTCTGCCATACTAATGCAAATACAGAAAAACAGCTACTGATAGTAAAAGGACTTATCAGCTTCTTCGCCTCCTCGGTCTTCATCAAATACATACAATACACAAATACAACATAATAAAGAGGTGAGATCCCCTTTCATCAATACCAATGAGGCAAAGATAGAAAATGACAATAAAACATACATATACAAAAATATCTCATATAGTCATGTCATATCATATCGTAGAAAACAAATAAAATAGGCATAATTGTCACACCAATATGCTGACCCATAATGCATGTGCACAATGACCCAATTCCTACTCCATGGAGCTAGACACAATTTCAGAGAGAAAGATAGGGAGTACATGTCTGTATACCGTTAGCCTCAAATCATGTGCTATTTATCATATCATGGCGCCCAACATGGCTATTACAAGACACTCTCAACCATATCACGAAAAGAGTAGTAACTCCGTCGAGACCGTCGGTGTGTTTGCAAAGGATACCACGACGCAGTGGTGCTACCAACCGGCCACATATGACTTTCCACACCCCGACGTCTCTAAGATCACTGAAGATCGTAACTACGCAATTCTCACCCGCACGAAGGTGTAATTTTCATCTCCTAGGCCAATCGCCTTACTTGACATGCTTTTCCATGCATGATGTATGATTTAAAAATACATACAACCGTTATTTTACAATATTTCACAAATACGCGTAATTAATTTCAAACATTTTTAAATCTCATAAATATTTTTAACCATTTTCTAAAATACATAAATATTTTCAAACATTTTCTAAACCACATAAATATTTTCAAACATTATTAAATAGCGTAAATATTTCAAAACGTTTTTAAATTGCGTAACCATTTAAAATCATTTTCTCAATCACGTAATGTAAAAATCAAGTGCGTAGTCTAAAAATAGTAGTTTTTAAATTGTGTAATGAATTTCTAGCATTTTTCACTTACGTAAAATATTTTCTCACTTACGTAAAATATTTTCTCACTTACGTAAAATATTTTCTTAACCTTCTAAATTTATTTATAAAATTCTTTACATAAATTATACATTTTGGCCTTCTTAAAAATATTTCCTTACTAAAAATCCTTTACGTATCATTTTCTATAAAATATGCACTTTGACCTTCTTGAAAATATTTCCTTTCTAAAAATCTATAACATAATAATTTCTTCAATTCTTTACAAAAATTTGTCTTTCTTGATTTTCTTACAAAAATATTAATTTAATTCCAAACATTAAATCTATTTGCCTTTTTCTACTAAAAAAAATTCATTAAATTAAATATGTATTATCTAAGTACCAAAGTTCACACTTAGCAAAATACTCTTGGATTTAAAATATTTGACATAGTAGCCCAAAAATTCATTTTATGCCTCATAAAACATACTTAATCATTTTTTTATCACAAAATCTTTCAATCAAATTTCTTATCCTCAAATTCTTTAATCCATAACTTAAGAAATAATTTGAAACATCTTATTCCCTTAGTGAGGTTCAAAACCGTGAGCCTACCTAGGTTCTTTGGAACCTTCATCAATTTTTCCTCATCACATAAACTTCACACCATATTCATCATACTACCATAAGCATATAAACAAGCACATAATCAAATAAACAAGCATATAATCTAATAAACAAGCATATAATCAAAGCTTAAAAATAAACCAACCATAAATAAAGCAAGCTTAAATCATACAAGTGAATAAATCCTTATGGATTTTTCACCACAAACAAGGTCATCTCCTCACCACCAACATATGGTTGATGAGGGTAATCTCCCTCTTACCTCAAGGAAAACAAAACTCCTTCTTGCTTGATCTTTTATAAATTTCGTGAACCACCACACAAAATCCTAACAAACTTAGAACAAACCAAAGTCACAAACAAAGCTTGAAGAAGAAAAACCATGGAACAATCATGGTTTAGAAACTCAAAAACCAAATTAGAAACAAAGAAGAAGAACTTTTACCTTAAAATTTCAAGAACACTAACTTGTAGAAATGGTGGAAGATGAAAGATTTTGCTTAAGTCTTCAACATAGAAGTGTCTTAGAATGATGTTTAGATGTAGGAAATAAGGTTAGATGAAATTTTAAAAGCTTGGAGGGGTGGCCTTAGGGTGTTGGCCGAATGGTGTATTTGGAGGAGAGAATGAAGTGTTTTTTTTTTGGTGAAGTGTAGAAAATAAAGTAATGAAGAGAATGACTTAGGAGACAAAAGTGATAAAATTTGTGATTAATAGCCTATTTAAAGGTCTTTGCCGTGGAGTGCTAGTCAAGTGGGGAAATAATTGCATAATCAATCAAGTGCGAATTATACAATTCAAGCACATGACACTAAGTCACTATCTTGTCATGCTTGGGTCACACCTTAATAATTTACTAGCTTTTTGAATCTCCTAGAAGCTCCATCATGATCGTAGAAGTCCATGCAAAAATACTACCAATTATTGTTTCAATTTGTAATCATTTAAGCTTAGATTAGTTTACTAATTTATCTAACTTAATAATTTGACTTATTATCATTAGTTAATTTTTTTTTTGATTAGCCACCAAAATTGACTTCTACTACCTAGTGACACATAGTCATCACATGATTAGTACCTAGCTAAAGTTATAAAAATTTATTACTCTCAGAATAAAATTTACGGCTCACAAACCAATAATTATTATACAGTGAATAATAAATTCACTGTATAAGAAAAATTAGTAACTGTATCCAGTTTCGGGTTTAGTAAGATCCACCGGCCCCATATTAATAATATAAAATTTTTTGGCCAATAAAATTGTTTAGTGTTTCCGGCCCACCGTGGGTCCCACAGACGGCCCAAAAATTACTAAAATATTTTTATTCTCAGAAAAATTCGAAAAAATTCTCAAAAATCACAAAAATTAAAAAATTAATATTTGTGCAGAAAAAACAAAAATCGGGATGTTACATTTTACTCACTCCAGCCAACGTAAAGGACCCCGAATAGACGAGAAGAAATAGCACCACCCTGGAGTAAGCGTTGAACTCACCCCAGTCGAATATAAAAACTTCAAATAGCTAAAAGAAAAGAAGGAAAAGAAGAAAAGAAGATACAAATATAAAAGCTTTTATTTAAGAGTCTTATTCTCATTCCATATATCATCTTACAATAAAAAAGAGAGGAAAAAGAAAGTATAGAGACATGAAAGCTTTAAAGAAAAGAGGGACCCTAGAGGAAGAAATCGGCATCATCGTCAACAGTATCCCAGACCATGTCACATCCGCATTTCCTCTGCGATATGAAGAGTCACTGCCACCACCACGGCTCCCCAGAATCAACACCGACCTCCTGAAAAAGTGGATTGGCTTTGAAGAACCTTGACAAACTGATATCAGGAACCAGGACGCCAAATTTTCTGCATTGCCTCCACCAATAAAGGCCGAGGTGCACCATCTTTCAGTGGACGGGGTGTAACCTTTTATGAAGGAGATCGTTCTACCGAAGTCTCAACCGGTCTCACGATTCTCCTAAGGCACTTTAAAGCACGGAGCAGCTTCAATAGTCCCTCCTGCTTACCCGAGGGCTTGCCCTGGGCTTGTTCAGGGCAAAGCAACCATTACATCCCCGGGTAAGAACAAGGAGAGTGAACGCCCTAGCTCAGAAGAACCCCGTCCAACATAGTATGCAACTTAAGCCTCCCTAGCGACAACAAATATCAAACAAGCAACTAGGGTACGCTGGGAAAGTAAGCCGCCCTCTGTAATTATGCCGGGAAAGTAAACCGCCCTTTAAAAGGGACATTTGCGGAATGGCAAAACAACTTCAAGCATTTTGGAAAAAATAGGAATATGGCTCTTGTAGTCGGCAGAACCCTCTTAGGACATGAATGAAAGGCAAAGAGAGCCATGAAGGAAGAAATCACTCAAAGTGAGATTGCAAAGCAAGAGAAATGCAACAGAAGAAGTGCCAACTTCAGATGAAAATGCTCTCCTTTTTATAGGAAAAGCAAGGCATTCCGATTGGACTCAAGAGCAACGTACTAACTGCATAAGGTAAGATGCCCTTAAATGCTCATCGATTCTGATTGGGCGAAGGGGAATCATGTTATTGGGAAACATCAGAAAATTAATGGGTCTTTAATGCCCAATAAAATCAGAACAAGCAGTTTTCCAAGGAAACTCAGCATTCTTACAAAGCACAAAAAAAAACCCTGCGGAACTACGCAAGAGCAAGATGTACCCCGGATGACGAGATGACGGTATATCCCAACCCCGGAGGTACTCCCCAAACAATGGATGTTGACCTCTATGGATTCCCACAACGCAACGGATCCCTGTCCTCAGCTTAAATATCTTGACACTTAATTATTACACTTAAGCGCCAAGTTGAGGGCAACTGTTTTGGACCGTGGTTCGGGATACTGTCCTTAAAGGTCAAACCCGGTATATACGCCACCAGGATCCGGAGTATGCACCCTGGCAGGATATCCATACACTGGTACTAGTCGTATCTGCCAAACAACACTCCATAGGTCTGCACATAGCCTGATTACTGCCAATGGTGACCTTTACAGTGTAAGGACCATGACTACCTGCTACAGTGGTTGACCACTAACGCGACAGGCCTGAGATTCCAGGGATCTGCTTGGACGATCGTGGGAGGGAGGCACCCTCTGTCAGGAGTCTGCCCGAACGATCGTGGGGAGGAGGCACCTCCCATCAGGCCACGATCTCAACGTGTCTTGAATGCTCAAGGACTCTGCATATGCACTATAAGTATCAGGATATATCATTCTAACAAGGTAATTGTAACTCATACAGTGTATACCCTCTTTGTGCATCACCTAACTTGAGCGTTGGAGTCCCTTTGCAAGTACCCAACCCCTCTATTTAAGATTCACGGTGGCTGCAGCCGCACGAGAAGGAAGAAACCACCATACACGTGTCTCTTCAGACACCTTTTGATTCTACATCAGAACACACACATTCCATAACCACTAACAATCACTTAAACCACCACTCAAAATCACTATTCATCATCTTCTTCATTACCACCCAAAACAACCATAAGCCACCATCAACAAATAACAACAACCAAACTCACCATTTCCATCACCCAAAGAGAAAAGAAGAGAAAAAATAGTAACTCCGACCACCGAACCCGAGCCACCGCCAGTTCCACCCACACAGCCCCGAAGTCGCCGTACCTCCCCTCCAGCCGCTAAACCGGCCACCGCACCAGACCGCCATCGCGCTTGTCGTAACTGAGTTGGTTGGCACCCTCAAGCCCTCCTTTTCTCTCCTCTATTACTGGTTTTTATCTCACTTGCGTTGTGTTCATTTGCTTCAAACAAAAGCCACTCCTTCTTTATCCTCTTTTATCTGTTCTATCTTTTTTTTGTTTTGAATTTATTTTGGCTGAGTAATTAACTATTACCTTACCTAAATATTCTTAGTGTTATCAAATAGGGTTAGAAGGCTGAGAAAGAAAAATAAAAAAAACAGATAAGGAAAAAATAAAAGAAGAATATAATCTCATTTGTTTCACACCCGTGATGGTTTCTTGGAGCCTTCTGTTTTTATACTTTGTTGGTTTTAGTCAATGATAAGTTGGTGGTTTTTGAATCATGAAAGAAAAAAAGTATAAAATTATAAAAAGCAAATGTTGGTTCTAGCTAGCCCACTTCTACGTGGGTGGGCTTAATTGTAACAAAAAATAATAATAAAAAATATTTGGTTGGTGTAGTGTTAGTTTTTTTAAAAGAAAAAAATCTAAATAAATAATAAAAACATGTATTTTGATTTTAGTTTTTTTT
Source organism: Ormosia emarginata (assembly GCA_029884605.1). Taxonomy (NCBI): domain Eukaryota; kingdom Viridiplantae; phylum Streptophyta; class Magnoliopsida; order Fabales; family Fabaceae; genus Ormosia; species Ormosia emarginata. The sequence goes on along the minus strand of JAQQTP010000080.1, from coordinate 27,006,866 downwards.
AGTATTAGTTCTTATTTGATAGTGTTTATTTTATTTAATGATATATTTTATGTTGTGTCTTATGAGTTATGACTAATGAGAAGTAAAAAAAAAATAAAAAGGAAAATATAAAAATAAAAAAACCAAAAATATATATATAAAAAATATTTTAATCAATGAATAATGAACGATGATGATCAATAATGGCTATTTTCAATGTTGTTTGCATTATATGAGTTTATTGAGTAGTCTGATGCCACCTTAAATTCTGTACAAGAATGATTTTGTTTTCAAAAAATGTTTTAATTAAAATCAATCAACTCGTACTTATTTTCTAAAGAAATTACGTGACTTTGAGTTCTTCATTACACTTAGGATACGTAAGAGCATAATTTTTATTCTGTCAAGATAAAAATTAAATTTTCACAGCTTGTTTGTTTATTTTCTTTCTTTTTTAAAATAAAAAATAGTTACAAAGTCTTTTTAAAAGGAGTAAAATAAATATATTTGAGATTATCAAGTTTTGCACAATTGACTTAATGTACTGTCTCAGGATGAGTGTGATAGGGGTGCTATATGATTAAGTTTCTACCATTCCTTATATATAACCGACTCCTGAATCTAATCCGATATGATTTTCAAATATTATTTTTAAATTTTTTAATTTTTTTAAATTCAAATAAAATTAATGACAACTCTATTTTCATCTTTAAATTCTCGTGTACTGCTATTTCGCCGCAGTCTGGATTGGTGAGCGATAGCACCCATGTGCTCCTATTCTGGGTAATATCAAAGCTCTTATGGGAATGAGCTGGGAGGTAAATCTTTACCATGTCTACAGGGAAGTGAATATCGTGGCTATGGTCATGGTTGCCGATTATCACTTGTTTCAGTCCTTACCTTCTCTTATTTCAGTTCCTTTTTCTGCCAACTGTTATAGCACTGTTTTCAGGAGTTTGTAGCTAGTTATTGTTTGGGCTTTTGCCTCGTGTATTAAAAAAAAAAAACATAATTTTGTAATTTGATTATGTCATCATCATAATAACTATCAACGTTTTGATTATCCAATTTAAAATTTTGTCTGCAAGTTGTTTATTTTATTTAAGCACTTTTATTTTTCCAGGTAAAATTGAAGTGGGGAAAATGCCCTTCAAAATTGGGATTTAAATAAATAAGTTTCTCAATTTTTAATTTTGCTTGTTAAAATTATCTATATAGCTTGTGTTATAGTTAATTTTATACATGTTTTTTTTTTAAGCTTCAGTTTTTCATAAATTAGTGGTTGAAATATTTTAGATAAGAGTGGGGTGCAGAATAACATTATAATAAAACTAATACAAACAATTGGAGAATTAATTATAAAAATTAAAAATTATGAATTATATTTGAAAGTTTTAAAGGAATTATATATTTATTACAATTAAGTGGTGTTAAAGTCAATTTACATATATTTCAATTAAGTATCTGTCAAAGGAATTAATTATTATTAAAAAGGCTAGAAGTACAGAGCGTATTTTCTGTATTCAATTTATAATAATAAATTCGGTTCACCATTCACCTACAAGCTCAAGGCTCAAGCCCATCTAAAATCATAACTTGGATGGTCAAAGTCCGTTTACTTCGGCCTGTGGGCTAAAATTAAAGATTTGTCGAAGATGGGCTGCTGTCCTCTAGAAATGATATATTCTTTAGTTATTTTTTACTATTATATTATATTTAACAACATTGTTATTTGTATTCAAATTAAAAAAAATATTGTTATTTGTACATTATTCTTATATCAATTTATTTTATAATAATAAAACAAAAAAAATTATATGTTTTAATACACTTTTATTTTCAAACAAAAAAGTGTAAAAAATTATATAAAAAAATTATGTGCTACAAACAATATTTTTTGGAACATAAGAAACATTTTTTTTATTTAATCTAATGTTCATATTTGGGCATTGGGTACATATCGCCCTTTGTTGGGAAAATATCAAAATCATTGTAACGTGGCATGATACATTTGGATTAGTATCAATATGGCTAAAAAATTTAAGTTATTAACCAATACATAAATACTTCCTCACATATTGGACACGTCCTAACACCCTTTACATTTTTTCAACCTCGAAATTAGTAATTAACATTCGTGATTTCTGCTGCCTGAGTTAGTTGTCAACACATTGAAGTATGATAAAAGGTATAAAGAACAATGAACAAATAACAAAAATATAATTTCGTATCATCTGAGTTGATGCCCATATTCAGTATCCGCTTGAAGTGTGCCCTACATATGCCGTAGAAAAATTAGAAAAAAAGGAAAAAGAAGTTCTTTGCGCTGTTTCTAAGCAATGTATTTTCTAGGATCCACCCCAAGTAATATTCATATTCAATGACATTTATGAGCTTCGCACAACTAGCTAGAAACGTTGCATTCATTCATAGATGTCATTATAATTTCGATTCTCTAGTTATTCACGTGACCAGGAAAGCGAGGGTGTGTCTAACATGCACCAAGTTAAGTAGCAGTGCACCGGTGAACTAAGCATTAGGACCATTGGATAGTGGGTATTTTGAATCTATGGCTAGGAGGCATTACTGGCAACTTGTTAAACAGGTTAGTTGATATTATACATTATTAAAAGATGGGAAAACTTCAAAAACCTCCCCTAAACTATAAGTCATGTGCACTTACTTCAAAAATGTACAAAAAGGACCTTTTACTTTACGATTTGTACAAACTAATACAAAATGGTAATAGACATTAAAATTTGGATAGAAATGCACATGTGCGTTGCACGTACACGTCTCATGTGCAGATTGTCAAACGCTGTGCAATAGGTGATGGGGGTAATTTGGGTAGGAAACTTGGTTTCTGTATTTCTCAAATACGAATCTCTAATTTCTTCCCCAAACCTACCTTATTTTCCCCATTCCCTCCACCCTAATTTGGCCCCCAAACCAAAGCTTGAAGAAACGTCATTGCTCGTGCCATCGAACCGTGGAGGAGCACCTCTGTTCGTGTCACCAAACCTTGAAGGAACGCCCTTGTTCGTGCGACCAAATCGTGGAGTAAGGGCTTTGTATAGTGAGTCTAACTGAGGTAAGTATTAGTCAGACTTGAGCGACATTATGTTGAAATTGTTTTTTAGGTTAGGGTTATTAGTGCCTGTTTATTAGTGATTTTGGGTTTGTTCGGTTGGTAGGGAATGCATGTGGTTCATGGTCCGCAAATGTTGTCGTTATCATGGTTCTTTGTTACTGTATGTGGTCTCAATTGTTATCCCATTTGTGTGTGAACTTGTAAGTGTTACTGTGTGTGGTCCTAAATGTCTAATTTTTTTATGTGTGAACTTGAAAAAAAAATCCCTGAAATATACATGTGATCTGCACTTTGTATAACATGCTTTATAATATTCGTAAGCTTTATGAATGAGTAGGAAAACATGCTTGTAATAATAACATGTTTCTTTACACTTTACAGATGACTTTGATAACAATTTTGTTACATTATAGGGAAATTGCAATTTAGCTCACCTATGAGGTATGTAGGGGGTGTGTGTCATAGGATTTACAACTTTGATAGTGACCTGCTATCTAGCACACACTTGTCTACCTATGTAAGAAACAATGGAATTGGGATGGGAGAACCTAAATGTCTGTGGTATAAGTTTCTTGGTCAGTCTTTTACCCTTGGACTAACAAAAATATTTGATGACAATGATATTAGAAAGATATGTAATATTCTGGAGAAAAGACCGAACCAAACCCTTCAAGTATATGTTGAGCATGAGAGTGACCATAAAACAGACCCAACCCACTAAGAACCTAACCCCAAACATGAATGTGAGTTAGAACTTAACCCAATTGCAATTCTATCTGATCCTGCAAATGAGAGTGAACCACACCATGATGACCATCCTATTAGGAAAGAAAAGGAGAAAGAAAAAGGGAAGCAAGTACAAAAGGGAAAAAAGAAACAAAAACAAACCCCTAAGAGAAAAACCAGACCTGTAAACCTTGAACAAGATGGTGATGTTGACTTAACTGGTTGTGATTTTGAGGACAGTGATGAGGAGATTCCTGACCTATTTTTTGAGGACCATGCAAGGGAAGTTGAGGAAGAAATGAGAGATTGTATGGGTGTTAATGATGAAGTGAATGATGAAAATGAAGATAATGGTGAGGGTCAGGGACATGAAGATAATGGTGAGGCAGGACAGGCCAACAAGGACAATAATGTTGCAAGTCCTGATACTGGACCTCATTGGGATGGGGAGTATCAGTCTGAGTATGAGGATAGTGATACTCTAATTATTCCCATTGGTTCTGATGTAGAAGAACCAGAGGTAATGAGGAAGATGAGGTTTCCAGAGTTCAACCAATACACTGACATAAGAAGGAATATAAAGTTACAACTGGGAATGAAATTTGCAAGTCATAAAGTTTTTAGGGAGGTTATAAGACAGTTTTGTATTGAGAATGAGATTGATTTTGAATTCTTGAAGAATGAGAGCACTTGAATATCAATACAGTGCAAGAGGGGTTGTGGATGGAAAATGTACGCCTCCAAAACTGATCAAGGAGATGTTTTCCAAATTAAGTCATGGTATAACCAGGAACATGCAAGCTGTAGATGGAGTAATAAAAATACCAAGGCCAATGCAAGATGGTTAGCTGCAAAGTACAAAGACCACATCCGAGACCACAAGGGGAGATGGGAAAATGAAGCTTTCATTAATTAAGTGGCGAAAGAACATAAGATTTTTGTGACAAGGTTCCAAGTGTATAGGGCTTGCAAGATGGCCATGAAGCAGCTTCAAGGCAGTGCAGCAGCTCAATATTCTTTACTATGGAATTATGCTGCTGCAGTCTTGCAATACAACCTTAGTTCAACAATGCTGATCATGAAGGACAACAATGACTATTTTCATAGACTCTATGTATGTTTGGATGCTACCAAAAGAGGTCTGAAGTATTGTAGGAGTATAATCTCATTGGATGGGGGCTTCTTGAAGGGTGGCTTCAGGGGTCATTTGCTAGTGGCAGTGGCAAGGGATGCTAATGATAATATGTTCCCTGTTGCCTATGCTGCAGTTGAGGCTGAGTTGAGAAATAGCTGAATGTGGTTTTTGGAGAGGTTGCTTGAGGATATTGGCTCAATTGAGGAGAATGACTAGGTGTTCATGTCAGATAAGCAAAAGGTAACTAAAACTAGACATCTTACTTTATGTGATTTTGTGTTACATAAGTTTGAACTCCATATTTTCTAATTTCTTATTTCATGTGCTTGCAGGGTTTGAACTCTATACTTGAGGATATGGGGGTTGAACACAGATTCTGTGTTAGACATCTATATGCTAACTTCAACCTTATATATAAAGGACAAGTGCTGAAAGATCTTATATGGAATGCTGCAAGGGTCACTACCAAGCCTGAGTTTGACTTTCACATGCAAGAAATAAGAAACTTGAATCAGGGAGCAGCCAACTAGTTAGCTGCGAGAGATGCTAGCACATGGTCAAGGTATTCATTCACTGCACGGACTAAATCAAGTAGTCTATTGAATAACATTGCAGAGTCATTCAACTCTACAATACTACCTGCTAGAGATAAGCCTATAATCACAATGATAGAAACCATAAGGAGGATGTTAATGAAGAGGTTTGCTGCAAAGAGAGATGGGATGCTTAAGTACTAAGGGCAAATCTGCCCACGCATTCAACAGAAGCTTGAAAGGTCAAAGGAAGAAGTTGTGTTATGCATTGCCCATATGAATGGCAATAGAAAATTTGAAATTGACACATGGCAAGGAAGCAAGAAGGTAGTGGATTTGGTGAGCAAGACTTGTTCTTGCAAAAACTGGGACATAACAGGTATAAGACTGATTTGAGAGATATGTTATTGGTATCTTCTGAAGTGAAATTTGACTGGTTTTTTTTGTATCTCTTGCAGGTATCTCATGTGCACATGCTGTGAGTGTCATTTATGCACAAAGGGATCAACTTGAGAACTACATTGATGACTGTTACAAGAAGGAAACTTTCTTGAAATGCTATGAAGTGATGATCAACCTTGTACCTTCACAGAAAGAGCCACGTCTTGACTATGATCCAATACTCCCTCCTTCGGTTAGGACTTCTATTGGCAGACCAAAGAAGGCTATGAAGAGGGCCACTGATGAGCAACCTCAAAACCTAAACAGGGTATCTAGGGAAGGAAATCAATGCCAATGTGGGAATTATGGCATGTGGGGTCACAATGTTCGTGGGTACCCAAGACCATTAAATCCAAATAAAAAGATACATAGAAAGAAGAAAAAAATAAGTGCAGGCAATGGGTCTATTCCATCTGCTCCATCTAAGACTCCAAGTGTAGATGCATCAATTGGTTCGAGTGCTACTTGTCAAAGTGGTCCTATACCTGCTGTGAGAGACCCAAGGGTACATGGGAGTTGTGGTCCCAGCCAACCTGGCTCCCAAAGCTCAATCTCCCTATTTAGGAGACACACACGTGCTTTGACAAGAATGTGCACCCTGACTCAGCCTAGTGAAGGGGCATCAACATCAGGGGAGTCAGCATCAAGAATGAAGACAAGGAGGAGTGGGGCACGACTTACACAGTAACTTTCTGCATGGGGCCTTTGGTTTTTTTTTTCTGTTGGCTGGTATTGGGGCTGGTATTGGACTGTGACAACTATGCCTTGTCATATGCCATTTTTTTTTGATATATCAGGGTCAGTGGGTTGTATGGACCCTGTTGGTAAAAATTTGTACTAAGATCTTATTTTGTGAATGTTGACTAAGATCTTATTTTGTACTCAGAAAGAATTTACTGATTAATATAAGTTTATATATTCCTCACATGATCTTATTACTGATTATATGATCTTATTTCTGATTACTGTGACAACTAATTATTGTTAAATGTTGAATGATAATGATTGTGATAGTGGCAGTTAGTGGTATTGTGATAGTGACATTAGTATATTGTTAAATGTTGAATGTTTGTTATTGTGATTGTGATTGTGACAGTGGTATATTGAAATGTTGAATGTTAAATATTGTGATATTGTGATTGTGATTGTGGCAGTGATTGTGATAGTGGCAGTGATTGTGATAGTGGCAGTGGTATATTGTTAAATATTGAATGTTCCCCACAGGTTTATTCTGATATATTGAAATTGTGCTTCCATTAGTTCTAATTACTTAGTTATAATGAAATTGTGCTTCCATTAGTTCCCCACAGGTTTATTCTGTTATAATGAAAATTTGGTGGTCAATTGAACTTATTGAGATTGTGTTATTGTACTGTTACGGTGATTGGTAGTCAATTACGGTGATTGTTCATATCAATTGCACAAATTCATTGTCAATTGAGAAATGCTGCAATAATTTCATTGAATAAGGTAAATTACATTGCTTAACACACTGATTCCTTACATTCAAATTCATAACATATAACCTCTGCTAACTCAATCTTACTTACATTAAACATCTCTACAATCCTACACTAAACATTCCAAAATACATTGTAGCATTCATCAAAACTTTCCTTTGCCAGAGACCAATAAACCAACACACAAAATGACTATAGCAAGCATCATCCAATGCATCATATACAGCTGATACTTTTGTGACTTCAGCTTAGCCTTTTGTGATTCAACCTTAGCATTTAACACACACAATTGAGCCTTCTTTGCTTCTAGTTTCACATTTAAGTCATTGTTCCTTTTGAGCAAAGTGTTGAAGATTTTTTCAACTCTTCTCTCTATAGGTGGATCGTACCAGGCAAAGAAATGACAGTCATCTTTAGTACCATACCTGCTACAACCAAAGAACCTCCATCCTGGGTTCCTTTCAGTCCACGACGTTTGTAGCAGACAAGGAAGACCATAATTGCAACTTTGAGTATGGCCACTAATGCATGTTGAACTCTCTGAAGACTGGGTCTGTGTCATTTTCTCCACCAGGTTCGAGCTCAATAGTTGGTCCCTCACTTTGGGTCAATTGTTGCAGAACAATAATGGCGTTTTAGGGTGCGTAATTGGAAAAATAAAAAAGAAGCACACTTTTTCCTCCACATGCACATCATGTGCAATTACCCTACCCAAATTACTCTCATTACCTATTGCACAACGTTTGGCAATCTGCACATGAGACGTGCACATGCAACACACGTGTGCATTTCCATCCAAATTTTAACGTCTATTACCATTTTGTATTAGTTTGCACAAATCGCAAAGTAACATGTTCTTTTTGCATATTTTTAAAGAATAACAAATTAAAGTATCTGTACGACCCATAGTTTATGAGAGTTTTTTGAAGTTTTTCCTTAAAAGATTGAACACATTAGAATTTTTTTAAAAGATAATTATTGTATAAAAGTTTAATTTTATTTATTAATTTTTTTAAATCTATACAGTATTATACTTTTTTTTTATAAATTTATATATCAATACTTTAATATTTTTAATTTTTTCTCAAATATAATTTTTAAGATATAATTATTAAAAAAGATAACAAAAAGTGAAAAAATATAAGCCAAGTTCAGCAACAATGTCAAAAAGCCACCACCGCTTCATAGAACATGATGCCGTCACAAACTTTATCACATACATCTAATCCACTCCAAAATCTTCATCCAAAAAACTTCCTTAAACGAATCAAAACCAAATTATTAAACTTTCTCCAATATAGTAGCCACTCTCGTCATCCCCAGAAACAGTAGCGTCGACCCAGTTACTCAAATCTCAAGAATTGAAGCCACACCACTCGTCATTCGACAAAAATCAAATTTAAAGACCCGAAATTTCTCAAAGCAGCTAAGAACCCAAATCAAGGTTGCTACATTCAACCCAAACGCAAACGATGGTTCATGTGCACTCAGATCTGGATTCCTGAAGCGATAATTGTTGAAGGCGAAATCCGACTAAAAAAGAAAATCAACATAAGAAATCCAAAGTCAATATAGTTCATGATCGAAAGCTGGGATAAACAGTGTGACTGATAAAAATTACAGAACCTAATCATGGAGAGAATGAATTGTAGGAGATGAAGATTGACGAGAGATAATTGAAGTGTTTTTCTCCGGCAAAGCGTGTAGTTCGGTAGTTCAATAAGGGCTTTCAATGAAGGACCAAATTTTAATAAAACAAATTTAATGGGTCTTTTGTGTATTTTACTGAAACCAGCTAACCTATTATAACAGGTCAATTAGCTGGTGCAGCAATGCACCACAAGTTAACTTGGTGCATGGCAAAAGCCTCCGGAAAGCGATATATATGAATGCAGCCAATATATCTATCGGCATATATCATTTCGAAGTCGATAGAATCTGCCGCTTCACGCCTTCAGTAATTCGGATCGCCCATGTCTCAGCGTACGTTACCCGTTACCGACAGTAAAAGGTGTAACAAAATTATTAATCAATTATTTAATTTTATTCACCAATTCTACTAAAATTTTAAACTGTTTAACACTATATTAAAAACATATTAAGAAATCCAATCACCAAATAAATTTTTTTAAAAAAAAAACTGAAGTTTATAAATGTAGACACATGAATAGTTTATATATTATATTAAATAACTGATGAAGCCTGTAGTTAGTTACTTACGACTGCCACTCTACTGTCCGCTGTGTGTAATGTATACATGAGTAAAATCTATAAAATTGTGTTTTATATACTTTGGTTGCTAGATTTGATGATGAGATGATATCGTAGAAGATAAAACACCGACAACTGGTGCGGTCACCAATACATAATACACATGCATATATCGCTATCTCTCAGACTCTCCCTTATATAACACCAAAAGTCCCCATTTTCTTTCTTGTATATTTATTTTGCTTTAGCTCCTCCTTGCTCTTCTTCTCTCGCTCATGAACAAACAGTTCCCACTGAAAAACATGGCTAATTCATTTGCTTTGCTGCCTTCCTTGTTCATTCTCATGCTCGTATCAACACTACGCACTACTGTTTCAGCCATCACCCAAGCTACTTCAACAGTGGCAAAAGACGACCTAGTTCCATGCACAATGTGCGCTGAGTGCGAGAATCCATGCCAACCCCTGCCACCTCCACCTCCTCCTGTGATAGAGTGCCCACCGCCACTGCCACCGCCATCACCTCCACTTCCACCACCACCACCACCACCAGCGGTCGTTGAATGCCCACCACCACCACCACCAAAACCATCATGTCCGGGTAATTGTGAAATGCCACCATACCCACCGGGATCATACTTTGCACCATACTTCCCACCAGGAACACCATTTCCAGACCAAGTATCAGATAATGACAAGAACAACGGTGCAAAGATGATGCCAATTCCAGTGCTGCTCTTTTCCAACCCTAGATCTTACTCTGTCTACTTTACAACGCAGTCCTTGGTTTATCTGGCCTTTCTTTGCCTTCCATATTACTTGTTCATTTAGGTGAATTATTTGAGTAATTCTTTGTCCACTGTGTTTTAATTGGAGTAACGGTACTGGGCTCAGAGATTTCCATGACAAAAATGAATGCAGAAAAAACAAAAACAAAAGTACTCATCATGGTAGGTATATACGGAAGAAGGCACAACATTTGAGTGGAAGAGAAGAAGAAAGAAAGAAAAAAAAAAAAGACGTAGTTGAAGAACGGTAATGTGTTCCTTCATCTATCCGTCTTGCTCTAGTAAGTGTTAACGGTTGTTTGAGGCTTTATTTGTGTCATTGATTAGTGTTGAATGTTGAAATAATTTGTGCCTGTGTTCATTAATTAACTTTTGTGTTTAGCCATATGTACGGCCCCTTTTCTTCCTTATATCTTGCACAAATAGAGCTTCATCTGATGTTAATATAATAAGATGAAGCGACACAAAGTATGATTTATTTATTTTATAGATTATGCCATTATGGTAATGGTTGTTTTTAAAGCCCAGATATTCATTCAGATAAGAAAATTGGCTTAATATGTAACAATGTAAAGGGCAGGAAGATTCCTGGATAGAGTAGTGGTAACTGGTTGTGATCGATGAGGTTAGATGTGTATCAAAAAAGTAAAGATGTGAAGCCATTGTACTGAAAAAAGAAAGTTGGGGGGGGGGATCTGAAACACATAAAATATATGCACCTCTAGGAGGAAGGTATATGACTCTACGTGATATTAATTTAGTTTGTTTTGTTTTATTTATTTATTTATTATTATTATTATTTAAGCATTGTTTTGTTGGAAATATGGAAGTGATAAAAGCAATGAATGGAGATGATTATTTTGACAGGAAAATGTTCATTTCAGGTCATTTTTTTCCTTACTTATATCACATGTGAATAGTTATGATTAACTGAAAAAAAAAATTTAAATATTGTAATTAATAGTATGTGACAATGACTTAAAAAATAGTATTGAAAAAATTGTGATAAGAAAATCGAAATTATATTTAAAGATGGAAAAGGACCAATGAATACGAGGGTTATGGTATGGGGTGGCAAAATGACCTTGTCCAGATTGAGGACCACCATAAGGCTCTCATATTTTTTTTTTATTTTTTTTTTTTGTTTTTTCATTCTCCACTTGTCCCTTTGTATCGTTTTAGCGATATCACCTTATTTGTTCAGGAAAATAGTATTTTTACATTATTTTTTATCTCATATTATTTTTTATTTTATATTATTTTTTACCACACTTTTTAATAGTTGTGATTAAGTGAAAGAATATGATAGGGAGAAAGTGGTGTGATTAATAGTATAGAGAATAGTATAAAAAGTGATATAAAAAAAAATGTGATAAAAAAATTGAGGTTAATTTGTTCAAGTTGTGTTTGTTAGACTTGCAGATATGGAATCTTGGTGTAATTCAAATTTAATTAAAGTGTTTTGTGTGTATTTTAAGCCAGACTTGAGTTTTATGAAAAATGAATATTTCGTACTATTTTATCACACTTTTTTTTACATCACTCTTGTTTTTTTCAAAAAAGAGAGAAAGTGTATTTTGAAATATGTATTTCTCTTATTTTATTATCTAAAAAGAAAGTGATATAAAAATAGTATAATAAAAATAATAGGTGAATATCATTACTAAAGTTTTATATTGCATAGGGCTCATGAGGAGTAATTCTATATATATATGCAAGTTGTCGATGGGTAAATATTATATAGTATTAGGCTAGATTTGTGGATTTTGGCTTAATCTAATGCACATACGTGTTGTCTGGTCCCATCTAGTTCATGCGCATGTGATGAGGTTGACCTAATTTTGTCTTGGACCTATCTTTTTATCAGCACACCTTATGAGATCGGATTGTTGAAGTGTTTACTTATTAAGCTATCTTAGTCAATTTATTAACTTTTCACCAGAATCCGAAACACATTGCTATCTTCCTTGCCTTGTAAAACTTTTGCTCTGCATATGTCTTTGCCATCATTGTTTCTTTCACCTCCTCTTCTTCGTCACACCCATTTTACTCTGTGCGAACCAGAGGGTTCTCCATAACCTTAATCCAACCATTGGAACGAGAGGTCTATTACTCGTGTGACTGAATTCCTTCTTGTTGATGAGCTCCTGGTCTAACGCACATATAATCTTCGAAGGTTATTCGTTGAGGTCACATCCACCGAGGATATCTTCAGGTTGGGTATGCTCTTGTAAATTTCGTTTTTAATAATAGTTAAATCTCTAGTATTCTCACCTATATTTCCAACCGTGTTAATTTTTTTTTCTTGTTTAGTATTTTTTTTCTCATTATTCAATTTTGTGTTTGGTAAATGATTACTACTTTTGATATAAGAATGTAATAATTCAAAAGCAGCATATTACTGATGAGAGATTCAATTAGTTTCTTTCATATCTAAAACATCTTTATTAAATTTTTTCTTCTAAAAGATAATCAATAATAATATGGTAGGAAAATATTTTAAAAAATTGGCTTTACCTTTCAATAAAAGATCAAAAATGAGTTTATTATTTGCTATGAGCTTAAATCGAGTATTGAAAGTCTACATGAAATAGAGTCAATAGAGTCGTCAATCAACATGTCCTAATAATCGTCAAAATAAATTTACTAACTAATAAATACACAGATAAAAATAACATGATCCTAATAATTCAACAAAATACAGCGACATGCAATAACAAAGTTTTTATGCAAATATGAACATAAAATTAAAAATCATAATAATAATAATAATAATAATAATAATAATAATAATAATAATAATAATAAATATGAACATAAAATTAAAAATAACATTTTAACCCGAAATGAATCTGACCGAATGGAGTGTGCCAAACCATTTTGACAGCTATACATGCAATAACAAGAGTTTTTATGCAAATATAGCTTGACATAATAATAATAATAATAATAATAATAATAATAATAATAATAATAATAATAATAATAATAATAATAATAATAAAAAATAAATAAATAAATAAATAAAAGAAGCACTCATTGAGCGTAGTATAGTAGCTTAGATAGGAAAATTCTTAATTATATACAAGTGAATCTTACATCATTAAAATTATGGTGTGACTTGTATAAGTAGTGAGGTTCTCAAGAATTGAGTGGTAAAGATGTTTTGTAGAAGAAGAAAAAATTGAATTTCAATTTTTACACATCACTTTTATTACATCTTTCTCATATTATTTTCTTTTTGAATAATAAAACAAGAGAAATAGATTTTTCAATATACATTCTCTTTATTTCTTTTTACTAAATCAAATAAAGTGTAAAGTAATATAAAAAAAATAAATTGATGAACATTTTCCGAAAAAAATTCCTGCAGGAGAAGGGAAGAATTCCTCCCTTAATGCAGTGTCTTCCGAAAATAAAATAAACTTCGAGGTGGGGAGAAAGAAGGATGCAGGTGTGAAATTTATACAGTACTGATCGATTGGTGAAATGAGACTAAAGTTGTAATTGTAACTTGTAAAGGTGGATAGTAGCTTTATATATCAACATTTCCTTTTGTAACTATTCTAGCATTTTTCACCTGTGAATCGCACTGTAATATTTTTTACTAAATTATTATTTATATATATACAATAATTTAATTTAATTTTATTATAAAAATTTATTTCTTTTCATATAAACTTATTACTTTATTAAAAAATTAATTAAAAGTATAAATTATTATATAAACCGTTATGTTGCTTTTGTTTCCGTTTTTTCTTTTCTTTTTAATTGAAAATACTTTTTCAATTTTTTTTAAAAAAACCACTTATAAAAAATGTAGAGGTTTTTGATAAGTTTTTTAAAAGAATCAGAATAAAAAAATCAGATTTCTAATTATTTTGAGAAGTTACAATTAGTATTTTCCAAGAAATAGATAATATGTAAAGAAGAGAGAAAATTCATTTAAAGATGTAGATAAATTTTTTGGACAAAAATATTCTTACATCATTTTTATAATGAGAAATGTTATCGTTCACATCTTACAAAAAGTTATTTTTGTAATTATATCCAAATGATAAAAATAAGACTTTTCATAAAAATCTAACCAAAACAATTACTTTTTTAGAATATCTTAAAATTACTTTTATTAAAAGTTTATCCAAATGAACCCTTAGCTGATCAATATCTAATTTAATAATACTAAAAATCCGAAGAGTATAACCACTAAATAAAAACTAATAAAGTATACAAATTAATGAAATAAAATTTCAAAAATGTATTTAAGAATTATAATATATATTAGTCAAAATCTCTTTTCCATGCATTCCAATTATTGTTTTAAATTTTATCTATAATTATTAACTATTTATTTAAAAAATTAAATATTTAATAAATATCTAATTTAACTTCATTAATTTTTGAAAAAAATCAACTCCAAATAAAAAATATAAAACTATTATTTAACATTTACCCAACAATAAAGAATAAAGGACAAGACTAATGAAAGTTTTATTCAATTTCAACTTTTTTAATTCAATTTATTGTTTAACTCAAAAAATAAGAAAAATATGCACCATATAGTTCTTTAAATTAGGTATAACTATTTTTTCTTTAAAAGATAAAATAAGAAAATATTATCAACTCCTTAATTAATACCATTAAAGTAATAACATTATTTTTTAATTAAATAAAAATATTTTTTACCTTTTTAGAAAAAAATACAAGATAATATTTTTAATTATTTTTTTAACCCACCCACACACCTAAAAAAAATGATGGTTGATAGGTCAACTCAATAAAAATTAAATAAACATAAAAACATTGAACAAAATGATAGGTTATATGGGTCAACACAGTTGACCCACCTAATTCGCCATCAAAAAATTTAAAAAAAAAAGAAAGAAAAATATCTTGATAGGTCAACTCACCCCGCGCGCCCTGACATAACCCACCACGGGTTATACCAGTCTGGTTAAAATTACCCGCATAAAAAGTGACATGCATGTTTCGTTGTGTTGTTGCTGCTAGCATGCTTAGCTGTTCGTGGCTTGGGCTTCACTCCATTTTCATGGTTTGGTGATTCTAAATTGTAAACTAGAAAAGAAAAAGAAATTGTTCGCCTAAAAAATGAGTTGTTACATGCAATCACACTTGTTATTTTTGCGAGTTAAAATGAGTTTGGTATCTCTACTTCATGTAATAAGAAATTAATTATTTAAAAATTAAAATACATATATAAAAAATATATATGTATCCACAAATAAGAAATGTATACCATCCCAAAAATATAACATCTCTTAAATTTTCACATTCTTTGGAAAGCTATATCAAATTTATCATCATTTATATTCACTTTCTTTTTTATTTTGTATTCTAAAATATACTATTATCAATATCAACTTGAGTTATAATAATATAATTTGAATATTAACAATTTATCACTTAACAAAGCTTTTGAAGCATTAACAGAACTACTATTTCATTTGATAATAAAATAATTATTTAACAATAAAAATTGCTTGTTTGAAATCAATTACTCATGTAATAAGCTTCTCCCACACTCTTATTTGCATTCATACAAGACACACATACAAAAGTCAAAAATTTGCTTGAGGGCCTGTGGAATGAATAATGTAGACTCATCTTGTTGCGTTCTATTAATAGATTTATCTTAGATATGTAACAATAACAACACTACCTTCAACAAGTGTATTAAAGTGTTTACAACAGTATTGTTGTAAATTTTTCGCAAGGGTATGGGTCGTATAAGTAGTAAAATAAGATCGTTTCCACGATGATCGATTAATTACTAACTCTCACTACTATTTTAATTATTTAAGCGAATGAAATCAATAAAAAATGTTCAATTAAAATTAATACGAAGAACAAAACAATAAAGTAAACAATTGAAAATATAAAAGATGAGATTCAACAATGATTAAAAGGCCTAGGACTCGAAATCCACTACACTACCCCTATGATAAATTGTAATCATATCTTTGTTAATGTTCAATTATGTTCTTGAAAGCGATTTGTCCTAAATTATTTAAAACTCAATTTCTTGGCACTAAAAACGTGCTAAAACTTCACTAATCTCATTCTCATAACAATTAATCTAAGTTCTAACCCATTAAGATTCATGACAATCGTTTAATCCTCGAAGGATTTAAGCTTATATTTAGGTCTCAATTCCTAAGTTCAATTCTTGGATTATTAAGCAATTAGATTTCATCTTTCGATTCTTCACCTAAAGCCTAAGATCTTGTAAATATGGCGTGTAACATACCACAAGCATTAAGCATACCGAGAATGAATCAAGAACAATAATTTCATTAACAAAGAATCAAATTAACAATTCAACATAAAGAAATAGAGAGTTTCATCCCAATCCTAGAAAAAGAGGTTTAGTCACTCATGACAATTGAAGTACAAATAAGAACAAAAAGTAAAGAAACAACCATGATTTCAAAATAAAAGAGAATATGAAGAAGATGTAGATGGAGAAAATGTCTTTAATGGTTGAACTTTACTCTTGCTCTTGTCTTCTGAACCCTAGCCTCCAATCTTTATGCCTCTCAAAGTTTCCTATATTCTTCCTCTCCTTTAGGTTTGAGGGTTTGCTCTATTTATAATCGGTTGGGGGCAAAACAATTTAATTTTCACGTTAGGAAGGGTCACACGGTCGTGTGAGCTTGACAGAAGCGTTTTTCAAGTTAGACACGGTCGTGTCTCTTCATCAAAGTTGAAGGATTTTGTCTCAGCTTTCCAATGCCATCGAAATCACCTCGTTTTGACCTCCGTAACTTAAGATATGGTCAAATCTTTGCAAACTACTCAAGTTCCAACAACAACACATTTGTTCTAACTTTCAAGCCTAATATGACCTACTAGACATCTGATTCAATTTTGGAGCTCTCATCAAAGTTGTAGATCGTCCTCTTAGCTTTCCTACAAGAAAAGTTCATAATTGTTAGATATTTATAACTCAAGTTATACCTGAAATATAGAAACAATGTAAAATTACCACAATGCTGAAAAATACAACTAAGCTCAATTTGAACCCAAACTCATAAATGGTAGCCAAAATCACTTGATTAAGCACAAGAAAGGTCTAAAATGCAACCAAATCACCATAATTCATTCAGTTTAAGACTATAAAATATAGGCTTATTAAGTATAAAAAAATAATAAAAATGTACTTACCAAAAAGAATATAAATGTTTTAATATTAAAATATTATAATATTTTATGTAAATAATAATGTGTTTAATTCTTAAATATTTTTTATTATTAAATATTAATTATTAGAAAATGTATTTATTACTAAATGTTTTTTATTAAATAATAATTATTAATTATTCAATATCTTAATATTAAAATATTATATTAAATATTAACTTTTAATAAGATAATTTTTTAATTATTAATTGTTTTTATAAAAAAATATTTTTAAAATTTTTTCTTCACCTACATATGTCACATGTAAAATGAAAAATATTTCATAAGAACTTAATATATTGAATATTAGTATTAATTATTTGTATAAGAAGATGACATATGACTTTTTAAATAAAAAAATAATATATGTCCTTTTAACGAGAAGAATACATACATGCAATTTTTATCTTGTAATTAAAACCTTGAATTGTATAAATAAATAATAGAGAGTAGATAGTAGGTAGTTGAAGTAGAAAGTAGATATATATATATATTGACTTTGGGCCAGACACTTCCTTTTGTCCTAACTCCTAAGCACTGCGAGAACTAGCCCAAGTACCCACCACTACGTGTTTAGCCATTTTTAGGCCCAAGAAAACCAGCAGAATTGGTCCTCATCCAAGGAATGTTTTTCACTTGAAGAAAATCTGACTTTCAAATTTGAAGTCAAACTCCGTTGGAGTGAAGTGATGTTTTGAAACACTGGCTTTACTAGCTTGAAGGATCATTTTGCTCCCCGCCATCACTACTAAAAAGGCTAATAAGTAATAACATTATTCGTCATAAGTCACAACTGAAAAATAGAGTAATTCAGATATTAAATAGTGCTTGGTAAGCCATTTGTATAGAGTATAATAAAAAATAAAACTTATAAAATAGAGTGATTCAGATATAAGGTTCAATTATTTTTTTAGTTTAAATTTGATGTATTATACTATTATTTATTTATATATACTAACGTATATTAGTTTAAGTAAAAAAAATTAAATTCTTGAGTTTAATATCAAAATTTATGTATATACAAATAATATGATAGAATGAGTCTTTTCTGAAATACTTGATTATATTTTAAGAAATTAAACTTTTATTAAGTGAGAGATATTATAGAAAAAAAATTAATAATATTTACATATCATTAAAAGAATTAAACTTGTAAAATAGTGACAGTAAAAGTTAAATTTCTTTAATAATTAGATAATAATATAAAAAAATTTATATTAATAATGTATCAAAATTAAATTTATTTTCTTAATATTCGTTGTGCACACAGTACTTGGTAAGCCATTTATATACCAAGAAATAAAATTAAAAATTTCAGAAGCAACTATTTATACAATTTTTGTGTTTCGTCATACTCGCACCGACGGCACAGGAATAATATGCACTTGAAAAGGCCTCATATCGTACTTCTAGACAGACCGATTATAAATTATTTGGAAAGGATTAATCATAAATGGAAGGGGAATACTAGAAAAACTCGAGCTTTGAAACGCTTGAGTTCTGTGTGAGTGTAAAATGGAAAATTTCTTATATTTCCGGTATATCACAATCCTTCATTTCAAAAAAGAAAGGAGTGAGGAAGAGAATAAAACAAAAATTAATGGTTGAGATGCAATTTGAAAAAAAAAAATCTTCCTCTTAATATACGGAAAAAAGCACTTGTAAAAATGTTAGGTTATATTTAGTGTATCGTATAAGGAGGACATGATAGTATAAAATAATACTATCAGATTTTATTAGGTGTTTGGTATATCCACCTGATATGATAGTCAAATACGGTCAAAAATTTTTAGTCCATTCTCATAATATAACTTTATCATTCTTATGAACTCTTGATATAACCTGATAAGATTTACTTTCTACCATTATCCTTCACTTTTATATTCAGAAATCAATAACAACTGAAACCCATAGAAAACGAGCCCCACCACCGTTGGCAAACCCACTGGTCCAACTCGTCAGAAACTTTGCTCTGATACCAGAACAATCAGTCATCCACTCACTCCCCATCACCAGAACCATCTCGGGTTGCATCAACGACGTCTACTTTCGAAACGACCCCAACCCCTTCTTCAACCCCATCACCTGCCACCACTTCCTCCACAGCGACGACATGGTTCACACGGTGACCATCACTGTTTTCCTCCCTCAGCTTGAATCTAGCCATGGAAGCTTAGATCTAGCCATGACAGATTAGATCTTTGCTTGAATCTTTCCCTCAAGGAAACAATAAGTTTTGCTTGAGAAAGCTTTCCCTATATGGTTCATATACATGTGGAAATTAGGTTCTATTGGCACTATAATTGATGCCCTCCACCTTTATGGTTCATAGTCCTAACATTTCATATTCCATCTTCTGAGGAGTAATGGCATTTGAGGAAGAAGTATTAGATCCATATTTGGTATTGCTTTGTCTAGAATCTAAGTCAATCCCTATTCTTACCATGACCCCAAAACTCAACGTCGGTCTCAAGTTTTTTTTTCTTCTCTTCTATTTTCTCTCTGCTTTCATAAATTTAATTGTAAGACTCAATCTTGTTTACGATTTTTGAATTCTCAACATGATTGAAAAAATGAAAAAAAACCAATTCAATTGAACAATGAAAGAAAAAGTAGTGAAATATTGAAGGAGAAACACAAAAACTTTCTTTTTCTTTAGAAATGATTGAACTGAGAGTGAAGAAGGATTCTTGTTGAAGAAGAAGACACAGCAGATTGAGAGATCTGTAATTTTTTTTATACAAAATTGTATTATAATCATATTAAATAATTATTATACTATAAAAATTCTTATACTATTAGACGCTAAATATCTGATTGTATAAAAACTAATTAAGTCTTTTATACTATCAGTCTTTATCTTACTGTCTTATACTAACAAGTCTTATACAATTATATGTGTCCCTTAGTTTAAGAATTTTAGTTATAAAAGTAATGTTAATATCAAGAAAACCAAGTGATCTAACGGCCAAAACTATCAAGCATTGAAATTCTCAGTAGTTTCATAGCTAATTCCTAAATTGAAATGGTTAGGGGCTTGTGATGGCAATTCTCATGAATCAGCCGGTGAGTTAATGACTAGAAGTGGAGAACTTCTACGAAAATTCTTTCTCAATGGATCATATAAACCATTCATCTTTCTGTTTACTCTCATTCTCCCTCTCTTTCCTTTTCAAAATCAATGACAAAAAAGTTGAGGAAGAAAAATCTCTTTCTCCAAGAATATGCAAGAAATTTTTCTAAAAGTGATAAATTTAAATTTCCTTATCATCATTTAAAAAAAATTATAGCAACTTCTTTGATCATAATTAATGTTTTAAAAATCAAATTTGGACACTAGTTAAATTGATCAAATTGTGAATTGGTTATGTCTTTGATTTAAATATTATTTAGTTCAACTACAGTTTAATTATAAATTTAATTAATTAAATTAATTGAACTATAACTTATAAGTTTTGTCAGTCTGATCAATCTCCGATTCAATTTTTAAAACATTAATCACAATTCACTCAATGTTTTTTTAAAATAAAAATCATTGTAAGAATTGAAGACCACGTTTCTTATAAGGTCTTTTAAATTATAGGCCTAGATCTATTAATATAATTTTAATTAAATTGGTGATTTGATGTTGAACTCATGAGTTCAAGTAATAGGAAATTGATAGGGTCAATCCTTAATAATTTCTTTTATTTAATCATTTAATTCATTATTATTAGTATAATTTTATATCTTTTAAATAAATACTCCTATTAATATATAGAGATTTTTAAAATGATATAATATTACTCTTATTATTATCCTATTGCAAGTTTATATAAATTTGAATAGATTATTTCTACCAAAAAAGAAGGAATATATATATATAGAGAGGAAGGATCAACTTATATTAGTATAAATTTTTTTTGACTTACACTCATTTTTAGCTGTTAGATCCACTTTCATCTAATGATTACTTTTAATGAAATCATCTTAACCATTAGATGAAAATAAATCTAATGGTTAAAAATAAATGTAAGTAAAAAAAGACTTACACTGATGTAAGCCGATCTCCCCTCATATATATATATATAAGTTAAGATCAAATTACATTAGCGTAACTCTAATAAAGTTACAATAAATCTAGTCCTTTGATTGCTACAAAATTCAATGGCTTACATTTTTTTCACTCAAGCAATCACGTGACTCACTCCTCCAATCTCCCGAGTCATCTGTGGCAATGAAATTGCAATTTTGAACTCTTTTTTATGCACCTAAGTACTGATTCACTCGTATTATTGTTTATTAATTTTAAAAATACTAACAACACATTTTTTAATATGTTTTTTAAATACTTATTTTATTATTGATTTAAAAATATATATTATTAAAATATTTCTCTTAATAATTTTTTAAAATATATGAAATAAATTAATAATAAAATAAATATTTTAAAAAATCTAAAAACTTGTGTTACTACCGTTCTTCCGTTACTTTATATCTAAGCCCATTGCCTTGTTATTTCAATGATGAAGTTTTGATTTTTGTGCATTTATTATTATTTTTGTTAAAGTTCAATTTATAAAATCTTCACATACTGCATAAGTTCTGATTAATTGGACTTTTTGGGTCCTCGAAACAACTGCTGCTCTGGTCCAGTATTTGGGATTCTGTTAATTTTTTTTTATACTATGGAGCATCTCCATGTTGAACTGATTGGTAATAATAAGATTGCACAAGGTCAAGTTGGATTGAGTTTAGGAGAAATAAAAATATAAATAAATTAGTTGAGATTGAATTAAGTTGAATTGGATTTGAATTTTTTTTAAAAAAAACTTGAATCGAACAAACTCAATTACGATTAAATTGATTCGGGTCGGATACTCGGGTTGTGATTGCATGTGATGAAATGTGTTACAAGTGTATATTGTACTTGTAGATACAAAATCAAGTGCATTCAAATTCGAACTCATTCTCCAGATGTATATTGTCAGTCATAACATCGACGGTAACACACCAAATTCCTGACGGTGCTGAGCTCGCAGTTGCAGTCGTAGTCGTGGCTGTCTCGCAAGCGTGGTCGCCGACAAAGGTCTTTGTGCGCTCACTGTCATAGCTCGTGCTCACTATTGTAGAGTCACAGGCATAGTCTCCTGTGTTGTGCCGCCAGCCTTCATGTCGGAGGAGGACGAGATCCATGTCCAAATCTGTGTCGCCATCTTGATCCCTAAATTGGTGTCGTCATTGTCTCCCTTAACCTGTGTTGCCGTATGACGAGCGCCGAACTCAGTCAAAATTATAACCGAAGTTATTACCTAAACTTGCAGAATAGTGAACAACACCAGATCGTCTCCTCAAGGATCATAAATGCAATTTAATCAAATTAAGTTAAGTTAGAAAAAAGGGGTTTTAATAGTTCAAGGATCACAGTGACAAGATTTAAAGAGAAATAACAATTAGAAGAACAGTCAATTCGGAAATCTATCCGAGATTGGGTGAATTCAATCATAAACCTTTCAACAAACACTTGAAGCCCATTTGAATGGTCAACTTGGATCTAACTGAGATCTCAGCATCAAATCTAGAATTCATACTAGACAATCGTCTAGAATTCAATTGATAAGTGATAAACACAAATATGCAATCGCACCATTCATGCAGATATATGTCAATCGCGATGCTGAATCGGAACCCGCCCTCCTCTCCGCTTGCTGCAACTAAAGAGAAAAAGGATAACTATGGCAATTTGCAGGTTGAGATCTCTGCTTTCTCTTTCCAAATACAACTCTCTCTTCTCCATCTCAACCCTTCCTAATACGCAGTTTCTCTTCGTTTCAGGTCCCCCCTCATCTGCAGGTCTGTGACTATAATCATCATCACATTTTCCTGCCTTAACATACTGTTTTTTTGAAGCCTTCTATCTGCTTCTTCTTACCTCTTAAAACATGCAAAGCCTGCTTCTTTCATGGTAGTTCTTAACTGGGTTCTTGACATAACTTATTGGGCTTGATCATATTTGTCAATTGTGATTGTTGCCTTTTTGTTTATCATATTTGAGATTTGGTTATTTGTCAAGCATTTTAGGTGATTCATTTTGCCTTTATAAGCTGCAACTTGAGTATTGAAATACTTAAAATTTTAGTCAACAAGCTATTAAGAAGCATATGGCAAGTTCTCATTAATTGTTTTTTTATAGTTTCAGCTACAATTATCATGCTGGCATATCCCCTGAAAACATGTTAGTTTGATGCAGGTTTTGTAAATTTATACTTTCTCTTCTCTCACTGATGCATTACAGAATGTTGGATTCACTGGGCTTGGAAATATGGGATCCCTATTTCCATATAAATATGCATTATAGATGAGTTTGTGTTGCTAATCCTTCCTGTCTGATGGGTTCCCTATCTCTCTATTCTCATATGGTCTTCTCTTATTCTCTCTTGATTGAATTGTCAATTTAATATATGCTTTAGTTTTGTATTTTTATTATGACCGGTTAACATTTTCTTTACATGAGTCAGATACATCAAAAGAAACTCAGCTTGAGCTGTCTGCACTAGAGCTTTTGTTTCCCTACATCTCTTTGTTGTATGCTTTGTAAGTTTTGATTGCAACTGTTTGTTTTCTTAGTTCTGAAAACTTGATGCAAGTTCTTGATGAGGCTGCAGGTATATTGAATTTTATGATACGATGTCAGTGCCGATGGCAATTGCTCTCTCTGGCCAACTTGTCGGGCAACCTGTAATGGTCAAACCTTCCGAGGCTAAAAAGAACCTTGTTCAATCTAATGCTTCCAGTGGGGCTGCTGGTGTAGCAGGACCATATGGAGCTGTGGACAGAAAACTGTATGTGGGGAACCTTCACTTCAACATGACTGAGAGTTAGCTGCGATAGGTATTTGGTTTTTTGTTGTCTCATTGGCTGGTGTGGTGAGGATACAGATGTTTGGCATGACTGTTGCCACTGCCTTTATCAGGATTCAGGAATATGAATGCACAGGATTTCATTGAATGGCAATAGTTTGATAGAATTGATTTCCCCTTAAAACCAACCATTTAGTTTTCTCTAAACTGGATTAGTTCATCTAGTTTGTTGGTTGGTTGTCACTAATTAGAATCTCAACTCGATATGATAGTGTGTCATTTGTCATCTTTTAACATCTTTCTTTTTGTTGTTTTAGATTTTTGAGCCATTTGGTCCGGTGGAGGTTGTACAACTTCCTCTTGACTTGGAGACAGGACACTGCAAGGGTTTTGGGTTTGTTCAAGTTCGTTTCTAACACTTAATTTTTTAAAATATTGCTTCTGGTAGTGTTGTTGTTTATATCTTTTATTTGTATTCATTGAACAGTTTGCCCATCTTGAGCATGCCAAGGCAGCTCAGAGTTTAAATGGAAAATTGGAGATTGCTGGCAGGACTATCAAGGTAGAAATATTTGTGTCAGTCTTTTTGTTTCAATTTTGTTGATAATCACTTTGCTAGTTCTTTTGTTTGTGACTGATGTTGTTGATCAATTTCAGGTTTCATCTGTAACATATCATGTTGGAAGCCAAGATGCAACTGCAAAATCTACTGACTTCGATGATGATGAAGGTGGAATGGTAAGTTTACACTTGTTATATAAAATATTTGGTTCCTACAAGATGATGTGTCTTTGAAAAATTACAAGATGGTTTATACAATATTGCAAATTCTGTAATGCATATTTCCAAATTACAAAATATGGTTTCTACAAAATTACAAGATGATGTGTCTTTGAAAAATTACAGAATGGTATCTACAAGATGTTCTTAAATCAATTATAAGAGCTCAAATTCAGATTGTTTTCAAATAAAAAAATGAAAAAGGAAAAAGTTCAGGTTTTTGTTTTCTCTCCCTCCATCTAAAACGAACAACCTTAAGTAAAATACTAGACCTGATCAAATCCACTACAAAAGCATAAAAGCATGTGTTCATTTGTTTTAAATTAGAATGGTGCTATTAAGGATATCCAAATTTACATCTTTTGTTTGTCCATGGGGTTGAATTTAAATGAACGATATTTATCTTTTTCACAGGTTCTGGACTATCAAGCTCTGCAGTATTTATTTGTTCTTCCACAATTGCTATTATGGCTGTGAACTTCCCAAAGGTCTGCTTTTTGTGCTGGAATATATACTAGTTTGTGCTTTGAGGGGGGAATTCAATTTCAGGATCACCTATAAATCAGTTGAATCTAGACAACATTTTTGAAATTGCTGTGGCGCAATGTGGATGAAGTAAAAAAGGTAAAATATATGGTTTTGGAATTAAGTCAACCGTAGTGGTTAGAAGACTACAATATCGTGGTTCAAGCTTTTCATCATCTGACTGGGTGTGAAGAGATGAACTTGAAGAATTAATAAGTGAGAGAAATGAGCTTCGGGCTCAAGTGACAGATATAATAAGAGACAGATTGAGGAGACAAATCGGCTGGTACGAGAGATGATGCAGTTAATGAACTTTCAGCCTTCTCGAACATTTCCCGTGACTGATGGAGTAGAAGAGGAGGACGAGGAGTTTTTATAATTAGAGTTTAGTTTGTGTTGTATTCAACTTTCTTACATTTGAAATGTTGTAGTAATGAGATATTGTAGACAATGTTTAATTTAGTTTATTCTAGAATGTCTTGATGTTTAAATGAGATATTCTGAAGACTGAATTAGTTTAGTCTATGTTATTTTTTTATTTATATGTTTTGTTATATATGAGATTATTGACTGTTGTTTATTAAGTGTTTTAAAAATTTGGATTTTAATAAATTTAAAAATAATTACAAATTCATATCACAAATTAGAGATCGAATTAGGGTCTGAATATATAAAAAAATGACATTAAGCAATTAATTTAGAGATTGAGATATCAGTATTTTAGAGATTGATTTAGAGACTGATAAATCGATTTCTAATTTAGAAATTGATTTGTGTGACCGATTTTATAAAATATATAATATATTCAACTTTTTAGAGACTGATTTAGAAATTGATAAATTGGTCTCTAGTTAGAGACCGATTTAGTGATCGATTTTATAAAATATATAATATATTCAGAGTTTTAGAGACTGACTTAGAGACCAATTTTAGAGACTGATAAATCGGTCTCTAAACTAGAGACTGATTTAGCGACCGATTTTTATAAAATATATAATATATTTATGCTTTTAGAGATTGATTAGAGACCGATTTAGGGACTAATTTAGAGACCGAAAAATCAGTCTCTAAAAAATCGGTCTCTAATGTACTTTTTTGAAATATAATTGATCAAAATTTGATTGAAAATTAGCGACCGATTTAAAGACCGATAAAATCGGTCTCTAATTTTTAATGACGAGGTTTTTAGAGACCAATTTAAATCGATCTCTAATTATTTTAGAGACTAATTTTCTTGATTTAGAAACCAAAAAATCAGTCTCTAAAAGTCAAAATTCTAGTAGTGTTTAAGCTTTGGAATATTTGTAGTAGGGATGGAAAATTATTTTTAAAAAACTAATGACAGATTAAATGGACTTTTTATTTATTTTTCTCTCATGTTTATTTTTGGCTGGAACTATTACATTCCCCTTAATTACTTATAATACTAATTAATTACATTAAAAAACTTTAATTAAGTACTATTTTTTAGTAAACTGTCATTTATTCTATTCACTTATTCATTTCCACTTTCAATCAATGACTTGTTAATTAGTAATTATCATATGAATAATTTTAATTACATATAATGTATATCTCACTAACTCATATTTGGCAGTATGGACATGGAACATTTGTTTTAGATCACAATGTATTTTTATAGATTCAATTCATTTAAATTACTTAGAGACTAATTTTTATTTGATCGTGAGAATATAAAAATTATGTGATCTTTTTACAAGAGTTATTTCTTTTCTATGATTTAAATTCTAGTTATTGTCTTAAGAGTGATGTTACTTATCACTTTAGTTCACCCCTAGTACATGAGTGGTAATATGGAACACGGATAGTGTATAAGGAAAAGAAAAGAAAAGAAAAAGTAATATAAAGTATGTGAATAGTGTTAAAAGAAATGTTAAGTGACAGTAACACCCCCTTTAACATATTAGATATAGATAAGCTTTTTCCTAATACAGAATTGACATTGTGGCACAGATATGGACGGATAGTTGTTGAGAAGATCATGGATTTATTATGCTAATAACCCGAAAAAGAAATATTAGAATCCAGCGAAATACGGCTGTGGCTGAGCGAACTCGCTTTCGTTATCGAACGTGACATGCGGGAAAAATAAGATAGAGTGAACTAAGAGTATAAATTAATTTAGATAATTTGATCAATTCGAATTAAATTAATTAAATTAGTTAATTTAATTTAAATATATTAATTCATTCGGGTAAAATTTAAATCGAATAAAATTTAATTGGTTCGATTCTTAAATTTAAAATTTAAAATTCAAAAATCGAACCAAATATATATATATTTAATATTAATTCATTCTAAAATTTAAATCAATAAAATTTAATTGGTTTGGTTCTCAAATTTAAAATAAATTCAAAATCGATATATATATATATATATATTATAATTTATGATGCAGTAAGTATATTTTTAATTAATCTTGTAGTTATACTTTTTTATTTATTGTTATACTTACTATTATTATTAATTAATTTTATTTATCTTTTATGTTTATATTTGAATTTTTAAAATTATCTGAATTATCTTTAAATTTTGAAGTTGAGCTTCAATCAGTATTTTGATAATTTGAAGTTACATCTACTATTATCTTACTCAATTTATCAGTTGTTAGTACTTAGTACTTATTTTTTTGTTCATAATGTAACATTTATTCATTCATTTAATATATTGAAAATCACAACTTCACACATGATGAATAATCTTAATGCTTCACTTGACAAAAAAGTATTGCTAGTCTTTCAAGCTTGTAACATTTATAAGTATATTGATTATGATTGATTGTTAAAAGCTAGTATATACAAATTCTAACATTTTGTTTATCCTTATTGTAGGATGTAGATGAAGTTCAAAGATAAATTAAATTTGATGAATGATATTTGATAAATCATGTTTTTTTTATATTTGGATTGAGTTTGGATTGACTTTAGGTGTTGTCTATTATTATGTTGTATATTTGTGTTTTCTTTTAATTATATTTGGACTAATTTGAGTGTTGTTGTGTACTTGTCTTTATATTCGTATTCATTATTATGTATCTTTTAATTATGTTTGTTTAGACTTTATCTATTTATTGTACTTGTAGTGTGCTTATTGAGATAAAATGTTTGATTCTATTTTTAAAAATTTTTTCATAGATTTATTATGTTTTTTTTTCTATGAAAAACTAATTATTTAATTAATTTTTGTGTAAACAAAAAATAATCAACACGATCACTCGAACCAAACCACTTCGTAGATGTTCGGTTTGGTGTTGTTCAAATTTTGTTATCAAAAAATACGAAAATTGAACCAAATCAAACTGCAATTAATTTTAATTAGTTCAAATTTATTTTTATCCAAAAACTAAACTAAATCGATCAGATTACACCCTTAGAGTGAACTAACGTAGATACCAAGAGGATACTAATATGGACCCAACAAGTTTGGATCCATCATGAATCATTTCTTTTTTTAATATGACAGTATCTATATATAAATTTAACTGTATAAAAAAATTATCAACTAAAATTTATAAATTATTTATATATAATTATTTGTAAAAAAATAATATTTGATCTGATTAAATTTTTTTACAAATTTAAATATTATTAATTAAATTTATTTTTTAATATGAACTATTAATTTATTTTAATAATAAATTAATAACTCAAAAATTATGATTAATCCATAAATCACTTTATAACAAATCCATATTACATATTCCACAAATACCGTCGTACATTTAATACACCTCCTCGGCCTACTATATAACATTAATTAGGATTTTGACTATTTTCATAGAATGAAATATTTTTTAAAAAGAACTACATATATTGAGAATTTTTAAAATATTTTAATAAATTTATTTTTTTATAATAAATTATCAAATATTTATTAAATATTAAATTTAAAATAAATATTAAAAAATAATAATTAATAAAATATTTAATAATTCAATCTGAATAATTAATTTTAAAAAAAAAAATTACGTATCATAAAAATTCAAGTATGTATTACAAATATATAAAAATAGTAATTTTTTAATGAACATGATCTATTATATGTATTTAAATTTTATTTAATATATATTAAATAATAAAAATTATTATAAAATTATATTAATTATTAATAATATTTTTATACATATTAAATAATAATTTAAATATTTAAATAATGATAGATCATGTATACTTAAAAATTACGTAAAAAATGGTCAGCATGTAGTGATGCACCAAACTTTATTGCCTCCCTCTTTATTACTCTATCACCGACCCGTGCCTCATTTTATTCTGTTTCTGATTTGCTCCCTTTCATTTTCATTTTCTCCGTTTCAGTCAGATCCCATGGAAGGAATCTCAGGCAGTATCCGCAAGGGTTTGACGGAGTATTGGAGGAGAAGGGGATACCGAAGATTAAATGGATCGGGTGGGCGAAGGAGGAACACGGTGGAGCTGGGAGGAAGCACCGGCACCCGGAGGAGGAGGTGGTGGAGGATCAAGTTGTCCCGCAAGATCATGATCCCCAGAATCCCTTCACCCAAGAAGTTGACGCTGTGGCTGAGGGACGCGTATGTGAGGATGATGCTGCGTTTGGCCAACCCGAGGGTGATGAACATGCGTGCCTCTGCCACCGGCTACGGCGGCATGGCCTTGGGTGGGTTCGGGAGGGCCCCACCACCCAAGGAGTACGACGACAAGATGGTCATCCATATGTACAAGTCCTAGATGATGGCGCAGGGACAGACAGTTGGTGCCCCGCGATGCACCACCTATAATGACCTCAGAAATCGCTTGCCCACCACGGTGAGACAAGAATCGTGACCATGTTTTGAAGTAAAAGGGAAGAGAGCGAGCATGACATTCCCAGATACCAGTGCTATTTTACCATCCCAATTCCCATGCAAACGTGTTGTTCCAGCTAATTTCGAAGCTCTTTTCTGATTTCTGTCTCTTCACAAGTGAAAAATTTACATTTTTTTCTTTCAATTCTCTTCTGTCAACCCCTTTCTCTCCGTCTTTTTTCATTTATTTGGGCTTTACTTCTAATTTTTAATGTAATTGCATCAACTACCTGAATTCCTCGCTTGCCAAATAGACTTAAAGTCTAATTAAAGACGTCAGTATCACGACGATATCAAAACCTAACTGTTTATTAAAAAATTTATCAATTATTTGATAATTTGATTTTAGATCTTAATTTGGAAAGAAAAATTACTTTTTTTTATGGATTTTTCAATAATTAAGTAACTCAGATTTTAAATATAAGCAATGAAGAGTAATTAAACAAGTCCAAATAAATAAATTAAAGTAAAATAAAAATAAAAGTAATAAATGAAAATAATGTAATCGAAATTGATAAATAAATGAATAAAAACATGTAAAGAATTAAGAATTAAACTTGTAAAAAGATAAACTTGATTAAAAAATAATGAAAGCAAGCAAAGAAAAACATATAAAGAAAGCAATAAATATATCAACATAAAATAAAAGAGAATAAACTAGACTGAAATGAAGAGAATGGAAGAAAGTAAATAAAATCAAACTTAATTGAATTGAAAATGATAGTTGAAAACTTGCAGTGTACCCGTCAAATCCTTTGATATGTGTGGGATGTATAGGAATTTTACAAGTTTCAACCTTTATTATATTATACAAATTGATATTTATAGACAAAGATCTTAATTATTTGTAATCACTAATAACTACTCATAATAACTTTTTTTGTCCACAAATCTTCATCGGTCAAATTATCAATAACTACTAAATAATCGTCTACATGTGTGTGTGTGTGTGTGTGTGTGTATTAATACTAACATAGGACCCTTAGTATAAGACCCTCAATATTTATCTTTTGACTGAATAGGAAGAAGATAAATACTAACATGGCGTCTTTATTTCGACAAGAATTAATCCAACATCAATACTGGATTTTCAATTCATGAAAATGCTTGTCCTTTTTATAACTATCGTCTAAAGGACCTTTCAATTGAGGCAATCATTTGTCAAAGGAATATCACCTTAAGCTTGCCATATTGGTCATCGAATCCCTTTGACACGATCATGTCCTTTGAAAATCACGTAACTGCACTTTAAGTGAGACACAACTGTGTGACCAAGAGACACGACCATGTCTCCAAGTCAGAAGCTTCAATTGATTAAGACAGGGTTGTGTCTTTTAGAACAGCGTAACTTCAATGTTGGAGGAGATACAACTGTGTGACCAAGAGACACAGCCGTGTTCCCTAGTCAGAAGCTTTCTTCAAGTTAGACAGGATCGTGTCTAACTCCTAAATCGCTTCTGAGTTGACACAAGACCATGTCTAAGCCAAAATGGTTCTCTTTTGCTTTGAAAATGAAATATATTCGCCTATTTTCACTCTAAATGTGTTAAATCTATCTTAATATGCAAACACAAAATAATTGATAAGGATCCATCTAAAATTCATCATTAATCGTAAGCAATTCACCATAATTTATCTGGTATAAAACTATAAAATATAGGTTTATCACTTGACCTAGGCTGTCAGACCAGTTTATATAGAGATTTAGATGACTGACTCTCTAGATACCATCCGTTCAGGCCATTTAAAATTTTGAATATTATGTCTGGTCATTATGGCGCAAAGCCGTTAACGATTGTTGGTCATGATGGCGGCAAATGGCTGATGACCATTTGTGGATCGTATTAAGCACGTGTTTGTCGAGCCTTACCCATTCGGGTATAGGCCAGTCGGATCTTGCGATCATCGGTCGGGTTGACCTAAAATTTCATGGGATTGGCATTCTGAAATAGCCTAACTTATTGATGGTCGAATGCCAATTGGGCAAAGACAGTCAACAACCCCCCCAGCTTGATCATCTGTGATGATGTATTAATCTTATGAGTGACCGAATGTCAATTGGTTAAGGACGGTCCATAGGTCCCTAGCTTGGGCAATCAGTGATGATAGCTTGAGCTTGTATTAGTAATGTTTATACTTATTCGAGCTTATTGGGTTTTTGACAGCCCCCCAACTTGGGCAATCACAAGGTGAATAGTCGAGTTTTTTTGAGCTCTTCATAATTTTTAAGCTTCATCCCTGGGTAACCTTTCGAGGTGAGTGGTGAGCTCTTTTCTGCATGTACTTTTCTATGACTTAGGTAATTTTCCTGAGAAATTGAGGTTTCTCATACTTATGTTTCCTAATACTTAGGTTATTAAAGATGTTCCGAGATTTCCCCCTTTCAAGCCGAGGTTATATTGGCCTCTAATCCAAGGTCTTTTGCCTTTAATCCTAGGTCTTTTGCCTTTAATTCGAGGTGTTTTGTTTTTTAAATTCAAGGCCTTCCAAGCTAGCCCGATATTGTATAGGAATTATGGAATTTCCAAAACCTCGAAACTAATGAGCTTTGACCTGTAATGCAATTTTTTTCTAGGAGAAGAGGGAACGTCACACCATAATAAAATGAAATGCGGAAAAATAATAAATTATAAATTAAGACCCAGTTCATTTAATATATAAATAAGCTTCTTCAAATCGTAAATGTATAATAATTGGGTAGTGTATTTTTTTTGTTAAGAGCGAATAATAAATATAGTTACGAGAAATCAAGGACGAAAAACCATACATTCACATAGTATATATATATATATATATATATATATATATATATATATATACATATATATATATATATATATATATATACATATATATTTGCTTGTTTAATTACATCATCAAGTATACAAAAAACAAAAGCTTTACCCACCCCCAAAATGTTTACAAATATACAGCCAATTAAAATAGCAAAACATCAAGCTTCCCAAAAAAATATACGGATAACCATCAGTAGCCACCGACAGTACCAGCCCCCTACGACTGACGAGAAAGAATCGTAGAAAGATCCTCCTTTGAGTCTTCCTTGTCATATGAAATCATCATCGGACCGACCGAATTACGAGTAGAGACTTGTGCAGTAGATATGAATGAATCCTCTTGTGGGGTGTAATAGAGATCATCCTACAAATCACGGACAGGTAGGTAAAACTCTAAATGAACAAAGGCAATAAAGTTAAAAACAGGGGGGTCATAGCGACCCCAAGCTAGCGACACTGTCAAGTCCCCATGATAAATACAACGGTCCATGCTCAAGTTTATATGCCAACAATCAGGACCTCCGTGGAAAGTCATCCTCGCATATCCTAGAAATCTACTCGGACGAGATGACATCTTCGAACAAGCACTAGTCGTAATCAGGCCAAAAACCAGGGAACTCGGGTGCTTCCCCTTCTTCACAGATGTCTTCTCAGAAGCACATAAATAAAACAGAAATACATGGATACAGGAAAGAGGTGAGACATGTTAGACCATTTGTGTATCGCAAGTGCACGGGTCATTCAAGTAATACAGAAACGGAGTATAAGTTCGTTCCCACGAGAATATATGGCTTTCATTACTAAGTAGCAACCAATAGCTTAGCTAAATTCTATTCAAGAACATATAAAATAGAGAAAGCATAAATAATCTAAATCTAAACTACAAAAGTAGTAAAGATAACGATTTAGAGATCTAGGAAATCCTTCTTCACCTTCTACTTCAACTAATGATATGCAATCCTTATAAGCAACATCAATGAATTGTTAAGTTAGCTTGAGAATCTGATTTAGTCAAAAGCCTATGTCTAGGTCAATCAACCTTGGTGTCATTTACCTAATCCACTATATTTCTTATCTTTTCAAGAGGATTAGTATAAACTCCACTAATGAACGATCTATTCTCAAACACCCGCTAATACATAACTAAAAAGTATATTTCTATCCAGTTAGCGAATCAGCTCATCCAAGCCAATTGAACTTGTCAAACTTGTATCTACCATACCATATCCATCTCCACAAATCCCTATGTCTAGTTCATTTGCATCAATCAAGATCATGCAATTATTGGCCAAACAAGAGCAAGCATTAAGCATAGGCATGGAAGAACAAAACCAAAC
Organism: Ormosia emarginata; assembly: GCA_029884605.1. Classification (NCBI taxonomy): domain Eukaryota; kingdom Viridiplantae; phylum Streptophyta; class Magnoliopsida; order Fabales; family Fabaceae; genus Ormosia; species Ormosia emarginata. The sequence continues at coordinate 26,972,187 of JAQQTP010000080.1, read as the reverse complement.
ATCAATAGAAACTCAAATTACTACATAAACATCAATATCCATACAAATATCCAAAGTATTTCTTAAATACAACTTAGCTAATCCATGAACACGAAATCACACATCAAAATAGTGCTCAAGAGATAGGGAAGAGAAGAGAAACAAAAGGAGAAGAGGAAGGAATCCATGGATATTATCCTTGAAGCTTGAATCTCTTTCCATGAAGAAGATGACATCCAACCTAGCCTTCCTAGACCTCCAATCTGCCCAAAAATGAAGTCCCTAGCGTAGCTTATCTAAACTCAGCAAGGCTCCCACGGAGCTCTCTCTAAAAATATGTTGAAAATCTATTTATAGACTCAGAAAAGCAGAGGCACGCCGCGGCATTAACATTCCTATGCCGCGGAGTGTGTCAATTTAGGTCAGGGATGCCGCGACATTAACATTCCTACATCGTGACGCTCAATTTGAGAAACTCTCTGACCTTTTATGCAGAGGAGGCGCACGTCGCGGCGTTGAGGTCTGAAATACAGATTTGGCTTCCTCTTCCCATTCTAGCTCAATTGATTCATATATCATCTTGTTTGGAGCCCTTCCTATGATAGACAAAACACCAAATCAGTAAGAGTTACAAATTCACCTAATCAATCAAATAATATGCACTGTTTGCTCAATATCATATAGGGAAGGTATCAGAATTAGATATAGCAAATATAAGCACAAAACCTTCCAAATATGTATAACAACAAGGACTTTAGCAATCTGAGAAATACAGATATGGGGCATAAACAATTACACATTATGGAGTTATCACACCCCCAACCTTAACCTTTTGCTTGTCCTCGAGCAAAATAAAGTATGACCAAGTAAACTTTCTTAATAATTTATACTCAACATACATTCAGCAACTAGCAAGTTTCAATCTTTCTTTTCTTCAATTAACCCCAGCTACTAATATGTAATGATTACTTTAATCCAAAAAAAGTGCAAACGCCCCAAAACTAGCTTTACAAATACATAATCCTTCACATGCTAACAATTCAGCTTCCTTCCATGCAATTCACATTATCCACAAACATGCAAGATAAACTTCTTCTATTCAAATTCTACACATCCGGATAAGTTTATAAACATACATGTATATGAATCTTATGATCCACAAAAATTGATCCTAAACTCTCTCTCCACTAATGTAAACTACACACAACTGAGGATCAACAGGGTCTTTAAAACTTGTAATGTAAGGCCAATGGTAATGGGCGTAAGAAAAGAAAGGAAAGGATACATACAAACATTGAGACACATACACATATGATTTCAAGACTAGAGCCCAAGAGAGATTCTCAGGGTATTCCAAAAAGACTTTGAAAGATCAGAACTCATCAGAACCATTCAATGTTTTTCATTTTTAGCTTTTCTTCTTTCATTGTTTGCTTTGCTTTTCTCTCTTTTCATTTTCTTACTTTTTTTTCTTTTTTTTCTTCTTTTTACTTTTACAAAACAATTTTCTTTTTCTTATTGATTGCATTTGGTTCCTTCAGTCTCATTTTTCTTAAACATACATACCTCTACTCACTGGACTCACTTCAAGAAATACACATCATGTACTCAACAGACATTAAGATAGGAAGAAAATGCAATGCTTTCACATGCATTAAAACGGTTAACATGGTTAGGAATACGATGGGTGAATGAAAAACATATAAGGCTAAATAATTATCAGGCTTCAAAATGGGACCTAGAGATATAATCATATCAGGGTAGGCTTAAAAAGCTCAATCGGTCCAAAGAATGCCCTAATCATTTCCTCAGTCACGCACAATCTAGGATTTCGCCTCAAGAGAGTTTAAAAACAACTTCTAGGATCATCAAAACTCTACATGTACATCCATAAACATTCTTTAAACATGCATTCATATCATACTCAAAGTTACACTTGCATCTAAGTGGAATGTTAATCTTACATAAAAAGCAACCAAACTGTTTCACAGGCTTCAAGATCACATAAGGTTTCACTCAAAATAGGGCAAATAACAACCTTTCATATCATGAACAACCAAAACAACACCAGGATTCTTTTGCAATAAAGCATGCATTCAAATAGATTAAACTTTTCAATTTAGCATGCATAACATCATTTGCATAATATTAAAAATTGAAACTTCTTTGCAAACCCATCAGTAATAACCAAAACTAATAGAAACTCACTGAAACATGGTGGCTATCACAACTGCATCTAGAAAATATCATCACATGCATACTTAGTACATCATATTCATCCAAAACATGTAATAACACTCCCCCAAAGCGAAGTGAGACAGCATCCTCACTTTCCATGGTGTCCAGGGTACTTGAGCCTATAAACATCTGAAATGTGAGAGCTAAGTATACTACAAATATTTAATAAACACTTAAAATAAACTAACAATGTACAATATATATACTACAACACAACATACCACAGCACACAGCATCCATGCCACGGCATTTGATCAGAATCGGTGTCTTCAGTAGCACCCAAAACAAGTCTTTTTTTTTAACAAGTTCTGCAGGTTAGCGCCGCGACGTTGAACTACCCATGTCGCGGCACTGAGGTCTCTGGAATTTGGCTCAAATGCACATAAATAACCGTCACGCCGCGGCGTTGCAAGGTTAACGCCGCGGCGTGAGGAGACAGCCTGCAAAATTCTATAGCAAACTCAGTTTTACTGCAGGATTTTGCCCAAAGAGGCCCTCAACACCTCTAAAACTTGTCCAAAAGGCTAAAACACAAAATGGAGAACTAAAATATATAGAAACTCAAAATCATACATATTAACCTATATATAACCTAAAACTAAACATACATATACAAACTAACTAAGCTTACTACAATCAAACATACTACATATATATGACTTAAAACTAACTAAAGATACAAAAATCAAACATACTAATTACTTAACTACAGAAAAACATAAAAATTAACAAGAACATAAAAACCTGGGTTCCCTCCCAAGAAGGGCTTGAGTTATAGTCCCGACAGGACTTTGTCAAGGCAAATTGCCACACTGATTGTCGGTTTGATCACAAAAGTGATGGATCGGATGGTAGGCTTTCCTTCACCTGATTAGAGGTCTCCATTGCGGTGTCTCTAGCTCCCACAAAGGCATCGAATGATGAAGCTCATCCTCCATTTATTGTACCTAAACTACAAAGAATGGAAACATTAAATGAAAAAAAACTATATAATTTGAATTACGACTAGCTAAACTCATTGTTGATATTAGCAATATGGAATTAAACCGTTATCCCCCGGCACTTGCTAAGGAATAAGGCTAAACTCTTTGGAAATACATCATTATCCCCGGCAATTGCGCCAAGAACTTGTTAGAACATTTGTGTACTGTAAATGCACGAGTTATTCAAGTAATACAGATACGGAGTATAAGTTCATTCCCACGAGGATATATGGCTTCCATTACTAAGTAGCAACCAATAGCTTAGCTAAATTCTATTCAAGAACATATAAAATAGAGAAAGCATAAATAATCTAAATATAAACTACAAAAGTAGTAAAGATAACGATTTAGAGATCTAGGAAATCCTTCTTCACCTTCTACTTCAACTAATGATATGCAATCCTTATAAACAACATCAATGAATTGTTAAGTTAGCTTGAGAATCTGATTTAGTCAAAAGCCTATGTCTAAGTCAATCAACTCTGGTGTCCTTTACCTAATCCACTATGTTTCTTATGTTTTCATGAGGACTAGTATAAACTCCACTAATGAACGATCTATTCCCAAACACCCGCTAATACATGGTTAAAAGGTATATTTCTATCCAGTTAGTAAATCAACTCATCCAAGCCAATTGAACTTGTCGAACATGTATCTACCATACCATATCCATCTCCACAAATCTCTATGTCTAGTTCATTTGCATCAATCAAGATCATGCAATTATTGGCCAAACAAGAGCAAGCATTAAGTATAGGTATGGAAGAACAAAACCAAACATCAATAGAAACTCAAATTACTATATAAACGTCAATATTCATACAAAGATCCAAAGTATTTCTTAAATATAGCTTGGCTAATCCATGAACACGCAATTACACATCAAAATAGTGCTCAAGAGATAGGGAAGAGAAGAAAAACAAAGGGAGAAAAGGAAGGAATTCATGGATATCATCCTTGAAGCTTGAATCTCCTTCCATGAAGAAGATGACATCCAACCTAGCCTCCCTAGGCCTCCAATCTGCCCAGAAATGAAGTCCCTAGCGCAACTTCTCTAAACTCAGCAAGCCTCCCGCGGAGCTCTCTCTAAAAATATGTTGAAAATCTATTTATAGACTCAGAAAAATAGAGACATGTCGCGGCATTAACATTCCTACGCTGCGGTGCTCAATTTGCGAAACTCTCTGACTTTTTATGCAGGGGAGGCGCACGCCACGTCATTCACATGCCACACCGCGGCATTGAGGTCTGAAATACAGATTTGGCTTCCTCTTCCCATTCTAGCTCAATTGATTCATATATCATCTTGTTTGGAGCCCTTCTTATGATAGAGAAAACACCAAATCAGTAAGAGTTACAAATTCACTTAATTAATCAAATAATATGCATAGTTTGCTCAATATCATATAAGAAAGGTATCAGAATTGGATATAGCAAATATAAGCACAAAACCTTCCAAATATGCATAACAATAAGGACTTTAGCAATCTGAGAAATACAGATATAGGGCACAAATAACTACACATTGTGGAGTTATCAAGACACCAATCATTCATTACTAATACGACAGTAAGAAAACAGAATGGCGCAGGACTCCCACATAACATCACAACACACACACACACACACACACACACACATACATATATATATATATATATATATATATATATATATATATATATCGTAGTAATAATAAAAATGAGCAATAAAAGGGAAACAATAATAATATCTTAGGCAGTAAGCAGTTCATCAGTCAGATAATCATTACAACATTAAAAGAGATAATTTGATAGTCATGGATACTCATGCTAAAAGAAATATGAGACAGATAATGCATAATATATGAGGTACCAAAATCCTACTCCATAGAGCTAGACATAAACATTCGGAGAGAATGATCAGGGAGTCATGTCAGTATCTCGTCAGCCTAAAAATAAAGTGCTTATCAGAAAAATAATCTTTTGCGTAACATGACTTATACATGGTACTCTCAACAAGATTGCGATATAGGATTGTGTCTCGGTCCGGATCGTCGGTGTGTTTGCATCGGTCTATCCCACAGCTCCAGTGGAGCTACCACTGTCTATTGTGAGACACCCACACCCCAACCCCCCCCCAAGGTCATCAATATGACCTACACTTAGTCTACTCGCACCCGCACTAAGGTGTAATTCAATCTCATAGACATACATAGCCTTAACAACAGAGTCCAACGAACTTTCACAAATGCATGATGACTCAATGTATATCATGTATATTCATCAATAACATACTTTTCATGAACATACCACAATTTGGTCAAATTAAACATCAACAAGTCTTTAGTCCCACACATGGACTCACAATGGCATATAATCAACTCTAAATAATAACATACATTTATAAGGTTCAACACAAACCACAAATTCATTTTATGAATCCATAATCGTTAATTACCTACGTCTTGATTAATTACACAAGTGTAGGTCAAATAGACCCTTGAGACCATGGCCTCTCAAAACAAGATCCCACCATTTTTTTTCTTCCATCACATTATTGATTTCATAACACTAAATTGCTTAAATCTCAAAGTTGCACAAAAACACCACTTGGGTGCAAAAAACTCCCTAGAGGCCGTGAGCCTCCCAAGAGTATGAAAACTTAATTTTTTTTCCATTACATGCATCAAACCTTTAACACCTAATTACCTAAGTTTCAATTTCCACAAAATCAAACTCAAAACTCCCAAATTATAGCCCAAGGTCGTGACCTCCCCAAAGGTTAGGAAATCCTACATTTTTCCATTCATCCAATCTAAGCAATCTAACATTATCAAGGCATTCAAAACAACACATTATCAAGGCATTCAAAACAACCAACATTTCTATATAAATCAAATAGACACACAACATGAAAAACAAGCATGCAAAGTAAGCAATCCATTATGGATTCCTCCATCAACAACCACTCAAAAGTTCTCTCACCACTAATAAAGGTTAAAGTGAGTAAATCTCCCTCTTACCTAAGGGAAAATAAGAAAAGATGACCCCTTGTTGGTCCTTGTGATTTTCATCCAAAGCTCCACCAAATCCTAAGAATCATAACTCAGAATCAGCACCAATGGCTTGAAAAAGAAAGGATCCATGGCTATGAAAATGACCATAGAAACGAAAAAGAAAAAAAGAAAGTAAAGAATAAAAAGTTTACCTTAAAAGCTTCAAGCTTTGTTCTTGAGGAAAAGTGAAGAAAATGATGGATTTGGAAGATGATCACTAAAGAGAAAAGGTTTAGAATGAGAAGAGGAATGTAGAGATGGTAGTAGTGAAGCAAGCAAATGAAGATAGCCACATGAATGGGGTTGCGGCCGTGGAGAGTGGAGAGGAAGAATAAGAGAGAAAAATGGAAGAAGAGAAAATGAAGAGATAAGGAAAATAGCTTTTGTGAATTAGAATTTTGGAGTAAAAATTATAAGGCAAAAGCTAAAAAAAAATTTGGCTCCCCAAAGGCCCTAAGCCACGACACACAAGAGAGAAGGAGATGGAGAGATTGGCTTCTCTTGTAAGTTTTGGGCATTTTGGTCATTTTTGGTCAAAGCTTCCTTGAGAAGCTTTGATTAAAATATCATTCTTTTTTAATTAAAGGTGATTTGATTTGACATAAAGTGAATTTTTAGATAAGGTGATAGGATTTCTACTACAAGCTATTATTCAATGGACAATGATTACAGTTGACAAAAGTTAATGTTAATTGTCTAACAGATAATAAATACACAACGATTTTTATTTATTAGATAAAAATCTCGAAAAACGTAAAACCTCGTAAACCATGTCTAGCCTCGGGTTTAGTAAGATCCCCCGTCGACATTTCTATAGATCAAGGTTATTGGGAAAAATATCTCATTTTCTCGACTCCGCTCAATGTGCACATAAAACGAGAAATAATATTAAAATATTCTGATTTCTCAGAAAAAATTGAAAAAATTTACAAAAATTACAAATATTATAAAATGACTATTTATCATGAAATTATAAATTTTTCGGTGTTACATGACCGATCAAGGATTGGGCATCATGGAATTTCCATGACCTTGGATTTTTACCATGATCCTGGAATTACCATGTTTTGACCGATCATAAGGTGGGAATCATGGATTGACCATGACTTTAGATTTTTTTGAACTCGACCTTTCTTGGAGAGGCATCATGGATTAACCATGACCTCAGACTTTCCCGAGCTGGGACTTTCTTAGAGGGACATCATGGATTGACCATGACCTTAGACATTCCCAAGCTAGGCCTTTCTTGAATGGGCATTTTGGATTGACGATGACCTCGATTTTTCTGAACTGGGCCTTTCTTGGAGGGACATCATGGATTGACCATGATCTCATACTTTCCCGAGTTGGGCCTTTCTTTAAGGGGCATCATGGATTGACCATGACCTCAATTTTCTCTGAGATTGGCCTTTTATTGTAACACTCTGAAATTTGTTATTCCTCAGTAAATGCCTAATTTTATTGTTTTATGATTTTTGTGTACTGTAAATTTATTTTGACTGTTCTGTGACTGTTTTTGATCTTTGTGTGTGATTTACTCTGAGTTGTGAAGATAAAAATTTTCAGGCCAGGAAAAATCTTCGATGATTTATTTGGAGCTGGGGGAGCTTATTAAACCTGAATCCGAGAGACACGGTTCTTAATATTTTGATTTTTAAAATTTATCTGTCTAATAAAAATTGTTCATATTTTATTATTCATTGGACGATACCTACTGACTTGTGAGTAGTAGCTTCTGCCCATTGGGTAATAGATCCTGTAACTATTATCCATTGGACAATAGCCTTTAGAAAAAGTCTTTATGACTTATTTTGTGAACCAATTAGAAGGCTTGGTACTTAAGGTGAACCAATGGGAATTGGTCAATATAAATGGGTTGAATTTCATAAGCCAATAGAATCAAGGCAACAAAAAAATGGCTTGACTAGTTAGCCATGAAACTAGATGAACTAACTTAGTTAACTTAAGCCTAAGTAGTAACTAATGGAACAAACTTGGCTACCCTACACCATTGAGCTCCACAGCCAAGTAGGAGATTCTAGAGCATTCATGAACTTATGAATCATCCAGGGTGACCAAAGCATGATCACTTGGTGACATTAACCATGTGCTTGATTTCTATCTTGAATGATTAAGCATTAACTCTTCTAGTCTATTGCACTCCACGACCAAGCACTTGCAAAAGGAGATATTTCATTTCATCTTCATCATACTTGGTGACCAAGAAGCCTTTCTCTCCATTCTCTCTCTTCCTAACACAACAAAAATTTCATTCTTTCCTTTGGTGAAGCTCACAGCTAAACCTTCCAAAACCATCATCCAACCTCTCTTACTTTCATCTAATCTCATTTTGTTAACCAATACACTATTCTAAGACATTTTCATGTTGTGAACATAGCCTAGTTCTTCCATCTACTACCTTGAAATCAAGCTAGAATTTTTCTACTCTGCAAGGTAAAATTCTTATTTCTTGTTCCTAAGTTTGATTCTTGAGTTTCTAAACCATGATTGATCCATGGTTTCTTATTTTCAAGCTTTGTTTGTGGTGAAAAATCCATAAAGATTTATTCACTTGATTGTTTAAGCTTTCATTATTTGTGATGGCTTTGATTGGTATGCTTTATAGCTCTGATTATATGCTTGAATATGTGATTATGAAAGCATGTTGATTATTGTATAAAGTAGGATGTGATTCACATGATGAGGAAGTGTATGAAGGTTCCAAAGAACCCTAGAGGCTCATGGCCTCAACATCAAATTTTGGAGCAAAATGTTCTAAATTATTTTACTAATATGGATTGAGTAATTTAATGACAAGAAATTAGATTAAAGGTTTTATAAAGAACAACGAAATAGAAAATAAATAAATACTATTTATGAACCACAAATGGATTTTTGGCCAACATGCCAAGAACTCAATTTAATGGGTTTTTAGAGGTAAAAAGAAAATGAACTAATTTTTAGAATTAATTTTGTGTAATTAAGTTATGATGAGAAATAAAATTAAAACTTGAAATTTACTAACGTATAGCTCACCCTTTGGGTTTTGAAGCGCATTAGAAAATTTCAAGCTGTAATATCTAATTAAACCAAAGAAGTGCAATTTTTGTGAAAAATAGTAGAAAATACTACTTAAAGGATTTTTAGTGAGAAAATATTGTAAATAAAGCCAAAATACCAATATTATGTAAAAAGTTTCAAAAATGAGTTTAGAAAGCTAATAAATATCATACGCGATTGAAAAATAATAGAAAAATATTACGCGATTTCAAAATAGTGATTTTTAAGCTACGCGATTGAGAAATTGATTTAAAATCGCTATGTGATTGAGAAAATGTTTAAAAATCTCTACGCAATTTAGAAAATATTTGAAAATATTTATGCGATTGTCAAAACGTTGGAAAATACTTGCGTGATTTGAAAACGTAAGAAAAATATTACGTGATTGTGAAAACCCGATAAAATATTTTCGCAATTGGAAATAATAGCAGTTTGCTATCGGGCTGTTGTGGTGGGCCTTGTTGTGTTGAAAAGTGATATCCCCAAGTGATGGTATGTGTTTGTGAAAAGTAGTGATAATGATGTTTGTATGTGTATTTTGGGTCATACATCATGCATTGAAAAACGTGTAAGCTTTGTTGGTAAATACAAGTTGCCTAGGAGTTGAATTTACACTGTTGTGCTACGATCAATTATTGATCTTGGAGACATCAGGGCGCGGAATGTCATTTGTGGCCAGATGGTAGCACCTCTGCGCCGTAGTATTCGATGCAAACGCATCGACGATCTCGACGGAGTTGCTACTCTTTTCGTGATTGGTTGAGAGTGTCATGTATAAGCCATTTTGCGCATTTTGATATGATATATTGACACGTGATTTAGGGCTGACAATATACAGACATGTACTAGTTAAGCAATTTATGTTTTGATGTATATGTTGTACATATTTATCTTTTGGAGTACAATGTATTTATGTAAATTATTTGTGAACAAAGTTTCAGTATCTATGTATATTATGGTGAGTTTTATTCAGTTATAATATTGTACTCATGTTTTATTTATCTTCAGTTATCAACAAATGAAATTTTGAAATCAGTATTTTTACAAGATTAATTCTTTTATAACTTGGGTAAGTTATATTAGTATTAGTCTTAAATGTGATACCCTACTGTGGGTGTTACTTTTATCATCCTGAGTTTTCAGGGCCTTCGCCTAGACTTTCTGGTAGCGCACCAGCAAGTGTACTGGTTCATCCAAGTAATATAGAAAGTAGATATCATCCCATGAGGATTGAAGTTAAGCGCAAATCAAGTAAAAGCTACTTGCAAAAATAAAATTGCAACAATTAATGTGTTGGAGTTATTAAAGAGATAAAAGAAGTTATGGTTTAATTTCACTTAATCAACCTACGAGTAATGACAATTGATTTGGTTCAAATCATTTATTCATTTGGTTTACGATCAAATTCTGAAAATTAGCTCGCATTCAATTTCTTGAGATATAAACATCTCTTAAACCCACAAACATCAATTAATTCCTTAATAAAAATTTATAAGAATAAGGATTATCGTCTTATGAATTTACCAGAATCGCTTACTCATGAAGTTCTATTCCTAGATATCTAAAAGCGGGGCAATTAGACCGAGAAACATACCCATACTCCATCTCCCAATTTCATATGGATTCTTTAACAAATAAATGTGTGAACAGCCACTCCACAACAACTATCAAGTAAATAAAGCAGGCACAATTACTAAACCAAGAAAAAAAGACTTGAATTAATGTAAAAAAGTCATTATATCATAAGAAGAGAAAGATCCATCACCATAACCCAAGGAACTTAGCAGTCTATAAAGCAAATGTAGGAAACAACAAGAAGAAAAGAAAACTCCCTAGTCTTCTTTGATGATTTGCAGAAATTCCTCTTCTTCCTGGTGGTTGAGCAGCCTTTTTTGCTATTCCCGAGATTGATTCATCCTTTTTTTGTCACCTTCTAATGGCTCCTCCTCTTAGGTCAGGAAAAATTACCCTTTTTATATTGATATGGGTGCTTAGGCGCTGCGTCTGGAGCGCATGGGCGCTGACAGTCCAGAGCGTAGTTTTCTGTTAAAAACATTAGCGCCTAGGCACTTCGTCTTGAGCGCCTGGCCGCTAAACGTCCAGAGCATGACTTCTGTTGTAATCAAGGGCGCCTAGGCACTACGACTGGAGCACTTGGGTACTGAATGTCCAGAAAAATTACTTTTGATCTACTTCCAAGGTTCTAGGTTCTCCTTCCTTGGGTGTTTTCCTACAAAAACACATTAGAATAATGATGATTTTTCTTCCTTACAATCAATTATTCTCATTCACAAACCAAAACACTTTAGTTCTCAATCCATGTTCATATTTGCAATATATTTGGGTAACAAACAAAACAAAATAGTAAATTAGGGCTTACTAAATCAACTTTTCATACTGTAAAGCAACGTCTTTGGCGCGCTTATCACTTTCGCATGGTTTTTATCATCCCAAGTTTTTGGGGTCTTCGTCTGGACTTTCCTAGAGTTTTTATCATCCCAAGTTTTTTAGGCATTCACTTGGACTTTCCAAAGAATTTGTTGGGGGTTTAATTTAGCTTGTCTTGATACTACCATGCAAGTAATTCTAATAATAATATACAATTAAAATAAAACATAACTAGATTTTCAAGCAATTGACATAAACATAACTAGATTTTTATACCTCAGTAAGCTTGGTTGTATTAAGGTGTGATGAGATTGTCCTTTTATATTATGAATCTTATTTTATGTGATGAGATTGTCTTACCAATTGATGTACAAGAGTTAGGGTGTTATAATCTTTTTTCTTAATAGGGTGTTTTCCTAATGGGTTTTGCCTCGAAGGTTTTAATGAGACACATCTTAATTCTATTATATTAATAAAGTTATTTCCATTGTTGTCTCTGATAGAAAAAAAAAATTTAAAAGGCCTAGCTCGGGAAGGTCCAAAGTCATGGTTACTGATAACTTTACAAAATGTAGTTATTTGTGGCCTATATTTGTGCTTCATAAATTACTTAGTCCTTGTATTTATGCATATTTGGAAAGTTTTCTGCTCATATTTGTCAAATGTAATTTGGACACCTTCCTATATGATCTTGAACAAATTGTGCATATTCTTAAGTGATTAAGTGGATTTACAACTTATACTTGACTTAGTGATTTCTCTAATGTAGGATAGGCTCAAAAGGGATGAATTAATGCAAGTTAAGACCTAACATTGGAGGAGAAAGCCAAGGAAGCATTCCAGCAGAGCACACCACGATGCAGGATATGTCACGTCGCGGCGTGATGCGCATCACCTGCTATCAACACTTACATCTAAGGCCTTCAACCCTCGGTGGGAGGAAATTGAACGTCGCGGGGGTGGTGACCTAATTTTGGTGTGTCGCAGCGTAGGACATCTTACGCCACGATGTGAGGCGGCAAACTGAGCATATTAATACTATTTTATTAAATTTTTAGATAGGGATGACCGTTTATGGTTAGAGAAGCTGTGCTAGGTCTTCATTCTGAGGCTAAGAAGAGGCTTGAGGAGTCAAGGTTGGAGACCATCTTCCTCATGGAGGAAGATTCAAGCATCAAAGAACGAATCCATAATCTTCCTTCCTTCTCCTTTTTCTTTCTTCTCTTCCATTATCTTGAACATGTATTTTATGATTCTATTTTCATGTTCATTGAGTAGCTGAGCTGTATTTAGCAAATACTTTGGATCCTCCCATTAATATTAATGGTATTGTTCTTCTTTGAATTTATATTGATGTTTAGTTTTGTTCAATCATATTGATCTTAATGTTCTTGAGTGTTTGATCAACATTTAAACTGATTTGATAAAATCTAATGAACCTAGATATAAAAATTTGGATTTGAGATCATAGGTATGGTTGATGCATGCTTGATTCCATTCTAATGGCAGGATGAGTTGATTCGTTAAAGGGATAGAAATATACCTCTTAGCCATGCATAGCAGGTGTTTGAGAATAGACCTTAATAAGTGGAGTTTGCTTTAATTCTCGTGAAAACATAGTGAATTAGGAAAATGACGCATGATTGATTGACTCATAGATATAAGCTTTCAACTAAAGTAGATTCTCAAGTTAACTTAACTCATTCATTAATGTTGCTTAAAGAGTTGCATATTATTAATTGAAGTGGGAGGTGAAGAAGGATTCCTTAATCTCTAACAATTATCTTTATTGCTTTCTATTTATTGCTTTTTAGTCTTTAGTTTATTTCATTTTTGTTATTTTCAGGCTCTTGAATAGAATTATTTAAGTTATTGGTTGATATTTAGCATTGGAAGTAACTTTATCCTCGTGGGAATGATATCTTATTCCTCAATGTATTACTTGAACGACTCGTGCACTTGCGGTACATAAAAAGGTCCAACAATTACATCGTGATGCCATTGAAGATGACCTAGCTCGGTAAATTCTGAGGTCATTGTTACACCGTGATGCCATTAAAGACGACCCAACTCGATAAATTCAGAGGTCATGGTTACATCGTGATGCCAATGAAGGTGGCCCAGCTTGGTAAATTATGAGGTCATGGTTACACCGTGATGCAATCGAAGGTGATCTTGCTCGATAAATTATGAGGTCATGGTTACACTGTGTGTTACCAAGTGGCTCCAGTACTCAAGAGGGGGGTGAATTGAGTTATAAAACTTTATAAAACTTTTCGTAAATACTTATGAACCAAATTTCGTTGAAGCTAAATATTAAAAAAGATATGAAAAATAAAGAAAATAACTGAAAGCTTTAAGCACAACAAATTAACAGAAAAGCAATGATAATGAAATTGCAGTAAATAAACAGATAAAGATAAGAAGAGTAGGCACGATATTGATCCTAGTTCAGCCACCAAACTACTTGTGCCCTACGTCCAGTCCTTCAAATACAATTTAAGATTTTTTACTATTCAATACAAGCTTAAAACAGGTGCTTACAACCGTTACAATCAAGAGCACTTTTCACACACAGGGAAACTCTACCCTTGTGTTAAAGCCTCAAACTTTCAGGTATACCTCACTCTTACACAAACCTTTGAGGGATACCTCACCCTCTTTACAATACCTTTGAGAGATACATCACCCTCTCAGAAATATAGTAGAAAATTGATGAAGAGAAACGCTCACAAAGAGCAAATAATACAAATTGAAGCACTAACAGGGCTCTCTAAGGATATCTCAAAGTTTTGGCAAAAAGAAAACACAAAATAAGAAAAAATTATAAATCACATTTTCAAACAAGCAAAGAATGATTCAGATTGTTAGGCAGCTTGCAAGGTGACTCAAGGCCTCTATTTATAGACTTCTCAAATAAAATAGCCGTTGAAATCATTAATTAATGTAATTAAAATGAGAACGTTCGTATTTTAAAAAGAATAGAGTCACGGGTTTATTCGTATAGCTTATGAGTTATTCAAATAACTCATCTTGAAATTCCACGTGAAAACTACTCCTGACATTGGTTATTTGAATAACTTGGGAGTTATTCGAATAACTCAGTTTAAAAGCATTTCTGAAAAACAAGTCTTATTCAAATAACCATTAGGTTATTCGAATAGATCAATTAAAACCCAAATCCTGGAAGACCATTCTATTCGAATAGCATGGGATCTATTCGAATGACATTTTACGAAAACAAAAGAGATAACTGATTTTAAAAGCTGTTATTCGAATAACTCTTAAGTTATTCGAATAATCCATAAAAGAGGGCATATTGTCTGAATAGGGTTATTCGAATAAAGGTAGGTTTATTCGAATAAACCTGTTTGAAAAATAGATTGAGCCATTTGAAGCTTATCAAAAACAGTTAACCTTGACAAGATGTTTTCAAAAAATCATTTTGATTAGTTTCAAAGCCATATTGATTTGGAAAACATGTTTAGCTTTTCAAAAATAATGAGATATCCAAAGACATTTATATACAAAAGATTCTAAGTCCTAATGCTATACTTGAAGAGCTTAGACTTGGTCTTCTCATTATCTTCTTATCATCTTTATGTTTGTGATCATCAAAACTAATCTTGATTGTCATATAGTCAATCACACTGTGATACCATTGAAGATGGCCCAACACGGCAAGTCTGAGGTCATAGTTACACTGTGATGCCATTGAAAATGACTTAGCTCGGGAAAGTTCGAGGTTATGATTTCACCGTGATCGACCCAACTCGGTAAATTCTAAAGACAATCCGTGATGCCTTTTGAAAAGAGTTATAGTCAAACTCGAGGTTGGATCAAATCAAAAAATGAACAGTTTAAGTCAAGTTGAGGATCAGATCAAGAATTGAAAAGCCAAACTCAATATCAGGTCGGGATAATTTATGGTCAAAATTAGGAAATCTATATCGGATCAAAGTACAAGTAGAAGTCATTCAAAGTATACTAGCATCTCAAAGTCATTCAAGCATTTCAAAATGTGAAAAGTCCTTTGAAGTATACAAGCATTTCAAATTATCAAAAATCACATTCAAATCGAATACAAATCTATTGATCAAAGGCTAAGACTGAATCAAAGGTACAATCTTTCTTTGAAATCAAAATACATAACTGAGTTCAAATAGCTTCGTCATTACAAAGTTGAAATATAGAAGAACTGAATTGGAGTTTCTTATGCTTCTTCTTTATATTCGATCGTTGCACCACTTTCCTCTTCTTCTTCTGGAGGATCAACAATCCGATCGTCAACCACTTACTTGAAATGATCGAGCTCCCCAAATCGATCATCAAACACTCCATCAAGGTTCAGAAGCTTAGCTTGTTAAAGGCCAATCTCAAAGCCAATGACCCTCTGATTGTCTACCTCATCCTTTAAGCTCTCCAACTTGGCCACCAACTCGGCTTTATTATTGAACACTTCATTCAGTGCTTGATAGGGCGCTAGCTTCTCTTTTCTCGTTGCATCTAAGTCTTCTTCAACTTTTTGCTTCTCCCACTCTAACAGATGTAATTTGGCTTCAAGATCGCCAACTCGGCAGACCTTCTCTTTCAGAGCATCAATCTCACTTTAAAGGCTAGACACCTTGGCAAGATGAGCTTTCTGAGTTTTTTTCAAATTGGATCTACAAGCATGGCTTCTGGCCTTCAATTTCTTCTTGGAATCTTCTAATTCCAATTCAATCGACTGAGCAACACTTGTTATCCGGAGGAGTTAAACCTCCATACATCGGCAAAGTCCAATCCCGCTGACCTTTTCTTTGCGATCTTTGTCGATTGGAACCGCAATATGTGTATTCAACAAACTCTCAAAAGGAAAGTTAGTTTCCTAAAATGAAGTTGCATCTGCACCAACATCAAACCCACTAAGTGCCTTGAAAGCACTTCGAATCTCCTGATATTAAGTGGAAGAACGATAACCTATTGGTCGGCACTCCCTAGTCAGAGAACCAACCTTTGCGCCGACATCTTGATCTTCGAAATCTGACCAAGATTGCTTTTTCACTAGCAGGTCCGACCTGGTCTCAGAGAAATCTGGTTCAGGAATGACTTGAATAGGTTTAAGCTGAAGAATACCTTGATCGACAGGAGCAAGTTGGGCGACCTTTTCGCTCTTCAACTTATTCAATTGCCTTTGTAGTTCTCGAGCACTGAGCTTTATAGCCATTAATTCTGCAATAAGAGGAAATAGTTATAATACATCAGTAATAAGATAAGCTCAAAATTTAAAAAATGAAAATACTTACGCAAAATTTTGGAAAGCTCGAATGGTTCATCTCCGAACTTTATCAAAGAAGAAGTGTCCAGAATAGAATATTGTTCCAAAAGGTCAATAAGAACTCAGTCCTCCAATGGCAGACTTTGGTACTCGACGCCTAAGATAGGGTTTGGTTCGCTCCATGAGTACAAGGGAAATTTTTCCACCTCATATTGGTCTAGTAAGAATGAAAGGTCATTCGAAGGAGAACTCACTTGGAAAAATTTAGGCTTGAAATTCTTATATGAATAGTCAAAGGCAGAAAACAACCTCTCCCTCAGATGACTATTAATCGACACCCAACTGTCCGTACCAACGCCCTTACATTGAAAAAAAAAAAAAGAATACACCAACACTCAGATCTCGACCAAGGTACCTCACCTAAATCTTGAAAGCTTGGACAAATACCCAACTATTTTGATGAAGTTGGGTCGGAGCGACGTTCAATTTCGACAAAACTCCACACTGAAAATCCAAGAAAGGGAGCCGCAACCTGAGCCAAATAAATAAAGTATCGTACACATAGATTCATCTCACTTCATCGTCCGAAACCAGAGACATATAGATCCTCTCTCCAAAATGGCATGGTCAGCAAAAGAACTGAGTTTCATTCCCGTCTGATGCCATAATAATACACATTCGAAGTAACGATATACCATTTAAAAAAGTCACATGTATTTATATTCTAATTTTGACTATTGACGTAAGATCCAATGGTCAAGATTCGCTCCTTTCACCTTTTACGATAAACATTTCTCTCATCAAATACGTTATATTCACCTTTTACGATAAACATTTCTCTCATCAAATACGTTATATATATATATATATATATATATATATATATATATATATATATATATATATATAATATATATATATATATTCTATCAAAATAATTACTCAATTGAAACCTAACTACGCTAATTAATTAAGGATTTGCTATAAAACGTTCGAACGCATTATCGCTCAGGATAAATACGAGGTTAAAAAAAATTGACCATACATAGATCTCAATGTATTTTTTTTTTCATTTGATGATAATGAGGCTACAACGCATAACCCAATTAATTCACCTCTCAATATATACTACTGACCTCTTTTATTCAGTCATACCTATAGGGTGACCTGACGTGATTGACTGAATTGATGCTAAGCAAGCTGAGCAATGACTGCGCTTGAACACAAGATAGGGAAAAAAAGATGCAGTTGCAATGTCGTCAAATAAGTGTTTAATTTTAATGTATTGTAAGTGAGATGTTGAAAATTCATCTTATCCCGATAACCTATCATTACCTAGAGTTAATTTAAACTGATTTGTATTTTAAAAATTTATTTTAGTGTAAATTTTTATTATGTTCAGTTGTATTTTTAGTTGGTCAAGTTTAGTTTTATGTTACATAATACTTTAAAATTTATATTTTTTAATTATTAATAAATAATAAAATTTCTTGAATTAAATTAACATTTTGTTACATAATTTGATAATATATTTATAGTGATATAATTGGCTTCGAAATATATATTATAAAACATTCTTTAGTTTTAGTTTTGATTTCTTAAATTATTCACACATCCTTTAGGTATAAGACTAATTTCTTTGGACATTGAGCGATATGAGTAGGCTCTCCCTACAAGTAATGTCTCCAAAGCTTGAACCTTCATCCTCCATTTGAAATGGAGTTCGTTTATCACTACATCTATTCTCTTTGTTCTATTTCTAAAATTTTATGATATACCTATGTGCATATGTATAATGTCTAAATTTGTATATTTTATTTAAATATCAGGTTGACTCAATTCGAGCCCAATTATTAATTAGTCAGGACATGATCGATTAGGCCAAGTCCAAGTCTAACAAATTAGACCAATCAAAATATTAGGATTGGAATTAAGTCAAGTCAAATTAAACACGACTCAATACATCCCATAAACACTCTAACTATAAGTATAATTATTTACTTTACTAAAAAAATATTTTTTTATGTTATCATTCAATTATATTTTTTAAATTATTAAAAAAATCAACTATTATAAATTTATAATTATTACTTAAAAATTTGAATTTTTTAATAATATGTCAACATTGTTAAATCATATTATGAAAGCCCTACCAAAAAAATTAATAGCAATAATACATCAAATGTAAACTCGTCAGTCAAATACATAATGGAATTGAAACAGTGATAGATCCAGGAATTTTAGGCAATAGGAGTAAATGTCTTTGTGGTCAAAGCATATGCGAATAAATCTGAACGAATAATGTTCTTTGTCATCACTAGTATGCAAAAATAAAGAAAAGTAAGAGAAAAAGAATTTTAAACTCTGAGTATATTGATATCAAACTCACGTAAGTAATGTTAAAAAATAAAAAATAATATTATATGTATATACTCAAGTATTAAACTACATGAGTGTCTTTAAAAAATAAAAAATAATATTATATGTGTTTATTTTTTATCATTATAAATTTACTAATTTATTTATATATAGAACAAAAATTATACATATAAAAAATAAAAAATAAATATACAAATATATCTATATAACATTAAAAAAATTCAAAATAGAGTAAGAATATATATTCCCACTCTCCATGACATGAGTCCGAATGAAAATAAGATAAAAATCCAAACTCGTCAAGTTTGTGATGTGCTGTTTCCATTATCTCATCCCACCTCCTCAACTAATAAGGTGTTTTTTCTCGCCCATATGAACCATACATTTATGTTGATAGGCTTGAATAGCGAACGTAAAATTAGAATAAATATATTGTATATAAATATAACTAAAATATCATTTAAATATCATATTAAGTGTTCAACTAACAAAATTTCTCCTCAACTATCAACTGAAGGATTTAGGAAGCAGCGTTTCCTCGCGGACTCCATTCAAGATGACAACAATTATTACCCTTTCAAAATTCAATTTGAAGCTTCATATATATATTAAAAAAAAAAAGTCAATTTGAAGCTACCCCACCTCGTGCCGCTGGTCCAATCCAGAATCAGTGTTCTGTACAGTTACTCTCTTTAACAATAAATGCATGAATATTTTTTAGTTCTTGGCCTTTAAAGAACATGAAATGAAGCTAGATCGGCGAGTTTGTAAAAAGTTGTTACACATACGGAACGTTAGTTGCACATAATATGTAATTTACATAATTCACTTGAGAAATTTGCGCTATTGATATAATGAATAAAAGGAAGACAAAGAAAAAAAAAAGAGAAATAAATTATGATGATGAGAGATATGTAAATTTTGTGAAAATTAACTACGCCTCTTCTTTTTTAGGCATGCAATCCGTACACAAATTAGGACTCTATATTTAGTTTTTTTTTTGTACAAGCTCTATATTTAATGCATATTTAGTTGAGATTATTCTTCAATCAAATAATTTTTTAAAATAAAAATTATTATAATAATATTCTAATATATTTGATAAAATTAGTTTAAAATTTTACATGAAATTGAATGCAATATAATTTTTTTTTCATAATGTTAAAGTTAAAAATTTATAATTCTAGATTATAAATTATTCACTATATTTTGATATGTAAATATTATTTTGTCTTTAATTAAATAATATTTTAATTACTTTATACTTATTTTAATAATTTAATGCATAAAAATAATTTTTTATATCATCTAAACGAAATAAATTAACTTAAAATTACTTTTCACTAACATATTTAAATATAAAATTAATTTTATTATAATCAATTATAATAATATGCTTTTATACAATAATTAATTATTGTAATAATAAAATTTTTACAATTAAACTAAACACACCCTTAGTTTATTTACTACTCCTTAATTTAAGCTTTGGAATATTTGTTGTAGGGATGGAAAATTATTTTTAGAAAACTGATGACAGATTATATGAACTTTTTATTTATTTTTCTCTCATGTTTATTTTTTGCTGGAACTACTACATTCCCTTAATTACTTATAATACTAATTAATACATTAAATAACTCTAATTAATTAATCTCATTTTTTAGTAAACTGTCATTTATTCTATTCACTTATTCATGTCCACTTTCAATCAATGACTTGTTAATTAGTAATTATCATATGAATAATGTTAATTACATATAATGTATATCTCACTAACTCATATTTTGCAATATAGAACATTTCATTAGACCACAAGATATTTTCATATATTTAATTTATTAAAATTACTTAAGGATTAATTCTTATTTGACTATGAAAGCATGAAAATTATGTGATTTTTTTACACAAATTACTTCTTTATAATTTGAATTCTAATTCTCGTCCTAAGAGTCGATGTAACTTACTACTTTACCTCACTTTAGTGCATGAGTAGCAATATGGAACATTGACAATGAATAAGGAAAAGAAAAGAAAAGTAATTACTTATAATATAAAGTATGTGAATAGTATTAAAAGAAATGTTTAGTGAAAGTAACATCCCTTTTAACATATTAGATATCGATAAGCTTGTTCCTAATACAAAATTGATTGAGAAGATCATGGATTTATTATGCTAATAACCCGAAAAAGAAATATTAGAGTCCAGCGGAATACGACTGTGACTGAGCTTACTCGCGTTCGTTATGGAAAGTGACACGCGTGAGAAAAATAAGATAGAGTGAACTAACGCAAATACCGTCTTGCATTTAATACACACCCTCCGCCTACTATGTAACATTAATTAGTATTTTGACTGTTTTCATATAATAAAATATTGTTTAAAGAACTACATATAATGAAAAATTTTATAATATATTGATAAATTTAGAATTTATAGTCAATTATCAAGTATTTATTAAATATAAAATTTATAATAAATATTAAAAAATAATTAATAATTAATAAAATATTTAACAATCTATTTTAAATACAAAATCTCAACAAAAAAAAAAAGATACGTATCATAGAAATTCACGTATATATTGCGAATATATAAAATATGGTCAGCATGTAGTCATGCACCAAACTTTATTGCCTCCCTCTTTACTACTTTATCACCGACCCGTACCTCCTTTTATCCTGTTTCTGATTTGTTCCCTTTCATTTTCATTTTCTCCGTTTCAGCCAGATCCCATGGAAGGAATCTCAGGCAGCATGCGCAAGGGTTTGAAGAAGTATTGGAGGAGAAGGGGATACCGAAGATTAAATGGATCGGGTGGGCGAAGGAGGAACACGGTGGAGCTGGGAGGAAGCACCGGCACCCGGAGGAGGAGGTGGCGGAGGATCAAGTTGTCCCGCAAGATCAGGATCCCTAGAATCCCTTCACCCAAGAAGTTGATGCTGTGGCTGAGGGACGCGTATGTGAGGATGATGCTGCGTTTGGCCAACTCGAGGGTGATGAACATGTGTGCCTATGCGACCGGCTACGGCGGCATGGCCTTGGGTGGGTTCGGGAGGGCCCCACCACCCAAGGAGTACGACGACAAGATGGTCATCCATATGTACAAGTCCTAGATGATGGCGCAGGGACAGACAGTTGGTGCCCCGCGATGCACCACCTATAATGACCTCAGAAATCGCTTGCCCACCACGGTGAGACAAGAATGGTGACCATGTTTTGAAGTAAAAGGGAAGACAGCGAGCATGAAATTGCCAGATACCAGTGCTATTTTACCATCCCAATTCCCATGCAAACGTGTTGTTCCAGCTAATTTCGAAGCTCTTTTCTGATTTCTGTCTCTTGACAAGTGAAAAATTTACATATTTTATCTTTCATTCTGTCAGCCCCTTTCTCTCCATTTTTCTTTTTTAATTTATTTAGACTTTACTTCTAATTTTTAATGTAATTGCATCAACTACCTGAATTCCTCGCTTGCCAAATAGACCTAAAGTCTAATTAAAGACGTCATTATTTGTCGCGACCGTGATCGTGGTAGTTTAGTAATTTAAATTAAAAAATTTAAAAGTTGTTATTAAATTTTTTTTTTAGAAAAAAATTAAGAAAAATATTCTTTGAAATCAAATTAAATTCATGAGTCAATTATGCATAAAAAAAGATAGAAACTTAATGTCATAATATCTCTAAGACACTCTTCTTAAAAAGATACTTTAAACCAGTTGTGTAAAATTTAATAATTTTAAAATATATTTATTTCACTCAGTTTGTTAACAAAATTAACTAAAAGACAATAATTTGTGAAAATTTAAATTTTAGCCTGACGAAACATGGATCCCGCTCCTACGTATTCTCGAGTGTAATTAGGAACTCAAAGTTACGTAATTCTTTAAAAAATAATTGTAGGTTGGTTATTTTTAACTTTTGCAAATAAATTATTTTATTTTAAAAATTCACTTAATTTTATTTATGTTTAAAAAGAGAAATCATCAAGTTCAATTTTTTTTTTTTTTTCTGTTATTTTTTCAATTTTTTTAATTTTTACCTATAGAAGCAAAAAAACTAACACAACTAAAAAAAAAAAATTGTAACAAAAGCTTACTAAACAATGGAACAAAAGAAAGGAGAAAGGGGATCTATTTTTGAAATGGTTGCAGAGGCTTAGGAATGAAGAAGATGAAGGCCGGCGGTTTATGCATGAAACAGGTTGTCGGCAGTTCGGCCGAGTCTGGTTCGACTGCTGGAGGCAGTGCTTGACGGCGCACGGTTCGGGTTGAGCTTGCAGATCCAATGAAGAGGATAACGCACGATGTGGAGGACGCGTGGAACGACAGTACGGCTGGTGCGTTTTCAACATGCAAATCTGAATCGTTGATATACGGTCTGGTCGGTGTCGGGCCGTCGGATCATGGTGTGGAGGACGACAGTTGGTTCTAACTCACAGGTGGATCAAATGGGTCACGCGACGCGACGTGTTGCGGTGTTGGATGTGGGTTGACAGCGAGGCTAAGCTGAAGGGCGTTGGATTCGGATCTGGGCGTGCCACTGGTTCAGAGTGGGCGAGCAGCGGGTTCAGCGTGGGTGAGCCACAGGTTCTGCTCTGGTATGGTTGCTGTGTGACAGTGGCCTCGAATGGTGGTTATGGAACGGTGGGTTGCGCTGGTTGGTTCGAGTGGGTGTTGGTGGTGATGAAGATGAAGCTTATGGTAGAGGTGGTTGATGGTGGTTTTGGTGGTGAGTTGACTCGGTTATGGTGATGAGAGTGAAGTGGTGGCGTGGGTGTTTGGTTCAAGAGGATGAAGATGAAGTAAGGTTGAAGGTGATGAGAATGAAGATGATGGAATGATGACGATGGAGGTTTGGTTTAATGGTGACTTTGGTGGGATGGAGCTTTGGTTATGGAGGTTGATGGTTATGAGGTAGAAGATGAAGGGGTACTGTTGCAAGCAAGGAGGCTACATGAGTGAAAAAGTAAGGTGAAAGTTTGTGTAAACTGAAAAGTATTAAGCTGAAATGTCCTTTTTGGGTGTGTGGGTTATGAGTTTGTATAGGAAGAGATTATGTTGAGGTGTTTGAGTTAAAATATGATTAAGATTGGTTTATGATGATAAGTTGTGATCTGTTTAGGATGAGTCATGATTTGTTTAGGATGAGTGTTGGAGTTAGTTTAGGATAAGTTTAATGATATATGAGTTATGAGTTGGATAATGAGTTATGGGTTAATGAGTCAATTTGGTTGGATAATGGGTCAATGGGTGAAAGTTGGGTCATTTTCTTTTTTTTTAAACAAAATGTTTGGACAAAATTGAGTGTTTACAGTATCATGACGATATCAAAACCTAACTGTTTATTAAATTTTTTGTCCATTGTTTGATAATTTGATTCTAGATCTCAATTTGGGGAGATAAATTACTTTCTCTATGGATTCTTCAATAATTAAGTAACTCAGATTATAAATATAAGCAATGAAGAGTAATCAAATAAGTGCGAATAAATAAATTAAAGTAAATTGAAAACAAAAGCAATAAATGAAAAGAATGTAATCGAAATTGACAAGTAAATGAATGAAGCATGTAAAGAACTAAGAATTAAACTTGCAAAAAGATAAACTTGATTGAAAAATAATGAAAGTAAGTAAAGGAAAACATATAAAGAAAGCAATAAAGATATCGAAATGAAATAAAAGAAAATAAACTTGACTGAAATGAAGAGAATAGAAGTAAAGGAAATCAAACTTAATTGAATTGAAAATGATGGTTGAAAACTTACAATGTACCCGTCAAATCCTCTTATGTGTGTGGGATGTATAGGAATTTTACAGGTTCAAACCTTTATTACATTGTACAAATTGATATTTATAGACAAAGATCTTAACTACTTGTAATCACCAATGACTACTCATGATAACTTCTTTTGTTCTTAAATTTTCATTGGTCAAATTACCAATAACTACTAAATAATTATCCACTTATCGATATATATATATATATATATTAATACTAACATAGGACCTTCAATATTTATCTTTTGACTGAATAGGAAAATGATAAATACTAACATGATGTCTTTATTTCGATAAGAATCAATCTAATATCCGTATTAGATTTTCAATTCATGAAAACGCTAGTCCTTTTTATAACTATCGACCAAAGGACTGTTGAATTGAGGCAATCATTTGTCAAAGGAATTGCATCTTAAGCTTGCCATATTGGTCATCGAATTGCACTGCATCATCATTTTTATTTAAGTTTGACCAACTCCATAATATGTCAGCCATAAGTTGGTTCCCAACATTCATCTATTCGACCATAGCCATTTTGACCACTCAAGACATGGTTTTATAGCCATGAGAATTTTGAATGCTTTGGCACATTTTATTCTTCTTCAGTCAGTGCCAATGACCAGCTTTATGTCTTTCACCATAAGTTGCAGAATCTAGTGCTACTCCTGGTGAACTCTGCTTCACCATAAGTTGATCTCTCCATTTCCAAAGAGTCAAATAATAATATATGGGCTTAAACCAAATGAATAGATCCACCAATGAGCAGCTCTGCCGATTTGACATTTTTTTTAAGTAATAATTTTTCAAAAACTAATAATTTCATGAATAGATCCTTGTTCAATAATTTCTAAGCCAACTTTTCGATTAAAGGCAATAAAAGTAACATATTGCAATAATTTCATGAAGATGACTGAAGTGATTGGATGGTAGTGGCAGTTTTATCTGTCTGTCAAAAATGAGTTCACCAATTCGATATTGGTGTTAAGAGTCGAATAGTTTCGATCTGCTTCTGTTTATTTTTTAGTAAATCAAATATTAAAGTTGGCTCAAAGTATATGGCCATCTAATAACAAGTCATAGTAAATAGGAATGTTTTGTGGGCAAGGAGAAATACATGAAAAACTTACCCTTGTATGTGCCTTAGTGCTTCCAATTTACTCTATATAAATTACAAAATTAAAATAAATATATGATTTTTTCAAACTATTGGAATGTTGAAGACTTAATCATATTTGACACTCTATAGCAGTATCTTGGCAATAAAGAAATAACTATATAGCCATGATTATTGTGGCACATATTTCAATTTTTTTAACTTCTTTTCTGACCAATCGAGTATAATGCTGGTCAAAAATTGCCAATTAAATGCAATAATTAAAGATAAAGGCGAGAATACATATATGCCTTCGTAATCAATTTTAGTATCAATTTAAAAATTGTTTCCAATTTTATTCTTTATTATATGAAAAATTGTCAAAGGATGAACTCATAAAGAAATTGTGATGCACATTACTCTTATTGACTCCCACCAGACGTACCATTTTGTTTATTAAAAATTTTGACAATTGTTCGACACTTTAATTCCAGATCTTATTTCGGGGAAGAGAATCAATTCTCTCTATGGATTCTTCAATAATTAAGTAACTCATATCACAAATACAAGGAATAAAGAGTAATCAAACAAGTGCGAATAAAGAAATTAAAGTAAAATGAAAATAAAAGCAATAAATGAAAGAAATGTAATCGAAATTGACAAGTAAATGAATGAAAGCATGTAAAGAATTAAGAATTAAACTTACAAAAAGATAAACTTGATTGAAAAATAATGAAAGCAAGTGAAGAAAAAACATGTAAAGAAAGCAATAAATATCTCAAAATGAAATAAAAGAGAATAAATTTGACTGAATTGAAGAAAATGAGATAAAGTAAAGGAAAGTAAACTTGATTGAATTGAAAATGATGGTTGAAAACTTGTAGTGTACTCGTTGAATCCTCTGATGTGTGTAAGATGTATAAGGATTTTATAAGTTCCAACCTTTATTACATTGTACAAGTTAATATTTATAGACAAAGATCTTAATTATTTGTAACCACCAATAGCTACTCATGATAACTTCCTTTTATTCTTAAATCTTCATTGGTCGAATTACCAATAACTACTAAATAACTACCCACTTGTCGATATATATATATATATATATATATATATATATATATATATATATATATATATATATATATATATATGTTGCTATGATAGTTGGAATTTCACAAACTTGACTGAATTGAAGAGAATGAGACAAAGTAAAGGAAAGTAAACTTGATTGAATTAAAAATGATGGTTGAAAACTTGTATTGTACTCGTTGAATCCTCTGATGTGTGTAAGATGTATAGGGATTTTATAAGTTCCAACCTTTATTACATTGTACAAGTTAATATTTATAGACAAAGATCATAATTATTTGTAACCACCAATAGTTACTCATGATAACTTCCCTTTGTTCTCAAATCTTCATTAGTCGAATTACCAATAACTACTAAATAACTACCCACTTGTCGATATATATATATATATATATATATATATATATATATATATATATATATATATATATATATATATATAGGTTGCTATGATAGTTGGAATTTCACTATCCATCAAACCCAGCCATAGTCAAATTGAATCATCCTCTACCTTTTTCATGTTTTTCCTCATTCATATATTTACTTTTTTTATTACATGACAAAATACTTTAAATACTTCATTTTCTTGTTTGTGCTATAATAAGAGTGTTCTGTCCTCTACCCGTGGGGTGGTCACCGGAAAGACCTAAGTTGGTCGTCCGATAGTTCGTTGATGGAAAACAGGGTGGTATACCCGCAGATACACTCCGACCAATCAGTCTTTGAGTCAAAATAGTGATGAAGGTATAGGTAGAGAAAAGTGAACATGCTTGACCTAGGTTGTCAAGCCAGTTTATATAGAGATCTAGATGACTGAATCTTCAGATACCTCCCTTTCACGCCATTTAGAATTATGAACATCATGTCTGATCATTATAGCGCAATGCCGCTAATGATTGTTGGTCATGATTTTTCCAATCGGCCGATGGCCGTTTGTGGATTGTATTAAGCACGTGTTTGTTGAGCCCTTACCTATTCAAGTATTGGCCGATTAGATCTTGCAAAAAGGTCATCAGTCGGGTTGACCCAAAATTTTAGGGGCTTGGCATTCCAAAATAGGCCTAGCTTATGAATGACTGAATGTCAATTGGGCAAAGACGGTCCACAACCCCCCATGTTGATCATCTATAAAGATGGATTAAGCTTATGAGTGACCAGATGTTAATTGGTTAAGGATGGTCCATAGCTCCCCAGCTTGGACAATCAGTGATGATAGCTTGAGCTTGTATTAGTAAAGTTTAGACTTATCTGAGCTTATTGGGCTTTTCACAGTCCCCTAGCTTAGGCAATCACAAGGTGAATGGTCGAGCTTTTTTGAGCTCTTTATAATTTTTAAGCTTCATCCCTGGGTAACCTTTCGAGGTGAGTGGTGAGGTCTTTTGTGCATATATTTTTCTATGACTTAGGTAATTTTCCTAAGAAATCGAGGTTTCTCATGTTACCAAAGTGACTTCAGTACTCAAGAGGGGGGTGAATTGAGTACTAAAAACTTTTTCGCAAACCCTTTTTAATACAAATTTCTCAAAACAGTATATTGAAAGTATAAAGACGATTAAATGCCTTAAGAACAGAAAATAAACAATTAAACAATAATAAATAAATTGTAATAAATAAAGAGATAAAGAGAAGAAAAACAGGCAGGATATTTATCCTGATTCCACCACCAACCACTTGTGGCCTACGTCCAGTCTCTGAAACACAGTTCGAGATTTTTTACTATTCAATACAAGCTTAAAACAGGTGCTTGTAACCTTTACACAACAGGGATACCTCACCCTATTCACTAGAGGATATCTCACCCCCTTTGAAGGATACCTTACCTTCTTTACAATAAGGGATACCTTACCCTTTTACTGAGCTCACCCTCACAATTTTACTAAGAGATACCTCACCCTTTTACAAAGAACCAGAATATAGACGAAGAGAAACTTTCACAAAGAGCAAATATTACAATTTGAAGCGCTAAGAAGCTCTCTTAGGATATCTCGAGGTTTTGACGAAAAGAGCACAAAAAATATGAGAAAAATAAAAATCACATTTTAGCACAAGTAAATAATAATCCAGATCATTGGGCAACCTTCACAAGAGACCCAAGGTCTCTATTTATAGAGCTTTTTGAGAAACTAGCTGTTGGAGCAATTAAATCACATAATGAATGCAAATATGGTCGTTTCTTTCCATTTCAGAATTCATGGGTTATTCGAATACCTTCATGGTTATTCGAAGACCTTCATGGTTATTCGAATACCACTATTTTGTGAAAAACATTTTTGATATATGTTATTCGAATACCATCAGGGTGTATTCGAATACCACTGATTTAAAGACTTACGAAAAATATATCTGAAGGAAGTTATTCGAATACCATCAAGATGTATTCGAATACCTTTGTTTTAAAACTTTGTAAAAACGATTTAGAAGGATGTTATTCGAATACCTCTAAATGGTATTCGAATACCTCTGTTAAAAAATAGCTTTCAACACTTTTAAAGGCTTTCAAAACCATGATTTGAATTTGGGATATTTAATTTAAAATTATTTTCATCTTTTCATGCAAAATTAATGAGATATCCAGGAAGGCTCCGTACAAAAAGATCCTCAGTCCTAAAGCTAATCTTGAGCATATTGGACTTGGTCTCACCATCGTCATCTTTATCATGTTTGTTATCATCGAAACAACTATCAATGACAATTAGCCAATTACATCTCATACTTGTATTTCATAATACTTAGGTTATTAAATATGTTCTGAGATTTCCCCCTTTCAAGCCAAGGTTATATTGGCCTTTAATCTAAGGTCTTTTGACTTTAATTCGAGGTCCTTTTTTTTTTAATTCAAGGTCTTTTTTTTAAAAAAAATCGAGGTCTTTTTTTAAAAAAAAATCGAGGTCTTCCAAGTTGGCCTAGTATTGTATGGGCATTATGGAATTTCCAAAACCTTGAAACTACCGAGCTTTGGATGATCAAAGATTGGGAATCATGGAATTTCCATGACCTTGGATTTTTACCATGATCTTGGAATTACCGTGTTTTGACCGATCATAAGGTGGGTATCATGGATTGACCATGACTTTAGATTTTTTCGAACTCGGCCTTTCTTGGAGGGACATCATGGATTGACCATGACCTCAGACTTTCTTCAGCTGGGCCGTTCTTGTAGGGGCATCATGGATTGACCATGACCATAGACATTCCCAAGCTGGGCCTTTCTTGAATGGGCATTTTGGATTGACCATGACCTCGACCTTTCTGAGCTAGGCCTTTCTTGGAGGAGTATCATGGATTGACCATGATCTCGGACTTTCCTGACCAAGGCCTTTCTTTAAGGGGCATCATGGATTGACCATGACCTCAGTTTTCTCCGAGTTGGGCCATTTATCATCCTAAGTTTTTGGGGCCTTCACCTGAACTTTCTCAGGGTTTTTATCATCCTGAGCTTTTGTGGTCTTCATCTGGACTTTCTTAGAGTTTTTATCATCCCAAGTTTTTTGGGCCTTTACTTGGACTTTCCCAAGAATTTGTTGGGGGTTTAATTTAGTTTGTCTTGATCTTACCATGTGAGTAATTCTAATAACAATATACAACTTAAATAAAACATAACTACATTTTCAAGAAATTGAAATAAACATAGCTAGATTTTTATACCTTGGTAAGCTTAGTAGTATTAACGTGTGATAAGATTGTCCTTTTATGTTATGAGTCTTATTTTATGTGATGAGATTGTCTTACCAATTAATGTACAAGAGTTAGGATGTTGTAATCTTTTTTCTTACTAGGGTTTTTTCCAATGAGTTTTTCCTGGAAGGTTTTAATGAGACGCATCTTAATTCCATTATATTAATAAAGTTATTTCCACTGTTGTCTCCGATAGAATAAATTTTTTAAAAGGCCTAGCTTGGGAAGGTCCAAAGTCATGGTTACACCGTGATGCCATTGAAGACGACCCAGCTCGATAAATTATGAGGTCATGGTTACACCATGTTGCCATTAAAGACGACCCAACTCGATAAATTCTGAGGTCATTGTTACACCGTGATGTCATTGAAGGTGGCCCAACTCCGTAAATTATGAGGCCATTGTTACACTGTGATGTCATTGAAGGTGATCTAGCTGGGTAAATTATGAGGTCATGATTACACCGTGATACCATTGAAGACGGCTTAACTCGGAAAGTCCGAGGTCATGGTCACACTGTGATGCCATTGAAGACGACTTAACTCGGGAAAGTTCAAGGTTATGACTTCACTGTGATCGGCCCAACTCAATAAATTATGAGGACAATCCATAATGCCCTTTGAAAAGAGTTATAGTCAAACTCGAGGTTGGATCAAATCAAAAAATGAAAAGTTTAAGTCAAGTTAAGGATCAGGTCAAGAATTGAGTTATATTCTCTTACGCTAAATAAAATAAAGAATCTATATAATTACTCATTTGAAACCTAACTACGCTAATTAATTAAGGATTTTCTATAAAACGTTTGAACACGTTATCACTCAAGAGAAATACGAGGTTAAAAAAATAACAATGCATAAATCTCAGTGTATTTTTTTCATTTGATGATAGAGAGGCCAGAGATAACCCAATTAATTCACCTCTCAATATGTACTACCAATCTCTTTTATTCAGTCATACATACAGGGCGTCCTGACGTGATTGACTGAATTGATGCTAAGCAAACTGACCAATGACCACGCTTGAACACAAGATAGGGAAAAAAGATGCAGTAGCAATGCCATTAAATAAGTGTTTAATTTTAATGTATTGTAAGTAAGATGTTGAAAATTCGTCCTATCCCGATAACCTATCTTGACCTAGAGTTAATTTAAATTGATTTGTGTTTTAAAAATTTATTTTAGTGTAAATTTTTATTATGTTTAGTTGTATTTTGAGTTGGTCTAATTTAGTTTTATGCTACATAATATTTAAAATTTATATTTTCTAATTAATAATGAATAATAAAATTTCTTGAATTAAATTAATATTTTTTTACATAATTTGATAATATATTTATACTTGATATAATTGGTTTCGAAATATATATTATAAAACATTCTTTAGCTTTAGTTTTGCTTTCTTAAATTATTCACATATCCTTTAGGTATAAGACTAATTTCTTTGGACATTGAGCGCTTTGAGTAGGCCCTCCCTGCAAGTGACATCTCCAAAGCTTGAACCTTCATCCCCCATTTGAAGTGCAGTTCGTTTACTACTACATCTAGTCCCTTTGTTCTATTTCTAAAATTTTATGATATAACTATGTGCTTATGTATAATGTCTAAATTTGTACATTTTATTTAGATATCAAGTTGACTCAATTCTAGTCCAATTATTAATTAGTCGGGACATGATCGATCAGGCCAAGTCCAAGTCAAAAAAATTAGACCAATCAAAATATTAGGGTTGAAGTTAAGTCAAGTCAAATTAAACACGACTCAATACACCCCATAAAGATTCTAACTGTAAGTATAATTATTTATTTTACTAAAAAAAAGAATATATTTTTATGCTATCATTCAATTATATATTTTTAAATTATTAAAAAAATCAACTATTATAAATTTATAATTATTACTTAAAATTTTGAATTTTTTAACAATATTCAACACTATTAAATCATATTATGAAAGCCTTACCAAAAAAATTGATAGTCATAATACATCAAATGTAAACTCTTCAGTCAAATACAAAATGGAATTGAAACAATGATGGATCCAAGAATTTTAGGCAATAGAGACAAACGTTTTTGTGGTCAAAGCAGATACAAGTGAGTCTGAACGGATAATGCTTTCTGTCACCACTGGTATACAAAGATAAAGAAAGGTGAGAAAAAAATTGAATTCTGAGTATATTGGTATCAAATTCATGTAAGTATTGTTAAAAAATAAAAAATAATATTATATAAGTATACTTAGGTATCAAACTACATGAGTATTATTGAAAAATAAAAAATAATACTATATGTGTTTTACTTTTTATTAATATAAATTTACTAATTTATTTATATAATAATAAAAATTATACATATAAAAAAATAAAATATATACATAAGGATTAAAGAAAAATTTTAAAATAGAGTTAGAGGATATATTTCCACTCTCCAACACGAGTCTGAATGAAATAAGATAAATAATTAACTTATATTTTTATATTAAACAAGATATATATTATTTTTTATATTATATTTAATATCATTTATTATATATTTTTTTATCATTTTTTTATTTAATTACATATCTTAAAAAAGATATAAATAGTAATACGTAAGACTAACATTTTTCCAAGACAAATTTTCAAACTCGTCAAGTTTGTGATGTGCTGTGCCCTTTATCTCATCCCCCCTCCTCTACTAGAAAGGTGTTTTATTCACCTATATGAAACACCATACATTTTTGTTAATAGGGTTGAATAGCGAACGTAAAATTAGAATAAATATTGTATATAAATATAAATAAAATATCATTTAAATATCATATTAAGTGTTCACCGAACAACATTTCTCCTCAACTATCAACTGAAGGACGTAGGACGCAGCGTTTCCTTGCGGACTCCATTCATGATGACAACAATTATTACCCTTTCAAAATTCAATTTGATATTAAAAAAAAAAGTCAATTTGAAGCTACCCCACCTCGTGCCGCTGGTCCAATCCAGAATCAGTGTTCTGTACAGTTCCTCTCTTTAACAATGAATGCATGAACATTTTTTAGTTCTTGGCCTTTAAAGAGCATGAAATGAAGCTAGATCGGCGAGTTTGTGAAAAGTTGTTACACATACGGAACGTTAGTTGCACATAATATGTAATTTACATAATTCACTTCAGAAATTTGCGCTATTGATATAATGAATAAAAGAAAGAGAAAAAAAAAAAGAGAAATACATTATGATGGTGAGAGATATGTAAATTTGTGAAAATTAACTATACCTCTTCCTTTTTGGAAAAAGATATTCTTACACTCTTAAAAAATATGTAAGTATTATATACATATTTTTTAAAAGTATATAATTAAATAAAAAAATGATATAAAAAAATAAGTATAATGAATGATATTAGATGAGATGTGAAAAGAGTTATATGTCTTATTTGTAATAAGAATATCGGGATTGTTCTTTTTAAGCATGCAATCGGTATACATATTAGGACTCTATTTAGTTTTTTTTTTTGTACAACCTCTATATTTAATGCATATTTGGTTGAAATTATTTTTTCAATCAAATAATTTAAAAAAAATTGTTATAACAGTATTTTAATATATTTGATAAAATTAACTTAAATTTTTACGCAAAATTTAATGTATTATATATTTTTTT
This sequence comes from Ormosia emarginata, assembly GCA_029884605.1. Lineage (NCBI taxonomy): Eukaryota > Viridiplantae > Streptophyta > Magnoliopsida > Fabales > Fabaceae > Ormosia > Ormosia emarginata. Next base: position 26,937,593 of record JAQQTP010000080.1, on the reverse strand, counting down.
ATAATAATTGAAGCTAAAAGTTTATGATTTTAGATTATAAATTATTCTTTATATTTTGAGATATAAATATTATTTTGACTTTAATCAAATAACATTTTAATCATTTTATATCTATTTTGATAATTTAATGGATAAAAGTGATTCTTTTTTATATCATCTAAACAAAACAGATTAATTTAAAATCGTTTTTCAACTAATATATCCAAATATAAAATTGATTCTATTATAATCAATTATAAAAATATCTTTTATACAATAATCGATTATTGTAATAATTAAATTTTCACAATTAAATTAAAACACTCCCTTAATTTATTTACTACTCCTTTAAGCTTTGGAATATTTGTAGTAGGGATGGAAAATTATTTTTTAAAAATTGATGACATATTATATGAACTTTTTATTTATTTTTCTCTCATGTTTATTTTTGGCTGGACCTACTACATTCCCCTTAATTACTTGTAATACTAATTAATACATTAAATAACTTTAATTAAGTAATCTCATTTTTTTAGTAAACTATCATTTATTCTATTCACTTATTCATTTCCACTTTCAATCAATGACTTGCTTATTAATTCGTAATTATCATATGAATAATATTAATTACATATAATGTATATCTCACTAACTTTTGCAATATAGAACTTTTTTAAGATCACGAAGTATTTTTATATATTTAATTCATTTAAATTACTTAAGAACTAATTCTTATTCGATCGTGAGAACATGAAAGTTATGTGATCTTTTTATAAGAATTACTTTTCTATGATTTGAATTTTAATTCTCATCCTAAGAGTGGATGTAACTTTATCTCTCTCTTGGTGCATGAGTGGCAATATGGAACATTGACAGTGTTTGAGAAAAAAAAAAGTAATTACTTATAATATAAAGTATGTGAATAGTATTGAAAGAAATGTTAAGTGAAAGTAACATCCCTTTTAACATATTAGATATTGATAAGCTTTTTTCCTAATACAAAATTGATTGAGAAGATCATGGATTTATTATGCTAATAACCCGAAAAAGAAATATTAGAGTCCAGCGGAATACGACTGTGACTGAGCCTACTCGCGTTCGTTATGGAAAGTGACATGCGTGTGAAAAATAAGATAGAGTGAACTAACGCAAATACCGTCTTGCATTTAATACACCCCGTCCGCCTACTATGTAACATTAATTAGTATTTTGACTTTTTTCATATAATAAAATATTGTTTAAAGAACTACATATAATGAAAATTTTTATAATATCTTGATAAATTTAGAATTTATAGTGAATTATCAAGTATTTATTAAATATAAAATTTATAATAAATATTAATAAAAATAATTAATAATTAATAAAATATTTAACAATCTATTTTAAATACAAAATCTAAAAAAAAAAAAGATACGTATCATAGAAATTCACGTATATATTGCGAATATATAAAATATGGTCAGCATGTAGTCATGCACCAAACTTTATTGCCTCCCTCTTTACTACTTTATCACCGACCCGTACCTCCTTTTGTCCTGTTTCTGATTTGTTCCCTTTCATTTTTATTTTCATTTTCTCCGTGTCAGCCAGTTCCCATGGAAGGAATCTCAGGCAGCATGCGCAAGGGTTTGAAGAAGTATTGGAGGAGAAGGGGATACCGAAGATTAAATGGATCGGGTGGGCGAAGGAGGAACACGGTGGAGATGGGAGGAAGCACCGGCACCCAGAGGAGGAGGTGGTGGAGGATCAAGTTGTCCCGCAAGACCAAGATCCCCAGAATCCCTTCACCCAAGAAGTTGATGCTGTGGCTGAGGGACGCGTATGTGAAGATGATGCTGCGTTTGGCCAACTCGAGGGTGATGAACATGTGTGCCTATGCGACCGGCTACGGCGGCATGGCCTTGGGTGGGTTCGGGAGGGCCCCACCACCCAAGGAGTACGACGACAAGATGCTCATCCATATGTACAAGTCCTTGATGATGGCGCAGGGACAGACAGTTGGTGCCCCGCGATGCACCACCTATAATGACCTCAGAAATCGCTTGCCCACCACGGTGAGACAAGAATGGTGACCGTGTTTTGAATTAAAAGGCAAGAAAGCGAGCATGACATATCCAGATACCAGTGCTATTTTACCATCCCAATTCCCATGCAAACATGTTGTTCCGGCTAATTTCGAAGCTCTCTTCTGATTTCTGTCTCTTGACAAGTGAAAAATTTACATTTTTTATCTTTCAATTCTCTTCTGTCAATCCCTTTCTCTCCGTTTTTCTTTTTTGATTTCTTTGGGTTTTACTTCTAATTTTTAATGTAATTGCATCAACTACCTCGATTCCTCGCTTGTCAATTAGGCCTAAAGTCTAATTAAAGACGTCAGTATCACGACGATATCAAAACCGAACTGTATATAAATAGTATATAGTATGTACTGTACCCAAATATATATATATATATAGTATTAGTAAATGATATATATAATGGTTGCTGTGATAGCTGGAATTTCACTGTACATCAAACTCAACCACAGTCAAATTGAATCATGCATCATTTTCCTTTTTCATGTTTTTCCTCATTTGTGTATTTTTTTTTTCTATTACAAGACAAAATACTTAAAATACTTCATTTTCATGTTTATGTTATAATAAACTTGTTCCGTCCACTATTCAAGAGGTGGTCGTCAAAGAAATCTAGGTAGATTATCTGACAGTTCGCTGGTTGGAGACGGAGTGGAATACCCGTAGAAGCAATCCGATCAATCAGTCTTGGAGTAAAGATAGTGATGAAGGTATAGGTAGAGAAAAGTGAACATGTTTAATCTAAGTTACTATGCTAGTTTATATAGAGATTTGGAGAACAAACTCTTTAAATACTCTTCGTTCAGGTCATTTAGGATTTTGAACGTTATGTTTGGTTATTATAGAGTGAAGTCGTTAACGACCGTTAGTCATGATGATGCCAAATGACTGATTACTGTTGGTAGATCATATTAAGCACGTGTTTATCGAGTTGTTACTCATTTGAGTATGAGCTGGTCATATCTTGCAGACAAGTCATCAATCGGGTTGACCCATACTTTCATGGGTTTAACGTTCCGAAATGGGCCTAGCTTATGAATGGTCATATGCTAATTGGGTCAAGACGGTCCATAGCCCCCCTCCTAACTTGGTCATCTGTAAAGATGAGCCAAGCATATGAGTGGTCAAATGTCAATTAGGTAAGGACGATCCACAGCCCTCCAACTAGAGTAATCAGTGATGATAGCCTAAGCTTGTATTAGTAATGTTTAAACTTATCCAAGCTGATTCGGTCTTTCACAGCCGCCCGACTTGGGCAATAATAAGGTGAATGATCAAGCTTTAATTTTTCAAGTTCTTCATAATTTTTTAGCTTCATCCTTAGGTAACCTTCCGATGTAAGTGGTGAGATCTTTTTTGCATGTATTTTTTTAGGACTTAGGTAATTTCCCTATGAAATCGAGATTTTTCTTGCTTTTATTTTCCAGTACTTAAGTTATTAAAGATGTTCTAAGATTTCTCCCTTTCAAGCCGAGGTTATATTGGCCTTTAATCCTAAGTTTTTTACATTTGATCCTAAGTTTTTTGCCTTTAATTCGAGGTCCTTTTTTTAAAAAAAATTGTGGTCTTCCAAGCTGGGCTGGTATTGTACGGGCATCATGGAATTTCCATAACTTTGAAACTACCGAGCTTTAGTCGATCAAGGATTGGGCATTATGGAATTTCCATGATCTTGGATTTTTACCATGACCTTGGAATTATCGAGTTTTGACCGATCGTTAAGTGGGCCTTATGGATTAACCATGACCTCGAACTTTCTCGAGTTGGGCCGTTCTTGGAGGGACATCATGGATTGACCATGACCTCAGACATTCCTGAGTTAGGCCTTTCTTGAATGAGAATCATAGATTGACAATGACCTCGACTTTTCCAAGCTGGGCCTTTCTTGTTGGGGCATCATGGATTGACTATGACTTCAGACTTTCTTGAGCTTAGCCGTTCTTGGAGGGACATAATGGATTGACCATGTCCTCGGATTTTTCTGAGATGGGTCTTTCTTGAATGGGTATCATAGATTGACCATGACCTCGATTTTTTTCGAGTTGGACCTTTTATCATCCTGTGTTTTCGAGGCCTTCTCCTGGACTTTCCTAGGATTTTTATCGTCCCGAGTTTTCCGGGTCTTCGTCTAGACTTTCCTAGAGTTTTTATCGTCCCAATTTTTTGGGGCCTTCACTTTGACTTTCCGAAGAATTTGTTGGAGATTTAATTTAGTTTGTCTTGATCCTGTCATGTGAGTAATTATGATAATAATATGTAATTAAAATAAACATAACTATATTTTCAAGTAATTGAAATAAACATAACTAGATTTTCATGCCTCAATAAGCTTGGTTGTATTAAGGTGTGATGAAATTATCTTTTTATGTTATGAGTCTTATTTTATGCAATGAGATTTTCTTCTATGGCTAGTGAGTGCAAAATGAATTATGATAATTAAATATGGTTAGGAATGTTTATTAAATGGTAGACGCAATTTGCAATTAATATGATGAAATATAATTAAATTAAAGTAGTTGTGGTGTGTTTGAAGTGATCCACTACATCATTTTTAAAGTTGCACAAATTTGATTGAAAATGTGTTGAGATTTGCAACTTTCGATATGGTGGGAACCGTTGTACCAGATTCCCACATACGACGCCAGATGCTCCATCCTCTACCCTATAGGTGGTTGTCGGAGAAACCCAAGTCGATCGTCCAGCAATTCGTTGATTGAAGACGAGGTGGAATACCTGCAGAGGTACTTTGACCAATTAGTCTTGGAGTCAAGGTAACGATAAAAGTATAAGTAGATAAAATTGAACATGTCTCACCTAAGCTACCAAGTCGATTTACATAGAGATCTGGATGACTGACTCCCTTGATATTTTTTGTTTAGGCCATTTAGGATTCAGAGCATTATGTGTAGTCATTATGATGCGAAACTGTTAAGGACCGTTGGTCATGATAGCTCCAAACGGGCGATGACCGTTAGTGGATTGTATTAAGCATGTGTTTGTCGAGCCGTTACCTATTTAGGAGGATCAAGATCCTCTCAAATTTTTTTTCTCTTTCAAGTGATTAATTGTAGGAGAGAAAAAGACACAAAGTTATAAAAGAAATTTCACAAGTTTCAACCGGGTCTTACACTTAACTTTTTTTGTGTCTTTCTCTTTTCTACAATTAACTACTCTAGAAAAAAAATTGAGAAGATCACGATCCTCATTTGGGTATAGGCCAATCAGATCTTGTAAATAAGTCGTCAGTTAGGTTAACCCGAACTTTCATGGACTTGACGTTCCGAAATGAGCTTTGGTTATAAACGGTCAAATGTTAATTGAGTCAAGACGATCCACAATCTCTTAATTTAATCATCTGTCAATATGGATTAAACTTATAAATGATTGAATATCAAATAAATTAGGACAGTCTAAAGCTATAGCAAGCCAAATTGAGTTTTTATTTTTAAAATATTCTGGTGTTTATGTAATGTAGTAACTTTCGCATATGGAATATTCTGTGTAATACAAAAAGAAAAACTCTTGATTTCGTACGTCATTCCCGTTCAATATTTTTTAAACCAACAAATTGTCACTAGTCATTTTTCATCATTAGTCAATATTACTTTTATAAATATACATAAAACCTAATCACTTTATATTTATTTAAAAAGTGTATATATTATGAAAATAGTATATTTAGATTTTAATTTATTTTAAATAATATCTTTATCCTTTTTGCTATGAATAATATAAATGTCCGATGCATTGTTGTCCTAAAACACGATAAACGAGCTGTCGTTTATTATATAATGACGCTTATCATTTTAATATTTTCATTGGTATGTAATCTCTTCTTTTTTTTATTTTTTGATGAGTTGCCATTAACAAACAAGCATACATGGACAGGTTTTAATTCTTTTCCATGAATTAGGGTCGGTCGTCCTAATCAAGGCCCAATTCACATTTCAGTTTTTAAATTCTAAAATTAAAAAAAAAAGTTATTAACCTAATCCACTGAATTAACAGGCGGGCAACCGGCGCATACCATAAATTGAGAGAGTCATTTTACATTTTTTACTGGTTAAGAGAACAAAGGGGCAGTTTATTATATATTACTTATGAAGTAGATACATGAACATGTACACGAATATAAGGATACACAAAATTTAAAAATTATAAGACAAGACATATATATATATATATATATATATATATATATATATATTTAATAAAAAATAAAAAATAATTTATTAATATTATTTTTATAAATTTAGATATTTATAATATTTTAATATATGTCATATATACTAATATTTATTACTTAATAAGTCTTTATTAAAAAATATGGAGTATAATTTCTATCGACATATTCTAAAAAATCTCATAAACTAACTTCTTCTAATAAACTAATCATGTATAAGTACATATGCATAAAAAAATTTAACTAGAGAGAATATTAGTATGAGGTAAGCTTCGGTGACAACGAAGTAGACGGCTTGGTACGAGCAGAGATAGCAGGAGTAGATGAAAAAAGTAATGTGTGAAAAGATAAAACTTAAAAGTCTAATAGTGACGTGTGAAAATATAAAACTTAAAATAATGGTATGTGAAAAAAGTGGCTTAAGATGTCAGTCATGTGACGTGTGTGTTGTACGGGTATCTCCATGTATCTTACACGGACACATGTCCGACACGTGAACACGTCTCATAATCGACGTGTCCGTATTTCATAATATATTACTCTTTCAACAGAGCTTGTGAGTTGTGGTTGGAAGGATACTAGAGGATCATGGTCAGCTGTCAAATAGGGGTGTCAAAATAGGTCAAGCTCAATTGGCCGTCCCGAATAGCCCGACAAAATAGACAGATTAAGCTAACAAAATATCAACTCAAAACTTACATGACCCAAATAGGTTGGGCCAACTCACTCTTCTAATACTACATAAGGTTAAATAAGTTGAGTTGAACTAAGAAAATGTTAATCCAAAATTTATATGACCCAAATAGACCAATCCAAAAATGACCTGACTCTAAATAGGCTGGTCCGTTTTGACGCCCTCAAGTGTTAACCTGTGCATCTCCTGCACTTCTTCCTTCATCTTTTCTTTCATTGTTTTTTTAATAATTCATTCCATGTGTTCAATAATAAAACATATTTCTGATCACATGAGATATCGCTTAGCCTCACGCCAAGTTTTAGTTGGCCCGTCCCATGGAACTTTCTGAAGCCATCTTTATGTCGTTAACCATTTTAAACACCGAGTGCTACAGTTCCTCTCGAATTCGGCTGCCACTACCTTCTTTTTATAATAGTATTATTTGTCTATTAAAAATATTTTAATTTTTTTAATTCATTTATAAATTTATTTTACATTTCATAAAAATATTATAATTATATACAGTTTAATTTGATATTTAACTCACATAAATTTATGATATAAATATAATATATGTATTTTGTACTCTACGAATAATATTATTTTTTTTAAAGAAAAAAAAATTTCTTGGGGTGCGAACTCTGGGCTATTACTGACTACCAAAACGCCACAGTTTAGTTGGGCCTTCATCACAAGGCTCTCCTTCTAATCGAGTACCACAGTTTGGCAATTGTGAAGGATTCCCGTTAGAAAATTTCCTTACATTTAAGTATATTCCCAATAGAAAAAGATCAAAGTCATGAATGTAAATTAAATAATTCGTAGACTTACCATTTCTCACTTTCTTAAAAGAAGGATGTTTGCCCAAAAAAATGATCCACGAAACTAAACACACACGACAATTGTGTAGAAATTTACAAAAAAAAAATGACACTAACCTCTAACCAAAACATCTAAGGAGCAATTAGCAAAAAGGTTCATGACCATGTGAGTATGGAAGGATTCTATGGTTTTCACAAATGTGAAGTGAGCACCGATGCTCTAAAAAATGTGACCTTTGAAAATCAATCAACTCAATATAATGTATATTTTATTAGTTTTATTTTTTATATTTTATTATTTTATTACCAATTTACCCTTCAACCCTTATCTCTCCTTCTTCCTCTCCCTTGACCGCTTTCCTTCTTCCACAGCTGAGAGATTCTCCGGCAATTTACCCTTCATCGATCATGATCATCACCTTATGGTGCTGCCATTGAATGTCGACACATATGGGATGCTGTTGCCAAATCCAAACGCTAATGCGTCTTTTGGTGAAAGTGATTAAGCTAGTGAAGCTCCTAACCTCAGAAAAAATACCACAATTCACTTCTCTATGGGTTTTCAGTCATCTCTCTTTGAAACAGTTTATTGGATTTTCTTTGAGTTTTATGCTATTCTACTTCTTGCCGTCATTGGTTTGCTTCATTTCAAACCTCATGCTATGGGAATGAGTATTGCTAAGATGTTTCAAAAAGTGGGTCTCAAGCTCCAAAAAAGGCTTGAGATGACACGAGCTCCAAAAATAACGTTGGTTAAGTTTTCCATCAACTAGGTAAATTTGCAATTTAGGTATTTCATTTTCTTCACCTTCTTAACCGATATTAAGTAAGTAATCTCAACCCTTCAATTTATAATAATTAAATCAATGGCTTTATAAAATGTGAGCATCAATGCTCACTCATCTAATAGTATGTGGAAGGATAATTTTTCCACTGAACCCAACGGCTATTGAATGTGGAAAATGGAATATGAATTACTTATAGGCCAAGCTTGATTAGGTTTTGAAAATGGGTGCTATAGTTTGGAAATTTGGAGGCGAGTCCAAGTCCATGCAGAAAACTAGTGCGTCACTGCCAACGGCTACTTTTAATAACATTAAAAAAAATATTTACGCATAATATATTTTTTTTTCAACCACACATAATATTTTCGTGTAGTTGAAAACCAGCTAAAAAAAGTTTGGGCCTGAGCTATAAACCATTTGGTCAGAATCGGATCGGCTGCTCGACTAGTCTAATTGTGAATCGATTGGTTTGACAGGTTTTGACTTCTAAAATAATTTGACTATTAATTCAATTTTAAATTCAATTTTGAGATTTAACTATAACTCAACAAAAAATTAGAGGATTTTTTATCAAATTATCCTTAACGGTAAAAATATTTATCAAATTGTTATTTTTTTAAAATTATTTATTAAAATGTCACTCTTTCTACCACGTTAAATTTTTTTAAGATTTTTTGTTTCACGTAAAATACGTCAGAACGCTTGATGTTTTTCAAGTGGATACGCCAACCTGTCTAGCGTATACATGTAGGATACGCCAAGTGCTCTGACGTATCCACGCTAGATACGCCAAGCGCTCTGATGTATCCTACGTGACATCCCCACCTCTCCTCTCCCTCCCACAACCATGATTTCATACTCAAGCGACTATATCATATTTTCACACAGTTGTGTGAGCTGTATTCACATAAAAAATAAGTTATTTGACTCTCAAATCATGTTTAGTATGCTTCAGTTAAAAGTCTCGACTCAATTAAATTTAAGGCGAGCTCAAGTTTAGAAAATTAGTCTATGAAATTATCAAGTTAAACTTAACCAAATCCAGCCGGGAGCACCCTTAGCGCATTGCAATGAATTTTAAACTTAAAATTGATGGGCTAGAATACCAGTCAAGCGAGCCTAACAAAATCAATTAACCTTAATAAAATACATAAGCATAACAAAAAAATATGGCACATATACATACAATCATCACAATTAAACAAATGTAATAAAATGTGATACATATACAACAATGAGACGGGCCAAGGTCAGAATATGGTGGTCTGTGAGGGGGATCAGAAGAAGGTCCTGGCTGTGATGGGTGAGGATATGGCGGGTAACCCATATACGGTGGATATGGAAATGACGGTGTAAGGGTAAATATATAACGATACGGTGGGTAAGGGTAAGTAAATGGTGGATATGGTGTAAATGGTGGGTAACCTGTAAACGGTGGATAACCTAGATATGGCGGGTACGATAGAGGTGGTGGTTGAGATGGTGTGTAAGTAGCAGTAGAAGTGGGCGGTAGCTAAGTACTAGACACACCTGAAGAATCAAAGTCCTCTGGAAGTCGTAGTCGTGACCGAGTACTCGCTAACCCTCTTCGTCTATGGCGTGTCCTCTGCTCATCGGAATGCTCAGATGGTCCTAGAATATCATCTACAGGAGGAGCTGGACGAAGGTGATTCAATATGATGCGATCATGCTTCCTCATTGAAGATAAGATGTCCTCCATAGACTGTTGAAGGCTAGTCATACTAAATCCCGAACTAGGGTTCCTGATTGAAGCATGGATATTCTGTGTAATGTCAGCCTAAGATACAGATATAACACATGTCATCATCAATACAAAATACAAAATATACAAAGTGAATAACATAACATATTAGTAAAAAGCTTACCACAAACCCAATGGAGCTTACCACAATGAAAACACCTTAATTTTTTCAAATTTCTTCTTTTTTTATTTTTTATTTATATATTTTTTTTTACAAAATGTCACAGACAAAATTGAGTGTTCAAAATAATAATAAAACTAATAATCAATAATAATAGTAATCAATAATAATAATAATAATAAGTAATAATACTCAATTATTCTAACAATACAAACAAATATACAATACATAATTAATATAAAAACTCAAACACATAAACAATAATTCGACAATGAAACAAATATAAAATACACAATTAATATAAAAACTCAAAAACATAAACAATAATTCTAACAATTAAAATATACATCAATAAATATAACAATAATAATAATATAACGATAAAAATACTTACATATATGATTCTCTTACAAATTACGGTCAAAAGAGAGCTCAGGAGAGAGTTTAGAGAGGTAAAAAATCTAGAGAGAATGTGAAATTTTGAGAAATGGGAGAAGTGGGCGTGGAAGAGAGAGGAGATGGGGTGTTATAAGAATGCCACGTAAGATATGCTAGAACCTTGGCATTTTCTAAGTGGATACGACAAATACACCAAGCGTTCTGGCGTATCCACGTTGCATACGTCAAGCTCTCTGACGTATCTTACGTAGAACAGAAAATCTTAAAAAATTTCAGCCTGACAAAAAGGGTGACATTATAATAAATAATTTCAAAAAAATAATAATTTGGTAAATATTTTTACCACTAAAGGCAGTTTGGTCAAAAATTCCAAAAAATTGTATAAAAACATATCTAAAAATTAAATAAATTTTTTTTATTTTATAATGCATCAAATTTAATTTTTTTTATAATACATAACAAAAAAATATACACTAAAAAAATGAAGTTGGTTATATAGTTGACTAGAAATCTACTAGGATTAGGTTTCATTGAATTAATTTTAAGTGTAACTTATTTGTAAAAATGAGTTTTCATTATATATTATGAATTATAAATTTTAAAATTATTAACATTAAGGAATTTTTCAAAGATTAATTATTTTTTGCTCTTTAATATTAATTATAAATATTACTTAAAAAAACGGTTGAGTAACATACTTCTATAATTTACTTTTTAATTTTTATCAAAGGATAATTAATTATACATGAACAAAATGTGCAGAGCTATTTGATTACGGCTGAATATTTGAAAAAAAAAGTCTAATATGATACTTTACGTATAAAGAATTGATTAAATTTGACCGAAAAATAGAATTAATTAAATAATACATCAATAAGCATGAACTTTTATATGTGTAAAATGTAACATTGCTCTTTACGAAAACTTAATGGGCATAGTGTAGTTCGTCATTCAATTTATGATTTTATCTTTAGAGGTGATTAACTAATTGAGTTTATGGCTACTTCAGTCCCCTGCAACTTGCATATTAGAACATTGTTTGAGAAAAGGCTAAAGTATACAAGTCATCCTTTAATTTATGTTACACTTGTCGTTATGGGCTACATTATTTAGTCAGAATTTTAAGGAAAAAGAAAAAAAGATACCGTCTGTTACCACAAGCCACCAAAATCACCAAAACGTGAAGTACTTTTTTAGTGAAATTCTGAAGTGGTTTTGGATGAGGACATTTTTTTTATTTTATATTATTAATGGGTGTGATGTTAATTTTTTAAATTATTTTTATTTTTTAAAATATATTTTAATAAAATTTTAATAATATTATTAAAAATATAATTTAAATAAGAGATTTAAATTGTTTATAAATTTAATATGATAACCTTTTAATAATATAAAATAAAAATAATATTTTAATCCAAAAATACCTACAAATTTCTTGTGATACGATCTGATACGAATAATAGATACGGATCTGAGGACACGATATGATACACGAATATAAGGATACATCAAATTCAAAAAATAATAAAACACAAACACGATATATATATATATATATATATATATATATATATATATATATATATATATATATATATATATATAAAAAATTTGGATTATGTATATATATAATTACAATTTTTTTAAAAAAATATAATTTATTAATATCATTTCTATAAATTTAAAGATTTATAATATCTTAATATATGTCATATGTGTCAATATTTATTAGTTGCTATCTAGTAAAGCTTTTTAAAAAATATAGAGCATAATTTCTATTGACATTTTTTAAAAAATTTCTTAAAACAATTTTTCTTAATAGAATTAATCATGTACAAATATATAAGAATCTAAAAAAATTAACTAGAGAAAATATCTAAAGATTAATTTTATTTTATTCTATGTAAGTTGTGAACAAGAAAACAATATATACATCATATTAAAAAAATTCTAAGAATGAATTTTTGAGTTATGATAATTTTATATAATTGAGCTTATAAATTATGAATTTATATGAAAATTGTTTTTTTAAATATTAATGAATTGTGTTTATACTATTTAGGTCATGTTTACGCCTTCTCCAAAATGTATCTGAATTGTATCAAATTTATATCGAGAAAAAAAATGTAAAATTAAACACATTCAAATGTACAAGACATATGTCTCCTTATATATCTATGTCTGTGCTTCATATCTAATCCAGAGCATGTGAGTAATGAGTTAAACCCAAACTAAGTGTGTGTTTGGTTTGTAGTTCGACACTACAAATGTACGTTCGGCACTTCCTCGAAAGGGTAGTTTTTCGTTTGGCAATTTCTTGTTTCATTTGTTGCAACACATTTCTCTCTTCTAACTCACGTTTGCAGCAAAGCAAGAAAATCTTGCTTTTGTGTTAAATTTTTGTCCGTTGGAAGAATTGGATGGGGAAATTACCAACTACCTTCACATGCTTCTATCCCTATAGTTCGCCTCTGTTTCATTTGGCCGTTTGTTCTTAGAAGCCACACTGTTGAAAGTTGTAGCGGTGAGGCCAATCCTTCAATCTCAATGTTTCATCATCATCATTTGGGTATTCCTTATTCCTTCTTCAGATCATTTATTTTTTGCCTTTGATTCATGGATTTCAAAAATTTAAGGTAATTTTATGGGTTTTGATTATTATCAATTCTTTCTAACTACAAGCATGTTACTTTCATGGTTTATTGTGGATCTTTCGGAGATACTATCATGCATCAGTTTTGAGATTGAACATGTGCAAACCTGAAACCATTTTTGTGATTCATGGCTGCCTGTGATCTGTTTTAAACCATTTTGAATATCTTGTTGCTGGTTAACTCCTGATTTTGGCGAAAACCAAAGTTCAGTCATCTTTTGTCAAAAGAACTTAAAGTGTATATTGTGCAAGTATTATATGGGTCGATAAACCACATTGGAGGGATTTTGATTTAGAAATATGGGATGTTAGGGACTAGGATCATATGCTTTTGGGATTTATTTGTATCTTGTTTGAGAAAGACATCATGGCATCATGTTTTGATGTTATATGAGGCTAAAATGTTATTTGATGTTAACTTGAGCTACGAAACTCATATTTGAGCATTGTTTTCTGCTTTTGAAAGATTACATTTAAAGCTACCATGCATATAAATTCCAACTCATGACTTGGATTATATGCTTTTGGGATTTATTTGTATCTTGTTTGAGAAAGACATCATGACATCATGTTTTGGGGTTATCTGAGGCTGAAATGTTATTTGATGTTAACTTGAGCTACCAAACTCATATTTGAGCATTGTTTTCTGCATTTGAAAGATGACATGTAAGGATACCATGCATATAAATTCCAGCTCATGACTTTTTTCCCATTGAAACCTGATTTTTGTCAAAGCCAATATTGTTTCTGCATAATCACAGTTTCTGGCAGCATATGTTGTTTTGCTCATAACTTGAGCTACACAATTTAGAATTGTTCACTGTCAGTACCATTTGAAAGCTAATATATAGGGCTTCAATATGTGAAATCCTTGGTTTTTAATCCTAAGCCAATAAATGTCAGTTTGCATATATAGCTAGACCATATTTTTTTTCATCAGTGTTTGATTTTGGAAGGATAAGCTATGATGTTTGATGATCTTCCCTATTGCTGCATAGGAGTTTTATGGTTGCTGATCACATATATGACATTATTAGTAATGTTCCCATTTAATTTTCATCATTTTTGCTTAGTAGTGCTGAATTCCGACATATGGTTATGGCTTTAAGAACTTATTGGGCTTCTTTTATTTTAATAATTCATTTCTGTGTCTTATTCTCCTTTCATTGAATTTTGGATTTGGCACATTGTGATTCTTGTTCATTGGATTTTATTAAGCAACACCAAAGCTTAGTGAAGATAAGGTGAAGCAGTGTGTTGATGTTAGATTAAATGGAGACTACCCTCCAAAGGCATTAGCAAAGGTTATTTGATTATAATCTAAAGATGGAATATTGTATTTTAGTTCAATTATGATATTCCAAAAACATTTGCTTTTCAAAACTTGCTTGCAAACTTTTTATTCTATTCTTAAAAGCTTAAAGGAAAGGAAAATATGTTGTTTTGACTTGTTGGAGTAAAATTGTTATAGTTTTCATTTCATCACCTTATTTATTTTTGTATTTTTGTAAAAGATGGTTGTTGTTGCTGCACTGTGTGCAATATGAAGTTGAGTATCGGCCAAATATGAGCATTGTAATCAAAGCTCTATAGCCACTACTCAATACTCGTTCTGTTCACCCAAAGGAAGCACCGAACCTGTAAATTCCCCATATCCTTCTTCATTCTTTTTTGCAAATTGCATAGTGCGTTCAACGAATTGTCTTTTGTAGCTAGTGTCAATAATTATATACCGTCACCAAGGCATATAAGTCTTTCTTTAAGTATCGTTTGCATTATTATATTTGTAATGCAACTAAGCATTCTACAAAATCAGTGATGCAAGTGGTAAGAGCCAATATCATAGTTTAAGTATTCTTGTTCGGATTCTACAACCCCTATAATTATTCTTCTTTAGTTTGATAGGTGTTGGGATTTTGCACTTGAATATGCATACATGGGGTTGTTTTTGATTAGTGTATTCTTCTTTAGTTTGGTAGCTGCTGGGATTTTGCACTTTGATGCATACATGGGGTTGCTTTTAAAATGAGTATTATTCTTTAGTTTGATAGCTGCACGGATTTTTGCACTTTGATGCATACCTGGGTTTCTTTTGAAATGAGTATTCTTTAGTTTAGTAGCTGTTGGGATTTTAAACTTAGATGCATACATGGGGTTGTTTTTTTGAATTCACACCCATGAATGTTTCTTATTTGATTTGTTGTTATCAGGGAGAGGAAAGTACCCTTCTCAGTTCACGATAGATATTTAAGCGTTCTGGTGATTTCTACGTTCCTGGGATGTATCTTTCAAAAGGTTGCAAGCATGGAGTTGTTGTTTTCAGCTTGTGGTTCTGCTGCTATTTGCTACTGGCTGCTGTGCAGGATAGTATCACTCACCCCACTGAAGGTATATTTTTCCCCCTTTTTTGGTATTCCATGGTTGCTTTGCTTCTCGTTGATGATATACAAGCGTTTTTGGAAGTGGTAGCTATTCTCTTGGGGAGTGCTTTCTGTAATATGTCATGGCATATATTACAAAAGCAATATTCCCAGTATATTAATTTGTTTATGTGTATAATAATCATGCTTCATGTGTCCCTTACAATAATAATATAATATCTAGATTTATTACAGACATTGAGAACCCATTTCTGCAAAAAATGGTACTAACCATAAAGCACTGCTTATGACGTGTTGTGTTAATTTTGTTGGTTCACTTGATGATAGGAAATAGGCCAGATCAAAGTTTGATACTCTTGTACGTTGAGCCTTCCCTTTTGGCATGTATGTTAGTCACCATATGACTAAATAACTCAGTTGTTTTATCACCTTGGTAAATTTGGAGTCATTTTAGACATATTAGTACATAAACATCCTTGTTATTGCATCAATTCAGAATTGTCTTCTAAATAAATTGAATTCAAATATTGGTTCCTATGGGATGAACAAATAAATTCAAATGGTTGTATAGACAAATGAGTGGCGTTTTAACATGAAGACTCACATCACTTCTACTTTCTTTCTCATTAAATATATATTTTTTGCCGACTTCTGAATGGAAATCAATTAACAGGTCCGCTGCCAGAGGAGCTTGGCTATCTTCCAGTCCTGGACAGAATACAAATTGATCAGAACCAAATAACAAGACCTTTACCTGCATCATTAGCAAACCTAAACAAGACAAAGCACGTGTAAGGTTTTTTATGATGAATAAGGATGGTAATGGTCCATCTCCAAATTTAATCATAGTCTCTTCATTAGATATGTATATTATTCGAGATTTAGTTCGAAATTAAATTATTGAGTATATGTTGTTTAATTAGTAGTATATTTATATTTATATTTCAAAATTATATTATATTTTTCTCTATATTTTATTATTTTGTATTTTAAATTAGATGAATTCATTTACCTTGATGTGTTGAAACTTTAGTTACCTTCATTTATTGGATCAACTTATTTACCTTGCTAACATGTATTTAACTACACTAAATGAAATTTCAATTTAAATTACAATATTTTTTGCGTATAATTTATTTTCTTTATTGCAAATTTTTTTATTTATAATTTAACTCTATCACTAAAGTAAAAAAAATAACATTTATATAATGTATTCAACTATGTATAAAATTTAATATTTTGTTATAATTTTTTATTTATAATTTAATTCTACCATTAAAAGTTAAAAAAATTCTAACATGTATATAATTTATTCATGTATACTTAAAAATAATGAAATAAATAAAATGTAATATTAATATTGTAATATAAAATTATATTTCTTTTAATAATTATACATTTAAAAGTAATTTTAATTATTTATATTTAAATAATATTATTTAATCAAACTTATTTTTAAAATAAAAATTTATAAATATAAATTATGATATTATAAATTTATTTTTAATCAAATTAAAATTTATAAACACATTTTTAATTAAACTTACATTCACCAATTACAATTTAAATACACATTAAATAATTGGAGGGGAGAGGATGACAGGCTGGAGCGTGTAGCAAAACCAGGAGTGAGAAGGTGTAGGTAGGGTCTGGGATGTGGAGCACGCATCACAAAGTATAATCATGGAACCACAC
Source organism: Ormosia emarginata (assembly GCA_029884605.1). Lineage (NCBI taxonomy): Eukaryota > Viridiplantae > Streptophyta > Magnoliopsida > Fabales > Fabaceae > Ormosia > Ormosia emarginata. Next base: position 26,920,060 of record JAQQTP010000080.1, on the reverse strand, counting down.
AGCTGGTGACATGCAGGAGCACCGTACATATGCAGTACACCCTCTCAATGAGTTGACATCACATTCACATCTGTGGCTGCAAATCTAATCAAACACCCAACAATATCTATTGGTTTGAATTAATGTTTCAAAAATTGGATCTTAATTAATTAAACTAGTTAAATTGTAAATTGATGATATTTTTATTTGAATTTTTTTATTTATTATAGTTTGATTATAAATTTAAGAATAATTTTAATTTTTTTATATTTTTTAAATATTTTTCTTAATTATGAGATAAATTATATTTTTTTAAAAAAATATATAATAAAATTCTTTTAGAATATTCACAACCGCGAGCATGCAAAAGTTCAGAAACAAATGTCACAAAGCATCAAATAAAATAAGAAATGAGAGCAAAAGAAGGAAAGGATGAGGATACTCGTACACACCGGTACGTCAAGTAATCTGTTTTTTTTTTTTTTTTTTGTAAAAAAAATTATGTCCAAATAATTTTTTAAACCTAAAATTTTTAATTGTACGTTTAGATATATATGTAAATATTATTAATTAAATTTTTTAAGATTTTTTATCTATAATTAATTATTTATGATAAAAAAATATGTAAAAATAAATAATTAAAATTAAATTTTTTATATGTATAATTATCTATAAAAAAAAACTAAGAATAATTCAATTTTTTTGTGTATAAATCTATATATATGTAAATATTATTAATTAAAATTTATAAAAAAATTTATATATACAATTATTTATAACAAAATAGTAAAATCTTACCACTTATTCAAGTTACAAATCATCTATTATAATCGTTAATTTTATTTTGTCACAATCAAACGGTGCTTTTTAATTGCTGTACCTGCGAACTCACCCATAGTGGGTGCATTCCAAACGTCTCTCAATTATAGTGAGTCTAATATACATCGAGGGCGTATAATACATTTTAATTATTTCAGTTATTGATTATGTTAAAAAATACATTAATAGTTGAGATGAAAGACTTGTAACTTGTTACTTTCTTCCATTATTGCAGGTGACTGTCCTATGCCGCCGACAGTTATAGGTCACCGCCTTCCGCTGCCGGCCACCGCCCTTAGCCGCCGACAACATCCGGCCGGCAATCGCCGACAACTCCAACCGACCACCACCGGGAACCTCTGGCCGACAACCGCCGACAATCTCCAGTCAGCCACCGCCAACAAGCCAACCTCCGGACATCTTCCCGCCATCTCCGACTGGCCACTAAAAAAAATTAAAACAAAAAAAATTTACAAAAAAAAACCTACAATAGTAGGTAAATTATAAGGTGTATGATACACCCAAATTCAATAGAGTGCACCATAACACTCACCTATAGTTGTATAGATCGTACAGATCGATCCAACTAAAAAACACGTGACTTGAGTTTTGGGCCAATCTGGTTTGATTCTTGGTTAGAATGATTTTACTCATTGACTTGGTTAAAATTAGGTGATTCGGCGACTCTTCCGACTGAGTTGACCCATGTTGACCCGGGTTTCTTTTTAACTAATTTAAGTTTTATAAAAAACAAATTATAGGATTTGAATATAGTATTTAGAAGACTCATAAAATGAAATGTTTTTTATCATTAAATCACATGTATTATTGATTAATATTCTCAATTTTTTAATTTATATTATTACTTAACCAATTCAAAATTAAAAAATTAGAGTTAAATAATTATTATTGTTAATTTTCTTACATTATTAGTACATTTTATATAATATATTTGTATATAATATATTTTTTTAAATTTTTTTACTTTATCTTAATTTTTTAATTCAATCATTTAATATACAATTAGATCAATGACTCATTGACCCAATCTTTTGACTGAATAAATCTTTAATTTAAGTTATACAACTATACTCCAAAAGCTAAAGCAGAAGAGATAGATCTTGCACATTCCCCCCGCCCGTGGGGGACCTCCCTAATAAAAAGAAGATATTGTTGATGTTATTTTTAGAATCCAACAAAGTGGCAGCATTGAGATCAAAATAACAATCAGAAACATGAAAGCTGTGATTTTGGGTTTGTGGAAGTAATTAGGGCAATTGAGAGGGCAAAGAAGGAAAAAGAAATCTTATATTTAAAATTTGTTACAATTGTTAATTAAAATTTTTAAAAAGTATAAGAGTGTTCATATTTTTGTAGAAAAAAGGAGGAATTGAGATTTTATATTTTTATGAAATAAGATTTCATATTTTTTTTTACTTTATATACCATTGTTTAATTTATAAAATGACAAAATTACCTTTTAATAATTTATCTAACTCTTATTAGTCTAACTCCATCTAACTTAACTTAAATTTAACTTTCATATTTCGTAAGCTGCTTATGAATGAGATGATAGAAACTTTTATTTTATACTATAAAAGTAAAATAATATCATCAAAATTAATAAAATATTATCATGAATTTTGTTATAAAAAAAAAATTAACCCTAAATATGATTTCAAAAATATAAATTCAATATATATATATATATATATATGTATTTTAATTGAACAAATAACAAGACTGAATTCAAAATTAATAGCGGGCACGAAGAATCTATGGAGCCCTGTTGTACATAGTAATGTCGTTTAGCGATAAGCACACACAAAATTCAATTCGCTTAGGCCGAGGAGGTGGAAGAGGAGAAAAAAAGGCTATAAATGTGGGAGATAAAGGATGAAAATTTCCGCAGAAAAACATGATGGCCTCAGCCTCAGGCTGTGCTACAGTTCAGGTGACTCAAAGCCAAAGGTGGTGGTCGGGGGTTACTGTGCTATGGTACATTCAAATCGAATAATCTTTACACATATTTTTTGGATGCACATCCCTTTACATTACACATAAGTGGTCAGAGTATATGTATTTAGATAATAAGGTGGGGATGATATAAAATATATAAATATAAGACGATTTATGTATAAATTTATGCAAGTATCTTTATTTATTCAAACTAACGTTTTAAAAATTAAATTAGAGATTAAACTGTTGAGATTTTCATATCATAATTTGATTGGTTTAATCAATTAAATTTTAAAATATGTGTTTTATCTCAATTAATATATGTATAAGTTCTGTTCTAGATCGATATTCAAGATCGAGTTCAACTAAGAACAACCAGACAATGTGTCACCAGACCCCAAATCCGAATACGATACAACCATGGCAGTTATAACTCAAATAAATTAGGAGTCAATCTCTCAATTTGGAGAGCGATTATCTCAATCATAATCACTCATTAATATTCAATTCAAATGAGGTTTTTCCTCCTATTCTTACTTAACAACTAAGCACAACTCAACTATAAATACTATGTTAAGTCACTTAAGTAATTATCTGGACATTATATACGGCTTAACTTATGTATCAAAATGCTTTTTGCATGTACATTATCCTATGCTCAGCTATAACTGCCGCTATACCAGTAAAAAAACTATCATACCAAATTCACCCAGAACGCTTTCAAGTAATCCTCGTGAACATGTTTTGAAGGTTTCATTGAAGGAAATAAATCACCCAGTTCAGATCCTCCTGTCGATGCTATTGCTTTCCTGACCAAGGATACAAATTCATCATAGCCCTTGGATTTGTTACCAAATGCAGCCTTGGAAACAAAACTTTTTAGAGAGAGAATTCAACTAGTAATCAAGTTTAGAGGGTGCAAAGGAATTTCATCTTCAAACATGTTTATAAATACGATTTTAGTCTCAAATCATGATTTGAGTGGAATTTGTTCTTTCGTTAAATCTCAAACCATAATTTATAAATTATAACCCAAACACACTCAAAGATTGATTGGTGAGGTTGTGGATGACTGAATTAATTATATGAATTTTAGTGTCTCAAATTTTCTAATAATAAAAGAAAAAGATTTACAATAGAAGCTTAATATGAATTTGCATTTTTTGAAATAATATTTAAGATTAATTTTAGTTTATAACAAAAATTATGAAAAAATATAGATTTTTTAATTTTGATAATATTATTTTATTCCCTTAAACTGAAGTTGAAGCTTGTATCATCTCCTTCGCAAGGAGAAGCATAACGCACAAAGTTTGACAGTTATATTCATGTTAGATGGAGTTAGATAGAGTATTAAAAGGTGATTTTTATCAATTTATAAATTGAATATGAGTATATTAGGTAAAAAAACGTGGAATCCTACTTTACAAGATATAGAATTTCATTCCCTTATTTTTTAGAGAAATTTGATTTTATAAATTTGAGAAATAGAATTTGATAAAAGAATGTCATTTCATTTTTCTTATTAACAAACACATGAATTCTATGATTCTAAGATTGAATGTGGAATAACATTTTATTCTTTCATATCAAATATAAGTTTCATTTTCGTTAACGAACTATGTTGTTCCTTTTTCGTTCCAATTTTTTTCAAAATTCATCATATTCATCCACAAATCCGCTAATTAAAAACAAAAAATCTTATTTGGAACTATACATTGTGTTCACAGGAGATTTCACGTCAACAAATTCTATTAACATTTTTAACGGCGTTAGTACGTAGTTAGGACAAATTTGACCGGTCTTAAAAAGATTTAGGATAAAAATGAAATAAAATATAATCGTGACACAAAAATGAATCTTAAAATAAAGTTAAGAGACAAAGTACATTTTTGCCTTCAAAATTTCATGCGTAAATTCACTATGGTCTCGTAGAAAGGGTCTATGATCACTGATGTGGAAGAAAATTTCCGATTAGATGCTTGTAGAGGACAAAACGAAAGCAAAGCAAAGCCAATAAATTTTAAATTAAGGATCAAATAATTTATAAAAGACTTTATATATGTTAAACAATTCATTTTCAGTTGCTTGGAGAACAAATTTCTATGATCTTGAGAATTTTGACTATGTAAACTACAAAAGAAGTCTGTATAAGATCATCTTCTCTATATAGTAAGCAAACAATTCATTTTTATATAGTATTTTTTGAGAATTTTGAGAAAATTACAGTATTATTATGATCTTCATTTTGGAGGACAAATTTCCGATTTGAAGTTTGGAGTGTTAGAAATGTAAGTGTGAGTTAGATGTGGGAGAAGAAGTCTCACATTAGAAAAAAAAATGATCAAGTTGAAGGCTATATAAGTAGAAAAGACCCATAAACCTAATGCCTTAAGGTTTTTGGTTAAACTGTGGTGTCAAGTCCATTTATGTGGTTATTCACTTAGCTTATTGATAGAGATTTCCTTTGTTCTTGGGTTCCCCTATGACCCAATAAGTGGTATCAGAATCGATTATTCGACTTGAATAAGTATTGGTGTAGACGACGGTAAGAATAGACATTGTCCTCAAGTAAAGAAAAACAAAAACGAAACAAAATAAAACAAAAAGACTCAAAACACAAACATGACAATACCGGGTATTGAAAATCATTAAAGACTCAAAACACACAAAATCAAACATGACAATATCGGATATTGAAAATCATTCATATCCTCATAAATTGCTTCACAATCTAATTTTAAAGTATCACACATGAACAATCTATTTATCACATCGTCTCTCACATGTACTCTTATGCAAAAATGACTTTCCAAAACATAAATGAAAGACCAAATTTACTCATAAAGTACAAGCTCAAATATGTTTATAAAAATGCAAATGCACGTCAAACCCACATCCATAGAGTTATTCTTTATCTCTCTCTCCACTAATGTAAACAACACATAATCAAGGATCAAAAGGGACTTTAAAAACTTGTAATATAAGGCCAAAGGTGAGGGTTAAGAAAGAAGTGGTAGGATAAATAAAACAAAAATTGAGGTACACATCATGCACATTCCACAATCCAAGCCTCAAAATTAAGAACAAGTGCAACACAAAGCATAAAAATCCATCACTTTATTTGCATTTTTCTTCTTCTTCTTTCTTTCAACAACTTCCACTCCCAAATTTATTTCTTTACAAAACTTTGGGTGGACTTTCTCTTTTTAACTTTTTCTTCCATTTCTTTTCTTTTATTTTTTTTCCTTTTCAGCTCCTGAAATATTTCATACATACAAAAATAACAAAGGCTTGAATAATAAAATAATATAATATATGTACTCAACAAAAGGTGTGTAAGAGAAGAATTTTTTGTTTTGTTTTTACGGGTATGGGAAAAAGAAAATGTGGGTAAAAGAAAAAAAATAAAGGTCAAACATAAATAAGGCTGCAAAAGGGACCTAAGGATATATTGTGTATACAGGTTGGCTTGAAAGGCTCAAACGGTCCAAAGAATACCCTTATCATTTCCTTAATCATGCATTGCCTAGGATTTCGCCTCAAGGGAGAATCAAACAACTTCTAGATGCAAATCATTCATACACAAATGCATTTCCATAAACTTTCTCTAAATTTGACATGCATTTAAATTCCAAAGTCTATCAAACATAAAGATGGGAAGAACATCCATACACAATTGAAACAATAGAGATAAACATAACTCATGGACTCTCATGTGATATCCCAAGAAAATAAATCTATCCATAATTCAAGCAATTATTGGATATTCGATTCAACACACCGGCATGCACATAATGACTCAAAACTGAATAAGGTGATGATAATAAAAAAAACAAATAAAAACTAATACAAAAAGTAAAATATTAAACAAAGAAACAGAAAAACTCTTTTTGGCGGCCAACAACTATGTACATCTCCCTACAAAGGTTCCGAACTCAAGGAGGCACTTAAGCCAACTCAACATTACCTTCAAAATAAAAATAGAAAAATTTTGCCAGTCAATAAAATAAAGAAATAAGAAAAACAAAAAAAAAACATATCAAAACTGAAAGAATAAAATAGTAAAAAAAAAAAAGAAAATTTGGGTTGCCTCCCAAAAAATACTTGTTTAACATCATTAGCTCGATGTTACTTTTTATTTATGGTGACTTAAAATAGGAGAAATAAGATGGCGTCTTTCTTTTGTCAGATCTTTGCCTCCATACTCGATCAGTGGCCTCAGAATTACCTCCAAAAGCATTTTGAACTTGACCCGAGCTTAATGGTCTTGTCTGCAATGAATAAATGAAAACAAGAGGATCTTTTGCTATTACAGCAATCTTTGAGATATGAGGACATTTCTCCTTTTCATCAATCATCTTGAAAGTGGGGAAGCTAGCATTAATTGATGAAGTGCTCTTATAAACCAAATCATGTTGAGCTTTACCTTAAATGCAATTGATGGGGGCATAGAGATCTGATGTCAGTGCAGATTTGTGAAAAACATTCATAGTTACCTGATCTCCATCAACCCTCAAGATGAGTTCTCCTCTAAGTACATCTATTAATGCTCTTAAAGCGGCTAAGAATAGTCTTCCTAATATCAGATAGATATCATCATTCTCATTTATATCTAAGACCACAAAGTCAATTGGAAAAATAAATTTGTCAACCTTCACTAGCATATCTTCCACAATACCATATGGATGTTTGACAGATTGATCTGCTAATTGAAGGGAGATCATAGTAGGCTTAACCTCTCCAATTCCAAGTTTGTGCATGATAGATAGCGGCATGAGATTAACACTTGACCCAAGATCACAAAGAGTTTTCTCAATGTTCAGCTTACTAATGGTGTAAGAAATGGAGAAACTATCTGGATCTTTCAATTTAGGTGATAATTTTCTCTGAATTATAGCGATGCACTCTTCAGCAAGTACCACAGTCTCATCTTCTTTCAGCTTCCTTTTCTTTGACAACAAATCCTTCATAAATCGGGCATAAGATGACATTTGCTCAAGTGCCTCAACAAAGGAATGTTAATATGCAGCTTCTTAAACACATCTAGGAACTTTGAAAATTGTCTTTCTTCAGTCTCTATGGGAAGGAAAGCCTAGCATACAAAGAATGATCAATAGGTTTTTTATGTTCATGTTCCTTCTTTTTTTTCAGGCACTTCAGTTGCACCTCTTTAGTTTTTTCATCCTCTATAGCATTTTTTTCTTGATTATGACTTTGAGAAGGAGATAGTTCCTTAACTTCATCTTCTTTTGATTAAGGACTAATAACTTTTTCACTCCTTAAGGACATTGTCATACATTGCTCCTTTGCATTAACCACTGTATCACTAGGTAAGGTGCTTAGAAGTCTCTCTGAGAGTTGTTTTGCTATCTGACCCACTTGATGCTCTAGATTTCGAATTGCTGGTCATTGATTCTGAAAACTAGCTCTTGTTTCCTCCATAAAAGTGCTAGTGCTAAGAACAAGTTTCTCGACAATACCTTCAAGTTTTGACAGCGTATCCTGTAGAGGTTGAGAAAATGAAGACAATTAAGGTTGATGCAGTGGAGGTGGTGGTGGTCTCAGCTCATTCTAATTGATCCATGAAAAGTTTAGATGATTCATTCACCCTGAATTGTATGTATTTGAATAGGGATTACCTTGAGACCTTGCATGATTACCCATGTAATTTACCTGTTCTTGAGGAATGACACCCATGTTGCTTTTTTCACATTCACCATTAGCATTGTTACCTCCACAGAAATCACAAGTTAGAGCCTGATGGTTGATTGAATTCACCTGTAGATTCCCAACTTGCTTAGTAAGGATGACTAACTGTTGTGTCATACTTTTATTCTGAGCAAGTAAGGCATCAAGAGTACCAAACTCCATAACTCCCTGTTTGACTGGAGATCTTCCACTAAGCAACTGATATTTATTGGTAGCCATAGTCTCAAACAATTCCTGAGCTTCCTCAAGAGTCTTAGTGTTCAAAGATCCACCTGTAGATGCATCCACCATAAGTCTTGTGGAACGATTCAAATCATTATAAAAGATTTGCACCTGTTGCCAAATCTCAAAAGCATAGTGTGGACATTTTCTCAGAAGCTCCTTAAATCTTTCCCATGCTTTATAGAGAGATTCTCCCAGACTTTGAGTAAAGCAATCAATCTCACTCCTTATCTTCATAAACATTGATGGAGGAAAATACCGAGTGAGGAACTTACTAAGTAGATCATCCCAAGTGGAGATGCTTTCTTGAGGCTAGGCTTGTAGCCAGCTCTTGGCTTTATCTCTCAAAGAAAATGGGAACAGTCGCACTCGAATGACATCATCACTAGCTCTATTGTATTTAATAGTATCACAAACTTGCAAGAAGTTAGCAATGTGTAAGTTTGGATCTTCTGTCTGACCTCCCCTAAACTGATTCAGCTACACCAACTATAGAAGAGCTGGTTTAATTTCAAAATTATTAGCCTGGATAGGAGGATGCACAATACTGGTTGAAACATTTTCAGCAGATGGAGTTGCATAGTCAGCCAAAGTGAGTTTTTGTACTCCATTAGTGTTCTCAGCCATCTTTTCTTCAATTCTTTTTTCTTCTATGATTACTTTTTTGATTGCTCTTTCTATTCTCGTTATCTTTGGGTAAAAAAGTAATATTTTTGACTCCAAAGAACCTTGCATAAACAAGCAAACAAGCAAACTAGAGTGAAGTAAAGAAGAGAAAACAAAAATAAAAATAAATGACTAATAAAAATAAACAAAGAAAACAAAAAATAGAAATAAATTAAAAAGAAAATTAAATAAAGAAAAAGAAAATTAAATAAGAAAGATAATTATCTATAAAAAAAATGAATAAAATAAAACAAATTTAAATTAAAACTAAACAACTAAAATTAAAAATAAACAAACAAAAAATAAATGCCTAAATTAGTGTTCTTTTAACTACTACTTAATATTGACAATTAATAATTTCCGGCAATAGCGCAAAAAACTTGATGTGTAAATCGGCAAGTGTACCGAATCACAACAAGTAATAAAGTAGTTAAAAAAGTATTATCCCACGAGAATTATATTGTCAATTACTAATTTCGTTAAACTAATACTATTTAGACTTCACAAAAGGAGAGAGTTGACAAAAGCAAGAATAAAAACAATTAAAGAAAAATAATTAAAATTAAACAAAGTAAATTAAAACAATTTAGCAAGGGTTAAAAACAATGATAGGAAAGTGTTAGGGTTCAGACTTCACTTGAACTCTTTAAATGTACATTCAAATATTAGTTTAATTATGTTCTATTTCAATGATTTATGGTCAATTTTTAAAATTAATTAATACTCAAACCCTTGATATATCAATCATTTTACACTATTTAGAATTAACTAATCCCTTAATCTAACCTCAAATAGAAAGACATTATTAAGAACGAGAGAATTAAAAGAAAGATCACATAACTCACAACGTCTATTTTTAGCAATTACAGAAATTATAGTGTTTATCATATGTTCTAGGTTCATGCAATTTTTTTCAAATTATACATCAACCCAAAAGATCATTCCTAAATTGATCATGTTTAGAAAAACATTAAGAATAGAGATAAACACGTAAATCATGAAATAGAAACATAAATTAAACCCATAAAAGAAGTTACATTATCAAAGTTTAATATCCATCATCCCCCTAATAAAAGAGGTTTAGTTACATATGAAAAAAGAAGACACAAAGGAAAGAATATGACAAACTCTATTGTAGAAAGGTGAAAATGTTGAAGAAAATTCTTAATCTTCAAGCTTAATTGCGCCCACACCACAATAGGGTTTGTGCTTCTTGACGGTTGCTACGTTCTGTCCAAGCGTGTGAGCGTGTGTTTAATTTGGCGTAAATTTTCTATTTATAAGGAATTAACGTGTTTTGTTACGCATTCAGCACTCAAGAGCTAACTTCCAGCGCCTAAGCACTAATTGAAATTTTCCTGCACACAACGCGCGCTCAAGCGCTGATGGAGCACTGGGCTTCTGAATGGATTTTCTTCATTTTTTCTGCTCTTCAAATGTCTAGTATTTTATATATGCAATTACTTAAAAAAAATACATAAAACACGTAATAAGAACACAATTGAAAATAATAAAAATAAAATAAACTTAAGGACAAAATTCAATTAAATAGATTAAAGGATAATGAAAAACTCAGAATTTGAATCATAAAAATATGAATTTTTAAAGGTTCATCATCCGATCTGGAGGAGATGAAGGCTCTTGAATGCGAGTTGAGCTCTCTTGGTGACACCGTCAAGTACTTGAAAGGCTTCCGCTTGAAGGAGAGTGACCATGTGTGTAAGACTCACACTCAAAGGGAGAAATGTTAGAAATAGAAGTGTGAGTTAGATGTGGGAGAAAAAGTTCTACATTGAAAAAAAATGAACAAGTTAAATATTATATAAGTATAAAAAATTTATAGACTTAATATCTTAAGGTTTTTAGTTAAAATGTAGTGTCAAATCTATTTATGTGGTTATTCATTTAATCTATTTTAAGTTAAAAATGACAAATGATTTTTAAAAGACTTTATAAATGCTACACAATTCCATATCAAGTAAATTGTGTAATCTCTTAGGCTCTCCCTTCTTTTATTATAATTTAGGATTAAAAAGAAAGGCAGTTTTTTAAATTAAAAAATCATTATTTATGTGAGTTGTGAAGGCATAAAACTGATAAGCAATCCCATATAAAGCATGTTATGCTTTTCGTGTTTTTTTTTTGGAAAATAATATTTTTATATTATTTTTTATCACATTTTTAATAGTTATAATTAAATAAAAAAATAATATAATTAATAATATAAAAATAGTATAAAAAATTATATAAAAAAAAATTATGCTTGTTTTTCTTCGATAAAAAAGTACCCAAAACGTAAGCATGCATCATACAATAAGAAAGGGTTAATATATTTGGACCCGAAAAGGGATTTACAGACCTCAAAGGCATTGAATCTTCCCCATCCATTTTTCTTTTTCCTTCTCACTCTCACTTTTTCTCTCAACGATCAAGGCCTCTCCCTTGATTTACGTGTGTTTGTGATGTTCTTGCTCATTGCAAGAAAGTGAAGAAACGTTACCCATACGAAAATATATCATTTAACAGTAATAGCATATATAAATGTAAAAGAGAATGTCAGATCAGATAAAAAATGTAAAAGTGAAGAGTTGTGATATATTTAAACATTTAAATTATGACATGATATTTTATTCATATTTACATATAATATATCTATTCTAATTTTATATATTATATATAACAATATTTAATTACACTCATGTTAGACATAATATCTCACACATGTTTTATATTGGGATGTATAAAAAATATTTTCTAAAAGAAAATGCCCTCTATTTATGTTTATCTAAATGGACGTGTTAGATGTATAATATTTTTTTGTTAATTAATTAATTATTGGTTTTTGTATGAAATTTTTTCTTAAATCAATTCAGTTATATATATATATATATATATATATATATATATATATATATATATATATATATATATATATAATATATAAAGATTAAGACATGTTCTCATATCTTTAAAGTGTGAGACTAATTTAAGTGATAAAGTTCTAGTCACAAAGTGATTTTAGTGTGATTCGAACCCTTCGCAAGCAAAGTCCACTCATACATAAATCTCATCAATTATGAAAATGCATTAAAAACAAGATAACTTATGATTTATGAATTGTGTGGACAAATAAAAGAAAATAGAGCATCAAGAGATACTATGCATCTTGCAGGTAATTTTTTTTGGTGAGGATAAAAGTTTAAGTTTTGATGATGTCATTTATGAGGTAGGCCTAGTCGTATATATCTTTAAAAGAAATTAATCTTACACTTAAAAATATAAAAAAAAATCTTAAAAAAGTATAAGCATAATAAAGTGTATAGTGTTAAAATATGAGTAAAGTAAAATGTAAAATCTCAGAGTTAATGAGATTAATCTAAATTAAAAGCTCTAAAGAAAACGTATACTTTATCTTATTTTTATACTAACTCTTGGTATTATATTACAATCTGGGTACTATTTTATACTGACTCTATATAACAGAAAATCATCATAGAAGATTTATTTTTTAAAATCAAATTGTATTTTTTTTATATAATAACAGTATAAAAGTTTAAATTTCCTATACGTTATTAAACCTCCTATTACTAGTCCCTCCTGTTTAATAAATCATATATTTTAGCTATGATTTAGTTTGATTTAATTTGAATTTATTTTTTGTTATCTTTAATTGTTTTTATCTCTTTTATTTTTATTTTATATTATCATTATCTTATGTAATTTATTTGCTTAAATAATAAATATATACTTCGGTATGACTCTATTGAGTTCAATTGACCTCTATTCAAAAGGTTTTCATAGTATCAGAACTTATTATTTGTCTCTTTATAGGCTGCAAGTGTACGGATCGAACAAGTAATACAGCTTAAGAGTAGGATATCGTTCCCACGAGAATTATAAAACTTTTAATACTAAATATTAACTAATAGCTTAAGTATTTCTATTCAAAAATATAAAAATAGGGAAAAGTGCATTTAAACTAATCTAAAGACTGAAAAGTAATAAATGAAAATTAAAGATAATGGATAGAGTTTAATGAATCATTCTTCACCTCCTACTTCAATTAATAACATGCAATCCTCTAAATCAATATTTATGAATGAGTTAAGTTAGTTTGAGAATCTACTTTAGTTAAAAGCCTATGTTTAGGTCAATCTATCATGCTTCATTTACCTAATTTATTATGTTTCCATGAGAACTAATACAAACTCCACTCATTAAGGTTTATTCTCAAACACTTAATATGTATGGTTAAGAGGTATATTTCTATCTTATTAGCAAATTAACTCATCTAAACCAATTGAATGAAATCGAACATGAATCAACCATACACATGATCTCAAATCAAAATTCCTATGTCTAAGTTCATCAAATTTTAACAAATAACTTAAAAGTTGGCTAAACTATAAAGAGTATTAAGATCCATATGATTGAATAAAACCAAACATCAATATGAACTCAAAGAAGTACAAAATCATCAATATTCATACAAGGATTCAAAGTAATACCTAAATACAACTTAGCTATTAATTAAACATGAAAATATACATAAAAAAAGCCATGTTCATGATACAAGGAATAGAAAGAAGTAAAGGGAAAAGGAAGGAAGCTTATATATATGATCTTTGGTGCTTAAATCTCATTCCATGAAGAAGATAACCTCCAACCATGGCTCCCCTAGCCTCCTCTCAGCCTCAAACATAAAAACCTAGCACTTGCTGCTCTAAACTAAAAAGCTCTCTTATAAAAATATAATAAAACGGTATTTATAAGTTTAGAAAACAGAGTCATGCTGCGGTGTTTCACACATCACGCCAAGACGCGTGTATAATTTAGGTCACCACACTGCGGCATTAAATCCTTTGCGCCGCGCCATTCACATGTCTGTGCCGCAACGTGAGTTACTGAACTTCACGCTTGACTTTCACTTGTGCTTTCTCATCCAATTTTGGTCCAAAACTTTCACCAATCTACTTGTTTGCAGCTCTTCCTGCAACAGAGAAATCTCCAAGTTAATAAAAATTACAAATTGATAACAATGTATTTTATTCATTTTATAATCCTCCCACTAGGCTTTTAAAGGTTCAATTTGGCTTAATTAAGTTGATTTTGTCATATTTTATGAAATTAAGCTTAATTGGATCATTGAAAAAATTATTACTTGAATTATCATTAATATTGAGTGATTGCATTCTTAAGTAAAGTGGCCACAATTTGAGTTACAATTATATGATTAATGTAATTCTGGTCTTGTTGGAAAGTTTAGATAAATCTCTAATAACTATTCGCTTGATAGCAAAAGCCACATTGATAACAATATATTTCATTCATTGTAAAATCTTCTTACTTGGTTTTTTCAGTAAACTGGCTATAATTTGAGGTTCAAATATTCGATGGATGTGATTTTGGTCTTGTTTTAAAGCTAAGACATATTTCTACAACTTTCATGAAGGCCTCAAGACCAGATACACATGTTTGGATAACTCAAATTGGAGTTGAAGCAAAATCTAGAGTTTTGAACCTGACAGCTTAACCTCAATGCACTCATTAGGCTATATCTCAGGTTATAAGAGTTCAACAATTCTAAAATTTTAACAGTGGAAGGTTAAGACTCATATCTACAACTTTCATGAAGAGCACAAAATTTAGTTCAGATTCCTTGAAGGTGATATTGGGTTTGGAAGTCAGAACAGAGGTGCTGAAGTTGGATCTGACCCATGAGCAGTAATTAGGTCATATCTCGAGCTGTGGTTGGTGGATTTGGCTAAACTCGATGTCTATGGAAAGTTGAGACAATTTTCTAGAATTTTTGTGAAGACCAATTGGCTCAAAAATGACGCATGCCATGAGTTTAGAAGGGAAACATTTTAGAGACAAGAATCCACTCATCAAACAACTATTTTGGCATTTTGTTCTCATCATCCATCATCTCTTTTGACATTTTGAACTCTTCTAACTCTATAAAATGAGGCAAAGGCTGATCATTTAAGGGTGTTAACTTAGCTTAGAGTTTACTTTCATGTTTGTATGTTAATTGTTACCTTTGTGTAGTTTTCTATTGTTCTTAATTGAAGTTATGTTCATCATCTTCTTCTTCTCTCTTTCTTTCTTCTTGTCTATGAGTAACTAAATCTTCATCTTGCTTGGGTGAAAGAGTGAAGCTCTTGGTAATGAAATAAAGTTAGATTATTCTACTTCTTGTGTTTGAATGATATATTTTTATGTGATCTTTATACGTATTGTATATTGTTTCCGATTAATTTAGAAACTCTTCTTGTATAATGAATATCTTGATTCATTGTAGACAAGACGTTGACACAGTGGATGCTTGAGACCATTTATAAGTATTGGTAGATAATTATTGAAACCATAATATGATTACATGTATAATCCTAATTAAACTTTGAATATTAAATCTTCCGATTAGAACCTTCATTATGTATGATTTCAATTGAGTTATAAAAAGAAATAATATTGTCTTTAATTTATTACCAAGAGTGGATCTCCTAACCCAAGCAAATCTTTTTCATTTGTGAACAACTTATATCATCTTTAGTATTGTAACAAATTTTCTCCTTACCTCAAATAATTTTCTCTTCATCAATTCCCTGTGGATCGACCTCGGACTCCCGAGAATTTACTACTTGAAACAACCTGTACTTAGGTTTGAAACTTATAATTATCCCATCACAAATCCACTTAATCAATTGAAGAGTATGCATAATTTACTCAAGATCATATAGGAAGATATCCAAATTGAATTTGACAAATATAAGCTTGAAATCTTCCATATATGCTTAATAATAAGGACTTAAACAATCAACAAAGCACATATATAGAGTATAAATAACTACATTCCATAGAGATATCACTTATTATGATTAATGTCCTAACTCTAGGATGACAAACACTTCCTCTACTTTCACCATCTTCTGCGCCTATACAATAGATTGCTGCTCCTATTGCACCTGAAAACTCAGTGACACGTTTGGATCCACCAATCCTAACTACTTCCATTGGTACTGGTTTAATAAACTTGTCCACTCATGGTTAACAAATGTCTTACGAAGGATATTTTAACATCTAATGACATACCCACCACCAGAATCTTTGGTGACTTTAATCATGGAGAAACTACAATGCCCCTCGGCCTTAGTGACTTTATCAAAAACACTCAAATGCTTTTTCCTATAATCTCCTCCCCTTAGATGTGTATGTCACTTGGCAAGATGTTTGATCACTAGCGTATATGCATTCATCTTTTTTAAGACCATCCAGGTTTGGCTTGGTTGACACTCTAATCTTTTGGGTCCATTATTTTTCAAGATCCAAACTTGTCCTTTATGTAACGTCTAATTTGAAGAGAATGGTAGAACATATATCTTATCTAGAATTTAATTTGATTTAATTTGAATTTATTTATTGTTATCTTTAATTATTTTTATCTCATTTTATTCTTATCTTATCTTATATTATCTATTTACTTATACAATAAACACTTTTACCAAATTCTATTGAGTTCAACTAATCTTTATTCAAAACGTCTTCACTAATAATTTAAACTTGTGCAAATAATTTTAAAATTAAATCACTACTTTAACCTTAGTTTCGTTTTTGGCTCTCACAAAATCGGTTTTAGGATGGCATAATATTTATTATTGTCCTGATGTGCAATTTTTGCCCTTCTAATGTTTTTGCTAACAGTATTAGCCCTTTTAGTTAAGAAAAGAAAAGAGCTATGATGTGTACGATAGGAAGTTAATATGTTTTATCTTTTTAAATCCTAAATACATCATTTTCCATTTCCGGGCTTCAGGGCTGAGGCAAGTCCATTTCTATTATATTCTACTTAGCAATGTTTTTGCATTGTTCCCGTCACACAAAATCACAGATAGATACTTTACATTGAACTTTAAATATGGTTACTGTTGTGTGATAGGGAAGTTAAAAAAATATTCTGGAGATCTATTTTAATAGACTTATATAGGAATTATATTAGTAAATTTGACATTACATCTAAGTACAATTTTAATACATTAAGTTTAAAGGTAACTTCTTTATTCACACTTATTTAATATTTACACTTAAATTTTTAATAATTTTCTCTTCAAATGTGAATTTGTGAATCGTTAATACTCTCCTTCGCACATAAACCTTTTTCGAATATTTATAATCTCAGCACTAGTCTTTACCCTCTAGTGTTTAATTGTTCCGTTTTGATTTTTAATAACAATGCGGAGAGCCACATTAAAATATGATTTATATAGTAAATTTTTCGTATCTATTACTATTATAATCAATTATCTATTATCTATTATTATTATAATGGCAATTATCATCTTTGGTATCCAACTTTTATTATTTTTAAAAACATATTTAAAATAAATTAAACAATTAAAATATAACTTTAAAAATGTTAGAATCTTTTACTTATACTTCTGTATGTATTTTTTTAAAAAAATTGTTCCTACTTGTTATGCTATTAAATTTATATGGAATTACATCAAACTTATATATATAAATTAATGAATTTGATTTTAATATATTATCAGTATAAAATTTTTTATATTATAAACCAATCATACAAATCATAAAAATTTTTTAAAATAATTATTATAAGAATCAAATATTTTTAATAATATGATAATTTATGATTGAATAATAATATAAAAAAATTTATATTAATCATGTATTAAAATTAAATCCTAAAATAATTATATAAAAATTAATTTAATGATGCAGCCATAAAAGATAATTTAATGACTATATAAGAAAAACAATACGCCATGATAAATTTGGATTTATTCTAAAGCTTTTTCATTGGCGAAAAAAGGAACACAAATCACAAGTTGTTTGTGTGTGATATTTTGCTTTCAACGTATTTATGGCTCTGCCATAAATATCAAGTGATTTAATGGATACAAAAAAGAATATTTGATAATATTAAAAGACTAAAATATAAGTTTATAAATTAATAAATATGACACAATCAATCACATTTGGAGGTGAAGAAAGTAAATATAAATTAGAGAAATATATTTGGAATGAAGAAAATAAATTGAAAGTTAATCAATAAATAACATTAATTCAATGAGGCAGGATCAACTTACACTAGTGTAAGTCTTTTTTGACTTACATTCATTTTCAACTGTTAGATTCACTTTTATCTAATGGTTATTTTTAACGAAATAATCTCAATAATTAGATGAAAGTGAATCTAACGGTTAAAAAGGAGTGTAAGTCAAAAAAGATTTACACTGGTATAAACCAATCCCCCCTCTAATTCAATAATTGAATGACCTTATACTCAAATCTTTTAAAAAATTTCTTTGTCGTTTGAAATAAATTACCATGCTCAGCAACATTCTATGAAAGACTTTGTAAATAATCAAATCTATATTCCTTTTACGTTAGAGACTTTGTTAATCCAAATTCTAATATAAAGTCATGAACGTGATTAACATTCCATCATGAAAATTTGTAATAATTTACTTTCAGTAATAAGACTAACCAATATCAGGTGCACATTGTTATTTTACAATATGGGGTAAAAAAAATTTGGTCAAATACTTATCTTTGTTGTTAGAAAATTTATTTGCATTTTAAGTATACCCGATGTAATTTAAGATACCAAAAATGACTTAAGAGCAAACGATCTTCCAAAAGACTTGACATAAAAAAATGACTAAGTTTATACGTGTTTGTGTTATATTTGAAGAAATTTTCTTTGCCAAATTTTAAAAAACATCATCTTTACCCGAAGATGTAAAAGAGATTTATTTTAGTGAGAAATTAATATTTTTTTAAGCTACAAATTTTTGACAAAAGTGAATATGTAGAACTTAAAGAAAAAAAATAAAAACAGCTGAGTTAGTGTTCCCAAACAGCAAGGTTTCTTCCTCTTTCAAACACAACTCACAAAATTATTTAATTAGAGGTAGACATCTATGCAACTAGATTTAGACTACTTCGAAAGTATCGTGAATTAAACTCAATATCTACCAAAGAAAGGAAACCATGATATTAAATGATCCACATCATTTTGTGTATGTGAGTTATAGGTTATCAAAATCAGTATATACAAATCTTAATAGCTTAGTACAATTTAAAAATGCATATAATGATAAGTTGAATCACATATAACACCATAGTAGATTAACATGCTTTAGCAATCAGGGGACTCAATACAGTAACATATTTAATTTCCTTTTTCTCAAAGTGTATAAATAGTCTAATAGTTAGTCCTAACATTACACAATATAAAGTACATTTTTTGTACCAAAATACCAGTACAAATATTTTATTAACTACAATTTAAATGAAAATCATGAACTTTTCAATATAAGAAATTAAAATTATACCAAACTTTGACTAACAAATTCTTCATTAAAAGTCCCTCATATTCAATTACCAACACTCTTGGGATTGCAAAAATATTACTTTTACATAGTTTGATAAGCTTACGATGATGCAGGGCCTACTTGAAATAATTTTAAAATGACAAACCTTTGACATGATCATATTTAGATCCCGCTTATATACATACTTGCACAAACATGTTAAAAGGTATAAATTAACATAAAAGAATAAATCTATAATAATAATTTTTTTAAAAAAAAAGTTAATAAACTCACTAAAACTTGATTCAATATAATAATTTTTCAACTATTGCTTATCTTGCTGAATCAATAAAAATATGATGTATATATCACAGTAATCATTTGAAACCATATTGTTCAAAATAAACCAAGTCTTCATACGAAGACCATAAAACATGGAATACCCTATACTTGAGTTGTTCATACAAATGCAGCATAGAAGCTAAATAATCAAAAAAAATTCCCAAAAAACAACAAAACAACAATTAAAAGTTGTTCAGATTGCAGTAAGGTTGTATACAAAATTCTAAAAACATTAAACAGTCCATACAAAAGTAGCTTATAAACTAAATAACAAAAAATGTCTCAAAAAGTTAACAAAACAGCAAATAGATGGATGCTTCAAATCATTCTTTATCAATCTTGACTTAAGCTTGGAAGATGACATTTTTAGAAACTTCATATCCAGTCCCCTCATCAGAAGACCTCTTAGCATGTGTAAGCTTAACTTTAGAGCAATCGGGCTAAGAATCCAAGCAATTTTCACTATCACAAAATTGTTATTAAGTCTTTCATGGATAAAAGACACAAAACATCATATAAAGAAAAAATGAACCTAACTGATAAGCCACATTGGCATTAAATAAAGAGGAAATACCTAAGCTATTCTAGATTGAACTTCAGGAATTTCAGAACTCAAGTTAATCTCATAAACAGACAATCCAGAAGTTAGAACAACCTACATAGTCCGTGAAAAATCAAAAATCAACATCCAAAAAATAATTTGGACTAACTCACATGTTAAAATATAGACTTATGAATTTAAACCTTTTTTGGAGTAAAGATAGATGCTGCTAGTTAGAATTGTTTGATAACAACAAGATCATCACAAATACGCCTGACCTTAAAAGAAGGTTCAAACTGGTTAGAAGTAGTAAACTTAATCTCCAGTTTAAAAAGAAATGACTTTTCCATCTACATATCAAATTTAGAAGGATAAGTAGAGTTTGGTCAAGATTGCATTAGACATTAAAATGCATATTAAATCAAATTTAAGTAAAGAAAATAACAACTGAATACAATATAAACTTTTTTAAATTCTAATAAGCTATCTTATTGAAGTGATCAATTATCTCAAAGCAAGATCTTTTCAAAAGATAGGTAGCATATCGGTCAAAGATAACAAAGGTTGTAAAATCAGTGTAATCAATAACCCTTAGCTTAATACTATACCTAAATAGCAAAATATTTTTTTCAAAAATAAAGTCAAAATTAATAAAGGTATAAATAACAGTTATAAAAATAGTTAAAATAGAAGCACCAAAAATCTCAATTATGGATTAAAAATTAAACCTTGGAACACCATTAGCAACATGAGTATAGCAGCCATAACAATAATACATGCCAAAATCAGCAGTAACTTTCCTTATTGCACTTGCATGCAATATACCACAAATCAGAACCATTGATAATATGTTGACTGTTGTAAGAATAATACAAAACTCTTGCTAAATATCAGCAAAACAGAACCATCAAGATACAACTTAACATGTTTAAAAAAATAAAAAAGAGCTACAATATAACAAAAGTAACTTGAAAGAAAAAAAAACACCTCTTTACAACCTTTTAACTGCTCCATAGACTTCCTTGGAGTAACTTAAGGAAATCATCTATTTAAATTAGGGGTGCATCAAACAAATGAGACAATTATGAGAATTTTCTCCACTCAGCAGAGGCAACTTACATGAAAGGTAATTGTTAAACATAAAATCTTTAATTCCTATAGAAATCACAGCGATGATAAAATTTGAAAAACTTACTTTGTCCTGAACTCAGTGACCTCAGGAATATCAGGATTGAAAAGGATCCTGATTGTATACATAACATTCTGGTTTACTTTCCATCCTTCTCATACTCTCTCTCAGTTTCAATAGCTATTAGCAATCCAATCATGTCTAACAAATAATGCAAAATGAGTACGAAGAATCAAGTATAACCAAATAAATATATATATATATATATATATATATATATATATATATATATATATATATATATATATATATGATAACTCTATGAAATGTAATTATTTGTGGCTTATCTCTGTACTTTGTTGATTGCTTAAGTCTCTATTATTATGCATATATGGAAGGTTTTTATGTTTATATTGGTCAATTTCAATCTTGATATCCTTCTATATGATCTTAAGTAAATTGTGCATATTCTTTAAATGATTAAGTAAATTTGCAACTGTTATTGATTTGGTGATTTCTCTATTATATGAAGGGTTTTAAACAAGTTGATATATGGAGCATTTGAGCCAAAACTGAAAGAGAAAACTAAAGAAGCATTCTGGCAGCTGACGCCGCAGCGCAGGCATGTCAATGCTACAGCGTAGAGCATTCCCTACATCAGATAGAGAGTTACGAAAATTGAACTCCGCGGCGCAAGGGATTGAATGTTGCGGCGTGATGCCTAATTTACACACTCACCGTAGCGTAGACATGTTACTGTCGCAACGTGACTCTATTTTCTGAGCCTATAAATACTGTTTTATTAAATTTTTAAAGGAGAATTTTTTTTTTAGTTTAGAGAAGCTGTAGCTATGGTTCCATTTCTGGGCTGAGAGAAGGTCAAGGGAGCCAAGGTTGGAGGCCATCTTCTTCATAGAATGAGATACAAGCATCAAAGATCATATCCATGAGCTTCCTTCATTCTCCCTTCTCTTTTCTCTCTTCTATTTTCCATAAGCATGATTTTTGTGATAGATTTTTGTGTTTCATGATGTAGCTAAGTTGTATTTAGGAATAACTTCGAATCCTTCTATGAATATTAATGACTTTGTACTTCTTTGAGTATATATTGATGTTTGGTTCTGTTCAATTATATGAATCTTAATGCTCTTAATTGTTTGATTAGCTTTTAAATGATTTGTTGAAATCTGATGGACCTAGACATAGGAATTTGGATTTGAGATTATATGTATGATTGATGCATGTACGATTTCATTCAATTGGCTTAGATAAGTTAATTTGTAAATGGGATAGAAATATACCTCTTAACCATGCATAGCGGGTGTTTAAGAATAGATCTTAATTAGTAGACTTTGCGCTAGTTCTCATGGAAACATTTTGGATTAGGCAAATAAAGCACGATTGATTAACCTAGACATAAGTTTTTAACTAAATCAGATTCTCCAACTAACTTAACAAATGTATTCATGTTGCTTGTGAGGATTGCATATCATTAGTTGAAGTAGAGGGTGAAGGAGGATTCCCTAAAACTCTAAACATTATCTTTATTGCTTTGTAGTCTTTAGATTTAGTTTTTATATATTTTTCCTAATTTTTATGTTCTTGAATAGAACTAGCTAAGCTATTGGTTGATATTTAACATTGGAAGTCAATTATTCTCAAGGGAACGATCTCTTACTCTATAACTGTATTACTTGTGTGACCCGTGTACTTGCGGCCTAATAAAGACACAAACAATACATATGAGGAGTAGGAATACAACTGCAAGCATATACTTGATGTTCTGCTAAATAGTTATCTTCTCTGCCACTTGAAGCATAGGAATAAATTCAAATTTGAGAACAAAGGAATAGAAAAATAAGAGAGGAAACAAATAAATTATATCAATCAGTTTTTGTTAGGCCTAACTTGTATTCCATCATGTATATATGTAGCTTATACTTGACTACCCCCTTTGCACTATTAATACAACTATGAATTATGACACTGCATGGTGAAATCATGAATCACTCATTTTTTTTAGCTTTAGTATCAAGTTTTTTCTCTATACATTGTCAATTTAGTTTCAAAATAAGCTACATAGCTGGTGGTTTCGGTTTGAACCCATAAAAAAATATGATTGAAAAAATCTAGAAAAAAATACTACTTGAAAAAAATAAAGATAAAAATCAAATCATATAACTGGTTTCAGCCGCAACAAAAAAAGATAAATTAAACTAAAAAATTAAAAATTAAAATTTGAAGACCACAAATTTCACATGCTCAGACCAAGGGTTTATGAAATAAGGTTTATAAAATTTCAATGCAAGGGGTACAATATTTGTAAAAAGAGATGAATACTCTTATTTGAACTGATGAACAATCCAATCTAAAAAAAATTTAAAAATACCCAAATGATATAAGAAGAAAGGAAAAAACTACTAACAAATTTGTCCATGAAAACCATTTCAATGCTATTAATGGTTTGGTTGTTGTTGAAACTTGGAAGGTACCACAGATGTACAACCCGCACCTTGACCCTCTAACACTCCCTTACCAAAGTGATTTTCTCCAATGCATCAAATCGTGTAGCCATGGAATAGGTAAACAAATAGTATTTAAAGAAACAAAAATCAAATTAACGAAAACTTATAAGTAAAAACAAAAAGGCTAAAGCAACTAATAAGAATTACAACAACAATACAACAATTTATAGGCAAAAACATTGGAAAGCAAGCTAGGGTTGGAACCTAACGCCAATCAGCCTTTGTTAAACCCTAACCAAACCAACAACGAATATCATTGGTGAAATCAACTCCACCACCATCAATTAGCTAGAAAAAATGACGCATGGAAGCAGAGTTTGAGGGAGGAAAACACAAAGATGTGCACGGGAGGGAAGAGAAAGAATGACTATCAAGGAAGAGGGGAGAGAGAATAGAAGTGAAGAAAAGAGAATAAGAATAAAAAATGAAAAAGTGGGGTTATAAAAAGATAAAAAAGATAATAATAAGAAGTTGAGAAATGCACGGGACATAAATTATGTTAGCATTCAATAATAGTAACTATTTGCCTCTCAACTGAATATTCGTCTCAAAATAAATAGTGATAATGACAGACAATTGTATATCATTAGCTATAATGAATTATGAATATAAAAAATTATTGTTAATAATTATTGATTTTTTTTCAAAAACATTCCTTAAATAGAAAGTTTTAAATTATCAAGAGAAAAAAGTTCACTAATATGTGATATTTGTCAAAAGTTTTTTTGAAATAACTTCTGAATTATATATATAATAAATTTCTTTTTATATTACTTTTCATTTTATTAATTATATTATTTTTTTTATCAATTTTTTCACTTAATCATAATTATTAAAAATTAATTTAAAAAATAATATAAAAATATCATTTTCTAATTAATTAATACCATGAATATGGTTCCACCTACTTTCACTCTCTGCTCTAGAGGGAGAAGAGCGAGATGGGACCCGTAAAAAAAAAAAGAGCGAGATGGGGAGAGAAGACTACGGATGACAATGGGAGGGGAAGGGAGGGGAGGGGGCGGGGCGGGGTGGGTAGTGTTTTCCCCGCCCTTGCTTTCGTCACGGATACTCATTTATGATCCCCGCGAGTAGACGCGATATTCGCGAGTAGTTAATAATTTAAAATAAAATCTTAAAAATTACAAAAAAAGACATAAACAAAATAAACTTTAACACCACATACTACAATTTTGTTCAACAATCTTAAATTCTTACAAAATTAAAAGAATATTATAAATAACAAACTAAATTCAATTATATTTTGTAATAATCAGCTTTACATAAATAACTATTACATAAATAAGTATATATTTTTTAACAAATTTTATCATTATAAAACTCATTCAATAAAAATTTATTTTAAAATAATAAAAATATATATATTTTCATCTCATTTTAAAGTTAAAAAAATTATAATATATGATATATATTAAATAAAAATATATTTAACGAAATTGCCATGAAAGACTCTACATAATGAATAGTATAATTTTCGCCCTCGTCCTCATTCATTAAATGGGTATCCATCTCTTGCCCCGTCACGAGTAATATTTCCAAATCTCCGCAAGTACAAACAATTTTACCATTCCTAAAGAAGACCCCGAAAAGAGATGTGAACCACTTCAACACATAAACAGCGGGTTGGTGTTCGGAACTTGGGATCACAGCTTTGCAATATGTGCACTTTGAATAATTGGAATCCAGAAATTTAGCCATATTGATCACACTCACATGACCAAATCAAAGAGGAATAAAATGGCTGAATAATGGAATCCAGAAATTATTAATAGTGAAGACTTGGAATAATGGTGCGAACGGTAAAGTTTATAGATTTTAGAGTAGATTTAGTTCCTCTTAAATTTTTGTTAAATAAAAAAAATAAATATAAAAATTATAAAAAAAATTATACATTATAATTGAGTTTTATTAATAATTTTTTTATATATATTTTTACTTCATCATTTTAAAAAATTAAAATAATCCAAATTTTGAACAGAATTACACGACAAACAAAAAGAGGGGCGAAACGAGGAGAAGAATGGAAGACGCTGTGTATCGGGGATACTACAGTGAATTCAAAGTAAGACAATCACAGCTGGTACTTCTTCTAAGTTCTAACTTCTAACCCTGCCCCTCTTCCATTCCATTGAAAAATGGAAAGTATATTAATTTTCTGCTTTAATTTGGCCACCAATTAATAATAGTTAAGATTATAAATTTCACCCTTGTAAATGATAATAATAATAATAATTTTTTGGGACCGTGCACTTCATTTCACATCAGTGGTGGAAAACGCAATCGCTAAGCTGGAAAGAAAAAGCTTCCTCTCTGCTCCAGCCCGTGCCACAGCCTCATCGTCCCCTTTTGGTTCCAATATCTATGATCTTTGTTGCAGAAAAACACACAGATTAGAGAAAGGCATTGGAGTGAGAAAAAAAAAAAAGGGTAACAGAGGCAGAGGAAGATTAGAAAGGGCAAGGGTGCACACTTTAGCACCACGCCTTTCCATGGATTCCTCTCCCCTTCCACCTCCAATTCGCTTCGACCCCACGGCATCCTTACTTTGATTGACTTTGACACTCACGCAGCAGCAGCAACCATAGAGAAAAAAAAAAAAACCCATTCGAACCACTTTCCTTTTTTAATAGTGGTAGACATAAAGGGGAACCCTACCCTAGCGTTCTTATCCTCACCGTTTCGATTTGGAGTTCACGAAGAACAAGAAGAGGAGGGGCTTTTGCGGTGTGAAAATGTTGTGGATTATGAGATTCTCGGGGTTTTTCTCCGCCGCAATGTTCATGATTATTCTCTCCCCTTCCCTCCAATCTTTCCATCCCGCCGAAGCCATTCGATCCTCCCACCTCCAGATGCCCCTACCCGAAACCGACAACCGATTTTCCTTCCGAAAAGCCTCTCTATTCCGCAATGCAGATGAATGTGGTTTCGATCAGAGTGGGATTTCAGGGGAAATGAGTGTTTGTGATCCTTCCTTGGTACACGTGGCCATAACCCTCGATGTCGAATACCTCCGCGGTTCGATTGCCGCCGTTCACTCCATCCTGTACAATTCCCTGTGTCCGGAGAGCATCTTCTTTCACTTCCTCGTCTCACAGACCAATTTGGAGTCGCTGGTTGAATCCACGTT
The DNA here is from genome assembly GCA_029884605.1 of Ormosia emarginata. NCBI lineage: Eukaryota > Viridiplantae > Streptophyta > Magnoliopsida > Fabales > Fabaceae > Ormosia > Ormosia emarginata. The sequence continues at coordinate 26,892,678 of JAQQTP010000080.1, read as the reverse complement.
TCCGCTGTTGAAGTTCAAGGTCTATTACTTCGATCCGAAGATTGTGAGGAATCTGATCTCAACCTCTGTGAGGCAAGCGTTAGAACAGCCCCTCAATTATGCCAGAAACTACCTGGCTGATCTTCTGGAGGATTGTGTCCACAGAGTCATTTACTTGGATTCGGATCTAGTGGTGGTGGATGATATCTCTAAACTCTGGAGTACTAGATTGGGTTCTCGAACGATCGGTGCTCCGGAATACTGTCACGCCAACTTCACAAAGTATTTCACGGCGGGGTTTTGGTCGGACCGGCGGTTCTTCCGCACGTTTGCGCAGCGGAAGCCGTGCTACTTCAACACCGGAGTGATGGTTATGGATCTGGTGCGATGGAGGAAAAAAGGATACACGAAGCGGATAGAGAAGTGGATGGAAATCCAGAAGAGTGATCGGATCTACGAGCTGGGTTCGCTGCCGCCGTTCTTACTGGTTTTCGCGGGACACGTGGCGCCCATTGAGCACCGCTGGAACCAGCACGGCTTGGGCGGTGATAACGTCCGGGGCAACTGCCGGGACCTGCACCCTGGGCCCGTTAGTCTGCTGCATTGGTCCGGGAGCGGCAAGCCATGGCTCCGCCTTGATTCCGAACGGCCCTGCCCTCTCGATGCTCTTTGGGCGCCATATGACTTGTACGGACACACTCACTGATGATGAATAATGAATTAGAACAGCAAGGTTATTCGCCGGTAAATTCCTGTTTTGTCACTTCTCTCTGTTCATTTCATTTCATTTTCTCATTTTGGGTATTGATTAATGTTCTCTTCTACTCTCCTTACTGTGAGTAATCGGATATCTACTCATTTTTCACTAGTTTTTCTTATGTTAGACTCTTTTCTCAGGTAATTTGTCAGTCATTTTGTATTCTGTATTCTATTCTATTATTATGTGATTCCTGCACTGAAAAATAAAAAGATGAGAACAGAAAAAGCAGGTAGATCTTCTGATTTCTTCTTGTACATAAGTGAGACATTTTAGTATCTGGTGCTATTTAGGTTTGAAGCATCAACTCAATTAAGCTTAAGCCTCCCTTATAAACAATATACAGTATGATTAAATTTTGGTGCAACTGTCAATGAATAACTTTATTTAATATGATTTATTAGTGTTCTGACTGTGTTGTTTGATTCTCGAGAATTTCTTCTCGGTCTTTGACGTTTACTGTATTTACCAACCTATTGGTAAGCCTTAGTGTTGGTTTTAGAGTGGCGGCTAGCTGTGGCCCATGTGCAAAATTTGCAATTTATCCTGTTCAATTTGTGTTGGCAAGAGGGAGTAGTAGCTACTGCTACTTGCTACTTGCTACTTGCTACTTGCTAATGGGAACAAGGAAAGGGAAGCTGAACTGTTGTGCTTTATATTTATTTATAGTAGTTATATAAGCAGCAGAAGGTGGAAGAAGACACGTATGTTACTGCGTGGTGGATAGCCTAGATGTCCACGTCTATACAGAGAGAGGCCAAAAGGAACCGAGGGGCTGCATTAAGATTATATGGGTTGGGGCCTTGGGGGGGGGGGGGATGAGGCATCTACTCTTGCCGGCAGCAGTAGCCAAATCTGGCATGAGAACAATTCAATGAGTCTGTGGATTGCCTGGGCAGCTTTCGCGGGCACTCTGAGGGAAGCATGCTTCGGTGGCAGCGGCGGAACATTTGTGAGCTATCGACCGCACTCTGCATTCATTGCGCCTCACTCTAATTTTGTCCTTTGCACCGCGCGCATAGCTGGCAATTCTTTGTGTTCTGTTTTCTCTTTCCCCATCCGATTTTTGCTGCATCATTTTCCCCCACAATAAATGAAACTCTTGTGTCCTGTTCCTGAATCTTGACACTGGTGGATAGTTTAATTTTATTTTTAAAATAAAAATATAAAAGATTGTGATAGCTAGGAGTAGAAAATATCAAGTGCAATGGTTCTACTTCTACGGGATGGGATGAGGCGTCCTGATGTCACTGTTGCTTTTGTGTTTCTTCAACGAGTTGTTGCCGGGTCCAATTCTCCTTGCCCTTGGTGTCACACGTGGCCAGTTTCTTGGAGTCTTTTTAAACAGCTCAAGCACTCCATGTGGCGTTATTTTCTATTATTTTTCGGGGTACAATTTTTATATCTATTTTATTTCTTCAAAATGTATGATTGTGAAAACAGCAAAGCAGCAGCCATCGCGCAAAATACATGTGATCGGTTAGACTTAATTTTATTTTAATGAGAAAAAAGTTTCAAGGGTGGATAAGTTACTACATTCTTAAACATATATTGCAGATCTTGACAAGGACTTATGATGACATTTATAAATTCTGTATTACGAAAAATTACTGGCGATGGGCATTAAACGTTTAGTTAAAGTGTTTCTATCCATAGATAGTTTTATCTTAAATTATACAGCCCAAAGCCTTGCTGTGCTAGCTGTTGCTATATAACACTTTGGGTTGTATTTTTTTTTTGGAGGCGGGTCATGGTAGTAGATTAAATTATGGAATAAAGCACAGTGTCGGGTTTAAGATTGTCACAACGTCTCTCTCAACATAATGTAGAGGGGTGAATTTTTGCATTCATATGCAAGAATGAAAATAAGTTGTCATAAATTGATTTATCTATTAAAAATAAAAAAAATTCGATTAGATACTTAAAAGATAGTATGTGTTTTAGAGTTTAAGTTTAAGGATTAATTATGGATAAAAAATATATTAACATCTTACGTCGTCTGTTTTAAGAATGATTATTTATTTAATCTAATATTATTCTATAAAATTAATTAAATTAATCTTTTATTGTTTATTTACAAAAATATTTTGTTTTTGTTTTTATTTTATTTTAACATGTCTTACCTTGTCAAGTATATTATTAAGAGTGAGAAATGATTTTGACAAGGAATGAGTTACTCTATAGAACAAATTTAAATTCTGTAATATATAATATGAAAGTGATGAATTAATATTTATATATTTTATTAAAAATATTTCAAAAATAAAGATGATTAAACAAAATTTTATTTATTTGCTTCAAGAAAAAAAATTATTCTTTAGAGTGAATGACTAAATAAAATCTTATTTCAAAATACTTTAATTTCAGTAATTTTTGTGTGTGTAAAATGAAACTTTTGAGGTGATTTTCAAAAAAAGGTTTTTATAAAAGCTTTAATCCACCACAATCAAAAGGTCGGGAATTTATAAATTTACTTACATTCATTTTTTATTTTGTTTTATTAAAACTAATTTCTTGAGAAATTAGATCAAGTCAGCTCACTTGGCGAGATCCAATAACGATAAACCTCAAGAATATTGGGAAGAATTTAGATGATCGACTCCACGATCTTCTCCCAACTTTTTCGTCATTGGTTGTATTTCGAAATTTTATTTGATTTTTATTTGATATTATGTTTAAAGTTGGAAGTGAGAAAAAGTTTTTTTTTTAATTGAAAAATTAGATCAAGTCAACTCACTTGGTGAGATCTAATAGCAATAATGTAACGCATCTAATAGCAATAATGTAACGCACCTAAATATAACAATCGCAGCGCAATCGTCATTACACCACAGTTACTAAATCCAGGCGTGTCACAGTCTCAATAACAGTAATTTCAAAATTTACAAGTTTATTTTTCACATTTATGCATGAGTAGAAAATACGAGCCTCGAATGAAATATAATTATATTCAACCCTTAATACAATCACCGAGCTAAAATCACATTCCTTATATATATTTTATAGTCAATTAACACAAATCACTGATAACATAGAATATAATAATTATATAGTCGAATAAAATACAGCGGGAATAAAAACACTAAATGGGAAAAGTAGTAACCCATGGATGGGTACTACCAGCAGACAAAGCCGCAACCCCATATGTACATGACGCTTGGTGTCCCAGTTGGCAAGACAGGCATCAATGCCTCCACGCAGCTACACTCTTACGTAATCGAAGAATCTTGTCCAGATGCCCAACCCAATCAACCAAGGTGTGGTCCTTCTTCATTTCCTCACGATCTTTTATTAAATACAAATATAAAATAGAAATACAGAAATACAAAAAAGAGGTGAGACACCCATCTTTCATTACCATTACAGCAGTAAGAAAACAGTACGGCGCAAAGCGCCCACAAAACAATACAGTTCATACATTTATCAATAGCAGTAGTAGAATTTATAGCACCAGCAGTTCAGTTATAAGCAATTAAAAGAATCAATTTCAACAGGCAAATCACAATAGGATTTCCAATAATTCAGCAAAATCATCAGACGAATCATGTATAGTAGTAAAACAGTTACTTCAACAGATGTTCATGCTCAACAACTTATGAGACTAACAATGAACAGTACACAATGCATTATGGTACCAAATCCTACTCCATGGAGCTAAACATTAACCTTTTCAGAATGAATGATCAAGGAGTAATGCCAGTATATCGTTAGCCTTAAAAATAGTGTGCTTCATCTCATAAAATATTTGCGCATCAATGGCTTATACATGACACCTCAACAGTTGATCGCGACATAGGACAGCGTCTTAGTCCGAATCATCGGTATGTTTGCATCGGTCTACCCCATGGCACAGAGGAGCTCTTAACTGTCCATGATGAGGCACCCGCAGCCCGACGCCCCCACGGCCAACAACATATGACACCTACGCTTAGTCTATTCGCACCTGCACATAGGTGTTATTCTACTCTTAAGTATACATACATGACGACGCAATGTCAAGTCATGCATGTTTATCAATGATTCATTCATCATGTACAATACATATGCATGACGACGCAATGTCCAGTCATGTATGTTTATCAATGATGCATTCATCATATACAATACCACAATGGCATATAAGCATTCATCAACATCAACATGTCATTTCTCATCGAGGATTAAACCAACCAGTATATAACCCTTCATAGGGACTCACAACACATAGAGTCAAATCTCAATATCAATATATATTATGGCTTATCATAACCACTATTTCCCACTAAGGGTTTAACAATTCTAAGAATCTAAATCTTGATCAATTATGCAAATCTTTAAGTTAACTAACCCTTAGAAACGTTGGCCTCACATGCTTTCAAGGTTCTAAATTCATTCCCATATTATTCACCAGTCTCTTGATACCAATCATTTAGTTTTGGTTCCACATGGGATTAATTCAATTCATCATTGTCATTAAGTATTCATGGTTTATCAACTACCATAATGTCCCTAGTAGGGATACTTATTTTCAAAGTCTTAAGTCTTTAGTCAATTATGGAAAGGTTAGGGTAAATACCCCTTTAAAACTATGGTCTTCTCAAATACCATTATTCAACTTAATTCTTTAGCTTTATCAAAGATCATGTGAATCTCTAATTCTTTAGTCTCCAAGGTTGCACCAAGGCATCACTTGAACTCAAATCTTTCTCTCTAAAACCGTGGCCTCTCAAGGTTCTTAAAATCTCAATTCCTCTCCATTTTATGTAATGGTTTCTTGATATCAAATCACTTAAATTTTGTCCACCAAAGCCAATTCCATCCCTCATAATTCCAAGCCAAAACCGTGGCTTCATGGTGTCCAATGTCCAATTTTTCTTTCCACTTTCATGCATTAGTTTTCTTAATATTAGTTCACTTAAATTTAGTTTATCAAAATTAATCCAATTGTCTCTTTACCAAGATCAAAACCGTGGCACCCCTCTTGGGTATTAAATCCTCAAAATCTTCCATTCATTAGTTTCAATCTCATCATTCAATCTTTGATTACATAAGTCTTATTTTACTTGTGTACAAAACTAATTTTCACCCCTAATTTCTAGTCAAAACCATGGCACCATGTTGAGGTAGGAAACTCTAAATTTTTCATTTAACAACCCCAACATGATCAAGCATATTTAATACATCAAACATATTCAAGAGCACAAATCAAACATTAATCAAATTCAAGAACACTAAATCATACAAATTCACAAATCAAGTAGCATACAAAGATGGATTTCTCCATCAACATACATACAAGGTTTCCTCACCACCATAAATGGTTGAAGTGAGTAATCTCCCTCTTACCTAGAGGAGACAATTCAAGAAAACTAACTCCTTAGTTCCTTGATTTGCAAATTCGGATTCCACCTTCAAGAGAACCATAAAATGGTCAAATTTTCATAATCACAAACTAAGGATTGAAAAGAATGATCCTTGGTCACCTATGTGACCAAGGAAAATGAAATTGAGAAGTGAATGTGAAGAACTTTACCTAAAGCCTTAAGCTTGAACTCCTTGAGATTTCTTTTTGGTGATTTTTGGATTCCACTCACCCAAGAACCCTAGAGTGTTCAAAATCACTCACATCACACATCAATGCTCAAAAAGAGAAGCCCTTGGTCACATAGTAACCAAGGAAAATGAAAATGAGAAGAAATAGGAGAGAAATCAAGAATCTTTACCTTGGAAGACAATGGAGACAAGGTTGGATTTTGGGCAACCTTTCTAAATGAAACTTGTAGAGAAGATGTAGGTGAGTGTAGAAATGTGTTTAATGAAGAGAAAAATAAAAAAACTTGGTCATCCATGAAAGAGTAATTTTCGGATTTGGAGAAAGAGAGGTAGAAAGGTTGGATTTTTGAAGAGATTTTCTAAAGAGAAAGTGTAGAGGAGGTTGAGAAAAGTATAGAAATAGTGTTTATGGAGAGAAAAGTGAAGAGAAAGCTCTCCAATGGTAGCTGGAAATTTCAGATTCAAGAGGAGGAAGAGGAGAAGAGGTAGAGAGAAAATAGAGGTAGAGATGAAAAATGAAGAAACTTTCTAAACAAAGAAGGTAGAGGAAGTGAAGGTGAGTGTAGAAATGAGCTTGGAGAGGAGAAAAGAGGAACAAAAATGGAGGAGGAGAAGGGCTGAATTTCGTGGCTATGGTGAAGGTAGAGAGAAGGAGGAGAAAATATGAAGAAGATGAAGTGAATAGAGAGAGAGAAGTGGTAGGTTAAAGTGAGGTATTTTTGAGTGTGTATGATTAAGTGTGGGAAACAAAATTGCTTCCCACCATGCCCCCTAAGTCCACGGCCAAGAGGGAGAGAAGAGAGTTGGAGAGGCTTCTCCAACAAGCCAAGGGCAATTGGGTCATTTGTGGTCAAAGCTTCTCAAAGAAGCTTTGAAAAAGTACACAAATTTGAATTAAAGTGAGATTGATTTGACATAAAGTAGATTATATTGTGATAAGATGATAGGATTTCTAATGCATGATATTATCCAATGGATAATAGTTACAGTCGATAGAAGTCAATATTAATTTATCTGACAGATGAAATTTACACAGCGTTTTATTATTTCGTCTGTAAAATTTCTAAAAAAACGTAAAACCTTGTAAACTGTGTCCGGCCTCGGGTTTAGTAAGATCCTCCATCGACGTTTCCATAATTCAAGGTTCTTGGAAAAAATATTTCATTTTCCCGGCTCCGCTTAGTGTGTACTCAAAACGAGAAATATATTAAAATATGCAACGTCTCTGGAAAAATTCTAGAAAATTCTCATAAATCACAAATATTATAAAAAGATTATTCGTCACAAAATTTTTCAACTTTTGAAACGTTACAGTCGTTTACCCAACTCTGCCTAATGTGCACGTAAAACGAAGAATATACTAAAACATTCGACGTTTTCAGAAAAATTCCAAAAAATTCTAAAAAATCACAAATATTGTAAAATGACTATCCGTCATAAAATTTTCCAACTTTCAGAGCGTTACAATCCTTTTCCGTCTCTACCCAATGTGCACGCAAAATAAAAATAATATTAAAATATTCTGCGTCCTCAAAAAAATCCAGAAAAATTCCTAAAAATCTTAAATATTATAAAATGATTATTTATCCTAAAATTATTAATTTTCGGGATGTTACAAATAAGCCTCAAGATTATTGGGAATAGTTTAAATGATCCACACCTCAATCCCCTCTCGATTTTTTCGTCGTCGGCTTTGTTTTGAGATTTTACTAACATTACGACACAATGAATTGGGTTAGCAATTTTTATGTGCAATTGCACATGGGTCACTGAGTGTAAATTCTTTTTGGTGCAGCCATAAAAAAGTCTCAAGTATATATTAATTGTAAAAAATGAAATTTTAAATATTATGATATGATTACTTCAAAAACTAGGTCACATGCCATTAAAGAAACAAACACATTAGAAAGTTTTTCATAAAAATGATTAAAAAAAGGTGTTAGTGAATGATGTGTCCTTTTTTACATAAGATTAAAACAAGTTGTGAAAGTAAGAGATAAAATATAGATGAAAAGATCGAAATACCTGGTAAGCACTATAGCCAAAGCTTTAAATGTCAACTTCTTGCTTCTTAACCCTTATGTGTTTCCACTTTTTATTCCTTTTTCTAATGGTACTAAATGCCTCTCTCTTTCTCGTCTTTCTCTATAACTGGATGAAATTCTTTCTCTCTCCCCTCCCTTTTTAATTGGACGGGATTATCTTTTCATAAAAAAATTGATAACTTTTTGTATCTTAGTATTTTCTGTTAGTTTTTCAATGCAGCAAACGACGCTTCGATCTAATCTCTGTAACCTAAGATATGGTATAATTATTGAAACATAGTCATGAGAGCGCGAGAATTCGAATTTGCAACAAACAACAATTTTTCTCACTCTCTAAATGGTCGAATTTGCCCTCAATCTCAACAGGGAAGTTGTAGGATTTTCAGTTAGTTTTTGTATGCCGCAAACAACGCTTCAATATGATCTCTATAGTCCAAGATATTATCTAATTGCTGAAACATGGTTAGAAGAGTGCCAGAATTCAAATTTGCAACAAACTTTATTTCTTTGATAATCCTTATCCAATCTTCAATCTAGGAAGTTCTGTTACTTCTGTATCCAAATTCTATCTCTCTTTATCATTTTATAATTTTGACTCTCTCTATTTGATAAGATTCTCATCTCTTCATTTTTTATCACTGGTGTGTGAAATTTGCAAGTGTACGATTTCGTTATCAAGTAATAAAATGATCGAATTCACAGGGACTATGTGTATGAATACTAATTAATTAATTAATTCAATTAAATTAAACAAAGTGAATATGATTGTTCAGTGATAAGAACGTAGTAACCGAGCAATTAAATAAACAAATATTAAAGTGCACTGTTGAGATAAAAAACAGCAAATTGTTTAAGAAAGGTTTTCAGATTTAAGAAAACTTCCAGGATTGGGGATAACCACGATGATACAAGACTCCTAATTAACAATCCTTTTATTTAAACTGAAATTCAGTTGAAGGTGAATTACCCTAAATTAGTTAATGTTCTTTTTCAAGAGACAAGAATCGTGTCCAATTAAACTAATTCCTACTCTCGTGGTAATTAAATCTAAATTGAACTCATTACGCTTTATGGTAATTCATTAAATCCTCGAAAGGTTAAACCTACTCTCGTGATTTAGACCTTAAGCTCAATTCTTATGGTTCCAACACCTAGGTTCACCTCTCAGTACGTCCCTAGATATCTATAAGATGCAAATAAGTGGCCAGCGAATTCACAAAAATAAGTGCAATAAGGATTGAATCAAAAAACATTCAAAATTAATAAAAGGGATAAACAAAGTCAATTAATCATCATCAATGTATCAAAGGGCATTGCTCAATCTCAGAAACAAAAGGAACTACTCAGACATAGAGAAGAAGAAACCAGAAATTAAGTTCAAAAGCAATTAAACCCGTAATCGAAGAGAGAAGAGAGGAAGATTAAGATCAAGAGCCTCCAATGTGCCTCCTTCTAAACCAAATTTAAACCCTAATATTGTATTCAGAACAACTATATATACCCTAGGGGTCTAAACTGATCCAAGCCTATAAAAATAAAAAAAACGAACTTTAAAATCTGTCACGAGCTGCGATCCACGGCCGTGGGGAGTTCCACGGCTAGGCTGTGGTTCTCTTTGTTTGAGATCCACGGCCGTGGGTTATTCCACGGCCAGGCCGTGGAATTCTCTGAAAGTTCCCCTATTGCTTTTTTTTGCGCAGTTGCTCGATCCATAGCAGTGAGAAATTCCACAGGCAGGCCGTGGAACCCTCTGGAGTGAGCTCTTTGTCCCAAATTGCCATCCTTTAAGCTTCAACTTCAATTATGCAAGCTTTCCATCCATTTTAGGACCCATTAAGCACCAATCCTATACAACAACACCAAAAACGCCGCAGTTATCCGAACGAAGGGGAAAAACAAATAAAAAGGAAAACTAAAATGCCTAAGAATGCATGTAAAATAAGACCAAAATATGATGTTATTTCACACACATCAAACGCCCCCAATCTTAAAATTTTGCTTGTCCCCAAGTAATAACTAATGTCAAACCAAGAAGTGGGATCAAAAGACAATAATGAATGAGGAACCTAAGGAAACATCCAACCAAGCAATAGGCAAAGGCAAACTAAGAATGAGAGAGGTAATCAAAATCAAGTCCAATTAGAGGCTAAGTTCTCAAAAATCATGTATCCTCACTGAATTAGGTTCACTCTACTAACCACACTCAAAGTGTTTAAGGGTAAAAACAATGTGCTCAAGATTCCTCAAAGAAAATACACTTCCATAAGCTTGATAAGAAACCAAATTTCTACTAATAATCAGCATGCATGCAAGAATTAAAAGGTCTTTCAAGGGTTATAATGAGGCCTTGGGAATGATGTTAGGTAGGGTAAAAAAAGGAAGGTATGCACAAAGGGTTAACAAAATTTTTAATAAGCACAAGAAACCCAATAGAATATAAATAAAGCAAATACATTTTTCAATCAAGAGCATAATTCCATATTATCTTCCTTTCTTTTCCTTTTCTTCAAACTTTCATCTCATGTTTTTCTTCTATTTTCTTTTCCTTATCCCCTTAAATTTTTTTTTAACATAGGGGAGAGACTTCATTTTCAAAAACATATGATTGTCATATCAACATTCAAACCCAATTGCTCCATTCAATGCTCTAAACGATAACTGACAATGTATCATCATAGGCACTAAGAAAAACAATTATGCAATAGGCTCAAAATGGGCAACTAGTGGATGAAAGTGTAACAATTTCAGAAGGCTAGAAAAATACCTAAGATGCCTTAATCACATTCAAGCATGCAAATTAAGATTTCGCCTCAAAATGGTTTCAAATCAAGTTCTAGAGCACAAAATCAATAAAGAATGATTACTCAACACAAAGAATGGGAGCAAAAATCATATAGTGCATAAATCCTATAAGCTCAAAAACTCACATTTAGAGGTTCAAAAATCAATGAGAAGCACAAATTTAGAAAACATATGCTAATTATCAACTATCAAGAAATCACATCCACTATCAATTAAAGACAATGCCTGTTGCCTACCATGAGAATCAACAGATTGGGTTCCAAATTAATATCATCTCAAATCCTCAGAAGAGAGGGGCACAAGGTTCAACCAAAAAGCAGAGAGATGTGATGGTATAAAAATGCAATGAGACAATGCAATATGAGAATGCATGATAATGAAGAATAAAAAAAATAAATAAAAAATGAAAAAATACCCCCAAAAGCTTAGACCTTATATTGTCCCCAATGTAAAAATCTATAACTGGAGAAGGGATAAAAGAAAAGAACTCACTGCGGTAGTGGGAAAGGGTGGGTATAGCCATGAACTCGAACATCTGGTCTAAAACTGCACAAGAAAAATAAATCAAAAACTGAAAAACAAAATAAAAGAATGAAATGCGAAAATAAAGAAAAACTAAAGGAAATAGAAGAAAAATCTTTTTGGCGGCCGACAGTTATATACATCCCCCGCAAAGGCTCCGAACTCAGGGAGGCACCTAAGCCGACTCAACAATAGCTAACTATGAAACAAAAACAGAAAAGTGTTAATCAATAAAAATAAGAAAATAAAGAAAAATAGAGAAAATTTTGGGTTGCCTCTCAAGAAGCGCTAAGTTATAGTCATTAGCTTAACTATGAGCTGGTTCTATGCTCAGGTGATGTCAATGGAGTGGTACTCAGTCCTCACTCCTTCTTCATAGTGTTGCACTCTCTGGCCATTTATCATGAATGTCTTATGGCCTTCTGTCTTCACCTTAAGCACACCGTAGGATAAGACTCAAACAATCTCATATGGTCTTGACCATTTTGACCATAACTTACTAGGACAGAAACGTAGAAGCGAGTTATCAACAAAAACTTTATCTCCTAGTTTAAATTCACGCTTCTTGACGCATTTGTCATTTCGCTTCTTTAGTCCTTTCTTGTAGAGTTTGGCCTTCTCAAACTTGGTAGTAGCCTTAGGCAAGGTCTCCTTTAACATAACATCAATCACAGATTCCTGCATATCGAAAAGCACAACACTGTTCACAACATCAGTCGCATCTATGCGATTACATGAATTAAAGGAAGTAAGATTTTTTTCAGAATTGAAAACATTAAAAACTACTTCCTCATTGTTCAATCGCAAAGTTAATTTCCCTTCGTGGACATCAATTATAGCACCAGCAGTAGCTAAGAAAGGCCTACCAAGAATAATGGGGATTTGGAAATCCTCCTCCATTTCAAGCACAACAAAATCAGTAGGTATGAAAAACTTACCTACTCTAATAGGAACATCCTCCAAGATGCCTATGGGTACTTGACGGACCGATCCGCCAACTGAAGCAAAATAGTTGTGGGTTTCAGCTCACCCACCTCTAACTTCTTGCACACAGAAAGGGGCATAAGACTAACACTAGCTCCCAAATCACACGGAGCTTTATCAAAATTTGTGTTTCCAATCAAACAAGGAATAGAGAAGCTACCTGGATCTTTTAGCTTAGGAGGCAATTTATTTTGAATTAAAGCACTACACTTCTCGGTTAGAGCTACGGTCTCATATTCCTCAAGCTTTCTCTTATTAGACAAAATGTCCTTAAGAAACTTAGCATAGGTAGGCATTTGTTTCAATGCCTCAGTAAAGGGTACATTAATGTAAAGTTTCTTTAGGACCTCTAGAAACTTCCCAAATTACCTATCTAGCTTGGCCTTAGCTAATCTTTGAGGAAAGGAAACTGGGGGTTGGTAAGGTTCAGGAGGTATATACTTAGACACCTTTTCATTATTTTCCTCCTCTTCTAAGGGTTGTGTCTTAGTCTTTTTTCTTATTCCCCTCATCTTTGTCATTCTCCCCCTTACCCTTGGGATTCTCTAATTTCTTACCACTTCTCAAACTAACAGCCATGTAGTGTTTATCACCTGGATTTATTTCAGATTGACCAGGAAACTTACCCTATTGCCTATGTGAAGTGCCTGCAAGTTGGGCAATTTGAGTTTCTAACATCTTATTATGAATGGCCAAATTTTCAACCTTAGATGACAACTCTCTAATGGCCTCAGTCACAACTTACCCATGTTGCCTAAACTCTTCATTTTGTTTAGATTGACTCTCAACATAATTCTCAACAAGAGACTCAAGTTTATATTTTTGTACCTGTTGGAATCCAGAAGAGGGTTTAGCACTACCTTACCCAGCTTGGTATTGACTATTCTGATAGGAGAAGTTGGGATGCGACCTCCAATCGGGATTGTAAGTTTGGGAATATGGATCATTCCTCCCCTTTTGGTTGAAGTCGTGCAAATTGTGGCATGATTCCACTTGCTCCACTGATGCACCCTGTGAGGAACTAATTCCAACTTGGCATTCAGCACCCATGTGTCCCTGCGCTTCACAAATCTCACAAAAATTGTTAGAAGCACCTATGGCATTAACATGGACTTTTTCAAGCATGTCAAAATGTTTATTCAAAGAATCAAATTTTGACATAATTAAATCAACCTCTTCTACCTCAAACTTACCTCCCGAGAGTTTTCTCGGGTTATTACCTCTTTCATTTGCCCATTGGTGATGATTAGAGGCAACACTCTCAATGATTTCATAAGCTTCTGTTTGTCTTTTATTTATCAAAGCCCCACCAGCTGCAGAGTCTAGAGACACCTTCGAAGAATATTCTAGCCTATTATAGAAGGTGTGGATGATCAACCATTTTTTTAACCCATGGTGTGGGCAGGCTTCCAGCAAAGCCTTATGTCTGTCCTAAGCTTCCGACAATGACTCTCCATCTTTCTGAACGAAGCTTGTGATTTAGGTCCTAAGATGAGCAGTCTTGGATGGTGGAAAGAATTTGTTCAAGAAAGCTTGCTCTAATTGGTCCCAAGAAGTGATTGTCTCAGCGGGAACTGACTTCAACCAAGCTCTAGTTGTATCTCTTAATGACAATGGAAATAGGCGGAGACGAATAGCATCAACAGAGGCGCCTTCAATCATGAGGGTCTCACAGAATTCCAAGAACATATCCACATGATCACTTGGATCCTCTGATGGCAATCCTCCAAACTGGTTTTGCTTTATCATAGAAATTAAGACAGGAGGTATGGTGAACTGTCTAGCTTCAATGTCTGGCCGAGCAATTCCAAAATACAAACCCCGAGCATTAAGGGCTACATACTCTTTGAGGGGTCTATTATCAGCAGGTGCAGCCATGACAAGTGTTGACTCAAGTATTTCTCTCGTTATTTACCTTTGTTGTCTTCTCCTTCTGCGAAATGTTCTTTCAATTTCAGGATCTGCTTCTTCAAGAGTCCCAAAACGTCTAGCACTTTGCATAAACAAGAGAAATTACCTGCAGAGAGTCAAAGAGAAACCAAGAAAGTAGTAAAAAGGTTTAAAATAATTAAATTAAAAATTAACTGATATTCAATAAAAACACAGTTCCCGGCAACAGCGCCAAAAACTTGGTGTGTGAAATCCGTAAGTGTACGGTTTCGTCGTCAAGTAATAAAAAGATCGAATCCACAGGGGCTATGTCTATGAATACCAATTAATTAATTAATTCAATTAAATTAAACAAAGCGAATATGATTGTTGAGTGATAAGAACGTAGTAACCGAGTAATTAAATAAACAAATATTAAAGTACACAGTTGAGATCAAAAACAACAAATTATTTAAGAAAGGTTTTCAGATTTAAGAAAGCTTTCAGGATTGGGGATAACCACGATGATACAAGACTCTTAATTGACAATCATTTTATTTAAACTAAAATTCAATTGAAGGTGAATTACCCTAAATTAGTTAATGTTCTTTCTCAAGAGACAAGAATCGTGCCCAATTAAACCAATTCCTACTCTCGTAGTAATTGAATCTAAATTGAACCCATTATGCTTTATGGTAATTCATTAAATCCTCGAAAGGCTAAACCTACTATCGTGATTTAGACCTTAAGCTCAATTCTTATGGTTCCAACACCTAGGTTCACCTCTCAGTACGTCCCTAGATATTATGAGATGCAAATAAGTGGCCAGCGAATTCACATGAATAAGTGCAATAAGGATTGAATTAAAGAACATTGAAAATTAATAAAAGGGGTAAATAAAGTCAATTAATCATCATTAATGTATCAAAGGGCATTGCCCAATCCCAGAAACAAAAGGAACTACTCAGACATGGAGAAGAAGAAACCAGAAATTAAGCTCAAAAGCATTCTAACCCGTAATCGAAGAGAGAAGAGAGGAAGATCAAGATCAAGAGCCTCCAATGTGCCTCCTTTTAAACCAAATTCAAACCCTAATATTGTATTCAGAACAACTATATATACCATAGGGGTCTAAACTGATCCAAGCTCATAAAAAATAAGAAAAACAAACTTTAAAATCTGTCACGGGCTGCGATCCACGGCCGTGGGGAGTTCCACGGCCAGGCCGTGGTTCTCTCTGTTTGAGATCCACGGCCGTGGGTTATTCCACGGCCAGGCCATGGAATTCTCTGGAAGTTCCCCTGTTGCTTTTTTCGCGCAGTTGCTCGATCTATGGCCGTGGGAAATTCCACAGGCAGGCTGTAGAACCCTCTGGAGTGAGCTTTTTGTCCCAAATTGTCATCCTTTGAGCTCTAATTTCAATTATGCAAGCTTTCCATCCATTTTAGAGCTCATTAAGCATCAATCATGCACTACAACACCAAAAACGCCGCAGTTATCTGAACTAAGGGAAAAAACAAATAAAAAGAGAAATTAAAATGTCTAAAATGCCTAAGAATGTATACAAACAAGATCAAAATATGATGTTATTTCACACACATCAATCACTTATTCATTAATAGTTTATATCAATCTCATTTCTAAACTTCTTGATCACACTTTTTTTCTCTCTCTTCACATTTAAAATTGTTACTATCTATTTTTTTTTATATTTTTAATTTTTATTATTTATTTTTTAGTTCTCTCCTTTGGTTTTAACCAAAAATAACTCAAAGTTGAAAATGTTTTTGACAAATTTGAATGTCAACAAGGATAATGTACTGCTAACAAAGGATTAGGACGGGCCAACGATTGCTTGGGCCTACGCTAGGAGCAAATGGTGAAAGATCAATTTTTTGACATTGACATCGTTGTTGATACAATTATTATAATCATACAGTTAATATAATTTTTGGATTTTATATTATATGTTTTGGATGGATCTAGAATATGGAGATAGACATAAGAGGCAGACATTAGAGAAGGCCAAACACTGGGCAGCTAGCCGCAGTGGCCAATCTGATCGAAGTAGTTCATTCCCTTGATTGACTATAGCAAATAAGGGTGTATAATTGACTATTCAATTTCAAAGTCTAATTTTCTGATTTTATTACCACTTCTTGACTCTTATCTTATTACTTGCAATGGCTTCATCTGCATGAAACAACATAAAACATTGCTTTTAAAAAAATGTGTCTATCTTCACACAAAAAAAGGTGTTGTTTATCACCAAAATTTCAGTGGGTAAAGGTAGTTCATTCATGCGGATGGAATTTGAATCTGATTCTCTTTTTTTTCCTTCTTAATTGTCAATTTCATTATGCAGATCTTTTCATGGTTTTGTTGTACACGAGTTGAAGGTAAACAAAACTAGCTCATTGAGTGGAAATTGTCAAGGATTTTCATTCTGGGTGGAGGAATGTGCATGCCTTATAATTTCGATCAATTGGTCGCTATCTCCTTGGGGTGTATATGGTCTTGATTTCCCTTCTCCATTGTTCAAGAGTCATACTACAGGACGATATTTAATTTGCGAAATAACGACACAATTTCGGCCATTTTGCCTCGGCCAATGACAAATAGGTCTTTGTCTCAATTTGGTGTCAACAAGACTACATCAATCATTACAAGCCAAGCATAAAATGAAAAAAATAATGCCCCTATTATTCAAATCCTAATTTGGGAAGCTGTCGGTGGAATCTTGTTCTCATGCGAACTGGATTTTTTGAGAAATAAAATTCAACAATTATTATAAGAGAAGTTTTAGGAACATATTTTTTATTATATTATATATATATATATATATATTTATTAAATTACATCATATACTTAAATTTTATTACACATTAATAGAGTTGATTATATATTAATTAAATTAATCACATACTAATTAAAATTAAATATATACTTTAATATGTAACATAGTCTAATAAAAAAATATATTAAAAAATATAATAAAAAATATATTCTTAACATTTTCTTCGTTATCATGATTTTTCAAACCAATATATCTTCATTTTTTGGGTGCTATAACCAATTTCTTGATGAAAATGATTAACAAACCAATTACCTGCTAGTGTATGAGAATTAAAATCATATATTAACGAAGTTGGTAAAAAATTGTTGATCTTTTTCATTTGTAATTAGCTTGTTAAAGTTTTTTTCGTTACATCCAATGAATGACATAAGCATTCAGCAGTTGGGGAAGAATTTTATTAGATCCTGCAATGGAACTGTACAATTTTGTAGTTGCAGTAGCGACTTGGTGGTTGGCAACAAACCAGACTGTTATTATTTTCTGAAAGAACTAAAGAAGAAAGATCTTAACATGGATCTTACATTACGGCAGATGTTATTGTATATCAATTAATGTTATGATATATCGTATTTTATTGATTTTATTTTTTAATAGAGGTAATTTTTTTTCGTAACAAGTTACAGTCAAAATTTAACAAAATAAAATATGTGAAAACAGTACTTCTAAATTCAAATTTTTCAAATTAGGTTTAAAAATTTAAAAAAAAAAAGTTTTTTTGATTTTTTTTAAAAGAGAGTTAAAAAAATTTAAATTTTTTTTTAAAAAATAAAAAAATTTTAAAAAGAAGTGTTGCGGCAGCACTTCTTTATTTCTAATATATATTTATATAGTATTAAAGAATAAATAAAGATAAATTAAAATAAAAAAAATAAACATTAAAAATTTAATTTTTAAAAATTAGTTATGACATAAAAAAATTCTTTTTTTTATAAAAAATAATTTTTTATATAAGATTCTAAATATAAATAACAAAGATGAGATTACTTACTATGAACAGTATTTTTTAATTCAAACTTTTGAGAGTTAAAAAAAATTAAATTTTTTTTAAAGAAAACAAAATAATTTTAAAAAAAAAATCTGTGCACATCATCACAAAAATGCTACATAAACAGTATTTTTAAATTAGGAATCTTCACGTAAATTTTTGTATGATAACAATACAATGATCGATTTATCGCGTTTTATATTTAATTTTTATTTTTAAATTAATATAATATTAAATCGGTAATTTAACTTTTAAGATGATGACAACACATATAATCAATTTATCGATTTTTTTTATATAATTAATTTTTATTTTTAAATTAATATAATATTAAATCAATAATTTAAGTTTTAAGATGTACGATACAACTTTTTTAAGAAGGTATATATTAAACGTGGCCCTTACATTATTATCCTTTTGGAACCCCAACCCCACAAAGATTAAGATCCCATAGGAATAGGCCGGCTTCAGGGTCTAGGATGTTCACCGGCCATTCTAACAGGAAGAAAAGGAATAAAATGGAAAAAGGAAGCAGCCACGCAAGTATCACCCAAAAAAAAAAAAGAAAAAAGAAAAAAGAGAGGTCTTTGGAACCTTCACAGCTAGAAACCAGTCAGTGGCCCACCGACTTGCTTCATCTCTTATCTTGCATATTAGGATGTCCTACATTACAAGGTAGTACAAAGCTTCCTAGTCCCTCTCTACACCAACCTTAATGTCACAAGGCAGCTAATTCACGTTAGGGCTGTTTAAGATCCGACCAAGTCTGATAACATGTCTGATTTGAAGCTCATTGAAGTTTGGATTTTAAAAATTAAACTTAGTTTATTTATAAGTTGAGTTTAGATCACATTTTAAATTATTTCAACTATAATATTTTTATTTTAATTTTAATTTTTTTATAATTTATAATAAATAATAATTTTTTAACTTAAATTAATATATTTTATATAACATAATAATATATTTGTATTAATATAATTTTTTAGAAAAATAAATTATAAAATATCTCTTATTTTTAATTTATTACTTTTAAAATTTTTTAATTTAATTTTTTAATTTTTGACACGAGTATTTTTATAAGTATTGCTAATTTCGAAGACACTGTCCTAACTAAAAAGTCATCTTAACAAATTTGTTTAATTTATTTAATTATCGAATGGACTCGATCTAACCTAATCATTTGTCTAAGTTATGATAGAACTGAATTAAGGTCCAAAAATTTAATCCGACTAAAATATTACGTCAGTTTGGATAAGAATAAATTCGTCCCAACCCTTCAATAAACACCCCCCAATTCAAGTCAGTCAGGGACACCTGTTTTTGTTGAAAATGCTTAAGTGAACTCAAATGGATTTGGGGCGCCAAAGAAAAGGACAGCCTCCATTGAAAACTGGAAACTTTGTTTGAATTTCTGGGGACCTTGTTGCTGACACGGTATTTATGACAAACATGAATACTTTTCTTAATGGTTGGCCAGAGGCAGTTAATGCAGATATAAATGCAGCGATCCTTTTCTACTGTAATTTTTAACTCCATTCCAAAAATACTAAAGACTAGCGTGGAAGGCAACTAACTAGGTAAAAGAAAAAAAGAGAAATGTAATTAAGCACAGGGCACACACGTGGTTATGGCTTTTGGTTACAGGCTTGACGAGCGACGACTAAATTTTTCCAAGCAGTTTATCAGAGTGGTTTTTAACTACATTTTAAAACTACTAAAGACTAGCGTGTAAGGTTAACTAGGTAAAAGTAAAAAAGAGAAATGTAACTAAGCACAGGGCACACTCCTGGTTATGGCTTTGGTTACAAACTTGATGACTAAATTTTTCCAAGCAGTTTATCAAAGTGGTGGATTCTGTTTACAATTTCTTGTATGTTATGTGCCGCAGAAACTGTATCACCTGCTGTTATGCTATCTATCGATTTAGCAGAGTTCAAATGCAACAAGAATGAAGGGAAGGAACTTCCAGGCTGGGCCGAGAGGGACAAACAACACATGGATGCCCTTTGTCAGTCCCATAACAACAAGGTTCTCTCCTTCAAGACCATGACAAGGGGGACACCCCATCTCAAAAAAAATCTGTAGAGCTCCCAAAAAGGTTTAATCACACTCTATTTCGTGTGACTCTAATCAATATCTCATTAGACAATGATGAATGGACTTTTTTAACTTTTGGCTGAGAGACAATGATGAATGGACTCAATTCCATGGTTCTCCCAGAAGCAAGAATGGGGGAAATACTAGATATACAAGGCACAAAAACTCATTTCTTGATTTGTGCTGTTAGATTGTGCAATCTAACAGAGACAAAAGGCACTTTTCTCGTTATACTCACAATGTAATACAACATAGACTAAGCCCACACATGATTGGCACAATAGTATGATATTGCTCGTACACATCTTATACGAAGATATTATCTCAGTCATTTGAGATATTAACAATAAATTAACTAATAACTACAGCATGAAGTTTGCAACTTCAACTTTTTTCTTGAATATAACAGTATATGATATTGCTCGTACACATCTTATACGAAGGGGGGAAAGTGATATTATCTCAGTCATTTGAGATATTAACAATAAATTAACTAATAACTACAGCATGAAGTTTGCAACTTCAACTTTTTTCTTGAATATAACAGTATATGGAGAGGTGGTCCACACATGTTCAGAATAGCAGAAAGTAAGATATACTCACAATTTAATACAACAGAGACTAACACTAAGTGCAAGGTATGCCTACACATGACTGGCACAATACAAGATGAAGTAGAGGAACTTTTCATCTTCCTAAAACTAAGGGAACTGAAAATTCATGTAATCTTGTTGTCTTCCAGGAGGGCTTATGTACACCCAAAGCAAAGAGATGATAATTGAGAGCAATCCAGACCAAACATAGATGATGGTTGGAACCTTCCCTCTCCTTCCCATCAGCCCCTTAGCAAAGGGGTAAAGATGGCATAAAACCCAGAAACTGAAAAACACCCCTCCTACTAGTCTGCTCCATTGTGGAAATGGGCTGTACAAAGTCCTGGCTACTCCCACAGCAATAGCAATCATGTTCACCATCATAATTGTAATTGGAGGGATCATTAGAAAGCTCCACTTCACCACATAAAGATCTGCAAACTCATCATCTCCATCTTCTGGAGTGGCAGACTTTGAAGTCAGGGTGAATGAGATGTCTACTCCTGCTATGACCTTCAACAACCCTTGTAAAACAGCAGCAGGATGGGCACTTGTTCCACCAATTAACCAGAACTGTTCATTTCGCCACCAGTCATGTAGAGTGATTTCTGACCACTTGATCTCAAGTAGTGCAAGCAAGCACAGCGTGATTGTGATGCCCAGCAAGAACACTAGGAAAGTTGCACTGAGGGTTTGGACTATAAACTGCCCTGAAAATAGGGAAACTGCAGGGAGAAAGCAATAGACAATCAGAAACATTGAAGTGAAAGGGTACATTCCTACATTGAAATATGCCACCCTCTGCAAGAACTTCATTCTAGGACTAGCCAACAATGCATTGTTCCTTGAGAAGAATATCTCAACAGATCCTGTCGCCCACCTAAGCACTTGGTGTAGCCTGTCTGTCAAATTGATTGGAGCTGTTCCTCTAAAAGCATCCCTTTTGGTTACACAATACACAGATCTCCACCCTCTATTGTGCATTCTGTAACCAGTCACCACATCTTCTGTAACAGAACCATATATCCACCCCACTCGTTTCCCCCACTCAGTTTTATCCTCATAGAAACAAGATATGGCACTTATTGCCTCCGCAACAGTAGCAGCATCTAATGGTTCGCGAGGCACAGCAAGAGAACCTGCTGGCCTTCCATGTGTTCCCTTTCCTTGCAAATCTTGAAGCAACCTTCCCTGGTATTCTGCTACTGGGATGGATGCAGCCAGAGAAGTAGAATTCCCAAACCTTTTGGGAAGAAGCAAGGACTCAATATCTGCATCATCATCATTGGGATCACCATTGATTGGCACAGCTACTTCATCTTCTTGCTTTTTTGACACCTTGGCCTTTCTCAGAAACAACTTAATTTTCCTCCTTCCAAACCAACCGTGATGTTCTGTAGCTCTAGGAGGACTAAACCCATAAAGAGCTGTTCTTCTGAATATGCAGCCTGTTCCCACATACATTGGGCCCTGTAAGCCATCAAAAGCTCTCATGCTCACATCAAAGAACACAGTGTTGTGGTTTGCGTATCGATCACTGGGGTCAATGCCCTCAAACCTTTGAGGGAACTGAACATAACATATCCTATCACCGCCCCTGTCAAGCATAAAGCACATACCTTCCCTGAGAGCCAAGGAGTTGTAGATGTAATGATCACAGTCAAGATTCAGAATGAATGGTCCATTGGACATGATGGCACTAGTGCGAACAAGAGCATTCATGGCTCCTGCTTTCTTGTTGTGATCATATCCTGGCCTCTTCTCACGAGACACATAAACCAGCATTGGCAACCTAATGTCAACATCTGTTGTGTCAATCAAGTTCTCCCCATCAGCTTCTGCACCAAATTCTGGTTCTGCATTCGGTGGAGCTAACATTGCCTGCATAAAAAGATGAAGCTTAATTCCATATAATTCAAACACTACATAATATATATATATATATATATATATATATATATATACACATACAACAGCAACTATTTGATAGTATTGAAGAAGTGCAAAGGATTTACCTGAATGATACCAGCATGGTCCCCTCTTGAGTGGTCTGGTTCAGCTGATGCCCAAGTTCCTGGCCAATGAGAACCATCAGACATCCATGTTGCTTTAGGAACCATAATGGGTTCGGAGACATTGGAACCGTTTTCCATCTGTTTCTTCTTGGCTCGCAACTCCTCATGAGCATTGAAAGCATCAGATCTTCTCCTTATAGATTCAGGCAAGGAGTTTATTCTCACTTTAAATTCATCATATTCCCTCTTCACCCTTCTCCTCTCCCTCACGAAGTCCAACCGAACCTTGTTCTTGAGAAAATCACGCTTCTGCCCAAAATATGCTTCAGGATTTCTGGGCTCTATTTGGTGCTTTCGGCAGAAAGGAACCCATATTCTTGCAAAGCTAGCAGTCTCAGCAAGAGCTTCAAATGTCAACAGAGCTCCACCATCATCAGACAAGTAGCATGCAACCTTTTCCACGGGATAATCGACGGCGAGGATCGAAAGAATGGTGTTTGCGGTGACGAGAGGAGGCTCCTTTTCTGGGTCTGCTGTGGAAACAAAAACGTCAATCCCTGGGAGATCAGACCTCCCTTTTGGGTTGCGGAGGTTTGGGGACTCAAAACGCTCTTTCAGAACAGAGAGATCAGTGACTCTGTTCACAGGGCAGAGCTTAGGGAGCTGATCAAGAAGCCACGAAAATGCAAACCATAGCTCACATGTTATGGACATTCCCCACAGCCACATTGCTTCACGGTTCGGGTGTCGAATCCTCCATGTAAGAAATAAACCCAGGGCAGCAAGACGCATCAGAATAAGTAATCTGAACACAGTTGAATTGGTACATTAGAATAAACTTGCTAAAAACCAAAACTTTTCTGAGTAACAAGTAATAATGGTGATTGTTTAGATTTTAGAATACAGAACTCAATGAAAACAAACAAATAAATAAAGGGAATGAAAAAACTCAAGCATTGGAGGACTCACCTATATGGACTGAGAATGGCAGCTGACACTCCAACCTTTCGGGTCAAAGGTCTCCTAGTTTTCTCTCCGAAATCCGGAGGGTGTTCGAAACCATTAGCACCTGATCCGGAGCCGTATCCATCTTTAGGCCACACAGCGTTTCCATAGCCATAAGTTCCCTTAGTTTCAAAGAGCCAGCGAGTGTGATCAAAGTCAGGTGGATGGTTCTGTGCCTTAAACGATTTCACAAGGGAAAGCCTTTTATCCAACTTGAACTCCGCCATAGAAGGTAACGGCAAGGCCTGGTCTTCAGCCTCAGACACCCGCTCCTCTTCTTCTGCTTCTTCTTCTTCTTCCTCCTCATCATCACTCACACACTTGTAAGGCTCTTTGCAACCAGGACACCTACCTCCTCCTCCATTTCCACCACACTCCAAGTAACAATCCCTGCAAATCTTAAACCCGCACTCGCAAGGACCACAGGACCTGCCTTGAATTGCTTCCTCATCACAGCCTTTCATTCCACAAACCAATCCTGATTTTGTTGGCTCCTCATGATCCATTGAGCACTCAATAACATGCCCTCGAGTCACAGAGTTGAAACCTCCGGTGAAAATTGTACCCGAAATGTAAGTTTTGTCATGCTTTCCCACGATCTTGTCATCTTCAGGGAGGCTTGTCTGTGAGGTTGACAAGGGCTGGCGGTCAGGGGTGGGAGGAATGTGAACAGTGTATGTTACATATTCTGAATTGATTTCTTCCATGGTATCTTCTTTGGACATAGAGCAATAGTTTCCTCCACCTGATACCCTCCTTCTGGCGCTGAGAGGGGAATTTGGGTTGTTGTTAGAGACTGAAGCGCGTGGTACGGGACTGGTTAGCCCCATGCTTCTACTTCCTCCTCCTTTGCCTCCGGAAGACACCGTTATGGTCACCGGAGAGGAAGAAGAAGAAGGAGATGAGACCGTTTTCACCATGTTGTTTGTTGGATCCCAGTAAAAGAATGAAAAAAAATAAGAAAGTGAAAGAGAATTGGAGTGATAAAGGTGTAGAGAAAACAAAAATCCTCAATAGCCCATAAGGAAATTGTGGGAGTATTGAAGTGAAGTGAAGGATGTTTGATAAGGTAAGGATGATAGAGTTAAGGATGCCAACTGTGAAGTCAGTAGGAGGAAGGAGAAGTAGAATAAGAAGTCGAAGTAATCATAGTAGCTTGAGATAGGAGCAACGGTCGACGAGTCGAATTTGAATTTGAAATAGGTACGTTTAGATTTAAGTGCAACGGTCGACTATAGACCGCTGATTTTTTATTTTTTATTTTCGTCAACGAAAGTTTAGGGATGTTCTACAGTTATTTAACTTTGTAACTTTCCTTTTTTTTTTTCGGGCCTCGGCCCCGTTTAAAAAAAAAAAAACTCGATAACTTTCAAAACACAACCATGACTTTACATTTATGCCATGTCAAAAAAAAAAAACTTAGCATTTATGCACTGTGTTTTTTCTTTTTAAACGAAAAAAATATATAGTTTTTTTGAATTTTGACTCTTTTATAAATTATCATTATGAATTTTAATTTTTTTAATTAATTTTTAAATTTTAATTAATATCTTAATAAATTTTTATGTTTAATTTAGATCTATTAATTCACTAATAATAAAATTATATAATATTATTTTATTTATATTAATATTAATTAAAAATTATTTATTAATTTATTTATTAAAATTAATTTTAAATATATTTTTTTCTTACATTTAAAACAAATTTGTTTTTTATTTTGTTATAAGCAAGAAAATATATTTAAAATTAAATTTTAATAAATAATTCTTAATTAATGTAAATACAAATAAAATGATATTATGTAGTATTATTGTTAATAAATTAATGAATCTAAATTAAATATAAAAATCTATTGAAATATTAATTAAAGTTTAAAGACTAATTAAAAAGATTTTAAAATTCGTATTAATGAATTTGTAAAAGAGTTAAAGTTCAAGAAAGTTATATACTTTCTTTTCTCTTTTTTTAATAACTTTGTAACTTTTAAAACACAAATTTCCATATTTTTTTAATAATCTAAGAGATGAAATTTTGGTGAAAAGTTATATGATAGTTTGATAAGTTTGATATTCATAATAATGAGTTGTTAAATATTTATTAAATGTTGAATTTATAATAAATATTTAAAAATAATCAATTATTTATGTAATATTTGATTACTTATCTTAAATACAAAATCTTTAAAAAAAATATCATACAAATTCTCAACTTTGATATGCATAAACGCTTAATAATTTTATAGCATGACATGACCCGTTAGTTCAGAAATGACAAATGGATAGATTTTAATAAATTTTGGATTAAAACAGAATAAATGAGTTAAAAATTAATTATTAATCAATTAAAATATAATTTTAATCCCTTTAATTTATATTTATTTTTAATTTAATCTTTATATTTTTTAATTATAAATCTGTCCCTATAATTACAAATGTTAATAAATAAGTCCTTAACGTTAGTCTTAATTATAACATCGTTAGTTAGTTTTTATGTATACATGTCAAATGCGGCATTTGTCATGACAACTTTTGCCAACTCCCTATCGCCCACCTAAAAATCTGGAAAACTTCCTTCTTGCTGCTGCCATTAAAGAGAAAAAGAAAGATTGGGTCTGCAGCATCACATAATAGCTTCACTCAACGGAAGAAACATCACTGGTTGGTTTAACACTTTCAACTACTCCGAAGCCGCTAACCTGTAAGACGTGGCCATCTGGTTCTGGCAAATCCACGAACACAACCTCTCCTAGATGATCCTACAACAAGTGCAATTTGATAGCTTCAGCCTTCACATGTGTGATGTTACTTAAGTTGTTGCTCTAAGTTTAACTTAAAAGATACATACTCCCTGTTGCGGTCAGAGTTATAATTATGTTGAATTTATTATAATTACATAAAATTATAAAATTATACGATTGATATAGCCACAATTGTAATTGCAATACAATTACAAAAATTACATAAATCGTAATATTACAATCACAATTACAATTACAAACTACAATTTAAAATCATGTTTTCCACTAATTATGAAGAAAACAAAAATTAAGCACCAAGATTAACAAATAAGAATTAATGTTGTAATGGGTTAGCAGAATCAATGAATGGTGGGGTTATGGAGAAGAGGTGGAACCCGGGCATGATCAGTGATACCAATAGTGGCCACTGGGCCTTCATGGTTGACCTAATTCATGCGAAGATGCGTACTTGAGTCCATCCAAGACTGACAATTAAAGCAAAGACAGCAGTTCAAGTGAATTAGGTCCCTGTTTCCACATTCAAAATTTCAAATTGACCTGAACTATCAAAAGTACTAAAATAAAAAGTGTGAACAAAGATTAATATGCATATTATGTTACATATACCGGTAGAGAAGCATTTGGAGAGAGAAAAGGCGAGGGAGAGATGAGGTCTAGACTCTAGAGGCAGAAGAGATTGAGTGCAATGGCAGTAGAAGAAGCCCACATCGTGAGTGCCATTAGGATGTTTCTGAGATTAGAGCTCTCTTGCTCTCTCTCTCGTGTGGTTTGTGGGAAACAGACCCAACCTTTCCTTCTCTCTTTAATGGCAGCAACAGGAAGTTCTTCGGAATTTTACGCTATGTTTAGATGACAAGTAAAGAGAGAAGTTCTAATTTTTTATATTTGAAAGTTTTAAAATGTATAGAAATTTTACGGGGAATTATTCTCCCCTGGGAAATTGAGGTAGAATGGAGGGAATACATATTTTATTCCGTTCTGTTAATGAATTTTTTAAACAAAAAAAAAATTATATTTCATTTCATTTCTTTCCTTTTTGATTCATTCCCAACTATTCTATTTCATTCCATTAATAAAAAAACATCTACAAATAAGGTTAGGTGGGACTGTAGAAGGTGGTGAATAGCCTTAATTTGCCATGATGCGTGTCACATGTCGGAAAAAAGTTATCCACTTCAGCACTCCATTAACCACATCAGCCAAAAAAACGAATAATGGTGTTATAACTAAAACTAAAGGTCGTGACTTATTTATTAACATTTGTAATTATAAGAGCTGATTTACAAAGAACAAATATGTAAGGATTAAATTAAAATAATAGGATAAATTATAAGAATTAAAATTATATTTTAACCTTATTAATCTATTTATAACCTATTAAAAAAGAACTAATAAAATTTAATCTATTCATGACTCATTTAATAAATAAATATCCAATTCATTTGTTAAATTTTTTTATGAATGGATGTCCAATCAATCCTTTTAAAATCATATTATATTTTAAAAATTTATTTTGACATTTTCTCTTTCTTACCTGATACAAGCTCCTCTTTTTTAATTTATTTTAATTTTTCTCTCTAAAATTTATTATTACTTTGCTCTCTCTCATTTATTATCTATTTTTAAAATTTCCTTTCTCTCTCCAATTCACTACATGTGATTTTAGTATCAGATATTCATGCTCAATCCCAATTCACTCAATAATCTCATTCGTTCGTCTTATGACTCTATTGATCTCACCTTAGTATTATGTCATGCTAAGCCTTTTTTAGATACTCATGGAGTTAGTTTTTCGCACAATGATTTATTCTCGATAGAAATCTAGAACATTAACTTTATATAATACTTTAGAAGGTCTTAGAACCTTAAGGAAGATTATAAAGAATTCTAAGCACCATTAGAGTTTAAGAAAATTTTAGACTCTTGTAAATATTTAATAAGTTCTCTAAAAAGTTCTAGAAGGTTTTATGTTAATATCTTAGATATTTTAAAGTATGGAGGTGAAAATATTTTAGAACCAAATCCCCTTTTGACAAAATCTTCACCCTCCATTAAGGAGGTAGAACTCCTATAAATAAGAGAAACCATTTTATGTATAGCCAGAAGCAAGATTGTCAAAATTGAGAGTCAAGATAAACTAATGGAGCCTCCATAAACTCGACTCTTAAACTCTAAGAGTTTACCTACTTCAAAAATAATATTAAAAAAACATACTATAGTACCCCAAACATAATTTCATAACATATCTATAATTAATATCTTACATTCCAAATTTATAATAAAAGTCATAGTTTATAATGTTAAAACTAGAGATGATGGAGGAATGTTAATTTTTCCTCATAAGACCAAATAATTAATCTTACCACAACCTCTTAAACAATTGCATGAACATGAAATTTTCTCTATACTTTCAACAAAATTGTATGAATGAATTGTGAAAAAGAGATGATAGTAACAACAAAATATTTACTAAACAGAGAGAGAGAGAGAGAGAGAGAGCGTACGAAAATTGGCCATGCAAATTTCATTGACTTCATTAAGATCGAGTCAAACCTTGCCTCTTCCACACTTGAGCACGCTGGTGGCAAGCTGCTTTTGGAGTTTCAGCGATACTATTTTCCCTGGTATCTGTTACTGGTAGTGCTGTGGAAGAAGCTAACGCTATCATGAAATGTGGATGGGATGCACCATATAAAACCTAGGGTTTGGAATAGATATATACATGTTTATGTGTGATGGACCATTTTCACCACCTTTGGATCTGAATTTGGTAATTTAGTGTTTGTGTGCCTCAATGACCTGTTAATAAAAACAGTAATAGTGTTTTAATAAAAATAAAAAAAGACAGTAATAGTGCGTCCTTTGTTTCTTGACCAAACTTTTCTTTTCTTTATTTTTTTGGTACAATTCTTGACCACGCTTTAACTTGGGATTTTGATCACATATAATCCTTTTTATGTGCCAGAAAAAAAAAATCTATAAGACTGAGACAAGCAAAAAAAATAAGTTATACAAACTTCAAAAGAAATATATCATGTACCGAAAAAATAAGAAATATATCTAATTAAAAAAATGTGAAAATACTTTGTGAAGGAGAAATTTCAAGAATCTGGCTTTACTGAAATACATTTCCAATTTTGCAAAGAAATTTCTTTTTTTATTTTAGTTGAACCAGGAGGTAGACTTAAAGTAAATAAAACTACAATCAGAGTGCGATGTGCAAACCATAATCCATTGGCGGGGGAATAAAACAACGGCAATGTTATTTATTGAAAAAAAAAAATTCTCACATTACTCTCATCATCATTATTTATTTATCTTTTTTTTTTCTTTTCTCTCTATCCCTTTTATTCATCAATATTGAAAGTACACATTCACCTACGAGAGATTATATGCACAAAAATTTATGTGAAATTAACATTTTTCATAACTTTTTGACCAATTTACACAATAAGTTCTCTCTCGTCTAGATGCTTTTTGAAAAGAGTAATACTTGTCACACGATTACCTTTCCTCACATATCTTCACACCTTGCATCGATCGCAACATCTAAATGCATGTTTGATTGCACTTTTTTAGTTAGAAATAACTTTTTTTAAAAAAAAAATTATTTCAACAGTATTTAATCATATTTGACAAAATCGGTTTCAGTTTTTACATAAAATTTAATGTAAAATAAAAATTATTTTAAACTTTTTTTCATAATGCTGAAGATTGAAGCTTATGATTCTAACTTATAGATTATTCAGTATATTTTGATATGTAAATACTATTTTGTCCTCAATCAAATAATTTTTTAATCATTCTATATTTATTTTGATAATTAATACATAAAAGTGATTTTTTTTATCATCATCTAAACAAAATATATTAGCTTAAAATTACTTTTCAGCTAATATATCCAAACATAAAAACTGATTCGATTATAATCCATTATAATCGATTATAACAAAAAACTTTTATATAATAATCGATTATTGAAATAATTAAACTTTTACAGCTGAATCAAACACACACTAAGAGTAGGGAGGCACAAGTTTGAGTGTAGCCAACATTAATCATACGATGAAAATTATAAAAGTGTGAGTAAAATGGGAGTGAAAACGTATGTGACAAGTATTATGATTATGTAAAATCCTTCAAGTGCTTCAAATAGTCATTGATCCTATGTTGACGCTAAATGGAAGTTATTTTCTCTTAGGCTTTGTTTGATGTAGCTAATTAGGAAGGAAAGGAAGGGTCATAGAACTATGGTGTTAACTTTTTCGAGTATCACATGAGAAATGTTGTGTAAAATTTTATATACATACTATATTTACATCATATGTTAATGTGAAAGAAATATCAAATCATCTTACATATAACTGTAACATTCTTACAAGATACAAAATAAATTTATAAATGAATTGAAAGTAATTAAACATATGAGTGGAATAACTTTTTGCACTATCCACTAGAAATTATACTATTCACAATTCTTTCCTGAATGGATGAATTTGAGGAGATACAAGAAAAAAAAACAAATTATTTATTGTTATTTATCATCATTTTTTATTTAATAAAAAACATTAAGATAATTTTTAATTACATTTCCTTTCTTTTCTCTTTGTTAATATCAAACAAGGTAAAAACTAACTCATCTCCTTTCAATCCCCTTCCTTTATCTAGATACCAACATCTTCCATTTTCATTCTTTTTTCTCCTGTGATACCAAACAAAGTGTCGCGATCGGGATCGCGGCGGGATAACGACTTAAAAATTAAAAGAAATTTAAAGGAGTCGCCACCAATTTTATCTTCTTTAGAAAAAAATAGAAAACTTAAAAGAGATGGTCTACGTTCAAAAACTCAGGTTCGGGAGCCTAATTATGTACATGGAAGGGTGGAGACTTAACCCCACAGCACCCCGGATACATCCATCCTAAGACGGTTATCTTAAATCAGTTGTGCAATTTGTATAACTTTTAAAATATTTATTTTACCCATTTATTGAAATATAAATTAAATAAACAAATAATGAAAATTTAATTTTTTTTGGCATGATATGGAATTAACTCGCTTCTTACGTATTATCTTGGATGCACGATGAAGAATTCAAAGCCACGCGTCGTTCTTTAGAAAATGATTGTAGGTTGGTTATTTTTAATTTTGAAAAGTATTTTTATATTTTTAAATTTATTTTGATTTTTTTTTATTTTAGAAAAGAAAGAATCGTTCAAAAACTCGTTCATAATTCTAAAAGTCACAGGATTAACAAGTTGTCATGGCTAACTCATTGTCCCGTTTTATAAAAAGAAAACTTTCATTCAAAAAAAAGTACAAGGTCACTATTTAAAATAAATATTAATAAGATAATAAACATGTCCATAAATAAAAAGAAAAAAAAACAACAGAAAACAAACCCAAAATAAAATAAAACCCGGATATAAATTAAAGCTTAAAAAAATCTAATAAAACCAGCCCACTTAAAAACAAAAAAACTAATACAAGCCTTTATTTATAACTCAAACAAATCAAAACCACGTAACCCAATATCATAAAAGAAATAACTAAATCTTAAAAAAGAAAAAAAAACACACTAAGAAAAAAAACACACTTAACTCTTAGGCCCAAATGTCCACAATAAACCCAAACCCAAAACAAATTCAACTAAACTCCAGAAAAAAAATAAAACAATCAAATAGATAAAAGAAGAGACATTTTAGTCTCTCGGAACTAACTCACATACATAGAACGAAAACAGGGGGGAAGGTGTTTCGTGACTTGCGGGCTAGTGTGGATGAGGGGCTTTGCGGTGGTGGGTCTCGGGCTGGGCTGCGGGTTGCGGGGAGGTAACGATGGCGCGCTAGGTTGCGTGTGGAGCTTAAGGCGTGACGTGGGTGGCGGTTCGCTTGGTTGTTGGGCGATTCGGTTTCTGGTTTTTCGTAGGTGAGGCAAGGATGGAGTTCAATGATGGCTTGGGTGAAGGGCGGTGGTTTCGTTGCCGGCATAGAGAAGAGAGGGTGATGATTTACGGGTTCTAGCTATGGTGGGAGGCTGTTTCCGGGTGGAGGGATCGCGGTGGACGGCGTGGTTCGGAGGGGTGGTTCACGACCGGTGGGACGATGGAGTGGGGGCCCGTGGTTGGTTACAATGGGAGCGCAGAGAAGCGGGGATGGTGTGTTGGTTGGGGAAGCCACGGTGATGGAGGTTGCGGGCCGGGAACGAAGGGAGCCGCGGTGGGGATTTGGAGGTTGTTGGTTATGTGTGGTTGATGGTGAATGGGGGCTTTCGTTTGAGGTGGCAACAATATGGTATGGAGGTTGAAGATAGGTGGAGGTTGTTGTTTTGGTGGTGGTTTATGGTGGCCGTGGTTGTGGGTGAAGGTGAAGGTGAGTCAAGATGGTCTTTTGAGAATGATGAATGTGGTGTGTAGTAATGTGGCTGCCTCCCTTCTCTGTTTTCTATTTTTTTTTCAGACGTGAAGAAAACCAATGTCAGTGTTGAGGTGTGGGAATGAAAGATGTAGTCCTCCCTTTTGTGATGGAGAGGGTCACGGTGCTCTAATAGATGGGGATGGAGGGGGTGTTCACGTGAATGTGTGTGTCTTGTGTAGTATGGTTAGGAAAAAAAAAAGAAAAGAAAAGTGAGTCTTGTGTGTGTGGTGAGAACGTGAGAGGGTCGGTGTGTGTGTCTGCTGCCATGTGCAGGTAAGAGCTGTAAAAGTGAGTGCAAAGTAGTGCATGATGTATGGCCAAAAAAGAGAAAAAGAACATAAAGCAATAAAAGAAAATTATTTCCTTCCCAAACTAGAAAAACAACACCTCTGCATTTTTTCTTCTTTTTCGGTTTCCTTTTTTTTTTGTAAGCTAAGGTGGGCTTGTATTTGGGCTAAAAAAGGATCAAAAAAATGGGTTAAACAAAATTTGGGCTAAAAGAGGAATAGACCAAGAGAAAAGGAAACACCTTTAATTAAATTTTTTTTAATTTGTATTTCTTTTTATTTATTTATATATATATATATATTTTAATAAAGAGAAAATTAAAAGGTCCTGGACAAAATTAGGTGTTCACAATTGTCCCTCTTTACTTGTTTCTTACTAAATATTATGATTAACCATAGTTTTTCATAGTATCGTCGTAAGAAACGAGTAAAGACGTGAACTTAAATTTTGTCTGGCCATGCATGAGATGATATGAATGGGCAAGATAAAGATGTTGATTGAAAACCAGCGAGCTAAAAATGCAAATTTACGAGATGTTACAACGTCGTTAATCCTGCCAAGGTGAAGCTTAGCGTAAAGCCAGAGACATTACCGTATTATCAATAGGCTGTCGCAGCTCAATTGACGTTTACTGATCAAAAGAGTTTTTTTATTTTTTTATTTTTTTTATTTTGGGAAATAATGCTGGGTGACCTTGTAACTTGGAATTGTAAAAGGCAATGGGTTTGACCCGGAATTTAAAAGACAGTGGGCTTCTGTATAACAAAATTTAAATGACAGTGGACTTCTGTGTCCCGAAATTTAAAATGCAGTGGGCTACTGTGTCCCGAAATTTAAATGATAGTGGGCTTCTATGTCCCCAAAAAGAAATGCAGTGGGCCTCTGTGTCCCGAAACTTAAAATGCAGTGGGCTTCTGTGTCCCGAAATTTAAATGACAGTGGGCTTCTGTGTCCCAAAATTTAAAATGCAATGGGCCTCTGTGTCCCGAAATGAAATGCAATGGGCTTCTATGTCCCGAAAATGAAATGTCGTGGGCTTCTGTGTCCCGAAAATAAAATGCAATGGGCTTCTGTGTCCCGAAAATGTAAATGCAGTGGGCTTCTGTGTCCCGAAAATGAAATGCAATGGGCCTCTGTGTCCCGAAATTTAAATGATAGTGGGCTTCTGTGTCCCGAAAAGAAATGCAGTGGGCCTCTGTGTCCTGAAACTTAAAATGCAGTGAGCTTCTATGTCCCGAAAATTAAAATGCAATGGGCCTCTGTGTCCCGAAATTTAAATGACAGTGGGCTTCTGTGTCCCAAAATTTAAAATACAATGGGTCTCTGTGTCCCTAAATGAAATGCAATGAGCTTCTGTGTCCTGAAAATGAAATGCAGTGGACTTCTGTGTCCCGAAATGAAATGCGGTGGGCTTCTGTGTCCCGACAATAAAAATGACAATGGGCGTCACCCAAAAGATTTTTTTTTCTTTCTTCTTTTTTTTTTCTTTTTTAGGAAAGATCATTAGGTCATGGACTTGGGTTTTTTTTTCTTTTTTTTTTTTTTGCTCTTCTACAGTGAAGCTTGGCGTGAAAGCCAAAGACGTCACTTTCAAAGCTGTTGCGATTTAATGTCTTTTAAACACGAAAAGACATTGCAGTGTTCATTCTTACAACTCAAAGTTCAACGATCAAGTAAATGGATTGAAAATATCAGGTCAAAACCTTTCAATTGCATACTCGATGCTAGTTGCTTCATCGAAAAATTTTGATCCCTCAAACCTGGGAGCAGGCTTTCGCAAACTAGGACTTATCAGCA
Organism: Ormosia emarginata; assembly: GCA_029884605.1. Taxonomy (NCBI): domain Eukaryota; kingdom Viridiplantae; phylum Streptophyta; class Magnoliopsida; order Fabales; family Fabaceae; genus Ormosia; species Ormosia emarginata. Next base: position 26,857,372 of record JAQQTP010000080.1, on the reverse strand, counting down.
TGTCTTAAATTCCTTGGAATCTTCAAACATTGAGTACCTTCCCTTTCAAGTTTGCTCATTAGGAACACAGTCCCCCTCTTCTTCCTAGCTCTCTTCAAAATCTCCACTTCTATTTCTTCCTTTCTTTTTTCTTTCGGATACCATTTGTTTCTGGGTCATCCTTTGAGACAATATTTCCCCTTTAATTGGAACTTACAAGTTCTTTTCAGTCTGAATTGCTCATCAGGGAGTTACCATTAGATGATCAAATCATAGTGTTGTACTCATGTTCACCTTACCTGAAGTATTACGTAACAGACAGACATGAATTCAAAAGGTATAACAAAAAAAGAACAACTTCCAGATTGACCTTAGGAGTTTGACTACAGAATGGGTATTTACAAAGGAAGAGTATATGGAAAACGACACAAAAAATGGTATGGGATTCAAAGAGGTATTGCCCCAGTATGGATTGGTTTGACCTTTATGAAAGTCATCTTTAGTTGCCTACTGGGCATTATGGCCAATGATTTCCTCTTGCAGAGCATGCACATCAAGCCAAATTGAACCAAAGAGAAATTTGCCCCAGTGTACGTCAAATTGAACCGAAGAGAAAATTTGCCCCAGTCTAGGTCAAATTGAACCGAAGAGAAAGAAAAGGAAAAAAAAATTGCCCCAGTTTGGAATCGAATTGAACAGGGTGGAAACTTGTCCTAATGTAAGGCCAAGTTGAATCAAAAAATTATCTCAGTGTAGGCTAAATCGAGCTAGAAAAAATTGCTCTAATGTAGAGCCAGCTCGAACAGGGTAGAAACTTGCTCCTGGGTAAGTCTCATTTTTCTTTTTATTCTTTTTTTTTAAGAAGCAATGAACTAGATACTTAGACGAGCATAACCTTTTGTCTCAAAATTAAAACTTATAAAAATAAAAGCAATCATTCATTAACCAGAATGGATTTTTGAAGGGTTATAACGTGGCAAAGGTTAGTGGTTATGAAATGAAAGATATAAGGCTCAAACAAGTATCTAAGGGTTGGATGAGACCAAGGATCCTTATTTAAAATTGAACCTTGTCAACTGCTTTTGCATCTTCAAGTACATTTTTCTCTTATTGTTCTTCATTCCTTCCCTTTTTCCTTTTCACTTCAATCATTCACCTTTGTCATGAATCATTTCATTTTATTTCATTTTCTTTCTTCTTTCTTTCCTTTCTCTCTTTCATTTTATTTTTTTTCAAAAGAAATTTTTCACTTTCTGCCCCTTTCACCTTTCCTTTCTTTTCTTTATGCTTCAGAATAGTCACCATAGCACTCAATCTTTGTTTTGTGCTATCCCCTAGTATGGGGGGATCCTTGTCCGGGGTTTATTGAAGAAAACTTTCAAGCTCAAAAAGAGATAACGAGGGATAATGAAAAGATGAATTCTTGTGAAAGAAAGAGAAAGATGGTCAATCTTCATTTCAAATCTTGGTTGCTCATTTTCAAAAGTTTTAATCTAGAGACAAAAATATTATGCACAACAAGTAAATACTCATTTGCTCCATTTTATTTTCCCAATTGATTGATTCTTTTTTTTCTTTTTTTCTCTTTTTTTTTGCCTTAGAAAAAGGCACCTGTACACGTGGGCTTCATGACCACCAAAAGTTTTTTTTTTTGGAATAAGAATCCAATGGGATCCGAACCAAAAGAAATCAAGTAAAGGAAATGAAAGAGTGACAAGAAAGAAATGATAAGAACATGAGTGCCAAGAATGTTGAGATCCATGCAAATCTATTACATTAATGTTTCAAGAGAGTTTACATAAGTTCAAGCATCACAAAAGTCTAAGATGGCAATCAAATCAAATTAAACGCCTCAAATCTCCAATTGTTCAGGGGTTTCGAGTTGCTGAAGGCGCTTGGTATAGACAGGATGAGTTAGGACATATGAACGCGACGAAGAAACTTGGTATGAGGTCTGGTAGGCACTGACTTCTGATTCTTCCTCCATCGTCGGTTCCACCATCTTAGGAAAGCTACTTTCTGTATCTTCAACAGGTAACTTACCTGATCTTTCAAGGTTCTCAATCCTTTCTTCTGCCAAAATTAAGTCAGAAAAATTCTCATAGGCAACCCCTGCCATCAACCCAATAAAAGGGGCTCCTAAGGTCCCCATGAAGTACGAGCTTATCTCTAACGAAGTCAATAGTGGTTGAACTTGGGCTGCCAACATTCTCCATCTTTGAGCATATTGCTTGAAAATCTCATCACTCTTCTTTTGCATTGCTCTTAGTTGTTCTCGGGTAGGTGCAGTGTCGATGTTGAATCGATATTGCCCTAAGAATAGATTTGTCAAATCATCCCAGCAAGAAATCCTCGAATGGTCAAGTTGCATATACCATTCCAAAGCTGGCCCAGTCAAGCTTTCATGAAAGAAGTTGATTAGAAATTTCTGATCACGTGACCAAATGGTCATTTTGGTGATGTAAGTCTTCAGATGAAATTTTGGATTGGTGCTTCCATCGTACTTTGAGAAGTCTGGAATTTCAAAGTCCTTAGGGATATTGACTTCGGCCTCCGGGCACAGTTCATTGATTCCCACTGAATCATGCAAGTTAGGGCCTTGAATGGTTTTAATTTATGCTTGCATCTTCCCGATCAATTCATCTCTTGATTTTTCTCTTTCTGAGTTACTATTCAGGAATATATTCACCTACTGTTCCTGAGCAGCTTTTGCATTGTTATTCTCTCCTTCAGGACTTCTGTTCATGGAACCATCCCCTTGATTTGCATTTGCTCCAGCGCCGACAGGAGTTCCATTTATTGTTCTAAGGGTCTCGATTAACTGCCTCAGTAAATTCTCGACTCTTGATTGTCCTTCTGCCATTGTATCAATTCTTTTCCTCATTTCATCCATCTCTCGACCAAATTTATCTCTGAATTTGACATCTGTTGTAGCCTAGTTTGCGACCTTGTCTCGTAGGACTTGGTTTGAGCGATCTGCATTTTTCGAGGACGAGTAACGGTTCAAGTTTTTTTATTTATTTTATTTTAAAAAAAACAGAAAACATTAAATGAGATTTTTTTATTTTTATTATTTATTTTTAAAAAAAACATGGATATATACAAGAATGCATGATGAAAAAAAAAAATACAAAAATGAAAGATGTGAGGAGAAGATAAAGAATAACTATGCTCCCTTTGTGTCCTAATGAGATTGCCCTAAATTTGGGGAGTTCTACCATAAGGATTTATGAGTCTTTCTAATTCGTGATAACTCTCATTGGGCAACTCTACTATTCTAAATGTCTCTAGAGCTAAGTCCCGTTTCATAATGTTAACCACAAATAGTAGGCAAACCACCAAGTGTGGGACATTCATGAAAAAGACACACTCTAGATGAGATTTTTGCGATAACCAAACAGGATGTACATCCAAAATGGCTACCACTACGCAACCTCTACCTAACTTGGGTTTCACTCAGACCCGGGTATAGGACCCCACTCGAATATGTGTAAGAAACGTGCAACTGCAGTGTGTGTAAGGAACATACAAATCTTTATATTCTAATAAAACAAATGCAAAACAAATTCCCAAGAATCCTCTATCCTAAAGTTTTCATAATAACATAAAATCACAGTTAAAATAATTAATAAACAAATTAAACAAAGAAAGAAAAACAAAATAAAACAAAAAAGGGTAAAACACACATATAAATGTCACAAAAAAAATGCACAACCAATTTACAAAGGCTTGACTCTCAAAGATCCCCAGCGGAGTCGCCAACTGTCGCGACCGGGATCGCGGCGGGATAACGACTTAAAAATTAAAAGAAATTTAAAGGAGTCGCCACCAATTTTATCTTCTTTAGGAAAAATTAGAAAACCTAAAAGAGATGGTCTACGTTCAAAAACTCAAGTTCGGGAGCCTAATTATGCACAGGGAAGGGTGAGGACTTAACCCCACAGTACCCCGGATACATCTATCCTAAGACGGTTACCTTAAATCAGTTGTGCAATTTGTATAACTTTTAAAATATTTATTTTACCCATTTATTCAAATATAAATTAAATAAACAAATAATGAAAATTTAATTTTTTTTTGGCTTGCAGAATTGAAATTTCGCTTCTACGTATCCTCGGATGCAATGAGGAATTCAAAGCCACGTCGTTCTTTAGAAAACGATTGTGAGTTGGTTATTTTTAATTTTGAAAAGTATTTTTATATTTTTTAATTTCTTTTGATTTTTTTATTTTAGAAAAGAAAGAATCGTCAAGCTGTCGCAACTCAGACAATTCTAAAAGTCACAGGATTAACAAGCTGTCACAACTCAGCTAATCTTGTTTTATAAAAAGAAGACTTTCATTCAAAAAAAAAGTACAAGGTCACTATTTAAAATAAATATTAATAAGATAATAAACATGTCCATCAATAAAAAAGAAAAAAAAACAATAGAAAACAAACCCAAAATAAAATAAAACCCAGATATAAATTAAAGCTTAAAAAAATCTAATAAAACCAGCCACTTAAAAACAAAAAAATAATACAAGCCTTTATTTATAACTCAAATAAATCAAAACCACATAACCCAATATCATAAAAAAAATAACTAAATCTTAAAAAAGAAAAAAAAAACACACTTAGCTCTTAGGCCCAAACGTCCACAATAAACCCAAACCCAAAACAAATTCAACTAAACTCCAAAAAAAAAAAAAAAATCAAATAGATAAAAGAAGAGACATTTTAGTCTCTGGAACTAACTCACATACATAGAACGAAAACAGGGGGGGGGAAGGTGTTTCGTGACTTGCGGGCAGGGTGTGGATGGGGGCTTCGCGGTAGTGGGTCTCGGTGGGCTACGGGTTACGGGGAGGTAACGATGGTAGCGCCGGGTTGCGCGTGGAGCTTAAGGCGTGACGTGGGTGGCGGTTCGCTTGGTTGTTGGGCGATTCTGGTTTCTGGTTTTTCTGTAGGTGAGGCAAGGATGGAGTTCAATGATGGCTTGGGTGAAGGGCGGTGGTTTCGTTGCCGCACACGAGAAGAGGGGTGATGATTTACGGGTTCTAGCTATGGTGGGAGGGCCGGTTTCCGGTGGGAGGGATCGCGGTGGACGGCGTGGCTCGGAGGGGTGGTTCACGGCTAGTGGGACAATGGAGTGGAGGGTTCGTGGTTGGTTACAATGGGGAGGCGAGAAAGCGGGGATGGTGTCTTGGTTGGGAAAGCCGCGGTGATGGAGGTTGCGGTGGGAACGAAGGGAGCCGCGGTGGGGGATTTGGAGGTTGTTGGTTATGTGTGGTTGATGGTGAATGGGGGCATTTGTTTGAGGTGGCAAAGAATGTGGTATGGAGGTTGAAGATGGGTGGATAGGTTGTTGTTTTGGTGGTGGCTTATGGTGGCCGGTGTGATTGTGGGTGAAGGTGAGTCAAGATGGTCTTTTGAGAATGATGAATATGGTGTGTAGTAATGTGGCTGCCTCCCTTCTCTGTTTTCTTTTTTTTTTTCAGACATGAAGAAAACCAATGTCAGTGTTGAGGTGTGGGAATGAAAGATGTAGTCCTCCCTTTTGTGATGGAGAGGGTCACGGTGCTCTAATAGATGGGGATGGAGGGCAGGTTCACGTGAATGTGTGTGTGCTGTGTAGTATGGTTAGGAAAAAAAAGAAAAGAAAAGTGAGTGTTGTGTGTGTTGGTGAGAACGTGAGAGGGTCGGTGTGTATGTCTGCTACCATGTGCAGGTGAGGGCTGTAAAAGTGAGTGCAAAGTAGTGCATGATGTATGGCCAAAAAAGAGAAAAAGAACATAAAACAATAAAAGAAAATCGTTTCCTTCCCAAACTAGAAAAACAACACCTTTGCATTTTTTCTTCTTTTTCGGTTTCCTTTTTTTTTTGTAAGCTAAGGTGGACTTGTATTTGGACTAAAAAAGGATAAAAAAAATAAGTTAAACAAAATTTGTACTACAAGAGGAATAGGCCAAGAGAAATAGAAACACCTCTAATTAATTTTTTTTTAAATTTGTATTTCTTTTTATTTATTTATATATATATATATATTTTAATAAAGAGAAAATTAAAAAATCCGGACAAAATTAAGTATTCCCACAAAATCTTAATTTGTATAGGCTAGAGATGTCGCTGAAACTAGGTACAAACATCATTTTAACGAATTTCAGTTCGAATTGAATTTCACTGAGTTCAAGATATTAAGATTATGATAATGCACAATATTAAATGTTTAAATTCAGCCAAAAAAAAAAGTAAATGCTTAAATTGAGTTTAAAATTATTTCAAATAATAATGTTAAGAATTTTATAACTTGAAATATAGAAAATTATATAATTAAATTTCATGAAACAACGGAACAACGGAAACAGCGATTCTTAACCTTACCATACCCTCGAATACCAAAGATTATTTATAAAGATCAGAATATAAACCGCTAGGTTCTTAGCTTACTTCATGAGTTCATGCATATATTTTCAATTGCAAGGGAACAGATGTGATTGATTGTAGTTTGGGTGAGGTTAGTGGCGCTATAACTAACAGAATAACACAAGTATTTCAGCAACCAGGTGAATCTTAATACCAAAAGCAGTAAAACACCAACAAACAAAAAATATAATTTGAAGTATGCAAGAAATAAAGTTCTTATACTTAAAAACTTACAAAGTCTAAACCAACAGAAGAAAGACTCGTCAAAACTACTTTAGCAGACTAAATGATTATGCCAGTACCATTAAAGATTCAACATCCTTTAAATATCTGCATATGCTACTCACTTCTTGGATTTCTTTGACGCTCTGCATAACAGAGATACATTTAGACCACAACACACAAAACATGGCCAAAAGCTGTAAATATGGCATAAGCCTAAATTGTAATACTCACTGGGCAGGCTGGGGTGATGTGGAAGGTGGAGCACTAGGTGCTTCTGTTGGCTTATCCCCAGGACCCTAAACATTTTACAGAGAAAAAGGAAGTGTCAAAATCTTCATTACCAACTTCAGTGAACATACTTCTTAGTGCAGTAAATCCCCAAGTGCAAATGTGCAATGATAAAGGAAGTATAAATTCATGAAATATACAAAGTAAATAAATTCTCAAGACACTATGGAACTCACATGGGCCAAGCGCTCCTCCCTCCGAGCAATTTTCCTTTCCCTGCTTGCCTTGTTCTTTGCACGCTTGGCCTCAAACTGATCAGACAAAGTCTTCTCTCTAGCCTTCTCAGCCTTGGACTTGTGAATGCTCTCCATTAAGACTCTCTTGTTCTTGAAAACATTACCCTTCACCTTCATGTACATATCATGGTACATGTGTTTGTCAATTTTCTTTGATTCCCTGTACTTACGAAGCAATCGTCTGAGCACACGCATCCTCCTCATCCAAAGTATTTTGGTAGGAAGCCTTGCCTCCCTTGTACCCTTACGCTTACCTAATAGTATTTAGGTAAACATTATAACTAGCATATAATGCTTCCACCCCCAAAAAAGGACCATAGAGCAACTCATTTTATGTCCACATAACAATGTTCGATATGAACTTGTGTCCCCTAAACAATTTTGCAGAATTATTACACTACTCTTTCCAGTTGATAAGCAACTAAGTAGAATCTTGTCAATTTTACAATGAGTAAATATCTAAATGAAGAAGAAGTCCACAACCATAGTTTTTAAATATGTATATGTATTAACTACAAATTACCAGGAATTACATCCCAAAAATTAATTTTACATTAAGCCAGTTAAATTTGGTTATAAATACCATATCCGGAGTGGCGTCCCTTCCTCTTGGCCTCCTTCATCCTGCGAGCACGGGAACGGGAGTGAATCTTGGTTGGTTTCCTGATAATAAACCCATCCTTAACCAACTTCCTAATATTTTGGCCTGCAAACAGAAACCCACCAAGCTAAGTAGTGCTTGCATTGCAAACGATGTGTACAATAGAGGATCAGAGTATATATCAGACACAACTTAATATCAGTTAGAAAATTTTACTAGTACTACTACGTGTTAGATATGCAATCCCTGTGTGCCATAGGTTTTTATTTTTGTGGGTAAATACCATGAGTTAAATAATGCTATATAGGTCCTAACAAATCTAATATAGCAGACTATCACAAACAACAATCAGATTCCAATCCAACGGAAATCCTCCGGGGGACAAAACCAAAACCCAAAATAATAACAATGGTGCTCAACATGTTCATTTTAAAAAAAAAGAAAAAGGGTAAACTGAAACAGACATGATAATAACAAGGAAGAGAAAGAGTGGAAATGTGTACGAGAATTGGCCATGGAGATTTCATTGACTTCATTGGGGTCAAGCCAAACCTTGCCTCTTCCGCACTTGAGCACGCTAGAGGCGAGTCGCTTCTGGAGTTTCAGCGACACCATTTTCCCCTTTCTCTGTCTCTACTGATACAATTTGTGAAAGGGTGGAACGAAACCCTAATTTCTTTCTTTTGATGGATATATAGATATATCGATATGCATACGACACGGACCATGGCCTGTTCCAAACGATCTCCATTGTGCTGGGCCTTTGCAGACCATGGCCCATGAACTCCTCCGGATTCAAGCGTGGATGAATTTTTTTATTTCCTTTTCGTTTGTTGGACTGGTATGTGTTTTCATTGATCCATAATAAAAGAAAGTGTCAGGGTTAATTCAAAAAGATGTTAGACTTTAACAGACTGGACCACATTTTCGTAGTCTTAGAAAAAAAGAAACATGTCAAACTCAAAATGCACAGACCAAAAAAAAAATGTCAAAATAAAAATTCTTTCAAATGCAATTAAAACCAACAAGATACTTAAAAGTATAAAATAAAAATAAAAATTTAATTCGATCTATTTTTAGTGAATTTTTTTCAACACTATCATCAAATCATATATTATCATACTAATAAAAGAATTTGATCTCTCATATAATAATAATTATTATAATTAAATTAAGTTCTTTTAATAATATGATAACACATAAGTAGAAAATAATATGAAAAATTTTACAAATAGCAAATTAAAAATAAATTAAATGAAACTTGTTATCCTTTAAATATTTAATAATAAACTATTCATGTTTGTAATATTTTTAATGTTTATTTTTTTTCAAAGACGAAGAATTTTTCACTGATCCAATGAGGACCTATCATTGAAGTGGCGCTTAGGAGAGACAACCCACAAAAGACTCCACTAGGAAAGGGAAGAGGGATGAGGGCAAAATGTATTTGAGAGATTGAATCCGACTCTTCATTTGCATGTCCCGTTACACAATCAAATATTATGTCACTTAGGGGGTTAGGATATCTTTAATAAAGATACTTTATTCATCACCCATATAAGGTGGGTTAAAAATAACTTTTTCTTATTTTTATCATTTTTTTCATAAAAGTTTAAAAATAAAAAACAAAATAAAAAATAAAAGGCTAAAATGCAAAGAATCCCCTCCAACTTTGGGCTCATTAAAAAAAAAAACCCCTTATATTTTCAAAGTCTCTAATTGAACACCTTAAACTCCGTAAATAGTGTAACTTCAGCCTTTTGTTAGTGTCCCGTTAGTTTCACTAACAGAAACAGTATCACGTGTAATCACGCGATTTATTTTACATTAACCTCACCCAAGTTCACCTAATCTCACCAATTAACAACCACATCATCTCACACATTAGGGCTGTTCTTAGACACTACGATTTATTAAGAAAAAAACCCTCATATAACACTAATCAACATAAGTGTTATTCAGTATCTGTGCGAATTGGACGAAGGCCACAAAGTAAGCCATTTTGTTCTCTCTATTGGTTGTAGTTTTTTATTTTTATTTTTATGAACCTGGTTTACGTGAATGCAAGGTGATAGATGAGGGGTATGGTTCCATTTATTTTGGTTGGTATTGTATCAATGTTTGGGGTTAATTGAACAGAGAGAATCTTTAGGAAATTGTACAATTGTTTTCTATTGCTCTGTTGTAAGCATATGCGTTAGTGTATGGTCCTATACAAGAATCTTTGTGTATTTGTCTTTTGTGTCAGTGTGTGGTCCACTCCTTCAATGATGTCAATTTCTTATTTATACAGGCTACTGAAATGGGGATTGTGAAGATCAACATAGACTTTTACATTGGGGGAACATTATAAATATGCCAGTAATGCATTATAAAAAGAAGGAAAAGTTACTCATATGAGGACTTTGACATAGACCTGACATCTATATCCCATTTTGTGCAGCACGTGAAGAGTAAGGGGTACAATGATTTCAAAGTCTAGTATAAGTTTGAAGATGAGGGGATACATGAACTTAAATTGTTTGATAGTGATGCACATGTGGTAAGAGTAATTGAGAGATTTGGAAGAAAGGAAGTAACTTTGCTGCAATTATATGTTGACCATGTGGTGGAGACAAATGTGGAGGTGCTTGACCCAATAGTTTATTCACTTCCATCACCCTATCAAGCTAATGTTCATAAGGAATATTCATATGAAAAGGCAAAAGGCCAAGAGGAGGAAGAAGAAGCTAAAGAGTAATATGCAAATTTAAACTTGGCTGGATGTGATTTTTCAGACAGTGATATGGAAAATCCATACTTATTCTGTGAAAAAATTGCTCCAAAAGTTGTTGTTGATGATGTTAAAACCCGGCTGAATGAAGAAGAAGATGGGCAAATACATGGAGATGATGGGCAAACCTATGGAGATGTTGGACAAACCTATGAAGAGATTGGGCAGACTCAACAGACTTATGATGACTATCAGTAAATCCAAAATGACACAAGAAATTATACCACTTGAAACAGTGAACCAAAATAATAATAGAGGAATGAAGAGAAAATGTATGGCTCAAAGGAAGAAATATAGTAAGAAAGTTGGAAGAATGCAAGGAAAAGAAAACCAAGTACTCGACAACCTATGAGCAATCAACCTATTGAAGATGCTAAGAAGTGGGATGGTGAATGCCTTTCAGATTATCAAGATAGTGATGAGTTAATAAGTCCTGATGGTTTTGATAAAGAGGCTCAAGAAAAGCAAGAGTAAGAAGATGTCACAGTCTACAGAAGCCCCTACAGAAATAGTTAGCACTTCTTCAAGGCCAAACTAGGTTTGTGGGATTGATGTAATGAGATTTTTTGGGATTTATGTAATGGTATTTTGTGATGCTTCTATTTAGACAAATAAGTCAGATGTAATGATATTTGTTTGGGATTCTAAGTTTGTGGGATTAATATTTTTTTGGAAGAGTATTTTTTGTAATGGTCTTATATAGTTATTCATAAACAATTTTGGTATGATGTTAGTGTTGCTATTATGAAACTCATTTTTGAATATAATACATATTTTGGTATGCTGCTAGTATTGGCTTTGTATGCTGCTGGTATTGGTTTAGTGATGTAGTTTTGGTTCTGTTATCAAGAGCTTTACCCAAAAGTTCTGTTCTTAGTCCATCATAGTTTCTTTGTACATCTTAGTTTACTTCTCAGTACATCATAATTCTATCTCATTTTCTTTCAATTATACTAGTATACAAATTATTTGTTTACTTATTTCATTTTACTTCTTTTATTTCTTCATCACTTGTTTACTTATTAAGGACAAGGAAAGCAAAAGAATGCAAATCAGAAATTGTATGTAAACAAAATCCTTCATTTCATTTCATTTCACCAAACTACAGATTCTTGTCATTACGAAATTACATACACACCAAAATCATTTATTTTAGTACCTAATTTTCATTGCTAGTATCAACCTACCTTACCCACAAAGAACTATCCCAAACCAAACACCATATATGCCCTTTATGCAAAGTGCTTAACCCAGTCCCATCCTCCACCTTTTCAACCCACCACAGATGTAGCATCATAGCACCAATTATTCATCACTAACTTAGCACTAGTAAAAAATCAAAAATTTTCTATTCTTTCAGCTTTTCAGCTCGTTCACCATTGCTTGCTTATTTCTCACTAAGCCATTTCAATAGTCAAAGAATATCCTTCTTAGGTATGTTTTTGTCCACGAAGTCCTATAGTTGCGATCTGCCCATAGTCGCACAACCAAACAATACTGCCAACATTGAAGGTAAGATAAATAACTAGATATATAAAAGCATTAATCTTAGTGATCTCTCCACCTAAAAGCTCTAGTTGAAGAGGACAACCCTTCATAGATGGTATATACTTGACATTATAGACAAGAAAGCTTGAAATGTAAATTTTATCTTACAGCAGAACATAATTAACAAATTGAAATCAAACACTTAAGAATATGTATATCAGTAGAGAGCAAGAGACAGAGAAGTAATCTCTTTTTTTCTTTTTCATTTTATTGTTAAGGCTATAATAAGTAATTGACTAAACCAAGTTCTTAGCTTAGATTTATAGCAATAAAAAAGGATATTGTATATAGGTACTCTTTTGACTAGAGTACCTATGTAACTCCAACATTAGTACCTATAAAATGGCCACGTTAACAAAAAGGGTGTTTGATTGCTAGATAAATCCTTAGCATATAGGTGCAAACAATGTTCAGATCAAAATTCAAATCTTTCTAACTCTTTGGAATTCAACATGTAAGAGAAAATTACTTTTAAAAGATAACCTTGTAATTGAATAGATGATTTATTCACCTAAAACTTTATTTGAATCAATATTCTTACTCTTTATGGACTCCTAAACATTATGTAATATACAAGCTAATTCTATAAAGCAGGGTGGACAATACATACTAGCATTATGAAAACTATGTTGTACATGATATGTAATGAACATTGTTCTGGATAATAACCTTCACAACATATTAGAAATTTAATTAAACCTTATTACCCTACTGATCTTAAAGTTATATACTTTATGGACTCAAAAAATATAATGATATGTAATCCTCTATATTTTATATATTCTTCTCTTGATTTAGCCAAAACTATCGATTCGCACATTTAGCCATATTGGGTAAATGCCTTGATTAGATATAAGAGGATATATAAATATCTTGGCTTTAAGCTGAAAAGGACTGTGCAGTTATTGTTTTATCTGCAAAAACAATGATAAATGACTCACATAACTTGAACCAAATCTAAAAGTCTTATACATAACTCAAAAGATAAAGAAACTTCTGAATGATCATAACATCGTCATTTTATAAGCTAGACATCATGCTAATATGTTAAGTATTCTGGGTGAAAAGTTACATCAACTATGATGGTAGCACAAAGAAAAACTCAACATTTAGAGTTTCACATCACATGCAAATGCAAATTTTTCAGATAAAAATTGTGGAATCACCAAAAGACTAAGATGACAATCGACCAAAAGCATATATTACTGGAAAAATCAAAAGCTACAAATTGCAAATTTTGAGAGTCTTAGAAAATACAAAATTATTGAATTTCCAAGCATATTAAATTATAAGAAAACAAATTGCAATATTTTTTATCCTAATTTTTTTTAAAAAAAAAATGAGAAAGCTTACCAAGTGTACTCATATACTCTTTAGGGCGCCATGAAGTCTTTCAATGATGAAAGAGGTTCCCATTAAACATGATGCCAAGCCAAAAAAAGTTATATCCAATACCCCCACAATCTCAAACGCAACACAATGCAAAACCCCTTATAAACTCCCTTCATTCCCTGTGAATCAACCAAATGAATGAGACAAAGGCATTGGGTGAAGGATTTAGGGAAACGTTCTTCATTCTAGTAAACACGAGCACAGTTGGGTATGAGATTTGGGGATGAAGGATCTGTAATTTTCATTCATGTTGGGTGAAGTGAACTTAGGTGAAGTTAGTGTAAAATACATCACGTGATTGCACGTGATACTATTTCTGTTAGTGAAACTAACGGAACACTAACAAAAGGCTTAAGTTACACTATTTAGGGAATTTAAAGGGTTCAATTAGAGACTTTGAAAATACAAGGGAGTTTTTTTAAATGATCCCAAAGTTGGAGGGAGTTCTTTGCATTTTAATCAAAATAAAATGATATTTTTATAATTATTAATAAAAAAATCAATTAGAAATAAAATAAAAAACAAACTAATCAGACCCTTAGAGACTTTTTGATTTTATTATTTTCTATTTTCATTTTCATAAAAAATAGAGAACAAAGGAGAAAACATGATTGGTTGTTATTTTCATTTTCATTTTTTAAGAAATGGAGTCTCTATTTTTTGAAATGACAAAAACCCATTTCCAGCATTTTCAGACTTAATGCGGTGGTATTTTTGCAATTTTAAACAACTTTTTTTCCTTTTCTTATTTCGTTCTTTCCTTACCCATGTGAAGTCCACCCACTGACGAGTATAATGAAAACAAGCATTAAGCTGTATTGTGAATAATAGAATTCGATTAAATCAGGCTCTCTCCCTCTCCTTCTCAGCCATGGTCTCTACTTTTCACTCTGATCTTCTTAAACCCAGTGAGAAATTGAAGAAAGGAAAATGTACGAGGAGCAGCACTTTATAGATTTGCAAGAGACTTGGGATTTTGGTGACCCAAATTCTCGGATTTGGGTTCTTGTGAGATAAAAAGAGAGAAAAATTTGAGGACTATTAAGATTTATGTGGAACAAGAAAAGGAAATAACATGGGAATATGTAAGTTGGACTTTATTGTGTTAATTTTGTGTGTTGTGAACATACTGAATGCTAGTGACTAAAAATTAGAATAAGTTCAATTTTTTTTCCTTTTTTTTCCTCATCTGCAACCATTGGCTCCCTCATCCCTCAGCTCAGTCGGAGTCACTGGTTCCCCATATCTCTTGGTCAAACTACTTACTTGCACCCGATGCTCAATGGAAAAGGTTTTATTTATCACTTAAGGTTAAAAGAACGAAATTGACAATATCAGCACACAGGAATGAAAATGATTATTTAAAAATAAAAATAGAGAACAAAAATAGGAAATATTTTCTTAAATCAATCGCACCCTTAATTCTTTAAGATCCAGCCAATTCCAAATGTTATTCCAAACTGCGGCAGGACCCCTTGGGGGTTGGACACAGCCAAATAAGTACTTTTGGTTGAGAAGATGCCGTCATCCGAACTTCCCCCCTACAGTTGTGCTAATAGAGTTGTGCTATTTACATAATAGAGTTGTGCTATTTACATAATTTGATAAATCTAATAGAATTGTGCTATTTAATACGAGACGAAAAATGATCTTGCTACTCCCCTTTTAAGGGTTAAGGGGATGTAAAAAATTTTAATATCTTTTTTAAGAGTATTGATTAAGTTAAAAATAAATAAATAAAAAAAAAAATATGTATGATAAATAATATCAAAGGAAATATGAAAAGAGAATAATAAGATAAGAATATAAGAATTGGGAAGAAAAAGTGAAAGTGAGAGAAATGAATAAAAACTGTTGCGACCTGTTTCTGCAAAAGTGACAAATTTGTTTTTGAATAAAAATTATCATATATTTTTTTAAAGATGTATGTACTATATATATATTTTTTTTAAGAATATGTGATTTAATAAGAAGAAATGATAAAAAAAAATATGTATAATAAATAGTATTAAGAGAATGTAAAAAGTAATGTGAAAAAAAAAATGAAAAAAAAAACAGAGTTGTTTATTTTCGGTCCACTTAGCATTATTTAATCTAATATCATGTACGTTTTTTTTTTTTTCCCGCAAATCTCAAACACCTGCAACAAACTATGTAAAGGAATATATTTGCAGGAAGCAGTAGTGTACATTGTTATCCCCAATTGCCTCTCAATAAGGAGCTGACTGTGAAAATCCAAGGCTCTTCAATAAAATTTCCAGACCTGAAGTGCATTATCAGTTTATCATAGTGCTGATAAAACTGTCTTCAAACAAAATGAGATTTGATTCACCATGGCCCGAGGATAGTGAATTAACATGATAACTAGACGGTAAAGCGGTCATTAATATGACTTAAAAGAGTATCTCCTTGAGTATCAAGAGAACTAGCATTATAAAGCACATTATAACAAGCACTGTTGCACACATAACCATTCCTCCTTTTTTCTGCGTTCTCTCTGCCTGTAAAGTACATGTTTTAGGATTGATGATTGTAACAGACTAACTGATTAACAGCCAACAAATTAAAAGAAAGGCAGATAAAAGCGCCCAATTTGCACATAGAAAAAGAAAAGCCTCTTAAGCAAGAGGGAAAGAGAAAACAGAACCTTTTGCAACTGCTTGAAGCCCTCCTCAACGGATGTAGCAACACTCTGAATGTTGTAGTCAATTCTATCCACAATTGTTCCCTGCAGGAATATCGGCTTCCTCAGTCACCTTTCATTCTATAAATAAATCTATCTTAAACAAGGTTGGGCATGGAAAAAGATAGTCATACAACACTTTTAATAGTGTATGTATTATTCACACTCATTTTAAGAGATGTGATTGAGTGAAAGAAAGTGATAGAAAAAAGTATGTATAATAAATGATATTAGATAGAATGTGAAAATGGGTGCATGCACTATTTGATGTAAGAATATGAAAGTTAGTTGGGCATTAACCTGGTCTATCACAAGGACAGAGAGATCCCTCATGATCTGAGCAAGTTCGTGGACTGATTTAGTGACCTACAGCAAATTTCACACTGTTAGACAAGGTACAGAAAGAGATTTGTCTTCAAGCAATACACTTAATGCCTTCAAATTGCCTGTTCAATCTCTCTTTCCCTTTCCTCTGAGAACTGCTCACTTTTCTTTAGCTTTGTTATCTGCTCTTCACTGAAACCCTGGATCAATCAGATACCAACTATCATTATCTGTTTCTTTGGATAAAACTTCACCCAAGCACGAGACTGAATGAAATGAAAATATTTGATGGCATAAAATGCTCCTTTTAAACTTTTGGCTACAAGATAGGGATAGAAACAGTTGGCCACAGAGACTAAACCCATCACAAACAAAATGATCTTAATGAAACACGACCTCCCTCTAAAAGAACTTTCATGTCAGATCCAGATAAGTGATAAATAAGTCCTCATATTTTCACAAGATAAAGTGCTGAAAAAAAGAACAAGGAATTGGTTTTTCTTTGTACTTTTTAGAATGAAGTGCAATGGATTTATTTACAAAATCCAGATCATATTGCAGAAGGGGGACATAAAATGAATTCATCAAGAGAGAAAGTAATGACAACAATAGGAGGATCAGCCCGATCAGGAATCCTCCTAAAATAAAAGGAAACAGAATGAGAAGAAAAAAAAAGGAAATAAAAAGAAATGTCTTTAAAAACCCACAAGAAAGCAAGAAACACTCATGCTGCAGAATGTGCACAGATATGTATCTTAAGTATCTCTTACTGAAAATTCTAGTAATACACGATATAATAGAATAATAATTCTGTAACCAGACCTAATTTATTCATAAAACAAAGGATAAAAGTCAATTGCTACCAATGTTTATATGAAAATTCTGTTTTCTTTTACAGTCCTCCCCCCCCCCCCCCTTTTCTCTCCCTCTACAACTGGGGAATCTGTAAGGGGTCAAAAAAAGGTCGCTGCCTAGTTTGAACCAAAGTCTTGCAGTTTCACCATTATAATTTGCCATTAACAAGCACTAGGAAAGAAAAGAAATCATCAATAATCAGTTGATAAGGAAAAAGAAATGCAGAAACCCTAATTCATAGCTTAAGATTTCTTAAAATAATAAGGCCCTGCTGGAGAAATTAGTTACAGTAAACAGCATACCAAATCACTGAAGCCATCATCCTGCAATCCAAATTTACTCCCATTGAAGTTCATCTCCAAGTCAACCCCATCATAACCCTGTATTATTACACCCAAGCATAGACATTAGTGAAGCAATATAAAATATTAACATGGGCATTGTTCAAGGCATAACAGACTTGTGGGTTGGGAATTGGGATGGTGGCCATAAGTTCAATCATTTGAATACCTACTAATAGAATAAAAGTTAAGAACCAGCGAGTCCACAAAAATAAATTGACGAGTCTGTTACAACCTCTTTTTGCTGCCGCAAACGTTTCAAATATGTTGACTGCTTTCGCCGGAGGTCCATTGACAAGTTCTGAAGGTCTGTAGCAAGGGAACGCTGCCAAAAGTAGATATAGAATCCAAGTCATACCAATCCCAAAAAGTTGCCAAGTCTATAAGCAAAAATTTGCATCCCATAATTTGCCTAAATCTGAAACAAGCAGTCAAGATAAAAGTACATTCTTGTCTATTTATAAAACGCCTTTTACTGAGGAACTAATAAAAAAAATGACAGAAATCGGTTGAGTGAAATTAAATGAACAACAGAAGCAAAAATGAAGATAGGAAATAAATTCATGTGATGGAGGGAAAAAAAGAAGGTAAAGTTTGAACAAAATAGTGTGCACTGCATGTGATGGCATATAATTTTTTTAATAAAAAAAGGTACCTGCACATTTTTTTTGACATTAGAATCCTCAGAAGATGCACTAGCAGCGGAAAGTATTTTTAGCCTCATTTCAGACTTTCTGAGGAGAGTTGTAATTTCGTGGGTGAGAGTTTCAATCTGACGGTGATCTTCTTTGCCATCACCAAAGGAGGGCATTAAAGCCTTAGCATGAGCTTTGACTAACTCAGACATTTTAATCCGAGCACGTTGTATATTTGTAGCTATTTCTTCGGAATCATCCACCCAAGATGGTGGCAAACCCACAGTAAATGCATCTCTAACACACCAAGGCACAATATTTGATGATGATTACAGTAAGTATGGAATTCACATTTTGAAGGCATTATTAACTAACTTCAACAGAGTTATTAGGTTATTGATGGGTGGATAAGGGAATTACCCACTAATCAAAAACTAAACTTGCACATTCACAAAAGACCAGAGGGAGAAAAAGACAGAAACTCTTAAGTATTGGGCCAAATATTATCATGGCTATTAATTAATAGAAAAAAATGATGTTGTACTTTTTTTAGTGGGGTAAGTATATATATATATTTTTTAAAAATATATGATTAAGAAAGATAAAATGATAAAAAAAATATAATAAACAATATTAGATAAAATATAAAAAAAATATATAAAGTATTTGACATAAGAATATCTGAGGTGTAATTGATATTATGCATATAAATGAATGAAATATAAGCGTAAAATAAACAGTTAGCAGAAACAAGTATGAATTGTGTTATGATAAAGGGGGAATTGTAGTTGTAGGAAGGAGAAAAGAAATACTTTGAGGTTGAGGGGTGAGGACCTGGATCCTCAGTGCTTAGAGGGGCATAAGAAGATCGATTGGAACGACGAAGAAGCGAAGTGGTCACCATTTCAATGAGAGGACCACCTCCACGTGAAGCAGATGCTGAGGAAGACAAAGGAGCGCGCACGCTCTTCAAGGAGTCTCTGTGCTTCCTGAATTCTATGGTTCGATTTCTCGTCGCCATTGAATTGAATTGAATTCAAGTAACAGCTCTCTCTCTCTCTCTGTGTCTCTCTGGTTTGGTTGGCTTAATGCAGAACTGAAAAACGGAGAGAATGGCGTGGAATTGGAACCAACCAACCAACAAATAATTCTCAGGAATCCAACAAATTTTTGGGCTTTATTAGGAGTCATAGGGTCAGATTCGTAAGTTAATCTCATCCTATGCTGATGTGATGTCGAATAAATCATAATCCATACCTTGTACAATAAAAGAAAGTGTGTTCGAGACTTCGACTTCGAGGCTTATAAGCAGCATTTCTCCTTTTGAAGGAATTTTAAACATTTTTATTTTTATTTTTTTGACGTGGGAATTTTGAACAATTTAACACTACGTTACACATAGAAATTACGACCCATAAAGATATGATATTGTAATAAGGTTTAGTTGCTAGAAACATAAATCATAATTGAGTTTTCAATTTATTAATTCTAAATAAATACATATATCTTGTAATAAGCGATGATTATTCTGACAAAAATGTGAATCCAAAATTATAAAATAAACAAATAAATAAAAGAAGAGTATTATGATAGTCAAATAATCAAATTTTAATATTATGGACACAAATATTTAAAATACGATTTAGGATGAAGAGAGTAAATTGATATAATTAATAAGTCATGGAAAAAGATTTTCTATAAAAAAATTAACTTATCCGAAATTATCGACGGGGAGTTTATATATATATATATATATATATATATATATATATATAATAATAATATACAATTGATTTAATAAAAACAATTAATTACTTAACGGAACATTTTGAAATGATTAAATAAAAATTCATTAAAATAATTAGCAATATATAAATAGAAGTTAAAATAGACATGCTCTAACTACAAAAATATTTATCCAATAATTTGAAGAAAATTTCTTAGATAAAGTAATACACTGTCTAAATTTTGTTGTAAATGTATTATTATAAAATATAATATAATTAATATTACCATACAAATTCAGTTTTTTTTTTTTAAATCTCCTATCAAATAAGTGAGATATAATCTTCAAAAAGCGATTAAGTGTTTAAGTAAAGATTTTTCTCAATATTATTATTGTTATTTTTATATACATAAATATTAAAATCAAACATAAAATTATATGTTTAAAAATTCAAATCTCTTTTACTGAGACTAAGAGTATATTTGATACGGATTAAATTCGTTGCTAATAGTTTTTTTTTTTTGGGAAAAAGCCGTTGTAATAGTATTTTCATATGTTTAGTAAAATCAGTTTTAATTTTTGTACAAAATTCAATGCATTATAATTTTTTTTCATAATATTGAAATTTCAATTTATGATTCTAAATTATGGATTATTCATTACACTTTGAGATGTAAATACTATTTTGATATCAATCAAATAATTTTTTAATTATTTTATACCTATTTTTATAATTTAGTACATAAAAATATTTTTTTATATCATATAAATAAAATAATTAATTTAAAATTATTTTTCAACTAATATATCCAAAACATAAAATTAATTTTATTATAATTAATTATAATAAAAAAATTATATAATAATTAATTATTAAAATAATTAAATTTTTACAGTTATACTAAATATACGCTAACAAAAGTGAGTATACAAATTCAGTTTCTGTATCATGTGTTAAACTTAAGTTTTTTTTTAGGTGGTGTTAAACTTTAGTTGGATTTGGGTATTATTTATAAGAATTTTAACTATATTTTTTTACATCATTTTTTTCAT
The DNA here is from genome assembly GCA_029884605.1 of Ormosia emarginata. Taxonomy (NCBI): domain Eukaryota; kingdom Viridiplantae; phylum Streptophyta; class Magnoliopsida; order Fabales; family Fabaceae; genus Ormosia; species Ormosia emarginata. Next base: position 26,836,308 of record JAQQTP010000080.1, on the reverse strand, counting down.
ATTATACTTTATATTATTTTAATTATATTATATTTTTTTATCATTTTCTTTCACTTAATTACAATCATTAAAAAGTAATATAAAAAATAATATTTAAAGAAAAATAATATAAAAATTTCATTTTTCTAAGAATTTATATAGTATTTGACCGGGCCTGTTGAAGGCAGGATAGTTTGAATGGGCTTAAGGCTAATATATTAATATAACATTGGATATTGGCGGGCGGCGAAGGTGCTTGGTCTGTGACTGTGAGGGCGTTTTGGTAAATGTGGAATGAACTAGAATTCGTGTTGGCTAAGGATCCACTCCTGTAGTGTCTACAACACAACAACCGCGCACATTCCGAAACAGAAAGTCATTGGTATCTTCCTCTTCCTCCTCTTCTTTTCTTTTCTGTGATAGTAACACTATATATACCATCACCGCCCACAAGAAAGAAGAAGAATTCCTGAAACAACTATACTATACTATACTATACTAGGTCATTCAATTCAATACCTTCTCAAAATCAAAACCTCTGCTTTTCGTCGTCTTGGTTGTTGAAAACCACTCAGTACTCAGTAGAAAGAATTCAATGGAAGACGACACTTTGAGCTTTGGCCTCTCTACTGCTTGTAGAAGCTACCCATCGAGGCGAAAGTCCCACCTCGGTGATTCCTTACTTTCAAACATCATTTTGATTCAATGTTTTTTTTTTTTTTTTGTTTATTGTGTCTTGTCTTAATTATATCTAAATGGTTTCACTCACCTTTTTCTTTGTTTGGATGTTGAAGCAGAGCTGTTTATAGATTTTGAGGAGGTGAATGGGGATGATGAGTTAAGGACGGCTTATCCATGTCCGTTTTGCGCAGACGATTTTGACCTTCTCGAGCTATGTTGCCATATTGACTTGGACCATACAATAGAAGCCAAGTCCGGGGTATTTTATTTATTTCCCACCTTAATTCCTTAACCTTTCCCCTTCATATTAACTTCTACCTTTTACTGCTAGCATATCAATATTTTCTATACCCTTAAGTTGTTTGTTTTTACTAGCAATTCCTCTTTTTCTTTTGATGCTTTACCTGTATTTTATTTATTATATTATTAACTGCAATAGGATTTTATGAATGGTAGGAGATGGATCTATAATATGGAAAAGTATGAGACGATAAACAATATCACGACCAAATTACTAATTCAATGCAAGAAAAAAAGCGTGTCTTTGTTTCCTGCTACTGCGGTACTTTTTCCACAAATCAGTCTCTACTGTTATTAACAATTATTTTATGCATTGTTGAACTGTATGCGATCATCACTGTTAAAGGCCACCTTTCTTCTTTTTTGCTGCCTGGATATAATCTATCCAAGTTGGTATTTTTCAGCGATAGCCATATTTCAGTTCCATCTTTGTGTGCCCAAGTGCCTTACAAGTTACAATTTTGCAAATATGTACATAATACCTCATGGAGATCACCCAGAGGATTGTTTTGCTGCTTGGCAAAGAAAGTTCTTTCATAGTTATTAACTTCATAATTGATTCGCTGCTTTTCTGTTCCCCCTTAAAACAAGATTTCAGAAGGACCAAACCATATGTTCATCTTTGATCAGAAAATTCACAAAGAAGCAAGTGTTAGTGATTGCATTTGTTATTTAATGCATCCAACACATACCATTTATGTTGAAAAAAAAACAGATACATTGTGAATAATCGTAAACCATGGTTATGATGCTTGTAATTTGAGTCAATTTCTTTGTTGTCATCAGTACAGATATCAAATTTTCCTTGGACGACCTTTAAACCAATTGAGACAACTTTTCAAATTGACCTCTGTATCCTAAAGCTTCTAAAATATTCATTATTATTTTTATTTCGTGATTAATATCTTGTTTGTCCTAACTTGGGGTTGACCACTGATGTAGTTTTGCAAAGTGAAACCATGTCTGATTTTCTGATTGGATTTTTATATATCTTGCTACTATGCAGAAGCCCTAAAAAGGACATCATATAAAAATGATGTGGTCCCTGATAAGATCTTAGCTAGTAGAACCTGAAGTGGTTACTCTAATATGAATATAATTTAGATCTTAGGCACGTATAGAATAAGCTTCCGTGTAAAGTTGATATTTTTGCTTTTTTGTCGACCAATTTTAAATATAGTTAGGCAAAAACATGCACACACACCTGTTGAACTTTAGGGAGATTGCAAGTAACCACCGTGAACTTTCAAATCCATCAGTTAAACCCTCAAACAATGAGAAATGTTGCAATGGGTTCTTTAATCCAGATCTATCTATCAGTTTCTGTTAATCATGTGATAACTAATATACTTGTCATTGCATGAGAATTTTCTTTAGTATTTCATACTTAAAAAATATGAAATCGTTTAAATACTCTATTGAATTTTCATTTGATGTGGATTGTAAGAGGTGATAACTACTAGTGTATTAGGCCTGCATTGCATGATTGTCGCATAATGAACAAAATTTGTTAGAAAGGCGATAGAAAGATCTATTGTAATATTTCTCTTAATTTGAGAGTTCAATTGGCAGATTTAGAAGTTCATGATGGCTACTTGCAATGCAATAACCCCAAAATTCAGGGGGTGTGTATGATTTTTCTCATACAATTAAAGTATTTCTCTGTTAACTTCTCATTTGCAGTACTATCTATACTTGTACTTGTTGAATTACACTCACCTATGTCTATCTTTATTTGTACTTGCAGATTTGTCCTGTTTGTGCCATGTGGGTGGGGACGAATATGGTTGAGCACATAACAGCACAACATGGAAACATATTTAAGATATCCTTCTTGATCTGCCTGATAATAATGCGTTTATTTATTCAAAATAAATACTTTTAATTCATTGCCCTTTTGTCTCCTTTTACCAAAGTCTTTTACTATACTTCTTCTTGTTGTTCTTTGTCCTTCATTCAATCAATTATGCTACTTCCTTTACTGGAGATTACAGTCTGCTGAAATCAAAACGCTACAAACGTGAAGCCTACCCAACTCTTTCCTTTTCAAGAAAGGATCGACAGGACGGACCCTGGCAATCTTTATCTGCTGGGCTATCTCCTGTGATGTCTACCTCCAGGTCTGCACGTGATCCATTGCTGTCATTTTTATACAGTGGATCTGCTGCTGATGATGAATGTGAAAATTTACGGCCTGATTCTTCAAGTGAAGTAAGCATTGAAGAGATACACTCAGATGAAACAGTGTTAGAAAGGTATGATAAATTATCAGTCTGTCAACTGTGTGTCATACCACATTCCTCATGTATTAGCAAACATCAACTAAGAAATCATAAATTTGTTGTCCATGCAAGTTGCTTGATCCATTATTCTTGCGTTTGTGGAAGAAAAAAGTCATTTTTGAGACCAATAAGTCTTTATTAGATGATTGATAATGCCAAAAACTTGACTTTCTGAGACCACCTAAGCAGTAATCTAGAAATATTGGAAACAGGCACTTTGCCTGGAATCACTAGTGGTGTGGTTGGATGTGATTGTTTCTGAATTAATTTTTAGAATTAATTTATGCAGTTAACTCTGTAGCTTTCATGGTAGTGATGATAATATACTATTGAGGAGGCAATTTAAGTGTATCCTTTTTCTGGATCCCCGATCCTGAGCTCCATCTAATGTAGTTCAGGCAATTGAGGCAATGATGATTTGATCCAAAGCAAACTCGGCTGCATATGCAAGTCCCAGAAAAAGCACTGGGGTTCCTATGTTATTTTTGTTTGTTTCTTGCTTTCTTTAAAAAAATAAAAATAAATAAGAGGATGGGGGAAATGTGGTTATTTATGTTATCTGTTACTTTTAACATGACCTTCATTACCTTCCTGTTGACCTACTCTTTTGTTTAATATTGTATTCTTTGTTTTTATCTTTCTATTGGATATATGACTTAATAGTTAATATTTCTATTATTGCAGAGACGTTCAGCCATCTTTATCTGACAAGGACCAAATAGAGAAAGCACGACGTAGTGAATTTGTACAGGGACTTTTGGTGTCTACTATCCTTGATCCTGACTTCTGATTGATACAATTAAGAACATTGGTTGTTAGTTTCAATTTGATGAAAAGAGAAAAAAAGGAGAGAGAAAAAGAAGTTAGTTTCAATCTTGAAAATGATTCACAGTCACAGGATCAATATTTCTGTTGTTTGCCTTGTGTTACACCTAGTAGAGACTAGAGAGAGCTAAGCTTGATGTAGGAATTAAATGTATTGTATCATGTATGTTCAAGGCAATTTAATTATTAGTTCAGAACAATTGCATACCCCCTTCTATTCCCTCTCTCATAATTTCGTGCATTGTAATAGTTACTGGTTTAGTTGCTTGCTCTTACCATGGGCTAATAACTGAGATTACGTGAGAAAATGTGCTTATGAGGACGGGATGTTCTGGTAGGTGTACTGGTTTAGCATGCAATGGCTTATGGCTTACGGCTTACCCTGTCTCAGCCAATTATGATGTTCTGTTGAAATTGTCTGATGAGTTAGTCAAGCAGCAGCGGCTATCAGATTCATTCCAATTATGTTTATTCCATTTTTAATTATATTATGTTAAAAGATAAACAAATTCATTGCTAATGAGAAAAATATACCCAGGACAGGTAAAAGCCGGCGATACTTTGCGGTAAAAGATTGTTTTCCTTGGCTGACGGACATGAGATTACTGGTCAGAGTGCCACGTAGATTCATTTACCTTCTGTCAGGTTGTTGTTTTTAAGGATAAAAACTTCACTGCAGGAGAATCTACAAGCTTTACTGTGGGTTTAGCTAGGGACTAGAGAGCATGGAGGCTTACCCAAGAAGAAATTGTGCTCAAAACGTTGTTGATAGCAATGCAAAAAAATATCATCCACCATTGAAAGATAAAATGACGGGTACATACGTAGAATAAGTGTCAGTATTGAGCAGCGTTGCAAGGGCCATTTACATGAAACCCAAAAGTAAGACATCAATGCAAGTTATTATGCTGCGACCTTTGATAATCTGTTGTACGCCAGTACCAAGCCATTGATTTTTCAAAAAAAATCCGTTCACATAAACTGAGCATTTGCATTGTTATATATAAACATTTTGTGCAGTTATTAACCAAAAATCTTGATGAATATATATGTTTAATTCCCTTCCAAATTCCTAATTCTATTACCAGAATATGAGTTGCAGTAATCAGCTTATCATCCCCCCCCCCCCCCCCCAAAAAAAAAAGATCTTATAAGCTAAACCTGTTAAAAGTATACGGATAAAAACCACTAACCAATAAGAAAATAGAAATTGAAGAAATGAAAAGGAAAGGGGGCACAGGCTACACCTGTGTGCGAAGTTTCCTAATCAACCACTTCTTTCTTAATTTAGCATCCAATGCCAGAAACGTTTTGGCTTTTCTTGCATCCTCCAGGAAATCGCAAGCATCCAAAACCAGATCTTCATCCATATCAGGCAATGCTTGTACTGCTTGTATGACATTCTCTATTGATATTGAGTTATCATCATTCTTTTTTGTAGACAGAGAAGAAACTGCAGTTGCCATCTCATGGAGAGCGATAGCCATGCCTTGTTCACCATCTCTTGATTTTTTAGGACTAGCAGAACCAGAACAGGTTTCTAATTGACGCTTTTGTTTTTGACCTGTATAAGCTAACTCCCGGACACCACTAAATTGGTCTTCATTGGAATTGGATGCAATTGGAGATTGACCAGCTTTAGATGCCCAAGGACTCTCTGTCTTGACATCAACTGCATTTTGATGCTCTAAATCTTGAGGCAGAGAAGGTTCCTTTTCATCAAAAGTTGGATCACATATGACACACAAATCTTTATAATATGGCAAAGGTCGGGTCATAAACTGCCTTGCATCTGTATGCACCTGCATGTTATCATTTCAAATGTTTTAAACCTTGTATAGACAAAAAGACTAAGATAACAGCAGAAGTATTGAAATCCCTTAGCATGCTTGGTAAGGATGAAAATGGGAAGGTTGACGATTAGGAAATGAAATCACTGCATGCTTTCTAAGTACAAGAATAAAGGAAAATGAATGAAAATGAAGTGACTAACGTTTGTCTTTCATTTTCATTCCAGAAAAAAATTAAGTGAAAATGCAATGTCAAGATTTCAAACACAATATAGATATATGTGATTAACTTGTTTAGCCTTGTATTTGCTTAGAAATATTGCCAATGAGGATAGTATGGTAATTATGTGTAACAATTTTTAGGATCTGAAAAAACCCTCTCGTGTATTTGTCAAGTAAAGAGAGAAATAAACACAATACCATATGCAAAATTGTGGGACTAAATACAGAGATTTGATCCCCTCGCACAACGTATTGTGTCCTCTCTGTTCAAATGACATAATCATGAGACAATCCTGATCCCACTTTCTCATACCTTATCCTTGCTACTTTTCTTTATACCAAGCACTGAAGAATTGAAAATATATATATAGGAAGCGTATCTGGTGGGAGGAGTGTTTATTGTAAGGGGTGAAAGGAATGAATCTTGATCATTAGATCTTATATGAATGGTCAAGATTTGAACATAAATGCATGTGACTTTTTTAAGTTGTAACATGACATTTAAGTAACTTTTAATCTTGACTATCCATGTATAGTTGTATGGTCAAAATTTACTCATCTCACCTTCTCACAATAAAAATTCCTCTCACTATATATATATATATATATGATCTTACTCTGATGAGAGGAATGTTTATTGTAAGAGGTGAGAAGAGTAAATATTGACTATTGGATCTTACATGAATGGTCAAGATTAGAACATAAATACATGTGACTTTTTTAAGTGATCACATGACCTTTAAGTAACTTTTAATCTTGATCATCTATGTATAGGTTGTATGGTCAAGATTTACTTATCTCACCCTCTCATAATAAAAACTCATCTCATTGGATATATATATATATATATATATATATATATATATATATATCTTGGTAGGAAGAATAAGAAAAATTTATTTGATATTATTTTTCATCTTCTCTACCAATGATCAGCAAATGAAAATTAAAACCTTCCTATTCCTCTCCATTTTGCACCTCTACTACCAAAAACACCCTTGAGCTTTGCAGAATTTATGAAGTTCTTTTCACTGTTTTACCTTGCAGAGGAAGGTTGGCAACCGATTACTAAACTCATTACAAAAAAAGCATGGCAAACTGAAGAATGAGTAAATGCAACTATTTTCATGAAAGATAAATGACTACCAAGAACCAAAAATAAGATTTATGCTGTTGGCAAATCCTTACATAAGCATTCACTCCAAACTCCATAAATCATCATAAAAGGGAACTCAGATGAAAACATACAGACAATTCTCATTGGCAATTTAAACAATTAATACTTCTAAGTATAGAAGTCCAAAGAGGTTCAGTTTCCTAGCTGATCTCTTGTGTAGGTACATACCTTAATATAATCTTGCCAGACACAATCATCAGCAGTAACCATCTGTCGTCCTTCATCCCAGACAAACCCATCCATATCAAGAAGACTTTTAATTAAATTATATTGCCTTCTCAGGGTTTTGTATCGATTTTTAAGAATCTCCAAACTATAGTCAAAACCAAATTTTTCATTAAATGATGAAATCATCTCCATCCATGCTTGCTTGCTGAAGACACCACCAGCCCGATTCCCTTTGTGCACATGGTCAAGCATTAGGTTAATGAAGTAACGATCCATTGGTGGCTGCCAATAAGTCCGGGTACGGGTACCAAATGAGGTTGCTGTTTCCTTCGGTGCCCTCAGCTCAGAATCAATGGTTGCATTTTCCAAGGTAGAGATTCCATAGTCTTCATCAACCTTTATATCATGAAGAACCTCATCAGCATCCTCACAGTCATCCTTAGCTAGATAGGGTATGATTGTCCCATTTTCACCTGAATTAGATGATCCTTCCGGTGCATTATCACCTGGGAATCCATATTCATTAGATGTTGAAACATAACTTAGACCTTCTAAGCTTCAAGCATGACATATATTAATTAGTCTTCAACGAAGAGCTACCTTTTTCTTCTATCCCTGCATGTCCATAAATAGTACACAAATTCCTGTAATAGGGAATGCTTTTTATTCTATATGATCGTGCATCCAGATGTACCTGAGAATATTATGCACAAGATAATTTATTGGACACATTTTGTAAGGTTGAAAAGATTTAGAATAACTTCAAAATTTCATACCTTGAGATATTCATCCCAAACATTATTATCAGCAGTGACCATATTTCGCTTTTCATCCCAGCTAAAACCTGGCTGGGCAAGAATGTTTCTAATACCCCTGTACAAATTCCTTAATGTTTTGTAGCGATTTTTGAGAACATCTTTTTCATACTGAAATTTAAACTTTGCATTGAACATTGAGGACATATGCTTCCATGCTCGTTTGCTGAACAAATGATCATCAAATTTACGGCCGTCACCAACCTGCTCTAACAAAAGATCAACAAAATACCGATCCATCTCAGGTGTCCAAATTGTTCTGAGGCGTTCGCTGCCATTTCGAGCTTCCAAACCCATTTATCTACAATGTAAGATTATGTACTATGAGATATATTATCAAACACTGCAATTAAAAAAAAAAAAACTCATTGATTGAGTGGTATATCATAAAAAAATGATCATCCTACACCCCTTTTAAGGGTGTAGGAACTATTAATACTTTTTTTAAGAATGTTGATTAAGTAAGAAAAAATGAATAGAAAAAATATATATGATGAATGATATGGGGAGAAGTATAAAATAAAGTGTATGTACTGTTTGTGGTAAGAATATAAGAATTGTATATTATATACTATCAAGTTCATGACAACAGAATCATCATCAGTGCATAAGTTTTGCAGCTCTGCACCAACCAACTAAATGAAAAATTGAAGAAGAAAATATCAAAATTGAACAATTGTAAACTTGGGTAGATGCTCTTACATATAAAATTACCAACATATCATAATAATAATAATAATAATTTATTGGTGCTGTGAAAACGCAAGCTTTGTGGGAGTTCCCCAGCAAAACAGAAACATCTTGTAGATGGATAACACTCATCCCAATCCGATAACATAGAGAGACAAACAAGAATGAAGAATCCCAAGGACAATGAGACACCATTGTCTATCACAATTCTTCCAACACAATACTTCACATTCGGAGTAAACTTCGCTGGTTCTGGTTCTTATATAGATAACAACCCAGTTCGTGCCAAATCATGTTACGATGATATATATCGAAAAAAAAAAAAAGAAAAGGTATTGAAATTAATAAAATAAAATATAATAAAATAATAAAAAAAAGAGCACCTTGGAGTTGGGAGTTTGAAGTTGGCTGGCTTTGATGGGGATAAGGTTTTCCAGGACAAGGTTGAAGCTGCTTCGTCGATGGAATACCCTAACCTTATTAGGGTTATCACTTATCACCCGCACGCTTCTGTTCCCGTGTTAGTGTTTGTCTCCAAGACCAACTCTCCATCTCCTTTTTCTTTTTCTTTTATTTTTTCTTTTTAAATAATGCTGAGCTCATTTACTAATTCCTGTTCTATAATTCTACCAGATAATAATAATTAAACTAAATAATAATTTAAATTATATTATTTTTATTAAATATTTTTCGTTTAATATTTTAAAATTATTTTAATTAAATACGAATAAAAATGTAAAATTACAATATAAATAAACAATATTTTGATGAAAAAATTTAAAAATCATAATTAAAAATATTAATAAACATTGTAACTAAAAAATTAAGAGTATAAAATTATCACTCTTAAATTAATCTTTTATTTGATTTTTTTCAAAAAATAACAACAATTCATTTTTGTTGTTAAGCATTGTTATTTGAAGAGAATTTTGGAAAAAAAAATTAATATAGATTAATCTGAAATATAATGCATCAAATGGCTTATTTTTTTACTAAATTAAAAAATAAATTAATCAATGTATATGCAAGGTAGCCGAACACTACAAAATCTTGATTAAAAAAAAAAAAAAGAAAACCTGTAAAAGTCTTTTTGAATTGCTATTATTTATAAAAATATGTTTTAAAAAGTCGTGTAGTTGTGATTATTAAATGGCATTACGTTACAACCCCAAAAAAACAAATAGCATTATGTGTAATAGAGTGATAAAAATAAAAAATGATCTAAGCTGGCATGGGCCATAATCTATTCATCAAATCGAACAAGGAATTGAAAGGCTTGACCACAACTAAGATTAATGGGTTGAACCAACCAACAAATTAAAACAAAGTATACAAAATTATAAAATTTAATGTAATATTTAAATAAAAAAATTATATCAACCTATTTTTTTTTTAAAAAAAAAAATGTGCAAACTTTATAAAAGTATCATAATTTTTTTAATTCAAATAAGGAAATAAGTAATAAATATTATAGTTTATTTTTATTTTTTATTTCAATATTTTTTTCATAGGTAACTTATTTTATTATTTGTAACTATTGTTTTTTTTAAAGAAAATATTTAATCATACCAAATATTTTTGTATTACGATACACGAATAGGCACCGTGTAAATAGATAAGGATCCTCACGTGTTGGTGAGTAACAAGACACTCGAAGGTTGGAAGCACATGGTTCTTGGTTCCTTGACTAACAACAAACAATAGAAGCACATAGAGTGTGTTTGGTTTGTAATTAGAGCATTTTAAAAATAAGTTTAGAGTATTGAAAGATGTGTTAACATATTTGGTAAAAAATTTTGTTAGTGAAATTCAGTTAACTTCAACAGAAAATGGTCTCCAAACCTTAGTTGGAGTGAAAACAAAATTTTCTTGCTTTTTAATTGGGTAAAAGTCTGTTAGAAAATATTTTTCCTTTCAATTTTGTTTCAAAAATGATTTTAATTTTTAATCCAAACAACATTCATTTTGTCAAACTCACTTTTGAGATAAAGATTCTCAAACAAAAATTACGTTATTACAAATTTACTTTCAATTAAACTTAAGTTTACAAAATCAAGTTGACTCAAACTTAAGTTTACTAACTTAATCCAAACATATACTTAGTACATGTTTGTTTTTACGTTTGAAGCTTCAAACATACATTGAAGCTTCTTGAACAACACAACAAATTGTTTGAGTGTATTTTTGTGTACATTGTTTTAACTGAATTTGTGTCTTTAACATATGTTTGTCTCAAAGTAAGATTTTCTTGCTTTGGGATTATAATTTTATTTGTTAGAGATTTTTATCTCTAACATTTATTTTTTCAAATTCACTTTTAAAATAAAATTTTTCAAACATAAATCACATTAATACAAACTTATTTTTAATTAAATTTAAATTTACAAACACACTTTTAATTAAATTTAAATTTATTAACTCTAATTCAAACACACACATAATATTTTAGTTGGGTTGAAGATTTTTGGCATGGCACCAAAATCACAGTTTCGTTGAAGCAGAGGAGAAGTGCAACACATGGAAGAAGAGGAAGTTGGTGTCTTGGTGATGTGTTCCTTTACATACCGTAGATGTGTGTTAAGTAAAAATGTAAGGCTACGATGAAGGGAACAGGAGAATGTCCTGTTTGTTGCTAACTCGGGAGGATCCTATTTCCCTGGGTAAATAGGTTTCTTGCGTTTTGTTAGGTAGTTAATTTTTACTTTATAATAATATTGTAACTGTTGAAACAATACACACGGTTTATTCTGTCTTGTCTTTCGTGGAAATTTCTACAAAATCAATTCGTGATGAATAATCATCATCACTGCTTCTTCAATTTTCCCTGAAAGGCCCATAGGCCGAGTCGCCAGGAGATAAAGTCATTGGTTGGCTGTTGGAAAAATACTAACTTAGCCTATTTATTTTAGTTGCTTTTTCTTAATTTTTTTTGGCCATTTGGTGCCTAAATGATTAAGGATGCATTTGGTATGCCCACATTTTCATATTAGCATATGGTCTTTTTATTAGTTTATTCTTAAATCTAAAACTGCAAAAGTTCAAGATTTGAATTAAGAATAATTATATACAGGAGATAGGCAGATAGAAGATTGTTATATTTTTTAGATACACACTTTAATATGATTTTGCATATGAAATGAATAGTCGAGATACCAAAATACTTTAGATGCGCTGTAAAAATAATGTCTCACCATAGCCAATCATTTTAAAAAAAAAAATCACTCTAATCATATTGTTAGTTTTAGCTAATTGACCAATATCATCATTATGGTTTATGGCATCCTTAATAAGAGTCAGCCAGTCAGGTGTAAACTTGAGAAATAGTAACATATTTGGGCACAATTTAACTCTAAATGCGTTGTAATTTTTACACTCTTTGTTTACTTTTACCAAGCACATAAATTAATATGTTGCAACGCCAAGTAATTTTCTCATTGCATGTTAGCAATTCTAAATGAGAAATAAGAATTATCACACAGTGATGAGCAAAAGGAAAAAAAAAAGTCATGCAGTCTTTTGCTGCAAATTTTCAAAAAATAAAATCCACCAGATAAACGCAAAATGAAAATGTCAACATTTTTTTTGGAGTTACACAACTGAAATTATGAACTTTTTTTATTATAAAAAATTAAGAACTTATTTAGCATATAAGATCTTCAATGATTCGCATATAACTCATTCTTATATTAATATCAATTCAATTTAGACATGCACACATAAAGAAGATAAACACCGGGCAAATTACATATATAAATGGAATTCAAGTCGTGTCTCATTTTTCTTTCCTCAATCCTGCCTTTCAGTTGGATACTACCAATTCAGCATAAAAATACTACGATTAAGAACAAAATTACTGATAATTAAGACATGTAAGTATATTTTGCTGTGTTATCAATATTTAGTTGAAGAGACATGATTATGACATAAAAAAGAGGGCAAAAGATTTAAATTTAGATATATGTAAATGGTAGAGTAGTCATTCATTCACTAATAAGAAGCTTATAACTCAATTGATACTGACTCAAGTGTCTAAGACTTAGTATAATATTAGAGTCAGATGTTCAATCATCCACGGAGCCACTTATCTCTCTTCGATTAGGTGCACCACTCTTCCACAAATATTTGGATAAATAAGTATTTTTTGACTCTTTCGAAATTAGATTTGAACACATTTTAAGTATCCTAAACACTTTATAAATATAAGTAGAAGTATAATTAGATTTGTAAAAAAAAAATTAATAAAATTTGTAAAACACATAAATAATATTTTTATAGTGAGATTCATTTATCAATACTATTTGCATTAAAAAATAAATCAAGAATTACATATCAAATTTAATATAAAAATATTTTTCATATTAAATTTGAAATAGGATTAATCAAGGATTAATCCTCTTGTACACTAAGAAAAAAATTACTAGACAAATTGTAAAAAATATTTGACTATATCATAAATAATTACAATATTTTATCTACACTCTCTCATACAAAAAATATAAAATATAATATTTTCTAATGAGATTCTTTTCTACTACAATTTATAATATCACAAAGACTAAAAAATATACTTAAAATTCTTAATATATATTCACACACTACACTTTTAAAATTTTTCTCATACTCTAATTTTCTCCCACTCTGAAAAGCTCACAAGCTCGTTTTGCTTCTTCTGCTTCTGCTTGATGCATCACGGATGGAGACAATAGGGAGCCAATGCATGCAAATGCATTTAACTCCACCAACCATCATCCAACCACCCATCCACCGAATGCGTCAAAAGAAAAATTCTTCCACCCCTTTTAGAAAATGCAAGCCACCGACTGTTGACTAGCCCATGACAAATTATAGCTTTAGAGATTCTAAGTAAAACCCTGAGGCAGATACTATGAAAAATGGGTGTACACTGAAAAATGGCTAGAATAAATCGTTTTTCCAAGTTTTCGTCATCATTGCCAGATTTTAATATCAATAAACCTATGGAAACTGACAAGATATAGTCACTGATTTATCCATGAGAAATTCTTATACTCGAACTATAAAAAGTGGGGCCTTGTAATTTCAATGTACCTATAGCAGATATTTCATGCCTTGCTCAAAAGACAAACGAATTCCTGTTGTCAACCAGCCTATCAAGGACTTTGTAGACTTAAATATAATATAGTGATCCATCTACTAACTTTCTATCAGTAAATTCCAACCGAAGCCAAGAGTTACTCTTTGCATCCTCTGTAGTATATAGCAACTTCTGTGGAGAAACCTAACATAATGATAAGGAGGGGCTGAATCAAAATGGTTAGTAAGAGGCTTTCATGCAAAGGCAGTTAACTTTCACATTCCATCCCAACGCTAATCATGCCCCCCATCATCTCCGTTGGGAGCTATGGCTAATAAAAAACTGGTAATCAGGAAGTTTAACCTGCAAACGCCGTAGCCAATTTGTCAACAGCCTCCAATAGAGTGTCGACTTGCTGCTATTCAGCCTCAGGTGCTCCATTAGGAGTCAAAATTGAACCTCTCAACTTATAAAAAGCAAGGGCAAAAACTGGAACAGAAATCTTTAAAGATGCATCAACACCATGGACCTTTCTGCCACTAGAAGCATGAAGCTCTGGTTGATTTTTGCCTGTGACAATTAGAAAGATACAAAATCATGTACAATATACGGGAACTTCACTATTTGTGTACTTGTCATTGTCAGAATGAGAGAGATAGACATACTTCTATAGTGAGTTGACAATGAATGAAAGGTTAGAAAAGATGCATCCAAACTTCTTTGTGTCGAGCCAACAGGTATTTTATAAATTGGATACCTAGACCCAAGTTCAATTCATTATGAGGACAAAGTACAATTCAGGGAGTAACCGCAATGACAACAGAAGAACATTTTGATAACTACCAAGCCACAGAAAACCAACTAGAAGGCAATAGGTCACAGCTCCGATACTTGTTTAGATCTGGAAATTCATAAGCAAGACCGACAATCTGAATGAAAAAAGAAATCACAAGTGTCCAAATCAGAACAAAATACACAGAAAAGAAAATCCTGTCCCTAAAATAATAACTCATGAACACTTCACGAGACTGTGAATTGACATAGTTTACTTTCTCCACCACATGTTGCTTTTCTGTATCCTCTTTTTCTCTTTTATGCTATCTATAAACACAAATTCTCTTTTATAGTATAGTCGTAATAATATTTAAATTTATTTGAGCTTACTTAAATTTCAACTAGTTTTATCAAATTATTTTGTACACAGAATTTTTATGCACATTTTTTAACAACGAATTAACGCACGCATGCTCAAAAAGGATAATATTGTTTATGCGCTTCAATCAGGTTTGCAAACAATGCCTCTATGGCTATGCGTCGGTTTCAAGAACTGAAGAGTCGCTTCTCCAACCAGAGTATTTAATTATTGGATTTAGGAATACTTATTAAGAAAATTAAAATAAAAAAATTAAATTAAATTAAAACATTTAGTATATTAAAAATTAAAAAAACTACTTTTTTATTAAAAACTTTTTATTTTAAAATATTTAACAAATATTCTTAATACTTATTAACAAAACCTTAATTATTATAGATATCGAATAAATTCATATTCTCTTTATTTTTCCTTTAAGAATATGGGAGAGAATTATATAAATCTTATGATGGAGGAATCCATCATTATCTGCACCTACGCATATGAATCGATCATATTTTTAAAGAAAGAAAAAAAAAACTTCTATTCATGTCAAATATCCCTTCGCTATAGAGATGGACAATTTAGATTTGAACTTTTCAATATATTGGACGATAATTGCATTGGAATTGGACGTGTTCCACGGTGCTTTAGTAGAGGTCAAACTATTATATCGCTGCTGAGTTCAGTCCAATTTCATCACACAAACAAAGCTCTATTATGAAAAGACAATGTTGTCCTCATCACATTCAATTATGTTAACCTTTTTCTTTTTATTATGGAGTATTTGGTCCAAATCATTGTACACATTTTAATATGACAAATAAAATAGTATTTGCTCTTTTTTTAATGAAAAAAATTATTATTATTATTTTATAAAAACAATTTATTATTATTATTATAAAAAATTGAATTCGAAAATCGTATCATATATGAGAAAAGTTAACCTCCCTCTTTTTCTTTTAAGGAATAATTATGTCATTTAAATTAAATTTGATTCTATTTTATATTAAGTTCATGTAATTGAATGGCTATATTCATTCCTTTAAAACCCATTCCATTTCATTTCTATTATGTGAAATAACTATTATGAGTACTAAACATGACATAAAAATCTAAGCAAGAACAAAAAGATTCCAAAATAATTATCCTTTAATTTTGAAAAAAGGTTAACTTTATCCGGTTTGTTTTGCGAGATTAATCTTATCCATTTTCTTTCTCTAATTTTTTTACGAGCATTTTCTTTCTCTAATTAAAGTTAAACAGATGAGATTTTTTCTTTTTGTCTTTAACTAAATATCTTTACAAGCATTGATTAAGAGATTTTTCTTATAATTATATTCTCTAAATCTAAACTTTGATTCTCTCCCTAAACTCCCTTACCACTATGCCTATACTAAAGCCTTGTTGATAAATAATTTAGGTTGTAGATAAAAATAAGTGACCCTGAGTTTATTTATCTCACAACTTGCAATCCTAAAGCAAAATTTCCAAATTTTAGCCATCAAAATATGTGATTCCGGTTGATAGGCAATGTTGAATATAGAATTAAATTAAGGACATTTATATATAAAAAATTTAAATCAAGGACCATAATAATAATAATAATAATAATAATAATAATAATAATAATAATAATAATAATAATAATAATAACTAGTGAATTGAGAGGCACATTATGCCTTTCATTTCGCAATTTTTATTATACTAAAAATAATTATCTTTTTTATTTTTCTTCACTCTTGAAAAAAAAATTACTCTCTACTTTTTTAAGTGAGTGAAGAAACAAAGTAGTAATATAAAATTATAATTTTACTCTTTACTTTTTTATTTTTTTTTTTGTATTTAACATAAAACTAATGGCAAAGTAAGAAAAATAATTTTAAAGACCAAATAGGAAAATATCTTTTATCTATTAGTATATAGATAATAAAAATACAGAGATCTATGATAAGTAACAATTGAACTGAGACTTAAGTCCAATAACAAACACGTTAAAAAAAAAATTCTATTTCTTTTAAGGCGGGACCCACTACAGCGAATAGTGAGGGGGAAGAGAGAGAGAGAGGTGAAGATATTTAATATTTGTGTGTGGTTTGATGACGGAGAATTAAACGAAGCAGAGCCATAGAGAGAGTTGACAGAGCCAAATGAACCAAAAGGGCCGAAGCCTGCCTCTTGTGTCCTCTCTTTTTGACTCACTCGCATCGTGGTCTTGGATCTCATCGAATCCTAATCTAATCTAATCTGAAACTGAAAGGCTTGGTCTCGATCGATCGATCGAACGAACGAGACTCTGTTGCTCCCTCACCCAAACTCAGGCCATGCGACCCTGGTCCTCCGCCACCATCGCCCTCTCCAGAGAGGACTCCTTTTCTTTCGCCACAACAACAATCTCCGTTTCTTCTCTAGATCATTTCACCAACCATGTCGGCCGATACCCCTAATATCAATCCCAAGGGCCTTCTCTGCAATGCTGCCGCCGGTGCAGCCGCCGGTAATGCTCCCCACTCCCCTCCTTTCTTCTCCGATCCCTCCATTTCAACGTCAACTTAATCGACTGCATCAATTTTGTATTCCTTTGGATTGCTTGTTTGATTTATATATATACACGATGTTTGTTTGTATTTTATTTATTTAATAATTTGATGCAGGAGTTATTGCTGCTACATTTGTGTGTCCTTTAGATGTCATCAAAACTAGGTTTCAGGTTCATGGGGTTCCCCAGCTTCCTAATGGAAGTGTTAAAGGTATACCCTGCCTCCTGCTTCTTCTATTTATTTTAACTTTGGTAAAAACAAGATCACGAAGAGTTAGTTGCCCTGTAGGTCATACAATGACTTGTTGTTAAGTCTTTTACCTTGAGAGTTTAAATAATCGTTTTTAGTTTTAGATTTGAGCTTGTTAATATTATATGAAGGAAGGATAAAACATTATGAAAGCTTGTTATTTAGTAGGACTACTGAAACTGAATGAATACTGCATTTTTGGCGGATTGGGTGTTTTTGTCAGCTGGCAGTGTAATACTTGGTAGTTTGGAACAAATATTTCACAAGGAGGGATTACGTGGTATGTACCGTGGGCTGGCTCCCACTGTGCTCGCTTTACTTCCAAACTGGGCGGTGAGTTCTTGCTCCTTTAAATTTTTTTTTACCATGTGAGTTGTTACTCCTTGTCAATGCCTGTTTGCATCTATTATTTTCTTGATGAAGTAAACAACAAATAGAATCTTGACACATCTATTACCTTTCGATCCAATATTTTATAACTTTCTCAATTCTAGTTTCCAATTTGCAATGAGATATATCTATAATACCTACCTCACTCTTGTGGAAGGTTGACATACACAAAACTCTTGTCTTAAGAATATTTGTGAAAACTATGTGTTGATATTGTCTCTCTGAAATGTCTGGCTATGAAGTCATTTATGAGCAACTTTAATACTTCCGTGCTGAGTTAAGGTTATGAGCATTTTATGATTTCTTGACAAAGATTGGATTTCACTTGCTTCTTTTTTCGTTTTTGTTTTTTGTTTTTTTTTTTTTGGGGGGGGGGGGGAACACTAGAGGACTAGAGTGCTGTGCCCTTGATCATAATCCAACGAACCTCCATTTTTTATGGCTGGTTCAGTATGATTAAGTTACTTGACTGCTCTCACCTATGAGGATGAGAAATAGAATGTGTTTGTGTGCTAAAAGTAGAATTTATTAGAGAAGGAACAGAAGGTACCATGATAAAAAAACACAAGAAAAATTCTCCAATTAAGTCTTATAATAAGGAAAAACAAAATGAAGATGAGTAGAGTATATCTGAATAATAAAACCCTCGAATATCTTCCACTGTAATTCAAAGAGATTCCTCGGAAAGCTTCATTATCTGAGCACCATATGGATGCCAATAATCATACTACAGAGGTGTTCTATGGAATAAAACTTTACTTAAAAGTTATTGCATTTTCTCCAACCAAACACATCGTATCATTGCAAATTGCAAGTGTTGTTCAGTCTACAACACCGTACCCTTCATCCCTCCGAAACTTATGACTTCTATGAAGTATAATCAAGACTTTTGGCTGCAATTTTCATAACTCAGTTATCATTTCATCAGATGGAGATATATGCTTTAGAATCTTAAGGATTTAGACTAGGTAGGATTAAGATTGAATACATGGAGCAAAAGTAAGGGGAAGAAATATTGGCTTAGAATAATAGAACCGTTGATAGTTGTGGACATAACTTAAATAGGACTAGTCAGAACTTGGGGACCAAATAGTTCACAAATTAAGTCTCAAGTTAAACTTAAATAACCTGCCACTAATAAATAAAGTGGACAAACCAATTAAGTCAAATAAATTAAGGAATGACCCACACATATAGCACATACATGGAGAAGACTAAAAACTGGACTTCAAGACACCAACTGAAATTACTAAAATACCTCTGGATTAAAACAAAATAGTATTAACTAAATTAAAAGTGTAAAATTAATTGACCACATACTAAACCTAATAATTCTTTATAGTTATGACACAGCAGAGCTATGAGTATTACAATCAGCCCTAATATTATGTTTAAAGCCAAACTAGTAAGATATTTTGATCTTTAAGCTTATGCCTTTGGATTTTCTTGTTTCCTAATTTTAATTTAGCTTACTATTGGATAATTTATTTTATTGGGCTGTAGAAATCTCTATATTTAGCCTGTCTGCATTCTTTTTGAAAGCAGAATACTGTTCTGTTCTGTTAGTAAGTATTCTAATTGTATCAATTTGTAAACTTGCAGGTTTATTTTACTATGTATGAGCAGCTCAAGAGCCTTCTTCATTCTGATGGTTAGTTCATTGTTGATTACTTTTCTATGGAACCAAATAAGGGATTGTTGGAGCTATTATTCTGTTTGCGATGAAATCAATCCACTTATTGACTTTTGTTTTTTAGGTTGCCAACTTGTCGTGTTTCTTTTTCCCTCATTTATGTAAATGTACGAATTGTAATTGCTATGGTATATATGCAGATGAAAGCCATCATCTTTCAATTGGAGCTAATATGGTAGCTGCTTCTGGTGCTGGAGCTGCAACTACCATGTTTACAAATCCACTTTGGGTTGTCAAGACTAGACTCCAAGTGTGTTTCTTCAGTTCATACTGAATCTTTATACTGAACTATTTGATTATGCTAGCAGCCTATCACATATAATTGGCATAATGCGTGAGTTAATTAAATCCTTAGTGATATATGCAATTAGTACTTTATTGGAGGGTAAATTCTCTTTTGATTGTCTCTTTTGTATCGTTAGTGTCATGGAAGTAGATACTTCAGAATTTTCTTTTCTTTCTGCCATACCATTTCTAGAAATATGTGTTAATCAAATGAGAAGGCAATGAAGGTATCATAAATATGACATTGTTTGTTGGCTTTCTGTATGACATCCATGCAAGATGACAAAACCTCTATCTATAGTGGATTGGGAAAAGAACAAACACTTTTTTGCCTTGGGCAGATCATGTTATCCATTTAGGAGCAAGGGTACTTTATGAACATTAAAGACGTTGCAGTGATAAGTATGCAAACTTTCCTCATATTAGTATCGATGAACTTCATCTTGCATATATTATTATGCTTTGAAACCATAGTGAGACAATAGAACTACAGGGCTTTTTCTACCTTGCTTATCATCAGTGCATGTGTCTGCGTGTGTATTCTGTACTAAAAGTTTACTGCCTTTTTTAATGCAGACCCAGGGAATGAGACCTGGAGTTGTGCCATATAGGAGCACGCTATCTGCATTGAGGAGAATTGCACATGAGGAGGGCATCCGGGGCCTGTACAGGTTGGTGTTGCTTATCATGAATGCAACAGGATGGTCAATGTATATGGCATTACAATTAATAATTTAATAACATTTGAGATATTCTTTACCATAAACAGTGGCCTTGTACCTGCTCTGGCTGGTATCAGTCATGTTGCCATCCAGTTTCCAACATACGAGACAATAAAATTTTATTTGGCAAATCAAGGTAACTTCATACCTTTCCTAGTTCTTTGTGAACTCTTGAAAGTTTTGGCAGTTAATTAGTGTGATCACTATTTTGTATCAGATGACGCAGCAATGGCTAAACTTGGTGCACGTGATGTTGCAATTGCCTCGTCAGTCTCCAAAATTTTTGCATCCACGTTGACTTATCCTCATGAGGTATGTTGCTGAATGATTGACTTAGTTTAGTTCAAGATATTTGTGCACAAACATAGATACTCATACTTCTAGTTGCCTAGTCTTGTGAATGAAATGACCTTGCCAATCATTTGATGGAAAAATGGTTTAGAATCCATTTTCAATGTTTAAAGCATCCTAGAATAATATTGTCTTCACTGTATTTAGCTATTTCTTGAATATTTTGAGCTTCCTCTTTTTTCTTTCATTTCCTTTTTTTCATTCTCAACTTAGAAAGCCTTATATCTATTAATTGGGGTAGGATTCAAGAATTCATTATTACTTATTTCTATTCTTTGGGCAGACAAGTATTAGAAAGTAACAAATATTTTTGTATTTTGTTTGCAGGTTGTACGTTCCAGACTGCAAGAACAAGGGCACCACTCGGAGAAAAGGTACTCTGGTGTGATTGACTGCATTAGAAAGGTTTTTCAACAAGAGGGCGTACCTGGTTTTTACCGAGGTTGTGCCACCAACCTTCTAAGGACAACGCCAGCTGCTGTAATCACATTCACCAGCTTTGAAATGATACACCGTTTTCTTGTTTCACTTTTTCCTTCTGATCCACAACCTCATATTTTGTGATGATTGATCGTGGTGGTCATCTGTCATCTGTAGCGGTAGATTCCAAAACATATGCTAGTCCAGCTGAGTAATCCTTCTCTTGGCAATGCAGATCCCATTCTTTGTGATTTTTAGTTGTTCGTGTATGGTAGAGTCTCACGTCATTTCAACCACAATTGAGCCCGGTTTCCCTCATAAAACTTGTGCAAAGTCATTGTCTTATTAGGGAGACCGAGGGATAATTATAAATTCAAGAGTGATAATGACGATAAAGATGATAAAGGTAAAGTGGTATGACGATGTCCTGCTGTTTATTTTATTTGGAAACTGCTGAATAATAATCATACCCTGTTAAACATTCTCTACCACAATGGCTCGCTGCATCACATCTTTTGCATCTAGGATCCTGGAAAATAGTGGAAATCTAGATTCATGGGTCAAGTACTTGACACATCAACAATCAAATTCAAACTCTGACATTAGAGTTCACTGGCTAATAGCCACCACCACCCTTCTCCTTCCCCATTCTCAGCAAGAAAAGGAAATTCAAAGAACTTCAAACTGCACGTGTTGAGATACTCTTATTTTATGATTCGATGATTCAGTTTTTTACATCAGCAAAAAAATAAAAAAAGCTGACTTTCCATGATTTTTTGGGTTATTAATGTCTGTCTACCTTTGGGAATATGACTAGACGGGCATACAATTATAAGAGTCATTTTGATATTTCTTAAATTAAGGGTAAAAAATTTAAAGAAATTTGTTTTACTAATTTTATATATATATTTGTTTTTCTAAATTCTTCTCCTATGGACTAAGACTCCCCATATGTGCTAGATTTCTTTTTTTGTCTGAAGGACACGTAGTGTTTGTGACTGCATAATGGGGACATAATGTGGAAGAATTATTGTATGATCTTAGAACGTCATATTAGATTGTGTTCACATCATTTACGTCTTAACATTTTAATCTTTATTAATGATAAAGTTTTTCATTAATTTATATATTTTTTATTTTAAAAAATAAAAAAATTGAGATAATAAGTATGAAAATTAGTAATAAATCATATTATTCATAAATATTGAAATATCAATATTTAAGTAGTATGAACAAAATCTTTAGTGACATTCCTAAAACATGCAATAATTTTTCCATACTGTGTTTCGGACTCAAGCTCCGATGATAGGGGTCCGCCAAGCAGCGGGATGTTAGTTGGGCACTTGGGCCTTTGGAAAGGTACTTGGTGCGACCCGTTATCATAATGCCCAAAAAAGGTTTAGTGGCGAGGGGCAATCACACTACCTTCGAGGGTAGTAGGCCCTAGTTTTACGGCCAGTGTTACTATACGCCCTGTTGAGTTAGGGTGTATGGTGCATTCTTGACTTTACTTATTATAATAGGATTTTTTTTTTGTTCCAAGCTTTTTTTTGTACTATCACTATTGTACACCATCACCACCCATCGTCGGCAGGCTCTGTTGGCCGGCCACAGTCGGTCATCGATCGGCGGCAACTTCCTGTTGGCAATCTTCGATCAGTAGCCACCTCTGACAGGCCACCCCTAGCCAGTCTCGTCGTTTTGTAAGGTTATACTATTTATTTTTTTTAGTTACACTACTGTGTAAAATAATATCACTTAAAATAATATCAATTAAAATTGTATTATTCTTTATATTTTTTCAACAATAACTATGTAAACTGAAAACTCTACAAATTTTAATTGTGTATACTAAAAATTTTACATATTTTAACCGGTAATATTTATACACAATAATATTTGTAAAAAAAAAAAACCTTACATTTTTCTCTGTGTGGGTGTGTAAAGAGTCTTAAAAATATATATGGAAGATGACTGACAGCGGAAGGTGGTTTCAGGCTGACGGTGGCCAGCGACGGAAGGTGGCTGGCAACTAATAGTGGCGAGCGATTAAAGGTTGCCGATAATGGCTAGCGACAACAGTAGTAGCGGTGTGTTAAAAAAAATATAAAACAAAAAAATAATAATCTGCAAAAAAAAATTACTTAACAAGTTTTTTATACTTAATCTAAGTCATTGATTATTTTTATGAATAAATTAATGATTGAGATTGCAAAGTGTATATTAGAAATGACCTAATTTTAAACTTAAGTTGAACGCAACTTCAAAATTGCTGCATAAAACAAACATAATGTAGTGTCACCTGTAATTATGTAGAGAGGGTGCGTGGGAGATTCCCGTAGATCATGGGGCATGCAGTAATGTTTATGTTAAATGATCATTAAATAATCATCTAATTTAGTTATGTAAAATTATTTAGTCTTTCAGCATAAATATTGTGGTAAACAGGTTCCTACCATAATTTCTGAATAAAAAATCTCATAGGAAAAAATGGACGAAAATAAAAGTGTAAATGATGGCTTCTTTTTTTTTTTTTCTATGTTTAAAAAGTAAAAGAAAACGAAACGAAGGTCCATAGGGATTCAAAATGCAGGTTTGAGGCGTTTAGGAGGGTTGCTTTCCTCTTCTCAAATTCTATTAAACAAGAAAGAGCACTCAATCTTAACATAGGGTTAGAGGTCATATAGCTCAAGAGAATACAGAGTGTGTCAATTTATCAGGAATGAAGCTTTAGGCGAGTTGAGTTGTCAGAATCAGAGGGACCTTGAATACCAAACAAAACGTTCAATAGCAGGGAGGTTTATCTCCAGCAAGAGAACACGTCTCAATCAGCTTCCTTGCTAAGCATGCTATCTGTCATAATGTGAATGGGTTCTGTTTCCCCATTAGATGACTAAATTATATTCCGTTTAAAGTAGAACATGTACTATCGCATAAAGCTTTTTAGTTTTTTTTTTTAAAAAAAATTAAGGCATAAAATGAGCTTTTGAAATTTACCCTGGACTGGATCTCGATTAGAAAATTCATCCCCTCCTCCTTTCCATGAGAATGCCAGTTAACTAATGCAAATTAAGGTAATGATGGCCCATAATTGGACAACTCATTAGTGAATATAAAGCGGGGTTACTAACTTACTGTGAAGATTAATTAAAAACTAAGCATTAGCGTTCACTCCTTGGCATCCAAAGTTTAAGACATCCCTGGACGGCTGGACAAAGACACATGGGATTGGATTCATTCGTCAAGTTCTATTCTATCACATCCAAAAGAATAAAAGAAAATGACTATTGCTTTAATTTCAGCTCCTTGGACATATATCAACATGATTTATTATTATTGGAAAAAATATATTTGTACATCATTATGTGTATATCTTTATTATATTTATTTTTTTATTTTTTTGAGCTAGAGGAAAAATATGTATTGAGAAATAAATTTTTCTTTTTTTATTACTTAAAAGAGAAATGATGTAAAAAAAATATAATAAAAATTATGTGAAAATAATATTATTTTCATTAATATTAGTAAGTTACAAGGATGAGATTAATAAAGATGAGTACTAATTGGGATGGGAGACTAAGTGCCTGTTTTGTTTTTCCTTTGGCCTCAAACACACGTTGGAGTTTCTTCGAATGATGTGTAAACTTGTTTGAGTTTATTTTGATTTTTACTGTTTCAACTGAATTTTTGTCTTCAACTCATGTTTACCTAAAAGCAAGATTTTTGGGTTATAATTTTGTTTGTTAGTAATTTTTATCTCTTATATTCATTTTGTTAAATTCACTTTTAAGACAAAAGTTTCTAAACATAAATCACATTATTACAAATTCATTTTCAACTAAACTTAAGTTTGCAAAATTAAATTGATTCAAACTTAAGTTTACAAATTTTAATCTAAACACACACTAACATATTGACGTTATTAGCATAGTGATATACGTTGCACCGGTACAATTACAGAATACGAAATTTTTCATAAAATTAAGGTATAAGTATATCATACATATATATAGTAAATTGAATTTTTATACAATAAAATATGACAACACAATATAAAAATTTAAATATACAAATTTAAACATAAAACATAAGAAGGAGTTTAAATTGTTCAACCAAGATCTAAGTCGCATGGATTCAGATATAAATATTAGTATCGATATGGGGTACGATAAATTTTTAAATCTAAGATATAGGTATAACAGGATATATTTATAGAAATATAAAAACATAAATAATAGAGTAATTAAATCATACTTATAAAAAAAAAGTAATTCAATCATAAAATAAATACAATTCTTATAATGTTTTAATTATAAGGTTTTGATAAAATTTTATAAAATATTTCAAGTATACAAAAAAATATATAAAAAAAAGGTACATGATTTGAAGGAAATAAAGTAGTAATTTGTTTTATTTAATAGCAAATCAAACAACATAATAATAAAACTTAATATTTTGCATAGATTGATAACTTATACTTAAGTGATATCAAGTACTTACTTATTAAATAAATATTGAATAAATACTCATATGTATATATAGAATACATATTCAGTACGAGTCCGACAGTCATTTCGAAGCATACATGGATCTTAGGTTGTGATATAAGAAACAAGATGTGGCTGGTCACCACGAGTACAGAGTACATAGGAAGAAAACATTGCTGGGGCTGGGGGTGGTATATGAGAAGCTGAGCAGGGCACTATTCTTTCAGTTTCACCTTCACCTTCACCTTCATCATAGTTTGGTCGGTCCAAAAAGCCTAACGGCTAAACCCATCAAAAGAGCCGGGAGTGCTACACTTTCATGATTCTTTTTTGAATGCTGGCCACCCTGCCTCTTTAGAAGTGGCGTTTTTTGGGTGAGACAGAGAGAGAGAGATAGCAGCTTTCTTTTCTGGACCATTTTTTATTTGACCACTAATATATATTCCGTTAATTAATTATACAATGATCAACCTTTTTTTTCTTCTTTCCAGAGTTTAAACCCACCTACTGGCACATTTTGGTAACGCAATCCCCCCCACCCCACCCTCCAACAAAAAATAAATAATAGTAAAGGTTAGGCTTCCCTTTAATTTATAAAATATTTATTATATGCCCATATTTTAAATTGTACAGTATGTTTTTTGGTCATAAACTTATAACATATAATGATGACGATGATGAATGCTTTAACTTTGACAGCAAAAATGGGCTCTCTTGATTCTTTTACCTAGTAGTTGTGGGATCCTTTCTACGAAAGCCAAAGTTGTTCTCCAGAAAGTCAGTGCTATGATGAATACAGTAAGTGACAATCTTCTTATATTTTGGGCGGATCATGGATGGTGGCCAAAAGTTACACCTACATTTCATAAAGATTAAAGAGGAATATGCTAACAGCATTTTTGCTTGGCTAATCAACCTTCTTTTCATGACAAATCTACAATTTGGGCTCAAATTTAGAGTTCTTATTTATAGGTGGTTATAATCTTATTGTAAATTCTCACTTAAATTAATAATTTATCTCAAATTTTAAAATGAGCATAACTTCGTTTCATCCTTATTTTTTTTTAAATAATAATAATAATAAAAAAAAGAGGAATCAATATCAACGGATTGTAATGATGTTCACACTTTTGTCCTCTTTCAACAATGTCAAACGGTATCACAGTCATTAATTAGTGACTATTTTTGACAGAATAATATATGGATGTTTTCAAATATCTCATTCTTGTTTTTAAGCTAAAAATATTCGAACTTGAATTCTCCCATTCTTTTTAATGGAATTCATGTTTGTATTGACACAATTTCTCGAAGGAAACAAAAAAAGGACTATACATTAAACACAGAATTCTTGGTTTAGGGGAGAGCACGGTATACTTGTCCAGATAGAGTATTGCTTTCCACAAAATGAAGGTGCATGTGCTTCCATTGCATGATGTGGCTGGCCATCTTCAGAGTTGACAGCATGAATCTGCACATTTCTGCACCAGGAAGTGATGTGAACCTCACAAATAGAATTCATGAATATAATCATATATTATGGGCAGCAGCTGGGCTCACTTAACGTGTGAAAGTCATAAAGAAAAGGAGAAGGGTAATATCACATCACTCTTTTTTTTTTCATATCATTTTTTATATTATTTTTAATAATTATAATTAAATAAAAAATATTAATATATAAATATTAATTTCAATAGTATGAAAAATAATATGATAAAAAATTAAAATCATAAAGAAAAAGTGATAACACATAACTTTAAACTTTAAATAATAACTATAATTAATAAATTTTCTAAGGTTAATTAGTATTTCAAATTATAATCGAAAATTAACTTCCTTTCTGCTCGTACCTTTAAGAATGATTAGCAATTCTGCAGGTCCCATGCGTATAAATATTTTGTGCTCCTACTACGAATTTCATAACTTAGACCTGTTAAGAGAAAAAAGCTAAGGTAGCGATCTGATTAACATCTAAAGCATAGCTTTTTAGCCTTTTACTGTTTTTGATGTCTCCCTTACATAAACTATATTTATGGCTTGCCAATTATCAATGTTAGTGTATCTGAATTCTGGCCAAACAAAAAGTTTACATGCATGTATAAGTAAGTTTTCTACTCTGGCTTGAAATTCCCTGAGTCCATGCAAAGTAGGAAACAGTAGAAGACAAGTGTGGTAAACTTACTGATAATCATGTAAGTAATGATATTTCATATTTTCTCACGTTAAGAAATTATTTCTTTTATTTTTCACATAAAAAATGATTTTTTTAAATTTTCTTTTGAAAAATAACTTTTCTTTTTTCACGAAATCTTAAGTAAACACAACCTAGTACCCTATAGATTTTAAATAAGGGTGTAATTGGATCAGTTTTATTAGATTTTTGGAGAAACGTAAATCTAAACTAATTAAAATTAATTAGTTTGGTTTGATTCGATTTTCTTACTTTTTGATAGTCAAACTCGAACTGAACATCTACAGATTAATTATGTTCGGATAGTTGGGTTGACCATTTTTTTATATACAAAAATCAGTTAAATAATTAGATTTTCATAATAAAAAAAATGCATAATAAACTTATAAAAAAAATTTAAAAATGGAATCAAACTTACTTATCTCAATAAGTACACTATAAAGTACAAACTCTAAAATTATATGTTCAACACGTCTTAATCTACTGATAATACACTCAGTCAGTGCCTTTAATATATGGTACTATGTTTATTTTGGAATCTTAAGTTGAATGTTTAGTCTCTATATAAATAAGGGCATAAGTTAATTAATTTGTATGGCTTTAATGGTGAATTATGTTATATGCCTCTGGACTTGCTGTTTGTTATATATTATAAAGTTTTTTTGGGTTAAGTTGTCATGTTAATATTTTGTGCTCAATGCTTAAAAGCTATTGATTTATGAAATAGAATAAATCAGTTGTACTCTCTTTAATTTTTTTTTTTACTTCTACACTTAATTTAGTCATTATATTTATATAAATTAGTTAGTTAAATTAGATGTCACACACTCTGATTTGTTACTCTGATACATTGTGTTAGAAGGAGGTTTGGTTCTATTTTCAGGTCTAAAACTTTCAATCCGAGAACCAAATCAATTAAGCCTCATTTAGTTTGAATTTTGTCCGAATCAATCAACATACCTGAACCAAACCAAACTAATTTAATTGGTTTGGTTCGGTTTGATCGGATTAGTTGAGTTACTAATTTACACATCTTAACTGATATTATTTATATAGTTATACAACTTAAAAAAAAATCTAAAAAAAAAAAAATCAAATGACTTGTAATAGTAAATCATCTTAAGTAATGCACAATACACTTAAACTTAAAAAAGTGTATAATAACATCCACCTAATTAACATATATAAGATTGTATAGGTTATGTATATCTAAAGAATGCTCTTGATGGCATTACTGTTTAGCACACATGTTTAAAGATTAAATATAAATATATAAGAAAATTTAAAAAATTAGATTAATTTTTGAATTGATTAATTTTATATTTAATTCATAATAATAATAACTTATTTAAATAAAATATAAAATATATTAAAATAACGATAAATGTATAATTTATTATGATTATTAATTTACATAGCTAATGGATAAGCCACGCGCTTAGGTGGAAGTGGTTGTAACTTGTAAGAAGGATTGGATAGAGCGGGTCACCCGCTAGTTGCAGCAGTAGCAAGTTGCCGGTTGCCGGCGCTCCACGTGGACAATTATCATGGCTCACTCGAGTTGGATTGGCCGTCCAATCTTTTTTTTTGAATGAATCAATGACCTATGACTGTCCGTGAAGTGGGTCCCATTTTTAAGACGCTCTCGTGGACCTTCCCGAAGCTGCTCGCTTTGGTTCCGAACTGCCAATTTGAATTTTTTGAACGTTACGGTGATGCTCTTGATTCTTGTCGAAATGCCAATTCACAACTATGCCCTCGTCCTTTGGCTTCTTTCTTTTGTATATCCAAATTCCAATTTGAATTTTTTGAACATTACGGTGTCATCTCTGTCACCCTAGTTCGTCCCAAGTGATTAAAATTATAGTTTACAGTTTACATATTAAACTTTCATGAATCATGATTCCATTTCGACACCCTAGGATCTCAGGTCTCTACTCTTGAGATAAGGTTCACCTTTAGGAAAAATACTTATATACGTTAAGAGTAATCTCAACAGTTTCTTAATTGTACATATTCAATTTGTCAATGGAAATTAACTCAACTAGCAAGATTAAACAATGTCTTCAATTAGATTTTTGTCAGGAGTGATTTATTGATAAAATCATCTATAATTATAAGTACGATTATAAACCTTATTAAAATTTATGACATACTATTACCTTAGAATAGGACAATCTCCTTTCCTTTAAAATTTTAATGTAAACAGAAAAATGAATTTAATTCAATGACATGTATTGTTATACTATTTTATATAGACTGTATTGGCTTACTTAGTTCTAGGTTTGTCGTGATCATTTAGGCCACCTACGATTATCAAGCCTAGTCAACTCAATGTTTGTTCGGCTTTATATTTTGGCTCATCATTTCTGATGATCAAGCTGAGAGGTTGTAAACCATACCAACCTACTTAGTTCTTGGCTTGTTGTACTCATTTGGGTTGACCACAATTATTAAGCTCAACCAATTACCATTGTGCCAACCTGCGCTCTTTCAGATCACTAAAGGTCCAAGTCTGACCCGATCAACCAACCTAACTGACTCGGGAATCTGGTGTCCCTAAGAACAAGCTAGACAATCCTTGAAGATGTTATTCTTACCTGGCTGAATAAGATGAAAGTCATCAATAGTTGGCCAACCATGATCCCAAATAGCCATGAGGTGTTCTTAGGATCATGTATCACCAATGAACTTAGTAGATTGCTCTTATTCACATCTACCAATCCATTGATTCCCTCGTATAGTAAATACTTAGATCAACTCTAGAACCTCTCTACCAACCGCTATCAAGGCATGCTCCACTTTACCCTTATACCTAAATACTCTAGCAAACTGACCAAGCATCTTTTGCCTTGTCAACTTAAATCTCAGGTAGTCCTCATCGTTGCTTCCCTCATAGGTCTCTGACTAGCCTCTCTTGATTCCCATCCTTAGTCTTGGAATCAGGACGAAACACTATGTATTATGTTTTGAGTAGACTAATATAATAATCTCATCATATATTAAAATTTTCCAACTTTAGTGAGCAAAGCCTATGTGACAGACTTAATTGACTTGGATGAGGTGGCCACAAACAATTGATGATCAGTTGTTGCATTACATTTCACTATGTTGGTTTTAACATCATTTTAATTTGAAGCCTGCGGAGGTAACTGTTTTCCAACAACCATTTCACTAACCGAAAGAGAATGTCTACCAAATGGTGTGGTTGCATGGCCCATTCAAGTTACAACTAGATGGATTATTTATTAGATTACAATATACGAGGTGAAATTTGTGAATGCTTGATTTCAACCTTTTAACTTGTTCAAGCCAGTGTTGGTACGCGGCGAATTCTCTATAGTTTATACAATTTCATGATTTGGATGGTACATAATGTGGCACTACGTAAACTTAACACATTGTCGCATACTAATTCAGTTAACATAGGGAGGCTTATAGTTAATTTGCTCTTCCGATTAATTAGATGCCTAAACGTGGAGGGCCGACTAAGTCATTTGAATCTGAACCATAAAGCCAAATACGAGTATCTTGGCATTACAAGCTCATCATCACTTATTCTTAGCATTAAAAAAAATTCTTACATATATATATATGTATTTTACATATACTTACATAAAATAAATTTTATCTCATAATAAATTTATTCTATATGAATGTATATAAGATATATACATATCTATCCAAGAATTTCTCGCATTAGAAAAACCATGCTTAATTTGAAATTCCAGTGGTAGGGGGACCTACTAAATTCTTATATGTTGAATCAATGAGCAAAATGATAATTCATAATTGTGAAATACAAAGTTGGGCTTGACCAAACATGGTGTTTTGTGGATGAGCATTAACGAAGCAGACAAACCCAACCACCCCCCAACTTTTCTCTCACAGAAAGTTTTAGGTGTTATGGATATTTTTTTGAACCCGAAAGGAGGGGTTTTTATTCCATTAAGTTAGGCAAGAGATGGCACTTCACTTTTCTTTTTTCTCGATTGTTATATATATATATATATATAGGATCAAGATCTTTTCAATTTTTTCTTCTCTCAAATAATTAATTATAAGAGAGAAAAAGACACAAAAAAATTGAATATGAGATCTAATTAAAACTTGTAAAATTTCTTTTATAACCTTATATCTTTTTCTCTCTTACAATTGATCACTTAAAAAAAATTGAAAAGATCCTCATCCATATATATATTCTTTCTGTGAAGGCAGCACATTATATAGAATAAGGAGAGGATCATCTCAGTGGTTGTGACATTAAGTGACTGTCATCATGTCATGTCTCTTAAATTATACACTTAAATTTGTTTAAGAATGGAAGGGTACGTCAACAACCTATATAACCTAAGTATTAGGGACAGGGTCATGCCCGAAACACATTGTTTATACATGCAACATCCATATCTTTCATTTTTGACGAAATCCTTAAATTGGAAACTTGGAATAAAAGAGAAGAAAATAATTTGTGGGGGAAGGCCTTCTTCATGTGCACAAGCCTGTTTTTCATAAAGTTGGTGGGTAGATGAGGACAGGTTCATGAGTCTCGATGGAACAGTTAAAAGGGAGCAAATAATAATAATGCATGGTCATTCATGGTTGATGGTTGGCCACTTGATAATCACCAAAATTAAAGCATCATATAAATGCTACGCAATCCATATATGATGAGCTTGAACCAGGCAAATTCGTGATATTTTAGTAAAACCCGAAATAAAAAATTACTATAATTGGTTAAAAACTTCATGAAGATTGTCTCAAATAAATCATTGAGTCTCCTTTTGAGATATTATATTAATAATGGTGGTCTTTTTTGCTTTGTTTTTCTTCACAGCTGCAGCACAAAATAAATAAATAGTTTGGACAAAACGAATATGCAAATAAAAGTGGCAGTGATTCATTCAAAGTTGAGAAGATCTTGACCATTCCATTTCCTTAGGATCCAAAAATCCAATCAAAATTTCCTTCTTAGGTATAAAAATATCCAACATTAATTAGCAATCAACATTCAACAGATTTTTCATTTACAAGTTCTTCTTCCACTTTCCCTTGACTGAGTGAACTTCACTCGTCGTCACGGCCATAACTGTTTTTTTTTTCATATACAACTGCTACTGGACAAGTCTACAAGTAACAACCCTTCCCTTCCATTATTATTTTTTTATTATTTCTGAATTTTTTTTATGGTGAAAAAAAATGTTTGTGACTTGTCAGGAGAAAAAAAATAAGTGGGTGAAGTGCACGCGCCGTGAAACGAAGTGACTGCTTGCTTGATAAACAAATAAAAAAAAAACATAAATCTAATTTTAGTGAATAGAAGTTTGAAACAGGGAGCTCTGGGACTAGGTTCGGAGTTGAGTTGAGGGAAAGAGAAAGGCAACACAGTGAGAGTATAAAGCAGATTTTTGGATACAGAAAGAAACTATATGTTGTACGAGTACCACTTTGTATTTGTAGAGAGAAAAAGAGAAAAGAATAGCTAACAAGGAAAGAAATCTCAACAACACTCAATAGCATCATTGACACGAGACGAAACATAATATCTGAGAGAGAACCCACTCTTTAAAAACTTATTTCTCTCTTGCTTTTCTCTCTTGCTCACCTTAGATTCTTCTTTTCTCTCTGGAAATCCATTCCAGCTCTCTCATCCTTTTCCAGCTGATGGATGAGATTGTGCAATGTTGATCATCAGCTGGATTGTTCAACTCTGAGGGACTCAAAGGACAGGCCAGCTTATGCTTTGGTCACTTTCAGGTGTTCAAGTTATGATGGCGGCGGAGACGGCATTGTCCTTTTCTGTGGCATCAGTGGTGGAGGATGTGCTTCAACAGCACGGTACTCGCCTCAAATATCTTGATTTGGAATCTAGAAAAACCGAAGAAGCTGGTAACTTTCCCATTATTTTTTTTCTGGGTTCTTATCAAAATTCAGTTCTGGAATTGCTGATAATAATAATAATAATAATAATAATATGCATTTTATGGTCTCAAGTCTCTCGCTTATATCTCTTCCCCTGCATCTATAATCTATAACTTTTGCATTACTATTTCTTGTTTGCTGAAAAATGTTTGGCTAAAACTTTAGGAAGGTCTCCGTTCCGGTTCTGATCATCGGTAACTCAACCTCAGAACAACATATAAGCGTAGTCCTTTGATCTAAAATTCATATTTTCTGTAAATGTGTCTATTCATCATCTTTATCTCTATGATGGTTGCTTTTAGTGAAGGTTGATGAGTATCAATTTCTTGTAAAGGAAAAGCTATCTGGATTTTGTATCAGTTATCCTGAAATAGAAATTCTTTAATACACAGCATCCAGGAGATATGAAGCAGCAGGGTGGCTGAGAAAAATGGTTGGAGTTGTTGCAGCTAAAGATTTCCCAGCAGAGCCCTCTGAGGAAGAGTTTAGGCTTGGTTTGAGGAGTGGGATTATCCTCTGTAATGTTATTAATAAGGTTCAATCCGGAGCTGTACCCAAGGTTAGGTAGATCCTAGTTTAATTTACTCAGGTTTCGGTTATTGTTTATTTACACCGTATTCTTCTTTTAAGGTTGTGGAGAGTCCTGTTGATTCTGCACTGATCCCTGATGGGGCACCATTATCGGCATACCAGTATTTTGAAAACGTGAGGAATTTTCTGGTGGCTGTCCAGGAAATTGGACTTCCTACCTTTGAGGCATCTGATCTGGAACAAGTGTGTAAATCATCATATACAATAACTATTTCACCTTTTTATTTTTTTGTAATGAATTTGTATAATGGTGAATTCAATTGTTAAAAATTCCAGATGATCCATTAACACTTAGCAAATTGGCATACTCTGGAAGTTTAAGAATGTTTTGTTTTGGTTATCTGCTGAATGATTGGTTATTTTTTAGGGAGGAAAATCATCCAGGATTGTGAACAGCGTCTTGGCCCTTAAATCCTATAGTGAATGGAAACAGACTGGGGCAACTGGTGTGTGGAAATTTGGTGGAACTCTCAAACCCACTATCGCTACAAAGTCTTTTGTGAGAAAAAACTCAGAGCCATTTACTAATTCCTTGTCAAGGACCTCGTCCATCAATGAAAAATCTCTGACTGCTCTTACCTCTGACGTTGAGTCTAATAAAATGGTAGGTAAGCTTGATTTTTGACATTTATATACCTGCTTTGGATTTGTCTAGTTGAACAGAAAGAATAACTAATGAAATTTTTACGTTTCTATACTTGTAGTCTGGCTCCCATTCTTTGAGTATGCTTGTTCGTGCAATTCTATCAGATAAGAAGCCAGAAGAAGTTCCAATGGTAAGGGGATATGTAGTTCTATGTGTTTCACCACTGAATTTTATTATAAATTTACTAATCAAGTTAGACCTTATGGAGTATAAGTCTGTTATGTTACTTGAGACTTTTAGCCTTTACTATGTTAAAATGCATTTGAAAATTGTTTGGGTGTCTAACATCATCATGAAGGGCTACTCTTGGTTTGACCGGCCATTTCTATTACTTGAA
Source organism: Ormosia emarginata (assembly GCA_029884605.1). Classification (NCBI taxonomy): domain Eukaryota; kingdom Viridiplantae; phylum Streptophyta; class Magnoliopsida; order Fabales; family Fabaceae; genus Ormosia; species Ormosia emarginata. The sequence goes on along the minus strand of JAQQTP010000080.1, from coordinate 26,800,373 downwards.
ACAATATCACAAGTGCATCCTAAATGCAGTGTTCCCAGTTCCATCACTAGTTCCCGCTGCTTCAGTTCCAGCTAGTCACTCAATACTAAGAGTGCCTTTGAGACTACTTGTTTTTAAGTAATATTTTTCTTCTACATGGAACAGTTGGTTGAATCCGTTTTGAATAAGGTTGTAGAGGAGTTTGAGCATCGCATTGCAAGCCAAGGTGAACAGGTACGATACCTTTCACCTTCTAGTAATAGTCAACAGTTTCTAGGTAATTGACTGATCATATTATGTGCTGTTTACCCCATTCCTAGAGAATATTTGTTCTTGCTTATTTTACAACAAGCTATTCTTGTTTATTTCTTTATCATGTAACTTACAGGCAAAAATAACTTCAAGAGATTCTGTTTCTCAAAGTAACGGGTCTGTATCAAATTTAGTTACGGCAGATAAAAAGGTAACACTAATATGCCTCGTGTGTAACATATTCCAGGACCTTGATGAAACTCAAAAATGCTTTAATCCTTACAATCATCTATTTTGTGATTGATTAGGCGGAGAACATGATTCATATGGTAACAAAGAAAGAGGATTTCATTCATAAAAACCATGTTGCTGCTGAGGAATTGCAAAGCCAACTCCTGAAGCAGCAAATGCTCTTTGATCAACAGCAAAGAGAGATTCAAGTAGAGAATCTGAGATAATATTAAACATTTTAACCTTTGCAATTTTTCACTATGTTAGTAAAATATTTCCATTCCTTATGTTTTTGTAGGAGCTAAAGCATACTCTTCACACCACAAAAGCTGGTGTGCAGTTCATGCAAATGAAATTTCATGAGGACTTCTCCAATCTTGGTAAGGACTTGTGATTAATTCATTTGAAGTTCTTAGCTCTATTGTTCCCCTCCTTTCTTTGTTGCCTTGTGATGGGTGGATGATATGCTGCATCTTATTTAACTTTTTATTTTTCTTTTTAGGCATGCACATTCATGGCTTAGCTCATGCTGCTTCTGGATATCATAGAGTTCTTGAAGAAAATCGCAAACTATATAATCAAGTCCAGGATCTTAAGGGTAATAAAATTACTGGTTGGCTGGTTGCTTTTGGCCTAACTACCATTCATGCCTTTGTAAGGTTTTTTATCCCAAATTTGAATTAAGTTTGGTAGTTTTGTTTGATCAGGAAGTATTAGGGTGTACTGTCGAGTAAGACCCTTCTTTCCTGGACAACCAAGCCATTTGAGCACAGTGGAAAATATAGAAGATGGAACTATCACAGTTAATATTCCTTCAAAGAATGGGAAGGGACGCAAATCCTTCAACTTCAACAAAGTCTTTGGACCATCTGCAACCCAAGGTTGGTCTGGTTTTTTCAGTTCAATTATCTCCGGAGTCCAGGGTTTATATATTTTAGTGTGGTTGAAATTTCTCTCCTGTGTTGCAGCGGAGGTCTTCTTAGATATGCAGCCACTTATTAGATCTGTTCTTGATGGTTATAATGTTTGCATATTTGCATATGGCCAAACAGGATCAGGGAAAACTTACACTATGGTATGATCCACTTGATGTTTTCTCTGAAAAAAACTTGAAATTTTTAATGACCTTTTACTGATTTATGTTTTTTTACATGTAGACTGGACCAAAAGAAATTACAGAGAAAAGCCAAGGTGTAAATTACAGGGCTCTAAGCGATTTGTTTCTTATAGCAGATCAAAGAAAGGACACTTTCCACTATGACGTTTCTGTTCAAATGATTGAGATTTATAATGAGCAAGTCAGGGATCTACTGGTTACTGATGGAACAAACAAAAGATATCCTTTTACTAGTTATTTGTTTCTCTTTTGGAAAAGGTTATACCTTTAGGTCTTGTATAACCACCTATTTGATATGGTTGGCTATATAAAAGTAGAACCGAAAAAATTATAGAATATACATAGCATTTACTGCTGCTTTGTATCATTTTAATAAATATTGATTAAGCTTTCAAGATGAAAACAGCCTTTAATCATGATGCTTCCCCTTAACCATTGATACATTAGAAATTCGTAGTAGTTCTCATAGAGGGCTCAGCGTGCCAGATGCAAGCCTTGTCCCTGTATCATCAACAATTGATGTTATTGAACTAATGAACATTGGGCAAAGGAACCGTGCAGTTGGGGCAACAGCTCTTAATGACCGCAGTAGCCGATCTCATAGGTATATCCTATTCATTTTCCTGTTATCCACTCTTGTTTTTGTGATGGTATTTTTTGGACAGAGTTAACCGTTGTCTTCTTAAAAATATCAATTTGGCAGTTGCTTGACTGTTCATGTTCAAGGAAGAGATTTGACGTCTGGTACTATCCTTCGTGGATGCATGCATCTGGTTGACTTGGCAGGAAGTGAGAGAGTGAACAAATCTGAGGCCACAGGAGATAGACTAAAAGAGGCACAGCATATTAACAAATCTCTTTCAGCTTTGGGCGATGTCATCGCTTCCCTTGCTCAGAAAAACTCACACGTTCCTTACAGAAATAGTAAACTCACACAATTACTCCAAGACTCACTTGGTAAGGTTTAAGAAGTTGGTTTGCTAATGGGGTAGTAGTAACTATCTTTATTGTGGCTATATTGTTTTTTGTTCCTGAGTTGTACAATTCTTTTGAATTCTCATAATTTTAGTTGGGTTTATTTCAGGTGGACAGGCCAAGACACTAATGTTTGTTCACGTAAGTCCAGAGAGTGATGCTATTGGAGAAACAATTAGTACCTTAAAATTTGCAGAAAGAGTTGCTACAGTTGAACTTGGTGCTGCTCAAGTAAACAAAGATAGTGCAGATGTTAAAGAGCTCAAAGAACAGGTTGATATTCAAATTTAACCCCTCCGGTTCTTCATAATATTCTTAGGAAATTTTTTTCCTCTTCAATTATATCAAGTTTAACTATTGAATTGTGTTTCAGATCGCCAGCCTTAAGGCAGCACTGGCAAGAAGGGACGGGGAATCAGAACATTCTTGCTTCGGAAGCTCTGAAAAATACAGGATAAGGGGTAGCCAGCTATCATCTTATCATACAAACCAGCGGGGTGCAGATACTGGGGATCACCTTGGATGCCGGCGACCAATGGTTGATGTTGGCAACATAGAGGTATGTATGCTTCATTTCCTACTGGTTTTCTTATGTTGATAAAGAATTCTAATTTCTCCATTTGTGCAAAATGTATTGATGTATGTAGGAAAGCAGTAATCCCCTTAAATTTAGTGTGAGAGAATTTATATTCAGAAAATTTAGATCTAAAGGGATGTTATCATTTTGTAACAAACACATGTTTACTGATAATACAATGGGATACTCAAAATACAGTTTTGTGTATTCAACTCCTTACATTGTTTAGGAACAAACAGATGTTTACTATTAAAACATGTGGGCCAAGACATGCATGAAATGTTCTGAGACACCATTTATTGTTTTAAAGACTAGCAAAAGTAAATTATTGCAGGCACTGTTAAGATTTTTAACTCAGAGTGGCCTCTCCTCAAGAAAATTAGATCATGCAAAATTTGTTTGGTTATTACTTTTCCTTGTTGAACTTAGATGGAATTTGAACTATTGATCCTGCAGCTTCGGAGTAATACCACATTGAGGCACAAAACTCACAGCTTTGATTTTGATGAGATATCAGCAAATTCACCACCCTGGCCCCCAGTGAATAGTCCTGGACAAAAGTATGGGGAAGATGATAAAGAAACTGGTTCTGGAGAGTGGGTTGATAAGGTTATGGTAAACAAGCAAGATGTAAACAAAACTGAGAACCTCTTGGGGTGTTGGGAAGCGGGGAATGGGAACTTATCCGAGGTCTTTTATCAGAAATATCTCCAAGATTCTTCCAAAATGTACTCAGAGCAATCCTATAACATGTTCATGGGATGCAACCAGTTTAACATTGCGGGTTCAGATGACATGGATGAGCTTGATGCTGCAACCAGTGATTCCTCCGAACCTGACTTACTTTGGCAATTTAATCATTCCAAACTTACCAGCGTGACCAATGGAATTGGATCAAAGACTAAGAGATCGGTCTCAAAGGCAGCAAAAAGCCCTGAAATGAGGTAATGCAAAAAAGGCTTTCTAGTAAAATGTTTTTTCATATACTACTAAAAGTCTACTTCAGAATTTTATTTTACTTTTTTTAATATATTGGATATTAATAATCTTTTGGCAAATTTTCCAGCAAGAATGTTGTTGTCCATTCTTCCCTTGGTCCTTCACCTTCATTGAAACAATCAAATGGTGTCTCATATCGAACAGGAAGGCATCTAGCTCCAGCTGACGTGAAAGGTAAAACTGGGAGTAGAAAGGAAACATGTTAAAAACAAAAAATCTAAAGAGTGATTTTATTTTTTATTTTTTTTTTCAATTTTTTAGATCCAGGAAAGAGCTTGTGATATAATTTTTCATTTTTTTTGTTTGTAACTTTTGTAATTTGTATCACACTGATAATGGAGCAATAATGCCTGTTGCTTGTATTATGACATTCTTTTATGTTAGGGGAAAATGCACATTCTTTTAGTAACAATGAAATTTCCATCTGAATTTCTGTTAACTGTAACGGATGGTTAAGTGCATGTTTGGCTTTCAGTTAGAAATATCAAAACACGTTTTGAATTTTTGTTTTTTCAAGTTTCTTCAACAAATTTTTCACTCAAACGTAACTCAAATTTAAAATTGTTGTTCCAACTCACTTTTGAAATAAAAGTTTTCAAACATAAATTAATTATTGCAAACTTATTTTTAACTAAATTTAAGTTTACAAACACACTTTCAACTAAACTTAAATTTACCAACTGTAATTCAAACACACACTAAGGATATGCACCTTTATTTTTTTTAATAACTCATTTAAATAAATTAACTGAATAATTATTTCAAAATAAAAAAGAGAAAAAAAAATAAAGTGAAATCCAAACAACATAGAAACCCAGAGCTCACCGTCCATCTCAGCTCAGAAACTCTGGTAAGAAACCCAAAGGTCTTAGACTTCCATCTCTTTTGTTTGGGGGCAAACTGAGAAGATTTATATTTTTGAGAAAAAAGTAAGAAATTAACACTTTGCCATCTTCATACATTATTTTTTTTCATTCTGTAAGCACACTTTTTTCTCAAATGGGAAAACAAACACACTTAGACTGCCATCTCTTTTGTTTGGGGGCAAACTGAGAAGATTTATATTTAGAAAAATGATCTTCATACATTATTTTTTTTCATACACTTTTTTACACATTATTTTTGAATGGTTGTAATTAAGTGAGAAAAGTGATGTAATGTAAAAAAAAAGATGTAAGAAAATCAAAATTATTATATATATATATATATACCATAGTTCAAATATTACAGCTTACCAGACTAGGATATTGTTACGAACCTTCGATGTCTCTAAAGTCTGAACAGTTGGGAGCAAAGCAACCCCAAAGCCTTTGTCTTATTTTTTTTGGTCATTCTTAACCTTTGTCCACGCTCTACACACATCAGTGCGTGTGCGTAGCCCTTTAATTCACTTTGAATTTGTTTTTATTTTTATCACAGTTTAATACACATTTACTAAAAGCCCAAAGCTGAAAATGCGGCTGGTCTAAAAATAGGAATTGGGCTTCATGCATATGGGCTTAAAAATGCAGCTAAAGCAGTATAAGCTAAAAATAATAATCACCAATAATAATATAATTAATAATAATAAACCATGACTCCATGAACCAAAGGAAATATTAATTCCTCAAGTAATGTTAATTTTCCGAATAATAACAATAATAACAAAAAATATATATATTTCATGCACAATCTTACAGTCCACAACTAGTCTATCTACTGGCCCAAAAGAAAAAAAAAAAAAACTAGTCTATCTGGGAAGCTGGGGATGATTCGGCTTAGATTGGCAAATGCGAGCCACATAAATAAGTAACTACAGGACCACCACTTTTTCTTCGTAGTTTTCGGTTTTTCAATTTACGGATTACAGGTGCATGAACAGGTGCATGAATTGAGGAGAGATAATGAATTAAATTTTATGTGACTAGACAATATGCAATAGCAGTTTGCGGTGAAAGCTTTTTAATTTTAAGTCATACAACTTGTGGATGTGGAAGACGGAACCCAAAAGAAACCTCTGGAACTTTCTAGCTAGACAATATGGATCTTTCATTCTCAAAACTTTTTGACGCAAACAATTGGGAATGAAAAGGTTCACATTACAATCGAATCCATTATATATGGTATTTTATACTTAACAGTTAGGGGCATATCCTTCCACATGCTGACTACTAAAAGAAAAATATATATAACGAGACCAACTATATATACATGTTAACCAAAAACTCAGGCACAAGAAGAAGAGATTTCCTTGTGTGTGTGTGTGTAAAGTAAACTAGGTTGTTCATTGTTGCAGAGAGAGCAACTTCTGTAGTCGTGGCGAGGATGTCTAATGTGGTCGAGTCTAACGGTGCCGTTTGTTATTATTCAGTGCTTGGGATTTGCAAACACTCCACTGATGATGAAATCAGATGCGCTTATCGTAAGATGGCTCTGGTAATGTATTAATTTCCATATATTCCATGATGGACATAAAGAATATATATAATAATAATAATAATTACTATTATTTATTTAGCAAGGCTCTGAATTTGTGTTGCTCTTTTTGGATTACAAGAAGTGGCATCCTGATAGGTGGATCAAAGACCCAAAGCTTGCACTAGAAGCCAAAAAGCGGTTTCAGCATATTCAAGAAGCTTATTCAGGTTATTCTACGTGAACAAATCGATCTTATGATTCTTATCTATCTGTAATGCAATTCCTATTCTAATGAAACTGTAACTGTAATTGATAGTCTCTTTTTTCCTTTTTCCTTTCTAAGTCTAGTTTTGTCCAATAAAGGGAAGAGAAGGATATATGATGCTGGCTTGTTCGGTCTGATTGGAGAGGACGACGATGAGGTGGATTTCTCCATTCCTTGATCATTTTCCTTCTCCAATTTGTTAAATACTTGAGAAGTGTGAACCGCTATTTTTTGTTTCACATTATTAATTATCATATGATATAAATATAACTTCTGGTCTTTGAATTTCACAATTCTGGAAATTACAGGGATTCGTTGATTTCATGCAAGAAATGGTCTTGATGATGCAGAAAGTGAGACCTCAGGTACTGCAAATCAATTCTTCTTTTACTATATATGGCGTTCATATATGATACTGAACTCTTTCGTTAGCATCTAAACTTTCTGACAAGAGTTATTAATTACTTTGTTAAATATAGTAGTTCTAAATTTTGTTTTGGATGTTAATTAATTTTTAGGATGAGAAAGGCATGTCGGAGGATCTTCAGGGACTGCTAATGGATATGATGGCAGATAGTGAAGGGATAGGCAAGTCTGGGTTAAGCTGGAATTCATCTACTTGTACTAGAAAAAAAACACGTATCTTATAATTCCCGTGTTACAATTTATTTTGATCATCTCACCTTTATCAATCTTCAGTTTACATAGTTTGAGAATGAATTTTGTTAAATTTCCCACCACTCATGCAGTAACACATCAATAGCCAATATCTTATCATCTCATCACAAAAGAATTATGCTTTTATAAGCTCTCTTTCGATTGTAAGCTGTATTGAAGATAAAATAAGCTAATCTAAAGCTATATTAACCTAGCCAGCTATCATTGAACTTGCGTAGAATATATATGGAGCGTATATATGAGTCACTTCATTGAAAAAATAAATTAAAATCGAACAAAAGAGCCTTATATGAAAATAAATAAGGGCAGGCAGAATAAACGATTCCAATTCAAGCAAACACTATTAGCTCCTTCGAATAATTAATATGCCCCAGACGTTGAAAGCTGAGTCTTACATGACTAGACAGGGTAGAGGCATACAACATATTGATCTTATCGCACATAATCAATTTCTATATCTTGTCTTTTAACGTTTAACTTGACATTGAAGTTTTACCTTGTAGTTACACTTAAAAAAAATGGTTTGTCTGAAGTGCTCTGCACTACTTATTAAGGAATTAAAGATAAAAGGTTTTAAATGAAAAATCTATATAAAACTAATAAAATGATGACAGTTAGAGTTGAACTTTTTATGGCCTCCGTGGTCCCCAATCCCAATCTCCATTATTAGGAGATTTCTATGGTTTCTCTTCTCTACTACCTGTTCTGGAGATCTTCTCCATTATTATAGGACTCAACTGTCCAGGATGGATCCAGCAATAAATAGGTGAGCGAATCAATAATTCATGTCTGATGAACCAACAAACACTTGCAGCCTTGCATTACTTGCAAGAATTAAGAATAACAGAGTGAATCGACTGTTCATGTCTGATGAATCAATACGAATATACGATACATGGTTACTTATAACAACGTGACTACTCACTTTCAAGTATGAGATGAATGTCAAGTATGCCGGTATTATCTTTCTAGTATGAGATGAATATCAAGTATGCCGGTATTATCTTTCAACATAAAACTAAAATCTGCTGAGAATTCACGACTCTCAATTTCATATTTGTTGGGATTCCGTGCCCAGATATCTATTTAAATTTTCAAAATAGATCAAGTTTGCTTAGGATCTGCCTCCACTTGGCATGGCATGGTTAGGAGCGCACAATCATTACCCTGGTTAGCTGTTTTGGTTTAATGTACCTTATGTACAATTATACACAACTTGTGTAAAAATCTCTCTATCTTATATGAGAAGCCTTACAATTACAAGGAGATCTTAAAAAAATTCTAGTACTATCATACTTTTGAATGTGAATGATGAAACGTATCTCATATAGATTTGATGACGATGATCACCTTGTTTTGCATGCCAGATGCTAGTTTAGTGGTGGTTCCATTAGATGGTACCATAGGAAAGCTGAAGTGATGTGTGTGCGTTGCAACGGGTACCCCAGCTCCAGGATGGAGTGGGACAACGAACTGCCATTGATGGAATTGGCGGCCACTCGCAGTTAATTAGATTTAGTTAATAATAGCTGTCTAGCAACGGGGAAAAGCAGAAAAAGAGTTGCCACTGAACTGACATTTTGACAGGAACCTTTCAATCTTGTTCATCAAACACTCCTAAGATTCCTGTCCTCAAATTTTCAACCGCTGCATTAGTTTAAGATTGGTTGTGCTTGCCATGACAAGAAAACAACATCCTAGAATTCAAAGCTAATAAATAACATCACCAGGCTTGGTTCTGCAATATCAAGCAACTCAACAAAAGCAATGATCTAAGATACCAAGAAGTAAAGAAACTGTCAGCTTTGTCAAAACCAGTACCTTGCCTACCCTCTCAATGTCCATTCATGGACAAGAAATCAAGGTAGCACTCCACATTATAAATGATTCGTCCAAAGCAATAAGCGTCTTAGGCTGTACACCACCATCAAAATTTTTCTTACATGAATGAAGAAATTGAGGCTGTACATGAATATTCTATTTGGATTTGACATCAATAATGGAAGGTTGATTGAAATGTTGAAGAGAAGGACCATCATTGCATCAAGAAATTTCTTTTATTGGAAAATTGTAATGAAGATTGAAGAAGCTCTTGATGGAATTCGAATTTTGTATCTCATGTACAGATTGAATGAAGCGAATGGCTAGAATTCTTGTGGATGATGATCAAATAAGCTCGAGACATAACTAAAGGGTGGACATAGGGAAGAAAACCAAGAAAAGGATGACTTTGAATATGAGCTTCGGAGATCAGGACATGGCTCAGGAAACACCTCCTCAGAGAAACCCATTACATTAGAACAAAACCATGAAGGAGATGGCCCAGAACTTCTAGAGAAAGTCACGTTTGAAAGACAGATTGTAGTGAATGGTGAATCAACTATTCCTGAAAAATTCCCCGCAACAGTAATATTTGCACCAATCACATTCTTAAAAGTAATGCTACCAATAACTGGAAGTGCACTTGGATCATACTTGTCATCTGGATGGAAACCAGAGTACCCTGTCATGCTGATACCCAAGTAAATATTTTCCAATTCTGCATCAGAAATGAAGATGCCTTTCATATAGCCACCTCTACCCCTAGTTGTCTTCAGTTCAATGCCAATAGGGGAGTTGAGTATATGAAGCTGCTCTGCAATTATATCAGATATGCCGCCAGACATCTCACTCCCAAATGCTAGGCCAGCGCCTGATGATGATTGTAGGTAAACATCCCTGATGTGGACACTCGAGGTTGGTTTTCCATAGGCAACTCCATGCTGATCCCAACCACTCTTCAGCACAATTGCATCATGACCAGTGCTAATGTTACTGTTGTCAATGCAAACATACTGAGAAGAATCTGCAAGTTGCAAAGACTAATATGAGTCATAATGCCCCCCCCCAAAAAAAATACTAGTTTACAGAATAGCCTCCAAAGAAAGCCATGCAAGTGAAACTATCACTACATGACTAAATTGCATGCTGAAAATTGCAATATAATGAAGAACACCCTTTAGAATTGAAGCATAGCAAAATCAGAAGGTATGTTAAAGGGACTAATACACCAAATAACAGAAACCTATACTTTCTTCAGTTATAATTAGAACTCTTAGCTTGCCAAATAAATGTTTTAGCTAATCGAAGTTCATAATTAAAAGGTGTGCAGCTTGTGTACTGTATCACTAATCAGTTTAGTGACAACTACAAGTTATTAATTTACCTGGAACTATACCGCTTGTGTAAGGAGATTTAGGTGGTGCACGAGCTGTTATGTTCTGAATTTGAACGTTGCTGCATTGTGGAAAGAAGAAACATAAAAGAACTGAACAGTTTCATTTGAGAAATCAGTCAGTGAGCACAAATATGAGCCTCTTGTACCTGCAATATACTGGATGGATGTCCCAGGCAGGAGAGTTTAGAAATGCCAAATTGGAAATTATGATATCAACAGAACCAACAAATTCTACAAGATGTGGTCGACTGTAATTTAAGGAATGAGAACTGAACAGCTCCCACCAGATAGAGCCCTGGCCATCAATTTTTCCATTATCACCTGGTGCATTTATTAAATATATCAATTTAAGTAAGGCAGAAATGCATTGCCCATCCTATGAGAGAAATACTTAAAAGACAATATGGTAATGGAAGAATATCCAAAGACAATATGGTAATGGAAGAAAATCCCTACCTGTAATCACCACATCACTTAAATTCTGTCCATAAATCAAGCTGCGATATCTCCCACCGGGAACGTCAATTCCTCTACCATAAGAAGGGAGGGAATCCACTACATCCCAATGAGCATAATCCTGAAACAATATATATAATATAATAAAAGCATATGTAAAATTTTTCAGGAGTGAGCAAAATTGGTGCTTCAATAAAATATTGTTCAATGATAATATCCATCAGGATGCAGAAAAGTCACATCATATATACTATTGCGCTCCAGAAAAAGAGTATCAGAAGGATAACAAACTAGACAAGGTTTATAAAAATGGCATTAAAGATTTGATTCCAGTTTTTCTTCTGTGGTACTTCTACTATTTTACATATACGTTTAACAAGGCAGAGACAAGTAAGATGAACTTGTTTTATTTAGCTGAGCATGTATAACAGAGATTTGCTTGAAAATAGAAAACACTACCAAATAAATTGACTACATGAATTTCAATTTCTAACCGGATTGAATTTCCTTTAAGACAATTTTGATATGAAGTAAGAGAAATAATACTGTTTGGTATACATTACAGCTTCTTCTATGACATGGCCAAGTTAATAGGGAATTCATGTTGAAGATTAAAACCTGGGATGCAATGATGGTTGCGCCTCTTTCAAGAAAGAGAGTGAGGTGGCTGGTAAGGTTAAAACTTCCAGTAAGCCATCTGCCAGATGGAACATATAGCTGAGCACCGCCTTTGTCAGCAAATGACTTGAGATAAAATATTGCATTTTGGAATGCAACTGTGTTCAACGTTTTTCCATCTCCAACTGCCCCAAACTCCAAGATTGACACGCTGTGAGGCCTAGCATCTAATGCTTTCTGTTTACATGGTCCACCATTATCTTCTCCATTGCTTTCCAGAGCAGTGCTTAATGCTAATAGTAAAAGCACAGCCACCTAAAAAGAAGAGAGAAAAGGAGAAGGTTTAAAGTGCACTTCTAACTTCGTAAGAATTGTTGAGACTGGGAGGAGGCAATATGTCCCCTAAAACAGAAAATATTACTAAATTGAAAAACACTGCAGAATCATTAGAACTTGATAATTAATAAGCATCTTGAACAGCAAAACAAATATTCGATTTCAACTTCCACTTGAACAGGAATGCATTTGGTATTTACAAAATCAAACGGACAGAAAATGCAATTTGATATTAAAGATCTGAAGCCGTTCATATTCTCGAAAGGCAGGCAACAAGAAAGCAAACTTATTCAGTTGGATATAATTTTTAAGAAGATGATGTAGAGATATTGCAAGGTGAATACTTAATCAGAAGGCAAACAGAACACGTAATTCAATCTACCAAAACATTGAATAGTGTTTCCAATTTGACAATATTATGAAAAGGCCAGTATAAAGTAATGAATCATACCTGTTAACTACAAAGATCTCTATACCTGTTTTCACAGACAAGAAAACGATATCTCAACCAACCTAAGCGTAGTCACCAATCTCTAATCTCTCAAATTGTCTCCTCATGATTCCTTTTAAAAATTGATCTTAACAACAAGATATTGACGTAACTCACACAGATATTATAACAGTAATATATAAACTTGGAACTTGGAAGTCACTGCAAAAGCCAAACGCTGGAACAAACATCAAGAGCAATTGTGGGTGTTGAAGTAAGTCAAACAAAAGCTTTTGCAGGCTACCAGAGTATTCAAAACAAACGAACCCCGCATTAAAAAATAAATAAAACAAAATTATGCTTTTAAATTTCTTCTGGTATGACAAAACAACGTACTTACTAGCCCCTTCATGTGTCTCTTCCCGTTTCCTTGAGCAGCAACAAGTTGAAACAGAAAGGGGGCAAGAAACTTCTGAAACCTGTCCAGGAACAGTTGCATGGAGTTAATGAGAGGGAGAGGGTAGAAAGAAGAACATACAAAAACAGAACAAGAGGAAGAGACTGAGAGCAGCGTTATTTCGTATATAGTGCCAGGGAAGTCCTCGAAACAAGAAAACAAAACAAACGAGGGTGGCATGGTAAGAGAAAGCGACAGCCAAAAATGAAGTGTCATCTTTGCATCCAACAAGGAAACTGATATAAAATAGTAGTATTAATTTTAAAAACTTAATTGCCATCTACATTTTGATTTGAAAAAAGATATTTATTATTTTAAGTGGTATTTATATTATTTATATTTTTTTATAAAAATGAGATTAAATAAAAATAATAATAAAAAATATATAAATAATATTAAATAAATTATAAAAATAAATATATATACTATTTGATATAAAAATATAAGAGTTGTTTTGATTATGATTTACCATGCAAATATATCAAGGTCGTCTCCTTGCCGACACAAATGGCGATTAGAGAGGGTCAATGTGCCTTAGGGATTTTAAGAGAAATAATATCATACGATTTGATTTGATTAATTAAGGAAACTAATTAACTACGTAATTTGCACTTAAGTCACATATGAGGTGTGAGCAACTGTCCGCTCTAATCAGTTTTTGTTTTGTCTCTTTATCATTACTCTTATACACGAACATGCGGGTAAGTAGTTTAACTACGAGCTAAGTAATTAAATTAAAAAAATTGTACAAATAATATTTTTTTAAGAAAAATATATTATATAAAAAATATATATAAAAAAATATATAAAAAAATATATCATATGAAAAAAAATACTAATGATACAATTAAATTATCAATAATAATTATCTAATTTCAAATTTTTAAAATTGAATTTGCCAAATAATAATATAAATTAAAAAATTAAGAATATTATTCAATAAGAACATATAGTTTAATAATAAAATTTATTTTGTCAAAAAAAATTTCTATATATCATGTTCAAATTCTACCAATTGTCTTTTTTAAACTTAAAATATTTAAAAAGAAAATAGAAATTCAGGTTAACTCAAATCAAACTGTTCGGACAAGTCGACTGGTTATCTAAATTTGGCTAAATCGCTAAAAAAACACCCAATTGTGGCCAAGAACCAAATCGGTCCAAAGGTCAGGTGGCAAGTTTTCTGTCGAACCTACTACATTGATGTGATTCGTACAACTATGCTCTTATGTATTGTACTTCCTCTCTTATTCATTATTACTAGTATATCTATTTGTGCGATGCATATTATAAGTAATATAAATTAAGATGTAAAAATAATAGAAATAATATTAAATTTATTTTAAAATAATTGTTTTAATTATTTGAAGGTACTTGCTAAAATAATTAGTAAGTTTTAATTATTTAAAATAATTATTTCATGTGGTATCCAATAATGACCTTGTTTACTAAATGAATATGTAGACGATGGAATAACCTTTGAATCAAAAGTCCCTTGAGCCCAGTTGAGGAGTCCTGCTATCATCTGTCGAGTTTGATTGCAATCATCATCAATGGCCTATAAAAAACTTAAGAAAACAAAAAAAAAAAAGCCACTTAATAGACAACAATAATCCAAATGTTCTCATTAGATGAGTTTCTGTTTATGTTATTGCTTCCTAGGAAAAGCACCACTTTCTTTTATAACCAAATTTTTTGTTTCTCCTGTCACTGAAAAGCACTTTTATAATTTGGTCAAACACCACAAAACAAGTAAAAGAAAAAAAAGTTTTTAATAAAAACTAAAAAACATCAATGTGCTTTCTAGCATATCTCAGAAAGAAGTAGTGTTTTTGTAAATAACTGAGAATCTTCCATGACATATAATCTTTTCCATTCATGTACAACCTCTTCTTTAATGAAAGAATAAACCATACATAACGTGTACAAACTAGAAAGTGTAGAAATATTTGAACTATGCTCTTATATATTGAACTTCTTCTCTTATTCATTATTATTTCAATTTAGATTAATTTCATACTAAAATAGTGTAGAAATATTTGAACAAGGACAAAAAGGGAAACTACATGCAAATTTTCTTTTGTTTTTTGTGCTGATGTAAATTTCTCTTTACCCCATCAATATTTGGAATGAAATTATTATTGTATTCTATATTTAATTTTTATTTTATGTAATACATTATTAATCAATATTCATGTATTATTATTATGTTATCTCCTTAAAATAGTTTGACTTTCACGGTAATTATGTTAAAAATTATTTTTTAATGATACACCAATATATCATAATATAAACAAGTTTACACTAAAAAACATTAAAATTAAATTCATTTTTTTATTTTACATGGCAAGTTAAGAAAATTACTACTTTAAACAGGGACATAAATAAAACATTCTTTCCAATATATTTTATGTGTACTCGTGGAATATAATGATTAATACCAAAACAATATTTCGTATTACTTGCTATAATTATTTCTACCTTTCTAGTAAGATATAATAATTTCTATTTATGTGAAGTTAATCTATAGATAGAATTATTATTTTACATCTTGAATAAATTATATAAAGAGCAGAGGAATGAAATGTTCTTTTTCACATATCAAACATGTTTTTGTAGCTAAGTATAGATTTGTATATAGATATACAGAGGAGTGAAATGTTCATTTCAACATATCAAACTACCTCATTTTTCAACTTTTTTTTTCTTTTTTTAACCACAATGGCTTATCAAACACTAAAATCAACTTGTTAAAAAAAAAACACTAAAATCAACTTGAACAAAATAAAACTAAAATAAACTGTTACGCGTTTGTCATAGTTTCTCATTATTTACTAGGCGAGATTTACGTAAAACGCCATTATTGTTGCATTATTTTAGCCGTAAAGAAAATATATTATTCTATAATAATTATATCAGACTTGTAGGCATTGAAGAAAAAAGTGAAAATACATATTTTTTTGTACACAGTGAAAATATATATTATTATGAAATATTGAAAGATTGATACTGTCATGAACTGGATTTTGTTCCCAATAAATATACTGGATTTTAAATAGTTTAAAAAATTAAAACAATTACACGATTAATTGATAAATTATTTACAACCAGGTTAACTTTTGTAAGTTTTTTTTTTGACGGGGTTAACTTTTGTAAGTTGTGATCAACAAACAGATGGATTAAAATCTTAGGATGCTGTAACCCAAAAATATATATAAAATAAAAATCTTAGAATGCTTTTAATGCATTATATAAAAAAAATTTGATAATATAAACTAATACTTTCATATTTTATTATGTATTTGATATACTTATATAATAGTATAATATCAAATATTTTTATCTTAATAACACTATCATTTTTCCAATTTATATAATAAGACCAAATATTATTATTATTCTTAACTTATCCTCTATTTCAACTTTCTCATTAGAAGGCTCCCCCTCACTCAAGGACCACCCTAAATATTAGAGATGTACATAAGATGAGTTTGAGTCAAACTCATCACAATATTTAATACAATCATATTTTTATAATCAAATTCGATTTAAACATGATTAGATAATAATTAAGTTTAATTTGAACTAATTTAATATGTAAATATAATATATAAATTTAAATATTATATATAATTAAATTAAAAAATTATATAAGTAAAAATTTTTAAATTAAAATATATTTTATAATATATATTTTAAAATAAATAATATTAATTTAAAATATATTATTATATTATATAAAAATTATTAATTTAAATTACTTTTTTATTATATAAAATTAATTATAAAAAAATTATAAATTTTTAATAATTTAAAATCTTAAATCTAATTGAGATAATTCGAAATATAACTTAAATTCGTTTTAATTAATTTTAAGTCAAATGGAATTATTAAGAAGAGTCATGTTAAACACTCCTGCCCTCCACTGTTTTTGCTGGGCTGCCACTGGACCACCGCTGGAACACCGTCAATTTCTTGTGCCCTTTGAGCCATGCTTGAACCCGAGTTGAAGAACAATCACTCTTTCTCCGTAGGATTGATAGACTTTAACACCTGGTTCACTGTGTCGGAATCCCATTTCAGGGGCAGATTCTGAAGCTCTTCCTGAGTGGAATCCCAAGTAGAAAACTTTTGCGTTCTATATATTTTGGTGTTTCATTTGAAGAAGGGGGCAGAAGTTGTATACTGGCGGTGCGATAAGGATGAACGAATAAAGAAATAGAATTCACGGAGAGATGGATTTAAAAAAAAGAAAGAGAAGAATTCATGGAATATAGAATAAGAATAATTTTTAAGTGAAGTATAATTTATTATAAATATTTAAATTATTATTTAATATGTATAAAATAATTAAATTATTATAAAATTATATTAATTATTAATAATATTTTTATATATATTAAATAATAATTTAAATACTTAAATAATAACGTAATAAACAATCACACTTAAAAATTTCTCAAAATAACAAATTGTTTGCTATTATGTTGTTACTGATGGTTCATGCCAGTGGGAAAGGGTAGGTTCAGCCAACCACTGTTTTTCTAATGTTAAAAGGTATTAAAATGGTAATAAATAATTATGTATATTTTGTTAAGCACATATATAAATACGGGTACAGTATATAATATAAATATGGATACAAAATTATATTAAATTCAAAAAATTATAAGACGTTATATATATATATATATATATATATATTAATAACTTCACAAAGTGTAATTATTTATATATAATACTTGGTATAAAAATCTTATAAAGTCGCTTGTATTAATATCATATATTGGAAGGTTTATAATATTTACTATATTCAATTCGATATATTTCCAAAGTATGTTTATAAAAACGAAAGCATATTTGATATGTGATTAAGTGAATTTATATTTGTTATTGATTTGGTGTTTTTCTATCATGCGGAAGAGAACAAAACAAGATGATATGTGGAGATTTGAGTAAAAGCCTGAAGAGAGACTTGATAGCAAGCGGACTTTAGACTAACGCCATGCATAGTAGTGGCATGTTAATGCTTAAAAGGCGTGACATCCCCATCCAAAGTCGTTGGCTTGAAAAATTGAGTGAATGCCGCGGCGCATTATGAATTAATGCGCGGCGTACGTTAACCTAATTTGACACGCATTAATGACTTACGCAAGCAAGGCGTGTTAATGCATGCCAAGGCGTAAAGTTGTCTTTTTCTTGTTTATAAATAGATTTTTAATAGATTTTGTAAAGGAAGTTTGGAGAGCTCCGTAGATAGTTTTAGGTTTTAGGTTGGAGGCCTGGAGAGGCTAGATTGGAGGTCTTCTTCCTTAAGGAAGAGGATTCAAGCTTCAAGGATCTCATCAATGGCATCCTTCCTCTTCTCCCTGAGTTTTCTTCTTCTCCATTATCTTTTGAAAGCACTGTTTTTCTAAATTCGTGTTCAATTGATTAGAAATCTTTTATTTAGGAAATACTTTGAATCTTTATATGATTATTGATGTTTATGTATGAATTTGAGTTCTATTGATGTTTAGCTTTGTTCTTCCATGCAAATGCTTAATGCTTGCTTTTGTTTGATCAACAATTGCATGATCTTAATTGATGCAAATGAACTAGACATAGGGATTTGTGGAGATGGGCATGGTATGGTTGATGCATGTTTTACGAGTTCAATTAATTTGGATGAGTTGATTCGCTAAAAATCAATTGGATAGAAATATACATTTTACCCATGTATTATAGCGTATGTTTGAGAATAAATCGTTCATTAGTGGAGTTTACACTAATCCTCATGCAACCATAAGAACCATAGTGGATTAGGTAAATGACACCAGGGTTGATCGATAGACATAGGCTTTCTTTATCTTAAATCGGATTCTCAATGCTAAACTAACTAAGCATTGATGTTACTGTAAGGATTATATCATTAGTATGAAGTAAGAAGAAGAAGGATTCTAGATTTCCAAACCTCTATGTTATTGCTTTGGTAGTTTAGATTTAGATTAATTGATTTTCTTTATTTTATATATCCTTGACTAGAATCTAAAATTTATTTTAATACTTAGTAATGGAAACTTTGTCCTCGTGGGAACGAACTTTTACTTGATTAAAAAGTATTACTTGAACGACCCCGCACTTGTGACACAAATGGTCTAACAAGTTTTTGGCGTCGTTGCTCAGACAATTCCGTGTATTTCCAAAGTCTTTAGCCTTATTCCTTAGCAATTGTTAGGGGATAACGGTTGAATTCCATATTACTAATATCAATAATGAGTTTGGTTAGTTCTAATTCAAGTTGTAAATAATCTATGTTAATTTCAGTCTTCATTCTTTGTATATAGGAACAATAACTGGAGGATGAGCTTTATCATTTGAGACCATTGAGGGAGCTCGAGAACCCCCAATGGAGAACCTTTACTCAGGCGGAGGAAGGCCTACCATCCAATCCATGAATTTTGTGAACAAACCGGCCATGATCGAAAGAGTTGGCGGGTTTGCCTTACAAAATAATCCTTAAAAAAATATATTAAAAGATAGGACTATAACTATTCTTGGGAGGGAACCCAGGTTTTATTGTTTTTGTTAAATAGTATGTAATTAGTATGTTTTAATTTATAAATATGTTAGTATGTTAGTTTTGTAGTTTTAGTTAGTTTTCATGTTTTTCTTTAGTTTAAAGTCTTATAAATATGTTAGTAAGTTTAATTTCTCAGTAGTTAAGTAGTTAGTATTTATGATTTAGTATGTTAGTTAGTTTAGTTTAGAGTCTTAAATATGTTAGTATGTTAGAGTTTAGTATGTTAATTAGTTTTTATGCATTAGTTAGGTTTTTAGCTTATAAATAGGTTAGTATATTTGATTTTGTAGTTTAGTCAGTTTAATTATTGTATATATTAGTATGTTTGATTGTTTTGATTTTAGTTAGTTTATATGCTTTTGTTTAGTTATTAGTAATGTATAGATTAAATATGTAGATTATGTAGTTTTTATAATTTTTAGTTGTACATTTTGTAAAATAGCTTTTTGGACAAGTTTTGTTTTCTGAGGCCACTTTGAATCAATTTCAAAAGCAAGAAACATGTGTTACCTGTCCAACTAAATTTAGCACATCTGCGCCTTCTCACGCCGCGGCGTTGGCATGTTTTACGCCGCGACGCTTTAAAAAGACGCCGTAGTTAATAACGGGAGTTTTTCTCTTTGCAGCAATTCCATCCTTCTGCAGACGAGGGTTTATCCGCCACATTGCGTGGATGTTCACGCCGCGGCATGATGACCTGCTTTGTGTATATTTTGTGTATATTCTATTTAACTTCATTTTTTTTATTCATATTTCATTCTTTTGTAAATATAATTGTTTTTATTATTCAAAAAAATCTCTAAATTTTAATCTATTTTTAGCCTCAAGAACCCCTGGAATCATGGAAAGTAAGGAATTTGTCTCACTTAAGTTTGGGGGAGTGTCTTTACATGCTTTGGATTACTATGATGTATGATGTATGCATGTAATGATACTTGAAAAGATGCAGTTGTGATAACCATCATGTTTCAATGAGTTTTGATTTGAGTTTGGTTATTACTTGAGGAGTTTGTAAAGAAGTTTCAATTTTTGAAAGATTGCTGGTGTTGTTTGATTGTTCATGATATGAAAGGTTGCTATTTGCCCCTTTGTGAGTGAAACCTTATGTGATCTTGAAGTATGTGAAAAAGTTTAGTTGCTTTTGATGTATGATTTACATTCTGCTTAGATGCAAGTGTAATTTTGAATATGAGATGAGTGCATGTTTAGAGAAAGTTTATAGATGTACATGTAGAGTTTCAATTATCTTATAAATTGTTTTTAAACTCTCTTGAGCCGAAATCCTAGATTGTGCATGACTGAGGAAATGATTAGGGCATTATTTGGACCGATTGAGCCTTAAAAAGCTTACCTTGAATGATTATATCTTTAGGTCCCCTTTGAAGCCTGTTAATTGTTTGGCCTTATTTGTTTTTTAAACCATTGCCATCGTTAACCTGTTAACCGTTCCAATGCATGTGAAAGCATTGCATTTTCTTCCTACCCTTCATTGTTTGTTGAGTACATGAGGTGTTGTTTCTTGAAGTGAGTTCAGTGATTAGGGGTATGTATGTTTGAGAAAAATGAGCCTGAAGGAACTAAATGCGATCAAAAGAAAGAAAAAAAAAAGAGAAGTGCTTTGTACAAGTAAAAAGAAAGAAAAATGAAAAGAGAGAAAAGCAAAGCAAGAAAAAGAAAGAAGAAAAGCTAAAAATGAAAAGCATTGCATGGTTCTGGCAAGTTGTGATCATTCACTGAAGAATACCCCGCTAGTTCGCTTGTTCTCAAGTCTTGAAATCACATATTCATGTATTTCAATGTTTGTTATGTATCCTTTCCCTTCTTTTCTGTTACCCAATACCATGACCTAACATTACAAGCTGTAAAGACCTTCTACCTTAGATCCTCAACAGTGTGGTTTACATTAGTGGAGAGAGAGTTTAGGATCAATTTTTGTGGATTTTATGATTCTTATGCATTTATGTTTATAAATCTATCCAGATGTGTATGATTTGAATAAGAAAAGTTTATCTTGCATGTTCGTAGATATGTAGATTGCATGGAAAGCTGTTGAATTGTTTGCATGTGAAGGATTATGTATGTGTGAAGCTGGTTTAGGGGTATTTGCACACTTTTTATGGATTGAAGTAATCAATACATACTAGTAGCTTTGATTTAATTGAACAACAAAAAGATTGAAACTTGAAAGTGCTGAATGATATATTTAAATTGTTAATAAGATTTACTTGGTCATACTTTGTTTTGCTCGAGGACAAGCAAAAGGTTAAGTTTAGGGGTGTGATAACTACACAAAGTGTAGTTATTTGTGCCCTATACCTGAGCTATAAAGAGTGCTAAAGTCCTTGTATTCATGCATATTTGGAAGGTTTTATGCTTATATTTGCTATATTCAATTCTGATACCTTTCCAGTATGTTTATGAGCAAACTGAGCATATTTGATATGTGATTAAGTGAATTTATATTTGTTATTGATTTGGTGTTTTCTCTATCATAGGAAGGACTCTAAACAAGATGATATATGGAGCATTTGAGCTAAAAGGGGAAGAGGAAGCCAAATTAGCACTTCAGCACTCAACGCCGCGGCGTGGCATGTTAATGCCGCGGCATGACATCCCCTGCATCCAAAGTCAGGGGCTTCGAAGAATTGAACGCCGCGGCGCATGGAATTAATGCCGCGGCGTGCTTAACCTAATTTGACACGCGTCGCGGCGTAGGCATGTTAATGCCGCGATGTGCCTCTGTTTTGCTGAGTCTATAAATAGATTTTTAATAGATTTTGTAAAGGGAGTTTGGAGAGCTCCGTAGGTAGTTTTAGGTTTTAGAGGAGCTACGGCTTTGTGCTTCATTTTTTTACTGATTGGAGGCCTAGGGAGGCTAGGTTGGAGGTCTTCTTCCTTAAGGAAGAGGATTCAAGCTTCAAGGATCTCATCAATGGCATCCTTCCTCTTCTCCCTGAGTTTTCTTCTTCTCCCTTATCTTTTGAGCAATCACTGCTTTTTGCTCTGTAAATTCGTGTTCAATTGATTAGAAGTTTGTATTTAGGAAATACTTTGAATCTTTATATGATTATTGATGTTTATGTATGAATTTGAGTTCTATTGATGTTTAGCTTTGTTCTTCCATGCCTATGCTTAATGCTTGCTTCGCTTAATCAACAATTGCATGATCTTAATTGATGCAAATGAACTAGACATAGGGATTTGTGGAGATGGACATGGTATGGTTGATGCATGTTCGACGAGTTCAATTGGCTTGGATGAGTTGATTCGCTAACCTGGATAGAAATATACCTTTTAGCCCTATGTATTATGCGTGTGTTTGAGAATAGATCGTTCATTAGTGGAGTTTACACTAGTCCTCATGCAACCATAAGAACCCTGGTGGATTAGGTAAATGACACCAGGGTTGATCGACCTGCATACGTTCTCACTTATCTTTTGACTAAATTAGATTCTCAAGCCTAAACTAACTAAGATTGATGTTACTTGTAAGGATTGCATATCATTAGTATGAAGTAGGAAGTGAAGAAGGATTCCTGATTTCCAAACCCCTATGTTATTGCTTTGGTAGTTTAGATTTATATTAATTGCTTTTCTTTATTTTATATATCCTCGACTAGTAATCTAAAATTTATTTGGTTCTACTTAGTAATGGAAACCTTGTCCTCGTGGGAACAAACTTTTACTTGATCTCGTATTACTTGAATGACCCGTGCACTTGCAGTACACAAATGGTTTAACATATATCAAAATAAATTAAAGAATTTAGTTTATATATACATATATATAATTACAAATTAAAAAAAATTATAATTTATTAATATCATTTTTATAAGTTTGAAAATTTATAATATTTTAATATATATCATATGTGTCAATATTTACTATCTAGTAAGTCTCTCATAAAAAATATGAAGCATAATTTCTATTAATATATTCTAAAAAATCTCCTAAACTAACTTCTCTTAATAGAATTAACCATGTACAAGTACACGTGCATAAAAAAAAATTAAGTAGAAGGAATATCGGTGTGAGGCAAACATCAGTGATGTTGAAGTGGACGACTTGGTACAAGCAGTGTAGAAGGAGCATATGAAAATAGTAGTGTATGAAAAGATAAAACTTAAAAGTCTAATAATAGCGTGTGAAAAGATAAAAACATAAAATAATTGTATGTGAAAATAGTGACTTGGGACGTCAGTTATGTGATTGGATTTGAGTGGGTTACGGACTTATTAATTGAACGTTAGTCATGGAAACTATTTTTTTAAAAAAATATTAATGACTTGTGTCCAAGTCATGTCCTAAACGTGTTCAAGTCTGTCTAAGACGTGTCAAAGTGTGTCTGAGACTTGTCTAAATTAAAAATAATAATATTTTTAATCCAACACGCATGACACATGTGTCATACTAGTGTTTCTATGTACCTAATACAGACACGTGTTCGACACGCGGACACGCTTAAAAAATAGTGTGTTTGTACTTCATATACTATGAAGTTGTTGATATAATATACACTAAATGCATGATAATATAAGAACTTACTAACTCATTTATATTATCGACATTATCTTATTATTTTATAGGAAAAAATATAGAGTCATTCTAAATTTTTACCATTTTTGTAAATCATTACTATAAATTTAAAAATTTTTAAATTAATTTTAAAAATCTTTTAAATTAATTTTAAAAATTTAACTAATGATCTAATAAAATCTTCTGTTAATTATCTATTAAATCATTAACAGAGATATCATGTGGTACCATTCTTTCCATCCAAACTCATTAAATCTAGATCGTTAATTTTTTTTCATTAAAAGCTCATCTTTTTAATTAAGTTTTACTCTTAACAAATTAAATAAAAAATTAAATAATTTAATTCACCGTGCAGGCAAATGAATTTCACTTTTTTGTTTTAAAATAATTTTATTTTTTATTTAATTTACTAAGAGTAAAATATAATTTAAAAATAATATTTTAATAAATAAATAAAAATCAACTATTTTTATTTAATGAGTTTAGATGAGTAGGATGATGCCATGTGATATTTTCATTAATAATTTAATAGATAATTAATAGAATAATTTATTAAGTTATTAATTAAAATTTAGATATTAATTAAGAAAAATTTTAAATTTATAATAATGATTTACAAAATAGTAAAAATTCAGAATGATTCTATACTCTTTTCTTTATCTTATAATATTGACTTTTATTCTATGATGTACACTAAACACAACCTTACAATCTTATTTCATTTTTGCTATGCAAAATGATTATTACACTTCATCATGTCTCATTTTATAGAAGTATGAATTACTATTTCCTTTCAAAGATGTGGTTTTGGTGATTCACGTTTTATGAGATGAGATTTTATATTTTTTTCTTAACATACCTTTATTTAAATTTTATTTTATAAAATAATAATTAAAGTTTAATTTTAATACATTATTAATGTAAAGTTTTATGTTTTTTTTGTACACATATTTTTTTTAACCATAGTAAAAATAGAAAATTATGGGGAAAAAAAAAAGATACCCGCAACAGTAATGTGTGAAAAATGCCAGGCTGCCAGTTGGGTTGCCAGATCACAACAACTTCCGTTGTCATGACAGGCCCATCAACTCCTTGTGTTGTGATAAAATAATTAACTATTAAAATAATGTTTTTTTTTATATAAATATTAAATAAAATGTAAAATGGTGTTCTATTTCAAAGTCAAAATACACGTCTCAAATGATATAGCTTTATAATACTTATATATATTACATGTCTCATAGGTAATTTTAAAATTAATTTAAATTGTTAGATATAATATATTTATAGGATTTTAATTTTTTTTGTAAATAATAAAAAATTAAACAAAATTATATGATAATGTCAAAAATTTAATATTCACCCATGCAATCTTTTCTTTTTCTCAACTTAAATACTTGTATATTTCATTTTGGGAGAACTTCATTTAAGCAATACTACATATTCGAAATTACATAAATAATTTTTAAAAAAATATATTAAAAGATAGAAGACTCATAAATATTTAAAATAAGTGATAAGCGACTTATAATTCACATATACAAATATGTATTTTAGTTTAATCTTAAACTTTTTTAAAACAAATATTTTATGAATGATTTCTCTTAAATGTGACTTGACTCGAGATTAGATTTCACTACCTAATCTTTTAAAAGAAAAAACAAACATGTAAAAAAAACAAAAACTAAAGATAAAGAAACTCCACATGATAATTGAGTGGTGATAAGTGGTTTTGGTGGTGATAGTTGGGAGGCAGAGCATGAAAAGTGAAATGACTATAGCACGGCTGAAAGGGTATCTTGCAAGTTGCAAGGCATGGCAATGGCATTTTATTAAATTCAATTCGGTTCAGAGGCGCACATGGAAGCGGCAGTACAACGGGTGCCGAATTGGTATTTTGGCCAGCAGATCAGTAAGTCAGTGTTTGTATTATCTTATTCTATGTTTATAAAAAGTTATAAATGGAATATTTAAAAATTATTTTACATGAAAAAATTAAACAAATTAAATGTACAACAGCTCTAAATCATGTGACAATTTTTTTTAATACTTTTTTTTGGTGGATTTTTTATTTTAACACTACTTATCTCAAAATTGAATCACGGCTAAATCAATGAAATTATTTTTTTCTGAATTTTAGTCCACCATCATTTTCTTCGCATAAAGCAATCAAACATGTGCTTACCTGAGCCAACTACACTTACACACATGTGCGCCGTTTTAAATTTGGCAGTACGATGCTTAGGCTATTTGCCTATTTGCCGTTGTGGGCTACTGGCTAAGATAATATGCATTTTTGTCCTATACCCTTTAAAAAGGTGCCGTAGTTAATAACGGGAGAGACTTTTCTTGGTGAAACTTTGCAGCAATGTCAGGGTCCCATCCTTCTGCAGAGAGAGAAATAGAATCCGAAGGTTTGCATTGCATAAAGCATAGCTTCACGTACTCGATGGCTCGATGCTCCAATTCAGCTGCTATTCTAGTACTAAATTAAGCAGACACTCATATATCATTATATAAATAAATAACTGGGATAGATTTGATTCTTTAGATTTTAAAAGGACATAATCTTCCTGAATCAACTTAACCAAAAAAATAATATTCCTAAATAGTGCGATTATATAACCTTTTGTTCTGAGTACTTACTAAAATCTAAGTCAGAATGATCTGAAAGGACAAGGCGGGAAAAGTTTGCTGAAGACGTATGAATAAGTTTGCAACTAGATTAAGAGCAATTAAGCTGGCAAGTGAAATGAATGTAAAATTCAGTCGAAATGAATGTATAAAAAAAAGATAGAACATGTCTAACTTAAGTTATAAATCAGTTTATATAAATAATTTGAATACTAATTCTTTAGATATTTACTGTTTAGGTCATTTAGGTCTTTAAACATTAAAATTCGTTATGTCCAATTATTAAAATGTAAAACTATTCACAATCGTTGATTATCATGGTGTCGATCAGTCAGTAACCATTAAAAAATCGTAATTAGTACATGTTTTGCAATTCTTGTTCATGCGTCTAAACAAGAATTCTTTCGGGTTAATCCGATTACTTCGAAGTCTATCGTTCCAAAATAGACTTAACAGATGGACTTATATGATTGGTCAATATAGTCTATAGTAGACTTATTACAATTTAGGTCTGGGACAATCTACCTTTAATCCAATATGATTCAATTCGTTATATTTGTCGTAGCTTTGCACCGATTCCCTCTTTTTGAAACTCAGCTCTTCTATAAAGTGTGCTCAATGAATATCAACAATGTATATATAAAATGAAAGAAACAGACGGGAATGTATTCAAATTAACAAAGTATGCCTAAATATATTAATGCTACATTTTTAAAAATGAAATTGTTTCAATTTGATTTTGTGACGATTATTGAACCTGCAATCAGCAAGATGGCCGAAAAAGGAAGACATTGAAATCCGTTGTCTTCATATCTTTGGACAAGTAAGGTCATGCAGTTTAGAGTTAAGAATATGATGATGATTGGCGAGGCACCTTATATGGTCAAAATTGTCTTAACGGAGGGAGTATACTATAAAATGAAGACAATTCACAAGACAACGCGTTACATGATTATGCGCGATTTACCCAAGCGACAAGACCAATCTATAAACAAAAAAGGGAGGGGGGGGGGGAGAGGAAGACAATAGAAAGCTTTGAATATAAACTAGAAAAAATATTGAATGAGTAATGCTATTTAGTTCGATAACTTTCTCACGAATTTCATATAAATCTACCAGGCACCAATGAAGCAAAATAGAAAAAACAAAACAAAACAAAAATTATGGTGACAAGAAGATAAAAGAGGTAGAGAAACTGCCCGGACCAAAACTGTTCGCACTAAAAGCACAAATTGGGTTTTGTACTAAACAACATTTCTCATACTTAGTTTCGACTAGTGTGACCATCCAAATCAATGTAACTTTTGAGGGTAAATTTGCAAGCTCTCATCCTCAATTTTATTCGTAATTTCTTCTATATGATTTTCATAATTTTAACAAATTTTTAAAAACAAATATTTATAACTTACAAGAAATTATTTGATAAACAACTATATTTACACATTTTTTTATAAATCTCTTAATTTAAAATAAATATATCATATATATTTTATATATCTTTCGCTTATATTTAATATTAATTATGAATATTTAAAAATAGGAAATTAACAATAATTTTTTAAATAGGAGTTTGATTTAAACCCAACACTTCAAACATTAAATCGAATTTGTATTAAAAATAATTAAGAATTATTTTTGAAAAAATAATATTTTATTATGAATTCAGTTAGAGGTATGGTTAAAGAGGGTAACTTAGAATTCCCCTTTGAATCCATATAGGAAATGAATGAAACCCAGCACTTTGATTGCTTTATAAGTTGTTGGGCCTCTTGCCCTTATGCTGGCTAGTAGTTTTATTGCCAATTTACCACTGAGCTGAATCCAGCCCAGAAAAGCTGAAAAATATAGTGGCCCATTCTCATGTTCTCAATAGACTCTCTCCATGGAAAGAATACATCTCATCTCATGAGCTACTAGCCAAAATGAAATACTGTATAAGCATCGATTCACACCCCTGTGCTGTGCCGTCCGTTGACAACCGAGAACCAGTATTATGCCCGTACGATCCTCGTGCTCAGTGAACATGTATTTGTTGCAAAAATCTTATTATTTATATAATTTTGTCAACAAGTATGTTAACACTTATAAAAAGGATAAAATAAAAAAATTTAAATAAAAATAAGAGAAATAATATATTTTTTAAATTTTTAATATATTAAATGTTTTATTTTTATTTAAAAAAATTTATTTTGACTTTTTAAACAAATACTTAACAAAACCCTTATTTATATTATGTAAAAGATGCACTTAAATATTTTTGTTTTTTATTCATAAAGTCACCGAGATAGCTCGGAGATACATCTGCTTCCTTTGAAAAAAATTGCGTAAGAGGCATTCAAGCCAATAAGAAAATAATTTCAAAATTATTGCATGAGGTGAGCTGATGACTAGTCAAAAGTCCAAACAAATCTCACATGATGCTATTACGCAGAGATCCCAGACCTAATGTATTGTTTGGACTTGTAATTCACCTTGCAGTCTCTAATGCTTTTCACATCCCAGTAAGTTTCCACCTGTCTATTGATGTTCTTGTCACTCCCTAATTTCACTCTCTTTTGATCGATTTTATATGACTTTAATGTGTCTTTTCCAGAAAATTGGTTATGACAAGTAGGGCTGCACAATCCAATCCACTGACTCGCGAACTTGATAGACCTGACCCGATTCGACCTAAAATATCAGGATTGATTCGAGTAATCGAGTCTGTTCGGGTTAAATCCGATGAACCCATCCAGTTATTGGTTCGGGTAACGGGTTCAAGAAACAAACCTGATGATCCGACCCGATCACTCGATGACCCGATATAAAACGACATCATTTTGGGTTTCTGAAAAGTGATACATTCGTTTTCTCACCCGAACTACTCTCTTCCTCCTCATTTCTCACATTTCTGTTTCTGATTTCTCTCCAAATTACAAAATCCCTAACCCTAACTCTCCAAGCCCCACTAGCCACCCTAGCACGGCAGCAGGGCTATGCATTTGCGCTCTAGAGTTCCTCCTCTCCTCTCGATAGCCAAAGGGAGACGCAATGGCTCAGGACCTTCTCCCTCTTTCTTTCTCTTGTTAGGGGAGATGACGACAGTGGCGTAGATCTAGCCTCTGGGGAGCACGACAACAGCGTAGATCTATAGATGCTTAGTCGAAACTCATAGCCCATTGCACCAGATCCATCAAATCCAGAACCAATCGCACTAGCAAGACAGATCTGGCCACCGCAAGCCAAATGGATTGTTGGCGATGGAACAAGGTAGGGCTTCGGTGGGTTGCTGCCGCCGACGAATGGGTGCGAGGGTGGCAGATGTTGACAGCAAGGACGGATCTAGGGTGCTCGCTACGGGTTCGTGCTTGGTGGTGGCGAGTCGCAGGGGCCGCGACGAAGTTGCGGTTCTGGTTCCTTCTGCTTTCTTCCTATTTCTTTACCCATTTCCTCTTTTTTAGCTGGGTTTTTTCAGTTTCAATGGAGTCATCAGATTTGAAAATTTGTGATATTAATTAGTAAAGAGAAAAGGGGAAGAAGGTGTTGAAGGAAAATTTGCATTGCATTGCACTGCTTCTGTACGGGGTGCCTATGGAGCCTTCATCCAGATTACAACATGCCTTGGTCTAATGAGAGCCTTATTTATTGGAATCCCTGTTAAAGAAATTTCTGGATGGTATGATATAAATCTCAAATTCATGTTATGTACTATTCACATATGATCTTTTAAAAATACACCTTGTTTCTGGGTATCTACTATTCCTGCTGCTATACTTGCTCTGGCTATGGTCTTTTGTGCAGAGAGTCCACATTGGTTATACAAGCTTGACACCTAATATCATTTCATCTTAGATGTAATCTCTTGTCATCATTTTATTTGTAACTTCTTGTTGTTGTATTTGTTTGAATCCTTTGAAATTTCTATGTTGATGATGCAAATAGTTTGTTGGAGATGTCTCTTATGTTGCCCTTATTTTTTTTTATTTTTGCAATTAAGTGCAAGCTTGATTATCAAGTGTAACAATAGAATACTTCAAGAAATGCGGTTATGGGGAGGCTTTTTTCTGTCTCTGTTATCTAACATATTCAATCCTAACCTGACTACCCTACCCGAACTAACCCGATTATGATCGGGTTGGTTCGGTTTGGGTTACCTGATTTTTTTTTTCAAATTCGATCCAATTCAACCCGACCTCCGATCCAATCCAATCCGACCTCAATTAATTAGTTTGGATTTTTTTTCTCCTAAACCAGAAAGTGAACTCTTTAGGTAATGATGACTTTTTTGGATGACAAGGCAAGAGATGATACAAACATGATATTACTTACCCTCAAGATGGCCCACAAAGAGGGAACAAGTGAACAACTCTTTAGGTAATGATGACTTTTTTGGATATTCCTAAGAGAGTATGATACAAACATGATATTACTTACCCTCAATTATAAATGGCAACATGGCGGGAAAAAATAAAAAACGGGTAGTATTTTAATTTATCGTCCCTTATTAATAATGAGATTATAATAATATTATATAAAATATTTTTGTACTTTTTTTGCGAGTACGGGAGAACTACCCCTACTCCCTCCGATAATATATGCATTTATACCTACGTTTAAATTAAACGGATATTACCCGCCTCTGAGGGTATTACGCGAGGATCCGCGGGCGTACATCCCTAACCCTCATGCAAAGATGTCTACATATAAAGCCTTTACTCACACAAGTAAAGAAATTATAAAAAAGTCATTCTAAAATTAAAAATAAAATAAAAAATATAAAAAAGTATAATATCCTAATATTTTAATTTATATAATAAGATTTTATTTTAATAATTTTATATTTGAAATTCTAATATTTTCACAAATATACTTTTTTCATGAAGTAGCGAGTCACAGTTTTACCAAAAGTTAATCTTTTATTCAATAGCGGCAACAATCATAAGAACACTAATAATTGTAACAAAATATTTGCCTTAGTGTTAGACCGTTTATTAAACGATTCAAGGATAATATAAACGAATATTTATACCAATAGTGATTCTAGAGGAAATTAAATGAAAAGATATTATCTAAACTACTCAATAACATAGGGGTTTGGAAATCTAGGTCCTTCTTTCCTTCCTATTACTAATGATATGCAATCCTTACAAGTAACATCAGTATTAGTTTAGCTTGAGAATCATAGCCTATGTAAAATTGTCATCCCTAACCCTCATGCAAAGATGTCTAGATATAAAGCCTTTACTCACACAAGTAAAGAGAAAAATAAAATTTTGATGATAGAGTCATTCTCTCTTAAAATATTGGAGAGATTTGTTATTTGTTATCAATGGATTTAAAATATACTAACATCAAGTCTTAATCTAAAGTATTAAGACGGGTTAATATATTTATAAAAATTTTATTTTGTTTATTTCTTAATAATATAAAATTTATTTTACTTATCTATCTACTTAAAATTTATATTTGAAATTCTAATAATTTTCTCTTTAAATGTAAGTTCACAAATAAAGACACCACATGTGGGGATAGTTACTCCCGCCGGCGTTCATGAAGTAGCTTTCTCTTCCCATTTCACTCAAACGCTCACATATCATCTTATTTGGAGCCCTTCCTAAAAGAAAATAATCTTTATATTCAATAGCATCAAATATGCACAGCTTTGCTCAATATCATATAGGAAAGGTATCAATCATAAGAACACTAATAATTGTAACAAAATATCGGATATAGCTTTAGCCAAAAAGTATCAACTATAATATTACTTATTAGAAATAGAAGAGTCTAAAATACTAAAAAAAATTGTTATTAATGGACTTAAAAGAAATTATAATAGTGAGCTAACAATATGTATTAACCCATAACTTTAACTCAAAGCACAATAGTTGATTGTTTCATTTATACATATGTAGACAACTACACACAAAATTTCTCCATTAAAAGGGAATTGATATGGCATTGTTTAGTACTGAAAATGTAAGTTATTATGCATTTATTAATTGTTAATTTCATGATAAATGTTTGTAAATCTATTAAATATAAGTATTAGCTAATAAAATGTTTGACAATTCTTTCTTTAAGTGTCAAACTAAAAAAAGATAAGTACTAAAATAATGCCTTTGTTAGTATAAGTATTTGTTGGATGAGTTGAGTTCGGTTGAGTTGAGTTTAAAGTATTTTAAAACCTGATCCGCTTATCTATGCAGTACATTGGGTTAAGTCAATAATTTTTTTCTCCTTCAACTCGACTCAACCCGCCCCTCTCATAAGTGAGTTGAATTGGATTCAACCTATTGGTTCAACATACACAAAGAAAAAAACACTAACTAAAATAAATGTCAAAATACGAAATTAAAAAATCATTATACATACTAAGTCTTAAAATTAACATAAGTCTCAAGTGAACATAAGTTTAAAATAAACATACATGAGTCTTAACAAATGCAACAAGTCTAAGCAAACATACATAAGTCTAAAATAAATATACATAAGTCTTAAATTTCATCACAAGTCATATAAGCCAATTGATATTAATGTCATTATAAATATCATTGACTTAATTATCAATCTTTCCAAGAAATTGATCATCATCCAAAATTCATTGGTTTATCAATAATAGTTTGTAAAATGTTTTATCAATTTCTTATTTCTATTTTTTATTTCTTTTTTTTGATATACTTGCCTCTATTTTCTTTAGTCACATTGAAAAATTACAACACCAACATTTAAACATAATTAATAACAATGTCATCATAGATATTATTATGCTTTTTTTATTTTATTATGTCTTTGAGTGCAGTTTCTCATAATAGAAAAATAATGAAATGACTTTTTTTACAAAAAACCAAAAAAGGAAGTGGGAGGATTAAATTTGTGTAAATTAATACTTTTCAACTTATTATCCATCTGACCAGTATATTATAGGTTAGAATATTTTTTAATCGAACTTAATTGGCAAACTCAACTTAACTTACATTTTGTAGGTTAAATTAAATCAAAATTCATGAATTTATGAACCTAACTTGCTATGTAATGTTACTTGTCAAAATATTTAGTGAATACAACATTACTCAAAATATAAATAAAAAAGAAATGAGAAATTATAGATCTTGAAGTTTTTTTTTTGAGGTCTATTAATATTAATATTGAAGGTATTTAAATAATTTTTTAAAAATATTTTTTACTTGATAAAGGAGATATTAATTTTTTAAAATATAGTTAAAAATTTAAATAAAAAATTATTAATTATATATATATAAATTTTAAAATTAAACTTAAAACATGTTTAAAAGGTCACTCTTTTTACTTGGACCAACGTAAAATAATTAAATATTTAATGGACCAATTATTTGCATTTCTAATTTTCTGTAGATGTTGTTGTGATGCGTTGTGCAAGAGCGGTGATGACCACTGAAATACATTGTACTTAGGCCAACATTCTGATATGGGGGAATGAAGCGATGGATCTTCTCTTTCACTCGGTTTTGCAGTATGACTAGGAACAACTTGGGTCGCTCTTTTAAAAGATTTAATCTTATCTATTTATTAATCACACATTTGTGTCTTATTAAAATGAACCAAGTCAGTAAATTTCTTTAGGTGAGTTTTTTTTTTTTCTTAACATTATACACAAAAAAAATAATAACCAATTAAATTAGTAACAACTACTACAATCATAAATGAAATGAAGATTTAATTAGAATAAAAGTTAATGATACATTATTAAAAACCTATGGGGAATTATTAAACAAACAGTGCAATCGGGAATTTTTGACTGGATACGCTGAATGTAACACTAAGTTGTCAATGTCAACGGCAACTCCAAAGAAAAGCAAAAACAAAGTAACAATCTGATTATAGACCAGATGCATGCGAATAAACAAAGTTAATAATATAAATAAAGGGAAGAGATTCACTTACACCCAAGAAGAAGTTAAATAAATTTTTTGTGATTTTGTGGTATGAGAATTAAAAAATATAAAATTAAATGTAAATTTCTTTTCTTACACTGTAGGTATAAGTGAACTTTTCTTCAGAACTTTTCTACTTGTTTTGGGGCTTAAGATTCATTGAATGGTGAATAAAAATTTGAAAAAGGAAAGTGGGTAGGCCCACTGTCCAAAAATGGAGAGCAAAATCAAACGAGCCAATGAATTTGCTTTCGTAAAAATGTGAATGCCTCAAAACAAAAACAAAATATTTGTTTAATGGCTATAATATAAAAAATATAATAAAATTCCAGCCAATATCAAAATGGTGTGGCACTCGTGTAAACTGTAAAGTAAAAAAGGGCGGAGTGGAAGCACGCGACTGATGTTTGAATGAGCGAGTAAGAGTCGCCATCTTTGTCCGTGACCGTGAGTGAGGCTCGCACTCCTTTTTTTCTCTTCTTCTTGTTGTTGCTGCTGTTCATCAGTGAATATGTCTCCGCCTAACCACATGGGCGGTTCCTATCACTCACCGGAACCGTAATTATGAACCTGATCTAGCTCCCCCATTTCTTCTTCTTTTTGGTAATCACTAATCACTCCTCTCTCTCCCTCTCTCTCTTTTTTTTTTTCTTTATTTTATGTTATTTTCATCATTCGGTACACTATGGTGATTTGACTTAGTAGAATCCATTCATGAATGCTCCTGCGGGTTTTTCTTTATTGAGCATATTTGCTTGTGCAGATTTGTTTCCACCATTATCCCATATAAGATTAAATATGTTGTTCTTTTATTTCTCATTGATTTTATTATCAAATCATGGGATTTGGGCGATTTTTTTTTTTTTTTATAGTATTCGGTTTAGTCGCTCAACTCATGTTGTTGGGTTCCTTCGATTTCAACCTCCAGTCATAACTGCTAGTTAATAGCTCAAATTGGGTTTAAATGGTAGTTGTTACTGTTCTCTTGTTGTTGTTGTTGTTGTTAATTTTGAAGTTTGAATACATGGCTGTGATAGAATAGAACACAGACAAAACAATATTTTCTTTTGTCCCTCTTAACTCTTGTGATAACTAACAACCTCTGCCATGGTGTTGACAGCAGATCTATTCATACGGATGTTAGATGATGGAATCCTGTGACTGTATAGATACACCATATCCCCCAGATGAACTCCTTGTCAAGTATCAGTATATCTCGGATGTCCTTATTGCCCTTGCATATTTCTCAATTCCTGTGGAACTCATCTATTTTGTTCAGAAGTCTGCCTTCTTTCCATATAGATGGGTGCTTATGCAGTTTGGTGCTTTTATTGTTCTTTGTGGAGCAACTCACTTCATAAACTTGTGGACATTCTCTATGCACTCTAAAGCTGTTGCTGTGGTAATGACAATTGCCAAAGTCTCGTGCGCTATTGTGTCGTGTGCAACTGCACTGATGCTTGTCCACATTATTCCTGATCTTTTGAGTGTCAAAACTCGTGAATTATTCCTTAAGAACA
This sequence comes from Ormosia emarginata, assembly GCA_029884605.1. Classification (NCBI taxonomy): domain Eukaryota; kingdom Viridiplantae; phylum Streptophyta; class Magnoliopsida; order Fabales; family Fabaceae; genus Ormosia; species Ormosia emarginata. The sequence continues at coordinate 26,764,248 of JAQQTP010000080.1, read as the reverse complement.
AGGCCGAAGAGCTTGACAGGGAGATGGGACTTATTCTTACTCAAGAAGAAACTGGAAGGCATGTTAGAATGTTGACTCATGAAATTAGGAGCACGCTTGACAGGCATACCATTCTCAAGACTACTCTTGTTGAGCTGGGTAGGACTTTAGGCTTGGAGGAATGTGCACTATGGATGCCATCAAGAAGTGGTTTGAATCTGCAACTTTCCCATACTTTAACCTACCATGTACAAGTTGGGTCTACTGTGCCAACAAACCTTCCTATTGTCAATGAAGTTTTCAATAGCCCTCGAGCTACACGGATACCGCACACCTGTCCACTGGCCAGGATCGGGCCTCTTGTGGGAAGATATGTGCCACCTGAAGTTGTTGCTGTTCGGGTGCCTCTTCTTCATCTCTCGAATTTCCAAATTAATGATTGGCCTGATCTTTCAGCAAAAAGCTATGCAATCATGGTTCTGATCCTCCCTACTGATAGTGCTAGAAAATGGCGAGACCATGAGTTGGAACTTGTTGATGTTGTTGCGGATCAGGTCTACTTGAGATTTCCTATCTCTTATTGGTTGCCATTTTTTCTTGTGCTATTCTTGTTTTTTGTTGTATATTTCCTATTCCTTATTTTCATTACTCCTTATTCCTTTACTCTTTGTTAATTGCTTAAACAGTCATATTCATTGGAACTTGGAATTTATGTTCTGACTGTTGTAGTGAACTTGTTTTGTAGTGAAGAGTATAAGAAAATTAGGAAATGGCTATCAACCATTGGTCATTGGCCTTACCTTAAACAATAACAATTTGAGGTTTATAGGTTATTTCTTAAATATTTATATCTCATTTTGAGATAAGGAAGAAGACGAAAATTGATACTTGGTAAATTCAGTAAAGAACCCCTTATTAACTTAGTGTCTGGAATTTGCTTTGTGACATTAGATATAGTGCCACTGTTTCCATTTCAAAATTTCACTGACACTTTCAAGTGTTGTGTAGGAGTTTGTTTCTTTCTATGCACCTCAAATGTGGGGACATGGTTGTGTTATTGTTAAGTAGGACATTTCAAAGGATTTACATTAGGGGTCTTTTCCTCTACATGCCGAATTCATTTCTAGATTCCTTACAGGTAGCAGTTGCCCTTTCACATGCTGCTATTTTGGAGGAATCTATGCGAGCCCGTGATCAACTCATGGAGCAGAATGTTGCTTTAGATTTAGCTCGACAAGAGGCAGAAATGGCAATTCATGCTCGCAATGATTTCCTTGCTGTCATGAATCATGAAATGAGGACACCAATGCATGCAATTATAGCGTTGTCATCACTTCTCTTGGAGACTGAACTGACTCCAGAACAGAGGATTATGATAGAGACAGTATTGAAGAGTAGTAATGTCTTGGCAACACTTATCAATGATGTTCTAGATCTTTCTCGACTGGAAGATGGTAGCCTAGAATTAGAAATGGGAAAACTCAACCTTCATGGTGTTTTGGGAGAGGTATTTCCTGTAGATTTTCTGCTTCAGTGTTCTGAAACAGCAGTAACATTATTCTTTAATCTTTACCGTGAACAACACTTACAAATTGTCTTCGTGTTTTTTATGTTAAATGTAGGTTGTTGAACTGATAAAGCCAATAGCATCAGTGAAAAAATTACCTATTACTTTAATTCTGGCCCCTGATCTGCCTATGTATGCCATTGGTGATGAAAAGCGGCTTATGCAAACTCTTTTAAATGTTGTGGGTAATGCTGTCAAATTCACTAAGGAGGGCTATGTTTCTATAAGAGCATCCGTTGCAAAACCAGAATCTTTACAAGATTGGCGACCCCCTGAGTTTTATCCAACATCAAGTGATGGTCATTTCTACATACGAGTACAGGTTATGACTGGGGCATCCAAATGTTTTGAGTCTTTATTGTCTTAATTTTTTACATAAGTTTTGGAAAAATTCCATGTGTTTTTTAACCAGATACTAATGTGATTGAATTCTTCGGTTATCTAAATAATTAAGTCCTCTGGGGCATCCATACCTAGATGCTTAGGAATAAGCCCAGAGATATCCGCCGTTTTTTAGGTCAATATAGCTACTGTTAGAAATTAATCTAGATATTGCTTGCCATCTCCTTATTATTGACCCAAGCATCCCTCTTTGTGCAGGTTAAGGATTCTGGATGTGGCATTCTTCCTCAAGATATTCCACATCTCTTCACCAAATTTGCTCAATCTCGGAGTGGACCGGCTCGACCCAGCAGTGGTGCAGGTCTTGGACTTGCCATTTGCAAAAGGTAGAAAAAAAAAACCTTCTAGAACTGCTTTGAGTTTGCAATAGTGAGTCACCATTAATGCACCTATGCTAAATAGATGTTAAAGCTATTGCTTAAATATTAGTTTTCATTTATTAAGTTATTAATTCTTCTTCTCAAAATTGATTCAGATTTGTAAACCTCATGGGAGGTCACATATGGATTGAGAGCGAGGGCCTTGATAAAGGAAGCACAGCTACATTCATAGTCAAACTTGGGATTTGTGGCAATCCCGATTCATCAGATCATCAAGCTGCAAACAGAGGCCAAACATATAGTGGAAGTGGAGGCCTCACTAGATATAAACCCTTTGTCAAAGATGATGACGGCACAGGTTTTTCAAGTCGACGCAATCAAAGAAGTTTCTAAATTCCAAAACTTCATAATTAGTCGTCTAGATATATATAGTTAATTTACCTTCATTTTGCATATGCCAAATTGTATAATTTACAGTTTGCAGCTACAGATTAGGATTACTATGTCAGGCATTTTTCTAACAAACAGTTCTTGTATGAAATCCTGTCATATTAAAATTAGTATGCAATACAAAGAAACAAAGTTGAGAGATGATCCATTACTTAATTTGACTTCATGCACATAGCTATTGTGTTGGTGGCTTTTGTTTTATGGAAATGACACTTTCACAATGGTAACTCTTATCAGTATGAATCAGTTGTCCGTGCTCCACTATGTTATTTGGGTTTCCGCCTACCGCTTGTGTTAAACTGTTTGGTGAAAGAAGCCTTTATCTCAGTAATATATAGTAATTAGGAGCTTAAATAAATAAACGAGACGGATAATTGTGGATGGATCAAGTCGCTTTGGTACAGAATTTCTGGATTCGGAGTTTATATAACGATTTAAAAAGGAAAAAAAGAAAGATAAATAAATAAAGGCTTTTGGAAACAAACGGAAATTCTGTTCCACTTCCCCCACGGCTAGCTTTCCCTATGTCCCATATGACGCACCGTTCAGAAACTAGAAAGATTCTCACTGCATAAAAGCATAAACCCTAGGCGACCCTTTTAGGGTACACTAAACACTAGACTTTGTTATGATTGTAGAAGAATATATATATATATATATATATTATATAAATATATATATATATATAATAGTGTTTACTATATATCACTTAAGGACATATCTACAAAAAACGAATACTAAAATTATATAAATGTAATGTGTGTAAACGAATGTAATTTTGAAAGAAACATCATGTTAAGATTCTGTGCAACAAAAAACAAAACATTATATAATTTTTTTCATACTGTTTTTCACAAATCTGTGCAACTATCATTCTTTTTAGTGGAATAAATCTCAGTATTAATTATTAAGATTACTGTCTTTCTTCCTCATTTCAATTTCTACAGATGTTTTACCTTGACGAATTTCCGTTCCATAGGTGAAATCAAAATTCCTCAACTTAAATTTTGCATTCAATTTTATTTATTGGTGCATTTTTTTTTTGTACTCAATTTAATTTTTTTTATTCAATTTTGCATTTATTTTTCTGTCTGGATTAATAGTCAACAATTCCATTAGACGTAGCCATATACCTCATCTTCATCAGACCTCTTTCCTTAATGAAAACCGAGGACTGGAAATTTCCTACAATTGCATCTAATCTCGTAAAATTTGAGTAGAATTGTTTTCGCGGTAAACAAATCAACTCAATTGGGGTAACGATAATTTGAGATCAATAGCACCATAACTAAAAAGGAAAACACAATTATTTCCGCAACAATGATCAACTTCGTACCAAAAACAATAAAACACCAGTAAACAAAAAAACAATAAGAAATATTTTAACTTCATATACTTAAAACTAAACAAGGTCTAAACCAACAAAAGGACTTGTCAAAACTACTTTAGAACAGTAATTGAGGATGCCAGCCGCACTAAGATTCTACACCCAGCCAATCTCTGAATGTTATTCACTTCTTGGATTTCTTTGGTGCTCTGTATAGAACATATTCATTTAGACAACATTACATGGCCAAAAGCAGTAAATACAACACAAGCATTAATTATAATACTCACTGTGTAGGCTGTGATGCTGTAGCAGGTGTAGCACTGGGTGCAGCTGATGGCTTATCTCCAGGACCCTAAACATTTTACAAATAGAAACGAAAAATGGTCAAATTCTTCATAACCAACACTTGTTAATGCAGTAAATCCCCAAATGCAATGATTAAGAAAATACAGGAAAAATGGTCAAATTCTTCATTACCAACACTAGTTAATGCAGTAAATCCCCAAGTGCAATGATTAAGAAAATATAAATTCACTATACACACATGTAAATAGATTCTAAAGACACTATTGGAACTCACATGTGCCAAGCGCTCCTCCCTCCGAGCAATTTTCCTTTCTCTGCTGGCCTTGTTCTTGGCACGTTTGGCCTCAAACTGGTCAGACAAGGTCTTCTCTCTTGCCTTCTCAGCCTTGGACTTGTGTATGCTCTCCATTAGAACTCTCTTGTTCTTGAAAACATTACCCTTAACCTTCATGTACATGTCATGGTACATGTGCTTGTCAATCTTCTTAGATTCCCTATACTTGCGAAGCAAGCGTCTGAGCACACGCATTCTCCTCATCCAAAGGATTTTGGTGGGAAGCCTTGCCTCCCTTGTACCCTTCCTCTTACCTAGTTGTATTCAGGTAAACACTGTTAGTAGCCATGCATTTCCTCCCTAAGACCATAAAGCAATTCATTTCATGCCCCCACCCAGATATGTTTCCCATAAACTTAGTACCAATAACTCCCGTCTCCTAAACTATTTTGCAAAACAATACACTGATCTATCCCAATGATAAGCAACTCATTGACATATTGACAATACCTTTAACAGTTTCTTAAAGAATGAATAAATGATGAATGATTTCTTAATAACTATTAGCTTACAAACTACGAATGGATTAGAACTCCAGCTTAGATTGGCAAATCATGAGATTAGAATCCATTTAACATGAAGCTAATTAAGGTTGGGAATAAATACCATATCCAGAATGGCGTCCTTTCCTCTTGGCTTCCTTCATTCGACGAGCACGTGAGCGGGAGTGAATCTTTGTGGGTTTCCTGATAATAAACCCATCCTTCACCAGCTTCCTTATGTTTTGGCCTGCAAATGCAAATCCACCAAGTTAGTTAAGCAATGCCTGAAAACAATATTATACATACAGATGCACACCACTACCCTTGTACAATAGAGAGAAGGGGAATAATTGGGTACAATACAATTGCGGCAAAAAGCAAAAAAAAACAACAACAAAAAGGTTCAGATCCTACGAAAACTCGTCGGGAACAAAGCAACAAAAAAAAAAAAGAGCTTTTTTTTTTGCAATGTTCAAACAAAACCCAAACTTAAAAATAAATTTGTATGGATGAATTATGAAGCAGAGATGATAATAACAACAAAATATTTACTAAACAACAGAGAGAGAGAGGAAGTGCGTACGAGAATTGGCCATGGAGATTTCATTGACTTCATTAGGATCAAGCCAAACCTTGCCTCTTCCGCATTTGAGCACGCTGGCGGCAAGCCGCTTCTGGAGTTTCAGCGATACCATTTTCCCCTGTATCCGTGCTGTGTTTTGGATGAAGCTAACGCTATCGTTAAATGTGGAAGGGAAGCACTGTATAAAACCTAGGGTTTGGAATGGATATATACAGGTTTATGTGTGATGGACCATTTTCACTTGTCTTAAGCCCACCACCACCTTTGGTTCTGGATTTGGCAATTTATTGTTTGTGTGTCTCAATGCCCCGTTATTAAAAACAGTCATAGTGTTTTAGTCCAAATATATAGTAATTTAGCGTCTTTTGTACCTTGACCAAACTTTTCCATTTTTTTATTTTTTCGGTACAAGTCTTGACCAAACTTTAACTTGTGATTTTAATCACATATATCCCTTCATGTGCCCAAAAAAAAAAAAACTGCAACCAAGATTGAGACAAGCAAAAAAAAAGTTTTACAAACTTCAAAAGAAATATATTCAACTAAAAAAATTGATTTTGATATATTAATAATGTGAAAGACTTTACACTATCATTCAATCATAGATTCTTATATTGTTAAAAATGTTAAATTTTCACAATAATTATATAAAAAATTACACATAATAATATATAAATAATTGATTATGTAAAAAAATTATACTAACATTACATCAAAATCAAATTCTTTAAAAAAATAAGAAAATACTTTGGGAAGGAGAAATTTCAAGAATCTAAATACATTTCCCAATTTTGTAGAGGAATTTCTTTTTTTTTTTTCTTTTATCAAAGTGCGATGTGCAAATCATAATCCATAGGCGGGGGAATTAAATGAGGGTAATGTTATTTGTTAACAAAAATAGAAGAAAAAGTCTCACATAACTTTCATCATCATTATTTAATTATTTTTCTTTTCTTTCTATCCATTTCGTTCATCAATATCAATGTTACATATCCCTCTATGTGAAATTATATGCACAAAATATATGTCCAACAAACATTTGTCATAACTTGCTAACCAATTTACACAGTAGTTTCCCTCCTATCTTGATACTTTATGAAAAGAGTAATGTTTGTCACACGTTATCTTTACGCACATATCTTCACACCTTGCATGAGTGACAACATCTAAGAGTAGGTAGACACAAGTTTTAGTGGAACCAGTACCAATCAAATGATAAAAATTATATAAGTGTAAATTGATGTAATTGAAAGTGTACGTGACAAGTATTATGGTAATGTAAAATCCTTCCAAGTGCTTCATCTAGTGATCCTTTGTTGGCTTCTAGGAATGTCATTTTCTCTAAAATTATGTTTGCTTTAACTAAAAATTTAATTATTTTAATAATTAATTATTATATAAAATTTTATTCCCCCATTATAATCGATTATAATTAATGTATTTGGTTTTATATTTAAATAAAGTCGTTAATTGAAAAATTATTTTAAATTAATTTATTTCATTTAAATGGTATAAAAAAAATTAATTTTTATATATAAATTAACAAAATAAATATAGAATAATTAAAAAAATTATTTGATTAAAAACTTAATAATATTACATACTAAAGTATAATCATTCTCATAATATAAATTTAAAATCATAAACTTCCTCGAATTAACTGAAATTGATTTTGTCAAATATATTAAAATATTGTTATATAGCAACGATAAACTTTTTTACAAAACTTCCAAATTTTTGGTTAAACAATAATTTTAATCAAGCATGCACTTAATTTGCAAGAGACTATAGATGTCGTTGAAATTGAGCTCAAACATCATTTTAACTAATTTCAGTTCAAATTGAAATTTACTGTTTATAATATTAAGATGAAGATGATGCACAATTTTATTTGTTTAAATTGAGTTTAAAATTAATTCAAGTAATATTGTTAAGAATTTTATAAATTGAAATATTAAAAAAAAAAAAATTCTTGAAACAACGGAACAATGGAAACAGCTACTCTTAACCGTACCAAATACCAAAGATTATTATAAAGATCAGAATATAAACTGCTTGGTTCTTAGCTTACTTCATGAGTTCATGCTTATATTTTCAATTGCAAGGGAATAGATCTAGTTATTTGTAGTTGATTGTAGTTTGGGTGAGAGATTAGTGGCGCCATAACTGAAAGAATAACACAAGTATTTCAGTAACCAGGTGAATCTTAATACCAAAAACAGTAAAACACCAACAAAGAAAAAATATAATTTGAAGTATGCAACAAATAAAGTTCTTATACTTAAAAATTTACAAAGTCTAAACCAACAAAAAAGAGACTCGTTGGTCAAAACTACTTTAGCAGACTAAATGATTATGGCAGCACCATTAAAGATTCAATATCCTTTGAATTTCTGGATATGCTACTCACTTCTTGGATTTCTTTGACGCTCTGCATAACGGAGATACATTTAGACCACAACACACAAAACATGGCCAAAAGCTGTAAATATGGCATAAGCCGAAACTGTAATACTCACTGGGCAGGTTGGGGTGCTGTAGAAGGTGGAGCACTGGGTGGTGCTGTTGGCTTATCTCCAGGACCCTAAACATTTTACAGAGAAAAAAGGAAGTGTCAAAATCTTCATTACCTACTTCAGTGAACATACTTCTTAGTGCAGTAAATCCCCAAGTGCAAATGTGCAATGATAAAGGAAGTATAAATTCATGAAATATACAAAGTAAATAAATTCTCAAGACACTATGGAACTCATTGGGGCCAAGCGCTCCTCCCTCCAAGGGATGATTTTTCTTTCCCCTGCTTGCCCATTGTTCTTTGCACGCTTTGGCCTTTCAAACTGATCAGACAAAGTTCTCTCTAGCCTTCTTTCAGCCTTGGACTTGTAAATGCTCTCCATTAAATTCTTTTCTTGAAAATACTTTGGGAAGGAGAAATTACCCTTCACCTTCATGTACATATCATTTTGTACATGTGTTTGTCAATTTTTTTGATTCCCTGTACTTGACCAGGGACTAGACTTAAAATAAATAAAACTACAATCAAAGTGCCATCAAATCATCCATCAATTAAAAGTATTTATTTAGGAAAAATGCTCACATAACTTTCATCATCATTATTTATTTATTTTTCTTTCTATCCATTTTATTCATCAAATGATGCTACCATTCATCTAAAATTATATGCACAAAATAGAGCAACTAACATTTTATAACTTGCCCAATTTACACATGATTCAACATGCATTATACTTTATAAAAGAGTTGTGTCCCATATTATTTTTGCAGAATTATTAGGGACAACATCTAAGAGTGGGTAGACACAAGTTATAGTGGAACTAGTACCAATCATATGATGAAAATTATACAAGCGTGAATTGATGTAATTGAAAGTGTATGTGACAAGTATTATGGTAATGTAAAATCCTTCCAAGTGCTGCATCTAGTGATCCTTTTGAAAATGGAATCGTATTAACTTCAAATTACCAGGAATTACATCCCAAAAATTATTTTACATTAATTATTGTTAAAAAATTTATTATATAATCAATTATCCGGAATCGTCCCTTTTTATTTAAATATGTTAACAAAAAAACGGGAGTGAATCTTGGTTGGTTTTTGATAATAAAAATCATCCTTATATATTCCTATATTTTGGCCTGCAAATAGAAAATTAAAAAAAGTATTTGATTGCATTGCAAATTTACGATGTCAAAAATAGAGGATCAAGTATAATTTAAAACATAACTTAATATCAGTTAGAAAATTTATACTACATTAATTTCGTGTATAGATTTTGTAAAACATATTAAGACACTATTATAACACCTTTTTATTTAAATTGTTTGGTTAAAGAATAATTCTAATCAAGCATGAACTTAATTTGCATGTCGTTGAAATTGAGCTCAAGCATCATTTTAACTAATTTCAGTTCAAATTGAAATTTTATTGTTTAAATATTAAGATCAAGATAATGCACAATTTTATTTGTTTAAATTGAGTTTAAAATTAATTCAAATAATATTGTTAAGAATTTTATAAATTGAAATATTAAAAAAAAAAAATTTCTTGAAACAACGGAACAATGGAAACAGATATTCTTAACCGTACCAAATACCAAAGATTATTATAAAGATCAGAATATAAACCGCTTAGTTTAGCTTACTTCATGAGTTCATGCTTATATTTTCAATTGCAAGGGACTAGATCTAGTTATTTGTAGTTGATTGTAGTTTGGGTGAGAGATTAGTGGCGCCATAACTGAAAGAATAACACAAGTATTTCAGCAACCAGGTGAATCTTAACACCAAAAACAGTAAAACACCAACAAACAAAAAATATAATTTGAAGTATGCAAGAAATAAAGTTCTTATACTTAAAAATTTACAAAGTCTAAACCAACAAAAAAGAGACTCGTTGGTCAAAAGTACTTTAGCAGACTAAATGATTATGGCAGTACCATTAAAGATTCAATATCCTTTGAATTTCTGGATATGCTACTCACTTCTTGGATTTCTTTGACGCTCTGCATAACAGAGATACATTTAGACCACAACACACAAAACATGACCAAAAGCTGCAAATATGGCATGAGCCTAAACTGTAATACTCACTGGGTAGGCTGGGGTGCTGTGGAAGGTGGAGCACTGGGTGGTGCTGTTGGCTTATCTCCAGGACCCTAAACATTTTACAGAGAAAAAAGAAAGTGTCAAAATCTTCATTACCAACTTCAGTGAACATACTTCTTAGTGCAGTAAATCCCCAAGTGCAAATGTACAATGATAAAGGAAGTATAAATTCATGAAATATACAAAGTAAATAAATTCTCAAGACACTATGGAACTCACATGGGCCAAGCGCTCCTCCCTCCGAGCAATTTTCCTTTCCCTGCTTGCCTTGTTCTTTGCACGCTTGGCCTCAAACTGATCAGACAAAGTCTTCTCTCTAGCCTTCTCAGCCTTGGACTTGTGAATGCTCTCCATTAAGACTCTCTTGTTCTTGAAAACATTACCCTTCACCTTCATGTACATATCATGGTACATGTGTTTGTCAATTTTCTTTGATTCCCTGTACTTACGAAGCAATCGTCTGAGCACACGCATCCTCCTCATCCAAAGTATTTTGGTGGGAAGCCTTGCCTCCCTTAAACCATTACGAATATACCTAAAGCATTTAGGTAAACATTATAAAGCAAATGATGCTTTGAAAAATTTTTAGAGCAACTTATTTTATGCCCACACAACAATGTTCGATATGCATTAGTATCTATAACTTGTGTCCCCTAAACAATTTTGCAGAATTATTACACTACTCTTTCCAGTTGATAAGCAACTAAGTAGAATCTTGTCAATTTTGCAACGAGTAAATGTCTAAATGATGAAAAAGTCCACAACCATAGTTTTTAAATATGTATATGTATTTAACTACAAATTACCAGGAATTACATCCCAAACTTGTTACCAAATCATTTGAAATATTTAATAATTAAATTTGGTTATAAATACCATATCCGGAGTGGCGTCCCTTCCTCTTGGCCTCCTTCATCCTGCGAGCACGGGAACGGGAGTGAATCTTGGTTGGTTTCCTGATAATAAACCCATCCTTAACCAACTTCCTAATATTTTGGCCTGCAAACAGAAACCCACCAAGCTAAGTAGTGCTTGCATTGCAAACGATGTGTACAATAGAGGATCAGAGTATATATCAGACACAACTTAATATCAGTTAGAAAATTTTACTAGTACTACTTCGTGTTAGATATGCAATCCCTGTGTGCCATAGGTTTTTATTTTTTGGGCAAATACGAGGATGATCTTTAAACAATGCTATATAGGTCCTAACAAATCTAATATAGCAGACTATCACAAACAACAATCAGATTCCAATCCAACGAAATGGGGATAAAAAAACCCAAAATAATAACAATGGTGCTCAACATGTTCATTAAAAAAAAGAAAAAAAAAATCTAAAGGTAAATGAAACAGAGATGATAATAACAAGGAAGAGAAAGAGTGGAAATGTGTACGAGAATTGGCCATGGAGATTTCATTGACTTCATTGGGGTCAAGCCAAACCTTGCCTCTTCCGCACTTGAGCACGCTAGAGGCGAGTCGCTTCTGGAGTTTCAGCGACACCATTTTAAAAAATAATGTCTCTGCTGATACAAATTGTGAAAGGGTGGAACGAAACCCTAATCTCTTTCTTTTGATGGATATATAGATATGCATACGATACGGAAACGATCTCCATTGTGCTGGGCCTTTGCAGACCATGGCCCATGAACTCCTCCGGATTCCAGCGTGGATGGATTTTTTTATGTCCTTTTCGTTTGGATGGTCACTGGTCCATAATAAAAGAAAGTGTCAGGGTCAATTCAAAAAGATGGCTAGACTTTAACAGGCTGGGCCATATTTTCATAGTCTTAGAAAAAAACGCACAGACATATATAAAACTGCAGTGAGTTGACCAAAATTTTGTATATATACTATAAAACAGCAGGTTTCAGAATGCATATGGATTGGGTTGGGGGTTATGACAACCAGCAGTGCTATTTTACACGAAATAGCATTTCACAGCAGTTCACGAACTATGAGATTCACATGCTTTTTTGGTTTTACAGTAATGCTCAACCCCACGAAAACTCTTTGAAAAATGCAAGGAAATAGCAAATGGGGTCGATATTTTGTGAGTCGTTTCACGAATTTTAGATCATGTATATGGGCATTTTCCTATATAAAAAGTCAAAATAAAAATTCTTTCAACTGCAATTAAAACCATGAATATACTTAAAAGCATTAAAAAAAATTTAAAAGTTTGATTTGATTTATTTTTACTGAAAATTTTTCAACACTATCATCAAATCATATATTATCATATCAATAAAAGAATTTATATTATATAATAATAATATTGTTATTGAAAAATTTTTTAATAATATGACAACATAAGTAAAAATAATATGATTTTTTTTACAAATATAAATAGTAAATTAAAAAATTACATGAAATTGTTATCCTTTAAATATTTAATAATTGATTCATGTTTTAATATTTTTAATGTACACTTTTAATGATGAGAATTTTTTGTTGGTCTAGGAAGGCTTACATTGGAATGGGCCCTAGGAGTTACAGCCCATAGAAGGCCTCACGGGGAAGGGGGAAGAGAGATGCAAATGAAATGTTTGGGAGATCGAATTCCTAACACTTCATTTGCATATCCTGCTACACAACGAAGTGTGCTAAGCTTGGGGATATGACGAGGATATCTTTAATAAAGATAATTTATTCATTTAGAGACTAAATTCTTTTCGAAATGATGATATTAAAAAAATAAAATTTTACTATTAAGTGTGGTCAGGATATTTGTTAAAAAATTAAATAAAAAATCTTAAATGAAAATAAAACATTTAATACATTTAAAAAAACTTTACTTTTTATTTTAATTTTTTTATTTTAATTTCTTTAACAAGTTTCTTATTAACAAAATCTTTAAAAATAATGACACTTACCAGAGATGAGGGTAAATAATTCAAGATTTCTTATTTAGAGAAAAAAATGCAAATTGTATGATAGACTAAGCAGAATAAACATATATTTTAATTGATACGGAAATCGAGTTATCATTTCATTTGTTGTAAAAAAAGAAAAGGAAAAAAACAAATACTTAACTTATGAACAAGTTGATCCACATTTTCATGAACCAAACACAAATTAATACAATGATATTACATAAGAGTAATATTATTTACACATTATTTTTAAATTATTTTTTATAAATAATAAAATATAAAAAATATAATTTTTAATACATATTTTTCTCTTTTTTAAATAAATATAAATGCAAGAGGAATATAAAAATAGTGTGCAAATGTACGTTCTATTAATGAATGACTAGATTTTACACCCGTACAACGTATGAATAAATTTAAGAATTAAACAATAAAAATAAATATAATTTAATTAAAGATAATTTTATTAAATGAAATATATATAATAATTCATAAAGAAAAATTATTTATAAGTTTATTTTAAAAATACAAAATATTTTTATGAAAGAATTTTATTTTAATATAAATATTAAATATTTCAAATATATAATATTATAAAACAACTTATATATTTAAAAAATATTTATAAAATTAAAATATTTTTAGTTTCAAAATGCACTTTATAAGGGAAGTTTATATATATTAAATAAGTATAGTCTCAAAATTAAAATGTATAATGAAATATTATAAAACAAAAAAAATATTCATGTAAACTATTATTTTCTGTTAGTTTAATTTTTATTTTTTTTTTTTCTTTTCATTTGTTTTTTTTGTTCATTTTTTTACCTATGTAATTTTAATATTATTATTTTTTTTAAGAATTTACATCAATATTCTAACTTATTGAATTTTTAGTATTTAAATATGTATTATCAACGTATACTGATATGACATTATTGTATTAAAAAATGACAAAATATTCCTCTTTTTTAGGATGAAATTTTTTTTTCTAATCGTATAAAATATTTTGATTATTATTTTTACTTATTTAAGAAGTTGTAATTTTTTTTCTTATTTATTTTTATTATTTGGTTATTATATTTTATTTTATTATTATTATTTTATTTTTGTACATGTGCTATTTTCTTTATCACATGTCTTATGTTGTCTTATTAGATTATATATAAAAGAAAATGACCATATAAGATGACATATAACATAATATTAGTTAATTTATTTGTCACATGTTAAGAAAATAATGTAATTACTTGTTGATTGGGATGATACATAACAAAATTGAAAGTTATATGTTCTCGATCAAGTCATGATCTATTTAATGAGACCAATTCGAGATTTAGACAAAACATGCAAATTTAAGTTTTATGAATAATTAGGTTAATAATTACTTGTTTTGAAATATTATTTTAATTAAGCTAATAATCTTATTTATCATTAGTTTACTTCCTCTTAAAATAATTAAAATATTTATTTAAAAATTGCCTTAGAGAACGGCGAAAAGTGCTTCAATAATTTTTTCATAAAGATATTATTAAATTATAAATAATATATAAAATATATCTTTATTAATTTTATTATTTTCTTTATTAAGAGTCCACCCCCATTATGTAGATAATGATAATTAAGCAAATTATTAGGATTGACAAGATATGTTATTAATTTTAAAATGTTGACTATGAATTTTAAAATTTATAATATTATTAATTATTAATTATAATATTGGTGATTATTAATTATTAAATATGTTTAAATTAGTCATATTAATGTAATTAATATAATTATTATTTTGATATGAAATTAATTACAATGCATGAAATGTATAAATTATGAAAGCACTAAATTTTCCTTATTTATGTTAAATGATTTTTTATTTGAATTTATATTATATAGTTGATTATGAAGGTATGAAACATGTATATTAATGTCAAAAAATTATTTTTGTGATTTTTTTGTGCATATTTTTTTCTAATATTTTTAAGAGATTGTAATATAACGATTAACTTGATGCTTTAATTATTATCATATATATCATGTCATAATTTATATTTATTTATTCATATATTTTGGTTTCTAGTTTCATGGTAGAGTATTTTTAGTTTACTAAACGAATTAATTTGGATAAATGAATTAATAGTATTCTTAGTTTACTTATAATAGTTGACATAATTTATTTTAAATGGTAATGATAATTATGGTTATTGATTGGATGATTTTTATTTGGTTTAAATCTAAAATTGTGGAAGAAAATTAGTAGAGAAAATCACATTGATTTATTCTCTAAATTATGAGAAAATTTAAGAAGATAAATTATATTCTTTTATATGTCATGATTCTCATTAAAAATAAATTAAAACTAATATTTAATGTTGACTACAATATATATCAAGAAATTAGTTAAATTGATTCATTGACAAAAAATTGAAAAGAAACATAAATTAGTCTTAAGCCAATGAATGTTAATTATTATATAACTATTTTTTTATCCCAATAAATATCATATTGCAAAATTACAGGTGTACAAAAATAAATGCAAAAAAATAATAATAAATTAAATAACAACTTTTTTAAAAAAATTTTCTTATTTATCTTATCAATTTGCAAATAAAAAATAATTGAAAATGAACAAAATTGAAGGGGGAAAGGAAGCATTATCATTATTGCAGAAAATAAATACCATTATAACTACCATTATGTGTTGACAGTCCATCTTATTTATCTTGCTTGATTTGAAAGACCGCGCATGCTCTCATTCATTTTATAATGAAAAAGGGAACAACATGGATTATTTGAAGGAATTAAAATAAGTCTTAGATCAGAAAGGAAAGAACAATTTTAGTTCTCATAACAATCTCTCTCTCTCTCTGTCAATCATTTTGTTAACCATACCAAAGAAGTCAATAAGTTTACGCAAGATTAGAGACTCAACAAAAAACAAATAAGAGAATAAGCAAAGGCCTAAGGGAAACTATAGTCTACAACACACTAATTGTGAGAAATAAAATATATGATAGCAAACAGTCTTTCCTGGCATGTTGCTTAATAGAATGATATCAATGCAGAATAGCAACTTCGAACATAGTATAGCAAGTTTGAATGAAATGCTAGTACTTAATTACCTATGCTCTATGTATGCAATAGTTTGTTGCAGACTTGCACTATAAGTCAAGTTTATGGTTAAAGAAACTGTCTGATAGTCTTGCAATCATACATCAAGATCATAAGTTTGGAATATAAGATTGTGAAAAACTCTCAGAAAAAAAGACTAACTAACCATCAAAATAGATAATGAGAAGGGAATATTAATGAGCAAAATGGCAAAGCAATACATGAAAAGGGTGGGATGGGAAAATAATTTGTTGCCTAGTTGAGCATGGAGATTAATGACCATTTTATCTTCATATTTTGATAGAAGGCTTGTCTTAAAGTCTGGCCTCAGGTAGTTTGTCCATCCAAACCTACAACTTGCCCATACCTTAAGCCTTGCATGAAGTTATAACCAAAATCGCTAAGTTAAAATTCAATGAGGTGATTACTTTTGTTGAGCATTTGAATTAAAAATACAAATGAACTCAAAGTTTTACAAGAACAATGAAGAATTAGTTAGCCTAGCATCAAAATCAATTGACTTTTCTCCTCATCTTTAATGTAAATTGGTAATCACGGTAGCTTTGTCAAAATAGTCTTTTGATTATCCTCATTAGCATTTCAATAAAAAAGTATCTTGCATAGCTTTTTGTACAATTATATGATGTATAAAGAATATTATTACACTATAATTTAGAGACTGAAACAAATAAGGAATTGGTGAGCAAACAAATAAAGAAAATAAAATTGGTTTTATCCCTAGTAGCAAGCATTACAACAATGGTGTGTGAGCTCCTGAAAAGTGTCTTGCCATTAATTGCAACATCAATAGTCAAATTATCTTAAGCATCATTCTCTTTTTCATTAAGCTCCTCAATAGTAGTTATTGAACCTACAATAATAAGCAGTGACCACATAATAGTAGGAAGGGGGTGGGGGTTGAGGAATGAAAGGAGTCATTTGAAGGCTTAGGAATTATTGAATTGGTAAGATGCTTATGTAGGCTGGGAGCAAATGTTATGCATTCTCTTTTATTCTCCAAAAATGTAATAGGGAGTGTATATTTATATGCGGAAGTTTTAAATATGATATTTTTGTACTAGATATTTTATTTAATATGCAATAACTTATAGTAGTATTTTTTAAAAAATATAAAGTCAAAAGCAATTCAAACAAATCAAAAGAACAACATTTACTTAGTAATAAAATATTATAAATTTATTTTCAAATTTTTTATGTGACATTGTTATGAAAGAATTTGTGGAAAAAAATACCAATAATTGCTCTATGTTATTAGAAAGGTTTCTTTACAAATTAATTGTGAGATTCTAAAATTAAAATTTAGTAAGTATTGACATTGATCACAACATTATTACACTCGAATAATGACACCCTATTACAAAAATTAATTGATAACAAATTAATTCCTTAATTTGTTAGTTGAAACCAGAATAATATTTACTAGAATATTGTTTTGATGCATCAACCAATTAATTAATTATAATAGGAAATATTGTGTGGTTGATTTCATAATAGGGAATCAATATTAATGACAAAGAAAATAAACAAATATAATAGGAAACATTGATTTGTGATTGATTCATAATAGAGAATCAATATTAATGTTATATCATATTACATCTTTATATATATTAATGTAATAAATATAAATGGTTAATTAATCTCCTTCCTATTTTCATTCTCTGATTACACTGATAAATATTAATTTAGCCATGTAAAAGTCTAAATTCATTGTTTGACCAATTTAAAATGATTAAAACATAATTAAATTAAGATAATCAATATTAATGGTGAAATAATTTCTTTCATAATTTATTCAACCAAACACGATGAATTCACAAATTGGATATTATTGTCTTGAGAGAAATCAACTCACCTTTTACTTATTCATTCTGATGGTGCAATGTATTGATCATGTACCTCGCATTGACTTTGTAATTTTGTTCTTGCTAGTGACATGACATCATTAAATCGAAATCATCACCATATACCTCCAACCTAAGATCCA
This sequence comes from Ormosia emarginata, assembly GCA_029884605.1. NCBI lineage: Eukaryota > Viridiplantae > Streptophyta > Magnoliopsida > Fabales > Fabaceae > Ormosia > Ormosia emarginata. The sequence goes on along the minus strand of JAQQTP010000080.1, from coordinate 26,745,881 downwards.
TCACTAGAGACTCCCCATAACATAAGGACAAATCAAAGAAGAAAGCTACATCACAAACCATCACGACGATGGAGACACTTTGGTAAGTTTATTTTTTCATGCACCGAACCTCACAGTCATCAGCGACCTAAACACACCACGAACCACCGTCCAACCTTGCTAGAGTCGTGTCAAAGTGAAGAAATCCAAACAATCGTGACGAAGAAGAAAAATCGTGACGAAGAAGAAAAAGACTAAGCTCACAGGTAGTGTTTTTATTCTTCTTATTATTCTTTCATAGTTTCATTAGGAGAAAATTATTTCTAACTTTAGAGTTTTTTATTGTAGGTAGTGTTATGCTGATTATTAGAGATAAATTTTAATTTGAGTCCAGAAGAAGTTCAGTGTAAAACGTCATTCTTTACTTTATTTTTTTTTCTTATTTTAATATTTTATTAATTTTTTAATTTATAATTTTATTTACCAACTAATCTGAAGTGTTGTTAATTTATAATAAATAATTTCATAAATTTATTTATTTTCTAATTTTTTAAAAATATTTGTTCAAAATAACATGATTTATTTAATGTGACAATAAATTTATACTTTATATTTAAATTCTAATATTAAATGTCAAATGAAAGATTTTGATAGCAGATATTAACTACCTAACAACATTATATTATATGATGATAGCACGTTGCTACTTACTACCACTGTACTACACACGCATAAGTACAAGTTTTTTCAGCCCAAACCCGTAGGCGCCCACCGAGCGCTGCGTCTGTTAAAGCCAAAACCAGCGGCGTCACTGGATTTACATCCGTCCTTTGCCAGTTTTCATTACTGCCTTACTTTTAAGACATTGCACCCTCCTCTTACCTAAAATGGTTCCAGTTAAATCATCTCTAATTGGATCCTATCTATTTTGTTTTGTCCTATCCACCAAAGTTAAAGGATTATTTTGTTTTTAACATTATTTTACAAATTGTTGTCGCTAAATCAATATTTAATTTATTTAAGTGATTCAACATTTATATTCTTTAAATAAAATTTTGAATTCGAATTTTGTAAATAAAAATAATTAATATTAAAAAAATTATTTTTATAATTTAACCTAACCTAACTTTAAATTAACCAGAATCTAATGTGATTTTTAAATACTAAAAAGTTTTTTAAAAAAATCATCATCGCTGAAAATTAGGTAAGGTGAAAGGTGAACTGCTTTTATTTATAATAAAATGATTCGTTACAACAACATAAAATACTAATGAGAAGAAAGTACCAAACAAAGAAAAATACTTATGAGAAGAGAATTTTTTGGTGTCTTTATTTTATTCAAGGAAACGGCGTTTAGTCGTTGATTTTTACAATGATAACCAAGAAACTACCACTACAAAAATCATAAGAGTAGTGCTATATGGTATATAAAACAAAATGGTCTATCATGACCATTTACGAATGATTTTTATTGATTTTGTTTTTATATAATTAAGATGCAATCAAGTTTTATAATAAAAAGAATATCTGTTTCATAAAATCTAAAAGTAATTTTTTTATTTTATTGATTCATGTGTCTTCTACGAAATTTCTTTCGTAGCATTTAGCATTTCTCAAATCATAACCACCAGAAAAATGCAATAATGCCCTCGTCAGAATCAGCACATTCTCTCCCTTCCTCTTAGAACATTTTTTTTTAAAAAAAAAACCCTCATAATTTCTGCGCAAACAGACGTCATAATTCATATTCATTAATGCACTGGTTGAAATTATTAGAATAAAAATTATTGAATTTAGATATCAAATCTATCCAAGTTTAAGTCAATTTTAATGAATTTATTTTTATAAAACAATTTTAAAATTTTAAAATTGAACTAATTCGTATTTTATATGTTCTTACATATAAAACTTTCATTAATTTTTTTTAATGAAATTCTAAACCGACTAAACGAATAACTTTATATATAATTCTCAAAATTTATTGTTTCAAAGATAGCGTATAAGACCATTTTTCCATACGAATTAGGAACAGGTCGAGATAATCCTAATCAACTAAAATTAAAGGAAACAAAAAAGTACAATAAAATTGAAATTGAAACACAATCAATTTCATTTGAGAAAATTACACATCAATTCTAATAACAAAATTGAACAAGTCTAATACAAAATAAAGAGAAAATTACGGACATTCGAGATTCAAAGGGAAAGCAACAGTTGCCCAACAATATACGATATACAGGGCTGATATTATGAGAAGGAGAGTGAGAAAAGCAGAAGGAATGGCATCAATCATCATCGAAGCTCCAGAGATCCCCAACCACACTTTCTTGAACTCCATTAGGCGCAGCTGATTGCCCATCATAGTACGGAATCTGATAAAACCTCATGTAATTCTCGTACGCCATCAGCTCCTCTGAAAGCTTCTCCACTTTGTTCTTTTCCTCTTCACTTCCACTACCAATCACTCCCTCTTTCATTCCCTCTTCCTCATTCACCTTCTCCTCACCAAAATGTTTCGACCCCATTAACTCCGTTGTCGAGTAAGCACCCTCTGACCCTGTCCCTGTCCCTGATCCATATCCACCACTTTCATCAACAGAAGCAACAAATGGGTCTGCATTGATAGCACCAACGGGTGTCATTACCCCTACTTGGTTCAGATCATAACCAAACTCCAAATTCAGACTTTTGGGGACATTTCCATTCAAGGTATATTGTTGTTGTTGATGATGCAGGCGAGGATTAGCACGAACTTGAATGGAGTACTGGTCATCCTCGGCCTCGTTGGGGAAATTTACTTTTGCTTTCTTGCCACGGATTTTTCGAGCTTCTCTGTCATAAGCCCTGGCAGCCTCTTCAGCAGTGTTGAAGGTACCCAGCCAAACACGAACCCCTTTTCTGGGATCACGAATCTCCGCCGCCCATTTGCCCCAAGGGCGCTGCCTGATCCCTCTGTAGAGGTTTTTCCTCTGCCTCTTCACGGGCTTCTCAACTTGCTCATTAACAACTGTTTCTGCTGTTTGTAGAGAATCACGTTCAGAAAACTAGAGCCTTTGAAAATGATTAAAACTTGGGAAAATGAAAATGAGTAGTGAGCAAAGAAGTACACTGACCTGGGGAAGGTTGGGACCTTTTGAGAGGGGGTGATTGTTGATGTTGAAGATGAGGACAATCGAACTGCAACTCATTCTGCTTGCCGAATGTGTTAGGCCACAGGTCGGGGGCTGTAAGGTGGCGATCACGTTGGCGAGGGATAAACTCAGCAATGATAGCACCTCCACACATGCTTTATTAATCTAGTTTATGATGGATGATTGAGGGTATGGGACTGCATGCAATGTAAGAGAGATGCTGAAATCACTATCAGATTTTTATTTTTATTTTTTTGGAAGGTTTAAGGAAGGGCTTATTTTTTGGTATGAGAATGAGAAAGGACTGGGGCAGGATGTGAGAAACATGAGAGGGTAAGAGGGCTTTTGTAGCTGGAAATATGAGAGGGTACGTGACAGAGACAAACACAATGTATGCACAGTAACTTTACCAATTGGAATTCGGGAACCTTCCTAAGTTTTACCTACCCTTCTCACAATTTGCTTTTACCTAATCCTCAAAAATCATATTTTGTTTTTACCTTGCTTGGCTGGCAAGCGGCTCTCTAGAAATTAAATCTACTCTCATTTTATGAGGAAGGAAGGAAGCTTTTTTTAATATATATGGAGGATCTTATTTTCTGGTGAGAGAAGTGTTTATTGTAAGAGATAAGATGAGTAAATATTGATTATTAGATCTTATATGAATGATCAAAATTAGAATATAAATACATGTAATTTTTTTTAAGTGATCATATGATCTTTAAGTAACTTTTAATTTTAACTATCCATGTATAGTTATATAGTCAAGATTTATTCTTCTCATTTTTTTATAATAAAAATCTATCTCACTAAATATAATATATATATATAATGTCAATTTTCTCATAATATTTTTTTATATTATTTATATTACATCATTAATCATTGAGATAAATATTTATATGTGAATATTTTTTTCTTATTTAATCACAATTTTTAACATATGATATAAAAAATAATGTAAAAAAAATAATATGACGTCAACATTTTTAAAATATAACTAAATAAGATGCGATTCATGAAAAATAAAAACAAGAGTACTTCTTTATTTTTTTTATAAACAATAGTACTTCTTTGAATATTAATCACAACGATTTGTTAATATCATGCCGTGACAGGAGTCAATCTTGGAAGTCAATCAACGTGATTTAACGTTTAAGCGCCTGGAGTGCGTTTGAATTATTTACACAAAACTATTATTTTAATAATTGATTATATATATAATTAATTATTATAATTAATTATAATAAAATTAATTTAATGATTAAATATATTAATTAAAAATTAATTTTAAAATAACTTATTTTATTTAAATTATCTGAAAAAATATTTTTTATAGTAAATTATCAAAAAAGACATGAAATAATTTACTTATATTATATAATATTTTATGTTTTAAGATTATTTTGATAAAGATATAACGTAATTAGCTTAAAAGAAAAATTGTTTTCAATAATGCTAAAAAATAAAGATTATGAAGAAAAAATTTTTAACTCATAAAAAAAGCTTTTTATCATTTTAATCAATTTTACCTAAACATCACTTTAACTCATAATAAAGCTTTTTAATCCATAAAAAATTTAATAAAAAATAATCTTTACCAAACACATCCTTATTTTTTTTTTTGTGAGGATTTAAGTGCTTATTCTTAACATTTGTATTTTGTTTCCAATTCCATGGTGTTTCTAAAGATTCGTGTATAATTTTAGTATATTCGAGTGTATTGATTAATAAAATATTAATATATTAACAATATACTTGTAGACATATTTTTTTTTTTAAAAAAAAAAACCACCATACTTATAGACACATTCAAAAAACAAAAAGCACTATACTTCTAGACATAATATTTATTTAATAAAAAAATAATTTTATACTTTATTAATTTAGTACATTTAAATTGAGTATAATACAACTTCAAAGAGTTGGTCTAGTGATAGACGACCATGTAATATGTGGGTATACACATGATTATGGGTTCAAATCTCATCTTTGCTAATTTCATATGATTAAGCCGCAAAGATTATTCTTATGAATCTTCTAATCTAGACATGAATAGTTTGTCTTTAACTAGATCAGGAAGGTAAATTATTCAAGATAGATGCAAATTAACTCAAACACCACTTGATCATAATAAAAAAAACATTTTTAAGGACTCAAAAGTAAAAAATAAAATAAATGAAAAGCAAATATTTAAGACATTAGGAATTCAAAGCTTGCTACTTTTAGATTCTTTAACAAGCACACTAATACTATGTTTGGATGACAGATAATGAGGAGAACAGAAAGGAAATGTGAAGAACGGAAATAAGTTTTTGTATTTGGAGGTTTTAAAATGCATAGGAACGGAACAGAACATATGGGGAATCATTTATCCTCTCTTCTCTTCAAATGTCCAATATTTGTTTTCCTCCAAAATTAAGGTGGAATGAGAGAAACACATGTTCTGTTCCGTTCCGTTAATGAATCTTCCAAATAAAGAGGGAGGGACTATGTTTCATTCTATTTCTTTCCTTTCCGATCCATCCTCACTTATTCCGTTTGCCTTAGCTAGTTAATAAAAAACATCAAAACATGGATAAATAAAAAAAATGAGTAAAATAAGTTTATCAAATATTTCCCTCATTCTTAAATAATAGTCACTTTTTAAATTTTATTTCATTTTAAATTATTTGTCACTTTTAGATAATAAAAAAATATTCATTGTTTGTATTTAAATTTATCCTTATTTATTATTATATCTATTAATAATCTTTTTGTCTTTCATATTAATTGTTTCTTATTTTTTCAAAGACAATATTATTAAATATCATTTTTTTCTTATGATTTACATCATTAATGAGTTTTTAATTAATGTATAGTCGTGCTTGTTTAAAATTTAAATGATTATTATTTATGTAGGGGTGAAATAAAAGTAATATTATATCTTTTTATAAGTTTTTTTTAATATTTTTTAATATTAAAAAAAAAAAAATGTATTTATTGTTTTAAAAATATAAAAATATTTAATATTTTTTATTTAATAATTAAAAAAATTAATAAAAAATTGTGTATGAGAATAAAATATTTCTTATGAAATAAGTGTAGTTCTCTTGACGTTTTTGCAGTCAGCAGTCAAACAATTGTGACACAGCTCACAGCTTTGCATTAAGAGAAGGATTAATTAATGAAGCGTGAGGACGGTCAGGATGGACAAGTGAGAAAAATTAGACAGACACTAGAAGTGGTCCAAAAGAAAAATTACTAAAGTTAAAAAAGGTCAACCGTAATTATTAAGTTATTAACATTTAGTGGATGACTTATAGTAGGAATGTAGGGTAGTTTAGAGCGAGACAGTTGCTGATTAACATCAGCAGAAGGAAAAGCAGAAGATGAAAAAGTATGAACCACCCGGCACATCGTATACCCAACTCGTGGGCATAATCCATGTCGGTTCTGCGACACTAAAGAAGCTATCAACCAGCTGTGGCTATGACTTTGAACAAGAATGGCTGCTGATTTATATTATATATAATGAGATTATTGCATGGAGTTGAAACATTGTTTTAATGCAAGTTAGTTTGTTATGTTTTAGTTTATTTTTATGATAAGAGTATATTTGAATCGTTTTTTTTTTTTGGGTAATATATTTGAATGGATTTTCATTTTTGCATCAATTGAATGGTGCACATCTCACGCTAGCATGGTACATTTTTTTAAAAAATATTATTCCTTCTAAGTGACAGCGCAACATTTAAACTCAAGTTTGTTGTATTTATCTCTCAATTTTTTGTCATATGTCCTGATCAAAATAATATAACTCACGACAAACATTAAAAATATAATTTTTATCACTTTTTTTAATACATTATTTTTTATTAAATCACGTTATACATTGAAATACATATTCAATTTCGATTAATAAATAATTAATTTGATTAAAATATAATTAATTTAATTAACGAGTAATTAAATTTGAATTTATATTTAAATATGTGATATGATTCAATAAAAGAGAATATGTTAAAAGAAATAAATAGGTAATATATTCTTAACACTTTTCTATAACTCATTTTTATTTTGACTTCATGTTATTTTTAGAGATATATTTTAAAATTCATGTTTATAAAATTAACGAGTATACAAAATGTCATATATAATTAATTAATTTACAAGAAAAACCTTCCAGTTGTAAAAGAGGTTGTTAAAATATCTAACCATGTGTTTGGAGAAATCATTTTAAGAGGGGAAAGTAATTTTTAAGAGTATTTAGAATTCCCATTCCTAAAATATATTGTTTGAATATTGGATCAAAGAATTTTCAAAGTTCTCTAGTAATTTGATTGGGTATTTTAAACTCACAAAATCAGTAATTTGAATTGACACCTCCTTGGGAGGAATTTCCAAAACCCTCAATTAATCTCTCACTACGAGTTGTCGAATAATCATTAGATCCAATAACGCTTTAATTTATCAGTTATAATATCTTAATTTTAAATATTGTAGTATATTCATAATATACATGAGTAAACAGAGTTAAGTGAGATACTTTTATTTGATAAATAATAATCATAATCCATAATAACCTTACATGTTATTATAGAGAGCTTTAAGGAAATAAAAATATATGTTTCTACAATATTAGCTTCAAAAACAAATTGTGAAAACATAACATCTTTGTACATCACAAAGCAAGTATAAACATAATATAGGCTTTGTAAAAAAGAAACTAGTTATCTAGTCCATTTGTCTCTTCTTCTTTCCTTTAGAAGAGTCTTGAGCTGGATTTATATAAAAACACAACGGAATGAGAATTCATAATTTTTAGTAGTAGTATTTCATAACCAATCATTTATAACATTATAAACACAATCTTAACATATAAAAAGTAAGATATGTTTTAAAAGCTCTTTCATGACTCTTCTTTAGCAACTAAAAGAGTCTATCTAAATTAAACATTCATGGATCAATAAAAGAATTAAAGTTAAACTCATTTTCATGGCCTATCAAAGGAAACCAAGCTAATAGACTATCATGGGTCCTATAAGGAAACCAAGCCCATTTAATTACCATGACTCAACAAAGAACCAAGTTATTTTCATTTTCATGGCTCATTAAAGAACCAAGCTCATCTAATTACCATGGCTCAACAAAGAACCAAGCTACTTTCTTTTCCATAGTTCATCAAAAGAACTGAGTTCACTTAACTAGTATATATTACATCACATCATCACCTCACAAGCGAAATAGACATACAACTTAATACATCACTTTGCAAACACATGAAAGGTTGCTCTCTTAAGCATCTAATGCACAAAGTGCTCATTTATAGGTTAAATCACTCATCATAGTGAAAACCTTTGAAAACTCATCCCTTAGTACTCTTTGGAATGTCTAATTAGGGCTGCACACGGGTCAAATTGGTTCGGGTTTAGGAGAAAAAAAAATCAAATCAATTAGTTGAGATCGAGTTAGGTATGGAAAAAATTTTCAAGTAACCCGATCCGAATCAACTCAATTACAATCAGGTTAGTTTGAGTCGGGTAGTTGGGTTGTTCAAATTAGCAAACAGAGAGGGGACAGAGGATTTAATCATGTTTCTAATGAACAACAAAAGATAACAAGAAAAACTTGTTTGTATCATAGAGATTCAAGAATTAAACAAGGAAAGCTATACCATAAATTGAACTAATTTGACTTTAAATTCATATGAATAGTATATCTTTCTTATCTTTAATCACCAATAATCAGGCATTTAAACAAACACTGTCAGTGTAAAGCAATTTACACTAACCATCAAGTTAAATACCATTATACCAATATAGATAACAACAACAACAACAACAAAAAGTGGAGAAAGAGTTAGTCACCATATGAGTCTCACTTTCTTTAACTACTCCAAATGGAGAAAACAATATCTTTAGCTGCTCTATTGTAGTAAAAAACGATAATCTTGAGAAATGAAGAAATGCTCAAGGGCTAAGGCTGTTGAAATTTCAACGTTACAAAAATTGGGTAAAGAAAAAACAAACCCAATTGTATGTTAAACTGCTAACCTTTAACAGAGGTTCTTTCTCATTCTCTTTCACCCACAACAACAATCAAAATGAGATAAAATAGTAAGAGGTTGAGGTACCACTGTCAGAGAAAGAGAGTTATGCGTGAGACTGTGAGTTTAGTAGACGTCGTGACGTGACTTTGTGAGCAGAGGTGGTGGCTAGGCCGAGAGGAGAAGATGAATTCTGGAATGGTGAGAGAGGGCTAGGATTAAGTAGCGCAACGCTGCTGCGGTAGGGCTTGGGGAGTTAGGGTTAGGGATTTTGTAATTTGGGGAGAAATCAGACTCAGAAATGTGAGAAATGAGGAGGAGGAGAGCAGTCGGGTGAAAACGAAGGTATTAGTTTTTAGAAACCCAAAACGACGTCGTTTTTCATCGGGTTATCGGGTTGGTTTCTCGAACTCGTTACCTGAACTAATAAATGGTCGGGTTGATCAAGTTCTACTCGAATGGACCTGATGACCTGAACCAACCCAGATATTTTATATTAGGTTGGGTTAGGTTGGTGGGGTTATCGAGTCATTGGGTCGGGTTGTGCAGCCCTATGTCTAATTCCTTAAAACATGGCAATTTTATTCGAATAACTCTTTTCTGTTATTCGAATAAAATCTTCAAAGTTTGTACTCTGGAAAGGTTTATTCAAATAATCCCAGGGGTTATTCGAATAACACCTCAAAATGTGCAGTTTTTATGTTCTCTGACTTGTGTTATTCGAATAACACCCACGAAAACACACTTCTTTGAGCTTTCTGTGATGCTTTATTTGAATAGCCACCTTGTTATTCGAATAAGGCATTGCAAAACAACATTTTTGGGCATCAAACAACCATGTTCCTGTTCCATTGATTCTCATATCAGATTCCAATCATCAATCACAGTTTCTAAGTGATTTTCAACCCCAAACATGATCTCTAAACATGTTAGAATTATCATGCACTCTTATAACCCATCTAGCATGGAATCATGAACAAGATTCAAAGATCTACACATCTATTTCTTAACTTTTAACTCAAGCATTCAAATGAGTGTTTCTAAGTCCTCAATCAACAATCATGCATGAATTAAGCCACAAACGAACCCAACTCAACTATAGGAATGAAAAATTAATCAAATGAACCACATTTGCCCCAAAAACCCATTTTTGTATCCCTACAAACAAGCATGAAACAACAAGTTGGTGAACCAAAGAGACGATGTTAAGGAACAAGCAACCCTACCTCACTTGTGTGGTTGATGATCTCAAGCTTTAGCTTTAGCCTTGACCTTTCTCTTCCTTCCCTTTTCTTCCTCCTTTCTTTCCTCTTTCTTTCTTTTCTTTGTTTTCCTATCTTGCTGCTGTTGTTGTTTTAACGTAAGAGAGTGAGTGAAAATGAGATAAAAATATCAAAGAAAGTCAAAGAAGATGGCTAAGAATGGTGGAAGCTTAAGACACATAAGATATTTTGATGAAACATTATATCTCTTAGGAATATTTTAATCTTATTAAATCATGTTTCCTAACTTCCATAAGAATTATAGAAAATCATAAGATTCATCTCAACCTTAGTTTCATCATTTCCATAAGTTTCCATATATCAGTAAAGTCAATCCAGTATTAAAACACTTACTCAGTGTACTAAAAAATACCAAACCAACTCAATTTATCCTCAAACTTTAACTACATTGCATTTCATACATTCGTGACCTAAAAATAAATTCTTCATATTTATTTTCTTTAACTAAGCAATTTATGTTATTATATGAATCATTTTAAATTATTTTGCACATTTAGTGTTATAACAAAGTTCCTAATCTAACTCAGAATGTCACAAAATTGAACAGATATATCATGCAAGTAATACGATATCTCTATAACCATATACAAACCTAACATGTCAAAGAGAATAAGCAAAAAGCAATAGATGAATAAAAACTTGCACTGAAAATTGAAGTCCATAAGCAAAAGGCAGAAGTGGATAAGCTAAATGCTAAAGTAGAGAGGCTGGAATAAAAAATGGTGAAGCAAAAGGCTGAAGAAGACAGTCTGAAATTAGAAGGGAGAAACAAAAGAAAGTGATAAGAAAGTTGAAGAAATAGTTAGAGGATTATGAGAACATGATGTTAAATTTGAAAGTTGGTTTTGGGTTTATGATGATAGTGGTTGCTATTTTACTTGCATTGGTTATGAAGAAATAGTTAGGTAGTGTGTTGTCCATGAGGAGCTACTGTGTGTTGTGTTTTGTAGGAAGAGTGAAATATCTTGGCTATCATATTTATGTTTTGTAATATCCAGTTTGAGTAATAAAATGATATATTTATGCACCAAACTTTAGTATTACTTAGTTTAGAGCATGATAACACCAATAGATATTGAATTAAAACAAGTAAAGAAATTACCATTGTCACAATTGACAAAGGTATGAAAAGCACAAAGATACAAAGATAAAAATTGTTACAAAACTTTCACAATTGTTGAAAAAAAAAAAAACTAATATGTTTACTAAGTCCAATGTGTAAAATAGAGCAATTATAAACCTGTAAAGTTGCAAATATAAAGCTGCTCATAATATTATAACATAATTCATTTGATGATATAAACATAACTGAATACAAAGCTACAAGTTGATTCAATTAGAACTGTTTGAATAAGTATTTGTGGTTCCAAAATAACTGACAAACCCTATAACTACCATATTAAGCAATCTTTATGTTCAACTTATACACAAAATCAACACAAAAGAAACTATTGGTCCTTGTGTTCAATTACCAAACCATATCCATGTACAATTTTCATCCCCAAATTGATTAAACTCTCTAACTGTTCTATACATAGCAAAAAAGGACATCAACTAGCAGTAATCAACTACCAGCAGTTCACTTGGAGGAGTAGGTGTCATCCCCTGCACCTTGACTTCCACTTGATGATTCTTGGAACATAACAAGGTTTGAAAACCTGTAGGATGTTGTCTGGCTTGCTGTTAACAATGTTTCCCTCATTACAACTGGCTTGCCTTACCAAATATAGTTTGCAAGCTGAATCAAGTGTGCTTGTGGATGTGGTCTCCTAGTAGCAATTGGTACCAATCCTAGTGGTCTAAAATGTGTTGTTGGTATGATAAGAGATATGTATGGGCCTGTAGCTCAATTTGGGCCAATTCTTGGTGCTGCAAGCCTGTTTGAGTTAGTTGGTGGTGAAAATCCAAATGGACTGGCAGATAGTGGAGTTGTAGGCCTATTTGGTGCATATGCGGTTGTTGTAAACCTCATTGTGGGTAGCTTCATCCTATTTCTTGGTGTGGGCTTGATGTAGGCCTAAATGAGCTTGTTACAGGTCCAAATTTGGATATGGGTGAGGTTGCTGCAGATGAGTTTCTGTTGGTGTATGCCCCAAAGGCCAATTTATTTTGACAGTCTTACAATATTGTATTATGTTATTTATTTAATATATGAGACATTTCATTTATTGTGCTATTTATGATATACATAACAAAGTCCTTAGAATAGTAAGTTTGACGTCATAATACATCAAGTAGATGACTTGATCGTGGGATCTTGACTGATAGAAATATAACACTATTCTTAAATGTCCATAGTCAAGTATTATTGTTAATCAGGACGACAATAATGCATTAAGACTAGTATGTGCGTAGATTGATGGTCATCTCACGGGTTATGGATATGAGATATCAAGTCTTCACATGGATACATATTAGAGTAATGATGTATTAAACTGACATGCCATAAGAACGTTACGTGGATCGTTATATGAGTGTCATAAGTGTTTCTCATAGTGATAATAGTGTATGTGGTCCTTTGACCTGAAATCACTACGATTCCCACATGAGAGGTTATATGTTTTAATGCCATCAAACATTATTTGTAACAAGGTAATTATAAAATTAGTTATTAGACATACCGCGAAGCATGTGGAGGGATGTGAGTGACCTAGATGTGATTTGTCCCTTCTATATAACATGAGTGATATCTTCGGGCCTCCTAATTGAGTGAACTACGAAATGCATGGTCATGCTCAAATGAGTCAATATGAGATATTGAGCTCATTTATTTTTCTACGTCTACTCGAGTATACAAGGGTGACACGTTACATGTCTTGTGTTCAATTTAGATATCTAGACAAAGGGACTAAATTATACAGTAACATTGATCACGGAAATGTTATGTCAAATCACTGATATTCTCATTACTTAGATACACGTTCCATACCTTGTTTTCAATTTGGATATCTGGACAAAGGGACTAAATTATACGGTAACATTGATCACGGAAATGTTATGTAAAATCACTGACATTCTCATTACTTAGATAGGAATGATGTGTTGCTAGATACCACTCACTGCTTGTAATATTAAAATGAGATTTTAATATTACTGCCAACATCATGAGAACTTGTAAGGTCACACACATAGAGTAAACTAAATTAGAGCAATTAGAATCCAAGTTGGACTGTGATTCAATCTTGGGCCGGACTCATAACAGATGAGTCTAGGGTTATACAACTTACCTTACTGCTGCTTTCACTCGCATAAGGCAGCAACTATTATAAATAGCACTTCTAAGAAGCTGTCAAGGCAGGCGTTACAAACCTTAGTTGCACTTGACAGAAATAGTGAGTGGGAGAGTGACAGATTTCTCTTATCTTCGCAACTAGCACTATGCCAGATACGTGAGACTCCTTTTACAAATGTTGGATGTTAGTGAGTCTATTTGTGTGAATACCACAAAGACATCATTATTGTTACGGTGTTGGTGATTCACATCGTTTGATTTTATTATGCTTCAAGAGGTAAACTCTTTTAAAAAACAATGGTCTATTTTGTATGGATCATCGGTGGGAATTTTTGTTTTTCCGCTGCGTGATGTATCTGCAATTCCCAACAGTTTCTCCTTACACGTACTCCTATTGTAGAACTAGGTAGGCATGCTACAAGTCTAGATACAATTAATGATGGGTTTGCTGCAAGTCCAATTCTCCTTGCACCTGCTCTTGTTGTAGGCCTTAGTGAGATAGTTATACATCCAAATATTGTTGGTGGTGGGATTGCTATAGGCCTAGGTGTGGTTGTTGCAAATGTTGTTGCAGGACCAGTTATTTTTTTATGCTTGATTTGATTTAGTGGTTTGTGTCCATACATAGCATACTAGAAACACATAAATATAAGTATAAGTAAAAAAAGTGTTAAATGTTAATTGGTCAAAATTAATCATGTATGCAATACAGTTATTAAAGATTTTCTTTTGCCTTTTTGGATTGATTGTGGGGCAGATGATTGGGATGCTTGTGGGGCATATAATTGTGTAGATTGCTGAGAAGATGACAAGGAAGTAGGTAGGGAAGCTTCCTGAGAAACTTGCTAGGAAGCTTATAATGTGTAGAAGATTGGGGAGCAAACACTTGAGTTTCAAGCATGTGACTTTGTGTTGCACACCAAGCATCAAATGTAGCATTATATACGTCATCAATAACAACATCTTCATCATGAGCCTCTTCATTTGTAGCTGCACTTGTTCTTTTATACTTCTTGCACCCTGTAGCATTGTAACTACCCTTACCACGCCTTGAATTTGATATCTCTTCCCAAGTATATATTGTAGTCCCTCACAACCAACTTGAAGGCCTCTAATGTAAGAAACACATTGAATACTTGATACTTGGTGGAAACAAATGTGTATCCATCCTCATCAGAATCAGCCAGACTCCTCAACTCCTCAGATATATAGCTATCATTGTCATCAAAATTTGTATCAACCTCCTCCACTTCAGCTGACTCACTTTGGATGTCAGCCTCTATAATTTGTATATATTGAGTATTTCTTTATCTTCTACTCCCCCTCTTCTTTCTTCAAACATAATTTGTTCATCTTTATGATCTAACACTTCCTCATCTTCTATACCAGCATCAATATATTGCCTTAATAAGTCTTTATCAGCATCTTTTTTAAGAGTGCTTGGTTTGTACATTTCATCTTCACCATTGTCATAATCATCACTACTAGACATTTCCTCTTCACCTATGTCACAATCACTATGGTTGCGAACCTCCACATGTTGTTATTCCTCTTCATCTTTTCACTCTTATTACTTACCAATTCAAGGTAATATCTTTCATTAAACTAATAAAAAAAATCCTAATCTTTCTATATTTCACTGTGTACTATGTTGTTATTTGTTAATGTTTATTTTCATTCCGGGAAATCAAAACTAATTTATGTTAATTGGGCGATATATATATCCTTATTATTTGTATTCGCAATATATATGACGGGTGTAAGAGTTGTGGCACGAGTTACATATAGGTGTGTGCATGAACGTGGGAATGTGACAGCTATTATCTCTGTATTGAGTCCTATAACAAATAGCAATCGTTATTTCTTTGAAGCCTACTCAATGCAAGGAATTCCTGGAGAGTTCTCCATTAGAGACATGTAATGGAGAATATTAAAATTATGCATTGTGGGGCCTTTCTTATACACCTAGCAACCTATATCGGCCTCGAACAAATATTAAAATAGAAGATTCTACAATGCACCTAATTGGGTGTAGAGTATCTATGCACCAAGTTAAATTAACCATAGAATTATTATTAGAAAAATAGATCACTTAGATTTTTCACCTTATAATGGTTAAAGAGGTTATGATAGTAGAGGTCTTGTAGAAATCATTTAATAATTGAATAAAAGCACATGGTTTATTAAGTAGCCCTAAAAGGTAAATGATCTGTTGCTCCCACCAAAGCACCCCATGACAACCTTCCATCCTAACCATCGTCGACTACTTGAATTACCGGTGACCTTCTATTTATTGTTGTGAAATCGTTTTTCCTTCGTTGTTGTCTCACTCTTTCCTGGTTCGTGAGTCCATTTCAGTCGGGACCTAGCAGTGGTGACGGTGGTCAGGGGCAACAATGGTGTGTGGGACTGGCTTGAATGATACTAGTGGTCACTTGGCGACTGGCTGCACAGTTCCCTTTGGTAAGGCGACGGTGAACTTTGGTGAGGTGCATGATGGTGCGACGATGGCTGAGTTAGTCTGTGGGTGGAGCTCGGGTGGTTCACAAATGGTTGTTTGGGGTTTTGTGGTGGTGGAACAAGGTTGAGGATGGTGGTACTGGGTTTGTTAATTTCACGGTGGTTTTGGGTTTGATGAACACTTCTGTTTTGAGTTTCAGTTTGGAATGAGTTTAGGATTAAAAACCAATGCTTTTAGCTGAAATGGTCAAATGGAAATGGATTGTTTAGTGGATCTTTATGGGTTTTGAGTGTATCTATGATTTTGGTTGATTTTGGAGAATTTAATTACTTTAGAATTTATGCATTTAACATTTACACATTCAACCATCGTGGGTCTAATTTAGTTGATCTCGCCGATGGCCACTCAGGTGCAAATACAAGTTTTAACATCAAAATATAAATTAGAGGTCAAATACAAATAATCTATTTTTATCTAAAATAATAAATATAAATAAATTTCATCCATATTGATTGGTTAATACCAATAAATTTTAAGGAGCATTGATGCTTTGCATCCAATTAGGTGCATTGAAGAATAGCCCTATTAAAATAACTTCTATATAAGACCTCCACTGGTTTATCATAGAAATTTACTATATATGGCTGCAAAGTTGAAGAATGTAGCCTTCTTTAATTTTGTTTTTGTTATAGTTATACTAAATGTTGATTTCATAATTAGTTGGTAGGATGCATGCATGAACCTGTGCCTTCTGAAATATGTGTATCAAGTTTCAATAAGTTGCTCTGTACTATCGATATATAAAGACAAAAACACAAGTCTAAAATACTTTCATGGATATGTCCCAAATTTGTAACATAAATCTACCTCATTTAAATAATAATATGATTTAGTTAATAATTATATTGAATTCTAGGGATTAGTTTAGTGGTAGAAGAGTATGTAATATGTGGATAGATACATTATTACATGTTCGAATTCTATTTATACTAATTTCTTAAAACTAGGTTGCAATGAATATTCTTATGAATCTTTAAGTCTCGACGTATAAGGCTGCATACGGGTCTAGTTTAGGGGAAAAAAATATAAACCAATTAGTTGAAGTTAGGTTGGGTTGGATCAGGTTTAAGAATTTTTTTTAGGTAACCCGAACCGAACCAACCCGATTACAATCGGGTTGGTTCGGGTCGGGTAGTCGGGTTTAGGATAAACAGAAAATTGAGAACAACAAACAGCAACACCTTCTCCTTTAACACCCCTCATCAACACCATCATGCAAGCCACCACCATAACCACCCACCCACCCAAACCGTGAACGTTCAAGCCAAACCCCACCATAAAATCGGGCTGGTTCGGTTCAAGTAGTCAGGTTTAGGATAAACAAAAAATTGAGAACAACAGACATCAACACCTTCACCTTTAATACCCCTCATCAACACCATCATGCAAGCCACCGCCATAACCACCCACCCACCCAAACCGTGAACATCCAAGCCAAATCCCACCATAACAGGCACCACGTCCAAATCCTGTTCCACCTAGAAAACCAGATCCGTAACCTAGCCCCATTGTCTTCATCCTCAGCCACCCATCAACGACCCAGTAGATCCACCACGAACCGGATCTGTGCACAAGTCGTGGGCCACACTACCCAGATCTTGCACACAAGTCGCTGGCCGCACTGGCCACGTCCATGTTGTGCCGTCAGCTGTCGTTGCCGACGAGCCACACCACTGCTCCATCCCTCTACGCATGAACCAGCTCCCCTTCGTTCCGTCGCACCACTGGATCTGTGAGGCAGACCTCCAAAACTCAAACCCGGCATCGACTCGTGGCGGTCCACGCCTCCACGGACAGCAACAGAGGACGATTACATGCCTTAGGGTTAGGGGAGGGATTTGGGAATAGAGAAAATTAGAAAATGAGAGAGGAGAAAATAAGAGAGAGAGAGAGAGAGAGAGAGAGAGAGAGAGAGAGAGAGAAAGAGGGAGAGTTAGAAGCTTCAGAGAAAGAAAAATAAATAAGGTAATATAATAAATGTTGCACAAAACGATGTCATTTCTCGAGTAGTTGGGTCATCAGGTTAGTTCTATAAACTCGTTACCCGAACCGAATAATGAACGAGTTGTTTGGGTTCAACCCGAACTGACCCAATGACCCAACACAACCCAGATATTTAATATCAGGTCGGGTTAGTCGTGTTTGCATGTAATTGGATCGGGTTGTGCAGCCCTATTGACGTGGATGACTTGTCTTTGATTGGATAAAAAATGTGAAATAATTGAAATATACACAAGCTGACTCAAACATCACATGACTGCAATAAAAAAAATTATATTGAACCATTATGTTTTTTTGACGATTTATTGAACCATTATTTTAATGGTATTTATAGTGTTAACAACTGGTGTCATGCTTGTAAGTATGTTACTTGTTTGGTATTGTAGAATAAACCAAAGAAAAATAAGATTCTTATCTCTATGCACACCCTCTCCCCTCTCTTCCTCTTTTGTAAATTCGTTTTAAATTATTCGACATTCGCTCTTCTTTTAAATTAATTAATGCTTCAACTGCCAATATATTTTTTATTTATAGTTGAGAACTTCTCACGCTTTCCATCCGCTGGTATGAGGAACAACTCTCACCATTTTCTTACAGAGGCTGCTAGGTAACTCAAGAACAAGATTGCATGCACCGGACACTCACTGGAATTGGACGGTGTAATTTGGGCTTGGTTACATCTGAGCTATTAAATATTTTCCTTCCCTTACATTATATCAGTCTCGAATGACTTATTAAATATGCAAACTTAGAACAAATCACAATATGTTAAATATTTTTACTTGCCTATGTGTCAATTTGGCCCTTATAGGCCCTAATTTACCTGAACACTAGTTTATGATGGGTTAGATTAATATGTGCCATTTATATACTATTTTAATTAGGACCGGAAACGAACCGAATCAAGATTCATACTCGATAAGAAATAATTTAATTCAAAATTCGACTCAAATTTAATATGAACTATTTTAATAACTCAAATCAAGTTCCCATTCAACTCATTATTACATAAATCAAATTTTAAACTCATGAAAAAAGGCACCCATAAGAGGCCCAATAGAGGCACCATTTTGAGCCTGCTTTTTTTTTCTGGTTTTTTTAAAAGCAACAAAAATGTCACCCACGAGAGGCCCAACAAAAGCAACATTACAAGCGCCTCCTCATTGTTTTTATAACTTCTCAATGCTTGGATGTTTAACCAAGTCTCCAATGTGAGACTAGTTAAGTAGCAATAGTAATTGAAAATATGTGAAATGAGTAAAAACACACATTTACTTCAATATCATAAGCAACTGCCAATAATAAGTCAATCTCAATTCTCAAGGATGAAACTACAACCGTACTTTTTTTAAAAAAATCTTAGCAATGTTTTTAATTGAACTACCTATACTTTTTTTAAGTCTTAGCAATGTTTTTAATTGAACTATCGAATCATCAGTCGAATAAGAAAATTGATGAATTAACTACCTAATTAGTTCTATGCTTTAAAATACAAATGCAATTTGTGCCAACAAAATCTATTTTGAAAATTTAATATTTTTATATTTTACTCTATGAATCTTCTTATACTTTTGGGTTATAGATTCAATATATCATTAACAATTAGTTGAAACAAGGAATATATATATATATATATATATATATATATATATATATATATATATATATAGACATATCCAAGAGTGAAAGGAGTTTTTATTGTGAGAGAAATGAGAGAAATAAATCTTGACCACAACCATATATGGATGGTCAAAATTAAAAATTACTTAGAGGTCATGTGATCACTTAAAAAAATCACATGTATTTATGTTAATCTTAACCATTCATATAAGATCTAATGGTTAATATTTATTCATCTCACCTCTTATAATAAACACTCATCTCACTGTAGAAGATCCTATATATATATATATATATATATATATATATATATATATATATATATATAGAGAGAGAGAGAGAGAGAGAGAGAGAGAGAGAGAGAGAGAGAGAGAGAGAGAGAGAGAGAGAAAGCTTAATAAATCAAACGAGTAATAGAACATAACTCAAGGTCAACTCATTTATTTAATGAGTTCTATTTTAAATTCAAATTCAATTCATTTGATTCTCGAAATAACTTTATCAAATTAATTAACGAGTCGAGTCTCGAATTATTATTGAGCTGATTCGGTTTATTATCAGCCCTAATTTTAATTAAATCATTTACAAAATTAATCAAATCAATTCATAGAGATTATTCATTTTGATAGTTCAAATATATAGCATGCCAAGCTAGGAATCATTCGTTGCTTGGCATCTTTATTGCTTTCTCACTGATATACTATTTTTGAGTTTTAACTCAGTGATTTAAATTTTAATGTGTTCGACATTCCAAAATAATTTTTTTATTCCGCAGCTGAGAGAAATATGACGGCCCTGTAAAGACAAGGAAATTAGCCATACTTATGGCAAATTGTAAGTGCATGATAATTTATTCTAATGGAAACCACAAGACAATGTAATTACGTGTGCAAGTTAGAAACACATGAGCAAGATGAGCCATGAAACAGGTAATTACGGATCGTGTATGACTCTCTCTCATTTTCTTTATAGTGCACACTACAATCATAATAGTAGGCACGATCAAGTAGCTTAATTTGAATACTGAACAAGTTTTAGTGGTGGGATCTTATTGATCGGAAAGTGATATGCTTGAACTAGAATTGCGGTGAGTCAATAAGAACAGGTCATGAGCGATATGCAAACACGTGTCTCGCAAAGGTGACCTTGACAGATTCTTCTTCTTGACGTGCGGGAAGCCAATGAAGATGCCAAGTAACGAATCCGGACAAAACGAAGAAGCCCGTTTCTAACTCCCATTTCTTCTCTCTCTCTATATCTATTGGTATTACCTCCTTTTTAAGATAAACTTCATTCTTTGGCTTTGTCTCTTGCTTTTAAGAAACAAAGGAGCAAAAAAGGAGAAGGCAAGTAATTAAGTAACATAGCTAGTAGAGGTAACCATGGAGGACGAAAGGGCGGCCACAATCACAAACAAGCACGGAAAGAAGAAAATCCACCCATTAAGCAGCCTAAGTATTGGCGGGGAAGGTGGGATTGTGGGGCTTTTCGTGTTTGGTGGAGCCTTGGCCATTGCAGGTTTCATGGCGGTTGCGTCTTTTGCAAGCAACAAAAATAAGGCAAAAGGAAAGGGCACCCATGATCACCAACCTAAACCTAAACCTAAACCCAAACCCCAACAATTATTATTGGACGACGACGGATGTAAGAATGAAGACGATCACGAAGCCACAACCCAAGATGGGGATGCCGCATGGTATGCTATATATAATATTATACACACACTTGCACATCTAAGTTAATTAGAAACTTTATCTTGTTATTTAGTTAACTTGGGAAAATGCTTGATGCAGAGATGTGAAGTGAGAGAATATAGATATGTAAAAAATAAGTGAGATTAATTATAATTAAATAATAAAAATTATAGTAATACAACAACAACAACTGTACTAGTAATATACAATGATCGAACAACGCCATTGTGTCTATCACGAACCAAAGTCTTGAGAAAAAGCGATTCAAATCTAGATCTTTTAACCGTTTCATATATCTTTTCTTGTTCCTCTACTTCTAACTAAATTCTCCATCCGATCTACTCTTCTACGTCCAAACCACCTAATGGATTCTCCCATCTTTTCCACAATGATAGGTCTTCACCCTACTTTCTCTCTCTAATGTTCATTCCTAATCCTATCTCTGTCTAATGGCCACACATCCAACGCAACATCTTCATCTCCGCGTTACCGATCTTGCTTTCTTGTTGACTTTTTGCCCAACATTCAAGACCATACAACATTGCGCCTTATACCATGCATAAAATTTACCCTTAAGCTCGAGAAATGACTTTCCTATCACAAATAACTCAAGCACACCTCCATTTCATCCATCCAACTTGAATCCTATGGTTTACATCTCCTTCTATCTCTCCATCATTTGTATATATACATCTCCATAAATAAGTATGTATATATTTAGCATTATTCGTTAAATTAGGAGCCTCTGACTGTTTATGTGTGTCTTTGTCATGTTCAATTTCAACACTGCATTAACTTCTGCGGTTGCTCCAGCTATTGGACATCCAATATGAGCATCAACCAAGTTAGTTCCTCTGAGTTGCTCTCTGCCCAAACTTTGATTCTGGTAATTCATCCTTCCTTGATCACTGCAGTTGCTTGAGTTTTGTGGATGGCCTTTAGCTTGTTACAAATTTAACAAGTTTCAGGAGGAGAAAATTGACCCTAAACCCAATGGTGAAGAGGAGTGCCCAAACTGGTTTCATCATCAGGAAATTGTGTTCTCTGACTACTCGCACCCAGAAAGTGCAACGTCGTCAAACGAAAATGGGGTTGCGGAGGAATACCTGGTGTCATCGTTTAAAAGCCCCAGTGGCCAAGCACAAGAGATGGACAAGGATGAGCCTCAAGATGGCCTAAAATCCACAGAAACAGAAACAGATAATGATGTTGATGTGGAGTCCGATGATGTTTTGGAGAGTGGCGAAGAAGATAGCTCAAAAGCAACAGGGAGCACCTCCCTGGATTACAACGAGGAGCCAGTTTGGCCTGCAGAGCTGATACAAGAACCAGAGCAAGAATTCAAGGGAGACTACTGTGATGCGGATGACGAAGCCATGACAATGACAAAAGAAGCAATTTTGAACCAAAAAGCAAATTTTTCTGTGGTGCTGAACGATCAACCATCAGTACTGAGAACCTGGGTTATCCCTATGCTGCTGCTAGCGTTGTTGTTGCTCCTAGTTCCGCTGACCCGTCGCCCACAGGAATCTTTTTGTGTTCGTGACGATGTAATTCTGTAATAGTCCCATGTAGTAAATTTCGGATCAATATGTTATAGTATTTTCCTCAGTTGAGTGTAGAATTGGACATTGCTATTCTCAGTCAGTTTACTGAACCATATGCACTTTGTAGAGTGTGATAATGGAGATAATGAAATGTTTCAAAGCTTCATAAATGAGATTCTTACACTACCTGTGAATCTATTCTGCGAACTTCATAAATCAGATTCGTACACTACCTGTGAATCTATTCGAACCCATATTTCAATCAATTAAATTTAAACTATAATTAAAAGAAAAAAAAATGTTTACAAGGACGAAAAAAGTCAGAATGCTCGTTTGCTAACCCTGTCTTACTATGATTTATGAATACCATTTATATCATGAACTTTTCGCACATTAAATAGGCATTGCGAATGGAGAAACTTTTATCTAGACATGATTCAATACATCATTTTATATATTCAAATTATTATTTAATATGTATAAAAAATTATTTTATAAATTGATACATTCTTATCATTAACATCACAACCTTACACGTATAAAATAATAATTTAAGTGTGGAGAAACCATGACTAATTAAGAACTACGGCTACGCTAAGCTAGCTAAGAAAAGTGACACTTTGAAGCAAGAGATCCTACCAACCTCCAGGTGTAAATATAAGCTTCGTTTCTACACAAGTACCTTTACAGTGTATACTCCTGTATCCTATCACTCTTTTCTATATACAATACCTTGAGTATCGAGTCTTTGGCTCAATTGGCTGCTGCCGGTTCATTGGGTTAGTGAATTGGAACAAAAATATGAGAACTATAAACAAAAATTTAGACACACAAATCCCTGCGCTGCTCCGGACAAAACTTTGTTCCCTGCTGTAATATGCGAGAAATTATTACATGCTTCTAAAACACAATTAATGCATGTTCTAAAATAAATCTTAGCATGCATTAATTGTGCTTTAGGATCACGTTAGAATTTCTCCTAATCTGCAATGGTTGGGCAAACTGTAGTTGACCTTGGCCAAGTACCACTGCAATCAAATTAACTAGCATTCGAGAACGCGACGGTCTTCCATCAAGCTTGGCCAGCTACAACCAGTAGACCACCCCAAAACGCCCAGTATTAGATCTACTCTAGAGCAAGCACTGACCTGAGAAACAAATTATTTGTATTAGTTGACCAAGAAAACATTTAATGAAACAACATCATCAAATAAAACCAAGCGTAATGAGTGTGTCGAGACATGATACAGTACCAAGTTTTCCAAATTTCCTTCTACGTGAAATAACATAACAGCCATTCCCCTTCCTCCGTCAATCTCCGCCTGGTCATTTGATGAGTCAAGTGTTACAGATATGCCAAAATAGAACCATACTTGTATAATGTCAAAGACATCTCATTTGAGTACAGTAAAATTGCTGGGACTCGGTTTAACCACTCACCACACAAGAACATATGGTTACGGCTGCAGTGGCCAATGCTGTAGTAACCTCAGCCATCATGCCTGAAATAATTGTTTACCAGGTTACAACCAAGCTAGTGAAATCAAGTTTGTTTCTTGTGTCAGAGAGACAAGTCATCAACCAGAGCAGACACATGGGGAATCAAAATAACAGCTAAAGAAACACTAATAAATATTCATTTCATCATCCTATCTTCAAGCCATGTTCTGACCCAATGGGTTTCACCCACATGATATCACTTTACTCTTATTTATTAGAGCGGAGAAGATGCAGTTAACACAAATTTCATTGGCCACAAGGTGCAAAACATCCATTTCACTGGCATGGATGATCAGTAAAAGATTAAAGATCAACAACATGTATCATATGTTAAGAGTGTATTATTATCCATACTGACTCCTGCATAGCATATCCTCTATCAACAATGTTCACTTACATCTCGTACGTCCTGGCAAAAGTAGATTTAATCAATATTATTAAAAGAGTAAGCTTACCTCTTCGGTCTATGCATACTACACATAACCATTGGATGGAATGCCCTTCTATATTGTGCCAAGAGGCAATTTTCTGGGCTTGCCAACTTTCTAAACCTGGCAGGACTTCCTTATATCTTGGAATGTTGACTTGAATCATCTTGGTCACATGGTTTCCCTGCAGTAACATCTCCCCTTCGCCCTTCAAACTTGCATCCTGCACGTGTTTATTATGTTTTCCATTGACCTTGGGGGTCCAAACACTTCCATTCTTACTTTGGAGGACAACCTCACTTCTTTTTGGAATTGATATTTCCACTCCATTCACGGGCATATTCCCCCACATAGGTTTGGAACCACAACCACTGGAACCATCTGTCAGTTCTTCAGATTCACTATCCCCTTCTGAATCAGTGACAAAGTCATTGACTGCTTCAGTAGTGATATCAGCAGCAGAACGTGCAGCTTGCTCCCTCAGAAACTACACAAAATATAAAATGTTTAGTTAGAGCACAACATTTTCAGGGATAGGTGAATCATGCTCACATTCCTCGTATGAAATCCTACCTTCATTATTTTGTGTCTTGCACTACGTGTTTTAGCATGTTGCAACCACTGCTTATGCCTCTGAAAAGCCGATTTGCTGGAAAGTGCCTGGTAACAAAGTTATGAGCTCCAATGAAGTGAAAGGTGAACATATGGTAATTGTGACTGACTATTTATGTATATATATAAGCAGAAACAATTTCCCTAAATAACAGTTTAAAAAAGGGTATAAACAATTGGTAATTGTTATGGAAGAAACATACAAATTATTATGAACAAAATTTGTATAAACATATACAATTCAATACCATAACAATTGACAATATGCGTTTATACCTTAAATGTGAAACTTAAGAACTGCAGATAGTGAATTATACAATTCAATAAACAGGACACTATCTTCCCATTTCCGTCCTTGCAAAGTAAATTTATATTTTTACATATTCAAAATAGGGAAAAAAGTATGTAACTCTCTTGAACTTTGACCTTTTTACAAATCACTACCACGAACTTTAAAACTTTCTCAATTAGTCCCTAAACTTTAATTAATATCCCAACAGATCCTTATGTTTAATTTGGATTAATTAATTCACTAACAATAATACTGCATGGTATCATTTTATTTGTATTAACATTAATTAAGAATTGTTTATTAATTTATTTATTAAAATTTAATTTTAAATATATTTTATTCCTTACAAAATAAATAAAACAAATTTGTTTTTTAAAATAAACTTGTTTTTTATTTTTTATAAGGAAGAAAATATAGTATAATCTCGTCTTAGGTGGTTTGGACATATAAAGAAAAGACCCTTAGAAACTCCGGTAAGAAAAGTAGATCAGGTGAAGGATAGTCTAATAGCTAGAGGTAGAGGGAGACCACGAAAGACTATTGGTGAAACAATTAAAAAAAATTTAAATTTGAATGACATTTCTGAAGACTTAGTTTATGATAGGGCACAATAGCATCGTTTGATCCATGTAGCCGACCTTACCTAGTAGGGAAAATGCTTGGTTATTGTTGTTGTAAGGAAGAAAATATATTTAAAATTAAATTTTAATAAATACATTAATAAAAAATTCTTAATTAATGTAAATACAAATAAAATAATACCATATAATTTTATTGTTAGTGAATTAATGGATCCAAATTAAACATAAGGATCGATTGGGACATTAATTAAAGTTTTAGGACTAATTTAGAAGATTTTAAAGTTCGTGATGGTAATTTACAAAAGAATCAAAGTTAAGGAGAACTGCATATTCTTTTCCCTTCAAAATATAATTACTTTCCAATTACATCACATCTATCAAACAAAAAAGTAAACACATGGGTGAGTTGAGCAATACTGACATTATATGTGATTATCTCCACTACTTCTGCATTTGCAAGTGCATGTGTAGGAGAAACAAGATTACCGTTGACCTGCATTTACACCATATGAGTTACTAATATTTCAATAATTCAAAAATTTTATTTTATATCCATCTTTTCCAGACTGACACTTGATTTCATTTGCACACAAATGAGGGAAGTGATACCTTTGCTGCTACCATCTTGTTGCCAATTTCAGTGTGTATCATATAAGCATAGTCAATGACAGTAGCACCCTGAGGAAGATTCTTAATCTGAATAAATTGTGAAGAAAAGTGTCAAGAAACTGCAGACAATATTCTGATACAAGCTTCTTAATTATCTTTTTCAATAAATTGAAGGGGAAAATATAGTCATATAGTATATGACATAGTCCAACCTTACCTCTCCCCTGGGTGTAAACACAAAGACACGACTGCCCAACAGATCTCTTGTAATAGTCTCTACAAATTCCCTAGAACTCATGTTGCCAACAAACTCTTCTTGCCACTCTCTAATTGCATTGAGCCAGCCAATCTGTAGGAAAGGAAATACTTTATTAATGAAATCAGCATCAAGATCATAATTGGGTTTTTTTTGTGCAAAGACAAGATGACCACTAGGCCAACAGCCCAATGACATCAAAATTGAGTAATGGGTATACTAAGAACTCTCTTTAAAGATGATTCTATCACAATTTGTCAGGGACAGAGCATACTCTGAGTGCAATGTTAGCATTGTTAAGACACACTGTCTTCCCTCTTGAGCTTTTACTACTAGGCATCGCACTTCCAACCAAGCCAGTGACAAATTCTCTCCCACTATAATGAGCAGCAATGCCCCTCTCAGCTATCAAATCCATTTCTTCTGTTCTAATCTGCAAAAATAAATAAATCAAAGAGGATACACTCATAAGAAATTTTTGCGATGAACTTTAGATCAGCTAGGGCTCTATGTACAATTACTTGGTGAAAATGGAACATGCAAAAATAAAATTAAAAAAGAACCCAAAAAAAAAAATTTATTACCTGGACTTCTAGCCTAAACATGCTCTCATACAAAAATGGAATCACAGTTGTATGAAGACTCTGGTAGCCATTAGGTTTAGGAGTTGCAATATAATCCTTCACCTAAAACAAAATGAATCAAATATTTCTCACCAGTCAATGAAAATTTGTCTCTTAAAACTAAAACTTTGCACTATCAAACAGAATTAAGAGTAACATACGTACAGATCTAGGAATAGGGTTCCAGATTCCATGGACCAACCCCAGAACATGATAGCAAATCTGCAGAAAACATGAAAATGAGAGAAGGCCTTCTGATATACCAAGTGAGAGGTGGAGCTAGTTGAAAACAGTTATATCAGTCACCATGGGCAAGTGGTTACCTGCTGTGGACTACATAAAGGCCCAACTCCAATGCATGGCTTTGGTTTAATGATAATACGAAGCTGATTACAATAAACAGTTGATGTTTCAACAAACAAACTTAAAATGTCATCCAAATTCTTTATAACACATTAAGCCTTTCAAGGTATATATCATAGCAAACCTGTGCAATTTGGTTTATCTCATTGATTGAACCTTTTGATTTGAGAACAGCTTTATAGACACTGCAAATGACCAGCAATATTTCTTAATGAATAGCCAGAAAAGTACCTCAAATTACAAAACAAAGCATGCATAAAGTATGTAGAAGCACTTTTAAGTGAGAATAAGACGTAAAATGTACATGATGTCAAACACATCAGCCAACATGAACAGGCGGATAAACAAAATGGTGGCATTGGCACTGAGTTTTGTGGCTTAACCTGTAAGGCTCTTTACACACGGCACAGACTTCCGCTTTAACAGTCAGAAGGTCTAAGAATTGATCATCTTGGATTTTCTTCACCAATATTTTGTTTGCCTATCAAGAAAGGGAGAAAAAAGGTTTGATAAATGGACTGCACTGACATGCAATCACCCAGAAAGAAGTTTAATAAATGGACATATAGAAAGGCAGTATGCAGTTATAATTTTTCTACTTGTCTATTTGAACACCGATTTAAAATAGGCAGACCAGCATTACCTCCAGAAGTTCTTTCTCATGTTCTTTGTATAGGTCTGCAACTCTTCTCTTGACCTTAGCATAATCTTCAGCATTTGTGTACATGAATGACAGATTTTCTAGTTCTGACTGCATCATCAAAAAAGCATAATTAAGAATTATGATATAGAAGAATATCCCTCATGTGATGAAATATAGGTATATTATAATAAACTTCAAAATAAGTAGTTTCTATCCCGAGTTCTACTCTAAATATGAGGACTCATGGCATTACAGTAACAAAACATGAATGCTAGTTCTCAGTGATTGTGTACTTATAGTATACCTTAATTTGATACATCCCAAGCAACTTTGCTAAAGGGGCAAATACCTGTAATGTCTCCATTGCAATGCTAGTCTGTACACATTAGACTAATGTTAGAAAAACAATTTAGGAACTAGGCTTATCACACTCTCAACCCATTTGATATACATATAACAGGATAAAATGGTAATACTGCTATAACATTTAAGACATAAACATCTTAGGAATATTGAGTACTATCAACATTGTGTGAAGTTTTTACAATCAACAATGATAATAACCTATAAAGCACAGACATTGACACGGACACGAAGACACACCAAAATCTAACAATTGTAGAACACAGACACGATATATGCATATATATATATATATATATGTGTGTGTGTGTGTGTGTGTGTGTGTGTGTGTGTGTGTGTGTGTAAAATTGAAAATTTAAGGAAAAAGATTCATAATTCATAATATGATATATATAAGCTTCAAGATTTACAATATCTTGATATATGTCAATATTTGCTACTTGGTAAGCCTCTCCCAAAAAACATGGAGTATAATTTCTATTGACATTTTTCAAAAAATTTCCTAAACCAACTTGTCCTAGTAGAACTACCCATGTACAAGTACATGTACAACCAAAAAAATTAACTAAAGTAAGTATCTAAAGATTAACTTCATTTTGCTCTCCACCATCATCATGATGGTGGCATTATGGCTTAGTCCCAAACAGTGTTATCAAAAGGCGGTTATGGCGGCGCCATGGAGGGGCGGAAATCGGGCAAAATGCCATAGGCGATTATGGCGGCCACCATGGAGATGGCGGCTGCCATGGAGAATTTGACTTTGATTATAAGTAACATAATGTCATAAATGTAAATCCTATATAGTTCAAATTATATATAACAGTTATACTTTTGGTGAATTTTATTTCTTAGAATATATTTCTAATTTTATTGTTATTGATATATGTTATTAGTTTTTTTTTAGTATTTTTTGTGTGTATATATATATATTAATATAGCTGCCATGGCTTCCGCCATTAACCGCAACGCCATCCGTCATATTTGTATGGCGGATTTTTGGCTTTCCGTCATCAACCGCCATCCACCATTAATAAAACTGGTCCCAAATGGAGGTAGATGGCTAGATGGGAGAGGGTGGCCTCGCAGTGAAAAACATGGTCTAGTTAGGGTAAGTGGTACTGGTAATTGAGTAATTGAGCTTGAGTAATGGGTAATTGGTAATTGGGTAGATCACTGTTTTTTACTTTTTTATTTTAAATGGTAATTGAGTTTTTTTTTTTTTAATTTCAAATTGGTTTTGTCCTGCGGTGTCCCTTGTCGTGTCCGATCCAATTTTTTTTTTTAATCAGACACTTATGGACACATACAACATTGTACGTGTGTTTGACAATCAGACATGGCACCAAAATGAAGTGTCCGTGCTTCATAGATAATAACATAATGCAGTAAAGGCCACTCAAAGTAAAAGATAGTTCTTCATAAAGAATCAAATTCACTTCCACTTTCAAGGCATTGAAGATTATTAGAAAAAAAAGTGGCCTAAATACATTTATGAATCTCAATTTCAAAGTCAGAGACAATAGGTGTTGCTCATATGCAATAATCTATCAAAATCCCTAACTTTTATAGATTGCAAGGCTATTTGTGTATTATCTCAAAGTAAAAGGATTGCAAGGCCATAACACTTTCCTTCCTTTAGGCAGAATAGAAAAAAGTCACCGGTTGGTTATTCAAATCAATGGCACAAACCTGTTTATGTGGAGGCATATGTGATAGCGTGCGCATGTTATGTAACCTGTCTGCTAATTTGACAATAATAACACGAACCTGCAACAACAAATTTATTAGTTACCAAACTGCTTTCAACGTACAATACATTGGGATTAGACAAGCATCTATTATGTAAACAAGGTCACCTCCTCTGTCATGGCCAGAAACATTTGCCGAAGATCCTCTGCTTTCACATCTTGAACGGAATCATTTTCATTCTTATACTTCAACTTTCCCAGCTTTGACACCTAGTTAGGATGTAGAAGATAACATACATCAAATTCATTTAGTAAATTGTTGAATATGACATCCAAGCAATTGAGGATTATAGATAATTCATTAATACATTGCAATCAAGTATCAAGAATAATAAGTACCTTAGTCTCTCCTTCCACAATGTGGCGCACAGTAGCACCAAACTCCTCCTCAATCCTCTCAAAAGTAACGACATTTGTATCCTCAACTGTGTCATGAAGTAATCCAGCAGCAACCGACTCCCAGTCAAGTTCCTAGACAAATGGTTTGATCCATTATAAATATCGACTTGTTATACACTTATATGTACAATTTCCCAGAGGAGGAAGCATTTCTGCACAACTCACAAGTTCTCCAAGTATACGTGCAACCTCAACCGGATGAATGATGAAGGGTTCACCACTGCGTCTTTTCTGACCATCATGAGCTTCAAATGCCAACTGTAACAACCGGGATTAAAACAGAAACAGAACAAAAAGGTAAATCTTATTATTTTGAAGAGATGATTTTGCAGGAAAGAGCATGTTAAGATTGCTTCTTGAGGTAGGCAGCTTACCATGAGAGCATTATGGACTAACTCCAGTTCTTTAGGGGACAGGTATGAGATGACAGGTTTAAGATCCTGAGGCAATCAGATGATAGACAGTATGACTCAGTCGCTAGCAAAGAGGATGTCCCCGTTTGAAGAATTATAATCAACATTATACATGCCAGGCTCAGTAAAATTCAGGACTGTACCTCCCACAAACTTTCAGGGGAAACCTCATTGGCAGTATCCAAGGAGAAGGCTGACGAACAGCGTAGTTTCCATCTTCTAGGAGACACTCGAGACAAGATAGATCTAGAGAATCCTTCAAGAAGTACGATATCAAGCGCTTCTTCTGGATATGAACCTACTATACTAAAGGCTTCACATCCCTGCCAATTATTGATTGATAGGTAACCTAATTAGTAACAATGATAGGATCTGAATAACACATAAGCAACATTAGAACATCGATATGTAACTATTTTGACTTATATGAAGATATGGCAATAAGGGTCATCCCTCTGCACACCATAAACCTCCTAACCAAAAAAAAAAGAAGAGAAGTAATACATCAATTAATTGCTCCCAATCAAAGTTTCAGTATCCTGATATGAGACAAATTACTCACACAATTCGAAATGCCAAAACGCCAAGGGAAACTGCAAAAACTTACAAAATTATACCGGTTCCTTCTTCCATTTCGCCCATTCGAGAATGATGAACACTGATGAGGATCAGCTGTACTGGCAAGAAATCCAGTAAGGACCCTAGGAGCTTTCCACGCGCACGAAAGAAGACTACAGTCGTATCTTCCGCTTCCATCCCCTCTCCATAACTTGCAGACGTTCACGCATTCTAAAGAAACTGCAACATACCAAAACACACGTTCACTCAGAAATCAAACTTTTTTCCAAATTTTCACTAAAAAAAGAAATTATTAATAATAGTAAAGAATGAAGCAAACGAAAAAGAACATTCAGTAAGTTACTAGAAAAAACCCCCGATTGGTTGCATGTCAAATTGTAGAGGGAAAAGGAATCTTCGACGGCTTAAAAGAAAAAAACAGAAAAACAACACGAGTTGAACCTCGGCATTAGGCAACCTACATAGTTGAGCCCGCAAAGTTCACAGTTTGTGTACATTTTCATGGCAACCCGCACGCACACATGTACATAGCTATGAAAACCCAATATTGAAGATACGGCTTTTAGTGAATATTCTGAACATTTTTGTTGGCAGCCAAAGTAGACGTACCTGACATGGAAGGAGCAGATGCCATTTTATATAGAAACAGAACAAACTCATTGAATCTTCAATCCCATAGAGTCTAGAATTGGAAGCAACTCAATGATAGGGTCGTTGAATTTTGGAATTAGAAGATAGATGATAAGAATTGAAAAGGGTTTACCGGTTTACCTAGAGCTAGAGGCAGAGCTTCGCAAAAATGGTATTGTGGGGAGTGGGAGTTATGTCGATGGGATTGGTACGATGAAAGAAGGTAAGGGGGCGTACCAGACAGATAACACCAGCTACAAGGAGATATCCAGTTTAGCTGAGGCCACACACATACCCTTTCATCAAGATATTTTTCTCCTTCTCCTTTTTATTTATAATAATATTTATAGAATATATATATATTAGGTTTAACAAAGGTTATTATTTCAATATATGTGAAAATTAATTATTTATAGAATAATAGTGTATTGAATGTTATTCATATATTAATATTTAATTAGTTCAAGTGATTTAATATTTTTTTTTTTAAATATAATCTTGAGTTTAATTTTATAAATAAAAAAAATAAAGTTAATTTTTTTTTTATAATTCATTTACTTAATTTAAAATTAATTGTGATAATACAACTTTTAAATGAGAGATTTATATATAAAAAATAAAGTATATGTAATTGAGTATTTGAAGTGATTTATAATTATTATAATTATATAATTAAAAACTATAGTGTTTGATGATACTTATAATTGAAGAATAAAAAATATATAATTTTTATTTTAATATTTAGAATTAAATCTTAAATTACTTATTAATAATAATAATTTTTTAAAAAATATAAATTAATTACTTGAATGAAGAATTCCAATATATTAAAGTCAAAAGATATCTCTCTTGACCAAAAAAAAAATCCAAAAGACTCTATTGTTGCAATAAAAAAGACTCATCTTATATTTTTTTAGAAGTGTTGCTATTTTTAAAGAATGTGATTAAGTGAGAAAAGTGAAAAAAAATATGCTTAATACACTAAAAATTTATTAATTAATTAATTTTGATACAATGTATGGATTAAGTAAAAAAAAACACTAATTAACAATAATCACATGATATATGGAAGTCTCACTAAAATAAACAATAACTAATCTAGGCAAAGCCCTTCGAGGGTTGAAGATGTCCTTAGGAACATAATCTCGGACTAAACTTCAGTTTGTTGCAAACATTTATAAGAAAAACAGTTGTCCTAACCAACCGGTTAAACTGAAAATCAAATCCCTATCCGATTTAGTTGTGTTATTAAAATAAATGTGGTCAAAAACCAATCAAAACTCAATAAATCAGTGCTAAACTAATAAAACCGATTAGTTCAGCACCAGTCCAAATAGTAAGCGGGTTCATCAAAAGTTTTATTACTTTTCAAGCATCACAAAAACAGCACCATCCTAATCCTTTAAAATTAAAAAGTTATGACTACGAATTAGAACTAGAATTACAAAAAAAATATTTAAAAAAAAAACTGAAGCCCATTAAAGCCTCATGTGAGAGAATGGCCGACATTTGAATTGCCTACAGGAAGCCATAGATAAGTGCGCTGTTACCGGCCTTGTTTTGCCTTTTATAAGTGTTGTATTACGTGAATGCTTTAAGAACTCCCGATGTGAGACTTCGTTTTGAGACGACTGTTTGTGATATGCACTATATAATGTGCTTTACACTCTTATGTAAATCATGGAAGTTATGTGCATGTATATAAAAAGATAAATGATTTATCTTTGTAGTTAATTTTCTTTTTCTTATTAATCTTTTTAGTTATTAAATAAAAAAATTATTAAATATTTTATATATTCTCAAAATATTATATGTATTTATTTTTTTATTTAATATTTTTTATTTAATATTTTGGAAAATTATTATTTAAATTAATTTTTTTTTAAGAAAAAATTGTTTTTTTAATCATATAACATTATTCTTATAAAAATGAAATAATATTTTTTTAAATTTATTTTTATAATCACAAGACTTAATTTTATTATTTCTTTTTTTGTTAATATATTTTTCCTCAATAAATAATATATTTTATACCTATTTTAGTAATTTAATGTATAAAAACGATTCTTTTTATATCAACCAAACGAAATAGATTAATTTAAAATCACTTTTCAATTAATATATATCTAAACATAAAAATAAATCGATTATAATTGATTATAACAAAAACTTTTATATAATAATTGATTATAATCGATTATTGAAATAATCAAAATTTTCACAAATTAAACCAAACACACAAGTTTTAAAAGATTATTTAGGAAGAACTTGTAAAATGATATAACATTATTCTTATAAAAATGAAATAATATATATATATATATACACACAAGACTTAAATTATTATTTTGTTAATATATATAATATAATATAATTACATACATAATTAACTTTGCTTATGTTGAGCTTTATTGCAAATTTTTACATAGATCTCAATCTAAAAGAAGAGGATTATAACCGATTGACAAATTCACTTTATAGATAATCTATGTAATCGACTTAGTAAAAAAAAAAAGAAAAGAAAGAGAAAGAATAATTATATACATAATTATTTTCTATTCAACTATAATTTAATCATTAAATTTAATTATAATTTAACTATTAAATCATGGATTAGTTTTTCGATTAGTTTAATGACAGGTTCAATTTTCAAAAAAATTGATCCAAACTCATACTCAAAGAATGAGCAAAACAAATGTTCTAACACATTCGTGAAAATCTATCGAAACCAGCTTATTCAAATGATTGGAATTGAAAATAACTGAATTGATAAGTTGAATATATACGGCCGAGTTGCTCTTCACAACCGATTTGCCAAAACCACAGCCCAAGTCAAGTCCAAAATCCAAACCATTGAAAACACTCTAACTCCACTGAAGGAAGAGCATATGCTAATATGATGGACAAAAGCTTTGATCCAGGTTCTATAAATGTTTTTTATGTTATTAGTTTATAAATGAGTATTTATTCTAATTTATAGTAAAAAAATTCCATTACATATGTCAAATATATTTAATTTTTATATTTTTTATTGAATATAAGCAAGTTTATAGTTATAAATAGTTTTTAAAAATTGTTTGAGTGGCACGTGTAATAATTTTTAAACAATAATGGTTATAATAATCATTTGCGTTTAAGCAAAAAAAAAAAAGTAATAGTATCTGTTATTTCTTTAAACTTCTTTTTTACGAGCAACAGCTTCCAGAGATTAAAAAACACAATTCTGTCAAAAAAAAATAATAATATTATTCACATACATTTACACACACTTTTATATATATATATATATATATATATATATATATATATATATATATATATATAATATTTTATCATTTAATTATAGTTAATTTCATCTCAATTTTTTTAAACTTATACTCTGATTTTATAATGTACCATTCCATTGAAAGAAATGTAGACACATGTGATATAAAACAGACTTTATCCAAAGAAAAGTTTTTCCATGATTAATTAATGTTAGTGGTGATAAAATAAAAGAAGCAGCAAAGGATGACAGACTTCATGCACAGATTCTAGTAGCATTCGCGTTTTCACTTTCACTTTTGACTCTTTTCTCTTGGTGGCTGGTGCCCAAAACATTCCAAACTTTCAGAGTGCTTTCATGGGCAATGTGCTTGGCCAGAACTCGATATCATAAGTAGGCGAAGAGGTAAAGATTTCAAAAAGGAACCTTCACATATAATGAATACAATAGTCACACAGCCACAGCGAGGACTTCTGAATTGATATAGAAAAGAGAATGTATATTAAATTGGTGCCTTTCATATTTAATGTCTTACTAATACTCGCGGCCATTTATGTGGAAACTCGAGAATTCATTGGTAAATGATCAGTATTTTCTTTTATAGCTTGTATCTAAAAATAATTAAAAACTTAGGCCGCCCACTTTGATTCTCTTGTCTAAGTTTGTAAAGTTATTTAAATATTTTTCTCTTTCTTAAAAATGAAAATTCAAAGAGATTTAAATAGTGGATGCTCTTTAGACTTCATAATAGCATATGAGTTTAGCTTAAGAAAATGAGCAAGTGCCCATGGATTGTTGGCTTACGATCCCCTCTTCTTGTCAGTAACTGTCAACATATACCTCTGGCTATAGAAAGTATCTATTCCCCACCAATTTGTGAATAAATTTTTTATTTATTTTTTCCATATCATTTACTTGAATGTTTGGTATTCAATAAATTGGAGGAGGAATTTTAGGAATTTATCCCATTTATACTGCAAGCATTGGAATTGCAAGTTCTTATTTTACAAAAAAAATTAAGAAACCGACAAGTGGCTATTCTCTATTTATATAGTCAGTCTCTTGGACCATCGTGTTGGTCACTTACCCCTTATTGTTTCTCTCTCTAAATTTTAAACACATGGAAGCATCATAGATAACCCTAAAACATTCATTCATGATACAATGTCTAAGTCACCTATGTTTCCCATCTTGGCCGGTCAAGGCAATGCAAGTAGACGAGACATATGTTGTTTTAATTTCTCTATTTCTTATAAGTTCTATCTGCCAATGTTAAATTGTTGCGTTTTTGCTCCAACTGCTTTCCATTTCATTTCAAACTACCTCTTATTATGGCTTAGTGATTATTTTGTCATATTGGAATCCTCAACGTTTGAATATGTTGAGGCATATTCTACTTTATTTTGTATGAACAACTATCAGATATAAGATCAGGGACGGAATTAGAGGCAAATAGTTGGGGTGAAATTAAACAATTTAAGCAATATAAACTTAAACAATGGCAGTTTCATTCACAATTTACATTAAAAAATCTTGAGCAACGGGGTGCTGTCACCCCTGGGGCATAATGTGGGTCCGCTTATGTATAGGATGATTCCACATCATCATCTTAAGAAAGGACTTTTCTTTTTTTAATATATATATATATTATTAAATTCATATTAATAAGTTGGGCAGATGAAAAATTGAATGAGAACTCATTTATTTAGAGCATTCATGAATTAGTTAGACTTGAATGGCAAGTGTTGTCCATCCACATTAATAGAGAAGTTAACACTTAACATAGGTGCTGATTGCTTTGCTAGATGGAGTTATTATCAAGGCTTTTGGCTTGCATGGATCAGAATCCTATTATTCACTAACATGTAGGGTGTTCAAATTCGATCCAAGTCAAAAATTGAACTAAAAAATTAAAATTTAATCAAAACTAAATAAATCAAAATTAGTGAACCTACATGTTAGTGAATCTTATTATTCACTAACATGTAGGATGATTTTTTTAAAATTGATTAGATTAGATTGATTTTTGGTTTTGAAAATCAAAATCAATCCAATCTCTAAACTGATTAACATTATAAAATATATTTTTTGTTATTAAATTTATATTTTTACTTATAATAATTCTAATTTTTCATATATATTTTTTCATTTTATATAATTAAATATTATTTTAAACATGTAAAATGAATTATTTATATTTTTTATTCTTTATTTTTATTTTTTTTAATAAGTTAAATTACTTTTAACCTATAACATTCTAGGCTTAATTTTTTTGGGTAAAAAATTAATTAAATCGATGAAATTCAATAAATTAATTTGTATTGAATCGATTTTTCAAACGTAATTAATCTAATCTAATTTAAACCGATACAAAATAATATTATTTGGATTTGTTTATTTTTTTACTCAAAAGTGATCCAAACCAAAATGCAAATATGGACTAACAAAAAAGTGTTATATATGAGAGAGAAAGACACAACAAGTGATGGACCTCACATGCATAATGATGCGTCTTACTATAATACAATTTGTGTATTTTTCTCTTATAACATAACTTTCTTATATTTGTAGTGAATAACTCGAGAGTCATAGGATCGTTATCCGGCTTGGTTATATTGATCCCTCTCTCTCTGGTCGAGATTGTCAATACTTTGGCTTGCATATTTTTGTGGGTAGAATTCACTAAATAATTTTTTATTTAATCTCCCTTTGTTTGTATACAAACAGATTTAAAGATGTACATAAAATGATAAAATTATGATTTTTTTAAAAAATTATTTCGTACACTTTAATTACATATATCTTCAAATATTTCATAACTTATTACTATATAGTTATAATTGATGTCAAATACCTTTATTAATACCTAGCGTAAGAGATTGAGAGATTAAAAGATTCAAGTCATTCATATTTAGCGTGAGGAGAATTGTTGTATTAACTAGTTGATTAACTGAGAGATGACTTAAGAATTTGAATTGCATGAGGTGTTGGATTTTTAAGAGACTGGACTAAGTTAATTTTTAATGATTTATTTGGAGCTTTCTTATTTTGTATAGTTTTGTGTACATAATTTTTATTTTTATTTTTTTAGGCTTTTCTCCCTCTTCTTTAATGAAAAAAAATATTTTTTATCTTAAAAATAAATAAATAAAATACGAACCAGCTAACACGTAATACCAATCAATAGGCAAGTATATGTGATAAATATAATGTGAGAAGAAAAAAAGTTTAAAACAAATTTTGTTTTACTCATTTTTTTGGTAAACTATTTTTTTTAGAGTGAAAGAAATAAGCCAGAGGCTCAATATTTTACAGTTACTTAATCCATATTTTGGTAACGGGCGAAACCTAATACTTGAAGGGTTTTATTAACAAGTATTTTAAAAGCACTTATTAAAGATATTAAAATAAAAAATTTTAAATAGAAAAGTAAAATCTTTTAATTTTTAATATATTAAATATCTTACTTTCACCTAAAGTTTTTTATTTTAGTATCCTTAGTAAAACTCATACTTGAAACTCAATTTTATTGTTCACACTCTTGCTTTTTCCATTTTTTTTTTATTTTTTTTTTCAACTTACTTTCTTCTTTTTTTTGTGCAAGGTCTAAAATTTACCTTGTGGGTCAAGCAGAAAGACCTCCTAATAAAGTCCCTAGATGACACCTTAATAAGGCCTAGAAGAGAGGGTAGGGAGAGAAAAAAAGAAAATGAAATGGAGAGGATGCAGGGATTAAACTCTACTGCTTTGTAAGCTGAACCATCAACACAGGACAACTTGCTTTCTCCTTACTTGTGTAACCAAGCACACCCAAAAGAACTTTTGAAACTGGGATGGTGATCCATTTTTGGCCCAATAGTTAACGCCCCCATATTTTTGTGCTGCTTCACAGCTAAAAATAATAGCTTCACTTGCATGATGAACATTTGTCAGATGAATCTTGATTTGGATGGTATCCATGAAGATTATGTTGAACACCATGGCCCTGATGATACCTTCGCCCCATCAACTCTTCCAGCAACGTAAAGCCTTCCAACTTTTTGGCCAGGTCATCGGAGGCAGCCATTGCTGACCAACAAGCAACGACAAACTAGTATTTTCAAAGGAAAATGATTATTTCAGC
Source organism: Ormosia emarginata (assembly GCA_029884605.1). NCBI lineage: Eukaryota > Viridiplantae > Streptophyta > Magnoliopsida > Fabales > Fabaceae > Ormosia > Ormosia emarginata. The sequence continues at coordinate 26,705,418 of JAQQTP010000080.1, read as the reverse complement.
ACATTTTTTCTTTTACCACATTTTTTATTATTATTTTAGATGATTATGATTAAGTGAGAGAAAGTAATAAAAAAAAAATAATATAATAAATAATATAAGAAGCAATATAAAAAGTAATATAAAAAAAATGTAGTGAGAATATGATTGTTGATTTTCAAAAACCACCTTGAAGTCGTGACACAATTGATCATATGCACATAACGGCCAAGAACTTAAGCCCTTTTTATAACATCTTCTTTTCTCTCTCATTTCTTTCTAACAAAATCAAGCAGTATTTATATGAATCTCTCAAATACATAAAGGAAAAAGGTAAAAGACAATGTTTTGGACCGTGATGCAGGATTCCATCCAATGGCGTCAACCTGGCACGCGTACTATCGAACCCCGCCATAAACACTTCGGCTAATGCCTTACGGCTTCGGACTACAGTAGTGGATTATAACGATCGCTGGATCTGCGTAGATACACAACTGTCAATCATGATCTTACGAGATTATAGGATCTATAACTACCTCTAACAGTGGATAATTACCATATCTACGTTCCTACATTATAGGGATGCTCTCCAATGATAAACAGAAGACCATCCTTGACAGGTGTTGAGGGTAAAATTACAAGTTCTAATTCGATGAAGATAATTTTGATGGTCAGATGATATCATTGACACATTCGACGAATAAGAGTTTGAACAGCTGGATGATAACAATGAGATATTCGACGAAGAGATTTTTTGACAGCTTGATAATGACATTAAAGAAATTTTCCAAGTGTTGAATTGACATGTTGAAGGTGAGAATACCAGTCTTGCATTCGACAGCTAAATGATGCTCCAAGTGGTGGCCAACTCTTAAATGGTCAAGAGTTGGTTACTATCGAAAGTTGATTAAGATGTTAATGAAAACATGGCAAAACTGCCATGAACGTGGTCAGTTTTTAGGAGTCATTTATTTTTCATAATTTGTCTATAAATATTAGTATTCACAATGTACAAAGGGTTGATTACTGGATATACAATCCTAACATCTCACTCGAGTAGATTAACGAATTTGACTCCAAGTATGCCTTTCATTTTCATTTCAAGTCATTTACATTAATGCAATGTTCTTTTAAATTCCTTTATTTTAAGTCTTGTTCTTTAAATTTCTTTATACTTTCTGCACTTTTAATCTTCAACACTTTACATTTCTTGCATTTTACTTTCCTGCATGTTTAATTTATGCACTTTAAATTCTTGCCCTTTATATTCTCTGCATCTTTAATTTTCTGCAAAGTTTTAAAGCTTTTTTCTAAGCTTTCGTTTCTTTCCCTTCACTTCTTGAATCAAGTTTTCACAAGTTTCTTCAAAACCATTTTCAAAACGAGATTACCACATAACTCTGAACCCACATTCGACTGATAAAATATATTTGTTTGTTGGAATTTGTCATAACTAAATTCACTCATAAACAAATTGGCACGCCTGGTGGGACAAGTTCGGAGTAACTCGTAGTGTCACAAACCTCTTCATAAGAAGATGGTTTTATGCGTTTAAGAAGTGGAAAGTTAGTGTATTATTGCCCTTCTCAAGATACGCAAATTATGAGTAAAGCAAATAACCAGGCATCGAATGCACTTTCAGTTGATGTTAGTGCATCACCTCCGATAGCCGTTACTGCATCACCTTTAACAGTTGTTAGTACAGGTCCTGTGGTTGATATAATAGCAACTGATACTCTTAGGAGTAACCCAGTGCTAAAACAAGTGGTGCCTGGAGTGACTCAGTCATCACCAAATCAACTAAGTAATCAAAGTGTAATGAACTCAAATTCAAGGTTGGCACTAAATCTACTTTGACCAATACTGTAGGCCAAGCAACAACCTTACAAGGCCAACAACAAATAAGTTCAGCTTTAGTAAATTTTAATGGCCAAGGAACAGGAATTGCAAGTTTAAGTAATCTAACTCCTTTTTGACAAGAGAGATTGAATTTGGGACCAGTATTCCCAAATATGTCGAGAGATATTCCTCAGAATATAAGTGGGCCAACTACGAATTCTTTGGCCAATTTTCGACAACAAATAGATGAAAGCAACCATGAAATGGTGCACATGTTTACTCAGCAAATGGGTGTTGTGATTACACCAATCATGGAAAATACAAATAATGCTTGCAGCGCGTTGGCTTAACAAATGGCAAGGCTAAATCAAGCCTTGGGAATAGGTGAATTGGTTAATGATAATGCTCAAAGAGCCCATCCTGGGGCAAATGCAGGAATAGTTATACCCCAAGTAAACATAGGATAAGACTGGCAAAATCCTGGTCAACCTGGACAAAATGATCAGCCACGTTTGGAATATGGTAATATCCATGTGCTTCGTCGAGATGATGAGGATCAAATGGTTAGGAATGATGCAATCATAAGATTACTTCGACGAAATCTTAAGGGGCACCAAGTGGTTGAACAAAATGTTAATCAAGTAATGGAACAAGTGCTAAATAGGTTTGGGTTCAATGTTGGATATGCCAACCAACCCTATTTTGTTTCAACATTTCCTGAGTGGGTATAACAGGAAAAATTGCCTAGAGGAATTAAAATTCTTAAACTTTCTAAGTTTGCAGGAAAAAGTGGGGAATCGACCGTCGAACATGTCGCACGATATACTAGATGGGGGAATTGACCACTATTGAAGGCCTTAAAATGAGATTTTTCCCAAGTTCTCCTTACTAAAAATGCATTCTCTTGGTTTTCGACGTTGAGACCAAATTCGATACATTCTTGGACTCAATTAGAAAGAAGTTTCCATGATCAATTCTTCAAGGGAGATTTGAAAGTTAGACTTATAGATCTCTTCAATATTAAGAGAATGTATAATGAAATAATAGATGATTACTTATCTAGGTTTCGATAAATGAGGAGTAGATGTTTTACTCCTATACTTGAAACAGAAATAGTGAAAATTGCTATAGGAGGTTTAGACTATTACATAAGAAAAAAATTAGTGAATCAACATTTAGTTGATCTTGCCCAACTAGGTGAGAAGGTTAGGCAAATAGAGCAACTAAAAGCTGAAAAGGTCCAAAAGCAAAAAAGATTCCTTGAAAGAGAGAAAGTAACATTCATCGGGTTAGACGAATCCGACAATGAGACTGAAGATAGCAATGATGAATTTGAAGTTAACATTGCTGAACTTCAGAATGATCCTCCTTATGTATGTCAGGCATTACAGCCTACAAGAAATAAGGAAAAAATGAATTATGTCAATAGACAAACATATACATTCGATGTAACAAGAACCGACAAAATCTTTGATTTATTGTTAAAAGATAAACAGAATAAACTGTCGGAAGGTGATAAGTTATTAAGACCTGATGAAATAAAAGACCAAAAATATTGTAAGTTTCATAATAATTTCGATCATGTTACTAATGAATGTATTCGTTTCAGAGATCTAATTCAGAAGACACTAATGGATGGGCGTTTGAAGTTTGTTGACAAGCCTAAGGCGGACATGAAAGTTGATACAGATCCGTTTCAGGCTAGAATTTCATACGTCGATCAACAAGTTCCTTTAAATGTTGGAATGATCATCGTAAGGAATTTACAGGATTCGACATTGACATGGAAGATGCAATGGACGTTTATCCCAAGCAAGGGGAATCTCTTGAAAATTTCCTTGAAAGGAATAAAGAAAAAGGCAAGGTAAAGTTGTGTCCAAGATGCAATGCAGTGTATGATAAATTTGCTGCAAAGAAAACTACTGAAGAACAACAGGGCCATTCATAAGGCAAAAAGAAGTTTTTCGACAGAAAAGTTAGAAAACTACAACAACCCTTCAACACTCCAAAACCAGTTTACACTCCAAAGCCAGTTTATACTCCAAGGCCTAAGCTAGTCTATATGCCTAGGCATAATATGAATGGCTGGTTGGTTGAGTCATCAGGTGAATCTATGAGGAGTAATGTATTTCCTAGGGACTATGTCGGACCAGCTAGGACCAGAGTGCCACCTGCCAATGTTACTGTGGACAAATGGGTTAAAAATTCTGCAATGGCAAGTTACACTTATTTTCGACGAAACATAGCTGCCAGGAAAAATAGATTTCAGAAGGATCGACTATTTTGGAATGAAGATTACAGACATGGTAGAATCAACCAAGATGAAGTTCTGATAGGCCAGGATGTAGCAAGGCCATCAAAGTCTTTACCAATGACAAAGAGTCAAAAAAGAAGGCTGCAGAGGTTGAGACAGACACAGAAAAGAAGAAATTCGGCTGAATGTTTGGTCATTAAAGAATAACCCACAGAAATAGGATGTTTGGTAGTTGATAACAATATATTTTATTCATTTTATAATGCTCTCACGAGGCTTCTTAAGGTTCAATTTGACTTAATTAAGTTGATTTTGTCACATTTTATGAAATTAAGCTTAATTGGATCATTGAAGAAATTATTGCTTCAATTATCATTAATTTTGGTGATTGCATTCTTAAGTAAAGTGACCACAATTTGAGTTGCAATTATCTGATTAATGTGATTCTGATCATGTTGAAAAGTCAAGATAATTCTCTAATAACTATTCACTTGATAGCAAAAGCCACATTGATAGCAATATATTTCATTCATTGTATAACCTTTTCACTTGGCTTTTTTAGTAAACTGGCTATAATTTGAGTTACAAATATCCGGTGGATGTGATTTTGGTCTTGTTTGTAAGTTAAGACAAATTTCTACAACTTTCATGAAGGCCTCAAGACCAGGGACATATGTTTGGATAACTCAAATTGGAGTTGAAGCAAGATCTAGCATTTTGAACCTAACAGCTTGACCTCTATGCACTCATTAGGCTATATCTCGGGTTATAGGAGTTCAACAATTCTGAAATTTTGACAGTGGAAGGTTAAGACTCATATCTACAACTTTTATGAAGAACACAAAATTCAATTCGGATTCCTTGAAAGTGATATTGGGCTTGGAATTCAGAATAGAGGTGTTGGAGTTGGGTCTGACCCATGAGCAGTAATTGGGCCATATCTCGGGCTGTGATTGTTAGATTTGGCTAAACTTGGTGTCTTTAGAAAGCTGAGACAATTTCATAGAACTTTCATGAAGACCACTTGATGAAATTCTGATGCATGTCATGAGCTAAGAGCAGAGACATTTTGGAGCCAAGAAAGTCCATAATTTCAGCTCATTCATCATCTATTTTGATTTTACTTCTTATTATCAAACAACTCCATTGTCTTCTTGCACTCTTTGAACTCTATAAAAGGAGGCAAAAACTGATCATTTAAGAGTGTTAGCTTAGCTTAGAGTTTAGTTTATGCTATTGTGTTATTAGTTTTCCTTTGTGTAGTTTTCTATTGTTCTTAATTGAAATTATGTTCATCATCTTCTTCTCTCTTTCTTTCTTCTTGTCTATGAGTAACTAAATCTTCATCTTGCTTGGGTGAAAGAGTGAAGCTCTTGGTAATGAAATAAGGTTAGATTATTCTACTTCTTGTGCTTAAATGATATATTTTTATGTGATTTTTATATGTGTTGTATGTTGTTTCTGATTAATTTAGAAACTCTTCTTGTATAATGAATATCTTGATTCATTGTAGACAAGACGTTGGCACAGTGGATGCTTGAGACCATTTACAAGTATTAGTAGATAATTATTGGAACCATAATATGATGACATGTTTAATCTAAATTGAACTTCGAATGTTAAATCTTCCGATTGGAACCTTCATTATGTATGATTTCAATTGAGTTATAAAAAGAAATAATCTTGTCTTTAATTTATTGCCAAGAGTGGATCTCCTAACCCAAGCAAATCCTTTTCATTTGTGAACAACTTATATCATCTTTAGTATTATGATAAATCTTCTCCGTATCTCAAATAATTTTCTCTTCATCAATTCCCTGTGGATCGACCTCAGACTCCCGAGAATTTACTACTTGAAACAACCTGTACTTGGGTTTGAAACTTTTAATTATCCCATCAGTAGTCGAAGTTAAGCCAACACCAGATGAAAATAAAGATGACAAGAAATTGAGAAGTATTGTCAGAAAAGAACTTGCAGATACAAGGGGGCAATTCCAATTGAGCTGACAATAAGTGAAGATAGATGGCTGGATAGGAATAATAGTCTTCGACCAGAAAAACTTACAGAGATAATGAGAGGAAAACAGGTTCAAGGGCCTATTCCAAACAAAATTGGAAGAAAATGGCCAGTTGAACTTGTAGCAATGGAAAAAGAAGCAAAAAAGAACAATCTGGTAGTTAAAGAAGATAATGATATAGCTAAGGAGAAAGCTGAGAAAATGATAAGGAAAATAGATGAGAATAAAAGCAGTAGTGATGAAGAAGATTGGTCGAAAGAAGAAATCTTGAAAGTTCTAAAAGATCCTGACCAAGATGTCGAATGGAGAAAGAAAATGCTTGACATGATCAAAGGGAAAAGAAATTTGGTGAAGTTTGATTGCCAAATTGTAGATATGGATTCGATGATTGATGAAGTTATTGAAGCCTTAACTGATCCAGATGATCTTTTAGGTTTTGGTGACAATGAACAATTCGACATGGATTTCAATCTGGACAAGGATCTGGATGACATCATAATAGTTATGGATAGTAGTATGCCGTCGGAAGAGTATCTCAAGCTTGGTGGATTCAAAAGTCATAAAGAGTCAGATGAGGAAGAATTCTTGAAGTCAATGAATGTGAATTTGATTTCAGTTTTACCTGCTGAATTCGAAGGGTATCACGAAATTGAATATGTAGGAGAGAATGAAGAAGACCTGGATGACCTCAATGATCATTGGCTTTTCTATCAAGATAATATAGTAACTATATTTGACAATACAACATATTTTGAAAAGCCAACAGAAGAACAGAAGACTCATCTCCGTCCATTGCATATCAAAGCTTTGTTAGAAGGCAAGCCGACAAATAGAGTCTTGATAGACGGAGGGGCGACTATTAATCTGATCCCAAGGGCAATGTTAAAGAAACTTGGGAAGAATGAGTTTGATTTAATGACAACTAACATGATTGTTACTGATTTTAGTGGCAAAACTTTCCCATCAGATGGAGTAGTGATATTAAATGTGCAAGTTGGTTCCATTGGAATGTCGACATTATTTGTTGTAATTCCAACAAAATCCAGTTACAATCTTTTATTGGGGAGAGATTGGATACATGTCGTTGGGGCAATATCATCGATAGTTTAGAAGAAACTTATTCTCTGGAATGCAGATGATCAGGTGGAAATAGTATAGGCAAATGACAACCCTTGCTATTTATAACAGCTTCATGTCGATTTTAAAATCTATGCTCCAAATGTTAAGTCGGTCACAGTAAATAATGGAGTTATCGACAAAGATGCGCTTGAAACATGCTTAATGGATCAGTTTAGCATTCGACTAATGAATAAGGCCGAAATGGGTCGACCAAGCACTAGCCATGAATGTTAATCAGTTGGATTGATTGTCGGCTTATTTGGCCTACAGGGCAGTGTACACCACTGGAGGTATACTATCGAATTGTATAATAGATGATGGTCCTTTGGGTTTTGAGAAAGGACTTAATGAAAGACAAGGTGTAGAGGTGGAAGATCCTTTGGAAGAAATAAACTTGGACACTGAAACAGACAGAAGACCTATATTTGTGAGTTCATTTCTGCCAAAAGAGTTCAAGGAAAGCTTGTCGAATTAATTAGGGAATATAAAGATTATTTTGCATGGGATTACGATGAAATGTCTGGATTGAGTAGAGATCTTGTCGAGCATAAATTGCCATTGAAAGAAGGTTGTAGACTTGTCAAGCAAGCTAATAGAAGATTTACGCTTGAGGTGGTTTTGAAGATAAAGGAAGAGGTCGAAAAATTGCTCAAAGCCAAGTTTATCAGAACAACCAGGTATATCGAATGGCTTTCTAATATTGTTCCTGTAATTAAGAAAAATGGCAAGTTAAGAATATGTGTAGATTTTAGAAATCTAGACACTGCTATACCTAAAGATGAATATCCAGTGCCAATTGCGGATATGCTAGTAGATGCCGCATCTGGACATGAATTGTTAAGTTTTATGGATGGCCATGAAGGTTATAATCAAATTTTTATAGCCGAGGAGGATGTGTCGAAAACTGCCTTCAAATGTCCAGGAGCTATTGGGACATATAAATTGATAGTCATGCCTTTCGGTTTAAAGAATGCAAGGGCCACCTATCAGAGAGCGATGAACACAATCTTCCATGATGTCATTGGAAGATTTATGGAGGTGTACGTTGACGATGTCATTATCAAGTCGGAAACAAAGGAGAGCCACTTGACAAACTTGAGGCAGGATTCGATAGAATGAGAAAACACAACCTCAAGATGAATCCGAAAAAATGTGGTTTTAGAGTGTCGGCTGCCAAATTCTTGGGCTTCTTAATTCATAAGGAAGGTATTAAAGTGGACAAGAATAAAGCCAAGGCAGTTTTGGAAGCCGCGCCACCAACGAACAAGAAAGAACTACAATTTTTCTTGGGGAAGGTGAATTTTCTGAGGAGATTCATATCCAATCTGTTGGGAAGAACCAGAATCTTTGCCTCATTGGTCAAGTTGGAGGCTGAACAAGATTTTGTATGGGAACCTTGCCACCAAGAAGCCTTCGACCAAATTAAACAATATTTGACAAACCCTCCGGTTATGATGCCTCCAGTGCCTCATACACCGTTGAAATTATATATATCAGCATCGAATGATACTATAGGTAGTATGCTGACTTAAGATGAGAATGATGTCGAAAGAGCCGTGTATTATCTTAGTCAAGTTTTGAATGATGTTGAGAGGAGATATAGTACAACAGAGAAACTTTGTTTAACATTGTATTTCTCATGTACTAAACTTAAATATTATATGATGCCTTGTAATGTATTGGTTATTGATAATCACATATTTTATTCATTAAGAAACCCTCATTATTAGTCATTTACACTCTTCATGTACTTAATTGACTGAATTTGATTATGTTTTGTAAGTTTGAACTCGAATCGGACTTAATTGATTTTTCAGCATTATTCGAGTCTTACACTATTTCTGTATTTTGGCCATATCTTGAGTTCTAAATGTCTGATAATTATGAATTTTACCTTGTAGGAAAGATAAAAGAGAGCTCTACAACTTTGATGAAGAGCTCAAGTCAAATTCAGACATCTAGTGGAGCTAATTGGGCATGGAAATCAGAATACGGGATTTGTGACTGGAACCCGAACAGTGTGTAGTAACCAGAACATAATTCGAGTTTGGGTTTATAGAATGGGCTGAAAATTGGTGATCTAAAAGTTAAGACCCATATGTACAACTTTCATGACAAACACAAAACTTGATTCGGGCTCCTTGATGGAGATATTGGGTCTGAAAGTCAAAACAGAGGTGCTGAAACTGGTCCTGAGCAGTCTATAGTAATTGGGTCATATCTTGGGCTGTAGGACGAATTTTTGGGTGCTTCCAGAGCCATTGGAAAGCTTAGACAATTTCCTAGAACTTTCATGAAGACCACTTGGCTCAAAAATGACGAAATCAATGAGTTCAACAATGAATACTTTCGGAGACAAGGAAGCTCACCTACCAAGTTCACCTACCAAGCTCACCTACCAATTCCACCTACTAATCTCATCTACCCATCTACTACTACTCTGAATCCTCTATAAAAGGAAGCATGAGGAGAGCTCTAAACACAACATACACTTGGTGTTAGAAATAGCTTTTCATAGTTCTTGTATATTTTTCCTTCATTGTAATGGAGAGCTAAGTCACTTCTAGTCAATTCGGGACTCTTGAAGAGATTGTGGCTTGATTCTTGAGACCTTGGTTATGTAATGTATTTGATTTATATTTGAATTCCTCTTCTCTTCTTCTTCTGTTCTCTTGATCTTGAATGCATGAATGATGATTCTGTTTATGTTTGATCTGATTTGATCTTGGTTTAAGATTAAGTATCGTGATGAAATTTAGAACTGATTGATCCGAACTAATCACGTAATTGAAGAGGTTAGGTTACTTGATTGGTACCCAAGTTAATTGAATTCGGTGCTTAAATTGATATATATCTACATGAATGGTGCGATTGCAGATTTATGTTTATTACTTGTCAATTGAATTACGACGATTGTCTAGTATGAATTATGGATCTGATCTTGAGAGATCTCGGTTAGATCCAAGTTAACCATTCAAATGTGCTTCAAATGTTTGTTGAAAGGTCTATGATTGAATCCACCCAATCTCGGATAGATTTCTGAATTGACCGTTTTTCTAATTGTTATTTCTCTTTAAATCTTGTCATTGCGATCTTTGAACCATCAAAACCCCTTTTTCTAACTTTCACTTGATTTGATCATATTGCATCTACGATCCTTGAGGAGACGATCCGGTGTTGTTCACTATACTACAAGTTTAGGTAATAACTTCGGTTATAATTTTGATTGAGTTCGGCTCACGTCAAAATTTTGGCGCTGCTGTCGGGATCTCGTAGGTGTAATCTTTTCATTTTGAGTAACCTTACTAATTTTTGTTCTTTCTTACCTATTCTAACGGTTATTTTTCATTTACTAACAGTGTTCATACCATACTAACATTTTTATCCTAGCTTTTGAATTTTTCTCGATTTAGGAAAGACGGAAAAAACAGGTGATTACGGTAACTATTGCAATTTTCGAACTGCAACATGCCCGTAATGAGTGAAACTTGGTCGGTTGAAGGAAAACACTGATAAACAAGACTCACAATAAACTCGTGAGGTCACCCTGGTTTTTCGAAATTCTATCATTTAGACCACTTTTTCAATTTTTTAATATTTTTTATTGCATTTTCTAGTTTCATTTTTATGTAGATTTTGTTACGTGTTGATTCCATAATTTTTAAAAATGTTTAGACATATTAACTAGATTTATTTTTGCATATTTTGAGTGTTGTTTAGTGTATTTTGCTTAGTTGCAGTTTTTGTGTTTTTGTGCTTTAGTTGATGCATGACTAGGTCCAATCCTGATATCTTGCTTGATCTTGATCCTGAGATTGATAGGACCTTGCATAGATTAATTAGAGCTCGTGTGATAAATTCCAGAGTTAATTTTGAACCTAATTTTGGGAGTGAACCTGATAACTTAAGTAATCCTGAAATCATGGCTGATAACATGCATAATAGAACCCTTAAGGAACTTGCTGCTCCTGATGTATCTTACCAATCTTTGTGCATTCAATATCCTGATCTTGATGCAGATTTTGAGTTAAAATCTGGTTTGATACACTTGTTACCAAAGTTTCATGGTCTTGCGGGTGAAGATCCTCATAAGCACTGAAAGAGTTCCATGTTGTGTGTTCAACCATGAAGCCACAAGGCATCTCCGAGGAGCACATCAAGTTAAGGGCATTTCCTTCTCACTTGTCGATGCGACCAAAGATTGGTTGTTTTATCTTTCACCAGGTTCACCGAAGTTGGAATGACATGAAGAGGTTGTTCCCGGAGAGATTCTTCCCCGCCTCGAGAGCTGCGCAATTAGGAAGGATATATGTGGCATCGACGGATGTCCGGTGAGACTTTGCATGAATACCGGGAGAGATTCAAGAAGTTGTGTTCGAGCCGCCATCATCACCAAATTAGTGACCAACTCTTGATTCAATACTTTTATGAGGGTTTGCCAAAATGATAGAAGCATGATCGATTTGCCTCTGAGGAGCCTTAGTAGACAAAACTCCTACCGCCGCAAGAGATCGATAGCAAACATGGCGGCCAATACCCAACGGTTTGGCTCGCGGATCATCACCGCAACCGAGGAGTTAATGAAATTCAAGCATCTCATATGGACCAACAAAGAATGGAACACGGACTAGATGAATTGACTTCTTTGGTAAGACAGATAGCAAGTGGGTCAACAACCACCCATGCAGATGACGCATCGGTGTGTGGAATTTGCTCTAATTCATCTCATCCTACCGATTCATGCCCTACACTTCGGGAAGATGGTCCCGCCTTTCCGGATCAATGTGTTCTTTGCAGTGGTGTTTTTCCTGGTAGACCCCAATATCGGAACAACAAAGAAACAATCTAGATATGATCCATTTTCTAGTACTTATAATCCTGGTTGGCGAGACCATCCCAATTTGAGATATGGGAATCTTAGCCAAGAACAACAACCACCAAGAAGAAAGAACAAATTTCCACCAAAGAAGAACAACAATTTAGATACCAAGTCAGCAGTCCAAGCAACAAATACCAACAAATGCCCCTGCGCATTCGGACAACGACAGAACATTCGCTCGATCTGTCCAATCCACTCCACCGAGCCATCATTGGAAGACCTCGATGAAACAAATGGCCACAAATAACATTCGGTTCCAGCAGAACGTCGGTGCCAACATTCGAATTTACAAACTCAAATTGGGCGGTACCGGCAACCACCGTGAGCGAGCTAAAGAGTCAAGGTTCTAGCCAATTGCCATCACAAACAGATCAACAATCCAAGAGGCAACGTAAGTGCAATTACCTTGAGAAGTGGCAAAGAAGTTGATGTTCCAACCTTACAAAGAATCGAAATTGACCAAAAACGGCAGAAATGGATAATTCATCCAGTAAATCTGTACACCTTGAAGAAATTGCAGAGAATTCAGATGTTACCATTCCATTACCTTTTCCAAATAGGATCACACAATCCAAGAGAACAATGCAAGCGAAATGGAAAAAGAAGTCATGGAGACATTCGGGAAAGTGGAAATCAATATTCCCTCCTAGATGCAATCAAGCAAATTCCAAAGTATGCTAAATTTCTCAAGGAGTTGTGCACTCATAAGAGAAGGTTGAAAGGGGATGAGAAGATCAGCATGGGAAGAAATGTTTCTGCAATGATTCTACCAAGCATGCCACAGAAATGCAAAGATCCTGGAACTTTCACAATTTCTTGCACAATTGGCAACTCTAGATTTGAGCATGCAATGCTAGATTTGGGTGCCTCGATCAATGTCATGCCCATGTCAGTGTATAAGTGTTTAAACATCGGCACTTTGCAACCCACTGGTATCGTGATTCAGTTGGCAAATAGAGCCACTGCTCATCCTATGCAGTGTCTTTGGAAGATGTGTTAGTTCGGGTGAATGAGTTGATTTTTCCAAAGCATTTCTACATTCTCGACATGGAAGATGAGTCTCCAACAAACCATGCTCCATTGATTCTAGGCGCACCATTCCTCAAGACCGCCAAGACCAAGATAGACGTGCATGCCGGCACCCTTTCTATGGAGTTTGGCGACGATTTGGTACAATTTAACATTTTTGATGCCATGAGACACCCCTACAGAGGAGCATTCTGTTTTCCATGTTGATATGATTGAGAAGTTTGGTTGATGATGTCTATACTTGATTTATATCTTTGAATTCCACGATATTGTTGACTATCTTGGTTCTGTTTCTTGTGATACATGTGCCACTTGTGATGTTGAACCATGTCTTTGCATGTCTTGAGATTTATTCATTATGAGTAATGATACAAATCTTGATGAAGCAACAATTGAGAATGAGAGTCGAAGACCATGCTTGAAATTAATGTTCTTGAGTTAGTCGTTTCAGATCACTTGTTACCTTCCATTGTACAACCTCCATCCTTGGAGTTGAAGACTTTACCGAGACCATCTTAAATATGCATATTTGGGAGATGGTGAGACACTTCCTAGGTGATCATTGCTAAAAACTTACAACCCGATCAAGAAGAAAAATTACTGAGATTTTGAGGTAGAATAGGCAAGCCATCGGATGGACTCTTGCGGATATTCCTGGTATTAGTCCCTCCACACGCATGCATAAGATTTTATTGGAAGAAGGGATCAAACCAGTTAGACAGCCCCAAAGGAGACTAAATCCCCGATTCTAGATGTGGTGAAGAAGGAAGTTACAAAGCTACTTCAAGTGGCATTATTTATCCCATATCCGACGGTCCAATGGGTGAGCCCAGGTGCAAGTGGTTCCCAAGAAATGCGGGGTCACGGTGGTTGCGAATCGAACAATGAGCTTGTGCCCACACGAGTTCAAAACAGTTAGCGAGTTTGCATTGATTATAGGCGGCTCAACCAGGCTACCGTAAAGGATCATTTCCCGCTTTGCCCTTCATTGATCGGATGTTGGAGCGGTTAGGCAAGTCACATTATTGTTTCCTGGATGGATATTCGGGCTATTTTCGATTCATATAGCCCCGGAAGACCAAGAGAAGACTACTTTCACTTGTCCATTTGGCACATTTGCATACGGGGAGGATGCCCTTTGGTCTATGCAATGCTCCGTGGCACCTTTCGAGGTGTATGGTAAGTATCTTTTCTGATTTTTTAGAAAATTGCATGGACGTATTCATGGATGATTTTACTTGTCTATGGATCTTCCTTTGATGCATGTTTAGATAGTCCGCTCGGGTCTTGCATAGATGCATTAAGACTAACCTCGTTCTAAATTTTGAGAAATGTCATTTCATGGTAGAACAAGGTATAGTCTTAGGGCATGTGATATCTCGTGAGGGTATTGAGGTAGATCCTGCAAAAATAGATGTTATTTCATGCCTATCTTACCCCACATGCGTGCGGGAGATTCGTTCTTTCCTTGGTCATGCGAGGTTTCTATCGGCGGTTCATAAAGGATTTCAAAGAAAATTGCACTTCCGCTATCCAACTTACTGCAAAAAGATGTGGAGTTTCACTTTGACAAGAAGTGCCGGATGCCTTCAATCAATTGAAGCGAGGCATTGACCAAGACACCTATCATCCAACCGCCGGATTGGACACTTCCATTTGAACCGATGTGTGATGCCTCTAATTATGCATTGGGAGCTGTTCTTGCACAAAGGGTCGGTAAAGTATCTCATGTCATTTCCTATGCTTCGAGAACTTTAGATCCTGCACAAATCAACTACACCACAACTGAAAAGGAACTTTTAGCAATTATTTTTGCTTTAGATAAATTTCGATCATATTTGCTTGGTTCCAGAGTGGTTGTGTTTTCAGATCATGCAACATTGAAGTTTCTCTGAAGAAGCCCAATGCCAAGCCGGTTGATTAGGTGGATGTTGCTCCTCCAGGAGTTTGATATTGAGATCCGTGACAAGAGTGGAACGGAGAATTTGGTGGCTGATCACTTGAGTCGAATTGAAAGGGAGGCAGATGTTTTTCCCATCCATGATGTTTTCCCTGATGAAAGCGAGCTTTTCAAGCTGCAAGGCAACATCCCTTGGTTTGCTTGATTTGATTAATTTCTTGGTTGCTAACGCAATACACCGCACATTTCACTAAGGCTAAGATTGATAAATTGAAAAGTGAGTCAAAGTATTATGTGTGGGATGATCCTTACTTATGGAGATTTTGCGGTGACCAAGTAATTAGGAGGTGTGTGCGATGATGAATTCCATTCCATTCTTAGCTTTTGTCATAAACTTGCATGTGGCGGCCACTTCGGTCCTCAACGGATTGCTAGGAAAGTTTTAGACTCGGATTATATTGGCTCACTCTATTTCATGATGCATATATGTTTTGCAAATCTTGTGATCAATGCCGAGAGAACAGGGAATACTTCTCGTAGGAATGAAATGCCCCGAAACCCTTATTATTCTGTGAGATTTTTGATGTTTGGGGTATTGACTTTATGGGTCCTTTTCTGTATCATTTGGTTTTGTTTACATTCGCTTCTTTGTGGATTATGTATCTAAATGGGTGGAGGCTAAGGCCACTCGGTGATGATTCTAAAGTTGTTGTGGATTTTATTAGATCACGATTTTACGTAGGTTTGGAGTCCCGAGATCCATCATTAGTGATCAAGGTTCATATTTTTGCAATCGAAGCATGGAGGCTTTGATGAAGAAGTATGGAGTCCAACACAAGGTTTCTACACCTTACCACCCCCAAACCAATGGGCAAGCCGAGGTCTCCAACGGAGAAATTAAGCGGATACTCCGTAAGACAGTTCAACTTAACGAAAAGGACCGAGCAAGAGGCTTGAGGATGCTTTATGGGCTTACTGGACTGTTTATAAGACACCAATCGGGATGTCTCCGTATCGGATTATTTTTGGAAAAGCACTGCCACCTACCGGTGGAAATTGAGCATCGAGCATTACAGGCGGTGAAAAGGTGCAACTTGGACCTAGATCAAGCGGGTTTGGAGAGGAAGGCTGCCGCAAAGCAATTGGAGGAGATCCGCTTGGAGGCTTATGAAAGTTCCAAACTTTATAAGGAGAAGACCAAAGCCTTCCATGATAAGTTAATTCGAGGAAAACATTTGAGATTGGTCAAAAGTTCTCCTCTATAACTCCCGCTCCGACTCATGCCCGGCAAATTAAGGTCTAGATGGGATGGACCATTTATTGTTACTAATGTTTTTCCTTCCGGTGTCTTTGTTCGGATTAAAAGTGAGGTCACCGCCAAAGCTTTCATCGTAAATGGACACCGCCTCAAACAAGATATCATGAACTTCCAGAGAATGCAGAAGTGGAGGTGATGAACCTTCTCCATCCGCATTATGAATAAAAAAAAATGAAAAAAAAAAATGAAAAAAATATGTATACTTCTTAGGGTTGGCTTTGGTAACACAAACCGTGAATGGGGAAATGCATGCATCTGATCCAGGCCTTAATTAATTGAAAACAAAGAAGGTAGATTGTATCCCACATGTGAGGCAAATTAGGTCGTATTATGGTCACTTGTCCCTTCGGGAGCCCTATGTTGCGCTTTGGTCTTGAATGAGTCGAATACTTGGTCAACAATGCTTTGGCACAAAGCCGAAAGAGCGTAACTACCTCCATCCCAATCTTAAGTAAGTATACACTTATCTTTCATCAAGTTTTTCTAACAATTTCAAAAAAAAAAAAATAAAAAAGGAACGTGATGTCTCTTTGCACTCATGACGCGCGATATAAAGATACGCCATGGAAACCGTACATACAGGGTATGTCATCATTTTCTATTATCTTTGTATCATTTTGTTGTATTTTGATTTTTGTACGTGACGATCCTTTGAGCAGGGTCCTTCGGGGTTTCTAGACTTCTTTACCTTGATGGTTTTCTTGAAGTCAAAAAAAAAAAAAAAAAAAAGATTTTGTGTCTCTTAATTTCAACCTTTTCGACAACCTCCAACCTACCCTCATAGGTGCAATTATTCCCTTTCCATTCTTTTTCCTATTTAAACACTCCATTTTCTCCATTTTCCTTCAAACTCGAAACACTCAAAGGGAGGAAGAGTATAGAATGGGGCCTTCTATTCGTAACCTCAAAAATGTCTGTGTTTTTGTGGGTCGAGTTATGGGAAGGGATTAGAGTTGTATAAACGCAGCTAGCACTCTTGGTCGATCACTTGCTGCGAGAAATATTCATCTTGTATATGGGGAGGTTGTCGTGGGTTAATGGGGGTTTGTATCACTTCTTTGCCTTTGTAAGAGACAGTCGGTTCTAGGTATCATTCCCGAAACTTTAGCTCAACGAGAACATCACCGGAAAGACAATTGGGGAGGAACTTAAGGTATCATCAATGCATGAACGCATGAAGATAATGCTTGAAAACTCGATGCATTCATTGCCTTACCAGGTGGTTTTGGTACTTTGGAAGAAATTTTTCAAATTGTCTCTTGGGCGAACCGAACATCCACCATAAACCCATTGGTTTGTTGAATGTTAATAATTTCTTTCATCTTCATTTTTTTTTCTTGACAAAGCTGTGGAACAGTAAATTTATCACTCCTTCTAAGAAAGACAACTTCTTATCTCTGCCTCCACTATTGATGAGCTCATTGATAAATTAGAAGCTTTTGAGTATGTACGATCGTATTAGCTCGAGATAGATTGGTCAATAGGAAGCGGCGAAGGAAGTAACAAGAAACAAGAGCCCGATCTGAAACTTTCTCTTTAAAGGGTTTGATTTAAAAAAAAAAAATTGTTGTTGTTTTGTTTAGTCTGATATGATTGTCATGGACTTATTAAACCAATTAGTGATGGCGAGTAAAGAGTCATTTTACTCTTGAGACGCATCTTAATTGGTGGCGGAGTAGGAGTTTTTAGGTAGTAATTAATTAGTATTGACTTGTGGAAGTACTAACGTTTTCTTGTTTGATTTCTTTTCGGTCGATGCGCAAGACCGACAAATGTGTTTCTTTTACTCGCTGGCGTTGATTCACTTCTTATCGGGTTGTGTTGCTCTTTTCTATCTCTTTCTTTCACATTGAGGACAATGTTACATTAAGTGTGGGGAGAGATTTTAGCATGTTTCTGTTTCTTTTCGTTTGTTAAAAAAAAATTTAAAAAAAAAATTCAAAAAAATAAAAATAAAAAAAATAATAAAAAAGGGGTTCATTGCATGATTGAATAATTTTTCTCCTTCTTGAACTGATATGCTTGGTGATGGATGATTGAATTGATGAATTGAGTTTGATGAATGCATACCTTGAGAGATTTTGAGCCTAATGGATGGATTCAACATTTATGTCATTCTCTTCTTTCTTGTGTGATTTTCACTCATGTTAATGACCACTCTAGAACTTGCTTTGATTCTTTTTGAGACTACATTTCACTTGCATGCATGAACATGATTGAGGCCCTCTTTCTTAGCTAGTTTAACCAAATAGCCAACCTTGTTTTCAATATGATATCAAGCACTTTCTTTTGACCTCTCGAAAATTCTCTAATTCCTGCCAACCTTGTATATTTTCCTTTGCTTAACCCTTTGAGCTTATTTGACCATTCCTTGTTTCTAGCTCATTATGTGCCTTAAATGAAAAATCGTGTTCTTACTGTACCTCCTTAGGAAATAAAAGAACATTAGCCTGGTTAATGGATGAGTTTTTGAACAAGTGTGGGGGTGTGTGTACAAAATGGTTGTTGAAAAAAAAAAAAAAAAGAAAAGAAAGAGCGCCTAAAAAAAAAAAAAAAAAGAAAATGTATGTATATAGTTATGTTCATATATATAAAAAAAAAAAAAGAGAGAAAAGGATTGGGAAATGAATATGTAAAGGGATATACATTAGAGTTGAGATGAACTTTTATGCTCGTTATTTGAACTCATTTCTCATTTGCTTTTATTCTCTTTGGTATTTATCTTCTCATATCCATTTTATCCTCTTCATTACCTTGACCTCACTACAACCTTGAATAAAGTCCTCATGATTTGTGTGTGCATGTGTTTTGAGTAGTGGAGAAGTAGAAGATAAGCAAGCTTATGGTAGTACAATTTTCATGGGTTGAATTGAGTGAAATACCTACCTTTTAAACACTTGAGAGATTGAGAGGGAATCTTGTGAAGATCCATCATTCTTAATTCATTCTTTTCAACGGAAGTTTCCTTGCTTGTTGGTTTGAGATGTGAAGAAATGTTACCTCATTTATGCTTTGATCCCTTGAATTTCTTGTTGCTCTTCTTGCTTCATTGAGTCCTTTAGAGTTTTTAATTTTTAAGTTTGTGTCGTTTGTCTTTGTCTTCTAACTTTAGTTTTATATGTTTTGCCCAGGAGTGCAAAAAGCTAAGTGTGGGGGAATTTGATAATCACATATTTTATTCATTAAGAAACCCTCATTATTAGTCATTTACACTCTTCATGTACTTAATTGATCGAATTTGATTATGTTTTGTAAGTTTGAACTCGAATCGGACTTAATTGATTTTTCAGCATTATTCGAGTCTTACACTGTTTCTGTATTTTGGTCATATCTTGAGTTCTAAATGTCTGATAATTATGAATTTTACCTTGTAGGAAAGATAAAAGAGAGCTCTACAACTTTGATGAAGAGCTCGAAGTCAAATTCAGACATCTAGTGGAGCTAATTGGGCATGGAAATCAGAATACGGGATTTGTGACTGGAACCCGAACAGTGTGTAGTAACCAGAACATAATTTGAGTTTGGGTTTATAGAATGGGCTGAAAATTGGTGATCTAAAAGTTAAGACCCATATGTACAACTTTCATGACAAACACAAAACTTGATTTGGGCTCCTTGATGGAGATATTGGGTCTGAAAGTCAAAACAGAGGTGCTGAAACTGGTCCTGAGCAGTCTGTAGTAATTGGGTTATATCTTGGGCTGTAGGACGAATTTTTGGGTGCTTCTAGAGCCATTGGAAAGCTTAGACAATTTCCTAGAACTTTCATGAAGACCACTTGGCTCAAAAATGACGAAATCAATGAGTTCAGCAATGAATACTTTCGGAGACAAGGAAGCTCACCTACCAAGTTCACCTACCAAGCTCACCTACCAAGCTCACCTACTAATTCCACCTACTAATCTCATCTACCCATCTACTCTACTCTGAATCCTCTATAAAAGGAAGCATGAGGAGAGCTCTAAACACAACATACACTTGGTGTTAGAAATAGCTTTTCATAGTTCTTGTATATTTTTCCTTCATTGTAATGGAGAGCTAAGTCACTTCTAGTCAATTCGGGACTCTTGAAGAGATTGTGGCTTGGATTCTTGAGACCTTGGTTATGTAATGTATTTGATTTATATTTGAATTCCTCTTCTCTTCTTCTTCTGTTCTCTTGATCTTGAATGCATGAATGGTGATTGTTTATGTTTGATCTGATTTGATCTTGGTTTAAGATTAAGTATCGTGATGAAATTTAGAACTGATTGATCTGAACTAATCACGTAATTGAAGAGGTTAGGTTCTTGATTGGTACCTGGTTAATTGAATTCGGTGCTTAAATTGATATATATCTACATGAATGGTGCGATTGCAGATTTATGTTTATTACTTGTCAATTGAATTCGGACGATTGTCTAGTATGAATTACGGATCGATCTTTGAGATCTCGGTTAGATCCAAGTTAACCATTCAAATGTGCTTCAAATGTTTGTTGAAAGGTCTATGATTGAATCCACCCAATCTCGGATAGATTTCTGAATTGATTTGTTTTTCTAATTGTTATTTCTCTTTAAATCTTGTCATGCGATCTTTGAACCATCAAAACCCCTTTTTCTAACTTTCACTTGATTTGATCATATTGCATCTACGATCCTTGAGGAGACGATCCGGTGTTGTTCACTATACTACAAGTTTAGGTAATAACTTCGGTTATAATTTTGATTGAGTTCGGCGCTCGTCAGTTATATCGAAAACTGATGTAATAAAGTATATGTTATCAAATCCAATATTAAATGGATGTATTGGTAAATGGACTGTTACTTTGTCAGAATTTTCTTTACAATATGTTCCAATGAAAGCTGTCAAAGGTCAAGCAATTGCTGATTTCTTGGCTGACCATCCATGTTTGGATGTTGATAATATAAATTTCGTCGGGTTTAAACCTTGGTGCTTATATTTTGATGGCTCAAAGCATCCAAATGGAGTTGGAATAGAAACTCTAATTGTTTCTCCTCAAAGTATTCCAACTAAATTCATGTTTGAACTTAAATATACATGCTCAAACAATGAGGCTGAGTATGAAGCCTTAATTGTCGGGTTAGAAATATTAATATAAATGAAAGCATGTAATGTGCATATTTTTGGAGATTCACAGTTAGTCATTAAGCAACTCACCCAAGAATATAAATGCGTCAGTTATAATCTGACAAAATATTATATTGTGGTGAGTAAGTTAATGAAGAAATTCGACGAAGTAATTGTCGAACATATCCTAGGAAGTTGAATGGGGAGGCTAATGACTTAGCACAGATTGTCTCTGGGTATAGAATTTCGTCCAAAGTCTTGACAAATCTATTGGAGATTAGAGAACTTTTATATCCATTAGAGGAAAGAGATGTACTGCAAAATGATATGTCGACAATTAATGACTGGAGACATACAATATTAAGCTATTTGGAAAATTCAAGTCAAAACGTGGACAGGAAGCTCAAATACAAAGCGTCGAAATTTATAGTATTATGAGGGACTTTGTACAGAAAATTTATCGATGGAAATTTAGAGGTTTGCCTAAGTGAAGCAGAGGCTTATATTGCCTTGGCAGAAGTCCACGAAAGAATTTGTGGAGCTCATCAAGCAGGTAATAAAATGAAATGGGTCCTTCGACGTCAAAGATATTATTAGCCTACACTGGTTAGGGATTGTATAATGTTTGCTAAGTCTTGTGAAGAGTGTAAAAAACATGGCTATATACAAAATGTTCCTGCTAGTGAATTACATTTTATTGTTAAACCTTGGCCATTCAGGGGATGTGCTTTGGATTTAATTGGTCAAATTCATCCTTCATCGTCAAAGGGACATAAATATATTTTAGTAGGAGTCGATTACTTTACTAAATGGGTTGAGGTTGTGGCTTTAAAGGATGTAACCCAACAGGATGTGATTGACTTTATCGAAGATAATATAGTTTGTCGGTTTAGAATACCACAAACTTTGACAACCGACCAAGGGTCAGTATTCATTAGAAGGAAAGTTATCGAATATGTCAATTCAAGAAAGATTAAAATGCTTACATCGACTCTATATTATACTCAAGCAAATGGCCAAGTAGAGGCCATGAATAAAATAATCATAAGTTTGATAAAAATGCATATTAGTTGACAACCTAGAAATTGACATAATACCCTTAATCAAATTTTATGGGCTTATAGAAATTCACCAAGAGAATCAACGGCACTTCGCCATATAAATTAGTTTATGGTCATGATGCAGTGTTACCAGTCGAGATTAATCTTCAATCAGTTCGTAATAAAAAACAAGATGAGTTACCAGTTGAACATTACTGGAACCTGATGTTTGATGAATTAAACGAATTAAGTGATGAGAGATTAATTACTTTGGAAAACTTGATTCGACAAAAGGAAAGAATTGCTAAATTTTACGATAATCGAGTTAAGTACAAATCTTTTTAGGTTGATGACTTGGTTTGGAAAGTAATCTTGCCCATGGATAAGAGTTGTCGAGAATATGAAAAATAGTCTTCAAAATGGGAAAGACCATTTAAAATTACTCAAGTATTTTCTGGGAATGTTTATGCACTTGTCGAAGTTGATTCAGATTTTAGAGTTAAGTCTATTAATGACAAATACTTAAAGCCATATAAGCCGACAATGTATGAAGTAAAAATTGATAATGATTAAAAATTAAATTTCATTCATATATTTGACAATTACAAGTTACATTACAATTTGTTAAAGTTATCAGAGAATATTACAGAGAAAAATAAACATATACTAAATAAACTAGAAGTTTCTCCTCAGCTGAAGCATGTGTCGTCTGAGCTCGTAGGACCTAAAGAAAAGTAAGAAGTAGAAGGCCTTTAACTTGTCCTAGACGAGATGATGGTTGGCCGTCTACTCCCTGATGAGTCATCCATATCATAACAACCGTGTTTTAGAAACACCGGGTTGTTACGATGATTACTGAAACTCATCAAGAAGATTATGATTCTTACTGAAGCTCAAGATAAGTATCACCATTAATACATAGTCCTTCTTCCATTTTTCCCATTGAGAGAAGAGGAAATTATCTGAAGACATGGTGAAATTAGCTGGAAATGAGAAGGAAAGGGTCAGATTATACTCTTTGAATCTTGGTGTCTTTGAAGAACACTATTTATAGGGGAGTTTGCAGATAAAGACGTTATACAATATTTTGTAACTTGCATTTTAATTAATTAAGTTAATTATGATGCACAGTTACGAGATATATTGAAAAGAAACAGATTAAGAGCATTTAAGCATATGGAATTATAGAGCAATAAAAAAAAAGGGTATTAGAAATTGATCAAAATGAATGTTTATTAGATATGGCTTTGAAGGCCAGATAAATCATGTCGGATTATTAAACCGACACTAAAAGAAAAAACTAATACATCTAAATTCTCTGTAAAACTTCCCAAGAATCTTCCAAAACTCATTTGCTAGCACAAGCTTTTTGATATTCTGCTTCAAGAGAGTTTATATCTGCCAGCACAGCTTTGGTTTCGACAGCCAATTGTTTCGAATGGTTGATAATGCTTTGTTGTTTAGCACTCCCCTGTTGCAATGCCATACTGAGCTTTTGCTTTCGACGACGAGCTTTTTCAAGTTTTTCCCCAAGTCTTCAATTTCTTTGTCTAGTTCTGCCTCCTTATTTTTTCCTTTATCAAGATGGCCTTTTAATTTGGCTTTCTCGTTCTTTGTGTCGGTCTGCTGCTTTAGGATCTTGAATTTTTCTTGGACTTTTTTATCATAAGCAGGAATGATCTGACGAAAGGTAGGCAAATTTAAGGACAAGTTTTGGAGAAAATCTTTGACAGTCGAAGGAAGAGTTCGACTGGTTATTGGAAGTTGTTGAGAAATGGGCTCCAACTCAGTTACAATGGCTAGCATTCTATCCTGAAGTGGTTGGTCAGAACTTAGCTGCTCAAAAGAGTAGGTGAAGGCGTTCTTCAACTCGGCCAAAAGTCCAGTGACATAAGAGTTACTGGAATCTTGTCTAGGCTGTATAGAAGAGCGAGCTGACCTTGGAGAACTTCTACAACTATCCGACAACATGGATATCAATTCATCCAAATCCACTTCCATGTTCTCAGTATTTTCTGGTTCTGCGACAGTCGAATTGATTTGAGATGGTGGGGGTAGATTGAAGGGTGCAATTTCAGCCAAGAAAGCATCCATGTCGAATCTTCTGAAAAGATTTCGACGAGATTGTCTTCATTTATTTAGGAGGAACTAGCACCCAGGGCAGTTTGAACTTCTGTCGAAAGAGGCAAGGAGATAGCAAGCATTACAGGAGCCGAAGAAATTTGATCCTTTGGAAAAATATTTTCATTGCCTTGCCTAGCAGGACTGTCGAATATAATATGATTTGTCAATTATTGTAGAAAACGAAGGCAATGTTAGAGTAAATAAAATCAAAAGGATTTTTCAGATGAAAAAATTTGGAATATTTTACCTCAGTAGACTATCGAATTTAGGGGTGTCAAAACGGCCCGGCCCGACCCATTTGAGCCAGCCTATTCGGGATCGGGCCATTTTCGGGCCGGTCCATTCGGTCCATGTAAGTTTCGGGCTAACATTTTACTAGCTCAGTCCAGCCCATTTAGCCTTATATAGTGTTAAAAGAGTGGGCTGGCTCGGCCCATTCGGGCTCAACCCATTCGGGTCATGTAATGTTCGGGCTGACATTTTGCTAGCCCAGCCCGTCCATTTCGTCGGGCTATTCGGGTCAGTCCATTGAGCTTGACCCATTTTGATACCCCTAGTCGAATTTGATCCTCAGTGCCTAATTTGACGTGTGTCTTGAAGGATTTTCAGCAGTTTGTTTAGCCTCTGGATCCTGAAATAGAGGAAAGATCAAATTATTGAATGAAGTCCAAATTTTCAATCCTTAAAGAAGAAATTATGTCGATTAGCATTTATCTTGAAGGGGATGGAGGTGGTTTCTGCTTCAAGTTTAGTAGTAGGTTTCAAACTAGAACTTGAGGATTGAGTCTTCTACTTTTTCTTTGCAAAGGTAAAATGAAGTAAGAATTTACCAATATATATATATATATATATATATATATATATATATATATATATATATATATATATATATAGCAACATGTAAATTATACCTTTAGAGGATTTTCAGAAGATGGACTTGGAGACTCGATAATTTCGACAGAAGAAGTGGGAGTTGAGTCACCAACCTATATTTGACGAAAGATTTAGTTTTGATAAGTTGAGACTAAGTTCTGAAATTTGAATGAAAAAATATACCTTGGAAGTTTTTGTCTTTGAAGGCTTGGCAACAGCCTTATGCCTAGCAGGATTTTTCGTTGATGTTGTTCTAGTTGTCTTAGCTTTTGGGCCTTTGGGGATAGGAGGATTTTGAGCTTTTTTGCCTTTTCTCTTTTTTAAGGCAGATGTTTCTACTTCTTCTTCCTCTTCTTCTGGTTGTTTGTACTCCAAGGGTCTTTTCAGTGGGGTTGCTATGAAAAAGAAATAATAATTAGTCGATGAAATAAGAATTCGACATCAGAAAATGAAAAGAAGTACCTTCGAGAAATTTAGTGATGACTCGGGTATCTTTGGCAAATTGTTCATGCGACGAAGCAAACCGACGGGCAAAAGTAACTTCTGGAGTTCTTGTAAGAAAGATGTTACCGCAGAAAAGATCCTATCAGAAATAAGGAAGTTACCAGCCCTGGTAGGTTTACCTAGGAATTCGTTGGCCAAACCAAAACGAGCACAAGGAAGAGACACTGGTTTTGGAAAGGGAACTTGAAAAGGTTCAAGCCGTGCCAAAGGGTTTTTTACGAAAACCACAATAAAGTTAATAGAGCATTTTTCCTTGTGCATTTGTTTTTGTCTAGTCACGACTTCTTCACAGTGTCGAACAATTGTGCCAGGATACCTAAAATCCCACTTGATCTTGTAGTATTTCTCGAAAGCTTTAATGTCTTGAGTATGTTTACCTTTGGTTTTTGTCGAAGGCTCTTGATCCTGTATAGGAACGAGTTTTTCAGTTATACGTCTTCGATAAACATTAATATCGATATGGTAAGGACTATAGTATTTGGTCCACCATTCGACAAAATCAGGGGTAACCCCTCTATAAGGTGTGAAAGAGGAAATCAAAAAATGCTGTTTGTATCTCTCGTTCTTCGTAGCTACCCGTACAAGGTTTGCCATGTCTTGTAAGTGACCACTAATAAGGTGCTCTTTGGCTTTTTGAGAAAATGAATCCTAGTTGTCGAGCCATTGAATTTGGCAGATGCAATTCTAAAGAGTTGTCTGTTGAACCTGGGAGGCCAGCAACTAACACTTGTCGACAAAGAAAATTTGACCAAATGGAAATATTGTCGGTTTGAATGGAAGGATTGTCAGAAATTAGTGGTCAAGTAAACCACTCTGGACCGAAAGAACGATCAGCGAAAGGTGCAAAATAATTTTCCTCCGTATTGAAAGAAATGGAAAAAAAATGCTAAAGAAATGCATGAAATTCTCTGGGTGTTGTTTGTGGATTTTTTCGTGCTTAACATGACAAAGTCTAATGCCATAGGTAGTAGAAGAAACTGTCGAAGGAGAAGTATCGACCAGATAATCTCCAAGGATAGCATTAAGCCAGAGCTGAAGTAACCATGTAGGGCCACCAGCGTTGGTTTTCTTTGTTTGGGATCTGATGCTTTGAACAATCTCACCAATACTAAGGTATAGATTGGCAAGAAGGAATTGGCCAAGAGCCAAACTTTGACTTTCATGAATAAGATTGGCAAGCTGAAGGTATGATTTCAACACTTGAACAGATTTAGTACACAGAGCATAGGCCGACAACCAAAGAAGGAGAAAAATCATGTGTTCTTCGTCGGACATAGCACCTTTTGCTGTGAAATAGAAATTAACAAAGTTTGAAAAGGAAGTTGGGGCTTTTGAGTAAATATCTATGGTATTCAAGGGTTGGAGGAGAGGAGTAATGACCTTCCCATCTGGTCGAAAACCAGTTATGGCAGCCACGTCAAAAAACGTGGGTCCCATCATGCCATACGAAAAATGAAAAGAATTAGTAGTTTTGTTCCAGAAGAAAAATGATGCACCCAACATACAAGAATCCATTTTTATGGGATAACGTGAAAGCTGAATGCAATAAAAAATACTCATGTTTCTCCATAAAGCTTCCTTAGATGCTTAAACTCTATCAAGCCAATCAAGATACCCATTGATTAGGCCAAGAGGAGTTCTGAAGAGCCTCTCAAACTTGTTAAAATAACTAATGGGAATAGAAGGAAGTGAAGCCAAGATAGCTTCTTCTTTGGAATTTTTACAAGGAAAAAAGCTTTGAATTTCTTTGGTTATGAATTCTTTGGGCAAAACTGGGCCCAAGAAAGCAGCTGGAGGATCTAAAGAAAGTGAAAGGTCATTGATAGGAAGAATTATCTTGGAAAGATTCCATACTTTAGATTTCTCTAGAACTTGGTCTTGAACAACGGCGTGGCTACCCAAATCTACTGATGGTTCATTAAAAGACTGAGAGTGAGAGGCCATTGTTGAGAAAGAAGTTTTACAGAAAAGACGCGCGAGAATAAGGTTGAAGATGATGAACAGTAGAGAATGGAGTAAAGTGGCGTGATTTTGTGGAATTTAAAGAAGTGATGAACAGTAAAAGAGGGAAAGAGACGCGTGATATTCGTAAAAAAAATTCAAAAAAGATGTTTTCATAAGGGTAAATATGATCCCTATTTAATAGGAAAAAATGACTATTTAATGTTTTGAAATGATAAGTTACAGTTGTGGTTTTCAAGAAATCCACGGAAGATTTTACTGGATTTTTGAAAATCAAAATGCTTTCAAAAAAGATTTTTGATAAGATCTTGACGTCGGATTGGAACTAGAAGATAAAACTAAAATTTATCTTTCTTCCAGCATTATCGAAAGAAAAATTTTGGGGGCATTTGTTGGGGGTAAAATTACAAGTTCTAATTTGACAAAGATAATTTTGATGGCAGATGATATCATTTGAGACAATCGACGAATAAGGGTTTCAACAGCTGGATGATAACAATGAGATATTCGATGAAGAGATTCTTCGATAGCTTGATGATGACATTGAAGAAATTTTCCAAGTGTTGAACCGACATGTTGAAGGTGAGAATACCAGTCTTGAATTCGACAGCTAAATGATGCTCCAAGTAGTGGCCAACTCTTAAATGGTCAAGAGTTGGTTACTGTTGAAAGTTGAGTAAGATGTTAATGAAAACATGACAAAACTGCCATGAACATGGTCAATTTTTAGGAGTCAGTTATTTTTCATAATTTACCTATAAATACTAGTATTCACGATGTACAAAGGGTTAGTTACTGGATATACAATCCTAACATCTCACTCGAGCAGATTAACAGATTTGACTCTAAGTATGCCTTCCATTTTCATTTCAAGTCATTTACATTAATGCAATGTTCTTTTAAATTCCTTTATTTTAAGTCTTGTTCTTTAAATTTCTTTACACTTTTTACATTTTTAATCTTCAGCACTTTACATTTCTTGCACTTTACTTTCCTGCACGTTTAATTTATGCACTTTAAATTCTTGTCCTTTATATTCTCTGTATCTTTAATTTTCTGCAAAGTTTTAAAGCTTTTTTCTAAGCTTCCGTTTCTTTCCCTTCACTTCTTGAATCAAATTTTCATAAGTTTCTTCAAAACCATTTTCAAAACGAGATTACCACATAACTCTGAACCCACATTCAACTGATAAAATATATTTGTTTGTTGGAATTTGTCCTAACTAAATTCACTCATAAACAACAGGATACTAATCTTAAATACATGCATTCAATACTGATCTCATTACGATTCCTATCACGCTATATATATACCAGGTTAAGTCAACCTAATCAGGTATCTGCTAGCTAATTACATAAACCCTACTTGCGTACTGCCTAACTTGAGCGTTGGAATCTCTTTGCAGGTACCCATCTCCCTGTTCAATACGCTTAGCAACAGCTGTGCAAGGATGAGTCCATCATATAAGTGCCTATCTCAGGTACCCTCTGAATTCACTTCAGAACATTGGAGCTATCTATGGAAAATGATAAACTTCTATTCCCACGTCAACCATGGTGAGCACAAGACAAAGGAAAGGAAGTGCTGCATATACTGCCCTGGCCAAGCCCAGGGCCCAGCAGCACAATGCGACCCTCTTTCGTTGCACCTCCAGAAACCTCTGTCGCTAAGAGCAGGCCTGTTGTCGTAGAAACTCTCAATGAGGGGCACGAGACTTCAGCTTCTGCTGAAAGCCCTGCTCCATCTCGAAGAGTCTCTGTCTGGGACATGCTTGTTTTTCTTCGGGGTGAAGCCAATAATACAAATCATGGAGCAAGGATCCCTATGCACGCTCACTTGGGGATCCCCAACAACGATGTAGACCACATATCTCACTACAAAGACATTGTCTAATTCGAGATGACGAGGAATGGCCTTCGAGAGTTGCTGTGCAAATAGACAACGCTGATCAAAGATCAGTGACGTCAGCTAGAAGAACAACGTCGTCAGTTACAGGATCTTGAAAGATCTGTGAGGGCGGATAATGACGACGGTGAACGAGATGTAGTTTGTATCGAGCAAGCAACCCAGCGTGCTAGCACCGAGGTTGTTGGAAATAATAACCTGGCCCCCGACCGTCAACAATAATTCTCAGACGCTTTGATGGCATACAGGGTCCCGAGGAACTTCAAACCTTTGGGCAATCTGGAGTCATACGATGGGACAACAGATCCTCAAGAGCATTTGGAGGCCCACACTCAGTCCACACAGCTCTACGGATACACCCCTGAACTACTATGTCGGGCCTTCCCTTTCTTTTTAAAGAATGATGCCCTTCGCTGGTTCGTTACCTTACGGATAAAGGTTACAGGATAGGAAGACCTCACACAGCATTTCTTGTTGCACTACACCAATGCCAAGGAGCGACCAAGGTCGATTGACTCTTTTTTTGGAATTCACCATGGAAGTAACGAATCCTTACGCGAATACGTCAAAAGGTTCAATCACGCCTGCGTAGGTATAGAGCTTAGATGACAAGATAGCCCTCAATTATGCTAGGAACGAACTCTAAACTGATTCAGGTTTCTTATGTTCACTAGCCAAAAAGAAGCCAACCAGTCTAAATGAGTTTCACTTGCGTGCTGACAAGTACGTTGAACTGGAAGAGATCACCAAGGCTAAAGAAAGTTTGGAAAATTGTGAACCCATTCACCAGAAAAAGAACCAGAATTTCAACCAGCCTCGTGATTCCTCTAAATGCAAACGGTACCGGGCCAAGTATTCTAAGCACATTCCTTTGAGCACCCCTCAAGAGACAATCTTGAAAGAGGTCTTTCAAATCAAGATCCAGGATATTAAGAGGACACCAGCCTTGAAGAAGCAGTCTCAGAAGGACCATTTGAAACACTGCAGGTGGCATAAAAGCTATGGTCATGAGACCGAAGACTGTTATCAACTTTAGGACGTAATCGAATCTCTGGTCAAGGAGGGGCGCTTGCAAAAATACATCAACAGTTTTCGTGGAAATGAGGACTATGGAAGACGAAGAGATCGGAGACGAAGTTGTAGCTCACGGCGAAGCCCGAACCAACGTCAAAGGAGAAGAACTCAAAGTCCCGCCAGTAGATCCCGAACACCACCACACCGAGACGCTGAAAACAGGCATGCCCAAAACCAAGATATCCAAGGTGAGGGTAACATGAAGGACAAGCTTGTCAGTATCATTTCTGGAGGATTTGCAGGCGTGGGTTTGTCTAACAACTCCCGAAAAAAAGCACTCTGGACAGTAGTCTTGAGTGTATCTAGCTCTTCAAGAAGACTCCATGCCAAAGATGAGGACATACCGCCCATTTCGTTCTCCAAAAAGGACTACGATAATATTATCCGAGATCATGACTACCCACTGGTCATATCCGGGATAATATCCAACACCGAAGTTCATCGTATCTTTGTGGACTAAGGAAGTTTGGTGGATATCATGTTCATAGATACCTTCAAAAGGCTAGAGTTTCCTTTGTCCGCGCTCACGCCATACGAAGGTGAACTCACTAGTTTCTCCAGAGAAAAGGTTATCCCGATAAAGTATTTTGAAACATTCTTAACACTAGGTGACAACAGTTTGTATAGAACTATTGATAACTCTTAGAAATAAGAGTTATTACTATCTTTTAACTTAATCATTTTCTCTTGTTTGATCATTTTAAGAGAAGAATCTCAAGTTTTAATTGATTAAGCAAATACTTGTGCATAATCTGATTAATTTCAAAAAAGCTGCAAATTCTGATGAAGGTTTGATTTAATTTTTAGCAGGTTTTAAAGGTGTAAATTCTTTGAAGGGAATGCTATTGGGATGTTTTGGAATGTGCACCTTGGGGAGAGAGTCATTATAAGATAAAGTCAATTCTAGCTCGTTTTTGATCACTAGAAGACAAAATACCTGCATCTTGTGCTCAAAAGGAAGAGAGAATATGATGTAGTACCCAAGTATACTCGAAAGTTGGGCCAAGAAGTATTTTTTATTTGACCTTGAAAAGGCCCAAAAATGAAGCATGAGAGGGAGGAAACCCTATTTTGAGGGGCTAGTACAAAAGGAGAAAGGACTTTAGTACGGGGGGAGGTAGAAAAAGTCTTCGCAAGAAGCCGTCAGTGGTCATCATCTCGTAGTTTCTTTGCTTTACGAAGGATGCCTTTAATTTTCATTTCGTTTGCTTATTTTATTTCCATGCTCACTATGAGCTAAATTCCTTTAGTTGGGATTCTATGAATTTGTAATTGTACTGAAGGGTAATCCAATGTGATGGATGTTATGCATTTTCTTCTTTTCTGTGTTAATGTTTAATTTCGGTTTAGTCTGATCATCTAATCTGAATTACTAACTGATTTTGTTTGGAAAAACCAAGTTGGTGGACTTGATTAGAAGATAAAGATAAAACAATTAATTGGAAAATTAATTGTGTTGAATGAGCTAGGAATAGCCTTCAAGTCTTTAAATAGCTGGACGTGCTTCTATGACCACTGAGGGAAATTAAATTGAACTTAGGAATAAAAAGTTTTTAATGAACTCAGTGTTTATTGCTGGAAAGCAAAAATTTATTTCGTGAGCTAAATGTTGTAGCATCCTGAAGCATATCTTACCCTGAAGTTAAGAATTACAAAGAATTAGAATCCTAACTGTTCCCATTTCTGATTTAAAACACTTCATTTATTGCTTTCATTAATTTCTTGCATTTATTATTTTCTGCTTTGATATCTCATTTCTCCATTTATTTTACATGTTTAAAAATTTCTCTTTAATTTCTTGCATTTAAATAGAAGAAGTTAACTCTAGAATTGATATTTAATACAATTTAAATCCTCGTGGGAACGATTTTGACTTACACTTTATTACTTGTTGACTGTGTACACTTGCACATCTTAAAATTATACCAACAAGTTTTTGGCGCCGTTGCCGGGGATTGACAATGGTGTTGAATATTTAAATTCTTTTGTTAACTTAATTTATTTTGTTACTTCTAAAAGTTTGGTGCACTGTGTTCAAGCAATTCGCATTATTGCAATCTGTATGCGCGATAGAGGTGAACCCGAGTTTCAAATTGACTTGGAGATAGAGAAAACAACTAAGAGGATAAGGAAGAGAACCAAAGAACAACGTGCTCAAATCCAACATTCTCGAGTTAGGCCTCATGGCTGATCTTTTCTTAAATGATGAGGAGCAACCCAAGATGATCGACATAGCAAATGACAGAGAGAGGTCTATCGGGGACTATGCGGTCTTTGATCCCCAAACGATGAATACCGATAGTGAGGCCGAAAATAACTACCCAAATTCGAATTTAAGCTAATGATGTTTCAGATGCTTCAAACTGTTGGGCAGTTTGGTGGTGCCCCTGCTGAAGATCCTCACTTGCATTTAAGGCAATTTCTTGAAGTGGCTAGCAATTTCAAGATCCCTGGGGTAAGTGATGATGCATTCAAATTAAGACTCTTTCCTTATTCATTGAAAGACAGAGCAAAGACTTGGTTGAACTCTTTGGAACCCAATTCAATTACTACTTGGAATGGGACTTTGAAAAGGTTCCTGACAAAATATTTTCCTCCCACTAAAAATGCCACAATGAGGAATGATATTACTTCCTTCAGGCAGAATGAGGATGAATCACTGTATGAAGCTTGGGAGAGGTTTAAAGATCTGTTAAGAAGGTGCCCTCATCATGGCATTCCTATGTGCATTCAAATGGAAACATTTTACAATGGATTATTACCACCTTCAAGGTTGATGTTGGATGCCTCTTCTGGAGGAGCTCTTTTGAATAAGTCTTATAATGAAGCTTATGAGTTAATTGAGGGCATAGTGCCAATAGTTATCAGTGGCCAACCAACCAGAGCAAATTCTTCTAAAGGTGGGGGGCCTGGTGTTTATGAAGTAAAGGAGATGATCACTATGTCTGCTCACCTTGCGGCCATTACCAACATCTTTGAAAAACTTAATCTGCGCTAACACTAGTAAGGAACTGTCATGGTTGAACCTACTATAGCTCCAGTAAATTCAGTAGCTTGTGTTTTCTCGTGGAGGAAGGCATCTGTTTGAAGAATGCCCTGACAATCCAGTGTCAGTGAATTATGTGGGAAATAGAGGGAATAATTCTTTTTCCAATACTTATAATCCTGGCTGCAAGCAACATCCTAATTTCAGCTATAGTAATCACTCCAACACTCTAAATCCTCCTTCTGATTATACATCTCCACATTACCAACAACAACAACAGAACATTCAGCAGCAGAACCATGCTCCTGCAAAGGAGCCATCATTGGAAGCTATGTTGAAAGCTTTCATGGCTGAAACTAAAGCTCAAATCCAGAATCAAGGAGCTGCTGTAAGGAACTTGGAGAACCAAGTAGGTCAGTTGGCCACTGCATTAGCTAGCAGACCTGCTGGTACTTTGCCTGCTTCCACAGAGTCTCCATCATCTTCAGATGATAAAGGGAAGGAACACGTTAAAGCTGTAACCCTGAGGAGTGGTAAAGTGCTACAGGATGCTACAGCATCTAACCAGCAGGGGACAAAGGTAACTGAACCAGCTGAAACCGAGGAACCTAAACATGAATCAGTTCCACGGCCTGAAGATACAGAGCAAGTCGTTCCTAAGTGGACTGAACCCAAGATGATTCCAGAGAGACCACCTCCTCCATTTCCACGAGAGGTTGAAGAAGGCACTCAAGAGAAGCAATTTAATAAGTTTCGGATATTCTAAAGCAATCGCATATTAATATACCTTTAGTTGAAGCTCTACGGCGGAGATGCCCAACTACACCAAATTTATGAAGGATGTTCTTACTAAAAGGAAGAGATTAGGAGAATTCGAAACAAAGGGCAATGACAAAGGAGAGCGACCAAGTTACAGAACAAAGTTCCTCGAAAAATGAAGGACCCGAGCGCTTTACTATCCCTTGTTCTATAGGAAATACTTATTGTGGAAAAGCCTTATGTGATCTTGGAGCAAGTATTAATCGATGCCTATGTCCATTTTCAAGCAACCGAACATTGGTGAAGCCGGGCCCATCTTTGTGACTTTGCAACTTCTTGATAGTCTATTGCTTATCCGTAAGGAAAGATCGAGGATGTCCTAATCAAAGTGGACGGTTTGTATTTCCAGTGGATTTCATTATTCTAGATTTTGAGGCTGACAAGGAAATTCCAATTATCCTTGGAAGACCCTTCTTGGCAACTGGAATAATATTGATAGATGTGTAGAAAGGAGAGCTTACTATGAGGGTGAATGATCAGCAAGTAACTTTCAATGTTTTTAATGCATTACAATATCCTGATGAAGATATGGAAAGTTGTTCTCATTAATTCGATATTAACGCTTCCGGTGCAAGAGCAATTGATAGCATCGGCCGAGACTTGGAGCATGAGTCTGAATTGAATAAAGAACCTGATTTTGCAAATGAACAGTTAAAGCAGCCAGTTGAAAGGAATTTGGCATACAGATCTTGGATTAGAAAATATGAATCCTTAGACATGTCTGCAGACACTTTCACAGAGAATGTTCCATCTGTTGAAAGACCTCCCTTCCTTGAATTGAAGCAATTACCTTCTCATCTGAAGTATGTTTATCTTGGAGAAAAGGAAACTCTTCCTATCATCATCTCTTCCTTCTTAACTTCTGAGCAAGAAAGTAGTCTTATTTCACTTTTGAGGAAGCACAAAAAGGCTATTGGATGGCAAATGACAGACATTAAAGGAATCACCCTAGTCTTTGTATGCATAGAATTACTTAGAGAAAGATACTAAGAAAAGTATTGAAGGCCAGAGAAGATTGAACCCAATTATGAAAGAGGTGGTAAAAAGGGAGATCATTAAATGGCTTGATGCAGGAATCATCTACCCCATTTCAGATAGTGTGTGGGTAAGTCCAGTGCAGTGCGTTCCAAAGAAAGGAGGAGTTACTGTAGTGAAAAATGAGAAGAATGAGCTGATTCCCACAAGAACAGTTACAGGTTGGAGGATATGCATGGATTATAGAAAGTTGAACAAGGCCACAAGGAAGGACCATTTTCCACTACCTTTCCTTGATCAGATGCTTGATAGGTTGTCTGGAAGAGAGTTTTATTATTTTCTAGATGGCTATTCTGGTTATAATCGAGATAGCGTAGCACTTTTGAGATCGGCGAGAAGACTACGTTCACTTGTCCTTATGGTACATTTGCTTTCGGACGAATGCCTTTTGGGCTCAGTAACACTCCAAGAACCTTCCGTAGAGGTGCATGATGGCCATCTTCTCGACTTTATTGAGAAAACTATGGAAATCTTCATGGATGATTTCTCGGTTTTGGAGATTCATTCATAGGATGCTTGGACAACTTAGAAAAGGTCTTGGATAGATGTGAAGAAACCAATTTAGTGCTAAATTAGGAGAAGTGTCATTTCATGGTTAAGGAAGGTATTGTGCTAGGCCATAAGGTGTCAAGGAAAGGCTTAGAGGTGGACAAAGCTAAGGTTGAAGTGATTGAAAAACTCCCTCCACCCAATTCTGTTAAAGGCATCAGAAGTTTTCTAGGACACACAGGATTTATAGAAGGTTTATCAAGGACTTTTCTAAAATATCCAAGCCACTGTGCAAGCTGTTAGAGCATGATAGTACATTTCATTTCACAGATGAATGTTTATCAGCTTTTGAAACTCTGAAGAAGGCCCTGATCACTGCCCCGTGATAGTAGCTCCAGATTGGGAGAAGCCATTTGAACTAATGTGTGACGCAAGTGAATTTGCAGTGGGAGCTGTGCTAGGTCAGAGGCATAATAAGATATTCCATACTATCTATTATGCTAGCAAGACTCTCGTTGATGCTCAGATTAACTACACCACTACAGAAAAAGAATTGTTAGCAGTTGTATTTGCATTTGACAAGTTCCGATCATATCTGGTGGGAGCTAAAGTAGTGGTATACACTGATCATGCAGCCATCAAGTATCTCATTGACAAGAAGGATGCAAAGCCAAGACTTATCAGATGAGTACTTTTGCTTCAAGAATTTGATTTGGAGATCAGAGATAAGAAGGGAATTGAAAATCAGGTAGTGATCATCTTTCCGAAATTGTTGAGAAAGGAGAATCCAAGCTTCAAGAAGAAATCAAAGAAAATTTTCTGATGAACATCTTTTATTGATTGAAAATCTTTGCCGGCACCTTGAAAGTACTCTTGACGCAGACATAGTGAATTTCCCGGTCGGTGGGATAATTCCGGTGGATATGAACTCTCAACGAGAAAAGGAGGTTCATGCATCAAGTTAAACACTTCTACTTTGGAATGAACCTTTTCTCGTATAAAAGATGTCAAGACCAGATCATGAGAAGATGTATTCTTGAGGAAGAAGTGCAAGCTATCTATCCTTAATGATTGCCATCTTTGCTCCTTATGATGGTCACTTTGGAGGAAAAGGACAGTAAAGGTCTTGCAATCAGGATACTTTTGGCCCACTTTGTTCGAGATGCTCATGAGTTTGCCAAGTTTTGTGATAGATGCCAGAGGGTAGGGAACATTTCCAACAGACAAGAACTGCCACTCAACACCATTTTGGAGATTGAGTTGTTTGATGTATGGGGAATAGATTTTATGGGACCATTCCCTATATCTTATGGAAATGCCTACATCTTAGTTGCAGTAGACTATGTTTCTAAATGGGTAGAAGCAGTAGCATTACCTTCCAATGATGCCAGGGTAGTGACCAAATTTTTGCATAAGAACATATTCACCAGATTTGGCACTCCATGGGCTATAATCAGTGATGAAGGGACACATTTCTGTAACAAGCTGTTTGCTAACTTGCTTGCAAAATATGGAGTGAAACATAAAGTGGCTACTGCTTACCATCCTCAAACCAGTGGACAAGCTGAAGTGTCCAACAAAGAGATCAAAAGAATCCTTGAAAAAATGGTGAATCCTTCTAGGAAGGATTGGTCTGTGCACTTAGATGATGCTCTCTGGGCCTACAGAACAACATTCAAGACTCCCATTGGCATGTCTCCTTACAGATTGGTTTATGGCAAGGCTTGTCATTTACCAATAGAGCTGAAACACAAGGCATTCTCGGGCTATTAAGAAGTTGAATTTTGATGCACAAGCAGCTGGTGAAGCACTGGTTACTACATGCTAAATGAACTTAAAGAGTTCGGGCTCTTTGCCTATGAAAATGCTTGAAATCTATAAAAGCAAGATCAAGGCATGGCATGATCGAAAATCCAACCCAGGGAGTTAGTTGAAGGAATGCACGTGCTCTTGTTTAATTCCGCATTAAAATTGTTCCCTGGGAAGTTGAAATCAAGGTGGTCTGGACCATTTAAATTGGTCAAAATACACCTCATGGAGTCAATGGATTTGCTTTGGAGGAAAGTTCTGGAAGAGAGTTCAAGGTGAATGGACAAAGAGTGAAGCCATATTGGGGTGAGCAGTGGGCAAGAATGAGGGTCACTACTCATCTTTCAGATCCTTAATCACCAGTGTGAAGTCAGGCTGAAGACATAAAACCAAGCGCTACTGGGAGGCAGCCCAGCTTTATATCCTTTTCTTCATCTTTTAAATTTCAGTTTAAATAATAGTTATGAAAAAAAAACAAAAACAAAAAAAAACAAAAAATAAAAAAAAAAAAAAACAAAAAACAAAAAACAAAACAAATAAATATATATATATATATATATATATATATATATATATATATCGGTCTTGACTAGTGTTTGTTACGGTTTAGACCATCCTAAGTCCGGGGTTGATCATGGAAAGGTGGTGTATGGTCACATCCGACCCGATTAATCGTAGTAGTGGTGGCGGTGAGCAAGCCCAAGAACCGCGTGCAAGAGTATTCACTTGGTCTTAGTATTCTCGAGTTCCATAATCAGCGGGAAATGTACATTTCTCTCTACTACGCATTCAATGTCACCTTATTTTCCACCATTCGCCTTTATTCTTCACCTTTCATCCGCCTATTTTTTTTTCTATTTAAGTCCTTGTCTTCTATACTTTAGCCCCACATGCAACCCCACTCACCATTTTCTTCGCCACTTGTATCAAACCATTCCTTTTCATACCTTTCCAAATACCATGGTCAAAGCTCCACTTTCGCCTTCCAAACACCTCGTTCTTTTGCCACCCACCCTCTTCGATGAGGAAATCAATTTGCGGTTTGTGGATGAGGAAGGAAGATCAAAATTTGAGAGGAAATCAAGAAACGGAACTTTCATTTGGAGAAGGGTTTCTTCATACTGGACTCCCCTCATTACGGGCTCACCGAGGATATTGCTGAGCTCATAGACAATCACAACTGGAAGCAGTTCGTATCTCACCCACGAGAACCCATTGTCCCTTTTGTGCGCGAGTTTTATGCTAATCTGACTGCACCAGAGCAAAAATATGTCATAGTGAGGGGTTCAAAGGTGTCATTTTCTGCGGCCACGTTGAACAGGAGGTGGGGTTTGAAGGATGTTGAAGATGAATACGTGACCCTGTTGAAGAATGCTGAGGAAACAGAGCTGACTGACATGATGCGGGAAGTTACAGTGGAAGGGGCCAACTGGATTCAGTCAGATGAAAATTGGAAAATAGCCAGGCCTGATCTCACACCCTTGGCTAAAGTTTGGTATCATGTAATCAGAACCAAGATTCTTCCCACAACGCACTTGGAAACAGTAAACAAGGAGAGGTTAGTCCTGTTGTATTGCATTTTGACTAAAAAGAAGGTGGATGTAGGCCAACTGATTGAGCGGGAAATTGTTGCTTGTGCATTTAAGAAGAAAGGATTGTTGTTTTTCCCTTCCTTAATCACTTCTTTATGTTTGAGATGTGGAATCAGGGCTTTGTCTGAGGATGAAATTATGGACAACAAGGGAGCCATAGATTTGATGGCTATCAAACGTTTTGGGGCATCGGCATCAAAGGTGCAAAGTTCAGTTCCTCCCTCTGAACCGCAGGAACAGCCACATAAAGTGAACACAAAAGTGGACCAATGTTATCAAATGTCGCAAATAGTTTAAAGCAAAGAAGAGCCTTTCTTACGGGAATTTGCTAAGGAGCAGTATCTATGGGTACAAAGGACTCTTGGCATCAATAGGCTGAGGCAAGGTAGCTATCCTCCCTTGTTTCCTGAAGAAATCCTTCAACCATTCCAATACTCTCCTCATGAACCCAAGACACATACCCACCCTGCAAAGGATGCTGCACCTGTTGACCCTCTTGCACCACAAGAAGACCCTGAAATTCCTTCTGTTCATCCCACTGCTAGTGAGCACTCCATCAATAACAATGATGTTACTTCTGACTGGACGCCACCACCACCACCCAGAGATCCACCACCACCACCTCCACCTCCAATCCAACCAAGAGGATCCAAGAAAGGAAAGGAAAAGATGATTGATGAAGCATCAAAAGCTCCCCCTCCATCACAGAAGGGCAAAATCAAGCACCGAGCTCCTCCAATGATTAGAAAGAAAAAGCAAAAAATTGCAGTACCTGCTAAGGAGATTCCCACTGCAACCAATGAGGACTCTGAGGATAACATGCCCATTATAGGAAGACTTGAGAAACTCAAGCTCGTCACAGCCTCTACAGTTCAACCACGAGCTGGTGGAGGAGAGGAGGAGATTGAAGCTGAAAAAGAAAGAAGTGCTGAGTTGGCAATTACCAAGGAAATTCCAGCTACCAACAAGAAAACAATGAAGCAAATAGCCAGATCTGGCAACAGAAGGACCAGTGCTAGATTATCTCAGCCTTGAGAGAGCAGAAACACCCAAGGTGCTTTGATGTCTTTGCGACATCGATGCCGTGAGTTCTCTTTATCTTTCTTAGTTTGTTTTCATTTTTTTTTTTGTTTCCTTTCTGTTTTTCAATTATAAGTATTGTGCCCCTTTCACTATTTGAATATAGTAGGCTTCATGATCGATGGGGGCCCCATTTATTTTTGGATAGACCTTGACTGCATGATTAATGAATGAATAGTATTTACTGTCCATGTGCATCTGATGAAGACACATTTTACCTCACTGTATGTGAAATACATTCATACCTTGAATTAATTCTTTTCTCCACACTCAATCCCTGGCTCATACTGGGTTTAATAGAAGGACTTCTTTCAAGGTCACCATTCAATTTGGGGAATTGGGTTGCACAAACCCTTACCTAAGGAAGAGAGGGTGAGGTCTAAA
Source organism: Ormosia emarginata (assembly GCA_029884605.1). Lineage (NCBI taxonomy): Eukaryota > Viridiplantae > Streptophyta > Magnoliopsida > Fabales > Fabaceae > Ormosia > Ormosia emarginata. Next base: position 26,664,340 of record JAQQTP010000080.1, on the reverse strand, counting down.
TCAGATTTCAACCTAAGTTTGGGGGTGAGTGAGAATGAATGTGGTATTGTAGCATTCTACAGTATCAATCCTGTGAGCCTTTGGACTTCAACAGATTCAGTTCATCATGCATTCCATTCATGTATTTTCTCTGCAGAACTTGACTTATTTCTGTGATTGATTGCATATTTCACTGTTGCACACAACTTGACTTGAGGCCTTATTTTTGTTAACTACTGAAACTTCAAAGGCTAACCCATAAGTATTATCCTTTGTTAACCCCTTCGAGCTTAAGACTTTCTTGATTGGTGATCAACCACATTACAAGCTCCAATTCCTTGAAAAACAATGTACTACCCAGTTAGTTGGAGTTTCAGACTTTGTCAAAAGTGTTACTTCATGATTGGCTCTGACCACATTGGTTGAGGACAACCAACAGTCTAAGTTTGGGGGTGATTTTGATTTGATTGGGCTGCCTATGTAATAAAAAGGGAGGAAATAACAAAATTATCAAAGAAAGTGATTGTTGTCATAAAATAATAATAATAATAATAATAATAATAATAATAATAATAAAAAATCAGCAATGTTTTAATTTGGGAGTGGAAAATTTTGACAAAGATCTTGAACTCCAACTAAGTAGCTACTTTCCCAAAAATTCCACACTTGAACATTAGCCTCATTACAACCCATTAAAGTCCTCTTCTTTGTGTACAATTGGTGTATGTGTTTTTGATTGATAGAAATCTGTCAAGCTTATGAAAGAGTTGCATGTGATGGATGATTGAGTGAAACCCTAACACGAGAATAAAATAGAGTGAATTGTGCAATATGACAAACCCAATAATGTGTTGAGTTCTGATCTTAGGTGGATAAACTGGTGAGACTTCACCCTTTCATCCGAAGGATATTTGGAAACTTGCACCTAAGACTCTGTTGAGGGGTGGTTTTGGTTGGAGTTCCTTGATAAAACTAAGTTGAGAGTTTAAGGAAGTCACACACACATTATGGAAAGGGATTAAGAAAATGGTATGGTGTGTTGAGCATAATTCTGAAAATGGCATCTGAGGATTGGCATGGACTTTGTTTATACTATTTTGATTTTGTTCTGTTTTTGATTGTTGAATGTCATTACTTGAGGGCAAGCAATGGTTCAAGTTTGGGGGTGTGTGATAACTCTTAGAAATAAGAGTTATTACTATTTTTTAACTTAATCATTTTCTCTTGTTTGATCATTTTAAGAGAAGAATCTCAAGTTTTAATTGATTAAGCAAATACTTGTGCATAATCTGATTAATTTCAAAAAAGTTACAAATTCTGATGAAGGTTTGATTTAATTTTTAGCAGGTTTTAAAGGTGTAAATTGTCTTTGAAGGGAATGCTACTTGGGATGTTTTGGAATCTTTGCGACCTTGGGGAAAGAGTCATTATAAGATAAAGTCAATTCCATTTCGACTTTTGATCACTAGAAGACAAAATACCTGTATCTTGTGCTCAAAAGGAAGAGAGAAATATGATGTAGGCTCTTGAGTATACTCGAAAGTTGGACCAAGAAGTATTTTTATTTGACCTTGAAAAGGCCCAAAAGTGAAGCATGAGAGGGAGGAAACCCTATTTTGAGGGGCTAGTACAAAAGGAGAAAGGACTTTAGTACAGGGGGAGGTAGAAAAATCTTGCCGCACGAAGCCGTCGATGGGCTTTGGTCATCTCGTAGTTTCTTTGCTTTACGAAGGATGCCTTTAATTTTCATTTCGTTTGCTTATTTTATTTCCATGCTCACTATGAGCTAAATTCCTTTAGTTGGGATTCTATGAATTTGTAATTGTACTAAAGGGTAATCCAATGTGATGGATGTTATGCATTTTCTTCTTTTCTGTGTTAATGTTTAATTTCGGTTTAGTCTGATCATCTAATCTGAATTACTAACTGATTTCGTTTGGAAAAACCAAGTTGGTGGACTTGATTAGAAGATAAAGATAAAACAATTAATTAGAAAATTAATTGCGTTGAATGAGCTAGGAATAACCTTCAAGTCTTTAAATAGCTGGACGTGCTTCTATGACCACTGAGGGAAATTAAATTGAACTTAGGAATAAGAAGTTTTTAATGAACTCAGTGTTTATTGCTGGAAAGCAAAAATTTATTTCGTGAGCTAAATGCTGTAGCATCCTGAAGCATATCTTACCCTGAAGTTAAGAATTACAAAGAATTAGAATCCTAACTGTTCCCATTTCTGATTTAAAACACTTCATTTATTGCTTTCATTAATTTCTTGCATTTATTATTTTACTGCTTTGATATCTCATTTCTCCATTTATTTTACATGTTTAAAAATTTCTCTTTAATTTCTTGCATTTAAATAGAAGTTAACTCTAGAATTGGTATTTAATATAATTTAAATCCTCGTGGGAACGATCTTGACTTACACTTTATTACTTGTTGACTGTGTACACTTGCACATCTTAAAATTATACCAACAACTATTAAGGTGAGATTCCTGGTTATGGATTGTCCCTCAGCTTATAACATTATTCTGGGTCGTCCTACATTAAATGACATTGCCGCAGTAGTCTCTACCGCCCACCAAGCCATGAAATTCCTTAACAAGAATAATGAAGTGGTCACGGTCAAGGGCGATCAGATTGCAGCCTGCAAGTGGTATAACAAAAGCTTGAAAATCAGTTGGGCTTCTAAGAAGACTAAGACACAAACGTCTAGCTAGGCCCATGATCAAGTCAACATCCTGATGATCGAGTTAAATGTACGTGAGGAAATATGAGATACTAGACCCCATCCAGAAGGGGAACTGGTCCCGTTTCAGCTCGGCGACAGACCAGACCAAGTCACCAAGATATGTGCAAGCTTTGAAGAACACGAAAGGATCTAACTTGTAGAACTCTTGCAGAAAAATAAATATTTTTTCGCTTGGACATCCGCTGACATGTCTGGGCTTGTCCCCACTTTCATCTGTCATTATTTATCTATTAAACATGATGCGAAGCTAGTCTCTCAGAAGAAAAGAAAAGTAGGCTCCGAGAGGCAATAGATTATTGAAAACCAGGTCAAAGAATTACTAAATGTCGGCTTCATCAGGAAGATCTCGTATACCACATGATTCTTGAATGTCGTCCTAGTAAAAAGTCAAACGGGAAGTGGAGGATATGTGTGGACTACACTGACCTGAACAAGGCGTGTCCTAAAGATCCTTACCCCCTCCCAAATGTTAACAAACTGGTTGACAGCTCCTCCAGTTTTCGTCTACTGTCTTTCATGAACGCTTACTCTAGGTACAATCAAATTCAAAGGAACCCGGAGACGAAGATAAAACTGTCTTTATTATTGAAAGGGTGAGTTATTTCTATAAGGTAACATCTTTCGGGTTGAAAAACCTGGAGCCACTTACCAAAGAATGATGAACAGGGTCTTCGAAAGGCAGATGGAAAGAATGCTAGTGGTCTACATTGACGATATGATAGTCAAGATCCCATCATCAGGATCACACTTCTTAGACCTCGAGGAAGTATTTGCGTAACTAAGAAAGCACGATATGAGACTTAATCCAGAAAAATGCGTATTTGGGGTCCAAGCTAGCAAATTTTTGAGGTTCATACAGACTCACCGAGGAATCGAGGCAAACCCCGATAAATGCAAAGCAGTGCTCGACACGCATAGTCCTCAGAAAGCGAAGGAAGTGCAACAGTTAACCGGATGGATTGCGGCTCTCACACAATTCCTAGCCAAAGCCGTTCACAAATCCCTCAATCTCTTCAAATTATTGAAAAATGGGACATGATTCGAGTGGACTCAAGAATGTGAGGACATTTTCACGTCTTTGAAGAATATTCTGTCATCCCCTTCTATCCTTACGAGACCGGAGCCAGGTGAAACACTTTACGTGTACCTCTCCGTCCATGAGGAAACTGTGAGTTCAGTACTTGTCAGGGAAACAATAGAAAGTCAAAAGTCAATTTATTTTTTAAGTAAAGTGCTACATGGCCCCGAGCTACGATATCAAAAAATTGAGAAGGTTGCTTTTGCACATATCATCACGGCCAGAAGATTAAGGCGATACTTCCAGTGTCATCTAGTGGTGGTAAGGATAGATCAACCCATCTAACAGATACTACATAAGCCAGACTTAACAAGAAGGATGATTGCCTGGTCCATAGAGCTTTCCGAGTTTGGGATCACCTATGAACCCAGAGTAGCCATCAAGGCACAAGTACTCTCGGACTTCGTAGCCAAACTCACTTCAGACCCTGGTGTTAATGAAGAAGTATCCTGGACCGTGTTTGTTGATGGATCCTCAAACCCGAAAGGAAGTGGGGCCGGGGTAATCTTGGAGAACTCTGAGGGGGTGACCATTGAGAACTCCCTTAGGTTCGAATTCCCCGCCTCAAACAACCAAGTAGAATATGAAGCGTGCATCACCAGACTGGTAATGACCCGAGACTTGGGGGGCCACAAAGATCAGACTTTGTAGTGACTCCCAACTTGTGACCTCCCAGATTTGAGGTGACTATCAGGCCAAAGAGCCCCTCCTGCAGAAATACCCGATAAGGGTACAAGAACTCCTGGAGGGTTTTCGAGTGGTAAACATGGAGCATGTACCTCGAGAGAAAAATTCTAAGGCCGACCTCCTATCCAAGTTGGTCAGCACCAAGAGTCTGGGTAACAACCGTTCAGTGATCCAAGAGACCCTCCCACAATCCTCCGTCGTTGACATATCTGTCTTTTAGGTTGAAGGGCAAGAGCCTACTGGGATCACATCATTGATGGAGTACTTACAGTTCGGTAGCCTCTCCGAGGACCCGAAGGGAGCTTCCAAATTAAAGAAAGTCACGGTCAAGTACACCATCTATGACAGACAGTTCTATCGACGTGGGTTTTCTCTACCCCTCCTTAAATGTCTCGCGCCGAAAGAAGCCGAGTATGTCTTGGCTGAGGTTCATGAGGGAAGTTGTGGACACCATTTAGGAGGCAAAGCCTTAGCGTTGAAAGCACTCAGGGTGGGCTACTCTTGGCCTACGATGGAAGCAGACTCTCATGCGTACGTCCAAACATGCAACAAGTGCCAATGACACTTTGACCATTATCATGCTCTGCCAGAGAAACTATCCACGACGTATATACCAAGGCCATTCTATCAATGAGGTATAGACATTCTGGGTCCGTTCCCTCAAGCGTCCAGGCAGCTGAAGTTTTTGGTAGTGGCCATGGACTACTTCACTAAGTGGATTGAGGCGAAGCCCCTAGTCACCATCACTTCGACCCAAATTCATAAAATCACTTGGCGTCATATCATCACCTGGTTTGGAGTCCCATAATCAATTGTTACGAACAACAGGACACAAAATAAAATACTATTATAGTGTTGTGGAAAACCCCCGTACAAATGGACAAGCTGAAGCAGCAAACCGTATTATTGTCATGGGGCTAAAGAGAACACTAGACGAAGCCAAAGGAAACTGGGCTGAGCAGTTAGACCATGTCTTGTGGGCCTACCGAACCACTCTTCACTCCACAACGGGTGAAACTCTGTTCAAGCTAACCTATGGATGTGAAGCAATGATCTCAGTTGAGATAAGAGAACCAAGCTGGCGTCTTCAGAACTTCTCACCTAATAATAACCCCAGTTTGATCAGGGAAGACTTGGATCTGTTTGAAGAAAGAAGACGCGTCGCTTATATACACGATGCCATAATCGAGCAGAGAACGACAGCTTGGTATAACTTGAAGGTCATCCCTAGGAGGTTCTAGCTAGACGACTAAGTACTTTGCAGGGCTGATATCGGCAGAAGGAATGCCTCCTAGGGGAAACTAGCCCCTAACTGGGAAGATCCTTAATGCATCGTGATCAGAACCGACAAAGGAGCTTACACGTTGGAGACACTAACAGGCAAGCCAGTGAAGAACTACTAGAACGTAGATAAACTTAGAAAGTACTACAGCTAAGCGCCTTCTAAGGCCTAGTCTCCTAGTTCACTTCATGTTTGATTTGCCCCGATTGTTATGGGTGCACATTGTATGGACCTTAGTCCTTTTATCTACTTAATAAGACAAGCATTGCAGTTTTGACATATATGATTACCCCGAAGATTTCAAAGGCCCTCAAAAAGCTATTATGATATCCTAAGTCATCACGGTACCACCTGTGAGTTATCTTATGTCAAACAGGTTGTGCAAAGGAAAAATCTTATCTCAAGGAAAATTCCAACACCAAACTGTAAGCATTAAAAGACCCCGGCCAAGGACAACTAGAAATAAAACAAATCACAAGCGGATCTTAAGATACCAAGACAAATGGTATAGACCCTGGATAAGTTTTATTAAAACCGAAATCGGAGGATCCTAAATACTAACAATTAGTAATGGACCCCGCACAATGTTTTTTACCTTAGGCATAGTTCCCGAATGCCAAAAATGTTTTGGATATCGGTTCCTAAGCCAAGGTTCCAAGTCTTACTTAAAGCCTGAGTTCCAAAGGGAATTCTTAACGTTCATTAGTAATAGGCGTTAGACCCAGACTGTGGCATACTCTTTTCAACCAAATTCCTTAGTCTATAATCGTTGTTCTAAACAACACGATAGGCGTTAGACCCCGAAATTTACAAAGGAACGCAAGTAAATAAAGCTGAATTGATTAAAACCCCGAAAATCAGCGTAGTACCATTGTTCATACAAAAACAACCCCACACAGAGGGCAAGAACAAAAATCAAACTTTACTCCGCAACGGGATCTAGACCGCGGACCATGTCAGAGGAGCCTTCATTACTTGGAACCTCAAGAGCAAGACGAGGAAGCACGAGATGACCATCTCGGACTACCTTCCCAGAGTCCAGGGAATCCAGAACCAGAGCAACCCCAGGATTAAAGTGTTGGACTTAGTTGATGGCATTTTGGAACTACTCCTCCTTGATATCGGTGCAAACAGTGATGAGCTAACCGACATCGCCTTGCAAGGAAGTAACCTTGACTTCAAGTTGCTGGTTGTTGACCCAAAAACCTTCATTCTTAGTCTTTAGTTCGGCCACACACCTCTTGACCTCTGCCAAGCTAGCCTCATTCTGCTTCCCGGCATCCTTCATGGCGGCCACCTCACTTTCCAGCTCTCGTCTCCGAGTTTCAGCATCGTTTTTGGCTTTTACGACCTCTTCCTTTACCCTAAGAGCTTGATTCTCACCTCGCTCAATGGCAGCAGCCCTTTTCGCCATCTCCTGCTCACGCTCTTCAACCACATGCTCCAGGTACCGAGTCTCCATAACAAGATGGAGCTCGAAAGTCTCGAACCAGGAGAAGGTATCATTATTGCCACGTAGGGCTAGGTGAGCAGCAACTTATTCATCCAGAAGGGTGAAATTGATAAACTCCCAATGGTCCGAGTCCTCACGGTACAAATTAATCAGTCTGGTGTTGTCTCTAACTGCGACCCTCTTACCCCAGTCATCTGACTGACCCTTGCCCACCGCCTTTTCTCTTACGCCTTTCAAGCGGGGGAGGGGAATCCTCCACAAAGACCGGTTCCCTCTCCACCATAGGGACCTCGTTTGAAGGGGGCGGGCAAACCATAATAATATCAGCATAAGGGTTTGATGGCCCTAGTGCACTTCTGGCCTTCAAGGCTTCAAGGATTACCAGGGCGTTTCCATCTTAAGTCATCTCGACCAAGCTTTCTGCAAAATTAACATAGGCAATTAGAGTCATATAATGGCAAAGGAAAAATAAATAAACATGTACAACAGATTATGCAACCTAGCGCGACCTAAAGCTCATCATCGTCCGGGGTGTCTAATATATCTTTAGGCCGGATCTTGTCAACCTTGTCAACTCACATTTCAAAGAAATTGACACATTCAATTTCTTCGTCATTCAGATGATCTATTTCCCTCTTGAACGATTGAGTGGAGATGCTCCACGTCGCCGAATTCCAATACAGACTGAATGTCGGTTCCCCATCATTTCCCAACCAAAAAGGATGAGTACCACTAATCGCCATTAGCTTAAAAAATTTCTCTTTAAAATCCTTGTAACTTTCCAAGTATGGAAAAAAATGATCATTCTTTGTCGTGATCAGACCAAAAGCCAAGATTGGTGACGAGCGCGGGCACCATGAACAGAATACCTCGTATAGAAGTAGAAAGTTGCCCTATCCGAGCATCACAACCCCACCAACTGGCATATTCTTTCAAAGGCCAGGACATTTGCCTAACCATTAAGGTGGATTTGACTAGGGGTAGCATGACGAGTACGAAGGATGACAATATGGAAGTCGTTGAAGGGGAGTCGAAGTCCGAACCTCATAAAGAAGTCCTCGTATAGAAACATGAAGTGTCCCCCCGCTTGTCCGGTCGAACACACTCGTTCTCTCCCTAGGGACATGATCAGAAATTCATGATCTTTTTCACCTCTCTCGGTAAGCTCCAAGTAATCCTTCAGCTTATCCACCTCCGCCTTGGACTCATAACGGGATATCCTATCGAAGGCATCATCTGCAACCCATGTGTAGGACAATCTCGGACCTCGGTAGATACGAATCGCCTCTTCCTCGGCCTCTTGATTCTCCGGCTCCTGAACTTCCGGAACTGGGACAAGCGCTTCAACTCTTGGCGCTCTCCTTCTGGCCATTCGAATTCTTGGAAGACACACAGAGGTCAAGGGTCAGAACCAGTAAAGTTCGAAGATACGAACATGGCAATGGGCAAACATAAAAAACTGAACGCACCCATGCATTGGCCTCCGTACCTACTAAGGCTAAAGACTCCAAAGGACACCTCTACTGCATGTTGTACGATGGAGGAGGTGCTCCATAGGGCAACGCTGTTGAAAGAAAGGGAAAGAGTATTCCCACCCTTGTTCACACAAAGGAAAGGAAATCGCACTTCATCAAGAGAAAGCACAGCCACTCGCAAAATAAGAATAAACAAAAATAGAGTCAATGGGAAGGAAATACCTTGAAGAAAGTTGAAGAAAATGGAGGAAATCAAGCTTTTGAATCTTCAGAAATATCAGAACCACATTGCGCCGCCGTAAAGCTCGTCGGAAATCTCCTCAAGCCACCAGTTTTCAATGTGAAACAACGAAACAAAACAGGAAAAGGTTAAAACCCTATTTATAGAGGTTACAGTTAGGGGACAATTCTGTCCGAGCTGACCAGATTTGAAAAGATACTCATCATGGCGCGCAGAGTACTATGCACATCCACTTAACCCGAACGCGACATGTGACCCTCACAGTTGTCATGACAGTTGAGAGGATGGTTGCCTAACAGGCCAAGAGATATGCAACCTCAGAATATAAGAGTCCAGAAATATTGTTTGGACTTCAATCAAAACTGAGGTATTGCATCGAGGAAAAGTACATTAGAGAACCAAATACCACGGACAACCCCCTGCAAGGTGCAAAGACCTTGGAGTTAAGTATTTAAACTTGACACTTCGCCGGTCTCGACTAAGTATCAAACTGGGGGCAACTTAACATATTACACATCGTCAATGTGAGCGTTGGACTCACCTCGGTATAACATAAATACCAAAGTTTGCAAAAGAAAGGAAAAGAGAAGACAATAAGATTCAAAGTAAAAGAAAATTTCATTGATTATCCTCATTTCATATATCGTCATACATTAAGAAAATAGGGAAAAGAAAACATTTAGCATAGAATTTATAAGGAAAGAGCAGCCTAGAGAAATGAGTGAACATCGTGGTCACCAATATCCTGGATCATGTCACATCCACATTTCCTCCGGAACCAACACATGTCTTTTCCCTATGAAGCGACCTCTTGAAAAAGTGGATTGACTTTGAAGAACCCCAGCAAACCGGAGTGGTACACTGCTGTTGGACTCCAAAACCTCTGTCACATTCTTCTTCACTGCCTCTTTCACCAAGATAATAAAGATCGAGGTGCACTCTCCTTTGTTAGACGAAGCACAATTTTTCATGAGGAGATCATTCCATCGGAACCCTTGCTAGTTTCATGATCACCACAAGTTGCTTCAAATCATAGAGCAGTCCCAATAATTCATGCTACATATCCATATGCTCTTAGAGGATTTACCGAGAAGGAGAACGACTTGGGGCTCTATTTCTCCAATTACCTCCGTCAAACACGACAGGTATCACAAACCTCTCTGACGATAGTGCATAGATCAAATGCACCTTCGTACGCTGGGAAAGTGAGATATCTGTCATCAATACGCTGGGAAATGGAGATATCTAGTGGAAGAACAGTTCTTGAAGGTAATGATAAACTTTCAGAAATTTGAGGAAGAATAAGAAGAAATTCTCCACAAGGGGTAAAGCTCTCCAAAAATGCATGAAGAAGAAAAGAGAAACCATTCTCTAGGAATAGGTCATTTTCAGATAGAAATACAGAAGGGAATGTCAATATCAAATGCAAACATTCCTTATTTATAAAGGAAATAAAACGTTCTGATTGGCTCATAGAAATGAGAACCTGTCAAACCATAAAATCTACATTTAATGCCCTCTCTTTCCTGTTGGTTACGAGAGCAGCGGGTGGTTGGGAAAACAACATAAAACTAACATCCTCCATTAAAGGATCCTTAATTCCAAGAAGGTCAAAGCAACAGTTTCCAAGAAGCCCAAGTTACAAAGGACGCTACTGAAGAGAAGACCTCGTGAATCATCCACGGAGGTAACTGAAACTAAACCTCGGATTAAGGAACAGAAAAGCTGGCAAGGACCCATCGCGATTTCCGATCACATTCCAACCTTGGGGGGTATTTTACACTTGACCCCAACATCAGTATGAGACCGCGAAACCTCGCATCAAAGCTAAGGCTTAGTCTACCACATGCCTGGTGACCCCAATAAAACTTATACCTTGACACTTTAGGTTCTAAGCGCCAAGCTGAGGGAAACTGTTCTGAACCGTGATCCGGGATCCCATCCAATGGGGTCAACCCGGCACGCATACCATCGGACCCAGCCATAAACACTCCGGCCAATACCTTACAACCTCAGACTACAGCAGTGGATTATAACGATCATTGGATCTGCGCAGATACATAACTGTCAATCATGATCTTACGAGATTACAGGATCTATAACTGCCTATAACAGTAGATAATCACCATATCTACGTTCTTACATTATAGGGATGCTCTCCAGTGATAAACGGAAGACAATCCTTGACAGGATACTAATCTTAAATATCTGCATTCAATACTGATCTTATTACGATTCCTATCACGCTGTATATATACTAGGTTAAGTCAATATAATTAGCTATATGCTATCTAATTACATAAATTTTATTTGTACACTACTTGACTTAAACGTTAGAGTCTATTTGTAAATATTCACCCTATGATTCAATACGTTTAGCAGCAACTATATAAAGAGGAGTTCACTATATACGTGTCTATCTCAAATACCATGTGAATTCACTTCAAAATAGACAAGAATATGATTTGCTTTCGGTGGCTTGTGCATATCTCTTTGCCTATATTTTTGCACCTCGAAAGTTCGTGTACATGTCCACCGCAAATGGTCCATGGGGAACATATTCTTCTTCTTCCTTAGCGGAAGCAGGGAACAAATTCTGCTGGCACTATAATAGAGCAAATTATCTTACCATATGAAATAATTATATTCATAGAGATTTTTTAAAAAAAAATAATATAATTAGAGATGTCATGGATAAGAAAATTTATTTCTTAATAGGTGAAACTATAGGAATTAAATTTGTAATTTTATTAAAGGCGTTTACAAACTGACACCCAGTACATCAGGCGTTACCTACTAATTCACTTCGTGTAGATAATGAAAACAGAGAGAACAAAGAGAGAATTGGTGGAAATCATCGATTCCATTTTTTTTGTATGAACTGAAATTATTGTTCTGATTATAAATGAACTATTCTATTGCTATATATACAACTATGTAACTAACACTATGTAACTAACTATCATTTACAACTAGCAATCTAACTAATTGCTTAATTAAATATAATTAGCTAAAACAAACTTTCAGTTAATAGTTAATACCCCCCCTCAAGTGGGACTATGTATATCACAAAGGCCCAACTTGAACAAAATCGAATTAAAGGAAGTAGAATGGAGAGGTTTAGTAAATATGTCTCAAGCTGAGAAGAAGAAGGCACAGCCAGTAGATGAATCAGCTTGGAGTTGATTTTTTCTCTAACAACATGACAATCCAACTCTATGTGTTTGCTCCGTTCATGAAAGGTTGGATTGTGAGCAAGGTATATTGTTGATTTATTATCACAGTAGACAAACGCAGGCTTTGAGAATCGCAGCTGAAGATCATCAAACATGTAGTGCAGCCACTGTAACTCACAGGTTAAAGAGGCTAATGCGTGATATTCTGCCTCTGTAGAAGACCTTGAAACTGTCCCTTACTTCTTTGATTTCCAAGAAATAAGTGAAGAACCTAGCAAGATACAGTAGCCCATGACAGAGCGCCTGGTATCAAGTCAACATGCCCAATCGGAATCAGCAAATCCATGAAGTTTAAGGTCACTTGAAGCAGAAAAGAATATGCCCTTGGCTGGAAAATTTTTGATGTATTTGAGGACCCTTTGAGTAGCTTGAAAATAAGGAATCTTTGGATTAGAAACAAACTGGCTGAGATGTTGCACCGAGAATGAAAGATTAGGTCTAGTTGTGGTGAGATATAATAATCTACCAATTAACCTTCTATATGAAGAGGCATCGGGCAGAGGAGTCCCTTCATGAGCAGACAACTTTATGGAAGGGTTAAAAGGTGTGCAGGCAGGTTTGGAAGCTAAAGATCCAGCATCTTCTAACAACTCCAAAGCATACTTTCTTTGATTAAGCATAATTCCAGATTTAGATCTTGCAATTTCAAGACCTAAGAAGTACCGCAGCTGGCCTAAGTCTTTTATGCAGAATTTGATGTCTAAAAACTGCTTGACAGATTGAATTTCATTGAGGCAATTACCAACCAATACATTGTCATCAATATAGACTAATAAGGCAGTGAAATTTGGACCAGCAGACATCACAAATAAGGAGTGGTTAGCCTGAGACTGAGAATAACCGAGAGAAAGCAGAGCAGTGGACAGTTTTGAGTACCATTGTCTACTAGCTTGTTTTAAACCATAAAGGGATTTGTGAAGCTTGCATACTTAAGCAGGATTAGAGCTAGAAAAACCAGGAAGAAGAGTCATATACACCTCTTCATTGAGATCACCATGCAAGAAAGCGTTATTGACATCCAATTGCTCAAGATGCCAACCTTTAATTGCTGCCAAAGCAAGAAGAACTCTAACCGTTGTGAGCTTTGCCACTGGAGAAAATGTGTCAAAATAGTCAACACCCTTTGTTTGGGTGTAATCGGAGTTTTAAATCTCGGTTACGGTTGCGTTGCGGTCGCGTCGCGGTTGATGCGGCTAAATGCGGCCGCAATCGTGGCCTGTTGCGGTCACGGTGGCTGCCGCGACCATTTTGTCTTGGCCGCATCACGTGATGCGGTCCGAGATTTAAAATCCTGGGTGTAACCTTTGGCTACTAACCTAGCCTTGTACCTCTCAATGGAACCATTGGCATGATACTTTATTTTATACACCCACTTGCAACCGATTGGGGTTTTACCAGGAGGCAAATTAACAATAGACTAAGTGTTATTTTTGGCAAGAGCTTGTAACTCAGCATCCATGGCCTGATTCCAACAATCAGACTTAGAGGCTTGGTGAAAAGTCTTAGGTTCAGTGATGGAGGAAATACTACAACAGAAATGTTTGTATGTAGAAGAACAATTATCATATGAAAGACAAGAAGAAATGGGATAAATGGAATTACCTAAGATGCATTGGTACAATTGCTAGTTGAAAGAGAGCAGTGATAGTCCCTGAGATAGCTAGGTGGTTGTTTGATTCGGTAGATTGCCTTACAGAGCGAATCAGCCATGGGTTTGATGAAGAAGATTCTTCTTGAAAGAATCTAATGTAGCAAAGAGTTGTGTGGAAATAAATGGAGAAGATGTAGTTATTGGTGGAATAGGAGGATCATCATACAGAGGGTTTGTGGAAGAATGATCTGCTGCAGCATTAGTTTTGGAACTAGATGGCTGAAATGGAAAGTATTGTTCATAAAAAATGACATTTCTAAAAACAAACAAGTCATTAGAATTAAGGTCATATAGAATGAATCCTTTGGTACCTTCTTTGTAACCAAGAAAAACAGCTTTTCTTGCTCTAGAATTAAATTTGGTTCTATGTGCTTGTAAAGTGAAGGCATAAGCCAAACAACCAAAAACTTTGAGATGCACTAGGGAAGAAGGCTGTTTATGAAGCACTTCAAAGGGGGTTTTGCACTTCAAAAGTGGTGTTGGAATGCGGTTTATGAGGTGGACAACATGTTGGACACTTTGAAGTTCCACATGGTTAATGGAACATGAGATTGAAAGGACAAAGCCCTAGCTACATTTAAAATGTGTTGGTGTTTTCTTTCAACCACCCCATTTTGTTAGGGTGTTTCAACACATGATCTATGATGTAGAATGCCTTTAGAGAGAAAGAATTTTGTCATGGCAACAAATTCAGATCCATTATCAGATCTTAAGCATTTCAAAGTTGTGTGAAATTGGTTTTCAATATAAGCAACAAAGTTTTGTAAATGAGTGCTAGTTTCATCTTTGGTTTTAAGAAAAATAACCCAAGTAAACCTAGAAAAGTCATCTACAAGGGTAAGAAAATATTTATGGCCAAGAAATGATGGTGTAGCTAAAGGCCCCCACAAATCAGCATGCAAAAGATCAAAAATAGCAGCAGATTTTGTCATACTATGAGAAAATGACAACTTTTTCTGTTTAGCAAAATGACAAGCATCACATGGTGCTAGAGTATCATTGTAAGAAATGAAAGGAAATTGTCTAGAAATGATTTGCCAACTAGAATTGGAAACATGACCTAGTCTTAGGTGCCAAACATGGGCGAAATCATTTGAAACAATTACAAACAATTACGTGTTACATAATCAAGTGCGTAAGCATTTTGTCAAGTGCGGTGGGAAACACCCTCTATCACATACAATCCTCCATATAGTCTAGTTGTACCAATCATCTTCCTGGAATGGTTTTGCAAAATATGACACTGATTAGTAGAGAATGAGAGGAAACAATCATTGGTTTTAGTTAATTGAGAAACAGAAATAAGATTGATGTTGAATTCGGAATATACAACACATCATAAAGAATCGAGAGAATTAGACAATTTGACAGTGCCCGAAATGGTAGCATGTGTTTTGTTTCCATTTGGAAATGAAACCAGAATCGCTTTTATTCTCTTGAAATTAACAAAAGAATGAAAATCAAATGACATGTGATCAGTTGCACCTGTATCAATCATCCAAGTGTGAGAATGCTTACCATTTGGCAGTGTGGAAGCGAGAATTGAGTGCAAAAGAATTAGTGGTTACTTGAATTGGACAAGTGAGCGTAAGGTTTGGTGTCGAACCCAAGTTTGATTGCTGCATAAGGCAAGAATGCCTTGAACCTGTTCTCGTGTAAAACCGTAAACCGAACTCGATTGATCCGACCGTTTGTAGTGTTGGCCGAGAAGAAGAATTTGCAGGTTCTGAAGAATCAGTAGAGGTGTAATTGGCCTAACTTTTGCCCTTAGATTTGTAGCCAGGAGGGAATCCATGCAATATGAAACAAGTATCAATTGTGTGGTTTGACCTACCACAGTGAGTGCAAACTCGATTCTGGGCAGAGTGATTCTTGTTATAAGGATTTGAAGCCTTTCCTTTGCCATTGTAAGATGCCTTATCCCCATAACCAGAACTGTAATTGTTCCCACAACTGTAACCAAAATTGTTATTACCGAATCAGTGAGTCCCTTTGGTCGTATAATTGACCGTGAAACATTGATCGCAAGAGCCAAAGAGTTATCAACATTGGCTTCATGATTAGCATGACTGAGTAATTCTCTTTCCTGCTGTATAACTAGAGAGAAAGCCTTGTCAACATCAGGTAATGGGTCCATGGCCATGGTCTGTGATTTAGTGTGAATGAATCTGTCATTTAAACCTTTCAAGAACCGAATGACATAGTCTTGTTCCCTAGAAGTTTTCATGGAAGCATAACCTCCACAAGAACAAGGAATGGAGCATTTACAATATGCAATGGGACGATAATCCTCAAGTTCATCCCAAAAAACTTTCAATTGTGTGAAGTATTCAGATACATCAAGATTTCCCTGTCTAAATTGATACAGTTCTTCTTGAATGTCAAATATGCGAAAAATATCACCTTGTGAAAACCTGGTGCGCAGGTTTTTCCAAACTCCAGCAGTAGTAGAAATGGAGAGAATAGACCTAGCAATGGATTCAGAGCAGGAACGTTGAATCCAGGAAATAACCATAGTGTTGCAACGCGTCCAAGGAGTGAACAGAGGATCTGTAATCGGCGGCGTAGGAAGAGTGCCGTCAATAAACTTCTCCTAGTTCTTGGAAATTAGGGCGATCATCATCAACCGCGCCCAATTATGGTAATTCTTGTTATCAAGAAGTGGCGTAACCAGTACCACTGAAGGATTTTCATTCGGATGTAAATAATATGGATTCGTAGCATTTGAAGCATAATCAAAGTAATTTGAAGGAATCGCCATGGATGTAATTGAAGAAGAAAACCTAGAATCAGAAATGTAGAAACGTTTTTTGCAAACGCAGAATTGCAAGATCGCAAATGCAGAAACTCAAGATTTGTGAAATGACAGAAATGCACAAAAAACAACGATGTGCAAGAACGAATGAGAAGTACAGAAGCGAATCAGATAGGGAATGATACCACATAGATAATGAAAACAGAGAGAACAAAGAGAGAATTAGTGGAAATCATCGATTCTATTTTTTTTGTATGAATTGAAATTATTGTTCTGATTACAAATAAACTATTCTATTGCTATATATACAGCTATGTAACTAACAGCTCTGTAACTAACTATCATTTACAGTTGATAATCTAACTAATTACTTAATTAAATACAATTAATTAAAATAAACTTTCAGTTAATAGTTAATACTTCGTGTAAGGAGGAGGTTGGCAAATGATGATAGATGTTCAAGATGCCGTTCTCAATCAGAATCATTAATCATTCCACTGTTTCAGTGATTGTTGACATTCTAATGTTAATTTGGACGTATCTTGGCTTTCATAGATTGAAGGACTTCACGTCCACGCACTTTGGTGTAAAGTTCACTTCATTGGATAATGGCTAATGGGATTCTTTTACTTTTGGCTCTGGTGCATTTGGTCCATGCACTTTGGTGTAAAGTTCACTTCATTGGCTAATGGCTAATGGGATTCTTTTCCTTCTGGCTCTGGTGCATTTGGTATTTGATGCTCAAGGATCCATGATACCATTTCTCAAGCCGTTTTTCCTTCTCATGGTGTCTTGAGAAATATAACTTGTTTATGGGATGCATGAATAGGGACGAATTCAAGGGAGCAAGTATGGCCTTAACCTCTCTTTTTTTCATTAATTTTTTTAAAATATTAATAATTTAATTAAATTTATTAAAAAAGATAATTATATTATTTTTTTATAAAATTAATATTTATTATATTAATATTTTTATTTAAAAATTATATATATATTTTTGATTTTATATATTATTATTATATTATAACATTTTTCTTTATTTATAAAATTATATATATCTTTCTTATTTTATTTATAAATATTATTCAAAGTTTTATTGAAAATATAAAACAAATAAAATATGAGTAATTTTTTAAATAAAAATAGTATCAATATTATAAGTATTAATTTCATGAGAGATCGGTAAATTATATCAAAGATAAAAATGATGAAGTTAAAAGAGTTTATACTGATATGTATTTAACATGTATTCTTGATTATTTTATATATATTGATATTATAATTTCAACTCATCTTTCTATTAATATTTAATCTTTATATAATAAATCTATTAACTCTTTTTACTTTTATCTTCACTCTCTTTTTTTTTAAAAAAATCTAAATATATAAAAACTTAATTTTACTTATAAATCATGATATAAAGGACAACTATTATTATGATGTATTTAATATCTAATATAAATATTTTTTTACTTTTTTTTACTTTATTCATAATTTTTTTTATATAATCAAAGAAAAATTCTTTTAAAATGAATAAATAAGAATATATTTATTTTTAATTTTAATTATTTATTTTAATTTTAATTTATTAAATAATTTAAATAAAAATATATTTTTATTTATTAATTTTTATTTTTTTATATTTAATAATATAATCCATAATTTTTAACATATTAAACATTTTATAAATTCGTCCCTATAGTTGGATGCTATTTGTGCAAGGTGTGGGAGCTAATCACCGTGACCCAATTCTTGTCATATAGGAACCACCTCCAGTGGATTTTATGAAAATTAATGTAGAAGACAGCTCTATAGGAAAACCGGGTAGAGCTGGAATGGGAGGTCTTATCCGGTATTCAGATGGGTCTTGGTTTATTGGCTTTGTCGATTATATTGGTCATGCTGACAACCTCTTGCCCAAGCTTTTAGCTATATTATTAAACAGGGTCTGATCCTCGCTTGGGAGAAAGGTTTTCACAAATGAATCGGATTGCTTGGAGGCTATGCGTCTTGTGTCTGAACTGCTTACAACCTTTCATCACTGTCACTGTGCCCCAGTGGTGGAAGCAATTCATTGCTTAGTGGCTAGGATCTCGATGTGCCAAATCGATCGTACCTTTTATTATAAATTTTACAATTTTATAAATATTAAATAATAATTTAACACTTGTTCTTACTTTTTTTTGGCAAAATATGGGGCATTAAGTCATCTTCCGTGCTGCTGTTTGGAGACTCCACCAGTGAACTTGGGCGTGCATCTCCTTGCTGATGCTTCAGGATCTTGGTTTACTCGTGAATAGTTGTTTCTTTGCTGTTTTTTTGTCCTTTTCCTCACTGTACCAAAAAAAAAAAACACCGGATAAATAAAGACATTTTGCAAAAATTGAATTTCATCGCATTTTGTATATCATGTTGATCGATAAGAAAATTTCAAATTTTACCTAATATTTTTTTATGGAATAATAAATAAATGAAACGAGACAGACAAAATTCTCATTATATAAACTATTGAGATTGAGAAGGGAAAAAAATGGTTGAAGTTGAGATTTATGATAGAGATAGTTTATTATGTTCCGCAGATCAAATCTAAAAACTAAAAAACATATTCACCAAAAAAAATAAATTAAAAAAACATGGTAAGTCTTAGACATAACCTTCTATTTTGAAAAAAAAAAAATGCTCACAAATGTTTTATAACTTTTGTTTTTTATTAATTAAAATGGGGCAAAAAGCCCAAAAAAACAGAAGAAACTATTATGACGCAGAAACAGCTGTTAAGTAACCTAGATTTAGTGAACTGGTAATTAAAGTCGTATTAACCACATTTTGAGTTTTAAAAAATAAACTTCTTTACTTTTAATTAAATTAGAATGACATTCGTACAATACGTGGAATCATAAAAAGAATTAAACATTTCAAAGTAATATATGATCATTATCTATTACTATAAAAATAATGTAAATATATTATTTTTATACGTAATCATAGGCGGATTAGAAATTTCACGTTAGAGTTTAAATATTTATTTTACTTTTTTATAGTGTTGCTATCAAATTTATATAAAAACATTATTAGAATATTTTTAAAAAAATTAAAATTTATTGAAAGAGTATTTGAAACATTAAGGGTCACCATCGCTAGTCTCTTAACTTTTTTTTTGTATATAATAATATAGTTTGACACCATATATAATAAATACGTGTATATATATTATTAATTAATTTAAAAATGGTCACCAAATAATTCATAAATATGATTAATAATGTTAAAAAAAAACATCAAAATTAAAAAGCGTTCAAGGGTTTCAAGCCATTAAACTTTCTATCCATTTTTTTTCTTAAAAAATAAAAGGGTGTTTAGTAATAATCATACATGCAGTAAAGTCATCTTCTCTTAAAAAAGGTGTTTGGTAATAATTATATAATCTAAAAATGACACTTTTATAATAATACAAAAGGAATCCGTAAATATTTATATTTTTTTAATAAGATAATAATAATAATAAAATTTAAATTTAAATTTAAATTTAGGAAAAAGAGTGTAAAAATTCTTTAATTTTTGATTTTTTGTAAATTACTATTATGATTTTTAAAATTTTTTAATTAATTTTTAAATTTTAATTAATATCTAAATAGATTCTTATATTTAATTTGAATCATTAATTTATTAACGATAATACTACGTATGATATTATTTTTATTTGTATTAATATTAATTAAGAACTATTTATCAATGTTTTTATTAAAATTTAATTTTAAATATATTTTATTCCTTACAAAATAAATAAGATATTAGTACAAAATATCATTATTAATGAATTAACAAATTTAAATTAAATAAAAAGATTTATTAAGATATTAATTAAAATTTAAAAACTAATTAAAAATATTTTAAAATTTGTAATAGTAATTTACAAAAATATTAAAATTCAAAAAAATTACATATTCTTTTCTTTTAAATTTATAATAAGTTATTGATGATATAACTAAAAATAACACTTGTCAAAATTTCATAAACTCAATTCTTTTTTATATATTATATTAATTGATTGATAATTAATTCTTTTAACTTCATAAATGTTTCAACAGTAATGTTATCTTCATACCGAATAATTTTAGAAAAATATTCTAGCATTTATATTTGGACTTTTCTCTTTAAAGAATTGATAGATGGATTGACCATTAAAATTTGTTAGTATAAAAGTGACAGCAATAACAGGCAATTAATAGAAAATAAATAAAATTAATTATTTAAATATATTTAACAATGTTTTGACTGATAGTTAATGAAGAGAATAAAAAGAGCATGGAAACCAATTTCCATATTAGGAGATTTAAAAATAGATAAGAATTAAAGGGCAACTATTTCTCTTGTTCCTAAAACTCAATCTTTGTTCTTTAAAATTGGAATGGAACGGGAGAACTCAAGATAATGATATGATATTATGTTTCATTTATTTATTAATCTTCTAAATAAAGAGAGTAATTCTTTTTTTTTTCACTTATTCTCTTACGTTATATTAATGGAAATTTATCTAAATATTGTGCAAGATTAAAATATTTAATCTAAATTGAAATTAAAATGTTCACTTGTCAAATCCTAAAACAAATGTGTGTTGATTATCATGAAATTCAAAAACAACTTTGACCACCGTTGTCATATTAAATAATTGTAGCACACAGAATGTCCAAGAAGTTGATAGAACCATGGGCATATACCATAATAGCAAAGCCAATGGGTAAGATCGTGGAGAATATACCGGAAACAAGCAAATCACAATAATAATAGTAGTAGTTGGGTTCAATATAATAATGGGAACAAAACGCCGAAACAAGACAGTTTTTTAGAAGTAATGTTAATCACATATTTATACTCATATAATTTTTATTATTTAATTATAGTTAATTTTATATTATTTTTTATATAATTTCACTTTAATTTTATCACATAAAATAATGTAAAAAATATGTCTTATTATAAATGTGTAAGATGCATTTTACTTTCGGTAAACCAAATCAATTGATTCCATTGGCAATCATTAATCAATGCATCAAAAGGACAAGCACAAGAATTTGTAAAAGTTTAGGATAAGATGTAAAGGACTTTTAGTTTTATATTCCAAATTGTTTATTTGATAATTCATGAAGCTAAACAAAAATATAATTAAAAAACATATGATAGACATAGATTAATGAGTAATTGCCGTTTTATTTGGGGTTGGTTGAATGTGCATTTGTCTTAATTTATTTAAAGTTTATTCGCTTTAAGGGATGACAATGTTCATTTTTTATGCATGTGATGTAATCTTTTGATTTAATAATTGACTCAAAATATTAATATATCGGTTTAAGTAAAAAGAATTTAAGTTTATTAAGTATATAATTTTAGATTCAATTCATATATTTATGTATATATAAAAATAATATTTTTAAGAAAAAATTTTACCTAAATACATCCTGAAAGTTTATCATTTATTAAATAAGGAAATATTCTAAAAAATTGAAAAAAATGATTGACTCAAAATAATACAATTGTCTGTGTCTTTTGTTTTGCATCTTTGGATTTTCACTTAAGCATTAACCAATTAACCAGTAAATATAATTCTACTCTTATTCATATATGAGATTTTGGCCAAATTTTAAGTCGTTAATAGGTGTATTCTATGTCTTCATTACAGTATTAAAGAAAATTTTAAAATATTTTTTAGACTTATGTATGGAATGTGCCTTTAAAATTATCCAAAAAATAGTTAGTCCAAGTTGATACAAAATTTGACTTAAGATAAGCATAAGTAATCCCATCCATTTGTTTAGAAAAATTCTTAAGCATTTTGGCTACAAAACACTCACTAATTTGTTTTTAAAGAGAAGTTCTTATGTATTCATAAAGAAAAGTTATGTTCATCATGAAAGAAAAAAATTTCTTCCTCCAATATCTTACAAGAATTTTTCGTTTACAATGATAACAATGTCAAAAACGTCACCATCGCCGCTCCACAAAGTAGAAGCACGTATTGTGGCGAGAAAGCTGCATTTTTATTTTCATTTTTCTAATAATAAACAGAGACTAAAAAGTAAATAAATTTGTAGCAAAAAAGAAAACAATAAGTAATAAGATAATGAAGGATCGCCACGTACACCACCTTCTATCTCTTTTCCTTACTATAAAAGTATAAACTCAGTTCTTGTTGTCTGCAACCAACACGTCACAATTATCACTCTCTTTAACTTTTTCTGCTTTTCCATATTCCAATTCTATCTATCTTCCCTTCAGTTCCGCAGCTGAGAAGAGCAAAGAAGAACCTTACATATTGATCATCATCATGTCTAGTCAGGCTAAGCTTGGTCGACTTCCCAGTATCAGAGACCGAGTGGAAGATACCCTCTATGCTCACCGTAACGAACTCATTTCTCTTCTCTCCAGGTTCTTCTTCATCATTCATCAACCCCATCTTTTATTTATTAATTAATATTGCTTTCTCATCATTCACGGCTTTGAGTGTATTGATACTTATACTTGTTACTGTGTTTGAAGGTATGTGGCTCAGGGGAAAGGGATTTTGCAACCCCATAGTTTGATTGATGAGTTCGAAAACAACCTTGGTGAGAATCAAGCAACACTCGATCTTAAAAATGGCCCCTTTGGCGAAATCATCAAATCTGCACAGGTCAGTTTCCCTCTCATAACTTTGGTTTAGATCAAATAATTCTCTCACACAACTCTCTCTAGCCTTATTATTATTATTAGTGGATCGGCAAATTTTTTTTATTTTATTCATTTTATTATATTATTTATTTTATTATTACTTAAATGTTGAAGTTAATGTAACTTATTCAATTTTTGTGAGTTATAAAAAGAGTTGTAGGTGTTTACAGTTTTACCCTTTTTTAATTAGAGTTTAAATAGTTTAAATAAATATTGATGACAATTTTGGAGAGTCAAAAGTGGATACGAAATCCCCCATCACCATGATAATAGTTGTAGATGATTATTATTATTAATGGATTGAGAGGCACCAATCCGCAACTTTTATTTTTTTGTTAAACCACCCACTCATGTGAGGAGGATTGTAACTCCCACCCACAAGAGGATTGTAACAGCAGGTTTTTTTTTTTTTTGTTTAAAACGTGGGTAGTGGGATTTACGCATTTTGCACTTTTACTCCTTTTTTAAAGTTATGTTTTAATTGTTTAAATTATTTTAGATGAGTTTTTAGGAACAGTAAAAGTTGGACACCAAAGACGCAATCGCCATATAGTAATTACTAATAGATAATAGATAATAGCAATAGATAATAGATTATATTATTATTATTTGTTCTTCTCTCTAGCCTTATTTTACTCACTCTATATGTTACATATACTTATACTTATATATGACATGTACAAGTTTTATCGTCTAGAAACTAGAAATACTTTGGACCTTAATTTTATAACTGAAATTCAGTTTCCTTTTTATGCTTAAACGAAAAGGTTTAATATTGCACATTTCCACCAAAGCATTATGTATGTATATATATATTATCTATTCGGAACAATTTGCATTCACTTAGAATTAAATCTGATAGTAATTGAAAGTGTGGCATGAAATTGTCATATTCGGGAAAGTTACTTCACATCTGAAGATTTAAATATCGTATGAAAGTGTGTAGCATTATTTTTTGTGACAGGAAGCCATAGTTTTGCCTCCTTTTGTGGCAATAGCAGTTCGTCCAAGACCTGGTGTTTGGGAATATGTCCGTGTTAATGTCTATGACCTCAGCGTGGAGCAGTTAAGCGTTTCTGAATATCTCAGCTTCAAAGAAGAACTTGTAGATGGAAAGTATGAAATCTACTGCTCAACTTTTATTAAAAGAAATAAACTCTCTGACCTTGTACTGTAACTCAATGGCTGTTGTAATGACTGTTTTTGTTTTATGTTGTGCATTAGGATTAATGACAATTTTGTATTGGAGCTTGATTTTGAGCCATTTAATGCAACATTTCCACGTCCAACCCGCTCATCCTCCATTGGCAATGGTGTCCAATTTCTCAACCGCCATCTTTCTTCAAGTATGTTTCGTAACAAAGATTCCTTGGAGCCCTTGCTTGATTTCCTCCGTGTTCACAAATATAAAGGCCATGTAAGTCTGCTGTGCTATGCACTTTTTACTTAAAATAAAGCGATTATACTAGATGACACAACAGTTATAGTTTAAAAAATGTAACTTGACCCTGTATTTCTCTGTCTCTCTCTGTTAAAGATATGTCACTCAACGTCATATTTCTATTTTGCAATTTTTTTTGGTATGAGGAATCTATAGATAGTGAATTTTTTCTCTCTCCCTTATTGTCATGTTACAGGGACTGATGTTAAATGATCGTATACAAAGCATTTCCAAACTTCAGTCTGCTTTGGTCAAGGCTGAGGATCATCTTTCTAAACTTGTACCTGATACACCTTATTCTGAGTTTGAATATGTGTAAGCTTATCTTTGATAATGGGTTTACATGTCTTCACTTTGCAGCATGAATGATGTAAGAATTTTGTTGGATTTTAGTTTAAAGTTTTTTTCCTTTGACCCTTTTCCTGCATGTAGATTACAAGGAATGGGTTTTGAGAGAGGTTGGGGTGATACTGCTGAACGGGTATTAGAGATGATGCATCTGCTGTTGGATATTCTTCAGGCTCCTGATCCTTCTACGTTAGAGACTTTTCTTGGGAGAGTGCCTATGGTGTCCAATGTTGTTATATTATCTCCTCATGGCTACTTTGGGCAAGCCAATGTCCTGGGTTTGCCTGACACTGGTGGGCAGGTATTCTTATTTATCACATGCCATAAGAACAGTTGAGCTGGACATGGATACATTGTTCAGTGCCCCCTCTTTTTAGCCCTCATTTCCTTAGTCATTTCCATCCTTTTGTCTCTTGCATTGTTTGAATTATATATTATATATATGAGCGCCATCCTACATGAAAGGTTTTTATCTGCAGGTTGTTTATATACTAGATCAAGTGCGTGCCCTTGAGAATGAGATGCTCCTTCGGATCCAGAAACAAGGACTTGATTTCACTCCTAGAATTCTAATTGTAAGTGTAACTTCTTGGGTCAGTTTCTTTGTATTTGACAAGGTTGATTTCTAGTTAATTGTTTTTTCAGTTCGAATCAAATTAAAATTCTCTGCTGTTCTAAAGGTTACCAGGTTAATACCTGATGCAAAGGGGACAACATGCAACCAGCGGCTAGAAAGAGTCAGTGGTACTGAATACACTCATATTTTGCGAGTTCCATTCAGATCAGAGAAAGGAACTCTCCGTAAATGGATCTCAAGGTTTGATGTATGGCCTTATCTGGAGACTTTTGCAGAGGTAAATGTCCGTCAACATGTATAGCGTGAATTAGTCACCTGATCATGAACCATTATAAGGAATTAATTATTTCTTAGCATAGTTTAGGCATGGGAAAGAGTTCTAAAAACACATATTTATACTGCATGTGCTAGTCTTCCCATTTAATATTGATGGTTATGTGTATCAACAGGATGTTGCTAGTGAAATTGTTGCTGAGTTACAGGGTTATCCTGATTTCATCATTGGAAACTACAGTGACGGGAATCTTGTTGCATCTTTATTGGCTTATAAAATGGGAGTTACACAGGTTCTTGTCCCTCTTATTTGTTATCTTACTTTGCCATACAAAATGTGAAAGCTCATGTTATCTTCTGCTGAGAATGCAACTTAATAGATTTAAATGTTCATATATATAGTGCACAATTGCGCACGCACTGGAGAAGACAAAATACCCAGATTCAGATATATATTGGAAGAAATTTGAGGATAAATATCATTTTTCATGTCAGTTCACTGCTGACCTAATAGCCATGAATAATGCTGATTTTATCATCACCAGTACATACCAAGAGATTGCAGGAACGTAAGTATATTTTTCATCATATATGGTGCACTTCATGATTTGTGATAAGTCACTTGTGATTCTGCTTTATACCTTTCTCCCCTTTACTGTGCTTGTTAATTTTATCAATTATATAACTTCATCCTTTCATTCCTTTGCCAAGCTCATGACTATTTATTTTGGTAATAAAATTATCATACAAGTGATTGCATGTTGTTTAAAAAACATATGCTCCCAAATGGCACATTCCCAGGCTTATTTTAAATGTGATTGGCTTCTATTTGTGGAACCCTGCTTACCCATTTGGCATTACATTCGCAGGCATCGTATGACTGTCCTAAGGAACTTATCCTGTGTTTGGTGTAACATAGTTTGTTGTCTCAAGATTCCTAAATTATGTATGATGACTGTGATTCTTATAGCTTATTGAAGTCCATTCAGTTTATGATGCTAAAGATACCTAGTCATTTCTTTTATCTTGGAGATCTCTCTGACAGGCATATGAGATTGTGGGCTAGTTACCATTTTGCTTAAGCATCCTCTTTAGGCTTCTCACATACCCATCCCTGGTGCTAGTTTACTTTTCTTTTTAAGCTTTTTTCCCTAATAATTTATATATATATTTTGGTTTTAGGTTATGCTAATGCTGCTCATGCCATCTTCTTATGTTGTCTTTCAGGAAGAATACTGTTGGCCAGTATGAGAGCCACACTGCTTTTACTCTTCCTGGACTCTATAGGGTTGTCCATGGCATTGATGTTTTTGATCCCAAGTTCAATATTGTCTCTCCTGGAGCAGATATGTCAATATATTTCCCCTACTCTGAAAAGCAGAAAAGACTTACAGCCCTGCATGGTTCAATTGAAAAGCTATTATATGATCCTGAACAGACTGATGAGTACATGTGAGTCTATTTCAATTGCTTAAATTTTTAATTTGGGTTATTTAATTCTACAAGAATCTGTATCTCCATAAGTAATTGGTCTTCTGATTAATTTAATAATTCTACCTCACTATCCATGGTCTAGAGGGTCAATATGAATCAAGGTCAATTTAATTGTCTGTTATGCATCATGCACAAATTTATATAATTATGGTCCATTAGCTTCCAGTCATCACTTGTCCTTCAGTCATGGGGCCAATCTCTACTGTAACTTGTGATAGGTAGTAGACAATCAGTACCGATGTCTGGTTTGGAATCCCACCGACCTCTACGTGCTTATTTCTCATGTTAACTGTTGAGAAGCACATCACATTTATCAGATTTGAGTATGTGACTATGACAGTTAATGAGTTTATCTTTGTCTCTATGTGGCAGTGGTTCAATCAATGACCGGTCAAAGCCCATAATTTTCTCCATGGCAAGGCTAGACAGAGTAAAAAACATATCTGGTTTGGTAGAAAGCTATGGTAAGAACAGCAAATTGAGGGAACTGGTCAACCTTGTCGTAGTAGCTGGTTATATTGATGTAAAGAAGTCCAGGGACAGAGAAGAAATTGCAGAAATCGAGAAGATGCATGATCTCATGAAGAAGTATAATTTAAATGGTGATTTTCGGTGGATTACTGCCCAAACAAATAGAGCACGTAATGGTGAGCTGTATCGTTACATAGCAGACACAAAAGGTGCTTTCATTCAGGTATTATACTAATGTCTCTTTACTGTTTGATTGACCCCTCAGGCATCATCAGTAACTATTCTTCTTTACTGCAGCCTGCTTTCTATGAAGCTTTTGGACTTACAGTTGTGGAGGCCATGACTTGTGGGCTCCCCACATTTGCTACTTGCCATGGTGGCCCTGCTGAGATCATCGAGCATGGTATATCAGGATTCCATATTGATCCTTATCACCCTGACCTAGCTTCTGAGCTATTGGTTGGATTCTTCCAACGATGCCAGGAGGACCCAAGCCATTGGAATAAAATATCTGATGGTGGTCTTCAAAGAATTTATGAAAGGTAGGTAATCTTGGTAAAAATTGGTAGATTTTTTGTGACACTTATCCTAAGCAAACAATAAACAGGTACACGTGGAAGATCTATTCTGAAAGGCTTATGACCTTGGCGGGAGTTTATAGTTTCTGGAAATACGTCTCCAAATTAGAGAGGCGTGAAACTCGACGATATCTTGAGATGTTCTATGTCCTTAAGTTTCGTGATTTGGTGAGTGATATTACATCTGTTCTGTTAGTTTCAGAAAAAGGGTTGGGATGCTATCATGCGGGATTATGAACTTTACCATCCTTATGTCCTATGCTTTTAAAATTTATAGAACCTAGTGTAATAGAAACATAAGGCAGTTTTTACTAGCTTGGATTTCAGTTTTGTGTTCTACAACTTTTTTCCAGGCAAATTCTGTTCCGCCAGCAAAGGATGATCCAAATTAACCGGCTGTTGTCTCAGCAGCTATGTATTTTCACCAAGGATTGACTGCAGACAATAAAGAGTCTTGTATGTATATAAAAGTCTGCTTGTGTTGTAAAATATTGTTCTGCCGACCTAGAGGAGTTTCATGGAAGCTTGTCTATGTTCTTTAATTATGTCAGAAATGCTTATAACCCAAAAAAAAAAAAAATTGTTGGGTACTGGTTGTTGGATGTCTCTTGCATAGCAGTTGTCAATCATTTTGACCTGGAAGGTACACCCTGAGGACTTTTGGTCCAAGATATACTGCCAGTAGTTTAATGTAATTGTTATCCTTGAGATCAGATGAGCATAGCAAGAAAATGGTAGTAAGATGGTTAAGAATAAACCATGCTGAATGTTGTAACTACTTAAAAAAACCTCAGAACAAGAGAGTTCATTTCCACGTGAATGGGTATTGCTTTCGATCCCCCATGATCTGTTTTGTGGGCGCTGTATATAATGCAATGGTTAAACTCAATCACTCCACTGCTGGGTGAAAACACAGCATGCATGGGCTTGAATTAGAAGTTTTTTGAAAGCATCTCTTTTATCTTGAATTATAAGTATATAACCCTGGAAATTGTGGAAAATGTTTAATGCACATCTCTTACACTCATATCACTATATCTGTGTAAGATTGAAACAGAATGTAGATGTGCTCACTTTATATATGTGTGAGATAGCAGATATGCAGACAAAACGAGCTGGAATTTGCTGACATTATTCATTTGATTTTGTTGGTCCTTAACCCCATCCCTTCTCATATTTTCAAGTCAAAAAGATAGAAAAGAAAGAAAGAAAGAAATAGGTTGAGGGAAAGAGGCCTCAACGAACTCCTAGTCTTTGCTTTGGATTTGTATCCCAAGGCGAGGCGCACAGAGTCATTGGTCCTCTGGAAGTGTGAACATAAGAAGGAAAAAACGTTTGAGGTTTTTCTTGTAATCTAGCTCAGTACTGAAAGCTGTAAGAGTGGTGGCCCAACCACTTATCGTTGGTTATTTATGTCAGATAGGAGGAATACCTTTCCGTCCCCATTAGGGTTTTGGACGCTTTCTGTTGCAATTTTGGGGAGGTATCCCTCCTTGTCAAAGAGAGTTGCAGTGCAGTCCTACTTCTGACACCTGTGATAGAGGCTATCCTAACCAGCTTTTTTGACCCTACGATCCACATTCCCCAACATGTTCACATGTCACCCAAAATGGTATTTTCTTCACCTCCCTCGCTTTCAACGGTCAAATACTCGTTATCCACAACATGTTAAAATAATTGGATTACACACTACCCAGTGAAATACTTCCCTTCCTTACTATATCCTCTTGCACAATTCATGGCTAGTGTTAACAATGGATTATTTCCAAGTTTCAAGGAATAGGCGCCCTCTGTTCAACTTTCTTTAATTAAACCGTGCCTCATTCCAAGCTTTATTTAATTTAATGATTTAATCTGTATTTTGCCTCTCGATGCAAATAATTAATGCAAAATCTAACATATTCACACTCGAAACTGGGTTTTAAGTTCTTGAATCTGACAATACTACCACTACCACTGGACATACATACCAAAGTCCCAAATCACACAGTTTAATTTAACATACGTGCAGAGCCGCAATGGGCCAATGACCAAAAAAGCCACAAACCTTCCACACAAATTAATGCCGTTTCTGGCACGAAAGATTGCTCACAAGTCACAGCAATAGGTTAAACTCGTAACACTAAAACAAAGTGTAAAATAAAACACCAAGGCTGCTATCTATTTTACCTTGACCAATGTGCTTCAAGGTTGGGGGGTTGCGCCATAGCTCTCTATCCTCCTCTTACCTTGTGCACTTCCAAGGAATACAAACTACCCTAATCTGCTTAACAAGTACTAGAGAATAATTAAAACAAGAGATACACATAAGTTGGAGACACTGTCCCCTAGAGTTGGCCAAACGAGTGTGCGAGATAAGCCAGTGCTCCTACAAGGGGTGCGTTGATATAAGTAGCTGGCTCTGATTGTTCATAATCTGACCGTTCATCCGGGAACCTATCATGCTGATCTGGCCCTCCAACAACGGCACCCACTAGAATGTTGGGGTTGGGGGATTGTGAGTTCATCACACTGAATCCTGCTGAGCATTGGATCTTGCCAGGGTGTACAGCAATGGACGGAAGAGATGAGCCCCTGTGGTGTATCCTTCGAGGGTAACTTGGACCATACCCCACCATGTAGGACATCTTTAAGGGGTTGTCTCCTAACAAGTAATCCACCTACAAAATAAGAATAAATCAAGTTCAATTAACAAGGACTATGCACAGTCTTATGTTAATAGCACCATTACCATACTAGACTAGACTAGATGGAGTAATAAGGTCTCATTTGATTTTTGTACCTGTTTTTTTGCTATTGACCGGAGCCTTTTTGGAGTTACAGTGGTTCCACCACAGTTCACAACCATGTGGGCTGAGGTCAAGTATTTGGCATAGGTTAAGAGTAGGAAGGACGTGGACGTGACATACTGCATGTTGCTATCACTCATCTTGAACAGAAGCCCACCTGCTTAGTTTTCCATGTGCAAGGAACCAAAAGTAACCGTTACAGATTGGACCACACCACACAGTTGAGACTGGCAAAGGAAGAGAAGAAAGAGAAAGAGAAAGGAAAGAAAAGGAACGAAAAGGAACCTCACCTGGGGTATATTGGGCGGAAGAGAAAGAGGCCCCAGGAATGAGAGAACAGATAAAATTGTCCGCGTGACCCTTGTAGTCATGAAGGGATTGCACCTTTTGAACCAGAAATTCCTAAAATCAAGAGCACAAACGCAAGTTGGAAAACATTATAATTGTTACTAGCACTGCAAAATGACCAATAGAAGAAAATGTGATGGAATTTGGACCTTAGAAAGAAGTATCCTTGCTCCAACATGCTTGTTATCCCACCCAAAGGTATTATCATACTCTGCAGCCCCAAGTGTCTGTCCATTAACCTTAATGTAGTTTAGGTACATTGGGTTCTTAGTAGCCTTGTGCAGCCAAGCAGCACCCCACAACAGCTCATCCTGACACATTTTTTCAGGGCATCAGAGTAAAGAATTTGAGTTTACTTGCCACAAAATGAACAACATCAAATGGGCAAATTGAAATATTAGAACTTTACCTGATAACCAGAGTAAGAGCAATAGAAGGGGCATACAATGGGCTTCAAGCCATTGCTGTAGGATCCCCTGTATTTATCAGCAAACTGAAAAACCTATTCCCATAAACAAGTACAATCTCAGATTTTGAACATTAGTTGGGAGAACTCTACTTCATTCATCAAAATATTGTTTTCCTTTAGAATCAAATACTTACACTGATAGCCCTCCTAACTAAAGTTTTGGAGTAGATGGGGTCAGTTTTTTTGAAAACCAGAGAAGCAGCTGCAAGAGCCGCAGTGGTTTCCGCGGCCACATCTGAACCGGGGGTGTTTCTGTCTATCTTATAGACACTTCTTGGGGTATCCATATCCTCAGGTCTCTCCCAACAAGCGTGGTCCTTCTTAGCATCTCCCACCTGCAACGCAAAACCAAAGTCAATATCAGTTCCCAAGTTTTCTCCCTTATGACATGACAACATCAGGAAATAGAGAAAAAAGAAAGGATTAGGAAGAAGAGAAAACTAACCTGAACATAAATGGTGTCTGGATGTACAGTTGCTTTGAGAAGATAATCAGTCGCCCAGCGAATGGCCTCTCTGGCATTCTGCAATTCACCTTTCATTACACCACCAAACTCAATAACACTCCATGAAAGCATGGTGGTGGTGAAGGCCATGGGAAAACCAAACTTGACATTGTCCCCTGCATCGTAGTATCCTCCAACCAAATCAACCTGCATTGCATATTTACACGGAACAGAAATAAGGAAAATGCACAAGCCACAACACACAATAACTGAGACTAAATGCAATGACAAACAATAGAGGGTTATGTGATATTATTATTATACATGCATGGCTGAGCCATCAGAGAGACCAGAGTCCCTCCTCCAAGACATCCTCTGATTGGAAGGGAGTTTCCCTGACCTCTGACCTTCAAAGAAGATGATGGATTTGGTGAGAGCATCTCTGTAGTTGTGAGTGGCAAAGCGAGGGTGGCGGTGGTGTAAGGGTTGATGGTAATGGGCAGGGAAGGAATGACAATGGAGCAGAGCAGTAGAGATGAGAGAAAGAAGCAAAAGCAAGAAAGTCATGTTGAACTGCCCAAAACCCAAGGTAATATCCACCCAGCCAAACCAACAGCCGCACTGCACTCTCTTCTTTTGGCCTCTATTTATAAAGCAAAAGCTGCCTCTCTAACGTCCTGCTTGCTTGATTTCAAGTTACAACAATAATTTAGGTCCACATCTTACAACAGGGTTCTGCCTTTAATCTAGCTATTTTTCTTCAAAAACTAGAAAAGTTTTGGGGAGTTATCTAGTTCACCGTGCAAACACACAATATAACGTCGGAGAATTAGTGTGTGTTTGGATTGCAGAATTTAGAGTCTGTTTCATTTAATTTATGTAAACTTTTGTTTAGATCATATTAAAAGTAAAAAATGTTTAAAGCAACTTACTTTTGAAAAAAGTATGTGTTAAAAAAAATAACCATATTTGTCAATAAAATCCTTGTTTGTAATTTAATTAGATCATTTAAAAGTAAGTTTAAAGCACCGAAAATGTGTTAACATATTTGTCAATAAAATTTGTTTGTAAAATTCAGTTGATTTTAATGAAAAATAATTTTTAAATTTCAATTAAAATGAAAATAATAATTTTTATTTTTTAAGAGTATTTTCTATTTCAATCTTATTTTAAAAGTGATTTTAATCTTTTAATCTAAACAATATTGATTTTGTCAATTTCACTTTTAAGATAAAAGTTTTCAAATATAAATTACGTTACTACAAATTTATTTTCAACTAAATTTAAGTTTACAAAATCAAATTAACTCAAATTTAAATTTACCAATTTTAATTTAAACACACACTTAACAAGCCAGTGGTCAAATGTAAATTTTATGCATACTATGGTTGGATCAAATAGATAAGAGAAGTCTTAATTTTAATTTCTATTAATATATTTTTATGAAAAATGACAAATGTTACGGAAACTAAAATAGTAATTTTTGAATTAAAACAAAATATTTAATATATTAAAAATTAAAAAAATATTCAAAACTTATTATTTTAATTTCTTTTGTAAATGTTCTTAACAAAACTATATTTTTATTAGTAAATTATCTATAAATATAACTGTGAATGTTGGTTGACACTTTTGAATTGTCTTCACTTTGAAATAAAATAATCTCTGATTATATTAAAAAATAAATAAGATAATCTTTATTTTTTAAACTTTGTTATACCAAAATTTACAAGATTATAAAAAATAAGATTATAGCAACACTTGATTGGTTCAAGTAATTATGTACTTTTTTTTTAAAACAAAATCTAAATTGAATGAAAAAAATTAATACTAAAATAATTTTATTATTTTGTAATCTATCCCAGTTCGACTCCAGATTAGTTAGAACTCCGCTTATGAATATCAAGAAATTTGCACAAAAAAATAAAAAGCAAGATTATAATTTGTAAGAGGTTTTAGGTTACTACCACTTGTTTGTAAGTTTAGTAGTTAAATTAGTGAAAAAAAAAACTGAATAAAGATGTTAGGTTCACTTCAAGCCCAAAGAATACATTTTTTTGGGAGCAAGTGCAAGGAGTACTATTATTTAATCCAAAAAAGAATTTATGTGTCTTCATAGGGTTTTATTCTTTTTTTTTTCTTTTTGTTAAAATGTTGATAAAGTCACTCCAAGAATAAAGAGTACTGATACTTCTGTGAATTATATAAAGTATACGTATAATTTGAATTATTTTGAAAAAAATACAATATGACAAAAAAAAAATAGTGAGATTGGATATTATTCACTACTTACGTAAGAATATGTAGGAGTGTGTAACTGTAAATTTATACATGTATAATTACTCTAAAAATAATTTATATTAAAAGGTCCATTTTATATTTTATGTAGAATCTATTGTTAAAACTTGAAAGACCTTAACATAATGGGTTTACTTAGTGCATGTTTAGATATATTAAATTAGCTTTTTTTAGGTTTTTTTTTTTAGAAAAAAACTGTTGTAACAGTGTTTAATAATGTTTGACAAAATCAGCTTTAATTTTTGTACGAAATTCAATACAAAATAAAAGTTTTTTTAATTTTTTGTCATAATGCTGAAGATTAAAGCTTATAATTCTAACTTATAGATTATTCCTTACACTTTGATATGTAAATACCATTTTGTCCTGAATCAAATAACTTTTTTAATAATTTTGTACCTATTTTGATAATTTAATATTTAAAAGCGATTTTTTTTATACCAACCAAACAAAACAGATTAATTTAAAATCGTTTTTCAGCTATTATATCCAAACATAAAAATGAATCGATTATAATCGATTATAACAAAAAAAAATTATACAATAATCGATTATTAAAATAATCAAAGTTTTCATAACTGAACCAAACACACATTTAGTAGTGAATAAGCATGCATGTGATGTGTTAATAGGTGTATAAACACAAGTTTTAATCCTAGTTACACCAATTTCTTGATATTAGACTGTAAACAACATTCTTGTGAATCTTTTAATTTCAACGTAAATGACATGTTTTTAATCAAACTTAGGAAATAATTAGTTGAAGTGTACATAAGTTAATTCATCACCTAACCGTATTAAAAAAAAAAAACTTAAAAAACCTTGAAAACAATGTGAACATTTATCGAGTAATATTAATTATATATATTTACTTTATAAAAATTTACGATATTTCTGCAATTTTCTCAACAACTATACCATTACAATTATCGGTCTCTGTTTCTTAATTATTATTTTTAAAAAAAAAACGTAAAGGATGAAATAAATTTAGATATACTCACTCTGTCAATTTGTATATAGCTTTCCAGAAAAAAGTACAAATAACATTTTGTTTGGGGTTGGTGTTATTGAACGAATATCAGCGTCATGGAAAATCCCACAGAATTTAGATGTTCCCCTGGCTGTAGCAATGGGCATCCGGTTATGTGGAATCGAACTGCATGGAGTGCATCATGGCTCTGCATGGGACGATGGAATATGATACCTATTTGTGCATGATTATATTTATATGTGACTGCGAGCTTCTTGCTTCTGAACTCAGAAATTCTTCTTGGAAACATGTAAAGAGAGGTGGAAATAGAGTTCCCCACTCTCTAGCACATCTAGCTCTTAAGTATCATAGAATTCTTCATAAGAATAACCCACTAATTTCGTATTTTGTTTAAAACTATTTTGAAAAAATTAGAGAGTAAGTTCCTCCTCCGTATCAGCTAGTTTCATTTTGAGGTCAGATACTGATTCTTTCTTCTGGATAACAGGGCGACATTGGGCAACTCGGTATGACAGTTATGCTTTTTTTATTTAAATATTATTTTAATGTTTTTTGCTTTAAAAATTAAAATAAACATTGATTAGTTCAAGTGTGTATTGCCTGCCCGATGGATCTAGGTTGAGTGCTTCAATCCAAAAAATAATTCTTAATTATGTACGATTTACTATAAATATTAAAATTATTATTTGACACAAGTAGTAATGTAAAATTATAGTAGAAATACAATAATATCTAAATAATTATTTATTTATTTGAATGCGTAAGAAATAATATAATAAAATATAGTAAAAATAATTTATCCGTGATCAAGTTCTCCTAAAGTTGCTGAGAGAAGTTCTTGCCCAAAACTCAAAGCAGAGAGTACATATGAATTCAATTGTTGTCAAAACAAATAAAACAAATGGTCAATGCTTGAACTCAGAAAAGCTGTCGGAGAAAGGTGGTGAACACAAGCATGGAGAAGAGACTGAGCCTTCAAGTTCACTGATTAATTTATTAAATATGTGTTTAGATTAGAGTTGGTAAATTTAAATTTGGTTGAAAGTATATTTATAAACTTAAATTTAATTAAAAGTAAGTTTACACCAACGTGATTTACGTTTAAAAAATTTTATTTTAAAAGTAAATTTTAAAAAATAAATATTAAAAATAAAAATCTTTAACAAATAAAATTATAATCCTAAAGCAAGAAAATTTTGTTTTAAAGCAAACATACATTGGAATCACAAATTCAATTAAAACAGTACATACAAAAATATACTCAAACAATTTGTTGTGCCGTTCAAGAAACTTCAACTTATGTTTGAAGTTTGAAACCTAAAACCAAACATGCACTAAAAGGTGTAAGAACCATGATGAAGACCCATACACAAACATGGAACTTTTATGGGGATAAGCTAGAGAAATTTCGGCCTTTAGTTCTGATCCTTCATGCATAGTGCCAACCTAAGCCTATATGATATGTCCCATTAAAATAAACTCTACATGGCATAATTGGGGTGCCATTCAACTACATTACGAGTTTCTAGCACCTCCATCTTTCTTTTGTTGTTGTTAAATTTTTTCACTGAAATGAACTTGTCCATGCTGAATGGACTAGAGCTTAATGAGATGAAGTCATAAAATGGTAAGTCAGATTTGGCAATTGTTGGTTTTTACCTAAGTTTTTCTTTAGGACACGCATGTAAAGTGGACCAAATTGAAACCGAAACGAGAAAAATGAAAGTTTGTATGAAGTTGTAAAGCAATAAAATAAGCTAAGCAAATATTGGTAAGGAGGAATATAAAATATGAAATCTTTTGGTCAGAAAGCGATTGCACGGATTAGAGACATAATAGCGTAACGCCAATTCTCATGTGCTCCTCTGGTGTCCTACCACATGCAACGGTAGACAATTCATGCCCATTTTCTTCGTATTTGGTCAGGGGAGGGCTGAGGGCTCAATGAAAAGGCTGACACCACGTTTCTCATTGGCGTGGAACCGGGAAAATCTCCAATTCCATGCTTTGATGTGGGATAGCTTGATCTGAACTATTATATGTGGAGTCTTTCATTTGTCCTTTTTTATATGGCTTGAGTTCGTTCTTTTTAGTTTTTATAACTTTCCTGAGAAATAGGCCAATGCCCAGTTCTACACTTCTACGGCAATGCCGCGATGCCGGTATTTGTTGGTTTGTTTTCTATTATTTGGGTTAACAAGGAATGCATTAACATAAAATAAAATCGAGTTCGCATTCAATCATGATCTCACCAACATTAACACGTCTGAAAGAAAATCCTACTCTACTAGACAATTCAGACTTAGGTTTGTCGGTTCAAACTAGTGAGTCTAAGAAAAATTGCCATGGTAAGTGTCTAGCAACTTGGTTTGAAAGTTGATCCGCTACATGATTTGCCTCAGGGTTGATGTTACGTAGCTACACCTAGGCTAATTTCGTCATTCATGCAGGAGTAGAAGTAGGATTTTAATCTAATGAGCCGAGAACTAAATATATGCCTATAAAATATTTAAGTTAAAAAATTTAATTATCATATAATATAAATATAAAAAAATTAATTCAATTATAATCATTATATTTTAAATAAAAATATTTATAATAAACATAATTGAATATAAGATAAATTTAAATATATACTTTTCATTTTTAAACTGTTATTTTATAAAATAAAAATTATTTATTATTGTACACATGATGAATTTTTATTGTAATTTTTTTAATATAAATAATTATGTAATTTGTAAGAAAATAATTTTTTATCTTATTCTATAATTTTATTTTAATAATTTTTATAATTAAAAAAATACATTTAGTAAATATTATTGATATAAAAATAATTAAAAATAAACCTACACAATCTATTAATGAAAAGATAAATATTTATTTTTTTACTGAAGAGACTAACAAACAAATGTAATATATATATAAAAAAATATTCAATTATTAAGAGAGTATGACTCATACACGTCCCGTAGTTCTGCCATGCATTCATGACCTACCCTACACAATTC
The DNA here is from genome assembly GCA_029884605.1 of Ormosia emarginata. NCBI lineage: Eukaryota > Viridiplantae > Streptophyta > Magnoliopsida > Fabales > Fabaceae > Ormosia > Ormosia emarginata. The sequence goes on along the minus strand of JAQQTP010000080.1, from coordinate 26,625,511 downwards.
AATCAAATTACCATATTTATGAGAAGTATCTAAAGTAATTTCAAATTTATCAATATAAAAATACGTAATCACGTTGGCGTATCCACGTAGGATAAAATCGCAATAATTTCCATCGTTAGATACTATAATTATCCTATATTTTAATACGCGATGGCGTATCTACGCCACGTGGACAAAATTTTTTAAAAAAAATACTTACGTTGGGTGTCTTGGACACTTAACCATTTTACGTGGATCTCGACTCATAAAGAATACATTTCACATGTACATTTGAGAGTGCATCATAACCTAAGACATCAATATTTATAAACTTAATCTTAAAGTAGTCGATTGGGACTTTGGTATTAATCAAAAGAAAGCGCAAATATTTTTATTCGATGTGGGACTTTGGTAAAACATCCTTTGTTTCATTTACCAAAGTCCCACATCGAATAAAAGACATTTACTGTTTTACCTGCTAATACCAAGTCGCATCGACTACTTTTGGATCGAAACAAACACTCTATAAATATTGAAATGTAATGATACTAAATAAAAAAATATTCAATTATTAAGAAATGCGTTGTCAAGACACCCAACGTACACGTCCCGTAGATCTGGCGCCATCACGTGTGCGATCATCGCAGTAGGATCTGTAGGAGCGGCTGCGATCCACGTATACGCCAAGAGAGCATGGCGTATCACGATCAATCAAATTACCATATTTATGCCACCGAAACATAGATTGATAATTTGATCTTTGATAATTTGTTTCACTTTAAATGTAGTATCTGGTAGTGACAGACAGATGTGAAGCAGTGCTGGAGTCTGTTTCTACTTGCAGTTGAGTAAATCTCCTGTCATGAGCAATTTTCAAGCATGTTGCTATACGAAGTGGCCGGAAAAAATACTTTTACATTTTTTAAAATCATAAATATTATATATATTTTTTAAAAAAATATATAATTAAATGAAAAAATAAATATTATAAATAATATTAAATAATATATAAAAATAAATATATATATTATTTATAATAAAAATATCAAAATTATTAAGTGATTTCAGTGGCGGAAACAATTTCATTCCCATAAACACCCACCACACCACACAAACATTACATGAACACCATAACTGCCAACAATTATTGACATGGGCACCACTATCATGAGTATATAACTATTTTTTTCTTATTTAAGATACTAGAATTGAGTAATATCGTCATTTACATACAAAATTATTTTTGCGAATAAAAGTTAAGGTGTAATGTTAGTATTTTAGAAAAAAAAAAAAGATAAAAAATTAAAAAAAAAAATTAATTTATCTATTAAATGAATAATTAAAAATATTTTTATTTATAATTTATTCTAAATTATATCATAACAATAATTCATTGAAATTTAATAATAAATACACCTTTGATTTCATTTATGATGGGACTGTCATCATTACCTATTACTCAGGTTTCATTTACATCCCGTGATTTCCAGATGGATGGACACTATTAAATGAGCCCATTTCTATGTTTTTCCTTTTTTTTTTTTTATAATCATACACTGTCAATTTGGACCCTAAGGCTATGGGCCTCATTACGTTTGCCATCTCAAATTTTATAGAGGGCTTTTAGCCCAATGTGTTAGGCCCTTTATCCTTTATCGCTAATATTTCTTCTCCAATGTCAAATTTCATTTTTTTTCAAAGTTTGTTTCAATTTAAGTAGGAGATATCTGAATGACAAAAAAAAATGCTTCAATTTTGTTAACTTAATTATTCCACGACATTGGAGAAGAATATAAATAATTATTCCACGACATTTTGAATATTATTTAATAATATAAATAATTTGTTGTATAGAAGAATATCTAATTAAAGAAAATCAAATTTTAAAACATTTAATAATTTAGTTGAAACTCAAAAATTGAGAGAAATAATTGAGAAATGTTTTATTATGTAAGGATGAAAACATTAATTTATTAAATCATTTTATTAATTTAAATGAAATATTTTTATTTTTCTAAACACAACCTTTTTTATACAAGTAAACATACATAGAAAAAAATTACAAAAAAAAATAATGATAATAATTATGTAAATAGAAATTGACATAATATTAGCAAGTTTCAAAGCAAAATCTAATCTAAAAAATTTGCATTTTATAGCTCAACGATAGAGTGAGAAATTACCCCAGCCTATTATGGAGTAGTTTTTTCCCTTTCGTTTTTTTTTTCTTTACTCATTCACTCAACTAAAAGATGTTTTTCGTTAAGGGGTTAGTCAAATGATAGATGAGAATGTAATGTGTGATAAATACATGATTACAGGTTTAAATCTCATCTATACCAATTTCTTGTAGCCTGACTGTAAGAAATATCTTAGTAATTTTTTTTTATTTCAACGTAGATGAATTATCTTTAAGACATGTAAACTAGTTCAAACATTACTTGATCACAATATAAAAAAAAAGAAAAAAAAGAGGTTTTTCGTCAGTAACCTTGTCATTTATTGTCATTTTAAATCTTGAAGAATACTTGATTTTGAGTTTAATTATTAGTGTGTCTCATTACTCATATGCTTATATGTTTCGATTCACTAACTTGGTCCTTACATCTCTCTTATAACAAGAAGAAAAAAAAAAGAAGGAATTGTTCATAAATTTACATTGTCATGCATAATTATGCCGAAACTTTGTGTTTCTCGTATCCATAAATTGGAATAAAAAAATGCCTAGAGTGAACCTATCATTAAAGTGAGTTAGGGTTTATACACTCTTAAACCATTTAGCTAGTTAATATTATTAGAATTTTTTGTGTTTAGACTTCTATTACTTAACATATTTTGTTTTATTAAAATAAATTGAATAGATAATTTGTTATTTTTCTTTAGAAGTCTATGAGTTTGAGAGTTACCATGTTTATTTTTATTGGGTTTGGACTCAATAATAAGTGTGCTAGATTGTAGTATAGGTCAGGTAGCCTACCTGTGATAAATGGATTAGATTATTGATATATCATTGAAAGGATAGGATCTCCACTTTATTTTTGACACGTCTTGACTGCACACGGATCTATCAAAGTGTCATCAGTTGGAGAGACATAAGGTTAGAGTGATAGATTGTAATTGTTGTAAACAATTGTATATGTCATTTCACTTAAAGAATCAGTGAGATCGTTTCTTGACAATATATATTTAAAAAGTACGCAATTTATCAAGTTTAATTAATCACTGATATGGTGTTCTAATTATTAATATAAATCCTATTAAATTTAATAAAGATCTCATGCACGTAGATTAAATGAATGGTGAATAAGCTCTTACTTAGTGACTTTATAAAAGTATTTTCCAAATAAATTATATACTACATATATAGTATATGGAGATATAAAACACTTATTTTTATTGCTTTTTGTCAAAGAACAATGACAATTTTCCATCCATTTCAACGATGCACATTTTATAATTGTAGTACATAATAATGGGGATACCAAAAGAGTAATGGTTAACTAACAGCACCAACCATAGCCATTCAACTCAAATTAGCGAAGAATGGAATGCCGGTGGAGTTCAACCAGTCATTGCCTTGTATGAACTGGCCAACTGTGAATTGGCTTGCCTCAGTGGAGTTGTTGATGACCCTATAACCTGGCCACGTCACTCTAGCACTTGTATTGGAACCCGGACCCCTATTCTTGTACTCCCCATAATATAGTGTATCCAATGCAAACGTGCCATTCCATTCCAACCATCCTGCTGGGTCAATCAGATCCTCCATGTAAGATTGGAGATAAACAGTTCTTGAGTACATTTTCCAAGGGCGACCTAGGTATGTCTTGAACGAAGATTTGACTGGGATTAAATCAGCAGCAGCTGCAACCTTGCAATTCAAGATGGATATGCCAGTGTTTTGGTTAGGGTCTTCTCTGCCTTGCGCAGTGAACAAGTTCTTCTGGTTTTCATTAGGCTTGCGTGCATATAAGTTGCAGTTTTGGAGGACCACTGCTGCATTGCCAAAGATGAAGTCTATGGTGCCATAAATGTCGCATTCACGGTAGAATTGACGCAGGGAATGGACATAGAGAGTGTCTTGGTAGGCGACAAAGCTGCATTGGTAGAAGGCTGAGAAGTCTGCACCACTCCTCAGGGCCACAGCTTGGTGCTTGCTGGGCCCAGCTGAGTTCTCAAAGGTTATACCCTTGGCTATGAATCCGTCTCCTACCACAGCTAAAACCCACAAATATCAAACGCGTTAGAATTTGTAGGACAGTTTAAAGACCACGAACCAAAGAAGAAGAATTTTTTCTAAGTAAGTTTAGTGTTTTTTTACCACAAAAAAAAAAAAGAATAGTTTATTTAGTGAGCAAAGTATAAAATAAGATAGAAAAAAGCAAAGCATAAAATAAAACAAATGATTAGCAAAGTGGGCATAATGTACTGAAAAGTAGAGCGGATCCAAAACTGAATTCCCCTTAAGTTGGGTTGAAAACATGTGGAACCTTTCTGTCATCCAACTCAAAAGGTCAGTCCGCTTTTGAGGAAAAAAAAATCAGGATGGTGCAAAAAAAATGGTTTTTTTTTTTGGGTACAGCAAAGGTCTTTTTCTTATCTGAAAAGCTTTGGTGTAATTTTCGTAATTTCTAAAATAGTCATGTGCATTCTTTTTTGTCTTTATAATAATAATTATGATTTTTTTACCACAAATAATATATATACTTTTTTATATTTTTTAAATATCGTTCATCATATTTTTTTTATTTTTTTATTTAAATAATTTATTTAAAATAAATATAAAAAAATATAAGATAAAAAATATATAAAAACATCATTTTCCTTATAATAACTAGCGGTGTCGGCAACTACCAAACAATAAATGAAAATAAATAAATAAATAAATGTAGGCTAACATGTTAAGTAGGACGCCAGATTTCGGTTTTGCAATATGTTATTCTTGTGTGTAAAAGCACAAATATATAAGAGAATTTCCTTTATCCTATATATAATAATGATTATTTATTTGAGTTGCTTTTCTTGGTGCAGTCCACCCTATCAATCCCATCGATTAACCTTTGGTTTTTAAAGAAATTCGCTAACCTTTTGCAAATGATTGATATTTTCATTCTTCATTCTGGATCTTATACTGATTTCCCTGGTGATCCTCCAAAATGGAATGTGTATGACCCCAATATTAATTAAGTAGGACAGGTTACTTCTGTAATTATGATCATGCTCGTGCAACTAGGAACAGCCAGCGAGATGTTGCTTATGTTGGGCAGTAGGGGAGTCAAAAGTAAGAAAGATTTTTATTAATAGGTTAAGTGAAAATTATAATAATAAATTTGGTGTTATATTTTAATTTAAAATCTAAAATAATAAATTTATTAGTCTTTTTATTTATGTATTCTTCACTTAATTTGTTTATTATTGTAAAACTTTAATATTCACATTTAAATTTTCAACCACTTATGCAATTTTTTAATTTCGAAAAGGGTTGTGCTGTAGAACGTCGAGCTTTATCCACTGTTATTCCTTTAAAAAAAATTATTAACTTCACAATACATAGATCTCAAAATTATTTAGTTACCTTAAGTTGGGTTGGAAACATGTGGACCCTTTCTGTCATCCAACTCAAAAGGTAAGTCCTCTTTTGAGGGAAAAAAAAAATCAATATAGTGTAAAAAAAGAAATCTGGAAAGCTTTGGTCTAATTTTCGTAATTTCTAAAATAGTCATGTGTTTTTTTTTTTTTGTCTTTATAACTAGAGGTGTCGGCAACTACCAAACAACAAAAGAAAAAAAAAATGTAGGCTAACATGTTAAGTAGGACGCCAGATTTCGGTTTTGCAATATGTTATTCTTGTGTGTAAAAGCACAAATATATAAGAGAATTTCCTTATCCTATATATAATAATGATTATTTATATGAGTTGCTTTTCTTGGTGCAGTCCACCCTAGAAATCCCATCGATTAACCTTAGGTTTTCAAAGAAATTCGCTAACCTTTTGCAAATGATTGATATTTTCATTCTTCTTCCTGGATCTTATACTGATTTCCCTGGTGATCCTCCAAAATGGAATGTGTATGACCCCAATATTAATTAAGTAGATAGTTATGTTATTATGATCATGCTCGTGCAGCTAGGAACAGTCAGCGAGATGTTGCTTATGTTGCACCATAGATAAGTCCAAAAGTAAAGGAGATTTATATTAATAATTTAAGTGATAAATTATAATAGTATACTTAATATTATATTTTATTTAAAAAAATTTAAAAAAAAATTTATAAATCTTTTTGTTTATATATTTTTATTTAACTCATTATTTATTAATATAAAATTTTAATATTCACACTTATATCTTTAATATTTTCTCCTTTAAATGTGAATCTTAATATTAATATATTTTTCTTCGAATAGATACGATTCTGAATATTTATAATATTACAAATTAAAATTAAAATCTTGTCAATATACTTTACGGATTTAGACTGAACCTAAATATTAATTATTGTCTCTAAATATTCGATCCACACAAATTATTGACTCAAATATCACTTATTTAATTATAAGAAAATCTCAAAAGTAAAAGAAATTTTTATTTAAAAAATTATAATAATAAATTTAATGTTATATCTTAATAAAAAATATTAAAATAATAAATTTATGAATCTTTTTATTCATATATTTTTTATTTAATTTATTTTTTATAATATAAAATTTTAATACTCATATTTAAATTTTTAACAGATTTTTTTTTTTTTTTAAAATGAGTTGTGCTGTAGAACGCCGAGCTTTATCCACTATTATTTCTTTAGAAAAAATTATTAACTTCACAATACACAGATCTCAAAATTATTTACCCATTCATTCAAAGGACAAAAATGTGTAGCTTTCAGACGCTCCACCGTTTCATAGCATTTCCCTTTGAAAAACGCACCTCGTGCACCGTTGTCTCTGACATTCTTAGGTAAGGATATCCAGTGCGTCTCATTATTTGAAATAATATTTACCCGAGATTACTCTCATCTTAATATACAATATGTTTATTTAATTTCAAAATACAATATATTTTAATATTTACTCACACTTAATATAGTGTCTATATAGAATGTAGTACACGAAATGTTCAAAAAACATTTTCCAAACTCTAAAGCCATATTGGTTTGGGAGTTAAGGATTTCTATCATCTTATATAAACTTTTTACATGAATTTGTTATGTTAAGATATAGAAAGACATAAAAATAAAAATAATATATTTATATGAATAGTAATAAATCTTTTTATAATTACTTTTATATTTTTTTTCTTTTGACATGACATATTTATATGAAAAGTTTACATAAAAAGATACATATATGAGATTTGGTTTGCATTTAGTTGGCTTAGAAATTAGCAAATGAAAAATAATGAGATACAGAGTTTATTAAAAACCCATCTGTGCTTTATATATAATCTTTTACATCTCATTTTTATTTTCTATATCAAATTTTTTTTTATCTCTCATAATATAAGCTGAAAATCATTGTTATTCATTCATTTTGTATTGAGTGAAATTAAAAACATTATTGTATATAGTTTTTTATTTTCTACTTTTTTTTCATATATATTTCTAATTAGGATAGCGTTAATTTAGTGAGCTAATTTGTAGGCTTGAAACAATTTTAATTTAAGATCTTCAGCTTAATAAATTAATGTTCTGCATAAGCAAAACAATACTTTATTTTGCCTTTCAAAAGTAAATCATTATTGACTAAAATCTATTTACTACTGCCCGATATTTTGTGTCTTCTCTAAACTCTATCCTTTTCTTTGGTGGGTTATATTAGGGTGCTCATAGTCCAATTCGACTTGAAGTTTAACTTGGTCAAGTTGAGATAGTTCAAAGCTAATCTTAGGAAACATTGAAGTTTCATAAGGTCTTTTTGTCCATGTGCAGGTAGTCTGCATTTTCACATATATATCTATTTCACTATTTTATTGAGTCTCTCTCTAATACAGTGCTCAAATTATTACTCTTTTCATGTTAAGACTGTTATAGTTATAGTTACCATTCACTGGAGCTTCGGTCACTGATTTCCCTGTCATCAGGTCACCAATTTCCTTGACTTTTCGACACTAGGCAGGCGTTAGCCCCCATACATGGTCTTACAACTTTACGGAGACCTGTGTTTTTGGTAAATAGTCGCCTCGGGCTTGGTCACTGCAACCCCCTTTGTGAGGAGGCACTTAAACCTTTGGCTCGATATGTATTTTTAGGTCGGGTTCAGGTCATACTTTGAGTTAATTCAATTCGACTTGAAATTACATAATACATTGAAACTTATAGTTTTATGAAAATTAGTAATAAAGTTTAAAATTTCTTAACTTAGATTTATACTTTTTTGTATTGATATAATTTATTTCAAAATATATATTATATAATTTTTATTTCATACCTTTAAGAATGGGTTTAAAATGGCAGTGCCAACGTTTTGTGGTTCTAACTTTCAAATTCAAGATGTGTTTGAGACAAGAAAAGAGGGGTCAATTATACTATGCAATGTTAAGGTGCATCATGCACCACCCAAAAATACTTACTATTGCAAGTCACTTGTTTGATATTATTTTTTTTAAAAAAAAAACTCTCAAATGATGGTTTTAGAGTTGCTGGAGCCACCATGCAACTGTCGACGAGGGCTCTACGCATGGGTGGTGACACGATGAGGACCAACGACGCATAGTGGCTCCGACTTGGAAGGCGGTGTGGTGGTCAACACGTCCCTCACCCTCAACCTACAACCCTCCACCAAATCAACAATCTAAAACCCAGCCACTGTGAACCATTGCCACCTCGCTTAGATCCTCTACCAACGCCACCATCCCAACCACTCAAACAACCTCTGCCTCAAGTCAAACTAGGACCCATCACTTGCCATGGCCGAACACCCCAACCACTCAAATCAAATCATATCCTAACTCAAATCTCATATCGAGCCAACCCAACTTACCATCAAGCCACAAGGGATTATGAGGAGTGAGTGACAGATGCCAGCACGACAGCAACAAACGAGTAGGCTCACGATGCTGGTTCGCAATGGGAAGGTGGAATTTGGGTTTTTGTGCACAAAGTCAAATAACTGTCGGCGTGGGTGGCGTAGTTACTTGGAAATTTAGGAACAATGAACTTGTGTTGGAGCTTACAACAGGGTTCACGGTGGCCGGCATCTTATTAGTGGTGCAACAACTTGGATTGAGGGTCGCAGTGGAGTAGCGTGGAGCAAGGCATGACTTAGGTTAAGGGTCTGACTTGTTGAGGGTGAATTTGCGTGGTGGTGCTGAAGACAAGCTTCGATCGCAAGGTAGTTCATAACTATGTGGGACGATTGTGGCCCCCAAGGTGGCTGCACATCGGTGGTGGAGAACCTAAAAGGTTGTTGAAAGAGAAAGAAAGATTTGAATATGAGATTACCTATTGAGAAAATTTCTTATCTTCAATCTCAATTTTTTTTAAAATGATAAATTAATGGCTTAAAATAACCTAATGTGTAAGGTGCTATCCATAAAAGAGGTTGTAGTAAACTTTTTTGTGGCCGAGAAGAATCTTTCTACAACAACGTACAAGCACACACATATCTTGCCATTTGTCAAACAAGCGACACTGGCCTGTGATTGTGATATATATATGAATGAATTACAAGAGAGACAAGAAAATAAGAGACCTAAAAGTTTATTATGAATAATTTTATGTTTTACTAGTAAATAGTAATCGTTCAAACCATTTATTTAGAATGATTTTACTCTGCTGCCTTTTCCACAATTTTCCAATTATTTGTTCTTTTTGTCTTTTAAGTTCACTAGTGATTAATTAAGGCCAATCTGTTTGTTTTTCTATTGTATTTTCTTTTTTCTTTTTCAAGAATGAACATCTAGCTGGACCGTAGTAAGCTGAGCAAAATAGTAGCAGTAGTTTGTTAAGAAAAAAAAAGTAGCAGTAGTAGAAAGAAGAAAGTTTCGAATAAAACGCACCAAAAGTAGCTGATTGGAAAGTGGTCCACCCGTCCACAACATTCCTACTGGCCTTCACAACAGTCTTTCCAATTCCGTCTCCGACCAACATCAGATTGGTCTTCTTCCTGATCACTTCCACATTCTCAAAGTATGCCCCGGCTTTTATGTGTATCACAAACCTATAATCACACAAAATTAACTAGACGATTAATGTTTAACAATTAAAGGCCACAAAAAAAATAGGCCACATTAATAATTAATAAATGAGAAATGTTATTTTACACATCAAAGTAATTATATCACTGCTTACATCTTACTTATTTAATAAATAAAAAATAAAAAAGTATATATTAAAATGTGTATTTTACTTTTTTTAATACTTAAAAATTATAAAAATGATGCATAAATATTATTATTTTAATAAATATATAACGTCATGTTAGATCAGCTGGTACTGAGTTCTGAACCACGACAAATATTGAGCTCTATCATCTAGTCATAAATGTCTGATAAGATATTATAAACCAACTCTGGTAAGTTTAATCTCTTAAGTAAAGACAGTTATAAATAACTTTATTATATTATATCTAATACTACGTACCTAGTTTTGCTCGAGTTTGGAGCCGCAGCCAGTGCCTCCCCAACAGTGGAGAAGTTGCCAGTGCCATCTTTGGCCACCACAAGATCGAACTTAGTCTCATTCACAGCAGCTTGCAGTAGCTTTCTTTCTTTGGAGGAAACCCACGAGGGGAACCCCTCTTTCATCTTCCCGTATTCGGGGAACACCTCAGACTTGGATGGTTTCTTAACTCCAGGCACTTTCTTCAGCATGACCAGTGAGTTACTAACGTGATGGGAGATCTCAAACAACTTTTCCTGGATTCTGTTCCTCACATTCCCTTTACTGTAAGCAAAACCATCCAGGCACGTGTACAAATTGGTCATTGCGCCGCTTAGCAGAGTCTGCAAGTCATGGTAACGCTTGGAGCCTATTGTGCTTTGAGAGAGATCAGCAATGGTGGTTCTGAGCTCCGCAATGGTGTCATCAAACAAGTTGTGACAGTCATCAAGAGCTCTCTGTTCAAGTTTGTTGAGATTTGGGAGCTTCTTTCGCAGGCTGGTGCAGTTGGAGGACGACAATCTTACCTCGTCTATGGTATGGTTGATGATGGAGCAGATCATTTGTGGGACAGTTTTGGAGGTAAGATCTGGGAAGGAGGCCAAGGTTGAGACACAAAGGTCAGGGTAGAGTGTTCCTTCGCATGTGGAGTGGGCTACTTGTATGTGCTTTTGGAAATGGAGGTGTATTTCTTGGGGTCTTCTTGTTGCTTTTGGGCTGCTAATGAAATGTGTTACCGAAAAGAGTAGCACAAAAACCACAGAGAGAATGGGCACTAGAGCCAGCAAGAGTGCTGTTCTTCTTCTGATGATGTTAAACATGGTAGAGACTAGAGAAGGAGAAAATAAGCGATAGCAGCAGGATCTCGATCTGAGATGGATGTGATTGTGAAGTGAGATGAGGGGAATGCGGTGGATAAATAGGGTAGTTGGGTTGCTTAAATGAACAGTGTGGGTTTATCTGTAGATCTCACAGAGACACCCACCAAACTTGTTCTTTTTTTAATTTGGCTAGTCATGATGCGGCATGGACCTCATCGTCACAAAGTTAAATGCTACCTCGGTTAACAGCAAAATTCTGTGATCATTACTATTACTTTTTAGCTGGAACGTGACCAATAAGTTTCTCTTCTTAAGTTTTGAGTTTAAATTTTATCCGAGGTAAATAAGTTTTACATTATGATCTAATTATGTGTTGCTATGTTAACATGGTAATAATTAGTTAAAGTGCCAGTCAAAAAAAAAGTTAAAGTATTAAATACTTTTGATGATATGTGTAAAAAATGATTATTGTATCCCATGGTAAAAAAATATTTATAGTAACAATTAATAATTAAAATTAAGTACTTTAAGTTTACTCTCAAGTAAAATTTCAAACCAAAAAAATATTTTTTAATTTTCACTTCTTTTTCAACAAAAAAATCCATCTACTGTAAGTGATAATTACCTTGAAATCTTTTTTTCCTTTAGATTATCAAACGGGGTAAGAGCGTTCAAAAAAGAAAACAAATTACACCACACTAAATAAGGGGTGGTAACACCCGAAGAATCTTGAGTAGCTAAGGAATGGGAGAAGGTTAGGAACTCGAAGTGACCAAAATTAGGGAGATGGTCCCGCACACCTATTTCCTTTCAAACTTCAATAAGTTTACATTAAACAGTATATATATATTTTTTTATATTTTATTTAATATTATTTATTATATTTTTTTATTATTTTTTTTCACTAAATCTGACACTCTTAAAAAGAATATCAACATTACTTACATCTCTAAAAAGAATATAGGATGAACTTTTTCCATTTCCTTTTCTTGAACAAGTGAGTAAGCATAACTACCCAATTATCATTTAACAGTTTCTGGATGTCCCAGACGATGGATGAGCAATGGCGAGTAGGAGGACCACCCTTCTGATTCTGGACAAGGTCGACAGTGACTTGGGACTCGACCTATGCTGCTACGCGTGACTCTTAGCAATCTGGAGGCATACGAAATTATAAGTTAATAAAATAGATTGAGGTCAAAATGCTTATCTAAATTTAAAATATTTAAATTGAATGTATTAAATCAATTAATATTTTATATTTTTATAAATTTTTATATTTTTAATTATATGACATAAAAATTTATAAAAATATTAAATATTAATTAATTTAATATATCTAACTAAATACTCTAAATTTATATAAAAAATTATATTAACAGCTGCTCCTCTTGTTACTATTTAATTTGTTAGACAATCAGGCTCGTTACAAGCTGCAATTGCAATATTGCTTTAGGCCCGCAAGGCCAATATTTCTGCAATTCAATTCGAAGAGAACATCTATTTCGCTTCACATAGTATATGCGACTGGACCAGATCCGCGCATAATTATTGTCTGTTCCCAAGGACCAGCACATGAAGATGAAATTAAGTAGAATCTTTCGGAATTGTGGGCCAATATTTCATATCGTTTCAGATTCCATGTTGGCCTAGGAAAACCCACGCCCATTTGCGTACTGCAGTGTGATAAACCCAATTACATTAAGCTTTTTGACTTTTAGCACCCAAAAAAAAAATTGAATTTAAGTTTGGAGAAATTTTTAGGTTTAGCATCATCTTAGACGCTGATTAGATGCCAATACCATTGCCAAGTTTCTAGATGATGAAAACTTTGACGTAATGTTCTTACAAACTTAGTTTAATCTCAGTATTATAAAGTAAGAATTTCCTAACTAAGAAGTAAGAATCTATCTTATATAGGTTTATGCATGTGACCATTATATGTGAGTTACTCTTCCCGTATATATATAATTTTTTTTTGGGTAAAAATTAATTTTAAAAATTTGCCCTTCATTACACTTGTGATAGCTTTAATTCATACAAGTTTTTTTGCCCTTTTGGAGTTTTTTTTATACTAACGGTCAAAACTAATAAATTAACGACATAATAAGTGACTTCAAAAACTCATAGTTTGAGTTTTAAATTGTAAATATCATGTCATAATTTGATTTAATTTAAATTAGCTAATCAATTTCATTAAAAAAAGGAAACTATACTGACTTTGATTTTGTACGTGACAACTTTTTCTTGTCAGAATTAAGTTTACGAGCAAACTTTAGAATTATTATATATTTTCAGTAAATTAGAAATGAGAAACTATAATTAAGTTAGAACTGGTAAGCACAACACCTTGGAAGGAAAAATATATTGAGTTCTGTAGGTTATTTACCTCATTACAAAACTGGTCTGTTTTTGTCTTTGTACGTGCAACTGTCATAGACCAAGTTCGCTGGCTTCCAAATGACGGTCTTTAGGCTTCATATTATTACAGCCATGCATGCTAGCTAGGACAGCGAGTTTATTAGAGATTTTTTGTTATTTTAATTGAAGATTTTATTTTATTAATTAAGTATTTTATTTATTTTATAATTAAAATTTTAGTGAAATTTTATAAAATTTTAAATTTTATTTCTAGTTAGTTATATTTTACTTATATTTAGTTTGTTTTGTTTGAGAATTATAAATACTTCTTCTATGCACTTAGATGACTGTTGATTATTGAATTCAGTAGATTATATTCATACTTTGAAACCGAGTCTCTTGACATCAAGTGCCTTTGTAATCTCAAGAGTACTAATAATATTTGCCTCTTGAAAGGAAATATGATCAGAATCTTCAACTGAATTAAATTCATGATCTTGTAGGTACACAACATAATAACTAAATATAATGCACTCAATGGATATAAAAACTCGGTCAGATCTTCTCAGTGGAGTCACAACAACATTTGGATTTTGTACATCATTTTCAACTTGTTGAGGGACATCGACATTATCAACAGGATCAACAATATAATCATGATGGATCAAAGGAGATGAGTATATCCCTAGAAAGGGAACAATAGGAATTAGAACAACAACATGCTCATCTCTAAAATCACTAAATTTAAAGCTCAAAGCATTTTGACACAAAATACATGTTTGTTAGAGAGAAAATTCAAGAGTTTCAGACTCGTGTTGAGCATATCTCTATAAAACTTATGGTTGTAGACCCTCTAACCAAAGGTTTAGTTGTTAAAGTTTTTGGTGATCATGTAACCTATATGAGTATAATGAGGTCTTTTAAAGTTTTGGGTTAGTGAGAGTTTGTTTTGTAATTTTATTGTGACCTCGTTTTATTATTATGTCTTGAGACCTTAAACAATTATATTGTTATTATTATCATTACCATATAATATGGTTATTATTATTATCTGCACAGTTTTGTTTGTTTGTATTATGGCATGTTGTGGAGACATTTTGGACCTAGTCTCAATTTGTTATTGTGTTGAGATGTTTGTTAAATCTCAGAAAGTATCTTGGGTGGATGCTTAGGTCATTTTGTTGAAAAATACATTTTGATCACATATTGACATGCAATTTTGATGTGTTTTCCCATTACAGATATGTCATTTTTTGTTGGGTTACTGGGATATGAGTATATTGCATGTATGATATCAGTACTCCTTCGAGTATGATTTTTTGCATTGTTGATATGCTTGTAATCTCATTTTGGACCAAATATTGAGAGTGTTGACTCGATTTTGACATCATGTTGTAACTACATATTATTGGATTAATTTGAAGAATTATTTTTTTATTGAAATAATGTAATATGACTTATGTTGTTCAAGTGAGAGAATGTCAGAATTTTTTATATACTAGCATAAATTATATTATAATTTTATAAAACTCAAATTAATTAGATGTTAAAATTATTAGAGTATTTCATTTAGTTCAAATTAAGATCAGTATTGTTATTGGACTTGTTGTTGTTAAAGTACTACTCATATGTGAGTTTTGTTTATGAGTCTTGTATATGAGTTTGTCATAGTGGATATGTTTAGTCCATTTTAGTTATTCTATATATATAAGGAGAGAACCATATTCATAGCCACTTTAGTGCGTACAATTTCCCTATCGATATTGATGCGCGAGCGACTATTGTGGGATAAGAATAACTTCTCCCCCCATCGTTCGTGATCGCAATCATGACAGCCTCTTTATCTCCTTTTCAGGTACTTCTAATTACTTGAATTTATATTATATTGTGCTTGTCGTAAATTAGGATTAAATTGATTCAAGGAATTTTGGTTAATTAATTTTCGATTTGTTCCAAAATTTCTAGCAAAGGGTTCTTGTTTTTTTGGTCCTTTGGTTCTACATCAATTTGGTATCAAAACCTTATTGATCCCCATGCTTTGAGCTATTTGAAAGCAAAGATTTTTCACACCGGGTGCTTTTGGAATCCCAAGGGTTCTTGTTTCTTTTGGTCCTTTGATTCTACATCAATTTGGTATCAAAGACTTGTTGATCCTCACACTTTGAGCTGTTTGAAAGCAAATATTTTTTACAGTCAAAGTTGTTTCGCTACCTACCACTTACTAAGATATCTACATAACTCATCTCAAACCACCAAGAAGTCGCCAAAATATGTGATTATTTTGTTTCAATTTCAAAAATCCCTTTCCTCTAGCTTCTACAATTGTTCTTATGTGAACACTCAATTTTGTCTAGGTTATTAAAACATTTTAATAAGAATCAATTGCGCCAATAAGTGTTCCTTGTTTTGTTTAGCCATTTTCTTATTTTTGTGTGGCCCAAAATTTTATTTAGCTTATTTCTTTTCTTGTTTGGCCCAAGATTTTGTTTAACCCAATAGGTATTATGATTACAAAAACAAAACAAAACAAAACAACAATAAAAAAATTAAAAAAAAATAATAGTAAAGAAAAAAGGAGGCTGCTGCCATAGCAGCCCTTCTACCCTCTCCCCTTTCTTTTCTTCCATTTTGAGTATAAGCTCATTTTCACCTTCCTTGTCTTCCTTTTCTTTTTCCCGTTTTTCACCAAACACCATGCACAGTAACTGCTCCACCCACTTTCACGTACACACAGACCTTCCACTACTCCTTGGCCTTTTCTTCCTTGCACACACAAAATATTAGCAGCACCAACAATGTTGTGTGCTCCCCATTTGATGGTTGCAGCTGCTCCATTGCACCCATCATACAACTTTTGTCCCCCCAGGCTTGATTTGTCTGCATCCATAAAGAATTGATCTATATAAGAAAAAAAATGAAGATTTAAAGGGGTTAGAAAATTTTCAGAGAAATCAGAGTAAAGTAGAGAGGGTGAAGTGAAGAGAAGATTTTCTGGAAGATAGATTATCTTTACAAGAATTATTTGTTCATTACCAGCTACCTCCCAATCTCCAGTTGAAGGTAAAATACCCCTTTTCCTTGGATTTGAACTCAGAAATATGTAAATATTAGACTTCCCTATACATCTTTCATCTCTTCGTATCTGTTCAATGACAAAAAATTCATCACCAATTCACAAGATACCCAAACTTCATCCACAGCCATATCCCTGCTAACACCTCCACGCAAGCAAGATCCTCCCTTGAGAAAACAGAAGCATAGCAACAAACCAACACCAAAGCTCATTCCCAAACCACCTAAGCCCCTTCATCAGAATTCAAATGCCTTCAAACCTCAACACACCACAATCAACCACAAAACTTTACTCACCATATCTTACACACTTCCTTGTAACCATCAAAGCAAAACCAACCTTTACATAATGAACACAGTATAGCTTCCCTACCATAGCTAAACCCCAATAGACCATCACCCTTATCCAAGCTCAATACCAAAATAGAACAACCCCCTACGCCGCCGTTGCAGGCCCAACCGAGACCCAACCTCCACTACCGTCCCACCTCTAACCACCACAAGACCCAACCTCCACTACCGTCCACGACCCAACCATGGCCACTTCAGTCGTGACCCTCCAACCAGCCACCATCCCATACCCCTCTTCCTCTACCTATAGCCACCACAGGCCACCCATCACCACGGCAGCCTACCCCTTCGCCCAACCAGAACCCCCACCTCGAACCACTATGGAACCCAACCATGGTCACCCATCTCTCTTCCTCATCACCGCGGAAACCTGCCATGGCCACTCTTTTCCTTTCCTCCTCACCTGAAAAACCTAGAGGCGGCAAAATGGGTTCAACTGGTTGGGTTAACCCGCCAACCCGCTATTTTTTGGCGGGTTGGGTTCAAAATTTCAATCCACTTTTATTTTTCAACTCGCATAACCAGCCCCGCATAACCCACGGGTTAAGCAACAAGCAAAGTAAAATGAGTTTTTTTATTCGTGTTTGCAGTATTTTTATAAGTATGATACTAATTTTATTTATTTTTTTTAGTCTCTATAAATATAAATTTTATATTTTTTAAAAAATTTATGGTTTTTTTTTTTTTTTTTATATATTTTATTTTCATTTTTTAGACGGGTTGACCCATCAACCTGCTTACTTTTTCTCATTTTCTCTTTTAGGCGAGTCAACCCGCCAACCCGTCAACCTATCCTAAAGCGGGGTGGGTTGGCTCTTCCAACCCATTTTTCAAAACAGGTTAACCCGCCCTGCCCTGTATTTTGGCGGGTTAAAAGCGAGGCAAGTTGAGTAGGGCGGGTTGACCTGTTTTGCCACCTCTAAAAAAACCAGATCCACCTGAGACACCCCCATCAACCCAGGTCCGCTCGAAACCAGCCACCACCAGATCCATCGTCCCCAAATCCTGCCTCCGTAAGCCACCATGGAAGCCCTACCAACCTGAGACAATAACCACAGCCTCTCAAGCCGCCGTCTGGGTCTCGTTCCTTTGGCCATGGACGGATGGTCCAAGAGCCCCCTCCTCTTTTCTTTTTTTGTTCTCGGTTCCCCTGTTACAAAGACAAAGTGTCTCTTATTTTTACTTCTTATTTGGTTCTTCGTTGTTCAAAAAAAAATATTAAAATTTTTCTTTCTTTCTTTTTGAAGCCTTTTCCTTTTTTTTTGTAGGAGGGTTTAGTTTAGTTTTTGGGTTTGGTTGGTTTGGGCTTTAGAGTTTCAGTGATGCAAAATTTTATTTTCTTCTTCTTGGGTTTTGGTTAGAATAAGATAAAATAATTGAGTCTTGTTAGGAAAGAATAAAATAAGATTAGCTGAGCTGCGACAGCTTGTTAATCTTGTAACTTTTAGAATCATCTGAGTTGTGACAGCTTGATGATTCGTTTTATTTAAATAAAATAAAATAAAATAAGATAATTAAACTTTGTTGAGAAGAATAAAACTGGATTAGCTAAGCTGTGACAGCTTGTTAATCTTGTAACTTTTAGAATCGTCTGAGTTGCGACAGCTTGATGATTCTTTCTTTTCTAAAATAAAAAAAATCAAATGAATTTTCAAAATAAAAATCTTTTCAAAATTAAAAATAACCAACCCACAATCATTTTCTAAAGAACGACGTGACTTTAAATTCCTCATTGCATCGGAGGATACGTAGGAGCGGTATCTCAATTCTGTTAAGCCAAAATTAAATTTTCATAATTTATCTATAAATTTCTTTTTATCTTTCATAAAAAGGCTAAAACAAATATTTTTAAGAGTTATAAAAATTGTAGAACTGATTTAACGTAACCGTCTTAGGGCGGATGTATTAGGGATATTGTGGAGTTAAGTCTCCACCATTCCCTGTGCATAATTAGACTCCCGAATCTAAGTTTTTGAATGTAGACCATCTTTTTTTGGTTTTTCAATGTTTCCTAATAAAAATAAAATTAGTGGCGACTCCTAAATTTTTTTTAAGTCATTATCCCACCGCGATCCCGGTCGCGACATCTTCCTTTTTCTCTTCACTATTTGTTCTTTGATCGATGGGTTGTAGAAGCAAATTGTTCGCAAGTTCACTAGTGAGAAGTCTCAAAAGAAACAAGTCGCCACCAAGGCGGCAAGAAAATCTGTTCCATTCTGTCGCTATCTTGTAAAGTGGAAGAACCAACCTACCAGTGATGCTACATGGCTTTTCAAGGATAATCTTACTTGATTTCTACCTCATCCGAGGAGAGTCTTCTCAGTGGGAGGGAATGATATTATCTATTAGAAATTTTTTGTTATTTTAATTTGAGATTTTTTTTAAGGATCTTATCTATTTTATAATTAAGTTTTTGTAAGATTATATCAAATCTCAAATCTTTTTTTTAGTTAGTTGTATTTAATTTATATTTAGTTTATTTTCTTTGAGGGTTATAAATACTCATCCTATACACTTAAATGATTGTTAATTATTATTGATTATTGAATTCAGTGAATTGTATTCCTACTTTAATAAGAGCGAATCTCTTGGAATCAAATACTTTTGAAACCCTAAGGATTCTTGTTCTGTTGGTCATTTGGTTCTACATTATATATATGGGAGAGGATTCACTTACACATAGTATAAGTAAAAAAGACTTACACTCAATCTTACATCTTCCATCTTATTTTGATGCTGTGAATATATGGGATTTGATTCACTTATACTTAGTGTAAGTAGAAAAGACTTACATCTAATGTTACACTCTATTTTATTTTGATCTTGTAGATATATATATATATATATATATATATATATATATATATATATATATATATATATATATATATATATATATATATTATGAGAGAGAGATCTCACTTACACCTAATCTTACACCTTATTTTATTTTTTAATCATGTGACTATTTAATAAAATAAATTATAGTTACAAGATCAAAATAAAATAAAAAGTGTAAAATTATATATAAATCCTTTTAATAAACACTTATAATAACTGTATATATATATATATATATATATATATATATATATATATATATATATATATATATATATATATATATATATATATATATATATACACAGTAAAGCAAGAATAATGTCAGTCTAAGTTATTATTATGTATAATATATTGGTTAATTTAACTATATATTTCAAATGTTCTTTTTCTTTTATAATAACATTTTATCAAGAAATATTTTAACTAAAAATGTTCTCATGCAAAACTACGATATTTCCTTATGCATTTATCTTTGATTAAACGCAAATCTAAGATAGTAATTAAAACTTTCCTTCTTTGGAAACGCTATCATCCACGAAAGCACTGTACTGCATGCAACTGAACTAATTTTGTCAATGACCTAGTTTGATTATTGAATATTTAGTATATTTTCCTTGTTTTCCTTACGTAGGTTTGACATTATATGCACTTAAGTCTGCCACCTACCGTGAGTCCTCTGTACCCTTCATTTAATAATAAAATATATAATAAAACAAAAATTAGCACCATGCTCATGTGTTTTCTCACCAAAACCATAACATCATAAGATTTTTTAAAGCGTTGTAAGATCTTTTATATATATATATATATATATATATATATATATATATATATATATTCTTTTGAATTTATAACGACAGTGGTATAAGAATTTAAAAAAAAACATATATTTTCTCACATATATAATGTTTTTTTCACCACAATTGCAATTTCTTTTAATTTTTTTGGAAAATCAATAATTACTTTCTTATACATAATTGCATATGTACAAAATAAATCTTTCATACAACACTATTAAAAAAATTTGATTTAGAGATAGAATTTAGAGATGGACAAAATTTCGTCTCTAATAGAGACAGACAAAATTCCGTCTCTAATAGAGATAGAAACAAAGACGAATTTGATGAATTAAAAAAGAAAAATAAAATTTAAAATTTAGAGAAGAAATTGATCCGTCTCAAAATTTTTCGTCTCTAATTTCGTCTCTATTTAGACAATTTAAAGTCAAATATACTTAGAGACAGAATTTAGAGATGAAATTTACCCATCTCAAATTTTTTCATCTCTAATTCTGTCTCTATTAGGTCAATGTGATATTTTAAAAAGTCAAATATATTTAGAGATGAAATTTAGAGACGGAATTTATCCATCTTTAAATTTTTCGTTTCTAATTCCGTCTCTATTTAATTAAATAAATATTTTAAAAAAATTAAAATATATTAGATACATATGTATTCTGTCTCTAAATTATATATATAATTAAATTAATAAAAAAATTAAAGATAGAGACGAGTGTTTCCGTCTCTAATTTTTAACCTAAATCTATAGTTCCAAATCAAAAATCAAATTCTTCCCGAATCACAAATCCAATTCACTCGCACCTCTCTACCCTCGATCTCTCATCTCATCTCTCACTGTTCAATCTTCCCTCAATTTTATCATCTACCACCCTCATCTTCATTCTACGCCTCCTCTGGTGCATGTTCTCTATCTCTCGTCCTCTCCTTCACACTCAAAGTCGTGGAACTCGCACCGTGGAACTCAAAGCCGTCCAGATCTTTCTCTCTCTCTCTCTCTCTCTCTCTTTCTCTCCATCTCCCTCTCACTCTGTCTAGATCCGCTCTGTCCCTCTCACTCAAAGCCGTGAAACTCGCGCCATCGTCGCGCCTCTGTCGCACCACCTGTCGCAGTTTGCAGGTCCAGATCCGGCCAACACGAGCTCGCAACTCGCAGATTAGCCTTTGCCTCCGCTCCATGGGTAAATTCATGTTTTTCCTTTTATTGGTTAGTGTTTTTGCTGTTTTCTTTTTCTTTTTCTTTTTTGGAATTTTTCATATTAATTTTTGTCAATGATTTTTTCTATCTGGGTTTCTTGTTGTAGTTGCTGCCTTTGAAGCTCAGGCTGGGCTGTATCTAGAGTTGGGGCAAGTTGGTATTTGTAAACCCATTGTGCAATATTTGACTTATTTTTCCTAGTGACATTCATATTTATCAGAGAAAATTTTCCTATATAAGATGTTATGGCATCAACGGTGGCCGATAAATGCGTAGAGCTCGTGGAGAAATAGGAAACAGGAGATAAATTTTCCAACACTGATGCCTTTGGACTCACTCTTGGCCCAAGCGGTAAGCTTCTTATTTCCCTTTCACTGTTAATGCCAATTTTAATTTAATGATAATGGATATCTCATTCTAATTTGTTTGTTAGTTACTACTGATTCTATGAATTTAACCTCACTGGTCTTGTTATGCAATTTCAGTTTAACCCATGTTATATATATATATATATATATATATATATATATATATATATATATATATATATAATTTTTTGAAGGGAGAAATGTTGTGTTAGATGAGTTTGGAAATCCTAGAGTAGTTAATGATGGAGTTACAATTGCTCGAGCTATTGACTACCTGATGCCATGGAAAATGCTGGTGCAACTCTCATTAGGGAGGTATGTTAACTCTCCCCCTATGTTATAAAGAACAGAGAGGAAGATTTATTTTTGAAACTCCCATAACAGTTTAGTTATTTCGTTGTTGATGATGATGTGTGCCTAGTTTTTGCATAATGATGATGTACTGAAATTCTGCAAAAAAAAATAGATTGTTAATAAAACCAATGACTCTGCAGGGGATGGGATAACAATTGCTTCAGTTCTTGCTCGAGAAATAATTAAGCTTGGACTTCTCAGTGTGACCTCTGGTGCTAATCCTATGTCAATCAAGAGAGGAATTGATAAAACTATATAGGGTTTGGTAGAGGAGCTTGAGAAGAAGGCCAGGGCTGTCAAAGATGGAGATGATATCAAAGGTATTTATTAGTCTGGCATTCCTCTCCTCTAGATCATTTGTTTTTCATGTGTGATTTCTGGTTTGTTATGTTAATAAGTTTTTTTTGTATTGTAACAACCGTTGCTTCTATTTCTGCTAAAAAAGATGAGTTGATTGGAAAAATGATTGCGGAAGCAATTGACAAGGTTGGACCTGATGGTATTTTATCCATTGAGTCATTGTCCTCATTTGAGACAACAATTCAAGTTGAAGAAGGAATGAAGGTATGACTTTTCTGCTGGGATTACTAATTTCTTCTTTTCTTCTCTAGGGAATGGTGATAGTGGAACAAAAATAAGTTATACAGTTTTTGATTCTAATATGCCTTACTTTATTGCTCTCTTCTTTGTGACTTGCAGATTGACAGAGGGTATATCTCCCTTCAATTTGTGACAACCCTCAGAAGTCAATTGTTGAATTTGAGAATGCAAGAGTCTTGATTACAGATCAAAAGATTTCAGCAATAAAAGATATAATTCCTCTGTTGGAGAAAACCACTCAATTGAGAGCCTCCTTGCTTATCATTGCTGAAGATGTCACTGGTGAGGCTTTGGCTACCCTTGTTGTGAATAAGCTGTGGGGTATCCTTAATGTTGTTGCCATCAAAGCTCCTGGCTTTGGTGAACGGCGAAAGGCCCTCTTTCAAGACATTGGTATATTAACAGGTATGTGAAATTTCTGTCAATTCAAATTCTTGGTTATTGGGCACGTGTAACATTTGTGGTGAAGTTCGAATGAAAACAATTTGTGTAATCTTAGTAATGTTAAAAGTAGGTTAATTCTAGTATAGTTTATTTGAGGCAAAGGTGTAGTCATTTGTCAAGTTACTCTTGAATTCTATTCAGTCTATATAATGAAATGGCATACCTGCCTTGAATATGACCAAGTATATCTTTCTAAGTGGGGACAATTTTTTTTTTAAATGGAACTATCATATTCTATAGTGTAGATTATTTAGTTCCTTCATCATGTGCCTTGGTTGACAATGTTGCACCTTTAACTACTAGGTGCTAAATTCTAAGCCAATGATCTGGGCTTACTTGTAGAAAACACCTCAGTTGAGCAGCTTGGTTTGGCTCGGAAAGTGACCATCTTTCTGCTAAGAACTAAAAGGGCTGATTGAACTTGTCAACGGCAATATTAAGTCAGGTAGTGCTAAAGGTCTATTTGTCCATTGTTATATGATTCTTGATGAGTGTTTATTGTGGGTTGGGTGCAGCTGAAGCTTTCTTTCACAAATCTCTCCGCGACGGGCTGTGTAACTGATATTGCCAAAGCTTTCTTTTCGATCACGTTAATCTTGAATTTTGGTCTGTGTTTAGTTGCCGATAATTCCTTTAAAAGTGATACATAGATCCTCTTTTGCATTGCATGAGAATTGAACTTTACATATAGATAATTTTGTTTTTGCACCCTTTTCTTTTTATATTTTAAAGGTATTTTAACTTTGTGTTTTGATTTTTTATGCAATATCTGTAATAGTTTATTCTATGATATTAACAGAAACAACATGGAGAGCCAGCAAATGATGCTGTTAGGACCTTGTCCATCAAGATAAATCAATTGAAAAAGCAAATCCAGGCATAGAGAATTGTATCCATTAAAGTAAGTTTGCAATTGTGGTGTATACTCTTGTGGCTTGATTCTTGGAAAAGCTCCAGCTTTTTGTAGTTGTGTTTGTTGGCCAGATAACTGCTTTGTTCTTTCACTATTAATGGAGGGAAATGAAATTAATTAACCTTCTAGTAACATTTATTATTTTGTGCAAACTCATCAATTGTTTAGAATTGTTAGTTCAGTTCTTCTTTGACTTTTTCCATGGAGAATTGGGTACTGCCAGAGTTAAAGAACACATAATAAAAACTAAAACATGCAAAATTGCTAATTAACTATAGGGATACCACATAATTATTCATGTTCAGATATTACATATGAAAATATCTCATATATTCTCTGATGAGTAAAAAACTAATTGATAAAAGGAAATATATCATATCTATTAATGATGAAAACTATTTTTGAGCAAGCACCTATCAGCTTAAGTTGTCGGTTAAATTGGTTATTGGGTTAATTGAGCTTCTTTGATCTAGTTTTGAGAAGTTCGAGTCTTGTCACACTAATATTGATATGAACTGTACAAGGTATTGGTGCCATGTTACATAATAACCACTCTTTAGCACCTAACCTAACAACCTAAAGTTTTTAAGTTGAATTAGTTCTTGACATCATCAATACATAATCAATTAAAGGTTGAAGATTCATACTTCCATACTTAATCAATATAAGCTTCTGGATATAGCTGGATGTGTTAAGTATTATACTTTCTCTTTGACAGGTTTTCATACTCTATCTGCTTTTGCTTTTTGTATACAATGTTATATTCGATCCCTATGCTAGTAATCATGTTATGAAGTATTTATTGAAAATTGGGTTATTATAACACAATCTAGATGTGTAACATGAAAATTATAAACTTATTATGTTGTGTCGAATGATGAGAAGGGCCAACTCCATAACCATTTTTAGTTAACTAGTAGTTTTACACGTAGTTTTTGATGAAGCTCTATTTTTATTTGTTTTCAAGCAGGGGATTTGATTTACCTTAGAGGCAATCTCCACGAGGTCCACATCAACTTAGAACATCAAGTTTTGACTCAGATTCTTGTTCATGCAAAAATAATTTCTTAGTTGCTAACATATTTTTGGGAATAAAATGGCAACATGTATTTTTTTATTACTTTTTTTTAACTTTGAGTTGCATTACTTGTAATTGTATAAGTTAGAGAGAAGTCTACTTGCAAAATGTAATAGTAATTAATGGCATGCATAAGATATTATAACTATTTCATATACTTTCAACTATTTTGATATATTTTATAATTACTTGATAATTATAATGATTGATGATTTATTGTGATTTTTGATAAATTTTGATTTTGGATAATTATATGCATAAGAAAATAGAATTTTTTTAATAAAACAAAGGCATCTAGTTGTGGCAAATCATAACTAGATATCTATTTTTTTAATATTTTTTAAGATATTAGAGACGGATTTAGAGACAAAAAAATTCGTCTCTAATTTTAGAGACAGAATTAGAGATGGAATAGTGTCGTCTCTAATTTAGTCATTATTATATTTCAAAGACGATATCCGTCTCTAATTAGAGACGGAATTGTTTTAGTTAGATACGGACTTTTTCCGTCTCTAAATTAGAGACAAAACTCATTTTTCGTCTCTAAATATTTTAAGACGCCAATTTTAGAGACAGAACAATTTTTTGTCTCTAATTCTGTCTCTAAATATTTAGAGACAAAAATTTACATATTTAGAAACCGAATTTGTTCCGTCTTTAAATTTAAAAATTTTAGTAGTGCAAAAATTACAATTATGTGATTTTTATATCACAAAAATAATATGAAAAATAAAACAACTCTATTACTTAGGTGAGAAATTTTTATATACTCTCAAAATAAGATATTTTACTTATTATGTACATTGAATAAGTATCATATCAATTTTATTATTTATTATCATCTGTTACTTTAAATACATTTTTACGCTATAGTCATTCAATAGTACATAAATCTCTTTTTATGAAAACACTTAAGAATTTCTCCAAGTATAAACCTAATATTTAGATTAGAGTGTATAAAATAATGTGTGGGTGTGATTAAACCTACTCACCACCGTTAACACATTAATCTAAAGCCATACCTACAGAGCCTTTATCACCAGCACCACAAAGTTAAGGATAAATATACATGCACGATCAAACCGCGTTTCCAGAATTGTAGTTTATCAAGTTTTTTAGCTGCGCAATCACTACATGGAAGCCATTACATCAATAACAAGCTGACAAAGTCCTGCAATGGTACTGCTTGCTAGTTGACATCCACACTTGTTGTAACCAACCACCACTAGGCAGCTTGGATGGACTAATGACCACGGCTTCTGATTTGAGCATAAAAGAATGGCCTTTCTGGCCAACTCTATGGTGACAACAAGCTCCACAGTGTGTCACTGGCTCTGTTCACAAAGGGCTGGGTGCTTGAGAAAAAGAACAAGACAATGTGGGATTCCGCAGGGTGGTATCCAGGTTTCCGAAATGGTCGACTACCTTTGAAGATGTCAAAACAAACGAGAGCCATCTACGATTCAGCATGCAGAGGCAGAAGAAATGTCGAGGATGATGCTGATGATAGTGTTTTGATAAGTGACATTGTATTTGTTAGTCAGGATGGAAGTGGAAACTTCACCACTATCAACGAAGCTGTTGCTGCTGCTCCAAATAACACTAATAATTCAACAGATGGTTATTTCTTGATTTTAATCAAAGAGGGTGTGTATGAAGAATACGTCTCCATCCCCCCAAAACAGGAGTATATGATCATGATCGGAGATGGAATCAATCGGACAGTCATCACTGCTGGCAAACACAGCGTTAGTGATGGATGGACAACATTCAATTCACCAACATTTGGTAAGAAACACGTAAAAATGGAGTTATTCTTATGTGCATACAACGTCATATTTATACACACACACAAAATTAAAAAAAAAGATGAATGGATCTCATTAAACTTATTCATCACAAAAAAATTATTATTTCTTTTTAATTATTTTTGTGTATATAAATATGATATGGTGCATATTGTATGCACATAAGAATTTTTCCTTAAAAACGTTAAGTATATATGTGCATGTTACCATTTTTTTTTCATATTTAAGTTTTTTAACAGTGTATAAATGCTTATTTAGTAAAAATAATGTTTGCATAAACTTTGGAAAACATTTATTTAAGCTATCTATAAGCTCAATTTATAACTATTTTGTCATTAAATTATTTCAAGATTACATAGAAGCGCATATTTCAGAATATTGGAGTTGTGACATTAGCACATATGTCAACAAAATGACAAATAATCTTAAGGAGCCCGTAATACGGTAACATTAATGTTGGTGTTTCCATAACTTCTTAAAGAAGTTTCACTGAAGTATACTACTAAATGTTTTGCAGCTGTGGTAGCACCAGGATTTGTGGCAATTAACATAACATTTCGTAACACTGCTGGGCCAAGCAAATTCCAAGCAGTTGCATTGAGAAGTGGAGCAGATATGTCCACCTTCTATAGTTGCAGCTTTGAAGGGTATCAAGATACTCTATACGCGAATCCTCTCACGCAATTCTATAAAATGTGTTTAGAATGTAAAAAAATGAGAAATAATTTGATATATAAATTAAATTTAATTAAATTTTGTGTTTAGAATATTTAAAAATGATAAATGATTTGATTTTTAAAATTTCATGAATTTTATTCTTTTTGTTTTAGAAATTCTATCAATTTTGATAAGATTTGTTAAGATTTGATTTGATTTAAAATAAATAGACTATTTCACCCTTAGTAATTGCCTCTAACAACTTTTCATAAGGGTTAAAATGTAAAATAATAAAATCAAATCAAATCAATTCTCATTTTAATGAATTATAAATACAAAATTTGATTTCTAAATCAATTCAAATTCTATTTCATTTTTAAACTTCCAAACACAAAATTTAACTTTTAAATCAAATCAATTAAATTCAAATCAAATCATTTCTCATTTTTATTCATTCCAAACACAACCATAGAGAATGTAACATTTATGGAACAATAGATATCATATTTGGAAATGCTGCGGTTGTTCTGCAGAATTGCAACATATATCCTCGTCTTCCATTACTGGGACAGTTCAATCCCATCACTGCTCAGGGACGAACAGACCCAAATCAGAACTACTTCCATTCACAATTGCACTATCAAACCCACTGATGATTTGGATCCGGATTGTCTCCAGCAGCTGCACCTCCAGCAGCTGCTGGAGCAAATCTCCACCATTCATTTTTTATCCAATGGTTAATATTAATTTAATATTAAAAAATATTTTTAATATTAAAAAATTTAAAAAAAATCTTGACCGTTAGATGAAAATCCAACGACTGAGATTCTCCAGCCGCACCTCCAGCGGCTGGAGACAATCCGGATCCTGATGATTTAGCTCCGAGCATTGGTACTGTGAAAACCTACCTTGGAAGGCCATGGAAGGAGTATTCAAGGACTGTTGTTATGCAGTCCCTTTTGGACAGTCTGATAGACCCAGCTGGTTGGTCTATATGGAGTGGGGATTTTGCACTCTCCACATTGTATGACGCAGTGTATGATAATAGTGGATCTGGTGAAAACACTGCCAACAGAGTGACATGGCCTGGTTACCATGTGATTAATGCCACTGATGCAGCTAAGGCTAGCTTTCTGCAGGGGAATGATTGGTTGCCACAAACATGAGCTCCTTACGTTCCTGGACTGATAGCTTTTAACAATAAGGGAAAAGTGACAGGCACCGGTGATTGAGGAGTAAATTTGTTGGATATGTTTATTCTTTTTTGTTGTTTGAACTCTTCCAAAATTTCTTAAAAAAATAACAAGCGGCCAGAGCTTATTTAGTGTTTGCCATGCTACATTTTGATTTGTAAGATTAATTAGGACATTTAATTGCACGGCTAAATTATGTCATTATTGTTTATCGACAAAATTGAATTACAATAAAAATTAAGATTACCTTTCAAACTTAAACAATTTTTTTTCCTTAATTTCTACATTAATCTATCGATTGAAACAGCCGACGTATGTTTCAAGAACAATAATAAATGTATTTGAAGCATATTAATAAGTTTTAAAATGCAGGTATCTAATATCTAATATTATGCACAATTCAAAAAATCTTTGAGATTTGGATATTGTAACTAATAATCGTACTTCTCAAATCCTATATAAGGTCATGCATTGCAAAATGTATAGCTCAACTCAAAATCAATCCAGCAATTATGAAGAAAGATTCATTTCCAATTACCACCAACTAAATGCCAATAACAATATAATAACTACACTTTCAATGATACAGATAAAAGTATACAATAACTCAAAAACACAGCTTGCAGTATCCTTGTAAAAAAACTGAAGAGAAAAACAAACGAATAAAAGAAATAGACGTGCATAAGAGTCACTAAACTAAATAAATAAGCATGGATAGGTACACCAAGTGTTCTCTGTGTACATTTCCATTGCATCAGTGAAAGAAAGCTGGGCATGATTTGCAACTCAGTTACGAAGTCAATCTGCCTCAGTTGCATCCAATGCTCTACCCTGGTTGAAAGTTCTTGCCCAATTTGTATCTACCATTCAACAACTCAATAGCTATGATTTATCTCAAAAAAAAAAGGCAGCATATAGAAAAGAGTTGTACTAAACACCTCAATGACCTGGTAGAGTTTAAATTAAAAATTAGGACACGACCTCTAATTAGACCACCAAGCAAATTAAATTGACTTGATAAGTAACAAAGATGAACACAACTCAAACCTTTCAATATACACATGGGTACCTTAAAACCAAACCTTTTAAGCATTACATCAAACATGTAATAAATACCAGGCTCAATTCAAAGCACAACAATTATGTCTACACACCATTCAATAAGTCAAATCTGGAGAGATTTATCCAAGCCTAAAAGACATACAGAAACAAAATATAGGAACCATTTGTGTTAGACCTGAGGCGATTTGACACTTTTGTCCACAACTGGGTTACTAAACAATCTTCAAAGCTTTATCCATCTAAATGTCAAGAAAACATCTTTCTCGAATTCTTTGTATAAGTCAAGTCTTCTCTTGAAGACAGAAACACATTAGACATATAAATCTAATAAGCATGAAACATTGGAACAATTGTAGTGATAGCTCTCATCTCCTGTAATCTTTATATG
The DNA here is from genome assembly GCA_029884605.1 of Ormosia emarginata. Lineage (NCBI taxonomy): Eukaryota > Viridiplantae > Streptophyta > Magnoliopsida > Fabales > Fabaceae > Ormosia > Ormosia emarginata. The sequence continues at coordinate 26,594,628 of JAQQTP010000080.1, read as the reverse complement.
CACTATAGCAAATAATAACGGAAGAAAAAACTATAAAGTAAAAATAGAGAACAAATTGACAAAAATCCCATGACATGAAACATAATCACTAACAAACATCATAAGCATCCGATGTGATATATAGCATACAATATGAGCATAAGAGAGTAAGCTCTTTCACCTTTCTTGCTTCAAAACCAATATCTGACTTAGAAAGTCACAGTGTCAAATAGGTCTTATTATTCGCAGTTCATGCAATAAGATATGCCAAAAAAATCATTATTGTCAAACAAATCTGCATCATGGCATAGCCAAGTAAATAACTCAGCATCTATATAACATGAATATAATAATTAGAAAAAAACCTGAATAGTGAGATCACCTAAATTGGGAAGCATTAAAAGACTTGAAAAAGAGTATAAAAAAAACATTTTAGCGAAACCATTACATAAAAGACTTCTATCAGCCTCTATAAAGTATAAATGTGCTTTCATTGCATAATAAAAAATAAGAAGTGAAAACCACATATTTGCAATCCATCCTAGGTATTCACAATCTTTTATGAATTGACAGGAACGAAATATATAAAATGAGATCACCTAAATTGAGAAGCATTAAAAGACTTAAAAAAGAGCATAAAAAAAAACATTTCAATGAAACCATTACAGAAAAATCTTCTATCAGCCTCTATAAAGTATAAATATGCTTTCATTGCATAATAAAAAATAAGAAGTGAAAACCACATATCTGCAATACATCCTAGGTATTCGCAATCCTTTATGAATTGACAAGAGTGGCAACTACGTTTCCTTTAGTTTAAAATTGACACAAATGGTGCTTTTGAGAAGCAGGTCCTGAAGTTTCCACTGCTTCAACGTTGAACCTGTGTTCACGATTTATTTCACAATCAATAAATTTTCTTCTTGTTTCCTAGAGAAAAAAATGCAAAAAAGTTGAAGAAAAAACAAAAAAATAATCATTTGAGGGAACCTTAGCAAGAAATATATAAAATTTGCAACTTCTCTCAATTCACATGCAAGGATGCTTAAGCAAGGCCATGACATAATAATATACTCAAAAGGAAAACGTTCTACATTAATTGCTGAAAAAAAAAGTATAATTTGAATGCCCATATATAAAATGATTGTAATGAAACAATCTTCTACACTTGAAGTCAAGAAATGATGCACAAAGTTGAAAATGTCGTAAGGATAAAAAATTCAATTTTTAGAATCAAATCTTAACACATGCACAAAAATGTATGAGATAGTATTTAACAACTTTAGAAAGAGTTTTGAGATAACAATACAAAGTTTATATAATCAAACTAAGATATTTTAACAACAACTCACCTCATAAAGAGCCAAGTAGGCACATGTAGAACGTTTAGCATGTTTCTGGACATATTTAAGCCCAAATTTCTTAGGAGCCATGCTTTCTTTGAGAGGAGACAATACATCTGCATATTGTTTGTCTAAAGCTTCACCTATGCCCCTTTCAACATCAACAATGGCCTGTTGTCCTTTCTTTTCCATAAAAAAACCGATCAAACTCATATTGTTCAATCCTTTATTGATCCAATTATAATACAATAATGCATTTGTAATAAGAAGTAGATTAGTGTTTATTTAACAAATTCATAAATCAATTTGAAAAAAAATTGAAATTTGAAAAAAATGCATCAAACAGGTGTTGGAGATTTGAAATTAATAACATTGCCTTTCATCTCTATGGGTAGGTGAAAACCCATTTACGTAGATCAAATTCTGCTCCTACAACAGAAAAAGAAGCACAACTAAGAAGCATAACTGAAATTTGAGGGAGTATAATGACCAGTTTACCAGGGTAAAGAAAAGAAAAAGTAATGCACGAGACATAGTATTAGTACCTAGCATTGAAACTGCTTATAAATGGCAGCAATATTAAACTTTCCATAGAATCATGGCAAAGACAATCATCAGCTATATTATTTCAGATTTACCATTGGTCCAATGCTATTTATAAAGAAACATGAAAGAAAATTGTAAAAGGAAAGTAAATGCCCCGTGAACAATCAAGTGTCTTCATGATATTCATTCATTCACATGCAAAACCAAACAAAGAAGAAAAAGTTAAAAAAATAGATTGGTTGACCATAAAACCTAAAAACAGACCCACTCATTCAAATGGAATTCCAATATACTGGAATAAACAATGAGGTCAAAGAAGATAAAAGAACTCCAGAAAAAAGATAATAAGATAATAGTCACATGCAGCAAAATTGATCACCTTGCAAAACCTCTGGGCTTCGGCAATGAAAGAAAAAGAGAAGATGAAAGAGAGAATGGCAAGGTACAAATGAGAAAAATAACAATACTCAAACGTCTTTGAGCAATGATGACATAAAAGAAAGGACTACTCTGATCAACATAGTAAGTATAGTGTTTTCCATTTACAGAATATGTAGGTTTTACTTGCCATTGAATAAACAAATCTTTAGCCTTACTCATATTTGACAAACATGTTTTACCTGCAAGAATCAATTTAGAGATTTAATCTCGGACTAAATAAAGCTAGCTTTAATAGTTATGCTACTTCAATCAAGCATAACATTCGTACAATAGCAGTATGTGGACATTTAATTATGCTGATTCAATCCACTAATCCCAAATGTGCTAAGTATGATAAGAATATAGACCAATTATAAGTAAATTACACAATTAGACGAAAGGAATTAATGCAATTAAAATAACTTAAAAATCATATATAAATAAACTAATCAATTATCCTACTTTCCTAATTTTTTCTTTTCCTTTTATGTTTTCCAACTCTCTCTCCTCTTGTATTTGTGCAACCCTGCCTTTTGTTTTCATGTGAACTACTTCTTTATCAAGAGAACCATGACAGTAAATAAAAGCAACAAATAAATCATCAAATCAACATAACATGCAGCCAATTGGATTGCCATTGTCCCCTGCCGCCTCCAAGAAAGGCAAAAAGAATAGTAAAAATGTAATAGAAGGAGCAAATGCAAGAAATAAGTCAAAACTCACAGTTAAGTTTTAAAGATATGGACTTAAGCATAAGAAAGCTAAGGTTTTGCTTTTAGGACCCTTGAGGCTATTATTTTGATAAGGTATTGTTTTATTAACTACATTTCATTTATAGCATGTTCTCTGCTAAGAAGCATTACATGCAAATCAATGTTAGTATTCTTTTTTACTTAAGCATGACTAAGAAGCATTTACTCTGAACCAATAATGCCCATTACATACAAATCATTGTTAGATTCTTTTTTCACAATTATAGCTTTCATATGAACTTGCTGCATATTGTAAGAAGACTGAGAATTTAAGAAACCCGCTTACATGCAAAAGTCTTATAAAAGGCATACTAAATCACTATTTGACCACGAAGAATCTGTGAGACCATTACCAAGCACCATGTAAACTGGGAATTTTCTAAATCCTAAATTGACCAAATGTTCAGAGTTTGTGAACACCCGTGAATAGATACACCTCAAAGAATTGATAAATTGCAAGCAACAACAGCAAACATACTATACAAAATATGTTACCACAACAGAGATCATAACAGCAATCATACTATATCACAATGACCAAGAGGGGTCATAATAGCATAATGCTACCACTCAAAGAAAAACAAATACCTCACTTTGACATTCACTCAAATAGCTTGTAGGCATGTAGGAGAACTCTTAAGTGGAAAAAAAAAACCCAACAAATGTTGTTCTACCTCAAGAAGAAAGCTAGCGTTAATATATGCTAATTTAAGGATGTTTTTTTCCCGTGCCTAACTAAGAAAGTTGTTCTACATCCGTCAAGTCACTACCTCAGACCTCCACCGGCACCAGACTCGATGCCAACAACCACCAATCGTCCTCCATCACGATCCAGAACCCAAACACCACACAGAATAGCAAGCCCCTACCCAAGCCATTATGACCTCGGACTATCTACCATGGCCACAGTCTAGCCCCTTCACCAACAGCAAGCAACCACGACTCTAAGGCAGCAATTATCTCAAATTACAAAAAAGTAGCGCAATGCACAAGACAGACCACCAAATCATAAAGAGTAGTGTAATGCAGAATTTAGACAAACCACCAAATCATAAAAGAGTACTGTAATGCAGAATGAAGAAACACAATTAGACATATGTAATGTAACCCCTGCAAAAGACACACATGTAAAAAGAATTAAATGGAATAACAAAAAAATTATTGGAACATTTGGAATGAAGAGACTTGATCAAAGAAGACAAAAAAAAAAAAAACCAGACTAAGAGACAAAGTGATAAAATTACTGGTGATCAGTAAGTTCAATGACAACCAATTTGATGAGTTTGCCATATCTGTCATACTCCCTTTCAGGGGATACCTTGGTTAGTAGCCCAACAATATCTGCACTCAATGAAAGCACACGTATAAACAAAACTGAAAAACACAATGCAGAATAAAGGGACCACTATAACCATATCCTACATGCAGAAATAAAGTTAATTCACCAGGAAAGTTGTAGAATAGGATCGAGATGAAGAATGCAGCTTTTGACAATAGTGAACAATATTTTAGATGAACAATATCAAACAGCCCAAATATCAAACAGCCCAAATATCAAACAACCATTCTATATATTTTCAACAATTTACTTTATTAATCTCTAGGAGCAATTAGTTCATTAGTAATACATCTGTTAACAGAAATAAATGCTTATGTTATGCCACAGCAAGAGAAAAACAACATGCTTATAAAATAAAATAAATGCTTAAACAAAGAGCAAAGAAAAGAGTCTAAATTAGAATGCAGATAAATAAGACAATCAAGCATAGGTTTACATTGCAAATACATCCTTGGTTTGCACAAGTCCTCTGAAAAACGTAACATTCCAAGTTCCAAGTATAAGAACAGGGAGCAAAAGCTAAGTTAAAAAAAAATCAATTCTTGCCAACATTACAATCACAAGCATTATTAGGGTCACAAATAAGTAACTCAGCAACATCATAAATGTAGAACTTCAAATTAACTCAGTAATTAGTACATGAGATATAAACATACTAAATTGAGCATTATTAATTTATAATTACAGTATGGAAGCCGACAATTGGATGGAGTTTCCTCAAGGCTCATAGAGAATTTCCAAGGTAACTTTTTCATATGCAGAAAATACACCTAACAACAGAAACAAACAACAGTGAGTGATTTCAAAAAAATAAAAAAGCAAATAAATAAATACCTAACCAAATTACAAAAAATAAAAGAAAAATAATGGAGGAACCTGTGTGTGTAGAGAGAGTGAGTTGGGGAGTCAGGATAAATAATGATTGAGAGAGTGTGATGACATTAACCCATAATTCCGGTGGCCCTGGAAGGAGTAGGGACTCAACAGGTGAAGGAGAATAGATGAAAACCCTTTTGGAAGTGCTGGCGGAACTTGCTAGTAGCGAAAGTCCCGACAACGACGATGACGGCGACGATGGCGGCGGGAGCCAAAGTGGCAAAGCGAAAACTGATTTTTAACAAATATTAGTGTGTGTTTGGATTGCGTAAACTTAAGTTTAGTTAAAAGTGTGTTTGTAAACTTAAGTTTAGTTGAAAGTGAGTTTGCAGTAACTAATTTATGTTTGGAAACTTTTATTTCAAAAGTGAGTTGGAACAATAATTTTAACACAAAGCAAGAATTTCTTGCTTCCAACTCAACTCACTTTTGGGTAAAAAATCAGTTGAAGCAACTGAATTTTTTTTTTGCCAAACATCATTTCTCTTCCTTCAAGAATTTCTAACTTACGTTTGCAATGGCAAACTACAATCCAAACATGCTCTTAGAAGCTGGAAGTTAACAACCAATTTTTGAAATGGAAATAGAAAGATTAGAAGCAAAAACCAAATGAGATCTTCGATGACAGCAAAGGCGAGGGGTTGGCGAAGCTTCTTGAGCTCGTCGATGAAGGTGACAACGGAGGGTTTGGGCCGCAGTAGTTCCTGCTGATTGGCTTGCCCTGAGAGAATAAACGAAAACATGGAGCTTTTTTGCAAAGGAAAGAATGAGAGATAAAGAATTGAGATGGGATAAAAAATTTTCTCAGCAAAGAGACAAAACGTGAGGAAGAAATTCGTTACTGAAATACGTTAACCAAAACGCAAAGAAGAGAGGAAAAATCGAAAAGATGACGATAGTCACAGTAAATATAGGCTCTGGAGTGGCTTACCTCAACATGCTATGAGATGACAACTCACTAAAATAATCCTGGCATTTACCGTCCACAACACGCATCACTTCCAACAACTCCCATTTCCTCTTCCCAACACTGAACCCACCTCTAAAACCTATTCAACAACCCTAATCACATAGCATCAGCAGCAAAAAGAACTTTCCTCTGATGAAGCAACGTATCATGTGCCCATTGTGTAGAAGCACATGCCATCATTTTAAAATGGAAAAAATGCTTACCTTGGCTCAACTGGCAACACGTGTCAACAATAGTAAGTGCTACGGGAAGATAAACGGTTCAACAATTGTATAGTTTATAGATAGATGTGGTGAATGAAACTTTTTACTTGAATTTTCTTTTTTGGAAAGACCACAGGTTTCTTCACTCCTTAGGCGTGGGATTAATCATCATTAGGATGTTGAGTTAATCCTATCCAGAAAATGCTTTCCCTTGTTTCTTTATATACAGTTAGCTTACCATTCCTTCGAAACGTGGAAATATTTTCTTAACATTGAATAAAATAATTAAGAATGACTAAAAGAAAATAAAAAAAATTAATTTTGCCATTAATTTATTCAGAATTTTATTAATATGAACACCTAATTTTGTCCGGACCTTTTTAATTTTCTCTTTATTATAAAAAAATGAAATAAAATAAATAAATAAAAAGAAATACAAATTAAAAAAAAAAATTAAATTAATTGATAACATGATGAGTGTTTCCTTTTCTCTTGGCGCATTTCTCTTTTAATCCAAATTTTGTTTAACCCATTTTCTTGATTTTTTTTAGCCTTTTTTTTTTAATTAGCCCATTTCTTTTCCTGTTTGTTTGTTTTTTTTTTTTTGGGCCCAAAGTTTTGTTTCAAATTTCAATAAATATTATGATTCAAAAAAATATAATAAAAAAAAAGGAGGCTGCCGTTTTGCCCTCTGCCTCTACTTTTTTTTTTTCTTCTTCCTATTTTGAGTTTAATTTCAGTTTGTCTTTCCCTATCTTCTTTTTCTTTTTCCATTTTTCACCAGACCTGCACTGCACACACACATCCTCCATTTTCACGTACACACACTCACCTGCATTGCAGCAAAGGCTGCTTTGCTCCCCACTTCCTTTTGGCACCATGCACACACACAGCCACTCACTCACTGCACTCACGTAGCACCCCCCTTCTGCACTCACTCACGTTCTCACCAGTACACACACTACACTTTCTTTTTTTTTATTTCCTTTAACCATACTACACCAGCACACACATGAACGGGGGAACATATAAAAAAACTGCATGTGGCAGCAGGGGGTCTTCTTCACCCATTTTTCATCCTCACAAAAACACCTTCATTTTTTTTTGGAGCTTTCATTTCCTCAACCCTCTGCTATTTCCATGCTCCATTGTAGCCCATCACTTAACCCACCTCTCAACCATTCTTCAACCTTCAACCACCCTCACAATCGTGGCCACCGTCACCACCTTCGTCCTCCCCACCATCCTTCACCATTGAAACCACCAACAGCCACCTAACCACCAAACCAAACTCCTCCTCCTCCCACACCGCCGCAAACCGCCAAGTCCGCCGTGTAACTGCGAGACACCTCCAACCACCTCACCTGCAACACTGTCCGACCAGAGAAGACCCGCGACTGCCGCCGTGACCAGCCGCACCGGAGCACCGCCCAAGACGAGCCCACGCCGTCCGGATCTACGTAGCACGAGCCCAGCTGCATCGGATCTGCGTCGCGCGAAGGCCAGTCGCACCAGACCACACCGCTTCCCCTCTGCCCGTGCTGAGCCGCTCCCCACCGTCGCTCGAAGCCCAGCCGCGCACAGATCCGAGCCAAACCATACAGCTCCCCCAACCGCGGCGTCCTCACAGCACCGTTGCGAACCGATGCCACCGAGCCATCGCGACCCAGCTCCTCTGCACCGCCGCTGCACTCCGACCCACGCCTGTCGAACCAGATCGCGGATCTCACCAAGCTCCGCACACACCGCCTCGCACGACCGCACGTCGCGCCCAATTCGCCCGTCGTCCGCCGGAAGCCCGTCAAGCCCCACCCCTGCGACGCCGACGAAGGACGCAGTCTCAATCCCCAGCATCGTGGTTCCGTTCTTGTTCCCGTTTGTTTCTTTTCTTTGCATAATGCTAATGTTTCTACCGCTTTAAGTTTTATATATAATATATATATATATATATATATATATATATATATATATATATATATTAGGTTTTTTTTTAAAATTTATTTTGGGGCCAAGCTTGGTTTTATATATTGTTTGGGCTTTAATTATTAGCCTTCTAAGAAATGGGGTTTTCTAAAATTTGTATTTGAGCTTTTTAAAGTGAAACAAGGAAAGGAATAATTTTTTTTTAAAATAAAAAAATAAGAGAATGATGAAAAAAATTATAAAATAATAATTGAACCTTTTTTTAAAAAAATAATAATAATAATGAAAAAATAAAATGAGATTAATTGAATTGTGACAACTTGTTAATCTAACAATTTCAAAATCATCTGAGTTGTGACAGCTTGATGATTCATTTTGAAAATAAAATAAAATGAAATAAAATATTAGAGTCTTGTTGATAAATAATAAAATGGGATTAATTTGAAATTAAGAATTTGTTGATCTTGCAATCTTTTAGAATCATCTGAGTTGTGACAACTTGATGATTCTTTTTCTGAAAAAAGAATCAAATGTTGGGTCATATTAAAAAAAAATAGAATCGAATTAGCTGAGCCGCGACAGCTTGTTAATCTTGTAGCTTTTAGAATTGTCTGAGTTGCGACAGCTTGACGATTCTTTCTTTTCCAAAATAATAAAAAAAATCAAGTAAATTTTCAAGGCCAAAATATCTTCAAAATTAAAAAATAAACAATCTACAATCGTTTTCTAAAGAACTACGTGACTTTGAGTTCCTCATTGCACCTGAAGGTACGTAGGAGCAGAATCACAATTCTGTCAAGCCAAAAAATTAAATTTTTATAATCTATTTATTTATTTAATTTATCTTTTTAATAAATGGGTAAAATAAATATTTTAAAAGTTATACAAATTGTACAACTGATTTAAGGTAACCGTCTTAGGATGGATGTATCAGGTGTGCTGTGGGGTTAAGTCCCCACCCTTCTCTGTGCATAATTAGACTCCCGAACTTAAGTTTTTGAACGTAGACCATTCTTTTCTTAGGTTTTCCAGTTTTTCCTAATAAAAATAAAATTGGTGGCGACTCCTTTAAATTTTTGTTAATTTAAGTCGTTATCCCGCCGCGATCTCGGTCGCGACAGTTGGCGACTCCACTGGGGATGTTGAGAGTCAAGCCTTTGCAAGTTGGTTGTGCATTTATTTGTGACGTTTATATGTTTGTTTTACCCTTTTTGTTTTATTTTGTTTTGTTTTTCTTTCTTTGTTTAATTTGCTTATTGATTATTTTAACTGTGATTTTATGTTTATTATGCAAACCTTAGGATAGAGGATTCTTGGAAATTTGTTTTGCATTTATTTTGTTAGAATATAAAGATTTGTATGCTCCTTGCATATACTGTACTTACACGTTTATCACACACATTCGAGTGGGGCCCTATACCTGGGTCTGAGTGAAACCTAAGTTAAGTAGAGGTTGCGTAGTGGTAGCCATTTTGGATGCACATCCTGTTTGGTTATTGCGAAAACCTCATCTAGAGTGTATCTTCTTCATAAGTGTCCCGCACTTGGTGGTTTACCCACTGTTTGTGGTCGACATTATGAAATGGGACTTAACTCTAGAGGCCTTTGGAATGGAAGAACCACTCAATGAGAGTTTTCACGAATTAGAAAGACTTATAGATCCTTATGGTAGAACTCCCCAAATTTAGGGCAATATCATTAGGACACAAATGGAGCATAGTTATTCTTTATCTTCTCCTCATATCTTTCATTTCTGTATTTTCTTTTTTTTCACCATTCATTCTTGTATATATCCATGTTTTAAAAAAAAAATAAAAAAAATCTCATTTAATGTTTTCTGTTTTAAAATAAAATAAAATAAAACTTGAACCGTTGCTCGTCCTCGGAAAAAACAGATCGCACAAACCCGGTCCTACGAGACAAGGTCGCAAACTAGGCTGCAACAGATGTCAAACTCAGAGAGAAATTTGGGTCGAGAGATGGATGAAATGAGGAAAAGAATCGATGCAATGGCGGAGAAGGACAATCAAGGGTCGAGAATTTACTTGAGACAGCTTAATCGAGACCCTTAGAACAACAAATGGAACTCCCGTCGTAAGCAAATGCAAATCAAGGGGATGGTTCCATGAACAAGTCCCGAAGGGAGAATAACAATGCAAAAGCTGCTCAAGAACAGTCAGTGAATATATTCATGAATAGTAACTCAGAAAGAGAAAAATTAAGAGATGAATTGATCGGGAAGATGCAAGCACAAATTAAAGCCATTCAAAGCCCTAACTTGCATGATTCAGTGGGAATCAATGAATTGTGCCCGGAGGCCGAAATCAATATCCCTAAGGACTTTGAAATTCCAGACTTCTCAAAGTACGATGGAAGCACCAATCCAAAGTTTCATCTGAAGACTTACACACCAAAATGGCCATTTGGTCACGTGATCAGAAATTTCTAATTAATTTCTTTCATGAAAGCCTGACTGGGTCAGCTTTGGAATGGTATATGCAGCTTGACCACTCGAGGATTTCTTGCTGGGATGATTTGACAAATCTATTCTTAGGGCAATATCGATTCAACATCGACACTGCACCTACTCGAGAACAGCTAAGAGCAATGCAAAAGAAGAGTGATGAGATTTTCAAGCAATATGCTCAAAGATGGAGAATGTTGGCAGCCCAAGTTCAACCACCATTGACTTCGTCAGAGATGAGCTCGTACTTCATGGGGACCTTAGGAGCTCCTTTTATTGGGTTGATGGCAGGGGTTGCCTATGAGAATTTTTCTGACTTAATTTTGGCAGGAGAAAGGAATGAGAACCTTGAAAAATCAGGTAAGTTACCTGCTGAAGATACAGAAAGTAGCTTTCCTAAGATGGTGGAACCGACGATGGAGGAAGAATCAGAAGTCAGTGCTTACCAGACCTCATACTAAGTTCCTTCGCCGCATTCATATGTCCTAACTCATCTTGCCTATACCAAGCGCCCTCCAGCAACTTGGAACCCCTGAACAATTGGACATTCGAGGCGTTTAATTTGATGTGATTGTCATCTTAGACTTTTGTGATGCTTGAACTTATGTAAACTCTCTTGAAGCATTAATGTAATAGATTTGCATGGATCTTAACCTTCTTGGCACTCATGTTCTTGTCATTTCTTTCTTATCATTTTCTTTTTTCCTTTTCTTGCTTTCCTTTGGTTCGGATCCCATTAGACTCTCATTCCGGAAAAACTTTTGGTGGCCATAAAGCCCACGTGTACAGTTGCCATTTTCTAAGGTAAAAAAAAGAAAAGAAAAAAAATCAATCAATTGGAAAAATAAAATGGAGCAAATGAGTATTTACTTGTTGTGCACAATATTTTTGTCTCTAAATAAAATTTTTTGAAAATGAGCAATCAAGATTTGAAATGAAGATTGGTCATCTTTCTCTCTCCTTCACAAAATTCATAATTTCATTATCCCTTTTTGAGCCTAAAAGTTTTTTCGATAAACCCTGGACAAGGACCACCCCTACACTAGGGGATAACACAAAACAAATGTTAATTATCACTGTATTTCTTTTAAGCATAATAAAAAGGGAAGAAAAGGTGAAAGAGACAGAAAGTGAAAAATTTCTTTTGAAAAAAATAAAATGAAAGAGAGAAAGGAAAGAAATAAGAAAGAAAGTGAAATGAAATGATTCATGACAAAGGTGAATGATTAAAGTGAAAAGAAAGGGAAGGAATTGAGAACAATAAGAGAAAATGTGTTGACAAGGTTCAATTTTGAACAAGGATCCTTAGTTCCATTTAACCCTTAAACACTTATTTGAGCCTTATATCTTTCATTTCATAACCACTAACCTTAGCCACGTTACAACCCTTAAAAAGTCCATTCTGATCAATGAATGATTGTTTTTGTTTTCATAAGTTTTAATTTTAAGACAAAATGTTATATTCATTCAAGTATCTAATTCATTGCTTCTTTTTTTTATTAAAAAAAAAGAGAATAAAAAGAAAAATGGGACTTACTCAGGGGCAAGCTTCTACCCTGTTCGAGTTGGCTCTACACTAGAGCATTTTTCTTTAACTCGGTATAGACTACTTTGGGACAATTTTTTTTGTTCATCTTGATCTTACAATAGGACAAGTTTCCGCCCTGTTTAATTAGATTCCAAACTGGGGCAAAATTTTTCCTTGGTTCAATTTGACCTACACTAAAGTAAGTCTTATGGTCATTGGGGTGTCTGCCCTATTCAATTCAGACCTAGACTGGGGCAAATTTCTCTTCGGTTCAATTTGACCTAGACTGGGGCAATTTATCAATTCGGTTTGATTTGACTTACACTGGGGCAAATTTCTCTTTGATTCAATTTGACTTGATGTGATCATTGACCATAATGCCCAGTAGGTTGACTTTCATAAAGGTCGAACCAATCCATACTGGGGCAACACCTTTTTTAAATCCCACACCATTTTTGTGTCTTTTTCCATATACTTTTCCTTTGTAAATACCCTTTCTGTAGTCAAACTCCCAAGGTCAATCTGGAAGTTGTTCTTTTTTTGTTGTACCTTTTGAATTCATGTCTATCTGTTACGTAATGCTTCAAGTAAGGTAAACATGAGTACAACACCATGATTTGACCATCTAATGGTAGCTCCCTGATGAGCAATTCGGACTGAAAAGAACTCGTAAGTTCTAATTGAAGGGAGATGTTATCCCACGGGGATAACCCAGAATCAAGAGGTATCTGGAAAAGAAAGAAAGGAAGAAATAGAAGTGAAGATTTTGAAGAAGAACTAGGAAGAAGAGAGGGACTGTGTTCCTAATGAGCAAACTTGAAAGGGAAAGTACTCAATGTTTGAAGATTCTAAGGAATTTGAGACAAGCTGATAAGCCCTAGTTTGCGAAAGCCTGCTCCCGGGTTCGGTGGATCAAGGTTTTTCGAGGAAGCAATTGGCATCGAGTATACAAATAAAAAGGTTTTTGATATGATGTTTTCAATCTATTGACAGGACCTTTAGATTTTAAGTTGCAGGAATAAACAGTACAACATCTTTTCATGAGATAATAAGTTACAACAACTTTAAAAGTGACGTCGTTGACTTTCACGCTAAGCTTCACTATAAAAGAACAGACAAAGGTTTTTTTTAAAATAAAAAAAATAAAAAAAATCTAGGTCCATGACTTGATGAAGTGTCAAAAAAAATTTTTCCAAGTCGTTGGCTTGGTAGCTTTCACAAAAACTTTTTTAGATCCATGGCCTAATGATCTCTCTTTTTTTAAAAAATAAAAAATTAAAAATAAAATAAATAAATAATAATCTTAAGTTCTTGACTTGATGACATTTAGGTCCATGACCTAATAATCTTTCCTAAAAAAAAAAAAGAAGAAGAAGAAGAAGAAAAAGAAGAAGAAGAAGAAGAAAAAAGAAGAAAGAAGGAGAAGAAGAAGAAAGAAGAAGAAGAAGGAGAAAAGAAAAAAAGAAGGAGAAGAAAAGGAAGAAGAAGGAGAAAAAGAAAAAAGAAGGAGAAGAAAAGAAAGAAGAAGGAGAAAAAGAAAAACGAAGGAGAAAAAGGAAAAAGAAGGGGAAGAAAGAAAAAAAAAATCTTTTGGGCCAAGCCCATTGTCATTTAAATTTTGGGACACAGAAGCCCACTGCATTTCATTTCGGGACACAGAAGCCCACTGCATTTTTAATTTCGGGACACAGAGGCCCATTGCATTTCATTTCGGGACACAGAAGCCCATTGTCATTTAAATTTTGGGGACACAGAGGCCCATCGCATTTCATTTCGGGACACAGAGGCCCATTGCATTTCATTTCGGGACACAGAAGCTCACTGCATTTTAAATTTCGGGACACAGAGGCCCATTGCATTTCATTTCGGGACACAGAAGCCCATTGTCATTTAAATTTTGGGGACACAGAGGCCCATCGCATTTCATTTCGGGACACAGAAGCCCACTGCATTTTAAATTTCGGGACACAGAAGCCTATTGTCATTTAAATTTCGGGACACAGAAGCCCATTGTATTTCTTTTCGGGACACAGAAAGCCCAATGCATTTAAATTTCGGGACACAGAAGCCCACTATCATTTACATTTCGGGACACAGAAACCCACTGTCATTTATATTTCGGGACACAGAAGCCCACTGCATTTCATTTCGGGACACAGAAGCCCACTGCATTTTAAATTTCGGGACACAGAGGCCCATTGCATTTCATTTCGGGACACAGAAGCCCATTGTCATTTAAATTTTGGGGACACAGAGGCCCATCGCATTTCATTTCGGGACACAGAAGCCCACTGCATTTTAAATTTCGGGACACAGAAGCCCATTGTCATTTAAATTTCGGGACACAGAAGCCCATTGTATTTCTTTTCGGGACACAGAAAGTCTTTTGCATTTAAATTTTCGGGACACAGAAGCCCACTCTCATTTTAATTTCGGGACACAGAAGCCCACTGCATTTTAAATTTTCGGGACACAGAAGTCCACTGCATTTTAATTTTCGGGACACAGAGGCTCATTGCATTTTAAATTTTAGGACACAGAAGCCCATTGTCATTTAAATTTCGAGACATAGAGGCCCACTGCATTTCATTTTCGGGACACAGAAGCCCACTGCATTTTAATTTTCGGGACACAGAAGCCCACTGTCATTTAAATTTTCGGGACGCAGAAGCCCACTGCATTTAAATTTTCGGGACATAGAAGCCCACTGTCATTTAAATTTTCGGGACACAGAAGCCCACTGCATTTTAATTTTCGAGACACAGAGGCCCATTGCATTTTAAATTTTGGGACACAGAGGCCCACTGCATTTCATTTCGGGACACAGAGGCCCACTGCATTTCATTTCGGGACATAGAAGCCCACTGCATTTTAAATTCCGGGCCAAATCCACTATCTTTTAAATTCCGAGCAAAACTCATTTCAGGTCACGAGGTCACCTAGAATTATTTAAAAAAAAAAAGACAAAGACAAAAAACAAACAAACAAACAAAAAATAATAATAATAACACAAAAATTCTTTTGATCAATAAACGTCAATTGAGCTGCGACAGCTTATTGACAATGCAGTGACGTCTCTGGCTTTACGCTGAGTTTCACCTTGATGACGTCAATTGAGCTACGACAGCTTATTGACAATGTGGTGATGTCTCTGGCTTTATGCTGAGCTTCACCCTGGTAAGATTAACGATGTTACAATAGCTCGTAAATCCGCATTTGAGCTTACTGGTTTCCAATCAACATATTTGTTTTGTCCATTCACATCGTCACATGCATTACCGGACAAAATTTAAGTTCACGTCTTTACTCGTTTCTTACTACGATAATATGAAAAACTATGGTTAATCATAATATCTAGTAAGAAACAAGTAAAGAGGGGCAACTGTGAACACCTAATTTTGCCCGGACCCTTTTTTAATTTTCTCTTTATTATAAAAAAATGAAATAAATAAATAAATAAATAAATAAAATACAAATTAACAAAAAATTAAATTAATTGATAACATGATGAGTGTTTTCTTTTCTCTTGGCGCATTTCTCTTTTAGTCCAAATTTTGTTTAACCCATTTTCTTGATCCTTTTTTTTTAGCCTTTTTTTTTATTTAGCCCATTTCTTTTCTGTTTGTTTGTTTTTTTTTTTGGCCCAAAGTTTTGTTTCAGCCCAATAGATATTGTGATTCAAAAAAAATATAATAAAAAAGGGAGAGTCAAAATTGCGACCCTCTCGCCCCTCTACTTTTTTTTTCTTCCCATTTTGAGTTTAATTTCGGTTTGCCTTTCCCTATCTTCTTTTTCTTTTTCCGTTTTTCACCGGACTGCAGGTGCACACACACATCCTCCATTTTCACGTACCCACACTCACCTGCATTGCAGCAAAGGCTGCTTTGCTCCCCACTTCCTTTTGGCACCATGCACACACACAGCCACTCACTCACTGCACTCACGTAGCACCCCCCTTCTGCACTCACTCACGTTCTCACCAGTACACACACTACACTTTCTTTTTTTTTATTTCCTTTAACCATACTACACCAGCACACACATGAATGGGGGAACATATAAAAAAACTGCATGTGGCAGCAGGGGGGTCTTCTTCACCCATTTTTCATCCTCACAAAAACACCCTCATTTTTTTTTGGAGCTTCCATTTCCTCAACCCTCTGCTATTTCCATGCTCCATTGTAGCCCATCACTTAACCCACCTCTCAACCATTCTTCAACCTTCAACCACCCTCACAACCGTGGCCACCGTCACCACCTTCGTCCTCCCCACCATCCTTCACCATTGAAACCACCCAACAGACCACCTAACCACCAAACCAGACTCCTCCTCCTCCCACACCGCCGCAAACCGCCAAGTCCGCCGTGCAACCGCGAGACACCTCCAACCACCTCACCTGCAACACTGTTCGACCAGAGAAGACCCGCGACTGCCGCCGTGACCAGCCGCACCGGAGGACTGCCCAAGACGAGCCCACGCCGTCCGGATCTACGTCGCACGAGCCCAGCTGCATCGGATTTGCGTCGCGCGAAGGCCAGTCGCACCAGACCACACCGCTTCCCCTTTGCCCGTGCTGAGCCGCTCCCCACCGTCGCTCGAAGCCCAGCCGCGCACAGATCCGAGCCAAACCACACAGCTCCCCCAACCGCGGCGTCCTCACCGCACCGTTGCGAACCGACGCCACCAAGCCACCGCGACCCAGCTCCTCTGCACCGCCGTTGCACTCCGACCCGCGCCTGTCGAACCAGATCGTGGATCTCAGCTGCTCCGCACACACCGCCTCGCACGACCGCACGTCGCGCCCAGCCGTTCGTCTGCCGAAAGCCACCGTCAAGCCCCACCCTTGCGACGCCGACGAAAGACGCAGTCTCGATCCCAACATCGTGGTTCCGTTCTGTTCTGTTTGTTTCTTTTCTTTGCATAATGTTAATGTTTCTCTGCTTTAAGTCTTATATATATATATATATATATATATATATATATATATATATATATATATATATATTTTAGGTTTTTTTTTCTAAAATTTATTTTGGGGCCAAGCTTAGTTTTATGTATTGTTTGGGCTTTAATTATTAGCCTCCTAAGAAAGGGAGTTTTTCTAAAATTTTTATTTGAGCTTTTTGAAGTGAAACAAGAAAAGGAATAATTTTTTTAAAATAAAAAAATAAGAGAATGATGAAAAAAATTATAAAATAATAATTGAACTTTTTTTTAAAATAATAATAATAATAATGAAAAAATAAAATGAGATTAATTGAATTGTGACAACTTGTTATTCTAACAATTTCAAAATCATCCGAGTTGTGATAACATTGATTCATTTTGAAAATAAAATAAAATGAAATAAAATATTAGAGTCTTGTTGATAAATAATAAAATGGGATTAGGCGAAATTTGTGACAAACTTGTTGATCTTGCAATCTTTTAGAATCATCCCGAGTTGTGATAACTCATGATTCGTTTTACGAAAAAGGAATCAAATGTTGGGTCATATTAAAAAAAAATAGAATCGGATTAATTGAAATTACGACAACTGTTAATCTTGTAGCTTTTAAATTGTCTGCGAGTTGCGGCTGAACGATTCTTTCTTTTCCAAAATAATAAAAAAAATCAAGTAAATTTTCAGGGCCAAAATATCTTCAAAATTAAAAAATAAACAATCTACAATCGTTTTCTAAAAATTACGTGACTTTGAGCTCTCATTCTGAGAGAAGTGCGTAAAGAGAGAATCACAATTCTGTCAAGCCAAAAAATTAAATTTTTATAATCTATTTATTTATTTAATTTATATTTTTAATAAATGGATAAAATAAATATTTTAAAAGTTATACAAATTGTACAAACCGATTTAAGGTAACATCTTAGGATGGATGTATTAGAAGTCTTTGTGGGGTTAAGTCCCCACCCTTCTCTCAAGCATAATTAGACTCTAACTTAAGTTTTTGAACGTGAGACCATTCTTTTCTTAGGTTTTTCAATTTTTCCTAATAAAAAAAATTGGTGGCACTTTTAAATTTTTGTTAATTTAAGTCGTTATCCCGTGCGATCCCGTCGCGACAACTAACAAGATGTTTTTGTTAAAGATAACAAAATAAAAAAAATTAAATAAAAAAATAAACTATTTTTGATTTCTAATAAATTAAATATCTTATTTTTATTTAAAACTTTTTTATTTTAATATCTTAATTAACAAGTGCACAAAACTCATATTTTAAATATTTATGAGTTAGACAATGCGATGGTCTCTTCACGTCATAAAAGTTGGATTCAATTCTATGTCCTGATTTATTAATTATCATAAGAACTTCCATTAGTTTACACTCATTTCTACTACTTGTTATTGGCTAACTGTTATTACATTCTCTTGCTCTTTTTTCTTTCACTAACTAATAATTTCATATTTTTTCGTTAACATCTTTTTTTAAAAGTTTTAAATTATTAACTAATAAAAATTTAAAAAATTAGTTTAACGATGAATAGATATGTGATATTTAAATAGCCACAAAATTAGTTAATATTTGTTGCGAAGGCGTTCATCGAAAAATTACACAATTTCTATAGTATGCAAGTATCATTTTGAAATTTGCTTTCTAGTTATTGATGCCACATAACAACCTTTTCACTTTTCACTTTTCACCAAAAATAATTATTTCTCCACCCCAAAAAAAGTCCTATTTCCCTCACAAATTATTTTCTATTGAAACAAGCTATATATAACGGAAAGTAACCTAATTCTAATCCTTTTCAAAACCTTCTCTTATTTAGAGAATTTATGGTTCAATCTCAAATCCTTATGGTTTAGGGACGCTTTCAATTGAGGTTACTAATACATTCTCACATCAGTTAGGGTTTGTTCAGCACCAAATTATATCAACTTAATGATATTGAGTTCAATTCTTCTTAGTATTTTGATGATTTTTCATTAAAAGATCATCCTTAAGTATTATTATAAATTCTTGTTGAAACCTGTAACATATATAACAGGCATCTTGACTTTCTAACTCCTCTCTCGATCTCTAAACTTTCTCTATTAAAAAAGTAATAATAATACATTCTCATCTCATAAATTCCGCCAACCCACTTTTAGTAAACAGTCAAGTATTAAGTTTTTTTTAAAAAAAATATCTGTAGCTAACTATTAATTTATAAACTTTGAAGAGAAAAACATACATATGGAACATGATTAATGATTTTTTCACTAAAATTAATACGATATTAATATTTTTTATTCATTTATTTCAATTCTCATCAATTTTAATCAAATTAATGAGACATACTGTATTTAGGCTTAACTGATTCATTTCACCTTAATTGAGATACTGTATTTGGGCTTAATTGATTCATTTCATCTAAATTTAATTTTAATAAGACAACGATAAGTTTATATGAATACCTAACAATTTTGTGGGATGTCTTAAGAAAAGTTAATAAAAAGTTTTTTTCAGTTTAATTCGGCATGAGCGTGTAAGCTTTTATATCAAATATTTAAATTTGGATAGGAGGAAATAGGTGGCCTGATAAAAATTAAATTTTCACATTATTATCACACTCTAATCTTAAAGAATGAAGGCAATGCCAATTGAACTACTACAAACTCATTTTACAATAAAAGTCATAATTTAATTGACACCAATTTTACTTTAAAACTAATTAAAATGCGATGCATTTTTTGGTCGTTAGATTGACTTTCTTTCCTTTTATCTAATAATATACTCTTTGAGATATTTTTTTCAATAAATTAATAATACACTTAGATTAAAGGAAGAATCTAGCAACATTTATTTTTAAAATAATAATAAAATAAGTTTGAAAAAATATCTTAAACTGATATAATTAAATCTTACATCTCCATCTTTAAAAAATAGGTGGCCTGATAAAAATTAAATTTTCACATCATTATCACACCTTAATCTTAAAGAATGAAGGCAATGCCAATTGAACTACAAACTCATTTTACAATAAAAGTCATAATTTAATTGACACCAAATTTAGTCTTTAAAACTAATTAAAATGCGATGCATTAAATGTTTAGTCTTACAATAAATTACTTATCCTTTCCTTTAATTAAAGATGAATGTTAGTAGCACATTCTTTTAGATATTTATTTTAATATTTATTTTACTATTAGTTCATCTCATACACTTAAAATAATTATTAAAGGAAGAATTTGACAATATTTACTTTTAAACTAATAATAAAATAAGTGTTAAAAAACTATATATTTAAAAGAGTATATTGCAAACATTTTTATTAATTAAATACTTACATCTCCATAAATTTTATACTAAAAGAAAATATTTTTAATAAGTCAAAATAAAAAATTGATAGATTTTTTCCTCATTTTATTTTATTTCCCAATCCCTTTAATTAAATACTTACATCTCCATAAACTTTTATACTAAAAGAAAATATTTTTAATAAGTCAAAATAAAAAAATTGATAGATTTTTTCCTTATTTTATTTTATTTCCCAATTGCTCTACAACAGCAACTTGAGCAAAAGTAAAATACTAGAAAAAAAAAATCGATTTAATACTTCTCTTGGCCTTTATTTATAATTAGGGGTGAAAATGGGTCATTTCCCAATCCCTTTAATTAAATACTTATATCTCCATAAACTTTTATACTTAAAGAAAATATTTTTAATAAGTCAAAATAAAAAATTGATAGATTTTTTCCTCATTTTATTTTATTTCCCAATTGCTACATAACAACAACTTGAGCAAAAGTAAAATACTAGAAAAAAAATCGATTTATATTTCTCTTGGTCTTTATCGAGAGATTGTAATTAGGAGTAGAAAATGGGTGGACATTGTTTTAAATGGATCTAATTTATTTTTAAAATGTAAAATTTAAGTCTGATTTATTTATTTAATATAAGTCAATTTTTAAGATTTAACATGACATGAAAATCTATTTAAATATGTATTTTATAATAAAATTTTTAAATAAATCAACATACTTATTTTTAAATAAGACAACGAGATAGGTTAATGAACTTAAATCTTTATATACACTAATAGACATAGATTTTAAAAAATATTGTATTATTTATTAAATTATATTATTTAAAATAGTAAATATTAATTAAATACAAATGGTGGGATCGGCGTGTTGGCCTATTTGTATAAATCGACATACTAAGCTTAATTTTTTTTTCAAAGGTCTGATATCTGATTTGTTTAATTAAATAAATTTTTTTAAAAAAAATCAATTTGACATTTTTATTAAATGAATGAAATTAAATTAAGCCATAAAAAGTCCAAATCATAGGCTCCCAATAAGCTATCTGGTATATTTCTACTTCTAACTAATTGTAATTATGTGATGGGATTTGAGATCTCACATTGTCATTTCTCATTCCTCTTATGAGAGCCTCCTTAAAATCCAAAAAAGAAAAAAAATTCATAGAGAAAAAAAATACAACTTAGCTATGCATAAAAAAAAAATACGACTATTCTTTTCACGCCATTCACTTAGATGACGCATCACATTAGGTCACCCACGTCAGCCTCCCCGTATGCCATCCGAGTCACCGACGAGAGGGTTATACACAATCAATCATCTAGAGACCTTAAAAACCGAGATGGGTTTTTTGTTTAACTGTAATTTTGTAATTTTAACATCAGTCAAAGGAATACAATTAATGAAATCACATTGGAGGCCAAAGAATTATCAAGCAGCTTTTTTTAGAGAAAACATTGTCGTAATAATATTTTTATATGTTTAGTAAAATTAATTTTAATTTTAGACAAAATTTAGCATATTATAAATTTTATTTTTTATAATATTAAAATTTCAGTTTATGATATTAGATTTTAAATTATTTTTAATACTTTAAAATGTAAATATTATTTTGTCATCAATTAAATAATTTTTTAATTATTTTATATTTATTTTGATAATTTAATACATAAAAATAATTTTTTTTTTTTACTATTTAAATAAAATAAATTAGTTTAAAATTATTTTTCAACTGATATATCTAAATATAAAATTAATTTATTATAATTAATTAGAACAAAAAAATTATATAATAATTATTATTAAATAATTAAATTTTCACAATTATTTTAAATATACACTTAATTAAGATAATGACAATTTGAGTTGAGCTATTACGCCTAATTATCTATTCTAATTAATTATTAATTACTTTTAATTATAGTTTCTTAATTTATATTCCATTAAATAATTTTTTATTTATGTTAAACATTAATTAATTATTTTATATATTTACATTTAATTGATAATAATTTAAGTAATTACAATTAATACAAATTAATGAAAAAATATGAATAGATAATTTGGAATACTGATAGCTGTATCCAACTTTCCTTCACAAAATGTGGTGATTGATTAAAATTGAGAAGGTAACCAAAAATATAAATTTTCCTAATATTTTGTGTGAATGAGGAGGGCCAGTCCATAGTTGGCACAAAAAGAAAGAAATTAATATTGGACCTATAAAAGTTGTATTATGACATTGACAGTGACACAGCAATCGTATCTTCATAGTTCTAACCAGTCCGGGCGCCGAAAACGGACAGGTTTTCGAGATTTTTCTTTTCCACTTCTTAATTTTTATAATCGATTAGGGTTTGGTACTTTTCATAAGTTATATCTATTCATTCTTTTATATATCATTCATCTTCAGCTCAATTTGACTAGTGTGGGTTTAAATAAGATGCTTTATACTATCAGCAATTTCTCTTCATACATTCCGATTACTGAAAACTTCTTGTAAAATTGGATTTCATTGCTGATTTTATTGGATCAGGGAGATATTAATTATATGTGGTCGACATAACCGCAAAGAAATTAAACAATTTCTTCCGAATCTAATCAGGATTAATTATTCTTATTCAGTAGTTTGTATTGTAACGCTTAATTGCATTTTCCGTAATTGAAACGGTACTTGTGACTTGTTTGCTTAGAGAAGAATTTTTTTCATACAAAGGAGGCTCCTTTTTTTTTTTGTGGTAAAAAAAGTTTGGGGGAGGGGAAATTAAGGAGGCTACTTTTATTATGCAATTAGATTGTTCCATTCTTTTAATCTGGAGATAAAAACCAAATGTTTTCTCTCTAAAAATTTTCAGGTTGAGTCGTTCTTTATGAGATGAGATGCATGTCCTGATTTGGTGTCACTTTTGTTGCAGCATATTATAACTTGAAGCAATGGATATGGATTTTCCTGACTCTGATGTGCTCATTTACAATACGACATGGAATAATTTCTATTCAGAGTTCTTGCCTGGTGAGCAATATGAGGTTAACTTTGACTCTACAATGATGGACAAACCTCATACCTATCCACTTGATTCTCAGCTTGATGATAGCACAGTAGGATTCAACCCAATGATTCATAATCATGTCACTTCTGACAACATTCTTGACTGTGGCAACCTGCCTGATTATGATATCAATAATTGCATGGACCAAGTAGAACTGTGGACTAAAAGAGCTAAGATGGCGTATAAGGAGGAAAAGTCTGCTCTTGATTATTCTATTTTGAACCAAGATTTCTTACAGCAGGAGATAAAGCAGCGAGATGAAGCCATCCAACGCTTACAAAAAGATATTGAGCAAGAGAAAGTTAGAGGATCATTGCAAGTCCATCGACTTAAGCATGAACTCTATATGATGGGAAAACTTGTAAATGACTATAGAGAGCAGCTCAAGGATGTAAACCACAAATTTGAAGAATACAAGGCACTTGTACAGCACTACCTGGCTCATTCAGGCAATGCTGCGGGGTCTGGTAGCAGAGGTCTAATTTTGAGCATCAAGGGACATGATCAAAAGCCATGCTTTTGACCCATTGAACAGATTGTTAGAGAATTTGAAGAAGGATGGATCGAGTGGCAGATTTGAAGAACAGATAATTTAGTTTCATTTGTTAAGCAACAGGTTGTTTAATGTTGAGAAAGAAGTGGGGCTGCTTTGGGTAGTGTATGTCAAATCAAAGTATCTGAAAGGTCAGAATGTCCTGGAATAGGATGACTTATTCGCACTAGCCATTTTAATTCCAAAAGTTTGGATGGGGAGCTATAGTTAGGGACAGCATGTTGTTCGGCATCCCCCAACGTCTTTCCTTTTTTTTTTTTTTTTTTTGGTTAATTCTTGTTGAAGTTATATTTGATCTGGTCTTTATGGTCATTATTAATGCAGTTATTGGTGATTTTCTTCTTTCTTGTCACAAATAGATCGGGTATGTTTCATTACAAATTTATATTTATATCAACTATGAAAAATTTGATAAACCCGAGTATATTGGTGGATAAAATTATTAAAATAACAGTTAAGTTATTGTTCACACTGCACAGTTCTCTCAAGATATATTTGTTTTCTTTATGAACAAAGGGTGTAATTATATATCTTTAATTAAAACAATGCTAAGAGTGAACTACAAGTAAGTGATTCAAGTAAATTAAAAAGGTCTTTAAAAAGTAACTAAGATTATAGTTATGTTGATGTTCATATATATCATGATTGCAGCAATCAAAATTTGAAAAATAATAACTAACGATCAAGGTTGTACCCAAAATAACTAATGATCAAGTACAATCGCAATTCTGATAATGACATGCCATGTACCTGAAACCTAATCTACAAATTTGATGGCTTTGAACTTCTTGGTTTATATGTTCGTACTATGTAAAAGATTATAGGGCGAACGCGCAATGCTACAGTTTTAGAGTGCTATTAAAACATGTATACAAAATATTGAGCTATGTAGAGAGGGATGCATGCAACTTGCTTATTATTTGAAAATGTGCGTGCGTGTGTGTGCGTGTGTTTTTTTTCCCAAATATCTTATATTCGTCTGTGTTTATAGTCAAACTTTTTGGGTGCCCTGCATGACAAATGAGTGCTCGCATATCATCTAATAAAATGCTTAATTGATACCATCAAATATTGGTCTAGAAGATTTCGTGTAGATGTGTTTAAATGGTTTGAATAA
This sequence comes from Ormosia emarginata, assembly GCA_029884605.1. Taxonomy (NCBI): domain Eukaryota; kingdom Viridiplantae; phylum Streptophyta; class Magnoliopsida; order Fabales; family Fabaceae; genus Ormosia; species Ormosia emarginata. Next base: position 26,569,318 of record JAQQTP010000080.1, on the reverse strand, counting down.
CTACAACCGGCGTAGAAGATTTTAAGCATATATGCTTGCTACAGGCTGGATACTAACTTCAATCTTCTAAGCAATTCCTTTTTTCAAAGTTTATATTAGAAGTGAAAAAATTTAAATAAGAAAGAAGAGATGAATAAACTAGTAGCAAATAACTCCCGACGTATTATTATCAGCCCTAAGATCCATGCCAAGTATGCTATCAAGCCACTAGTGCTATAGACAATTCTACAACTTGCTTACAAACATGCAAGAACTTTATCGTGACTTGTATTATATTGGTGGTCCAAATCTAATCTGCAACTAAGATCCCATGTGCAGATTAACTATGGACTCTCTTAGTCTACATAGAAAATATTTTCTGTCTATTCTACCTGTTTGAACAAATTTTTTAAAAGGTTTAACATTTCAAAGTCCAGTTTACATTTTTGTCTATACTAAAGTATCAAGCACAGCCCAAAGAACGAACTCCTCATCCCAAAAGAAAAATAACTAAATAAATAAATAAAAGAAGGAAGTTGATGAAAAAAAGATATTAATGCACGAAAAAACGCATTAACTTGGCTGTTAGTCTCTTAGTCCCTAGTGTTCATATATGTTAACTAATTAATAAATTATACACACATCAGGCATGTAAGTTGAGTTGAATGAGTAGATTATCAGATCGTGCTCTCTACGTACCCTTTGATTCTCTTACCTTTGAACGCGTTGGTGTGCTATCTTCACAAGCAGCTTCGTTTCCAACTTGCAAAGAGTTCATATTAAATCTTTAGTTGTTTAGCACTTGACTGGAATGCATAGCGCATTGACCTTCCTCATACTTTCATACAGTTGAGCTTAGTTATTTTTAAAGCCATTAATGGGAAAATTCGTGTGTTAAACTATAATAAAGTTATAACAAGTTGAACACTCAGTTTCGATTGACAAAAAAACACACAAATTGGGCCTCGCAGACTTTGTATACAGCTTGCAGATTTGATCTTCCGATGATCACTATTTCAATATCTTGGCTGCCATATAAGAGACAATAACTCCCTCCCCGAAGGTGCTGAAAATTGGAAAAGTGAGAGGAGGATTAAATGTATGAGTCAAAAGTGTAGGAGGATTAACAAGCATGGATTTGGTCAAACCGAATGCAAGCAATTGTGGGTTGGAGTATATGGTGAGTAACAATCAGATCGTATTTTCTAATTTCTAGTGTCAAGTGGTTATTTATCATGCATGCATGGTTAGTGAATTTTAATAATTAAGTAAATAATGATATTATAACGTGAAAGTTAAAAAAAAAAAAAAACTCAACCACAGGTTTACTTAAGCTTTCCATATGTCAATTGTGAAATAAATTTCATTAAGATAGTAGTTAATATATACATGTATGTATTCCTAGTAAAATGTATTCACTATATATACTTAGAATAACTAATAACTGAAGAGAGTAATATATATTATATAAAATTATTATTTATTACTTCATTACGGTCAATGTCACATATTGTGCTTTTTGTCATACTTGGCCACAAGACAATACGATGATATCAGATATTTGTCAAATAAACGTTGTTTTCGTGTTTCTTTCTTCTTCTTTTTTGGGGAGTAATAATCCCAATGAATATTTGAATATATGCACGATTACAGTAAACTAGATGAATCTTCAACTTAACTACTTCCCAAATATTTCATTGTGGCCAGTTGGTGGTGTTGACTTTTAGTTGACTTTTTTTAATATGTAATGTTTTAAATAATAATGTAAGAAAATTATGGTTGAGATTGAAAAACGAGAGAAAGTAATAAAAAAATAATATAATTAATAATATAAAAAATAATAAAAAAAGTAATATATAAAAAAAATAATATAAAAAAATCATAATTATTCTCATCATATAACCAATCCCTTTAGTAAGACAAAATCTTCGTCCTCGCCTATACAAGAGACCCAATTAAATAGCCTTGCATCTCATGCATCCTTATAGCTACGACCTAATTCCTTCGTCCTAAAATCAATGGCTTTCAAGAACTTGTCCGTTTTTACGCTTTGTACATGTGTTTCTCTCGTGCTTTCCATCTTGGCATCGTTATCTATTAGCTCATAACCGTGCAGCATCCATCGTTCCGCCAGAAACCATTTGCAACTCCACCGTAGACCCTTTTCTTATTGCAAAACTGTGCTTGCTAATCAAAATGGCAACATCTTTGACTATGGCCGCATTTATGTTCGAAAGTCATTGTCCCAGTCCCGTAAGTTCTTGAACTTAGTGGATTCATATCTTCAACATAGATCATCTTTGTCTCAACCCACAATTAGCACTCTTGAAGATTGTTGATTCCTTGCTGATCTAAATTTTGATTAATTATCAAGCACCAAAGACATGGTTGTTAAAGCTAATGATGTTCTTCCCACCTCTCAAGCCGAAGATGTGCACACCTTGCTTAGTGCTGTTTTGACAAACCAACAAACTTGTTTAGATGGCCTACAGACCACAGCTTCTGATCAAAGAGTGAAGAACGATCTTTCCTCCCCACTCTCTGATGATATCAAGCTTCACAGTGTCTCCCTTGCTCTGTTCATGAAGGGTTTGGTGCCTGAGAAGAAAATAGCAACAACACGGCAAAACAATGGAAGACATTTGGGTTTTCAAAATGGTCGTTTATCATTGAAGATGTCAAATCGAGTACGTGCCATTTATGATTTTGCTAGAGGCCACGGGAGAAAACTACTTCAAACGGTGGATGACAACGAAAGCATAGTGATAAGTGACATTGTGGTTGTTAGTCAATATGGAATCGGAAATTTCACCACAATCAACGTTGCTATATATAGCAGCTGCACCAAATAACACAGCTGCTAGCGATGGATAATTTCTCATTTTTATCACCGATGGTGTATATCAAGAGTACGTGTATATAGCCAAAAACAATAAGTACTTGATGAGATAGTTGGAGATGGCATCAATCGTAAAATTATCACCGGTGATCACAATGTTGTCGATGGTTTTACAACATTCAACTCAGCAACATTTGGTAAGCAAAAGCATTACACACACATATCTTTTCGATGCCCTTACGGAATGAAAATTAATTTATCAAGCATAAGATAAATTTGAAGAGCAACTTCTTACAAGTTTGACGTGCACTTGTAGCTGTGGTAGTTCGCAGCAGTTAACATAACATTCTGCAATACTGCTGGGCCAAGCAAGAACCAAGCAGTTGCAGTAAGAAAGGGATCGTATATGTCCACCTTCTACAGTTGCAGTATTGAAGGATACCAAGACACTTTGTATGCACATTCTCTAAGGCAGTTTTATCACGAATGTGACATCTATGGCACGGTTGACTTCATATTTGGAAATGTTGCAGTTGTTTTGCAAAGCTGCAACCTGTATCCTCGCCTCCCCATGAGTGGGCAATTCAATGCCATTACTGCTCAAGGCCGTACAGACCCAAATCAAAACACAGGCACTTCCATACATAATGCCACTACAAAAGTTGCTCCCGATTTGGCTCCGATGGTTGGTATTGTACTGTGGAAACGTACCTTGGGAGGCCATGAAAGGAGTACTCGAGGATGGTTTATCTAGTCTTTCATAGACAATTTGATGAGATATGCTTGAATGCATCACAAATTTAACACATTATATGTAAGTACACTCACAAAAAAAGTTAAAGAAATATGATAATTTAATGTGATGAATGAATTTAATAAGACTAAATTATTATTTTTTTTAAATTTTTTGTAAATGTACCTAAATATAATGTGTTACATTTGTACTCATTGCTCATCCAAAAATATCTCCAATTTAATAGATCCTAGTCGTTGGCATGAATGGAGTGAGGATTTTGCCCTAAGCATCTTGTACTATCAGAGTATAATAACACAGGACCTGGTTCAAACACTACAAATCAAGTGTCATGGCTTGGCTATCATGTTATCAATGCTACTGATGCAGCTAATTTTACTGTATCTAACTTCTTGGACGGAGATAATTGGCTGCCTCATACTGGCGTCTCATACTTGAGTGGATTGACATAGTCAAACAAATTAAGTTACAAGCTAGTTATATAATAAGAGCAAAGTTACTTAATAATTCTTTTATTTCTAATGCATGTGTTTCTTTATTTTATTTATAAAAATGCATTGAAGCTCTATTGTTAAGATTGTCATTTAAGTCAATGAATAATAACATTTCCATGAGTTATTTTGCCTCTCTCCCACTCTCTCCAAAGGCTATGATTCTAGCGTGATTTATTGTTTTTGAAGATAGGCACTTCATTAATTACTTTTAATTATTTACTAATTACTAGTTATTTTCTTTGTTTATTATCCTGCATTGTCTGTGTTTTACATAAGCTATTTTAAATTTGATATATATTTTTATGATTTTTTTATTTAATAAATAAAAATATAATGCATGTTTCAATTAATTTATTTTATTTAAAAAATTTATAATCAAAATATTAAAGAGATCGTTTGGTAAAAAATTTAAAGCCAAAATAAATTAATACAACATTTATAATTAGTGTTATTAATTAAAGTTATAAGCCTACAAGATATGAGGACAATTGGGTACCAACACTCTTACCTATTGTTTGGTTTGAGAAAAAATAAAAGGAAAGAAAATAGGAGAGGAGAAAATCGATGGATTTTCCATTTTCTCTTGTTTGGAAGACAAAAGAAAACAAGGAAGAAAAAAAAATTGGTAGGCTCCACGCAAAAAAATTTCTTCACTAATGAGCGAAGAAAATAGGAAGACCAAAGCTCAAAGATGTAAAATTACAACTCAGCACCCACAGTTTTCTCTTCCACTAACAAAGGAAAGCAACACAATCACAGTTCAAATACCACACATTGTCATCTCCGGCAGATGCAACCGCCATATCCCGACAGCGAGCCTCCTCACCAACACGGTCACTTTTGTCTGCTTCTTCTTCGCATTCAGGCAAGTTCTTTGACTGAACCCTGCGACCGAAGACTTTTGGTCCTCTTCGTCATTCCCCTCGTGGATCTTCCACTTCAATAGAGGGGTTTTGAGCCTACTCCGTTTACTGTTCGGAGCCTTGACTCTCTTCAACTGGGTCCTTCTATGGGTTCTGGGTTTTCGCTTGTGGAAAGGCTTCGGGGGCTGAAGATCTGAGTCTGGTGACGGGTTTAGAGTGTTGGAAGTAATGGCCAGCCACCAACAAAGATCAGAACCCCAACATAGATCTCGCAACTCGTTCACTGGTGACGTAGCTTCACCCGTGCGTCCTAGCCGCACCGCTCCTCCTCGCCGCTGTGCCGTAACTTCGTCACTCGTCGCTGACCCAATTCACGACTCCATCACGCCGCTCGTCGTCTCATCATCCAACCCGTAGCAAATTTGGCTCTCGCATCGCACCACATCGCATCGTTCCACGTAACCCGCATTGCACCACAACCCACCACCACAAAAGTAAAATGTAAAATGTTACTTTTAAATAAAGGAGTAAGGCTAAGGGGTTGGTAACTGGGTGTGTGTGGGACTCTTGGGCAGGGGTTAGGGAAGTCAGGGGCATGTGAAATAGGCAAATGGGAAGGGTGCGATGTGGGGCGTGGGGTGTGGGAGGAGAAAACTTAAAATTTTAGTTTTTTTTTATATATTAAAATATATTTAATAAAATTTGATATAAATATTATATAATTATAAATAATAAATCATAATTTTTTATTGAATAAATAATTTCAAGTCAAATTTTTATAATTGTGTGTTAATAACTTAAAACTTTGTAATTAATATTTACTATAAAATTAATTTTTTAAATTTATAAAAAAATTTGTTTGTAGATTAAAATAAAATTAACATATGTTTGTATTTAACTAATTATGATAAAGATGTATATGTCATTTTGCAAAATTACATATTTTTTCTTCTTATTTTTAACTTAACTCTCATTTTCTTTCTTCCTATTTTCTCTTAATTCAAACATATAGAGGAAAAATTCACTTTTTTACTCATTTTCTTTTTTGGCGTTTTCTTTTCTTTCATTTTCTCTTGTGATCCAAACAAAGCATGAGAGAGATACGAATAAAGATCATCCTATACTTTTTTTAGGGGTGTAGATACTATTTATATTCTTTTTAAAGGATATGATTGAGTGAGAGAAAGTGATAAAAAAAAATATGTATAATGAATGATATTAGATGAGATGTGAAAAGAAGTGTATGCACTATTTGATGTAAAAATATTAGAGTTAAGAGAAAACCATTTCAAAAGAAAGAAAGTAAGATATTTAATAATTGATGGAATAGAATGGAATAAAATAAAATGAGATGAGATGGGATAAAATGAGATAAAAATATTATTTTATTATTTAGATATTTTATGATAGAATGAATTAAAATGATTATTTTATTATTTGAGAAGTTGATATTTTTTGTGGAATGAGATATAATTCATAATAAAAATGATGATTTTATCACATACCTCTCAAATTAAGAAGAAAAAATTATTAATTTCTAATAAAATGAGATAAAATTCATTCCACCCACTCTCATCACATTCCATCTTTTTTTAATATAACCAAACAATAAATTTTAACTCTATTTCATTTTATTCTTTTCTATTATACTGAATCACATTAATGTAAATATAGCCTTAAAAAAATAAGACAATTGAAGGATATGAACTTGAAATGATTGAATCCAATCAATCAATCACTTCTTTGCGGGATTTGAATTTAACCCAGTTTTTTGTTACGTGGATTTCGTGTTATTTTTAGATTTGGCTTATTTATTAAATTAGTGGGTTACGTAATTGAGAAAAAATTTCCTTCAACTCAAAGTCCTATTTGACATACATTAAAAACAAATTTTCTTACTAAAATCAATTTCAAAATATAAAATTGAAAATATATTCTACATAACATATTTTAATTAAAAATAATGTATATCTCTTAAAATAAATTAAAAAATCACATAATTAATTTTATATAAACTAAGTTCTAAATAAGTTAAATAAACATAATAAATTTTATTAAATTAATATAAGTATGAAATATACTAAAATAGGCTAATAAATTCTAAAATTTTAAATAATAAATTATATTAATCAATTGAAGTTAATATGATCATATATAATGTATAAATTGACATAATTATTTATTTTATTCTTAATTTTTTAAAATATTTTTTATCATCTAAATAATTCATTAAATTTTTATCATAATAGTTTGTTAAATATTTCATAAATTTTTTATCTCTATTTTTTATGATTGCATTATTCTTAATGCTACTGAAAAGTACGGAAAAATCAACCTAAAATATTGTCATGTCTAAACGAATTTTATAAGAAAAAATGGATAAATAACACTGACCGCCTCCAAATTTAGCAAAATAACACTCACCCCATTTTCTCTTAAAAATTACAGTCCCCTTCAGTTGACCATTTTGACTGACGCCACTGTTAGATATTCTAACAGAATATTCTATATAACCAAGGTTAAGCTGGATTAATAGTACAAAATGTAAAAAAAATTTTAAAAAAAGAAGATGGCTAATTAACAATCGTTGAGATTTAGAACGTTGAAAGCAAGGTTCATGGTGGCTTGGGTGTGAGTTTGGTCATGGTGGTTGTTTAGAGCATGGTAGTTATGGAAATAGGGTGGTTGGTCTATTTGGTGGTTGCGCATTTGCAGTGGTAGAAGCTTGGTGCGTCTGGGTTTCTGGAGGCTCATGAGTCCAAGGTTTCAAATCTCGAAACGATTTCTCTGTAGCGGCTGCAACAAAACGGTCGCGGCTGACACCGTTTCCGTTTCAACCCGCGACACGAAGGAGACTGGAAATCACAGCGTTGCGGCCGCGACAGACGCAATGTAACAGCGTTTCAGCCGCTACACATCTTACGGAACCCATATCAACATACAAGGCCAAAAATCACAAATCAGCATACACCAAATCAAGGTTCTTGGCAGCAAGCAACTTACCGAACCCAGCGCCAGCTTACTTTCGCCAATCACCTCAACATTGCGTCGTCGGCAATCCTAACCTTGGCCGAATCCAAGACATTTCGCCACCCACCACGCCACCATCTCGAGAATGACCGCTGCGGCCCTGCTCTCATCCCAACCCCACGTCACTGGGGAAAATGACAACAATGCTACCCAGATCAATCGCCGTCGTGCGTTGCCACCATCCTCCATGGGCGCCCTGATTTAAACTATTGCGTCTCACCCCAATACTGAGAGGACCGAAACCCCCTTTCGTTCTATTATTTTTTTTTTATTCTTGTTCAATTTTTTCTTACTTATTTTGGGTTTTAAGTTTGTGTATGGGCCTTAGTTATTTTGTTTCAATTCCTTCAGCCAGCTATTGGGTCAGTATTTGGGCTTGCTGTTGGAGTGGTTAATTACTATTGACTTTGGTCCATGATATTTTTTTTTGATTCATAAAAAGATTAAAAAAATATGAAAAAAAAAATGATCACCTGACCATGCATGAACTTTGTTTAATATATTAGTAGTTAATGATTTATTTATATTAAAATTGAGATAATCACTCATGTGTAAACTTTGTGAAATATATAAGTAATTATTAATTTATTTATGTTGAAATAATCATGTATATATAAACTTTATTGAATATATGACTAGCTATTAACTTATTTATGTTTTAATATTTGTTAATTAATTTATTACTTTTAAATATCTCTTATTAATGAAAAAATTATAAATTATTAGTTATGATACATTGTATAATAAAATAATTAATTTAATTTAATTTGTGTCAAATTGTAATAAATTCACACCACAACAATGCTATGATATTCATGCATAGTGGGACTTCATGGGGAAAGCCTTGCATGATCGCAAAAATCGCAACGTGGGTAATTTCGATTTGCGACCGCAATTTAAAACCTTGCTCATGACAGTGGCAAATTCGAAGAGAGGCATGGCTCAAGTGGTATACAGGAGATAATGGAAGGGGTTCCTCTGTGGTTCAATTTTAGGGATTTTGTTCTGTTATTTAGGTTTGTGTCTTGATATTTTGTTTGCGTGATTCTTGGTTTAGGTCAGGTTATTACAGTGTTTGATGCTGGGTTTAATGAAAGCTCTGTGGTGTTTGATTGTTTCCCTATTGGTGTGGGAGAAGCTAACTAACCAGTCCTTTTCCATACACAATTTAATGTCACAAACTATAGCATAAGCTGGATGAATATGCTCTGAGCAAGCTTCAATGAGCGAGAGAGCACTTTGTGAACAATTTTAACTCAACATTGTTTGCAACCTAACACTCAGGCCAGGCTAAGACCATGTAACACTCTCGAGACTTCCACCAAGGTAATGACAGTAGCACCCAAGTTTGCTAAGAAAGTGTCTAAAACACAACAAGTTGCGTCTCTAACAAGACCACCATAAGCAGTATACTGGTTGGCCAATACCGACCCATCAGTATCTAAGGTAACCCAATCAATCGGAGGGTGGTTCCAATCAAATAAACTGTCATTGAATTAAATAAACTATTGTGCTCAATGACAATGGAGAAACTACACAATTTCATCCAAACCTGGGTGGGAAGATCACGGTGAAGTTAGGTTTTTTTAAAAAAAAAAATGGTGAACTTGGGTTATTTGTATCAATGCTTTTTGTATTTAATGATACAAACCAAGCAACACACAGTTTTAAATTTGTAAGGCTCTCGTCTCTCTCTTCGTTCATGAGTGCTCCTGGTGGTGTACAACTGTCGGAGGGTGATAGTGTTCCACCATCTTTCCTAGAAGAAAAGGACCAGCTCTTTCGTAGCAAAAGAAAGGTTAGGAAAGAAACTGGTGCTTTTTCTGGAACTTCTTAGTGAGGCGTGAAAAGGACTAGATGGTTGAAGAGACTCCTAGTGAATCACCTGATTTGCAGAACACCAGCGTGCTGAATAAACCGGCGAAATCATATGCAGATTCAGTGAAATGGATGCTGGGCTTGGGTAACGAGGATCCCTTATCTGATGATAGCTTTTTTGAAACTGAAGACTCTAGCGGTGATGAGGACAAAGCCGATAGAATAGAGGCCAGAAGAAAGAAATGTATAATGTTTTGTATAAAGAAAGAAAATATAAGATTTTCTCGCCCGTTGAAGGAGTCCCTCATCATTAAGCTTCTAGGTAGGCGCATTAATTATAATGTTTTGAAGAAAAGGTTAGACGCTATGTGGGCCAACAAAGCAACGATTTAGGTGATAGACATTGGCAACGATTTTTTCTTGGTCAAATTTTACTCCATTAAAGATTATGTGTTTGCTCTTACGGGTGGACCCTGGCTACTGTTCGATCATTATTTGTCAGTTAGAGAATAGGAACTTGATTTTAACATGTTCAAAGAGAGAATCCACAAGATTGCAGCTTGGGTTTGTCTACCAGGGCTAGCAATGGAATACTATGATAAATCCTTCATGGAGATAGTGGGGAATCTCATGGGGAAAGCACTCAAAGTGGACATGAACACTGCTATACAAAGCAGAGGTAACTTTGCACGTATTTGTGTGGAAGTTGATCTTGATAAACCTCTTATCTCTCAATATAGAATCAATAGGTCTACCCCATTATATTAAATACGAGGGCATTCATCTCACCTGCTTTGCCTGTGGGAAGTATGACCGCGAAATGAAGAATTGCCCCAGACAAAATATGTGGAAGACCATGGCTCTGTGCAGGAGCAAGAACAAATGACGGCTCAGGGAGAAATGATGGACAAGGAGGGAGGAGTAATTGGAACGTCCAAAAGGCAAATCGTAGAAGCAGACCCACGGCATGGTCCGTGGATGACAATAAAAAGGACATCTCGTACGCGACACAATCCCATAATTGTGCCCAATGATGACCACAATACAGGAATGTAAATGATAGGGGATGTGGGCAACACGCGTTTTGAGGCCTTGAGAAACGAATAGGCTGAAATGAGAGATGTGGCTCAAACGCTAATGGGAAGTGTACATAATGAAGGGAAGACTCAAAATATAAACAAAAAAAAAAAGAATTTGTTAGTGGAGCTCAAATGATGAGAGGGAAAAATACTAGAAACATTGAGTGGGATGATTCGGATCGGTGCACAGAAAAGCTGCCTTTAGGAGCCACACAGTTGCCCAATAAGGGGACAATATATCCTGCACATAGAAACACAATTCTCAGGACATGTACTTCATCACCAAGGGAAGATAGGAACGATTTCTCCCCTATTCCATAGATGGATTCTACTAGAGCCTTATCTGCTAGTATCGGGCCCTCAAAGTCAATCCACCAAACCTCAATAGGCCCAAAAGGTTATCCTATCCATCTTTATGACCCAATAACTTCTAAACCCCCCAACCCAAAACCACTTGACCTTCACTTACAAAACGAAGAACTAATACTAGACAATATAAGTGAAGAAGCCCAGCCAACAATTGGGCTGAGTGATCTGACCCCAATTTTTGGGGCAGAGGATATGCAACTGGTCTAATTACGGGATTTCACCTCTTTCTTTAGTTTTCCCATAATTATTTTCTTGTGGAATGCCAGAGAGGTTGCTGAAGGTGAGTTTCAGTGGGCCCTCAATAATTATATGTAAATTTATAGACCAGATTTAATAGCTACGCATGAGACTCATTGTGTAGAAGACACTGTTGCCAAAGTCAAACAAAAACTTGGTTTTAAATTTTATATTAGTGTTGAAGCTATTGGGTTTACAGGGGGTATCTGGCTTTTATGGAGTAACGAATCTCTTACTATCAAAGTTGTGGAGACATGTTTGCAATTTATCCATGTGGAGGTTTCTAAACCTAATATGGCCACTTGGTTCCTAACCATTATCTATACTATCCTAGATAAGGAAACTTAGTCGCAACTTGAAAATATCGCTACTGTTATGTCTGGAAGATGACTCTTAGTGGGAGACTTCAACGACATAGCCAAATTAGAGGGGAAAAAAGGGGGCACTCCAATTGACTACAGAAGGTGCCAAAATTTTGCAAACTGGATACAAATATGTAATATTATTGACTTAGAAGCTGTTGGGCCTAAATTTACTTGGAGATGACCTAAATGGGAGTGGTTGGATTGGGTTTTTCAGCGCCTTGACCGAGCACTCTACAATATAGGTTGGAGGAACTTTTTTCATGAAGCTTATATTTCTATCTTAACTTACACTCATTTGGATCATCACCCCCTGCTGATTAACACGGACAGTCCTCTTCTTTCTCGAATTAATAGACCCTTTAGGTTTGAATATGCTTGGCTCCAACACCAAGACTTCCTTCATGTTATGGCAAGGGAATATTATAGGAAGAAAATAAGTCATTCTAGGATACAGTTTCCCTCTTTACTTCTCAATTGAGGCAATGGAATAGGGATTCCTTTGGAGATATATTCAGGAGGAAAATGAGGCTCCTGGCCAGACTGCATGGTATTCAACTTAACCATAACTATGGGCGAAGCATAGTTTTGGATAGACTTGAACAGCAATTCCACAGCCTCTTAGAAGATGTTCTTCATCAAGAAAAAGCTTTTTGGCACCAAAAATCTGGAGTTCAATGGATTAGAGATGGAGACTGCAACACCACCTTTTATCACACCAAAACGATAATCAGAAGAAGACGTAATAAAATCATCGCCCTCAGATCCCAACATGGTAATTGGATAGAAGATCAATACCAACTCGAAGATATGGCTGTAAACTTCTACCGTACTTTGTATGACGAGGAGGTGCCAAACAGACCCTGCTTGGAGTCTGTCGTATCTTATCCCCTACTCAGCCATCACTATCAACAAGGCCTCTCCACCCATATAACTAACCAAGAAATTAAAATGCCATGTTTGGCATGGGCCCTCTTAAAAGTCCTGGAAAGAATGGCATACAAGGAATCTTTTATCAGAAGAATTGGGAAGTGGTAAAAGAGATGATCTTTAGAGTAGTGAAAGGTGCTTGGTCTGACTCCTTAAAGGTGAAAGAGCTAAACCACACCATATTAGTCCTAATACCTAAAGTGAAAAAATCGGAGTTCATACACCAATTCCAACCAATTGCCTTGTGTAATGCTGTGTACAAATATCTATCAAAGGTAATTGTGAGTAGGTTAAAGCCCATGTTAAAGGACATAATCTCTCCCTATCAGGCCAGTTTCATTCCTGGACGAAAGATTCATGACAACATTATTATTGTTCTGGAATTAATTCATTCCATGATAAAGATCAAAGGGTGTAGAGGTTTTATGATAATAAAAACTGATCTGGAAAATGCTTATGATAGGCTAAGTTGGCGCTTCATCAGGCTATACTTGGTTGAATTTGGAATCCACAATTCTTTAGTCAACTTGATTATGTGTTGCATTTCGTCTCTTTCCTATAATCTTTTGTGGAATGGAAACAAAACAGAGGAGTTCTCCCCTTCAAGAGGGATTTGCCAAGCAGATCTCATATCTCCTTATATATTTGTTATTTGTATGGACAAATTGTCCTATTTGATAGCTGAGAAGGTGAATGAACATAAATGGCATCCTATGAGAGCTGCACATAATGGCCATAAAATTTCCCATATGTTGTTTGCGGACGACCTATTGCTCTTCGCTGAAGCCTCTGAGGAGCAAATGTAATGCATTCTCTAGGTGTTTTCATGGTTCTAAATTGCGGTTTTGATCATTCTCTTGGTCATTGTGATTGCGGGTGATTGCGGCTATTAAAGCTCGATGCATTTTCTATTGCGATCGTTAAATGCTGACGTGAATTTTTTTTTAAATTTGCACAAATATAAAAAAAAAGATTATATAATTATTATAACTCTTCATATATTCTTATTTATAATATTTTATAAACTTTTACTCATTTGATAAGATTTTGTAAACAAACAATTAAGTAATTAAATTAATTATCACTATTCCTAATACCTCATCAATAAATAACTTTAATTTTGAACCCTTAATATAGGTTATTAATTATCTTCTTTAAACAAAAAAATTATCTTTCTTAAACAAATAACTAATTAATTAACTTAATTATCATAAATTTTAATTAATTATTACTATCTTAATACTTCAATTATCAACCAATAATTAAGGTTAACTTTAATCCCCTACACGAGAATACTATTTTTTTTTTTGAACTAACAATTTATTAATTAACTTAATTATCAAAAAAATTAATTAATTATAACTATTCTTAACTTAATTTTCATACACTATTTTCAAAATTTTCACTCTTCTCATAAATTTTTTTTTCAACTTCCCTCTTTCCTAATTTTTCCCAATCTTTTCCTCAATTTTTTTTCCACTTTTCCCAAATTTTCCCCTTTCCTCTGCCTCCAATTCCCTCCCAGACCGCTTACTTCCTCTCTTCGCCCTATTTTTTTTCTTTCCCAAATCCCCCATTCCGTCCTTCCTTTCTCTCTCGGTCTCTCCATCTCCAGTCCCAATCTGAAGTTTCCTTTTTCTCTTCGTTTCTCAACTCAACCCTCAGCCTCAGATGTTAGATCCCTCTCTTCCTCTCTGTTTTGGTGCTTGAGGCTTCTGCTTCCCCTTCCTCTGAAGTCTGATCATCTCACCCCCTCTTCCTCTCTACTTCGAAATGGCCCTCACCCCTTCTTCCTCTCTGCTCTCATGCTTCCAAGATTCCTCTCGGGCGCGGAATCGCGCCTCTTAAAGCCACCCGCCGCCCACCTCCCCTCTCATCTCGCCTCCCTCATCGTCGTTTCAATTTCGGTCCTCGGGTCCCAAAATCTCACAAATCTAACCCCAACCCCAAATTTCACAAGATGGTCACCGATCTGCAAGATGGAGACTGGAGACTTGGAGAGGGTTTCGATTTTCAGAGAGAATGAGATAAAGATTCAACTCTAAGCTTAAAAGGTGAGTCCGTGATGAGATGAGTAAGATCTCCCTATGACTCATCTCTGGACGTGTGATGATATTTGTTTGTTTTCGTTTTTCTTTTGATGAAATTATTGATGAAAGAATCTTCTTCTTCTTTTTTGAGACCGTCCGACACTTATACGATTTGAAAGGAAAAGTGGAGAGTCTCTTTCCTATGATGCGTGCCGCAAGAGGGATTTGCCAAGCAGATCTCATATCTCCTTATTTTTGTTATTTGTATGATTTTCGATAGCTGAGAAGGTGAATGAACATAAATGGCATCCTATGAGAGCTGCACATAATGGCCATAAAATTTCCCATATGTTGTTTGCGGACGCATCGCTGAAGCCTCTGAGGAGCAATTAGAACCATGGGTGTTTTAAACCTTCTATGAGGCTTCTGGGCACATGTTAAATCCTCAAAAAACCAATATCCTTTTTTCCAAGAATACACCACAGGAAGTAGTGAATGAGGTTACTGGTCAATGTGGGTTTAGCATTTCTAAAGAGCTTGGTTGCTATTTAGGAGCTTTCATTGGGCAGGGGAGAGTGGAGAGCAACAAAATCTCATTTCATACAAATAGTATAGAATGTACAATCCAAGTTGAATGGCTGGCAAACAGAATGTCTATCCCTGGCCGGGCGCACAACACTAGCCCACTCTGTCTTAGGTTCATTGGATGTTTTTAATATGCAACATACAAGGCTTCCTAAAAGTGTTCGCAATCAACGAAATTGAAAAGGCCCAGAGGAGATTCATCTGGGGGGATATTCATACAAAAAAAAAAGGTCACACCAAGTGAAGTGGAGTGTGTCATGTTCTCTTAAAGACTGTGGTGGTCTTGGGTTTAGAAATTTAAACCAACTAAACAATGCCTTTTTAATAAAATTGGGATGGGGAATTCTGTCCGAACCCAACAGTCTATGGGCCCAAGTGCTACTAGGTAAGGATAATAGAAAACATAAGCTCCTAGAAAGGAATTCCTACTGCACCTCGGACTCTATGCTCTGGAAGGAGGTTATTAAGCTTTGGCCAAAGCTTCTGCAGAATGTAATGCTTTCAATATGCAATAGAGACAAGACTACTTTTTGGCACGACTGTTGGGTGGATGGCATAACAAAGTTATCCTTTTATGCTCGTGACCCCTCCGATGCAGAAGCTAGTAACTTCTTTGTCAGTTATCTGATTAATGGACAAGGTGAGTGGGATGTTTCACAACTTCAAACCCTCTTGCCCCTCAATCTTGTCCATAGGATTTCTGCTATCTGCCCACTGAACCATCTGGACAGAGAGGACACCATTACTTGGGGTCAGTTTGGGTCTTGCACAATAAAGGACATATATGACTCTTTAACACCCAAAACCCCTATGAGGGATCTAATATGGAGTCAGATCTGGAAGTGGAAAGGTCCCCAAAGGATCATGATGTTTATGTGGTTGGTTTACTATGACAAGCTCCTTACGATAGAAAAACGAAGCCGCTGGGATGATGGAGTCTGCCCCGATTGCGCACATTGTACTGGCACCACGGAAACTTGGATCCATGCCCTTTGTGATTGCCCTCTTGCAGCGCGATCTTGGATTGGTCTGGTAAGATCAGACAAGATTGTTCATTTTTTCTCTAGAGATCTTAAATCTTGGGTCTCTTATAAATTTGAAGCTGATTTGGGGGGTCATCTCACTTTGGGGAGTGGAGGGATATTTTCATGGTCACGACTTGGTGGTAGTGGATTTGGAGAAACAAGGAACAGTTCGAAAACCACTTTCAAAGGCAATTTAACACAGAGGCAACCATCCACAATCAAATCCATTTAATTAGTTTGGCCAGAACTCAAACTACTTCTGAAGAGGTGGGTCTACGTCGTATTGTAAATATCTCCTAGAGCTATCCCCCCACAGGTTAGACAAGGGTAAACAAGCTCAACAAATGGGAAAACAGGTGCAACAAGATGTGGTGGCCTCATCAGGGACAATCAGGGGAACTGGATACAAGGGTTCACAAGGCACATTGGACAATCTAATACATTCACTGCTGAATTATGTGGTGTCTTGACAGGCTTACAATTGGCTTGGAATTTTGGAGCCAGGAAGGTTATGGTGGAATGTGACTCCCAAGCTGTTGTCCAGTCACTAAACAAGGGAGGAGATCACCACAGGGAGCACAACATATTAATAAATAGGACTCGCGAATGGAATGACATAGGTTAGGAAGTCAAGTTCACCCACACACTACGGGAAGGCAACCAATGTGCGGACTTTATGGCTTGTCTTAGACTCTCTTAAGAACTGGGCTACGAAGTTTGGAGGAGACCACCCCTGCTTCTCAACATTTATCTTCTTGCTGATGTATTAGGCGTCTCTATGCCCCGTAATACTGTCACGCGTGTTTAGTTGTTTTTCTTTTGGGCCTTGGCCCTCCAAAGCACCTAAAAAAAATGATGTAAACCATGGTTAATTTGAAAAGAAAACTTATCTGCTAAATTAGTCAAAATGGTCAATTGCGGTGAGTGTAATTTTTGGGAAATTAGAGTTGAGTGTTATTTTATCAAACTTGAAGGATATATATATATATATATATATATATATATATAACAGCAACAAAAAAGGACTCAATGAGGAAAGCGCTTAGTTGAGGCAATTTGAAAACATATATTTATATTATTATATAGTATCAATAATTTTAGGATAGTAGTCTATAATTACAAAAGTTCACTCAAAACAAGTTAGACTTTCTAATGTGCTTCTTTAGAATAGCATCTAATTGACTTGCCAATAATACGAGCATGCAAAAAGTTCTAAGGGCATTAAAATTTTGAGATTTTTTAAACAAATTCTAACATATACCATGCTAATTTGAGGAGAAAAAAGAATAGACACAATCATATAAAAACCAGGAAAATAATCATTTTGAAAATGGAGAATTATACTAAACCTGCAAGCCAAATGAAATGCATGTGGGAATAAATAAACCTAGGAACTACAACTTTTCCTCTATGATCCAACTCATGAGTTTCAACTTTCATAACCAGCCAAATTCTGCATTCAATTGGAAAGTATGTCACAAATGTACTCGGAATGCGTCGTGATGGAACAAAGTTTATAAACAAAAATTACAGAGTCGCTATCGATTTTTATTTTAAGAGAATAATTAAAAAAAATTATTTTCTAAATTGGTCTTTAAGTAAAAAAAGAAAAAAATTCTGGAGAGTCTAATTACATATAAGAAAAGGTATAAACTTAACCTTATTGTCCTAAAAATAGTTATCCTAAAATTAATTGCCTAAAGTATTAATAATCTTTAAATATTTATTTTACCCATTTAAACTAATGATGAATTGGAACAATATAATTATTCAACAAAGAAAGAAAGAAAATAACATAAATAAATAAATAAAGCTATAATTTTGGTTAAACTTTCACGTGTATGTTTTCCCTAACTGCAATGGAAAACTTAAGGCTATGTATTTCTTTAAAAAAATATATGCGAGTTGATGGGTTTTAATTGTACCATTGAAAATATTGAAAGAGAAAATAAAACTGGTAGTTCATCTTATTTAAAATTCTTATTTGATATAATATTTAATTATTAAGTTTTTGAAAAATAAAACTAAATGCAAGGTTAGGTTAGAGTCATTACTCATGGGTTAATAAGTTATTACAGATCATTTAACCTTCTTAATTATTTAATATTTTTTAAAAAATGAAACTATTTCAATTTTCAACTCACCTATTTTCTAAATTATATTATATTATATTAATTTATAAATGTTTTATCTTATCCTATTTGCTCCATTATTTTTATCCAAAACACATTTATTTTTATTTTTATCTTCATTATGCTTGCTGCATTTTTTATAACATGTCTACCCGAAAGCTTAACCCACGAAGAATAAAAACCAAGCCTAACTACGAAGGAACAAATGAAAAAAAGACCTTGATCCACTAAGAAAAACATTAAAGCCCACAAACTGACCTAGAACCGAAACCCAAATTAAACAAGAATCCACTCCTAAAACTAATCTAGGCCACACTCTCAATCCAAGCCCAATTCAAACAAACCCTGATTCCTGACCTCTAAATTGCAAACCCCGTCCTGAAAAATAAAAGAAAAAAATTAAAAAAACCAATAAAAACGTGAGAAATTTTGTGGTGAGAACTTCCTTAAACATGCAAATTAACTTCATAAGGCTATGGCTTTCGTTATTTTTCCAAACATCTATGTTTTGGTAGTGTTTGGAATTAATTAAAATTAAAAATAATTTGATTTGATTTGTCAAATTTAAGCAAATGCAATGGGCACCCTGTTAAGACATGAATCATGGACTTTGATTGCCACAACTAATATAGCCATGACAAACAGAAGTTATGGAAATAGTAGTACAAATTTTGGATTAGCTAGATTTGGCTAGTGAAACTACGTGAAAATTAATGATGCCATGGATCTTCGTCTAAATAAGTTTTATTACTACTTTTTTTTTTAATCTTCCTTTTATTAGTTCAATGACTTTCCTTTACCAAATAAATGGGCTTAAATAGACAGTGAGAATCTCAAGCTCGTTAGAATGTGGGCCTAAGTCCAGTTCCAGAAGTTGTAACCAAAAACAGAAAAACGATAATGAAGGGTCAAAAGTTGTACCCCGCCGTAAGCGTAGAATGCGATTGGTGGTTCATTTTTTTGGAAAAACTTGATCGATCTATGCCTAAATTAAGTGTTGAATAACAATTTCTGATTTTAGCAAAACGAATTCAATGGATACCAAGCACTTCCCTCCCATTATAAACCATGTAACCGAGCTCTTCAATTTCCTCACGGCAGTGTACAACAATTCAGAAAACCAAATCCGAGAAGAAAAGAAACAAGAGTTAGAAAACAAAACAAAATGGGAAGCATTACAAAACTCTTCTCGGTGTTGGCTATCTGCGTCGTTGTAATGGCACACCAAACTGCCGCAGAAGAAAGCAGCAAAGGCGAGGAGCTAATCAACAAGGTATGCACACTATCACCAACCAAGGATTTGTGCGTGCAAGTGCTTTCCTCTGACCCAAGAAGCGCAAATGCAAACATAAAAGACTTGGCAATTATATCATTGAGGGTGGCTGCCGCAAACGCCTCTGGCATTCTCACCGACGCAAAGATGCTTATTGATGATGACAATTTGGACCCTGGAGTTCAACAAGGTTTGGCTGATTGCAAGGAAACCATATTGGACGCAGAGGGTCAACTTGAGGACACTATTGCTGCCTTGTTGGAGGAATCCGACAGTGACGCTCAGAAATGGTTGCAGGCTGCTTTGGCTGCAATTGATACCTGTGATGCCTCCATCCCAGGAAATGATGATGTTCTGTCCGTAAAGAGTGCTGGCTTCCGCAAATTGTGCAATATTGCCATAACCATCACCAGGGCCTTGCCATTACAAGTATTTAAATTCTAATGTATTTGCTCTTTGCCCTTTTGGTATAAGTGCATGCTTTCCTTTCATCGTCGTCAATTTTATCTTAATCTTCCATGATTTCATAGTATTATTTATCATTGCTGTCCGAGTTTTTTTTTCTTTCTTTCTTTTTTCTCTCTCTTTATTTTGTTATGTGGAAAGGAGGGCTCGCAAAAAACAGAATGCAGAAAAAAATTTTATTATGATATTCATATAAGATTTGACGCAAAATGATGTGTTTTGAGATGAGTTTTACAGTGTAGATCCTCCATTTTCAAATGTTGAAAAGTTTAGATAGAAATAGAATAGAAAAATCTAAACCATATCTCATCATTTCCTCATTCTTACAATATTTTTCTTTCCATTCAAAATTTTTTATCCCATTAGATGTTAGTCGACCACCAATACTTAATTGTGGATAAAAAAGAAAATTTTATTTGATAATATTAATAACGGTAATAATAATAAAAGACCCAAGTGTTACTACAAACAAATTTTCAATTTTTTTTTTAGTTTTCTCGAAATCATTTTATATCTTAGAAGCTTAATATCAAAAGAAACATGAAGTGTAATATAAGAGAATCTATTATTTTTTTGTTCTACCCAACCAAGTAAATTGCACCTATGAATGCGAGTGTTACATATATATTTTTTTGTAATAGCCGTCTTTCATTACAAGAAAAATAATAATTTGTGGCAAATAATGGAATTGTATCATTTAAAGTGATGGGTGTATTTTAAAAAAAAAAGTATAAACAATAACTTCTTGCATAAAATTAAGGTAATAAATTCTCACAATTTTACTACTACTATTATTATTATTATTACTAGAAACAAAACAGTGCACAAAAATTAAAAACAAATTGTAACGTAAAGTAAAATAATTAAAGTGAAAAGGATAAAGATTTATTATTCCAGTAAAAAAAAAAAGATAAAAGATTTATTATTAGAGGATAAAAAAGTTCTTTAAATAGACTGGTGTACAATTGCATAAAAAGCACATTTTTATTGCCAAATGTCTATGTAGTTTAATGACTTTACTTTTCAAAGGAAAGGAATCAAAGAAACTAAATGATTAGAAATAATAGTATGAAACTTGTCTGTATAGATTAAACTTAAATTAATTAATAATTAATATATTATCATTTTTAATATAAAATAATTATATGTATAAAAATTTATATAATTATTTAAATATTAATTAATCTAATCTACTCAAATATTTTTCCTAAATGGCTATCAAGAATTAACTACCTCCCCCAAAGTGGTAACAGGCAAGAGCCCTAAAAATATGTACAACTAATATAAAACACAACATCCAAGCCTCCTTCAAGTACCCAACCCAACCCAAATGTTTGAGGCACAAGTGAGATTTGAGATTCTATGGAAATAGAAACATGGGTACTTATCGGGATAATTCTTCTTCTAAGTAACAGATATTTTTCCCAATCCTCCCCATAGGAAAACGAAAAAAGTCCCTTTCTTTTTTGCATCCTGGATTAGTGGCCATGTCATGCCATCATCTTCAGGAGATTGCATCCATGGCGCGGTCATGAACCATTATCCATAATATTCCAAACAAAAGCTCCACTGAAAACGCCGTCACCTACACGCTGCAAAGACAGAATCCCATGATCCGGCCACTTCAACCCGTGATCTCCGGGTACGGGGTCCGACCCTGTCTCCTCCTCGGGCACCTCTATGATTATACCTAATGCTAATGGCTTTCTTGGGCAACCAATCGGGGCAGGTAAAGATGAGCAACCCACATGCCCCTCCATCTCACCCGCTTCTGAAACCGAAACAGAGCACGGTTCAACGTTAGAAGACGGCGTCGCCGGTTGGACCGGGGTTCGGCAGAGAGGGCAGTTGGAGTGAGAGCCGAACCATGTGTCGATGCAATGGGAGTGGAAAGCGTGGTTACAGTTTGGAAGTATGCGACCTTTGTCGCCGTCTGCAAACTCCGACAAGCAGACTGCGCAGTCGTGAAGAGGGCGGTGGGTGACGGAGGAGTAAGTGAAGGTGGGAAGGGACTTGAGAATGGAAGGATGAAGGGATTCATTGAAAGGGGTGGAGGCGGAGGTGGAGGAATTAGTGGGAAGTGGATGAGGGAAGAGACGGCGACTGAGGCAGAGGCGAGCGTAGGTTTGAAAGAGAATGATGATGAGTATAAGTATTAAGAGAAGGATGGCAGAGCCCACTATGACCTTGCCGTTATGGGCATACTTTGCTTGAATGTCTGGGTCCAAAGCCATGAGAGTAAGTTTGTAATTGTAATGGTAATGGTAGTGGCAGTGAGGATGGGATGCGGGAGAGACTGGTTTTAGTGGAAGAGGAATTGAAGGGGTTTTATTTTGGATCAGAGCGATATGTGCTTATACATTTATAATAATAATATGTGGAACCACTCATTACTTTTTAATTTTTAGATATTCTTAGCAACATCCTTTTTCAAATTTTTATCATAAAAAAAAATATAATCATATATTATTTTTAGTGATGTATATATTATTTATATTTTTTAAAAAAATAAAAAAAAAATATAATAAATAATATTAAATAGAATATAAAAATATATATATATATATTATTTAATATAAGAATATAAAAATTGTATGAAAAATTAGATTGCAATGTTTATTGCAATGGAATAATTCTTGGGCAGTGCCTAGCGTAAACATTTTATATTCATTATTAAGCATGTTTGAGGTTATATAAATATATCAATTTTAAAAAAAATATTTAAGTAATATTATATTCTCTTATATAAAAAATTTAATAATTTTTTAATATTAAATGAAGAAAATATTAAATAAAAAAATAAATATATCTAATATTTTAAGAATATAAAAAATATTTAATATTTTTTATTTAATAATTAAAAGAATTAATAAAAAAATTGAGTACAAAAATAAAATATTTTTTGAATGTTTATATATGTCACTAACATTATCCCTTCTCATTATTATTGTAATTTATCTTTTTTTTTTTTTAATTTTTCACGTGATCATGTAGTAATTCATTAAGGGTGAGAATTCATTTATTAAGGTGTGACTCGTGTAACTCAAAACCCTTAATTATAATTAGATAAAAATATTAAAATAATATAAACATGTTTTAACTGATGCATATTTCAAATATTGAAATTATTATTATACAAATAAAATACTAATTATTTCTCTGTTTTGTATTTTTGGTAAATAATACTAATGTATTTCTTAACTCGTGATCTATGTCACGCATTAGTTATTGTTGTGAAAAAGTAAAACAAAATAGGTATACATTTAATCATTAATTATCTGTATTGTCTGCAATGTTGATAAAAAGGGTGTGGTAAAATCAAGCATATGGTAGGGATTTCATTCATTGAATGTACCCTACACGTTCCTGGCTTCCCCTCCTAATGGCTGCAACAACATTCTCCTTCTTGATATTCGTGGGGTTTGCTTTCCTCAAGTTGGGCCCTTGGGCCCTTTTCTGCCATAGAAAAACTACTCAACTCACCTTGAGTGGATTTATGATTGTCGAATATTTTTATTTTTAAAATATAAAAAATGTTTTTAATTAAATTTATTATAATTATACATGTATAAATAATCTTAAATTCACTCAAGATGTTTTTGTGGCCTCTTGGACGCATTAAATTGTCATGCGAACAAAGGAGGAAATGAATGAATTCCATTCCAAAACTGCGCCACTATTCAACATTTTTATATAATCAAACGAATAAAGCATTCGCTGTCTCTTTTTGAGTTGCTTTCTTTATGTAATTTTAATTTGAAAAGTTATATGCTGCGAAGATAAGGAACCAATTTTTATGTCACTAGCATGTCGATTGATTAGATGGCATCTCACATACATCGCAGTCTATGCAATCCAAGAATGCTAGACTTAAGAAAGAAAGAAACATCGATGTTTGTGCATCTCTTATTCTGGAAAAAAGATCTGCAAAATTATAGGGACTATGATTATTTGGCAGATATTCCACTAATCATCCACTTGGAGCTTAAAATCCAGAAAGCTACCTGTTGACATATTTTTCTCTCCCTATCTTACCCTTTTTTTTTTAGTTGGCTGACTTGGCTCTTTTCCAGCAAACCAATCAATGCCACAGGATTGCAATTTGCAGCCCCAGAAACAAGAGGGCCAAATTAAACAAATGTGAAAACTGAGAAAGCGTTCACATTATTTATTGCCATTCAGATAGAACTTTGAACCTTTCTCCATGCGCTTTAGTTAGTAAAAGAGAAGAAAATTGGAAAGCAAATCAAGGATTGGGAAAAGAATACAAAAGGTAACGCAAGGAGCACAACTTGATGCATGGCGCATTTGCTAGAAAACAGGGAATGGGCAGCGCAGTGAACTTTCAAACAACAATTTGTTTGTCTACCTCTGGAAAGCACATGCAACTATGGATAACGAAGCATAAGAAGTACTAATTAAACTCTTTATTTCAAACTCATCAATAATGCAACCCCACAATTCAATTCTAAATATCGATTATGCTAATCCTTGTCTAATAAACTATATGCCTCTTGCAGCATATACTGACAAAGATGCCCTCTTGCTCCAGTACATGGGCGCAGTGAAGTTAAGTAGTGGTGTCACTAGGCACTTGTCCCTGTTCCATTCAAGTTGTTTGATATCAATTCAAAATGCCATTGAACGACCATCAATCCCTGTCCACTTTACTTCGGAATAGGTTATGGACGAAAACTAACAAGTGGAATTAGCTTTAATAAAACTCCTGTCCTGTCCTTCTGCTTCGATGAGCATAGCTCACCACTTGGTTGTGACATATATGATATACTTTCAAGTTCTGGTGGGGTATACAACACTCTCCCATGGAACATTCCCTGTTGCTCATAGAGGACAATGTTAAGAAATTACATTTTCACAATCAGAACTTAAATTGATAACTTGAGCGGTGGGGGGTGAATGCTTACAAATGAAGACAGAGATTTCGTGAAGACTTATTTGTCCTAATACTTCAGAATTTGAAACAAAAGCATGGTTCCAAATTATAGCAAGCCAAATTCTACAGAGGTATCTCCCACTTGCAAATACCCCTTGACTTAGCTATAATAAAATATAGACAAGGCGGAATCTGTGGGAATATAACAACGGAGCAGGTTATCATTGTATGCAATATAAAATGCATTGCTGCCACTCAAGTTGGCCTGGCTACAATATGTTCTTTCTGATGTAATGCATACACCAGAATTGGATGAGAAACCAAAAAGAATTGTATGAGAGTGCAGAAAGCACAGTAAAAAAGCAATGGAATAAATGTCAAGTGACAAGTTGTTGGTGGATTCAGATTCTCCAAATTAATCAAAGATGCTGAGCTTATCACAATAGAGGTCTCCGAATGTGTTGAAAATGGTCCAATGGACTCATTATTCATGTGCTGAGAATATTTTTTATCCCTGCTCCCTTGGTGTAGGTGGCTTATCTGAATTCTGAAACAGAATAAAACAACCTTTTTTGTAACCAAAAGGCGAATTTAGAAAAATATCATATTTAAAATAATACAATTTAAAAAATAAAAGGCTTAAGTTAAAAAAAAAAAAAAAAAAAAAAGCTTAAAGACCACTACCGAAGGCATATCTTGATAAATTATTTAAAAATAAATCAAGACTACATGTGATTATCAGTCATCAAACACGTATTATTTAAAAATAAATTATTTATCAATAAAACAATTAACAATCATTAATTATGTATAATGGAAAGAGATTGAAAAATATACATGTGGTTCTGGATTGTCACTGCTAAATTAAATAGAATACTTCCCACCAAAAAAACATATGTATAATACTATTTGAACTTAGTAAAAATAAGTTAGTAGTGTAGCCTATCGGTGCTTTGTTCCTTGTCAGTTTTTGGGCTTTGGCCCCATTGATCACTAACAAAACAATGTATTATAGATGTACTCTGGCCCCATTGATCACTAAAGAAAACAACGTATTATAGATGTATTCTCACGGCTCAGGGCACCGTTTGACAATGGCAGGGTCGTGCTCGTGCATTATTTTTGTTTTTGGTCTGGTGCAGTTCTTTTACTAGGCTGCTACAGTGCCACTGTCATGGGGCCTATAAATTTGGGCGGCCCTTTAGGAACACCATCGAACATGTCAATGGGCTGGTAATTCCAACATTAAGATAAAGACTAGAATGGGCTAAGAACATTAAGGTGACAAATGACAATGACCCAAAAGTCAAAAACAAAGGCGTAACATACAAATTTGGAATAATCGGATTACAGATTTAGCATTAGACCAAAAAAAAAAAAAGAATTACAGATTTAGCAATCCTCGTGGCCTTATGGAAAATGATTCGGATATTTTAGAAATTTTTAGATGCTTTCCAAGTAGGATAATTTTTTTATTTTATGTTATTAAATGTGTGTCACATCAAATTTATTAATGATCATTATCTTTCATTTTAATTATATTTTTAATATCATAACTAATTTGTCATATATTTAATAATGCAGAGTAAAAAATATATCTTATTCCAAGAACATTTAAGAATCTATTAAGTTTTTAATTTAAAGAAGGAAAGCAAATTGAGACTTGCTTCCTTCTTACCTTTGCTCTCAAAAGGAAAAAGAAAATTTCTCTTCCCACTCATTCAAATTCTTTATACAAACAAACTCTTCTCTTGTGCTTTACACCAATTATTTTTTCACTCTCCATTAACCTTAACAACACTTGTATTTGCAACCATTTTTTACAGTATTTTTATACCAGTTAATAATATAAAAATTATTTTGTTAAAAACATATATTTTTCACTTAACTGCAGTAATTAATTATTAGTCTATTAACTAAATAATACACATTTTTAATCATAAATTTGTACATTGT
Source organism: Ormosia emarginata (assembly GCA_029884605.1). Classification (NCBI taxonomy): domain Eukaryota; kingdom Viridiplantae; phylum Streptophyta; class Magnoliopsida; order Fabales; family Fabaceae; genus Ormosia; species Ormosia emarginata. The sequence goes on along the minus strand of JAQQTP010000080.1, from coordinate 26,542,204 downwards.
TAATTAGTATAAAAATGTCATAATTTTGTACATTTTACTAGGAATTTAGGTGAGACCAATGCATTTTTGACTGAAGTGTGGGGTGCATGGGAGGGACTCCAGTTAGCCTGGAGGACAGGATATAGGAGGGTATTGTTGGAAGTAGATTCAGTTGTTGTGATTCAATAATGCAGGAGCGAGGTAGAGTGAAGGAGCTGCAATGGCAGGTGGTAAGATGCCTAATGAGTAGGACGAAGTGAGAGTGGAGAGTGCATATCTCCCATGTAGGCAATCAATATACTGATGCTATGGCTAGTCTTAACCTAGGACACGAGCCTGGATTGAGGACCTGGGAAGAACCCTTGGGGAAGTTCAGGCCTGAGGGATTGCTGCAAGATGATGTACTGGGGCTTACTGCCCAAAATTCATGTCCACTTAGTTAAATTTGTTTCTTGGGCTTACGCCTCGATTTGTAACTAAAACAAAAATGTTATAAGAGAAGTTGCGTGTGAACATCATTTTGCTTACTTAATTCGTTATTATATTAAATAAAATGAGAGGAGATTTACTTATATTAAGTGTAAATTTTAAGAATTATATTTAATTTTTTATTATTAAATTTATTTTAATTTAATAATTATAAATTATCTAATTAAATAATGAAAAAAATAATAAATACTGATATTAAATAAATAATAATAATAAAATGTGATATATTAATAAATAAATAAGTTTTAGTTATTAAATTTATTTATTAATTTAAAAATAATTTTTATTAAAAATATGTGAAAGTTACACCATAATATTACATTTCATTAAAAATTATAATTTTAATAAAAAATTAAATACATATAGAAGAAATATAATATTATTAAAAAATATAATTTTTCATGTGTTTATCATAAAAATTAATTAATGACCTTTAAAATTTAGTGTATAAATTCATTAAAATAATTTTTATACAAATATCTAAAAAATTAGATATTATAGATATTATAAATAAATTAAAAATAAATATTATATAATTATTTGACACTAATAAAATGTATAAATTTAATTTTCTTCTAATTTCGTAATTCTACTAGTGTATTGTTCAAAAATATATTTAAATATATTTTTATTGGATGTGATCAACATCACTGTATCAGTGTATTGGTAGAAGAGTCATTCACGTTATTGACAAAGTTTAAGCTGAGAAATCATTCACGTCTTCTTGAATGGTAGAACATATCAACAATCATTGGTTTTTGGTTTTACGTGTCAAATTTGTCATAAAAATTTTAATGAGATTAATGATTTAGGTACAGCAAAGTTTTGTTAAAAGAACAAGAAAAAAAGAGTGAAGATCTCATTTTAATTCTTAAAATTGTTACCATTCATTATATTAATTTTTTTAACTTAAAAAAATTAATATAGTAATTTTTGAAATTGTAATTCGTAAAGAATAAATAATTAAAAAATAATAGTTGTTTTTTATGATTAACTTTTACATATTTTTAATAAAAATTATTTTATAAATTAATAAACAGATTTGATAATTGAATTTTTTATTAATATATTATATTATATTTTATATTTTATTTAATATTAATATTTATTTATTTTTTTCATCATTTAATTAAATAATTTAAAATTATTAAATTAAAATAAATTTAATAAAAAAATTAAATATAAATCTTAAAATTTATACTTGATGTAAGAAATTCTAATCCAAATAAAATAAAATAGATAAATAATTTTATTTGTAAAAAAAAAATTTGGTGTAAAAGAATACAAATACACCATCGTTGCTAAGGTGAAGTCATTATTTTGTCTCTTCCCATTCCATTAGAAGATATCAAAGCAAAAGCAGCGTCTTCAGACTACAAAGTTGAAAGTTGAGAGAGAGGGGCCAAAGAGAGAGTGAAAAAATGGAGAAAATAGAGCACACAACGGTGAGCACCAATGGAATAAGAATGCATGTGGCATCAATTGGGTCAGGCCCAGTGGTACTCTTCCTCCACGGCTTCCCTGAGCTCTGGTATTCATGGCGTCATCAGCTTCTTTCCCTCTCCGCCCTCGGCTACCGCGCCATCGCCCCTGACCTCCGCGGCTTTGGTGACACCGACGCTCCCCCCTCTGCTGCTTCCTACTCCGCCCTCCACATCGTCGGTGATCTCGTCGGACTCCTTGATGCTCTGGGCATCGACCAGGTGTTCTTGGTGGGCCATGACTGGGGCGCTGTCATGGCCTGGTATTTCTGCTTGTTGAGGCCGGATCGTGTGAAGGCGTTGGTGAACATGAGTGTGGTGTTCCGCCCTAGGAACCCTAGGAGAAAGCCCGTGGAGACCTTGAGGGCTATGATGGGTGATGATTACTATATCTGCAGGTTTCAGGTATATTCTCCTCTTCAATCTTCACTGTTGAGGTTACAATTATCTTTGTCATGTACCGAGGAAATTGCTTTGTCTTTTTCCGTTTATTTACCTTTTTTTTTTTTTTACAATATTTGCCATTTTATTATTATTGTATAAAAGACATCTTCTAAGTTTACATATGGTGTATAATAATATATAGCTACACTCATCCAATACGGTGTCCAACACAGGTATCGTATTTTGGGGTGGACAAAAAATATTTTCCATAATTTTAAAACTCTGCAGTAAGTCGAAGGATCACGTATAATACTTGTCTCTTGTACGAATTCTTCTTCCTTTTATGTCAAAGCAATATATGTAGTAGTCTGATATGTGCTTCATCTGTATTTGGTTTTGAAGAATAATCAGTCTTACAGCAGAAGGAGTGACACAGTGGCAATATTTGCTCAAGATATGAGGGAAATCGATATTGTTGTTGTATCTTTTTTTATCCTTATACTAAAAAAATGCTATGATGATCTTTCTGAGATCATTGTTCAAATAATAATGCTAATAAATATTCTATATCAACTTACGGGGGCCCGTGTAGTCCCATGTACTTGTGTGTGCTTCTCTCTCTTCGTTTTTGAGTGGCTGAAAATAATAGTTGCTTCCTAATACAAGCTTCTGAATCAATTTCTGATTTACATGTAAGTGTACCTGTCCAGTTCAATGTTGTTCACAAGTTTCAAAGATATATATGTTGTATGGTAATTGATAGTTTCAAAGATATATATGTCAAGTTAATATCTAGTATTTGGTTTTCCTGTAGAAACCTGGGGAGGCTGAAGAAGAGTTTGCCCGTGCTGGTACTGAAAGAATAATAAAGGCATTTCTTACATGTCGCGATCCACGTCCACCTTGTGTTCCTAAGGAGATAGGATTTGGAGGATTTGGAGGTTCACCTAACACTCCTATTACTTTACCTTCGTGGCTCTCTGAAGAAGATGTCAATTATTATGCCAGCAAATTTGACCAGAAAGGCTTCACAGGCGGGCTAAACTACTATCGCGCTCTGAACCTGTAAGTCTCTTCTAGTTCGTTGTAGGAAAAAACTTTTTTTTGATAAAAGAAGTTCGTTGTGGGAAACATTGCTATATATAATGTGATGCAACCCTCTATTTGTATATGAAACTTTAAATTCTTAGTTTAAGAGTTAAAATTTTTCTTTGATGCAAAACATTACCTTAAATCAATTCTCATAATTCTGTTTTTTGTTACTCAAATTTCTCATCCTTTTTCCCCATTTTCCTTAGACTCTTAAATTCCTTATGCTTGAACAGATGACAAAAAAAATATGTTGATTATGAGTAAAATGTGTTATTTTCCTAATGATTAATATTTAATAGCATATTTAGCATGAAAAGGGCACTTTTTGGAGTAGCTTTCGTATGTTACTTTTGAGTGACAAAGTAGTTGAACCAGACTTGTGCTGCTGTATGTCTGTATCAATTAAAGAAGTTCAGAGTTGAAGTTTTTCATCTGAAAGAGATTAGACTATTATTAAGTTTTGCTTATTTATTTTGTTGAAGGATGTGGATGTTTAGTCGGGTAAATTTTGTTGTCTGCAGAACCTGGGAGCTCACAGCACTATGGACTGGAGTACAGATCAAAGTACCGGTGAAGTTCATTGCGGGAGACCTGGACTTTACATACAAAACTCCAGGTGTTAAGGAGTATATACAAAATGGTCGCTTTAAGAGAGATGTGCCATACCTGCAAGAACTGGTTGTAATGGAAGGAGTAGCTCACTTTTTAAATCAAGAAAGACCAGAAGAGATCAGCGCGCACATATACGACTTCATCAAGAAATTTTAATCTGCATTATCCATCAGAAGTATACCATGTACAAGTCACAAATAATATCTATTTTAGATTGCACTTTTCCAGACCCTTGTATGAGTGTCAGGTCTGCACAATTTCTGGCATAACAGTAAGGATTTTATCGTTTTCTTAATTTGGTTTATATAATAATCAAACTGCCTTTAACTAAAACCTCACCCTTTCCCTTATGCCTTAGCGTTTGAGTCATTCCCAAGCGGCAGATTTCCTTGGGTCTCTTTTGTCAATAGTATATACTGGTAGCATATTGAGATATTTTACGATTAGATGTTGCTTGAGTTTTGGAAGTTGTAATAATTTGATAAAATCACATAGGGTTACAGTGGGCAGCAAATCAGCATGTAAATTCCTTTCAGAACGAATGAAAGTAGTAGTAGATATTCCTGTTTCGCCGACGAGGTGATTTGTTGTCTCAAATCTCAAAGCTAGAGGTGTCAACACTAACAGTAGCTAGATTTACCTTACGTATCAGGCCGAAAGACTCTTAAAAGAAAACAAATTCTTCTAAAGTGAATTTATTACTAAAATGAATAAATAAAAATATATCTATTTTTAAATTATTTAATAACTTAAAATTTTTATACATTTTATCAAATCAAAGTAAATAGACCTTTACATACTTACTCTAGAGGCTTCTCGATAAAATGTAATCCTAGGTTTGTAAATAGTACCATATCCATGACAGAATACTTGATACAGATCGAAAATACCACAACGAATTACTCTACCCCCTTTTTTCTCGTTTCTCCTGTGTTCTAATTGGAGGGGTTACAGATAGAATATAGAAGGAACCATTGTACAATTACACTTTCATAGAAAAATAAAAGCTACTCATTCATCCTTTCAAAAGTTCATTAGGAAGCTTGTGCTAAAACAAAATTGTTCGCCGATGGCGTTTCATTCTTTGTACCCTTGGAGAGAAGGAAAAATGAACTAAAATTAATACAATGTTCCAACAACACAAAATGGGAGAAAACAATATAGAACGATCATGAGATAAAAGGAGGGTTCCTTCATATTTGAGCTCCAGATCTCAAACTCTGAAGCCTCTGCTATTCCTTCTTCCTCTGGCCCGCTCAAACTTTCGTCCTTTTGCACGGACATAGGGCTTGGTGTGGCTATGGGGCACACCAGGAGCTGGTCCAAAGTGCTTGACAGCCTCACGGGCATTCTTAGGACCTCTAAGAAGAACCTGAAACAGTATTCAAAAGAAAATGTCATGCTTCAGAGATAAGTCATTTTTTAACAATTTCCCAACTGCAGGGAAGAAATCAAGTTCCGGTTTTATTTTCTTCTTCCTTCTACAACTGTCATAGAAGAACAAAAGGACTAGGCCCCCAAACAACAATTGACAAAGTTGATCTTAACTTATCATACTGGATGGGCAAGAAAGTTGCAGGACAAATAATGCAAGTTAAAAACAGAAAGTACAACAGTTTTGGTGTGAAAATATAATAGATCATTTGCTGACCAGCAAAATTAAGTATCAGCCCTGTACTCCTTATGAACAAGATGAAATATAAGACAACAAAATTCTACACTCAACATACATTTATCATCCAAAAGATTTTCACTTTCACAATAAGAGCCAACCAATAAGCTAGCACGATAAACATGATTATCAGGAAAGTGTGAACAAAGCAACTCAGTACAATGATCAAGTGCCCACGGAGATGAGAAAACAGAAAAAACTACTACTTGTTCAGATATAAAACAAATAGTACAGAAGGCAAATATATCCATTATACCAAGATAACATATACTGTTATACAGTTCGTCAGCCTGAGCCATTCTCATCTTTTGTTTACACAAGCCACCATCCCAACTACTATAATTATAGCAATTTTCACTGAATAACAACTCGCAAGCTAGAATAAGCAGAAAAGAGTAGTAATAAATCCATACTGTGTTCTGGCCTAGAGGAGCTCTAAGGGCAAGCTGATCAAATGTCAGGCACTCCCCACCAGCCTTCTCAATTCTAGCTCTGGCAGTTTCTGTGAACCTCAGGGCAGTTACCTTCAGCGCAGGGACTTCATACACCCGAATGTCATCGGTCACGACCCCAACAATTACAGCTATCTTATCCTCCTAATGCATGAAACGAAATCAAGGCAAATCCAAAACAAATAAAAGCTTCAAATATCATTGATTATATCGTTATCATTTTAAATGTTAAAATTTCTCTCTCTCTCTCTTTCTTTTTTATAGTAATTATACATTATATTTAGCAGGTAAAGAAACTAACCAAATATATGGAATAAATAAAGAGAAGGGATAGGTACCTTCCCCTTCATGTAACGAATCAATCTAGAGAGAGATAGAGGGGGCTTGTTGACTTTGCTCATGAAAAGACGCTTGAGGATGACCGCATTGAATTTACAATCAGTCCTCCGAACAAGAAAACGGTATAGCTGAACAACAGAACGAAAAAAGCATAAGCCATGTCAAATACTAGTCCCTTACTCACAGTCACAGTCAGCAACAGCAGAGACACGTCGTAGAAGAGTAGAAGAAAGGTACCTTGACAAGGAGTTTGAGGTAAATATCATCAGATTTGGGGGCGGTTCTCTTGGACTTCTTCGACTTACCTCCTGCCTTCAAATCGATTCCCTGCAATTCCATTCAAACTAGTCATATAAACACTCAATAAATGGGTGCCGCCGTTGAGGTTCAGAGGTCGACATACCATGGTGGACGAAGCTGGTTGCAGCTGCTACTGAGAGATGGAAGCTAGGGTTTTGTTTAGGGTTACATGAATTTATTTGCCATTTTTCGCAGCCATTGAAAACCCGAATAAACTCGGATCGCACCCATGAGGGCCATGACCCGAAAAAAAGACGAAGAAATCACTTTTTTTGTTTTGTTTTGTTAACATGTATTTTTAGAATATATATTAAGAATTAAAAATCATATTTATTATTATTATCTATTTAATTATAAATATAAAGTATTAAACTTTTTAAAAATTTTAAAATAATAAATATTGTATTTTTTATTTAATATTTTTATTTTTTATTTTTTAACACAACCTTTTTTAAAATAAAATTAACATAATATAAAAATTATTTTTTCAAAATATACAATTATTTTTTCACTATCCATTAACCTTAACAATACTTGTATTTGCAACCATTTTTTACAGTATTTTTATACCAGCTAATAATATAAAAATTATTTTGTTAAAAACATATATTTTTCACTTAACTGCAGTAATTAATTATTAGTCTATTAACTAAATAATACACATTTTTAATCATAAATTTGTACATTGTTAATTAGTATAAAAATGTCATAATTTTGTACATTTTACTAGGAATTTAGGTGAGACCAATTCATTTTTGACTGAAGTGTGGGGTGCATGGGAGGGACTCCAGTTAGCCTGGAGGACAGGATATAGGAGGGTATTGTTGGAAGTAGATTCAGTTGTTGTGATTCAATAATGCAGGAGCGAGGTAGAGTGAAGGAGCTGCAATGGCAGGTGGTAAGATGCCTAATGAGTAGGACGAAGTGAGAGTGGAGAGTGCATATCTCCCATGTAGGCAATCAATATACTTATGATATGGCTAGTCTTAACCTAGGACACGAGCCTAGATTGAGGACCTGGGAAGAACCCTTGGGGAAGTTCAGGCCTGAGGGATTGCTGCAAGATGATGTACTGGGGCTTACTGCCCAAAATTCATGTCCACTTAGTTAAATTTGTTTCTTGGGCCTAGGCCTCGATTTGTAACTAAAACAAAAATGTTATAAGAGAAGTTGTGTGTGAACATCATTTTGCTTACCTAATTCGTTATTATATTAAATAAAATGAAAAAGAGATTTATTTATATTAAGTGTAAATCTTAAGAATTATATTTAATTTTTTATTATTAAATTTATTTTAATTTAATAATTCTAAATTATTTAATTAAATGATGAAAAAAATAATAAATATTATCATTAAATAAGAAGAGAGAATAATAAAATGTGATGTATTAATAAGTAAATAAATTTTAATTATCAAATTTACTTATTAATTTAAAAAAATTATTAAAAATATGTGAAAGTTGCACTATAATATTACATTTCATTAAAAAATATAATTTTAATAAAAAATTAAACACATATAAAAGGAATATAATATTATTAAAAAATAATTTTTCATGTGTTTATAGGTATTTATCATAAAAAATTAATTAATGACCTTTAAAATTTAATATACAAATTTATTAAAAATAATTTTTTTATACAAATATCTAAAATATTAGACATTATAAATATTATAAATAAATAAAATATAAATATTGTATAATTATTTGATATTAATAAAGTGTATAAATTTAATTTTCTTCTAATTTCATAATTCTATCAGTACGTTGTCCAAAAATATGTTTAAATAAATTTTTATTAGATGTGATCTTTTTTTTATTTTGGTTCTAACATCACTGTGTCAGTGTATTGGTAGAAGAGTCATTCACGTTTTTAGATATATATAACAACAATAGGTTTCTTCCTAGAAATGTTCAAAATCAAACAAACTCGGGTATTATAACAAATTACTAGAAATATTAGTCAAAGGCATGATACTCTTAAGAATAATATTCCTACAAGTGAAAATAAACTCCTAAACAAAATGTTCTTATTGGGTAAAATGTAAGGAATTTTCTCTAATTATGGATTATATGCAAAAAAAAAATTGTACTCTGAAACATATTAACACTTTTTTTAAACTAACTAAATTATGCATATGGACTCTCTATAAATAGAATGTTATATACATGCATTAGAAGCATTAATATGTATGATTTGATGAATTTAAAGAATCATATTAATAAATTTCAAAATATATAATAATTTTTTGTATATGACCTACGAGATTTATTATATTTTGCCCAAAAAATTTCTCACTTTCCCAATACCTCTAGGGTATCTATGAATGAACACTTACCCTTAGAAACTTTCAGTTCTCCACATTCATCACAACCAACCTAACAACGGTGAAAGCGAAATGAAGAATTGAAGCTTGGTATTCAATCTGCATATAATCATATTTAAGGCATTCAATTAGGATATCAGATTACAGACTTGGGTTATGATATTTTAGAGACTCTGTTTTGATGAAACTGGGTGAAGCTTTTAAAAAGTGTTTTGGACTGTGGTCTTGGGTCCTATCTAGAAGAATCGACCTGATACATGAACTACCAGACTCCTCTATAATCACCCCGGCCAAAGCCTTATGACCTCGGTCCATGGCATCGGATACTAACAATAGCCAGACTTATGCAGATTCCCCTAAAACAAGGATTGGTCACCAAGAAGACAGCCCTGACAGATCAAAGATGGATCTCCATGATCGTGAGCAGTCCCGACAGGTCAGAGACCGACCTCAAAGATCGTAGGACAGTCCCAACAAGGCTAGAGACGGACCTCAACGATCATGAGATGAAATCTCTGTCAAGGCACGATCCTAATGTACCTTTGTCCCATACGGATTGCATGAAGATCTCAATCACGCTCTCTATATATATACCAGGCTAAGTTAACCAAGAGAGGATCTAACTACTATTTTTACATTACACCTTCTTGTGCACTGCCTGACTTAAGCGTTGCAGTCTCATTCCAGGTACCCACCCCTTGATTCCATATGCTTGGCTGTAGCTGCGCAAGGAGGAAACTACCATACACGTGCCTAACTCAGGTACCCTCTGAATCCACTTCAAAATATTGGCGCCGTCTATGGGAAATCGATAAACTTCCATTCTCGCTTTAACCATAGTGAGCACAAGACACAACCAGAGGAAGGGAAGCACTGCGCATGCTGCCCCTGGTCAAATACAGGGCCCAGCAGCTCAGCACGACCCTCCTTCCGTCACACCACCAGAAACCTCCGCTGCTAGAAGCAGGTCCGCTATGGTAGAAACTATCAACGATGGACACGAGACTTCAGCCTCCGCTGAAAGCCCTGCTCCATCTCGAAGGGTTTCAATCCGTAACAGGCTTGTCTTTCCTCATGGTGGAGCTAACAATACAAACCATGGAGGTAGGATCCCTGTGCATGCTCGCTTGGGAACCTCCCACAACAACGTGGACAATGCGTCTCACTACGAAGACAATGTCGAAACTGAAACAACAAAGAATAGCCTTTGAGAATTATTACGCCAACAAACAGTGCTCATCGAAGGTCAACGACGTCAGCTGGAAGAACAACATCGTCGGTTAGAGAACCTTAAAAGATCGGTGAGGTCAGACAACGACAACGGAGAGCATGACATGGCTCGTAATGAGCGCATCATCCAGCATGCTGGCACCGGGGTTTACGGAAACCATAACTCGGTCCCCGGCCGTCAACAATAATTCTCGGATGCTCTAATGGCGTATAGGGTTCCAAGGAACTTCAAGCCTCCTAGCAACTTGGAGGCCTATGATGGAATTACGGATCCCCAAGAGCACCTGAACGCTTACACTTAGTCCGTGCAGCTCTATGGATACACCCCGGAGCTGCCATGCCGAGCTTTTCTCCTCTTTCTAAAGAATGACGCCCTTCATTGGTTCGTCACCTTACGAACAAAAACCACCGGATGGGAAGATCTAGCGCAACGTTTCTTGCAACATTACACCACAGCAAAGGAACAACTAAAGTCGATCGACTCCCTTTCCGGGATCCGTCAGGGAAGTTCTGAATCCTTGCGCGAGTATGTCAAAAGGTTCACTCAGTCGACGTCAGAAACGGACTCCAAACTGACTTGGGCTTCTTCATGTCATTGGCAAAAAAGAAGTGATAATCACATATTTTATTCATTAAGAAACCCTCATTATTAGTCATTTACACTCTTCATGTACTTAATTGACTGAATTTGATTATGTTTTGTAAGTTTAAACTCGAATCGGACTTAATTGATTTTTCAAAGATTATTCGAGTCTTACACTGTTTTCTGTATTTTAGCCATATCTTGAGTTCTAAATGTCTGATAATTATGAATTTTACCTTGTAGGAAAGATAAAGAGAGCTCTACAACTTTGATGAAGAGCTCGAAGTCAAATTCAGACATCTAGTGGAGCTAATTGGGCATGGAAATCAGAATACGGGATTTGTATTTGGAACCCGAACAGTGTGTAGTAACCAGAACATAATTCGAGTTTGGGTTTATAGAATGGGCTGAAAATTGGTGATCTGAAAGTTAAGACCCATATGTACAACTTTCATGACAAACACAAAACTTGATTCGGGCTCCTTGATGGAGATATTGGGTCTGAAAGTCAAAACAGAGGTGCTGAAACTGGTCCTGAGCAGTCTGTAGTAATTGGGTCATATCTTGGGCTGTAAGACGAATTTTTGGGTGCTTCCAGAGCCATTGGAAAGCTTAGACAATTTTCTAGAACTTTCATGAAGACCACTTGGCTCAAAAATGACGAAATCAATGAGTTCAGCAATGAATACTTTCGGAGACAAGGAAGCTCACCTACCAAGTTCACCTACCAAGCTCACCTACCAAGTTCACCTACCAAGCTCACCTACTAATTCCACCTACTAATCTCATCTACCCATCTACTACTACTCTGAATCCTCTATAAAAGGAAGCATTGGAGAGCTCTAAACACAACATACACTTAGAGTTAAAGATAGCTTTTCATAGTTCTTGTATATTTTTCCTTCATTGTAATGGAGAGCTAAGTCACTTCTAGTCAATTCAGAAATCTATCCGAGATTGGGTGGATTCAATCATAGACCTTTCAACAAACACCTGAAATACATTTGAATGGTTAACTTGGATCTAACCGAGATCTCTCGCATCAGATCCGTAAATTCATACTAGACAATCGTCCAGAATTCAATTGACAAGTGATAAACACAAATCTGCAATCACACCATTCATGTAAATATATGTCAATTTAAGCACCGAATTCAATTAACCTAGGCACAAATCAGTAACCTAACCTCTTCAATTACGTGATTAGTTTAGATCAATCAGTTCTAAATTTTATCACAATACTTAATCTTAAACCAAGATCAAATCAGATCAAACATAAACAGAATTACCATTCATGCATTCAAGATTAAGAGAACGAGAAGAAGAAGAAGAAGAGGAATTCAAATATAAATCAAATACATTACATAACCAAGGTCTCAAGAATCCAAGCCACAATCTCTTCAAGAGTCCCGAATTGACTAGAAGTGACTTAGGCTCTCATGCAATGAAGGAAAAATATATAAGAACTATGAAAAACTATCTTTAACTCTAAGTGTATGTTGTGTTTAGAGCTCTCCAATGCTTCCTTTTATAGAGGATTCAGAGTAGTAGTAGATGGGTAGATGAGATTAGTAGGTGGAATTAGTAGGTGAGCTTGGTAGGTGAACTTGGTAGGTGAGCTTGGTAGGTGAACTTGGTAGGTGAGCTTCCTTGTCTCCGAAAGTATTCATTGCTGAACTCATTGATTTCGTCATTTTGAGCCAAGTGGTCTTCATGAAAGTTCTAGAAAATTGTCTAAGCTTTCCAATGGCTCTGGAAGCACCCAAAAATTCGTCCTACAGCCCAAGATATGACCCAATTACTACAGACTGCTCAGGACCAGTTTCAGCACCTCTGTTTTGACTTTCAGACCCAATATCTCCATCAAGGAGCCCGAATCAAGTTTTGTGTTTGTCATGAAAGTTGTACATATGGGTCTTAACTTTCAGATCACCAATTTTCAGCCCATTCTATAAACCCAAACTCGAATTATGTTCTGGTTACTACACACCGTTCGGGTTCCAAATACAAATCCCATATTCTGATTTCCATGCCCAATTAGCTCCACTAGATGTCTGAATTTGACTTCGAGCTCTTCATCAAAGTTGTAGAGCTCTCTTTTATCTTTCCTACAAGGTAAAATTCATAATTATCAGACATTTAGAACTCAAGATATGGCTAAAATACAGAAATAGTGTAAGACTCGAATAATCTTGAAAAAAATCAATTAAGTCCGATTCGAGTTCAAACTTACAAAACATAATCAAATTCATCAATTAAGTACATGAAGAGTGTAAATGACTAATAATGAGGGTTTCTTAATGAATAAAATATGTGATTATCAAATTCCCCCACACTTAGCTTTTTGCACTCCTGGGCAAAACATATAAAACTAAAGTTAGAAGTCAAAGACAAACGACACAAACTTAAAAATTAAAACTCTAAAGGACTCAATGAAGCAAGAAGAGCAACCAGAAATTCAAGGGATCAAAGCATAAATGAGGTAACATTTCTTCACATCTCAAACCGAAGTGCAAGGAAACTTCCGTTGAAAAGAATGAATTAAGAATGATGGATCTTCACAAGATTCCCTCTCAATCTCTCAAGTGTTTAAAAGGTAGGTATTTCACTCAATTCAACCCATGAAAATTGCACTACCATAAGCTTGCTTATCTTCTACTTCTCCACTACTCAAAACACATGCACACACAAATCATGAGGACTTTATTCAAGGTTGTAGTAAGGTCAAGGTAACAGAAGAGGATAAAATGGATATGAGAAGATAAATACCAAAGAGAATAAAAGCAAATGAGAGCTGAGTTCAAATAACGAGCATAAAAGTTCATCTCAACTCTATTGTATATCCCTTTACATATTCATTTCCCAATCCTTTTCTTTCTCTCTTTTTTTTTTTTTATATATATGAACATAACTATATACATACATTTTTCTTTTTTTTTTTTTTTTTTTTTAGGCACTCTTTCTTTTCTTTTCTTTTCTTTTCTTTTTTTTTTTTCAACAACCATTTTGTACACACACCCCACACTTGTTCAAAAACTCATCCATTAACCAGGCTAATGTTCTTTTATTCCCTAAGGTACAGTAAGAACACGATTTTTCATTTAAGGCACATAATGAGCTAGAAACAAGGAATGGTCAAATAAGCTCAAAGGGTTAAGCAAAGGAAAATATACAAGGTTGGCAAGAATCAGAGAATTTTCGAGAGGTCAAAAGAGTGCTTGATATCATATTGAAAACAAGGTTGGCTATTTGGTTAAATTAGCTAAGAAAGAGGGCCTCAATCATGTTCATGCATGCAAGTGAAATGTAGCCTCAAAAAGAATCAAAGCAAGTTCTAGAGTGGTCATTAACATGAGTGAAAATCACACAAGAAAGAAGAGAATGACATAAATGTTGAATCCATCTATTAGGCTCAAAATCTCACAAGGTATGCATTCATCAAACTCAATTCATCAATTCAATCATCCATCACCAAGCATATCAGTTCAAGAAGGGAGAAAAATTATTCAATCATGCAATGAACCCTTTTTTTATTATATTTTTTATTTATTTTTTTGAATTTTTTTTTTGAATTTTTTTTTTAACAAACGAAAAGAAACAAAAACATGCTAAAATCTCTCCCCCACACTTAATGTAACATTGTTCTCAATGTGAAAGAAAGAGATAGAAAAAAGCAACACAACCTGATAAGAAGTGAATCAACGCTAAGCGTAAACACACACAAGATCGCATCAGATCCTGAAAAGAAATCAAACAAGAAAACGTTAGTACTTCCACAAGTCAATACTAATTAATTACTACCTAAAAAACTCCTTACTCTGCCACCAATTAAGATGCGTCTCAAGAGTAAAATTACTCCTTACTCTTGCCATCACTAATTAGTTTAATAAGTCCATGACAATCATATCATACTAAACAAAACAACAACAATTTTTTTTTTTTTTTTTTTTTTTTTGTTGAAATCAAACCCTTTAAAGAAGAAAGTTTCAGATCGGGCTCTTGTTTCTTGTTACTTCCTTCACGCCGCTTCTCTGTTGACCAATCTATCCGAGCTAATACGATCAGTACATACTCAAAAGCTTCTAATTTATCAATGAACTCATCAATAGTGGAGGCGAGAGATAAGAAGTTGTCTTCTTAGAAGGAGTGATAAATTTACGTTCCACACTTTGTCAAGAAAAAATAACAGAAGATCAAAGAAATTATTAACATTCAACAAACCAATGGGTTTATGGTGGATGTTCGGTTCGCCTACCAAGAGACAATTTGAAAAATTTCTTCCAAAGTACCAAAACCACCTGGTAAGGCAATGAATGCATCGAGTTTTTAAGCATTATCTTCATGCGTTCATGCATTGATGATACTTTAAGTTCCTCCCAATTGTCTTTCCATTGATGTTGTTGAGCTAAAGTTTCAGGAATGACACCTAAAACCCGATTGTCTCTTACAAAGGCAAAGAAGTGATACAAATTTCATTAACCCACGACAACCTCCCCCATATACAAGATGAATATTCCTCGCAGCAAGTGATCGACCAAGAGTGCTAGCTGCGTTTACAAACTCTAATCCCTTCCCATAACTCGACCCACAAAAAACACAGACATTTTTGAGGTTACGAATAGAAGGTCCCATTCTATACTCTTCCTCCCTTTGAGTGTTTCTGAGTTTGAAGGAAAATGGAGAAAATGGAGTGTTTAAATAGGAAAAAGAATGGAAAGGGGAATAATTGCACCTATGAGGGTAGGTTGGCGGTTGTCAGAAAAGGTTGAAATTAAGAGACACAGAATCTTTTTTTTTTTTTTTTTTGACTTCAAGAAAACCATCAAGGTAAAGAAGTCTAGAAACCCCGAAGGACCCTCGCTCAAAGGATCGTCTGTACAAAAATCAAAATACAACAAAATGATACAAAGATAATAGAAAATGATGACATACCAGTATGTACGCTTCCATGGCGTATCTTTATCTTTAGCGCGTCATGAGTGCAGTAGACATCACGTTCCTTTTTTTTTTTTTTTTTTTTTTGAAATTGTTAGAAAAACTTGATGAAAGATAAGTGTATACTTACTTAAGATTGGGATGGAGGTAGTCTGCTCTTTCGGCTTTGTGCCAAAGCATTGTTGACCAAGATTCGACCCATTCAAGACCAAATAAGAACATAGGGCTCCCGAAGGGACAAGTGACCATAATACGACCGTTTGCCTCACATGTGGATACAATCTACCTTCTTTGTTTTTCAATTAAGAAGGCTGGATCAGGATGCATGCATTTCCCCATTCACGGTTTGTGTTACCAAAGCCAACCCTAAGAAGTATACATTTTTTTTTTTTTCATTTTTTTTTTTTGAATTTTTTTTTTTTTGAATTTTTTTTTTTTGTAAAATGCCATGAAGAAGAAGAAGAAGAGGATGATATGTACAGATTGTTTGTGGATATGGCTCACATTTGCCTCTGGTTTAACGTCCAGTAACGACTTAAACGTCTTCTATGAGTCGAGGATAAACTTCCCATCCAATTTTCTTATAAATTGGCAAACAGGGTCTTTTAGAGTCAGATTCCCAAGACTGTAGCGTTGTTCTTCATCCTTGAAGAGATTCCACAATTTAAGAATTTCACGATGCACCAATCCACAAGAATGCGTCTCAAGAGTCAATAAGATATCATCTAATGACTCCTTACTCAGTCCATTCTTAATGAAGAAAATTTTATCTTCTCTATTTGCGGAAACCATCCCCTTAGTACGACATCGCTTGTTATTCTGCCCATCGTCCACATTTGTGACAGACTTGTAACCTTTTTGCTCTTCTCCTTTTAGAATATGAACTTCTTCCAAGACCGGGCATATATGAGTCAAATGAAATTGAGGACTCACCGCTAATCGGACCTTTGCTTCAATTATCCAACATGTACATCTTCGGCATACCCTTGTGCATTAACATTCTCAATCTCTCACATCGAACTTTGTAGATTTTTCTCGAGCATTTTGAGGAAGAGAAGGAAAATGTTTTCTCGGGTTTGAAAGAATGACATCCATTTTGAAGGAGAAGAAGGGTTCGGTTATTTTGGGAAATCGAAGAATAAACCGACTCAAGAGTCACGGAGTACCGTCATCCGCCACTTAACCCAGTAACACAAAGAACTCAAGAACTTGGTTTTCCAGAATGATTGAGTCTTTGTCCATTAACCTTAAGCGCATTACCATTCCTAGGATCCTCGGTATCGATCTTTGAGAGGATACGCGTGTCCGACAACAAAAGAACCGCGCCACCTAGATCTCAATTTTCTAAGGAGTAGGTGCAGATGATAATCTCAAAGCGTAACTTTTGACCAATTTCCGCACTTTTGCAAAAGGTGTAACGAGACCTTTAATAAAGTAGGCCAATAAAATCCATACTTGCAAGATTTTCGCAGTTGTTGTCGCCGAAGAAAAAAAATGACCTCCACATGCTTCTGAGCGACTCTACCTACCTCATTGTCGGGCACACAAATGTTTTTTTTTTTTCTTTTTTTTTCTTTTTTTTTTCTTTTTTTTTCTTTTTTTTTCTTTTTTTTTTCTCTTTTTTTTTTTTTTTTTTTTTTTTATTCATAATGCGGATGGAGAAGGTTCATCACCTCCACTTCGCATTCTCTCGAAGTTCATGATCTTGTTTGAGGCGGTGTCCATTTACGATGAAAGCTTTGGCGGTGACCTCACTTTTAATCCGAACAACTGCACCGGAAAGGAAAAACATTAGTAACAATAAATGGTCCATCCCATCTAGACCTTAATTTGCCGGGTATGAGTCGGAGGCGGGAGTTATAGAGGAGAACTTTTGACCAATCTCAAATGTTTTCCTCGAATCAACTTATCATGGAAGGCTTTGGTCTTCTCCTTATAAAGTTTGGAACTTTCATAAGCCTCCAAGCGGATCTCCTCCAATTGCTTTGCATTGCAGCTTCCTCTCCAAACCTGCTTGATCTAGGTCCAAGTTGCACCTTTTCACCGCCCGAGAATGCTCGATGCTCAATTTCCACCGGTAGGTGGTGCAGCTTTTCAAAAATAATCCGATACGGAGACATCCCGATTGGTGTCTTATAAGCAGTCCGGTAAGCCCATAAAGCATCCTCGAAGCCTCTTGCTCCAGTCCTTTTCGTTAGGTTGAACCGTCTTCCGGAGTATCTCGCTTAATTTCTCTGTTGGAGACCTCGGCTTGCCCATTGGTTTGGGGGTGGTAGGGTGTAGAAACCTTGTGTTGGACTCCATACTTCTTCATCAAAGCCTCCATGCTTCGATTGCAAAAATGTGAACCTTGATCACTAATGATGGATCTCGGGACTCCAAACCTACGAAAATCGTGATCTAATAAAATCCACAACAACTTTAGAATCATCGGTCCGAGTGGCCTTAGCCTCCACCCATTTAGATACATAATCCACAAAGAAGCGAGAATGTAAACAAAACCAAATGATACGGAAAAGGACCCATAAAGTCAATACCCCAAACATCAAAAAATCTCACGAGAATAATAAGGGTTTACGGGGCATTTCATTCCTACGAGAAGTATTCCCTGTTCTCGGCATTGATCACAAGATTTGCAAAACATATATGCATCATGAAATAGAGTGGGCCAATATAATCCGAGTCTAAAACTTTCCTAGCGATCCGTTGAGGACCGAAGTGGCCGCCACATGCAAGTTTATGACAAAAGCTAAGAATGGAATGGAATTCATCATCGAGCACACATCTCTCCTAATTACTTGGTCACCGCAAAATCTCCATAAGTAAGGATCATCCCACACATAATACTTTGACTCACTTTTCAATTTATCAATCTTAGCCTTAGTGAAATGTGCGGTATTGCTTTAGCAACCAAGAAATTAATCAAATCAAAGAAACCAAGGGATGTTGCCTTGCACTTGAAAAGCTTGCTCATCGAGGAAAACATCATGGATGGGAGAAACATCTCGCCTCCCTTTCAATTCGACTCAAGTGATCACCACCAAATTCTCCGCTCCACTCTTGTCACGGATCTCAATATCAAACTCCCGGAGGAGCAACATCCACCTAATCAACGGGGCTTGGCATTGGGCTTCTTCGGGAGAAACTTCAATGCTTTGCATGATCTGAAAACACAACCACTCTGGAACCAAGCAAATATGATCGAAATTTATCTAAAGCAAAAACAATTGCTAAAAGTTCCTTTTCGGTTGTGGTGTAGTTGATTTGTGCGGGATCTAAAGTTCTCGAAGCATAGGAAATGACATGAGATACTTTACCGACCACTTTGTGCAAGAACGACTCCTAATGCATAATTAGAGGCATCACACATCAACTCAAATGGAAGTGTCCAATCCGGTGGTTGGATGATAGGTGTACTGGTCAATGCCTGCTTCAATTGATTAAAGGCATCCTGGCACTTCTTGTCAAAGTGGAACTCCACATCTTTTTGCAGTAAGTTGGATAGTGGAAGTGCAATTTTGCTGAAATCCTTTATGAACCGCCGATAGAAACCTGCATGACCAAGGAAAGAACGAATCTCCCGCACGCATGTGGGGTAAGATAGGCATGAAATAACATCTATTTTTGCAGGATCTACCTCAATACCCTCACGAGATATCACATGCCCTAAGACTATACCTTGTTCTACCATGAAATGACATTTCTCAAAATTTAGAACGAGGTTGGTCTTAATGCATCTATGCAAGACTTGAGCCAGACTATCTAAACATGCATCAAAGGAAGATCCATAGACAGTAAAATCATCCATAAATACGTCCATGCAATTTTCTAAAAAATCGAAAAGATACTTACCATACACCTATGAAAGGTGCACGGAGCATTGCATAGACCAAAGGGCATCCTCCTGCATGCAAATGTGCCAAATGGACAAGTGAAAGTAGTCTTCTCTTGGTCTTACGGGGCTATATGAATCTGAAAATAGCCCGAATATCCATCCAGAAACAATAATGTGACTTGCCGCCTAACCGCTCCAACATCCGATCAATGAAGGGCGGCGGAAATGATCCTTTCTTGTAGCCTGGTTGAGCCGCCTATAATCAATGCAAACTCGCCAACCTGTTTTGAACTCGTGTGGGCACAAGCTCATTGTTCGATTCGCAACCACCGTGACCCCACATTTCTTGGGAACCACTTGCACGGGGCTCACCCATTGATATCGGATATGGGATAAATAATGCCAGCTTGAAGTAGCTTTGTAACTTCCTTCTTCACCACATCTAGAATCAGGGGATTTAGTCTCCTTTGGGGCTGTCTAACTGGTTTGATCCCTTCTTCCAATAAATCCTGTCACTGCGATCCTTGAACCATCAAAACCCCCCTTTTTCTAACTTTCACTTGATTTGATCAAATTGCATCTACGATCCTTGAGGAGACGATCCGGTGTTGTTCACTATACTACAAGTTTAGGTAATAACTTCGGTTATAATTTTGATTGAGTTCGGCGCTCGTCAAGAAGCCGGCAAGCTTAGATGAGTTTCACTTGTGGGCTGACAAGTACGTCGAGCTAGAGGAAGTCACTAGGGCCAAAGAGAATCTGGAAAAGGGCGAACCGTCCCACCAGAAAAAGAACCACAACTCCAACCAACCCCGTGACTCCTCCAAAAGTGAACGATATCGGCCCAAGTATTCTGAATACACTCCTTTGAACATCCATCGAGATACAATCTTGAAGGAGGTCCTTCAAACCGAGTTCCAAGATATCAAAATGCCTCCGCCCGTACAGAAACAGTTCCAAAGGGGCCACTCGAAACAATGCAGGTGGCACAAGAGCTATGGCCACGAAACCGAAGATTGTTACCAACTCCGGAATGTTATCGAATCCCTAATCAAGGAGGGACGACTACAAAAGTACATCAGCAGTCTCCGAGGAGGAGAAGACCGCGATAGGCGTAGGGATCAGAGACGAAGCCGCAGCCCCAAGCGAAGTCCAAACTAGCGCCCAAAACGAAGCCGGAGTCCTGCCAAAAGATCCTAGACCCTACCGCACCGCAATGCTGAAAGCAGGCAGGACAAGGAGCGGGATACTCAAGGCGGGGGTAATAGGAAGGACAAACTCATTAGTACCATCTCAGGGGAATTTGCAGGGGGCGGTCCGTCTAATAACTCCCAGAAGAAGGCACTCCGGACAACAGTCCTAAGCGTATCTGGCTCTTCTTCGCAAAAACCCCACTTTGAGAACAAAGATGCGTCATCCATCTCCTTCTCCGATGAGGACTACGGTGACATTATCCGAGATCATGACGACCCTCTGGTCATATCCGGAATAATCTCTAACGCCGAAGTCCATCGCATCTTTGTAGATCAGGGAAGTTCAGCGGACATCATGTTCATGGATGCCTTCGAGAGACTAGAGTTCCCTCTATCCGCTCTTACACCATATGAGGGCGAGCTAACCTGTTTCTCCGGAGAAAAAGTTACTCCGATTAGTTACTTTGAAACTTTCTTGACCCTGGGTAACGACGACACCTCCAAAACGGTGAAGGTAAGATTTTTGGTCATGGATTGTCCATCGGCCTACAACATCATCCTGGGCCACCCTACGCTAAATGGCATTGCCACTATAGTCTCTACTGCCCATCAGGCCATGAAATTCCTCAACAGGAACAACGAAGTGGTCATAGTCAAAGGCGACCAGATTGCAGCCCGTAAATGTTATAATAGAGTTTGAAGATCAATAGGGCTTCTAGAAAAACAAAGGCGCGAACATCCAGCCCCGCCCATGATCAAGTCAACATCCTGATGATCGAGTTGGATGTCCGTGAGAAAATCCGAGGCGCAAGACCCTAGTCCGAAGGAGAATTGATCCCACTTCAGCCGGGTGACAACCCTGATCAAGTCACTAAGATAGGAACAAACCTTGAAGAGCAAGAGAAGACTCAGTTAGTAAAGCTCTTTCAGAAAAACAAGGATCTTTTCGTTTGGACATCCACCAACATGCCTGGGATCGACTCCGCTTTCATCTGCCATCGTTTATCTATTAAACGGGATGCAAAGTCGATCTCCCAAATGAAGAGAAAAGTTGGCTCTGAGAGGCAACAAGCCATCGAGGAGCAAGTCAAGGAATTACTAGACGCCGGCTTCATCAGGGAGATCTCGTACACCACTTGACTCTCAAATGTTATCCTGATAAAAAAGTCAAACAGAAAATGGAGGATGTGTGTGGACTATACCGACCTGAATAAAGCGTGTCCTAAAGATCCATACCCCCTTCCAAACGTTGACAAGTTAGTTGATAGCTCATCCGGCTTCCAGTTACTATCCTTCATGGATGCTTACTCCGGGTATAATTATATTCTGATGTACCCCGGAGACCAAGATAAAATGGCCTTCATCACCGAAAGGGCAAATTACTGCTACAAGGTAATGTCATTTGGGTTAAAAAATGCCAGGGCCACCTACTAGAGGATGATGAACAAGATCTTCGAAGAACAGATAGGGAGAATGCTAGAGGTCTATATCGACAACATGATAGTTAAGACCCCATCGTCTAGATCACACACCTCGGACCTCGAAGAAGTGTTTGGACAGCTAAGTAAGCACGACATGAGACTCAACACAGAGAAATGTGCATTCAGAGTCCAAGCCGGGAAATTTTTGGGGATCATGCTGACTCATCGCGGTATTGAGGTAAACCCCGACAAATGCAAGGCGGTGCTCGACATGCATAACCCCCGGAGCGTGAAAGAGGTACAACAGTTAAATGGACGGATCGCAGCTCTTACCAGATTCTTGGCCAAAGTCACTCATAAATCCCTCCCTTTCTTCAAGCTATTGAAAAAGGGGACCGGATTCGAGTGGACACAAGAATGTGAAGACGCTTTTGCATCTTCGAAGAACATTTTGGCGTCTCTTCCTATCCTTATAAGGCAAGAGTCAAGAGAAGCTCTTTACGTGTACCTCTCTGTCCACAAGGAGGCTATGAGTTCAGTACTCATCAAGGAAACACTGGAAGGCCAAAAGTCAGTCTGTTTCGTGAGTAAAATACTATAAGTCCCCGAACTCAGATATCAAAAGATAGAGAATGTCACATTTGCACTCATCATCACGACCAGAAGACTAAGGTAATACTTCTAGTGCCATCCCGTGGTGGTAAGGACGGATCAACCTATCCGACAGATACTGCATAAACCGGACTTAGCAAGAAGGATACTTACTTGGTCTATCGAGCTTTCCGAGTTTGGGATAACCTACGAACCTAGAGTGGCAATCAAGGCACAGGCACTCTTAGATTTCCTGGTCGAACTCATTTCGGACTCTAGTAATGTCGAGGAGATTTCCTGAACCGTGTTTGTGGATGAATCCTCAAACCCAAAAGGAAGCAGCGCCGAGGTAATCTTGGAAAACTCTGAAGGAGTGACTATCGAGAATTCGTTAAGGTTGGAATTTCCCACCTCGAACAACCAGACAGAATATGAAGTATGCATCATCGGACTGGCAATGACCAAAGACTTAGGAGCCGTAAAGATTTGACTTTGTAGCGACTCCCAGCTCGTTACCTCCCAGATCCGAGGCAAATACCAAGCCAAGGAGCCCCTCCTACAGAAATACTTGGTGAGAGTGCAAGAACTCCTCCCAAGCTTCTAGCTAGTTAAAGTAAAGCATATACCCAGGGAACAAAACTATAGGGTCGATCTCTTGTCCAAGCTAGCGAGCACCAAGAGTTCGGGTAACAACCGATCAATGATTCAGGAAACCCTCTCGCACCCCGCTGTCTCGGACGTAGCCATCTTCCAGGTCGACAAATAAGAGCGTACCTGGATCACACCACTATTATAATACTTACAGTTCGGTAGCCTCCCCGAGGATTCCAAGGAAGCGGCTAAATTGAAGAAAGCCACGGTCAGATACACCATCTTCGATGGGCAGTTATACTAGCCTGGGTTCTCATTACTCCTCCTCAAATGCCTCACGTCGAAAGGAGCTGAGTATGTCCTGGCCGAAGTCCACGAAGGAAGTTGTGGGCACCACCTAGGAGATAAGGCTCTAGCGTTAAAGGCACTCAGGGCAGGCTACTATTGATCCACGATGGAGGCAGACTCCCTTGCACACGTTCAAGTGTGCGATAAATGCCAACGACATTCCGACCATTATCACGCCCCGCCAGAGGAACTGTCTACGACATCCATACCCTGACCTTTCTACCAATGGGGCATGGATATCTTGTGTCCTTTCCCTAAAATGCCTGGATAGTTGAAGTTTTTGGTCTTAGCCGTGGACTACTTTACCAAGTGGATAGAAGCAGAGTCCTTGGTCACCATCACCTCTGCTCGGATTCAAAGGTTCACATGGTGCCATATTATTACTAGATTCGGGGTCCCAGAATCCATCGTAACGGATAACGGAACGCAGTTCAAAGACAAGGGGTTTGAAGAACTACTCAACAGACTGAAGATAAAGCATCACTGCAGCGCCTTAGAAAACCTCAAAACAAATGGGAAAACTGAGGTGGCCAACCGTGTTATCGTCAGGGGGTTAAAGAAAAGACTGGACGACACCAAAGGAAACTGGGTTGAGCAGTTAGACCACGTTCTTTGGGCCTACTGAACCACTCCTCACTCAACAACAGGTGAAACCCCATTCAAATTAACCTATGGAAGTGAAGCAATGATCCCGGTGGAGATAGGGGAACCGAGTTGGCGTCTTCAGAACGTCTCACCAGATAATAACCCCAGATTAATAAGGGAAGACTTGGATCTGTTGGAGGAAAGAAGGTGCATCGTGCATATACGTGATGCAGCAACTAAGCAAAGAACGGCAGCCTGGTACAACCTGAAGGTCGTTCCCAGAAGGTTCCAGCCAGGCGATCTTGTTCGCCGAAGAGCTGACATCGGAGGACGAAATGCCTCCCAAGGGAAATTAGCCCCTAACTGGGAAGGCCCCTACCGTGTCGTGGTTAGTATCGGCAAGGGAGCTTACACTCTAGAGACGTTGACGAGCAAACCAGTGAAGAATTATTGAAATGCAGATAAACTTAAGAAGTACTACAGCTAAATACCTTTTAAGGCCTAGTCTCCTAGTCAACTACTTTATGTTTTATTTGCGCCCAATTGTCACATGGACCTTAGTCATTCAAGATATTTAATGAAACAAGCACTACGGGGTTAATGCATTTTTATTTTACGAAGTTTCAATAGACCCACCACGATGTCCCAAGAAGCAATGATACCAGGCGTGAAGTTGTCTCGTGCTAAATAGGTCGTGCAGTAAGGAGAATCCCAACTTGGGAAAATTCTCGGTACCAAACTATACGCACGAAAGACCCATGGTACCACCCGAGAAATTGTCTTATGCTAGATAGGTCGTGCAGTAGAAAAATCATGACTCAGGAAGATTCTCGCACCAAACCACAAGCACGAAAGACCCCGGTAAGGACCAGTTCTTCAAACCAAAGTCACGCGGCATCCTAAATACCAAAGCGACTGGTAATGGACCCCGATCAAGGTTTCTTACCTTAGGCACGGATCCCAAATGCCAATTCATTTTGGATATCGAATCCCAAGCCAAGGTTCCCAAATTTTTTATCACACAAAGTCAAACCAAAAAAGCTCATCGGTGATGGGCGTTGGACCCAGACTGCGGTTTCTCCTCATCAAATTCGCAAGGTCAAAAAAGGCGTTGAACCCCAAAATAGACAAAAAGAAGATAACAGAAATCAACTCGATTAAAAAATCCCGAAAAACGGAACAACATTCTTGTCTATACAAAAATAAAACCCCACGTAAGGGGCAAGAAAAAACATCGGAATTACTCCGCATGGGGAGCTGAATCGCGAGCCTCAGTGGAAGAACCTTCAACACTCGGACCCTCAGCAGCAAGACAAGGAAGAACAAGTTGACTATCCTAGACAACCTTCCTGGAGTCCAAGGAATTCAGAACCAGATTAACCCCGAGATTGAAGAGATGAACTTGGCTAATGGCATTCTGAAACTGCTCTTCCTTGATATTGGTATAGACAGTAATAAGCGTCCTAACATCGCCCTGCAAGGAAGCAACATGGTCGCCAAGACGTTCATTCTCGGCACAAAGACCTTCATTCTCAGCTCTTAACTCGGCCATACACCTTCTGACCTCTGTCAAGTCGGCCTCATTTTCCTTCACTAAGTCCTTCATGGCAGCCACTTCACTTTCAAACTCACAGGTCCGGGCTTCAGCATTGTTTGTGACCTTTACAGCCTCTTCCTTTGATCCAAGAGCCTGATGCTCGCCCCGCTCTACAACAGCAACCTTCTCCGCTAACTTCTGCTCATGGTCTAGAAAAAAAAACAGAGCCCAAGAGTCTCGAAATAAGAGAAGGTATCCCTCATGCTACGCGAGGCTAGTTTAGCCTCGACCTCTTCATCTAGGAGCTGGAAGTCAATGAACTCACGGGGATCTGGATTCTCGTGGTACAGGTTGATTGGCCTCCCGCTACTTGGACTGGTGCCTTTCTCAACTGCGGTCCTCTTACCCTAGTTATCTAACTGCCCCCCCAGCCGCTTTCCTCTTACGCCTTGCACGTGGGGGGGGGGGGGGAATCCTCCACTTGGATCGGTTCCCTCTCCGCAATCGGTACCTCGGTCCGACGGGGTTATGAGACTGGCACCGGGTCAACGGTGAGGTCTGAAGGCCCCGGTTCACTTTTGGCCCTCAGAGCTTCAAGCATGGCTAGAGCGTTTCCTTCTTGAGACATCTCGGTCAAGCTCTCTGAAAAGTAAACACGAGCAATTAAACCCACATAAATGGTAAAGGAAAAGAAAATAAACATGAATAACGGCCTATACTACCTAACACAGCCCAAAGTTCTACATCATCCACGACATCCAGTATATCTTTAGACCATATTTTATCGACCTCGCCAACCCACAGTTCGAAGAAATTGACACACTCAATCTCTCCATCATCTAGGTGGCCGATCTCCCTCTCGAATGATTGAGTGGGGATGCTCTATGCCGCCGGATTTCAGTACAAGCTGAACGTTGGTTCCCCGCCACTCCCTAACCAGAAAGGATGAATGTCGCCGGCCGCCATTAACTTAAAGAACTTTTTCTTGAAATCCTTATAACTTTTCAAATATGGAAAGAAGACTGTTCTTCCTTGCCAGGATCGTACTAACAGCCAAGATTGTTGATGAGCGCGGGTACCATGAACAGAATACCTCGTATGGAAATAAAAGAATGCCTCATTAGAGCATCGCAACCCCAACAACTGGCATATTCTCTCGAAAGCCAGGATGTTTACCCAACCATTGGGGTGGATTTGACTGGGGGCGGCGTGAAGAGTCCGGAGGACGGCAATGTGGAAATCATTGAAAGGGAGGCGAAGCCCAAACCTTGTGAAGAAGTCCTCGTAGAGAAACATGAAGTGTTCCCTCGCTTGATGGGTCGAACACACTCGTTCTCTCCCCGGGGACAAGATCAGGAACTCATCATCCCGGGACCCTCCCTCGGTAAGTTCCAAGTATTCTTTTAATTTATCCAACTCGACCCTAGACTCATAGCGAGAGATCCTATTGAAGGCATCATCCGCGACCCAGGTATAAGGCAATCTCGGACCTCGACGAATGCGAACCGTCTCCTCCTCAGCCTCTTGATTCTCCGGTTCCTGAACTTCTGGAACCGAGGCAAGCGTTTCGAGAACGAGTGCTCTCCTTCTGGCCATTTGAATCCCTAGAAGACACACAGAGGTGTAAGGTCAGAACCAGTCAAGTTCAAAGATCCAAATATGGTAATGGACGAACAGAAGAAGATTGAATGCACCCACGCACTGGCCTCCACACCCACCAAGGTTAAAATCTCAGAAGGACACCTCCGTCGCACGTAGTACGACGAAGGAGGTGCTCTGTAGGGTAACACCATCAGAAGATATGGAGTTAAAACGGTTCTCCCCACCCTCGTTCGTGGAAAAGAAAGGGTGTGTAACCATTCACGATATGAAAATAAACAGAATCAGAGTCGAGAAAATAGAAATACCTTGAAAAAAGGTGGAAGTAGAAGGCAGAAATCAAGCTCAGGGAAGCACAAAAACCTCAAGAAACGCTTCGCACCATCGCAACGTTTGTCGAAAACCACCTCAGGCCACTAGTTTCTGATGAAAATCAACGAAACAAAACAAAAAGGCTGACACCCTACTTATAGAGGCTATGGTTATGGGGCAATTCCGTCCGAGCACCTCAAATTTAAAAAGATAGTCATCATGGTGCGTGAAGCACTATGCACATCCCTTTAACCCGAGCACGCCACGTGGCCCACGTAGCCGTCATGGCAGTCCAAAGAACAATTATCCAGCAGATTAAGAGACACGCGACCGCAGGGTCCAAGAGCTCAGAAAACTCGTTTAGACCCCAAAAGATTACCTACTTCGGTTAAAGTTCCCCTGAGGTACAGAGACCCCGGGTCCAGGGTTTTAAACTTGATACTTCGCCGGTCTCGATTAAGTACTAAGTTGAGGGTAACTTAACATATCGCGTCGTCAATGTGAACGTTGGACTCATCCTGGTATAATATAAATACCATAATTTGTAGAAGAAAAAAAAGATAGAAGACATGAGATTTAAAGGAAAAGAAGAATTTTATTAAATCTCTCATTCCATACATCATCTTTCATTAAAAAAAGGGAAAAGAAAGTATAGAGGCATGAAAGACCCCGGAGGAGGAAACTAACATCATTGGTATCCTGGGTCATGTCGCATCCACATTTCATCCAAGAACTAGCACCGGTCTCTTCCCCCCGAAGCGATCTTTTGAAAAAGTGGATAGGTTTCGCAACTCAGAGCAGAACACTGCTGCCGAACCCCGGGACCCCACCACGTCCTTCGTGGCCTCCTTCGCTAGGATAGAAGAGACCGGGGAGCATTCCCCTTTGTTGGACGGGGCATGGCTCTTTCGTGGGAAGATCGTTCCACCGGAACCTTGATCACCCCAAGCAGCTTCAAACCATGGAGTAGTCACAATAGTCCCTCCTGCATATCCAACTGCTCTTAGGATCTGTTGGCAAGGAGAGCGACTTTGGACCCTACCCCTCCAGGTGCCTCCGTCTAAGACGACAGATATCTCAAGCCTCCCCAGCGACAAGAAATATCAAACAAGCAATCAGGGTACGCTGGGAAAGTGAGACATCCACCGCTAATACGCTAAGAAATTGAGATATCTACTCAAGAAAACCTTCACAAAGACATGATAAGAGTTTCAGAGATAAGAGTTTCAGAGATTTGGAGAAGAATAAGAAGAAAACCCTCGCAAGAGGCAAAACTCTCCGAAAACGCACAGGAAAGGAAAGAACCATTTTTATGAGAGAAGTCACTTCCAAATAAAGACGCAGGGAGGAAGTATGAGATGCCAAAATCGAACGTAAACATCCCTTATTTATAGAAAGGATGGGACGCCCCGATTGGTTCCTAAGAAAGGAAGAGCCTGTCAAGCCATAAAAACTGTGTTTAATGCCCTCCCGTTGCGATTGGCTACAGGAGCATCGGACGATTGGAAATTGCGCGAAGCTGATGCTCCCCATTAAAGGCTCCTCAATTCTAGAGGAAAACAAGAGCAACGGTTTCCAAAAGGATCTAAAACCAATGAAAGACGCTGCTGCAAGACCAAAGACCTCGTGAACCACGTTCAGGGGCAACAGGAAGAGAACCCTGAAACAAGGAACGGTGATGTAGACAGACCCACCGCAGTCTCCAACCACATCCCAACATCCGGGTTACCCCGTACTCAATGATGGATCTCGGCCTTAACACAAGACACCGCGAAACCTGGCTTCAAAGCTGGGGCGAAGTCCGTGGCGAGCCTGATGATCCTATACCTTGACACTTAGGTCTTATCCAAGCGTCAAGCTAGGGGCAATTATTCTGGACCGTGGTCCTGGGTCCCATTCGGAAGGATTGACCTGACACACGAACCACCAGACTCCTCCATAATCACCCCGGCCAAGGCCTTATGACCTCGGTCCACGGCATCAGACACTAACGATAGCCAGACCTATGCAGATTCCCCTAAACAAGGATTGTCCACCAAGGAGACAGCCCTGATAGATCAGAGACGGATCTCCACGATCGTGGGGCAGTCCCGACAGGTCAGAGACGAACCTCAACGATCGTAGGACAGTCCCGACAAGGTCAGAGACAGACCTTAATGATCATGGGTTGAAATCTCTGTCAAGGCACGATCCTAATGTACCTTTGTCCTATACGGATTGCATGAGGATCCTAGTCACGCTCTCTATATATATACCAAGCTAAGTTAACCAAAGGAGGATCTAACTACTATTTTTACATTACATCTTCTTATGCACTGCCTGACTTGAGCGTTGGAATCTCATTGCAGGTACCCACCCCCTAATTCCATACGCTTGGTTGTAGCTGCACAAGGAGGAAACCACCATACACGTGCCTAACTCAGGTACCCTCTGAATCTACTTCAGAACAAAAAGGTATTTCAATAGGAAATAATCCAATAGTTATGATCCAGATTTCCAAATTCTAATTGTAGTTGATACAAATATAAACCTGCCAACTTATATTCTAATGCTACTTGTACAATAAACCTTTGTAATACCTA
Source organism: Ormosia emarginata (assembly GCA_029884605.1). Classification (NCBI taxonomy): domain Eukaryota; kingdom Viridiplantae; phylum Streptophyta; class Magnoliopsida; order Fabales; family Fabaceae; genus Ormosia; species Ormosia emarginata. The sequence continues at coordinate 26,511,733 of JAQQTP010000080.1, read as the reverse complement.
CTTATTTAAGAAGACCTCCCATTGAATGAAGATTGTGCAAACTGTATAGAGTATATAGATAGATTAGAGAAATTATTAGGTTCCATTTTAATGATGCAAATTAATTTTTGATATGTGTAGAATTTGTGTAAGTCATGTTAAAAATATATGTATTTTTATTAATATTATAGATATAATTTTTTAAAGTTAGATTATTTTTAAAATAAATAAATAAATAAATATATTTATTATTAAATTTTAATAAATTAAAATTATAATATATTTTAAATTAAATTAAGAGTAAATATATTTTTATTTATTTTTAAAAATATTTTCCTAATTTTACACATATTACGCTTGATTTACACACCTAATAAAAATTTCTCAATAAAAACAGATATTTGCACGAACGGAGGGATATGAGCGTTTGTTATTGGGAATGAGATTTTTTATGTAATAAATTCATGTAAATAAGAGAGATAAATATAAAAATTTATTTATTTTAATAAATTTTAATTAAACTTTATTAATAAAATATATTTATGTTTATTTTTTTATATAATAAAATTATATAAAAAATCATATTATAAAATACATTTCCTTTGTTATGGTGTGTAAAGGATAACGATTAAGCATCAATTATGAAGTTTAGTTGACAGTTATGAAATCTGTTAGAAAGTTAGTTAAGTGTTGAAATCTATATAAACATGTTTTCTGTAAGTACTTCACATAATACATTCATTCAATATTCACTATCATTACTTTTCTCTTCTCTATCAACTTTCCTTCGTTCTTCCTTTAAGCCTTGGCTCTGGTACCTTACATGGTATCAGAGCACAGCTTCAATGGAGATCACGTCCAATTATTCTTCCATGCAATCTTCTACTCAATTCACTCTACACACATTCTCCAATCTAATATCCATTAAATTTGATGAAGAAAATTTTTTACCTTGGAAGCAGCAAGCTTTGGCTACAATCAAAGGTCATAAGCTCCACAAATTTATCACAGGTTCATTGATTCCATAGAAGTATGGCACCAGGGAAGATGAACTCAAGCATAATCTGAGTGAAGAATTTCAGAATTGGGAGCAGCAAGATCAGCTATTAATGTCATGGTTGCTTTCATCTATGAGCAAACCATTGTTGGGTGTGAATATTCTCATCAGATCTGGAAAAAATTAGAGGAATTTTGTGCTTCTCAAAGTAAAGCTAAGGTGAGACAGCTTAAACTTAAGTTGTGTAATACAAGAAAAGAATCTTCAATTGTCTCTTATCTTCTTGAGATCAAGAAAACAGTAGATATTTTAGCTTCAATTGGTTCATCTATAGATGAGTCTGAACATATCAAATCAATTCTAGATGGTTTAAGAGAGGAGTCTGAGTCATTTGTGATAGCCATAATTTCAAGATCATAACCTTTTTTCTGTGAGCCAACTTGAGACACTCTTAATTGTTCAAGAAGAAAGGATTGAAAGATTTAAGAAATTTGATATTGGTACTGTGCAAGCAAATGCAGTTCAGTTTGGTCAAGGAATTCAACAACCAAGAAAATAGTTCTTTAATGGAAATGGTAACAGATCACAAAGTTCTCAATATGATAATGGTAGATCCAATTCGAACTTTCAGAATAGGTTTAATCCAAATTTTAGAGGACAAACCAATTTTAGAGGTAGAGGTGGCAGGACTGGAGGCATGTTCAATACAAAAGTTTACTGTGAGTTATGTGACAAAGGTGGTCATTTAGCTTATCAATGTTGGCACAGATTTGATCAAAATTTCAATGCTTCTCAAAATCAGAATTTCACCAGTTCTCGAAATCCAAATCAGAATTTCTCTCCAATTGCTCATCTTGCTACAAGCACTGAGTTGGCCACACCTGCAACTCTTTTTGATCAAAATCGATATCCAAATTCTAGTGTAAGTCATCACTTGACACCAGACTCATCTAATTTGTCCAACAAAGTGGATTATGGAGGATCAGAACAAGTGATTGTAAGTAATGGTTCAAGTCTGTCTATATCTCATATAGGACACTCCAATTTCTATTCTTCGAATTCTCCTTCTAGATCATTTTCTTTCAATATTTTGTTGCATGTCCCCTCTATTACAAAGAACTTACTTTCAGTGTCCCAATTTGCTAAAGATAATGGTGTTTTCTTTGAATTCCATCCTAATACATGTTTTGTCAAATGTCTAGTTACCAAGGAGATCTTTCTCCAAGGAACCATTAAGAATGGAGTGTATGCATTTGAAAACTTTCAACAAGTTTCATCTGCTGCACCAGTTTTGTCCAACATTGCTTCAACCAAATCTGACTCATTGTTTCAGTTGTGGCATTCAAGACTTGGTCACCCATCTCCATCAGTTGTTTTCAAAGTATTACAATTGTGTAATATACCTGTAAATTCAAACATCACAGATTCTGTTTGTTCTGCTTGTTGTATGGGAAAGTTGTATCAACTTCCCTTTTCAGTTTCTGATACTATATACACTAAACCTTTAAAACTTGTGTATTCTGATATTTGGGGTCCAACACCCATCAATGCAATAAATGGTGCTAAATATTACATACATTTCATTTATGCTTATTCTAAATATACTTGGATTTATTTGCTGCACACAAAGTCACAAGTCCATTATGTCTTTTTGCAATTTAAACAAATGGTGGAATTACAACTTGGAGTAAAAATAAAAGCTCTTCAAATTGACAATGCCAAAGAATATTTATGCCTTTCCTCATTCTTAAACTCAAATGGTATTATCCATTGGTTGTCATGTCTATATGTTCATCAGCAGCATAACATTGCTAAAAGGAAGCATAGACATATTACAGAGGTTGGTCTTACTTTGTTAGCCAATTCTGCACTTCCTCTAAGATACTAGGGGGAGGCTTTCCTCACTGCCACTCACCTCATCAATTCACTTCCAACTCCTCTTCTTAGTCAGCAATGTCCTGAGCAAATTCTATTCTATAGATCTCTTGCTTATAAATCTCTAAAAATTTTTTGTTGTGCATGTTTTCCTTTTCTCAGACCATATAATAATGCTAAAATGGATTTCAAATCACAACTTTGTGTTTTTCTTGGCTATAGCAGTGCACACAAAGGCTACAAATGCCTTTCCTCTACTGGTAAAATCTTTATCACTCCTCATGTAGTTTTTGATGAATCTGTTTTTCCACATAAACATCATTCTAAAGTATTTTTTTTTCTTTCCCTTCATTCTCTTCTACTACTGATCAGTCTTTTGATTCAACTCCACTCATTCCCATAATTCCATCTTGTGTCTCATCTAGAGCTAGATAGCCTGCTCATACCATCACTACAACTATTTCTACTGCTAATGACATATCTGAGCATATATTACCTGATCAATCCACTTCAATGCCGCCTTAACTGCTCGTACTACATCATCTCTACCTACTGTTCCTCTTGAATTAAACCATCATCATATGGTTACCAGGGCCAAGGCTGGCATCTATAAACCCAAAGCATTGCAAGTGTCTCTTGAACTAAGCACTGTGAATCTAGCTCTCTCTAATCCTATATGGAAGCAAGCCATGACAGAAGAATATAATGCTCTCATAAGAAACAAAACTTGTGCCACTGCCTCCAAATCGAGTTCCTATAGGCAGCAAATAGATTTTTTGTGTCAAATACAACTCAGATGGCACTATCCAAAAGCATAAGGCACGACTGGTTGCAAAGAGATTTAATCAAAAACCTGGCTTTGATTATTCTGATACCTTCAATCCTGTTGTGAAGCTTATTTCCATCAGATTAGTTCTCACCTTAGCATTAAGCAGAAATTGGCCAATCCACCAACTAGATGTTAATAATGTATTCTTGAATGATGACTTGCAAGAGGAGGTCTACATGACTCAGCCTCAGGGATTTGTTACTGGTGATAGATCTTTGGTTTGCAAGCTAGACAAAGCACTATATGGCCTAAAACAGGCTCCACAGGCCTGGTTTCAAAAAATATCTAGAGCTCTTAATTCTTTTGGCTTCACTGCAACCAAAAGTGATGTTTTTTATTCACTAAGTTCACTCCAACCTTAACTATTCTGATTCTAGTCTATATTGATGATATCATCATCAGGGAGTTCTTCAACTGAAATTTCAACTCTCATCAAAATTTTACACTCTAACTTTGCTCTCAAGGACCTTGGATCTCTGCATTACTTCCTTGGAATTGAAGTCCAACCTATTATAGTTTGTGGTTTATTGCTTTCTCAATCCAAGTACATTCATGATCTGCTTCAAAAAGCCAACATGCCAGATTGTAAACCTCATTCAACTTCCATGACTGCTAATCTCAAATTATCAGCTGCTGGCAGTAGTCCTTACTCAAATCCCAGTTTATATAGATCAATTATTGGTAGCTTGCAGTATGTCATAGTCACCAGACCTGAGTTAAGCTACTGTGTGAATCGTGTTTGTCAATTCATGCAGCAATCTCTTGACTCTCATTGGAAAGCAGTCAAACGTATCTTGAGATATTTGCAAGCTAATTCTCACTTTGGACTTCACCTATAGAGCTCTCCAAATCTCAAGCTCGCTGGTTTTTGTGACTCTGACTGGAGTTCTGACCTAGATGATAGGAAGTCCACCTCTGATTATTGTGTTTTCTTGGGGTGTAATCTCGTCTCATGGTCTTCCAAGAAGCAGCATGCAGTGTCTCGCTCAAGCACTAAAGCTGCATATAGGAGCTTGGCTTCCTTAATAGTTGAACTCACTTGGATTCAGTCTTTGCTTTCTGAATTACGGCTTCCTCCTTCTCCACCCTAGAGTGTTTTGTGATAATATTAGTTTAGTGCTTTTGGCTGCAAACCATATCCTTCATTCTCGAACCAAACACTTTGAGTTGAATCTATACTTTGTTTGAGAAATAGTTATTCAGCAGAAACTCTTCATTAGTCACATTCTTTCTCATGAGCAAATTGTTGATATCTTAACCAAGACAATTTTCAGTGCACAATTCACTGCATTGTGAGCCAAACTCAAAGTTGAGGATTTTCACCTACTGAGTTTGCGGGAAGATGTAAATGATAACAGTTAAGCATCAATTATGAAGCTTAGTTAACAATTATAAAATCTGTTAGAAAGCTAGTTAAGTGTTGAAATCTATATAAACACATTTTTTGTAAGTACTTCACATAATACATTCATTCAATATTCAGTATCATTACTTTTCTCCTCTCTATCAACTTTCCTTCGTTCTTCCTTTAAGCCTGGCGCGAGTACCTTACATGGTGGAATTAATCCTTGAATACTAGAAGGATTATTTCGAATATTATATGTATCAAGATGATACTGGTGTGGATAATATAAGGATAAATGAGGATTCTTACATCTAAGGTTTAAAATAATGTCACACACTACTAATTAAATAATTTGTTTAACTTTAATTAATATATTTAATTATGTACAACATTTTAAATACAGGCATTGATATGATTTTAAACCCTATATTACTCCGGTAAATGAGAATTTCTCGCAAGAGCAGAGTTGCATCTTAACTGGGAGAAATTAAAGCTGTGTTCATTCTTTATTGGTCCAGCTTTTGATGACTGGATCGATCATTATCATTTATGTCATGTTCTTTAACTTATTTCCTTATATATATATATATATATATATATATATATATATATATATATATATATATATTCATGTAATATCATGACAAAAATAACAATCGAGCAGGGCAAAGTTAGAATTTTATACTTTAGATTGGTGGAGTCGGTGCACCCACCATACGTAGGGCTTGTTTGGTTTAATTTTAATTAAATTTTTTTAGCTTTTTTTGAAAAAAATTATTTTAATAATATTATAATATGTTTAATAAAATTAATTTTAATTTTTATATAAAATTTAATGTATTATAATTTTTTTTAATATTAAAGATTAAATTTATAAATTATTTTTTATATTTTAAGATGTATATATAATTTTATTTTTAATCAAATATTTTATTTAATTATTATATATCTATTTTAATAATTTAATTCAAAAAATAAATTTTTTATATTAATATTTAAATGAAACAAAATAATTTAAAATTATTTTTTAATTAATATATATAAATATAAAATTAATTCAATTATAATAAATTATAATAAAATTAATAATATAATAATTAATTATTAAAATAATTAAACTTTCATATTTATCTAAAAACACACAAGTAATGTAACGTAGTAGTTTCACAAATCAACAAAGTTATATTTTCTTATTTAAAAAAAAAATCATATACAGAGTGAATTTTCTGGAATAAAAAATTTCCTTCTTTATTTAATTACTAATATACCCTGGGAAGATGGTCAAAAACCCAAAAGAGTACTAGAAGATGAGTTCCGACGACTCCTCTTATGCTGTGTCTGAAAGATGAGTGTACGAACTTTCATTTTTTGATTTTCTCATAAATCCCTAAATTTCCTCCTCTTGCCACGGCCACACCGACAAAGACGATGCACTCCTCCAAACCCCCGCGCCGGAAAGTTGTTCCGGCGAACGGCGATGACTCCGCCGATAAACTTGACCAGCTCCTTCTATCCTCCGCCATCTGCAACAACGAGGACCTAGGGCCCTTCATCCGCAAGGCCTTCGTCTCCGGCAAGCCGGAAACCCTCCACCACCACCTCCGCCACTTCGCCCGCTCCAAAGAGTCCGAGATCGAAGAGGTCTGCAAGGCGCATTACCAGGACTTCATCCTCGCCGTTGACGACCTTCGATCCCTCCTCTCCGACGTCGACTCCCTCAAATCCTCCCTCTCCGATTCCAACTCCAAGCTCCAGTCCGTCGCTCGCCCCCTCCTCTCCTCTCTTGACGCCTTCGTCGAAACCCGAAACGTTTCGAAAAACGTCAACCTCGCCATCGAATCGGTCCGAACCTCTATTCAGTTAATGGAAGTTTGCTCACGCGCCAACCGTCACCTCTCCGGTGACAACTTCTACATGGCGTTGAAGTGCGTGGACGCGATCGAGAGGGAGTACCTGGACAAAACGCCGTCGTCGACGCTGAAGAGGATGCTGGAGAAGAAGATTCCGGAGATTCGGTCGCACATAGAGAGGAAGGTGAGCAAGGAGTTCGGGGACTGGTTGGTGGAGATCCGAGTGGTGAGTAGGAATTTGGGGCAGTTGGCGATCGGTCAGGCCTCGTCGGCGAGGCAGAGAGAAGAGGATCTCAGAATCAAGCAGCGCCAAGCGGAGGAGCAGAGTAGGCTTAGCTTGAGGGATTGCATTTATGCGTTGGAGGAAGAGGATGAGGATGGAATGGCCGCTGGTGGTGGCGGAATTGGAGAGGATGGGTACGGTAACAACGGTGGTAGAGGCGGCGGCGGCGGTGGTGGAATTCTTGGATTTGATTTGACTCCATTGTACAGGGCTTACCATATTCACCAGACGTTAGGGTTAGAAGATCGGTTTAAGCAGTATTACTTTGAGAACCGAAAGCTTCAGTTGACTTCGGATTTCCAGGTATCGTCGATGACCCCTTTTCTTGAGTCCCATCAAACGTTTTTTGCACAGATTGCGGGTTTCTTTGTGGTGGAGGATAGGGTATTGAGGACTGGGGGTGGTTTGATATCGAAAATGGAAGTTGAGAATTTGTGGGAGATTGCTGTTAGCAAGATGTGTTCTGTGTTAGAGGATCAGTTCTCCAGGATGCAAACTGCGAATCATCTCTTGCTGATTAAGGACTATGTGAGCCTGTTAGGCGTAACCCTGCGGAGATATGGGTACCCCATTGATGCTTTGCTTGATGTTTTGAGCAAACATAGGGATAAATACCATGAGCTGCTGTTGTCGGACTGTCGGAAGCAGATAGCTGAGGCCCTCGCCGCTGATAAGTTTGAGCAGATGTTGATGAAGAAAGAGTATGAGTATTCCATGAATGTGCTTTCTTTCCACATACAAACATCAGATATCATACCTGCTTTTCCTTATGTAGCACCATTTTCATCGACGGTGCCAGATTGTTGTCGCATTGTGCGGTCCTTCGTTGAAGATTCTGTGAGTTTCATGTCATATGGTGGGCAGCTTGAGTTCTATGAAGTTGTTAAGAAATATTTAGATAGGCTTTTGAGCGAGGTTCTAGATGAAGCTTTATTAAAGCTTATTAATACATCAGTTAATGGTGTCACCCAGGCAATGCAAGTAGCAGCAAATATGGCTGTATTGGAGCGTGCGTGTGATTTTTTCTTTCGCCATGCTGCACAGCTTTCAGGGATTCCTTTGAGAATGGTGGAGAGAAGCAGGAGGCAGTTCCCTCTGAGAAAAGCTCGTGATGCCGCAGAAGAGATGCTCTCTGGGCTGCTCAAGGCCAAAGTTGATGGATTTATGACCTTGATCGAGAATGTAAATTGGATGGCTGATGAACCACCTCAGAGTGGAAATGAATATGTAAATGAGGTCATAATTTATTTGGAAATTTTGGTTTCAACTGCTCAACAGATATTGCCAGCTCAAGTCCTTAAAAGAGTTCTACAGGGAGTTCTTTCTCACATATCGGAGAAGATAGTCGGGGCTTTAGTTAGTGATTCTGTTAAGAGGTTTAATGTGAATGCTGTTACTGGAATTGATGTGGATATCCGGCTCTTAGAATCATTTGCTGATAATCAGGCCCCCCTTTTCGCTGATGGGGATGTTGATCAGCTGAAAACAGCACTTACTGAGTCAAGGCAATTGATTAATTTGCTATTAAGCAATCATCCGGAGAACTTCCTGAATCCAGTGATCAGGGAGAGGAGTTACAATACTTTGGACTACAGGAAAGTGGTGACTGTTTCAGAAAAGTTAAGGGATCCTTCGGATCGGCTATTTGGAACCTTTGGTAGTCGTGGAGCCAGGCAGAATCCAAAAAAGAAATCACTGGATGCGTTGATAAAAAGACTTAAGGATGTTAGCTGATTAAGCTTATGGCTGTATGTAAGGTCCTTCCTCTTATTTTATTTTCTTATTTTGTCTTTAATTCCATTTTGACTTTGTGAATTATTTAATAACTAGTCGTTGATAAAATTATTTGGTTAAGGCCAGCCTATCACTGTCTTCCAATTGCTTTTTGAGATTTTTCAATATTTGTTTGAAATGTATGATTCTTATGTTCAATTTTTTGGGTTTGATTTAAATACTTTGGCTTTGAAATGTATAATTTTGAGATTTTTCATATCATGTTATTGTATTTGTTATGAAATCTTACTTAGGCTTCATCCGTAGGTTTGTGAAACCAAAATCTGACTTTATCCCATCAGACTTCTGCTTGCAAAACGATGTCTTCAATGTGTGACATGATACATGCTTTATGAGTAGCTGCTGGTGTGTATTCAACTTTCATGAATCTTGGTCTAGAGCTCCTTTTAACTTAGTTTTGATTTATCGATAAATCATAATTATTGCTTTGAGCTTTGACATTTGTGTCTTTGTTAATCAACCTCAATCTTGTATTCTACCTCATTGTTGGGCTGTGAACTTTTTTATCAGAAAAATGAAAAATTTATCATGTTGTCCTGTTGCTTCTTTACATTGATCCAGCGATTAATGAGGGTTGAGAGTACTGAAGAAACATTCATCCACACGCTTTGAGCTTTCTAAGACCATGATTGATTGCCTTAACCGTTAGGTTGTGAAATTGGAATGAGGTTACTTTTCCAATTCTGCTTTCGTGATTGTAGTTCCTTCCTACTCAGGATCGTATGAGGGTATCGTGGACGGTAAGATCCTGCCTCTAATAGGAAAAAAGTCTTACATATATAAAAGACGACAGTTAAGAACAATTCTTAATAATATAATATTAAGCAAGAGTCCTAATTTATTGCATTGTTATTTGAACTGACTTATAAGAATGAAAACTGAGCAAGAATACTACCTAATTTGTTGATTATCTTTGTTCCTTGCAATCTTCTATCACAAACTACTACTAAATTTGCTATCCAAGTTCCGATGTCATGCACAATTTTCGGACATAGTTCTCTGCAATTGAAAACTACATTGTTGTAACACCAAAAAAAAAAAAAACTACGTTGTTGTGATATTCTTTACAAAAGTAAGATTCACATTCATTAAAGTGAATTTATACGACTTCAGTTCATTTGAATCTCACAAAATTCACATTTATTATAACTGTATGACTGGTGATTCACGGTTATTTTGACTTGAATGTTTTGTGAGGCTGTCAAAAAAATTTCTAATGATAACAAGGAGATAATTGTATTTTTAAAGAGGGGGGGGGGGGGGGTTGGGTGGAGGAGGGCAAACTGGCAAAGTGATGATCACATTTAGCGATTATGATCTCTGGCCTCCCTTTTTGAATTGACACTCCCTAATTTTATTGGATTATTGGAATGTATCTACTTTGAAAATGGGAATTCAAAGAATTGGAGAATGTATGAAATTCTGAAAAATAACAATTAAGTTTTGTTTAATTAGGTAAAGTGGGTTACATAGATAAAAATAATAATTGGAATGAATAATACTATATAATAAGATTTTTTTATTTTACCATAATGAGTTAGCAATGTTATTAATTCTTAGATTTATGAGTGATTATAATTACTTTGACTTATCAAACAATTATCTTGTTGACAAATTCTAGCTTAATCTTGTCAAATTTTCATGACTATATAACGTTATTCATCTTGAATCCTTCATAATATTTGTATTGGCTGGTGATAAGGTGGAAGATTAATCTATTTGGAATCTGTAAGATTCTCCCAAAGGTTCGGCTCTAATACCAATTCAAGAGTTGGGTGAGATACAATCTTCAGTATCTCACTCTAATGTTTCTTTTTTTTTTTTTTTGGAAAGACACTAATGTATCTCATGATAACTCTCTTTAGTTCCTTCGTTTTTATGTTATTTTTTTTGGTCTTTAACCTGACTAATTTTGGTCCTCTTTGCTAAGAGTGTGACTCACTTACTAGTACATCTAGTTTTTATGTTATTTTTAGATGACCTTACCGTCTTCGCTTAGGATGTTAAGTAATGTGATGTACTGATCAAACAAAGCCTGTTGACAGTAACAATTGAGTTTCATGTGTCACCGAACATGATACAAATCATAAGATACTCTTTTCGTTCCTTTTTACCTAAAATATAAGTTGATATGATTAAATTATCAGTTTTCGTTTTATTAAATATATATATATATATATATATATATATATATATATATATAAGAAATTATAGAAGTTAATTAATAGGTGTAATTATTAAATTTAGTGGAGACAATAAAGAGTGAAATAGAATTGAAAAAAAATTAATTAATACATCTTTAAAAATTTTAAATGACAAATAAATTAAGATAAAATAAATTTTTAAAAAGTCAAATAAAAAAGAACGGAGAAAGTACATATAACCAGTAGTTATCTTTGTTTCTCTATGACTAACTTGTGGTATATCATATATATACCCTTTATAATTATTAATTATTACAACATTTGAAAATAAAAAGAGCATGACAGTTTGGCATCCCCCTCCAAAATTGAAATAATGAAAGAAAATAATGAAAGAAAATAATGAAAATATAATTATCTGTGATCTTATTTAATCTGCTGCATCTTTATTTAATATTTTTTTTTACTGTATGTTAGTTTGAATAGAATGGATTTGTCTGTTAAGTATGTAGTTTTAAGTTTAATATCAAGATTCATGCTTTTATAAATAATATCATTAGGAAGGATTCTTGCTTAAGTGACTGACCATATTATGAGAGATTAGTCTTTTATTTATCAGGTAAATATAATTTAGAAACTCAAAAAAAAATGTTTTATTTTTTTAATCTGAAAACTTTCAAGAGCAAGACTAATTTCCTTTAAGAAATTATTTTTTTGGTCATGATTCCTGAAAAATAGGGAATGCTGAAATCAGTAAGATGAAAAGACTGTGATATCCTCTTTCCTTGGTAAGGATGGAAATTGGATCCGGACTCACTGGGTTACCCGTAAACTTTACTCACTTAGATTTGGACTTTTGGGTATGAGTTTAGTTAAATGGGTATGGGCCGATGGGTCTAAATTAGATTTTATTAACACTCCTACCCAGATTTATTTATATTATATTTACTAGTGGATTTATATTATATTTCGCAATTCAAAGTACACTTTCTTAATATTTTTTCTTGTATTTTCTAGGCAATTAAATAAAGTGACAAAATAAAAATTGAAACCTTCTGTCTGCTCACATCATTCAAAAGAAAAAGACATGCAAAGGTGCTAGATATGTGGTGCAATCTAAAGCATTTCGTGGATATAAAAATAAAAGAAGAAAACATTTGACTATAGGGCCTAGTGAGAGACATAGGAGAGAGTGAGAGAGGTAGTGCAGCAATGAAAAGAAACATGAAATAAATATTAGTTGTAAGAGTGAAAGAGGTAGAACATTTGAAATTTTGTATGGTGAATATAAATAAGTTATAATGACAAAATAGAAAAAAAAATGTGACCAAGTAAGAGGAATTCATTTTATTAGTAATATAGATTACTAGTTTCTTATATTACAAAACGAAAATATGATTTTATATATATATATATATATATATATATGTATTTATATGCTAATATCTTATTTTAAAAATCATATTTAATAAAAATTAAATTATATATCGGATCATGGTATTTAAAATTAAAACAAATGAATATAAGTATAAGAATTTAATATTACTTTTTTGGTACATATAAGAATTTAATATTACACGTAAAAAGAAAAGAATTTAATATTTGCTCCTTCTCTTCTCGTAGAGACAAATCCATTTTCGCACAAATCTAAACTCTGAAAAGCTTTTGCCCCGTGCTACGCGAGTTGCACGCAATATTAAAATATTAATTATAAAATTGGGACAAAAACATAGATGTAAGTCCAAAATTAAATGCAGAGCACTTCCACTGAATTTGCATTTGAAGTTAATATAGAAAAATTAAATGCAAGTTCTTGATTTGTTTATGAGTTTAATCTCTGTTCTTTATAGATCTTAACATTTCCATCTCTCCATTTTCTATAGCACAGCCTAAGAAATAAAAAATCTCTCTCTCTCTCTCTATATATATATGATCTCCATTTCCTCTACCAAACAAACGGGACAAGGTAAAATTTCTGAGCAAGTGGGAGGAGAGTGTTTTTTGCATCAAACAAACGTAATGACGATGAGGTCTTCAATTATATTTGTGTGTATTGTGGTGTATGTGACAATTGCACAGGCCATAAGGCAACAAGAGAAGTTGTCAGCGTACGACATTCTAGAGCAGAATGACTTCCCAGTGGGTCTTCTTCCGAAAGGTGCCACAGGGTATGAGCTGAACACAAAGACTGGAAAGTTCACGGCATATTTGAATGAAACATGCAGTTTCAGCATTCAATCGTACGAGCTCAAGTACAAGTCAATCATCAAGGGAGTGATCTCCAAGGGCAAGCTGGCCAAGCTGAAGGGTATCAGCGTTAAGGTTGCACTCTTGTGGCTCAACATTGTCGAGGTCACTCGCGATGCTGATGACCTTCAATTCTCTGTGGGTATTGCTTCCGCTGACTTTGGCGTCGACAGCTTTCTGGAGAGCCCTCAGTGTGGGTGTGGATTCGATTGCAACAATGTCCACAAAAAGAATGATGTTTCTTCTATTTAGATTTATTTTGCGGTTCAATTAAGTTGGGAACAAATTATCGGATTCTCCGCTGCAGAATGCAGATCTATATATCTATCTGTTATTATGTGCATTTTATGTTTTGAATTAATTAGTGTAGTTCGATCATGATGTTGTTTTCCCTCACATAAATCAAGGCTATGGTGCTTTGCTGCATTTTTTTTATTTATATTTGAATTAGAGTTGATAAATTTAAATTTAGTTGAAAAAGTATTTTTATAAATATAAATTTAATTAAAAGTAAATTTATAATAACGTAATTTATATTTAAAAATTTTTATTTTAAAAATTAATTGAGATAACAATTTTAATATAAAAACATTTCTTTACTTTAAAATTAATTTACGTTTGATTCAAAATTTAATTAAAATAAATGAAAATTAAAATTAACTAAACATAATTTTATGTACTTCAAAAATTCTTAAGGTGTGTTTGAATTAATTAATTGTTATCTAAACATGCACTTCCTGACACCCCATACAAATGTCAGTGTAACTAGCATTGCTCTTTCTCTTTGGCCACATCAACCATCCCCGTCAAGTTTTCTTTTTTAGCAACTCTAGATTTTTTTTTGAAAAAAAATAATATCATAATCATACAATTATATCTTCCATTGTCGTGGAATACTACTAAGAACATTTTTTTTTGAAAAAAAATAAATAATAATTTGTGTGATATACAATTTGTAAAATTTAAAGATAATCATACAGTTGTTGAATTATTATTATTTTTAATTGGCCGACATAGGCGTTATCCTCTTTTATTTCTGACACATCAAAATGGCGTTCAACATATATATATATATATATATATATATATATATAGTTGATGGATAGCATAACTTCACAGGGCGATCCTTTAATTAAAGAGGATATCATAATAGTTATGTCCCATCACCAAGTTAAAGCCTTTAGGTACAGTTTGATTGAGATTTATGATCCAGAGGTATATATAGTTGATGGATAGCATAACTTCACAGGGCGATCCTTTAATTAAAGAGGTTACCATAATAGTTATGTCCCATCACCAAGTTAAAGCCTTTAGGTACAGTTTGATTGAGATTTATGATCCAGAGGGTGGACGATAGACACATCCTCAACAAAACAAAATTGGAACTGTGAACTCGTGAAAAGGGTGCATTATTTTGCTTGTTTCACGCGTCCACTATAAAGAAATTCTTAGAATGTGTTTGTAATGTAAAAAAATAAAAAATAATTTAATTTATAAATTAAATTTAATTAAATTTTATATTTAGAATATTTGAAAATAAAAAATAATTTAATTTTTAAAATTTTATGAATTTTATTTTATTATTTTAAAAATTCTATCAATTTTGATATGATTTATTAGGATTTGATTTGATTTGAAATAAATATTTATTTTTTTTTTAATAACTTTCTTTAACAATTTTTCATAAGGGTTAAAATGTAAAATAATAAAATAAAAACAAATTAATTCTTATTTTAATGAATTCAAAATACAAAATTTGATTTATAAATCATTTCAAATCTTATTTTTTTTAAAGTTCTAAACCAAAATTTGAATTTTAAATCAAATCAAATCAAATTATTTTTTTTATTCATTCCAAACACAACCTTATATTCTTATATCAAATAGTGTACATACCTATTTTTATATTTTATTTAGTATCATTCATTATACATACTTTTTTCTATTACTTTCTCTCACTCAATCATATCTATTAAAAATAGTGTAAATAATACTTACACCTTAAAATAGATGTAAAATAATTATTTTTCACTAGAAAAAGGCTCCCCTATGCAATCTAGAGATAACTGCTAATCTTCGTCATTGACACATACCCACCACCACTAGCTCCAACTTCCTAAAAACATGGTGTTTATGGGTAAATTTGGTATAAGACAAATTTCAACAAACAAATATATTTTATCAGTTGAATGTGGGTTCATGAGTTATGTGGTAATCTTGTTAGAAAAGAAACTTTTGATGAGTTACATACAAAATGTAAAGTGCAAAGAAATTTTAAAGTGCAGAGAAAGCAAATTGCAAGAAATGTAAAGTGCTGAAGGTTAAAAT
This sequence comes from Ormosia emarginata, assembly GCA_029884605.1. Classification (NCBI taxonomy): domain Eukaryota; kingdom Viridiplantae; phylum Streptophyta; class Magnoliopsida; order Fabales; family Fabaceae; genus Ormosia; species Ormosia emarginata. The sequence continues at coordinate 26,496,065 of JAQQTP010000080.1, read as the reverse complement.
GCAGAAAACAAAGGTGCAGAAAGTTTAAATGCAAAAAATGTAAAAGTGCAGTAAGTATAAAGTGCAAAAAACGTAAAACGCATGAATTTAAAGTACAGAAAGAATAAAGAAATTTAAAGAACAAGGCTTGAAAATAAAGAATTTAAAGAGACATTGCATTAACATAAATGGCTGGAAATGAAATTGGAAGTCATACTTGGAATCAAATTCGTTAATATGCTTGAGTGAGATGTTAGGATTGTATATCCAATGAAACCACCATTTTTACATTTTGAATACTAGTATTTATAGGCAAAAATAAAAATAACTGGCTTTTAAGAAACTGACCACGTTCATGGCAGTTATGCCACGTTCTCACTAATATCTTAATTTTCAACAATAACTAACATCTATCGAATTCAGAATTGGTAACTTTTATTTTCGACGAAACCAACCCTTGGCCATTTGAGAGTTGGCCACTACTTGAACCTCCATCTGGCTGTTGAATTCAAGACTAATAACTGAAAGCAACTGAGATCTTTCGACAAATATTAACATCTGACTATAACACATTAGAAAATTTCTTCAATGTCATCATCATCGAGCTATCGAAAATCTATTTGTTGAATATCTCAATGTTATCATCCGGCTGTCGAAATCCTTATTCGTCAAATGTTTCAATGGTATCATTCGACTGAAAACATTATCTTCGTCGAATCATCCAACTTCGTTGAATATCACTTGTCCGTCGAGAACATCTTTGTCAAATTAGGATTTGTATTTTTTCACCCCCAACAGATGCCCCCTAAAATTTTTCTTTCGACACTACTGGAAGAAAGACAAATTTTAATCTTATCTTCTAGTTCCAATCCGACGTCAAGACCTTATCAAAAATCCTTTTTAAAATCATTTTTTATTTGATTTTCAAAAATCCAATAAAATCTTCTGTAGATTTTTTTGAAAACCACAACTGCTACTTATCATTTCAAACATTAAATAGCCGTTTCTTCCTAATAAATAGGGATCATATTTATCCCTTTCTGAAAAAATAGCTTTTTACGAATATCACGCGTCCTCTTACCTTCTCTACTGTTCACCACTTCTTTAAATTTCACAGAAACACGCCACTTTTACTCCATCTTCTACTGTTCATCGTCCCCAACCTTATTTTCACGCGTTTTTTCTGTAAAAACCCTCTTTCTCAACAATGGCTTCTCACTCTCAATCTGTCAATGAACCATCAGTAGATTTAGGCAGCCACGCCGTTGTTCAAGACCCAGTTCTAGAGAAATTTGAACTATGGAATCTTTCCAAGGTAATCCTTCCTATCAACGACCTTTCACTTTCTTTAGATCCTCCAACTGCTTTCTTGGGCTCAGTTCTGCCCAAAGAACTTATTACCAAATAAATTCAAAGCTTTTTCCCTTGCAAAAATTCAAAAGACGAATGCATCTTAGTTTCTTTTCCTTCCATCCCTATAAGTTATTTTAATAAATTTGAAAGGCTTTTTAGAACCCCATCTGGCCAAATCAATGGGTATCTTGATTAGCTTAATAGAGTCCAAGCCTCTAAAGAAACTTCATGGAGGAAATCAGGTATTTTCGATTGCATCCAACTTTCACGTTACCCCATAAAAATGGATTTTTGTATGCTAAGTGCGTCTTTTTTCTTTTGGAACAAAACCACTAATTATTTTCATTTCCCTTATGGCATGATGGGACCTACGCTTTTTGACATAGTTGCCATAACTAGTCTTCGACCAGATGAGAAAGTTATAACTCCTATGCTTTTACCTTTGAATAACATAGACGTTTATTCAAAAGCCCCAACTTCTTTTTCAAAGTTTGTTAATTTCTATTCTTCATCAGACGGCCCTGTGTCTGACGAAGAACATATGGCTTTTCTTCTTCTCTGGTTTTTGGCCTATGCACTCTGTACTAAATCAGTTCAAGTATTGAAATCCCATCTTTATCTTGCCAATCTTCTTCATAAAGGTCAAGAGTTGGCTTTTGGTCAATTCGTTCTTGCTAATCTTTACTTTAGTATTGGCGACATTGTACAAAGTATTAGGTCTCAAACCAAGAAAACCAACGCTGGTGGCCCTATATGGTTGCTGCAACTCTGGCTAAATGTCATTCTTGGAGACTATCTAGTCGACACTTCTCCTTCGATAATTTCTTCTGCTACTTATGGCATTAGACTTTGCCATGTTAAGCACGAAAAAATTCGTAAGCATCACTCAGAGAATTTTATGCATTTTTTTAGCATTTTTTATTCCATTTCCTTCAATACTGAAGACATTTATTTTGCACCTTTTGCTGACCGTTCTGTCGGTCCAGAGTGGTTTACTCGACCACTAATTTCTGACAACCCTTCCACTCAAACCGACAATATTTCCATATGGTCAAATTTTCTTTGTCGGCAAGTGTTAGTTGTTGGCCTTCCTGATTCAACAGATAATTTTTTAGAATTGCACCTGCCAAATTCAGTGGCTCGACAACTAGGGTTCTGCCAGGCCATTCCAACTCCATTCTCTCAAAAAGCCAAAGAGCACTTTATTAATGGCTGTTTACAAGACATATCAGATCTTGTACGAGTTGCTGTGAAGAATGAGAGATACAAACAATATTTTTTGATTTCCCCTTTCACACCTTATAGAAGGGTTACCCTAGATTTTGTCGAATGGTGGACTACGTATTATAGTCCCTACCATATTGATATTGATGTTTGTCGAAGAACTGAAAAACTCGTTCCTGTGCAGGATCAAGAGCCTTTGACAAAAACCAAAAGTAAACATATTCAAGATATTAGAACTTTTGAGAAATACTACAAGATCAAGTGGGACTATAGGTATCCTGGCACAATTGTTCGACACTGCGAAGAAGTCATGGCTAAACAAAAACAAATGCATAAGGAAAAATGCTCCATTAACTTCATTGTGGTTTCCATAAAAAATCCTTTGGCACGGCTTGAACCTTTTCAAGTTCCTTTTCCAAAACCAGTGCCTCTTCCTGTGCTCGTTTTGGTTTGGCCGACGAATTCCCAGGTAAACCCACCAGGGCTGGTAACTTCCTCACTTCTGAAAGGGTCCTTTCTACGAGTAACATCTTTCTTACAAGAACTCCAAAAGTTACTTTTACCCGACGGTTTGCTTCATCGTATGAACAATTTGCCAAAGATACCCAAGTCATCACTAAATTTCTCGAAGGTACTTATTTTGATTCTGATATCAATTCCTTATTTCATCAATGATTATTATTATTATTATTATTATTATTATTATTATTATTATTATTATTATTATTATTATTATTATTATTATTATTATAGCAACTCTATTGAAAAGACCCTTGGAGTACAAGCAACTAGAAGAAGGGGAAGAGGAAGAAATAGAAACTTCTGCCTTAAAAAAGACAAAAGGCAAGAAAGCTCAGAATCTTCCTATCCTAAAAGCGCCAAAGGCTAAAACAACTAGAGCAGCATCGACAAAAAGTCCTGCTAAACCCAAAGCTGCTGCCAAGCCTTCTAAGGCAAAAACTTCCAAGGTATATATATTTTCTTTTGACCAACCTTTAAAAACTTGATCTCAACTTGTCAAAACTGAATCTTTTGTTGAATCTAGATTAGTGGCTCGACTCCTACTTCTTCTGTCAAAATTATTAAGTCTCCGAGTCCATCTTCTGAAAATCCTCTGAAGGAATAATTTCTATTACTTCCTTTTTTGTATATCTTGGTAAATTCTCATTTTACCTTTGCAGAAGAAAAATAAGAAGACTCAATCCTCAAGTTCTAGTTTGAAACCTGCCACTGAACTTGAAGCAGAAACCACTTTTATCCCTCTCAAGGTAAATGCTATCCGACATAATTTTCTTCCCTACAAATTGAAAACTTCCAAGACTTTATTCAATAATTTGATCTTTCTTGTTTCAGGATCCAAAGGCTGAACAAACTGCTGAAAGTCCTTCAGGACATGTCGCTGAATTAAGCGCTGAGGATCAAATTCGACAACCTGCTGAGGTAAAATCTTCCAAGTCTTTCAACTGAAAAATCCTTTTGATTTCATTTATCCTGACATTGCCTTTGTTTTCTACAGCAGTTGATAAATCCTGTTATACCCGACAGTCCTATTAGGCAAGGCAATAAGAACCCTTCTTTGGAGGATCAAATTTCTCCAGCTCCTGAAATACCCATTATCTCTTTGCTTCTCCAGACAGAAATCCAGGGTGCTAGTTCCTCCCAAATAAATGACGATAATCCTGTCGAAATTGTTTCAGAAGGATTCAACATGAATGCTCTCTTAGCTGAAATTGCACCTTACCCATACCATCTCAATTCCATTCTACTGTCACAGAACCAGAAAATGTTGAGGACACGGAGGTAGATTTGGATGAATTAATAACCATGCTTTCGGGTAGTCATAGAAGTTCTCCGCAGTCACCTCACTCCTCTACACAGCCTGGACAAGATTCCAGTGGCCCTTATGTTATTGGACTTTTGGCAGAGTTAAAGAATGGTTTTACCTATTCCTTTGAGTAGTTAAGTTCTGACCAACCGCTTCAGGAAAGAATGCTGGCCATTGTAACTGAGTTGGAACCTCTCTCTCAACAACTTCCAATAACCAGTCGAGCTCTACCTTCGACTGTCAAAGATTTTCTCCAGAACTTATCTTTGAACATGCCTACCATTCATCAGATCATTCCTACTTATGATCAAAAACTTCAAGGAAAATCCAGAATCTTGAAGCAGCTGACTGACGCCAAGAATGAGATAGCCAAATTAAAAGGCTATCTAATTGATGGAAAAAAATAAGGAGGCAGAACTAAACAAAGAAATTGAAGACTTGGAGAAAAAGCTTGAAGAAACTCGCTGTCGAAAGCAAAAACTCAGCATGGCTTTGCAACAGGGGAATATAAAGCAGTAAAGCATTATCAACAACTCGAAACAATGGGCTGTCGAAACTAAAGTTGTGCTAGCAGATATACATTCTCTTGAATCAGAATATCAAAAAGCTTGTGCCAGTAAACGAGCTTTGGAAGATTCCTGGGAGGTTTTGCAGAGAATTTAATTATATTGATTTTTTTATATATATATATATATATACTGTCGGTCTGTCAATCCGACAAAATTTGTATGGCCTTCTAGGCCAACACTTAATAAACATTTCTTTTGATCAATTTCCAATACGTTTTTTTTATTTGCTCCATAATTCTAAACGCTTTAAACGCTCTTTTAATCTGTTTCTTTTCAATGCATCTCGTAACTGTGCATCATAATTAATTTAATTAATTATATTAAAGTTACAAAATATTGCATAGTGACTTATTCTGTAAAAATCCCCTATAAATAGTGTCCTCTAAGACACCAGGATTCAAAAGAGTGTAATCTAACCCTTTCCTTCTTCCTTTCCAGCGAAATTCACCATGTCATCAGATAACTTCCTCTTCTCTCAATGGGAAAAATGGAAGATGGTCTCTATATTAATGGTGATACTTATCTTGGGCTTCAGTAAGAATCGTAATATTCCTAATGAGCTTCAGTAATCATCGTAACAACCCAGTGTTTCTAAAACACAGTTGTTATGATGTGGAAGACTCATCAGGGAGTAGACGACCAACCAACATCTCGTCCAGGACAAGTTAAAGGTCGTCTACTTCTTCTTCAGGTCCCACGAGCTTAAACGGAACACATGCTCAGCTGGGGAGAAGCTTTTGGTTTATTTAGAATAGGTCTATTTTTCTTTGTAATATTCTGACAACTTAAACAAGTTGTAATATCAGTAACTTGTAATTGTCAAATATATGAATGAAATTTTATTTTTACTTATTGTCAATCTTTACTTCACACATTGTCAGTTTATATGACTTTAAATATTTGCCATTAATTGACTTAACCCTCAAACCAGAATTAACTTCGACAAGTGCATAAGCATTCCCAGAAAATACTTAAGTAATTTTAAATGGTCCTTCCCATTTTGGAGACCATTTTCCATATTCTCGACAACTCTTATCCATAGGCAAGATAACTTTCCAAACCAAGTCATCAATCTTAAAAGATTTATACTTAACTCGACTGTCGTAAAACTTCACAATTCTTTCTTTCTGTCGAATCAAGTTTTCTAGAGCAACTAATCTTTCATCACTTAATTTGTTTAATTCATCAAATATCAAGTCCCAATAATGTTCAATTGGTAACTCGTCTTGTTTCTGAATCCGAATGGATTGAAGATTAATCTCAACTGGTAACACTGCATCATAACCATAAACTAACTTATATGGTGAAGTGTCTGTCGATTCTCTTGGAAAATTTCTATATGCCTATAGAATTTGATTAAGGGTATTATGCCTATTTCTAGGTTGTCGACCAATATGCTTTTTAATCAAACTTATGATTATTTTGTTCATGGCCTCTACTTGGCCATTTGCTTGAGCATAATATGGAGTCGACGTAAGCATTTTAATTTTTCTTGAATTAGCATATTCAACAACTTTCTTTCTAATGAACACCGTTCCTTAGTCAGTTGTCAAAGTTTGTGGTATTCCAAACCTACACACTATATTGTTTTCTATAAAATTGATTACTTCTTGTTGGGTAACTTCTTTTAAGGCTACAACCTCAACCCATTTTGTAAAGTAATCAACTCCAACTAAAATATACTTGTGTCCTTTCGATGATGTAGGATGAATTTGGCCTATTATATCCAAAGCTCATCCTCTGAAAGGTCAAGGTTTAACAATGGAATGTAATTCATTAGCAGGAACGTTCTGTATATGGCTATGTTTTTGACATTCTTCACAAGATTTGGCAAACATTATACAATCCTTTACTAGCGTAGGTCAATAATATCTTTGTCGTCGAAGGACCCATTTTATTTTATCACCTGCTTGATGAGCTCCACAAATCCCTTCATGGACCTCTGCTAAGGCAATATAAGCCTCTGCTTCACTCAAGCAGACCTCTAAATTTCCATCGATAGATTTTCGATACAAAGCCCCTCCTAATATTACAAATTTCGACGCTTTATATTTGAGCTTTCTGTCCACGTTTTGACTTGAACTTTCCAAATAGCTTAATATTGGCTGTCTCCAGTCATTAACTGTTGAAATATCATTTTGTAGTACATCTCTTTCTTCTAATGGATATAAAAGTTCTCTAATCTCCATTAGATTTGTCAGGACTTTGGACGAAATTTTATACCTAGAGGCTATTTGTGCTAATTCATTAGCCTCTTCATTCAAATTTCTAGGGATATGTTCGACAATAACTTCGACGAATCTCTTCATTAACTTACTCGCCACAACACAATATTTGGTCAAATTATAACTGACACATTTATATTCTTGTGTGAGTTGCTTAATGACTAACTATGAATCCCCAAAAATATGCACATTACATGTTTTCATTTCTATTAATATTTCTAACCCGACAATTAAGGCTTCATACTCAGCCTCATTGTTTGAGCATGTATATTTAAGTTCAAAAATGAACTTAGTTGGAGTACCTTGAGGAGAAACAATTAAAATTCCCACTCCAACTCCATTTTGATGCCTTGAGCCATCAAAATATAAGCGTCAAGGTTTTAACCCGACGAAGTTTATATTATCAACATCCAAACATGGATGGTTAGCCAAAAAATCAACAATTGCTTGGCCTTTGACTGTTTTCATTGGAACATATTGTAAAGAGAATTCTGACAAAGCAACAGTCCATTTACCAATACGTCCATTTAATATTGGTTTTGACAACATATACTTTATTACATCAGTTTTCGACATAATCAATACATTACAAGGCATTATATAATATTTAAGCTTAGTACAAGAGAAGTATAATGCTAAACAAAGTTTTTCTATTGCACTATATCTCCTTTTAGCATCATTTAAAACTCGACTAAGATAATATACAGCTCTTTCGACACCATTCTCATCTTGAGCCAGCATACTACCTATAGTATCATTTGACGCTGATATGTACAATTTCAACGGTCTATGAGGCACTGGAGGCATCATGACCAGAGGATTTATCAAATATTGTTTAATTTGGTCGAATGCTTCTTGATGACAAGACTCTCATACAAAGTTTTGTTCAACCTTCAACTTAATTAATAAGGCGAAAACTCTAGTTCTTCCCGACAAATTAGAAATGAATCTTCTTAAAAGGTTCACCTTCCGTAGGAAAGATTGTAATTCCTTCTTATTCGTCGGAGGTACGACTTCTAAAACTGCCTTGGCTTTATTCTTCTCCACCTCAATACCTTTTTTATGGACTAAAAAACCCAAAAATTTAGCACCAGATACTCCAAAACTAGGGGTGATCACGAGTCCGACCTGACCCGTGAACCCGACCAACCCGAACTGACCTGATATAATATATCCGGGTCGGGTCGGGTCGGGTCATCGGGTTAGTTCGGGTCGAACCCGATTAACCTGATTTTTAATTGGTTCGGGTGACGAGTTGAGTAATTTAACCCGATGACCCGAGTAACGACGTCGTTTTGGGTAATTTCTATTAGGAAATGTTCACAACCCGACCACCCAACCCGACTAACCCGACCACCCAACCTGACTAACCCGATCACCCAACCCGACCAACCCGATCACCCAAAAATAGAAAAAAGCTTTTTTTTGAAATTTAATCAACCCGATTACCATCGGGTCAGGTCGGGTCGGGTTGAGTTATCCAAATTTTTTTTCCTGAAACTGACCAGAACCGACCCGACTTCGTTTAATTGGTTTGGACTTTTTTCTCCCCAAACCCAACCCAACTCTACCCGTGTGCACCCCTATCTAAAACCAAATTTCTCTGGATTCATCTTGAGGTTGTGCTTTCTTATCCTGTCGAATGCCTGCCTCAAGTTTGTCAAGTGGCTCTCTTTTGTTTCCGACTTGACAATGACATCGTCGATATACACCTTCATAAATTTTTCAATAACATCATGGAAAATTGTATTCATTGCTCTCTGATAGGTGACCCCTGCATTCTTTAAACCGAAAAACATGACTATCCATTCATATGTCCCAATAGCTCCTGGACATCTGAAGGTAGTTTTCGACACATCCTTTTCGGCTATAAAAATTTGATTATAACCTGCATGGCCATCCATAAAACTTAATAATTCATGTCTAGATGCGGCATCAACTAACATGTCCGCAATTGGCATTGGATATTCATCTTTAGGTGTAGCAGTATTTAGATTTCTAAAATCTACACATATTCTTAACTTGCCATTTTTCTTAATTACAAGAACAATATTAGAAAGCCATTCGACATACCTGGTTGTTCTGATGAACTTGGCTTTGAGCAACCTTTCAATCTCTTCTTTTATCTTCAAAACCACCTTAGGTGCAAATCTTCTATTAGCTTGCTTGACAGGTTTGCAACCTTCTCTCAATGGCAGTTTATGCTCGACAAGATCTCTACTCAAACCAGGCATTTCAACGTAATCCCATGCAAAGCAATCTTTATATTCCTTAATTAATTCAACAAGATTTTCTTTGAACTCCTTTGGTAAAAATGAACTCACAAATATAGGCCTCATGTCTGTTTCAGTGCCCAAGTTTATTTCTTCCAAAGGGTCTTCCACCTCTACACCTTATCTTTCATCAAGTCCTTTCTCAAAACCCAAAGGACCATCGTCTATTATACAATCCGACAATACACCTTTAGTGGTGTACACAACTCTGTCGGCCAAATAAGCCGACAATCGATCTAACTGATTAACACTCATGGCTAATGCTTGGCCGATCCATTTCGGCCTTATTCATTAGTCGAATGCCAAACTGATCCATTAAGTATGTTTTAAGTGCATCTTTGTCGATAACTCCATTATTTGTCGTGACTGGCTTGACATTTGGAGCATAAATTTTAAAATCGACATGAAGTTGTTGTAAATAGCAAGGGTTGTCATCTGCCTCTACTATTTCCACCTGATCATATGCATTCCAAAGAATAAGTTTCTGATGAACTGTTGATGGTATTGCGACAAACAATGTTGACCACTCAATGGATCATCTGCCTCTCCCCAGTAGAAGATTGTAATTGGATTTTGTTAGAATTACGACAAACAATGTTGACCACTCAATGGATCCAACTTGTATATTCAACATCACTACTCCGTTTGACGGGGAAGTTTTGCCACTAAAATCAATAACAATCATGTTAGTCACCATCAAATCAAACTCATTCTTCCCAAGTTTCTTTAACATTGCCCTTGGGATCAGATTGATAGCTGCCCCTTTGTCTATCAAGACTCTATTTGTCGATTTTTCTTCTAACAAAGCCTTGATGTGCAGTGGGCGGAGATGAGTCTTTTGTTCCTCTGTTGACTTTTCAAAATATGTTGTGTTGTCGAACACAGTTAACATATTATCTTGACAGAAAAGCCAATGATTGTCGAGGTCATCTAAGTCTTCTTCATTCTCTCCTATATATTCAATTCGTGATACCCTTCAAATTCAGCAGGTATAACTGAAATCAAATTCACATCCATTGACTTCAAGAATTCCTCTTCATCTGACTCTTCATGACTTTTATACCCACCAAGCTTGAGGTATTTTTTCAACGGTAAACTACTATCCAAAGCCATTATGATGTCATCCAGATCTTTGTCCAGATTGAAATCCATATTGATTTGTTCATTATCACCAAAACCCAAAATATCATCTGGATCAGTCAAGGCTTCAATAACTTCATCAACTGTCAAATCCATATATAAAATTTGGCAATCAGGTTTCGCCAAATTTCTTTTTCCCTTGATCATACCAAGCATTTCCTTTTTCCACTTGATATTTTGGTCAGGATCTTTCAGAACTTTTAAGATTTCTTCCTTCAACCAATCTTCATCATCACTATTGCTTTTGTTTTCAGCTATTCCTTTTATCATCTTCTCAGCTTTCAACCTAGCCATGTCCTTACTTTCATCAACTGCCAGATTGTTTTCCTTTGCTTCTTTTTCTGCTGCTATAAGTCCAATCGGCCATTTCCTTCTAATTTTGTTTGAAGTAGGCCCTTGAACTTGTTTCCATTTCTTTATCTCTGTAAGTTTTTCTTATCGGAAATTGTTATTCTCATTCGATCATTCAACTTCATTAGTTGTTGGCTCAGCTGGGATTGCCCCCTTGTATCTGCAAATTCTTTTCTGACAATGCTCTTCAATTTCTTGTCATCTTTATTTTCATCAAGTGTTGGTTTAACCTCGACTACTAAACATCCCATTTCTGTGGGTTGTTCTTTAATAACTAAACCCTCAGTCAAACTCCTTCTCTTCTGGGCTTGTCTCGACCTCTACAATCTTCTTTTTCGACTCTTTGACATTGATAAAGACTTTGATAGTCTTGCTACATCATGGCCAATCCAAATTTCATTTTGGTCAATTCTACCATGTTTGTAATCTTCATTCCAGAATGGTTGATTTTTTTGAAACCTATTCTTTTTGGCAGCCACGTTTCGTTAAAAATACGTGTCACTTGCCATTGCATAATTTTTGACCCATCTGTCCACAGCAACATTGGCAGATGGTACTCTGGTCCTAGCTGGTCCGACGCAACACCTGGGAAATATATTGCTCCCCATAGATCCACTAGACGATTTGACCAACTAGCCATTCATTTTAAGCCTTGGCATATAGACTGGCTTAGACTTTGGAGTATAAACTGGCTTTGGAGTATTGAAGGGTTGTTGTAGTTTTCTAACTTTCTTGTCGAAAAACTTCTTTTTACCTTGTGAATTACCCTTTTGCTCCTTAGCAGCTTTCTTTGCAGCAAATTCATCATACACTGCATTACATCTCGGACACAACCTTACTTTGTCTTTTTCTTTCTTTCTTTCAAGGAAATTTTCAAGAGATTCTTTTGATTTGGGATAAACGTCCATTGCATCTTCCATGTCAATGTCGAATCCCTACAAACTCCTTATGCTGATCATTCCAACATTTAAAGGAACTTGTTGATCGATGTATGAAATCCCAGCCTAAAACGGATCTGTATCAACTTTCATATCCACTTTAGGCTTGTCAGCAAACTTCAAACGCCCATCCATTAGTGCCTTCTGAATCAAATCTCTGAAACGAATACATTCGTTAGTAACATGACCGAAATTGTTATGAAACTTACAATATTTTCGGTCTTTTATTTCATCAGATTTTAATAACTTATGACCTTCTGACAATTTAATCTGTTTATCTTTTAACAATAAATCAAAAATTTTGTCGGTTCTTGTTACGTCGAATGTATATATTTTTCTATTGAAATAACTCATTTTTTCCTTATTTCTTATAGGCTGAAGAGCCTGACACACATAAGGAGGACCATTCTGAAGTTCAACAATGTTAACTTCAAATTCGTCATTGCTATCTTCAGTTTCATTGTCGGATTCACCTAATCCGACGAATGTTACTTTCTCCCTTTTAAGGAATCTCTTTTGTTTATGAACCTTTTCGGCTTTTAGTTGTTCTATTTGCCTAACTTTTTCACCTAGTTAGGCAAGATCAACTAAATGTTGGTTCACTAACTTTTTCCTTATATAATAGTCTAAACCTCCTGCAGCAATTTTTACTATTTCTGCTTCAGGTATAGGAGTAAAACATCTACTCCTCATTTGTCGAAACCTAGATAAGTAATCTTCTATTGTTTCATTATACACTCTCTTAATATTGAAGAGATCTGTAAGTCCAACTTTCAAATCCCCTCTAAAGAATTGATCATGGAAACCTCTTTCTAATTGAGTCCAAGAATATATCGAATTTGGTCTCAATGTCGAAAACCAAGAGAATGCATTTTTAGTAAGGGAGCTTGGAAAAAATCTCATTTTGAGGCCTTCAGTTTTGGCCAATTCTCCCATTTCTATTGTATACCGTGCGATATGTTCGACGGTCGATTCTCCATTTTCACCAGCAAACTTTGAAAGTTTAGGAATTTTAATTCCTCTAGGCAATTCTGCTTGTTGTACCCACTTAGGAAATACTGAAATAAAATAGGGTTGGTTGGCATATCCAACATTGAACCTAAATCTGTTCAGTACCTGTTCCACTTCTCGATTTATATTTTGCTCAATTACTTGGTGGTCCCCCAAGATTTTGTCGAAGCAATCTCATGGCTGCATCATTTCTAGTCATTTGATCCTCATCACCACGACGGAGCATATAGACATTACTATATTCCAAGTGTGGCTGATATTTTGCCTAGGTTGTTCTTGGTTTTGTTGATTGTGTCCCCCATTTTCCTGAGGTATAACCATTTCTCTGTTTACCCTAGGCTGGGTTCCTTGCACATTTTCATTAGCTAATTCACCTATCCCCAAGGCTTGATTTAGCCTTGCCATTTGCTGGGCCAATGCACTGCAAGCATTATTTGTGTTTTCCATGATTGGTGTAATCACAAAACCCATTTGCTGAGTGAACATATGCACCATTTCATGATTACTTTCATCCATTTGTTGTCGAAAACTGGCCAAAGAATTTGTAGTTAGCCTAGTTATATTTTGAGGAATATCTCTCGACATATTTGGAAATACAGGTCCCAAATTCAATCTCTCCTATCGAAAAAGAGTTGGATTACTTGAACTTGCAACTCTTGTTCCTTGGCCATTAAAACTTGTTAAAGCCGAACTTATTTGTGGTTGGCCTTGTGAAGCTACCGTTTGGCCTATAGTATTAGCCAAAGTAGAATCAAGTCCCATTTGTGCCAACACAAGAAGGATATAATTTGGTGGCAAACCATATTGTGGTGCCAACCTTGAATTTGAGTTCATTACACTTTGATTACTTGGTTGATTTGGTGATGACTGAGTTACTCCAGGCAACACTTGTTCTAGCACTGAGTTACTTCTGAGAGTACCAGTTGCTATTATATCAACCACAGGACCCGTTGTTAAAGGTGACACAGTAACGGCTGTCGAACATGGCACACTAACTTCAATTGAAAGTGCATTTGTCGCCTGATTATTTGCGTTACTCATAGTTTGCGTATCTTGAGAAGGGCAAGAAAATACTAACTTTTCACTTCTTAAACGCATAAAACCATCTTCTTATGATGAGGTTTGTGACACTATCGTCCCACTGGACGTGCTAATTTGTTTACGGGTGAATTTGGTATAAGACAAATTCTAACAAACAAATATATTTTATCAGTCGAATGTGGGTTCACGAGTTATGTGGTAATCTTGTTAGAAAAGAAGCTTTTGATGAGTTACGTGCAAAATGTAAAGTGCAAAAAAATTTTAAAGTGCAGAGAAAGTCAATTGTAAGAAATGTAAAGTGCTGAAGGTTAAAATGTAGAAAATAAAGGTGCAGAAAGTTTAAATGCAAAAAATGTAAAAGTGCAGTAAGTTTAAAGTGCAGAAAACGTAAAACGCATGAATTTAAAGTGCAGAAAGAGTAAAGAAATTTAAAGAACAAGACTTGAAAATAAAGAATTTAAAGAGACATTGCATTAACATAAATGGCTGGAAATGAAAATAGAAGTCATACTTGGAATCAAATCCGTTAATCTACTTGAGTGAGATGTTAGGATTGTATATCCCGTAAAACCACTATTTTAACATCGTGAATACTAGTATTTATAGGCAAAAATAAAAATAACTGACTTCTATGAAACTGACCACGTTCATGACAGTTATGTCACGTTCTCACTAATATCTTAATTTTCAACAATAACCAACTCTTATCGAATTCAGAATTGATAACTTTTATTTTCGACGAAACCAACCCTTGGCCACTACTTGAACCTCCATCTGACTGTTGAATTCAAGACTAATAACTGAAAGCAACTGAGATCTTTCGACAAAAATTAACATCTAACTATAACACATTAGAAAATTTCTTCAATGTCATCATCATCGAGCTGTCAAAAATCTTTTTGTTGAATATCTCAATGTTATCATCCGGCTGTCGAAACCCTTATTCGTCGAATGTCTCAATGGTATCATTCGACTGAAAACATTATCTTCGTCGAATCATCCAACTTTGTTGAATATCACTTGTCCGTCGAGAACATCTTTGTCAAGTTAGGATTTGTATTTTTTCACCCCCAACAAATGGGTTTTATTTTTTGAAGCATGATCCACCGCTCCAATGCCAATTCTATGCTCAACCCTTTTCCTGTCGAGAACACCACCTTAAAAGGAATTGATATGAAAATGTTATTACTGAGGCTAAGCATTGTGACGGTCAGTCTTACTCCTGAAGAGGACGAACTCCAATTCTCAGTTGTGGTTGTGGCTTTCTTATTGTCTTGATGTGTTTGGAAACCATAAGAACGTGTTCAATGTTGTGCTCTGAACCCCAATGGACCTTCTTAATTAGGTGCGTCTAATTGGCTTGAGATACTAATAGCTGTAACATATGTGTTGGAATATTTATTTATTTATTTTTTGATGTGAGATGTGTTAGAATTTTATCAATAACATAACTTGATATATATAAGAAAAATGGTCATCTTATATCTTTTTAGGAGTGTAAGAATTATTAATATCTTTTTTAAGAGTGTTGATTAAGTGAGAAAAAATGAATAAAAAAATATATATATATGATAAATGATATTAAAAAAAATGTAAAAAGAATTATATGTACTAATTTGTGGTATGAATATAAAAACTATATACATAATATACTGGACATTTCTAGATAAGAGAAGGGACGACGAGTCAGCAAGTTGGGATGAGAAATACGTTCAATTCTGATGTGCACTGTTTTTCATCTACTTGTTTTATATTTTATAAAAAGGTTTCGCCTTTTGCTTGTAAGTTTTTTCAGTATTTGGAAAAGAGATTATAAGCTTCGTCTAATAAAATAGTTATTAGATTGGTTGATAGTCCAAATCCATATAGGATACATGTATGAAGTGTAATACAGATATATGTATTTTATAAAATTATAACCTCTTAATTTTTTTTTTATTAATGATTAAGATTTCACATTTTATCTCTAAAATGTAAGGTACATTTTAAATTAGTCAAATTCTCAAATATATCATTACACAAAATCATGCAAACCAAACCTACTTTCAAATGCTCAATGTGTCCTAATGGTCATCGATAATGATGGTCATGGATAATAAACTATTGTTTTTAAGTCCTAGACAGCAAGTAGGGAACAATTGTCATTAAGATTGTTTAGACGTATTTTTTTAGATATTTTTTTAATTTGTTTTTAACATGTTTGAGTGAATTTTTTTAAAAAAAAACTAAAAAAGCACGAATTGTATTTTTTTTTTATAGATTTTGAAACTTCTAAAAGAAAGACTTTTTTTAGATTATAAAAAAATTATTCTAAGTAATTTTACCATTAAAAAAATATTTTTACATTCAAATAATATTAAATCTAAAAAAGTATTTTTAAATATTACATTCAAACATAAAATAACTTTTAACTTTTTAAAAAGCTTTTTAGAAAAAAATCTTATTTTAAAAATTCATTTAAATAAGCCCATTGTAAAAATGTTATTGTTTTACAAAACACGGAAGTATTTGTACCCAAAAACAAAATAAAACAAAAAACAACGTATAATTATGAAGGGCCTTAAATAAAAGCCCATCCCACATAAATCACAATCAATTTAAGTAAGTGTTTTGATTTTTTTAAACATATTATAATATAAAGTTTCCATAGAGAACTTAAAAAAAAATTGATTATATTTTAAAAAATAAGCATTACTAATCATACCCTAAGTCATCTAGCCTAGGTGTACCCATCCACCCAATATCGCGAAAAGACAACATCCCAACAAAATAAATAATCCCAATGATCACTTTGGCAACTCCGTAATTCTTTGGGTTTTGGAGAATTTTAAATTAAGGAATTGTTTGGAACATTATTACATTAATCATAATTAGGAATAAAAAATAATAATGAGATAATATTTTAATTCAAAATAAATAATTAAAATAAGCTAAATAACTTTTAAGTAATTTTTTAGTTACTAATTATTATAATCATTATGTCAAATTGATGTTTATACTTGTAAAAAAAAAATTGGTGTTTATACTACCCAGTGCCCACTGCGTTTGCCACTAGACATAATCATGTCTGTCTTGCAGACAACACAATCATAGTTTCCAAATTATTGATTTAAGCCGAGAAATGAAGGCAAGTTATCTGGTTCATATTAAAAAAAAAAAAAAAGCAGGCTATATGGTTATGTTCGATTTTTCGATTCTCTTTTTCTTTTTAAGAAATAGATATAATTTATAAATACATGTTTAATTGGGATTATTTCTTAAACTAACAGTATTTTTTTTTTGTTACTCAATTTTTTTTTATTGTTTATAGTATGTTTGAGTAGTTTTTTAATAATTTTTACATAAAATTCAATGCATTTGAACAATTTTTTTATAAGCTTGAAACTTAAAGATTATAATTTTAAATTATAGATTATTTCAAAAGCTTTTATATGTAAATATTATTTTGTTCTCAATTAAATAACTTTTTAAATCATTTTATATTTTTTGGTATTTAATGCATAAAAATAATTTTTTCATACCATCTAAATGCATTTTAAAATCATTTTTTAACTAATATACCCAAACATAAAACTGATTCTATTATAATCAATTATACAATAATCGATTATTGAAATAATCAAAATTTTCACAGCTGAACCAAATACAGTCTAAGTCTGTTAGCACAAAAAAAAAAAAATAGCTCAACTAAATAGTCGAAGTCAATCAATTGATAGTCAAGGTAGATGACATAAGCCGTTAATAGTCGAGGCATGTTATTGGGCCACCTTAATAATGGGCACAAGCCTAGTGAGGACGTGATTTGCACGTGTCAATAATAATTTATAAGGAATTTAGTGTTGAAAAGAATGGATAAAACATTGAGTAAGTTTAAAATCACTTCTCTAAATTATAAGAATTGTTGGAGAATTTGTTTTGTGGATGCTGCAAGTTCAAAAAATAAAATGGTAACTATCTTCTTTGAAGATAAGGATTAGGTTGAAGTAGTCAGCTAGTGGAGCGGTTGTTCAGCTAACTTATACAATATATTTGGTCTCTAAATTGAAGGAATTTAGGTGACATGGTAGTAATCATCATTTTGATTGTTATCTATGATTCTACAACATTAGAAAATGGGTAGAAAGCTTAGGAAACGTGACAAACAATTTTATTGAGGGATAACAACTAGTTTTAAACTCTATAAATAGTTATTGTGAACTCAATTGTAAACATCACTCAATTAATCAAATACAAGTTTTTATATTTATTCTTTATCTTTTAGTCATTGCTTTACTTTATCACTTTATTTATAACTTTTTTCTATCATTTTCTTTTTTATTTTTATGTCTTTACCTTCATTTTTAGCTTTTACCAAGTTTAGTTTTTAGTTGATCTTCGAGCTAATAGTTTTCTTTAATCATCTTAAGAACCTACAGCTGAGGAATAGAGTCTCCTCCTTAACGTATCGCCTAATTACAAAGATTCAATTATTTTGTGAGTTAGCCAAGACATTCAACTAATTAATCAGTTAGCCGATCAGCTCAATTAATAATTAAAAAAATTCACAATCAAAGTCAAATAGAGTTTTTGGCTGAAGGTTTTCAATTCATTTAATTGGTAAACTTTTTTTTTCCATAATGAAATGCTAAATAAGGGATTCAATCTTTCGTTCATCAAAGAAGGAAAACCTCCTTCTACACATCCTAAAACAATGTAAAAAAAATAGAAAAAAAATTGCAGTAAGAAACAATTTGAGTTTCAAAAAGAAATTCAGACTAGATGAGGCATTTTTATTTTCACTTAGTTTTAAAATCCAAAGGGAAATAGGGATCACATCGCTATCCGGCATGTGAGATCTCATTCTTATGTGACTTCTTGAATGGTACCTTTCATTTTGCTTTTGGGATTTATGGACATAATCTCGCTTAATCATTAGATTAGACTGTAATAAGTGTTATCTTACTACTTAGTACTAGCATTTTACTTGTCTGTTTATTGTAATATATATGCACGTGTGTTATTTGAGCTGCATAGAGTAAAATCTGTTGTCTAATTGTACCTGAAATGAAACATCCAAATAAAGTGAAGTCTGTAGCGTGCTAAGCACTGCACTCAAGGATTATTTCGTTATAAACGAAAATCCCTCAGGGTACAGCAGACTCTTCCTGTTTGACAGGGATTCAAGAACTGCAAAAGATTTTAATAGTAAGTAACCCAGACGGAGAAGGAGAAGAGAGTGTAGAAGTAGAGAAGAGATAAGTAGAAAACGGTGTGTCAAAAACCACAGTCAGTAAACAATATTTATAGAAAGCAAAAGGAGCCGTTTAGAAAATATGATCGTTGGTATAGCAACGTTGGAAAACGAATCTGGTTGTTAAAAACTAATTTGTCCGTTAGAAACTAATTAGTACGTTAAAACAAATTTGTCCGTTTGAGACCAAGTCAGTTTTGACTTCTTCAAAAATCTCATCAAAAA
This sequence comes from Ormosia emarginata, assembly GCA_029884605.1. Taxonomy (NCBI): domain Eukaryota; kingdom Viridiplantae; phylum Streptophyta; class Magnoliopsida; order Fabales; family Fabaceae; genus Ormosia; species Ormosia emarginata. Next base: position 26,476,681 of record JAQQTP010000080.1, on the reverse strand, counting down.
TCTCATCAAAAATCTCATTTTCTTAGTAAGCTTAAAAATTAATTAAAATTTGACAAAAAATATGGGCTTCATGACATTACGCGCAGGGGGGCCAAATCGGTGATTTGTACTAGTCATGAACTTTTCAGCCCAATTTTGTGCGCGCGAGCCCGCCACCTTATTTGTTTCTTACAAAGCCCAAAACACATGTTGAAATATAAACTCTTCCAAAGACTTACATCCAACCAATGTGGGACTTATTCTTTTGAAAATACACTTTTCACAATAATCCCCCACATATTTCAAAAGAATATTAAAATAAAAACAATAAATAAAACAGAATCTGGGTTATACCATCAGTGCAAACATTTCGAATCTGGTGTCTTCTGGACTATGAACCAGACCTAGATAAATAGGACTTTAACTTACAATGTAATTGGTGAAGTTTAAACTTCTATGAACCAAAACATTTTTCATTAAATTAGATCCCATTTGATCATATTTACATTATCACTTATCTCTTATGTTAACGCCGTTTTGCACTTTTCGGTCATGCGCATGCCTAGTTGTTCATGAGTGCTCTAGAGACTATGCCATTATCTCATAGAAGTAGCCCCCACTCCACACTCATATAAGTGATTTCATCAAGTGTATACTGTACTTTATACACCACCCATAAAGGATATGAAATTCATTAAAAACATTTAGCTTATCCTCACAATAAATGCTGTCTAGCACTTCTCATGCTTCTCACACCATAGAAAGGGACAAACAAAGTGCTAGCAGTACTAACAAGTGACTTGTTATTACCCATATGAACTTTTTCATGGGATCTCCACTCATAAAAGTTGGATTACCAACACTGTTAGTTTCAAATTGGCTTAAGTCTTCTTCCCCTCGATGTGGTATATATTCAGCTCCTTCTCAAAGGCTTAATCAGAGGATCGGCCAAGTTCACTTCTGACTTCACATAATCAATGCATATAATTTCATTTTTCAGCAGCTGCTTTATCACATAATGTCTCAACCTAATGTGTATGTTCTTACCATTAAAGGTTTATTACTTGCAATAGATATTGTCGCCTTGTTGTCACAATGCACAGACACAGAAGGGGTTGGTTTTATTCCTAATGGAATATTTTCTAAGAAATTTCTCAACCACTCGGCCTCATTACTAGTTTTCTCTAGAGCAATAAACTCTGATTCCATGGTAGATTTTGCAATTATTGTTTGTTTGGCTGATCTCCAAGTCACCGCACCACCACCAAAGGTGAACACATAGCCACTAGTGGATTTAATCTTATCTGAATCTGAGATCCAATTAGCATCACTGTATCCTTCTAATACAGCGGGAAATCCACTATAAACAATACCATAGTTCATGGTAGCTCTCAAATATTTCATTAGTCTAGCCAAAGCGGCCCAATAATCATTATTAGGATTATGTGTATATCTACTCAATCTGCATACAACATATGCTATGTCAGGTCGAGTGAAATTCATCAAATACAACAGACTCCCAATAATCTGTGCATAATAAGACTGGGCAACAGGATCACCTCTGTTTTTCTTTAACTGAGTGTTAGCGTCATAAGGGGTACTCACAGGTTTGACATCAAAATGTCCAAACTTCTTTAGAAGTTTCTCAACATAATGTTTTTGTACTAGTATCATACTATCACACTTCCTTATGACTTTAACACCCAGAATTACATTTACTTCACCTATGTCTTTCATGTCAAATTTAGATACAAGAAAACATTTTGTTTGATGCACTATGTTATGGCTAGTACCAAAAATTAGCATGTCATCCATATATAGACAAATAATCACACATTCATCATTTACTAATTTTGTATATACAGATTTATCAACTTCAACAGAAGAAAAACCAGCACAAATTAAAGTTTGATCAAACTTTTCATCCCACTGTTTAGGTGCTTGTTTTAGACCATATAAAGATTTGAGAAGTTTACATACTTTATTTTCTTGTCCAAGAACTACACACCCCTCAGGTTGTACTATGTAAATTTCTTCTTCTAAATCACCATTTAAAAAGGTTGTTTTAACATCCATTTGGTGAATAACCAAATTATGTACAGAGGCTAAAGCAATCAAAACTCGAATAGAAAAAATTTTAGTTACAGGAACAAAGGTATCAAAAAAGTTAACATTTTGTTTTTGAGTAAAACCTTTTGCTACTAATCTAGCTTTATATTTTTCAATTGATCTGTCAGGGTTATATTTCCTTTTAAAAATTCATTTGCAACCAATTGGTTTCATTACAGGAGGTAAATCTATTAAAACCCAAGTATTAAATTTTGTAATTGAATTAATTTCAGAATTAATGACTTTTTTCCAAAAAGGTGCAACAGGTGAAAAAAAAGCTTCAGAAATAGTTAAAGGGTCATCATCAACAAGATATGTGTAAAAATTATTTCTAAAAGAAGTTTCTTTTCTTTGTCTTTTACTTCTTCTCAAATCCTCATATACATCATCAGATAAATTTTGTACTGGAGCTTCAGAAATATTTTCTAATTTAAGGGGAAAACATGTTCAAAAAATTCAGCATTTTTTGTCTCAATTATAGACTTGCAATCAAGCACATCACTTTTAAAACTAAAAATCTATATGCAGCATTATGATCAGCATACCCAATAAACATATAATCAGAAGTCTTAGAGCCTATTTTCCTCTTTTTAGGTTCAGGTAACATCACTTTAGCTAAACACCTCCACACTTTTAAATATTTCAAGTTAGACTTATAACCCTTCCATAACTCATATGGTGTTTTACCTGTTTTCTTATAGGGAATTCTATTTTGTAAGTGACATGCAGTTAATATGGCTTCACCCTAAAGGTTATCAGGTGCATTAGAACTAATTAAAAGAGCATTCATCATTTCTTTTAAGGTCCTATTTTTCCTTTCAGCTACACCATTGGATTGAGGAGAGTAAGGAGGTGTAATTTCATGAATTATTCCTTCTTTTTCACAAAAGTCATTAAATAAAGTGTATTCTCCACCTCTATCTGATCTAACCCTTTTAATTCTTTTATTTAATTGATTCTCTACTTCTGCTTTATATACTAGAAGCATATCAAAAACTTCATCTTTATTTCTAAGTAAATATACTTTAGTGTACCTAGAAAAATCATCAATAAAAGTTACGTAATATTTTTTACTACCTCTAGTCATAGTTTGTTTTAAGTCTCCTAAATCAGAATGAATTAATTTAAGAACTTCAGTTTTTCTTTCTATGGATAAACATGATTTTTTAGTTATTTTTTATTCAGTACATATTTCACATTTATTTAAGCATGTATCACTAAAATCAAAAATTAATCCAAGATATTGCATTTTCTTAATATAAACAGCACTAACATGTCCTAATCTAGCATGCCACATATCAATAGAGTCAATTATATACGTAGAAGAAGAAGCATTTTCATTAATTTTAGCAACATTGAGTACAAACAGTCTCTGATTACAATAACCCTTCCCTACAAGGACATTATTTTTGGTCATTACTATTTTGTTAGACTCAAAAGATACCTTAACCCCAACCTTTCCTAGCAAGGCCACAGAAATTAAATTCGCCCTTAAGCTAGGTACATGAAGCACTTCATTGAGAGCTAAGGTCTTGCCAAATGTGAGTTTCAGAAGAACTTTTCCTTTCCCAAGAACTTCAGCGGTTTGGGAATAATCAAGATAAACTTATTCCTCTCAATCCCCTACAGAAATATAAGAGGTAAACATATTTCTGTTTACACAGATATGTCTGGTAGCCCCAGAGTCTACCACCCAATCATTCACATTGGCCATTAATAAGGCTTGAGAAATGACCGCAACAATTATATCATCTCCTTCGACTAAATTTGCCTTAGGAGGATTGTCATTTCTCTTCCTATGTCTACATTAAGCCACCCGATGACTAGGCTTGCCACAAACATAACAGTTTCCTCTACTATTTTTGAAAGTTGGATTATTCACTCTTGGCACGTAGTTAGGTTTATTGTAATTAGTCCTTTTGTTGGGTTTATGTTTGTACCTTTTCTTATTAACTTGTACCATATTTGGCCCTTAAAGCCAATGCTTTTGCCATTGCAGCCTTGATCTCGTTTCTGTTTGTGTCCTCAATGATTATGTGGGTGATTAGATCAACAAGGGATAACTGTTTATTTTTATACTTGAGTTGTTGTTTGTAGTCCTTCCAAGTTTGTGGTATTTTTTCGATGAGCAATCCTGCTACGAATTCATTAGGTAAGGTGATGTTCTCAGCCTTCAATTCTTCTAATAGTTTGTGGTATTGGTTGATTTGAGTCTTGATATCAATTTCATCTGTCATCTCCCATCGATAGTAGTTTTCAATGACGAACTTTTGTTTGTCAGCGTTTTCAGTAGTGTATTTGAGAATCATAGACTCCCAAATTTTGTTGCTTTCCTTGTATAAGTAGTAGACATCGAACAATTCGTTAGATAATGTGGTTAGAATTATGTGCCTACATACCTTATTGGCATAAGTCCAATCGTCAAGTTTTTTCTGATCAGTAGATGTGTCAGGCATTTGATCCGTGAGTGTAGTAGCGACGCTGTGCATGTCTATAACAGAGTAGACACGCTCTTGTTATCTTTTAAAATTCTGCCCTCCGAACATTTTGATTTTGGAAACATCTGGGAATGGTTTGACGTATGTAACTATGGCAACAACAAGAGGCGGGTTTTGTGGGGTAGCATTGTCAGACCCGTTGTTGGCTGAGAGAGCGGCGTGTTGTGGTTCTATAATCCTTGAGATTGTTGTCTAATTGTACCTGAAATGAAACATCCAAATAAAGTGAAGTCTGTAGCGTGCTAAGCACTGCCCTCAAGGATTATTTCGGTATAAACGAAAATCCCTCAGGATACAGTAGACTCTTCCTATTTGATAGAGATTCAAGAACTGCAAGAGATTTTAATAATAAGTAACCCAGGCGGAGAAGGAGAAGAGAGTGTAGAAGCAGAGAAGAGAGAAACAGAAACGGTGTGTCAAAAACCACAGTCAGTAAATAGTACTTATAGAAAGCAAAAGGAGTCATTTAGAAAATATGATCGTTATTATAGTAACGTTGGAAAACGGATTTGGTTGTTAAAAACTAATTTACCCGTTAGAAACTAATTAGTACGTTAAAACAAATCTGCCTGTTTGAGACCAAGTCAATTTTGACTTCTTCAAAAATCTCATAAAAAATCTCATTTTCCTGGTAAGCTAAAAAATTAATTAAAATTTAACAAAAGATCTGGGTTTCATGATATCACGCGCAGGGGGGGCAAATCGATGGTTTGCACTAGCCATGAACTTTTCAGCCCAATTTTGCGCGCGCGAGCCTACCACCTTATTTGTTTCTTACAAAGCCCAAAACACATGTTGAAATATAAACTATTCCAAAAACTTACTTCCAACCAATGTGGGACTTATTCTTTTGAAAATACATTTTTCACAACAAAATCAAGCTTAAGACTTGAAGGTATAGCAGCTTGCTAGAGAATGAGAAGCAAGGCATGCTCAATACAATGGGGAGTTTGACCATTTTGCCTTTAGTAAAAAAATTATTTACCGAATTGTCATTATTTTGAAACAATTTATCAGAATGCCACACTTTTGGCCACATTGGAATATTTTATTATTTTGCGTTCTAAGTAGATAACGTCAAAAGAGATGATATTTCCAACACGAAATCTCCAACACAGCTGGAGCAATTAGCTTGATAACGCCAACACGGTTGGCATTATCAACGTGTTAATGCCAAGTGTTGTGGCGTTAACATGTGGATAACGCCAACCGTGTTGGCGTTATCTGGCTAATTGCTCTAGCCGCATTGGAGCTTTTGTGTTGAACACCTATTTAACCAATTTTCCCTTCCTTCCACCAACTAAGTTTCTCATTTTTTTTAAAATTTTCACCAAACTCTACCGTTGGTTGTAGCTTCTGGGTTGACACATTTCGATCATCATATATGTAAGTATTTTTATTCATTGTTAAATTAATTTTGTTGTTATTGTTGAATATTTTTATTCATCGTTAGATTAATTTTGTTGTTGTTGTTATTGTTGAATATTTTTATTCATAAAATTATTGCTTAATTTTTTAGGGTTTTATATTAATTGTGTATTGATATTTTGTATGGATCAATAGTTTTGTTAGTTAGGAGGTTTTGAAATTTGTTCAATAAAAAAATTAATAAAAGTTTGAATAATATTATTAGGGTAATGACATTTTTTTTACTTGACACAAGTCATGATTATGTTTTTTTTGTTGTTTTTAACTAATTAAAATTGTGAGTTGATTGAAATTGAAATGATGAGGATTGACGAAACATGCACCTTGTACACATAGCCATCTGAGACATTCGAAGGGAAAAGTGTTACTGGAAGGCCTTTGGAAGCTCCCCTAATTGCATATTCTAAGTACATGTGTTGGTACAAAAGAATTATCAGATGTTGGATTTCTCGTACTGGTGCATCTATTGGTTTTGTGATAAGCTATCTATTCAACCCTGTTGTGCTCTTTACTAGATGTATATTGCATTGATGATGACATATGTTATATCTATATCTTAGGCTGACATTGCAGAGAACGTCCATATTTCGGCTAGGAACCCACATCCGGGATTTAGTATGGCTAGCCTTCTATAGTCCAAGAGGAGATTTTGTCTTCAGTGAGGAAGCATGATCGCATTACATTGAATCAACTTTGTCTACCTCCTCCTGTAGATGACATTCCAGGACCACCTGAGCAATTCAATGATCATAGGACGTGCCGTAGAAAAAGGTGAGGGTTAGCGAGTACTCGGTTACGACTACGACCTTCAGAGGACTCTGATTCTTCAGGTGTGCCTAGGATTCAGCCTCCGACCACTACTACTGCTACTTACTTATTATCTCAACCACCACCTTTATCTTACCCACTATATCCAAGTTATCTACCATTTACAGGTTATCTACCATCTATTGGATACCCTCCACCTATTTATACTTACCCACCTTATCCTTTGACCTTTACCCTTACACCGTCATTTTCATACCCACCGTATATGGATTGCCCATCCTAACCTCACCCATCATAGCCAGGACCTTTTCCTGATCCCCTTCACAGACCACCACATTCTGATCCTGGTCCTTCTCATTGATATAGTCATCACATTTAAATTAATTTATCTATCTTTTATTACATTTACTTAATCTGGGATGACTTTATGTATATATACAAATGTTTCTGTTATGCATCTTCTGCTCAGTTGATTTGGAAATCAAAGTATATATGGATATGTTTCATTATACAAGATGAAGTACTTTTAAGAACTTTCAATTTTTAAGGGATATTGTAACACTTCAATTCTAGGTACTGTAGTATATTATCAATATACTCAAGTAAATAGAATCAAGGGTGTCACTTATAAAATTAAAACATACTCATAACCTGTATAGCAAATATAACACATACATATATAGAGTCTTGACAAAGTAAGAGAGCAAGACATTTTATGCATATGACAACTTGCTCTTTACCACAAAACTATCAATTTGTCTGAAATTACAACTTTTTACAAGATTGATTACAAACACTTAATTACATTACCATTAATATAAATACAAAACTTAATACAAACTATAAAAATATATAGAATTATATTTAAAATATAATTCTATATATAGAAAAGGAACAAATAAAAGCACCAAATGGTCACAACATATTTTCTGTTTGGGGCTGTTTCTGCCGTAGCCTTTAAAAGCTTCAACAACCAGAATTTTAAACCAAAACTAAGAGAAGAAAAAGAGCAAAGCAAAGACCAAGAGCCCTACCTTATACTTCACAGTTCTTTGCTCTTGTTCTTCCTTGGTTGGCCTCCATTGTTCCCTATTCTTTCTTCATTTTTCTGGTGTTGTCTCATGGTCCCTCTCCCTTTTCCTCATTTTTCCCCTTTTTGTTTTCCTTCTATTTTGCCCAGCATACATAGATGAGATGGAGTGTGAGTGAGAAACAAAGAAATATAAGAAAAGAAGACAATCAAACAGATCCAAGAGATGGAACAAACCAACGCAAAATGGATGAACCAGCACGGCGGCGTATGACGGACGAACCAGTAGCGGACGACTGGACAGAAGAAGAAGAACCAACAGCGTGAGCAGATGCGAGCAAGAGAGAGTAAGACTGGAGAGTGAGAAATGAGAGGAAACTCACGAAAAAAGAAGCAGGAGAGTGAACTAACAAGAGATGGAGAAATTCTTACATAAACATGGTGTACCCAGTTAAGTACATTAAACCAATCAGGACTTAATATTTTTATAGAACACCGTAAAATTAATTGTGAGACACAAATATCTATGAAAATATTAAGTCTTGATTGACTTAGTGCACCTAACTATAGTACACCATGTTTAGGTAAGAATTTCTCCAAGAGATGAGTGAATGAAAAAGATAAGAGAAAATTGAGTCGATGAGAATGAATGACCGTGAGAGAGAAAAAAAAGATAGATAAAATCTTATGGTAAAGGTAAAATTAATGGGATAAAAATAAAAGAGTTGGTAAAAAAAATAAAGGAGGAAATCATAAAACTTTATATTTATAAACATATTTTTATATTCTTTTGAATGAATTTTCTAACTTTTTTTCATGTTATAGAAAATTCAAGAATTTCATTTATTTTTCAAAATACAATTTTACACATTTATCAATTATTAAATTTTTCTATTTGTTCATGGGTTAAATTAACCCTTAAATGATTGAATTAAGACACTTTAAGCTTCTATTTTAATTTGTTCTTATTTTTTAATCAATTCTTCATCCTCTAATTGACAATTACTCATAATCTTATAATTTTTTAAATTATTTCTCACGTTCAGAGTTATAATTTTATGCTCAATTCACTTCAAATAATTACTTAAAATTATCAGGTAACTTATACCTAATTTATTAAGCTACCATATCCCTTATTAATATTATTAGGTTGGAAAAGATGTTACAGATATTGTGTCAATTTTTTCATAGAATCGAAATGTTTGAATTATTAAGGTTAATTGATGTTTGTAGGCTCGCTATGCTAGTATTGTCGCAACCGAGATCGCGGCGGGAGCGGCGAATAAAATAAATTGGTAGGAGTCCCCACCAATTTTATTTAAATTCAGAAAAATTAGAAAACTCTTTTTAGAAAATGGTTTTTGGAACCAGATTGGATTCGAGAGTCGTTTATGCATAGGGAAGGGTGGGGACTTAACCCCACAACACCCCTAACACATCCGTCCTAAAACGGTTATCCTAAATTAATTATGTCAAATTTAATAATCTTATAACATATTTGTTTTACCTCTTTTATAAAAACTAAAAAAAAACAAATAATTTGTGAAAATTCAAACTTTGACTTGACAGAATAAAAGTTCTATTCCTACGTATCCTCTACTGCAATGAGAAACTCAAATTAAGGTTTGAAAAGGTGAAGCTCGCGTCACACTAGAAACATCACCCACTGATTATTGAATTTATCGCTATTAAATGAGATTTTTTTATAAAAAAACTAATTTTGAGTATTTATTAAATAGTGATTTATTTTTAAAATAATTTGAATCATTAGGTTGTCACAACTCAGATGATCCAAAATAGTTACAAGATTAACAAGCTATCACAACTCGGTTAATCATGTTTCATTCTTCTAAAAAATAATTATTTTATATTTTTATCATTTTTTTGTTTACTATTTACCCCCTTTTTTTATCCTTTTTTTGTGTCTTGAATTTAGCCCATTTAGTAATAAAAATAATTTGAAAATGAAAGAAGAAAGACTCACGAACTAGACAAAAAAAAGGGTGTCCTTTTTTTTATCTTTACTTGGATATTTTGCAGGAAGATGATGAAGGCTCAACGGTCAGATAGCAGGAAGCGGCGATTTGTTGGATCGGATTGACGAGTCTGATTTGGACTGTCCTAGGCGACACACCGGTCTGGTCGACGGAGCGGGTCCTGGGTCGATGGTGGTGTGGCGCAGCGACAATGGCACAACGTGCAGAATGGCTGGGCAATGCAGCATGGCGACGATGGTGCGAAAGGTTGGTCGTGATTGATTGGTTCCGGACCTGGCAAGATCGAGCTAGTTGCTGCATGGTGCAGCACGGTATAGCGACAAACAGAGGCTGCTCTTGCGGTTCGCGATACGGCGGTATGATGTTGCGATGGTTTCGGGTTGCCGGCATGCGTTCTGGTTCGAGCAAGTCGAGGTGGCTGGTCTGAGGTTCGAGCTGCTGGTTTGGGCAGTGTAGAGGTCACAATGGATTGAAGCTTTGGTGTGGGTGGTTATGAGTTTTACAGGAAAAACAATTATGGTGAAGGTTTGATGGTGAAATAATGGTTGGTTATTATGGTGAAGGTTAATGGGTTTGGGTAATGGTTATTGTTTTGAAGAAGATGGTGGAGTTTGGTTAAGTGAAATAAGTGAGGAAGATGGCGTCGGAGGGTTGAGGGAGATGGTGGAAGGAGTTGATGAACATGGTGGAGGTGGTATAGTGTTGGGGTAAAGGCTGCGTGGGTGATCAGAAAATAATATGGCTAAAAAGTGTATAAGCTGAAAGTATTAAGCAAGGTTAAAGTCAGGTGCCAAAGTCTGGTCATGTCTATTAAGCTGAAGGTCAAGTTGGTTTTGTGTATGGGTTATGGCTTTTATAAGAGGGGATTACGGTGAAATGTTTGAATTAAAGTGAGATTAGAATTAGTTTAGGATGAGTGTTGAGATTTATTTAGGATAAGTTTAGGATAGCTGATAGGATTTGATTAAGATACGTTTGTTTATGATAAGTTTGAGTTGTGTTAGAATAGGTCAATGAGTTAATGGATAAATGAGTTAATGAGTTGGATCATGGATTATGGATTAATGAGCTAATGGGTTGGAATACAGATTATGGGTAAATGAGCTAATGGACCAATGAGTGGCAAAATGAGCCACTGAATGAAAAATTGAACCTTTTTTTCTTTTTTTTCTTTTTATTATTATTATTATTATTTACAAAAATACCATGACAAAATTGGGTGTTCACAAGTATTTTAGCCCATGAACTGGTAGTGACCCTGGTTTTGAGTGGTCACAAATTCATCATACGTTATTGTGACATACTTATATTGTTTATATTTTTTTAACTTAATCGTAGGTCACAAGTAAATTACATTTTTTTTATCGTATTACAACAAAGCAGTTGAATTCCATTAATCACATTATAATTAACTAAACAATTACATCATGGTTGAGACAATTGATTTACACAATGAATCATTCTCAATCCCATTTATATGCTAAACAACCTATAGCAAATAAAACCAAAAGAAACAAAATCACACTCACTAGTTTTCATTTTTTCAATTCTTTCTCATACAACACAATTATATTCCTAAGCTCCCTAATTTCTTTTGCATTCATGTCGATTCTTTCATCCATTATTCTAGTTTTATCATCCAACCATTTAAAAAAGCCACAAGTTTATTGTTTATCTCTTCATAAAGGACACATAAGAAATCGATAACCATAACTTATTGTCTCTTTCGAAGTATAAATCAAAGCTTATTGCCCACATCCACACTTCTCAGAAGAACTTTGTGCACCTTCTCTACTTCTTATCACAGATGAATCACTCATGCTAGAGCTTATCTCTGACATATGCACAAAATCTCATCTCATCTTCTAGCAAACCCTAAACCCCAAATGTGTCAACCCAGAAGCTACAACCAACGGTGGGTATTGGAGAGAGTTTAGTGAGTGAAAAAATTTAGAGAGAAAGTAAAAATTTGAGAAATGATAAACTTAGCCAGTGGAATGATAAAAATTTAGCACATGGATAACTCTAACCTTGTTGACGTTATCAAGTTGAATGCTCCAGCCGCGTTAGAGCTTTCCTATTGGAAACGTCATCTCCTTTGACGTTATCTATGTAAAACACAAAATAATAACATATTTCAATGTGTCAAAAAATGTGGCATTCTGATAAAATGTTTTAAAACAATGGCAATTCGATAAATGGTTTTGTCATTAAGAGCAAAAGGATCAAAATGCCCAATACAATGCTCTTTAGTTGTTGTGAACTGCCAAATGGAATCTAACTAGAAAATTTTGCCAATAGGGACTTGGGAGGACGATGTAACAGGATTTACTTAGCATTTGCATGGTTTTATTGAGCTAGTTCAGTATTTCATTAAATTCATAGTAATTGATGACGGGAAAAAAATAAAAAAAAATCTTAGGGTGTGTTTGGATAGAGTATTTTAAAAAAGGAATGTATTTTTATAAGGTATTTAAAATGCTTTATGACAAAATAACTTGTTTGGATATTTTTGAAAATCATTTTAAAAATTCTAGGTAATTTTAGAAGGTATTTTATCAGTTAAAAAAAATAATTTTAATTCCCACTTAATTAGGTGGAATTTCTAAATTCTGTTCTCTCATCTGCGTTCTCACCCTTCTCTCTTATTTCAGCGTGTCTCGGTAGTTCTCTCCTTCTCTCTCGTCTCAGCCCTCTTCTTTACCCGTTCTCTCCCTTCTCTCTCGTCTCACCCCGTTCTCTCTCATCCGCGCTGCACGCCACCACCGTTGCACCCAGATCCACCTCGTGCCGCCCATCTTGAACCCAACCCACCACCACGGCACCTCCATCCACGGTCGTCCCCAAGAACTAGACCCGGCGCCGTCCATCTTGAACCCAACCGACCACCACGGCAACTCCATTCACGGTCGTCCCCAAAAGCCAGACCTGCCCCTTCGGTCATCCATAAGATCAGATTTTCATCAACCGTTGTAGCAGGTAAATGTTTTGTTCATTTTCTTCATTATGATGCAGTTCTTATTTTTTTGTAGCTATTGAAGGTTTTGGGTGGTTTTGCTTTATGTAAGTGTGAAGTGTAAGCATTTAGGACCAGAATGACTGAATATTATTGGTTTTTGATTAATGCGGTGAAAGTAGAAGGAGTAGCAATTTGGACAAATTGTGGTTTGAATTTGAATTTGCATTGCAAGAAATAGCTAGATATTTATGTAAGCAATGTTTGATATCAGAGGACATAGTAAGGAATATTTATTTGGCTTTAAGGAGGCATTTGGTAAAAGGCCTTTTAGTATTTACCAGAAACTTCATTTAGAAATTAAGCACGTGTTTGGTGTAAATTTTTAAATTTACCCCAAACTCATTCCAGTTTCTCCATTCTTCATTATTAAAAGCAACAAAACATGGTTCTGACACAAAAGAGTGAATTAGCAAAGAAAGAGGTACAAAATGTTTGCAGTTACAATGTTAATGCAACCCATAAATAAGAAAAATTGTGAAACTGCAGGGGCCTAACATTTTATTTATCCTCCTTTTAGGCTTACAGGCATTAGAATTTCGTTGATGAAAACCAAGGTATATGTTGTGTGTGAAATTATGAAGCATTTGAGTATAATGTTTGGCCATTTCATTCAGAAAGAATGCTTGTTAATTGTTGTGCATGAGAAGTGGTCTCAGATCAGAAGAATGAAAGCAAGTTAGTGATTCTAGCAGGCACTGTACTAGAATGCCTGCAAATTGTTCAATGGACTTCTGCAGCATCTCCAGTCCAAGGGTAGAACATGTCAGTGACTATGAAATGTTTTGTTTTGAGACCACTTGCTTCAGATCTTGTCATCCTTTTTTCTAAGCATGCTGAATGTTTTTCATAAAAATATATTCACCCTCATGTGTATTGGATTGCTCATTGTATGAATGGCACCATAAAAATTGCTCATTTGGTTCGTTCACTTAATCCTTTTTGTTTTCTTTTTTTTTTTTTTTTTTCTGATAATATACTCTGTTTTGGTCTTAAATTTTGTTTTTTCCTCTTCTTTCATCACTTTTATTTTGAGTGATACAAGATGGCTCCAATGAAAAGGGCATATGTTGGTGAGGACCAGAAGGTTGTTATTTGCAAGGAGCTCCTCTTTTATATAGCTATACCAAATTATAATGATTTGTAGTGGTAGATGTGCTTTTGTAGTTAGCAGTTTTTGCACATCACTAATTGTATAGTTATACCAAATTGTTCTATGGATTCTTTTAGCTGTGTTATGGATTCTGCTAGCTGTGTTAATATGACTTTATATAACTTCAGGTTCTCTGTGTATGGCATAGTTGAATAATGTTTATATAGCTTAGGGATTTTCAGTGCTATAAATAAATAATACTCTGTACAAGTTTTGAAGCGTAATTGGCCCTTTCATTGCATGCAGATTTAGTTAAGGCAGTTCCTGATGCGCACAAGAAATTTCTTGCTGATTTGGTTTGGGTCAATGAAGAGGTGGGGCTTACTTTCTTTGCCTCTGTGTCTCTGGTAATAAAATATGACATAAATTTCTTCAAGTTATCCTGTTGTCCCTTAGAACAGCAATCCATGTTTCATTTGCAAACTAATGTCAATTAAAAGGAACAACTGCTGAGAGCTCTCTTGATCATGTTTTACTAGGATGATATCTTTGTGAACACTGATGATGGAGTTCAACGCTGCAAGTTGATTGTTGTTCATGCTGGTTTGGAGAAAGGAGTAGATGTGAAATAGCAGTTAAAAATGTTGAAAGCTCGGGATACGAGGGTGCCTAAGGTACAGGCTCTAAGTAATCTTGTTAAACATATTTTTCTATTTGCTTTGCAAAATCTACATTCATTTAGCTATCACTTGGTATTTTCCAAATATGTTGTAACCTTTATTTGGATAATAGTTTGGATCATTGACTGAATGATTGGTCTATTCTGTTGAATGTAACGACTAACCAATATTGTTTATGGTTTGTCTGTTGATGAGGTTTATTCACATTATGACAAACCATATATTGATTCCAAGTAAATTAATATGTGCCTTGTTTGTTATGTTTGTATGTCATCATCAATTGTCTTTTATAAATCCTTAATTGTGTTGCCTTGTTAGTTGTTATCCAACTATAATGAAATAGGCTCTTCTATAATGGCTATATTAGGTCTTGACCATTTTGAGTTGAGTTGAGGTGTCTATTGCTATAGAATGTAAAATAACCCTTTTGTCAGATCTTATAAGTTTATATAACTAGTAAAAGAAACTTGTTGCGTATTTCTAGTTCTGGTTTTGCCTGTTCCTTGATATTCTTTCCAAGATGGAGGTTGATGAAATTATGATAAATGCAGTTTGTTTAATACTTTAATAATCTGATATCATTATATGGAAATTAACTGTTCTATTGTTTTAGGAGGCAAATAATCACTGAAGTTTTTGTGTACCTACCTGAAAAAACTGGTTGTTTAAATAGTAACTTATAACTGAGCCTCATAATTATGTTATGGTTGTAGTCAGGTTGTGCATTTTCTAGTTTTATAACTATTATGGAGTCATCCAAAGGAAAGATAAGACAAAGGGAAAAAGAAAGATGACAGAAAGCAACATTGAGGACAAGAAAGAGGATACGAGAAGTTACTTCATATGGAATTTGGAGATGGAATGCGTACTGACTGATGTACTTAGAGATCAAAGGAATTTGGGTAACAAGAGCAATGGAGCTTAGAAAACAGTGGCATACAACTAGTGGTTGTGAAAGCTCTTCTATTGGAGAAGAAGAATGATTACATCTTGGCTTTTATGTCTTAATGCCAAGTTGAAAATATGTTGAGAGTTGATAGTATTTTGTGTCATTTCAATCTTTGTTTCTAGTTATTAGATGTGTATTGGAAACATGTT
The DNA here is from genome assembly GCA_029884605.1 of Ormosia emarginata. Taxonomy (NCBI): domain Eukaryota; kingdom Viridiplantae; phylum Streptophyta; class Magnoliopsida; order Fabales; family Fabaceae; genus Ormosia; species Ormosia emarginata. The sequence goes on along the minus strand of JAQQTP010000080.1, from coordinate 26,460,985 downwards.
AGAAATTTATTAGTGTGATTTAAATATCTACCACTAGTTATATATATGTAATTACATATTTAAAAATACCATTAGTTGAGATATTAAATTGCAGATTCAGTCTCTATTTTGTTTCTTACATTGTGTTCAATTTATATCACAATTATATTGATTCATTAGGCTTAGTTTTGATGTGTTTTTTAATATTTTTTACTATTTTTTTTTTGCATAGTTCAATTTATATTAGATGGTGTTATATTTAAGTTCATATCATCTCATTTTGTTTACATTGCAATTAGATTGTGTGATTTGTTAATGTATAAAACTTAGCATATACCTACCATGAAGCAAGTATTGTAAATGGTTGCCGAGGAATTTCATCTTAATGATAATTTATAAAAATTGTATATTAATCTTTTCATTTTATAAAGATGGTATATTAATCTTTTCATTTTATACAAATTTTTCAATTTTTTTAAATTTATTTTATTTTATTTATTTTTATTTTTACCACAAATAAAAATATATTATATGATGTTTATTTTGTTTTGTAAAATTTTGTATTGAAATCTCAATTTTATAAAAATATATTAAAAATAGATTTTTTAAATAAAAGCAATTGAATTGCTTTATCCAAACAAAAAAAATTAAAATTCAAAGGAATTTAATTGCTTTATCTAAACAAGATATTTTGCAAATGAAGGGAATTGAATTGATGTAATTAAAATTCTTTGAATTTCAAATACCTTGAAATTTCAAAATACCTTATCCAAACACAACCTTAGGCTACTGTTTTATGCATATTGAGATCAAGAATTCATTCATGGGTTGAGCAAATCTCAACCACTACTTGCTGGACAAAGATGGAGCTTATCTGGTTTTAAAGTTCGGTATGGATGGTAACTAAGGGTATGGCATGATGCTCTACTAATTTTGAGTTTGGACTTCGGAGTTTTATTAGGGTAGTGCTATTTAGCATTATTGTTTTATTTGAGGAAATGACATTAAGGAGAGTAATTCTTGGATAGGTAGTGTTTGCTATAGATGTTTTATTAAATATTAAATATATTTAAGGTTATTTGGCTTACATTTGAATGCACAAATCTTCAAATAATGTATAAACATGGCAACTCTTAAATAGAGTGTTTAAGAGATAAAGTGATAGGTAACATTTAAGTAAGATTTTTTTTTTTGGGAGAAATCCTCTCAATGTGAAAACAGGCCGTGGTTCTGATGAACGAGGGCTATGTCTTTGCGCACCGATAATCCTGGCTTTTTGAGTTTTTCTTTTCAAATTTTTAAGGGCTTTTTGGCTCCTTTTCTTTCTTTCTTTCTTTCTTTCCCTGTTTTAGCTGCTTTGCTTTCTGACCTTATTAGAATATAATGAACATTAAAATCTTCTTTTGTACTTTAATATCCAGATGTGAAAAACAATATCCAAATGTGTTCACACTTCACAGCATATGAAAAGATTTAAGTTACCTCCATAGCACGTTACATGCATGCATGAGTAATTCTTTAATTAGTCATGTTTTATGATAGACATTCAAATAATTGAGATACTTGATTGTATGGTGATTGGAGATAGTTGATCCCTTTCCCCAGCTCCTGAAATCAAGCCACCTTGCAAAGAGGAGTTCCTCTTCAATCTTTCAATAATTAAAAATCCAAAATAGTGGTCTCAGTTACGTATTGCTATATATTATGCCTCGAGCGTCTGAAATATCAGTAGTCCCTTAGAATCAAAGCCGTCATGTTGAAAGTTTTACTTTTTCTTCTTTTTTGCTTCTTCATACTTTTCCCTTCCTATGAGATTCCTTTTTGAATCCCATACGTTTGCTCTCCTTGTGGGCATGTCTGCCTCTGTCAACATCTCTACAAACTTACGGGGTTTCAACTTCTAATTAATTTATTAAATGGGGGTGAATCTCACTGTGAATTTCACTGTCCACTCTTTGTGGCAAACATGACATGGCTACCTAAGTTTGTTCAAATAAAAATCATTTTCAGGTAGGTTTCCATCAGAACTTTAGGTGATATCGATAGGATTTTTCCAGAGATGAGAAGCACAAGCTGCATATCATAATTTGAAAAATCTGCACCGGTGGTGGTGACTAGTGAGTCATTAATTTCCCATTCTATTGAATGGTACCTGTCAAAATGTCAATTGATCTCCACTTATCGAAAGTTGGATGGAGTGGGTACACTTGCCAAACGATACCACTATCAGAAATTTTGCTAAAAGTATAGTTGAAAGTATTATTTGGCAATTTAATTAATTAAACATTCAATGGGTGATTATAATTACATTACATTGAATATCTTATTGATACTATTGATAAATAACGGAACAAGCACACAACAAATCAAACAGTTAAAAGGATTAGGCATAAATCCTAAAAGATAATAATGGTTAAATCTAACGAGTTAAAGTGAATATACGCACGGTACAAACAAGCAAGAACGAAAATATCTTCTCTAATTATGCATTGAATGTGAACAGAAAAGTAAAACTACAGCCTGTACTTGTAGGAATAACAAAATTAGCTATTAATTTATGATACTTACGAAAACATCTGACGAAAAAAATCCAAAAGTTTGTGGTGGCAGATTAATTTCATGTCCAACCAAGAGTTGGCATGCCAGATTTCTCATCATTTCCCTCTTTTATTCTCCAATTTGAGTTAAAAATAATGTAGTACTAGTTGACATTGTTGATTGTTTCGGCAACAGGTGCAGCTTTATCCACATGCACGCGTTAGAAAATGAAATCCCACCGGACTATTATAACGGGGTTTGTTTCTTGCTTGGGCGACTTCAAGTAAAGATGACTACAAACACTGCCTGCAAGTTATGCCTGCCATTGCCATGTGCCACGATTATCGAATTCTTTTAATATGAATAGTATTTGTTTTATTGATTTGTATCGTTGAAGCCGGAATCTGTATATCAACAAACTGAAAACGACCAATTCGCACCACAATTCACCTCATCCTAAACTTACTTGACACATACACTTTGTCATTTTTTTTAATTGAAAAACATGCGTGTATATATAAAAAAAATTTAAAATAAACTATACCATTTATTTAATATTACTGGCCAACAAAACGGGAGTTGTTTCCCATTTGCATTTGAGTTCTCCTCTCCTTCATTTTCATTTTATTTATGTATTTAAACCCGCAAGAGCAAGAGAGATAAAATCCCAAGCTCTATCATGTTTTCGTATATCAAATCAATTGCTTCATAAATCATTCATTGGTCAGTTAAAAAAAAAATAACAAATTCTTCATTGGTTAATTTATCATACGTAGGTTTCCTCTAAGGTGTGTTACTATGAAAAAAAAGAAAAGAAAGTAATAATTAATATTAGGATTAGGAATGAAATATCAAGTATATACACACAAGTAATTTTTTTTACTTTCACTTAAGTCTCAAACCATCCATTGATATCCAAAACCACTCAAATCATGTTATTTGTGTTGATAAGATGCTAATGCTCATTCTATTGATTTCTTAAAATAAAACTGAACATATATCAAGGTCTTCTCTTTCAAGTACAAGAATCTCAACATCAATACTCCATGGCCTTTGTCAGAATCACCCAAGGCTTTTTCAAGTCATCTGACGCCGATCATGAAAGCTCAAGAGACCCACAGTTGAAATCACCAATCCCAGAATTTTCTTTTTAAATAATTAAATGGAAGGCATTATAGTTGAAATTAGTTATTGAATTTTTTGCCAAGAAGCGTAGCACGTAATTCGGCGGCGTCAATCTCCTTGATGTTCTCCGGTTTGTAGTAACCAGTGACGGGGTCTGGCACCCACGACACCTTGTCAGTGGCGGCTCCCTTGTCTTCCCCTGATTTGGGGACCATCTTGCCGCTCATGGAGGCAACTCCTCCCCTTGTTGCGCTTTGTGCTGCTGCCGCGTACCCACGTCTGTTCACATAAAAATATATACATATTATTAAAACATGTTATTAATAAATTAACAATTTAATAATCATAAGAACATTGATCAATATAAAGAAAGAACCAAAAACATGGGAAACTGTTACAGTACCTGGTGAGAGCGCTTGAGAATCCATCAAGGACGAGAGCACAGAGAAGCTTGGCGTTAGTGAAAGAGCGAGCCATTGGTGTTTCAAATTGAATTGAAAAAACTTCGTGTGAGATAAGAGTTCGAATGGATGGGCGTGCAACTGCGGAAAGCTTATTTCTTTGATATGAATTTGTGTAGTCAATCAGAGAAAACAAGCTCTCCACAGTCTACGTTATCTATATAGAGACTCCCTCTCTGTCTCTATGTTCTTAATTTGAGTTGCAGGGAGAAGAGGTGGGGGTGTTTATATAGGGCAGAGAAGAGGGAGAAGGGGGGGGGGGGAGGCGTATGAAAAGAGACAATTAGGGTATGATTAAGCCGGAATACTAGCCGCGTCGAAATAAAATAAGCATGTATATCGATAAAAGGTTTTTACATAAATTTAAAATATTCATTTAAGTATATTAAGGTAGTTAATATTTAATATTTTTATAAATTTTTATTTTATATAATTAAAAATATAAAAATTTATAAAAATATTAAATATTAATTAACTTAATACACATTTTAAATTTGGGTAAAAAATTTTGATCGTTGATAAATAAGTGGGGGTCTTTTTTGACACCTGTTGGCTAATTCGTAGAGCCGTTTATGTTTGCCTTTTCTCCGAGTTGGTCAATAAATTGGAAAAAAAACAAAAACAAAATTGATCTAGAGACTCCAAAGCCGAAAGGGAACTTGAGTGCGGCAACTAAAGATGATGGGACGGTGGGAAAGTGGAGCCTGGGATCAGGATCGTCAGCTGGCAAGGCTGGTTTATGAATTATGAGATTGTGTCGGCAGCATCAGATGGAAGTCTTCTCAAGTCAATAGCGGTGGATGAATAAGTGAGCGAGCTGAACCTGGCTGGTCTTGCTTTTTGACTCAGCTCTTTCTACTCTAGTCTCTACCACTTGTTGATTAGTGCAAAGGCATGAATAACATGTGCAAAAGCAATCGTCAATGGCCAATAGGGATCTCCATAGTCCTAACATTGGAAGAACCTTCCCATTTCCCTCGCTCCAAGTGGATAACCACTATAAATTTTGGGTAATCAATGGGACCTGAATTTAAATTCATCTTTGCCCAATCAATCGCAAACATGCTTTATTCGATTCTCCTTAATTAAAATAAAGATAAAACTTAATTTTTTTATACTTATTTTATTAATTAAATTATAATATATATATATATTTTTTAAAAAATATTAATAAATATATATTATAATTTAATCGATAAAATAGATATAATAAATATAAAAAAATAAAATTAAATTTTTTCTTAAAATAATACATGAACCACCCAAAGTCTTACAACACCCATAGTGACGTAACATTGGGAGAACCTTCCCAATTCCCTCGCTCCAAGTGGATAACTACTATGAGTTTTTGGTAAGAATAATTTTAAATTCTTTTATTTAATCTTTTTATTAACAAATAATGTTATATTTTTTATAAGTTTATTTTAATAAATTTTTTAATATTAAATAAAAAAATAAATTTAATATTTTAAAATTATAAAAAAAATTAATAATTTTTAATTAAATAATTAAAAAAATTAAATAAGATAATAAAATATTTTTTAATTATTAAAAAATATTAAATAATTTTTATTAAAACATTAAATATATTTATTTTTTTATTTAATATTTTATTTTATAGGACTTGAAATTAGATTCATCTTTGCCTAATCAAACGCAATCATGCTTTATTCGATTCTCCTTAATTAAAATAATACATGAACCACCCAAAGTGTTATAGCACCCAAAGTGACCTAACAGGAAATGATGTATTTAGATTTACTGGGAAACGCCGCTTTATGATATTGATAGGGTGGGTAGTTGTCTTGCCAGCAAAGTTGAATGGACAGAATTGGCCAGGTCAGTCGATTTGGAAAATTTGCAATTCGAATTTGGTGAATGCTCCGGTGCATTTGAAAACTAAGAGGCACCGGTGGCTTCACCCCATTCTCCAATAAAATTTTAACACATCAGCAATCAGTCAAAGTGTGGAATCCATGTCACAAGGGCTTTTTAAAAAATTTGTATTCTGCAAGGATTGTTTTGCAAATATGCAAAACTCAATACCTGAAACACTTCAATCGTGAATCAGTCCACCAAATGTCCAAAAATCCCCAAATTGGAAAAGAACCCTAAATCCCCATCCCCATCAGTCATATCGTGAGCCACCGAAGTTCACTTTTGACGGTCGGCCGGAGCCTCCATCGCACGGTCGTGGAAGAACAGGGAAGCCGCTCTTCCCCTAAATCCTTCTTTCGTCGTGGAAGGTCAGTGTTCCCCCAAACTGGTGAGAATCGAATCCGAACCCTAAACCCCAAATTGAAAGAACCTTTAACCGCTGCTTGTTCAATGTTTGCAGCGAGCTTCGAACGGAGATTACTAATCGAAAGCAAGCGGAAGAGCGAGGTTCGAACGGTTAGCTGAGCGTGGGGTTTCGAACGACGGCTTGTAGTGGAGTTTGGACGTGTTCGCAGCTTCAAACGGTAAGCTAGGGTTTTCTTACTTTCTCTGCACTTTAGGTTTCAGTCAGCATATGAGCTTTTCATTTTGTTCGTGCAGTAGTTTGAAAGGAAGAATTTCTGCTCTTCTTCACTGTGAATATGGGTTACCTCCTGTGATATTATAATCTTTTTTTTCTGGATATTGTGATATTATAATCTTTATTCATAAAGAAAACTACGAAATGGCCAAAATAATCCTCAGAAATAAGATGTTGACCTTGCATAATATCTGCTTAGGTTTTCCGTTGTTGTTCTGCGCTTTGGCTCCTTTTTATATAAAAAAGAAGTTTTTAAATAAACAAAACTTTGTAAGTGGTTGCTCTGGTGCAACCACCTGAACATTAATACCACAATTATGCATAGGAGAAGAAGATGCCATTAAGGTCTTTGGACCATATTAATTTTCAGTTGTCTTTCTCATAAAGGTATCCTATTGTTTAGGGAACAAAGTGTAATTACAGGAGCTTGGTTTGTAGTACAAATGGACAGTATTTTAAATTTTAAATTTTAAATGTCAAAATTTTTTCTGGTGTAATTATAAATGTCAATTAGTACTAAGTATGTGCTGCAGAGCAGAGTCAATTTCGTTAATAAATAGGTCTTTCATTGTAGCATTGTTTTCTTTTTTACCATAAAAGGGACATACTGCAAGCTTAAATGTTTCCAATGTCGGAGTCCAATCAAGAAATTAAAGGAGAAAAATTATTATCATTTGTCTCTTTGACCATTAAGCAGTGAGTTAGATAGTCTTGTAGGGACAAGAAAGTTTTTCATTGTGCCTACTGTAATTTTTCATTACCAGGCCAAATTACTGTTGAAACGGTGGGCTATCACTTGATTTACTTACAAGATGAAGTGTAACTTTGGATGCTTGTTCCAATTATTGCAACTGATTAACAAGAAGTATTCATAGTTTTTGTGTTTGTACTGCTTCCACTTAGTACTCTGAAGAGGTGTAAACGGGGTAGCATAGCATGATCCCATATGGACAAAAATTGAGGGATAGAGGGGAAAAGGTAGTTTGCCTGTAATAGTAGCAATGGAAATGGTTGATAGCTGAGGAACAGATCTGCATCAGTAATTTCCATTTGCTTCCAAAGTTAGGTTCACTAAAGTCAGATTAACTCTGGCAGTCTATCTAGCATGTAGGTCCCATGGACAGTTCATCTTGACCTTTTAGATTTTGCCCTTTTTTCATTTTTTTTCTTTTGTGTATTTTCACATTTTAATCCCTTGCTTGGTCCTTTCCAAATTTCCATTATAGTATGAGGAAGACAAGAAACGAATCAAATTGGATGAAGAATAAAGGCCCTCACGTATCATGAAATATGTTCAAAAATAAAGTAATAATAAGTATGACATATGTGCCCTTCTTTTTGGACAAGACACTTATGTACCATATAGTTGAGTTGCACCTCTACGTTGAGGCTGGGAGTGGCATTAGAGAAACCAACTGGATACGTGTGAGTGACACAACTATGGGGTTTTCTGAATGTGAATATTTAATGTTAAGGATTGCGGTTTGCTTTAAATCTCATCACAACCTTGTAAATGAATTTATTGTTGGTAGCCTACGGGAAAAGTACCATCTATTAGAACCATTATTTTTTTAGTTTGCTAGCTTTCAGCATAATAGGGGAATGAAGAATTATCTAACCTGTGTAATTTTACAGATATAAGTTGTGTGACTGAAATGTCCTTTGAGTGGTTTTGTTGAAGTTCAATTTTTTTTCTTAATTGACAAGCTATTGACCCTTGTATTTAATTTGATTTATAAGCTTTGAAGATGGACTCAAGTTGGTCAAACTGAGAGGTGAAGGCATGCAGGTAAGCAATCTCTGCTAGTTGTCCTAGTTTCTTTTCTCTTTCTGACTTAATGAACTTGTTTGGATAGTAATTTGTATTTCTTGTGAATAACTCAACTTCTTTCCTTTATCCAGGATGCTGCTGATGCTGCTAAAAGTGCCATGGTTAGTGTGATAGGACTGGACTCAGAGAAGGTCCAACAATCATGTGATGCAGCCAATCAGGAAGTTCCTGGCGAGAAGGTTCAGATTGCCAATTACCCATGTCCTGTAAGGTTCTTGTGGATCTTCCTTTTAACAAGCTTAGGCAAAATTATGTTTTTTAATTTTTTTGATGAGTAGCTTCTTTGGAATGTTTCTATTTTGGTAGGGAAACTATGCTTTGTCTCAGGAGGCATAAAAGGAGTAGAAGTCTGGAAGCCAAGGCGAGAGTCTTTCAAGGCTCGAATGACAGTATGGATTTTTCCCCAAATCTTCTCTTTCCAATGCCACCTCCCCTCAAAGAAATAATGCCTTTTCCTTATTTTGGCAGTGCGCCTAGTTGTTGTTGGTGCTTTTCACACTAGTTTTATGGAACCAGATTGTGTCAAGATTGGAAGCGAGAATTGGCGCCTAAAATCGAACCCCCATAATGCCGGTCATCTCCAATGTGGATGCACGACCGCATGCGAGATCCTGACACAATAAAGAAGATATTGGCACGTCAAGTATGCTGGTGATACTTGTTTGAGTTGTTTCTGCCTATGATGAAAACTTGAATTGGAAATAATTGCGCCTGTAATACAATTTGCAGGTTACTTCTCCTGTTCAATGGGAAACAATAGTGAAGACTCTTCTAACCAAGGGGCTGAAGAAAAGTTATGGACTGGGACCCGGAAAGGTAGAAAATTTAGACAGCCAGTATTAGTATGATACAAATATTGTGGATTGGCAACTAGGTGTTAGCAATTTAGCACTCTAAACCCAGTCCACCTCTAGTTTTATAAATCTGCTAATTTTTTATTTTCTGGACTTTTTTTAGGTTATTGCTGGTATTGTCAAGAGAATGGACAAAGGTGCTGATATTAAAAATGTATGTGCTTGAGAAGGCAGTGGGATCTTGCTCCCTCCGGGGCTTCCAATGGAGACACCACTAATCTGTAACAATTTTGAAGTTATAAATATAATTCACGAATTAGTACTAGTACTATGAACGAATTAGTGAGTGTTTGTACTCACTGATCTATAAGGAGAGATTAGCGTTTGTACCCTGGTGCGATGAATTTTCGATTTATGTAATCTTATAGAATGTTATCCACCTGATCAACTTTACTGTGTCACGGAGTTAATATCTATACATCTTTGTACTGAATGTAGCTTTATTTATTACGTTCAATAAAAATTAGAAGAAACAATACTACTCACTCATACCATCTTGTTAATTCGTTATTGGAATACATTCGAGGAGAAATATTTTTATATATGATTTAGTTATAATTTAGTTAAAAGTAAACGATATTACTTATCAGGTGTATAATGTTCAATAGGTGTATAATTAGTATTTACTAATAATAAGATGATATTGTGATTTAATTCTTTTGGTACTCTGCCTTGTCTCTGACCACATAATTTGTGATATTCTTTTGAGACCTTGCCCAAGTATATAATTTTTGCCATTGTAGCCAATTCATATAGATTTATGCCATCCAGGGAAAAAAAAGACAAACGAAATATTTATCAAGAAAAATAATATTTTCACCTTAGAAGAAAATGAAATGGCCATGATAATGCAGAAAACACAAAATACAAAATTTTTCTCATGAATAAAGAGGAACATGGAAAAAAAGAAGGAAAAGAAATGAGAGAGACAAATTGTTATTATGAAGTTCAAACTAAGAATATTGTTCATATTTCAATACAAGTTTGCTTCTTGACCGTGCAAAATGTGCCATGCTGAATTTGCAAGACAAACAAAGACTAGTCCATGAGATTGCTCAGCAGTCAAAAGATGCCCCAAATATGCTTCATTCCTTTACTCGCAGGGAGCTTCTAGAAATAATCTGTGCTGAACAAAGCCTTCTCTGCACCAAGAATTTGAAGAGTTGAAGAGGGGCACTTAGCTAAATTTGTGAGGCTACCAGCATGGGAAATTAAACGAGCACCAACAACTTCACCAATTAAAGAGGCCAAATTTGGTGCAATGTTATGTCATCCATTTTAGCAATCATGTAATCATACAACTTCCACCTATACTCAGATAGGTCCATTACTCGCTGTGCAAATTGCTGGACATTAATCAAGTCCACTGGGGACAAATCCTGTCCTGAAGAAAATCAAGAGAAAGAAGATTTAGATAGAGAATGAGGGAAAAGTTAAATTCAATACAAGAATGAGAATTCTACCCATGGAGGCCTTGGCAGCTTCCACAAGAAATATAAATTACTATCCAAACAAGTTCATTAAGTCAGAAAGAGAAAAGAAACTAGGACAACTAGCAGAGATTGCTTACCTGCATGCCTTCACCTCTCAGTTTGACCAACTTGAGCCAATCTTCAAAGCTTACAAATCAAATTAAATACAAGGGTCAATAGCTTGTCAATTAAGAAAAAAAATTGAACTTCAACAAAACCACTCAAAGGACATTTCAGTCACACGACTTATATCTGTAAAATTACACAGGTTAGATAATTCTTCATTCCCCTATTATGCTAAAAGCTAACAAACTAAAAAAATAATGGTTATAATAGATGGTACTTTTCCCGTAGGCTACCAACTATAAATTCATTTACAAGGTTGTGATGAGATTTAAAGCAAACCGCAATCCTTAACATTAAATATTCACATTCAGTAAACCCCATAGTGATGGCCCACCATTTGAACACTAATTTGGCCTACTAATGAAAATTACAGTGAGCACAGTGAAAAACTTTCTTATCCCTAGAAAACTATTTAAATCACTGCTGAATGGTCAAATAGACAAATCATAATAACTGAAAGGTGAACTGGTTTCCAACTTAACTTCATCCAATGAAAAAGTTATGCAGATTCTTCCCTCTTTAATTCTTTTACCTTTCTTTTTTTGTAAATATTTAATAATAATAAACGTTAGTGAGTAGTGACCAAATGGTAATCAACGACACCTATATATGACGGGTGGGGGTCACTCATCACTGAAACTGAAAGGTGAATAATGTATTTACAAATTAGTGCAAAGCAGCTAGAAAACTCATGGACTGATAGCTCTATTATTCTTACATCAGAAAACGATGTTTCAGAGATTACCTAGATAAAATTAGCAAACATTTAACATAAGTAATTGATTATTGCAAGTGAATCACAATGCACCTGAAGAGGAGTATGACCAAGTGAATCACGCAGAGGTCTGACATTGGACAAAGGATGTTCTGAAGGTAGCTCACACACAATTTGATTAAGCAACTGCAATGGAAATACATATTACGTGACAAAAAGTAACATATGAAATGTGTGTGTGTATATATATAAAGTAAGGGTAAAATGTAAAGCAAGACAACACTACCATCAAGTAAAAGAACTTACTTCTGCTTGCCGACCTGCATGAAGTCTAACGCCAGAGGCATCATACATTACCTATAAAAGTTACACAACAACTAATCATCCCACTCTACTTTGGTAAGCAGAAAAAATTCAACCCAATAGAAGACCAAGACCAGCAAAGACAACTTTTCCAAGCTCTAAATGAATACCATATTAACCAGATAATAATACCAAGATAAGGAAGCATGATTCATTATTCAAAAGATTCATTTATCAATTTCTTCTAAAGAAATAAGTACGGATAAAGTAATAATCAACATACTATAGCAGCTTCCAATGTGTACGGGGTTTACATGACACAAAAAGGTGTTATTAACATAAGTCAAAACTTTCTTAGTCTAAAACCTTAAAGAATTAGTTAATTTCAAACACATATACAACATGTTCTTTAATACTCAATCAATAGGAGCACCATTATGAGCATAATGGAAATGCTGAATCTGCTAGTGGAGTTGTTTTCCAGGGAATAAGATATAATTTGGAATCCGAGCATCTGAGGTTTCAAAAAAGCAGTGTATAAAAGCAGATATTCATTGCACACCAAATAAAATTCGTACATGAAGCTGAAAGAAGATCATAGTGTAGTCATACTTTTCTCTCTTCCAAATCCCAACTTATGTAGGCCATTGTTAATGTCAATCCTAATACTTGGAATATATTATGGCTTCATCACATACAAAAGTTAATAAATAAAACTTACTTAGACCAAACACATAAGAAAGCCGAACAATATGAATATATTTCAGACATATCAAAACCAAAAATTGAAAAATAAAAAGCATGAATACAACATGGGTGAAAGTGAAAGAATTTGCTAGTCAAAGCTAATCGGGAATAGAGCACCATATTTGATCACAAATGAAATACATACAATGCATGCCAAGACAACAAGACAACGGCAAAAGCGGTGACCCCGCCCTTCTTGGATACCTAGAGCCACCGCCGGAGGCGACACAGAAAGAATGTGATGAAGGCATTCCACCAGAATCAAGCATCCTTTTAGAATCCCATCTCTTTTCCTTATACCTGAGCATCTAGGAGAAAAGTTTCGGAAAAAAATCAGCTCATATTTCCAATTTGTTCAGTTTTAGAGACAAAAGGCAATATTAGGTACCTAAAACACCCCAAAAGTTTGATTGCACTCATGATGCTCAATTTAAGATGTCAATAAACACATATGCATACATCTTGAACTAAATAAGATTTTTTGAGTTCAGTTCACATTAGAAACAAGTAACAGCTTAAATCACTACATCTGGGACATTCATTGCAGCATCCAGAATTGGGAGTGCAACCCCAATTCCACCTTCTGTCCTTAGGCTAAGGATCTATGCTATTCCGACTCTAACCATAACATAACGGATGACTCACTAATAATTATCACTCAAAAACAGAAACACACTCGGAAATCCAGCCAAGAGATAGGAGCTAACTAAAATGCATACTTGAAAAAAACGAAAACCAAAACAGAAAATAAAATAAAAAAATTAAGCAGTGACACACCTGTGGAAGGTTGGTTTGGGAGATGAGACAGTGAAGAAGAGCAGTAATTCTTCCTTTCAAACTACTGTAGGAACAAAATGAAAAACGAAAATGGTGACTGAAACCTATAGCGCAGAGAAAGTAAGAAAACCCTAGATTACGGAGTACCTATGTAAAATACTCTAAATAATCGCAAAAAAGTTTGCTCAGCTTACCGTTTGAAGCTGCGAACACGTCCAAACTCCACTACAAGCCGTCGTTCGAAACCCCACGCTCAGCTAACCGTTCGAACCTCGCTCTTCCGCTTGCTTTCGATTAGTAATCTCCGTTCGAAGCTCGCTGCAAACATTGAACAAGCAGCGGTTAAAGGTTCTTTCAATTTGGGGTTTAGGGTTCGGATTCGATTCTCACCAGTTTGGGGGAACACTGACCTTCCACGACGAAAGAGGGATTTAGGGGAAGAGCGGCTTCGCTGTTCTTCCACGACCGTGCGATGGAGGCTTCGGCCGACCGTCAAAGGTGAACTTCGGTGGCTCACGATATGGCTGATGGGGATGGGGATTTAGGGTTCTTTTCCAATTTGGGGATTTTTGGACATTTGGTGGACTGATTCACGATTGAAGTGTTTCAGGTATTGAGTTTTGCATATTTGCAAAACAATCCTTGCAGAATACAAATTTTTTAAAAAGCCCTTGTGACATGGATTCCACACTTTGACCGATTCTTTGATGTGTTAAAATTTTATTGGAGAATGGGGTGAAGCCACCGGTGCCTCTTAGTTTTCAAATGCACCGGAGCATTCACCTTCGAATTTTAGGTTATTGAATTATTTGTTTGGTCAACTTGGTCAAATTTAGTTTAATTTAACTGATCTGGTGGTCAATTTAGAATTAACTTGGGTTGATCAGTTTTTTTAAGAAATTAACAAAAAAAATAATTTTTAATATTTAAATATTATATTTAATTTTTTTATCATTAATTTATATTTATTTTTATTGAATATTATTCTACATTTTTTAATTTATTTGTAATTAATAAATTATTATTCCTGTTTATTTAGAAATATATTTTATATAATATTTTTTATTTAATATTTTTAAAAAATATTTACTTTTTTATTTAAATTTTTTTATTCAATCAATTGATTTATAATTAAATTATTAATTCGATGACTTGACTTTTTGACTGAATTCAATTCCAATCCGGGTTATAAAAGAATCGACAGTATCAGCATATAGAGAGTTCTCAATTCTAGGCCTTCAATTATAAAATGTTCAAAGGCGAAAGCACGTTTTGCATCTTCTTAAATTTCTTAATTTGGAGCTTCACATAAGTTGTGTTTAGAATGAATAAAAATAAAAAATAATTTGATTTAATTTGAATTGATTTGATTTGATTTAAAAGTTAAATTTTGTATTTGAAATTTTTTTAAAAAATAAAATTTAAATTAATTTAGAAATCAAATTTTGTGCTTAAAATTTATTAAAATAAAAATTGATTTGATTTAATTTTATTATTTTACATTTTAACTCTTATGAAAAGTTGTTAGAGGTACTTACTAAAGGTAAAATAGTCTATTTATTTCAAATCAAATCAAATTCTAACAAATCCTATCAAAATTGATAGAATTTCTAAAACAAAATGAATAAAATTCATGAGATTTTAGAAATCAAATCATTTCTTATTTTTAAATATTTTAAACATAAAATTTAATTAAATTTAATTTATAAATCTAATCATTTTTTATTTTTTCACATTCTAAACACACTCATAAGAAAATGGAAATAAATGGAAGAGAATCATATCAAAGGAATGAAATAATTCTACGTCTTTCTAATAAATCCTCAAACATTGGCCAGCGTATTGCTCTGATATTTTCAGGAAGCAAATCGTGCGGCAGATGCCACTCCCATTATGGTTACTCGCTGGAACATAGAGTTGAGAAGTTTTTTCAGCCCCCTGGTTGTATTTTTCCAGTCAATTCTTATATTTTTAAATTAAATAATATATTTATTTATTTTTATACATTATTTAATATTATTTATTATATATATAGATATTTTATTCAATTATATTTTTTAAAAAAATATAAATAATATCTATATTTTTTTAAAGGTATAAGATAATTTTTATTCTTGTCAAATTCTTTGTTTTGAATTAGCTCTGGAATCTCATTCCAGCGTAGTTCCTGTAGTTTGTTGCTTTTGTTTTTGGGTGGTTTCCAATGTCTATCAACAAAAAAATTCTCAAACATTCTTTTACTTATTTTTATTACTAGTACGATGCATGAGTTTGTTGAATTTGTACATGTGAATAATTTTATTAAATAACGATTTGTTATTTATTATAATTTAAAAAATTTAAAAAATAAATTAATCAATTTTTAATTTATTTATCTCTAAAAAAATCATATAATAACTCATAAAAATTAACACTAATATAAAATATTTGACATATTAGTAATATCTCAAGATATCAAAAATATTTAAACAATTTGCATAAAAATATAAAACTTGATGTCTTATATCACTTGTCTCTAACAATAACATGCTACTTCAAAATACTGGATCTTGCATAATAATTATGCAATATTTTAATACTTTTTTTTTTAGTTTCGCTTAATTAAAAAATCTAGGACATCATCTACCTAATTAAAAAAATTGAAGACCGATCTAAATTTAAAAAAATATGCTAAAAACAAACTTGAGGCATTATTGGGGCCTCATCTACCAAAATTTGAGGAGTTTAAACAGAAAGAATTCATTTTGTTAGTTAAATTTAAATTTGGAAAAGCTCCATCAAATATTTTATAATCAGTTAACAAAATAATTAAGAATATATGCAATTAAAAAAATATAATTTTGTTGTTAAATCTCAATCAAACTTTCAAATTTTGAATAATAGCTAATTTAAAGTGATAATTATTATTGATTTATTTAGATAATTTAAAACTCTATTAAAATAGAGTGTAAATTAGAGGGGAAAAGAAATTTCACCAATGAGTGTCACGTGTCATTGATGAAACTTGCATTGACTATCTTTTATATAATAACTAAAATAACACCTGCATGATGCATGAGATTATAAAAAAAAATTAAGAAAATATATGATAATTATATTATTATTATAAGAAAATATATTACCTTCATAAGTGATCATGGATATTGTAGAAAATTCAAATTAAAGTTCAAATATTTATTTTTATTTTTGTAGAATGCCAAATATCGAAGTTTATATATAAATTTTTTAGAATATTTCAAAAAAATTAAGAACTATTGAAAGATTATTTTGAGCTTTAGGCTTTGGTTAGATAGTTTATGTTGGATGAAATGGAATGAAGTGAAATAGAGTAAAGTGGAATGGAATGTAGTAGAGTGAAATTAAGTCTTTGTACCTTTGTTTGGATATTTAATAGTAGAAGTTGGTGAAATTGTAAGAATTTATGAACAAATGAGTTAGTTCCATCCTATATCCTCCAAATTGGAAGGTAAGAAAAAGTGGGGTATTGAATGTAATGAGATGAAATAGATACTATCAACTTCCATTTCATTCATCTGTTTTTAAAAAATCTAAAGAATGACAACTAATGATATTTCGTTTCATTCTGCTCAATTCTATCCCATTTTACTAATATAAACATAGCTTTAAGAGTTGCGATCACTACCAATTCTTTTAATTTTATTTTTGTATATTATAGTTTGGTTTAACACAATAACAAAAATATTTTTATTCTCTAAAAAAATATCTCAAAAAATATTTCATATATATATATATATTATTTCATTAATAAGATAATAATAATAAAATTCAAATTTATAATGATTTATTGATGACACAACTTAGATATGATACTTGTAAGAAAGAATCTTAAAATAATTTATATTTATATTTAATTTTATTTTTTAATAGGATAATACTAAAAATTAAATTCAAATAATATTAGTGACACAACTTAAAGCTGTCATTTGATAGAATTTTACAAATAAAGACTCTCTTTTTATATATATATATATATTATATATTAATTTATTGATAACTGATATATATATATATATATATATATATATATATATATATATGATATTTTTGTAAATTTTATGCTTTTAATCATTAAAAATAAAAATGTAAATGCATTTAATATAACATTAAAAATTATTCAATTTATTCAATTTTATTTCTGCATTATTTAAATATATCAAAAGTTTCTAATTTCATAATGAAAATTTTACTTACATGGCATGGACTTATTGCCTATTGGCATGACAATAAGATGTTAGCCGAGTCCCCCGTTACAGTTTTGTCAATAAAATAAACTGTGGCCTCCGCGCCACATGAAATTGTATGTTCGAGCTTCGTAGTCTTTGTGGAATGAAATGAAATGATTGACAATGGGTGCCACAAAACCTGAATCTGAAGCCCGAAGGAGTGCACAGTCTGTCTCTATTATAAATTTATCATGTCAAGTATGGCCCATTGCTTTATAAAAATCTGATTTGTTTCTATCTTAAAATACAACGAATTCCATCTGTTAGGTTCTAGTAATACATGCATTACTCATCGATGATCATCAGATTCATTCCCCAACTTTCTTTTCCCATCACCAAAATTAATCTGGTTAAGTTTTTATAATTTATTTGAGATATCAAAGAATATAAGAAATTGTGTTATGTAAACAAATTATTACTACCATTTTCATCTTCTAATTTAAAAAAAAAAAAATACTAAACTAGCTATTCACAAAAGACTGTCGATTCAGTCAACAAACTAAGTTCTAAACAACTCTAAGTGTTTGTTTGCTTTCATATGTACAAACGTACTTCCCATTTTAACATTTGTATTTAAATTTAGTTAGTTATTGTTAAGATCAATTAGTTATGCAGTTAGAGTTAGTTATGCAGCAGAGCGTTAGTTAAGTTAGTTTTCTTTCTTAGTTAGTTAGTTGTAATTGTTGTACAGCTATATAAAAACAGATCGTTCTGTTTTTGTTGTTTTCAATTCAATACAATCAAGTTTTTTTTTCAGCTCACTCTTAATATGGTATCAATAGGAAATTAATTCTCTGCAAACTCTTTGTTTTTCTTTCTTTCTTCATAAAGAAATCTTTGTTTCTTACCTTATTATCATGGCACGTTTTCATTTTGCCATTGATGATTCTTCTTCAAGTCCTTTCTTCTTTCATCATTCTAATTCTCTTGGCTTGATCTTAGTATCTCAGCCACTTACAGGAGAGAATTATAATTCATGGAGTATGTCCATGAAATGACATTGAATGCCAATAACAAGTTTGGCTTTGTCAATGGCACAATTTCCAAACTTTCATATAAGGATTTGTAACTTTTTTCTTCTTGAGAGCATAACAACAATATTATTAGCTCTTGGTTGCTCAATTCGGTTTCCAAAGAAACTGTGCCAAGCATTATATACGCTGATTCTGCTGTAGAGATTTGACTGGATTTGAAGGATAGATTCCAACAGAAAAATGCTCCAAGAATCTATCAATTGAAGAAGGAGATGATCAATTTGCAATAAGGTTCTTTAACTGTGAATCAGTATTTCACCAAGCTGAAATCACTTTGGGAAGAACTCAATGATTTTTGTCCAACGTGTAATTGCACGTGTGGTGGTGCTAGATCATTCATTGATCATGCTTAACAACAATATGTTATTGTTTTTCTCATGGGATTGAATGATACTTATACTCAAGTTCGCAATCAGATTCTCTTGATGGATCCATTGCCACCAATTACAAAGGTCTATTCCTTACTTGTTCAAGATGAGAGATAGCATGACATTGGTGCTTCATTTGCTCAAAACCCTGATTCTCAAGTTGTCTTTGTTGTAAAATCAGCAAATTCCAAGGCTGTTGTAGACCCAAGATTCAAGAATGGTAAGGAGGATCGTCTTACTAGCACTTATTGTGGATTGATTGGCCACACAATGGACAAATGTTATCGTATTCATAGATATCCCCTTTGTTACAAATCTAAGAAATTCTCAGGATCTGTAACTGTGCATTAGGTCACTAATTCTGCAACTTCATCTCAAACTGGTTCTTCCATGTTAATCATAGCACAATATCAACAGTTAATCTCGTTGTTGTTATCGCAAATGTTTAAAGCAGCCAAGTCAATTCTTAATTCTTCTGCTCAAGATCATTCCAAGGGTATGATCCTATTTTCATTACCATGTTCCTTTTACGTGATATCAAAATTTTCTCAATATTCACTACAAAAAATGCGTTAAATTGTGGTGGTTTTTTTTACAATTTATGGCGGTTTTTAACCCCTGCAAATTAAATTATGATAGTTTTTAAAAACGCTGCATTTACATTCGGCGTAATATATTGCTGCGGTTTTTCAGCGACCCCCACAACAGTGATTAATTTGCGACGATTTAAAACCTCCACAATTTACGGCGATTTTTTTTTCCAATTTGCAATAGTTTTTAACCTTCACTATCTGTTTGCCTGAATCTATTTTCCAAATAATTTGCGGCGATTTTTAACCTCCATTATCTATTTGTCTAATTCTATTTACCAAAAAATTGCAGAGGTTGAAAACCGTCACTATTTGATTCTTGTTCATCTGGTGATTTTTTTTTTTAAAGATTTACTACTTATTTAATTTTTAATTCTAATAACGTTTAGAATGCACAATCAAAATAATTAATTTTATAAAACCGCTGATATAAATATAAATCAAATTGCATTAAAAATATTCATAATAACATAAATTTCACAAGTTCGAATCCATAATAAGCTAAATAAGTTCATCCCTTGTAACCTAAACTTACAACTTAAAATCCTTAATAACTTAAAAGATTCTTAACTTATTTTTAAGTACCAAATGCTCAACTGAGCTCAATACTGGTAAATCTGACAGGTTTGCATAGTTTAAATCTGGAATTGGACTTTTTCCTTTCAGTACTGGTGAGAGAAAAAAATGCTCATCAAATATTTGAGAGAAAGATGTTGGAGTTGGGGCACTGCCCCCTTCCTGAATAGTTGGGACAGGTATAAAGTTCATGATGCAGTGCATTCTTCTTGGCCCTCTCGTGCATAGAACATTCAACTCGTAGGACGCGATGCTAACAAGATAATTACATGTTGGAACTCTTGGGGACACTTGCTTAGAGTGAAATCTCCTACTAGAACGACTATTTGGTTGAATTGCAGCTTCATGTGGAGGTTGACTATCGTACATAGTGAACTTGGTACCCAAAAAATTAGACATGCCAAAAGTTTTACATCAAGTTGCAACGGAGATGAAAAGTGGCAAGGTGAAAAATTGAAAAAAAGGAAAGTAAAGTTTCTATCCACCAAAACTTACCTCAGTTTACTAACATATTTGTTGCTGGCCCGAGAAAAATCATCTGCAACCAAAGATTTGACAAAGTCTGTGCTTGTTGCCCTTCTTATCTTTTTGGCAGCTAATAACAACTTATCACTTTGATTCTCCACTGTATAATTAAAACCAAAACAAAATCTCAAATATCATTTCAAGAACTATTTCTATCAAACTTTACTAAGAGAGATGGATAGATCAAGAAAGGACAAAAACAAAGCCAAAATTGGCTTTGGGAGTATCCAAAAGTTGCAGTGCAAATGATATTAAAATATAAAGAAAGTAAGAAACCCACAAATTTACATAAGGTAACTTTCAGTTCAACATTCACAGTCATTAATCCCAAGTTTTGTAGAGTAATAATTTAAAGATGATAAATTTGGCATCCCTTATGTTAAAAAAAAAGAATGGAATGTATTGGCAATGAAAGTAACTTACATGGCACCAAACCAAAGTACAATATATATGTAGAAGTTTCTCAACTGCACAGGTATATATAATCATAGAAGGATGAAAACTTGGAGAGTTCAAATCTTTGACACATAAAGCAACTTCCTTCTCATCTCTAGCACTGAAGATTGCATAGATTTCAATCAAACAATTATATGACAAGATAACTAGGAAATAAATTCATCAGTGTAGCACTATAAAAAAAATAGAAAACACATCTGCCTGTGTCAACATACATAGTGAATTTAATTTGGCTCCCATCAATGATAACTAAATGCATAACATTAAAACATTATCATGATAAATCTCCAACATCTACAGGAACTTCAGGAAGTCACAATGAAAAAGGAAAAAATATGAATTCATTAGCTTCCTAGTAATCTCCTTTCTAAATCCAAGAAAAATATAAGAGGATATTCCACAAACCCCACCAACAACTATAACATTCATCAGAAGTCCACCAACTAGGAAAGTTCAATCCACCAAGGAATAGAACTAAATGTAGGGGATAACTCAGATAACCACCATGGTTTGGCCAAGTTTAACTTTGAACCTGATGGATTGAAAATAGTCATTCGACTCCTTATGCTTGCTTTATTACAATATTATGATTACCTTGAGGATTTTATGTCCATTTTTTTTACTAAAAATATTATGTAAATGTCAACCATTATAGACCTTAATCACTTAGAAGTCCCATTCTCCCATTTAATCATTTTATGTGCTGAACTTCAATCCCAACTTCAAAATGTTTGTATTTTTTTGCCTAAATCAATTAACTATTTAACTAATAGAACCAATTAAAATTTGTACACATAAAAAAAAGTTAGTAATGAAGCATTGAGTTTGCTTGTACAAGTTGATTTTATTAATGCCTTCTATAAGCAACATGTCTCAGGCAATGAAGCGAATAATGTAGAAGGCATACCTTGCATTAACACTTTAATGTAAAAGGCATTAATAAAATCAACTTGTACAAGCAAACTCAAGTGTTAATTAACATCTTTTGTGTTAAATTTCATAATTTAGATTTATAGTAAAATAAAACATACCTTGCATTTTTTATTTCCACTCCTTCAGAATCAAAAGCATCTATTATCTATAACTAATTAGAATACATATAATTATCACATGCCATCATTTGGTTTCAATTAAACCAAAATTATTACTGCCAAAATTGTTATTATTACTATTATTCTCTCAAGTCTTCTCTCGCTAGCAGCATCTTATGTTTTTTTTCTCTTTTTTCCTGTGAAACTCACGGACGGGTTACTAGTCTATAACTATAAGCTCTCCCTCATCCATATTTACTCAACAACAACAACAACAATAAAGCCTTATCCAGTAGGCAGGTCTAATCAAATTTTACCTAAAAGCTAAATAATAATTATAATAATACACACAAAAGACACTTCATTTCAACAACATCCATCACCAGAATCAACCAACAAAAAAGTTCAAAACTTGAAAGCAGAAAATAGAAAAAGACAACGGTGGGTAACGGGTATTACCACAAAAACATTGGCGAAAGCCCACAAATACTCGACGAAGAAGCTGAGTGCGTCCAACTGGTGCAGGTTTCATGGCACTGCGCTGAGGCAGAGGGCGAGAGCGAGAGAGTGAGAGAGTAGACAAAAATGATGAAGGGTTGAAATGGAGAAAGCTGTGAGAGAGTGAGAGGAAGAACGTGAGAAAGTGGGAGGAAAAACGAGAGAGAGAGAGAGAGGGTGTGAGAGTGAAATCAATGGGGGAAACGAAATCAAAAGGAGCGTAAAGCCAAAAAAAAAATTCAGCATTTTTTAATTTGTAGAGGTTAGTAACCTTTATTAATAGGAAAAAAACCTCGTAAATTTGTATCAATTTGCGGCGTTTGATAATCCCAATAATAAAACTCCCATGATTCAGCATTTTTTTGTAGTGATTGGATTCTGGATTCTGGAGAAACAAGCCATATTGCTTGTTCTCTAGATCATTTCCTTAGTCATACTACATTGTCAAATTCATTTGTCACACTACTTGATAAATCCATTGTTTATGTGCATTCTATAGGGACAGTTTCTCTTAGTCCTGATTTTGTCATACATAATGTTTTATATATACCATCTTTCCACGACAATCCCATTTCTGTCAGTGCTTTATTAGTTCATTCACATTTATCAATAAATTTGACTGATAATTCTTTTGTCATACAGGACAACAAACTCTCAAAGATGATTGTCAATGGTGATTTGGTTCAAGGACTTTAAGTCTACAAGCCTACCCAAATCACACTTCAAGATTTTGTGGCATCTGTTTCTGTTATGAACAAAATTTGTCATAATCCAGTTTCAAATTCTATTGTTAATAAAGTACATGCACACATATGACATGCTAGATTAAGACACATATCTTCTAAATGTTTGCACACTTTGAATGATAAGTTTTAGTTTTCAATTCCTAGTTCTTATTCTAATAGTCAATGTAATATCTGCCCTTTATCCAAACAAAAGAGGTTATCTTTCAGTTTTAACAAACATCTTGTTGTTTTACCATTTGATTTGGTGCATTGTAACATTTAGGGACTTTATCATACTTCAAACTATGAGGGGAAAAGGTATTTTCTCGTATTGTTAGATGACAACACTAGATTTACTTGGATATACTTGCTGAAAAACAAGTCAAAGGCATCAGTTCTGATTAAACAGTTTTTTGCCTTGATTAAAACTCAATTTCATAAGTCAATCAAGCAGTTCAGATCATACAATGCTAAAGAACTGCAGTTAACTAATTTTTTTTAGACAAAAATAGCACAATTCATCTGTTTAGTTATGTTGAAAGACTTCAACAAAATGTTGCGGTGGAAAGGAAATACCAGCATCTATTAAATGTTACATGAGCATTATACTTTCAATCCAGGGTACCACTTGTTTTTTGGGGTGATTGTTTGCAGATTGCAATGTTTTTGATAAATAGGACTCCAACTCCACTGTTGAAACAACAAAGTCTATACCAGTTGCTATTCAACAAGGATCCAAACTATTCAACTTTCAGAGTGTTTGGCTGTTTGACATTTGCCTATACTCTTATTTCCCTAAAAGACAAATTTACACCAAAAGTTGTTCTTTTAGTATTTGTTGGATATCCACTCGGGTATAAAGGTTACAAGCTTTACAACATCCAAACTAATTTTTTTATTTTATTTTCAAGGATGTGATTTTTCATGAAAATACTTTTCCATTTCATACCCTAACCTCACATGATGACTTAGTTCATCATTTCCCTGATGTGTTTGATCCATTGCCAATACCTGACACAATTTCATTACTTGCACCACAAACTCATTCAGATTTAATATAGCATAATGCTCCTGTACAACATGATACTCCTTCCACATTTTCCCATCCTTTTCCACCAATGAGAAAATCATTTAGACCTTCTAGACCGCATTCATATCTTCAACATTATAAATGTAATGTTGTTTCTACATATCCTATAACCAATTACTTGTCCTATGATAGACTCTCCACTAGTTATAGACACTTTGCTCTTCAAGTATCCAGTGTTTCTGAACCTCTGTTTTATCATCAAGCTACCAAATACCCTGAATGGAGCAAGCTATGCAGGAAGAGATTTCTTCCATGAAAGCAAACCATACATGGGATGTTGTTCCTCTTCCAAAGGGCACACATACTATTGGTTGTAGATGGATTTACAAAGTAAAAAGAAAGTTGATGGCAGTGTTGATAGGCTAAAAGCCAAATTAGTGGCCAAAGGTTACACTTAACAAGTTGGTGTGGATTTCTTAGACACATTTTCTCCTGTGGCAAAGCTCATTACTGTTTGGGTGTTGCTTACCTTGGCTGTTGTACAAGGTTAGAAATTACTTCAACTTGACATAAATAATGATTTCCTTACTGGTGATCTATTTGAAGAGATGTTCATGGAACTGCCACTTGGATACAAAATTGAGGGGGAGAATCTGGCTTGTAAGCTAAATAGATCTATTTATGGTTTAAAGCAAGCTTTTAGGTAATTGTTCAACAAATTCTCTTCTGCTCAGCTGCAACATGGTTTTAAACAATCCAAGTCAGATTACTCACTGTTCCACACTAGTTCAGGTCAATCCTTTGTAGCCTTATTGGTCTATGTAGATGATATAATCATAGTTAGCAAGAATCCAGCTGCTATTAATCAAGTTAGGACAACTTTGCAGCAATTGTTCAAATTAAAAATCCTTGGCAATTTAAAATATTTTCTTGGATTGGAAATTGCACAATCTAAGAAAGGCATATGCTTATCTCAAAGGAATTATATTTTGACACTTCTTCAAGACACAGGGTTTATGGATTACAAACCAGCCTCAGTGCTTATGGATCCTAACCTCAAACTCAGCTCTACTAATAATGATCCTTTATTTAATGATTCTCAATACAAAAGGCTAATTGGCAGGCTTTTGTACTTGACAATTTATAGGCCTGACAACTGCTATGCAGTCAACAAACTCAGTCAATTCATAGCTGCTCCAAGAACCACTCATTTAGATGCAGTTCATCATTTACTCAGATATCTGAAATCCATTCCAGGACAAAGGCTGTTGTTTTTCTCATCCCCCTCTTTACATCTCAAGGCCTATGCGGATGCTGATTGGGGAAATTGCATTGACACAAGAAGGTTAACTACAGGCCATTGTGTATTATTGGGAGATTCTTTGATCTTATGGGAGTCAAAGAAACAACACACAATTTTCAGGTCCTTTACAGAAGCAGAATATAGAGCTTTGGCCAGCCTTACTAGTAAGGTTACTTGGATCACTTCCCTGCTGTAAGACTTCAAAATTGATATTGGTCCAACTCTAGTTTTTGGTGACAATCAAGCTGCTATACATCTTGCTTCCAATCCCTTATTCCATGAAAGATCTAAGCACATTGAAATCGATTGTCATTTTATCCGTGAAAAGGTTAATGATGGTATGATCTGATTGGTACTTGTGAAATTTGCTCATCAAATTGCAGATGTTCTCACCAAACTAGTGGTAGCTCCTTTGTTTAAGACATTATTAAAGGAAAGTTTTAGCATTTGTATTTAAATTTAGTTAGTTATTGTTTAAATCAGTTAGCTATGCAATTGTAGTTAGTTATGCAATAGAGAGTTAGTTAAGTTAGTTTTCTTTCTTAGTTAGTTAATCGTAGTAGTTGTACAGCTATATAAAAACAAATCATTATGTTTTTATTTTTTTGAATTCAATACAATCAATTTTTTCTTTAGTTCACTCTTAATATCCTATGTCTCCAATCGAAAGTTCAATCTTGTTTGAGTATTTTTCATTTCCATTAGTTTCAATGAAAAATGGTTCCCAAACTTAGTTATAGTAGAGACACAAATTTCTTGTTTTTCTATTAGGTAAAAGTTCATTAGAAGATATTTTTCTTTTCAATCTTATTTCAAAAGTGATTTTAATCATTTATCAAAATAATATTCATTTTGTCAAACTTACTTTTGAGATAAAAGTCTCAAAACATAAATCATGTTACAAACTCACTTATAACTAAACTTAATTTTGCAAAATCAAGTTGATTCAAACTTAAAATTACTAACTCTAATTCAAACACATATTTAATTATTAGTTGTGTTTTTTTAGTAGAACTTAATTATTAATAAAAATGAAAAACTTCATCAAATTGACTTGATTGTCATTTAGTTTTTTGTGTGTTATGGTTTTGCACTTCTTGATAAATTAAAATTACAACAAAATTAAAAAAAAAATTCCATAGAATCAAGGCACACCAACTCCTAACGCAACTAAGTGTAGCTATTTTTACCACTAATTCAAATGAAAAATGTTAGTTTTATACTTTTTTTAAAGGTGTATTATTATTTATATATTTTTTAATAAATGTGATTAAGTAAAAAAATAAAAAATATGTATAATAAATAATATTAAATAAAATATAAAAAATATATATATACTTATTTAATATAAGAATATAAAATTAATTTCAAATATCTTTTTAAGAATGAGAATGGCATATACTTGACTTTCACTGTCGTTATATTTGGCTCGAGGTATCCCGTATGACAGCATGAGCCAAGTGTATTAATTATTGGACCTAAACATATACAACTCTGATATTCTTATCACAAACAATGCATATACCATTTTTCACGCCTCATCTAATATCATTCATCATACTTATTTTTTCTTATCACTTTCTCTCTCTTAATCACATATACTTAAAAAGAGTGTATACAGTACTCACACCTTTAAAAAAAGTGAGATTATCTTTTTCCAAACATATATATAGAATTGGAATGGAAGACACGATCGTGTGGAGAGCAAAGTTCTGGAATATGGATTTGTCAAGAAAAGTCAACTGTAACTTTACTGTTCCCATAAATAATGTGACACTATCACTTGTTAGTTATGAAACACAGATACATGATACGATACAGATACAGATATGAGGACATACTAAATTAAAAAATTATAAGACAATCTGACGTATATATATATATATATATATATATTTGAAATTTAATTTAAAAAAAAATTCATAATTTATTAATATCATTTCATAAGTTTGAAGATTTATAATATGTTAATATATGTCATATGTACCAATATTTGCTACCTAGTAAACCTCTCTTAAAAAATATAAAACATAATTTCTATTGACATATTCTAAAAAATCTCATAAACTAACTTTTCCTAATAGAACTAATCATGTACAAGTACACGTGCATAAAAAAAAAACTAAAAGGAATATTAGTGTGAGACAAGCTTCGGTGACAACGAAGTGGACGACTTGATACGAGAAGAGGTAGAAGGAGCAAATGAAAATAATGGTGCGTGAAAAGATAAAACTTAAAAGTCTAATAGTGACGTGTGAAAAAATAAAACTTAAAACACAAGTATGTGAAAATAGTAGCTTGGGACGTCAATCATGTGATTGAACTTGAGTGAGTTACGAGCTTACTAATTGAACGTTAGTCATGGAAACTAATTTTTTTTAAAAAAATATTAATGGATCGTGTTGAAGTTGTGTCATAGTTGTGTCCATGCGTGTCCGAAAAGTGTCCAAGCGTGTTCGAGACGTATCTAAGCTGAAAAAAATAATCTTTTTAATCAGACACATTCAGACACACAGAACATGTATGTCGTATAGGTGTCTCCATGTATTTGACACAGACACGTGTCTGACACGTGGACACGTCTCATAATCGACGTGTTCGTGCTTCATAGCTTGTTAGTTTTTCAAGGTTGAAACTCGAGTAAACTTATGTAATTATAGTAAATTCATGTTATGAATTGGATTCATAAATTTGTAAGAATTTATATCCTTCAAACATATTATTTAAAAAACATATCCTAGTATTTATATATAATTTAATAACATATTCAAAATTAATATTCAACATTATAACTTTATAATAAAGTAAAGAAAAATAATAAAATATAATCATAACTTAATACTTGACTCAATTGTTGTATTATAATCCTTCAGTTACATTATTTCCTAGTTTAACAAATCAGCACAAAAATAATAATAAAAACATAAAATTAATTTTAAAAACCCAATATATATTACAGACATAGACAATTCAACCAAAGTACCCAATAACGTTAACTAAAATTATACATTTTGAGGCCAAAACTATGTATATATTTAGGCTTATAAGTTTGTTAATAAAATTAGGAATTTATCGATTTTGTCAAAATTTATTTAAACTCGTACGAGTTTATAAAAAAAAAATTGCATGTGAGTTAACTCGGTTTTATATCCTAAATTTGATAACTCATAAAAGTTAAATAATTAACTCGAGAATTTAACAACTATAAGTTTTTCAATAGAAAATGCCAACTGTTTTTACAAATTTTTTTAATATTTATTGAAAAAATAATGTATAAGAAAAATACAACTAAAATATTCTTTTAGAACACTGCATTTTTCTCTAATTTTTTAATATTTATTTAAGTTTTGCTATAATTCTTATGTTAATAATCCATTCAAGTGTATGGGATGAATTAATATTATAATAAGTATTAAAATAAATATCTAAAAAAATATGTTACTAATATTATTCTTTTAATGTCTAAAAAAGATTATAAACCATATGAGTTCCTGAATCAATCTTGCATAGGCACTTACTCCGTCCCTTGCAACTCAAGTTACATCCCGTGTAACTAAAATTTATACTTGCGGAACTGACAAGAAGATCCTTAGCTAACAGCGCACCCTAATTGAAAGACTAGAGTATTGTCAGCCTTGAAACTATATGGCATCACCATCATCTAAGCAATACTTGCCAAGCAGGCAGGAACAAATTATCTAAAAAATTACTTGACAATTGCTTAGGAGCTTGACAATTTAATTGACTAAGTATGATGTTAACCTTGAATATTTGACCACAAAGTGATATTTCTTTTTGGAAAAATGTTACTTTCAAAAACAAAATTTGTATAGAACCTTCACAAAGAGTGAGGTGACAAACACCTAAGCAGAAAGGAAAATATTAACTAATGTAATAAAGCTGTTGTTATTTTGCCACCTTACCTTATGTGAGGATTTTGTATAAAATTTACTTATGAAACATTTCACTTTCTTCTTTCCTAAGACACTTATCTATGTTCTTGCAATGAAATAGAAAAATAAATAAATAAAGTGCCTCACCATGTAGGATGTATAAATAGAGTCAACAAACAAATAACTCCATGGGTGACTTTTCCCAACTTGTTACTCTTGGGTTCGTTCAAAATATTGGGCCAACCAATTTTAATCGAGCTTAGAAATTATTAGACCCACACGTAGAAGACGGCCCAAGACAAAATAAAAGTAAGAAGCTTAAAAGCCCAGTGATTTTCAAAATCAGCATGCTCTATTGCTGGCTTCAAGCGCCGTCTCCGGCAGTGGCTTAGGGTTTTACCGCCTTCATGTTGTGGAGAAGCATCACAGAGAGCTCACTCTTCCACTTGGAATCGCAAGTGAAAGATGTCTGAAGTCAATGAGTGCGCTGAAATCTCTCAAAACATGACCATCTACATCAACAACCTTAACGAAAAGATTAAGATTGAGGGTACCCTCTTTCATGTTTTGCCATCACAATTGCACTCTTTCTGCGATTTCAATAGATATATGTATATTTTGTTTGTGATTTAATACAGAGTTGAAGAAGTCTTTGCGCGCTGTTTTCTCTCATTTCGGTAAGATACTGGAGCTGTTAGCTTTCAAGACCCTCAAGCATAAAGGTCAAGCTTAGGTGGTTTTTGAGGATGTCTCTTCTGCTTCCAATGCCCTTCGGTAAATGCAAGGTTTCCCATTCTATGATAAACCCATGGTATGCTCCTTTACATTCCACCTTCAATCTCACTTTTCAACTCCACATTTGTTATCTACTTTCCATTTTTTTTAAACTAAGGTGCTTAGGTGTAGTTTTTGTTAGGATTAACTTCGGAAGTTGGAATTATCTGGTTTGGTTTGGTTCTAATCTCTTAGAACACTACTAAACTTGGAATCTATAACAATCTTAAACTTGACAAAAGTTTCTATGACAGAAAATTGTTTGGAAATAAAAGACAAATATCCGAACATGTCAAATGTTGCATGTCATTGCTCTTGCCTTGTGACAAGTGGCAATAGTGGCTTTTGTGTTTTCTATATAATTAGTAGAATAACTTGCCTTTATCAGCTAGGTTTCAAGTCCCCCAACTCCCCTCACCGAACAAAATAGGTAGATCTTTACTTGGCAAGAAACACTGGATTTTAGAAAGATATAGTATAGGACTCCAGGCAAAACTGTGCTAAGGACTGGCTGAGTACAATATGACTTTATTTTTCCTCAAGGTCAAGGATCTATTGGCTACAATTGTGGATTTGTGGTTAACTTAAAAAAAGACTTGTCAGTGATTTACCATAATACCATCTTGAACTAAATTAACTACACTATGGTTTACGAGGCCTCAAGGATAAATCTCTTCTTCAGTCAGTCCCAAAGGAAATTTTTTCACTAATTCTGTTGAACAAGCTTTAATCACAAGTTCATGAATAAAATTATATTTTATATTTATGTAACACAAAAAAAGTATTTTAGATTTTCTGTGATGTATGGTCTTACTTCATGATGTGGCATTAAGAAATTGACAAATGATAATTATTTCTGTCTGAATGTTCTTAGGCTATGCAAATTGTTTTTTAGCATTGTCTGCTGCAACAATGGTTGTTCACTTTGCCCTGTTTGTGCTTTATTTTAATTGGCCATATGTGTGGTTCACTTGCTAACCTGTGATATGATTTAATGGTCTCAAAACAGAACTGAATATAAGTTCTCATGGAGCATTGGCTTGACCCTGTATTTTTGTATCCTCCTCATTATACTAGATTGCTGGAAATTATTTCTAAGCTTTAAACTGTATCTGTGCATATTTCCCTTGGTGGATATTTAGCAAATCTCTAGTAGAAATGTTGTAAAATATGTAATTATTAGCCTTTTTTTGTATTAGGCCCATTAGTCGGCCCTTTAGTTAGAACTTAGGCTATATATTCAGATTAATGATTGTATTCTAAAATTCATTCAATAATAACATTCAGAATACCTTTTTACACATGGTATCAAGAGCTCCCGGTCTTGGGGGTCTCGCTTCCGCACAAAAAACCTAGCCGCCTTTGCGGATTTTTTTTTCTGCCTTCGCATCTTCGGCACCTTCTTTGTGCCCTATTTTGCCCATTAGACCTCACCAACTAAAAATCCGTTCAACCGCCGTTAGAGAATTTCAGTTTACCGCCCTCCGCTTATCTCTCGTCGGTGACCCCACCATCGGGTTCGCCGTCCAAAAGCCGACCGAGAACCCGAATATCGCGGCCAACGACCGCCATGGATGCGCCTCCACGCGCCGCCACGGCTCCGATCATCTCCGATCGTGTGTGTCACGCACCGCCTCACGCGCTTTTCACCATAGCACCGTCGGGCCTTCCTCGGTCCGTTTGAGAGGTCCAAATCGCGATCGGAGAACCTTTTTTTCGTGGGTCATTTGAAGCTTTTCGTTCTTTCTGACTTTGGAACCTGGAGAAGACTATCTTAGTAAGCCTCTTAAATATTGTTCTCGGGCAATGAATGGTAAGAAGTCTTATGCATCTCGCTACTATCCCCGGATGTATGGATTATTGACTCGGTGCCATATCACATGACATTTCATTCCAAACATTTCTCCTCTTATGCCTTCTCTTCTAGTCTCTCTTACATTACTTTTGCTTCGATGGATCTCATAACCCTATTGTTGGTTACGGGAATATTGAACTTCAATCCTCGTTAAAATTGAAAAATGTGCTTCATGTTCCCACTTTCCAATAACTTAATCTCTATTCATAAACTTACTCGAGACCAAAATTGTGCAAGAACATTTTTCCCTTCTCATTGTGTTTTTCATATCTTGCCACGGGGAGGACAATTGGAGTTGCTAAGGAACAGGAGGGTTGTACTATCGTACGATGAAATGGATGGTCGAAGGTGTTGTCTTCTTGTCTCCATCTCATTCTCGAGTCTCATTCCCCTACATCACAGTGCGGCTTCATGGCGTCTTGGTCATCCTCCTTTTTCTCTTATTAAGTCTATGTTCCCGTCCTTGTTTTTACAACATCTGTCGAGTCTTTTAAGTGTGACGTCACGTCGGTTGCTAAACACCATCGTGTTACTTTTCCCTCTAGTTTTAATAAAAGTGTCGAACCATTTGATCTTATACATTCGATGTTTGGGGACACATACGCCTCTTATTTCTAACATTTCTCGTGCGAGATGGTTTGTTTCCTTTATTGATGAGTGTACTCGAGTGACTTGGCTTTTTTTTGATGAAGGATAAATCGAAGTACCCTTACTATTTACTCAATTTTATCATATGGTACAGACACAATTTGGGAAATGCATTAAAAGATTACGTTCAGACAATGGAAAAGAATATGTCAATCATAGCCTTTCAAGCTTTAATAGTAAACAGGGCATCAACCATGAATTTACATGTGTTGACACCCCGCAACAAAATGCGGTTGCAGAAAGAAAAAATCGCCACTTACTTGAAGTCGCTCGAGCCCTTCTCTTCCATATGTCAGTCCCAAAGTCATATTGGGGAGAAGTTGTACTAACTGCTGCCTATCTGATTAATCGGATACCATCTCGTGTTCTAGGTAATGTCAGTCCTGTTCAGTTTATGCTCTCACATTTTCCTTCTGTTCGTATCATGCAGAGTCTTGAGTCACGGGTATTTGGTTGTGTTGCCTTTGTTCATGTTCATAAGCAGCATCGAACTAAGTTGGATTCTCGTGCGTCAGGTGTGTCTTTCTGGGTTATGCACCTAACAAAAAAGGGTACAAATGCTATCATCCTTCCAGTCGTAAGTACTTTGTCTCTATGGATGTCACCTTCCATGAACATGTGTTGTTCTTCACTCGCCCTCGGCCAGAGCGGTACTTTGGAATCTGAGTATTTGGAATCTGAGTCCGAGTTTCTCATCCTTGGTCCTTGTCTTCCTAAGTCACCTGCTCCTCAGTTAAATGTTCCTCAGTTACCGTTTGAGTCACCTGTTTCACCTGTTTCTGAGTCACCTGCTTTAGAGTCTCCTGTTTATGGTTCTGTTCCTGTTCCTCCATCAGTTTTGCAGGAATCAGCACCTTCAGCGCCAGTGAAGAACAAAGCTAGTGAGCCAACATTAGTGTATCAGAGGAGAGAAAAACCCAACCTGGTCCAGAAACAACTTCAACTGTCCGAACCGGAGGTAAATACTGAAAATATTTTTCCCATTTCTGATTCTCAGATTTCTGATACTCTTGACCTTGATCCAGATGATTTACCAATTGCTTTGAGAAAGGGGAAAAGGTCTTATGCCAAGTACCCTATTTCTCAATTTGTCTCCTCTGAACATCTTTCCCTGCAACATCAAAGTTTTATTGCAGCTGTTGACTCTGTGAGAATCCCAACATCTGTTCAAGAGGCACTAAAAGATGCAAATTGGGTCCAAGCTATGGATGAGGAGATGAAAGCACTTGAAAGGAATGGAACTTGGGAAATTGTTGAGAGGCCAGGGGGCAAGAAACCAGTTGGTTGCAGGTGGATCTATACAGTCAAGCACAAATCAAATGTCACTCTTGATCGATACAAGGCAAGGCTAGTGGCAAAGGGATATACTCAGACCTATGGCATCGATTATGAGGAGACGTTTGCTCCTGTGGCAAAGATGAACACTGTTCGTATTTTACTCTCTCTTGCTGCCCATTCTGGGTGGGAACTAAACCAGTTTGATGTTAAAAATGCTTTCTTGCATGGAGACTTAGAGGATGAGGTGTACATGGAGATTCCCCCAGGATTTGGTCCCACAAGTGGAGAAAACAAAGTGTGTAGATTGAGGAAGGCTTTATATGGGTTAAAACAGTCTCCCCGAGCATGGTTTGGAAGATTTACAAAAGCAATGGTGTGCCTAGGCTACAAGCAAAGTCAAGGAGATCATACACTTTTCTTCAAACATTCAAAGGGAGGAAAAGTGACTGTACTTCTTGTTTATGTTGATGATATTATTATCACAGGAGATGATTCGGTTGAGAGACAATTGCTCAAGGAAAAATTATCTGCAGAGTTTGAAATGAAGGACCTTGGGAAACTTAAGTACTTCTTGGGGATTGAAGTGGCCTACTCAAAACAAGGCATTTTCATTTCTCAAAGGAAGTATGTGCTTGATCTTTTGAAGGAAACAGTAAACGGGATGTAAACCACAGGTGTTCCCATTGAGCAAAATCATAGAATGAGCACTGAAGAGGAGAGTGCCAAGGTTGACAAGGTCCAATATCAGAGACTAGTGGGGAAGTTGATTTATTTAGCACACACTAGACCCGATTTAGCTTATGCAGTCAGTGTTGTGAGCCAATTCATGCATGATCCGAGGGTGAGACACTTGCAGGCTGTAGATCGTGTTTTGCAGTATCTCAAAGCCACTCCAGGGAGGGGACTCTTGTTCAAAAGAGGTGGAAGCTTGACTATGGAGGCTTATACTGATGCAGATTATGCAGGTTCAGTGAGTGATAGAAGGTCCATGTCAGGTTATTGCACTTTCTTGTGTGGGAACCTTGTTTCTTGGAGAAGAAGCAAAATGTAGTGGCTAGATCAAGTGCTGAGGTTGAATTTAGAGCCATGGCACAAGGAATTTGTGAGCTATTATGGATGAAAATTGTGCTTGATGACTTGAAGATAAGGTATGAGGGACCTATGAGGTTGTTTTGTGACAATAAATCGGCTATCAGTATTGTTCATAATCTGTTCAACATGACATAGACAAAACACATTGAGATAGACCGACACTTCATCAAGGAAAAAGGCTGGA
This sequence comes from Ormosia emarginata, assembly GCA_029884605.1. Lineage (NCBI taxonomy): Eukaryota > Viridiplantae > Streptophyta > Magnoliopsida > Fabales > Fabaceae > Ormosia > Ormosia emarginata. Next base: position 26,425,435 of record JAQQTP010000080.1, on the reverse strand, counting down.
TAGTGGATTAATAACAACGTTTCTACATCCCATCCGGACACCATAGCAGATGTGTTAACAAAGGGCTTGCCAACGTAACGATTCAACCAACTTACTTGCAAGTGGGAATGATAGATATACATTCACCAACTTGAGGGGAGTGTTGTAAAATGTTGTAAAATATGTAATTATTAGCCTTTTTTGTATTAGGCCCATTAGTCGGCCCTTTAGTTAGAACTTAGGCTATATATTCAGATTAGTGATTGTATTCTAAAATTCATTCAATAATAACATTCAGAATACCTTTTTACACAAGAAATGTTTTCATAAATTTTCTTTTTAATATGTATCCATTTTGTCTCATATGCTAAAATAGAATTCTTGGCTCTAGAGCTTTGTCAAATAAAAATGTTAATAGAATTTATGTTGAGAAATGAATTTTATTATAATCACACAACTCATTTGTATTTTGTTTAATAAGAACACTCTTTTATTTTCACTTTGGAAAAAAAGGGAACAGATTGATTCAAACAACTTAACTTGCATATTCTTTTACTTTATCTCCTTACTCTCTGCTGCTGATTTTGACATTGTATAGTTTACTCTCAGTTTATGTTAGTGCAATAGAACTTATTCTTTTGCAAGAAATTAAATTTGATATTGCAATTTGTGCAGAGAATACAGTGTGCAAAGACTAAATCTGATATAATAGCAAAAGCTGATGGTACTTTTGTTCCTAGGGAAAGACGTAAGGCTGCGTTTGGTACATCGTATAAAGAAGACTTGATAGTATAAGTTAATACTATCAAGTCTTATCAGGTCTTTGTTGTACTAACCTGATAGTATAATCAAATCAGGTTAACATTTTTTTTATCCTGTTATTACCTGATAATGTTATCCCCTCCCTCACCTCCTGATTAGACCTGATAAGATAATCCGCCCTACCCTATCCTTCAACTTCATCCCTCTCAGTCAAAATCTCTCCTTCCCTGCCACCACCACAGGACCACTGCCGAACCACCACCACGCCCCACAGAGGCGGCCACCGTGAGTCCCCTTCCTCGCCACCATCACGAGTCCCCTTCCTCACCACCATTGCTAATAGGGCCACCGCGAGTCCCCTTCCTTACGAATAGTTTCAACCATTTCGAATAGGGCCACTGTGAGTCGTCCCGTTCCTTGCCACCATTGCTTGTCCCATTCCTCGCTTGTTGTAAGCAAAATCAAAATCAAAATCTCTCTCACTCTAAGGTTTCCTTTGCTTTCAAAAGTCAGAAGTTTTTACAATTAACTGGAATTGGGGATTTCTGGATACTTGTCTCCCTCCAAAACCTGGTTATCCGATTACAATGCTGCTTCCGATGAAATCTCAGGATTCTGAGGAGTGGGAAAAGGAAAGGGGGAAGGAAAGGCCGTCCAACAGCCTATGGTTTGGGAATCTGGCACCCGATGTCACCGACTCCGATCTCATGGACCTCTTCGCCCAATTCGGCCCTCTTGATATCGTCACATCTTATTCCTCTCGCAGATACACTTTTCTCTTTTTCAATCGCATCGAACACGCTAAGGCTGCTAAGTCCGCCCTATAAGGTGCTTCTCTCCACGGCATTCCCATCAGAATCGAGTTTGCCAGACCAGTTTGTTCTACAATCTTCTTCTTCTAAATTTCTAATGTTTTCTGTATTCTCAGGCAAAGCCATGTAAACATCTTTGGGTGGGTGGTATCAGCCCAGCGGTTACAAAGGATGAATTGGAAGCTGAGTTTCGTAAGTTTGGTATAATTGAGGATTTTAAGTTCTTCAGAGAGCGCAACACTGCTTGTGTTGAATTTGTTAATTTGGATGATGCTGCTCGAGCCACGAAAATTTGTTAATTTGGATTTAATTTGTTAATGAGGATTTCCAACATCGTTGAGGAGGAGGACGCATTGGGTGGTGCGAGATTTGTGTTGGTGGTGGTTGCAGAGGCCTGCTATCAAGGCAGATTGGTGGTGGGTTGCGAAGATATGGTTGCTGTGATGCAATCCCAGATCTGGTTTTTTTTTGTATTTTTTATATTAAAGGGTAGTATAGTCAAGATAATAATTATATATACTATCATATTATTTATACTTGTGTATACTAAATATCTGATAATATAAGAATTTATCAGTCTCTTTATACTATCAAGTCTTATACTATCATCTTATACTATCAAGTGTATCAAACATAACATAAGAGACGTGATGACAAAGGTACAACACTCTCCCACCTCTGTATTCTCGTTTAAGGATATTACACTCTAAAGTCTAAACCCATATGGGAACAAAGAACGAAGTAAACTAAAGCTAATTTCTTTTTTAAAATGGGAGCCCAAAGCACTGAATGACCAAACATGCCAACGAGGGTCAATAAATTTCATGAAACTGTCTGCCCTTTTAAAATCAAAGGATTTTATTTCCTTTTTTTTTGGGGGGTGGGGGGGTTGGGAGGGGGCTTTTTAGGGTTCAAATTGATTTGACGCTTTTGTAACTGATAATTTCGAAGAAGGAAAAGTTATAGTAAATGTGATATCTGATGCGAGCCTGCCTTTAGTCAACCAAGGCAAGTGTAGTTATTGAATTTCATAAAATTGCGATATTTTTTATATATATCTCAGCAAAGGACAGGCTTATTCTGTAGTTTTGAGCATCTAGGATGGATGCTGAAAAGCATGTGTAATATGGCTTATTCAAATTGTTTAGTTCAATTCTGAAAATTTTAATTAAAGTAATTTTAAAATAATATGTTTTATTTAGGTAGTATAAAAATAATTGTTTTTGTATATTAAATTATTAAAAGAAGTATAGAATGATTAAAAAAATTATTTGATTGAGAATAAAATAATATTTACATCTCAAAATTTTTGAAATAATCTATAATCTATAAGCATGTTTGGCACATATTTTATCGCTATGCCAACAACTTTTTTTTTTTAATTTTTTTTTTCATTATTCATTGCATGTTTAGCAATTTCTACTTCAGCTTTTGTATGAAATTCAATACATTATAATATTTTTTTTCATAAGCTTAAAACTTATAAAAAATTATAAGGTTCAAGCTTATAAAAAAAAAATATTATAATATATAAATTTTGTATAAAAATAAAATATAAATGACCAAACATGCGATGAATAGTGAAAAAAAACTTTTTTTTTTTTCAAAAAAAGGCTGTTGGCATAGTGATAAAATCTGTGGCAAACATGCTCTAAATTCATTACATAATCACTAAACAATTGCTTTTATCTGGGAAGGAACTTATACGGAAGTGACCTTGTTACATTTTGTTGCAGGCAAAAAAAGTAAGGACCAACATGATGCTAATTTAGCTGGAATGGGCCTAAATCCAGCTTATGCCGGTGCCTATGGTGCAACACCTGCTGTAAGTTTCTTCTGCTGTTTTAGTTTATTTTTTGGTCAATGATCATGTTAAAGAGCTATTGATTTGCTGGTAATTTGTCTCATTTGAATTTACCAACCTTAAAATTCTTTTCGGCTTATAGTAATTAGTGTGGGAAATTAGCTTGTGGACTTATGCTACGACATACTTTTTAGATTAGATAAATACAGGTAGGGCACATCTTGTGAGGAAATTTCTCTAACAGGAAAGTTTTCTTTCCAGGTCATTGGTTTCCTGTGAAAAATATTTTTAATTTTCTGATAGAAGCCTTCAGTAAAAAGAAGAAAATGTTCTTCTAGCAGAAAGTGAGAGAGGGAGAGAGATTATTTTCAACACTAGAAATTAAAATGAGATGACGCGCTATCTGTTTCAAAGCAAATGATTCAAGGCATGAACAGTTTTGTTTCATATTCTTTCTATTCTTTTTAGTCACCATGTTTACCTAGTTACTTCTACATTTGTTACATACTCTTTCTAATAATGTAGCTATCCCAGATACCTTATCCAGGTGGTGCAAAATCTATGGTACCTGAGGCTCCTGCGCCACCAAATAATATTCTCTTTATTCAGAATCTTCCCAATGAGACAACTCCTATGATGCTGCAAATGCTCTTTCTTCAATAACCTGGTTTCAAAGAAGTTAGAATAGTGGAAACAAAGCCAGGAATCGCCTTTGTAGAGTATGGAGATGAGATGCAATCCACGGTGGCAATGCAGGCGCTACAAGGTTTCAAGATAATCCCACAGAAGCCTATGTTGATAACTTATGCCAAGAAATAGATAGCGGTTTCTTCAACTTATGGTATGAGAAGGGCAGCAACCATATATCTTCAACATAGAGTTGTTAATCCATCTAATGCAATGGTGTATCTTCTTAGTTGGTGTTTACCCTAGGCAGCCTTGGTTCGTGTATGATTGTAGTTAGGGTAATAACTTCTACATTTTTTATAAAAAGTCTGTATTTTTTTTGGTTTTTTCCTGCAGTATCCCTCCGTCCGGAAGACGAATGACTAATCTGTTGCGGTACTGTTGGCTCCAAAGAAGCAAAAATGAAATAAAAAAAAATCTGTATTTAATAAATTACTAACTGGTTTAAGTTTATCCATTACAAAGTTACTCTGCTTTTTCCAAATTGTCATTTGTCATGCATTTGTCTTATTTGATGAAGATTTTTCATAAGCATATGTTGTATGAAGGGTAGGGTTGGAATTGAGTAGAGTTAGCTCATGAGTCTATTTGCAACTTATTTTGTTAATAATTTATTCAGCTGAAACTTTTTGTTTATTTATAAATGAGTCGAGTCTGAATTTTTTTATATTTGATTCATTAACTTGTAAGTCATTTTGATATATATATTAAGAATAATGATAATAATAATTTAATTTAATATATATTAGTATTTAATTTTATTTTTTATTTGATTAAATTATTTTTTAATTGAATATATGTAAAAAGACATAAATTTTATTAAGTTACAAATTCAAGTTTAACTTATAGAGCTTAAAATATTTAATAATACATGACTTGAATATTGACTTATTAAATTTAAGTAACTTATGAGTATAAGGAGAGTCAAACTTAAGTAAAAAAAAATGAGTTCGATTATAAATAAGTTGAGCTTGAGTTAGACTTAGTTTGGTCCAGTTTGATTCATTTTTAACTTTAATGAAGAGTAAATGAATGCACAATATCTTTCTTATTTAAGTATACAATAATTTTGATTGTCGTCTCGTGACGAATATCTATTTAATTTTTAAAAATCTAGTGATTCTATTTTATTACGTTGCCCAAAAATAGAATAAAAATTACAAGCTTTTTCACACCACTTCCCCACTCAAGTTGTGTGTATAGATATGAGCCTTAAAAAAAAAGTGTGCTCAGTAACTTCAGTTCTTCAGTTAAAGTGTAATTGGGTTCATTTAAACTCATACGTCAAACATATGTACTGGTTATACAAGTGATGAACATAAAGAAGTCGGAAAATAGCATGCCTTGACTCCAGTCCCATGTTCCCCATCACCCGGTCTCTATTGGAATATTTGTTAAACCTTATTCAATCCCTTGTCATTAGGCCAAATGAAATACCTTAATTCACTGTTTGGGTTTTGGCATTCAAAAGACATGTTGGGGGCATTTTTCTTCTGAAGAAACACTGATATTAATCGGTTTCATTAATCTGAGGCTTGGTCCATATTGGTAACCGAAAGGGAAAACAGAATCAGGTAATGGTATTAGCTCTATACTGTCAATGTATGGCTATTAAATGATTTTTTATTTTTGTTCACATGTGACTAGTTTCGGATTCGAGCAAATGAATTTGAAGATTTTATCAGTTCCCAATTTTAATGGACAAGGAAGGAAGTACCTTTTTGTTGCGTTGCTGTTCCTTTTTCTGAAGCATAGTAAAAAACACACATCAAGTGCTGTAGAATTTTAGCTGTTTGGGAGCATGATTGAGTTTCAAAAGCCTTTGAATAATATGACTGTGTGACCAAATAAAGCTTTTACTGCATACCAAGTGCAGGATGCCCACGCCAATATTAAAGTCCTTTTAGATTTGATAATGACCTCATCCAGAATCTATGTTCTTCTTCCACAAGATAAAGCATGGCCATTTTAAAGTGATAGCAGTTCCAATCCATCTTTAATGACACAAAAAAAAAAAAACTCTTCCTTACATGGACCTCATCGACTCTTTAATGCATCAGACGTAAGTCCTCATAAAAAATTAGGCATCCATTGTGACATGCAAGCACCGTTTCACTTTGTTTTTTAACCTTTGTGCACATTTCAACCTATATGGCAGTGAACGATTCACCAAATCGAAATGATGACACGCGTAAGTGCGAGTATGTGATCTATGTGGAAACTCTTAATTATTATTCAAACCATTGCCGCACGGCACAGGTTCTCGCATGCTGTGGACTAGACTTTGCAATCTGCTCTGAACAGAGGATGATCACCAATAATTATGCATTAAAGGTGAATTATACACTCCTTATTACAAAGAATGGTGAGCTTTGTTTAATATTAAACCCCAAAAAGACAACCAAACAACAGAAACAAAAATGTAGTTGAAGTTTACCAAACAATGGTTATTCTTGTTGAATTTCGAGTTTACCTGGTGTGGAAGTTTTGTCATTTGTGTCCTTCACGGCCAGTGTTTATTGTTTACTTTTTCTGCTGCCGGTTATTAATGCTAGTCTTTGAAATTCTTGTAGTCTACCCTTTGTTAAACCACCAAAAACTTTGGGGGAAAAGGTAAGGACCTATTACACGTAGGGAATCATATCTACCTAGGGAGCCTCCCAACTTTCTCCAAAACTCACACACACAGGCCATACTATAAAACTTGCGCCCAACACGCAAAGCCTACGTGCACTCATACATTATTCTTCTACCCCTGCTTGCACCATCTAATTCTTCGTAAATGAAAAAGGAGGGGAGCCCCGTATGCATGTGGGATCCAGCATTCTTCATCCAAAGGCTGACATTATATATTTGATACAAGGTAAAGGTAAAAAAAAAATTATTGCAACTTCTTAGAATATAATAAATAAATATTTTAAAATATGATTTTATGATTAATTTTATATCAATGATTTAAAATTTATGTAAATTTATTTAAAATTAATAGTGAAAATTCTTAGTGAAACATGCATTGAATGTGTTATAAGAGCATAGTAGAATTTCTCGTTCAGTAGTCTTGTGCTTGTCTCCTTGCTGCAGTGAACCTCAAATGAACAAAGGGGTTGTTGGCTTTTTTATAAAATTAAACCAGACATAACTCCATTTGGGTTTCCTTCGATATCTCTACTTTGAATTTCTGTGTGTACTGGCATGATGGTGTGGCATGGTTTGGCAGAGTTTTTTTTTTCTCCACACAAAGTCCTTAAGTTCACTCATTGCTCCTGCCAAGCTCCTTAGATTCATAAATATACTATCTCTCTCTAAAGTTGCACCTATAAATACTGAGCCTTTTCCTCTGTCCAGTTCAACTTCCACTATCACCCTCATCAAATTCAAGGTGTGTGACTGTGTGGTCTTCACTGGTTGAGAAGCTCCTTGTTGGAGAAGCAGGGCACGTGCAAATCTTTTGGTTTTCAAATGCCACTAAGCCCTTTGCACGTGTTCTCCTTCTCCAACACGGGTTCCTCACTATTGTCTCTCTTAAACAAGTGTGTCTGGCACTTGATGAGGTAATTGCTTTCCTTTTTTGTTCCTACATAAAGTTATTAATTTGCAATATGTGTCTATATCATCTTCGAGAAACAGAGTGAAGCATGTCACTTTCAAATTGTGGTCTCCAATGACTATGATCGAAATAGAGGAAAGGGGAGAAAGAATTGCCATTTGGACTAATGACTACCCAGTAAACAGTAATTGCATTTCATGAATGAGATAGCATGTACCATGCTAAGAAAGGATGTATTGTTTATGTATATGAAGTGAAGACAATTTCAATTTGCTGCTGTAGACATGTTTGTAGCCTTAAACTGGACCAAATGCAAAGGACGCCATTCTGTGTGTATCAGCAGGCTCTGAACTTCAACAGTTTTGGTTCTTTCGAGTCTTGGACTGAAAGTTAATTGGGTAATGTAATTGAGCGCCTACGAAAGATGAGGTTTCTTTGGACTTCGGAGTGTAATACAACTATACAAGAATATTTCAAGATTTTAACTTATTTTTACATTCTATTTTCATTACATCTTTCTTATATTATCATTTTTTAAATAATAAAATAAAAAAATACACTTTTCAATACACATTTTTTCTTTCTTTTTATCAAAACAAATAAAGTGTAAATTGTTGTAGAGAAAAAATGTTTAATTAACATTTTTCATATTTAAATGCATTACAGTGTAATTGAAAAGAGAAATGTTATTTGAATGTATTTTCTTTATATTAAATCTTTACACCTTCTTTTTTAAGAAAATAAAAAGAGAGAGTGTAAATAGAAAACGTGTTTCTCTCTTTTTTTTTTATATAAATTCATTTTGAAGTATTAAAAAATCCAGTAAATTTATAGAAAATTAATAGAATGAATATAAATTTAATTCGTTAATAGTGTTATACAAATTTTATGAATTTTAATTTATACTTCATGACATGTTAAAATATATAATGAATATAAATTTAATTCGTTAATATTGTTATAAATTTATAAAACTTCTTTATATTGTGTTTTTTTATTTTTATATCATTACTTCATTAGTAAATTAAATTCATTCATTATATATTTAAACTTTAAAGATGTGGCTATGCAAGTGCAAACTATAAGGAGACTATACAGATTTGCAATAAGCGTTTTTTTTTTTGCCTTGACAATAAAAGGCAAGAAAGAGTGGGAATTCCGATTATAGCTATCAAATGGGCTGGCTATTTGGGTCACACGATTTTTTTCAGCTGGGCCTTACAATTTTTTTTATTTACATGAATATTCTGTTTAAAATTGGTTAGGCCTATGCAATAAAAAAAAAATAAAAAAATTAGGGTCTTCACTTTTCTTCTTTCTACCACCCGGGTTCACTCAAACAGCCACACGACGGCGGACGGCATCTCCATTTTTCTGCAGAATCTGTACATAGTGACGCCGCCACACAGCCACGCGTCCCTCTTCCCTCTTACGGCTTCGTCAGTTTTCTGCACCACGCAGCCACAGCCTTGCAGGTAAGCCTTCTTCCTCTGCTCTTTTCATGTAAATCTGGAATGCTTCTATGAGCGTGACCCACGTTTCCCAAACGTGGAACGTGATGGGGTTGAACGATCCGTGTAACACTGATCACAACATCCCGAGCAGACTCGAGATGGAATTGTATATTAGCAATCACTTCAACAGGAAGCTGCTCCATAGTATTAAAAAAACGAATTTTTAACAGAATCACAAACACTGAAACAGAGCAGCAATTGAAAAGAGTCCAGTTTTAACAGAACTTGTACAGTATGTCAATATTTCATAAATTAAACTTAATGTGAATACAAATTGAACCAAAAAAATCAGAACGTCATCATTGAAATTATGACTCAAGGGGCTCAGATAAAGTAATAGAGACTGGTATGAGTGAATCAGTATTTGGGTGCATAAAAAAGAGTACAAAGTTGCAATTTTTACAAAGGAAAATCAGCAAATAGAACAAATACACAGTTATAGAGAATCATGGAACAGGAAAGATTAAACGAAGGAGAGGTTATACTCTCACTTGGAGAATGAAAGGATCATCTTCTCTTATACACGAAATACCCCTGTGAAATACTCACGAAGGAGTTTGCTGTGAAGATGGATAATGTAAGCTAAAGTGGAAATGTTGGGTTAAGGGAGGTTTAAGTAATAAGTAAGCGTGTACTCAATTTTGAGGGTTTTTTTTTTAAGGGTTTGAGCATACAGGAAAATAATTGTAGGAAGAAAAATGTTAGAGAATCGAAATTTTTATCATAATTTTTCTGCTATAAAGATGTGATATGTATGTTGACTCTTAAATTAATGAATATATCTTACCACTTTATTTCATCAAACATCTATCCTTATATTCTGTCTAAATTTTGATAATTTTTGTTGTTTATGTAACATTACTCTTGTAAGAAAAAGACGACCATAACTATGGGTGAAGAGTAATATTACTTTCACAAACTTTTCCATACAAAGCACTACAAACATGATCTAGCTAACAAAATCTCAAACATTATTTTACACGTTACAAAAATGACTCAGCCATCCATTTGGATTATTACCAACCATTTGTATTACTATGAGTAATCTGTATGAGAATAATATGTGAAAGTTATGTTTTTTTTATATATATATTGTAGTTAGGTGGTGTTTAAGTTAGTTTGCACACATCTTAATTAATTCACGTCCTTAATTCGATCAAAAGCTTATTACCATATGTCTACTCACATATCACATGTTCATCTATCACTCTCTTAAAATTTGAAAGTATTTTTTTATAAGTGAAAATAGGCTAAGACAGCAACTTGTCAAGAGCCTACTACCTGATTCATTTTAGGTCTAGCTTAGTCCATTTGATAGACAGATCAGGTTAAGACTCCTTTTAAAAACCTATTTAATTATATTAATTGCACAAATAAAAAACTAGACCTATAATTGCAATTAAATAATCAAATTATAATTATATTAATTGCACAAATAAAAAACTAGACCTATAATTGCAATTAAATAATCAAATTGAATAAGAAGTTCACATAACTGCATGCCACCTTATCGCTCTTGCCAAGCAGCTATACATTATACAGCGTGCTAACCCTAATGGCCATTGCTCTCGCCAAGCAGCTGCAGCCATGGCAGGAACGAAGCGAAAGGTGAGGGACGAAGCCAACCGCAGAAGAGAGAAGTCGAAGTCAAAGAGGGAGGCCAAGAAGCATAAATCCTCTAATTCCAAAACTCAACGGAAGAAGAGCGGGCCCCATTTATCTTCATCGTTGCAAAAGAAGCTTGAAAGTTTAAACCCTACTACTTCTGCATTAGATAGCGACAACGAGATCAATTCTAATGATGACGGTGGAGAGCAAGAACTTTTTGGCAAGGATTTATACGAGTACGAGGAAGAGCTGGCTGAGGAGGAGTCCAGGAAGAACAAGCGCTATGACCCTGGTTCCGTGGATAAACTCGAGTATGAGCTGTCCAATGAGCTTTCTGATGATTTCAAGGTACTTGATCACACTTCGTTTCAGCATTTGGAGTGTTTAGTTGTAAATTAATTTGCCAAAGTAGATTGCTAATTAATTAATTTTATCTGTTAATTTGTACTCCTAAATAAATAAAAATAACTTCTTTTTTTTTTTCCAGGATCCATGTGATTCTGCCGTTGACATTTAGATGTCATTGTATTGAACTGAGTATATTAGGCAGTAGGCATGGAGTTTATAGTGTAATTGTAAAACAGGTAAATCATACAAGAAGCCAAGTGAATGTCACTATAAAACTAAAAGCAGCCTTTTATTTGAGAAATGCTAGTATGGTACAAGCCACAAGGGGTAAAGTTACACGAATGCTGGCCATTTCTCAAGAGATTAAATTTAAGCTCTCTTTAATTACTTTTGGAATATTAACCTCAGTTTGCACTTAAAAAAACTCTTAGGTGTCGTCTCTAGTGTGGTGCTGAGCTTTGCTTTTTCGAAACCAATTGGATTGACTGAGTCATGACAGCTTGTTAATTCCAATTTTCAAAATTCAATTTTTTATTTGAAAGATAATTTTTTTTTAAGTAATTAAAATCAACCAACACACAAGAATTTTCTAAAGAACTACATGGCTTTAAGTTCTCTATTGCACTAGGAGATACGTAGGAGCGCAAGTCAAGCCAAAATTAATTTTTTCTCAATATAGTTTTAATTTTTTAGGGGTAAAATAAATATTTGAAGATTATTAATAATTTGTATAATTAACTTTGGATAACCGTTTTAGGACGGATGTATCAGAGGTGTAGTGAGGTTAAATCTCCACCATTCTCTATGCATGATTAGACTCCCTTCCAATTTTTGAACGTAGACCATTTTCTTTGGTTCTTTCAATTTTTCCTAATTAAAAATAAAAATTGGTGGCAATTCCTAAATTTTCGAATTTAGTTGCCATTTCCTTTGCGATTTTGGTTGCGACAGTGCATTGCTTTAGTGATTGGTATATTTTATATTTCAACTTATCCATTGTATCTGTACTACAGATACAATGGATCTGTACTGTTTCATTGTCATTTATGTGTCCATTTGTATTTTTAGGATGAGGATGTGCAATCTGATGATGAAAATGAGGATGATGGTGATGATGATTACAATAGGACAAAGAGGAATGAAAATGCTGCGAGTGATGATTCTGGAGAGGATGATGATGGAAGGCATGCAAGGATGTTACAAGGAATTACTGGTATGCCGAGTGAAGCTTTTGAAGGTAAGAAAATTGGTGTTTAACTTTTGTGTTACCCATTATTTAGGTCAGAACTTATAAGCATCCGGTCAATTTTCTGCTCTATTTATTGGAAAATGGAAATAATTATAGGAGATGCATTTGAAGAAGTATTTAACATTGAACTACAGTTTTAACATGCAAGGATTTAAATTTTAAACTTTTTGAGAGAAGCCTGGCCACTTCTTATATGGGAATTATTTTAGCTTGGAAGCTTTTTTCTCCAATAACTGTTAATGCATCCATGCATATGCTTCAAGAAGTGATATCTTATGCCTTTAAGTAAGTTTAAAAAATTTAAATATATATCTTCTCTGATTTTGGAGATATGTGGAAAGAATGTTGAAGTAGTTTTTGTATATGAATGGTTCCCAGAGAGAATCACACTGCTGTTATTCCAGAGTCTGTCTATTATGTTTTCAGAACTATGATACACTTGTAAATTTAATCACAATGCAGATAATAATAAGAAGAAGAAGATAAAGGATGCTGTTATACCAGAGCTGTATCCAGAGTCTGAATATAATCCTAGTCGTGATGTCATGGATGGTGATGGACACATTAGCATTGAGGACCTTCTGAATCCTCTTCGTGAAAATCCTGGTTACGGAAAACTTAGGAAGAGAATGCAACAAATTGCGAAGAATGCTAAAACTATTTATGCACCGCTTCCAAAGGCAGATCAAGCAAAGGTAGAGAGGAAGGCAACATATGAAATATCAAAGAAAGATGTCACAAAATGGCAGCACATTATTCAAAGAAATAGAGAGGCACCAACTATTTTCTTTGATGAAAATGTAAATTTAGGGTTTTCAACTGTTGGAGCAATAGCTTCCGAATTTGAACCCAGAACTGAATTTGAGAGGAAAATGGCTGAACTAGTTCATGATGACAAAGTTATGGAAGCTCATAAAAAGGATGGTTATAGGCTTCTTGAAATGAACAAGGTATGAATGTTGTAGATATTAGTTGTTAATTGAATTCGACATTTCAGATTCTAGCTGATCATTTAATATGGAATCTGGTTAAGTTGTCTCTTCTTGGTTTCCATGCCTTCCTAATTTCTGTTCTATGATACAAATGACTTGAATAGTCATTGGTAAAGTTGAATCAATTCAGGTTTGGCATGCTAGGAATATTTGTTGTTTCAAAGTATCAAACTTGAATTTGTTTGTCAAATTAAAGGTGCTTGAATATTGTTGTGATTTGTGAAATAGATTTGATTTGAATAAGATTGTTTTTTTAACCTTTGATATTCATGATTGAGGGGGGAAAAATACAATGGTATTTATTCTGGAGTGAAATGATGATAAACTTTTGGTTTCAGTGAAATGCTTACAAATGATTAGATTGACAAGTCCTCACATTTTAATATATCCCTTTTTTTTCAATATTATCTGATTCCTTTCCCCTCGAATTGCACCATATGGGCAAATCTAATAACATGGATGAATAGAATATCAATTCTTTTGGGAAGATTCCATACTCACATTACTTCTGTCCAAAAGTAATACTGTGTTTTTGCCAAACACACTTCATAAGCTGAAGTAGCACTTTTTATGATTCTGGCATCTACATGGAGGTAGACATGCCATAAATCTCTTGACAAGCAGATGGAAGTTCAAAATTTAAATGCTTGTGAGATGATCTGATGAATCATCAATTGGAGAGATGCTTTCAATTTATCCAAGTTTTAATTTTAAGTGCCATATTTCATGTGTCTTTTGGAATTCAAGAATAAATTAAGCACCAACTCCATCATTTCTTTTTTCTTTTGATAAAAAGCACAAACTACATCGTTAAAGTTCTGTTTACTGAGGATTCTTTTTAACTCATGTTGTTTGTGATGCATATAACGTGGAATTGCTGCATTTCAATTGTTTTATGTAGTTTATGATGCCTGACAGGTCTCTTATGAAGATGAAAAGGATAGGCAAAATCGGATGGCTAAAATGCAGAGCCTTCTTTTTCGTCATGAAAGGAAGTTTAAGAAGATTAAAAGGATCAAGTCCAAAACATATCATCGTTTGTTGAAAAAAGATAGACTGAAGGCAGAATCTTCTCGGATTCAAATGGACCCTGAAGCTGCTAAAGAATATGCCATGAAACAAGAGCGCCAGAGGGCAGAGGTATATCATCATCCCTCAAGAAATAAGATCTGGAGAAATTTTGCTTAGCAAATGCTGTTTACTGATATATCTATTGTTTTATCAATTGAAAGTGGAAAATTGTGTCTATTAATCCTTTTCTCACTTCCCAACTTGCTACAGGAACGCATGACTCTGAGACACAAAAACCAGAATCGGTGGGCTAGGCGTATTTTACAACGTGGTTTAAATAGCCAAGATGAAGGAACTCGTGTAGCCATAGCCGAACAACTTCAAAGGCATACTGAGTTGACTAGGAAAATGCACTCTATGAAGGGTAGTAGTAGCAGCAGTGACGATACTAGTGATGAGGATGATGGAGATGAAAACTCCGCTGGTTCTGATCAGGATAGGGTTTCCAAGCTTTTGGGAAAAGCAAAAGAGAAGACAATGAAAGTGTTAGAGGAAGAGGATGAAGTTCCCAAGTCCGGATTGCTTTCTTTACCTTTTATGGTAATTATCGATTCCTTCTCAACTCTTTTTTTTTAATGAGAAAAATAATTATTACCCATCCTCTCATGGTGCTATATGTTCCTAATCCTGAGAAGATGGGTTAAAACTTAAAATTGTTTACATGGGTAATTATCTTTCTAAATGGTTTGTTTCATTAGCACTGGAAAAGGGGGAATCAGCTACTATGAGGAAGACACATATATGTTTGGATTCTGTTAGTTTTGTTTTATTATTTTCTTTGGTATCAAATAACTTAGAGATTGAAATTTGTCAGTTAGAAAGTTTTCCTTAGTAATTTGTGGTCTCCCCTTGATTTCTTCTGTTGCAGAGGCGTGGATTGGAGAAAAGAAAAGAGGCAGCTGTTGAAGAAGCCAACATTGCTCTTCAAGAATATGAAGATTCCTTGAAGAAGCTGGAGAATTCTGGTGGCTCAGAAGATCCAAAAGCTGCTTCTATCAGTGGCAGAAGAGTATTTGGAACAGCTAAAGCCCAGATTTCTGATGCAGGTAATAAGGTGAAATCAGATAACTTTCATGGTAGCAGTGATAGTGAGGATGACTTAGGGACCATGGAAAACGGCAATATAGAGAATGGGGAAGGGAATGTTTTTCAGAACGGTGTAAACAATGATTCAGTATTAATTCAAGAAGACACTGATAATCATCAGGAATCTGTTTTTAAGGTGATGAAATTCCTATTTTTTTGGACTTTTTCTTTAGTTTATGTCTTGCTTGATAGTTGTGATACATTTTATGCATTTTTTGTTCACAGAACTTTGATGAGATTATTAAAAATCCTGGGCCAAAAACTACATATGAAGTTTCCATCTTTGCGTCAGATACATGGCAAAAGGTCTTTTAATATATATATTTTTTTGTTTTAATCTTTGTAATGTCGTTTTTTTATTAAAAAAAAAATCTGCTGTATATGTGGGCATTCTGTTGGACTGATTTACTTATGATGAGCAGGCAAAAAACAGAAATGAAGAAGACACAAATATCAAGAAGTCTCCAAAGCTTACAGGGCCTGCTAGGCAAGAAATAAAAGTATGAACTCTCTGTTTGTTAAGAATATCTACTGTATTATTGGTTTAGCCTTATTTTTTTGTCCTTATGTGGCAGATCCACATAGTGGGAAAAGACTTTGATTGTTGTTGTTGTTGTTTGTCCTAGGATACTGAAAAGGAATTTGGAGATGATAGTGATACAGATAGTGAAGGACAGATGGTGGATGGTATTCTGTCTTCTGGATCTAAACTGTCTTATGAACTTCCTTCTCAAGAGGAGCTCATTCGGCAAGCTTTTGCGGGGGATGATGTAGAAGATGATTTTGAAAAGGATAAACAGGAGATCCTCAACGAAGAAAATCCTGAGCCAGAAAAACCTCTATTACTTCCTGGCTGGGGCCAGTGGACACATATACAGCAGAAGAAAGGTTTACCATATTGGATGCTGAAAGAGCATGAAAATGCCCAGAAGAAAAGGGCAGAGGCTCTCAAAAAGAGGAAGGATGCTCAGCTAAAAAATGTGATAATCTCTGAGAAGTTAGATAAGAAGGTTAGTGGCATTAAGTACAAGGTTTAGGACCTTTTGTATTCTTTTCAAATGATATATCAAATTGATGACATGCATGCAATTTAATTCGTTTTCCAATAAGAAATTTGAGTTATTCTTGATTGGCATATTTCTAAATGTGATGTTTGCAATGGCAGCTAACCTCATTAAGATTTGTAATAATAGTAATATTATTAATATTATTATTTATTATTACTATGAGTAAATTACTCACTTCCTCATATTTTGTGTTTAATGCATGGACCTACTCTCTATTACTATTATTCAAAACTCTCTTGTATTCATAAAGGGCTACACCAAATGAATGTTTTTTCCCCTTTTCTTGACATGTAAGGCCGAATAAGGGTAGGAATGACATTTGATCACAAAACATCTATGAGCTAATGGCTCATTTAATGAATCCGTTAGGCTTGATATTATTTTGGAGTTGGTCATAGCATTTTTTTTTGTAAATATAATGGAGTTTTAGGTTTTTACGATAGAGGGAAGGTATGTGTAGTAAACGCAACATACAAGGAAGGGGAAAGTAATTTACTCTATTATTATTATGGTTGTTGGTGTTTTCTTCTTGCTCTAATTACTTTTTCTTTTGGTAGACCTTCAAGCTCTAATTTTTCTTTTGGTAGACTTTCATGCTCTAATTTCAGCTTTATGGTTTAGTGGCTTGAATCATGTTGCCAACTACCATTTGCTCCCAAGTCCAAAATTATCTGCGATTCTGCTGACTAGTTGAATACTTATTGTTTTTTCAATAAAGTAAATCAAGTAAATTGAGCTGGTTTTATACTTTCTTTTGAATATGGCAGGCTGAGAAACTCCATACAAAAGCGTTGCCTTACCCTTTTACTTCCAAAGAGGTTTTTGAACAGAGCATGCGTGTGCCCGTTGGACCTGAATTCAATCCGGCAACCGCAATTGGACCTCTTAACCGGCCTGAAGTAAGTGCTTCAGAACATTTCCTTGGCAAACTGTATATCCTTGAATTTTTCTGGCGTTTAAGTATCATGCTGTAGCCCATATTCAAAGGAATTTAAAAATAATATTTGGTTAGTCATGCCCTCCATTAGGGGAGAAAAGCCCTTAATTTATTGGATACTGTTAGTGGGTTCTTGTCTTCATACTAGATTCAACCATTTGGGAAAAATACAGTAAGATGCACTGTGTGTAGTTTTTCTATCCGTCTTGTAAATTGACTCTTGTATGTGCAGGTGGTGAAGAGACCAGGTGTTATTATAAAACCAATAGTGTTTGAGGAAGTGAATCCTCATGAAAAACCAGAGCAACGGAGCGGAGATAAGCATAGGTTGAAGAAAAATAAAGGCAATGGTGGCAAACCTATAAAAAAGACGGTTGAGGGAAAAAGTTAAATCTTCAGGAAGTTTTGGTTCTGTTCCAATTCTAGAAATTTTCTTAGTTCAGTCTATGGGAAGGCTTTGTACCTTGCGAGGTTAAAAGAAAAAGACAAAAAGAAAGCAAATAGGTTACTGAACAGGGAAGTTTAAGGCATCCAAGAAAGAGAAGAAAATAGAATTCAAGAGACGGGGAAAATCTCTTTTTGTATTTTTGACAGATGTTAAATTGTTATTGATTAATTTTATACTTAAGGAAAATGTCATTTCTTAATTATATAAAATCGTTTCTCGACTTCTCATTATCTTTGCTTCCCTTTCTCCGTCTCTCTCTCATTTTCAGTTGTTTTTTTTGACCTTTCTGTAAAACTTTGTCAACGTCTAAATATACTCGAATATTATATATAAACGAACACCCTTTTTAGCTAATTATAGTCTTAAAAAATGGCTGCCCCAAAAGAAAAAAAATAAAAAATGTGGAAGGATATAATAATTGTACACAAAAAACATAGGTACAAACAAAATTTCCAGTTCCTTTTTTTTATAAAGACCAAATTAAACACACAAATTTCTCATGATAAAAAAATTTCCCTAAAATCATCATAAAAATTCTAATCTTCTTGCCCGAAAAAAGATTGAAAATACTCTCCATATTTGGTCAACCAAGACTGACCCCCAAAAAAAAATAATTCATATATTAAGTTACAAAAATAAAGAACCAACTTCTGATCTACTGCTTGCCTTTTTCTATTGGGTGAGACTGCTTGCTTTATTACTACATTCCTCCTATAACAACCCTAAAATATAAAGTATGCTAAAGAAATTTGAAACTGGACCTACATTTCATTCTCACAAATAATCCTCAAGAGATATGTCTGAGGGGACATCATATCCAAAAACCATAAAGTAATCATCTAATTCATCAAAAGTGAACTTTGGGATACTCCAGCTTTTTCCAACCTCAGAGTCTTGGCCATTGGTTAGCAGCTCTAACACTTGTGAAAAAACCGAAAAAAGAAATTTTCATTTAGTTGAAGTGTAATTTTGTTGACAGGAACTTAAACAAGGCCATGGCTAGATATTGTTCATTCAACTCGCTCATTGGGGGACACCACATGGCTGTTTGTCTCACACAGTAAGAAGTTGTTAGCACTTCCCTATACAATTGTTCTTCATCATATTTACCTTCCAATTTTGGATCAGCTAGTTCAGCAATATTCCCTGATTCCATTAGATTCTTTGCCTGCATGTTAGCAAGAGGATTAATGTTTTGCTTCACCAATTTAAGGAGGAAAAAATTCTAATGAACTTGTTTATGGATGAAAAGGTTCTATCAGATTTATGTTTATGGATTACTGTTGGTTCATTTCTTTTTTTTTGTTTCCATGTGGCAGATGAAATTTCTGCCATTTGCAATTGTCTTTTCATGAAAGGTCTGATTACCCATATGAGAAGATTTTGCTTGGATGAATCAACAGGTCTCAATCCAGTTACAATCTCCAGAAGCAGAACTCCAAATGCAAAAACATCTATTTTGTCATCAACGATTCCATGCATGAAGTACTCTGGTGCTAAGTATCCAAATGTGCCCTCCATGGGGATTACAGCATGGTGAGTCCACTTGTTTGGAAGCCACTTTGGAAGCTGACACGTGCAAAAGATACACTAATAAGAGCAAGTGCACTCTATCACTAAGTAATATAGGACTGAGTTCAGTTATCGATCCCACGAAGAATAATTGATAATTACTAAAATTATAATATCCTTTTGTTATTTAGACGGTCGAGTAGATATGCAAGATCCAAATTAAAAACAGAAAACTAATAAAATCAGTAAAAAGCAATTAAATAAAAAAAAGATAAATAAAGATAGAGAAATGCTAGAGCATAAGGTTCACTTGAGTTTAATTATATAGATCTTCTTTCAAATATAAACAGGTAATTCTTTTGCCAGTATTCCCTTATTTGCTATTGAATCCCAATGGTCATGGTGAAACAATATTCTATTCTTAATTTAACCCACCTATTTATTCATTTAGTTGAATTAATCAAGAATGCATTAAGCTTTAATTTAAGAGATGAACTAACATACCGTTAATTCCATTGGTAGGAAAAATTGATGTTTGGTCATTCACCAATATAGTCCTATGCTTAAAATATAGATCCACTCATTGAGTGCGGATGGTCACCAGTCAAACAATGAATTAATCAATGCCAAAAGTGATCAAGTTATGACAAGGATGAAAGCAATATAATAAACTCATAAAGAAATTACCATTATTATATTAGAAATCAAATCCACATAATTATAAACTCAAGAAAATAATATACAATTTCATAAAAAGAAAATAAAATAAAGGAGAAAAACAAGAGAGAAAGAAAGATCAAAATCCCTGTGCAGAGATTAAGAACTTCAAACCTTCAAGAAATTCTCTATTAGAAATCTTCTTAATTGAGAGAAACTGAGAGAAAATGGAATTTTGGAAGTTCAAGGGCATTTTCCCTTTTGCTGTTGCGCTCAATTTATAGACATTTCGAGTGAACAGTACTCACACGGTCGTATCTATTGGAGACATGGCCGTGCCTAGTGACATCATTGCTTATGCAGCTTACTTAACCATTAAGTTTAGGAGACACAGCCGTGTCTATTGGAGGCACGGCCGTGTCTAAGTGTATTTTGGTAGACATGGCCGTGTCTAAGGAGACATGGCCGCGTCTAGTGTAAAAGTTTTTTTTTTTTAGACACGATACCCTTCCAAAGATAGAATGAACCTCTTTTGCATTGAAAACTCAGTATCTTTGCTTGTTTTTCTCCAAATGAATTTTATAAATTTGCAAAAGCAAAGATAAAGATAAGGATCCAACTAAAACTCGTCCGAAAATACAATCAAATTAACACAATTTGTATAATAAAATACTATAAAATATAAGCTTATCAACTCCCCCACACTTGAGCTTTGCTTGTCCTCAAGCAAAGAATATGAATTAACAACAAGATCAAACTTGGCATCCAGAAACATGAATCAAGAGAAATTTCACAAGTAAAAAGCCCAAGTTCAGCAATCAAATCCAATCAATCAAAGATCATTTAGCATTTAAAACGATAAGATTCTTTTAGTCTAGCTTGCAACTTTTCTCTTCACCAAACATATGAGATCACTCATCTTTTTATCGCTCAAGTGTTTAAGGACAAAGAGATCACTCAAATTTCTCAAGAAAAATGCAAAATCATAAGTTTGCTTATCAATCTCATCTCTACTTCCAAGTTCACATACATAACAAGAATCAAAAGGACTTTATCTGGTTGTAAAAGGGCCAAGGGTAAAGAAGGTAGGAAAAAGATAAATAAGGGTAAAGAGTTTTCATGGATAAATATATTCAAAGCAGATTCTGGTTGAAAAGATGAATATATCATGATGCACAAGGATTTTAACAATTCTCTATTTCAACTCAATATTTTCATCATTCTTTACCCAATAATTCTTTTCCTCTTCTTTTTTTTTTCATATAATATATATATATATATATATATATATATATATAATTTTGTATTATATATATACTTTTGAAGATATAACAACTTTTCAAGACTTTTAATTTAACACATCAGATGCTCCAAGAAATTAGGTATTTAAAGAAATCATTTTCAGGCTCAGATGGGGCAACTAAAGGGTTATTTTATCAATACAAGTCTGAAAGTCAAGAAAGAATAAAATCTAATTGCCTTAATCATATTCAAGTTCGTATGTGAATCATTAAAGCCTCAATAAGATATCAAAGCAAGTTCTAGTACACATTAATCAAGAGAAAACTTACTCCAAAAGAAAAAAATTTAATCATTAAAGCTCAAAACTCACTTTCTGGCTAAGTTGGTACGGAAAATAGAAGCAAGCAAACATGACTAATTTTCAAGTAAGATGCTAAATTTCACTTTTCTTAATTGAAAAAGATCGCTTTAAAATCATCATTGAATTCCTCTTTCATCAAATCTCTATCAGCTTAGAATAAATCAAACAATTAATACACAATTCCTATTAGCATTACTCAAGTGTTCATCAGTTGTGTTTTTTTTTTCATTCATAAAATACAGTACTAATATACAGTACCCCCCACACTTAAGATAAACATTGTCCTCAATGTGGAAAAGAAAGAAATGAAGGAATCAATAATGATTCTGTGGATAAATTGCAGGAATCAATAAATAAAGTGCATAAAATAAAGAGAATAAGGGAAAGAAAAACAGGCACAGTATTTATCTTGGTTCGACCACCAACCACTTGTGGCCTACGTCCAAATCCCCGAAACACCGTTCGAGATTTTTCACTATTCAAGACAAGCTTAAACAACAGTGTGCTTGCAACCTTTACAATACGGAGCACTTTTCACACACAGGAAACTCTACCCTTGTGCTCAAGCCTCAATTAAACAAAAGGGATACCTCACCCTTATACAATCCTTGGGGATACCTCACCCTCAATATACAGAAACAGATAAAGAGATGAAATGAAACTCTCACTAAGAGTAGATAAATACAAATTGAAGTGCTAAAGAGCTGTTTCTCAAATATCTCAAGAGTTAAACAATTTTAAGTTCAGAAAAAGAGAGAATAAAGCAGAGCACGTTTTCAAGCAAGCAAAAATTGATCACAAAGTTCAGGGGGTTTTCAGAGAAGTCCCAGGCCTCTATTTATAGAGCTCGTGGAGAAAAATGGCCGTTGGGAGCAATTAATAACGTTTAAAAACTTTCTGATTCTCGTATGCTGTTTGAAAACTCAACTCTGATTCTCGTGGGGTATTCGAATGCCTGAAGGAGGTATTCGAATACCTCTGTCAAAAACTATTTCAGAAAACTGATTAAGTTGGGGTTATTCGAATACCAGTCAAGGGTATTCGAATACCTCATTAAAACAAGGCATATTGCGAAAACATGGTATTCGAATACCATATGGGTATTCGAATGCCTCATTTAAAAGGTTCATTCTGAATTGAGTTATTCGAATACCATATGGGGTATTCGAATGCCTCTGTTTTGGCACAGCAGACAGAAAAATTTCGATTCATTTAATCAAAGTTATTCGAATACCAAATTGAGGTATTCGAATACCTCGCTTAAAAATAGTTCAAAATCCTTTCCAAAAAGCTTCAAATGCTTGTTTTTAACTTTTAAAACATTTGATCTTTTAAAACCTTCAGTTTAGGTTATCTTTAGTCATTTGAGATATTTAATTAACAGCTCCATACATGATAGATCCTAAGTCCTAAAGCTAATCTTTAAACACTTGGACTTGGTCTTCTCATCATCCTCATGTTTGTTATCATCAAAATACATCTTCATTGTTGCGTAGCAAACACATTCTCTCCCTTTTTGATGATGACAAACTATCATAGAGAAAAGCATCAGCACAGAAATAATTGGAATTCACAAAGTAATAGGCTTACATTCATATCTAATATGTGCGTGGCGTAGCTCCCCCTTAATGTTGGAATCCAATAATAGTTATTTTAAACCTGTCTTTTCTCATAGTTATATTTTTCTCCCCCTTTGGCATAATAAAAAAGATACAACAAAATATAATGCATAAAGGAGGCAATAAGCATAAAGAGAAACTGATTGTATTAATAATTTAGCCAATACACAATGTAATGAAAGAGTAAACAGCTAATACAAAAAGGCATCCAAACAAGAACAAAGCCTAGAAGGAGGCATCTGGCGGAGGAGGAGGGGACTCAGAACCCCGTGAAGATAGCAAAGCACGCAAAGCAGCTTGCTCACGCTCAACACCATCAAGTCTGTCAAACAGGCGAGAAGGTGTGTTCCAAATAAGCTCGGTTATCCTCCATGTAAGCACGGTTGGCACAGTAAAGTGGCCATGACTTGATCCGAGTAACCGAACCGGCGGTAGGAGCGGGGGCGGCGGGGCGGCGGTGTCGAGAGCGGCGGGGGCTACGGAGCAAGGCAAGCAGCGGGGGCGGCGGCGGGATCGGTGGGTCGTCCTCATCATCGTCAACTTCAACCGGGAATACCCGGCCTTCATCGATCTTTATCATCTTCATTCGGTTCGGCGTATAAGAGCCAAACACATTGTGGTGGGTCACCGAGTTTTTCGCTCGGTCTCCAAATTGGGATACTTGCCTAGAAAGGCGGTGATGATCACCCCATAGGTAGCTCGAAGCGTTCTTTTCCCTTAGCTCTCATCATATGCTTCATAATGAATACGGGCCGGTTATAATCCTTTCTTCGGGATCCACAATAAACACATCATCTTCACTCGGTAGGCGTAGTTCCCACCTCTAGGAGCTAAGATGTGGGCATAAGCATAATGCAAGAGCTCATCTCCGGCTCTTCATCATGCCCCCTTTGACTCCCTTGAGTCGGAGGTAATGCCAACCCAGGTCGAAGGACATCTTCAATGGCTCGAATCTTGTCGAACCGCTGGACAAACTCTTCACGGTCTTCGTTGTTACGGCCAAATAGATTCTAAACCAAAAAGCGAACCCGGTCTGAGGAGTGATCACAATGTGCGATCACGGACTCGAATGGAGTTCCAAAAATCCTCAAGTTGCGGTAGAACATTTTGACCAGGATCGAGATAGAGGACCGCCTTATAGGAGCAAAACGTAGCACGCCCTGGATGTCCAAAATCAAAGCCACCTTCTTTTTCAAAGAAAGCCAAGTCTAGATACTTGGGCTGCACAAGATTTCGTTCTCAAATGAGAAATGAAGCGTCCAAGCGTTTACGGGTGAGAGAGAGAGCCTTCGCAGATCCAATGGGTTGTTGCAAGGCACGGTTTTGTGCGAGCACGCTTGGAGGAGGAAGCCATGGATGAAGGTTGAAGATGAGAGGAGTGGGTTTGAAAAGAGAGGGAGTAACGGTTGGGTGAGACGAAGGAGAGGGTATTCGAATAGGAGAACGGGAGATGAAAGAACGGGAGAGAAGAAATGAGGGAGATGAGTGAACGGGTGTGCGAAGGGGCTTATATAAAACTCTGACCCAAGGTATTCGAATGCCTTAATTGGTATTCGAATACTGCTGTTTGGAAACGCAAAGGTCAGGGTTCTCTTGAAAGAAGGTATTCGAATACCTCTGTAGGTATTCGAATAGACTGTCCAAAAAGGATTGGCCCAGATAAGCAGGTATTCGAATACTGCTTAGGGTATTCGAATACATATTCGAATACACCAGAGACAGGAACAAAAGCCTGATAGCAAGAGGCTTCAGGTTATTCGAATAACCACTAAGGTATTCGAATACGCCTGGTTAATAAACTATGAAAGCATGCAAGAAAAGATGGTATTCGAATACCGGATGAAGGTATTCGAATAACTTAGATAGAAAAACATAAAACTTACGTCCGAATGCAATTTTGAAGGAGAAAACTTACCCAATTAAATGAGTACAAAAACAAAATTGAGGATATCTCCAACGCTCAAGTCGGTAACAATTTAAGATTAATAAATCAATAAGTAAGCATAAATTTAACAGTTAAACACACGATTGATCCAAAATGCCAAGTTCTCTTCTTAAATGAAAGAACGAATCTTTAGGTAAAGGTTTTGTGAAAATATCAAAGAAGTTGATTATTGGTTTCAACAAATTCTAATACACAATCACCTTTTTGAACATGATCTCGTATGAAATGGTGCCTTATCTCAATGTGCTTAGTCCTAGAGTGCATAATGGGATTCTTTGTCGATTGATTGCACTAGTATTATCACATCTTATAGGGATGTGATTAAGTGAAGACCAAAGTCTAGAAGTTGTTGCTTCATCCATAGAATTTGAGCACAACAACTTCCACCGCCACATATTCACCTCGGCGGTGGATAAAGCCACGCTATTTTGTTTCTTGCTATGCCAAGAAACTAAGGAATTACCAAGCATGTGACATGTTCCACTAGTGCTTTTCCGATCCAATTTGCATCCAAAGCAAAATCGGGTCGAATAACCAATAAGACTACAAGTGGTATCTTTGGGGTACCACAAGCCCACTTGTGTAGTGCCACCTAGATATTTCATAATACGTTTTGACAAAGACTTAAATGAGACTCTTTAGGATTAGCTTGATATCTAGCACACATGCATACGCTAAACATTATATCGTGCCTACTAGCGGTGAGATAGAGAAGAGACCCAATCATACCTCGATATTTAGTAATTTCTACAAATTACACCGCTTCGTCTTTATCCAAGTAACACGAAGTACTCATTGGTGTAGCCATATGCTTTGAGTTGTCCATTCCAAACCTCTTGAGAAGTTCTTTGCATACTTTGTTTGGCTAATGAACGTTCCACTCCTTGTTTGTTTGATTTGAAGTCCAAGGAAGAAATTGAGTTCTCCCATCATGGACATTTCGAATTCGCTTTGCATGATTTTGGCAAATTCCTTGCACTGATTTTCGTTAGTAGCACCAAATATGATATCGTCTACATATACTTGTACAAGGAGTATATCATGGTTTTTATTTTTAATAAAAAGAGTTGTGTCAACCTTACCTCTTGTAAAATCGTGTTCTAAAAGGAACTTACTTAATCTTTCATACCAAGCTCGTGGAGCTTGTTTTAAGCCATACAAAGCCTTTTTCAATTTGAAAACATGGTTAGGTAGATCATAATTTTCAAAACCTGGAGGTTGGTCAACATATACTTCCTCTTGAATAAATCCATTTAAAAAAGCACTTTTAACATTCATTTGATATAATTTAAAATCCATGATGCAGGCAAAAGCAAGTAACATCCTAATAGCTTCTAATCTAGCTACAGGTGCATAGGTTTCTTCATAGTCTATACCTTCTTCTTGATTATAACCTTTTGCTACAAGTCTAGCTTTATTTCTTGTTATTATGCCAGCTTCATCAAGTTTGTTTCTAAACACCCATTTAGTACCGATAATAGGATGATTATTAGGCCTAGGAACTAGTTCCCAAACTTGTTTTCGTTCAAATTGATTTAATTCTTCTTGCATAGCTAGAAACCAATGTTCATCATTAAAGGCTTCATTAATGTCTTTAGGTTCGATTTGAGAAACAAAAGCTAAGTGGTTACATGCATTTCTAATGGAGTTTCGAGTACTTACACCTTTGGATACATCACCTATTACTTGATCAAGCGGATGATATTTTGAGGTACGCCATTCTTTGGGAAGCTCCAAAGCTTGTGAATCCTCTTGTCTTTGTTTATCTTCTTGGTTCTTGATTTCTTTTTCCTTGCTATCCAAATGTGTTTCCGCTAAGGCTTCTGCAACATCATCAATAACAAGATCCTTTCTCGATCCATTTGGGTCGGTTTCATCAAATGCAACATGTATAGATTCTTCAATAGTCATAGTTCTTTTATTATATATATGAAAAGCCTTACTATGATTTGAATAACCAAGAAATATACCTTCATCAGACTTAGCATCAAACTTGCCTAAGTTATCTTTTCCATTATTTAAAACAAAACATTTGCATCCAAAAACATGAAAATGTGCGACATTTGGCTTTCTTCCTTGTATAATTCATATGGGATTTTCTTTAAAATAGGCCTTATAAGGGCCCCGTTCATAACATAACAAGTCAGTATTTACATCCGCCCAAAAATACTTAGGAAGAAGCAGACCTCATTAAGCATAGTTCTCGCCATTTCTTCTAAAGAACGATTTTTCCTTTCTACAACTCCATTTTGTTGTGGAGTTCTAGGCAGAGAAAAATTATGATTAATGTCATGTTCATCACAATAATTTTCAAAAACATTGTTTTCAAATTCGCCACCATGATCACTTCTTATAGAAGAAATTTGAAAACCTTTTTCGTTTTGGATAACTTTGGCAAGTCTTTTAAATGCTAGAAATGCATCATTTTTATTTGCAAGGAATAAAGTCCATGTAAACCTAGAAAAATCATCCACAATCACTAAAGCATAGTAATTCCCACCAAAGCTCATAGTTCTAGAGGGTCCAAATAAATCCATGTGCAAAAGTTGTAAAGGTCTAGTAGTTGAAACTATATTTTTTGATTTAAAAGAGACCTTTATTTGTTTACCCTTTTGATGCATCACATAATTTATCTTTAACAAAATTAAGCTTTGGTAGTCCAATTACTAGCTCTTTAGAGACCAACTTCCTTAGGTGATCCATGTGAATGTGTGCAATTCTCCTATGCCATAACCATGAATCATCATTCTTACTTAAAAGGCATTTCGCATCATTTGAAGATATATCATCAAGACTAATCATATAAATGTTATTTATTCTATGACCAATGAATTTAACATGTTTATCATTTTTATCTTCAATTATGCAACACTTTGAATCAAAAATTACCTTATTACCTTTGTCACATAATTGGCTAATACTAAGAAGGTTATGTTTTAAGCCTTCAACAAGCAACACATTTTCAATAGAGGAATTTGGATTCTTGCCAACTTTTCCGATTCCAAGAATTTTTCCCTTGTTGTTGTCTCCATAAGTAACATGTCCATGATTCTTGGGAATAAACATGGTGAATTTTGAGTCGTCTCCAGTCATGTGCTTGGAACAACCGCTGTCGAGATACCAATTTGAGCTCCTGGCTTTCAAGCATACCTACAACACAATTTTAATTTTTAACCTTTGGTACCCAAATTTTCTTGGGTCCTTGAGTGTCAGTTTTAGGCAATGTACCCTTTGGAACCCAAACCATTTTTGTCCCAATTTTTGTGTTGACATTCTTTCTAGCATTGCATGTTGAAGCACTATGACCTTTCTTTCCACAAGAAAAACATTTAATAAATGGACTGCTTGGAAGTACTTGAATAAACGAAAATTTTTTTATAAGATTTATGTTGATTTTTCGGGTTATAACCAATTCCAGCTTTTTCAAAAACAACCCTTTGTTTCCCTAATATTATATTTAGATTATCTCTCCCAGAAGTGAATTTGGCAAGGGTGTTCTTTAAGTCTTCAATTTCTTTCTCAAGTGTATGACATGAAGAATAAGAATATGAAGTAGAAGCATGTGAGGGATAAGATGAGCATGCATCAAGAATTCCCAAAGTTTCATTTTCAATTTTTAATTCTTCAATCTCTTTATTTAAAATAGTAATTTTATTTTCTAAAGAAGAGATTTTTTTCTTAGAAGAAGAAATTTGTTTTGTGAGTTTTAAAGATTCATCATGCAGTTCTTCAAAGGCATCTTGTAACTCATCATAAGAAGGTAGTAAAGTAGAGTTAGAACTTACCTCATTTTCGCTTTCTTCTTCTTCTTCTCCTTTGGCCATGAGACAAAGTTGAGCTTCTTCGCTATCTGAGCTGTCAGTTGAATCCATGTCGTTTTCATCCCATGCTATATAGGCTTTTCTTCCTTTTCTTTCTTTGAAGGGCTTCTTCTCAAGTCTCTCTTTCTTCTTTTGGTAACCGGGCATTCCATTTTCATGTGACCAGGCTTGCCACATTCATAGCAAGTAGGAGTTGATGAAGCTCCTTCGCCTTTATAATGAGTCTTCTTCGGAGGGAAGGGAGGTCTTCTTTGCATTCCCTTTTTCTTGAGAAATTTACCAAATTTTTTAACTAACAGACTAAGATTTTCTTTGTTTACCTCAATGTTTTCTGAGCTTTCTTCATCTTCTTCATCATCAATGTCAATTGTTGAGGAAGTGGCTTTGAGCGCTATCCCCTTTTTCTTTTTATCGTTTTCTTCACTTTGACTTAATCTGCTCAATTCTAGTTCATGCTCATGAAGTTTTCCAAAAAGAGTGGCTAATGACATGGTTGTCAAGTCCCTTGATTCTGAAATTGCTGTCACCTTGGGCTGCCAAATCCTGCTTAAACACCTTAACACTTTATTAATCAAATCTTCGTTAGTAAAACTTTTTCCTAAAGATGCAAGATGATTAACAATGTGGGTGAACCTCTTTTGCATTTCTTGAATGCTTTCTCCTTAGTTCATTCTAAACAGTTCATATTCGCGAGTTAGAGAATTGATTCTCGACCTCTTAACTTCACTAGTACCCTCAAGGGTAACTTGTAAAGTGTCCCACATTTCTTTAGCGGTTTTGCAATTAAAAATTCTAAAAACTCATCATACCCCAAAGCAAAGTGGTAATGATGTTTTTGGCTTTTAAATTATATTGGACTTTTCTTTTATCCTCATCGGACCAATCACTTCTAGGTGTCTCGGTTTTTACACCATCGACAACGCGTGTAGGTATAAATGCGCCGTTTTTCGACAAAGATCCCACACATCTAGATCAATAGCTTCGATGAAGATTTTCATTCTTTCCTTCCAATATGCGTAACCATCCCCATTGAAAAAGGGTGGTCGGTTTATGGAAGATCCTCCGAAAAACCATTTAAGGAAGCCATGTTCTCTTGAAACGGCTAAGCTCTTTATACAAGAGTCTAGCTCGATACCACTTGTTACCAAGTGGCTTCCAAGATCACTCAAGAGGGGGTGAATTGAGTAACAAAAACTTTTGCAAAAGCTTTAAACAAATAAACTTTGCTCAATATAATTATTAAAGAATGTGGAAGAGATGAGAAAAATGAAGAACAATTAATAAATAAATTGCAGAATCAATAAATAAAGTGCATAAAATAAAGAGAATAAGGGAAAGAAAAACAGGCACGATTTATCCCGGTTCGACCACCAACCACTTGTGGCCTACGTCCAGTCCCCGAAACACCGTTCGAGATTTTTCACTATTCAAGACAAGCTTAAACAACGGTGCTTGCAACCTTTACAATACGGAGCACTTTTCACACACGGGAAACTCTACCCTTGTGCTCAAGCCTCAATTAAACAAAAGGGATACCTCACCCTTATACAATCCTTGGGATACCTCACCCTCAATATACGAGAAACAAATAAAGAGATGAAATGAAACTCTCACTAAGAGTAGATAAATACAAATTGAAGTGCTAAAGAGTCAAGTTTCTCAAATATCTCAAGAGTTAAACAATTTTAAGTTCGAAAAAGAGAGAATAAAGCGAGCACGTTTTCAAGCAAGCAAAAATTGATCACAAAGTTCAGGGGGTTTTCAGAGAAGTCCCAGGCCTCTATTTATAGAGCTCGTGGAGAAAAATGGCCGTTGGGAGTAATTAATAACGTTTAAAAACTTTCTGATTCTCGTATGCTGTTTGAAAACTCAACTCTGATTCTCGTGGGGTATTCGAATGCCTGAAGGAGGTATTCGAATACCTCTATCAAAAACTATTTCAGAAAACTGATTAAGTTGGGGTTATTCGAATACCAGTCAAGGGTATTCGAATACCTCATTAAAACAAGGCATATTGTGAAAACATGGTATTCGAATACCATATGGGGTATTCGAATGCCTCATTTAAAAAGGTTCATTCTGAAATTGAGTTATTCGAATACCATATGGGGTATTCGAATGCCTCTTTTAGGCACAAAGAGAAAATTTCGATTCTGAATCGGTTATTCGAATACCAAATTGAGGTATTCGAATACCTCAGTTAAAAACAGTTCAAAATCCTTTCCAAAAAGCTTCGAAATGCTTGTTTTTAACTTTTAAAACATTTGATCTTTTAAAACTTTCAGTTTAGGTTATCTTTAATCATTTGAGATATTTAATTAACAGCTCCATACATGATAGATCCTAAGTCCTAAAGCTAATCTTTAAACACTTGGACTTGGTCTTCTCATCATCCTCATGTTTGTTATCATCAAAATACATCTTCATTGTTGCGTAGCAAACACACATATTAATAGCAATTAGAAGAAAGATATTTGAATGGAACCATTATAGGTGGGTTAAGAAATCAACAAATGCTTCAATAAGTCAAATATGGAGAGATTTATCCAAGCATAAAGACATATAAAAACAAAATATAAAAACCATTTATGTTAGACCTGAGGCGATTTGACACTTTAATACACAACTAGGTTACTAAACAATCTTCATATCTTTATCCATCTAAATGGCAAGAAAACATCTTTTTCAAATTGTTTGTATAAGTCAAGTCTTCTCTGGAAGACATAAACACATTAGGTATATAAATCTAATAAACATGAAACATAAGAATAATTGTAGTGATAGCTCTCATCTCCTGTAATCCTTGTATGCATTATAGCAAACAGTAACTGAAGAAAATAGAGAAGAAACTAACAAAAATCCAATGACATGAAACATAATCACTAACAAACATCAGAAGCATTTTAATGTGATATATAACATACAATAGGAGCATAAGAGAGTAAGCTCTTTCACCTTTCTTGCTTCAAGACCAATATATGCCTTGGAACGTCACACAGAGAAATAGGTCCCATTACTCGAAGTCACGTAGTATGTGAAAACCCATGAATAGATACACCTTAGGGATTTGATAAACTGCAAGAAACAACAGTGAAAATAAAATAAAAATAATAAATAAATGAAACACAACATAAAGAACTGAAGTGTCATTGATTGAAGACACCATAGTCAAGACAACAACATTAGAATATGTCTTTTATAGACAAAATATAGAAGAGGATTAAGTTCATACAGTTTAACTTCAAAACAGGGTGGTTGGCAATAAAATATAAAGGATAGCTACTCTACATAATTTCTTATCTTCCACATGTTGCAAAAACTTGGATTATGCAGGAGGGTACGCAGGACTGTGAAGGGCATGATAATAAGGAAGCATGGTATGATTTAAAATAGTGCAAGAGGGCTTTTACTTGTCAGACTTTTAAAGAGGAAGTACTATGCCTTATTGTCTCACCATATCATGCAAAAATAGGAAAAGTGGTGGTCTTATTCGGTAACGAATGCACAAATTTTTGAATGTACATATTCAATAAGATTTAAACCACATAAGAATAGAAATTGGAAATAAGAATAGAAATTGGAAAGACAAAGCTGGGAATTGAGAATACCTTGAGAGTTTCCAAGTCAGATCCAACAACAAAGATCTAACATTGAGGGTAGCAACAAACCTGTAGCATTTAACTTGGACCTTCAATTAAGGGCAAGTGAATGGTCAAGCCTTTAATTTCCAGATCAATTAGTTTCACACAGTGCTGCATGCAAAACTATAACCAACTTAAAGCAAAATATAGGCAAGTGATTTACCGACTAAGGAATTTGTTTGGAACTAATAAAGAAATAGGGAACATGTGTCAAAGCCTATGTACAAAACGGCAAATAGAGAAACATGATTGCAAGACAACATCTCATTGATATCATATTAACTTTACAATGACAAGTTTCTGGTGTATCATACATCAAAAACATTTCCTGACAGAGTGACTTCTAGACCACTATACATTGAACCTTTTCATACAATTCCATCAATTACAACCCAAGGCCCACCCAAAAAAGAAAATCACCAGATTTATTTACACATACTACTAATAGGCTGGACCACTACATTGAAGGCCAATAACACAATCAAAGCCCATGTCCAGTGTCGCGACCGTGATCGCGGCAAGAACGATGAACAAAATAAATTATTAGGAGTCATCACTAACTTTATTTAAATTAGAAAAAATTAAAAAACCCTTTTAGAAAATGGTCTTTAAAACGGTTATCCTAAATTAGTTATGCAAAACTTAATAATCTCATAATATATTTATTTTACCCTTTTTAATTAAAAAAATAAAAAAAATAATTTGTGAAAATTTAAAATTTGGCTTGACAGAATAAAAGTTCTGCTCCTACGTATCTTCTATTGCAATGAGGAACTCAAAGTCACGTAGTTCTTTATAAAATACTTGTTGATTGGTTATTTTTAAAATTATCAATAAGTCATTAAACTGTCGCAACTCAGATGATTATAAAAAATATAGAATTAATAAGTTGTTACAACTCAGTTAACCCTATTTTATTTCTTAAAAAAAATTATTTTATACTTTTACTTTTTTAATTATAGCTTAATTGTTTTTAACTTTGAAAATATTTAAATCATCAAGTTGTCACAACTCTGGTGATTACGAAAGTTATAGGATCAACAAGTTGTCACAACTCAGTTAATCCTATTTTTATTTTATATATTTTTTAAAAGTAATTATTTTATGTTTTTTTTTTTTTTTTTTAATTTCTTACCCATTTTTAATTTTATCATTTTTTTTTATCTTTTTTCGTTTTTTAGTTCTCAGCCCAAAAAAAAAAAAAAAACTTTATAGAAGTTAAAAACAAAAGCAAAGCCAAAGCCCAAAGCTTACAAGAAAGAGAACCAAAAGGGGGCTTCTATTTTTTTTTAAATTTTTTTTTTTTTTGCAGGGGAGCTCTATTAGGGCGTTGGCGGCACGGAGGAGCACAGAACGACGTGGAGCTCGACAGCTGAGTTGCCAAAGGTGGCGCGACGAGGCTATGGATCTGTCTTCCGGTTATAGGTCCGGATCTGGTGGAATCCGATCTGGAGGGTGCGGTGTGCGCGACGGAGTGCAGTTAGCTTGGTGGTTCTGGTCGGGATCGACAGATCGGCGATGTCAACGCGACATGCAGATGGTGCGGCGACAACTTAGCGGGTGTCAGCTTCTGGATCTGCGTCCCTGCGAGTCATGCGGTCTGACCAAGTGGGTCGTCGGGTCCGGCTTCGCGGAGGTACGAGACTGGCGCGGTGTGTGATTTGATGCGGGTAAGTATGGTGCGGCAGAGTCTCTGTGTTGTGATGGCGGCGTCTCTGTGCTATGACGGCTTGGAGGAAATGAGGACGATAGTGGGCTCTATTTAATGGTGGTGGTTGTTTTGGGTAGTTATGGAGTTTATGGGCTGAGATGGTGTTGTTATAGTTGTTAGGTGAAGAAAATGTAGATGGTGGCTATTTGGAGAATGGTGGGGTTGGGAATGATGGGTCTGTTTGTGGCTGTTTGGTGAGGTAAAATATGTGAGAAAGATGGTGTTGGACGGTTGAGGAAGATGGTGGAAGCAGTAGATGAAAGTGGAGGTGGTATAGTGTTTGGTGAAAGCTGCGTGGGTGATCAGAAAATAATATGGCTAAAGAAGTGTGTAAGTTGAAAGTGTTAAGCACGGTTAAAGTTAGGTCTAAGTGAAAGGTCAAAGTCTTAAGTTGTATATGGGTTTTATAAGATTGGATTAGGGTGAAGAGTTTGAATTGAAGTGAGATTAGAATTAGTTTAGGATGAGTGTTGGAATTTGTTTAGGATGAGTATGTTTAAGATAACTGATGAGATTTGGTTAAGATGAGTATGTTTAGGATAACTGATAAGATTTTGTTATGATAGGTTTGTTTGTGATGAGTTTGAGTTGTATTAGAATGGGTCAATAGGTTAATGAGTTAGGTTATGGGTTGATGGGTCAATGGATTATGGGCTGAATACTGAGTCAATAGGTTAGATAATGGGTTAATTGGTGAAAGTTGAGTCATTTTCTTTATTTTTATTTATAAAAAAAACAAAGTCCTGGACAAAATTGGGTATTCACAGTTGTTCCTCTTTATTAATTCCTTACTAGATAAAAAGAATAACCACAGCTTTTCATTTTATCATAGTAAGGAACGAGTAAAGACATGAACTCAAATTTTGTTTGAGAGAAACAATGCAAAAACAAAAATGCGAAAAGTCGATTCGTTCAAAAGAAATTAAAATGCAAAGAGCTGATGCGTTTAGAAATTAAAATGCATGGAGCCGATGCGCTCAAAAAGTAAATGACAGAAGTCGATGCGCTCAAAAAATGCATGGAATGACAGTCAGCTATTGCGTCCCAAAATTTAAAAAATAATAGGCTACTGCGTCCCAAAATTTAAAAAAGTACATGGAATAACAGTGGGCTATTGTGTCCCGAAATTTAAAAGACAGTGAACTACTGCATCCCAAAATTTAAAAGATAGTGGGCTACTGCGTCCCAAAATTTAAAAAACAGTGGGTTACTGCGTCTCAAAATTTAAAAGACAGTGGGCTACTGCATCCCAAAATTTAAAATAACAGTAGGCTACTGCATCCCAAAATTTAAAAGACAGTGGGCTACTGTGTCCCAAAATTTAAAAAATAGTGGGCTACTGCGTCCAAAAATTTAAAAAACAGTGGGCTACTGCGTCCCAAAATTTAAAAGACGGTGGGCTACTGCGTCTCAATATTTAAAAGACGGTGGGCTACTACGTCCCAAAATTTAAAAGACAATGAGATACTGCGTCTTGAAATTTAAAAGACAGCGGGTTACTGCGTCCCAAAATTTAAAAGACAATTTTTTTCTTTCTCTTTTTTTTAAATAAAAGTCATTTGAACTAACGTCGATTCTGGAAAACTTATCAAACCCTTGTTCACGTACTTTTGTCTGTTGGACCTGATAGTCTCAATCCTACTTACCCACCATTTCTCTCCTATTTTTTTCTTTTATCTTATTTTCCTATTTTCTGCTCTTAACTCTCCTTTTGGAAAGTGAGATGATAATCTCTTGTTGTGAACCCTTGCTCGGAGCTACTAAGTCTTTGCAAGAATTTTTTTTTTTGCCTCAGTATTTGTTCCTTGATCCTTATCTAATTGATTTCCTACAACGGCCTGATGACTCAATCGTTGTCTTTGTTACTACTTCCTTCAATATATATTCCTCTTTAATTCTTCAAAAAATTTTTGCCCTAGTGTAGTCAATTGAATGTAAACAAAATTGCCCTTATGTAGCCAATTGAACGCAAATAAAATTACCTCAGTTTAAGCAATTTCAATTTATTTACCTTAACTTTTGCTTAAACCCTCCTTTTGGGTTTTCAGCCTAACAGGCTATTTTCCTTTTTTGCTCGGGCATCTCTTATTTCTGGATTATCCCTTGGGATATCATTTTCCCCTTTAATTGAAACTTCTAAGTTCTTTTCAATTTGAATTGTTCATCAGTGGATTGTCTTTAGATGGTCAAATCATAATGTTATACTCATGTTCACCTTACTTGAAACATTATGTAATAGACATACATGGATTCAAAAGTACAACAAAAAAAATTATTGAGTAAATAACTTCCAGATTGGTCTTGGAAGTTTGACTACACAAAAGATGATATGAGATTCGAAGAGGTGTTGACCCGATATGAATTGATTTGATGAAGCCAAATTGAACCAAAGAAAAATTTGCCCCAGTCTAGTGTAAGTCAAATTGAACCAAGGAAATGAAAAATTGCTCCAGTTTGGAGTCAAATTGAATAGGACAGGAACTCATCCTAGTGACCAAAAGATTTGCCCCAGTATAGGCTAAATTGAACTAAGGAAAACAATGCTTCAGTGTAGTGTCAGCTCGAACAGGGTAAAAACTTGCCCTAATGTAAGTCTCTTTTTCCTCTTTTTTTTTTAAAGCAATGAATCAGATACTTGGATGAATGTAACATTTGTCTCAAAATTAAAGTTAACGAAAATGACAACAACCCTTCATTGATCAGAATAGACTTTTTGAGTCTTGTAACTTGGTCAAGGCTAGGGGTTATGAAAGAAAAGATATAAGGCTCAAACAAGTATTTAAAGGTTGAAAGGGACCAAGGATCCTTGTTCAAAATTAAATTTTGTCAATCACTTTAGCACTTTCAAGTACATTTTTCTCTTATTATTCTCTACTTTTTTCCTATTTCATTTCATTTTCTTTCATCCTCCTTTATTATGACCTATTTCATTTCATTTTCTTTCTTCATTCTTTTCCTTTTTTTTTAATTTTTTTCTTCCTTTTCCATTATGCTTCAGAATAGTCACTATAATCAACATTGTTTTGTGCTATCCCCTAGTATATGGGTGATCCTTATCCAGGGTTTATTGAATAAATTTTCAAGCTCAAAATGGGTAACAAGGAATAAAGAAGATATGGAATTTTGTGAAAGATAAAGAAAAATGGCTAGTCTTCATTTTTAAATCATGATTGTTTATCTTCAAAACTTTAATTTTGAGACAAAAAGATAGTGCACACCAAGTGATTACTTCTTTGCTCTCTTTCTTTTTCTTCTTTTTTTAATTTTTGCAAAAGACACTTGCACACGCAGACTTTATTAACATCTATCAAACTAAGAATTGCCAAGAATTAGGGTCAAATATGGTCCAAATACAAGAAAGACACTTTGAAGAAATGAAATAGAATAATTGAAAGGAAATAAGATACCCATGCAAATTCATTACATTAATGCTTCAAGAAAGTTAACATGAATCCAGCATCACAAATTATTTTATGGCAATTACTTAAATTAACGCCTTAGACCTCCAATTGTTCAGAGGTTTCGAGTTGTTAGAGGATGAATGACTTCTTTAGAGGAATCTAACCCTTGTATGGCTTGTATTACTCCCAAAGTGAGTAATCCATGGACTCAAGCGTTGAAGTTTCAGCAATTCTCAATATCATGTCCAATTTAAGCACAACTTGACTCTTCAACGTATTTCTCCTCTTCTTTCATTATTGTAGCTGATGCAGTGATATCATAACCTGTTTTCCTCAACCCCTCAGATATTTTCGTTATTGGCGTATGCAAACTCATGACCTTCCTTATTGGTGGTCTCTCAATCTCTAAGGCATTTACTACATTCCTCCCACCATGATTAGAAATTGGGTTGTTGACAATACTGTGATTGGCATTGACTAAAGCAATGATTTTGATGATTACAAACAAGAAATGAATGGAAATGCAAAGATCAAGTACCAAGGAACTTCAAGTTTAGCATATAGGTATTACATCTCGTGTAAAGGTATTTAAGGATTCACACTAAGCTCATTCATTGGTTTTCTTACTCAACTTAAATGGCTTTGCAAAATCATAATTTATACCTGTGAAATTGTGTTTAAGTTTAAGCAAAATGATTTTAGAAAGTTTGAAAAAGTTTTGAGAACATTTGGTTGAAAATCTCTTTAGAAAACTTGTTTTCTTGTTTAACCAATAACAAGTTCTCACTGTTCATCTAACTGGTTAGGTGCCAAAATAGAAGTCTACCAATTTGTTTTTAAAAGGCGTAACCAATTAGGCAAATCATGTAACCAGTTAGTGACCTTGTCAGGAGCATATGTTATGTTATTTCTAATGCTCCTAACCGGTTAGGACAATTTCCTAACTGGTTAGTTGTCAACTCAGAAGCTAATCTTAAATGCTCATAACCAATTAGGCTATTTCACTAACTGATTAGTATTTGTTATAAAAGTTACGAGGAGCACTTTATATTAGACATAACCAATTACTAAAACACTCATAACCGGTTAGTCAATTTATCTAATTGGTTAGTGAATAGAATTCTCCTTTTAAATCGGTTAGTCAATCTCCTAATTGGTTATTTGATTCATTAGGAGCCAAAGTCTAATGCTCCTAACCGATTAGGGTCATTCCCTAATTGGTTATTTGACAAATTTGAAACAAACTTCTAAGGCTCCTAATCGGTTAGCCAATTCCTCTAATTGGTTATTGAGTGAAAATATTACGCATGATTCTTTTAAATATCACATAACTGATTAGGCCAATTCTCCTAACCAATTAGGAGAATTCAATAACTAGTTATTGGAGTTGCAAAAAACGAGTTTCAACAGCTCTATTTGAATATTTAATACACTCAACTACTCCCAACGATTCTTAATTTGTTTTGGGTATAAATCTAAGTTGTTGGGCATCAAAGAAAAGTTGGATAACAATTTGAAAATCATTCTTGAGCATTAAATTTGTATTTCATCATCTCTTTTTCCAAAAATTCTATTTTGAGCATCAAAGTGTGAGTGCTCTTTGAGAGAGTTTCTATTATTCAAACACTTTACTTATTTTATAAAAGGGTTATAAAAGGGGTGAGGTATCCCTCTAGTGAAAAAGGGTAAGGTATCCCTTGTTGTAAAGAAGGTGAGGTATCCTTCAAATGTTGCAAAGGGGGTGAGGTATCCTTCTAGTGAAAAGGGTGAGGTATCCTTGTTTTGAGACTCAAGCACAAAGGGTGAGGTATCCCAAGGTGTGGTGAGTGCTCTATTGTGTAAAGGTTTTCAAGCACCTGTTCAAGCTTTAAGTTTAATGGAAAATCTCAAGTGGTTTGCTTAAGGACTGGACGTAGGTCACAAAGGGTGCCTGAACCAGGATAAATCCTTGTGTTTGATTTTCTCAACTCTATCTCTTTACCTTTGTGCTTTAATTATATATGCTTGAGTTAAGTTTGATATTTAGCTTTACTTGAATACTTTCTATCTTGGCTTGTTTATTTGTGAGTAATGTATTCAATCTATAATAGTTATACCTTTGATATGCATGTTTCGCTGTATTTAATAATTGAGTGTTTTAAAATGTTTAATTTCTTAATTATTTTTTAAAAACTTGTAATCACCCAATTCACCCTCTCTTGGGTAATGGTTGCCATGGCTAACAAATACTAGGTCCAACTACTTCTTGTATGTCAAATCTTTCATAAGCAATTAGCTTTCTTACTGTAGTCTTGAAAGATTCATAATCTTTAATTGAGTGCACTGGGATATCCATATGATATTTGTAAGTTAAATTTGGGTTATGCCACTTTGGGAATGGTGGTTCAAAGGGACCTATAGGATTTCCTAAGATGAGGTGAGCATCAAATAGTCTTTGAAATAACTCTGCATTTGAAATAGATAATCTTGGGAAAAGGGTAGGTTTCGGGGGCGAGAGCAGCCTTGATTTTAAAAGTTTGACCGAGGTTGTGGGTGATTTGAGAAATTTTGTGAAGATGCAGGTGGATATTGGGCATAGGCCGGGTGAGTTGATACATATGGTTGTGGGGTGAGAACGTTGTTGATATGGAATTGGGGGATTTGAGGTGTAGCAGTTAGGCCAGGTAGATGAGAAGGTATCTGATAAGAAGGGTAAGTATTTGGACTATATGAAGGGACTCGGTAGGCAGGGTAAGATGGTGGATAGCGGGCCTGTGAAGGTTGTTGGCTTTGCACGTAGCTCACCTCTGGCTCTTTTATATTAGGAGGAAACCCTTTTCTTGAAACCATCTTCATTATTGCCATATGGCAATTTGCCAACCTTTGCCAAAATTTTAATCCTTTCTCCGGCAGTAATTAATTCAGCAAAGTCTAGATAAGCAGTACCTGTCATTGTCCAAACATAGGGAGCTCCTAAAGATCCCAAAAAATATGAGCACATTTCTGTCAAAGTCAATGGTAGTTGCACTTGTGCTGCGATTGCTCTCTATCTCTGGGCATACTGTTTGAATGTTTCTTCATTTTTATTCTACAATGTTCCCAACTGCTCGTGAGTTGGGGCTGTGTCCAGGTTAAACCGATACTGTCCCATAAACAAGTTTGCTCAGTCATCCCAAGAAGAGATTTTAGAAAGGTCTCGCTGGATACACCATTTCAAAGCAGGCCCAGTCAAACTTTCATGAAAGAAACTGACGAGAAACTTCCAGTCCTTTGACTAAATGGACATTTTGGTATTATACGTTTTTAGGTGGAAAAAGGGGTTGGTGCTCCCATCATATTTGACAAATTCTGAAATTTTGAAATCTTGGGGATGATGATGTTAGCAGTAGAGCACATTTCTTATATCCCAAGGGGACCATAAGTACTAGGACTTTTGATAATTTTAATTTGTTCTTCCATCTTTTCCATTCATTCTTCTTTCTTATTATCATTTTGAATGGTCGCATGACCAGTCCCAGCAGGAAATCCCGTTGACATCGAGATAGACATATGTGGTGGTTCCCATGTGGACTCAATGTTATCATAAACCTCATTCCGAGTTCCTTCCAAGGAATGATATCCTTCTCTAATAGGAATAACTAGTGATACAACATTTGATGTTCCTCCCGCAACCAGTATCTCAGTAATGACTCCCAGGTTTGTCCTCATGGAACTGATATTTGGTGGGTGTAATTGTGTCCCAGTTACTCCTGTATCCCTGGCTGCCCCCATCAAGGTGAGGGTCTCCCTCATGGCTAACAATATTTGTTCTATTCTTCTCTGAGACTCTGTCATCTCATTTATCCTTCTTTTCACTTCATCTACTTCCATACTTAGATTCGTTCTTTTGTTTTCAGCTGTCATCGTTGCAAGCTTTGTTCGAGTACTTGTGCTGTGAACTCGGGCTTGATTAGTGTCTTCTTTCTTTGGTCGAGCAATGGTTGCTGAATACGGTAACATCACACAAAGAATGAGATGAAATGAATGAGATAAATGAGATGCATAAGATAAAATGAAAACTTTTTTAAATGCTAGGAATGGTAAGGAAATGCAAGATGATATATTTTAGGAATGAACATGCAAGATGATGTGTCCTTTGATAGGAATGTCATGAAAATGTATTATTTTTTTTAAGAATGCTAAAGATATCATGAAAATGCATGATTTTTTTTAAAGAATGCTAGGAATGTCATGAAAATGAATGATTATTTTTTAAAAAAATTCTAAGGATGCCATAAAAATGAATGATTTATTTTAAAAAAAAATGATAGGAATGTCATGAAAATGCAAGATGCTAATTTTTTTTTAAATGAGGGATAGCTATATAAAGAAGAAGTATGCTTCATTCATGTCCTAAGGATTGCCTTAAATGAGGAATTATATCCTAAGGATCTATGGGTCTTTCTGATTTGTGAGAACTCTCATTCGGTGACTCTATTATTCTAAAGGTCTCTAGAGCTAAGTCTCGTTTCAGAATGTTGACTACAAACAGTGGGTAAACCACTAAGTGTGAGACATTGATGAAAAAAGCACACTCTAGATGAAGTTTTCGCGATAACCAAACAGGATGTACATCCAAAATAGCTACCACTACACAACATCTACCTAACTTAGGCTTCACAAAGACCCGAGTATATGACCCTACTCGAATGTATGTGATAAACGTGTAGGAACGGTAGGGGTAGGGAGCATACAAACAAAATAACAAAAACAAATACAAAATAAAAAAATTTCAAAGAAATTTTCTATCCTAAGGTTTAAATAACAAAATAATTTAAAAAATAATTTAAAAATTAAGAAACAAAAAAATGAAAAGGTAAAACAAATATACAAAGATTACAAAATTTTACACAACTAACTTATATGGGCTTAACTCTCAAGTGGAGTCACCATCTGTCGCGACCATGATCGCGGCAGGAGCAGCGAACAAAATAAATTGTTATGAGTCGCCACCATTTTTATTTAAATTATGAAAAATTAAAAAACTCTTTTAGAAAATGGTCTTTGAAACTAGATTGGATTCGGGAGACGGTTATGCATACAGAATGGTAGAGACTTAACCCCACAGCACCCCTAACACACCCGTCCTAAAACGGTTACCCTAAATTAGTTATGCAAAATTTAATAATCTCATAATATATTTGTTTTACCTATTTTTATTAAAAAAAACTAAAAAAAATAATTTGTGAAAATTTAAAATCTAGTTTGACATAATAAAAGTTCTGCTCCTACATATCCTCTATTGCAATAAGGAACTCAAAGACACGTAATTTTTTATAAAATACTTGTGGGTTAGTTATTTTTAAAATTATCAATAAATCAAGTTGTCGCAACTCAGATGATTATAAAAAATGTAAGATTAACAAGTTGTCACAACTCAGTTAATCTTATTTTATTTCTTTAAAAAAATTATTTTATATTTTTACTTTTTTAATTATAGCTTAATTATTTTTAACTTTGAAAACATTTGAATCATTAAGTTGTCACAACTCAGATGATTACAAAAGTTATAGGATTAACAAGTTCATCACAACTCGCTTAATCCTATTTTTATTTTATATATTTTTTAAAATTAATTATTTTATGTTTTTTTCTTTTTCATTTTTAATTTCTTACCCCCTTTTTAATTTTATCATTTTTTTTACCTTCTTTTGTTTTTTAGTTCTCAGCCCCAAAAAAACAAAACAAAACTTCACTGAAGTTAAAAACAAAACCAAAGCCAAAGCCCAAAGTTTACGAGAAAGAGAACAAAAAGGGGGGCTTCTGTTTTTTTTGAAAAAAAAATTACAGGAAAGCTCTATTAGCTCGCTGGCGGCACGGAGGAGCACAGAATGGTGCGAAGCTTGACGATTGAGTTGCCAAAGGTGGTGCGGTGAAGCTATGGATATGTCTTCCAGTTATGGGTCCAAATCTGGTGGAATCGGATCTGGCAGGGTGCAGTGTACGCGACGGAGTGTAGTGAGCACGGTGGTTCTGGTCGGGATCGACAGATTGGTGACGTCAACGGAGCACGCTGACGGTACGACATCGACTGAGTGGGTGTCGGCTTTTGGATCTGCGTCCCTGCGGGTCGCACGATCCGACCAAGTGGGTCGACAGGTCTGGCTTCACGGAGGTACGAGACTGGTGCGATGCGCGATCTGACACGGGTAGCTGCGGTGCGGCGAAGTCTCTATGCTGTGACGGCAGCATCTCTGTATTGTGATGGCTTGGAGGAGATGAGGACGACAGTGGACTTTATTTAATGGTGGTGGTTGTTTTGGGTAGTTATGGAGTTTATTGGCCGAGATGGTGTTGTTATGGTTGTTAGGTGAAGAAAATGTAGATGGTGGCTATTTGGAGAATGGTGGGGTTGGGAATGATAGGTCTTTGTTGTGGCTATTTGGTGAGGTGAAATATGTGAGAAAGATGGTGTTGGAGGGTTAAGGAAGATGGTGGAAGCAGTAGATGAAAGTGGTGGACGTGGTATTGTGTTTGGTGAAGGCTGCGTGAGTGATCAAAAAATAATATGGCTAAACAAGTGTGTAAGTTGAAAGTATTAAGCACGGTTAAAGTCAGGTCTAAGTGAAAGGTCAAAGTCTTAAACTGTATATGGTTATGGGTTTTATAAGAGGAGATTAGGGTGAAGAGTTTGAATTGAAGCGTGATTAGAATTGGTTTAGGATGATTATTGAGATTTGTTTAGGATCAGTATATTTAGGATAACTGATGAGATTTGGTTAGGATGAGTATGTTTAGGATAACTGATGGGATTTGGTTAGGATAGGTTTGTTTGTGATGAGTTTGAGTTGTAGTAAAATAGGTCATTGTGTTAATGGGTCAGGTTATGGGTTGATGGGTTGATAGATTATGGGCTGGATACTATGTTAATAGGTTGTATAATGGACTAATTGGTGAAAGTTGAGTCATTTTCTTTATTTTTATTTAAAAAAAA
This sequence comes from Ormosia emarginata, assembly GCA_029884605.1. Classification (NCBI taxonomy): domain Eukaryota; kingdom Viridiplantae; phylum Streptophyta; class Magnoliopsida; order Fabales; family Fabaceae; genus Ormosia; species Ormosia emarginata. The sequence goes on along the minus strand of JAQQTP010000080.1, from coordinate 26,380,662 downwards.
ATAAAAGTCCCGGACAAAATTAGGTATTCACATCCAGTACCCCAAAAAAGATAGTACCCTATTACTACGGCTTCTTCATCTTGACCACCTTCAACACATTAGCAATGGGAGCATCAACAACAAACTTCATAGCCTCTTCAAGCTTTCTCTTTGCAGGTGTGATCTTAATATTGCGAGAAGGTTCAGTAGCTCCAAGACAAACAACTTCATCAAGCACTTGTCAGGAAAATTGATACAGGTCAGAGAACACAGTTGTAAAATTCCATTGAACAGTATAAATGAAGACTTGTTTAAATGCAAGGGGTAAAGACCTTGGCAGCAACTTAATCGTCTTCAGTTTCATCACAGCCCATGTTGTAAACCTTAGCAAATGGTGGATTAAATAGGGCCTACATCCATTACATAAGTGAAATGAATTACATAATCTATTAATCAAACTTTTTAGTTCAAAAAATCATATACAAAACAGAAGAAAACACTTTAAGAAAACCATGACAAAGATAAGGAAATCAAAATAACAAAGCAACAACAACCTTTGTAGGAGTCATCTCAGCCCCAGGAAGTTGGAACATGGCAACAATGGTGTCAATTGTCATCATCACAGACACGTTTGACCTTGTATGTTCCATCAGATTGGCTGGTTGAAGCAGACTTGGTCTCAATTTTGAATAAGAGTTTCTTCCCCACCAGAGAATTAAACACAGGAGGGTAGCTAGCAACACCTCTACCCTTAAATAAAAAAAGATCAAATAAATAACAATGTGTAAGGTATAAAACACACACCATATACATGTAAATTTTCAATGAAATTAGTATATGAAGGGAACTAACCTTCTTTGCTTCAGTTATCATGTCAACACATGTTTTCTTGAACAGAAGTTATCCATCACGATAAAAAAGAACCAATACAGCAGTGACAATAGCATCTTCAACTTTAATTTTAACCCTATACCTAGAACAATAGGAAGAAGTGGTCATGATGGCCTTAACTATTGCTTAAAGAAGAAAAAGAATAAACAAAGCCATATAGATTAATTTCTACATACCTTGGAATGACATTAAATACATAGGTGAAACAAACATCACAGTAATACATCCCTGAATCAGGTCGGACAGCCCGCCCATACATGTATGCTACGTACCACCACGCATCACCATCTTCAACAATTCCTTTCACGTGGCCATAACAATGAAATGTCCATCCTTTAAAAATAGAAATAGACATTGTAATCCATTCGTAACAAACAACATAATAAAGCAAAAACAGTGTAGATGGAACGCACTCAGAATGAAAAGTTGTGATAAATCTAGTATACTCAAGCTAGTTTGTTAGGTAAAAGCAACATAAACAAAATTTACACCAACCTCTTTAACCTCTATTAGCTGCTCCAAAGACTTTCTTGGATGCAGCTTCATAAAGTCATCCTCTAGAGATACCAATTGACCATCAGGAAGAAAGTTGATTTCCTGAGGACCAACTAAGTTGACAACAACAAGGCTAAAAATATCCAAATAAAAAAAAGGCGTAAGTTAGCAGATAAGACAAAAAAAAAGGAAAATACAAAAAGAAAATCATAACTAACCGACTACGGAGGTCAATAGCCTCAACAATATCAGGGTTGAAAATCAACTTGGTTGCATGCATAGTATTTTGTATGACCACCTTCCCTGTTCAAGAGTGAAACACAAGTAAATCAACTTTTTGTAAATTGAAGAGCACAACAACTAAGACTAATGTGTGTAGCATGATAATGCAAACCTTTAAATGTCTTGACCTTTGCAAGATGAACAACAACAACACACTGGTCCAGATCACCATGGGCAATAAATGCATTTAGAAAATCCACGTACTACCCAAACAAAGCACAATCTTGCTTCCCACTATAACATACAAATGGAAAGTGGTTAATAAGTTAGAGATAATGAGGTATAATAGCATCTAAATAAACTTATCAACAAGAAGTAATTACTGAGATAACTATCCTATTCTTGGAATCTATTGAAGCTAACAACCTGTTATCAGTCAGTTCCACAACAATCATCCTAGTTAACTTTCCCTCCCTTTCGTATTCTTTCTCAGCTGACACCCCAGTAAGTTGGCCAACGACATCTACACCAAAGATGGATATACATTCAGTAATAAGATAAGGACATAAATAAAGTAGTAAGTAATTTAGAGCCTTGAAAGCAGAGACAAAACTTTTATTATGGTTATACCTATCAGATAGTCAGACTCCCCATAAGTTCGAGAGACATCCTCAAAAGGTACTAAGGCCAGACCATTAACTGGAATGAGCACAAACTGACTTGGATTCACCTTGGTCCTAAACTAGAAAACTAAGCGGAAGTCATGCCTAGTTGCTATGAAAGATCCCAAATTAGGGGCAACAGTAAAGTACATGATTTCATATACATTCCCTTCAATCAGTAGTGGTTGGAGCTTATACACCAGAGTCTTCTTTACAGATACTTGGATCTTTCCCCCCTGACCCAATAACCATGATGAAATTGGTACAACAAAATAAAAAACATATCATCAATATAATGAAAATTCAACGACAACAAAGAAGAACTGCAAAAGATCCAGAGAAATAACCAATACAATGCAATGACGCCACATCAAATTAAAAGTATTAATATATCATAAAAAAAAAGACATAAAAAATAGATTACTTCATGGTATACTTACAAATTCATCAACCAAAACCATCTCAATGGAACTTGGAGCAGTAAGATTGCTAAAGTTGGGAACAGTTCACAACCGAATCACCCTGGCCTTCACCCTCCATGCCTCACGCTTAGCATGGATCTTGCTCAATGGATCAAACTAGGGAGCCATACCAACAAAGAAACTGAAACTCAGAATAACAATCACACGTTTTTACTGAAGATAAGAGAGAAAGCAGATGACACAACTAAGAAGTCATTGCAACCTCTATATATAGCAACAAATTTTTTGAAATTTAAATGAAGAAGTGGAGGGAAATCAACCGCCAACAACTGTTTAACAATTGAGATAGAAGCACAGAGTCAAGAATGAATGGTCGTAGTTGGTAGAGAAACTATCAGAGAGGTTGGACAAAAGAATACGAAACATGTGTTATAAGCAAATTAGATTAGAGATCAGAAGGCAAATATGAATCCTCAACCTGCACCTAGGTAAAATAGGAAATCCGATTAGATATAATAACATAAGATAACCAACATACATTATAAAATCAGATAGATGGGAATCGATGTAACAAATAAGTAATCGCAAAGAGTGAAAAGTACATCTTGCCAATGGTCAATCTATCGACTCTGGTATACAATAAGGAGGGACACTTTCAGTTCCAATTAAATCCCAACTAGACTTCACGCAAGTAATTAAAAAAATAGGGTAGGTACGTTGGTTTTGGAAAACGGAAATAACGTGAACAGGGGCCACGGTTTTCGAAGCAAACAGAAGGGAAGAAGGAAATGGCAATAGAAAATTGTGGATTAAGAAGGGGCACTTTTAGATCCAATTGAATCCCAACCCGATGGGCAAGAAATTAAAAAAAAAAAAGGTATGGCACGTTAGTTTTGGAAAAGTGAAAGAACGTGAACAGGGGCAAGGTTTCCGTAGCAAAAGGAAGGGAAGAGGGAAATGACAATTAAAAATGTGACGAGGTTATCAATTAGGCAAAACAGTCCAACTTGAATCCCAACTGGAATTCAAGAACTTAAAATATAAAAAAAATGGTCAATACGTTGGAGCTGAAGAAGAGAACGAACATGAACCGTGGCAGGATTTCTATAACAAATGGTAGAATGAAGGAGAGAGGCAAATGGAAATAGAAAATGTGACGATGCTTATAAAACACATAAAAACATTTGACCTCTACAACACTCTAACACAGTTGTAATCACATTGCTTTTTTAGCACTCAATTCAATATGTCAGTTGCTCAGACAAATCCTTGGTAAAGGAAGCGATAAGACGAGTCCTTGGTAAAGGAATCACCTTTGGGCAAGTAATTTGGGCCTTAGATGACACGTGGCATGAACAGATAATCAAACAGGAAAAGAAGAAATCATGTAAATGTATCGTGTATTGATTGATTGATTGATACTCCCTAATCATCAGGAGTATGGATGCTCTTTGTACATTAACTACTGAATATGCTTAAAAATGAATCAATGGCTTATGTAACTTACCTAGAACCTGTTGAGCTGGTAAAAGTGCCATAGCTATTAAATTTGTTTTAGCACATAGGAAAATGAGTAAAGTAAAACAAAATGGTGTTCATTAGATTGCAAACCTTAAGATCTAACGATTACAAATGAAAGAATTGTTTACCACATTAACATTTAATTATCAGTAAATGAATTTTTGTTGGAATGAACCTAAAGTGAAACAGATTATCAGTAAATGGATGGCAGCAACTGTGTCTACTCTTTAGAGCTCGAAGACCTCTCTCTCCCTCTCATCTAACTCTTTCTTCAGCCAACATCTCTCTCCCACCAATCTCTTCCATCTTCTGGTTCACTACACGCTCTACACCATTATCCAAATTTTGTTTTTCAAGTTTCAATTTTGATCATTCCATGTGCTTCATTTCTCCTTTTCTTCAAATGGGTCTTTAACAGATGTGCTTATTCCTGTACTAATCTCAACTTGAAGAACAAATATAACGAAAGTAGTGAACATAAAATAATTCTTCAATAATTTCTACACAAAACACAGATTATACTTTCATCTTCCACCTCACAGATCTGTTACAAAAAGAACCAAAAAATTGGACATATTTTCTTGCAGGCAAAAAACAAGTAACTATACCCCAGAAAGAGACAAAACGGATTATTTTATTCATTATGATCGGCTAACAAAAGCTAATACTTCCTATAGCAGGTTATTTAAACGGTGTTCCCATGCTCCATAACTGAGCAGGGTGCACCGTAGAATCAGTCATCCAAAGTAATATAAACCAAACACCTCATACCAACCAGCCATACTCTTTTGGATTTTGGAAAGTATGCCCCGTTGGATTAGAAGAGAAGAGGAAAACCTGATACGCACGTCTCCCATTGAAATAGTAAATGGTTATCAAGTTCAACATGGAAAACATATAATTTGCATGAAATTCATATAAATTTTATGATTAACTCTCCAATAATGACTGTAAAACTTGGTAAGGGCATCAAGTTGGTCCCAAAAAGAAGCAAAAAAATATTGAAAAAACCAATTACAAGTTAATAAACAACACAGATAAAAGAGACTCAAGAATAACTACGTTTAATAGATAACATTAGATGTTCAGTCTTCTTCTTCAGCCTCATTGTCAGCAATGTTGAAGTATCTTAACTCATAGACATTCTGGTCCTTGTTGGATGCAATCACCCGAAGCCAATCCCTCACGTTGTGCTTCTTCAAATACTTCTTGGTTGTATTTCAGATACCTAAGAAAGGTGAAAGCATACAAAAATAAAATTCAATGAAGGAAATTGTTATCACCCAAAAAATAAATTCAAAAGAGTAAATTGATATAACGGCTAGCTGAGGGTGATTAGTTGAAGGAGGATATAGCCGATGAGTAGAGGAGTACTCGGCTAAAGGTGGGCTGGGCCTTGTTGTTAGTGGGCCAAGATTGAAACAATAAAAAGCTGAAGCATAATGAGTTGCTAAGAACTGAAGCTGTTACCAACGGATGCCACAAAACATACCGAGAAAATAGAAGTTGAGCTATTGAGGGGTAGCCGTTGTGGCCAAAACGGTTAAGAGACGTGGGTAGGCTAGCCGTGGGTTAGTCGCTTGTTTTTAGGAGTTCTAGCCAGTAAGGTTGGCTATGGTGGGGGTTAGATTTTATCTATAAATACCACTTGTACCAATTAAAAAGAAGACGGATCACAATCAATACAAATTTTAAACTTTGCTTATTTTGCTTAACTTTTTAGCCCTTTACTATATTGCTTTTACTTTGTACAATTTATTTTCCGCAAGCTTATTTCTTAGCCGATTACAACTTTAACCTCAAATTCTTAGACTTCTTAAGTTCACCTTAATACCAAACGGTTTCTTTAATGAGTTTGGGAACCCTTGCTAAAGGTTGGATTTTGCCTTTAGTTCAAATCATCTGTTTCTTATCAAAATCTATATGTGTTCGTCGGCTGAATTCTTATTCGGCTGATAAATTTATTTCACACATAAACAAATTTGGCACACCCAGTAGGACACTTTAAGGTGAGCAAATTGAGAAGTTTCCATCTCCCGATTCAGATCACTATTGGCGTATGCACCTAAGGTCCGGTAGAAACCTTAGCAATATGGATACAAGTCAACCTAGTAAGAAGAACGGGGGCAGAAAGACTTCAGAGGGAAGCACCCAGCCTACTCTGGAAATGCCCGCTGCACCCCAGCCAGTGGGTACTCCCACACCTTCCACCATAACTGCTACCCCAGCGGTAGAGCTCTCTGATCAACCTCAGCTGACAGTAATGACCACTTCATTTATTCGGGACCAAATTGATCAAGGGATTAATGATTAGATGTATCATATGTCAAGGCAACTTTCGGAGATCGTGAAACCCATGATGCATAATGAGTTGCATTTTGTTAGAGAGGCTGAGAAAAAATAATCCAATGCAAGTGAGGCTTCGGCCCACTCGGCTATCATGGGACCTTCTGCTGGCGGACAGAGTCAGGCAAGACCATAATCTATAGTCCAGACGAGTATGGGCATGTCGCAGGTAGTCCCTATGTTCCAGCCTCCTCACCCTAACAGTGGTATCCAATCGAGCTTGCAATATGGGCAAGTATAAGTACCCAGGAGACCCCCCCAGATAACAGGAACAATTGGTTTGTCGTATCTGGCGCCTAACACTTCTGTGATAGGTGCTAGTGCACAGGTGGCCGCAACTGGGGGCATCATTTTCTCGGCTGCTCCGGGTCCTCCCAAGTATATTCTTGATTATGTGGGAGAGTTACCCTGGTCCAACATCCCTCCTACTCCAATAGATACCCCTGAGGGGTTTCCTTATGGGTAATCTATTCTTGTTAGAATCGATCAGCCATGGGTTAATGTGCCTCAGGTGACCCCAATTCAGATGATTGCTCAGCCATGGGTGAATAATCCTCCACATCTAGGCTATAACCAGGGGACAATTCCCATCCAGGATCAGCAATATCAAGTGCCCCATCAACTAGGGGGTGCTCCTGTTAGGCCAGTGAGGCCTGTTCAGCCACCAACGCCAAATTATCCGGGTGACAGAGCTTCTCAGCTGATAGACCTAGAAATGATAGTCGAGACCATGAGGAGGCATTTTGGAATCCAGCTGAGATTGTTGGACAAGTCTGTGTATAAAAAGCCCTATCCTGAGTGGGTAGATAGGATGATACCTTTGCCTAGAGGGTTTAAGACTCCTGACTTTACCACTTTCTCAGGGGAGGATGGTAAATCCATTATGGAACACATCGGTAGGTTCACTGTCCAATGCGAGAAGGCGAACCAGAATGAGTTCTATAAGCTCCAGCTATTCCCTTTGTCTTTGACTGGGGCAGCTTTTACTTGGTATTCTTCCTTAGCCCCTAACTCCATACAAAACTGGACTGACATGGAGCGTTGCTTCCATGATAGATTCTATATGCCTCAACCAGGTATGACTATGGCTGACATGATGAATCTGAGGCAATTGGTAGATGAACCAGTAATGGATTTCTTGGAGAGATTCAAGAAATTAAGAAGCAAGTGTGTCGTGTAGCTGCCTGAGGCTGAATATTCTTCTATGGCTATTAGTAACATGCACCCTTAGCTCAGGGAGAAGTTAGTAGGGCAACATTGCACTGACCTGAGTCAGTTGGCTTCCAGGGCTTCCAGAATTGAACAATACATCCTAGAAAAAGAAAAAAAGGAGGTCTAGCAAGAACAGAGGGTCGCATCTAATTAGTGAAATTGATGTTAAAGATCCATACTATCTATCAGATGAGTCAGCCGACCCATCGGCAAATATCATGGCTGCAGAGATAGTGAGAGGAAAACCATATTCATGCCTAGCTTTAAGACCCCCCAAAGGAAAGGAGGTTCAAACTCGAGAAAGTAGGGTCAACTATCCATTTGACATTTCCAAGGCAGATCAAATATTTGATTATCTCCTGAAGGATCAACAGATTAGACTGAATGAAGGACACTAAATTCCCCCAGCCGAGGAAGTGAAGGGAAAGAAATATTGTAAGTGGCATAATTCTTACACTCATGCTACCATCAACTATATAGTGTTCAGAAAGGCTATACAAAAAGCCATGAAACAAGAAAGGTTCAAACTAGCTGAAAAGGAGATGACTGTTATTACAGATCCATTTCCTTTAGCTGGGGTTAATATGGTTTCCTTCTTTGGGGAGACAGTATTTGGCTCACCATCTAAAAGATGGAAACATACGTCGCCAGTGGAGACAAATGGGAGTATATGATGAACCAAATGGGGGTGGGAGAGCTCTAACTGTGTCTGGTCAGTCCAAAACAATAGATCAGAAATCATCTGTGTTCAACAAACTAAAAAGACCCCAGGTAAATAATGAATGTGTCAAGAAAGATGCACCAGCCGAATACAATAAACCCACAGTGTTCGGCAGGTTAGAGAGGAACCAGCCGAGGAGACAGGCTAAAGTCAAACAACATTTGGCAGACTATGATGCATACAGAGGGCCGAATAGGAAGACCATTCTAGTCCCCAGGGACATAATAGATGAGGTTAAGCCCGTGGTCTTTGGTAGATTGCATTTTTCAAGCGTGAGAAAGGATTTTGAAGGGACAAGAAAGCCTGCAATCAAGTCTGGGGAAGCAACAAAGAAGGTTTCAGGAAGAAACGTTCGAAGAAATGTAGCCGGTAAGTATAATGATACTTTAGCTGATGCAAGGCTACCCATGATGGACGAGACTTCTATACCAGACAAGGGTAAAAGAATAGCTCGTTTCGATGTGGAAAAGGGCATGACTACATTAAAGATTACTGTAAGGAATGAGGAAGTTATTAGGCCCCAACGTATGGTTAAACCACCAGCCGAGGTGGAAAAAAGACACTAGTTCATTAACAAATATGCAGAAGGGAAAGATCTTGCGGTAAAGGAACCAGGGGTGATGACTAGAACTCAGAAAAGAAGGGCTTAGAGGAATAAATCAGTACAGCGAATGAAACAAACCTTGGCCATGTTAGTCGAGGCAAAAAGAATTGACCGTGCTAAGATTAAATCTTCCAGGGTGGTTGAGATTCTAGGGGTTGTTTTTGGGCAACCAAAGGAAGAAACAGTTGCTAAATAGAGAAAGCAGGAACCAGTGCAGTCAGGAAGCCAAGATTGTCTTAGAAAGGAAGAGCAGGATTTCCAGGAGATGATTAACGAGTTAGAGACAGCTGAATTGGAAGAGGTACCAGTCATAACAGCAGAAGAACAAGTTCTTCTAACAGTCGAGGAAATGGAAGAGGAACTCGGGTCAGATCTTCTATTAAAAGATTCTGTGTTGAATTCCATACTAAGGGAAGACGGAGATCACCCCTCGGCTGAAACTAACGTGGTGGGATTGATTCCTAGTAAGTTCTTGGCTCAGCAGAAGCAACCCGAGAAATTGGAAGGTGATGTGGTTGCTGAGGAAGTTGAATGGGCTATGTTAGCTCCCATTTCCGAAGAACTCAAAATGGAATTCCTTAGACCAGCGAGGGAGATGACCAAGCATCTGAAGCCCTTATACATCAGGGCTCAGGTTAATGGTAAGACTATTAGTCGAGTCTTGGTAGATGAAGGAGCAGTGTTAAACATAATGCCTTCAGCTACAATGAAGAAGCTGGGTAGATCTAAGCAGGATTTGATTCCCACGAATATGAAAATGACCAATTTTATAAGGGATGCCACGGCTGCCTTAGGAATTTTGGTAGCCGATATCACTGTGGGAAGCAAAACTTTGAGCTCTGTCTTCTTTGTGGTAGATTCTAAGTCCACTTACTCCATATTACTGGGAAGGGATTGGATTCATTCCAGTCAGTGTGTGTCTTCCACTTTGCACCAAATGCTAATGTTTTGGGATGGGGATAAGGTAGAGTCAGTGCCAGCCGATAAGAATCCATTTACGGTTGACATCAAGATGGCTGAGGCTATATTCTATTCGCCCTGGCTGGAGCCTATTACTATCCCTAAAGGATATGAAGAAGGATCATGGGAATCTTGCAACCTGACTGCCGATGGCTTTGCTGTCAATATCCATGCCGATTTATGGCCTCTACAGTTGTGTTTAGATGAATAACAAGGCCCAAGTAATTGAAGACCTGAGACACAGGCTGACATCCTTGGAAGTTGAACATAGGATTGGTACGACCATGTCTATGGAGTTGGAGGAGATAGTGGAAGAAGAATGTTCGGCTGATACGCCTCGGGGGCATGAGCTTGAAGAGAGGTGGGAGTCCCCAATCAGCAGGAAGATCCCTACCTTTTCAGCTGAAGATCCTTTGTTGGATGTCAACCTAGGGACTGAACAGGAACCGAGAATGACAAGAATAAGTAGCTTGCTGAGCGAGGAAGAACGAAATCAGATGACCGATTTAATAAAGACGTACAAAGATTGTTTTGCATGGGACTACCATGAGATGTCAAGCCTTTCTAGAGAGTTGGTGGAGCATCGGTTACCGATCAAAGAAGGATTTAAGCCTCACAAGCAGGCTGCTAGAAGATTCAATCCAGAGTTAATATCCAAAATTAAGGAAGAGATGGAACGACTACTTAAAGCAGGTTTTATTCGTACGACCAAATATGTAGAATGGCTGTCGAACATAGTCCCTGTAATCAAGAAGAGTGGGAAGGTTAGGATTTGTACTGACTATAGAAATTTGAATCTTGTCACTCCCAAAGATGAGTATGTAATGCCTATACCTGACATGCTTGTCGATTCTGTAGCCAAAAACGGCATTTTAACATTAATAGATGAGTATTCTGGGTATAATCAAATTTTCATAGCCAAAGAAGATGTCCATAAGACAGCCTTCAGGTGTCCTGGCGCCATTGGGATATTCGAATGGCTAGTTATGCCGTTTGGATTGAAAAATGTTGGTGCCACGTACCAAAGAGCCATGAATACTCTTTTCCACGAGTTAATAGGAAAAAACATGGAAGTATATATTGATGATGTCATAGTGAAATCCCATGATTTTAACCAACATCCAGCCTATTTAGAGCAAGCTCTTAAGAGGATGAGGTGTCATAATTTAAAAATGAATCCTGCCAAGTGCTCTTTTGGAATATCGGCTGAGAACTTTTTGGGTTTTTTGGTTCATAAGCATGGGATTGAAGTTGATAAAAATAAAACCAAAGCCGTATTAGATGCGAGACCCACTCAGAATAAAAAAGAATTGTAGAGCTTGATCGGTAAAATTATCTTTCTGAGAAGGTTTATTTCAAATTCAACCGGTAAGCTGAAAGTTTTCTCCCCGTTACTGAAATTAAAAGACGCTGATGAATTGGCATGGGGAGAAGAACAACAACTTGCATTTGATCAAATAAAGCGATGTTTGGCTAGTCCCCTAGTGTTAGGGAGGCCATTGAAATTATATATATGCTGCCCCAGAATCAATCGTCTGCTTGTTGGCACAGGATGATGAAGATGGGAACGAAAGATCTATCTATTATCTTAGCCGATTGCTTAATGACCCTGAAACTAGATATACTCCCATAGAAAAATTATGCTTGTCTCTTTTTCATGCCTGTACGAAGCTGGAATATTACCTCTTACCAAGGGAGGTTCAAGCAGTATGTAAAATTGACATAATAAAATACTTGTTACATATGCCTATTTTGCAAGGACAATTAATGAAGTGGGCCATTAAGCTAAGTGCATATGCATTGACGTACGTGCCTCTAAAGGCGATGAAAGGCCAAGCTTTAGCTGATTTCTTGACTAAGCATCCTTGTGTAGATGTTATAGATCCTTTAGCTGAGGTGAGCTATTGTGTTAACTTGAGACCTTGGGTATTAACTTTTGATGGATCCAGAACTAATAAGGGCGTTGGGGCTAGAATCATAATTACAAATCCTGCTGAAGAAAGCTGGAAGTTCATGCATCAGTTGAGGATAAGATGTTCGAACAACCAAGTTGAATACGAGGCTTTAATATTAGGGTTAAGAATCTTATTGTCTATGAAAGCCAAATACATCCAGGTTATGGGAGATTCCCAGTTAGTTATAAAACAGCTAGCTTAGGATTATAAATGCACTAACCCGAATTTGGTAGAATATCATAAAACGGCTAGCAATTTGTTAAAATAGTTTGCCGATGTAATGATAATACATATACCCAAAAGGTATAATGAAGAAGCAAATGATTTGGCACAACATGTTTCTGGTTATAAGGAAATCTTTGAAGATGTTCAGCCCGTAGATAATCGGCTCAAGGAGTTCCTTATTGGAGAAGTAGATACAATTGATGACTGGAGAGTTGAGCTAACAAAGTATTTGCAAGACCTTTCTTCTTCTTCTACTTTCCAAATGAGGCAAAAAGCCTTAAAATATACCTTGGTGGATGAAAAACTACATAAGAGAGGATTGGAGGGAATTTTGTTAAAATGTCCTAGCAAAGCCGAGACCTTGAAACTCATGGGGGAAGCACATGAAGGGATATGTGGTTCACATAGGTCAGGATCTGTGATGCGCTGACTAATACATAGGTATGGATATTATTGGCTAACCATCAGTGCAGATTATCATGCTTATGCCAAAGGATATGAAGAGTGTCAAAAGCATGGGCCAATCCACAGGATCCCAGCCGAGGAGATGCATTCTGTTGTTAAGCCTTGGCCATTCCGAGGATGACAATGGATCTGATTAGAAAAATATACCCTTCATCTTCCAAAAGATAATCATTCATTATTGTTGCCACTGATTATTTTACCAAGTGGGTGGAAGCCCAATCGATGGTTAATATTACCCAAGCTGATGTTATCAGGTTTATAAAAAATCAAATTATCTATCGGTATGGCATTCCAGAAACCATTACAACAGATCAGGGCACAATGTTCACGGGAGAAAAGACGGTTGCTTTTGCACAAGAATATGAGATCAAGTTGATCTAGTCTTCACCTTATTATGCACAGGCAAATAATCAAGCCGAGGCTATAAACAAAATACTGATCAGCTTGATTAAGAAGACCATAGAAGACAAATCTAAAAAATGGCATGAAGTGTTAGCCGAAGTACTATGGGTTTACAGAAATTCTAAGTCAACTACAACGGGGTTTACCCCTTATCGGCTGACTTATGGTCAGGATGTTGTGTTACTATTGGAAATTAATGTAAAATCATTAAGGGTAGCCAAACAGCATTGCCTGACTATGGATGAGTACCAGCAAGCCATGTTCATGGAGTTGGAATCGGCTGATGAGGACAAGTTAATGGCTTTGGAAAATATTCGAAAGAATAAAGAAAAAGTGGCCAAGGCATATAATAAACATGTCAAAACTAAAAGTTTTGTCGAAGGGGATTTAGTTTGAAAAGTCGTTTTGCCTTTAGGGGCTAAAGACCCAAAGTTAGGAAAGTGGTCACTAAAGTGGGAAAGACCTTATATAATTAGTCAAGTTATGATTAATGGAGCTTATCGACTAGTTGTCGGATGAAAATGATGAAGAATCATCATCTCCATAAGAGTAGGTCTTGTTTTGGGAATCAGAGATGTCAGACATGATCGAAGAAATGAGAAAAGTAGTTTGCTAGGTGCTTTGAAGAAGAAATGGCAAAAGTAAGTCGACTAAAGTAAGTTTCGGCTAAATTTATAATTGTTTCGTAGAAGAATGGTAATATGTTTTGACTGTTTGATTTTTTCGGCTGAGTATCTCTCACATTAAAAGATAAGTGGATATTGAATTGGGCACGATGCTCGAAAAGACTTAGTTACATTTATTCAGCTTCTCAAAATCAGCTGAAAAATGTAAGGGGGCAATTGTTATCACCCAAAAAATAAATTCAAAAGAGTAAACTGATATAACGGCTAGCTGAGGGTGATTAGTCGAAGGAGGATATAGCCGATGAATAGAGGAGCACTCGGCTAAAAGTGGGCTGAGCCTTGCTGTTAGTGGACCAAGATTGAAACAATAAAAAGCTGAAGCATAATGAGTTGCTAAGAACTGAAGCTGTTACCAACGGATGCCACAAAACATACTGAGAAAACAGAAGTTGAGCTATTGAGGGGTAGCCGTTGTGGCCAAAACGGTTAAGAGACGTGGGTAGGCTAGCCGTGGGTTAGTCGCTTGTTTTTAGGAGTTCTAGCCAGTAAGATTGGCTATGGTGGAAGTTAGATTTTATCTATAAATACTACTTGTACCAATTGAAAAAAGGACGAATCACAATCAATATAGCTTTTAAACTTTACTTATTTTGCTTAACTTTTTAATCATTTACTATATTGCTTTTACTTTGTGTAATTTATTTTTCGCAAGTTTATTTCTTAACCGATTACAGCTTACCTCAAATTCTTAGACTTCTTAAGTTCACCTTAATACCAAATGCTTTCTTTAGTGAGTTTGAGAACCCTTTATTAAAGATTGGATTTTGCCTTTAGTTCAAATCGCCTATTTCTTATTAAAATTCATACGTGTTCGTCAGCTGAATTCTTATTCGGCTGATAAATTTATTTCACACGTAAACAGAAAACAAAGCACTAGAGGAGAAAAGATTTGCATCCATAGAACATTGAGCTAATGTTAGATCTAGGTTCTTTCTTTGAACGGAATGGTGACATTAATTAATTGAAGAAAAGAAATTTGGTTTACCGCTTGGAGAAGTTGGAATCGTAAGTGAGGGTGATTTTGGTCTTGTCACGAGTGACAGTGATGGAATCACCAAGTGGACCAGCCTTGCCACCCACTTTAATTCTTTCCTGAAGAAACTTCTCAAGTGAAGCGATGTCCATGATCCTGTCCTCCACCGGCTTCGCACAGTCGATCACGAAGCTCGCCCCTTTCTTTTTCCCCTTCGCTCCGCCACCGCTTCCTGCCCCTCGCCTCATTTTCGCGTCTCAATCACTATCCTTGTCCTACCAGCAGCAGGGCGATCCACAGATACAGAGTCACAGAGAACTTCTAAGCTATTTTCATCCTCATTTTCATCTTAAAACGACAAAAGCTACTGCCATTTTACCCCCTTTCCATTTTTTGGACCATAAAAATATTTTTGGTATTTTTTTTCTTTTTCATTTGGGCCACTGCTTTCTGGGATGTTATAACCCAATAGGCCCGCTTATGTTCTCTTTCTGGGCCACTTTGCCTCCTTGTCCAATTGACAATGTTATTAGCGCCAGAATGATTATTACATAAATTTGAATATATATATATATACAATTTAATGTTTAAAAATGTGAAAAAAATAAAAAAAAAAACAACCCAGAAAAAAAAAAGAAAAACCTAAGAAACTACCTATATTTTTAAATTCATGTAAATGAAAAAGCTTTGTGGTAATGTTTTTTTATTTACTCTTGAAAGTTGAATACTTGGGCCTTGATCGATGGATGGAGACGAAATAAATGGTGATGGTGAAAAAAGTGTTGGAATGCTATTGTTTTCACTTTTTTGGTTGCGAAAAAATAAAAGTGTTAAAATAGGTCAAGTTCATGATTGACCAATAACCGATAAAATAGATTTTTGACTAACAAAATGTTAAATCAAACTTACATAATGAATTTGGCCAGAATCAATAAGTCAGTCGTCCATTCTTTTTTAACACTACATAAGATTAAATGAGCTGGATTAGATTAACAAAATGTCAATGCGAAACTTATATAATCCGAATTGACCGACCCTTATATAATCCGAATGGACCGACCCTAAATAGACTGGCTCAAATAGGTCGAGTCATCTTGTTTTGATACTCTTATGAAAAAAAGTAAGAAAACAACACATAAAGTGGATATTAAATCCAAAAAAAATGTAAAACATATGGCTTCAAGGGGAGAAAATTGATCGTGTTATTACCTTTTTTTTAAAGGCCATAATTTCTATTATAAATATATAAAAATAGAAGCGTGGGCTGTGGCACTGCCACGTGAGCAATGTTGATGTCTCTATAATTGCCACATTAACCTTCTCTTTCGTTTGCTACATCTTGATGCTTCTATATTTGCCACATCAACCTTCACATGAAAATTTCTTATATGCTCCGGGCTCCAAATTGATATCCACTCTTTGTATTAAAAAAGTAAAAGAGATAAAGAACATTAAAAAAAGAATGAATGGTTGAGATGGAATGTAAGGGAAGAATTTTCTTCGTCCTAGTCTACAAGAAGTTCTCACTTCCTGTTCATTGTCTTCTCACCTTCTAATTGAGTGTCTTCTAAACTTTCTGTTTTAGCATTATTCCATCTTCTATCTTAGTAACGGCAGCTTCAATCTTCCACCATGTACGGTTTACTATACTATTATTATTACATTAAAACCATACTAAACAAGAGTAGGAAATAATGGGATCGACCATATATATATAGATAGCTTCATTTGAGTTACGCCATCGCCGCCCTTAAATTCACCCTCTGCAGCAAGAGATTCCTGGTTCTCTCCCTTCTCTCTCACCTATATATTTCAAGTGTTCTTAGTTTTATGTCTTTCCTTATTTCAATTGCAGTCTTGCAGATTGTAGAAGATAGTCACTTTCTAGAAGGAATGAAACACAAGATCTCAAATAGATATTTTGAGTTATTGTTCATATGCATGGCTTGATCTTAATGATAGTCAGGTATGAGCTAGGAAAAAATATATATATATCACAATAATACTTTAATTTTAATAATTTGGGAGCTAATTCTTGCTTATACAAGAAAACCAAACGCAAAGCCAATGGTTAGGAATAGTGACTCAATATATATTTAGGTAATTTTTTTTATAATAAGAAATTATCATACTGAACTTTTGCTTAAATGTTCTAATTCTTTCTATCTTTGTGAAAAATCAGATGCCAAGATGGATGGCTATGTGGCAACAAAAACAATCAGGAAATCATAAGTGGATACAGGGTTGCATAATTTCCACTGTTGCTCTTATGGATGCAATGTTGATGAAGCCAAATGTCTGGAGGTGCGCATATGGATGCTTATTTAATAAAGCCAATTGACTTCAAGCTGATGATGTACATCCACCATTCTTTCACTCACTAAAAGAACATTTCTAACTTCCCACATAAAGCCAAATCTAACAAAAGGTGGGCTTAGGCAGATATAAACGTTTACCACGTATTAGCATGAGAAGTCATGGCTTAACATATTGTTAGAATACGAACTGTAAACAGGGAGAATTGAATTCCTAATGCAATAGGAAAGCCTTAGAGAGAACAGAGAGTTTTTTGTATAATATTCCTTTTCTTCCCTTTTTCATTTCCTCCTTTATGGCATATATACCATTATTGATTACAATATTATGTTCCTGAATTATCGGATCTAGTGTCAGCTGGCCTTAACAAACTAATAACAATAAAAGGGATGACAACATCTATTCTGGAATCTTCCTAGATTACTTAACATAGTCTTTGAGGTGAACTGGTCTCATTTTAATTCTTTTGGGCCTCATTTCGGCCAGAGTCCCATTTTCTCCCTCTGCTGTTTCGGTTTGGGCTTCTTGGTTTGTTGTCATAGTAGTTATTGGGCTTGGACGCATAACATTACCCCATCCTTTCAAAAAGATCTTGTCCTCAAGATCAAAGGAGGGAAATTCAGACCGCAAGGAGTCTTCTGGAACCCAAGTAGCTTCGGTCATGTCTTGTCCGAGCCACTGTGCAAGGAATTCGCGGTTCTCACCCTTTTGTCGCCATTGAAGGATATCTGAAGGAAATGAAGCATCTGGGGCAGGAAAGGGACCCAGAGGAAGAGGAACCACCTAGGTATTGGGCGTTCCTCGGCACGGCTTCAAGAGAGAGATGTGAAAAACGGGGTGGATCCGGGTGGCCGTTGGCAGATCCAGCTCGTAAGCAACGGGACCGAGGCGATGCATGATGCGGAACGGCCAGAAGAACCTCTTGGCCAGCTTCTGGGAGGGGCAGCGGCTGACCGAAGTCTGACAGTAAGGGTGGAGTTTCAGGTAGACCCAATCTCCTACCTCGAATTCCCTCTCAGTTCTATAGGTGTTAACCTGCTGCACCATACGATTCCAGGCCCGATTTAAGTTAAATTTAAGAACTTTGAGGATCTGTTGGCGCAAAGACAAGTTGGCATCCAAAGATTCAATCTTAGAACTACTAGGGGAGTAGGAAGGAATAGATGGAGGAAGACGACCGTAGAGAGCCTCGAAGGGAGTCATACCAATGGCGGAGTGATAGGATGAGTTGTACCAAAACTCAGCGAGTGGTAAGAATCTAGTCCAGCGGTGGGGTTCATCACTGACAAAGCATCAGAGATATGTTTCCAGACATCGATTCAAAACCTCAGTTTGACCGTCGGTCTGAAGGTGATACGCACTGCTAAAGGCTAAGGTGGTTCCCATGGCCTTGAAAAGTTCCTTCCAAAATTTGCTGACGAAGACCTTGTCCCGGTCACTGACGATGGTCTTGGGGGCTCCATGAAGGCGATATATTTCAGCCAAGAAGGTCGAGGCCAGAAAGGAAGCCGTGAACCCAGTTGGCAGAGCCACAAAGTGAGCAAACTTGGTTAAGCGGTCTACAACTACCCAGATCACTGTCTTGTTGGCGGAGGATGGTAGATTGATGATGAAGTCCATGGAAATATCTTCCTAGACCTGGCTAGGGACTGGTAAAGGTTGAAGCAACCCGTATGGAGCAAGGGTGCTATATTTATGAAGTTGGCATACAGAACAGCGATTGACAAAGTTCTTAACTGCAGTGTTCATTCTAGGCCAGTAAAACACTGAAGACAGGCGAGCTAAGGTAGCCTTGATACCGGAATGACCCCCCATGGGTGAAGAATGGAATTCAGCTAGCAAGTCAGGGATGAGCCCTGATTCCAAAGGTACAAAAATTCGATCCTTGAAGTATAATAAGCCAGCTTTAAAGGTGAATTTTTGTTGCATATTCGCTTCCTGTGTAACTCCAGTAACCCATTTCTGACCCACTGCATTATTAGTATAAAATGTTTGCAGGCAATCCAATAATGGTAAAGTAGGAGAGCTGAGATGAATGAATACCTCCTGTACCCGAGACTCAGGAATTCTGGAAAGTGCATCCGCCACGATGTTTTCCTTGCCCGGCTTGTAATGGATCTCATAGGTATATCCCACCAACTTAGTGAGCCACTTTTGTTGCTCTGGTGTTTGAATGTTTTGTGTCATAAGCTCCTTTAGGCTCCTGTGATCAGTAAAAATTTTAAATGTAGAGCCTAACAGATATTGCCTCCATTTTTTTACAACTTCAGTGATGGCAAAAAGTTCCCGGACATATGCAGAGGAAACTGCCATACGGTTGCACATTTTCCTGCTAAAGAAAGCTATCGGGTGGCTATTCTGGGACAGTACAGCGCCAATGGCAGTATTGGAAGCATCAGTGGTTACCTCAAACGGGCTTGCAAAATCAGGCAGAGCTAATACGGGTAAGTTTTCCATAGCCCCTTTAAGTAATTGAAAAGCCTTTGCTGTTGAATCAGGCCAAGAAAATGTATTACCCTTAAGCAAATCAGTGAGGGGGGTAGTAATAGAAGCATAATTCTGTACAAATCTGCGATAAAACCCAGTGAGGCCAAGGAAAACGCGAAGGGTAGTAAGCGAATTAGGGGCAGGCCAGTCCCTAATGGCTTGAAGCTTTCCGGGGTCAGCTTGCACCCCCTGGCCAGATATAATATGGCCTAAGTATTCCACAGAACGCACCCCAAATTGGCATTTAAATAGTTTAGCAAAGAACTTGTGGGTAGATAACAAGCTTAGGATTTGATCCACATGGCTCAAGTGGTCAACCCATGAGGCACTAAAAATGAGGATGTCATCAAAGAACACCAAGGCAAATTTGCGTAGAAATAGCCGTAGTAAGTCGTTCATGGCGGCTTGGAAGGTTGAGGGGACGTTTGTAAGCCCAAACAGCATTACAAGGAATTCGTAGTGCCCATCAAAAGTCTGGAATCCAGTTTTGGGGATATCCTCGGGTACCAACCGGATTTGATGATATCCGGAGCGTAAGTCAATTTTAGAAAAATAAGATGCACCATTAAGTTCATCTAGCAACTCTTCAATAGTAGGGATTGGAAAGCGATCCTTAATAGTAATTGCATTCAAGGCACGGTAATCTACACAAAACCGCCACGAACCATCCTTTTTCTTAACCAAAAGCACCGGGGAAGAGAATGGGCTAGTACTAGGTCGGATGATTCCCTCTTGCAACATTTCAGCAATCATCTTAGTGATGGTCTTTTTTTGGAAGTGGGGGTAACGGTAGGGCTTGGTGTTAACAGGTTTGGAGTTGGTAGGAGGTGTATATGGTGGTCATGGGGTCGGTTAGGTGGGAGTCCATGGGGCTTGGCAAATATGTGGGCATATTAGTGTAGTATATGGGCTAAGTCAGGGGGAAGGGAGGTAATTTGGCTTAGGTCCTCCTCTGTGAAGGAAAGGAGAAGAGATCCATCACTAGAATAGGTGGGGGAAGGTGTAGGAAGGGGTAGCATGGATATAGCATGAAATGTTGCAACAGAATTAGTATGCAACATTCTGGTAAACTAGTGGAATGTAGTAGGGGTGATCCTAGTGGGTGCAGCCCCTGTAAGAGTAACTAGATGGCCATGGTGGTAGAATTGCATAGATGGAATAGTAAAATCGAAAACAAAGGGTCCTAAGGTTTGTAACCATTGGACTCCCAATACCAGATCAGCCCCATGAATCGAAAGAAGATATAAGGAAATTGAGAATGTGTGTTTATCCACCACAATAGGAACGCCAATACATTGGCCAGTGCATTGTAAACGAGCCCCATTACCAACCATAACCGAAAAAAAGGGAAGCCGTGAAATAGGCAAGCCAAAAAAGGAAGCAATGCGTGGCTGGATAATATTATGAGAGCTTCTGGTGTCCACTAGGGCTGTCACAGGAAAGCCATTAATAGTAGCTTGAAAACGGAGGGTCCTTGGAGAGGGTTGTCCGGTTAGGGCGTGTAGGGATAAATGGAAGGTATCAGGTTGGTCATTTGGGGGAGGGGTGTCCGTATGGGCAGGTGGGAGAGTGTTTTGTATGGCTAGGAAGTTTGGGGTCATAGGTGGTGGGAAGGGTTCCTGTAACCCGTAACCAAGGGTGTTGTCCTGTGATTCAGCAGTGGCGAAGGGCAGCTCTGTATCCTCAGTTAGCAGTAGAAGAAACTGCTTAGTTTTGCAACGATGGCCTGGGACAAAACGTTCATCACAGTTGTAACAAAGTCCCTTGACCTTGCGGGCTTGCATTTCTGCAGGGGTGAGGTATTTGATGGGAATTGTGTGTGGTTTTTGGGGTGCATGGAGGGCCAGACGTTGGGTGGGTGCAGGTAACAGGGGAGGTAGTGGGGGGTTGGGTTGGGGGTTGTATCTAGGTTGATAGGGTCGGTGTGTTTGTTGTAGGGCTCGGTTAGCTAGGATTTTGGATTCAATAAGTTTGGCTAAACTTATGGCATGGGAAATGGAGGTGGGCTGTAAAATGGCCATTTCATGCTGAATTTCTGGTTTCAACCCAGAGATAAAACAATCGAGAATGGCATTAGCAGGGAGGCCGAACACCCGATTGCATAATCTCTCAAATTCCTTTTGATAATCACTGACAGTGGATTTTTGTTGCAGTTTAAACAATGCTTGCTGGTGATTTTCGAAGGATGAAGGGCCAAAACGTGTTTCAAGATCATGTTTAAATCCATCCCACGAAGACAGCAATCCACTATTGTAGAGCCATTGAAACCAAGCTAGAGCATCACCTGTCATGTATGGGGAAATGTGGGTAAGGTGCTGGTGATTAGGGATATTGTAATGGTTGAAGAATTGTTTTGCTTGAAAAATCCATTCTAGAGGATTGGATCCATCAAACTGTTGAAGGAAGAGTTTAGGTGGTTTCAGTGGTGAGGCTGTGGGTGATGGTGGGGGTGTAGAGGTTGAAATCTGGTCTTGAAGGATTTGGAATGTTGATAGGTAGGATTCATGACGTTTGTCTTGGCTTTGTTGGTATTGTTCTTGGTTTATTTGAATTTGTTGGAGAGTGGTGTTAATAGCTCCGTTGGAGGCAGCAAGTTGGGTAAAGTCAGGGTTGTCATTTTGATTACGAGGCATGGTTCAGGGAAATGAAAGCACCAGTGTTAGAATACGAATAGTAACCAGGGAGAATTGAATTCCTAATGCAATAGGAAAGCTTTAGAGAGAAGAGAGAGTTTCTGTATAATATTCCTTTTCTTCCCTTTTTCATTTCCTCCTTTATGGCATATATACTATTATTGATTACAATATTCTGTTCCTGAATTATCGGATCTAGTGCCAGCTAGCTTTAACAAACTAATAACAATAACAATAAAAAGGATGACAACATCTATTCTGGAATCTTCCTAGATTACTTAACATAATTGATAACCACGCCAAAGGCATGGTTATATGCCTACTAATTCTAGTATAATTCCCTTGATTTTACCCTTTTTACTGCTCATTGCCCTGATAAATTGCAAAAATTGATTGTGAGATTGTGATTTAACTTAGTCAATCAAAAAGATGGTGAATTCTCATTCTTTTACCGTGTCTTTGCAGGAAAACACCGAAGAAGAACGGATTTGAAGTCTCCAAGGAAGACTATAAGCAATTCTGCTGATCACAGGGCGCCCAGGCGCTACAGAATGAGCGCCTAAGCGCCCTTGAAAACTTCAGAGGAAATCCACTGGGCATACAGCGCCTAGGCGCTCAAGACGAAGCGCCTAGGCGCCCTTGAATCATGAAGAGGATGCGTGCTGGACATATAGCGCCTAGGCGCTACAGACGCAGCGCCTAGGCGCTCAATACAGAATATAAGTTAAATTTTGCTGACATAATTTGGGGGTGCGCGGAGAATAGGAAGGAGGAGCACGGATCATTGCTATTCTGGGGCATTCTGAGGTGTTCTGAAGAGAAGAAAGCGTGGAAACGAATCAGATCTTCACCTACCTATGGAGTTCCCCTTTTCTCTTCTCTTATTTCAGTTTTTACAATAGTTGTCATGTGTAGCTAAATTTCCTTTGTTGGGATTGAGTGGATTTTGATGGATTTTGCTTGTAATTGACTTGGGATTTGGTATACTTAATGGATTCTTCTATTTTGAGTTTATAATCTTTGTTCTTAAAGCTTTATAAGGTTTGATAATTCTTAGAATACTTTTTGGGGTTTATGCATTGGATGGAAATTTGATGTGTGAATTTCGTTTAAGATTATAAACCTTGTGATTCATCATGCTAGGAATAGTAGATGAATGCTTGTTGTCTTGTTGAATTCTCAATCTTAATGCTTTGTCCCTATTAAAATCACCTAAGGAATTAGGGGTTTTGATTAGGATTTAAGGTTCTTGTGCCTAAGGAATTAGGACTTGGATATTTAAGTGAATTCGATAACAAAATAGAAGTAAAAATTTGTTCTAATCCCAATTTAATCTAAGAAAATGAAATCAAATGAAACTTGATCCCAACTCCTTCATTAATTGGTTATCTTTCATATTGCATACTAAGTGTTCGTTGAATTGCCTCATATAAAAAAAAATCCAAAAATATTGTCTCTGCATACATTTATGTGTTTTTCTTGTTTTGCTACTAGAGCTCACTTTGATCCAAATCTCGATTTAAATAGTAGCTAACTTCGTGAACTGGTACTTGACTATCGATCCCTGAGAACGATATCCTGGTTTCTCACCGTTTTATTACTTGACGATCCGGTACACTTGCCGTGGTCTCATCAAGTTTTTGGCGCCGTTGCCGGGGATCGATTTTACCAATATCGGTAATATCGAAGGCAGCCACTAGTTTAAACATTTTTTTCTTCTCTCTTTCTTTTTATTTATTCATTGTAGTTTTTAATTTCTTTAGTTACTTATTTCATTGAGTTATTTTTGTTCTGATATTGTGTGTTAAGTGTATGCGAGGTACCATTCATCCAGACAACCTTCTTTTTTACTATGAAATTGAAAAGACCGCAAAAGCTTTGAGAAAGCAAACCAGAGAACGGAGAAGGAATTTGGGTGGCATTCAACCAGTTGTTGAAGACATGGCAGACAATGGAGAGAATGTAGATCCTCCACCACCACAACCACCTGTTAGGACTCTCATGGATTACTCTATTCCTAACATGGATGGGTGTGGAGCGAGCATAACGAGACCGCCAGTTCAGGCAAACAATTTTGAATTGAAGTCAGCCCTTCTTCATTTGGTTCAACACAATCAATTTGGAGGCCTTGACAACGAAGATCCACATGCACATATACAAGGATTCCTTCAAATTTGTGATACTGTGAAGCTGAACGGGGTGAGTGAGGATGCTATTCGTTTGAGATTGTTCCCTTTCTCTGTGAGGGACAGAGCTAAGAACTGGTTGGACTCATTGGCTCGGGGAAGCATTACCACATGGGCTGTCTTAGTCCAGAAATTCCTCACTAGATACTTTCCTCCTTCCAAAGCTGCAAAGTTGAGAAGCGAGATCACTTCATTCAGACAACTTGATGGGGAATCTCTAAGTGAAGCGTGGGAGAGATACAATGAAATACGAGGAAGTGCCCACATCAATTGTTTTGACTTTTGGATTCAAGTCCGAGTTTCTATAATGGCATGCTACCTCAAACTAGAGCCATGGTTGATGCTGCAGCAGGTGGGGCATTGAATTATAAAACCCCAGAGGAAGCATGGGAGTTGTTTGAAATGATGGCCAATAACGATTACCGGCGAGTTTGGAGAAAGAGAAAGAGTCAGAACGAAGAAAGGGTATTTGGAGATTGATTCTATGAATGCACTGTTGGCTCAAAACAAAATTTTGACTCAACAACTTGAGAATCTCACCAAAAAGGTCGACACCCTTAGTGTGAATGCGGTGAGCAATGCCCCTATGGCTTGTGACTTCTGTGGAGGTGAACATGGGAGTGTGGATTGTTCGGGAAACATGTTTGGACCTCCAGCTCAAGAACAAGTGAACTTCATGAACAACCCTCCAAGACAGCAGAATAATCCTTACTCCAACACGTACAACCCAGGGTGGAGGAATCACCCTAATTTTTCATGGAGTAATCAAGGAAATCAAGCTCAACCGAGACAACAGATGGGATATCAAGGACACTCTCAACAGTCGTATCAAGGTCCTTTATCATCCCAACCTCAGTCTAATGAGAAGAAGGCTTCATGGGAGTTAGCCTTAGAGAAATTGACTACACAAACTTCGTCCTTTGTTAAAACCACCACTGATTTTATGGAGGAGACAAGAGCGGGATTTAGAAATCAGGATTCTACAATCCGTAATCTAGAGACCCAGGTGGGCCAGCTCGCAAAACAACTTGCAGAGAGACCTCCAGGTTCATTGCCAAGCGACACAGTCCCAAACCCTAGAGGAAATGAACATGTGAAAGCTATAACAACTAGGAGTGGGAAGGTTATTGAACCACAATCAGGAAAGGAGAAGATCAATGAAGGAAAAGTTGAGAAACTTGGTGAAGAAGTGCCTCATGAAGAAGTTGAAGTATCTCAAGATCCTTTTCCCAATGACTCTAATGAAAAGGAGTCACAAAAAAAGCAAACAGTGAAGATTTCACCGCCAATTATTAAGTTGCCCTTTCCTCAACGACTCAAGAAGGAGAATGATAAAAAATAGTTTGGGGAGTTTCTGGAGGTCTTTAACAAGCTACAAATCAATATACCGTTTGCTGAAGCTCTGGAACAAATGCCCTCATATGTGAAATTCATGAAGGAAATGTTGTCTAAGAAGAGAAGGATTGGACACGAAGAGACCATTATGCTTATGGAGGAATGCAGTGCAATCCTTCAAAAGAAGCTTCCTCCTAAGCTTAAGGATCCTAGAAGCTTCTCAATTCCATGCACTATTGGGGATAGAACATTTGGAAAAGCTTTATGTGATCTTGGTGCAAGCATTAGTCTCATGCCTTTGTCTATTTTCAAGCAATTGGGGATCGGCCAAATAAAGCCCACCATGGTAACTCTTCAATTTGCGGATAGGTCTATGAAGCATCCTCATGGAGTTATTGAAGACGTATTAGTGAAAGTAGACAAGTTCATCTTCCCGGTGGACTTCGTTGTTCTTGACATGGAAGAAGATAGAGACATTCCTTTGATTTTGGGGCGGCCGTTCCTTGCAACTGGTAGAGCTCTCATTGATGTGGCGGATGGGACTTTAACATTAAAGGTCCAAGAGGAAGCCATCACTTTTAATGTCTTTGAAGCTATGAAGCACCCGGGAGATCGAGAAGCATGCTTTAGCATTGACGTATGTGACTCCTGTACCTCCAATTCTTATAGGGAAGGCAGCCTCTCTTCACTTCTTGAAAAAGTGCTTGTTGAATCAAAAGTGAAAGCTGATGATGATGATGATCTGACAGTTAGAGAAATACTTAGCTTGTTGGAAAACTCATCCCCCGATCCTAAAGATGAACAACAAGAATGGGAGGAATTGGTGAGAGGAGAAGATGAGACCCAACAAAAAAGAGATGAAGTGCCAAAGGTTGAGCTCAAACCACTACCCACACACTTAAAATATTCCTTTCTTGGTGAGCACAATTCTTACCCTATCATCATCAATGCTGAATTGAGCCAAATGGAAGAAGAAAAATTGTTGAAGGTGTTACGGGATCATAAGAGAGCCATCGGATGGTCGATCGGTGATTTGAAAGGAATAAGTCCTTCTCTGTGTATGCACAAAATTCTCATGGAAGAAAATCACAAAACAGTAGTGCAGCCACAAAGGAGGCTTAATCCGGTCATGAAAGAAGTGGTTCGTAAGGAGGTCTTCAAGCTTCTTGATGCTGGGCTTATCTACCCCATCTCAGACAGCCCTTGGGTTAGTCCCATCCAGGTTGTGCCTAAAAAGGGTGGGACAACAGTGGTTATGAATGAAAACAATGAATTGATACCCACTCGGACGGTTATGGGATGGAGGGTATGTATTGACTACCGAAGGTTGAATGATGCAACAAGGAAGGATCATTTTCCACTTCCTTTTATTGATCGGATGTTAGAGCGGTTGGCTAGGGCATGAATACTATTGCTTTTTGGATGGATATTCCGGCTATAACCAGATTGTTTGTGGCTCCAGAGGATCAGGAGAAAACAACATTTACATGCCCTTATGGAGTGTTTGCTTACAGAAGAATGCCCTTCGGACTTTGCAACGCACCAGCCACATTCCAAAGGTGTATGATGTCCATCTTCTCTGATATGATTGAAAAACATATCGAAGTATTCATGGATGATTTCTCTGTGTTTGGTTCTTCATTTGATATATGCTTGCATAACCTGTCTTTAGTTTTAAAAAGATGTGAAGAAACAAACTTGGTTTTAAACTGGGAAAAATGTCATTTCATGGTGAGAGAGGGAATTATTTTAGGGCACCACATCTCTAACCAAGGGATTGCAGTTGATCGTGCCAAAGTTGAAGTTATTGAAAAACTTCCCCCTCCCACTAATGTAAAAGGCATTCGTAGTTTTTTGAGGCATGCTGGCTTTTATAGGAGATTCATAAAAGATTTTTCGAAAATTGCTAAACCTCTCAGTGATCTCCTAGTAAAAGATGCTCCATTCAATTTTAATGAGACATGCATGTTAGCTTTTAACACTTTGAAGCATAAACTGACCACTGCACCAATTGTAATTGCACCTGATTGGGGTTTGCCATTTGAAATTATGTGTGATGCAAGCGACACTGCTGTAGGTGCTGTTCTAGGTCAAAGGAAAGATAAGTTGTTGCATGTGATTTATTATGCGAGTCATGTCTTAAATGCTGCACAACTTAATTATGCTACTACGGAAAAAGAGTTATTAGCTATTGTTTATGCATTTGACAAGTTTCGTTCTTACTTGGTAGGTTCCAAAGTGATTGTGTATACAGATCATGCAGCTGTCCGGTACCTTTTCGCCAAGCAAGATTCGAAACCAAGGCTTATCCGATGGATTCTATTGCTGCAAGAGTTCAATCTGGAGATAAAAGATAAGAAGGGAACTGAGAATTCAGTGGCTGACCATTTATCTCAGTTGGAAAGTGCAGATGAAAATGAGGAGAAAAGACCAATCAATGATCAGTTTTCTGATGAGCAGTTATTGACTGTGGTGAGCTTACCATGGTATGCCGATATAGCAAACTACAAGGTTGGCAAAATGATTCCTGTAGATTTTAATTCACAACAGCGGAAAAGGTTCTTCCATGAAGCCAAGTTCTATGTGTGGGACGAACCATTTTTGTACAAGAGAGGTGTTGATGGTCTGTTGAGAAGATGTGTGCCTGAAGAAGAGCAAGAACAAATTCTGTGGCATTGTCACAATTCTGGGTATGGTGGACATTTTAGTGGAGATAGGACAGCAGCTAAGGTCCTACAATCGGGGTTATTTTGGCCATCACTTTTCAAGGATGCGTTTGCATATGTCAAGAGGTGTGATAGGTGCCAAAGAACCGGAAATATCTCAAAGAGGAATGAGATGCCCCAAAATCCCATCTTAGAAGTTGAAGTATTTGATGTTTAGGGTATCGACTTAATGGGCCCTTTTCCTTCTTCATATTCTAAGGTATACATCTTGGTGGCTGTGGATTATGTTTCAAAATGGGTGGAAGCCGCAACTGTCCAAACCAATGATGCCAATGTTGTGATTGGGTTCGTGAAGAAGTAAATTTTCTCAAGGTTTGGGGTGCCCCAGGCCCTAATAAGTGATGAGGGTACCCATTTCTGCAACAGGAAGCTTGAAACTTTGCTGAGAAAATATAATGTTCATCATAGAATTGCTACTCCCTATCACCCTCAAGCAAGCGGTCAAGTTGAAGTGTCCAACTGACAATTGAAGCTAATCTTGGAGAAAACAGTAAATTCTTCTAGGAAGGACTGGGCAATGAAGCTAGATGATGCTCTCTAGGCATATAGAACCGCCTTTAAGACTCCAATTGGCATGTCTCCATTCCAATTGGTTTATGGCAAGGCATGCCATTTACCTCTTGAATTGGAGTATAGGGCACTATGGGCAACAAAGTTCTTGAACTTTGATTTGACAAGAGCAGGAGAGTCAAGGATATTGCAGCTCCATGAACTTGAGGAATTCCGAAACTCAGCCTATGAGAATGCCAAGATTTACAAGGAGAATACCAAGAAATGGCATGACAAAAGGATCGTTCACAAAGAATTCCAGAAAGGCCAACTAGTACTCTTATTCAATTCAAGATTGAGGTTGTTTCCAGGAAAGCTCAAGTCTAGGTGGTCTGGCCCGTTTGAGATCAAGCAAGTGTTTCCTAATGGTGTGGTGGAGGTGAAAGACCCGAATTCAGATAGAAGCTTCAAGGTGAATGGGCAAAGGCTCAAACCCTACTTTGGGGAGATGTTGAGCGAAGAAGGAGTCCATCAACTTGATCTCCACTTAAAGCAATCAAACGTCAGGCTCGGGACGTTAAACAAGCGCTCTTGGGAGGCAACCCAAGCTCGGTTTTGTTTTCTTTCATTCTTGTTACAGTTCACAGTTCTGCTTTTGATTAATTGTTTTGGGTTGGATGTGGTTTTAATTTATTCCCTGTTTTTTATTATTAATTGATGATGGTTGAAATTGTTCAGAGTTGAAAACAGGTGAAGAAGAGCTGGGTTGGGGAAGTTCTAATGAGAATCGGGGGCCAGAAACAGGTTTGCATGAGTGTTAAACTTCCAATGATAGCGCCCAGGCGCCCTTATATATAGCGCCTAGGCGCTTATATCAAGGGAATGTTTGTTGTTCACTGCTTGTACAGCGCCTAGGCGCTGTAAACAGGGCGCCTAAGCGCCAATGTCACGTCTTCCCTGGCATGGCAGCGTCTGGACGGTGTAGCACAGCGCCTAGGCGTTTTTGTTTTGTTAAATTCTACTCTGCCTATATAGCGCCCAGGCGCTTAAAAAACAGACGCCTAGGCGCTGTGACATGCTATCCTGGGACACTAGCGTCCGGTGTTGTAATTTCAGGCGTCTAGGCGCTGTATTTTCATAAAAAATATTTTTTTTTTAAAAAAAATAAAAAAATAAAAAAAATTAATTAAAAAAAATAAAAAAAAAAAAAAAAATTAACCAGCGCCTAGGCGCTTCAGTACATAGCGCCTAGGCGCTCATATCGATTCTCGCGTTTTAAAACGCAGAACCCTTCCCTTCCCCCCCCCTCATTTTGTTCCCCCAATCTTCCCTTCCCTTCTCACACCCCACTCGTTGAACCCTATCTCTCTCTCTCTCTCTCTCTCTCTCTCTCTTTCATTTTCCCTCTCTTCCTCACTCCCTTTACCGTTCTCCCTTCTCCCTTTCCCTCTCTTTTCTTCACTACCCATCAACCCCCTTCCTCATTTCCCTTTTTCGTGTGCATTCTGTTGTTTTTCCTCGTGATTCCTTGCCCCCAGGTGCGTTTTTCTCCTTTCTCTATTTTTAATTTGTCTGCATTATTTTTATTTTATTTTATTGTTTGTTATGCAAATGCTTGAGTTATTTGGGTGTGTTATTCCCCGTATGGTTTTCCCCTACATCTCATAATTTTGGATTAAGGGTTCCCAATGCTAGAATATGCCTATTTCCACGGTTGAATTGTTTGACACACTAAATGTGTATGAGTGATTTTGGGTTAGTGGGCATTTCCAAGGTTTTGGGTAATTTGCATATGAGTCTACTTTAATGGGGTAATCTTTGGTCTGGGTGACATATACATGTTGTGAATTGCTGCCCAAAAGTGAAATAATTCATTATGGATGTGGTGTGCATAATCTGATTCGATATACCTGTCTTGAGAGAAAACACATTGCATGTGTACAGATTTTCATAGATTCTGGCATTCTGAATTATACACTCATATTGTCTCTGTTTACTTTACAGATTCATAGCACCCAAAATGCAGCCCACACGCAAACGCAAGACTCAGGGTGAGAGCTCACGCCAACAAGCTGCGTTTAATGCTGATCTCTTCTTGTCGGCGGAGCATGAGAAACGCCTGAATGAATTTCTATGCAACTGGGGATTTGTCCCAGAACGAGGGATATTTTTGAACAATGGGGAGTGCGATGAAATTTTCAACCAAATCTTGAGGAGGAACTGGTCAAAGCTCTGCAAATTACCGGTCGATGGGTCTGCTTCCATCGTCCGTGAATTTTACGCAAATGCATTTCGGTCAGAGGATGATGCCCGCAACAAATTTGAATCCTACGTCAGGGGGCGTCGCATTCTATTTGATGCCCGAACTCTGGACCGATTCTTGGAGACACCCGAAGAAGTTGGTGATTGTGGGTACACCAAGCTAAAGAAAGAAGCATTGAACCCTGACTTAGTGCTTCGAACCATCTGCAAACAGGGGGCACAGTGGGAACTGGACTCAGGCGGCTACCCGAAGTTTCTGAAGAAGTCTGATTTGCTACCCATTCCAAAAGCCTGGTGCACGTTCTCCGGCTGGATTCTTCCCCAACTCTCACCATCAAGAGGTGACGAGGGATCGGGCGCTCTTGATTTTTGCTATTGTGACTGGGCGATCAGTGGATGTGGGCTTGCGATCTCCCGTAACATGCAAACGTTGGCACAAAGCAGACCGGCGGTCCGTTTATGGTACCCCAGCCTCATCACCCGGTTATGTCGGGCACGGGGTGGAGATCACCGGTGATGTCTCAATCGAGGCCGGCCACTCCACTGTGGGACGTGGCCATGATCAACTGGTACTTACAAGACGATGACCCCAACCAGATTCCTCCAGCAGCCAGAGCCCGGGCAGCCAGGCCACCTCGTCCCCGTCCAGAGACTTCATCCAGTGGAGTTGAACGTCGTCTCCAACGCCTTGAGACCTATATGGTTCAGTCGAGCCAAGCAATAGAGATGATGCTGAGGAACCTGGCGGTTCAGTTAAATGTCGATTCAGATGCCTTAGGCGGCATCCCACTTCCAGCAGAGGAGTCAGAGAGTGAAGATGGAGCTGATGCTGGTGGGGAAGACAATGAGAGCAGCGATGACTGATCTTCAAGGGGAAGTTTCTATTTTCTTTTTCCTTTATTTGTTTTGCATTTCCAGTTTTTATTTTCTTTTTGCTTTTGTTGTTAGTCATGCTGTTTGAAGTCAATACTCAAGCGCTTGGGGACAAGCACGAGAGTAAGTTTGGGGGAGTTAAGTTTAGTTAGAAAATTTAATCTTTGTTATGATTGGACTACCCCATTTTTCCCATTTTTGCTAATCCCTTTCAAAAAGAAAAAAAGAAAAAAAAAAGAAGAAAAAAAGAGAAAAAAAGAAAAAAAATGGTTCATGGCAGCTGTGTGATCTTGTTGTTTGCAGTTCATTAGGAATGGTTTCATACCACCCTTATATAAATCTAGTTGCTTGGTACATTAATGGGTTTTGGTAAATAATTTGCATTCATTATCCTGGGAATGAGTATTGAGCCTCCAACATGATTTTATTCGTGAGTGGACACTTGTGAGGCTTTACTCTCCCGCATTTGCTTGATTCTCTCGATGCACTCATGATTTACACAGTATGTGATCTGAATTAAGCCATTTTGATTGTTGAGCCAGCCCCAAAAACAAACCCCATGACCACATCTTTTGCATGACCTTTGAGCTTAATGAGTCTCTTTCTTGGTTGAACCCTCCTATTTGACCTAGCCTTATGAGTGACATCCTAAGAGACTAAGTGAGCATTGGAAGTTGAAAAGAGGAGAAAATTTGAGTTTAAAAAAAAAAAAAAAAAGGAGAATGGATTTACTGAATCGCTATCCCTTTGAGGCCGATGGGTTACTGGGTGATACTTGACAATGATCAAGTACCCCTTTGAGACCAGGTAGGTTACTGGGAAAATTCAAAAAAAAAAATTGGAAGGTTTGAGATTTCTGAATAGATAAATTGTTAGAAATACCAATGCTCATTTGCTCTCCAAGGTAGTTGTTTTACATGTTCATCTCTTTGCCTTGTACCTTGGCACCACTGAAGTTTTGAATTTTAGCCTTCTGAGGGTTACATGGTGTGAATCATGAGCTTGCATTTTGAGAAGAAGATCAAATTCATGGGGGGGTGGGCTCACAAGTGTGTTGGTGAGAGAAACACAAGCCTAAACACAGGAGGGATTGAGTGAGCATTCACTTGAAATCATCTTGCATGTATTGGTTGCCAGATCCATTAACGTCCAAGTGATGATTGAGCAATGTAATATTGGTATGACTCCAACGTCTAATTTCCAGTTGAACTTCAGTTTGCACAGTTGTGGGTTATAATCGTGGGAATGCTTGGTTGGTTGCCGTACCTATGGTTTTGTTTCTTTGCCCGAGGACGTGGCAAATGTTAAGTTTAGGGGAGTTTGATAACCACGCCAAAGGCATGGTTATATGCCTACTAATTCTAGTATAATTCCCTTGATTTTACCCTTTTTACTGCTCATTGCCCTGATAAATTGCAAAAATTGATTGTGAGATTGTGATTTAACTTAGTCAATCAAAAAGATGGTGAATTCTCATTCTTTTACTGTGTCTTTGCAGGAAAACACCGAAGAAGAACGGATTTGAAGTCTCCAAGGAAGACTATAAGCAATTCTGCTGATCACAGGGCGCCCAGGCGCTACAGAATGAGCGCCTAAGCGCCCTTGAAAACTTCAGAGGAAATCCACTGGGCATACAGCGCCTAGGCGCTCAAGACGAAGCGCCTAGGCGCCCTTGAATCATGAAGAGGATGCGTGCTGGACATATAGCGCCTAGGCGCTCAATACAGAATATAAGTTAAATTTTGCTGACCTAATTTGGGGGTGCGCGGAGAATAGGAAGGAGGAGCACGGATCATTGCTATTCTGGGGCATTCTGAGGTGTTCTGAAGAGAAGAAAGCGTGGAAACGAATCAGATCTTCACATACCTATGGAGTTCCCCCTTTTCTCTTCTCTTATTTCAGTTTTTACAATAGTTGTCATGTGTAGCTAAATTTCCCTTTGTTGGGATTGAGTGGATTTTGATGGATTTTGCTTGTAATTGACTTGGGATTTGGTATACTTAATGGATTCTTCTATTTTGAGTTTATAATCTTTGTTCTTAAAGCTTTATAAGGTTTGATAATTCTTAGAATACTTTTTGGGGTTTATGCATTGGATGGAAATTTGATGTGTGAATTTCGTTTAAGATTATAAACCTTGTGATTCATCATGCTAGGAATAGTAGATGAATGCTTGTTATCTTGTTGAATTCTCAATCTTAATGCTTTGTCCCTATTAAAATCACCTAAGGAATTAGGAGTTTTGATTAGGATTTAAGGTTCTTGTGCCTAAGGAATTAGGACTTGGATATTTAAGTGAATTCGATAACAAAATAGAAGTAAAAATTTGTTCTAATCCCAATTTAATCTGCAGCAAATGAAATCAAATGAAACTTGATCCCAACTCCTTCATTAATTGGTTATCTTTCATATTGCATACTAAGTGTTCGTTGAATTGCCTCATATAAAAAAAAAATCCAAAAATATTGTCTCTGCATACATTTATGTGTTTTTCTTGTTTTGCTACTAGAGCTCACTTTGATCCAAATCTCGGTTTAAATAGTAGCTAACTTCGTGAACTGGTACTTGACTATCGATCCCTGAGAACGATATCCGGTTTCTCACCGTTTTTATTACTTGACGATCCGGTACACTTGCCGTGGTCTCATCAATAATCTTTGAGATGAGCTGGTTTCATTTTAATTCTTTTGGGCCTCATTTCGGTCAGAATCTCATTTTCTCCCTCTGCTGTTTCGATTTGGACTTCTTGGTTTGTTGTCATAGTAGTTATTGGACTTGGACGCATAACACATATGTATTGTAGAAATAATGAAATATAGTTCTATTTTTCTGGCTTAGCTCATTCATACAAGTGAAGGTAATGTTTATTCGTTCCTACATTATAAAGGCCAAATTCTATGTGTATATGACTGCATTGTGCACAAGATAAGGCTTTATGTTTATCGATTTTTATTTACATATTGCCTAATTTATTTGTAGACGAATCAC
This sequence comes from Ormosia emarginata, assembly GCA_029884605.1. NCBI lineage: Eukaryota > Viridiplantae > Streptophyta > Magnoliopsida > Fabales > Fabaceae > Ormosia > Ormosia emarginata. Next base: position 26,345,626 of record JAQQTP010000080.1, on the reverse strand, counting down.
ACTATCTAATTAAATAATATTTAAAGCAATGCACGAGTTAACTAGACTCGCGTCAACATCTAGTTACTATAATTTTCAAAACTTCTGGGAAATTTTATTTAAATTTCACAAAATTAATTAAAACTACTTGAATTATTATTTTTGGTTTACCTACTTGAATTATTATAGCATTACTCCTCTAAGATTCAATAATACCAATAATAGTAGTAAGCGCTGCGTTAATGTAGGTGGAGCAGATGACAACGGCATAATATCTCCATTGATAGTGGGAAAGGAGTGACCTACTCTTGTTAAGTTTTGCACCCAATCAGATTCGGTATCGATGTCTTGGCGTAGTGAATTGAATTTCTGATAAGTAGCTAACCTTCCCATTTCTTGCTTTTGCCAATCACCTTTCTTTTTTTATTAGTCTTTACAAAGAAAATAAATTTTTTATTGTGATAAAATAGTGTTTAGATCAATTTATATACACATTAATTAATCTATAATTCAAATAAAGATAAGCCATTCATACTAATTAAAATTAAAAAAAATATTTCTTATAATTTAACTTATAAAAATTGACATAATTAATATTTAAATCTATAATTATTTATCACTCATACATATCATACTTGTCAATCGCTTTACTAAACCCGTGGGTTTGAAGAAAACAAGTTTTAGTAATGATAGCTACTATTTCCTGGTATCGTATTCCTATCTCACGGATTTTCTGCACCTTCTCTTTCTAAGAAAAAAAATAATGACTCAAATTATTTATATAAGAATATATCTTTCCAAAAAAAAATTATGAAACAACTAATATCCAACAAAAGTATATAGTATTTGAAAACGGATCCGTAATTGCTTTATTATGTCCTTTGACAAAGGACGCAAAGTCAAATAACAACAGATCGAAGTTTCCTCTAGAAGGGAAACAAATACAACAAGGAATAATTACGTAAGGAACCCGTTACTGGTACGAGCAATTATAATCATCTTCCAATACTGTGCTCGTGATTATTATTGTGATAGGTTCACAGTCACTCTGATAAGCCAAAAACGAAAAAAATTTAAATATACATCACTCATTATTTAAAATGATATATATTTTACATTTAATTATGAAAAAAAATTAAAATTAAAATATATAAAAAATGAGATAAAATAAATAATAAAAATTATATAAATATAAAATAATATAAATAAAAATATATATGATGAGAATTACTTACAAAAACGTGAAGTTTACACAATCAAGTCATCTTTCAGATCAGATAGTGACAGTGAGTTTTGGGAAAGCAACGAGTCCAGGAAAAACAAGAAGAGTACTGTTATGTACCGTGAGTTGAGATTTGTGAAATTATTATTAATGTATCAAGACGAAAATAGGATGGGAAAAAATTTTAATTATTTTTTTTAAAATATTATTTCATAAAACATATTTTTTTTTTTTTGTGTGCATTTTGTGAAATGCTGTTCACAGGATACAGCATTTTCCAAACAAAAAATTCGTAACATGGGCTCATGCCTGCACCCAGTGACGGAGGCAATGCGTTAATGTGGTTGACTAGAAAAAGGTCGTTCATTTGATGCCATTAATTTATGGTTGAATTTTTTATTTTTTATTTAATAATATTTATATATAAATTTGTGTATATATAAATTATTAGTTAAAATTTATAAATTTTTTATATTTATAATTATTTATAAAAAAATAATTTAACTAAATTTATGTATAAATTTAAATATTATTAATTAAAATATATAAAAAATTAATTTTTAATTTAAATTATTAATTTATTTTAATAATAAGTCAATAATACAAATTAATTAATTTATCCATAAACTACTTTGTAAGTAATTTATATTAAAAATTTTAAAGTTTTTTATATGGGGAATTCCAATGAAAAGTATGGTCATCCATAGTCCAACTATATTATTGAGTGTCTGGTAAGCTTATTTTTATTATTTTATAATGTTTCATATATTAATATTACAATTTAATCCTTTATTACATTCCTTTGCAGCTGTTACAACAATTAAGATGATGTTTTTTAGAACCACCTTGTTCCATACACCTTGGTGTTGTCACCGTTGTTACCAACAACCTCCACTTCTCGAAACAACCTAAGAAGTTGCCTCTAAAGCGCACATATCCGCCAAGGTGGACGACTGTGACCACCAAATTTGCATGTTGGAGGCGTGCGCCATTAGGTTGTTCCAACTGTCGAGGAAGCTCGACCACAAGCCCACAAGTCAGATGAGACCATCGAGTGGCTCCTCCAACAGGCGAAGCTCGCTGTTATCACCAGCACCATCCTCGTCAACTTCACCTCTCTCAAGATCTCCTTCCACAATTTTGACTCCAGCATGAACAATATAAATATTGTTCAGAAGTGGATTTAAAAGTGTACCTAAGATAAACACGTCATGGTAGTTTTTTCTTTGCGCATCAACAGCAAAGTGCATTGAACAAGAGGGTTAGTACCTGCAAAGAGACTTTAATGCTTAAGTCAAGTTGTGCACAAGTAGGGTTATACTATCAATGATAAGTTACATATGATGGTGAATAAGTCTGGTATTTATATAGGTTAGATAAGAGATACACTCTCATAATAGTTGTCGAGGGAGATACGTTCCCTTGACTGTTATAGAGGATATCTATAAGATCGGAATGTTGATACTGCAATTACGAGTAGTCAAAAGTTGTTATGAATGTTATTATTACACAAGATCATGATTGACAATAATAAATATTTTCAAGACTTATCAGTTGCGCAAATCTTGCAACTATGTTATTGTCACCCAATGTCGTAGTTCGATATCCATTCTACAAGGATCTCATTTGCATGTTAAGTGAATCCCCGTTGGGGGTGTCAACGACAGAGTCTGATGTACTGTGTGTCGGATCGACCCCTAAGACATGATCTCATATTACGATCCAGAACACACATGTTCATGGAAGATTCTCTTGAAACAATGTTGTTCCCTGGTTCCTCACAAAACTCTTCTTCCATCCTCCCAATTTTGAATTTCAACCTTAACCTGAATAACATTCTACAAGCGAAGCAAAAGCTCAGGGAAGAAGTCAATGGCGACGATAACGGCAATAGTAGGCTTGACTTGATGGTCACAGTCTCTGATGGGAGTTTGAATTTTGATGATCAATTATTAAGGAATTCTAGCAAATTTGATCAAGCACATAACCTACCCAATTAAGGATTTACCTGCAAACAATCTCCTTTTATATATAAGGACTCAACTTTATAATTTACAGAAGTTTCTGTTACTGATTTCTCAATAACTCATCATAATCGTTGATTGGTCCATTGATGGACCATAAATGTTTAGGACTACTAAAGACGAACCCTTGATTTAAGTCAAATATTGATAACCATCCCACATAAAGAGTAGCATGAAAAATTTTAATATGGACCACTCTTAGAGTGTTCTATGAATGAATCAAGTATAGATCACTTATTGATTTATTGTTAAAATCAATGATTGGAATTAACAAGGTCAAATTTAATTAGTAACATTCAGATTCATAGCACATAAATTTAATTAAATTATTTTTTTTATTAAGAATTGTACATATAAAAAATTTATTAATTTTAATTGATAATATTTACATATACCTAAATTTATATATAAATATTATCAAATAAAAAAAAATAGTTTATTCATGAACTACTTCTCATGTAATCTATAATAACCTTTTTCTAATAGCATTGGACGGTCTTAATAGAAATTGTAAAATGTTCCACAACATGCAGACATTTTTCAAAATAAGAATGTCACTTATATGTTAAAATGGGTTTTAAGACCAAAATGTAAAATAGAGAAAAATAATTTAAGACATTGCATACGAAATCATTGGATAAACGAGTGATAAAACACACACACATTACACATAGCAGCCCTATTTTAATTTCATGTTTCCTTTCACAAACTTCTTTTCATGTAAATGAGCTTTTATCGCAATTTATATAATTCATTGAAATAAGTGGATAAGTAGCTCATGTGAACTTATAAATGATTTTTTTTTTCAATATTTACTTTAGATGTATTAAAAAGGATTGTGACATAGCTTCAAATGATTTTTTTCTCATAGTGGTTATTTCGTAGAATCAAACATCCGATATCAATATCACATTCAAATTTTAAAGACTTACAACAATATCAGTTAAGTTATAAGTTCGTTGACGTTGTTTTTTCTTTATAATATCACCTAAAAACATTTTTCAACTAAAATTAAATGTTATTTCGTATCATTGTTTGTTTTCTTTTGCGTGGACATCGTGCTCAGGTGAAAACATTTTGTGCAATTAAGTATATTAGTCTGAGTTGAAGGAATTTATATTCTTTAAATATATAGTCTTGTGAATAATATTAAAATTTATGTGTATATAATTAATATTATTAAAAAAATTATTTATACACTTAATTATATTTTAAGAGATTAATTTTTTATTCATTAAATAAAAAAATACTCTAAAAAATAAATAAAAAAAGACATTTTATGTCTGGATAATCATAAATGCACATATTTATATGAGTAATGTTATATCATTTTATCTAATTATCATAATAATTATTTTAATACTAAATAAAGAAAATATTAAATAAAAAAATAAAAACATTTAATATCTTAAAAATATAAAATATATTCAATATTTTTTTATTTAATAATTAAAAAAATTAATAAAAAAAAGAATAAGAAGATAAATCATTTATCTACTTATCCACTTCACATAAAATTCAATTTTTTGAAAAATCCTTGCATTCAGTAAATGACACGGTATGAATCAACGAAAAAAATTATCCGGTCAAAATGTAAAGGATGTGAGAGCATACCTAGGTGCATTTATTATTATTATTATTTTATTATACCTCTATGCATCTATTATGATCTTATGCTCATTCTATTCTTGTTAAATTCTCTTTTTTAATAATTATTTTAAATGTATAAGATAAATTAATAATTAAATAAATATGTAAATACTTAATTTTGATTGAGCAAAAAAATAATAATAAATAAATAAACAAAAAATAAATAAAAAAGATGATGACCTAATTTCTCGCCAATAACTTATACTGAGTTCAAACTAATTTGTGACCTACCAAATAGGGGTTAACCCATATCCATTCTAACTCAAGACCCATTAAACTTAAACTCAAAATCCAAAATCCTTTAACCCTAATTTCTCACTATAAATCCTCAAGCAAGTAAGCAGAAAAAGGAAGATGCAACCAACGAAAAAAATCCTCCCACACCCAACACACCCACATTTTTTCTTCTCACATAAGAAACCTACAAGTAGCAGCCTCCACAACATAGATCACCCATCTTCATCTCTACCACCTTTCACTATTATCACCAACACTCCACACAACCAAGACTTCAAGCCTCCTTCCCTCCAAACAACTTTTCATCACCACTAACCAAACCACCTAACCCTTTTCATCTTTTTCAACCTCAACCAACTTTTTCACCACATCGCCATCTTTAACATCCCACCACACCAAACCAAAACCACCTCTCTTCATCACCCCCCACCATGGTAGCCACCACGTCTAGACGAGCCACACGAAGCCAAACCCACCATCAAGACCGAGAAACCACCCAGCCCCCACCAACCATGAAGCAACTACCATGACCCCCTCATCATCAAGCCCAAACAGACCACCGTGACCCGGCACCCGTCCACCACCGCCAAACCTCCACGCTCCATCATGAACCTACCTCTTCCATGACCATAACCACCACATCCAACCACATCCCTATTCCACCGGTCACCATATCCAACCACATCTCTATTCCACGGCCACCACATTCACCCAAACCGTGACTCACCTCCATCAATACAACCATCACCGCCCAACCTTCAACCTCCATCAACACGGCCATCACATCCACCATTCTGCCATTTGCATCCCACAAGCCACCATAGAACTACCGTCCCTACCACCCACACCCACTACCCCCTTCGTCCACCACAACCAAACCTAATTACCACCTGGAAAAAAGCCGCCAACCGCGACTAGACCCGCGACACCACCGCGAACCAGGGCCACCCGCACAGTCAACACCGCTCCGGATCATCGCCGTCCCTGCCCTATCTATCACCTACGGCGTACCAACACTCCACCGTCAATGTCGCCGGAGCTGTTTCACCCTCCTCCTCTGGTGCTTATTTCTGTGGCCATCTATTTGGTTTCTCCATTGCTGGTTCTCAAAAAGCCTAAAGCCAGCATCTTTTATGTTTATTTTTATTTGTTTTTTTTATCATTTGGTTATTTTTTTGTTTTCTATTTTAATTTAATTTGAAGCTCATTCCTTTAGGCTAGGAGTATTTTAGGTGGCCCAAAGAATTAGTGGGTTGAGAGTTTGCAAAAAAAATGAGCTTTCTTAAAGTTAATTTTGTTACGTTTGAAATGAAGTTTTTTTAAGAAAATAAAAAAAATTAGAAAAAATTGTTAACATGTTTTTTAGTCACATAATTTGTGTAACACCCTCCCTAGGGTATCACATGTCTGACTCCCGACTCAAAATCTGTAAAGAAGTTCACACAAGGTTTGAGTTATAAAAAGTGGGTTTTAAAATTTCTTCTTTACTGAAAATATTAGGTAATATTGAAAATCATATTTCAACTATTCCTTATGCAATATTGACACTAATTAATATCTCATAATTTAAAGAGAAATATAAAACTAACAGACTCTTCCTTTTTTTTTAACAGTAGCAAACCTCATGACGGGTCCTACTTAATAGCACGGTACAACACTAACGTTAAAACTTAACATACTTATTCATTGTGTATCCATCTTGTTGCATCGATACATCCGTTCTACATCTGTTCTTTGTCAACACTGCACACCTTCGAGTCCTGAATGTCCACTCCTTATTGTTGTCACCAATCTCAGAGTATCCATCGCCCGTTATGTCTAAGACAACTCGATCCTTCTATTATTTTATTTTAACAGTACAGACACAGCAAACAACATAACAAAGAGGTGAGATCACCTACGCCAATACCAACATGGCAGCACAAAGATAACACAAACAGCAATATCATACAGATATGTCATACCAGAATTTTAATAATGCACTCAACATTAATCAACTATCATCATCATACTATTAACATTATTATCATCACACAATAATCACAATAATGCCATCAACATGATTATCATCATCATCATCCAAGTATTTCAAAACAATTGTCATAGCCAATATTCCTCAATTAATATATATCATGCAGATATGGACACTCAAATTTATGCATATGTTATGCATGTGCACATAGACTCAGTTTTTCAAAAACAACTCCATGGAGGTTTTCACAATTTCGAGGAGAATGCTCATTAATTGTCACCTTTAGCCCAAAGACAATCTTCCAGTTGTTGAAAAGAATCGTGTTCATGTTGGGTATTGTCAATGCGTTGCAACGGACTGCATCACCAAGTGACACAGGGTACTACTTGACTATCCACTTGGTCGACCGTCGCGCTCGACGCCCCAAGATCCATCATAGACCTCACTATCAATTCTCATTCCCTCTTCAACCACAAGGGCCATATACAATGCACGAATATATTCGTGCAAGTCCAACCCCAAAGGGCTAAATCTTTTCAATTTCATTTGTTCAATATATCATATGCCTCAACACATATTTTTTTTCCAATGCATGTATAATGCACCAAATCCAATCACAAGCATCTCTTTCCAATGCATATAAAATGCACCAAATTATATTGTATTTTCAACAGCAAAAAATCATGTTATCACATTTTCATAGTTATAAAACACTTTCGTCGTGTTTTCAAAATTGCGCAACATTTCCGTTTCATTTTCACAATTCCAAAATGTTTTCTGTTACGTTTTCACAATTCCAAAATGTTTATATTACGTTTTCAAAATATCGTAACACTTATGTTACGTTTTCAAAATTCTGAAACGTCTTTGTTATATTTTCACAATACCAACACTTCGTTTTTTCACAATACAAGAACATTTACATTACGTTTTCAAAATACCGCAACTCTTACATTTGCACTTTTAAAACACGTACTAATTTTTTAACGTTTTTCTTAATCGCGTAAAAATATACGTTTCTCAAAATCGCATAGTATTTTTCCACTGTTTCAAAATCGCGTAACTTAACAATCATTCTTTTAAGTCGCATAAATCATTTTCCGTCATTCTCAAAATATTTAAAACACTTTTCAAATCACATGACGATTTTCCGCTATTTTCACAATCACGTAAAAATAATTCATCACTTTTCCATCACGTAGTGATTTTTTAATAGTAATTCAGATTACGTAAAATATTTAAACGTAATTCAAATCGCGTAGAAATATTTCAACGTATTTAAAATCGCGTAGAAATATTTTACTGTATTTCAAATTGTTTTTAAGATACGTAAAATATTTTTTAACATTTTTCAATCACATAAAATATTCTTCAATATTCCAAACATTATTTTGGACTTAAATAAATCAATATCATTTTTAACACATTGTTCAAAATTGTGTAGCTAAAAATCACGTTTTTAAGATATGTAAAACATTTTTTTCATCACAATTTCATTACAGAAAATATTTCTTAACCTTCAAAAATTTCTTTTCAACTTTTCTCAAAATAATATAACTTTATATTTCATTTTTCATGTTTTCTTACTCAGGAAAATCTTTTTCCACATTTCTTTTCCTAAAAAAGTCCTTTTTCCAAAATATAATTCACAAAATCATTTTTCCATTGAATTAAATCAATGTTTTTAACTTTAAAAATCACTCTTCAAAACCCAAAGTATGATTTACACGTTAGGAAAATCATATTCTCCATTTTTCTCAAAAATTCCCTCAAGCATTAAAATCTTTCGATTCCCTTTCCAAATTTGTTGTATCAAATTACTTTGAAATTCTCTTTTGTTTCATTTTGGAAACTTGTTCATAAAATCAAGACATTACAAACCTTCAAAAACGTGGGCATAACTATTGAAATTATGAAAACATTCTTTCTTTCTAAGTTGATAGGATTTTACACAAACAAAACCATTAAAATTTTGTTTTCAAAACCGTAAGTCTTATGGTCATAAAAATCAAACCCATTTGTTCAAATTCGTTTTTACTTTCTTTACAAATCCTTTTTCACTTTCTTTGCAAATCCTTTTTCACTTTCTTTGCAAATCCTTAAAATCAACATTTGTCCGTTTCATTCAAAACTCATATTTAGAAAAACACTTAGCATCTTTTTACACAAAATAAATCAATAAAAATTCCTCCAAAAATCATATTCTTGTTCTCTTGAAAAACAAATCCTTTGTTTATTTTCCATACTCTTCAAATCATCCATTTTCATCTTTCATGAAAATATTAATTTGTGAACACACATATTTTGAGGTGTCTTGTTCAAATCCACCATGTTCTAAGTACTCAAAAATCAATTCTTTTGTTCTTGAAAATTTTCAACATGAACCCTAATCAAGGCATCAAAATCGTAGCTCTTCCTTGGCTATTGGAGCCAAAAATCAATTTCCTTTCCACCATCAAGTCATGGCATATACATATATATTTCATCATAAATAATATAAGCATACCATCAAAGCCATAAAAGCATGTATAGCATATCAAGCATATCATCAAAGTATAAAATCATGCAAAGCATATCAAGCATGAAAAATTAATCAAAGCTCATAAACACCCACAAATTAATTACATGACCATGGATATGAATCCTCACATGGATTCCACATCCATCAAATAAAATACCATCTCTCACCACCATGCTTGGTTGGTGAGATGAATCTCCCTCTTACCTCTTGAAGATCCTCCAAAGCTTCTTGATTTGTTTCTTTTTCCAAGTACTTCACCACCAAGGGCTCAAAAACCCAATAACTTTGATCTTGAAGAAACTCCTTGAAGATGAATGATTTAGAAGAAATTTTCAATATGAAAGTTGCTTAGAATATCATGGAGATTCAAGATCTAAGGTTGGATGAAATTAAAAGAGCTTGGATGGTGATTTTAGGGGTTTTGACCGAATGATATCTCTTGAAGAACAAAGATGAAATTTTTTATTTTTGATAGAAACTTGAAACTTGAATTTGAAGATCAAGATGAATGATTTTGGAAAAACTCATAACTAGAGATGTTCTTAGAATGGTGTTTAGGTTTAGAAAATCAAGTTGGATGAAATTTTTGAGTGATGGAAGGCATTCCAAGGTGCTTGGCCGAATGGTGTTTGGAGAAGAGAGATGGAGAGAAAATTTGTTAAGTTTTCCTTTTTGAAAATGTTCATGAAGACCAAGGAAGACAATAATGACTAAAAGCGTGCGATTATAGTCTTCCAAAGCTCCTAATGCAGCACCAACCGTCCCCCCCTTCTTCATGCTTCTCATTGATGTGCAAGTTATCAATATTGGTCAATATAATACCTAATTGATCAAGACATGCAAAAAAACCTTTTGCTTCTTTCTAAACAAGCCAAAACCATCCCTTTCCTCTTCATTATGCATTCAAAATGTGACAATTTTCAAGCCACCATTATTTGTGCATTCCTAGCCATTGATTAATTCAATGGTTAGGATTTAGGTAGATTTAGGTAGGTTAGAAGACTTAATCTAGGCCATTGGACCTTTCTCCTTTAAATTCTAGCCCTTAGATGTGTCTCCAAAATTAATGGTCAAGATTGCTTCTTCAAATTTTAAATCCAATGGTCATAATTAGTCTTTATCACTTTTTAAGACTAAATCTTCACCATTGATTAAATCTAAATCCATATCATAAATGGTCCACATTCTTTCAAGACCAATTCTCCACCCTGATCACTTCTAAATCCAATGGTTATAAATCGCTTTGTCATTTTTCAAGACCAATTCTACACCTTTGATTACATCTATGGTTGATATCAAAGCCTTCCTAACTAAGCATTCTCACACCATTGATTAAATCAATGGTTAATATTCAAACTAAGTATTTTCATCCAAGGTATAAATCAAGTCAAGCTCTCTTTGTTGACTACGCAATATAATATTTATTCTTGTATCCTACAAATAATATTTTTTTGTATTTTTATCATCCGATAATTAAATACAAGATAAAACACAAGATGATAAAATTTTAAAAAGCTGTTTTCGGATTCGGGTTTAGTAAGATCCTGTCTTCGTCTAAACAAGACAAATTTTTTATGCGTAAAAAATTTTTTCGCTTTTCTTGGACCTACCTGGGCCAGGCACGTGTATGGTCACTCCTGGCTCAAATACACTTCGTGGGGCCCACAAACCATAAAAATTTCAAAATCACACATAAAATCACAAAAATTAGAAAATTCACAAATATCAAATCGACATTAAAATAATTACCTAACGGTAAAAATTAAATTACGTAAAGTTTTCCTACCAAAATTTTTATTTTCCGACGCGAAAGTAAATCACTCAAAACGATCAAATACTGTTGACGAATAATCAAAATAATTTTACGGTCTTGTAAAATTACTAAATAGTAAAATTACATTAATCCAAAATTACTGTTTAAGAGATACAAAAATTTGGGGTGTTACAATTTGGGCCAAGATTAGAGTGACAAAAAAAGGTGTTTTTGCTTTCTTTGTTGACTTATTGAGTTGGTGTGTTCATTATATTATTAATCTGTGTATTAAATAGTGATGTTGCATTAATTTAACAAAGGAAAGTTTTTTTTAATTAAAAAGAAAAGAAAGAATAAAACAGGATTAGCTGAGCTGTGACAACTTCTTAATCTTGCAGTTTAAAAAATCATCTAAGTTGTGACAGCTTGATGATTCGTTTTTTTTAGAAAAAAAATAAATAAAATAATTTAGCCTTATTGAGAAAGAATAAAATGAGATTAGCTGAGCTGTGACAACTTGTTAATCTCGCAGTTTTAACAATCATTTAAGTTGTGACAGTTTGATGATTCTTTTTTTTAAATAAAATAAAATAAAATAAAATAAAAATCAAATGAATTTTCAAAATAAAAAAAAATTCAAAATTAAAAATAATCAACTCACAATTGTTGTTCTAAAGAACGACGTGACTTTAAATTCCTCATTGCACCCGAGAATACGTAGGAGTAGAATCTTCATTCTATCGAGCCAAAATTAAATTTTTGTAATTTATTTGTTAATTTCTTTTTATCTTTTATAAAAAGGGTAAAACAAATATTTTTAAGAGTTATAAAAATTGCACAATTAACTTAGGGTAACCGTTTTATGATGGATGTGTTAGGGGTGTTGTGGGGTTAATTCTCCACCATTCTTTGTGCATAATTAGACTCCTGAACCTGAGTTTTTGAACGTAAATCATTTTTTTTAGGTTTTCCCAATTTTTCTTAATAAAAATAAAATTGGTGGCAACTCCTAATTTTTTAAATTTAAGTCGTTATCCCGCCGCGATTTCGGTCGCGACAGTTAGCGACTCCATTAGGGACACTTGAGAGTCAAGCCTTTGTAAATTGGTTGTGCAAATTTTTGTGATATTTACATGTTCGTTTTTACGCTTTTTGTTTTTATTTTATTTTTCTATTTAGTTTAATTTGTTTAATTTGTTTATTGATTACTTTAGTTGTGATTTTATATTATTATGCAAACCTTAAGATAGAGGTTTTTTTGGAATTTATTTTGTATTTGTTTTGTTTTGCAGGATGTGGGTAGTCTTTAGAATTATGAAGGTTTATATGTTCCCTACACACACCGCACTTACACGTTTATCACACACATTCGAGTGAGGCCTTATACTCGGGTCTGAGTGATGCCTAAGTTAGGTAGATGTTGCGTAGTGGTAGCCATTTTGGATGTGCATCCTGTTTAGTTATTGCGAAAACCTAATCTAGAGTGTGCCTTTTTTCATGAATGTCTCAGACCTAGTGGTTTACTCACTATTTGCAGTCAACATTCTGAAATAAGACTTAGCTCTAGAGACCTTTAGAATAGTAGAACCACCCAATGAAAGTTCTCACGAATAAGAAAGACACATAGATCCATAGGATAAAAATCCCCAAGTTTAAGGCAATCTCATTAGGATACAAAGGGAGCGTATTTATTCTTTTATTTATCTTCTCCTCACATATTTCATTTTTGCATTAAAAAAATTAGTTTAAAAAAAAAGAACAAATTTTCATCATGCATTCTTGTATATGTTCTTTTTTTTTAAAAAAAAGGAAAAAATATATTTTTTTAATTCTATTTAATGTTCTCTTTTTTTAAAAAATAATAATAATAATAAAACTTGAATCATTGCTCGTCCTCAGAAAATGCAGATCGCACAAACCCGATCCCACAAGATGAGGTTGCAAACTAGGCTGCAACAGATGTCAAACTCAGAAAGAAATTTGGGTCGAGAGATGGATGAAATGAGGGAAAGAGTTAATACAATGGCAGAAGGACAATCAAGGGTCGAGAATTTACTGAGACAGTTAATTGAAACCCTTAGAACAACAAATGGAACCTCTGCTAGCACTGGAATAGATGCAAATGAAAGGGTAGTTCTATGAATAGAAGTCTTAAAGGGGAGAATAACAATGCAGTAGCCACTCATGAGCGGCCAGAGAAGATATTCCTGAATAGTAACTCAGAAAAAAAAATTTAGACATGAATTGATCAGAAAGATGCAAGCACAAATTAAAGTCATTCAAGACCTTAACTTGTATGATTCGGTGAGAATCGATGAACTGTGCTCGTAGACTAAAGTCAATATCCCTAAGGACTTCAAAATTCCAGATTTCTCAAAGTACGATAGAAGCATCAATCCAAAGTTTCATCTGAAACTTACATCACTAAAATGGCCATTTGGTCACGGGATAAAAAATTCCTAATCAATTTCTTTCATGAAAGTCTGACTGAGTCGGCTTTGGAATGGCATATGCTACTTGATCATTCAAAGGTTTCTTGTTGGGATGATTTGAAAAATCTATTCTTAAGGCAATATCGATTCAACATCGACACTGCACCTACCCGAGAACTGCTAGAGATTATGCAAAAGAAGAATGATGAGACTTTCAAGCAATACGCTCAAAAATGGAGAATGTTGGCAGCTTAAGTTCAATCATCATTGACTTCGTCAGAATTGAGCTCATACTTTATGGAGACCTTAGGAGCACCTTTTATTGGGCTGCCTGTAGGGATTTTTCTGACCTAATTTTAGTTGGAGAAAGGATTAAGAATCTCACAAGATCAGGTAAGTTACCTGCTAGAAATATAGAGAGCAGTATTCCTAAGATGATGGTACCAACTAGAGAGGAAGAGCCAGAAATTAGAACTTACCTAACTTCATATCAAGGCAATAATGTTCCATCGCCACGTTCATATGTCCTAACTCATCCTGTCTATGTCAATTGCCCTCTAGCAACTCGGAACCTCTAAACAAATGGAGATTTGAGGCGTTAAGTGATGTGATTGTCATCTTAGACTTTTGTGATGCTTGAACTTATGTAAACTCTCTTGAAGCATTAATGTAATAGATTTGCGTGGATCTCAACGTTCTTAGCACTCATGCCTTTCTTGTCATTCTTTTATTTCCTTTACTTGCTTTCTTTTAGTTCAAATCCCATAAGACTCTCATTCTAGAAAACTTTTGGTGGTCATGAAACTCACGTGTGCAGGTTCCTTTTGCAAAAAAAAAATGAATAAAAAATAAAAATAAAATGGAGCAAAAAAGTAATCACTTATTGTACATTATCTTTTTGTTCCTAAATTAAAATTTTTGAAAATGAGCAATCAAGATTTAAAATGAAGATTGATCATCTTTCTCTCTCCTTTACAAGAATTCATCTTTTCACTATCTCTCGTTATCCTTTTTTTAGCTTGAAAGTTTTTTTCAATAAACCCTGGACAAGTATCACCCCTACACTAGGGGATAAACACAAAACAAAGGTTGATTACCAAGGTGACTATTTTGAAGCATAATAGAAAAAGAAAAAAAAGGTGAAAAGGGTAATAAAAAAACATGATGAAAAACTAAAGAAAAAGTAAAAAGAGAGAAGTGAAAGAAAGAAGAAAGAAAATGAAATAAAATGAGTCATGACAAAGGTGAATGATTAGAGTGAAAAGAAAAAGGAAAGAAATTGAGAACAAGAACAATAAGAGAAAATGTGCTTGAAAGTGCAAAAGTAATTGACAAAGTTCAATTTTGAATAAGGATCCTGTGTCTCATTCAACCCTTAAACACTTGTTTGAGCCTTATATCTTTTATTTTATAACCACTAACCTGAGCCACATTACAATCCTTAAAAAGTCCATTCTGATTAATAAATGATTGCTTTTATTTTCATAAGTTTTAATTTTGAGGCAAAATGTTATGTTTATCCAAGTATCTAGCTTATTACTCTTTAAAAAAAAAAGGGAGTTAAAAAAAAGAAAAAAAATAGAGACGTACACTAGGGCAAATAGGGGTGTTCACGGGTCCAACCCGACCCGCGAACCCGATTAACCAGAACTGACCCGATATAATATATCTGGGTTGGTTCGGGTCATTGGACTAGTTCGGGTCCAATCCGATTAATCCGACTTCTAATTGGTTTAGGTGACGGGTTGAGTAATCCAACCTGATGACCCAACTACCCAAGTAAAACGACGTCGTTTTACGTATTTCTTATTAGAAATGTTCATGGGTCCGATTCGACCCACAAACCCGACCAACCTGACCCGACCTGAACCACTCATTTCATTCCCAATTCGAATCTTTCTTTTCAAATCCCCGACCCGATTACCCGACCTAAACCAACCCGATTGCCATCGGGTTGGTTCGGGTCGGGTTACCCAATTTTTTTTGCCCAAAACCAATCCGACTTGACTTTGATTAATTACTTTAGACATTTTTTCCCATAAACCCGACCCAACTCGACCCGTGAACACCCCTAAGGGCAAGTGTCTACCCTGTTTAAGCTGGCCCTACATTGGGTCGTTTTTTTTCTCTATCTTGATTTGACCTTACACTGGGACAAATTTTTTCTCTTACTTGACTTGGCCTATACTGGGGCAAAACTTTTGGTTCAATTTAGCCCTACACTAGGCAAATTTTTTTCTAGCTCGGTTGGACCTACACTAGTGCAAAAAAAATTTTTGTCACTAGGGCGGGTTTTTGCCCTATTTGATTCAGTCCTAGACTAGGGCAAATTTCTATTTAGTTCAATTTGACCTTACACTAGGACAAGTTTCTACCATGTTCGATTCGATTCTAAACTGGGACAATTTCTCTTTTTCCTGGTTCATTTTGACCTACACTCGGGCAAATCTTTTGGTCACTATGGTGAACTTTTGCCCAATTCAATTCAGTCTTATACTAGGGCAAAATTCTCTTTAGTTCAACTTGGCTTGGTGTAGATGCTCAGTAAAAAGAAATCATTGGTCATAATGTCTAGTGGGCAATTAAGGATCATTTTCATAAAAGGTTGACCCAATCCATACTGGGGCAACACCTCTTTGAATCTCATACCATTGTTTATGTAGTGAAACTTCCAAGTCTAATCTGGAAGTTGTTCACTTCTTTCTTATTGTACTTTTGAATTCATGCATGTCTATTACATAATGCTTCAAATAAGGTGAATATGAGTACAACACTATGATTTGACTATTTAATGGTAACTCCTTGATGAAAAATTTAGACTAAAAAGAACTTGTAATTTTCAATTGAAGCGAAAATGTTATCCTAAAGGATTACCCAGAAACAAGAGGTACCAAAACAAAAAAAAATGATGGAAGTGAAGATTGTGAAGAAAGCTAGGAAGAAAAGAGAGGCTGTGTGCCTGATGATCAAGCTTGAAAGGAAAGATACTCAATGTTTGAAGATCCAAAGGAATTTGAAACAAGTTGATAAGCCCTAGTTTGCGAGAGCCTATGCCTGGGTTTGATGGATCAAAATTTTTCGAGAAAAGCAATTTGCATCGAGAATGCAAGAGAAAGGTTTTCACATCATGTTTTCAATCTATTGACGTGATCTTTAGGTTTTGAGTTGCAAGAATGAACATTGCAACATCTTTTTGTGATCGAAAGACAATGAGCTGCAACAGCTTCGAACATGACGTCTTTGGCTTTCACGCAAAGCTTCACTATAGAAGAATATACAAAAGCTTTTAAAAAAAAATTCTAGGTCCATGACTTGGTGAAGTGTCAAAAAAAAAATTCAAATCCTTGTCTTGGTGATTTTCACAAAAAAATTAGGTCCATGGCCTAATGATCTCTCTTTAAAAAAAACAAAAAATAATAATCTCAAGTCCTTGACTTGATAACCATGATTTTACAAAATTTAGGTTCATGACCTGATGATCTTTCCTAAAAAAATAAAAAAGAAGAAGAAAAAAAAAGAAATAGAAGAAAAAAGAAAAGTAAAAAAAAAGAAAAAAAATCTTTTTGGCTAAGCTCACTGTCTTTTAAATTTCGAGACACCAGATACCCAATGCTTTTTAAATTTCGGGACAAACCCATTGTCTTTTAAATTTTGGGACACTAGATACCCAATGTTTTTTAAATTCCGGGCCAAGCCCAATGTCTTTTAAATTTCGGGACACCAGATACCCAATATTTTTTTAATTTTTGAGTCAAGCTCACTGTCTTTTAAATTTTGGGACACCAAATACCCAATGCTTTTTAAATTTTGAGTCAAGCCCACTGTCTTTTAAATTTCGAGATATCATATACCCAGTGCTTTTTAAATTTCGAGCTAAGCCCATTGCTTTTTAAATTTTGGGACAGCAGATACCCAATGTCTTTTAAATTTTAGACCAAGCCCACTGTCTTTTAAATTTCGAAACACTAGATACCCAATGCTTTTTAAATTTTGGGCCAAGCCTATTGCCTTTTAAATTTCGGGACACCAGATACCCAATGTCTTTTAAATTTCGAGTCAAGCTCATTATCTTTTAAATTTCAGGCCAAGCCCATTGCCTTTTAATTTCCAGGTCAAGCCCAATGCCTTTTACAATTCTGGGTCACGAGGCTACTCAACGTTATTTAAAAAAAAACTCTTTTAGTCAATAAACGTCAACTGAGCTGCGACAGCTTATTGACAACATGGTGACGTCTCTGGCTTTACGCTAAACTTCACTTGGGGATTAACGATGTTACGACAGCTCGTAAATCTGTATTTGAGCTTACTGGTTTTCAATTAGTATCTTTGTCTTGTCCATTCACATTATCTCATGCATTGTTGGAGAAAATTTAAGTTCATATCTGTATTCGTTTCTTACGATGATAATATGAAAACTACCATTATTCATAGTCTTTGGTAAGAAACAAGTAAAGAGAGGCAACTGTGAATACCCAATTTTGTCCAGACAAAAATAAATAAATAAAAAAGATGATGACCTAATTTCTCTCAAGCAACGTATATTGAGCCCAAACCAATTTGTGACCTACCAAATATGGGTCAACCCATATCTATTCTAGTCCAAGACCCACTAAACTTGAGCCCAAAATCCATAATCCTTTAACCATAATTTCTCCCTATAAATCTTTAAGCAAGTAGGCAGAAAAAGGAAGAGGCAACCAACGAAAAAAATCCTCCCACACCCCAACACACCCAAATTTTTTCTTCTCACATAGGAAACCTACAAGAAGCAGCCTCCACAACACAGATCACCCATCTTTATCTCTACCACCTTTCATTATTATCACCAACACTCCACACAACTAATATTTCAACCCACCTTCCCTCCAAACATCTTTTCATCACTATTAACCAAACCACCCAACCCCTTTCGTCTTTTTCAACCTCAACCAATTTTTTCATCACCTCTCGCCATCTTCAATATCCCACCACACCAAACCAAAACCACCTCTCTTCATCACCCCCCACCGTGGCAGCCACCACGTCCAAACGAGCCACACGAAGTCAAGCCCACCACCGAGACTAGAAACCACCCAGCCCCTACCAACCGTGAAGCAACTACCATGACCCCCTCATCACCAAGCCCAACCGAACCAACGTGACCCGGACCCGTCCACTACCGCCAAACCTCCACGCTCTATCACGAACCAACCTCTTCCATGACCATAACCACCACATCCAACCACATCCATTCCACAACCACATCCACCCAAACCGTGACTCACCTCTATCAATACAACCATCACCACCCAACCTTCAACCTCCATCAACATAACCACCACAACCACCATGTTGCCGTTTACAGCTCATGAGCCACCACAGAATTGTCATCCCTACTACCCACACCCACTACCCCCTTCAACCACCATAACTAGACCCAATCACCACCTGGAACACAGCCCCTCACCGTGACTAGATCCGCCACACCACCGCGAACGCGCCATCAACACCTCTTCGAATCGCCTCCGTCCCTGCCCAATCTGTCACCTGCGACATACCAACACGCATCATAAACGTCGCCGGAGTTGTTTCATCCTCTCTCCTCCTCTAGTGCTTATTTTTGTGGCCATCTATTTGGTTTCTCCATTGCTGGTTCTCAAAAAGCCTAAAGCCAACATCTTTTATGTTTTTTTTTTATTTGTTTTTTTTCATTTGGTTATTTTTTTTATTTTCTATTTTAATTTAATTTGAAGCTCATTCCTTTGGGCTAGCAGTAGTTTAGGTGGCCTAGAAGAATTAGTGGGTTGAGAGTTTGCAAAAAAAAAAAAATTGAGCTTTCTTAAAGCTAATTTTGTTACGTTTAAAATAAAGTTTTTTTTAAGAAAACAATAAAAAAAATTAGAAAAAATTGTTAACATGTTTTTTAGTCACATAATTTGGACTAAGATTAGAGTGATAAAAAAATGGTGTTTTTGCTTTCTTTGTTGACTTATTGAGTTGATGTGTTCATTATATTATTGATCTGTGTATTAAATAGTGATGTTGCATTAATTTAACAAAGGAAAGTTTTTTTTAATTTAAAAAAAAGAAGAAAAAATAAAACTGGATTAACTGAACTGTGATAACTTGTTAATCTTACAGTTTAAAAAATTATCTAAGTTGTAATAGTTTGATGATTCGTTTTTTTTAGAAAAAAATAAATAAAATAAAATAATTGAGTCTTGTTGAGAAAGAATAAAATGAGATTAGCTGAGCTGTGACAACTTGTTAATCTCATAGTTTTAAAAATTATCTAAGTTGTGACAACTTGATGATTCTTTTCTTTAAAAAACTAAAATAAAATAAAATAAAAATCAAATGAATTTTCAAAATAAAAAAAAAACCTGTTCAAAATTAAAAAAAACCAACCCACAATCGTTTTTGTAAAGAGCGACGTGACTTTGAATTCTTCATTGCACCTGAGGAAACGTAAGAGCAGAATCTTCATTCTGTCGAGCCAAAATTAAATTTTCATAATTTATTTATTAATTCCTTTTTATCTTTTATAAAAGGGGTAAAGCGAATATTTTTAAGAGTTATAAAAATTACACAATTAACTTAGGGTAACTGTTTTAGGACGAATGTGTTAGGGGTGCTGTGGAGTTAATTCTCCATCTTTTTTTGTGCATAATTAGACTCCCGAACTTGAGTTTTTAAATGTAAACCATTTTTTTTATTTTTTTAATAAAAATAAAATTGGTGACGATTCCTAAATTTTTTAATTTAAGTCGTTATTCCATCATGATCCGGTCGCGACAAAATATTAAAAAATATATTCAAAAAAAATGTTATTAATATTTTGCATTACACTTTGTCACGTATAATCCATTAATTTATGCAACTACCTTTCAAACCAAACAATTTACCTATATCATCATTTATTTTCGGGTAATCGCGTACATGACTACGTGCAAAGCATCATCTCTTACACTCGGTGTAGAACATTTTTTCGCCAGATCACGAATAGAGATTACTTATTCCGAATGCAATATATCTATGCACAAAGTCTTATTA
The DNA here is from genome assembly GCA_029884605.1 of Ormosia emarginata. NCBI lineage: Eukaryota > Viridiplantae > Streptophyta > Magnoliopsida > Fabales > Fabaceae > Ormosia > Ormosia emarginata. Next base: position 26,324,804 of record JAQQTP010000080.1, on the reverse strand, counting down.
TTATCACCATAATGTTGAAGGCCAAACATCCAGACAGATATATAAGATAAGAATTGGATAATAGTTATATTCATACAAATTATTTAACAAATTCTTTATAATCGAAATCATTCCGGTTGAAATATAGTTCTGTTGGGCTCAGTATTGTTCAATACGTAATTGAAACTTTGTAAGTGAAATTTGTTTAAAAATTTTGCATAGACAAAATTTAAGCCTTGCTTTGGAGATGACGATATTGGTGGTGTGCCGTGTACGTGTGATATAAAATAAATTTTAATTAGATATAGTTTAATATAAATATTTAAATTATTATTTAATTTATATAATATTATTTAAATTATGATAAAAATATATTAATTTTTAAATATATTTTTATATATATTAAATAATAATTTAAATATCTAAATGATTATCTAATAATTCATGTCTATCTTTGATTTTTTCATGTTTGTATGTATCCACAAATTAATGTCGAAACTCGGGAACTGTGGTTTGGGACGAGGGATATGACCGGTTGAGTGTGGACTGAGACAGTATGTATTTTAGTGTATGAACGCTAATAAACAAGCCTACACTAATTATGGAGTAGAGGGATTGGAACTTCTCTCCCTGCAGACACGGATATGGGCTCTTTCAATTCAACGCCCACCTGACCTCATTACTCTCTCGATCTTTTTAGTCTAAAAGAAAAGGAAATTAAGTTATGGAACACGCATACATTGATTATGAAGTATATTTATGTATTAGATATGTATTTATGTTAGACATATAAAAATATTCGTACAATACATATGTCTTATGTGTTTGAATATGTTCAATTAAAAAGATTATTTTTTTCAGTTTGGACATATCTTGAACATGTTCGAACACTTCTTGAATACTTCTTAAACACATTTGGATATGACTAGGACATAATTTGAACACGATCTATTAATATTTTTTTAAAAAAATAGTTTCATGACTAATGTTCAATTAGTAAGCTCATAACTCACTCAAGCTCAATCACATGATTGACGTCTCAAGCCACTATATTCATGTACCAGTATTTTAAATTTATCTTTTCACACACCACTATTAGACTTTTAAGTTTTATCTTTTCACACATCACTATTTTTATCTGCTCCTTCTACCTCTACTGCATTTCAAGTCGCTTCACTTCGTTAAAAAAGCTTGTCTTACATCAATATTCCCTCTAATTTTTTTATACACATATACTTTGCATACGATTAGTTACATTAAGAGAAGTTAGTTTAAGATATTTTTTAGAATATGTCAATAAAAATTATGTTTCATATTTTTTAAGAGAGACTTATTAAGTAACAAATATTAACACATACGACATATATTAAAATATTATAAATCAGAAAAACTTATAGAAATAATATTAATGAATTATGAATTTTTTTTAAAATTTTGAAATTATATATATATGTCAGATTTGATCCTATAATTTTTAAATTTAATGTATTTTCATATTTATATTCAGTATCGTGTCATATTCATATCCATATCTGTGTCTGTGCTTCATAAAAATTAAGTATATAATCAATCAATAATAATTAATATCTATAAGAATTAAGAAATCAAACTCCCTCGCCATCTGGTGTGTCCTCTCATTCTCAATTAAAGCCTTTTTTTCTCCCCCTCTGCGCTCTGCCCCTCCCCTATCGCTCTCTTCCATGGCTATATATCCTATTCGTCTACAGGAAGCAGAAGTTTGTTGCTGCTTTTCCACTTAACAAAATTTCATCACGTACTAGTACTTATAGACTTCTTAGCCTTTGAACTAGAGGTGACATCTGCAGATCTATCACTTGGTGAACGGTAGTTGTATTTTATTATTAGTTCAATATCGATCATACTCGATCTCATCGGATTATTTGGCTGCTCTTTCATGGATTTAGAGTTTGAATATCAAGAAGTAAATCCTCCGTAGCTCTAGCTCTTTCTTTTTCAGTTTTCACACACTCGCTTTCTTCTTTATGTCCTTGCTATATGTTAATACGGAGATTGTATTATACATGTGATATCAGGAGTACAGGAGGAACTCAAGGGGAGTGCAACTCTTCACCTGCAAATGGTTGCCTTACTCTTCTCCGAAGGCCCTTGTTTTCCTTTGCCATGGTTCACTACTGTTTTCTCTCTGTCTCTCGCTATTCGTCTCTCTCTTAGTGGGTGTGATAACTCATAACTTGTCTTCATTAATTATTTTATTGCAGGTTATGGCATGGAATGCAGTCGCTTCATGAGAGGTAATAAATGTTCTTCAATCACTTGTTTTCTTCCGCTTCCATTAATCCGCCCCCCAATTTTATGCTATTGTTAAGAATCAGTCTAAAAAATGACATAACAAATCTGTACATAAAAGTTAAGGTTAAATCAAAATAAAAAAAAATTGATGAAAAGGAAATTTTTTAAAATTCTCAATATATTAAATACATTATTTTTAATTACAATTTTTTTATTGTTATTCCTTAATAATGTACTAAATACACCACTAGCAAAATCCTAAAAATTACTTCATGCATTTCTTTTTATCTGTCATTAAAAAAAATAATACTAGTATTAAGAAAATAATTTAATTATCTTAATTTTAATAAAAAATAATTAAAAAAAAACAATATTATCCTTTGACTTATTAAAGACCAAATTAGCTCAATTATAACTTGAACATTAATTATCTCATTGAAAAAAAAATGTGATTGACTAATAAAAAAAGTGATAAGATAAAGATAGAAATTAGATAAGTAAATATTAAGATATTTTAAAAGTTAAATAATTAATAAAATAAAAAAATAAGGGTAAAATTAGTATAAAATAATTAATTTTGTGTTGAAATTTTAAAACAATATCTAATATGAAACATAAAAAAAATTAAAACGACAAATAAAAAAAAAAGGAAGGAAGGAGTATATGTTAAATAATTATGAAGTGTGTTTTAGTATACAAATTAAGCTTTACATAGTTCCTGTAATACAGGGATTTTGGTTCTTACTAATCTTGACCAAGGCTAAGCCTTCAACAAGAATTAGTTCCATACCCAAAAGTATGGGGCACTTCATGAATTTTCCAAAAAAATATATATATGTATAATTAAATAAATACTCTAACTATATTATGATTAAATTAGCACTCACTTAAATCTTTATAATTTTAGTGTGATAATGATGTATCCTTATGTTTGGTTTCTCATTGAAAAGCTCCAAACTATGGTTTGGACAAAAACTTATCTTTTTATAGCTTTTACCCAAACTATAGTTTTGAGGTTGCAAGCAAGAAATCAAATACACTTTAAGTCATCTATTATCTTTCCATACCTAAGTAGTTGAACCTTCAATGTAAAAAAAATCACAAATGAACACTTATTCCTTAATTTTTAAACAGAGTCTATAGATGGATTCAGTGTTACTCACTCTAATAATGGGAAATCACAATAGAATAGAATAAAGTTGAACTAACCCATAAAGATGCCAATCTTGCACCCACCCACTAGGTGAGTTATTATTTGATTTTTCAGCAAAAAATTTGTTCACCAAATATTGTGTTCGTCAGCGTCGCTTTGATTTTTTTGCCACTTGGTCAATTTTCCAAGACAAAACCCGTGAAATTGAAATCTATAGCAAGTTGGTTGGTTTCCCTTCCAATTTTTCATACAATAATGCCATAACCCTTTGCCAGGTAAGGGTACAGTTGAACCAAACAAAACTATGGTATTGGTATGTACAACATGTCGCATAGATATAGTGTATATTACTGGTGTGATCCAACTAAATTTTACCGCACTACCATAAATAGAATAGGTATCTTAGTTAATCTCAAAATTAAAAGAAACATGTTATAAATTTTGCTTTCAATCATTTTGAAATTTTTTAAAATAGTGAAGTGTTATAAATTTTGACTAGGGAACAGCATAGGCCTTTGAATGCTAGTGCATTCTATAGCATTGCCCATAAAAAAAATCTTAGAACAAAACTTTGAGAAGCGTGAATCGACCACAAAAAAATAATGTACTCAAATGTCAAAACTTTTTTTGTATTTTCATCTGAGTGGCCACAGTAGACATGGCGTGAGGAGGCAGAGATCTATGGTGTGCAATTTTGCCAACAAGCAGACAACGCCATGGAATATAAAGCTAGCTGTAAGGTTAGATGAGTCTATTCTGCAGCTTCCCATATCTAATCTACTTCTCTTTTCCACCACATCCAGAGATGACCTCATTGAAAATCTTATTTTATTGATGGTGGTGAGCGGTGGTCACATTATCTTATTCTATCTTTTTCTTTCCTAATGCTCTCTACGCTGCCCAGCTTGCCTTTCATTTTATCTTTTGAAATCATAGATTTCTTTGACATTTTTCTCTCATTTATTTATTTTTATATTTTAAATTTTATTAATTTTACACAATTTTAAGTAATTAAACAGATAAAAAAATTATTACTAACCTCTTTTATTCTCTTTTTTTTTTGAAAAAAAATTATTACTTAACCTTTCATTCTCTTCCTCTTTCTTTTTACTTAAAGCTGTCAATTTTATCTCTACTTTCTGCTCCCACACCAGAAGAAAATAAAGACCAAGACAGTGTCTCATTATGTATATCTACATTATCACAAGTTTATCTTATTGGGATTTGGCTCTAAAGTGAGGCCAGATCCATCTTATTAAGACCGTAATAAAGTGCAATTATGTACCCCAAAAAAAGTGCAATATAGCCGTACTATCATCTTACTCGTATCTCGTGACTAGAAGGTGCTTATGGATTTGGGGGGGAAAAAAATGCTTGTGGCTACCTTGGGATAGAACATAATTTTTGTATTTGTTTCTTTCTATTATTTTTTCTCTCTCAGTTGGACTGGACATCTCTTGGTCCTTGATAGGCCCATCTTGGTTTGGCAACCTCTCGAACATAGAACTTCAGAATAGCCGAAGCTCCCCAAGTCTGCAATCTGCATGTAGTAAATTTGCCTATCTGATAGAAAAACCCAAATAAATTAAGACTTTGCCTAAAACAAAGCTCCTTGGCCCATACCAAAACCCATAAACCCATATTTCAAGGGCAGCAAAAAAAAGGGGGGGGGGGGACAGGAATTGACTTTGACCAAAAAAAAAAAAATACAGTGCAAAAAAGTGACAGCAGTTTTACCACCATGACCCAACCCTGAACCCCCAAAGTGATGATAATAATAATAATTTGGATAATGCCATTGCTAGGTGGACAAGCATAACTACTATGGCCAAGGCCAACCATTTGATTTGATGTGAATTTGTGTGAAATAAAGTATTGTTAATATTGTGTATAGATTCAGAGTTAAAATTACTAGTACATAAAGAAAAATAAACTGTTGTGCATACATCTACTAGAACGTGGTATGATTTGTTGCTTGCATGATGGCTGTAGAATGTGGAGTAAGGCTAGCGTGTGCCAGGTATGCTGTGTATGGTGTGGATTATGAAGGACATGGACGATCTGAAGGTGCCCGTTGCTACATAAAGAAGTTTGATAACATTGTTAACGACTGTTATGACTTTTTCAAGTCAGCTAGCGGTAGGGAATCAAATTCTTGACTCTATTAGCATTACTCTCAGTGTTGAAACTTGATAAATTTTGGCGCTGCTTTTTTGTTTATTAATTTGCGTGTTTCAGTGCTCCAAGAGTACAAGGGAAAGGCCAGATTCTTGTATGGAGAGTCCATGGGAGGGGCAGTGGCCCTACTTTTGCATAAAAAGGACCCTTCATTCTGGGACGGTGCCGTTCTCGTCGCACCTATGTGTAAGGTATAAATATCTTCTGCGTGGACATTCATTTAAACTAGAAAATTTATTTTAAAAAATTCCTGTTAAAAATATTTTTTTAGTTTAGGACAATTAATCATTCAATTGACTAATAGTTTAAAAATAATTCATGAATAACTATTTATTAACTTAATTAATTGAGTAGTTAATTTTTCGTACCTAAAAATGGAAACATGCCTTATGCTGTTATGTTCAAACGTATGCCAGATATCTGAGAAGGTAAAACCACACCAGGTGGTCATCAACATATTGACTAAAGTGGAAGATATTATACCAAAGTGGAAGATAGTTCCCACAAAGGATGTCATCAATTCAGCCTTCAAAGATCCTGCCAAACGAGAAAGGGTGAGGTTTAATTTTCTTTCTTAATTATTTATAAATTTCTAAATTTTATACTGTAAGTGTTGGGAAATGGTTGCATAATTTTCCTCCTCTGTGAACTCAAAAATAGGCATTATGCAGAAGCGTAAAATAAGAGTAATAATACCAAAAAAAAATTAGCGTGGAAAACCTTCTCAATGTGAGTAAGAGAAAAACCACGGGACCCGTAGGTCACTTAAATCTCCACTATAACAATAATGGGAATACAAAAATACAATGATATTGTATCTTCAATTTGTGGATATAATTCTCACAAATTGACACACTATTTTTCTCTCTCAAAAAACTCTCTAAGAGGTTCTCTCTCTATTTTTCTCTCACTCTCTTCTTCTTTTGATTGTGAGGATCTGATACATTTTCTCCTTCTCAATTGCTTCTATTTATAGAAGCAAATTGAGGATGCTGTTGAGGTGCAAACCGTGTGCACCGAAAAAGGTTTTTGAAAAACTGCACACGGTTTTGCTTATATTATTTCCCACCGAAAGAAGATTTGTTTCTATCCTTCAATTTCAACTCAAGCTAGTGGCTGGACCCCACAATTCTCCCCCTCCAGCCAAAGGGAAAATATCCTTGAATCAATTTGGGGTTGATGCTAAGCCTGCAACTTCTTTACAGACTTCTAACTTCTCTTTAGGTAGAGCTTTTGTCATCATATCAGCCCCTTTGTCTTTGGTATGTATTTTCTCAATCTGCAGCAGTTTACTTTCCAACACATCACAGATCCAATGATATCTTATGTCGATGTGTTTCGACCTTCAATGAAATGTCGAGTTCTTGCTGAGATGAATTGCGCTCTGACTGTCGCAATAGAGAACATAGCTTTCTTGAGTCTGACCTAACTCTTGTAGAAACTTCTTCATCCATAAGATCTCCTTGCAACCTTCGGTGATTGCGATGAATTCTGCTTTTGTGGTGCTTAAAGCAATACACTTTTGTAGTCTTGACTGCCATGAGATAGCTCCCCCTGCAAAAGTAATTAGGTATCCTGATGTAGACTTTCTTGAATCCACATCTCCCGCCATGTCCTACCCAGGTGAAAGCATTAGATTTCCATTGCCAAAGCACAAGCCCCTTTTGGCGCTTCCTTTCGTATACCTTAGTATCCATTTCACAAAGATTCCAATGCTCCTTTCTTGGATTCGATAGGAATCTGCTCACAACTCCTACTGCATAAGCAATGTCTGGTCTTGTACAGACCATTGCATACATAAGACTACCCACTGCAAAAGAATAAGGCACCTTGCTCATTTCTTCTTTTTCTTCCTCATTTCCTGGACATTGCGTCTTGCTTAGTTTAAGATGACCAGGTAATGGAACGTGCACGGGTTTTGCATTGTGCATATTGAACCTTTCAAGAACTTTCTTGATATAGTCTTCATGTGACATCCACAACATTCTTCTAAACGATCTCATGATCTTCATTCCAAGAATCTTCTTTATCGCACCCAAATCTTTCATGGCAAAAGATTTGCTCAATGCCTTCGAGAAAAATATCTTTGTCTTATCTTTCCCAACAATCAACATATCATCAACATACAAAGAATGATGATGGATTCACCATTTCCATAATTCTTCACAAACACACAATGGTCTGCGGAGGTCTTCTTGAAATTGTGTTGGGTCATGAAGAGATCAAACTTCTTATACCATTGCCTTGGAGCTTGCTTCAGACCATAGAGACTTTTCTTCAGACGATACACTAGATGTTCTTTGCCTGGTTCTTCGAAACCTTCTGGTTGCTCCATATAAATTTCTTCTTCTAAGTCTCCATGTAAGTATGCTGTTTTAACATCAAGCTGTTCAATTTCCAAGTCTAGTTTTGCAGCTAGACCAAGAATCGCTCTAATGGACGTCATTTTCACCACCGGTGAGAAGATTTCTTCAAAATCTATGCCTTTCTTCTGGTAGCACCCCTTCACAACTATCCTTGCTTTGTACTTGGGGTTTGGGTTGTTCTCTTCAGTCTTGAGTTTGAACACCCACTTATTTTTCAATGCCCTTCTTCCTTCTGGTAATTTCACCAGGTCATACGTCTGATTCTCTTTCAGGGACTGTATTTCTTCTTGCATGGCTTGCATCCATTTATCTTTATCATTCGTCTCAATGGCTTCTATGAAACTTTGAGGTTCCCCTTCATCAGTGAGAGTGACATAATCATATGAGAAATACCTTCTTGATGGTTGTCTGACTCTCGTTGATCTTCTCACTTGAGGTTCTTGTTCTACTTGATCAGTTTCAATATGTTCTTCCTGCATTGCCTGACTTTGTTCTGTCTGGTCAGGTTGTTCAATCTGATCAGCTTGCTCCATCTGATGAGGTTGTATTGTCTGATCAGGTTGCTCATTCCTTTAAGGAATCTATCCCCCTGAATTGTGTACCACAATGGTCTTTGGCTTCTTAGATTGCTGAATATCTTGGATTGTCTGATCTTCATAGAATACCACGTCTCTGCTCCGAACAATCTTCTTGTTTACAGGGTCCCATAATCTGAAGCCGAGTTCATCTCTTGGTGAACCAAGGTATATGCATTCCTTCGTCTTTGCGTCAAACTTTGCTCTTTCATCTTTAGGAATGTGGACAAATGTCCTGCACCCAAAGACTCTCAAATGACCATAAGAAGCTTTATTTCCAGACCATACTTCTTCTGGAATCTTTCCATTTAAAGGTCTTGAAGGAGACAAATTGATCAAATCAACTGCATAGCTTTTTTGCTTCACCCTATAATGCCTTGGGGAGTTTTGCATGAGAAAGCATGCTCCTGACTTTCTCTGCAATCGTTCTGTTCATTCTCTCAGCTAGTCCATTCATCTGAGGTGTCTTAGGGGGTACTTTCTCATGTCTTATTCCATGAGTCTTGCAATAATCCTCAAATGAACCTCTATACTCTCCGCCATTGTCAGTTCTCAAGCATTTCAACTTTCTTCCAGATGCTCGTTCTACAAAAGCATGAAACTCCTTGAAAGTTTGAAAAACTTCATCTTTCGTCTTCAATGAATACACCCACACTTTCCTAGAGTGATCATCAATGAAGGTAACAAAGTATTGGGCACCGCCAAGAGATCTTTCAGATGTTAAGCAAACATCTGAGTGAACAAGATCCATAATTTGCTTTCTTCTTTTTGCATCATCTGATCTTTTGAAAGATACTCTGTGTTGTTTGCCTGCTAGACAGTCTTCACAGGATTCAAGTGGCTGCCCCTTTATATTTGGAAGATAGTGTTTTGCTAAGATTTCCAGACCCTTCTCACTCATGTGACCCAATCATTTATGCCACAATTTCTTGCTTGCGTCTAGAGCAACATTCATCTCCCCCTTACATATCTTTCCCTGCATAATGTACAGAGAGCCTTCCTTTCTGCCGCGAGCAATAATCATGCTTCCTTGGCTGAGTTTCCATCTGCCGGCACCAAACTGGTTTATCATTCCGGCTTCATCTAACTTTTCTGCTGAGATAAGGTTCAGACGCATCTCTGGAACATGTCTTACCTCCTTCAGTACAAGCTTGGTTCCATTCTCACTTATCAAAGTTACTTCACCAATATCGACGATTTTACTTGTGACATGGTTACCCATCTTCACCGTACCAAAATCTCCTTTTTGGTATGATAAGAAAAATTCTTCATGAGGTGTGACGTGAAAGGATGCTCCGGAATCAATTATCCATATGCAATCATCAGATGCAATGTTTAGATAATTTTCTTCTCCGACAAGAAATATATTCTCATCATTCGAGGCCACCGCAGTAGTTGTTCCTTCTTCCTTCTTCTTCTTTGGGTCTATCTCGGTCGGGATGGACTGTTCCAAACGTTGATCTCTCTTCAAGAATCTACACTCGTACTTTCTCGTGGCCTGGTTTGCCACAAAATAATAACAACTTAGTCTAATGCGAGATTTGATCTACCTTGTGATTTTCCACGACCTCCTTTTTCACGATTCTTACTCCTTCCTCTGTTGTCAAACAACGTTGGCTTCAAACCGGTTGTTCAAGCCTCTTTCCCTCCGTCTTGACTCTTCATTCAAAGAAACTCTCGTAATGTAATCCATGCTAAGTTTTCCGTCCAAGAGTGACAACTAGAGTGTCCCAACTCTCAGGTAAAGAACTGAGAAGTAGAAGAGTTTGCAACTCATCATCTATCTTTATTTCTGTCTTCGTCAGTTGATTCACAAGACCTTTAAAGATATTCAAATGTTCGATCATATTATGACCGTCCGAGTACTCCAACTTCACCAGTCGTCTGACAAGGTGGGCTTTGTTTCTAGGCGTTTTCTTTTGAATCAATGATTCAAGTTTGGTCCACAACTCATACGCATTTGTATAAGTTGATACATGCTCGAACAAACTGCGATCAATGTATTTGCGGATCATAGCTACTGCCTTCCGATTCAGGAGCTCCCAATCTTTGTCGTTCTTCCCTTCTGGTTTATCCTTCTGGGTAATTGGCTCATACAAATCCTTGCAAAGATAAGTGGTTTTCCATCATCGATTTCTAATAGGAGTAATTTTCAAACATATCTCCATCATGAGTAACTCCTCCATCTTGAATTACACAGGCTAATATTGTATATGTAAATAGTACCGTATACTGAAACAATAACTGTAGTATGCAAATAGTGCACCGGGTAAGTTCCCAGGAAAGAGAGGTGGTTCACTAATGGATACACTTAAATACCAAGTCTTTCCTAGCCAAAACTTTCCTAGACAACACTTTTACACCGCTACACGTTATTTCCAGCAATGAGAATAATTCTTTTCTGATGTGGAAGATCAGACAATGTTGCAACCACAGAGCATACTAAGAATTTTCTTATGAATCCGGTACCTAGCATCCTAGAGCTCTGAGTGCTCTGATACCACTGTTGGGAAATTGCTACATAATTTTCCTCCTCTGTGAACTCAAAAATTGGCATTATGCAGAAGCGTAAAATAAGAGTAATAACACCAGAAAATTTTTAGAGTGGAAAACCTTCTCAATGTGAGTAAGAGAAAAACCACGGGACCCGTAGGCCACTTAAATCTCCACTATAACAATAATGGAAATACAAAAATACAATGATATTGTATCTTCAATTTGTGGATATAATTCTCACAAATTGACACACTATTTTTCTCTCTCAAGAAACTCTCTAAGAGGTTCTCTCTCTATTTTTCTCTCACTCTCTTCTTCTTTTGATTGTGAGGATCTGATACATTTTCTCCTTCTCAATTGCTTCTATTTATAGAAGCAAATTGAGGATGCTGTTGAGGTGCAAACCGTGTGCACCGAAAAAGGTTTTTGAAAAACTGCACACGGTTTTGCTTATATTATTTCCCACCGAAAGAAGATTTGTTTCTATCCTTCAATTTCAACTCAAGCTAGTGACTGGACCCCACAGTAAGTTGGGCTTACTTAAATGACTTGTCTTGCTGATATAGTGTCAGAGTTAATTGATGTGCTTCTTCCCTTGACGGTGGTTGCAGATAAGGAGAAACAAGTTGATATACCAGGACAAGCCCAGATTGAAAACAGCATTAGAAATGTTGAGAACCAGCATGAGTCTTGAAGACAGCTTATATAAGGTTATCTGCGAGTTTGCTTTTGTATTGAATCTTAGTCTGTAATCAAATTACCCTTTTTATTTGCCGAAAAATCAAATTACCATTTTTAAAATATACTTATTATACCCAATTTGTTCGGTCCATTGGCTGAGTTTTGAGCAGGTGACTCTGCCGTTCTTTGTATTGCATGGAGAAGCAGATACAGTGACTGATCCAGAAGTAAGCAGGGCATTATATGAGCGAGCCAGTAGCAAAGATAAGACCATGAAATTGTACCCTGGAATGTGGCATGGCTTAACATCTGGGGAGCCTGATGAGAACATCGAAAATGTCTTTGCAGACATCATAACATGGCTAGACAAGCACGCTAGCAATGCCGCTTATGAGTCTCTTCAACCAAATGAGTCTTATAACAATGACATTGAGACACTGACAACAGCTGCATCACCAGAAAAGATTGTACAGCAAACAAAAAGGCGAAGAAGCTATCTTTGTGGGTTGAAAGGACGCCGCTTGCTATATCACTCAGAAATTTAGATTGTAATCCCACTCTGATAGGGATTGTGACCATGTAGCAATAAATTGTTTTACTGTGGCCATCTACCCTTGTTGCCTAATCAATGGTGGTCCAAATTGTTCAGAAAAGTAAAGCAAAATGAGGTAAGGATTCAAATAGCTCCGTTGCACAAATTTTCACAGGGAATAGCAATAACATTAGGTGAAATGTTGTGTAGGCAGGCACTATGTCTAAAACACACAGCCGTGTGTGGGATAAACGTGGTACATGCCTAACAATTTTTCGTATTCGGGGTGGAAGCCTTTTGAGTTGGACATCACATAATGTAGGGAGTTCTGTGGCTATTTGGTAGGGTTCATACTAGTTTAACTTCTAAGTTGCTGCTCTTAACTATTATGATGATTATCTTCGAGTTTTTGACTTATCAAACATACATGAATCTTCAAAATGGTTCATGAATGCTGCGTTGCTGAAGAAATATTAAACTTTGACCTGAACCTGATGGTTGCAGACTACATTAACAAATAGTAGAAACTTGACGAGGTAAATAGGAAGATTTAGCAGTTCAATGAGATTTATGTATTCATTATCAAACATGAGGGTTCCAAATTCTACTAAATCCAAGAACGAATTGCTAAGGGGGGGGGGGGGGAATGAAAAGTCCAAATAGCATAGAATAAGGTAAATGTTGAATTGTTGAAATAACTATTACGATCCATAACATATTACACATACGAATTTAGGCAATTACATCTCGAGATAGAGAGAGAATACAGGGGGCAGGAATTTGAGAAATATAATCATCGCTGGCTATCAATCTGGGTATCAAGGGTAATAACCCGCATATTATAAAAGATTAACAGAGGACAAAAGACAAAAGGGAAATTTAAGTAGAGCTCATATGCTACTATGACTTATGAACCTTGGGGAGATGGGAAATCATACTAACTGTTATCCGACTGCAAAATGCAAACTACAATCTTTTCCCTTTCCCACTCTAAGGGATAGAACATATTCCAAGCAAGAATTAGGCAGAGGTTGCACTTTCCTTGTGGTCACCAAAAATGCGTTGTCGGAAGTCAGAAACCATTAGAGGGAGTCCATTGCGTAGGTCCACCTTGGGTTCCCAGCCAAGTAGCTCTTTAGCCCTACTAATATCAGGCTTTCTCTTGTGTGGATCATCCTCAGTATTGGGCCTGTACTCTATCTTAGCATCCGGATCGATTGTTTCTTGGACTACCTGCATCAGTATCACCAGCCCAGCTTATTTTAATGTATATTTACATACAATAATATTTACCATTCGTGAATCGTGAGTCCAGCGACACAAAAACAACCCTTAATTTCTTCCCAACTGCAATTCTTCATTTCATTTACCCAAAACTTTTTATCACACTCCCTAATTCTTTGGGGGTGAGTAGAGCCATTTGTTTGGCAGAGCTATTCATCCAAATGTATATGATTAAACAATCTGTGGGTAAAACGATCAGGCAAACAAGACAAATTGCAGTATGCACCATCTACACCTGGTTTTACTTGTTCAGGGAATTACGAACAGGAGACATGAAGAAACTGGTATCCCATGCTAAGAATGACGTCTAGATGTTTCCCTATGAGTAAAGCTTCATTTAGCTAATAGGAATGAACATGACTTTTGGGTTTGTTGGTGTAATGTGCATGATTATGAGTAATTTTATACTCATCCATAGTCTTAATTTGCACTTTACTATGGCCAGTTTCTCTCAGGTATTAATAATTTAATATAAGCCTATTTTAGAAAAAATAAAGTTACGTTCACCCGAATAATAATAATAATAAGTTTCATCATTTTCCTCTTATGAGTTATAAGAGCACAAAAGCTCAACTTTACCTTGGCAAGTTCAAGCATGGTGAATTCACCTGGATTTCCAAGATTGAAAGGCCCCACATGTTCTCCTTCCATAAGGCGCATCAGACCCTCCACCTGCACCAACATAAATATTCCATTAAACCAGCAAAGAGCAGCATATGGACTCTAGAGCTAAGAGTCCAAATGTACTACCAGCAATCTCAATGCGTGCTGATATAGGCCTTAATCTAAGGTTCGCGATGATATTTGATTATTTGCAATAAACGTGTTAATTATCAACTTCATGCATTTATTCTACAAACGAGGTTACCACTTTCATTTATTTATGCTTCATAGTCCATTGTCTTGAGAGTGGAGTTTTTATTGTCCAAAGAGCAATTATAAGAACTGACCCACCTGGGGCCTGCAGATTGGCTTCCATCACGTGCCAATGCTTCTTCAGTTAAATGAGCCACAGAAAACATCCAACACCAGTCGAGTATGGCCAAAATTCATTTAAACACACGGTAGAAACTTTACAAAGAGCCAATATACTAAAAGAAAAGAGTCAAGAAACCCATTGCAGGAAGCCAGGAATTGTTTGTTACATATGCAGCAGTATGCACATGGGGAAAGTTCAGATGTTTTTGGCTTGAAACTAAAAGAAGCCAAGCTACTTGTAATCCAAAACAAGTGGTATATATGAAATTAGAATTTAGATTTGATTTGGAGAAAACATATTACACATTTTTAGCTAATACATTTTAATTGTACAATCACACAATAACAAAAAAATAAAAAAGATGAGGGAAATATATTCACTTACCAAATCAGAAACATACTGGAAACTCCTTGTCTGCTTCCCATCCCCATAAACGGTCAAAGGCTCCTTTCTTAGTGCCTGCATTAACGCCACCAATTAGTGACACTTAACAGAAAAACCAATAGTCCAGTTTCTATCCAAAAAAAGACTAATAATCCATTTCTTTCTGTAATACGAGGCACATTATGTAATCCATCTAAACTTTTAAATTTAAAAAGTGAATGAAGGCTCACCTGAGCAACGAAGTTACTAACAACCCGACCATCATCTAAGCACATTCGAGGCCCGTAGGTGTTAAAGATCCTAGCGATTCTAACCTGAAAAAAAAAAAAAACAACAACAACAGAGACATTTTAAATTTTATTTTTCGTTTAAGTTAAAGAGAATGAAAGGCTCGAACAAAGGAATTAATTAGCAATGAAAATGAAGAACTGGACAAAAATTAAATAGACAACAAATATGGTTAGGGTGAATGAAAATGACCTCGACCCCAGCTCCTCTGTGGTAATCCATGGTCAACGTCTCGGCCGTACGCTTTCCCTCGTCGTAGCAGCTTCGAACACCTGTCTCAGACAACCATGTCAGACCAAGGGAACCAACACACTCCTAATACTGTCAATGACCCATTGCACTTGCAGTTGTACGTTACTGACTAAAGTTCCCATCCCCCCTCATTGAAATCACTAACCCACATCCACATGCCTGTGAGTCTGTGACTGCATGTGTCGCCACCTCCATCCTTCTCTCCTCCTTTCAGTTTCAACAGTCACGGTTGGTTTTACTTTTTAACCGGTGCAATTGCAGGATGTGATCGTAAAGAACAACAAACCGAACAAAGATCTCAACCCTTCATTTGGTGGGACCTTGGAATCACGGGTTCCTCGTCAACCGGATCTGGAAACGTGGTCCTCTTATGATGTCCCACGTGTCTTACAAAGTAAAAATAAAAAAAAATGGTATTTTTCGTTTTCTTTTGACGAAATTCTCGCGTGAACTTAAAACTAACTAAATGTATTACATCAATTAATATTTAATGTTTTTATAAAATTTTATATTATATAATTAAAAATATAAAATTTTATAAAAATATTAAATACGGATTAATTTAATAAATTTTAGCCTAGATTTAGGGCCAAAATTTATCTTTCTTTTGCAGTATGCTACTTAGAAAAAGGTTGTAACTTGAAAAAGAAAACACACAGACCATGGTTCTGACGTAAAGCAAGAAGTCTAATCTAATTCTAAACCAAACCTCCCTCGTTTTCGGGGAGCAAGTTAGTCTAACACCAGAAGGCATGCTAACGTACGCCGTTTCGCACACACGGTCCAGATTGGCAATGGCAGGCCAGCCGTTCCGGACATTTTCTATTTGTTTGTTATCTTCCCAAACGAATGAAATCATATTCCGGACACCGGAGAAAACTAGTAGTAAAACAGAGAGAGAGAGAGAGAGATGGTACTAACCAATGGGATTGACGTTGCCCCAGTAGGTCTCCTTCTGAGGGTGTTGGAGAGGATCTCCATAAACCTCACTGGTACTGGTTAGTAAGAACCTTGCCCCCACTCTCTTAGCCAGTCCAAGCATGTTCAACGTCCCCACCACATTGGTCTTGTGATCAACACACCACTCACAATTAAGGATTCAATTCAATTCCATTCCAAACACACAACACAACAACAACCAAAATGCTAATATTAGAAATTTAAAAAAAAAAAAAAGAAAAAGGATATGATAGTCTTGACTGGATTGAACTTGTAATGGACTGGGGATGCGGGGCAAGCGAGATGGTAGATCTGGTCGACCTCCAAAAGTAGGGGCTCAACGACGTCGTGGCGAATGAGCTCGAACCTGGGGTTCCCAAAATGGTGCATCACGTTCTCTTTCCTCCCTGTGAAGAAATTGTCCACCACGATCACGCTGTCCCCTCTAGCAATCAGCCGATCCACCAGGTGCGACCCGACAAACCCCGCTCCACCGGTCACCACGATCCGGAGCCCCTTCCTCTTAATCCCCAGTGGCACCTTCCCCACCGAATGGACCGATGCGTGGTACGAGGCTGAGCGTTGTTGGGCCCTAGGCTGGTAGGTGGAGTCGCGGCCGAAGTAAGAGATCGGAAGGGGGTCGTATTCCCGTGCAGGTGCAGGAGAAGAGTGTGGCAGGAGGGTGAAGAACAAGGAAGCGATGACAATGCCAACGAGGACGAAAACGAGTCTCTGTTCGCGGAGCATGTAGCGAATGGGGCGGGTCACGGAGACCCATGGCTTCTGTGGCTTCGGGGAGTAGGCGTCGTTCACGGGTTGGGCCTCGTGCCCTCTGAAAATCAATTCCGAAGCCATCTTGTTGTTGCTTAAATTAAATTGTTACTGAATTCTGAGTCTACCCCCTTCCACCAATAGAACTATAGAGTAGAGAGAAGAAGAGAATATAGGAGAGACTGAATATGGGGGAAGATGGCGAGTGCGTAGTGGTCCCTGGCTCCTTGGTGATGCTGATAAGATCCAGGCCCATGCGTCTTGATATTTATAAAGTGTGAGAGAGAGAGAGGGCTTGAGTTTTATTACATTATTATTATTATTATTATTATTATTATATAATACTTGAGAGATTTCAGTTAAATTTACGGAAAGCACCCTGACTTCGGTTGAAAAAGTGAACGGCTGTGCTCGTAGTGTGTATAGCGTAAACATTACACACTATTTTTTATAATATATTATTTTTTATGAATTATTTTTGAATAATTGTAATTAAGTGATAGAAAATAAAAAAATTAATGTAATTAATAATATATAAAATAATGTAAAAAACAATATAAAAAAATATATAAAAATATCATTATTAATATGAAAATAATTCTGATTTTTTTTGCATTATTTTTTACATTATTTTTTATACTATTAATTAGAATCATTTTTTATTATTTTTTCTCTTAATCATAATTATTAAAAAATAATATAAAAAATAATATATCAAGAAAAATAATATATGATCATCATTTTTATATGAAAATAAACATTACACACTATTTTTTTCATATCTTTCATAACAATATTTTTATTAAAGGAAAAAAAGATAAAGAGTGTGCATGTTTAAAAAAAAGGTTGTATGAGTATAGTATGATAAAAATAGTGTATGAATATTATTATTCGTAAAAATATTTGTGTAGTTTATTTTATAAGATTTTGTTAATATGTGCTTATAAAAAATTAAAAATTAAAAATATTAAATAAAAATTATAAACATTTATTATCTTAAATATTTAAAAAATAATTAATATTTTTTAAAATATTTAATAATAATAAATAAATATTATTTTTAAATCTTAACATAAATTTTTAAAATATTTATATTAACAAAACTTTTTTATATAAATTATATGAGTTAAAAAATTATATATTATTATTTTTAATATAATATAATTATGTAATTCAATGATTTATATAATTTTATTTAAGTGGTTATTGGAGACCTCTATTTCTCGTGTGTTGTGACTCATTGGGATTTCGGAATCTCATAGAAAGAAGTTGGTAATTTTGATTTGGAATGGAATTGAATTGAAAGCCCAATCAATGTGGAGTGAAATAAGGTGTTGACGTGATTTAACTGAAGGGCTGTGAAATAAGGATAACCTGGCTTGCTATGTCGGTAGGGTCCACGTGGTTGGCTGCTTTGACTTAGAACTCCAATTGGAGTTGGAAACTTGAACGCTGGGGTCAAATCCTGAATGGTCTGGTTACCACCTATGATGTCACCATAACAGTCCGCACCGGTCCAAAACCAACCCGCTCCAGGTATTCCTTCACCATTTTAGCCAAGTCAATAATCAATAATATAAATAAAAAGAAATAATTCTTATATTTTTATATTAAAGTGTATATATATCTTTTTTATATTTTATTTAATATTATTTATTATTTTTTTATTTAATTATCTCTTAAAGAAATTATAAATAATATATACACTACTAAAAATAATATATGAGTATATTTTTTCAAAAAAAATGCTCACCTTCAATATCTTTGATGAATGTTAGTATTATTTTTATAAATAAAAAATCACTTTTATATTTAACTAATCAATTTAGATGGTTATATCTATTTTAATAATTAAGAACTTCTGAAATAAGACAAATGAAAGAAGAGAATAAATAACTCTTAAAATTTTAAAGATATTCAGTACTAAAAGATATGGTCGCAACGTAAGAATATAATTTATTAAATTTAATAATTAATGATCAATCATCTTTTAAAATGTGATAAAAAAAATATTTATAATACTCTAAAAAAATTAATTATAACTAAAATAAATAATATATTGATATTATTTTAATTCAAAATCTTAATATAACTAACTAATAATAAAATTTAATATTTATATATAATCACATCAAAATTGAAATCCTGATAATTGAAACCCTAAAATAAATAAAATATCTAAAAATTAAATTATCTATAAAATTTTAAATTATTAAAATCATAAATAATTCTAATCTATTAAGCATCAATTTCAATAATTAAATTAGCAAATCTTTCCCTCTCCTAATAAGTTCTAACCTCATAAATTTTCACTTTTTTAATAAGTGCTAAACTTATAGTATTTCTCATTCTTAATAACCATTAACTTCACAAAATTTTATCTTTTATTATTATTTTTTAAACATTAATAATATAATAATTTAATTATTTTAAAAAACATAAATAGTAGATAAACACCGATCTACTGTTTTTTAAAATAAAGTTACAAAAAATTCTTCTAACAAATACAATGTGATTTTGTGTTTAAAATTATTGAAATTACAATTACACTGATCCACTTTGTAACGTGGTTTTATGTTCTTATAATATCAAATATTAGATTGATAGAAAAATGTCAATTTTTTGTTTTTTAAAAGTTATAATACTAACTTATGAAAAAAAAAATTGTAACGTGTTTAAAAAAAAAAATAGTTAATATTAAATTATATTAATACGCAAAAATAAAATAGATCAAAATAAAAGAAAGAGATAATAATTTTGGTAATTATTAAAAGAGAGAATGATATATAAAGTTGATAGTTATTAGAAGATGCATTAATTAACAAAATTTGTATTTACTAAAATAACCTTAATATATAAGTTGGATTGGAAAAGATTAAAATGAGTTTTTTGTCTACAAAAAGAGTGAATGATAATAATATTCACATGAAGTGTTGAAGGTTAGTATTTCCTATAAATAAATTGCTAAATTTATATAAGTTTACGTGAAATTTTATGAATATAACTGTATATAATTTTTTTAAAAAAAGTGCTATGTATATCAATATAAAATAACAATTTGTAGTATTTTCTTCTATAAAAAATAAAGGCTAATTAAACTTATTTAGAGCCAAGTCAAATTATTCATTAAATAGGTATTTCAGTTACAACAGTGATAATATAAGAATAAAAATAAAACATGATATAAAAAAATCCATTTGAAAAAGAAAAAGCTATGTAACTTATGACAACATCATCACATATAGTTTGGCTTGGTCTTGAAGTACCTAGTAAAATCATGAAAGTCGAATTTCAACTTTTAACCAAACCTCACATGAAATTTTCACGTCTATGATCTAGATTGAGGGGATCTACCTTCCAAAAGGATTATAGGAAGAAGCGGCAGCCAAAGGGAAAGGATCATAGGAGAGACGGTAGAGTTTCTCAAGTTAAATAATACTGAAAACTAAATAATGTAAAAAATAAATAATATATAAAATAAATTAAAGAAAAAAAACTAGAAACCAAGCGTACATTTTCACCATAATAGATTGAACAATTAAAAGAAGTCAGACTTGAAAACTAGAAGTGTTGAAACGGGACACATCGAACTAGAAACGTTGTGAGATTGAAAGTTATTGGCATTGTCCAAGTTTATGAGTTGGGTTAGGTGGGTTCACTGATCCATATTATATATATTTTTATTTTAATTTTTAATACTTAAAAAATTATTCTTATATTTTAACTTTTTTTGTATAGTTTAAATGATATTAAATATTAAATAAAATTATTTTTGTAATAAAAGTATTAATTTATATTAAAAAATAAGAACAAAATATTTATATATCATATAAATTATATAATAATATCTTAATTAAAAATTATATATCAAAGCTTATGGGGTCAAAATTTACTTTTACACAATTTTTTAATTTAATCAACCTATTTTATTAGATTATTTAAACCGACTCATGAAATTCAATCTATTTTCACATCTCTATTAAAATAATTTTTGTTTAAAGAATTTAAATTCACGAGAATGAACTCTACTACTTAGAGTTAAATTATCGATATTCAATAAATAATTGTAATGAATAAGAAAATAAAATTAAAAAAATCATTTAATTTTAAATTATGAGACATGTATTTTATTTTATTATTTTATTTTTCTCTCATTTATCTATGCAATGACTACAACAGGATTAAACCAACTCTACCCTTGCATGCACATTCGATTTCAAACAAGGTGGTGTCTAATATACACCTGGTAAAAAAAGGTGCACCATACACTATTAATTTAAAACCCATGATTTATTAATAAAAATTATCAATGACTGTGATGAAAGAAAGGCAACCCATTCAAACAGTTAACAGAGTCTGCAACTCTCCGGTGGAGCTGTGGTGTGGAGCGGAGGCGCCGGAGTCGAAGGATGGCGGTGGTCCGGTATGTATGAATCTACAACAAGGGGGTCACAGGCTCTCTACCACCAACGCGCAACCACCTTGCTGACCATAGTCGCCCCACGCAACTATGAACCACCCTGCAACTATACCTCGTCTCTGGAACCACCACACAAATCCACTCTTGACACGTCAAATCCTCAACCAAGCAGCACCTTGCTCCACGCCTCCACGCCTTCCCATCACGAACTAGCACCATAAGCCCACTCATTTGCCACTGTCGTGTTGGCGTCCACCACCCACTCCTTAAATATGCCATGACTAAGTTTTGGGTTGTTGATTTGGTGGAGGTTTGCAGGTTGGGAATGAGGGATGCGCTGACCACCACGTCGCTATCCAAGCTCGAGTCATTGTGCGTCGCTAGTCCTCAGTCGTGTCATCAGACCAAACGCTCAATCTAGAAACCAAATCTGCATTTTCTGGATTTATAGATCTAGGTGAAGGGAGGACTTGCAGTGAGCAAGACGGTGGGTCTAGTAGCAGCAGCAGGACTTGCAGATCTGGGTCGTAACTCAACGACGGCAGTGTGGTCCTGGCGGTGATTAGCGAAGAAGCACACGATGCTATTCCTACAACTCGCGCCCTCACTCGTCTCCGCCACACAACCTCTGCCTGGTCATTCCTGTAACTCGATGTTGGTGGCTAGGTTTGATGTTGATGGTCGGGTTGGATGTTGGTGGCTGGGTGGTGACCCAAGCTGGTGCTCCTCCACTGGTGACGGTAATAATATGTTGGAAAAAAAAAACAAAAAAAAAGTAACCTAAACAAAAAAATAAAAACCTGTTGTACCTGGTAAAATAAAGGGTGTATGGTATACCCAAACTTAACAAGGTATACCATAGCATCCGCCTTCAAACAAATGATCATAAGAAATATAAAGTAATGATATGGATTGAAATTTTATAAAATAAACTCCACATGTTCTAAGCAAGCTTTTTTTCTTTTTTTTTAAAAAAATTTAAACATATATAAGCAGTGGTTTTGCCAAACTTGATCCAGGTTAATGACAAACATACATAATGCACGTAAGATATTAAAGCTCAATCAACTAAATACGTTACTAAGCTAATTAACTTTTAACCAATGTAAAAAAAGGGTCAAGTTTCAAAACATATCTCATTTTAGATCATGAATTTTGTTTCATTTTATATGCGTTAATTACTTTAGAAAATTAAGAAGGTATTTTTTTTTTAACTTCATCCTTTTTTTTATAGTATTTCAACAAAATAGAATGAGAAAAAACATTAAGGAAATTATACTATTGAGTGTCTTATTATAAATGATAATTTAGTCAAACGCAATTATGTTTTCTTAAAATTAAGACAATTTAATAACTTTCTTAATCCTTATACAAAAATATTAAATGAAAAATATTTTGAAACAGGTGGAATATATATTTTGAATGTTAACAACCATTTATTTACCCTTTGTTCATTTTTGCTAGTTATTTCATGTTGCATATGCTAAGAAGCATTTGTTTCTGGATAATGCTAAACACACACATATACACAATTACCTAATATCTATACAGTTTACACCTTGTTTCGGATAAGCACCGAGACCTAGATCGGAAGGAACAAATGAGATTGGCCAAAAACCTATGAGGAAGGCCGCGACCAAGGCTGCTAGAGACCTAGGATAGGGTAGAGATAGGTAGGCAAAAGTAGTTTTGGTAGAAAGTGGAACATGCATGGCTTTAGGATGTTAAGCCAGCTTAAGTATGGCTCCTAGGGCTAATTCCCCAACGCCTGCCTGTAATGAAGCCATTAAGGAATTTGAACGTTGGGCTTGTGTTACGATTGGTCATCAAGGTTCCAACCTATCGATGACCAATCTACGTATGTCAGTTAGTTACAAGACCATTATGGTCAGTCTTGTGAAAATGTGACGCTTTTGGGTATTTTGGTCACGTGTGGGTTGCCAACTGGGTTGACGACTTTGTATTCGGGCCAATCGAGTTTGCCCAGTGTAGCCTGGACAAGTTCAACTTGGTCGGCTTGATAGACTTAGTTGAGGCCCAAATAAATCGACACTAACGTGGCCCAAATAAGTCCATTGTTTCTCAACCTGGCCAAGTATATGAGAGTGGGCTAGGCTTATGGATGATTGGACCAGTGTTCGGTCAGGATGGTACACAGTCCTCCAGCTTGGCCATCTATGAAAATAAGCCAGACTTATGGGTGGTTCAGATATCAATGAGGACAGGATGATCTACACTTATATAGTATCAATACTTCAAAATGTTTATTATACCGATATCTAATACGTTTCATATCGTATCGAATACTTCAATATTTTTCACCTATATATCATTCAATTATTTTTTTAATTTTTGTCATATCAACATATTCGTGTCGTATTGTATCCATATCTTATATCTATATTTATGCTTCATAAGTTTTTACTATCTAATTATAGTTGGTCTTACATAATTTCTTACATACTTACACTTTAATTTTGTCAACTTATACATATATGAGATGATGTGACTATCGAAGATGCATATCAAACATTTTTTTTATTTCCCCTTTTCTTTATTAAAATAATTATATAACATACATTTGACAAAGATGAAGTTCATTATGGAGTGACTCATTGTCGACTTTTTTTAAAATAATTTTTGGTTTTTCATTAAGTGAATCCATACATTTTGAATATATATAGGAGTAACCTTGGTTTGGGCTGTTGATGGCATGGTCCTGCCACAAAGTGCTTCCAAAGAAACTTACTTCCCGACATATCATAGTTACCGTTTTCAAATAGATTGAACGTGCACAAATCCCTTTGTTTTTATGCACATATTAAATAGAGTTAATATTTTCTCCTTGTTAAGCACTTTTTTCTCTGATAAAGGTAAAATTCCAAGCAGGGCAAGAAGTTGATGAATTGACAAGAAATGAGATTGGTAAAATAGTACTATTATTTGGTACGAAATATTTTTTTTTGTAAAAAAGGGCACGAAGATATCACAATTAATATTTTTAAAATTGGAATGAACTGAATAGTTAAATTGATTAGATTATTTCAATCACAAATTTAATTAATTGAATTAATTAAATTATAATTCAAAAATTTCATCAGTATAGTATCTAATTTGATTTTTAAAATATTATTCACAACTAATCACTTTAAGAAAGATATATAGGGAAGACAAAAAAAAAAACATTTTAAAGTGTTGAGTAAACTATAAGCACATGCCATATTAGATTCGTGTGAGGACTCGTAAATACATTTCATAATGTTCAGCATTATTCTTAATAAAAAATAACAAGAACCTGACATGTAAAATAACAAATGCGCTTCATGACTTATCAAAGCTTCGGGAAATTAATAGCTTAACCTCCGAAAAAATGATTTGGCGTAATACTTTCATATGCTTCTCAAGAAGGGAATGCAGAGTACAAAATAAATTACGATGTTTAAATTATTGTGAAACACCTAACATCCGCACTTTTAGACCAGTAGAGTTTTTGGTAAGACAGGCTGCTAGTGTTTGTTGGCAATCATGTGCCTATTTTGGCTTCTGTGATTACTTGCATTCCCATTTTGGTTTGCCGACTGAGTTTATTGACTTCATTTACAGATTACCAGGCATTAGCTAAAACGTAACTGAAGTTCGGCATGATGAGGTTCAGAAGGTGTCCCCCCATAAACCAACTTTCCAACTAAACATACTTTGCCAAGATAGTTTCTCATTTTGATCGATAGAACGAACATGTTACCTTAACCCACATTTATCGTATGTTTGAAGGAAAGTTGAATAATAAATTTATAGGTTTTGTTAAATATCAAAATAAATAATTTTAGATAAAAATAAGATATTTAATATATTAAAAATTAAAATAATTTTATTTTTTACTTAATTTTTTTATTTTAATATTCTTAAAAATATTTATTAACAAAATCTTAAATTTATTTGTAACTCGTTATATTTTTTCTTGACGCTAATAAATGATTTATTTTTTTAAAATTTTGTTAACAAGTGTTTTAGAGACATTTATAAAAGAAGTTAAAATAAATTTTTTAAATAAAACAAGATAAATAATATTTTTTTAAAAAAATTTTAATATATTAAATGTCTTATTTTTATCTTAAAAAAATTATTTTAATTTTTTTAACCAATGTCATTAATAAAACTCAATTATTATACAATAAAAATCATAGTTATTTGTACCTCTAATAGTCGATGGATTGAGGGCCACCTAATATAAAACTCCATTTGGTTGATCGATAAATTAAAAGAAGAGCGAGAAGGCAATTTGGTGGGGGTAATTAGAATGATTTTGAACCTCTTCATTTGACTATAAAATTACGACTAACACTTAGGGTTCCACATGGGTCGAATTTTAAGAAAAATAAAATTTAAACCAATCAATCAAGTTTGGGACGGTTCGAGTTAATTTTTTGAAAAAATATTATATAACCCGAACCGAATCAACCCGACTTAAGACGGGTTAGATCATTGAGTTGTTCTTTTAACCCTAACCTAACAAAGGCACGGTTGCTATTCAAAATTTTAGATCCAAAATTCTTCCCTTTTCATCCCCTTTCCTTTCCATCTCCATCCTTCCCTGGTTCCCCCTTCCCTTTCCATCCTTCCCCTTTCCTTGTCTTTGCAGTTGCGACACTAGCTACTGAACAGATCTGGAGGCGCGATGCAGATCTGGCGAAGGCGTGGCGTGACGCAAATCTGGCCATCTGGGCAGAGGCGAGACAGGGTGGTCCTGGGCTTGCGGTGGAGGACGACGTTTCTGGATTTGTGGCTGTTGTGGGTTTGCGGCGTTTCTCCTCCACCGTGTTTTTGGCTTATGCCTTGTGGGTTCTGGGTTTGCGACGAAGTGATGGCTCTGCAAGACTGCGTAGATGGGTGAAGCTCGCGGTGGAGGATGGTGGTGCTGGGATTTGGGTCGCAGTGCTGAGATTCGTGATGGCTGGTGCTGCAACTTCTAGTGCTGAGATTCTGAGTTGATTTAGGAATTTTGTTGGCTGAAGTTTGAGAATGAGTGAATGGGTAAAGGTATAGGTGGTTTTAGGAAATTTTATAGCTTCTGGGTTGCTGAATGGTGGCCGTGATAGTTTTGATGGTTGGACTTAGATGAGATTTGTTTTTTATTTGGTAAATTGTTGACGTTTGAGAATAATTAAAGCTGAAGGGTGAAAGGAGGGTAAATGTGGTTCTAATTATAAGTTTTTTTTTCTTTTACTGTTGGGTCATCGAGTTGATTTTTAGTTGAATTGATCATATTGTTATGAGTTATGTGCAGCCCTATTGACACTTGTGAAAATCTGTTTATACTTTTATATGGGTAAGAACAAATTTCGTTTTCTGTTTTTTTATTCGTATTCGCTTTCCTTCTATCTGATGATCTGATGAGTGCCTTGAAAAAGAATTTATCCTTTTCATGCCTAAAAGCCCTTTACGTGATAGACCAATTTGTCACTACCCCATCTCAAATGAACGTGGACACATTCTCTGTTCCCCTTCCACTACTTCATCACAACAACAGTATATATTTAAGAGAAATTCTTATATATTTAGTATATATATACAAGTAAAAAATGCAACATGAATACCCATATTAATTAATAATTAATAAGTGTTAGAGTTTTACTAATAAATATTTTTAAGACATTTGTTAAAAAAATCAAAATAATTTTTTTTAAATGAAAAGAAAATAATACTTAATATATGAAAATCTAAAAAACTTTACTTTTACATTTAAAATTTTTTATTTTAATTTCATTAAGTGGCTAATTGCTTAAATGAAAGATATGTGAGCGTACAAAGAGACTGAGGATGCACATGTTTCTTATTAAATGTGACGAAATCAAAGCCATTTAGAATCAGCAACAAGCTGCTTCTCGTGGTCAGAATAAGTATTTGTATAAATTTTGTTTATATAAATTATATAAATTAAATTAATTAATAAGTGATATATTATTATTTCTAATATAAATAATATATTATATAAAATTTTATGTAATTATTTAAATAATAATTAATTTAATCCACACAATTAAAAAAATAATATCTACTTAAATATTTATGTTGGTTTTACATTTTTGACGTCCTTACTCCTCACCGAAAGAAGTAAAAAGTGCATACTTTGGAGGAAGGAACATTTTACATAGGTTATGATTTGAATATTTTTATATTTTTTTTTTCTCATGTGATTAAATGGAGGAGGGAACTAAATATAAAAATTATAAAAAGATTTAACAAATTATAAATAAAACTTATTAATAAATATATTTATATTTATCTCTTTCGTCATATAAAAAATAATAATATGTGAATATCTAAATTTGGTAAGCTAATGACCACAAGGGTGATGGCAACTTTAAGTGTTTAAGTTTTAGGTTTTATGTGTTTATACTTGTTAAGAAAATTAAAATGAAAAAATTTAAATACAAAAATAAAATAATTTTAACTTTTAGTGTATTAAATACTTTATTTTTTTTAAATTTTTATTTTAACTTCTTTAATACGTGTCTAGTAAAACCTTTAAGTTTATGCTTTTTATTTAGGATTTTATTAACATGTATCCTAAAAGAAGATGTTAAGAATTTAAAATAACATTCATCACTCATTTTAATTACTTAAAAAAACATTAAATAATTTTTAAATTTTCAAGATATGAGATATTTGTACTTTTCATTTAATAAGTTTTACTTTTGAATTTTTAACATGTGTTAGGGCACATGTTAACAATAATGTAAATTAATTAATAGTGTAGTTCAATTTTTACAAATAATTAATTTATAATTTTTTATATAAATTAATTTATTAATTTTGTAGCTAATATTATAATTTAGTGTAATTACTTAAAATAGACTGATAGACATTATTTAAATTAAAGCATACACTATTAATAGTTAATCATAATCATTGATAGTAAATCTTTCGAGGTTTATGTGTCATTTGAATACACTCTCATTATGAAATACTCTTGAAGAAAGAATTTTTCTTCTTCTAAAAATACACAATATTTTTTTCTCGTTTGAAGAGAAATTATATCATACACCAAGAGGAATGTGTAGCTTCTAAAAAAGGTCATACTGTCCCACTTTCAACTAAATTTCTAGAATAAAAATCTATAATTCAAATAGATTAAAGAACATAAATGGGTTTTCATATATAACTAAATGGATAACCTTAAAATTTTTCAAATATTAATATCATTTAAGATATTACTTTAGTACCCTTTTTTTAAAAGAGACTGTTACTTAAAATAAGTTGTCTAACATTTTATTAAATCTATTTGTAATTAATAAATTTAAATAAAAATACTTTCAACCTCACACACCCAAGCCCAAAAATATTTTTAAATATCTATTATAAAAATAATTAATAAGTCATCTTTTAAGTGTTATATCCACATAAATATATCATATAAACTCCTATCATTTGATGTAAAAAAAAAAAGTTTTAATAATATTATTCCTACACTCAAATATCTGTACTTAATCCTTATAACTATTTATTTTGGAACAAAAATTCAAATTAATATCGTTTTCTTCCTTTTTTTAAATAATAAATATAAGGATAAGTGCAGGTATTTAAGTTTGGAAATAATATTATTAAAAGAAAATTATATGAGATATGATAAAATTATCCTTTGAAAAATCGTTGCACAGTAGATGATATGAAAAAGTTATTATCCCATCAATTTGATTGATTACTTGACAAACTTTTCGCTTTTTTAGGTTTATTACCATCAATAATAATGATGGTTAATCAAATACGGCAAAACAAAATCTGTTAACGGAGGGCCAGGAGGGTAGAGAGTGGGCCATGGTTGGACCGGGCTTGGTGTCTACGTCGCCAGAAGGCGAAACTTGGATTCCTAAGCGACGTTGACTTGTCTCCACACACGTGGCGTTTAACTATTGCGCACGTTTTTACCACTGGCCAGTATCTCTGGGCCGGTTTATGCCCATTCGCCAACATGATTTTACAGAATCTCCACCAACAAAGCGCATTCAACTGTGTACATTCTCATGCCGCAAAGATTAAAGTTTAAGAGCTGATAATAATATACTGTTTTATATATATATTTTTAGCACATTTTTGTATTATTGGGTTACCTTAAACATTTATTTTAAAATTTGACTTGTTACTAGTTTTACAAGTTTATTTAGGATATATTTCGGAGTTAGGTTTTAGAGAGTTTTTACATATATTAAAGACAATCCAAATATGCTTTTATTAGTTATATGCCCTCTATAATTGCTAAACTTATTAGTTTAGTCCTTTGAATTTTCAAATTCTTTCTTTCGCTTCGCAGATCTGTTTATTAGGAAAAATGATTTTCTTGAGTTAAAAATATAACTGCACACCGTGAAGTTAGTCAATCAACTTTAAAGTAGTTCCTTATCGTATTCAATTTGCCTGGGTCAAAGGCAAATCAATCTTTTGTATTTTATTTTATTAGTAAATGTAGCTGTGTTAATTGTTCAGTCTTGTTTAAGGCTTTAAAAAAGTCTCTGCGTTAATTGCCTTTGAGTATTCAAGCCAAATTTGTTTTTCATTTTATTAGATAATTACTGTTTATTTTGACTGTGAGTGTGTTTTTACTTCTAAGTCTCATTTCAATATGTTAATTATGCAATTTTGTTTGGCTGGTAAACAAATCATAGGGTTTTAAAATTGTTTGAGGTGATTCAATAATAAAAAGTGTATTAAAAAAATATGAAAAAATGTATTATTAGTATTCTTCAAAGTTCAAATGTGTTGTAATATCTTACAACAAGTTTTGTTACAATTTTTACAAACGAGGTAAAAATACATTGAAAACCAAGATCTCTTTCTTAAACTATCAACACACGCAGTGACAAATGATGTAATAGACTTATAATGTAGATGTATTAAAAATGAAGTAAGACTCATTGTAATTAGACAATAAAAAATATACAAATATAAAATAATGTGTCTCTAAATGTATATATGTATAATTATTGAGAGAAGTTATATAATACATTTTTTACAAATATTTTTTAGTTTGTTAGTTATCCCTACCTTGTACTATCCGCCATTGTATAAAACACTCACCTTCAAATAAATTCCAACATAACAGTATGGTGGAAAGTGTTGAAGTGACTTGCCTTGTATACTAAAAGAAAAAAAAAATTCTTATCTCCAAGGGGCTTATTTCCCGCCTGCATCACATCGGAAAACATTGCAATTGTTGACAATTAGTGACGGAGCTAGAAGAGAAAATTATTAGTAATTGGAGGAGGCCATGCTTTAAAAATAAAAGTAAAAAATTCTTTATATGAATTCTTTAGGTTTTGAAACAATTTGAGAAGGCTAAATCCTTCCATAAGTATAAGGAGGCGATTCCGTGCTGACAATAGTAGTGAAAGTAGCTGCAAAGGCACTAATACTCCCAAGTCAATGAGAGCATGCTAGTGTCTAGATTGGAAGATAACATACTTGAAATCATACTAATGGTGTATTTTAACAGGGAATATGGCGCTGACCATCCCTGGAAAACTCGGGCATGAGAGAGGGCCAGCCTCTAAATAAAATTTCTGTTAAAACAGCTGGGCAAATCTTAATAGGTTCTGCTGAGTCAGCTAGGCGAAATTAGGAGAAAGGTGGCTTGGTGAAATGTACGGGCCTGGTAGCTGGGTGTTGAGCTCGAGCTCAGTGGGACCGTACGGTCCTGGACCAAATGAAACCAAATTAGTTGCATGGGGGCATGTGAGATGCATTCAGGAAAGCGAGGCAAGGGGCTGGCAGGGCCATCCACAAGCCTCAAATATCTCTTCAGAAAAATTTAAAGTTTTAAAAAACTCTTCAGATTCTTTATGTAATTTTATAATGAGTTTAACTTTGATACACAATGTAAAGAATTTTATACTATCAATTAATTATATATATATATAATTTTAAATTAATTATTATAAGAGTGAAATGTTTTTAATAATATATTAATACATGATTAATTAATAATGTTACAAATTTTTAAATATGACATCCTGAAAATAGGTGATTACGCATATCCCAATTTGTAAATTCTCTGTCCCTGGATTCAGTGATGCTTTGCTAGCTCATGTCAAACTCATGCAACAGTGAAATCAATAAATAGCTTAATTAGATTGACAAGCTTACCCTCTCCAGTGGTCCCTGACTCTTAACTCATAATAACTCCTTCGAAATCTATAATATATACAAAGCAAAACCATCTTCAAGAACTACAAAAAAAAAAAAAAAGACAGATGTCATTCTCTCATGCAATATTTTCCCGCCCAATTTTTCAAGGATCTTTTAGTCATATCCTTTTTCGGTCTCACCCAATCATTTTTAATACTTTCCACTATCTCATTTATATAAATTAAATAATAAATATTAATGACAAATAAAAATCATCTTTTATAAATGCAAAATTCATCTTTTATAAATGCATTTGACCCTCAATTTCGAAACTTATCCAAATTTATTATCAATCAATGATAATAAATTTTAAAGTAATTTTTTCAAACTAACATAAGCATAAATTCATTTTTCATATTTTATTGAACTTCATAAATAACAAATAAAAATTCATCTTTTATTAATGCGTTTGACCTCAATTTCGAAACTCTATCATAATTTATTCTCAATCAATGATAATAAATATTAAAGTAATTTTTTTAAACTAACATAAGCATAAATTCATTTTTCATATTTTATTAAACTTCATAAATAACAAATAAAAATTCATCTTTTATTAATGCATCATTTTTCATATTTTATTAAACTTCATAAATAACAAATAAAAATTCATCTTTTATTAATGCATTTCAGCCTGAATTTCAAAACTCTCTTCAATTTAATATCAATCAATGTTAATAAATTTTAAAGTAATTTTTTTGAACTAGCATAAGCATAAATTCATTTTTCATATTTTATTAAACTTCATAATAACAAGTAACAGTTATTTCTATGCTAATCAACAAAAAAATGAAACGTTTCCCATACAATAACTTTTTCAAAATTTGTTTTATCTCCGTAAGTCACTCAAAAAGAACTTTCTATTTCCAACACTTACAATGCAATAGCTGGAACCTACCAGTCAGACTAGGTGCCCAAACCCTTTTTTTCTTCAATCCAATACGCATGTTGTTCAGCTTATCTCAATGAAGACTACATCTTTCCACACGCGTGTTGTTCAGCTAATCTCAAAGAAAACCTCTTCTCTCTTCACTGTTGTTTAGTTTTTCTCATTGAAGACCTCTTCTCTCTTCACGCTTCATCAACTGTTCATCTCCTCTATGTGAATTGTCTCTCCTCCTTTTGCACGATGTGTCCTTGCCCCGATGAATTTCCTTCGTTTGCTTTCCTTTCATCCATTAATGTCTGTTTCCCAACTGAAGCATGCGGTATTTTTTTCCCAAAGCGGTAATTATTTCACCAAAGAAACCCTAATCCTTAATTTCCCACCCCCATTGAAGGCTATAAATACAAAGGTAACATTGTTTCATTCCTCGTGCATTTTCACTATTTAGCCTTCCTACAAATTTGATTTGTCATATTACTCATAATCCCTGTTTTCTGTAATGAAATGGCTCCTCCCATCGATCCTTTGGTCAAAATATCACCTGAAAAAGAGTCTTGGAGGATCAAAATTAGGGTTGTTCGTCTGTGGTTCCTTCCAAACTTCAACAATCCTGCAATGACTAACTCCATTGAAATGGTTTTTATGGATGAATATGTATGATTCTCACGATTTATGTTTTTTATATTTCATTTCTTATAATACATTAAGAACAAATTTTGATACTATCATTTGTAACTAAACAGGGATGCAAGATTCATGCTTCGTGAGGAAAACTCTGGTGTACAAATTCAAGAGTCTACTTAATGAAGGTGATGTTTATGTATGTGAGTTTTTGGAGTTGGTGAGAATAATGGTGCATTCCGAACCACAAAGCACAAATATCGTTTGAATTTTCAATATAAAACCTCTGTGAGGCCTTCAGACTCTGTATTGATCCCCTTATATGGACTGTCTTTACTATCCTTAGAGGATATATTTGGTTCCAATGGCGAAATGGGAATCTTAGTTGGTATTGTTTCCATCTCCATTTCACTTTATATTTTCATTGATATTTGGTATATTTTCTTCAATTACAATTGACCTTTTACAATTATCGATGTTATTGATTCATTGTCTGCGGTTGGGACTGAACGAGAATATGACAACTATGGAAAAAGAACAAAGATGATTGTGATTGAGTTAGATGTTGATAGGTAAGGATTTAATATATATGTTGTGAAATACTATTTATCTCCTTTGTTATCCTGTCAAATACAATGTTGAATTAATCTAAATTTCATAATTTCAGTGTGAAAATTGAGTGTGCTTTGTTCGGATCCTATGTTGATGATTTAACTGCATTCCTTCTTGTTGGTGATGTTGTGCAACCTGTACTCATTATCCAATTTGCCAAAGTTAAAACTTTCAAAGGTTTTTTTTATAAATTTCTATTCTTATTGATCCTAATTAAAACTTGATAATCGTTAGTATCAATCTCTAACATTATTTTTTGTGCTATCATTCTTCAATTATTAGGGAAGACTGCTTTTACAAAATGTAATGCATGCAACTAGGATTCTCTTCAATCCTGACATTCCAGAGGTTCTTGACTTTCGAAAAAGGTTTTACTTTCTGTTAATTTGTTATTTATTAGTTGTATTTTTTTTCCAATTCGAATTAATGATCTTTTTATAATCCAATTATGTTCATTTAGGTTGCCTTTGCTTGGAGATGAACCTTCCCAAGCTTTGTCCCATTTATCTGAATCTCCAAATATTTCTGTGGAGGATGATTTCCTCAGATTGACCCCAGGATGTCTATTGAACAGGTTGAAGGATGTTAAAGAGGTATTTGTTACACTCTTTTTAGGTGGTTGTTTGCATATGGATTTTGATATTTTTACATATGATCGATATGTAATGTGTTATATTATATTTTTTAAATAATTTTAGGAGGGATTTTGTATTGTTCTGGCTATTGCAAAACACATAATCAAGGGTAGTGATTGGTGGTATACTTGCATGCAAATGCAACAAGGC
Organism: Ormosia emarginata; assembly: GCA_029884605.1. Classification (NCBI taxonomy): domain Eukaryota; kingdom Viridiplantae; phylum Streptophyta; class Magnoliopsida; order Fabales; family Fabaceae; genus Ormosia; species Ormosia emarginata. The sequence goes on along the minus strand of JAQQTP010000080.1, from coordinate 26,290,173 downwards.
AGTAACTCCTGATAGTGGCATGTATTACTGTGATTCCTGCTATTGTCATGTAGTACATGTCTTTCCAAGGTTTGTATGTTCTATTCTGCAATATTGACTTATAGTTTGCTTTGTTAATTGTAAGTTCTTTAATTTATTCTGACTCATTAAATTTATGTTTGTTAGGTATAGGATTAAGTTAAGAGTGATTGATGATTCTGATTGTGCAACCTTTGTGTTATTTGACCGAGATGCTTCTTATCTGAAGAGGTCCCGCACTTTGAGATCTTTGGATCTCTTTCGAAAAGGTAATTAATTGCAAATTTTATCACACTAATTTTTGCATTCACTTAATTAGTATCAACCCTTTTCTTAGAATTTTTGTTCTTTTATATTCATAAACAGAATAAAAAAAATTCCCTGTATCCTCCTGGAGTTTGACGTCTGGATTGACAAATCATTCCTCTTTAAGGTTGAGATAAAATGTAACACTTGCTTCTCAGTTTGAGCCATCTTTTCGTGTGAGACGTGTGTGTGATGATGTTGCAATCATAACCAAATTCATGTTGTCTGAATCTGCAATGACCCCAAAGGAGGTTTAGTTTATATATTATTATTTTTGTTTTTTTTTCCTCTCCTACTAATGACCGTTGTTCGACTATTGGGCTAAACTTTATATGTCTAGGTCATTATGACAGAAGGTGTTTCTCACGCTGAATTAACATTGCTATCGACATACCGTTGATTCTGGTGTTGCTAAGGTATATGTTTAGTATACCTTTCATGTTTCAATTTTTATATGTATTGTATACTACTAAGTGATTGATTTTTTATAGGATTTAATGTCACAGTTTTGTGACAGTGAGACATGTCTAATTCCCAACCTGAGTGCATGGAGTTGAATGTATGTGGTGATAAGAGGTCTGAGGAGTACAGTGCCAATGAAAATGCTGATATGTCTACCACAAAGTTTAAGCAAGTGAAAATTGAAAAGGATTGATCAGAACACTTTGATCTTTTTGGTGTATGAATTTTGATTGGACATTATTGTATGGGAACAGGGATGTGATTTCCTTTTGAGTATTTTGTAGGACATTGAATGCCTATTTGAGGTAGAACTTTGAAATTATGTATTTCTGTTGGTTATTGGCAGTAAATGGGACCATTACTATTTTAATTAAAGTTTGGCAGACTATTATCTCACTCTATTATGTTGCTAATGTAATATGTTGAAGTATATCATTTTGTTTTACAAGTTTCTGATGTGGATATCTTTTACAGGTAAATTAAATTCATTCATCTCTTAACAAAATTATATTTAGTACCTGTTCCTTTTTTTTTTATGTTTAACATCAACTTGCTGTTAACATCTCATAGGGCTCGGAGTTCCTTTTGGAATATGGAATTGCTTGAGGTGGAAGAAGATGCTTGAAGCTGGACTAGGAATATAAGACTTAGTCTAAGCATTAAATACATATTTTTTTTTCATCGCAATCAATGTATTGTACTTCAGTATTTTTTTTTTTGGCTTGACTATAAGTAGCATTTGTGTATATAGGATTACTTCATGTAACAGTGGCTATTGTTTTTACCTATACTTGATGTAATAAAATCTATCCGTAATTTAATAGACCCATTTTATCAATTTTCATATTTTGTAATCTTCATATATCAATGAAGTTTTTTATTTGAATTCTTAATCTCATTTTACTCAGCTTGGAGTTTAAGAAGTTGCTTGAAGTAAGAGAAGAAGAAAAAATTATTATAAGCATTAAATACATATCTTTTCTTTATCTCAATTAATGTGTTTTACGTCTGTTTTTTTTTTGGTCTTACAGTTGACTATAATAATATACAAAGCATTTGCAATTATGTTTTAAGCTTTCAACTATCAAAATTAGCAAATTAATCCTGTATTCATCTCTCACCAAAAAACAAATATTAATGATTATTAAAATTTCATCTTTTATTAATACAAACACTTTCAATTTTGAAACTCCCCCCAAATTTAATACCAATCAATGTTAATAATTTTTAGAGTAATTTTTTTAGCAATCATAACTGTAAAATAACGTTAATATTTTAAACGTTGCCCATAAATAGAATTCTTGAATATTTCCTTCATCTTAAGTCACTATTTCAAATGACTTATTACCGATAAAATAACTTTACCCATATTGCCCATAAGTATCCTTTATTTTTTATGTGTTTATACTTTTACTTAATGTACTCAAGTCCATACGTATTAAAATGTGCTTATTTTAACAAATATAATATTTTGAAATATTTATGTATGAATGATCTTTTTATCTGATTTTAGCATCCTATTATATGATTTTTATTGTCCAGTTGTATACAATTGATTAATATTATTCAATTTATTTTACTATATTATAGATACGTATTTTTTTATACAACGTAAACCATTTTTTCAAATCAATTATAATTAATCAATTTATTTAAATATGATGTCTTTTGTGCAGCATTTATTCATGTTTTAATTTAAGAAATACATTCCGAAATTATTTATTTATTGACATTTACATTCCTTCTTGATTATATAATAAAATATTGCACATATTTTTCTTTAATATATTAAAACATATATTTTAATATTTACAAATAACTTTAAAAAATATTGATCTTTTATTTTATATATATTTAAATATTCTAATTATTACAACGATTATATTATGATTACTAATAAATTTAAAAAATTGACATATCTTACGATACAAATGTCTTTTCATTTTCCATATTAGTTGTATAAGTATTAGCTAAATATTTATTTTACACTTATATCCAAAATAGCTGTCATCCTTTAAACTTCTTCTTCTAAGTGTTCTGTTCATTTGTACTCATCAGACTCTTCATTTCCAAGCTGCCATTACTTTCTCTTTCAGTTTCCAATATTTGTTGTAATCAATGTATCACAATCTTTAATTACAATCGCCTATATTCTCAATCACGATGACGGACGATTCATCTGCAAACTTTTGCCCACGGTGGCCATCCGAAACGACATCTATCTTCAATCAATGTCCGGTGCTATTTAGGGCTCTGTTGCTGTCGAAAATAGGGTTCCTTTCAACCTGTTGTCTTCCACCCTCTCCCATTGCCTTCAATCTCCTCCGTAAGTGTACCTTGACTCGAACTACTATCAACATTTCTTCAAACTTTTTTTAGGTATTACAATCTGTACCTATCCTAATTTGTACCCATCTCTTTACATATAACTCTTTTGCTTTTGTATATCCCCATTTAAACAATAATTAGTTCTTTACTCCGTGTAATAGATTTTTCATTATGTGCAAATGTTTTGTTGTTTTATGCAATTCACATATACACTTTTTCATCAAATATGCAATTCACAAATGATTTGTTGTTTTTTATTATTTTTTGTTGGGCTATTGATATATACATATGTTAGTTTAATCACACTAATAATTATTCATTTGATGATACATATTTGGTTTCCGTATATATCAATTGTGTCATTCATTAAACAAATTGTCTCTGTGTTTTTATTATGTGTTCTAAAAATGATATTATGTAGTTAAAAAGTTTTGCCTTTGCTTCGTGTTTACAATATGTTTCCATGTTTTCTATCTTTAATAGTTATCTCTGAATATAATATTCTGTAATTTTTCTTTTTTTAAACACCATATAAGCAGATATTACCTTTTTCTCAATGTTGGATAATCTATTTCTATATTTTTGGTGTTGTACAAAAAAATCATAAAGGAATATTGGTTATTATGTTGTTCATAAATTTATTCTTACTTCATCTTTTTTTAAAGGTACTTTATGGCATCCAACAAGCGTTACAGGTGGTTTATGATGCCATTGGATCCAGATGTTGTAAGTTACTCAATTTGTCCTAATTATACTCTATGTTTACTTTAATCACTTATTTAAATATTTTACTTTTAATACTTAGCCAATTCATTTAATTTTATTACACAGGAGCTTGGTGAGCTACCCAAAATGTTTTGTAAGGATTTTAAAAATGACCTCCAACGTCGTGTTTTTTTAAAGGACCCTCTTGGAAATGTTATCCAATTGATTATTTCTAAGTTAGAGGAAACTGTTTACTTTACCCATGGATGGTCTGATATTATCAACAATTACCACCTTCCTAATGGTGGTTGGATGAAGTTCTTTTATATTGGGAATTCAGAATTTGACATCACAGTTGAGGATAGAGAATTTAAGGAGATCCAGTATCCATTTCCTCCAACTGTTTTTGAAGTTGGAATTACATTTTTGGATGATGATAGTAATAGTTTTGAACTCCCTGAAGCTGTTCCTATGGACGTGAGATTGCCTAAGAAATGTGTGCTTACTCTGACTCAAGCACAGACCACTAATAATTCAATGGTAAGTGATTGATGTCTATGTTGCTCATAATTTTAAACATAATACATTTGGTTCTTTTATTTAATTTTTTAATGTTGTTCTTTACGTTAGAATCTGCCTATGGAGTTCGCCTGTGAAGCCCTTAAGAGTAAACCTACAAAATGTATTATCCAAGATGGGAAGGGGAGGAGATTTATTTGCAATTTAAGGTGGACTGGAAGAAGGAACAACACAGAAGTCTTCATAACCAAATCATGGGTTCAATTTTGTGTTGCAAACAATTTGAAGGGTGGTTCTGTTGTTCAACTTTTTGTGCATGAGGCAGATGAAGCTTTAATATTTGCCATAGTTTAAATAATTTGACTGATGTAATGAAAAAACTTGCAGTTTTTTAAATATTTCTTTTTTCGTTTGTAATTTTTACTTTTTGGATTGATATGGTTTGTACACCATGTTTCATTAGGAAAGTTAAATGGTCCTACTTTTTGGCTGTAATTTATAGTTTATTTTATTAACTTGATTGATGCTCAAATATCCCATTAGATTGTTCTTCGTGGTAATATTTTTCATTCATGTTACTCTCGATCATTTAGATTATTTTCTGATGTCATTACGCAATCGAACAATTTAAAAATACTTTAATTATTCATTATAAATTTGATTTTTATTTTATGAATACTACAACTTTTTTCTTTTTATTTACTTGTTTATCCAACTCCAAATTTTTTATTACAATTTTATTTTCAAATGCCCAAAAAATTATTTATTTTTCAAAAAATTCAACACCTTATTAATATGCTAAAACAATTTTTAGATTAAAATTTATTTTAATCTGCCAAAAAAAAATTTTATTTTCAAAAAAGTTCCCAAGTTATTCATATGCTATAACTTTTTATATCTATTGCCCGAAAATGATTTAATTTTTCCAAACAATTAACCAACTTATTAATAATATGATTTAATTATTACAATTTTCTTAATTTAAATTATATTAACCTCCGAGAACTATATTTGCACAATTTTAACTTCAAGTAATTGATAGGCAAACAATAAATAGTTGACCTTTCCCGTGTGTACACTTCATATTAACATTAGGGAGAAAAGAGAGAAAAAGTTAGGGGCAATTTTGGCATGTCCTCAACGTTTTATAAGCACATGCCTTTTGAACACACGGGAAAATCTACTTTTACTTTACATACATTTCCTTTACCAATGCTTTATTGTCTGTAACCATTTATTGCTTTCATTGTTGATAACTGGCAACGTTTTTTCTTCCCTGGAGCCAACTTTTGGTTCTCATTCAACCAGCAACGTTGATTGTTGCCTGGAACCAATACATTGTTCTCATTCAATCGCAAACGAGGTGAGTTTTTCTTTTTAAATTTTGTATTGCAATGTTGTTTTCAGTTTAAAACTATCCATCATGAACCAAATGCAGTGTCCTTGCTATTTTGATTTTTCGTTTCCCTTCTTTCAACCAGTCTGTTAAGGCGCTTTAGGATAAATCTTTGATACAAATATGTTTACTTCTTCCACTTTTTATTTCAAGCAACTTGGCTGAGTCTATTATGTACTGGGATACACTTTATTTTTTTTAAATGGGATATTAATCTACGATGTTGTCTATTCGTGTATTTTCAAGTAGGGATGAAAGCAAAGTATATTTTAGTGAGCGTATGAGCTTTCTGATTTGAAATAGTAGCTTTCTCAGACATGAAGGAACCAACTTCGGATGGTTTAAAGGATTTAAGGGTGAAAAGGAAACAAATTTTAAATGCAAGAGGGGAAATCAACACGAAAAATGAAGGTAATTGATGTTCATTGTTTGTGGGTATTTATAAAATTGTTTCTCTTTGCATTTACAATTTTTCTTTGTATTTACAATTTTTTTTTATAAAAAATGCAGGAGTCAAGAAGAGAGCAATGACCAAAAAATTGTTTCAATCTCACATCTCAACCAGTAATGTAAATGGTATTAACAATTCTACTCTTATATTTAGTTCACCTCTGTCATTAATTCCAAATCGTGTATGATGCTTCTATTGTTACATATTTGGTCTTTCATTGTTTTTTACACATCTTCGTTACATGAATTAGTCTCTTAAGTTTGTATGTAATGGATGATTAACATTCCAGATGTTGGTTCTTCATATATTCATGTAAAAAACATATGGATTGATTATTTTCAAACAAATGAAACTATACTACATAATATGCGTATGATAATTCCTTAACAGTTTCTGATAATTTCCATGTGCATATTCTTTTATTCATGTTCAAAGACAATATAAATTTCCTTTATGTATTTATGTGGTTAAGGAGTAAATGATGTGACAACTTTCAAGAACTTTTACAGGGATAGATGTTCCAAATGAGAAGGAAGAGTTGAAAAGTAATTTACCATGGCATATTCAAAACCGTTCACCATTAACTGATATCTCAAACAGTAAGTGTCTTTATGAAAACGTGAATTACATTGATGTCTTAATTTAAGAATAACTGATCTTTGTTAAATGCAAATTGCATTGTATTTTATAGGCAATTCGGAACCAAAACCTGTTGTCATTGACAATATATCTGCAAATACTACTGGAAAGTATACCATAAAATTTGGTTCACTCATTAAGGGAATTACATTGGATGGTTTAAATGGATCTTCAGAACAAGAAAAACTTTCATCATCATCAACATTCAACACTGAAGGTAGTATCAATTTTACTATGGTGTTCATTAGTTCTATGTTGTTACTTGCTTTTTTTGTTACAATCTAATAGTTTGAATTTATTGTTGTGTTTACTAAAGGTTACCTAACTCCAGAACCTGTGCTTTTCCACCAAAGTTCTAATGGATTAAGGTGCAATGGTTCTCATGATTCCATTCAAATTGGCATGGATAAAATACTATCAACAAGTACAGATGAAGGTATTATCTATTTGAAGTTCAGAAATTTTTTATTCAATTATTTCTTCGATATATTTATATTGTTCTATTTCAATCAGGGAATTCGAAAACAAATCCAGTTGTGATTGAAAGTATATCTCCAATTACCTCTGGAAAGTATACCATAACAAAGGGTACACTTATTAAACAAACTATATTGAATGGTTTAAATGGATCTTCAAAAACAGAAACACCTTCATCATCATCCTCACTCAACACTGAAGGTAGTTTATGTTATACATTTGTCCTTTATTAGTTGACTATTGTTACTTAATTTGTGACTATTATTTTATATTTTAAATTGATACTTCTGTATTTTCTATAGGTTATGCCACTCCTGAATCCGGTCTATTTCACCCAACTTCTAAAGTCAAATTAGTAAAGCATGTTTCACAAACAAGTTCTATCATTAATGGATTAAGGTGGAATGGTTCTGATGATTCTATTCTAAATGGAAGGGATAAAATACTATCACGAAGTAGTGATGAAGGTTTTTAAAAAATTTAAATTTATTTGAATACTGTTGTGTACTTTTTTTGTTCAAAATCCATTTGGACTTAGGATTTACATTTTCAACTCGGTGTTGTTGATGTTCAAATATTCAATATTGATCAAAGCTCTTATAATGTCTTTCAAAGGTCAAAGTTAACTTTTGATCATGTTTTATTCGCAGAAAGTGAGCAACAAGGTACTTTTAATTTGTTTATTTTTTAAGTTCGGATATATTTGAATAAATCATTTGTTCAAAATATTTATACTGTTTTTTTTTCCATTCAAGAATGTTGTGACTTTGGAGATTGCAATTATTGCTGTGAGTTTTGTGGGGCTTTAGTATGGTATCAAGAGAGATCTGAAAAATCTAAAAGACCACTGAAACCAGACTTCTCAATATGTTGTATAAAAGGAAAAATACAGTTGCCATTGCTACAAAAACCTCCCGATCTGCTTTGGAATCTCTTCAATAACAATGATGACAGAAGTTTCAATTTCCTTCAAAATATTCGACAATATAATAGCATGTTCTCATTTACTTCAATTGGGGGTAAAGTTGACAACTCTTTAAATGATGGTTCTGGACCTCCCCAATTCATTATCAGTGGGCAAAACTATCATAGAATTGGATCATTACTTCCACAAGAAGGCAACAAACCAAAGTTTGCTCAACTGTATATATATGATACTGATAATGAGATTTCAAACAGAATGACACCATTCAGGTAAGCAATTAACAAATATATTTTCCTTGAATTTATGATTATTTTTTATTCTAATTTCATCCATTATACACTATTATACATCTAATACTTAGTTTTGTTGCAGTGCTAGCAGCAACACCAAATTTTTGGATCACTCTATAGTACAAGATTTGAAAGAAATGGTAGATGAACATAACGTGTTAGCCCATTCCTTTAGAAGGGTTAAAGACCATATTGAATCTAGCCAATTCATAAAGTTATCTTTGAGATTATTTCGAAACCGGTCTCGAGATGCAAGAATGTACAATCTTCCAACAGCTGATGAGGTTGCAGCTCTTATAGTTGGAGATTTTGATAATTCTGACATTGGAAGAGATATTGTAGTTGAATGTCACAATGGTGTTTTGAAAAGAATACATGAAACTCATCCAGCTTTTATCCCATTACAATATCCAATTTTATTCCCTTACGGAGAGGATGGATATCAAGAGGACATATCTATTCGAGAATGTATGGAAAAAGATACAAACAGAAAGAGAACAAGAGTTTCTCTACGAGAGTTTGTTGCTTTTAGGATTCAAGAGAGAGAATCTGAGTTTGGAAATATTGTAAATGCTAGAAGACTTTTTCAGCAATTTTTAGTTGACAGTTACTCAATGGTAGAAGCTCAAAGATTATCTTTTATCAGAACTAATCAAAGTTCATTGAGATCAGATATCCTTAATGGTTTAGAAGAGGCGGTCCACAGAGGTGAAACAAATTCTGCTACAATTGGAATGCGTATTATTCTTCCTTCATCTTTTACTGGTGGCATGCGATATATGTTCAATAACTGTCAAGATGCAATGGCAGTTTGTAAGAAATTTGGATATCCAGATTTATTCATCACTGTGACATGCAATCCACAATGGCCAGAAATTCGTCGATTTGTTTGTTCTCGAAATCTTTCAGCAGATGATAGGCCAGATATCTCATGTAGAATTTTCCGGATTAAATTAGACCAAATGATGTCTGATTTCAAAAGAGGTCTTTTTTTTGGCAAAGTCATTGCTGGTACGTATTCATACTTATGTTCATTAAGTGTGATATTTCATAAAATAAAATTATATTTTAGAAATAACATAATTCATTTTGTTTAACAGGTATGTATACCATTGAGTTTCAGAAGAGAGGACTCCCTCATGCTCATATTTTGCTATGGTTACACCCAGATGACAAGTTGGAAACTGTTGATTTAATTGATAATGTCATTTCTGCTGAATTGCCTGACAAACTCAAGTTTCCTAAACTTTTTAATGTTGTTTCCTCATTCATGATGCATGGTCCATGTGGAGCTGCAAATAGATCTTCGCCTTGCATGAAGGAAGGCAAATGTTCGAAGTTTTTCCCAAAGAAATTTGTAGAAAAAACTTCATTTGATGCTGATGGATATCCAATATATCGAAGAAGAGATACAGGAATCACAACCTCAAGAAAAGGAGTAGAACTAGACAATAGGTATGTCGTTCCTTACAACCCAAAGCTGCTCATGAAATATCAAGCTCATATTAATCTAGAGTTTTGCAATAAATCCAACTCAATCAAATACTTATTCAAGTATGTGAATAAAGGACCAGATCGAGTTACTATTTCAAGTGTCATCTGAAGTTGATCGTGATCAACACATCCATGTTGTTGATGAGATTCAACAATATTATGATTGTAGGTATCTATCTCCATGTGAGTCAGTATGGAGAATTTTTGGTTTTGAAATTCATAGTAGATGGCCTCCTGTACAAAGATTGACTTTTCATCTTCCTAATATGCAATCAATTATCTTCAAGGACAATGATAATATTGACGAAGTTGTTACAAAGAACAAGGAAAAGTCAACAATGTTTTTAGCTTGGATGGAAGCAAACAAATTTTATCCTGAGGGAAGAAACTTGACATATGGTCAATTTCCTATCCATTTTATTTATAATAAGGAGAAGCGTCAATGGTTTCCAAGGAAAAAGGGCCAATCAATAGGGAGGTTACATTTTGTACCTCCAGGTACTGGGGAGTTGTATTACATGAGACTTCTATTAACCTTCCAAATAGGATGTACCACTTTTGAAAGTATAAGGACAGTCAATGGTCGTACTTATGAAACATTTCAAAAAGCATGTTTTGCTCTAGGATTGTTATCAGATGACAAAGAATTCATTGATGGGATCAAAGAAACTGCAAAAATGGCATCTGGGAATTATCTAAGGAATCTTTTTGTAACATTGTTGGTGTCAAACACAATGAGTAGGCCATCTTTTGTCTGGGAGCAAACGTGGGAATGTTTAGCTGATGGAATACTTTACCAAAGGAGAAATCATGAATAACAAAGGTAAAGTATTTTATATTTTTTTTATTTTCACATCTATTTTTCATAATGTTTATACTTATCATTTTTTTTTCTCTGATTTAGAAATTGGAAATGATGATTTGAAGAATTTGTGCTTGATTGAGATAGAAAATCTGCTTTGCATACAAATGGGAGATCATTGAAGGATTTTGATTGTATGCCATTACCCTCAAACTCTCCAATAAATCAATTCGAGAATAAATTATTGGTCAATGAGCTAAATTACAATAGACAAGACATGCTTGCAGATCATCAAAGGTATTTTTCTCTTCTCACAGATGAGCAAAAAAGTATATATAATCAAGTTATTGATGCTGTTAATGTTGGAAAAGGAGGTTTTTTCTTTGTTTATGGATATGGGGGTACAGGTAAGACATTTGTATGGAAAACTTTGTCAACAGCTCTTCGTTCAGAAGGAAAAGTTGTTCTAAATGTAGCTTCAAGTGGTATTGCTTCTCTTCTTCTTCCAGGTGGAAGAACAGCTCATTCAAAATTCTCAATACCATTCTCTCTCACTGAAGAATCAACCTGCAATATTAAACAAGGTAGCTTTAAGGCAGAACTGCTTTGTCATACAAGTTTAATTATTTGGGATGAAGCACCAATGATAAGTAAATGGGCTTTTGAGGCTCTTGACAGAACTATGCGAGATATTATGAAATTTTGTAATGAAATTTATAGTCACCAACCTTTTGGAGGAAAAGTTGTTGTTCTTGGAGGAGATTTCAGGCAAATATTACCAGTTATTCCTAAAGGCAGCAGAGAAGATATTGTCATGGCAACTGTAAATTCTTCAAAGTTGTGGAATCAATGCAAGGTTTTAACATTGACTAAGAACATGAGATTACAAACAGGATCCAATAACTTAAATCTTGATGAGATTAAGTCTTTTGCGTAAATGGATTATTAAACTTGGGGATGGTGAATTAGGAAGTGACAATGATGGGGAAGCAGAAATAGAAATCCCACATGATCTTTTGATAATGCAATCAGACAACCATATTGCAAGCATTGTTGATTTTGCTTATCCCAATTTGATTGAAAATATGAAAGATTTTAAGTTTTTTGAGGATAGAGCAATTCTTGCACCAACTCTTGAAGTTGTGGAACAAGTTAATCAATTCATTCTTTCCACTATTCCTACAGACGCTAAGGAATATCTTAGTTCAGATTCTATCTCAGTAGCTGATGAAGATGTTGGTATAGAAGCAGAATGGTTCACAACAGAATTTTTGAATGAGATAAAGTGTTCAGGTATGCCAAATCATAGACTCACCCTGAAAAAAGGAGTTCCTGTAATGCTTCTCAGAAATATTGATCAAGCATTAGGTCTTTGTAACGGGACGAGATTGATTGTTGATGACTTGGGAAAGAATGTTATTGGAGCAACAATAATAACAGGGAAACAAATTGGTGAGAAAATTTATATTCCTCGAATGAATTTGATACCATCGATCCCGGAATGCCAATAAAATTTCAAAGAAGGCAATTTCCTTTAACTTTTGTTTTGCAATGACTATTAACAAAAGCCAAGGGCAAACCCTGTCACATGTTGGAATATTCTTACCGAGACCTGTTTTCACACATGGTCAATTGTATGTAAGCAGATTTCAAGAGTCAAGGCAAGGAGTGGTTTGAAAATTCTTATTTTGGATGAAAATGGTAATTTATGTCAAACAACGAAGAATGTTGTTTATAAAGAAGTTTTCCAAAAGATTCGAGTATAAGGTAAATTAATTATCAATTATTGCTTTAATGTTACTGATTGGTTAATTATCCATTTATTTTCATCAATCAGATAATATTTCTTTTACTCATATTTACTTTTTTTCACTTTGCAGGTGTTAATTATCCTATCATGTATGTATATTTATAAACATGTAATTCAAACTTTCAATATTATCCAGTATTCATGTTGGTGTCCAATCACTTACTTAATCTTTTATTTCACGTAGATCTTTAGCATATATAAATTTTTTTAAAATCGCCCCGTGCGTTGCACGGGACATGCACTAGTACTTTTCAAAACAAAATCCTAATCAAAACGAGGAAACGGAATTGCTAAGAATTGATTAGCCCTTACCGCAAGTAAACTTTCAGGTACTTTCGCTAGTCGCAAAATTTTCAGCATGGTACATGGCGCAAGGTCATCCGTGATGGTAGGAATGAACTATCAAGTCCAGCAGGGTTTGACTTTCACATACCTTTAAGAAGCATCCAAAATGGAATTATCATCTCTTTGAAATATGGAGGAAAAAGAATAGTTAAATCTAACAGAGTTTTACTTTACCTTGGCGAGAAAGTAGTAAACTACCAAACCAAACTTCTTACCAAATATTATGATTTAGTTTGGTATTTTTTGAAAAAAAAAGAGTAAACATTCATTTGAGCATCCTAAAAATATAATGCCAAGTCATGCAAACTAAATAACACTAATTGACAGTAAAGAGCGACTTTGAAAGCAAATCGTGAATTGAAATATATATATATAAAGAAGGGACTACAATTAAAATTTAAGCCATAGTTTAATTTTGTGCATTTTTTATACTATTACTTAATCATACATTATTTAAAAAGTGACTTTTAAAGATAATTATTATAAAAATTAAACTTTTTTCAATATATAAAAAGTTTATATTAACATTGCACCGAAATTAAAGGCCAATATAAACCCTGCATAACGTTTTTCAATTAGATTACGAGGTGCAAGTGAAGACAGGCTTTTTTTTTTTTTAGGTCGTCCAAGCGAGACACAAACTGAATAGGCTTATTAGCTTACAAAAAGAGAGAAAGCAACAGGTAATGTGTAACCTTTTTTGTTTTTGGTAATGGCAATGGGTATGCTTATTGGTCTATCATATTATTGGGCAATACTGGGATGTCCAAGAAGTATAATCAAGGCCTACGGAAGAGGGATTTTTTGGTGGACAAACTAGGTCTAATCCAAACATAAAGAAGCAAAACAACCTAAACCCATTCAAAGGGATATTTATTGACCAAAAAAAAAACACTAAAACAAATATAAACGAACACTAAATACATCCACTCATCAACGATAAGCTGAAAAGATAAGCACGATGTTTCCCAATTCAGGTGATCGAAGCCAAGCTGTGGGCACCTGAGAATGGCCGTGGTTTGCTAGCAAATATGTCTTTTTTCTTTTGTTGGTGCTTGATTAAAAAAAATTATAATTAAATCATCAAACCAAATAACACATCTTTGTAAGTGTAAAAAATATGCATTTTATCAAATTCCAAAATAGAAGGTGTATTTTATAAAATAATGTGCAAAATAGACTACTATTAATGAAAATATTAATCATTTTAATTTTTACAAATTTCAAAATACGTGATATTTTTTTTTATTAACTTTTTTTTTTGAAACCACAAGATAAGAGTGTCTCCTGGGTGAGATGAGTGAATTTAGTAACGTTTTTAGATCTAATTTGCTCATCAGAACAGTGAGTTGAGTTAGATCGATGAGATTTTTTTGTTCAACCTGACCCAACTTGACTTGCTTAATAGTGGGTTGACTTAGGTTGAACCCGAGAGTTTGATTTTTTTTAAAAGAAAATTCCTAAAAAAAGTATAAATACAAAATCTAATAGATTAATATTCTAAATCTCAATCTCAAATATAATAAGTCTCAATCTAACAAATTAACATAATAAGTATCAATATCAAACATAATAAGTTTCAATATAATAAATTAACACTATAAGTCTCAATCAACCTTACTTAAACATAAATGTCAAATAAACTAAACATTATAAGTTAATAAGTGCATAACAAATTAATAATTAACAAGTCTTACTAAGTCTGGAATAAACTAAACAAAACTAGTCATAATTCAAATAACAAATTAATCTAACCAATCGAAGTCAGTGTCATCATGCATGTCATATGCATTGACATAATAATTGACTTTACTCTATATTTTTCTCCATATACTCTTTATCATCTAAATGACTTTTAACTTTAAAAAAATGTGGGTGTGTTGAATTTGTGCAGGTTGGATGTGTTCCAACTGGCTACTCGACTCACACACTGCAGGTTGAAGCATTTTTCAACTCAACACAACTCGCGAACTAAACCTAACCCACATTTTATAGGTTGGGTTTAGTCAAAACTCGCGAGTTCGTGGGTTTACCCAACCCATTGGATACTCCTACCACGAGGTATCTCCATAGGTTCGACCCATTTGAACCACTTATGAGACTAATCCCTATTTGACCTTGTGTGCACCAGGGTTATGTGGTTTCCTCACAATAGTTGCTTCCTTGGTATTTGAACGCGTGTTCTCATCTTAGGTGGTCGAGGTTGCGTACCACATCGATCCACCTTTTGTGGGCCCCTAAAAACATAACACTTTTGGTTTTAGTCCATTTAAAAAAAAATTGTTGGTTTTGGTCCATCTAATTTTTTTTTAGTCCTTGTTGTTATTAGGGATGATAAAAATACTCAGATCCATGGGGATTACCTGCAATAGGACAAGGAATGAGTATCATTTTAATAAATGAGGGCGAGGGCAAAGATTATACTATCCCCCTGCGGGTGGGTCCGCAAACCCGCCAATATATATTTTTGCATTTAGTATTTTACATATATTTTTAATCTCTTTCACCTTGAGATGAGATAAAAAAATTTTTTTTTACTATTTACAATGAATTCTTTTTAATGAATGAATCCATAATGATAAAAATTGTTAAAAAAATATATATCATTCTTGTGATAATTATTTATGTAGATTGATTCTTAGAAAACATAATTTAACTTAAAATGTTGTTTGTGAAATTCTTTTAATTTTGTAAAAAATTTACATTATTGAAAGATATTGTTGTATGTGATATTAAAGTTTATTTTATTTATGTTTCATTTGTTTTTATTTTTTAAATTTTATTTTAAATTATTATATATCTGTGGATATTTGTCTCTCCTGTAGGGTTCTTAAATAGATACTGCGAATGATAGATACTGACGGTAAAGGTGAAGAAAACACTATCGGCCCCCGTCTCGTCCCGTTATCATCCCTAGCTATTATTGAGACTCTATTAAATGCTAGTGTGACAAACGGAGATTCCACTCATTGATATCACGTGTCAGTGACTCTGTTTGTTACATAAATACTAAATGAAAATTCACTAAAAATAAACTAATGATAGAGACTAAAATAAAAATAAAAAATTAGAAGAACAAATATCAATAAAAAAAAATTAGAGAGACTAACATTAAAAGTACTATATTTTCATATATTAAAAACATATTTAAGCCCTTTTTCCTTAACTATTAACTATTATCTTACACGTATTTCTCCAGGCACGAATCCATTTTAGCCTTTGAGGAACCGAAGGTCAGGCCTTGTGATTGTGACTTTAATTCAAGTGCCAATATTTCATGTTGATACAATCCCAAAATCAGATCTATATGTAACAATTCGGCCTCTATCTGGGTTTTACGAACCAAATTCGTCATTAGCAGATGAAATATAATCTCTTGCTTTCACGAGTAGTGCGTTTAAGATTGGCAATTAATTTGACTGGTACTAACTCGTAGATTTTATCAAGGGAGCAACTAGCAAACAGCATAACATAATTACAACGAAGGTATTCAAATTGATAATACTATATATACACTTACATTCACATTACCTTCACATTTATACAATTTTCATCATTTAATTATTATAATGAATTTCACTTATTTTTTACACTTATACAGAATATTTAAGCATGATGTTAGGTGATGTAAATTTAAAAGATGTGTACCATGCATTATTGTTGGTGCTCAAATCTATCAGAACTCAGAACTCAGAACTATAGAAGTAAAAGAACTTTAACAAGACAGCTTTTAGGATAGTATATCATATTTACAAAGAGCAAGCCGCATCCAATCCATAGTGCTAGTTGAACCAAACTCAATATTCAGACATATCTCGTCCTAGCTAGGCTTTCTTTATTTCTTCTCATGGATGGCCACATTTCCTGGACGATTCAAAAGAAAGAAAGAAATATATTTCAGAAATAAAATCACTACCAATATCTAGTATCTATAGACTCCTGATACAGCTTATTTCTATATCCTTTAGAGAATATATATTTCTGGTACCCATCTTCAGAACTTTCTATGGATCAGTGATGCTTCCCAGACCTGTAGTGGCAAGTTTGTTAACAAGAGCTAAAGCGTTGCTGGTTATGTAAGAGACGTTCTGAACCCGATTTTGCAGAAATTTGATTTGCCTCTCAGTTTGGCCTTGAAAGCCGTCAAGGCAAGTGTCTTCGTCAGTGAGTGCTGCACTTATCCATGTATTGAGGTCCCCCATTTGGGTACTAAATGTGCTTCTGCTTAGCCTCCTTAGCACACCGAGTGATTTGTGAAGTTCATCAAGGGCATCTTCAAAAGACTCAACACAATCTGAAAGGGCAATTCTATTTCTTCCTCTCATACGCCCGTACCTCTTCAATTTTGCCAGATATGCTTCAACATTCCTAACCTCGCCTATTGTCACTGACACTCCTGCACGTGCCCACTTGCTGGGGCTTCTTCCCGCAGTGTTTGAGAATTGTGCTAGCGAGTGGATACAAAGGTCTTGATACCTTGTTACACTGCAAGCATCTCTAACATTATCGTTTCCTTTTGCAAATACCATTTGATCAGTATTTGATAGGAATGAAAGAAACAACGCAAGCAGTAACATGAGGCGTGCTATTATGATCATTTTGTAGAATGCCAATGAAGAAGTTGAAAGAAGATGAGAATAATAATAATAAATTGTAATTGTGATGCTAGTTTGGTACTAACAGTATTAAGAACAGAACGGAAGAGTCAGGAATGACCATATGGTTCCTGTTCTAGTGGAATTAGAGAATTGTGAGATTAGCTTTGAAGAAGGTGGGTTCTTTAAAAGCAGCATGTTATGTCTCGCTTTATGGACTTTTTGTTGCGGGATCTGTTGCATAGGCAAGAGGGTAGTGAGTGCAATTAAAAAAGGGATGCGGGCGGTGAACTGAAATAGGTGGGAAAAGTCAGTAACATGTGAATGGATGGTGAGTTTATCACCAGTCTTGATAAGAATAAGATACTCTATTTTTTTAATATTGTGGAAGTCTCTATTTTCATGTTGATCAATCTCATAATGATCAAGCAATGAAAATCAAAGATAATTAACATCCATAACTATTAATTTCACCAAACTGCCAACAAAAAGCCAAAAATAAAAAGGGAAATAAAAAACTTAATGAACTTTGAGACATCAATTGTTTGCAGAACTGTATTTTCACAAAGTCCTCCCCACATTTGAAATATTAAAAACCCTTAGGCTAAGTAGTAGCTTCCATATCGATATTGCATCCACCCAACAAGCGGAATATGTCATATTGCCATTAGTTGTACTTATCGCCTAATTACTATTTCATTCCAATGGCCAAAGATGTTGATGAAAATGAAACGATTACGCAAAGAAGAAGACGGGTAGCCGAATGGGACCTTAATCTGATTGGCACAAATACTTCATGTTGGGTTTGATTACATGAGGTCTCTTTCGTGCTTGCCTCTTTTCGACAAATTAAAAACATGAGAAGGAAAAATTGCTTATTATATGCCTAACCAAAAAGCCAAAATCTAGATTCTATGATTAGGCCATAGGGATATTATACAAGTCGTAAAGTCGTTAAATTTATATTGTTATTGAAAAAAGAAAGAAAATGTATATTGGAATTATTTTTTTAAAAAAATCGAATCAGAAATTGAACCAACAAGACCTTCAAGTCATGATTTGATTGATTTAATTGATTAAATTTGTAATTAAATCTTAATTGAATTGTGGTTAAACTAAAAAAAATACTCAAATTAGAGATATGATTGGTTTATGATCCAATCAATTCTACTGGTCGGTTTGATCTGATTTTTAAAACATTGATTAAAAGTATGTTTCTTTTGTTTAATTACTAAAAAAGAAAAAGTATAAGAAGGGTGAAATAAAAGTGGTGTGTGAATATTATTGTTGCATCAATAATTCGCTGCTAGAATTCCCTTCCACATGTATACGTCCTTCTACTTTGCTCCTAAACTGCATTTGGCAAGATTTTCTTTTTCTGACATAAATCTTAATATTTTCCTAAAAGATTGCTTGGCACTAGTGTCTTACCAATACCAAGTAACAGTCTGTGAAATTGTTTAAGGTTTGCGTGAACACTGAGTTTATAGTTTATTCTTCAATGCATTAATGAGCAGCACATTATCTGTTGGATCTAATTTTGTGCAGAAAAACGAAAACCATGACTTACACTCACTGGGGTGGCAATATCCTTTCTTTTTTGCAAATTCTCAACAGCATGGTATACTAGCACAAATGGTTAATCAGATTATGGTATTTTTTTCAGGAGCTACATAAATCTATATACCGTTCGAGCATAGCATAGCTATGCTTCTTGCTGTTTCCCATGAGAAAGAAGGCTTTCGGTTTATGGCTACGCACCCAAATTAGGAACCCTGTTTATGATCTTAACTTCATTGATAATTACAAAGCTAAAAAAAAAAGTTCTAGTGTATATTAATCTCAAAATTGAAAATTCTACCAGACTTAGCTGAGCTCAGTTGTCAGCAATCCTTGAAGTTATCCAGGAAATATATATATATATAGAGAGAGAGAGAGACACAGACACAATTGTGTAAGCTTGTTATACATACAACTCTACATGCTTATCAAGTGCATTTTAAGCTGAAAAACAAATAATGTCATCGAAGTATGCTGCAGTTGAATTAAACAATTCTGAAAAATAGGTGAGCTACAACAGCGTTTATAATTACCTACTAAAGAAAACTCTATGCATTCATACAAGAAATATAGGGAAGAGTAACCCTTACCCTTAAAACTTTAAATCATGTCCATTCCGTTACCAGAATTTAAAGGGCAACAAAAGTATTGAAAAGATAAAAACTACTACCGTAAAAAGGAACCTAAGCGGAAAATTTCAAGCCACTCCCTTGCATAACTTAAAGGGCACTATCAACACTACTAATTGCACCTAAACAATTAAATAAATTGTCTAGAAGGGAGCATGTACCCAAAAAAAATATATATATATCTAGAAGGAGACAAGAATCTTAGAACACTTTGCGTTAACCTCTTCTTTTCCGTTGGATTAGATCACTTTTACATTTTAAACAAATCTAATCATATGATAATATAAGAAAATTAATTAACTCTTCTCTTCAAAACTGATCCTATCATATTCGCGTAATCATACTAGTTATAAGTTAAATGCAATTTAGGAAAATGATGATTCTACATACAAATTACTCAAAGAAGCCTCAAAAACTCAAATACAAATTAGCCCACTTTGAAGTCCTTCATGATAAAATCTGTACAAAACAAGTATCATTAATGGGTTCTTTTTTGTTTTTTAACAAAATCATTCATGTTTTATTTTTGCTATAATTTTCTTCTCTCGGAATGGACTCTGAGAGGATTTTGATTAAATTTTGTAATAAATTATATAAGTATTTTAAATTATTATATATAAATAATAAATAAATAAAAGCTTTTTTAAAAAGGCTTAGGCTGCCTACATTAAATAACTATTTTTAAAATTTTAAATTTAACTTGTTTGTTAAATAGATTAGAATAAAGTAGATAAAAATTTAGGAAACACCGACACTTCATAATATGGTTGCAATGATGGTATATGATACGTACATATCAAATACTTCTACATACTTTTACTTTTAACATTTATCTTTCAATTTGTTTATGAATTTTTGTACTAATACAAGTGTGATATCACAATAATTAGATAAACAATAGTATTTTATTATATCTACATGGATAAAAATTGACTTATAAAATATTGATATCTTTATTTTAATTTAAAATTTATATTTTTATATTAATATTAAATTAATTTTATATATTATATCTTAATCATACAGTGCACTATAATTTGTAAGATTTGTGGTGTCATGTATATGTATCATGCTTCCTAGACAAAGTTATGCTAGGCCTATGCTTTTGATAGGCTGCCTAATCTATTTCACAAGCTTACTAATCTATTGTCTACTTCTACTATTTTTATAATTCGAAGTTTTAGCTACAAGACAAAAATTACACATGTTTTTTTTTAATTAAATAAGACACATGTCATTTTTTAATTTAAAAAGTCATGTGTATCTTCTCATGCAAAAGACTACTTATACTATTCATTTTATATGTCAAGTTTTCATGAAATGTTTTCTCTTTCATATATGTGACATGCGTGGATCAAGAAATTATTAAAAAATATTTTATAATAAAAACATTTAATAGTTTAAATACATTATTCTAATAAGAATATTAACATTTAATAAAATATCTTTATATTTTAATATTAAGACATTTAATAATTAATAAAGATATTTAATAATAAATACTTTTTTATATTTAATAATTAAATAAAAATATTTTATAAAAAATAAGAATTAAATACATTATTATTTATATAAAATATTATAATATTTAAATATTTATATTTTAATATTAAAAAATTATATATTAAAATATTTGTATTCCCTTTGCTAGATATATTTTTGCTATTTTTTTATACTATTATAAGCACTTCAATGCACTTAGTGATGATAGTGTTATTATTGTTGTATATCCAAGAAAAATCTATTAATAGAACAAAACTAAATATTGACTAGAAGTTTGGGGATCTTCTTGACAGGCTCAAGATCAAGCAGTATTTTACCTCGGTAGAACATCCTGAAACTAATGGACAAGCTGAGACTGCAAATTGGGTTATACTTCGATGGATCAAGAAAAGACTTGATGAAGCAAAAAGGAATTGGGTGGAATAGCTTGACCATGTCTTGTGAGCATACCAGACCACATCTTATTCCTTAACAGGGAAAACTCCCTTTAAGCTTACTTATGGTTGCGAGGCTATGATCCAGGTCGAGATAGGATAACCGAGCTGGATGAGGCAAGATTTCTCTGAAGAAGTCAACATGGACGTCATCCACCACAACAACTTAGATTTGTTGGAAGAACATCGTCATATTGCCCACATTTGTGAAGCCGTTATTAAACAACAAACCATTGCTCGGTACAATTCTAAAGTGGTACCACGAAAGTTTATGCCATGCGACCTTGTTTTATGTGGGGTGGATATCGAAGGCAAAAATGTGAAAGAAGGAAAACTAGTTCCGAATTAGGAGGGACCACACCAGATCACTTCAAAGACAAACACCGAGGCTTATATCCCGTAGACTCTCACTGGCAAAAGTATTAAGACTTTTTTTATTTCTGATAAACTCATAAAGTATTATAGTTAATCATCTTGTTTTCACAACTTTATCCTTTAAAAGTTATGTTTTTATCATGTAAATAACGTATTTCCACATGAATAAATTTCCAGTACTTAGTTATTTTACCCAATTATAATCATTGTAACCCATAAGGTTATTGCACCTTGAAGAGGTTCGAGGAATACAAGTTTCGTTTTTGATTAAATATTCGGATGCAAAAATGATGGTTAAAAAAGGCAACCCACTTGACTGCTCTCTGCAATCTTGAAGCAAGCTTAAGGGTCATAACTCATGCCCTAATGAGTCTTATCTTAACCCATTAACTTAAGGCAAATTTAAAGTAGCTAAGAGTATCTGACTAATGCCCAGGCTATGGCAATAATACTTGCCAGTATCCAAAAAAAGGACACCACCTTAAAAGGCTATCATGTCAATGCTACACTTAGAAATTTAGCTAAGTATCATAAGACCTTAGTGAAGAATAAGCACTAAAATTCGTTATCATTCTTAAATAATCCAGTCTGAGATCCAACATCACTGTTCTTAAAAACTCTAAGTGAACGACAAGTCACCTAAATCCTATTATAAGGATCGAACCTGGAATAAAGATTACTACACAAAGATAAGAGTATAGGAATATTTGCTAAGTGTATTTGCTAAGTGTCTATCGAAAAATTAATGAGATAAGGCGTTAGACCCATCGCAGACAAAGAAGCAAATGAGACAATATTAGAAATACGTAAGTAGATACATAAAATAAAATTTCGTTATAAAATATAGGATGATGCCCGGGGCCCAGAACTTGTCTTAACAGTTGCCCAAAAACAATGGAACTTGTCCATATAAACATTAAAAACCCTACGCAGGGGGTAAAAACAAGAGCAAGAAAAATTAGCGTCCAGGTTGTAATCTCTAGCATTGAGCTCTTTAATCTCAACCTTTTCCTCTTCCTACCCAGATTCGTCGCTTTCTTCTCTTCTTCTTCTTCTTCTTCTTTTTCTTCACCGTCGTCCATTGCAGCGACACAGGCCACGGGAGTAGCTTCAACGACGACGTCCACAATGGCGTCATCCTCGATCACCTTCCGTGATCTGACCCCCCCCACGATAAAACCCAAGTTCATAAGTTGGAGTTGGGCCAGAGCATTTTCAAAGGAAGAGTCAATTGAGGCTGCCCACTCATTTTCGAATTGATCAACCTTAGCCATCAGATTGGCCTCGTTTTGCCTTAGAAGCTCGTTCTCAACCCTGAGTGCGATCAGAGAAGACTCGCCAGTCGTAATCTGATCCTTGAAGGCTTTTTCATAGGCCTTGCCTTCTTCAATATTCTTTTGGAGCCCAATTAATTCGGTCTTTCAAATACTAAGCTCCTTGTTGGCTTATTTCAGTTGCCCATCCTTCTGGGCTACTGCCATCTCTAGCTCTGTTTTTTCACCCTAGAGGGCGCTAAGCTCTTTTTCTAACTCTCGAGCCTAGCGCACTTGTTCAAATGTCGACTCGAGAAATCAAAGAATATAAGCGTTGTGCAAGGCCCAGACCTGCACATCCCAGAGCAGCTCAACTAGATCTTACTCGATCAAGACGTCTTGATTTGTTGGGGTTATAAGAGCATTGTCAATTATCTAACCACGATTGACATCCAAACCCCCTATAGACTTGGCTGCAAAATGGAAAATGAATGACCTTTAGGATTTTATGCTCCCTATCGATAGTAAAGTCAGTGGGGACCTCATCGGACATCGACCTTTTCTCTCTTACGTTGTTTGAGGGTCGCTATAAGGTATTTGGGCTCTGCCCCCTGGGTTAGTGGAGAAGGAGGAATTTATGGTTGAGAGGAGTAAGTCGGGGGTTGGGATCCAAAACCGGAGGCCCCTTGCTTTCTCATGGCGAGGCGCCTAGCCAATGCTTCGAGCCCGCCAATCGGTGCCATACTCGCTGCAAAATGGAAACAAATAATGTTACCACATTTAAAAAAAAAACATACAAGACAAAAACATTATCACACTCATAGCGACTTACCTAAAAACTGTCTCAAAGAATTTGAGGGCTTATTTAGCACATTTTTACAATAGATGACCCTATTTTCATCGACCCACCTAATGAGAAAATTAAGGACAACAACTTCATCTTCGGTGAGAGTGAAAATTGGTACCTCCAATTATTCTTGACTCCGCTCCCAGGCAGCCTGAGTTCAATATAAATATATTCAGGGAGCACCCTTCGGGGTAACGAAAAAAGATATTATTCTCGAAGTACCCTCTAAGCCGAAAAAGCTCCTTTTGAAGTTTTTAAAGGACTCTTAGTATGACTTAAAGACTTGACGTCTAACTTGAGCCTGCATTGTGACCCACCTTTTTTGAAAATTGTTCTCGAAGAGTGAGAATCAGGTGAAAATGAAGAAAAATGCCCCCACAAAGTACGACCATTCAAAAACTCTATATATCAGCTCATATGTCCATATGAAGCCACATACATTCAAATGGATCTATGTCGAGGCCACCCGTAGATGGTTTAGAACACCCATTTTAAAGTTGGTAAAAGGTAGCTAGACTCCGATGCAAGTAAGCATCACTTCATACAGATATATAAAATGGTCGTCTTCCGTCTTGGTTGAACAAGCTTTCTCTTGATCTGTCGAAGCTTGGATAACGAACTCATGATATCAACTTCCATCTTTTGTCAGTTGTAGTTACTCTTGTTTATCCACAACGTCTTCCAAAGTCCTTATGTTCGATGGTGTTCCCAGCACCTCTCTGTCAACCCACCGGTATAAGTTGATGTCTCAAGGGAAGATTAATTCCCTAGGTTCGAATGTGGTCACTTTCCAACGTCCTATCTCCATGTTACTATAGCTACCTATAGAGGTCGTATTCATGTCAGAATCAGAAGAGATTTCATAGTGACTCTCTAACTCTTCCATGAGTAAGGAAAACAGAAGAAATGTCCTTGACCTCGCTATTTCTCTGGCCCTATCCGCCCTCCCTATCATCTCTAGGATGGTTACTTTGGATAAAAATTTCTAAAGAGCTCTCTTCCCCATCACTACTGTCTAACACTCTCACCATGGTGTTTATGGAAGAAAAATAAAATGGAGTAGAAGAGTACCTTGGTAGTTAAAGGAGGGAAAATGTCACAAAAATCGCCACAAATTGTAACTCATAGCTCTTCGGAAATTACCTGGTTTTCTAGAGACAGAAAGAAGAATGGAGAAGAAAATGGAAATGGGGGGTGGTAACCCCTACTTCTATTTATAGACCTAGAGGCAATCCCCAACTATCACCTCACAAAGAGGGCAAAATTATCCTATCACATTAAATTCAAATCGAGCCAATCATAGTGCCACAAAGATCAAATAACGACTTCTACTCATTTTTTGCCACGTGGTGGTATGAACTTGACGCAACAACTAAAAGGGTAGAGGTCAGATATGAAGCAACGAGAGGCCAAGGTAATGGTGTTCATACCGGACCCTGGATCTATACTATGTTATTGCTACAAAGTTATAATACGGATCATGACTTTTACTTTAAAAGATTCACGATTCATGATTAGACCCTGCTGCCAAAGTTGACATGGGGGCAACCCAATATGAATCCCGGACAACGATGTAGTAACTTTAAGACAAAGTGATCTATATCGGATTCTGACCTAATTTATTAATACTGAGGGCATCCCGATTTTTATTTTACATCACAGATCTCAGCATTTTAGTAGAGACATTGCGAGATCTAGTATCTGCATTATAATTTGGATCCCTTTGTCTCATGTGTGCTATTTGCTCATGATAATCTAGGATATTTTGATACTTAACTATTACATTTGAGCACCAAGTTGGAGATAACTATTTTGAACCAAGTTCTGGTTAGCAGTTCAGGAGCAACCCAACCTGTTAGAATTAGATCTTAGATATTTATAAACACTTTTAGATAAATAAATGTATCTATTTATGATGAGTAAATATATAATATAATCCCTTATAAATAGAAAAATCAGTTATAAGTGATAATGATATTAATAGATTATTATCATAATTAACAACATTTATTATCAATTAATATAGATTTAAACACGATTCTTATCTATAATGATGCTCCTATAAATACTACTAAGATAGTAAAGGTATGCATCTAACCCTAAACATTTTACCCACCTTGTGTGTGATTTAACTTGAGCGTCAGAATGTCTTTTGCAGATATCCACCCCTCACACCACCGTCGCTGCTACTGTGCTATGGAGGAAATCACCTTCATCATCCTAATTCAAGTGATCATTTGAAACTCGTTCAAAACACATTATATTAAAAATTCTTTTGATTACCTCATGCATTGGATGGATACACAACTCTCGATTGGATTGAAAACAAATAACTAAAAACTTATGAGTGAGAATGTTTTATTTTAGTTTATTTTATTTTCTCTTGCAAAATTGAACAAGAAAAATAACATTGTGTTTCACCAATTTTTTATTAAATATCTTGTTATTGATATATTGTGTTTTATTAAGAGTTTGTTTCATATGTTCTTGATAATGAGATGAAAAATTAAGGTGTTAATTTTAAATATAATTTCACATATAATTGTCATAAATCTTCTATGATCTTTTAGGTATACAATAGTGATTATATAAGAAATAAAATTTTTAGCTTTAAGAGTCAGTATATTATACTCCTTAAAATGGAGGGTGAAATATTATGAGATAAAATCTCAAAATATATATTTTTATTAATGTTATCAATGAAATTTTCATTCAAAGGTATACTAAAGTAGTTATAAATGATGATATAATTTTTATATTAATGATAAGTTTTATATAACTTATAAAATAAGGTGAGGATTTAAGACATGAATATCTTTTTTAATGATAATATACGTTTCTTATTTTTTGGGTATACGTTATATATACTTTTTGAAGGCATACTTTTTGTTGTTAAACAATTTTTTTATCACGAGAAATATTATTCTTATTAAAATTTGTTTAATTTATATATAATTTGTTAAATGGTAAAATGTTAATAAGTGTATATAAAATAAATAAATTTATATAATGAGATTAAGTTAAATTGTTGTATATAAAGAAAATAATTTTGTAGAAGTTATTATCCTATATAAAAAAATGCTAGCTTGTTACAAAACAAGCTTTGTGCACCAATTGTGAAAATGGGCCAAATTTCATGGTTGTAATATGCATTTTATCCCGCATTAAAATCCTATGTAATAATTGATGCAATGATTTCATATTTATTGAGTTTTATTTACAATTTTTATTTTACATTTTTTAAGGTTGGGATATTCTGCTGTATTTTTTTAAATTATCTTTATAATTTTATTAAATTTTTAAATAAATCTCATAATATAATTAAATTTTCAATTAAATTTTAGCTAATTAAAAATTTTATAATTAAATTTTTAAAACTTATAATATCAACGTAGAATGACTTATAGATAATTATAAATATTCATTAGTAAATTATAACGACATTTAGTCAATAAAAAATTATTTAAAATTATTTAAAAGTATAAAAATATCATTAAAAATTGTTAAACTATATAGACTTCTTTTAAAATTTAATAAAATTATAAAGACGTGAAGAATAATTTAACCTAATAAAAAATGCTATGGCATTTAGGTAATTTAACACTGGCACAAGCTGAAGTGAAGCTGGTTTGAACCAAAAATCACTGGGATCAGAGCTGACCTTGCGCACAACGAATTAGGGGTAGCAAGAGAGAGAGAGAGAGAGAGAGAGAGGAGTGGCGTCAGGGTGGGGAATCAATGGGAACAAAGGTCGATGCTACGATTTCTGGATGGACTTCAGCGAGTGCATGTCTCGCTGCCGTGAGCCCAAGGACTGTGCTCTCCTCCGTGAAGACTACCTCGAGTGCCTCCACCATGCCAAAGAGGTCAGCCTCCCTCTCTTTCTCTATCTCTATTCTCTTCCTTCCACGAACCCCCATTTTCTTTTTACACTCATCCAATGCTCATAATCACATCCACATTCATCATCCGTTCCCTTTCACTTATCATATTCAAAACCCTAATTCCTAATTATTTTATTCGACTTATTTACAATCCTTATCAATTTCCATTGTTAATTGCTCTCTTCATGGTATGTGAGCTGCAAATCTTGTCTATATTATGATTTACTTAGACTAACCATTGATTTCCTAGTTTAATGCATTAGTTGATGCACATGAATTCATGCTTTGTTTGGGGATTTTGAATCGCTGATAAATGATTACTAATTAACTATACAGAAAGGAAGAGAGAAATGTGAAAGTTCTTAAGCTAGAAATGAATTAGCAGCTTCCCCGTCCTTGCTAGTATTCACACCAAAAAATGAAGAAAAATCTAGTGTTTAAGAACTTATAAGAAAGGACAGAACGTACAACTTATTTATTTATCAAGTGTTGTGAATGGGAATTCCTAACACTAGCTAACTAAACCCTTTTCAATTGTATGGTAAATGGTATATGATTGATTGCATTGGGTCACTGTTACTGTAAAAACGTTTCACCTTTCACTATCTGTTATGGAATATCATTTTACTACAGAAACAACTTTTTTAAAAATCCTTTAGCTCTGCACAGGGAATTGAGCTAAAACTAACCATATCTGATGATTTTTTTTTCCATTATAATTTTTGTTCATATGTAAAGGCATTTGGTTACATTTGAATAAACACATAAGTATTCTATAAATTGGAGTATAGAGACACATTAAAGCCTTATTGTTATCTTTATTTTTTTGTGCATATTGTCGAGTAGCAGTTTAATAAATCAAGGAAGTGGTATGGTGGGACAGGTGAATTGTGAAAACGTGAGGGATGATGTGCAAGGTCTGATAATCTATAGTAATACACATAATGTCTTCATGCTTTGCTAATTTCATTCCATCTACCCACTGCATTTGAACCGTGTTTTCCTCTCCCAAAATGTATATCCATCAGGACATAATGAGTAGAGTGTGGCTAGTGATATGTTTGTATTCCATTCCTCCCTCCTGCCCTGACTCAAATTTTGTATTTGGCCCTGTTTCCGTATTTGTGTTGTATTTTGACAGTGGTTTTAATATCGGACTTTAAAGGTGGGTTTCAAGACTTCAACAATTTTTGTTCCCATTAAAATCTTAAAATTATTTGTCTTTTCCCTGTAGCAGTCATATTTTAATCTACAATCCATTTCAGTCTTTGAGTTGACTTTGAAAACAACACAATGTTTGTGCTGATTTTTTGGGATTCTCTGATTTCTTATGTGCTTCTTTTTGTTGCCATCTATAGCAACCCTGAATTGGCCAGGGACCAAAAATTCACAGAATTTGGTTATGGGTTAAAGTAGTGAACTTCGAGTTACAACTGGACTTTAAATGTTTGATTTGGGCTGTAGGCCTTTTTAGAGTTAATTTCTTCTCTTGCTTTCACAACCTATTTTATTTAGATCTTTTTGTTGCTTCGTACATGTACAGTGGTTATACTCAATTAACAATTGATAATGGGATATTGGTTGTTAGCTATTTGGATGAACTGAATGGCTTAAAATTATCCAAGGACCTTATATAATTCTCTAAGCTATTGTTTGGATGAGAAGAGAAAATGTGAGGAAAGAAAATGAGAAGAAAGAAAATGGAAAGAAAGAAAACAAAGAACAACAACAACCAAGCCTTTTCCCACTAGGTGGGGTCGGCTACATGGATCAAACGATGCCATTGTGTTCTATCATAAACTAAGTTTTCAAAAATGTCATTCAAATCTAAATCTTTTTTTATAGTTTCACCTATAATCTTTCTTGGTCTTCCTCTACCTCTAGCTATTGGACTATCCTCCACCTGATCTATTCTTCTTACTGGGGCTTCTAAGGGTCTTCTCCTTACATGTCCAAACCACCTAAGGCGAGATGCTACCATCTTTTTCACAATAGGTGCTACCCCTGCTTTCTCTCTAATGCATTCATTCCTAATCCTATCTTGTCTTGTATGGCCACACATCCAGCGCAACATCCTCATCTCCGCGACATTGATTTTATGCTCTTGCTGGCTTTTTACCGCCCAACATTCAGTACCATACAACATCGCGGACCTTATAACTGTGCGGTAAAATTTACTCTTAAGCTTGAGAGGTACTTTTCTATCACAAATCACTCCTGAAGCACTCCTCCATTTCATTCATCCAACTTGAATCCTATGATTTACATCTCCTTCTATCTCTGCGTAATTTTGTATGATAGATCCAAGATACCTAAACAGTGTGACTTGTGGTATGGTGTGGTTCCCAATTTTCACCGCTAAGCTAGTATTAACACGTTTCTTATTGAACTTACATTACATATACTCCGTCTTACTCTTGCTTATACGGAAGTCATGTTCTTCCAAAGTTCATCTCTATAGCTTTAGCTTCCCATTTGTTTCTTCTCTCGACTCACCAACTAAGATTATATCATCTGCAAAAAGCATGCATTGTCACACTGGCTCTTGGATATGCGCAGTAAACACCTCCAAGACCAAGCTAAAAAGATATGGACTCAAAGTTGACCCTTAATGCAGTTTTATAGTTATAGGGAAATCTTTTGTAACCCCTCCTTGTGTTCTCACACAAGTTTTAGCCCCATCATACATATTTTGGATTGCTCGAATATAAACGATACGAACTCCTTTCTTCTCTAGAGCCTTCCACAAGACCTCTCTCGGTAACCTATCGCAGGCTTTTTCCAGATCAATGAAAAACATGTGTAGGTCTTTTTGCTTCCTCCGATGCCTCTCCATCAATCTTCGTAGAAGATAGATTGCTTCCATTGTTGACCTCACAGGCATAAAACCGAATTGATTCTCTGAAATATGAGTCTCTTGTCTTAATCTCCGTTCAATTACTCTTTCCCATAACTTCATGGTATGACTCATGAGCTTAATCCCTCTGTAATTTGCACAGTTTTGTATATCTCCCTTGTTCTTATAAATAGGAATTAAAGTGTTTCTCCTCCATTCATTTGGTATTTTCTTAGATCTCATTATCTCGTTAAATAGCTTTGTGAGCCAGCTTATACCTTTTTCTCCTAGGCACTTCCACACCTTGATAGGTATATTATCTGGTCTGACCGCTTTTCCATTTTCCAACCTCTTTAAAGCTTCTTTTACCTCGAACTCCCAAATTCTACGATAAAAAGTTTTATTTTTGTCCTCCTATCTAGTGTTTAGAATGTCCGAGTCCCCTAAAGTCTCATGTCCCTCATTAAATAGCTTGTGAAAATAACCCTTCCATCGATCCTTGATGTCTTGTTCCATAACCAAGACCTCTGAAGCATGGGTACTCCTCCCACCCGGTACGTACCGGGTACGGGTACGGGTATGGCTTGGGTACGTACCCAATTTTTTTTTTTGAATTTGGGTACGGCTCGGTTCGGCTCCATCACCGGCTGGGTACGGCTCCACCATTTCTGCCCTAAACCTTCACCTTCGATTCTCTGAAAATTTTAGATCTTCATTTTGCTTCTCCCGAGCGGCACAACCGTAGAGCAACAAGCAATCGCAACTTCGGCACGACCTTCACCCCCCATTCGAGTCCCGGCGGCACGACCGGAGCAAAGCACGACCGCTTCTCCTCTCTCGCGCTCCAACGACTAGCCAGGGCCCACATCTTCACCCCCCCCCCCCATTCGAGTCTCAACGACGACCACTCTCCTCTCTCGCTTTTATCCCAAGTGGCGCTCCAAGGACCCAACTCCGGCGACTGCAGCTCCAACGACCAGATTCGGACAGTGGTGTCTTGATTTCCAATCACCAGCTTGAACAAAGTGGTTGGATACAGTTTGTGTGTGTTTGAAAAAAATGTAAGAGGGTAAGGGAGAATTTTTTTTTATTTTTTGAGAAAGAAAGTGAAGAGAAGCAGAGAGAATAGGTATATTTTGTTGGGAAGCAGAGAAGACTTGGAGGCGGTAGATGGGCTTTAGAGAGAGAAAGATGATTAAAGAGGGTAAGAAAAGCCTTTAATGAAACCTAGCTGCGTTGGGTAAGGAACCCACTTCCTTTTTTTTTTTTTCTTATTTTTATTAAATATATTAACATTTTATTTCTACATTGTCTCTTCAATTTTATCATTTTTTTTAATTTGTTATATGCATATTATTATTGATTAACCCATTTTTTAACACTAATTATTCATTTAGGTATGAATTTATGTATTTTAATTTTTATGTTATATTGTCATATTTTATTGTATGAGATTTTATTTTATATATATACATATATATATATATTATTTATTTATTATATATATACATATATATATATATTATTTATTTATTATATATATATATATATGACGTACCATTCTACTTTTTTGAAAATTTTCGTACTTACCCATTACCCGTATTCGTGCTAACCAGTACCCATACCCAGATTCACGGCACCGTACCCATACCCATACCCATGCAACGTAGACCAAGACTTTACCCTCTTCATTCTTAATGCATTTCACTTGATTCAAGTCTCTTGTCTTCTTTTCCCTACTTTTAGCAAGCCTGTAAATATTCCTTACTCCGTCTTTGGTGCCTAAAGATTGATATAACTCATTGAATGCTTTAGCTTTCGCCTTGCTCACCACCTTCTTAGTATCCTTTTTAGCTGCCTTATATTTTTTCCAATTTTCAACGTTTTTACACACATGCCAAGATTTATAGCATTCCCTTTTAACCTTAACCTTATCTTGTACACTTATATCCCACCACCAAGATTCTTTATCCTTGGGTCCAAAGCTTCTTGATTCACCGAGTGACTCTTTTGCTACCTTCTTAATCCCTTTAGACACTTCGTCCTACATATCATTTGCACTCCCTTGTACCTTCCAAATCTCTTCTTTCATAATCCTCCTCTGAAAGAGCATTTGTTTTCCTCCCTTTAGTTGCCACCATTTGATCCTTGGGACTTTGTCTCGACAATTTCTCCTTACTCTCATATTAACCCGTACATCCATAACCGAAACCCTGTGTTGGGTAGTCAAGTTCTCTCCAGGGATGACTTTGCAATCCATGCGAAGCTTTCTATTTGATTTTCTTATAAGAAAATAATCAATTTGAGAGCAAGAACTCCCGCTTTTGTACGTGATAAAATGTTTTTCCCGCTTCCTAAAACAAGTGTTAGCTATTGTAAAATCAAAAGCTACTGAAAAATCTAAAATCGCTTTGCCCTCTGCATTAGCTACTCCTAGACCATACCCTCCATGCAAACCCTCAAACCCCCTAAATTCACTCCGCACATTACCATTTAGGTCCCCTCCTAGAACAATCTTCTCTCCTAAAGGTATTCATTGAATTAAACCTTCTAAATCCTCCCAAAATTTTATCTTGTAGTGCTCGTCTAAACCTACTTGGGGTGCATACGCACTGATAACATTAAAAGAAAACAAAATATATATATATTTTTAAAGAAAACAAATAAAAGATTTAAAAAATATTTTTCTACACAAAATCAAAAATGAAAAAAGAAAAAAAGTATTTTTTTATTTATCCCTCAACCCCACACTCCCCAGCGCGTCCCCACCCTCACCCCACCCTCTTTCTGCTTTCCTTTCTTCCAGCACACATTTCATCTGTCACCCATCCACACCCCCTCCCCTATCTTCCTCACCCACCTCTTCCCCCGGCCCTCCAGTTCTTCAATTTTTAGTTTTCTCCTTCTCATCGTCCCACCCCATTCCTTCTGCCCTCTCCACCACTCTTCAACCATGTTTCGGCTTTTTTCTTCTCATAAAATTAGCTTACATATTCCAAGTAAACAAAATTTGGTGTCTTGACAAGTGAAGAATTCAGTCTTTATCCTTGCTTGTGGTGGTGAGTTCTGGGTTAGAGAACTAGAGGCTGCAATTTCTTCTTTCACTGGAGAAGTGTACTTTTTCTTACTTTTTTCTGGCCGTTCATTGTGCTGCTTCTTCATATCTCTTCATTTTCTTCGCTGTTTAGCAAAGAAAGGTTTTTTAGTGGGCCCCATGTTGTTTTCTTTCTCGCCAGTTTTCTCCTCTCATCCAAATGAGAGAAAACTGAAGATTCCATCCCTTTTCTCTCCATCCCTTTTCTTTCCTCCCATTTTCTCGCATTCCATACAAAGATAGCTTACAGTCCATACACAACTCTCTGGATGTACAATGCTGTTTAATTATGTGGTTTGACTTTCATGTGGATTGTTGGACTCCTTGTAGCTCTAGCTTGTGCTTGAATTCCATACTTCTGGTGAAAAATTACCCAGATTATCATCATTCTCAGTAATTACACACAAAACACAAACATAATGGGTATATGATTGACAAAAATATTATAGTTTTAGAAATTGACCAGAATGTTATCGAAGTTGTTCTTCACTTGTTGCTGTGATCCGGTTAAAGCCTTTTTACCTTAAGCTTATCATTTGTATGGTTTAATCTTGTATTCAGGTACTGTGGCTCCATTCTGCTCTTAGGAAGAATCAAAATATGGGTTGAAAGTTTTATAACTTGTTTGGGAAACTTAGGGGAATGTGGGAGGATTGAAAATGGAGTATTTAACGCATAAAGAATTCTCGATTATATAGCTATCCTTCTTAAAATCGGTGACAAAAGTATAACTTGGTATTTTAGTTCAGGCCTTAAAAGCAGTTGAGAATGGCATATTATAAACAATTGTCAATTTTACTTTGCCCCGGCATTGTGAAAATTATATAACATGAACGTCCTGCTTTAGATACAAGGCTTGTTTTGCACTCCGTAGTTAACTTTATGACAACATGTGATGGTTTGATTGGCAAATTATGATATTGATTTTATTGCTTAATGCAGTTCCGACGAAGAAACCGGATTTACAAGGAGGAGCAGCGCAAACTAAGAGCTGCTGCTAGGAAAGACCAGGAGGATGGGGTTGTTAATGGACATCATTCGCACTCGTAATTAATTTTCAATTTAAGCTTTTGAATAAGTATTTTGATATAACGTTTGTAATTTTTCTTGGACCGGTATTCCTGCATGTTCTCTGTGCCCTTCTTTTATACCTTTGACGTTGCGGGCTTCTTTTTTCTGTGCAATAATTCAAAGGTCAACTTGGGACTGCAAATTAAGCCATGAGCTTGCTTTGTGATTTTGGTACGTGTCTTGTTGAGTTGCAAACATGCTGGGTTAAACGGATTGAAATCCTATAAATGAAGATCAACAGATTAAAATTTTATAAGATATTAAGTGGATCTTGCACATTAAACACGTGTTTATAAAATGTATTTTGTATTTTACTGTGTACAGATTATTGTACACTTAAGATTATCCAAATCCTGATCAAACCATTACTTAATTGACCAGATGGAAATAGCTAGCACCTAGAACCTTTTATGTTCTTTGCGATTTTAGAAGCTAGTTCATATATTGAGGGGCAAAATGCAGTAACTATGCTGGTTTTAAAACCATGAAGGTTGCCCACGTGAGTACTATTTTTTTTTGGCAACAAATTGCTCTTGTAATTTTGGGATTTGAGTTCTTAACATTGCAAGTAAGATTTGTCTAGAGTGGTAAATTGATAGTTTATTTCTATTGTGATCAACTACAGTTGGGTTGGAAAGTACTATTTAAGAAATTAATTATGTTATTAATTAATGTGCACATTTTCATTCAAAGTTGGAGTTAATTCAAGTTGAACTCGAAGACTTGAATTATATGAGTGTTGTATTATTTTTGAATTTGATATTCGGGTTTCAATCTGAGCCGAACTTCTCAAGTCTGTTGAGCTTGCAATTTGATAATCATGTGCAGTGCACTTTATTCTAGATGTCTGGCATCTCACTCGTGCATCTTTGGTTCATCCCATTCATGTGTTGCGCCATAATCCAGTTGGAGTTTTAGGATCTCGAATGGCCTGAGAGAAGGAAACATGGTGGCGGATTAGATAGCCGACTATGCTCATTATTTGGACTTGGGATAACATATTTTGGAGAAGCCACCTGCAAGTTGTGGTCATCTTCATACGGAAGATTTGGCAGGAGTGTCTTTCCTGCGTAGTGTAGTTGCTTAGCTGGGGCCTAGCCACTCCTTGTTATATATAAAAGAAGTTATTATCTATATCTATTTTTACGGTCTACGAGTAATCAAGTCCCGTGTTACAAAACCATGAACATGAGAGTCGAGGAGGTTGAATTCGACTTGATTTAACCTATTTATTCAAATCAATTGGAACTAATTTAAATGATTTGGATTGAATTTTTAGGTTTATTGGATCAAACTTTAACCCAATAAATACAACTACTACAAACAAAAACAATCAAATGTGATAACGAGGAATCTCCTGATATGGAATATGATTTGGACCATGATCTGAGATTTTATCCTATGGGTCAATCTGACATACATCCAGTCGAAATTTGTAGTTGACTCTCTAGTAGGAATTTATAGTACACTGTTGAGATTTTACCACAACGAATATCGAACCATGACATTGGGTAAGAGTAACATTACCGCAAGATTTGCATAGTGGATAAATCTTATGAGTATCTGTAATTGTTAATTATGATCCTGTATAATAATAACACTCATAACCACATTTAACTGCTTATAATTACAGTATCAACATTCCAATCTTATAGAGATTCTCTGTAAGTATTAAGGGAATATATCTCCATATCTAACCTTTATAAATACTAAGCTCAAACACTTTTAACAGGTATCTATTATTCTATAACATAAACCTTAATTGCGCATAACTTGACTTGAGCGTTAAAGTGCCTTTGTAGGTACAAATCTAATAAACAAAGCATGGTTCATTGGATCAATCCTAACCTAATAAACACAAGTACTACAAACAATAACAATCGAATGTGAGAATGGGGAATCTCCCAAAAAATAGGGAATAAAAAAGTTAATTGAACTAAATTTGTTTTTTAAGATACTATGTTAAATTCCAAGGAACCAAGAGCAACTTATAACAAAGTATGTCTTTTTTTTTTTTTTTTGCTAAAGATAGAAATTTTGTTTAATGCGAATAAGCGAAAAACAAGTTCCAAAGAGGCCAACAAGGAAAAAAAGTGGCTTATGTCCAACCATCTTCGACAAGCATGGAGGCCTAACTATCACAATTTAAATCAATCCATGCATCTTATTTTTCCTTCCATCGGTTCAGTTGAATCGAGGTTTCTTTTCTTCATGACACCGTCATCAGGAGGAGCTTCTATGATTGGCACTAACACAAGAGTAGATGGGTTTTTGTGGTGCCTTTATTTGTAACCCATTATAATGAATTTCTTTTTATGCTTTCTTTGGGAAAAGGCCAATATGAAATTTGCCCATTCCCTCTTGCACTTATTGAAGGATAGCACGAGGGCTCGTTGTCTTTAATAGTGTGGTGTCCACCTTACTCCTTTCAGTACTCGCATTCTCAGCATTTAGAATTGCTTCCACCCTATGAAGCATAGACACGGACATAAATATGAATACGGACACACACTAACTTCAAAAATTGTATGACACAGACACATCATATATATATAATTTCTAAATTTTAAAAAAAAAATTCATAATTCATTAATATCATTTCTATAAGCTTGAAGATTTATAATATTTTAATATATATCATATATGCCAATATTTGTTATCTAGTAATCCCCTCTAAAAAATATAGAACATAATTTCTATTGACATAATCTAAAAATCTCATAAACTAACTTCTTCTAATAGAACTAATCATGTATGCAAGTACATATGCGTAAAAAAAACTAGAGGAATATTGGTGTGAGGCAAGCTTCGGTGACAACGAAATGGATGACTTGCAGTACGAGCGAGAGGTAGAAGGAAATGAGATGAAAATAGTCTTTGTGTGAAAAGATAAAACTTAAAAGTTTAATAGTGGCGTGTGAAAAGATAAAACTTAAAATACTGGTATGTGAAAATAGTGACTTGGGACGTCAGTCATGTGAGTTTGAGTGAGTTACAAGCTTACTAATTGAACGTTAGTCATGGAAATTAAGTTTTTTTTTTAAAAAATATTAATGGATCGTGTTCAAGTCGTATCCTAGTCGTGTCCGAGAAGTGTCCGAACGTGTTCGAGAAGTGTTGAGCGTGTCCAAGACGTGTCCAAACTGAAAAAATAATCTTTTTTAATCAGACACATTTAGACACGCATGACACGTGCGTCGTACGCGTGCCTTCATGTGTCTGACACGGACATGTGTTCGACACGCAGACACGCCTCATAATCGGCGTGTCTGTGCTTCATAGCTTCCACCTAATTGTCAATGTTAGAGTGTTGTATACTAGAGGATGCAGTGGAATTGACCATAATAGGCATAATTTGACTCTCAGTAATTGGTGGATTGTCAGCAAGAGTGGTGTGGATGCCTTCAACAACATTCATTTATCTCCTTTCATGGCCATGTAGTTTTGGAGCCCCTAAAGCTTCTTTAATAGAGAGAAAGGATAAGTGTTGAGAGACATATTCTATCGTAAATGGAATCAAGTCAGACCCCTTATCTATTTGAGTAGAGTCCTTGGAATAATCAATGGGAGGAATTGGACGCCTAATTTGGTCAGCAATCATGTGGAAAAAATATATATATTAAAAGAATGTGATTAGATGGTGAAAATTTAATCCTTATATCTAATAAGACTTTCGTTTAAAAAAAGTAAGGATGCACATGTGTTAAGTTGAGTCGAGCTTAAGGGAAAATAAAATCTAACCCAATCAATCAAGCTCAAGTTGAGTTAGGTCAGTTTCTTGAAATTTTTTTGAGTAACTCGATCTGAACTAACCTGACCTATAGACGAGTTGGATCAAGTTAGGTCATCGAGTTGTTCAAATTTCAAATAGAACAAGACTTGATAATAGCTAAGCACTTGAACAGATCCATAAAAACTAAGACATTTGATAATAGCTCACCTTCCTTCCCTATTTGATGCATTTATATATTTAGGATTGTTACGAAGTAATTTCTCACCAACTCATTCCTAAGGCAGTCTCAAATATTGTTTGTTCTTCTGTGTAAATCCAATTATCCATTTGATGGCCTACACTACTAAGAATTAGGTCATTTATCCACTTAATCATTGGAGATAAACAAGAACAATACCTTTGACAACGAGCTTTGATGCAGGAGTCAGAATATATGCTTCCTTTTTTTCTTATTCTTTTTTGTCATGGATTGAGAGAGGGTTGAGATTGAGAGCAATGATGCAATAGGGCACTCAAGGAGGAAATGGTCCCCAATTTGGGGTTGCAATGAAATGAGGTGAGGACGCTGGAATTATAAGGTCAAAACGACGTCGTATTACTCAAGTCTTCGGGTGATCAAGTTAGATCTTTGGGTTAATTTCTTGAACTCGTCACCCGAACCAATAATTATACAGATTTGTCGAGTTTTACTCGAACTAACCTGATGACCCAAATCGACTTAAAACTTTTATATTAGATTGGGTTGAGTTGATCGGATCATCGAGTCAACCCAGACTCATGTACAATCCTAAAAAAAGAAATATTACAAAAAAAAATGTATACTTTTATTTGCCCAATTGTCCTCACATTTTATTTTCATTACCTTAGCTTTCTTTTGATTTTTCAATTAATTTTGAAAAATAAAATAAAATGATGAAGACAAAGGAGATATCCAAAGTCCAAAGTGTCACGTGTGACACGTACCACGCATGACCGTGCGGGGGTGGCCATAATATCTGGAAGCGGTCATAGTATTAATCTAACCGCGAAGTACCATTACCAACAGACCCTTCTTCTCGTCCTAACCCTAACCTTGGAAGCTTTGACTGCAACGCCACCGATCCCAAATTCCAACTAATTAAAGGTAAAGTCCCTTTCAGGCAATTAAAACTCGCATTCTTCAAAGCTTCTTTGCATCTCTTGATACTAACTCATTGTAATCGAACCACAAAATTCCATTTTTTATTTATTTTCGCCCTTACGCTATGCTGTTTTTGTTCTATGAAGGATTGAAATTTCTCGCTGAATTACCATAAATGCAGTTTTTAGCTTACCATGGGTCCTGTATTGGGCGCTAGTGCATGAAAAATTTCAATTTTTTTTTTTAATTGTAACTTGCTGTTGCTTATTTTTCCGATTATTTTACGTGTCGCAGAAAAAAATGAGTAGACGTTCGAGCAGAACTGTTTACGTTGGGAATCTACCTGGTGATATTCGTGAAAGAGAAGTGGAAGATTTGTTTAACAAGGTGCTTTGGTACTTTTGTTTTATTTGCATTTTGATCGGGAATTATGGTCCTTGTGGTAAGTAGGGGGAGGCGGCATACGACTCACTAGATAAGGATTGGTTATGGAAATGTTTTTTTTTTTTTGGGGAGGGGGGGAGGGGTTTATTTATCTGTTTTCAATCCATTTCACATTGATAAATTTGCATGATTTTGAAAGAAATCATATTGCTAGGATCTATACATACATTGCCTCTGTTCGTCTATTTGTAGATTTCGTTTGCTCTACACTAGTTAAATGGCAATTGCAGTAAGGTACAATTTTTCATGGTCTCTTTTGGGACAGTGTAGGTAGGATGTGTTCTTGATGTGGATGACTTGTTAATAATATACGGTATCAATGTTTTATGAAATTCTTAGTTCTTATATCCTCTTCCAATTATGAGATTGCTTGTTATTTACTTATAAATTTCACTTTGCAGTATGGACACATTACTCACATTGACTTAAAGGTTCCACCAAGGCCCCCTGGCTATGCATTTGTAGAGGTGAGTTTGGAGCTATACAATTTCATATAAGTTTCCCTTTTTCGCTTTATCCTAATTGAGGACTGATTATTACAGTTTGAAGATGCTCAAGATGCTGAGGATGCAATTCGTGGGCGTGATGGCTATGATTTTGATGGGCACCGGTTACGGGTTGGTTATATCTTATAATTTCATGCTTTAGTGATCTGATAGCTGCAATGACTTCTATCTAAAGTGAAAATAAAGATAGCTGCAGTTCCTTGCCAATCTTGTTTAAACTTGTATCTTTACAGGTGGAGCCTGCACATGGTGGGCGTGGTCACTCATCTTCAAGAGATCGATATAGTAGTCACAGCAATGGCCGGGGTGGACGTGGGGTATCTAGGCGCTCTGAATATCGTGGTGTGTAGATTGTTGAAACACTTGATAGGTGTTTTTGAGGATGCTTTTGATCTGCTTCTAAATTTTTCTTCCTCCCTTTTGCAGTTCTAGTAACTGGATTGCCCTCTTCTGCTTCCTGGCAGGATCTTAAAGTGAGCTATTGTGTTTATTTTCAGTTATATCAGATAAGTTTTTTTGGGGATTTTATGGATA
The DNA here is from genome assembly GCA_029884605.1 of Ormosia emarginata. Classification (NCBI taxonomy): domain Eukaryota; kingdom Viridiplantae; phylum Streptophyta; class Magnoliopsida; order Fabales; family Fabaceae; genus Ormosia; species Ormosia emarginata. The sequence goes on along the minus strand of JAQQTP010000080.1, from coordinate 26,248,788 downwards.
ATATTAATGTCTCAAAACAATGATTTTCTTAAATGCAGGATCACATGCGAAAGGCAGGGGATGTTTGCTTTTCCCAAGTTTTTCATGATGGAAGAGGTACCGGACATTCAAATGAAAATTTTGGTTCTTATTTGTACACTATGGTTTGGATGTATTAGCAATTGAGAAGTTTCTAAGTTGTTGGTTCATTTTTCCCCCTCCCTTAATCTCTTGTCTTATTTCTCTTTGTGTGAGGGTGGCATTTGATCCTGTCAAAAGAATCTATGAGGTTTTTTTTATTAGTTTCTTACTTTAAAACTATTTGTGCGATTCTTTGATGTAATATGGTTGGTTTGCAGGTACTACTGGGATTGTGGATTACACAAACTATGATGACATGAAATATGCTGTAAGTTACTTCTTTAGTTGTATTGTTTTATTTTTTCCAAAGGAACATTATGGATAACCTGTTATGAGCTTTGCATTGTATCATCTCTAATAAATACCTAAACATCTTTTAAATGTCGGTGATTTTTTTGCTGCAGATCAAGAAGCTTGATGACTCTGAGTTCCGAAATGCATTTTCCAGGGCTCGTGTTCATGTATGACCTAAATTTGAAATTTAGAAAAAAAAAGTTTTTTTTTCTTGTGTATGCTACTTCTACTTGATATTTTATTTCTTTTTCCCTGTGTAGGTGAGGGAATATGATTCGAGGCGGGATTCCTCTAGAAGTCCTAGTCGTGGCCGATCTCATTCTAGAGGAAGAAGCTATAGCCGCAGTCGTAGCCGTAGCCGTAGTTACAGTCGGGGCCAGAGCCAAAGGTCAGTCCAACATGTATTTTAGATTCCAAGTCATTCCTTTTGTGAGATTCATCGTTGATTTGTTAATCTTTTTTTTTTAATCAAATTTGTATTCTTCATGCAGCAAATCTCCAAAGGGTAAATCTTCACAGCGTTCACCAGCTAAATCTCCATCAAGATCTGTTTCTCGTTCTCGCTCGAGATCAAGGTCCCGTTCTTTATCAGGGTATGGAATCTTTTGAAAGTGTATAATTTTTTCCATTAATATTTCTCTGATGGCTTACCTTTTGAAGTATTATTTTTTGAATGATACTGTTGTTTGGTATCTTAATGTTTGGTTGACCCAACTTGACCATTTTACCAATCTGTTAAGAGCTTTTTAGCCTCTTAGGAATTTGCAGGGACCAAAAGAGCCCACCCAGAAGAGTCATTTGAATAGATGGAATTGGGGGAACATATATAATTTTGAGTATTGGTAATGAACAGAATAGAAGTAACTGGAGTTTGATTTCATAATTCAATTGAATTCTTCATGCATATCTTGTCTTAGCAAACTGTTAGTATAAACAACTTAATTTCAACAGCTTTGTCCTAGTGAAGTCAGTTATCTGTACCTTCTGTTGTTTGTGTTGATAAGCATCAAGGACTGGAACTTGTTTAGCACCCTTCATTGATTGAAAGTAAAAAACATAGAAATCTTGTTTGTAAATAAAATGTTATTTATCAGCTTTTCCTGACACAAAGTGTTACTCTCTTCCAATTCCCTCCCTTGTCAATTTTTTCCCTTCATGCTTTGTTCGTGCGGTACCTGGCGAAGCATGCCTCCTTTTCAGAGTGTTCACTTTCACTTTCCTTTTGTTTTTGTGAAAATTCCTTTCTTTGTTTTTCTTAGATATGGATACTTGCAGCAAACTGGAAATTAGGAACTTGGTGGGATTTGGTTCAATTGCCTGCAATTCAATTTGTTGTGGAGGTATGATATTTTTTAGATGGGCGACTTTGGATACCCTCAAAGTACATCTGTTCTAATACTTTTAGCATGTAAATGTCCATGGGTGCTAGATTGGGAATCAAGGAGATCATGGACTGCTATTTTAGAGCTGGATATCTTGTGTATAAAGGCAATTGGGATTTGGAAATCACCACCAATGAGCAATAGGGACAATTTCATTACAATTGTCGGCTTCAAGATTTGCCAAGCCAATAGGGTGCACTATCTGGATTCTATGGATTTTGTGGTGCAGTAGGGAAGATTTCTTCTCTCCAGTCCACTGGTGCATTACCCTGTGATGGTTTATTATTATTCCTTTTTCATCATATTATTGTGCATATAATGTCCATAACTTTTTCTATTTTTGCCTTCTCTCTGTTGGGCTGTTTCATATTTTATGATGTTTGTTTTTACCTCTCTTGGATAATGTCAACTGTGACTTGGGAGAGGCATCAAGGCTTTTGGATCGAATTTCATAAGGGACTTGTGGATTTTAAATTCTGTTGTTTGTGGAACTTTTGCAGATCACGATCAAGGTCCAGGTCTCCATTGCCTTTGGTGAGTGAATTTTCTTAACTTTGATTAAACATTATTTTGCTGCCTGTCTCTTGACTTGGCTGAATTAGATATCGTGGTTTGCAACATAGAATGGGGAGCTTGGCATTTTGGGTCAAGGCGTGCATTAAGGCAAACACGTGGGTGAACTATGTGAAGTCTCATTTTTCTTAGTCAATCTTTATGGCTTCTAAGAAAATGTTCGGTGCTATTGTGGGGGTTGGGATTGTATATTGTGTTAGAAACCATTTTTGTAGTTTGAAGTACAGTTTTGGTAGATCGGGCCTTCTTTTTCCCTCCCCAATTAATGGTTTTTTTTTTTGCCAGCGTAATAAAAGCCCTAAAAGGCATAGTGCTAGCAGGAGTCCGAGCAGGAGCAGGAGCAGGAGCAAGAGTTTATCCCGGTCTCTCTCTTAAATTCTGTTATTTCACTCTTGGATGTTTTAGCATTGCATTCCTTGACTTCCTCAATTCAATTTATGCGCAAATCTATGTGAGGTTTTTCTTTTGGATCTGATTGGACCTTTGTCTGGCAGGTGAACTCTGATTGTTGTCTTTACAATTGATGAAGTTGTGGATGACGGTGAGTGCTAGAAAGTATTTTCCAGTAAATTGACCTTGGCCGAGATAAACACCTGTTTGGGTTGAAATTGTTGATTGAACTCTTTTGAATTGAACTTAGACTTCTACCTTTTGGCATCTTAGTTTATATGATAATTTGATAGACCATACCTTTCTGTAATAGACTGTTGAATGTCAAACTTAACGCTATTTGGTTCCTTTTGCGGATTGGCCTACATTACACTATTATAATTCTGTGTTTTTATATTTATGATTTATTTATCTGTGTTGTCCCTCCCACTTTTGGCCCAGCCCTTATTGCGCACACTTGATTTAAGGGCACTTAAACTTTACTATTATGAATTATTTTATGTTTAACTGGGTTGTCATTGCATGAGATTTGACTGAGGTGAGTTCTTGTGGTTAACCACTTGGGTTGGGAGCTCTGGACTGTTTTACCTGAAGGATTTCTACAAATTTCTTTCTTGCTAAGAGCTTTTGACTGTTGAGTCTTGTATTACAAATTCAATACGAAAAAGATACCCTTACATCCCTAAAAGGAGTATAGGTATTGTACACATTTTTTTTTAAAGATGTGTGATTAAGTGAGAGAAAGTGATAAAAAAAAGTAAACATGATGAATGGTATTAGATGAAGTGTGAAAAAAAGTGTATGTGTTATTTGCGATAAGAATATCGGGATCAGTGTTGTCAAATTGCGGCCATGGCGGTGCCATGGTGGATTGCGGTGGCGAGATTCTTGGAATCTGCCATTCACTAGCCGTTGTGTTGCGGTTTCCACCTTGTTCGAAATGGCGGCCGCCACAGCCATGGCGCCATGGCGGTCATGGCGGTTCATTGCTGAAATAGCAGTTGTAGCCTCTTTTTTTTTTTTTTTTTAAGGGGCCTTTCAGGGTTTTCAGCCTTAGGGATTTTATAAATCCCTAACCCATTCGAAGGAGACCACCCACTTTCAGCCTTTGCCTCTTGAGACCTCCTTCCACTCCCACCCACCTGCCTCCTCCATCATCTCCGGCGACTGAGCGGCGGGACCCAAGCATCTCCGGCGGCCGACGACCTTCTCCGGCGAGGTAATGACAGAACGTCCTTCTCAGCTCCCTGTCTCTCTCTGTTCTCACTTCTCAGCCTCACTTTTTCTTCTTTCTTCACCACTTCTTTTTTCTTTATTTCTTTGTTCTTTGTTCTCAAACTCAGACCTATTTGTTCATTATTCTGTCCTTCTCATTCATTTTTTTTTTCGTTTTGGGTTTCCCTTCTCAGCTCCCTGTCTCTCTCTCTTCTCACTTCTTAGCCTCACTTTTTCTTCTTCTTCACTTCTTTTCTTTCTTTATTTCTTTGTTCTCTGTTCTCAAACTCAGACCTGTTTGTTCATTGTTCTGTCATTCTCATTCATTTTTTTTTGTTTTGGGTTTTTCACGTCTTTCTATTTTAGGTTTTACACTCAACTCTCAACTTTCAAGCTCAACTCTCTGTTTTATACTTCAGTATTGTTAGTTTTTATTTTCTAGTGGCTTTATGCTTAATTGCTTATGTTATGACTTATGAAGATTTTAATTATGTTTATGATGAGTTATGATAGTTATGTTTTTTCTTTATGCTTTTAAATTGTGATACTTTTTGATGAATTTTATTTGATAAAATATATTTTAAATTTTATTGTACTTGGTGTATGTTATTAGTCTTTATTATTTATTATATTTAATAGATTTTTTTTTTGTATTTTTTGTATATATTTTATTTTTTAATTAATCGCCATGCTTTTGTTATTTTTTGCAACTGTCATCTATCATTTTGTATGGCAAATTTTTGACTTTCTGCCATAGACCCATCCGTCGTTAACAATACTGATCGGGATTGAATTTAATATTTGGATAATTTACGTGGGAAGGCATTTGGACAAGACGTTTTTATTGTCTGCCTCCTTTTATTCATAATGCTGCGAATTGAGTGGATTCCGAATATTCATTCATACGGCTATTGGGATTCAATTTTAAAAACGTCAATCTTTTCAAGGATTTTTAAGTATTTTTGTGGTTATGCCTTATTCAGTTTTATTTAACCAAATTATGCTAAAACCTTATTGCACTAAAGATTCCTAGTCCTATGAGCGTTTAAATGGTATTTTTTTAACAGCAAAGCGTTTGTGTTTGACCTCTTTTACGTGGATAAGACACATTCGTTTTGTGGAGTCACCTGGATAAAACGGCAGCTGCTTTCACCCCCCCCCCAGAAAAAACAAAGAAAAAAAGCAGCAGCTGCTAGGCCCATATAGGGACAAGTTGATTGTCAAGTCGCATTTAAAGTTGGCAACAGCGATTATGATCTTAACTTGACGAGCCATCCTTGGTGGTTGTTGGCCTGTCCTTCTTGTGTGGTTGTGGTTGCCCTTGCTCATGTCATGTGCTTTTCCTCGCGAGTCCACGTTGAAAGGGACAGAAGCCCACCGGTCCTACGTCACTCGTGGCCCCTAATTTTTGTCCTTAATTTCTTTCCCTCATTGGTCCACCTAAGTTCTGACTTCTTTCTCCGTTGTGACACGATTCCACAATACATAAATTAGTGTTTAAAAAAAAAAAAAAAAAAAGTGATTGGCCTCTCTTACATTTTTAGCTCGGCAACCTTGCTACTAATAATTGTTCGTGACTGCTCTGTGCTTCGTTTTTATCTGCCCGTGTCATCCTTTTTCATGTTCTTTATTTTTTCGAACTGAATTTTAATAATTATTTTCATTAATTCATGCTACTTTTTTAACACATTCCCAAGTTTCTCGTGTAAAAATAATAAAAAATGATAGGATAGTAAAAAAAGTGATTTACTATAAGACTCTTTTAATAATTGGCTTTTCAATGGTTTGAATTTTAATCTTTTTTAACCTTATTGGTTCATTTGTGTACTTTATATTTACATTACTTTAATTTCTTTGCAACAATTGTCCTAATTCTTATGCATACTAATGAATGTGTGAATTCTGTACACTACATGAGCTAATCTACGTGGAAAATTTATTAAAAAAATAACGATATGTTATTAGTCTAATTTTTATTTTTTAATTTATTTTAAATTTATTTTGTATTTTGTGAAAAAATTATAATCATATATAATTTAATTTGATATTTCTTTGACATAAATATACAATGTTAATATAATGTGTATATTTTTTGTATATGAAAAATATTTTTCAAAAAACAGCTAGTGTAAAGAGTAAACAATTACTCCATTTCATGGTTAAGGTAAGCCTATTACATCAATTGAGATTGAGTTAATGTTTCATACCTTAAAATTTCAATATAATATTGATGATTTTAATTATTATATAATATGGAAAATTATTTAAAGATTAACTAATATGTTTTAAGGTGCAAATAACAAAATCAGAAAATTATTTACACTTACTTTTTATGAGAAATAAAAAAGAGAGAGAAATTTAATTTTCTCATAAATAGAAAGTGTAAATGAAAAGTAAATAAAAAATTTCCTAAAGGAGAGAGAGAAAGAGGAAATATATATATATTAAAAAAGCCAAAAATAGAAAAGAAATAAAAAGAGTGGTGTATAAAGTGCAGCAGATTCCAGCTGAGAGTTATCTTGATTGTTTAGGTTTGCCAGAATAACCAAAGACGGTGGGTGGCTTCTGCTGTTACCACAACACACAGAATGGAATCGAAAAAGTGTATGGAGAACGTGAACGTATTCTCAGGCCTGAGCGACGACCTGATTCTGAAGATATTCCAGAAATTGGAAGACGATCCTCGACACTGGGCTTGCCTTGCCTGCGTCTGCACCAGATTCTCATCTCTCACTCGGAACTCTTGCTGCAACAACAACTGCCCCCACTCCCACACCATCCCTTTCGACCTCCTCTCTGCCTCCGCTCCCTCCCTCCACAAGCTCGCCGTCTGCTGCCCCGGTCTCCTCCACGCCGGCCTCCTCCTCCACGACTCCTCCGACTTAGGCCTCCACCGCGACCTCGGCCCCCACCACCCCCTCCCTCTCCCTCACCCTCACCCTCACCCTCCATCATCCCCTCCCATTCCCATTGACGTCGCTTCCGCCTCCGAACCCAATTGCTATTGGTCCCTCTTCGATGACCTTTATTACGACACCGTTTACAATGCCTCTGAATCTGAATCTGTATCTGAACCACCACCCCATTCCCATTTATCGGAGGAGGTTCGCCAAGGTGTTGTTTTCAATGGCTGTAACAAGAGCAAGATTTGCGGGTCGTGGAGTTCGCATTTGGCTTCAGGGAATTCGAACTTGAGCAGGGAACAGGGGAGCAAGCTCCTCGCTCGACAGTTTCGCGATGATTGTTTGTACGTTTGTGATTGGCCCGGTTGTGTTCACGTGGAGGAGAAAAGAAAGTACAGAATTTTCAGAGGGGTATTTAAGGATTTCAAGCGGACACGGGTGTGGAGGACAATTAACGATGGGAATCGGAAGAAGCTTGATCTGGGTTGTGCTTTTTGTTTGTGTGAAGAGACTTGGGATCTGCACTCTGCGTTCTGCTTGAGGCGGGGTTTTGGGTACCATGATGATGGGGAGCCTGTGGTTCGAGCTTTTGTTTGTGAGAATGGTCATGTCTCTGGGGCATGGACGGATGTCCCCATGTACACTTGATTCTTTCTCATGCATCATCATTCATATCACTTCACGTATGGATATATATATGATTATGATTATGATTATGATTATGATTATGATTATGATTATGATTATGATGTTTGGTTTCATAGCATCACAAGTCCTTGCAAAACTTGTGTTGCATTTGATTTACCACACAATTCAATCTTTCTTTATGCTCTGGATTTGATATTGTCCGAAGATCCTACAAATGTTGAGAGTTTGATATGGAATAAGATTTGAAGCTATTATAAAGGGTGAATTGAATCATGTGTAAGGTTGTAAAAATCATTTATGGGAAACAACACTTCTGTTTCTGTTTAGTGCTTACGTTTGGATTCCATATGTACTACATTTTATCTTGTTTGTGTGATTTTAGGCTGCGTTTGGTACACCTGATAATATAAAATAAGATAGTATAAGATAATAGAATAAGGTCTGATAGTATAAATAAGTTGATAAGATTTTATATTATCAAATATTTGATGCACATAGTATAAGTAACTTGATAGTATATGTAACTATTTACTCTGATCATATTACCATTCACCTTCCTTACCACTGTAGAACCCAAACCACGACCCATTTCATCTCCTCAGCCCCGAGCCCTCCATAGAACCACCACCATTGGTCACAGCTCCCCTCAACCACCATATCCAAGAGCCACCACTAGATTTGCAAGCCACCACAACCACCACAGCTCTAGATTCAAAGCAAGGAAGGGGATTGTTGATTGCAAACCCACAGTGTGGATAGTGGGGACGGGCTAGCGGTGATAGCTGGAGAGAAAGAGAGGCGGCGCTGTTGCAGCGAATGAGAGAGAGGGGGCTGCCTATCTCAGATTTAGAGAGAGATGGGGACACGGGGAGGGGGGGGGGAACTCTTGTGAAGGCAAGGTCAGTGGAGCCTGCGACAGTTGTAGCGGAGGAGAGAGAGAGAGAGAGAGGAACGGAGGCTGTTGCAAATCTAGAGAGCGAGACAAGGGATGCTATTTTCGGCTGAGTGAAGCAAGTGGTGGACGAGAACGGAGGAGCGGTGCGCGATGCGAGAAGATGGGAGCTTAGATCGCGTTTGGTGGAGGTGATTTTGAAAATGAAATAAATCAAATCAATGAACCTAAAGAAAGGAAAATCACATTCACAACAGAACCAAATAACAAAAGAAAATGAAAAACCTGTTAATGGTGGCAGCTAGTTGAAAACAAGTGGAAGAGGTGAATGGCTCTTTTGCTGGCTTCTGGGTTTTGATCTCTGTGATTGGGATTTTGAGGTTGTCAGCGATCGGTGGTTTAGGTTCTTGGCAGAAAATGAGAGAGCCTTGACTGAGAGAGATGAATTTGATAAGTAAGGTGAGAAGGGATATCTTATCAGGTCTAATTAGGAGGTGGGGGAGATGATCGAATAATTAGGTCAGAATATGATAAAAAAGTTTGACATGGTTTGACTATACTATCAGATTAAACTACCAAACACCTAATAAGACTGGTAGTATTAGCTAATACTATCAAGTCCTCCTTATTCTGTCCACCAAACGTACCCTTAAGTGTTGTCTCAGAATGGATTATAGCATCCAATTCATTACAAGGTAGCAGGGCATAATAAAGTTCCACATTGGTTAGATGTAAGACTTTGGAAGAGTTTATATATTAACTTGTGACTTGGGCTTGGTAAGAAGTGATTTAAGGGGTGGGCTCGAGAGCACAAAAATTGGCCGAAGACTTGTGGTTAATGCAAATCCTCAATTATCATCCCCTTGCGCGTGATAACTTAAGGCTCGGAATTTTTTGTCAAAAATTTAATTATTTTGTTAAGCTTACTTGAAAATGAGTATTTTGAATATGTTTAAAATGACTTGGTCTCATCCTAGTTTTTGACTTGATCTACTCTTCCTCTAATGTGTTAAAAAACCAATTTTGACTTGGTCTTCCAACGTGCAAATTTTGCTAACAGCTTTTCCTCGTGTTTTTTTATAAAATCATCGACTAATTCAATTTTTAATTATGTTTTGTTTCTTCATCTTCTCCTTTACTCTTTTCTTCTCTTTGTTGGGTTACAAAATAATTACTCTCTTGTAGTTCTTGAAACTTTGATATTGTTAGGAAGAGTCTATTGTACCATAAAAGATTTTCGATTATATTAAAATTATCTTTGAAGGCAGTATTTCACACGCTTCAGGCTTATATGTTTTATTGTTTCAATTCATTGCAAGTCACGAGATTCAATAATTTTATCCCAAGTTTGTGTGATTTTAAGTGTTGTCTCAGAATGGATTAAAGCATCCAATTCATTACAAGGTAGTAGGGCATGCTAGTGCTCTATAGACTATCTTCGTATAATTTTTTTTTCAAAAAAATTCTTTAGGTTAAGTTGCCGTGTCTTGATTTCATATTTTTCTTGTGTATTTGTATCCGGAGTCCCAAAAAATAGCAATTGCTAAAAGGAAGTGACTAAAAGTTAATTTGGTTTCTTCCTTCGTTGCCGTCTGTTCAGATGGTGGCATATTGCATGTTTTTCCAGGGGAAGACGGAGGGTGTTTTCACAATTCCAAGTGGTCAGTGTAGAGGTTATAAAGAAGGAAATCGGTCCATATCAGATTGCAAATCCTGCTTGTGCAATTGGGATTGGCATTACCCTTCTGTTTTCATTGGTTTATGGCCTCCCCATGATGGTTTTCCATATATTTTGATCTGCTGTCAATTCATCATGCAATTCTTAGTGCTTGGATTATATTATCGTAGCTTAGTTTCTTCATTTTTCTCTTCGTTCATTAGTACAATTATTGTTAGTAGATATCTTTTTATCTGTGTATATATATTTGTGTATTAGAGATTTCCTGCTAATCTGACGAGATTAATTTCATTTTAGCACCGCATAAAAAGAGTAGATCAAAATACATAACGAAAAATAGAATGATGCTTGTCGTATGTAATAATGCTTAATTCTCACTGTTACATCTATCCATGATATTCTTTATTCTTATAATATTTTTTTAATAATAAAATAAGAGAAACATACATTTTAACATCTTCTTTATATATTCTATTTTTCAAATAAACAAAATATAAACATAATATAAAAAAATAATTTATAAATATCATTTATTTTTGTACAACTACAAATATTATTCGTCTATTAAAAATATTTTAATTTTTTTTAAATTTATTTATAAATTTATTTATAAATTTATTTTATATCTCATAAAAATATTATAATTATATATAATATGATTTGATATTTTTTTATATAAATTTATAATATAAATATAATATATATTTTAAATGTGTAAAAAATATTATCTCTTTTACAGTGATGCTTCCATTTCATACAGTACGGTATTCAATCAGACGGGACGAGTGACGAATAGACGAATAAGAGTAGGCTACCTCATCACCATTGAGAGGAAGGCAGGGTCCGCAGGGAATGATCTGTTTGACTCAATTGGCTTTTTTTTTCTTTTGAAATATGCTTAATTTTTTTTGGTAAAATGGCTAGCTAATTGTTAATTGTTATTATATATTTCAAAAAGAGCACATGATCGGGGAAATCATATAATTGGTGATAGAGGTTGTAACGGCTGTCTGAAAGCATTTTTTAAATATTTTATTATTGAATTAAAATATTAAAATATGAATAAAAATTATTAAAATTAATGTGTTTTTTAAATTAAATTTATATTTATTTTAATATTCTTAAATAATAATTTAAATATATATTTAAATTTGATAATTTTTTTATATTTGTATTTATTTTAATTAATTTAATCTTATTATTTAATTATTTTATTTTATAGATTAAAACGAATAAAAAAAAATAAAAAATAAAAGTTTAATTGGGTTTACAACAAATAAATTAAAAAAAAAAAACAGATTTGACAGGAGAGCACGCGGCCCGAGAAGCAAAGAAACGGATTGGAAATAGGGGCCACACAATTGCTATAAAAAGAAACAAAGAGAAGGACGTGCGGGTGCTACGCCGTTGAAGAAGAAAATGAGGGTGCGTCGCACGAGGCGGCACAAAAGGAGAATAGGAAATAGAAATATTGTGTTTAATTTTTATACGTATGTTATTTTTATATTATATATTAATGTAAAAAATATTAAATTATAATATATGTAATTGTATTATTTTTGTGAATTACAAAATAAATTTGTGAATAAATTAAAAAAATTAGATGTATAAGAATTACACAAATAACGAGATTAAAAAGAAAAAGATAGCACAATGCAGCAACATTTGTTATATAATAAATTTTAGTGGCATAATTTTATTATATTTTAATTTTATTATGTTTTATTAAATTTGTTATATTAAGGAGATGATGAAATTTTGATTATTTTGATATTATTATATTTAATTATTTTTATTTAATTTTAAGATTTAATGTTTATTGATTTTATTTTTCTATCGAGTTATATGAATAAATTTTAAGATAAATTTAGTCATATTTTTCTTATGTTTTATAATTTATTTGTGTTATTTGAATGTTAGTGGTAATTATTAGATATTAATTATAGTTTTTTATTAATGATACATTTGATGATTTGATAATTTATTATTAATTAAAAATTTTTTATCATACACTTGATTATTAGTTTTAGTGTTTTATTAATATACCTTCCATGATCGTATGTTTGCCGCTAGATGTTTATGAGTAAACTTATTTAGGTATAATAATTTGACATAATTAATGTTAAAATTAATTTTCGTGAATTCTGAACCTTCGTTATCTTACATCTAGTAAAAATCAAATTTGTTTTACTTTGTTTTACTTAATTTTGCATTTAAATTAATCTTTATTTACTATTAACCATTTACTACTTTTTTTAGTTTCTTTGTTTCTTTAGTTATTCTTTAAATTTGTTTCTCTATGAAATCGACATCCTAAAGTTGTGCTATAATTATCGCATTATTTCTAGGCGTAATCAAATTTTGGCATCGTTACCGGGGAGACGTAAAAGAATTGCTAATCAAATTTTTCTTTTCAACAATTTGTAAAGGCAGTAACTTCATTCATTATTTTATCTTGCTTGTAGACTTATGTCAGAGTCAAAGTCCAATTTTTTTATTCATTTGTTTGATAATTCTTCTAATTTTGAGGAAATGAGTGAATACAAAAATCAACCCACTAAGATCCTTCAAGATTACTTTCACCCTACATGCACAGTCACACCGTCATGCATCATGTTTCCACCTAATACTCCCCAGCTGAATTTTAAAATAGGGATGATTCAGTTACTCTATACTTTTCATGACTTGAAAAATGAAAATTCTTATTTGCACATTAGGGAGTTTGAGGAAGTAGTTGCGACTTTTCAAAATGCAACTGATAACGTTGTGAGATTTAAGTTCTTTTCTTTCTCTTTGAAGGATAGAGCTAAGAGCTAACTATACTCGCTGAGATCACGATCTATTGGGCCATGGAATGAGATGGCACAAGTCTTCTTTAATAAATATTTTTTCCAACATAAGACCAACAATTTAAAAAGACAAATATCTACCTTTGCACAAAAAGACAGTGAGACTTTGTATTAGTCTTGGGAGAGATTTAAGGACTTGTTAAGTATATGTCATCACTATAGGTATGAAAATTGGCGCTTAGTGAACTATTTTTATGAGGAATTTACACTTAGAGAACGCTATTTGTGGAGATAATGTGTAATTATGAGTTCTTACAAAAAGATCCTGACGAGATTATAAAATATCTTAATGAGCTTGTTGAAAAAGCTCACACTTAGATTGGACCCAGTGCTATTGAGAACATAAACAGGTCACGATTGTAAAAAACTCAAATGATGGTGGAATTTACCATCTCATGGAAGAGGATAACATAAAGGCTAAGGTTGAGATTCTCACTAGAGAGCTCGATGTGTTAAAGACTAAGGACTTAAAGCCAACACATGTGGCTAATCATACAGAGTCTTTTAAACTATGCTTTGTGTGTGGAGGGGTAGATCACCTTGTGTCCTACATTTGTTGAGATGAGAAGGATGTACGAGGAATAATGTAATGCCTTAGGTATGTATATGAAGTTTGTTACACCTTTCTCTGATACATATAATCCGGAGTGATGCAATCACCTTAAGTTTAGCTAGAAGTCTGAAAATCAACTGCCTGCACAACCCTCTAGATCATATCCTACACCATATCATGCACATTCACCTTCTGTGAATCCTTTAGAAGACACTCTGCATGCTTTTATTTAGGCATAGAGTAAGATTAAGCAAAAGTTTGAATCTTTGATTACATAAGTTGTTGATGAAAACAAGGATATAAAGAGTCAAATGTCTAAATTGATGAACTCCTTGAGTGTGAATGAGCGAGGTAAGTTCATTTCTCAAGCTTAGTCCGCACCCCATGGTCAACACATGGTGCCAGAGATTTTGAAGAATATGAATGTCATTATGAGTGGCAAGTCATTACACATCCAAACAATAAACAACTCAGAGGATGTTGACAAAAATCATGATAGTAGTGATGCCAAGCTGCCAAGGAACCTAAGATGACAAAAAATCCTATTAAGGAATCATTCCCTCAAGCTTTAAAATCAAGCAAGCGAATTATGGATCCTAACAATGAAATCCTAGAAAATTTAAGGCAGGTAAAAATCAATCTTTCTCTTTTGTATGTGATTAAACAAGTTCCTACTTATGCAAAAGTTCTCAAAGATTTGTGTACAATTAAGAGGAAGCGCTATGTAACGAAGACAGTGTTCCTGACAGAACAAGTTAGTGCTCTAACTGAGCAGCAGATTCCTCTCAAGTACAAAGATCCTGATTGTCCAACCATTGCATGTAGCATCGCAAAATCATGAGTTTGGGCAAACTTTGCTATATTTAGGAGCTAACGTGAATCTAATGTTATATTCTATTTATTTGCAGTTAGAGTTTGGATAAATCAAATCAACTACTGTGGCATTGCAATTGGCTGACCATTCAGTCAAAGTACCCTAGGGTGTGGTAAATGATGTTCTCGTTCAAATTGACAAATTTTATTATCCTATTGATTTTCTAATCCTTAACACTAGTTTTGATGTTAATACTACTTATAAATTTCCTTTGATTTTAGGTAGACCTTTCCTTACCACTGCTAATGCTCTTATTACTTGCAGGAATAAGTTCATGAAGTTGTCTTTTAGAAACATGACTCTTGAGGTGAATATCTTTCATATTACAAAATAACCAGAAGATGATGGTGAGGGCCTTCAGACAAACAAGATTGACTCAATCATGGATAGAAAAGTTGTTACAACCCATGATTTTGATCTCCTTGAATTTTTTTTTTGTTAATTCTGAGTTTGATTCTATCAATAATCCATCAATGTAGTTGATATTTGTGCTATTTTTTTTTATATAATTCAGGATTATAACACTCGGGTATGATAACCAAAGTTTAAGGAGATGCCTAATGATAATGATAATGAAGTGCGTGAATTGAATTTAATTGATAGTTTGGTTCATAACTCATTTGATTGATGGTAAGGTTTTAATTTTTTTTTTTGTGTTTATATTGAGTCGGCTTAAATGTCTCACATATTTTTAGAGTCTTTGTATAGGGATGTAAATAATATCGATCAACAAAAAAAATTAAAAAATTCAAAATTAAAAAAAAATTGTTTGCATGTTTGTTTATTTCATTTTTCTTTATTTTGTTTCTATTCTTTTTGTCATTGCTAACCATTATCAGGTGTAGTTATTCTCTTCTCATCTTCTCTTTTTAATTGCTAAGCATTTCAGGTATGTGACTCCTCCTTATTACTCTATTTATTTTTATCCCAATAATTTCTTTGATGCATATTGATTATTATTTTTAAGTCTGGATTTAATTTTAAACATTGAGTACAATGTTTCATTTAAGTTGGTGGTGGTGGTACAAATTCAATATTTAAAATGCTTGTTGGAATTCTGTGACATATTTTCATGTGTCAATTTTTTTTAAAAAATTTGCATCACACGTGCTTCTTTATCACATGTGTACTCATTCTCATTCATAGTCATCTTCGTGAATTCACCAAACCCACCATAATCATTTTTGCTAAAGCATCCATAGAACTCTCAATGCACTCATCTAAGCTTTGTAGTAAGATGGTGGTTTGACACATATAGCCAGAGAACTCTTTTGCTTAA
Organism: Ormosia emarginata; assembly: GCA_029884605.1. Lineage (NCBI taxonomy): Eukaryota > Viridiplantae > Streptophyta > Magnoliopsida > Fabales > Fabaceae > Ormosia > Ormosia emarginata. The sequence goes on along the minus strand of JAQQTP010000080.1, from coordinate 26,233,138 downwards.
GTATTCATGTGAGTTTTGGAGAGAATTGAGAGTCTACAAATGTAGTAAATTGTGATAAGTGTTCATTAATCTGTTGAATTGAGCACTTCTCTTGAGAACATCATTATATGGTTTATGGTAATATAGTGGATATACTTGAGATATGACGAATGTCAACTTAAGATCAATGTTTAAGTCTTTCAAGCTAACTCTTTCTATCATACACCCTTAGTAGCCAACTTTGAGCCAATAAATATATGTAGTTTTTTCTTTTCATATGCCTGCATCATTCATGCCTCTCCACATTAGAGTATAGTCTATACATTAATTTTTTTTACTTTTTTTACTTCTAAGTGTATACTAAGTGTGAGATTTGCATTTTCTTTCTTTTGTATTCGGTTATGAAAAAAAAATTGAAAAAAAATGACAAGAATACTAAAGTGGCGTGTGTTTGTTCATCAAATTGTTAAAAAGAAAAAAAAAAGAAAAGGAATAATAAGGAAAATCATTATTATTCGTTGATTTGAAAAGTATGAGAGTACATTAAATGAAAAGTGTGGTCTATTGAGATATTTAGTAAGATTCACTTTGTATGTACTTGGAAGTTTTTGAATCCTTTACATTTTTTTTATAATTTCGAACCCAAGCCACGTTACAACTTTTTGTGTTGATCGTTTCAATCCTAAGTAAACTTTTGGAAAAAATAGTGGAAGTCTCATTTCTTGATGTTCCTATCATAAGATCAATATTTGCTTGTTACTTGTACATAATTACCTAATTTTTCATGAAAGTGTGTGTACACTTATTGTCAACTTCATAAAGAGAATCCTCACACAAAACACTTTTATACCCATGAATTATGGAATTGAACATTTTGCTTGAGATGTTTTTGATGTTGCATGTGTCAGGGCTTCTGATTAGATGAATATAGTTTGGAATACACATTCACACTCTGCGGATTGCTCAAGATAAAGTTATTGAATTCCTAATATTGTTTTGATATGTGAATCTAGAAAATGTAAACTGATGAGACTATTTTATTATTTTAGTTTCTTTTATCTGTTTTGCATAGAAATTGTTAAGGACTAGTAATAAACAAGTTGAAGGTGTGATGAATGTACGAAAATATTCTCTAAATATCGTATGATTAGACAAAAATGTTAAAATATGAATAGAAATTATTGAAATTAATGTGTATTTTTAAATTAAGTTTCTATTTACTTTGAAATATTCTTAAGTAATAATTTATATATATATATATATTTAAAGTTGAAATTTTTATTTATATATTTATTTTAATCAATTTAGTTTCATTATTTAATTATTTTATTTTATAAATTAAAATGAACAAAAAATAGACAAAAAAATAAAATTTCAATTGAATATACAACAAATAAAAAAAAAGAGTAAACATTTACTTTAGTCCCTGAAGTTGTATGCACCAATCATATTAATTCCTTAATTTTTAAAACTGACTACTTAGTCCTTGAAATCGCAAAACGTCTGTCACGTTAGTCCCTACAACTTTTTTCGTCAGTTAAACTTGACGGAGACGCACGCGTGGCACGTTAAGTGTCATGTTGGATGATGACGTGGTTCCTATCTCCCCATAAACGACGCAGTTTCACCAGGACACCAAAGTAGAAAGGTTTGCACAATTAAAACGACGCCGTTTTGGAGGTTTTACTCAATTTTTCAGATCCCCCCCCCAATTTCAACGATATATGATTGAGTAAAACCCTAAGTTCCTAATTCGTATTCTAATCCCAAATTCCTGAAATTCCACTAAATTTCCTTCTATAATTTTCTTCTACAATCAACCTCGTTTTACTCTTAAGGCTCCCCTACAACGCTGAATTTGTCATCTTCGTCGTGGAATTCGAGCTTCAGAAAGGTATGTTCCCTACACTTCAAATATTCTCAGTGTTGTGTGGTCATTGTGGTCCCTGTTTTTCTTTTTTGGTGTTGTGGTCCTGCTTGTCTTCCATTTTTGCTGCAATGTGGTCCTCTTGTATTGTCCTGCTTGTAGAATTACTTATAAATGGTTGCTGCGTGTCAATGCGGTGTACGTTGTTCTTGTATTGGAGGTGGAGGGTGTCCTAAGTTCAATGTCGTTCTGCTTGTCTTCCATACCAGTGTGGTCCCCTGTTTGTCTTCCATTGTTGCTGTGTATGATCCTGCCACGCATGTTTTTGAACTTTTACATTTACCCATAGCACACAACGTAGTTCCTTTGTATTGCATGTTTTTTTTATGTACAATACACATGTATAAGTGTTTAATAAGTTGTGTTTTTGTTATGTGTATCTATTTAGATGGTTAGACTTGTGTTTCATCATGGTGGTTCTTTTGGTTAAGAAATTGAAGGCAAAGTTTCTTATCATGGTGGTGGAGAAGAGTGGTGGCCTGAAGCTGATGACGATATGTTGGATGTCTTTAGTTTAATAAATTTTTCTAAACAAATTGGTTATCTTAAGGTGGATAATTGTTATTGGCTGATGCTTGGTAAAGAACTAGAAAATGGTTTAATGGACATAAAGACAGATTCTGATCTTCTACAAATGGTTGAGGCTTCAAGGATGAACAATGGGGTTGTTCACTTGTACTATGAACACCCCATAATTCCTGACCCTAAAATTATGTCACTCCTTGATGAAGATGAACCAAATGATGGTAATGAGACCCAGCTTGAGACACATATTCCAGAGGAAGTCCAACCCCCACTAGCAAGTGACCCTCAACAAGAACAACTTACAACTAAAGGTGTAGTTGATGACACTCCTAGTACAAGTTCATCTAGCGATGATTATAAAAGTGCAGAGGACAACCCCTATAAGCCTCTTCTTTTTGCTATTGATGACGATGAGGATGAGCTTATTGCTAGTCTTTTGAAGAAGAAGAATAATAAAATGGTTAAAAGCTTTGATGCGAAGAAGGGAAAGAGAGTTGTACAGAAGAAGAATAAAAAGACCACTGTTGATAAAAGCAATGCACATGTCCCTGATGATGAAGAAAGTGACTTTGATAGTGATGCGTCTTCCGATATGATGCCATTACTAGCACTTTTTTTTTACTTTACTAGCTATTTATAGATACTCATAATTCTCTATCATAAGTATGTACTAAAGTATTTTATAGTTAGCTATATACTCATAATACTCATAATTTACTGCCTCATAACATTTTTGTTTTCAAGTTAATGATTCATTCATCAACTTTACTTTGAACATGATGCATTTGCAGATTATGATGAAACAACTGACTCTGATGCACTTGTGGGGAGGGATTTAAGATACAAGCAAAGCTATGGACCAAATATTGGGGTCACTGAAGAAGCATGTGAAGATTCTGATTACAGTTGAAAATTTGAATACATGAAAACTCCAGTTACTTCTGATGATGAGGGGACTACCAGAGAAATGTAGCCTCAGTTCAATGAAGGTGTTGGATTTGGACATGTTAAGATGGAGCTTGGAATAAAGTTTATGACTTTAGAGGCATTCAAGCAGGGGGTTAAGGACTACACAATTAAGATGGGTAAAGAGATCAAGTGGGTGAAGAATGATAAGCTGAGGGCTACAGCCAAATGTAAGAATGACAACTGCATATAAGTTATCTATTGTGCATGGAGTAATGTTACCAACAATTTCCAGATCAAGACCTTCAATGATGAGCACAGTTGTAGTAGGGGGTTCAAGAATTCTCAGGCCAGTATGAAGTGGGTTGTTAGGAAGCTGGTTAAAAAACTTAGAAAGCAGTCAACTCTGACCCATATGGAAGCCATTGATTACATAAAAGTCAAGTATGAGGTACATTTGAATGATACCAAAATATACAAAGCTTTGAAGGAGGCAAGGGAATGAGAGAGAGCAATATGGAAGGTTATGAGATTATTTTGCAGAGTTGTTAAGGAGCAACCCTAGTTCTATTATGAGGTTGGGTGTCCTCGAAATTCCTAATTCCCTACCACAATTTGAAAAGTTCTATGTCTACTTGGATGCTTGCAAATTAGAGTTTAAGGCTGGTTGTAGGCTCTTAATTGGCTTGGATTGAGCTTTTATGAAAGGATATTTTGGTGGCTAAATTTTGTCAGTTGTTAGATAAGATGCTAACAATGACATTTTTGTCATTGCCTATGTCATCTTGGATGTCGAGAACAACGCCGATTGGAAGTGGTTCCTAACATTGTTACATGAAGACCTAGGGGACTATAAAGAGCATGGTTGAACTTCATTTCAGACATATAGAAGGTAACATCATTTGCATGGACTAATATAAATTAGTTGTCTATATGTTAGGGACTAATGTGAATTAGTTGTGTATGTGTCAGGGACTAATATGAAGTATTTTTTTTTAGGGCCTGATACCAGTAATGTAAGATATGATGCCTGGAGTGCCTCACAGGTTCTGTATTTGGCATCTGTGGAGGAATTTCACTAAGATATGGAAAAACAAGGAGTTAAGAGGTATGATATAGGAGTGTGCACGATCAACCACTGCAAGTGAGTTTAATGCTGTCATAGAGAGTACAAAAAAGATGAATGAGAAAGCATGAGAGTATCTGTCCAAGTGGCCTAAGGAAACATGGACCAAGGCTTACTTCTCTAAATATCCTAAATTTGACAAGATCTGCAACAATGCATGTGAAGTTTTCAATGCAAAGATTGTGAAGATGAAGGACAAGCCAATCTTAACCATAGCAAATGTGCTATATAATGAAGACCATGATTGCAAATAAGCTGAAGTTGGCAAGGTATAAAGGGACCTTAGCTCCTCTACAACAAAGTAGGTTGGAAAAGGAAAAAAAGGGAGAGTAACAATTGGACACTTGTTTGAGCTGGTGACTAGAAGCATCATAGATTTGAGGTGCAAGGCTACCCAGGCAATGTTGATGTTGATTTAATCAAACAAACGTACACCTGTAGGTTCTGGAAACTCACAGGTATTAATCACACTTATTTAGTTTAGTTTAATTTTTAAATTTTAGTTAATATTTGTTTATTTACTTACTTGAAATGGTTATGGTAAATTTGCCGTGCATGCATGTTGTTGTTGCAATAGCATATGTCAATCACAAACTTGAGGACTATTGTTATGCTTGGCTAACCATGGCTGGTTATCATGCAACATATGAATATTTTGTCAAACCATTGAGAGGCCAAAGGTATTGGGAGCTCACGCCACACCCAAAGCCTGTCCCACCACAAATAAAAAGGCCTATTAGAAGGCAAAAAAAAAAACAGAGAAGAAAAGATGCAAAAGAGGAAAATGTCAACCAGAACCCACACAAACTGAAGCGAGTATACCCTGCATTCACTTGCTATAGGTGTGGTGGGTCAGGGCATAACAGAAAAGGATGCAAAGCCTAAGGAGTTTCTAAACTCAAAAGGCAGAAAAAAAAAGTAACAAATGCTTCTAGGACTGGTCCAAGCACTGAGACTGAGGTTAGGGCTGGGCTAAGTGATGAGCATGGGTTAACCACTGAGGCTAAGGAGATAGATATAACACAGTCTCATCTCAAGCAATGTTCTCAGCCATAGTACTCTCGAGATGCAACCCCTAATGTGGAGGTACAACAATTGTCATAAAATAGTTATTATTGATTCACTTGAACTTTGTTTGACTCGTGTGCTTGTTTTTTCCTACAAGGAATCAGGTACAAACTCCTTATCAGACAATCCGGTTTAAGACCACCATATCCACCTGCCACTACATCAGCAGCAGTTGTTCCACCAGTTGTCCCACCACCTATTCCAACATACTCTGTCACTGCAAATGCTGAAATAAGACCTGGTCCAACATCTGTTAGTGCAGAAACACTGACAGCAACAAGTGAGGGTACAACGACAAGGTTCATGAGGTTCATACCAACCCGTGGTTTGTGAGGTGCTCCACCAAAGAAGATGAATTAAAGATTTGTCCCTGTTGGATGATGTATATAGATTATAATGTAAATGATATGATTTGGTCATTCTTTTTGAAATATGCTTATAAAGTATTGTTCTTACCAATGTTAGTGGTCATTTTGTAAAGGACTGCTATTTTGTAAAGAGCTTATAATGTAATTGGGAATAAATTTTGTAAATGATCAATATAGAAGTTTTACACTCATGGATGTGTTTTGGATGTGTTTACAGTATTGTTCGTTAGTGCGCAAATGTTTCCATTTATATGGCTAGACCCTTGTTGTTCATTAATTTTAATGTTGTCCACAAATCAATTATGTCCATTTGGCCAAGTGCTAAGAAAAATTCCACTCAACTTGGATTTTGTCACAGAGATGAGTTAGGGACGTATGGAACATGCTGATTGAGTACTCACCTATCAATACATGATGCTATTGTATATGCAAATCAGTGTAACTAATGGTGTGTGTTTTAAACAGGAAAATGCTATCAAGATTTATAGATCTCTCAATTGGGGAGTAAACCAATGCACATTTACAATGAGCTTTAACAAATTAATTTTCATTCATTTCATTAGATTACAAAGGCCAAATGGCCAATTACACAACATCACAATTACCTAATTCCCCAAACTAATAACACAATATCACCATTACAAATTCAAAATCCAATTACCTACTTCTCTAAACAAACTAAGCTTTACATTATGATAAAAATAAGCATCATAATACATTGGCCAATTACACAACATCTTAAGATCCTAACTTCAGTTTCTAAGCTTCCAATCTTCCAAGTAATATTCAATCTCCATTCTTAATTCTCACTTGTAGCAACCCTTCTACCAGGTTCATATGTAGCTTCAGTGGCAAGTTCAGTGGCAAGTTCAGTGGCAGTCCCAATTCCATTTTCTGCTGCCTCATTGTCAACCCAGCAAAAATAGTTACAATGGTCACCGTTCTGCAAACCATCAAAACGGCAGCATAGTTCACATTGCAAATAAAAAACAGAGACAACAATGCTCATTCTAACAGCTCTAGTTCACTCAACTCTTACCTTTGCCTTATAATTAGGGCAGTCATAGAATGGTCTACTAGGATTGGTCGTGGTTTTGGATCTTCTTCCCACCGTTGTGTGACCACAAAGACAAACCCTAGCACTACCAGTTTCTCCCCTGTAACGAGACAAGTTGGGTATGGAACCTGCACTCCCACTCCAGCTTCCTTCAGTGTTTGATGATGCGAATTGAGATGGGTTTCCACCACCCATCATCTCCCAGCCTTACTAACCTGAGTTACGAATTTGGGATTTTTCTTTCTTGGTTTGCAGAAGGGAATTTGGTGCATTAAGCTACTGTAATAAAATTCAATTGGGGCAGGGGAAAAATGGAATTAGGCTCAAAACAACGTCGTTTCAATTTTATAGACCTTTATACTTTAGTGTCCCAGCGAAACTGTGTCGTTTAGGGGGAGGTAGGAACTACGTCATCGTCCAACATAGCACTTAATGTGCCACGCGTGCATCTCCGTTAAGTTTAACTGATGGGAAAAGTTGTAGGGACTAACGTGACTGACGTTTTGCAATTTCAAGAACTAAGTAGTCAGTTTTAAAAATTCAGGGACTAATATGACTGGTGCATACAATTTCAAAGACTAAAGTAAACGTTTACTCAAAAAAAAATTGAAAGGAGGAGCACGCAACCCAAGAAGCAAAGAAACGTATTGGAAATAAGGTTGCACAATTGCTATATAAAGAAACAAAGAGAATGACGTGTGGGTGTTGTTGCGCTGTTCAAGAAGAAAATAAGGGTGCATCGCATTAGGCGACACAAAAGGAGAAAAGAAAAGGAAATGGCAGCACAGTACAACAGTATTTGTTATATGAAAAATTTTAGTGAAATAATTTTATTAAATTTTAATTTTATTATGTTTTATTAAATTTTTTGTATTAAGAAAATGATAAAATTTTGATTATTATGATATTATGTTGAATTATTTTTATTTAATTTTAGGATTTAATATTTATTAATTTTTTTATCAGATTATATAAATAAATGTTAAGATGAATTTAGTCATATTTTTTCTATACTTTATAATTTATTTGTATTATATAAATGTTAATGGTAATTATTGAATATCAATTATGATTCATTATTAGAGATAAATTTGATGATTTGATAATTTATTATTAATTGAAAATTTTTTATTATATACTTGATTATTATATTTAGTGTTTTATTGATGATCTTTCATGATCACATGCTTGTTGTCAAATATTCATGAGTAAAATTATTTGAGTATAATAATTTGACATAGTTAATGTTAAAAATAATCTTAATATATTCTGAATCTTAATTATCTTACATCTAATAAAAACCAAATTTGTTTTATTTTACTTTACTTAATTGTGTATTTAAATTAATTTTTTTTACTATTAATCATGTAATATTTTTTTAAATTTTTTGTTTCTTTAGTTATTCTTTTAATTTGTCTCTCAGTAAAATTAACACCCTAAAACTGTTACAATTATTGCATTATTCTTTTAGTGTAATCATGTAGTCTTATGTAAACTAAGCTAATAAGTAATTTAGACATTATTATTTTAAATATAAAATGATTGTGCAATAAAATATTATCTTAAAATCTAAGACGTGTTTAAAATGAATAAAAAAGAGAAATAATTTGATTTGATTTAGAAATCAAATTTTGTATTTAAAATTTATTAAAATGAGAATTAATTTAATTTAATTTAATTATTTTACATTTTAACCCTTATAAGATGTAGTTAGAAGTAGTTACTAAAGGTAAAATAGTTTATTTATTTCAAATTAAATCCTAACAAATCCTATCAAATTTGATGAAATTTTTAAAATAAAATGAATAAAATTCATGGAATTTTAAAAATCAAATTATTTTTTATTTTTTAATATTTTAAACACAAGATTTAATTAAATTTAATTTATAAAAGAAATAATTTCTTATTTTTTACATTACAAACACACTATAAATGAAACATATTATTTTCAAAATCACTTTTCAACTAAAATTTATTCTATTATTAAAATCATTTTTTAACTAATATATCTAAATATAAAATTAATTTTATTATAATCAATTATAACAATAATCGATTATATATATAATTAATTATTAAAATAATCAAATTTTCAAACTTAATTCAAAGGCTCCTAAGTAGGGATGACAAAATTACTCGTCTTCGCGAGGATCCGTTGGGATTATCTACGACGGGCAGGAATGTGTACTCATTTAATAAATGGGGGTGAGGGCGGGAATTATAGTACTGCCTCACTAAGTACTTGCAAACCCGTTAACTATATATTTTTTTGTTTAATATATATCATATATTATGATTCTTTTTTTTTTTTAACTTTGAGATGAGATAAAAATATATATTTTTTATTATTTAAAATAAATTTTTTATTGAATGAGCTTATAATGATAAAACTTGTTAAAAAAATATATACTATTTATGTAATAGTTATTTATGTAAATTGATTATTACAAAATATAATTGAATTTTGTTTGTTATTTATAATATTCTTTTAATTTTGTAAGAATCTTTGATTGTTTAACAAAATTATAGTATGTTGTATTAAAATTTATTTTATTTATGTTTTTTTATAATTTTTAAGATTTTATTTTAAATTATTAACTAATCGTAAATACCGCGAATAGCTAGTCTACTCGCAGAGATCATAAATGAATACCCGTGACGAAAACGGGAACAGGAGAAACACTACATGCTCTCGCCTTGTCCCGCCACACCCGATTGCCATCCCTATCCCTAAGGGTATGTTTGGATTAGAATATTAATGGAATTAATGGAATGAAAAGAATATTAAGTTCCATTGTTTGGTTGTGTAAAAAGAATGGAATGGGATGGAAGTGAGTGGGATTGATTCCATCCCGATTCCACCAAAAATTATCACTTTTGTTCCCTCCCAATTTGGAGGGTATGGGATGGGATCAATTTTATTATTATTATTATTATTATTATATTTTTACTTAATTATCCTCCCGCTTCTCACCCGTTCACTTTTGTTCTCCCTACTCATTTCTGTCACCCACGCTTTCTTGTCTACCACAGACCACACCGTTTCACCGAATCACCATCACCGTCATTGCCACAACCACCACACCATCACTTGTCTCTATACGGCCACCACATGTCACGTGTCCCTGCCACAGGTCACCATAGCCGAGCTGCCCTACGGATCACCATCACCTTTCCCTCACGGAACCCCTCTTCACCATTCATCCTCACACCACAACCACCAAACCGCTTCACGACCACACCCTTTTGATTGGTGGGCAAGCCTTCAACAAAGAACAACCAACAAGTTGTTTCCTCCCATCGTGTTACACGCAGAGGACGCCAAATCCTCATTTCGTAAGACCAAATCAGACTCCCCTAGTTCCCCGTTCCTTGGCAAGGTAAGAACATTGGCTTTGATAGTTTGATGTTGAAACTTTCTTTCTTTTAGTTTGATCTAATGTGAATTATTTTGTTGCATGTAAAAAGCTCAAATTGACAAAATGCTAAGCTTAGGTAACTTAATTTAGTTTTTGGAGGTTGAGTTTCGGTGGTTTGAGTTTCGGTTAATGACTTGGATTTGGAACAATGCAGACTCATTTTTTGTTGCTTACTATTACTTCTTTCTTTTTGAACTCTAGTTGGATTGGTCAAAATCAAACTTCAATTACCAATATATGCTTGAAGATGTAATGTCAGTCTGTGATATTAATATTATTCTTATGTTGTATGATTTTTTTCCTATTCCAGTAATGATTGTGTTTATGATGGCAACCATAATGGAAGGTTAAATATGAAAAATTGCGGTAGCTAAGTTATTTCCTCATTGAAACATGGATATCATAATACCCCTGCATATTTCTATCCTACCACTTTGAATACTTTTTATTACTTCTTTAATGCATGTTAGAAGAGAAAATGGCAGGAAAACGTAGAAACAAGTAAAGGAAATAGAGAAAAAGAGAAAGAAAATTAGAGATGCAAGTTGCAATCTCTGCCCCAATAGCCTAAGCCACCCGAAAACCACTCCAAAATTCTGTTGTCCCTCTCCACTGCCACTTTCCCTTTTATTCTATCTTCCAAGCCTTACTCCTTGCTTTCCCACATTCCTTGCCACGTAAGTAAGGTTGTTATAGCCATTCACACCACTTTGTGCTCTCACTTCAATTACCTGCTTTGAAATATTAGTGATATGTGGGCATTAAATATTAAATATGATAGATTTTCAATCTTTCGTTTGTCTTGTGAAAACTATTACTGCATTGTTTATTATCCTTTCTTCACATTATATTCTTTAGTATGCATGTCTGTGTATTATAACCTTTTACATACATATCACTTTGTTATAATTATGTTTCCCTATAAATCAAAGATTGTATATAATTAGGCTTTGTAATTAGGAGTTGATTGCTCTGTTTCCTTTTTAATAGCATAGAAAAAAGAAAATATGTGTATATCAACTCATTTTAAAAAAATAAAAATAAATAAATTTATAGTCTTGAAGCCTTGTCCTTAGCTACAAGTTACCAAAATATTGTCTCAATAATTGTTATTTACGTGTCACTTTTCTTTCTTTAATTGATGTGTCACTTTTTACATTGTCATAGATGACCAATGAAGATATAAGATTCAAATATATAATATTGCTCAACATGATTCAAATGATGGTTTACTGCTTCAAGTATTGTGCCTTATAATCTTATCCCTTGTGTGTACTAAGAAACAAGTCTAGAGTATGTAAAATACCTTCTAGAATAACAGAACATAGAGAAAGAGTTCGAGATGAACTAATGAAACAAATTGTGGGCAATGATCGATGTCGTGATATAATTCGTATGGGACCTCAAGCTTTCTTAAACTTATGCACCATATTAAGAGATCAAGGTGGACTTCAACACACACGAAATGCAACAATTGAAGAACAAGTTGCCAAATTCCTTTACATCGTAGGACACAATGTAAGGAATCGTGTAATGTCATTTTTCTTTAGACGTTCAGGAGAGACTATTAGTCGCCATTTTCATAGAGTATTACAAGCTTTGATAGAGTTGGAGGAGATATATTTGAAACAACCTGATGGGACACATGTTCCTCCATAGATACTCAACAGCATCATAGGTTTTACCCATATTTTAAGGTAAATATATATTTTTAATTTTACTTTAGCAATAATAAGTTAATGTCATGCACATTTTAATAAGATAATTGAATATTAGGATTGTATTGGAGCAATTGATTGTACGCATGTACGTGTCAAAGTGCCAATGAAACATGCCCCTAAGTATCGTGGTAGGAAAGATTACCCTACACAAAATGTATTGGTTGCTTGCTCTTTTGACTTGAAATTTACATATGTCTTACCTCGGATGGGAAGGAACGGCATCGACTCAAGAATTGTAAAAAATGCCTTGACACGTGGATATCCTCTAAAAGTTCCACAAGGTAATGAAAATTCAAAGCACATGGTGTAAGTTCCAAGTTTAACCAAGTTAATAAACTCATTGGATTCTTTTTTTTTTATAGGAAAATTCTATCTTGCTTTCTTTCAATGGATTCCACTATAAAGACTTGTCTCATAACGCCTTATAGGGGAGAACGATACCACTTGCAAGAATATTCTAGAAATCCACCGCGAAATCCTCGTGAATTATTCAACAACCGGCACTCATCATTACGGATTTTCATTGAATGTGCATTTGGTGTGGTGAAGAAGAGATTTCCTATTATACAAACTACAATCCCGACCCTACATTTGGTATTACGACCCAAAAAAAATTATCATGCCTGTTGTATATTGCACAATTATTTGATGGGTGTAGATCCCGATCAAAATATCATAGATGAGGTGCAACATGAGCTTGCAAATGCAAGGGATTTTCAGGATGGCCATCAAGTTCATAGGGAAGATAATGACGATACAACTAGAGGAGAATTAATTAGAGATAACATTGCAGCTTCTATGTGGCACGATTACTGAACATTTCTTACTTGGTTATGTACTAAACTTGTTAGTGATGTACTTTTAAATGATTTTAGTTTGTTGTATGTACTTTTATTGATGGTTTATTGATGCAAATTTGTATTGATCAATTTTTATATATGTCATTGGTTTTATTGATGGTTTTGTATTGATCAAGTTTTATATATGCCATTGGTTTTTATGTAAGCTTAGATATGGAAGCAAATCCAAAGAAGGCAAAGAAATCTAGTGATACATGTTTCTGGACACCATCTATGAATGAGGTATTGATTGATGCATATTTGCATCAACATAATTTGGAAATAAAAATGGCAATAGTATGACATCAAAGGCAATGGACAACATTCTGAAAGAGTTGAGAGACCACTTTCCTGACAGACCAATCTCTAAAGATAAAATTAAAGATCACATGAAAAACATAAAATCAAAATTCAATGGTTGTTATGATCTTTTCAAGAATGGTCTAAGTGGGTTTGGTTGGGATGCAACAACAAACATGTGGATTGATAGAATTTTTAACCCAAGTGTGGGACAAGCTAATTGAGGTATATTTAACGTGCAAATATTAAAGTTTCATGGTTTTTATGTAAGTTTAGATATGGTTAATTTTGTTTTTTAATATTTTATTTTATTTATTTTTATTGTAGGCTAAACACTCTCAGTGAGTGGAGAAACAAGCCTATCCCACATTATGATAAATTAGCTAAACTTTTTGGGAAAGATCGGGCAACAGAGAAAATGCGTAAACAAAGAAATTTGAAATTAGAGCAAGAAGAGTTGATCTCTTGGGAATGGTTATGATGACACCATCTTCTCCCCCTCTCCCCACCATAGATGACATTGACCATTTGGTATCCACAAATGAAGTTAGTTTAGAGGGCTTTGACAATTATGAAGAGGAATTTCAACCCTTCACTTCTCCTGAAGTGCCTTCTGATGGCCATTCTCATGGTGCAACCTCATCTAGGGCTAAGAAACGAGCAAGAAAAGTTGTGGAAGATGATATAAGCATAGGCTATATTGCTAAATCTCTTGAGAAAATGGTTGAGGTGTTTGACAACTTAAGCAAGAGCACGCTTTTTTGGCCAAACAAAATAAGAATGTTGTCACTTGAGGAAGTAATATGGGAACAATTGGAGGACATAGGCGTTGAACCAGCTTTCTTGCCCGATGTATACATGCACCTTATTCACCATCCTGATGCTATGAAAGCTTTTAATGGAATTCCAATTCACAAGCGCAAGGAAATGTTACCTCGGATTGTGCCATGCTACCCACCTAACATTTAGGCTACATAACGTTTTCATTTTGTTAATTCTACTTCCGTTGGGATTGTCTTTCCTATTGAATTAGAACTTTAATGACTTAGTTTACTTTTTTAAGATTTTTATGTTGTTGTTTCTCTTGTCTTATGTTATCTCTTTTAACTTATAACTTGAAATGTTGTTCTTTCGACAAGTAGAGTATTAGTATTATTGTATGCTTTAAGGTTGAATCGGTTACGATGATAATTTAATTATTGTAATTGCAAATGCAAGTTTAGTTGTGGTTATGAAGTAGTAGAGTTCATTTATAAAGGAACTTGATGTTTGTGTAATGATTGGTCTAACTTTTGCAAAATTTTCTATGTGTAAAACAAGAGTCTTCCTTCACCTCTTTTATCCTTGCAACTTGCAAGTATCACAAGTATATACTTATAGATTTATAGAAATTATGTGAAAGTAATTGTTCAACTACTACCACAGAAAATAACATCCAAAACTAACATTTCATCTACTTTCCAAATAATAGAATGTGAAATTAAGTCTTTTTGTTAGTTAAAAATAAATAAAATTAGTGTGTTTACAATAAGGGTAATTTAGGAAAAAAAAATTATAACACTTACCATTCCATCCACTTCCCAAATAATGGAATGGTAATTTTATTCCATCCCATCCTAAAATATCCAAACAATGGAATGGTATTTTTATCCCATCCCATCCCATCCTATCCCATCTCATCCCATTCCATTCCATTCCATTCCATTCCATTCCATCAATTACTAAATATCCAAACATACCCTAAGTCTCTACAAAAATTTATCCTCTTGTTAGAATACTAAAATTAAAAAAAGAAAAGAAAAGAAATTATCTTCTTGTTAAACAGCATGTGTGGACTGCCTCAGCATGTAATGAATGAACTGAGGCTGTGAGGGGACACAAACAGACGACATGCAACCGAAAACATCTTTTAGCCTCGCTTTGTTGCTGACTTTTTACCTTGTGAACTTGGCGGTGGGAGTGCTGAGTGCTGATACATATACCAGAGATGACTTCCCGCCAGATTTTATTTTTGGTTCAGGCACCTCTGCTTATCAGGTCGCTCTTTCTCTTTCCTGCATTCTGTCATAATCTTTCTCTTTTATCTTAAAGAAAATTCAATTTAGCCACAAATATTTACATTGTGAAAAGATTAATATAATTTATCTATATTATACATGTACGTGTTTATGAACAGGTCGAAGGAGCTGCTAACGAAGATGGAAGAACTCCTAGCATCTGGGATACCTTTGCTCATGCTGGTTCTTTTTATTGCTCATGTTTCTTCTTGTCATACTTCATATTACTTATCCATTTTGATAATTTTGGATGCTTACTTAGTTTCAAAAGAAAAGCGTGTTTATCCTATATTATGTGTTATTATTTCACATATATTAAGTTTGCATCTTTCTCTAACAAATCAACTCCCCTAGTCCTCATTCTCCATGCTTTTAGCCACTATTGTAGATAGAAAAGAGCAATTAAATCCTCACATTCAATTCCCACCCAGAAAGAAAAAGCTCAAATTCAAAGAGGCAATCTATAGATATGTATTTTATTTTTGTTTATTTATGTATTAATTTTTATAAATTGAGAATTCATAAATAAAAACGGGGAATAATATATACAAGTTTTTGCTGTTTCATCGAGAGGTTATATCATCCACCTGTATATTCCCCTTCACCAAAAGACAAGACTCTCATTTTTTATACACAGGGTATAAGCATGGAGAGAATGGCGACGTAGCCAGTGATGGGTACCACAAATACAAGGTAAATACACGACGCCTCAATCTTTTTTCCTTTGCCAGTAATGCATTGTTTGTGGTGGGAAAGTGAAGCAAAGTAGTATCGACAACTAAGGTATAAAAATATTATTTGAATGCGAGAGCAAAAATATATTCAAAAAGTATGCTGATATTTAAAAATATTATATCTATAAAAAAAATGTTTAAAATCAAACGCACTGGATATACATTATTTTTAACGTAGAAAGCTCTATTAATATAAAAGATAAAAATCACGAGATTTAATTAATTTAGGTATTAATGATGGACAATAAATATACCAAAGTTACTTAGAATCACTACCCATCGTCAATAAAATACAAACACAGATTGCACCAAAAAAAAAAAATACAAACACAGAAAAATCCAAACAATAGATAATATAAACCAAGTTTTATTGAAGACATTCTTAGATATACATGTGTAAAAAAATGCTAATTTAGACACTACATTTAATTTTTTGGTGCTAATCATTGTTGGTATGTGAATAGTGGAAGATAATGGAGTAATTCTTGGTTAGGCAATGCCTATTTAAGAATTTCTCAAGATAATGATCTCCACATATCAGTTTTAAAGAGGAAATGTTAACGAGTACAAAGAAGTTTAATTATTTCCCTGAAAATCTATAAAGCAGGAAGATGTGCGGCTCATGGTGGAAACAGGCCTTGATGCCTATAGATTTTCGATTTCTTGGTCGAGACTAATACCAAGTATAATTCCAACACCGACTTCTGTACATAATGAGAACCATTGAATTTTAAGGTTCTATGTTTCTTTGTCCCATAAAACCTTTCTCAATGTTTATGAAAATGCTTTTCTTTCTCCCAGATGGTAGAGGACCCATCAATCCCAAGGAGTTGCAGTACTACAACAATCTCATCAGCAATGGTTAAATAGAAGTTTCTTAATTTTCCAAATAAACCGTGCCTAATTAACTTTTACTGCTTCTACTGATTTAGTCAATCTTATCCCTTGAGCAGGAATCCAACCACATGTCACATTACACCACTATGATCTTCCACAGGCACTCGAGGGTGAATATGGAGGATGGGTTAGTCATGACATCATGTATGTACCTAAGCTCTTGCACCATAATGTTTGTGTTATGTTTTGCTTAGGAAACAATGTCAAAAATTACTTGAATGTGAATGCAGAGGAGACTCACAAACTATGCAGACGTGTGTTTTAGAGAGTTCGGTGACAGAGTCTTGTATTGGACAACATTGAACGAACCCAATGTGTTCGCTGTGGGTGGTTATGATCAGGCAGTAACCCCACCTCAACGAGGTTCTCGTCCATTTTGTTTAACGAATTGTACAAGGGGCAATTCAGCAACTGAACCCTATTTGGCAATGAATCATATTTTGTTAGCGCATTCTTCAGCTGTGAGATTGTATAGGAGATAGGGTATATCACCTATATTTTGCCTTAGTATTTTCTAGATGTTTTTAATATTCTTGTTGTGATCCCTGGCATATATGGAAAACTATATTGGCAAAGAGTGTTTATGATTCCATAGACACTGTTACATTGCATGACAAACAACATGGATTTGTTGGTATCAATATCTTTACATATACAGGTTCCTTCCTCTAACAAATACAGAAAAAGACAGGGCAGTAAGTCAAAGAGCCCATGATTTTTATGTTGGTTGGTATGTTATATAACCTACAATAGGTTGGTTTTACTCGTCTCTTACCCTTATAATGTTATTTGATTTTGCTCTTTTATGTAAGACAGATGAATTTATGTGACTAAAATGTTCATTTATGTTAAACCTCTTGATATTCTTAGTTCCTTATAGGCCTAAAAGTAAAACTTGGGTCTTTCTTTCAATGGACATATTCACAAAGTGAGATTTTTGTTTGGTCTGAACTCTGAGCCTGAATATGATGAAGGGTATGGCAGTTATATATGTCTGCTTTATTACAGGATTATGGAACCCTTGGCGTATGGAGATTATCCCATTTGCATGAAGAAAATTGCAGGCGCAAGAATTCCTGCCTTCACAAATCGCGAATCCAAACACGTCAAGGGTTCATATGACTTCATAAGCTTAAACTTCTACAACAATATTAATGTCACAGATAACTCTGACATCCTGGAGAGAAAGCTGAGAGATTACAATTTAGACATGGCTGTACAGCTAAACCGTACGTTCAGCCTACTGTACTTTATTGCATTCACCGCATCTTCTTTATTATCATTCTGAAATTTCCAATTAGTTGAACTTTCACAAAATTTACCATCGGACTCTTCAATACTGGTGTCATTAATGTGCAAAACCATGTCTTGTGTCTGTCATAATTTCCTCAAGGGTTTTGCTAAAAAATAGTAAATTTAAAATGAAAAGTAAAGGTTTTTAAGTTTCTAATGTATTAAATGGTTTAGTTTTTATTTAATAATTTCTATTTTATGATTTTTATAACAAGTTTTATTATACAAAATTTTTTTTGAAGTTGTGTTTGGAAGGAATAAAAATAGAAAATAATTTAATTTAATTTAATTTAGAAATCAAATGTTGTAGTTAGAACTTTAAAGAAAAATAAAATTTGAATTGATTTAGAAATTAAATTTTATATTTGGAATTTATTTAAATGAGAATTGATTTTATTTGATTTTATAATTTTATATTTTAACTCTTATGAGAGATAGTTAAAGGTAGTTACTAAGGATATAATAGTTTATTTATTTCAAATCAAATCATAACAAATCCTATCAAATTTGATAGAATTTTTAAAACAAAAAGAATAGAATTTATAAAATTTTAAAAATCAAATTATTTCTTATTTTTTAACATCTCAAATTCAATATTTAATTAAATTTGATTTACAAATCAAATCATTTACCATTTTTTTTACCCTTCCAAATACACTCTCAGTGGTGGAGCAACGTGAATGCAAAAAACTCACCGCTTTCCTGGTTTTGGCAGATGGACATGATATGTTTTTCAAAGAAGAGGTAACGGCCGAAACCAAATAATTGTTTTTCTCACAATTAATTGTTTCAATTATTTAGATTACTTCACTGTATGATTGACTGGCTTGGCTTGACTTGACTTAGTTCCCTGTCACACCCTGGGGCTTGCGGGAAGAAATGGATAAATTCAAGCTCCTTTATGGCAATCCTCCTTTTTTCATTTATGAAAATGGTCTCTCTCTCACTCTTCTCCCCCTCTCCCCCGAAAGTAACATTAATAATAATAACAGTTCAAGGAGATTACATATAACTGCAAATGAATCTTCTTGAGGAAAAACTTCTTTTGATGTTGATGGGATTGAATATTAAACTGCAGGGCAAAATTTTTCGTTGTAAATAATAGACAATGCCACTTTAATAGCATCAGCATTTCAATTATGTATGAAATTTAATGATATCTATGCTGCTAGTGTGGCATAGGATGAGTTCAAATGGGTTGAATTATTGATCAAGATTTGGCTGGGCATGTTTTGTTAGGTCAACAGACAGCAAGCAATTCATCATTGCAAGACGTGTCAAGGGTGAAATACATGCATGGATATACTGGTGCCGTGCTTGATGCCTTGAGCTATGACCTATGCAGTTGTTGCTCCAAGTTATCTAGTTGATACTTAGATCACATAAATCTTTTCTCCCACAGCTGATGTCTAAGCTTTATGATTATGAAACAGTCCTCATAGCCACAGTAGCTAGTTATAGAAGCAAGTGTTTTGGGGGTGTAGGGATATTTTGGTCATCTTAAGTACTATTGGAAAAGCTTCTTAATAGTTTCTTAGACTTGTCTGTTAACTTGTGATTGATTCTTGAGAGGTAATTCATTTTGTCGAGAGAGAAGGATCACATTTTCTCTGACTATTAAACTTTAACTTTCTTAAGCTTAAATCTTAGTTTGAATCAGATCTCTTGATAAATAAATTTTATTAAGCAAAAAAAATTTTCGAAACAATAATCTTTGTGTGAGTATTGTGAAATAAATCTTCATGTTCCTAAAGAATTTTTTTTAAAATAAAGACAAAATAAGATTAATTGTAAAATTTCTTATTCCTTATTATACTTTTATTACATTCTATAATATATTTAGTGAGATCATTTATTTTACTTGAACATGTTTTTAGTTATATTACCCTCACTAACTCTATGGTCCTAACTCTGTCACTACTTCTGTGATGAATCAAACATGTCCAAAACACACAAAGACACGAAGACAAACACAACAAAAATAAGCCCCTAAATTATATTATAAAGAATAAAGAGGTTACCATTCGGGTCCATTACATGGTTTCTTTCACAAAATCTTAGTAGAATGAATTTCATTGAATGGTTAAAACCATCACAGAATGTGTACATGATAGAGTATTTACAATAAGCTAAAGTATGCCACGTAGGAAGAGACAAAACTAACTGCCTCTAACCAAGTGACCGTCTCTCTAACAACTCAGTGAGCTAATGCTGCCAATACGGTAAGGTGTAACTATGATAACATGCACATGCACTCTTCGCGTAATGGCAGAAGCATGATTATGCAGCTTGGTCTCTGACACAAAAATGTATACATAAGCACCTATGCTTCTGATTTATTCTCTAATTTTCTATCTAATCCTAAATCTTCTCAGGAACGGATCAAATGCAAAAGGATATTTCGTATGGTCTTTCCTTGATGTATTCGAGTTACTGGATGGATACAAATCGAGCTTTGGTCTATACTATGTTGATCGAAATGATCCAGACTTAAAGAGATACCCAAAGCTCTCCGCAAAATGGTACTCCTGGTTTTTGAGAGGCAAAAGCACCTCTAGAATTTGACTTGGAGTTACAGAACTTGAGAAGGATCCATCAATTGTTTCTATTGCCCATTTATTCATGTAGGTTCTTTAATTAGTTATTTAGTTTGAGTTAGAGCATCACTGCATGTGTTTGTTATTTTCTGCACCCCCACACTTTATCTTCTGCTTCCGCCCTTTGGTGCCCCCTTCCGGTCAAGAATCAAGGAGTAAGGACTCATATATAATGAATAGCGTTGTTTTTATCTCATATCTGTTTTCATTCACGGTAACAATTCCATGCCCCTCAGGTAGTGTAATATAAAGCGACTTGGTTACATAATGCTTACACCACTCTAGTATTACAAATTATTATGTAATTGAGTTAATCATATATTTTATGTCACTATCATTTGAGGGTATGGTATAGAGGTATTGTAGAACAAAAATAATCATATAAATTTCACTGTTTTTTCTACATCACTTTTGACATTGATTAATGTCGCGACTGAGATCGCGATGGGAGAAGCGAACAAATGGTAGGATTTTTTAAAAAATAAAAAATGAATAGCTACCAATTTTATTTGAATGAATAAAAATTAAAAAAGAATTCTTAGAAAATAATCTTTGAAACCAAAGTTGATTCGAGAGTTGATTATGTATAAGGAATGGTGAAAACTTAATTCTACAAAGATTCTTCCAATACATCTGTCTTGGGTTGTTGATCCTCTCCTAAATCAGTTATGTAAATTTTTTATAACTCTTGAAAATATTTATTTTGTCCTTTTGTTAAAAGATAAATTAAATAGATAAATAAATTATGAAAATTTAATTTTGACTTGATTTCTAATAGTAGTTATTTTACGTATATCCCTATATAATGATAAATTTAAAATTATATCATTATTTAGAAAATAATTATGAGTTGATTAATTTTAATTATGAAAAAGAGAACTCAAGAAGTTTAAATCAAGTTTAATAACCATGGATTGATTTAAATAAAGCAACATGTTAACTGACATAACAGTCAAGACAACAAACCAGATAAATTAGCAAACAAACAAAGATAAATCAAATTAAGTCAAATCAACCCACAAATTTACCTTCATTACCTTTTGATATTTTCTGAATTTTTATCATTCTTTTTTATATTTTTTTTTTGTATTTTCATTTTTGTTTTTTTTTTGTTTTTTTCCTTATTTTTTACTATGCTTAACAAAGTACTCTCAATTATCTAATCAGATAACGAGCTTAACCAACTAAAAAAAGACATTAAACATGAAGCTAAAAAAAAATCTAATGACTCAAATCCAAATAAATAAAAGATCACAGTACATAAAGAAATGAGCCCGAACACTCACCTAAACCCAAAACCCAATAAGCTAACCCTTTACCTGACTAGAAAAGATGCTTAAAAAAAAAAAGACACAAATATCAGGTTGCGTAAAACACATTCAGACAAAGTAAAAATAAAAAAAATAGTATACACTTCTCTTAAAATTTAATTTTAAAATTGTTGGTCCAATATATTTTTTCTTTAAAAAAAATAAAAAAAATTATTTATTTTATTTATTTTATAAAGTAGAAAATATATTTAAAATTAAATTTTAATAAATAAATTAAAAAAATTATTAATTAATGTTAATACAAATAAAATAATACAATGCATTAAGAAAGTATTATTGTTCATGAATTAATAGATCTAAACTAAATATAAAGATTTATTAAAATATTAATTAAAATTTTAAAATTAATTAAAAAAAAAATTAAAATTCATGATGACGAGATTTATAAAAAGGTTAAAATTCAAATAGGGCATACTTTTTTCTTAGAAAAATAAGCAATAGAAAGGGGCATATGAGAAACGGAACGTGGTGGGACAGCGCGCATATGGGCTGTGTAGCGGGTTGACGAAGAACCAATGATTTCAGGCGATGGAGGTTGTGCACGACGAGGCGGTGCCAATGGTGGGCTGGAGAGGACAATGGTGAGGGTGGCGGAGCAGGTGGTGTTTTGGTTGGTTAGTTTGGGTGCGACAGGATCTGGTGGTTTTGGGTTTTCTAATGGTTGGTGTCGCGGGTTCCGAGTGAGGGGCGGCGGAGTAGAGGTTTTTGGGTGGCTAGTTTGGGTGCGACGGATCCGGTAGTTTTGGGTTTTCCCTTGGGTGGTGGATCCGGGTGGAAGTTGATGGCGACATGGTGTAGTTGCAAGGAGTGCAGTGGTTTGAGGGATAGTGAAGGGTGGTTTGTCGTGGTGGCTGCAGGAGTGTGGCTGGTGCACGTCTTAGTTGTTGGGCTGGGTGAAGGATGGTTCACGATGGAAATGTGGTGGCAGTGATGGGTCGTTGTTTTTTGGTTAAGAATGGGAGGGAGGTGTATCTATCTGATGGGTAGTGGGGTGGCTGCGGGTTGAGGAATTTGGGAATTTTGGTATTCTTTGATTTAGTACTTGGTCCCTGTTGAGTTTGATTGCATGTTATGTCTGATGGCTTAATGGTCATGGGATGGTGATTTTGTGAAAAGTGCAAATAAATGTATAGTGGTGTTGTGGTCATAGGGTGTTATGCGTTGGGTTTTTGTTTGGAATTAGTCTCTGTTTGTAGTGGGTATTTGTAGTGTTTGAGGTTTGTATGCAAGTTTTTGGAATGTGGGCAGAAGGTTGATGATGATGCCGTGTTTGAGTAATGAGCATAATGAGAAGACAAATGACTCTGTGTTAGGGAAGCTCTCAAGTAAACTCAAATACACATTCAAAATCACAAATGTATCATTCATGGCATAGGACAAAAGAAATAAAGAGTAAAGAGTCTGCCCAAAGCCTGAAAAATAGTAGAATGGAGAAGGAACCTCACCTTATAAGCTTCACTCTCTCAATTTCTTGCTAAAGAAATTCTCTCATTTTCTTTTACTCATTGTTGAGTGCTGTTAATTTAAAGGAATGTGAAGAATTGTGTTAGTGTGAGTATGTGAAAGTTCAGTAGCTGGTGCAAAGCAAGAGTGAGATGGGGAACCAATAGTATTGTTGTCGTTGCTGGGTGTGTACAGTGTTAGGTTTATTGGAGTTGGCAGTGCATATGTTGTGTACGTGAAAGTGAGTGGAACAATCACTGTGTAATAATGCCAAAAAGATGTGAGACTCAAGAAGCCTTCTTCCTTTCATAGTGGTGTTGTGTGTGCCTACTTTCATATGCAGTATAATAGAATGCATAATGTATGATCAAGAAAAGAAAAAAAAAACACAGTATAAGAGAAAAAAATTTAGTTTTTACCCAAAAGTAGAAAAATAGCCAAGCAGAATCTTTTTTTTTTTAATCTTTTCTTTGTGAAATCATTTTTTATATATTTTTTATAGTCAAAATAAAATAGACAAAGTGAGAAAATAAATGGATTAAAACATTATTAGAGGATTGAGTCAAGAATGTGGACTTTTGTCAAATGATTTTTTGTTTGTTTTCACTTTTTCTTCTTTTTTTTTCTTCGAATAAAGAGAAAATAAATAAAAAAAGTCTAGTCATAATATGGTGTTCACAATTAATTAAGTACAAATTCATAATTAATTATATATATTAGTTGATTAATAAAAATTATGCGTATTAATTTATTAACAAGATATTTATTAATTAACTTATATACATGATTAACTACGAATTTGTACTTCATTAATCAGTATAAAAAATATAAAAAAAATAATGTAAAAAAATTAAGATTGATTGTAGAATCCTCCAAGTTTAATATGTCTTTTTCTATGCCTTTCTTCATTTATGATTTGTTTGGATGAGAAGAGAAAATGCAAAGATAGAAAATGAAGAGAAGAGAAAATGAAGAGAAGAAAAATGAAAAGAAAGAAAATGAGAGTTGAGTTAAAAATAAGAAAAAAAAATATAATTATGTAAAATAACATATATATCCTTATCATAATTAGTTCTTAATTAAATACAAATATATATTAATTTATTTTAATCTATGAACAATTTTTTTATAAATTAAAAAGATGAATTGTATATTAAATATTAATTACAAAGTTTATTAATACAAAATTATAAAAATTTGATTTGAAATTATTTATTCAATAAAAATTTGTGATTTAGTGTTTATAATTATAATTATATAATATTTATATCAAGTTTTATTAAATTTATTTTAATATATTAAAAAAACAAAAATTTCAATTTTCACACCCCACATCCTTCCCATTTCCCAAGCCCAACTCCCCTGACTTTACCAACCCCAACCCCAACCCCATCCCTTCCTCCACCCTGCATCCCACACCCATAGTCCAACCCCTGCGTCTCTTCCCCCACCCCACAGTCTCATACCCACAGCTTAACCCCACAGTGCGACGGGGCGGTGCAGCGTAGGCCTTGTGGAACGGCGCAACGCGGTGCGATGCGGGACCCAAATCCAATGCGAGTTGGACGGTGAGACGGCGAGAGGCGCAACGGAGCCGCGAACTGAGTCAGCGACGAGCGACGGAGTTACGGCACGACGGCGAGGAGGAGCGGTGCGGCTGGGACACGTGTGTGAAGCTAGGTCGTCGGTGAACGAGTTGCGAGATCTGTGTTGGGGTTCGGATCTGTGTTGGTGGCTTGAACATTCTGCCACCAGACTCAGATCTTCAGCCCCCAAAGCCTTTCCACAAGCGAAAACGTAGTACCCATGGGAGGACCCGGTTGAAGAGACCTTGGGGCTCCGACCGGTAAACGTAGGCCCGAAACCCCTCTGTTGAAGTGGAAGATCCACAAGAGGAATGACGAAGTGGACCACAAGTCTTCGGTCGCAGGGTTCGGTCGGAGAACTTGCCGGAATGCGAAGAAGAAGTAGACAGAAGTGGCCGTGTTAGGGATGTGGCGATGTGGTACCATTTGCCGGAGATGACAATGGGGTATTCAAACTGTGATTGTGTCTGCCTTTGTTAGTGGAAGAGAAAACTGAGAGGTAGAGTTGTAATTTGACATTTTGAGCTTTGGTCTCTTCATTTTCTTCGCTGATGAGCGAAGAAAATATTTTGCATAGAACCCACGAAATTTTTATCCTTCTTGCTTGTTTTCTCTTCTCTTCCAACAAATGAGAGAAAATGGAATAATTTATCTATTTTCTCCTCCCCCATTTTCTTTTCTCTTATTTTCTCTCAAACCAAATAATGGGTTATGGTTTGGTATTCCGAGAAACAACAATAATAAATTGGCAAATTACTTTTAATGAACACGTCAAGGAATTTATTTATTATATAACTAATTTTATTACAGAAGAAATTCCAGTCAAAGAAAAATTACAAACGAAAGAAAGTGACCCAAAAAACAAAATGCAACCTTAAAGATAAATCAACCAATTTTAAAGTTTTGGATTAGGACTTAAATTGACAAAAGGTAAAGTTTAGGAATCAAATCCGTAATTTCTTTTATCCAAAATGCAGGATATATACTATAATCAAAATTAAAGAAAATTAACTGGCTGCATGAAATCACATGACCATGTTCATAACTTTGATACCCGAAAAACCAATAGTTTGATTGAATGCGACCAAATAACCACTTTCATGAGAAATTTGCGCGTAGAACAGTCACATTTATATAAATTTCTCGTGAACAAAATAAAAATAAGGGACGCTGGGAAGGGAAAAAAGCCCAATGCTTACATATATTATTTGTCGGTTCTATCTTTGAAAATAAAAAGTAAATTGAACCTTAAAGCATAAAGTCAGCATGGCATGGAACAAACATCGTTAGGAATTTTTTAAGAACATTTCTTTTCCCCTTTGCTGAAAAGATTATGTTTATACTGTACTATTTAGACGCGGCCTTGGTTTTTGGCTTCTTCACGATCATCACAGTGCAGTTAGCATGATGAGCACAATAGTCACTCACACTACCTAAAACCGCCCTGCAGATAAAAGTAGTGTCAATGAATTAAAAGATTTTGAAGTGAAGAAGAGTTGGCTATTTAAAACTACGTATATGCACACGTTCCGTTCCCCACTTTAATACAACGCCAAAATAGCGTGAAAAAGCACATAGTATTGAAGTGACAATGATTATAGATAACTGTTAAGATGAGCCCGAAAACAGTATGTACTAAAAACTAAGTACAAACATACAGACCATTTAAAAAAAAAAAAAAAAAGATTTGGTTGGAGCTGCCAAAACTATCCATGGATTTAAGGTGTGGCAAATAACATGTTACTCGTGGGATCCCGATCATGTCCTGTTTGCAAGAAACAGGAGGGGATCTCAACTATCAAAATTTATTTTTCTCTATCATAAAATATCAAGACAAATATGCTTAAAAAAATTTCAGCCACTGGATGAAGAACTGCACACCCTGCAGTTCTTTTTTGGACAGGGGGGATCCATTCCCTTACTCGTGCCCCTGGCAACTTCATTTTGTGGTTAATTTGAGAATGCTAAAACTCAATTCAGTATATTCCTGGTATACCCTACCCCATTCACAAGTTTCAGAGAAGTATTTATCATACTCCAATAGTCCCAAAACAAGGATCAGAATGAACCTACCGTCAAAAAAAAAAAAGGATCAGAATGAACCTGTACCTTTTTATAACCCCATAGCCATGACTGCCCACGACCAATATTGAAGCATGGTGCTTCTCCACAGCATCGCAAAGAACATTTCTAGGATCACCATCCACCACTTCCACTACTGGGTCTTTCACCTGAGAAAAACTTCCATCAAATAAAATTTCCACAGGTATGTACCCACAAAGACTATTGATGTTCTGAAACATCAGAAATGAAATAAAATGATACAGCATCATATTTTATCTGTATTTTCCCTTTTTTTTTCTCAAACTAGAAAAAAAAATCACAATAATTCAAACGCCTCATTTTCTTTGCTTGCCTTAATAGAAAGATGGATATTCGACAATTTTACTGTCAGCTTGGAAAAATCATGATAACCATAAGCCAGAGGATATTGATATGCCTCACAAGTCACCAAGAAAATGCAAAATACCAGGCAGGCACCATACAAGACACAGAAAACGCAGTATCAACATATGTTGTCACATAAATTGAGGCAAAACCTATCAATCAACATATTGGCAAGAATTTGAGCCAAAGCCTATCGATCAACATATTGGCAAGTAACAAAAGTATCATCATCACTGATCATCTTAAATACCAATATGTTGTGACAGAAATTAGACTCTTCCCTTCATTTTCTTTTTCTTTTCCTGTAAAAAATCTCAGACCTTATAGATTACAGAAGAAATCGTATAAGGAATGATTAATTACTTAATTTAGGTTATGTTTGGCAGTTTCGAAAGGAATAGTGTGAAATGGTTTGTTGGAAAATTATGTTTGAAGTTTAAGGAGGAAATGAAGAGGATTAAGATGTTTCATTTCATTCCAAACTTACCAAATTGAATGATACAAATTTTTAAGTTAAGGTTGCAGTCGTTGCAGGTTAATGCGGACCAATGCAGGTCAATATAGATGGTAATCGCAATGTCACCAATGCAGGTCAATGTGGATGGTAATCGCAATGTAATGCGGTCACTTTGATCAATATATTGCAGCCGCATCAGATGATATAATTTAAAACCTGGAAAGCACATTAAAAACAGTAGGTACTTGGGGGCTAGGGCTATGGAGTGGTTTGGGTTTTTTTTTCTCATTCCACTTGTATTACTATAAAAACTCCCAAATAATGGGCTCAATCCCCCTGTGTTTAACTGCACTCCAATTATTAACCTATCTACTCTATCAATCTAAACATTGCCGTAAATGGTAGTGGCAAAACTATAGATACTGTAACATGTCATATACATATGGTTAACAGATTAAAAAGCATCCAAAGATTCAAAATAAAATCTGATACTGATAGTATTAAATTAAATAGATTACGGATTTCTTGATGCAGAGTTCTTTAGCATGTTCAACAATTCTGGCAGCAGTCCTTTTCAAATCCGCATCCACAATAGGCAAGACATCAGCCGCAGCTGCAAAAAAATAATTACATAATCAACATCAACAACAGCCCTTTTAAAATGAACAATGATGAGAAAATCATAGACACATATATTTGTTGGAAAAAACTAAAGATGAAAAGAAAATGCAAAGAAGAACACCCAACACATCCCCAAAAAAAAAAAACAATTATTAATAATAAAATAAAGAGAAAGTTTGAAAGTGAAAAACCAGTTTGAGGCATGTTATGGAAGGCGCTGTCTTCATAGTAGAATTCTGCCCTACGTTGGTGCACATAGCAAAACGTCCTACTCCCAAGATACAATGAACCACTCAAGAATCTTCTAATGTGCACTCAAATAGAAAATCTAGACAACTCTAAAATCTCTTAACTGCACTTGAAAGAACTTAGAATGAAGACGAGAGATTTTGGAAGAAAGTGAACAAATGAAGGATAAGAAGAGCCAATTTCTGAATTGGTGGGGGATGAGTGTTTATAGACAATGAACCATGCCAATGTGCCTTTTCTTGAGTAGACATGGTCTTTTAATGAAACATCATCAATTGTGTCCTTTAAGACTAGACATAATTTTTTGATAACCTAATACTAGATATATCCTTCTATTAATAAACAGAGATGTTCTTTCATATACCCAAGAGACATATCATTCTAATGATCAACAGGCAAGTTCCTAATGAATGTGTCTAGTAATCAATAGACATGTTACTAATGGAATTGTCTATTAATAAATAAGAGAAGCCCCAAAAAGATTATTTTTTCTTTCAAAAGATTTTTTTTTTCTTGACTGGGTTTTTCAATAGATGGACATATCTTCTCATTAACAAATAGATATATCAAATCAAGAAACAAAAGTCTTGCATATCAGAAAGACACGATAAATTTGGAATCACAACATAATAAAAACTAACATATATATATATATAGTATACCAGGGCCGACGAGGCCAGCAGCGGAGCTGATAGAAGGTTTGGCATAAACAAGAACAAGCTTTTTGATAGGATTGGGTGTGGGGGCCAACAAGTGATCCAGAGTCCATTCGAGGGCGTACATGCTGAAATCGCTGTCGTCTATGCCAACCACCATCACTTGGTTCTGTGACACTTCCGTTGTCGCCATGGAATTGGAATTGGAGTTGGAAGTTGGAACTGTATGCTAGCTAACTCTTGAGTTTCCTCAACGTTGAGTTAACTTGTCTCCTCCATCGCTAACGTAAACACTAAATAAACTAAACCAAGGTCAATTCCTATGCTACTTTACTTTATTTAGGAGTGCAACGCCTGTGCAAGTGGCGTTGTGCGACTGCACCTGCAAGCGGAATTTATTCGTAAAAAACGAGGATCTTACGTCATTTTTTATTTTTTATTTTATTTTTTAATTGATGTAATTAAATAAAAGTAAGTAATTAAATAATGACGTAATTAATAATATAAAAAATAATGTAAAATGTGATATAAAATAAAAATATGGTAAAAAAATTAGAATTATTTATTCTTATTCGAAGTATTATACAAGCAATTGAATCGATCTATAAAAAAAAAAAAAAAAGCATTTGAATCGGATCGATTCCTGAAAACAGCGTCGCATTATTCGGGGATTCCACCTTATCTAGTTCTAGACTTTACTACGTGGAAACTTTTCCAAATGTGTTGTGTAGAATCTACATTGGACGGCTATTACTTACTTATAACAAATCTTCAAACCAATAATGCAACCACGTGTATCATTTTCTTCTTTTTTCTGCTGAATGAGCCATCCATGATCCATGAATTATGATTGAATGCGAAACTCTAGTTGTTTGTTATTAGGCTAGAATGGAATTTTTATTTTTCATAAAAATGCTATTTTGTAGAAAAAAAAATGTACAAAAGGAATCACAAATAACTAGAAGAGTGAAACAATGAAAGATGAAAAGCAAAAATATAACTGACGAAATGCAAAGATATAATAGAAAGAGAAAGCGAAAGAAAAAAAAATCATTAATGATGGAAGAACATTATTTATTTATAAAAATACGAGGTAAAATGCATATTATATGTCTTTTTAAGATTCAGAATTTATGATTGGAAGAAATTTTTTTTATAAAAATGATGATGCATGTCTTAGTCATTACTAAATATTTTAGAGGATGATGTTAATGGTTGTGGGTGGTTAGATGTGGATCGGGTCAATAAAAGATACCAAATTAATAAAAGATTATATATTATATTAGGATACTTGAATAAGGACCAATGATTTTTGGTAAGTCGGTTTGAAATGAAGACCGAATCGAGTTATTCGTTACAAAATAAGTCAAGATAATCTAGTTGACTTCCTAAGGTGTTGGTTTTAGATTTGTGCTAAGCTCAATTATTCTAGCATGATCAAAAAGTTATTTTACTATTTTCTCATTCATAAATATTTTATAAAATCTCACTCGTGAGATTTTGCATTTTTCATTTTTTTAAAGGAGTTTGTTGTATGTCGTGTGAATATGAAATTAATTCTTCAAGTATGAAGTGATAGTTATATGTTTAAACCTATGTTTCTTGGGGTCAGCTTCCCATTACCACTACATCCAACTCTTGGTGTGGGTTGCATAGTTTGAGGAATAATTTTTTGTTTATTTTGAGGTACATGATAAATTAGTAAAACTTACCAAAGAAAAAAAAAATAAAACATTGTGAAGTAGGATCTTGAGTGCACATGCGCATGAACCTTTGGTAGCATCGACCTTTTTTGTTAATATATTTTGGGATTAAATAGAAAATTCCATCAAATGAATAAAGGCTATTATGTTATGGATCTACATTCTGGTATATGTAAAATTTAATAATATAAAAAAGAATAAATAAAGGAATTGTCTAGAGAGGGCCTGTTTGGTTCTGTTTTCCTTTATCTGGCGTAGAAAATTGATTTAAAAAACACAACTGAAAATCAGTTTTTAAAACTAAAGGACTAAAAATTATGTTTGGGTAATTTATTTCAAGAACATATTTTAAAAGTGAAAAACACCAAAACTTTGTTTGGGGAATTAGTGGCCCATTTGTCTTGCTCTGATTCAGTTGAATATTACTAGACGCTCATTTTAGCCGCTGCCCAGCCACCTGTTTTGCTCATCACCGCCGAGGAACCTAGTTCCCTCAACCCTCCTATCTGAGACTGAATCAGGGAGGATGACCAAATTCAAGGAGATGCAATTTAGGGATAGGGATGATGAAGTTATAAGAAGTTTTTATTTATTTGCAGTATTGCCATTAATGAAGTTAGATATTCACAATTTTACCACCGCGAAATCAATAGGACAAAGAACAAGTTTTGAAAACATCTAAAAGATGTTCTCATTTTCCTTATTTTAAAACAACATTTTGGAAGTCAGTTTTTTAAATCTCAACTCAGAACAACAGCCTTCAAACATGTTATTTTATTTTATTTTTAAAAATTAAAAACAATTCTTAAGGAAAAAAAGAAAAAAAAAATAAAAACAGGCCTCAGTTTCCAGAGATATCCACAGCTGTTTTGGGAATAAACATATATTAATTACTATCCAACTGAATGGTATGCTTCTACCCAGTTCTTATTCTTACATACTTTATTTGATTAAAAATAAAATCGGTGAAATTACAAAGAGGACAAGAAAAAGAAGAGACCTTGTTTAAACAACTATTATATTCTTACATCAAACTAGAGCATATCTAGTGAGAGAAGTTTTTATTGTGAGATGATGAGATAAGTAAATCTTAACCATACAACTATACATGAATGATCAAGATTAAAAGTTACTTAAAGGTCATGTGACCACTTAAAAAAGTCACATGCATTTATGTTCTAATCTTAACCATTCATATAAGATCCAATAGTCAATATTTACTCATCTCACCTCTTACAATAAGTACTTATCTCATCAGAATAACATCCTACATCAAACAGTGCATACACTTATTTTTACATTTCATCTAATATCATTCATTATACATATTTTTTTATATCACTTTTTTACTCAATCATATCTATTGAAAATAATATGAATAATATTTATATCCCTAAAAAAAGTGTAAAATGATTATTTTCTTTGTTTAAAACCCAATACAAATGTAAAAGAAGGGAGGGGGGTGGCGGGGGGAAGTTATACAACTTAAAATAAGTTGGTGATATTTTGACGAAAGCCCTTATTAGTACGAAACACTTTCAATTTCGAGGGCCGGTAGCCCAGGAAGACGATTAATTGGACCGAGGCCGTCTTTTAAAACAAATAACCGTAAGGCCCGCTGTAGCCCATCATTTCCTTTTTCTAGGCCCTGTATGACAGGCCGTGACCCGTGACGGGTTGGGACCCGGATAACTTTACTTACCATCCTCTACTCCTTTTCCCATTTCATTGAATAACACTATTAATTAACAAAATAGATTTTAATAAAAGTTATGCACTTTTTTTTGTGTGTAAATACATCTAAATATATGTAATCCCACTTAAATATGTTTACCATATTCAGAATTTCAGGTACAATAACATTAATATTTTTACATAATTTATTAAATAAATGAGATAATTAACATTACCTCTTTTATATACGTCACATCTTCAATTTAAGGTTACACTATATTTGAATGATAGATAATAGGGGGAACGGAAAAGAAATGGGAGGGAATGAAAATAAGTTTTTGTGTTTGGAAGTTTTAAAATGCATAAGAACAGAACGGAACACATGGAGAATCATTTCTCTTCTCTTCTCCTCAAATGTCTAATTTTTATTCCCCCCAAAATTGAAGTGGAATGAAGGGAACACATGTTCTGTTCCGTTAATGAATCTTCCAAACAAAGAGGAGAGGAACTATGTTCTATTTCATTCTATTCTTTTCTGATCTATCCTACCTATTTCGTTTCGTTCCGTTAATGAAAAAACATCCAAACACAAGATTAAGGTTTACAAGGGTAGGAAATAAAATGTCCTGAAGCACAATTCAGTTTAGGGAAAAATGAAACAACATCCATATGGGACTCGATTTGGAAGAAGGAATATGTAAGGTTAATTATTCTCAAATTTAAACTAGTAATTAAATTTAAACGATAATATTTCGCTATGAATTCAAGCGATCTCATAATGAAATGAAAACCTAAAAAATAACAAACGGGGAACTATTATTCAAATCGAAGTATAATAACAATTGTATCAGGAATACAGTACAAGAGCACTTACCGATTCCTACATCTACTAAAGAAATTAAAATATTAATAAATATTTATCATCACTTAAGAGATAAAGGTTCACAAAGAAAAGCAAAAGCACTCCAAAGATAAGCAACAAGTTCAAGTAAAAAAGGAGAGGCTTGGAACTTATTCTCTGGCCCGATGTCATATACATTTTATCGGTATAATCAAATAATATATCTTTATTATAAAGGAATTTATTCATAATTTGACAGAACCTAAAAGTAAATTTATATGAACTAGTATAATCTATATGATTGTGCCCCAAAATGATGGGTAGATGATGATTAGGAAGTCTTTGACATAATTAAAGATATAAATTGCATAAATTTTTAAATGATGATTCCAATCTTGACATTGTAGATAGTAGATAAAGTTTTTCTGTAATCGTATTACTAAAGCCAACCACTGTTGGGTATTTTTTTTTTTTTTAATTGTATTTGATAGTTTACACATATTTTTTTATATTTGGATTAGTTTTTTTTTTCCTTAAGAACAACGTATATTCAAAATGCTCGAAAGAAAACTTTTTGACTAAAACGTTTTTTGAAGTTAAAATTAAACATCTAATTCAAACATAAACTCTTGTTTGAAAGGCACCGTGTGTCTTTAAACATAAAGTACTTGAAACATAAATATGAAATGTATGTATTAATCCCTTTAAATTTCTCTATCTAAATATCTGAACACGTCTAAAAGTATTAGAATTCTAAATAAAGATACTTACGTACCAAGCACTTCTTTTTTTTTAAGTCTATCTATATCCTTTAATCTTCAAGTGTAAAAATTCCTATTTTAAGTCAAATGTTGGAAATAAAACTAATATTATTTTTAAAAGTTCCAACTTTTTTTCAACTCTATATCTATATGACATTGTCAATTTGGTCACCTGAATGGGTATGGACATTGTATTATTCTCACGTGGATAAAATCTATGCATTAAATAACATACAATTTCTTCAACAACTTCTTGCATATGTAAAGTAAATTATTGGACAATGGAAAATTGGAAATGTAGAAGCACGAACAAATGAGAAAAGCAATGCTAATAGCCAAAATGAATAAAAAAATAAATTAAGCGAAGCAATGAATTGTTTCTGGCGGAGAAAAGATTGCCACATTCCCAAAGTGGGTTGCTGTAGTCGCAAATATGTATTGGATGGATAACATCAATCGGTAATCAACGAATGGAAAACTTATGGTGGACCCTCTTTGATGCATTTACGTGATGGATTGCTTCACAATTGTTGTTAGGGTATGTTTGAAAGTTTTAAAAAAAATGAAAGAGAATGGCTTATAATGATGTGAAATCAAAAAATAAGATAAAATATATCACTTTATTATTTGGAGGTTTAATAAGTTTAAAAAAGAAAAATTTACATTATTTTCTCCTTAATTTGGAAAACAAAAATTTTGAAATCTTGAACTTTCATTATCATTTTATTTTTTTTTATTAAATTTTATCATTTTATTTCATATCACTTTTTTCATCGTCATTCTTTCAAATATAACCTTAGTGATCCTTCCACTTACTGTCCCTATACCGTCAAAAGGCAATGATTTATTGTCCATGTTGGCTTCTGAATGAAGAAGATCCACAAAGGGCCACAACCACAGCCATCCATATAAAGAATTATGAGAATGATTTGATCAGCTGTAATGTTAGTGTGTGGACTGTGGAGTATAAAATATTGATCAGTGATGATAAAGATGCCAATTTTGGGTTCTAAAATAAACAAATATTATGGAATCTTCGTCATCAGTAGATGGGTGCAATCGAAGTCGCCGTCAAGATCTTTCTGTGTGCTGTGTGTATGGGTGAACAGAAGTGAATTTTAGTGCCTACAATTAAAGAAAAGGTACAGTTGCTTCATTGCGCTTGGAGTAGTTTAGCAAACCTCACTTGGTGGAAAGGTTAAAAAAGAACAAGGTAATAATTAGCAAAATACTATCTCTGCAACTAATTGGATTATATTATTGATCCACATTATCTCACTGTCATTGGTGGTTAATATTCCATTAGCAGTTCTTAAATATATACTATAAAGAAAAAGGTAATATTAACATTTTTAAATTAAAATAAAATAAACAGGATTATAGTCAGGGGCGCCGCCTCATATAATAGAAGGGGTGTCCCGTAAAATTGTTCAAAATCCATTAGTTTTTTTCTAAAAAAAAAAATTCAAGCATGGCCCCCTCAAACAATAAAAAAAATTATACCTAGCTCCACTACTAGTTATAATTATGAAGAGAAACCTTTTAAATTAGATTTAAATTGGCTAGAGATTTCAAGGAAAAGACTATATATTTATTGATCACATGAACGAATGAACCACATGGGATTACTTCTGTATAAACATGTCATGATATTTCATGGTAGAGTAATTAAGCAGCAAACAGAAGCTAGCTGATAATTTGTGTAACACATAAAGTTTATAACAAGCTTTTGCATGTGAACCTACAACTGTAAAAACGGATAAGAATTGAGATGAGAACACTAAATGTTAATGGCATTCATAATCACGGCAAAGTTGGTAACCTTCAAAAAAAGAGAAAGGGAGAGGGCGTAGGGGCCACTTCGTTTCGTGGACGCAACGCAACGGAGGAAACCGCGTTCAGTGCCACACCACAAGTGCACTGAACGGAAGCTTTGGAGGTGGCATATTGGGTATTGGCTATATTTGGTGGTGGTGGTGGCGTTGTGGCTTTTGAAGGGTAACATCTTCGGAAGATTTCTCATAAATATTTGACGTCCACAGTGCACACCAATTCGTATCTATCACTTCATTTTGCTTTTCCAATTTTGTGTGTGTATGGCCCCATAAAAAGCGTCACCCACCAACTAAAGCCATCATAATCCTTGTAAGATATCTTAATCATATTCATGTGCATAGCTGCTACTTTATTTACACGTAGCAAACATGTCTAACGATGTCCATACGGTCCCAATTTATCGTTTCGAAATTCCAAAATCTCATCGAAACGTACTATCACTGTGTAATACTCTGTACAATATCATATCAATGCATAAACAATCTTTATATTTTTACATCAACTAATATATATATCTCTTTTTTATACTTTATTTAATATTATTTATTATATATATTTTTTTATTATTTTCTCTCATTTAATTATATCTTTAAAAAAAAATATAAATAATATCTACACTATTTTAAAAATATACAATGATCTTTATTCATACCCAAATGACTATTACTGTAACTATATTTGTTAGATTGATTAATAAAAAAAATTGAGTTTAATTTTGATTGAAAGTCAATGTTTATGTTTATAAATTTGAGGTTATTATACTCAAACTTTTAAAGATGTTTTAACACATAGTTAAATGAAATAAAAACTTATTAACTTTTTAAATTAATAAATAATTTATTTTAAGAAAGAATTAATTACCTTATATTATATTGTACAATTTGGCACTAATATTTTTCATAAAAATTAAATTATTAAAAAGAACTTTATGAATAATTTTATATTTTTAACGTGATCTCTCATACTCATGTATGAAAAAAAATTTCAAGTTCAAAATCTTATATATAATCACATTAATGAGCATCATCAATTGACACAAATATAAAATCAAATTAATCTTATAACTAAAAAATATACATAAACTTATCATTGTTATATCATTAATGTGTAACACACTTGTAAATATGAGTAAATACATCACCAAAAAAAGATTGAGTAAATGTGACATGTTTGCTTAAAAAAATTTGCAATGTCTTTACAAAAGAAATTGAAGTTTTTCAACAAAAAAAAAAAAAAGAGGGTGAAGTATTATTTGAGGACTTAGATTTTTTATGATAAACCATTAAAAGAATTAACTTTTATGGTTACTAATTAAGGACATTAATTTTAATAAAATATATTTTTATTAATAAAAATGTTAAAAAAATAAAAATATCCAACTTTATTACTAAAGAATTTGTTATTAAAGTTAAGGTCCTTAGTTGGTTAAGACATTAAAATTTCTATAATATTTTTTTCAATAAGAAAAGAAATTAAAGTTTAGTTTTTTTCAATGTATCATTATTTTTAAATAAGAAAATGTTAGGAATACATTCTTTATCATATTCTTTTTAACACATTCTCTTCTATTAAGTCACGTCATATATTAAAGTATAAAATTAATCTTGATTAGTGTGTAATCAATTTGATTAGTATGTAATTAATTTGATTAATATATAATTAATTTAATTAATATGTAATTAAATTTAAGTGTGTATTTTAGTATACGATGTAAACTAATAAAAAAGGAATGTATTAAAGGAAGTTGTATTATTAATATTCTTCTATAAACGATTTCTATTATTTAATTTCGAAGATATGTAGCATTACATACATTTTATCCTATTACTATATATGAGAATATAATATAATTACCATCTATGGATTCCCGGTGATATATTTAAATGGTTTGCAGTAGATATTACTTACCAATAATTAAAAAATGACATTAAAAGAGAGTAAACTATTTTATATTTTAACTCGTAAAAAAAAAACTATTTTATAACTAGTTAAATTTTTTTAATGTCCAATAATTATTTTTTCAAAAAGTATTAATTTCCAAGGAGTGAGTAATATCGATTGCTTTATTCTCTCAAATTGCCAAGGTTTCTGCACTCTCTCTCTCTCTCTCTCTCGCATTACTGAAGAGAGAAACGTCCGATATTTTGACCTTTTCACAGAGAAAGAGTCGGAAGGTGTCACTTTCTCAGTATATCATTTGCACACGTCAAACAGTTGGCGTTAACATCGGCAACGAAGTATTCAGATTTCAGGTGCATGTTTTCAGATATAAGAAAGGAGCCACAAAGACACAAGACATAAAAAGTTCTATCCAGCCACCTTAAACCTTAAACCTTAAACCGAATCTCATTCTTGTTCAGACCCCTTCACCATTTGAACGACAAAATCCAGGGGATTTATATATGTTTCTGGGACAGCATGAAGTTCTGCAAGAAATACCAGGAGTACATGCAAGGCCAGGAGAAGAAGCTTCCTGGGGTTGGCTTCAAGAAGCTCAAGAAGATCTTGAAGAAGTGCAGGAGAGACTGTCAATCCCATAAAGGCCTTAATGGATCCCTTCGCATCAAAACCTGCCCTGACCATTGCCCAGGTCATAAAAAAGTTTCTTTCTTTCTTTCTTTTAATCAATTTCAAAGTTTTGGTTTTGATACAAAGAAGGAGGGAGAAAAAGAACCTTCCCTCTGGCATGCATGATCTGTTGTATTTTCAATGGGACGGGGTATATTTCAATTTCAATTTTTCATGCATTTCCAAATACCTCTAAGCTAACTTAATATAATCATTCAGTGTGCGATGGGACCTTCTTCCCTTCCCTTCTCAATGAAATGTCAGCGATAGTAGGCTGCTTTAATCAGCGTGCGCAGAAATTGCTGGAGCTACATCTCGCTTCTGGCTTCAGAAAGTACTTTTTCTGGTTCCAAGGCAAATTGCAAGGGAACCATACTGCTCTAATTCAAGAAGGAAAAGATCTGGTTACTTACGCACTCATAAATGCCATTGCAATTCGAAAAATACTAAAGAAATATGATAAGGTATGTCTGTCTGTTTTTGTTTCTCCAGATAAATATTAAAATGCTCCTTAATTCTCAGGTGTGCTAATTTTAAGTTTTGACAATTCAAGGGAAAATTAGGAGTAGTGTTTAAAATACTTTTATTTCTACCGTCACTGCAGATTCATTATTCCAAGCAAGGGCAATTATTCAAGTCACAGGTCCAGAGTATGCACAAGGAAATTCTTCAAAGTCCCTGGCTTTGTGAGCTTATGGCCTTCCACATCAATTTAAGGGAAACCAAGGTCAAGTCCAGGAAGGCATCTGCTTTGTTTGATGGATGTTCCCTCATATTTAAGGATGGAAAACCATCACTTACTTGTGAGCTCTTTGATTCCATCAAAATTGATATTGACTTGACTTGTTCTATATGCTTGGTAAGTTACTCAGTAATCTTCAATTACTCTCATTCTGAATGTTTTCATTTGCATTGTACATACACTGAGGTTGTCTAACTGAAGATTACTGCTGTTCGGAGGCAAGCAGGATCTGACTAGTTAAAGATTATGTGTTAAAATTTTAGACTGAAGGAAACTTCTATTTCCACACCAAAAAAAATAAAAATGATACTTCCTCATAAGCTCTTATTTGTATATGGTTTCAAATATCTCAGATATATCTTCGCCTTTCACTTTTCAGAATCCATACCTTCTCAATACTGTCCAATATTTTTCTAGCCAGTAGCCCTAAAGCATTTAACTTTTTTGATTTTTGGAGTACATTGACAATATCACCTTAGATTCCTCAACATCAACGATATGTTTTATGTGGGAATTGGAAAAGCACTCTCCTACATGGACCTTGACTTT
Organism: Ormosia emarginata; assembly: GCA_029884605.1. Lineage (NCBI taxonomy): Eukaryota > Viridiplantae > Streptophyta > Magnoliopsida > Fabales > Fabaceae > Ormosia > Ormosia emarginata. The sequence goes on along the minus strand of JAQQTP010000080.1, from coordinate 26,192,860 downwards.
TTTATCCTTTGATGTTGTTCATCTGGCTCCTCCATGACAGGACACAGTGTTTGATCCAGTTTCTCTGACTTGCGGCCATATATTCTGCTATATTTGTGCTTGCTCAGCTGCATCAGTATCTATTGTTAATGGACTTAAGACAGCAGATCCTAAAGAGAAATGTCCTCTATGCAGAGAGGTAAGCTACCAGATATGACATTTATATTGCAAGCTCTCCTACAACTTCATTATTTACAACGAGAGAGTAAAAACTGGGGGAATTCCATTCCGATTGCTTCATAACTTCTGTTAAAAGGTGTATATAATAAATGTTAATTACTCATGATTTCACCCTTTACATGTTAATAAGTCACTGACCTCATGACTATGTGCTAAATTGTTATATTTGGAATGCATGTATACTTAATTTTATGATGCAATGGCCAAAAAAAATACACATGATACCAAAACAACTGCTAGAATTTGACTAGCTGCACCTGCTCATGAGACCAGGATCCTATTCTAAGCTTCATTTTCCGTTTAATAATTTTATTTAAAGGGCATATTTTTTGTGAAATTTGCTAGAGCTCAAATATTAAGGGCTATCTATTAAGTTTCACCATTAAATATTTAGATTTCCGGAATAAGCTAAGCTCAAAATTGTGCATTCCCTCTGCTATTCTTGAGCTTCATTATTTTAATCTTTGATGTGTGATACATAGCAGTTTGTGAGGAAGGTCTGTTCACTTATTTTAGGCACTTTGGTGCTGAACAAGTATGATTGATCCATTCTTTGCTTCTACCAAAAAGAGTGGGGCTGTTAATAATTGGCAACCAAAATCATTTAATTGTTTTAGTTTTGTTTTCTGGATTTGAAACAATTAAAATAATTGGCAACTTATATTGAGTTTTACTTTTTGTTGATTACAGAGAAGAGTTTATGAAGGTGCCGTGCACTTAGAAGAGCTAAATATTCTGTTAGGCCAAAGGTATGATCCCATTTGTTCCATTATCAAACTTTTGTTTTCTATTTTTATTTTTTGGAAGAAAAGGATGCAATTATAAAACTGTGTTTTATATCATCTTGTTTGTACTATATCCTTTGCGAGTATCTTAACCTAATAATTTCACTATTTTTACAGCTGTCAGGAATACTGGGAGCAAAGGCTTCAGACAGAGAGGGTAGAGAGGGTTAAGCAAATAAAGGAACACTGGGAATCGCAGTGTAGGGCGTTCATGGGCGTCTAGAACAAGCAACTTTGTTTAGTTGAGTTCAAGGGTAGTTTTAGGCTGAAATGTGAATATGCATTTGTTTGACTGTTGTTTTGTATGTGATTTGTATGTAACATTGTGAATAAGGTGGAGCTGCTTGTAAACTATCTAGAAGGTTCTTAATGGCGTTGTTCTTACTTGTTACCTGACTCTGATCCAATAATCTACTTCAGTAGTGATAATAAAAAAAGGCGTTTTTCTGTGCCATTGCTGATATTTTCAAGCAACCAAGAGAGAACCCAGCGATGCGAAGCCAATTTTCTTGGGTACTATTTTACGCTGTAAAACTGTACCATTGGTTGATTTTTGGCGCTGGAGTAGCTTTCTTGTTACTACTAAATAGTTTAACTATTTACCTTTTGATTATGAAAGGGGTAGTAGCCTACACGGATAAGATTATAATAACCAGAGAGTATCTCCTGCCATGCACGAGTTTTTTAGAAGCAGAAGAGAAATTAAGCTATTATCAAATAAAAGGATTCAAATTTAATATATAGGGATCGATGAGAGACCTTCCCAAACTGTTGCGTACATAGACAGAAGTGATCAACATGCCACTACAGGCACGTTGGCTTAGAGCTATTGTCAAATTCATGATTCATCACGTATAGAAACTAAAACGGGGCTAAAAGAGATGGGCATTCTTATTGTTTTGTACCGGAAAAATATTTGCTTTTCTTTGGTTGACGTAGAAATTCATTTCCCATTGTTCATACAATGACAAACCAAAAAGCCTCAAACATCCCATGGTCAACTAATGATCTTGACATCAACCATAGCCTGTGTCGTTCATGTTTGCTTTCTCGGAACAGGTTAAATTCCAAATTCACCCTATCCTTAATGTGTTTCGAGTAGTAGATATTTCCCACAAACAAGCAACATTACAAAACAAAGTAATATAGCAGTATCATGCATATAATATCTATAAACATACTCTATGCAAAACAAATTAAATTTCTTAATTTTTTATTTTTTTTTGCGGAATGCTTCACTTCACAGCAAAATTTCACCCATATGTAAATTTGAAAGCATTAATAAAATTTCCGAATGATCTTACTCGTTTAAGTTTCCAAGTGTTAAAGAATACATGCGAAAGATGAGAAACACATCCAGTGTCACAAAATTTTGCTGATTTGGAGCCACAATGATCCAATCATTTCCACGTCCATGGATCAAAATTACAACTTACAACCTTTAATATGCCGTATGCCATCGTCATACAACTAGTCCAGAGGGGAAATACTTTATTTGGTCAAGATCAGGGGATTCTTATTTTTATGCATATGATACCTCTTGCATAGTTTCTCTAAAGTTGCAACTGAATGCTGCATGGGGTTTAGCTTTATATCCATGAACATACTCTGTCAAAAGAAGACAAACATGTAAGCACCCATTTCACAATTTGTAAGTCCAGAAAATAAAAGCAATATCCAACCTGATAATCATCTCCATATTTATTTACTAGCCGACTGATATGATTACGTTGCATTGAAGTCAAAGGTTGAGGAGGTGCACTTTTTCCATCTCTCCGCTTCTTTCCCAGGGCTGATTTCAAGTCTACAAAAACCAAAGAGAGGATATATAAAATAAGCCAATGTCTGACAGCCAGTATACATGACCTGCGATTGTATGCAAATTTAACAACAGAATAGTGAAAGCTAGGAGGGCAGGAGGCAGAAGCTAACAACCACATAACTGATACGCGAATGAGTTTAATATACCACTACTGAAGTTTGAAGTACAAGCAGGAAAGTTTGCTTCAAGTCAATTAAGTATCAAACAAGAACTATTTGGGAACCTCGAGACCAGAGTTCTTATTTAGAGGGAAAAAAAATAAAGTGAACTAAGAAAATAAGTTTAGAGAAACATGTTAACTTAGAGAGAGAAGTTGAAAGACAATTGCAACTTTAACTAATCCTATGTTTGGATGATAAGTAATGAGGGGAAAAGAAAAGGAATGAGGGGAACGAAAATAATTTCTTATGTTTGGGAGTTTTAAAATACATAGGAAGTGGAAAAAATACATGGAAAATCATTTCCCCTCTCTTCTCCTCAAAGGCTCAACTTTTGTTCTCCCAAAATTGAGGTGAAACCATTTCAGTTCTGTTCTTATATTAATCTTTCAAACAAAGAGAAAGGTAATTATGTTTCATTCCTTCCCTTCCCTTTCCGATCCATCCCCACCTATTCTGTTCTGTTCCATTAATTAAAATACATTCAAACACAGTGTAAAGAAAATTAACATGAATTGATTTACAGAGGGTGTGCTTGGTAGAAAACGTGGTAAAAGGATAAAGGAGTGAACAAGGAAATCATTAATTTTCAGTCAAGGCTCTTAATAAAGAGAGTTAAAGATGAAAATATATCTCACTAATTTTTTTTTTTATAAAAGAAGAGGTACATCTCATGATGAATCATTACTCAAGTGTGCTATCCCAAGCAAGTTTAAAATATTAGCATTCATATTTTCTAGCATGTCATTTTCAGGTGTACCAAGCAGGCCCTAAATCAACTATCCTCTAGTCAATTGTTTATTAGACAAAGCCACAAATAAATGTTAAAGGATTTAAGCATATGAGCCAACAGATTACCAGAATCAGGAATTGTCATTTATTGGAGGGTGGGTTAGAGAAATGTAAAATGAATTTAGAAAATCCTATATGCAATAGAATCTTGGGTAAAAAATAAATTAAACAATCTGACAGAATACCCAGCAACGCGCAAAAGAAATAAAAAGATCCCCCCCGAAAGAGCACAAACAGATTAAATTAGAAGAGAAGAACGTGACTGACCGTCTTCTTCGAGATCGCTTCCAGAATCCATGAGGGCGGTGGCAGAAGGAGGAGGGGGGACCTGTAGGGAATCGCTTTCGACGATTCGTGGAGTGCGAGACCGAACGCTGAGCAAGTTGGGGTTGGAGACGACGCCGAAGGACTTGTAATTGTGAATGACGCTGCCTTTGTCGTCCCATTTTGGATCTTGGTCAGACTCAGCCACCGATAGGGATTGCAACAGCTTCGGAGGAAGAGAAAAGGCAGGCTTGAAAATCCCAGGATTTTTCTTGGGCAATCCCACTCGGACCTTCGCTCTCGATTGCTTATATTTTCTTCGCGACCTTCCCATCCTCTCTCTTTCTCTCTCTCTCTTCCACTCTACCAGCAATATGGCTGCAGCTTGCGGGTTCAAGACAAGGGTTTATCGTGATGTGAGGGAAGGGTTTAGGGCACAAGTGCCCAAACTTGTCTATGAATTCGCGATCCTACAACGGTGTCGTTTCATCCCCCTACCAATTACCATTACTTTAAAATAGTTGTTGTAGTAATTTCTGATACGTACCATATTTGATATACTTCTCAAATACTTTTAGATAATTTTATTCTATATATTTCAATTTCAATTATTTTTTTAAATTTTTATATCAATATATAAGTAAAACCCCACAATAATTAAATAAATGATAATATTTTTATTATATTTATAATGATTAATTTGACTTATGAAATATTTATATTTAATTTTAATATAAGATTTGTGTTTTTTAATATTATATTAATTTTATATATTATATTTTAATCATATTGTATTTTATATGTATATATTAATATTGTGTCGTATATGTGTCTAGGATATACAGAAACCTTCCTAGATTATGCTCTTTCCTGTGTGGTATTTATACGTCAAAACTCAAATCCTGCTTTTCAATTTTTTTGTAGTTCCAAACAAATAATATATATATATATATAGGGACATATCTAGTGGGAGAAATTTTTATTGTGAGATGATGAGAAGAATAAATCTTAACCATACAATCATATATGGATGGTCAAGATTAAAAATTACTTAAAGGTCATGTGCCCACTTAAAAAAGTCACATGCATTTATGTTCTAATATTGACCATTCATGTAAGATTCAATGGTCAACATTTACTCTTCTCACATCTCACAATAAACACTCCTCTCACTGTAGAGTAAGATCCTATATATATATATATATATATATATATAAGGAAGGATCAATTTATACCAAGATAAATTTTTTTTGTTACACTTATTTTTAATCTGTTAAATTCATTTTCATCTAATAATTACTTTTAATTAATTAATCAATGAAATATATATATATATATATATATATATATATATATATATATAAAAAAAGTTTATTTTTCTTCTTAAATTAAGAGTATTTTAGACTTGAAAAGTATCAAATTAATTAAGATAGTTTCTTAAGAAATTTAAAACATTTAAAAATTGTAAAGTGAATAATGAATTATAGCAAAGTAATTAAATTAAAAATGTGGCATTAATTTTAAAATTTTCAAACATTTAATTACTTTGTGTTCCCACTATCTTTGTCATTAATTTTTTTTACAATTCCTATCCCGCTGTCATAATTATATTTAATTCGTAAAATGTAATTACTTTAGTAATTTTTTTTAATTATAACCTTCTTGGTAATTAATTTTATCACATTCCAATTTCACTACTCAAATCTTTTATATATAAAAATCATTAACTCTGCATTTGTCCTAAGGTTTTACTTTTCCTCCTAAATTGAGGATATTTTAGTAATATACACTAATTTTACTTTCCCACTAATAAGATATTAATTGTATTTTATTTCCTATGAATTGCTCTTAATTGCATTTGTCCAAATTTGTGTTTGAAGGTGCTCTTAAGGTGTGTTTATGAATACTATCCCTGGTGTCATGCTATTATTAATGTTATTCTGTGTTATATGTTGTTTTCTATGTTTTTTTTTTTTTTTTTTTTATTTTGATTCTTAATTATGCATTTCTAACTAAATTTGGGATTCTTTTGATAATTTGATCTTACCATTATGATAAATTTAAATTGTATGGCCTAATTATGTTGTTTTTTGTTTCTTCCATTACTCTAATCCTTCAAGGTTTCATACTTTCTGCAATGTGCTTTCAAAATGTTTCACTTAAAAAATACAGTCTGAATATCGGTTTAGTTTCGTTTTGTTTGATAGATAGTCTTTGATTTTTATATTGTTTCACTTGCTTTCTTTTTTATACTTTAAAATTCAAGTTGATATGATTTTTTATCTTCAGGTAAAGATTAAATTTTTCTTTAACTAGCAAAGAGAATTCTTTCAACAAAAACACAACCGGGTCAAAATTTAGTCTATTTTATTTTTCCATGTCACTTTCTTAGAAGTTTGTTTGTAAGTTTGTTCATGTCAAAATTTAGTCTATTTTATTTGTTCAAAGTTTGTTTGTAAGCTATTGCACAGGAAATAAAAATAACAAAAATTAATTATGTACTAAATCAATTACAATTATTTTTAAAATTAATCGTGATCAATTATAATCAATCATGCTAACATCCTCCCTTAAACTCAAGTGGATATAGAATAAATCAACTTGAGTTTGGAAATCAAAGTGCGAAAACAGGCAGGATGATGAGCTTTGGTGAACAGATCGGCAGTCTGATCAAGAATGTCAATGGAAATGAGACGAAAAGTACCACGAAAAATATGTTGACGGATGAAGTGGCAGTCGATCTCAATATGCTTGGTATGCTCATGAAAAATATCATTGTAAGCAACCTGAATAGCACTCATATTATCACAGTGAAGAATAATGGGAGAATACTGAGAAAATCTCAAGTCTTCAAGAAGTCAATGTAACCAAAGTATCTCAGATATGGTGTCAGTTAGTGCTTGATATTCTGCTTCAGTACTGGAATGTGCAATTAAAGTATGTTTCTTGCTTCGCCATGAAATAAGTGCATCACCAAGAAAGATACAATAGCCAATAATGGATCGTCGGTCAATTAGATCTCCACTCCAATCAACATCAGAATAAGCTAGGGGAACCAAAGAAGAGTTGACTGAAAAATGAACTCTGTGAAACAGAGTTCCTTTTATATATCTAATAATATATAGAACAATAGCATAATGAGTAGTGCGTGAAGCTAACATAAACTGACTAACTAGATGGTCAACATATGAAATGTCTGGACGATTAACAGTAAGATAAATTAAGCTACCAACCAATTGCCGATAGAAAGTAGGATTATCAAGTATAGTATCATCCAGAGGTGTAAATCTGACATTAGGTTCTAAAAGAGTGGACTCGGTACGATTGTCAGAGAGACCGGCTCGAGAGATTAGATCTGAGGCATATTTAGCTTGAGATAGAGAAATGACATCAATAGAAGAAAGGATTTCAAGCCCCAAAAAGTAACTGAGAGGTCCAAGATCTTTCATATCAAAATCCTGACTCAAGAACTGTTTAAGCTCAGTAATACCCGTAGTATCATAACCAGTAATAATCATATCATCAACATAAACAAGTAACATAACAGTACCTCTATTAGTTTTGCGAGTAAATAGAGTAGAATCATAGGCATTAGAGGAAAAGCTAAATTGACTGATAGTACTGTAAAACTTGACAAACCAGGCTCGAGGTGCTTATTTGAGACCATATAAAACCTTTCGAAGACGACAAACCTTATTTGATGGACAAGTGTAACCAAGAGGTGAACGCATATAAACTTCTTCTTTCAAATCACCATTAAGAAAGACATTCTTCACATACATCTGATTTAAAGTCCATTTTTAAGTGATTGCAATATTAACGAGAATGCAAACTGAAGTGATGTGAGCAACAGGTGCAAAAGTCTCCTCATAATTAATGTCATATTCTTGAGTGAAACATTTGGCAACCAAACGAGCCTTATATCGCTCAATAGAGCCATCAGAACGAGTCTTGATTTTGAACACTCATTTACACCCCACAAGTACCTTACCAGAAGAAGAATCAACAAGGTCCCAAGTATTACTATTCTCCAAAACCTGTAAGTCTTCTTGCATAGCATGCAGCCAATGAGGATCTGTGGAGGCTTCTTGATAGGACTAAGGTTCATGTAAGTGAAGCATGGTAGAAAAATAATGATAATCACGAAGATAGGTAGACTAAGTTCTTACCCTAGTTGGACGCTCAAAAGGAAGGGGGTGTAATGACAGGTGCAAGATTTACATCTAGAACAGCGTCATCAGGAGTGACTGGAAGCTAACTGGAGGAACCTGCAACAGAATCACTAGGAAAGATATCAACAAAGGGGTTAGTAAAAAACAGAGTCGAAGTAGAACTGAAGGAATTGAACTTTGAGAGTGAGGAGACATAGTGTCTTCCCAAAAGACGACATACGGATGCATTGAGAGATTGGATCCTAACAGTGATAGCCTTTTTGTTCAGTGTCATAACCAAAAAAACAACAAAGACGCGCTCGGGGCTCAAGTTTAGTGTACTCATGAGGTTGAAGGAGAACAAAACAAGTACAACTAAAAACTTTAAGAGAGTTATAATCTAGAGAAGTATGGTGGAGACGTTCAAAAGGAGATACATTACCCAGAACGAAGGAAGGAAGACGGTTGATGACATAGACAATGTTGAGAGCGGCTTCACCCCAAGCACGTTCAGGACAAGAGGAGGAGATGAACATAGCTCGAACAGAGTCAAGGACATAACAATGTTTTCTTTCAGTACAACCATTTTGCTAAGAGGTACCAGGACAAGAAAACTTAGAGAGTGTACCCTGTTCAGCAAGAAATGTGAGAAGTTTTGAATCACGATATTCAGAAACATTATCAAGATAAAAAACTTTAATTATTTTTTAGAAATTAGTTTTGATCATAGTAGTGAAATTAATGTAAATTTGAGGAAGTTCTGAATGATTTTTTATTAAATATATCCAAGTAGAATGAGAAAAATCATCAATAAATATTACAAAATATCGATTACTTCTTATAGTTGATGTTGGGGTTGCCCCTAGACATTAGAATGCACAAGGTCAAAAGGAGATTTAGAAATAGAAGTATTTTTACTGAAGGAAAGTGTAAATTGTTTAACAGTTTGACAAGAAGTGCAATGAAAAGACTCATTATTGACTGAACCTAGAGCCTCTTGAGATGAGAGAGGATGCAGTTTCCCATTGCTTTTTAATTTTTTAGGACACCAGATACCTATTGCTTTTTAATTTTTGAGACGTCAGATACCCACTGCTTTTTAATTTTCGGGACACCAGATACCCAATACTTTTTAATTTTCAGGACACCAGATACCCAATGTCTTTTAAATTTCTGGCCAAACCTACTGTCTTTTAAATTTCGGGACATCAGATACCCCGTGTCTTTTAAATTCAGAGCCAAGCCCATTGCCTTTGACAATTCCAGGTCACGAGGTCACCCAACATTATTTCCAAAAAAAAAAACAAAAAAAAACTATTTTGATCAATAAATGTCAATTGAGCTGCGACAACTTATTGATAACACAGTGATGTCTCTGGCTTTACGCTGAGCTTCACCTGATAGGATTAACGATGCTACGACAACTTATAAATCTGCATTTGAGCTCGCTAGTTTTCAATCAGCATCTTTGCCTTATCCATTCACATAATCTCATGCATTGTCGGACAAAATTTAAGTTCACATTTTTACTCGTTTCTTGCGACAATAATATGAAAAACTATGGTTATTCCTAACATCTAGTAAGAAACAAGTAAAAAGAGGCAATTGTGAACACTCAATTTTGTTCGGGTCATTAAAACTTTTTTAAATAAGAAAAGAGAAAAGGGCAAATAAAAATAAGTTTTCTTTGTTTGTTTAACCCATTTCTTATTTTTGTTTGGCCCAACTAGCCCAATAAGTTTATGATTGAAAAAAAACCACAACAATAAATAAAAAATATAATAATAAAAAATATAAAAAATACAAAAAAATCATATGCTGCCGTTGTAGCCCTCTTCATTTCCCCTTTGTTTTCTTCCATTTTGGGTGTGAATACATTTTATCTTTCCTTGATCTTCTCTTTTTTTGCCTTTTCCCACCAGGCACCATGCACTAACGCACTAACATTGCAGCAAAGGCCAAGCTGTTTGCTCCTCACTCATTGTCACATACTCACACAGAGCAAAGTTGTTCACTTTCTTTCAGCACACACAACACACAAGGAGACAAGGTTGTCCTGCCTCCCACTCCCTCTCATAGTCTGGCAGAGCATTCACCTACACACACTAAATCATGTTTTGGCAAAAAATGCCAATGGGGAGAAGTCCATAAAAGGAGGGGCAGCTACAACACTTGGAAAGGACATTTTCATCATTTTCAAAAGACCACCCATCTTTAACACAACACCTTCACTATTTTGATCCTCCATCCTTCATCACTGTCCAACCTCTCTCACCATCACCCAACCTCCATGACAGCTACCTTGGCTCACCTTCACCATTTCACCTTCCTCCATTAACCCACGGCTCCAAGCTCCCTCACGAAGTCACTCTTCACGTCTCAAACACACCAAACCAAGCCCAAGTCCACCACCATATCCAACCAACTATAATCCACACTTAGCCATCCCTCCATAGTTACCTCACCATTTTCACATCCCACCATAGCCACCGAGTTGACTCACTCTCACCACTCCATAACCATCTACCTCACCAACCAAGCAAATACCATCTTCACCCAAACCACCCTTCACCATTTTCACCAAGCCGTGAGACCACCCTTCACCATCACTTCAACACCTTCCAACCTCTACCACGTGAAGCTACCCATCTCAACCACCTCACCTTGCAGCAGCAACCGAGATCACCGCAGTTGCTCCTCCACCCAACCGAGACTCCTCGCAGGTCCTCCTCCCTTCAACAGCCACCACGTCCAAACCGTGGACCACCCAACCGTGGCCACCATCACCATCACCGAGCCCAACCACCGTTCAGATTAACCACAGAAACAGAGCAGCCCACGTCAACCTGGACCTCCAACAGCCACCACGACGCAGCGCCCCTCCACCATTCATCCGCGCGCCAACACCGTGACCCAACCGTGACCAGCTGCGGTCTCGCTGCGCGGCGCACTGAAACAACAAAGCCACCACGAGCTCCACCCACTTTCCCCACGCTCCCACCGCAACCAGATCCACCACCATCCAACCGTGCCCACCCGTGCACCGCTGCCCAGATCTCCCCTTCTTAGCCGCACCACGCACTCCCTCATCCGCACCGCCGTACGCCATCTCCGAAGCTACCCACTGCTTCCTTGTTACTGGTTCGTAACCACATCATGTGGTTCTATTTTTTATGATGGTCTATCTAAAAGAGAGCCATCCTATTTTATTTCTTTTTATTATTATTATTTATCTGTTTTATTTTCTTCCTTTGTTATTCAGCTTAGTTTTAAGTTATTGTGGGTTTACATTCTTTGGGCTAGTAGTTTTTTTTAGTTGGCCCAAAACTAGAAAAGTTAGGGGGTTGAGAGTCTGTAGAAAAAAATTATGAGTTTTCTTAAAGTTAGTATTGTTGCATTTGAAACCAAGTCCCTTTTTAGCAAACAATAAAATAAAATAAAATTGTTAACATGTTTTTTAGTCACATAATTCGGGCTAAGATTAGAGTGATAAAAAAAAGGTGTTTTGCTTTCTTTGTTGGCTTATTGAGTTGGTGTGTTCATTATATTATTGATCTGTGTATTAAATAATGATGTTGCATTAATTTAACAAAGGAAATTTTTTTAATAAAAAATAATAATAAAACAGGATTAGCTGAATTGTGACAGCTTGTTAATCTTGTAATTTTAAAAATCATCTAAGTTATGACAACTTGATAATTTGTCTTTTAGAAACAAATAAAAAAATAAAATAAAATAATTGAGTCTTGTTAAGAAAGAATAAAATGAGATTAGCTGAGCTGTGACAACTTGTTAATCTTGTAATTTCTACAATCATCTAAGTTGTGACAGCTTGATGATTCATTTTTTTAAAAATATAAAATAAAATAACTGAGTCTTGTGAAAAAAAATAAATGGGATTAACTGAGCTATGACAGCTTGTTAATCTTACAGATTTTAGAATCATTTAAGTTGTGACAGCTAGATGATTCGAACCTTTTTTCTAAATATAAAAAAACATTGAGTTTTCAAAATAAAAATCTTTTCAAAATTAAAAATGACCAACCTACAATCATTTTTTCTAAAGAACGACGTGACTTTGAATTCTTCATTACACCCGAGGATATGTAAGAGCAAGATTTTTATTCTGTCAAGCCAAAACTAAATTTTTTATAATTTTTTTTGTTTGTTTAGTTTATCTTTCAATAAATGGGTAAAGTAAATATTTTTAAGAGTCATAAAAATTTACGCAACTGATTTAAGGTAATCGTCTTAGGACATATGTATTAGGGGTATTGTGGGGTTTAGTCTCCACCCTTCCTTATGCATAATTAGACTCTCAAACCTGAGTTTTAGAATGTAGATCATCTTTTTTTGGGTTTTCTAGTTTTTTCCAATAAAAATAAAATTGATGGCGACTCCTTAATTTTTTTAATTTAAGTCGTTATCCCGCCACGATCCCGGTCGCGACAGATGGCGACTCCGCTGGGGATTTTTTCAGAGTCAAGCCTTTGTAAATTTGTTGTGCAAATTTTTGTGACATTTATATATTTGTTTTATCCTTTTTTGTTTTTATTTTGTTTTTCTTTAATTTATTTATTGATTATTTTAACTGTGATTTTATGTTATTATGCAAACCTTAGGATAGAGGCTCTTTCAGAATCTGTTTTGCTTTTGTTTTGCAGGATGTGGGTAATTTTAGGATTATAAAGGTTTGTATGTTCCTTACACACATCGCACTTACACATTTGTCACACACATTCGAGTGAGGCCTTATACCTGGGTCTGAGTGAAACCTAAGTTAGGTAGATTTTGCGTAGTAGTAGCCATTTTGGATGTACATTCTATTTGATTATTGCGAAAACCTCATCTAGAGTGTATCTTTTTCATAAATGTCCTGCACTTGGTAGTTTACCCACTATTTGTGGTCAACATTTTGAAATGGAACTTAGCTCTAGAGACCTTTAAAATAGTTGAATCACCCAAATGAGAATTCTCACGAATCAGAAAGACTTATAGATCCTTAGGGTAGAACTCCCCAAGTTTAAGGCAATCTCATTAGGACACAAATAGAGCGTATTTATTTTTTATCTTCTCCTCACATCTTTCATTTTTGCATTAAAAAAATTAGTTTTTTTTTAAAGAACAAATTTTCATCACGCATTCTTGTATATATTCACTTTTTAAAAAAAAAAGATTTTTTTTATTTCATTTAATGTTCTATTTTTTGTAATAAAATTTGAATCGTTGCTCGTCCTTGGAAAACACAAATCACACAAACCCGGTCCTAGGAAACGAGGTCGCAAACTAGGCTGTAACAGATGTCCAACTCAGAGAGAAATTTGGGTCGAGAGATGGATGAAATGAGGGAAAGAATTGATACAATGGCAGAAGGACAATCAGGGGTTAAGATTTTACTGAGACAGTTAATCGAGACCCTCAGAACAACAAATGGAACCCCTGCTGACATTGGAATAGATGCAAATGAAGGGGATGGTTCCATGAACAGAAGTCTTAAAGGGGAGAATAACAATGCAAAAGCTGCTCTTGAGCAGCCAGTGAAGATATTCCTAAATAGTAACTCAGAAAGAAAAAAATCAAGAGATGAATTGATTAGAAAGATGCAAGAGCAAATTAGAGTCATTCAAGGCCCTAATCTATATAGCTCGATGGGAATCGATGAACTGTACCCAGAAACTGAAGTCAATATCCCTAAGGACTTTGAAATTCCAGATTTTTTAAAGTACAATAGAAGCACCAATCCAAAGTTTCATCTGAAAACTTACATCACCAAAATGACCATTTGGTCACGGGATCAAAAATTTCTAATCAATTTCTTTCATGAAAGCCTGGCGTAGGCTAACTTTGGAATGGTAAATGCAACTTGATCATTCAAAGGTTTCTTGCTGGGATGATTTGACAAATCTATTCTTGGGGCAATATCGATTCAACATCGACATTGCACCTACTCGAGAACAGCTAAGAGCAATGCAAAAGAAGAGTGATGAGACTTTCAAGCAATATACTCAAAGATGGAGAATGTTGGCAGCCTAGGTTCAAGCACCATTGACTTCATCAGAGATGAGCTCATACTTCATGGGGACCTTAGGAGCACCTTTTATTGGGTTGATGGCAGAGATTGCCTATGAGGATTTTTCCGACTTAATTTTGGCGGGAGAAAAGATTAAGCACCTTGCAAGATTAGGTAAATTATCTGCTGAAAATATAGAAAGTAGTTGTCCTAAGATGGTGGCACCGAAAAAGGAGGAAGAGTCAGAAGTCAGTACTTACCAAACTTCTCATCAAGGCAATAATGTTCCCTCGTCGCGTTCATATGTCCTAACTCATCCTGTCTATGTCAATCGCCCTCCAGTAACTCGAAACCTCTGAACAATTGGAGATTTGAGGTGTTAAGTGATGTGATTGCCATTTTAGACTTTTGTGATGCTTGAACTTATGTAAACTCTCTTGAAGCATTAATGTAATAGATTTGGGTAGATCTCAGCATTCTTGGTACTCATGTTATTGTCATGTCTTTCTTGTCATTCTTTTCTTTCCTTTACTTGTTTTCTTTTAGTTCAGATCCCATGAGACTCTCATTCTAGAAAACTTTTGGTGGTCATCAAGTCCACGTGTGTAGGTTTCTTTTGTAAAAAAAAAAAGAAAAAAAGAATTGGTATGCATTCATAAATGAAGCAATTAAGTAATCACTTGGTGTCATTATCCTTTTGTCTCTAAATTAATTTTTTTAAAAATGAGCAATCAAGATTTGAAATGAAGATTGACCATCTTTCTCTCCTTTACAAAAATTCATAATTTCATTATCCCTCGTTATCCCTTTTTGAGCTTGAAAGTTTTCTTCAATAAACCCTGGATAAGGATCACCCCTACACTAGGGGATAAAACAAAACAAAGATTGAGTGTCATGATGACTATTTTGAAGCATAAAAAAAAGAAAGAAAATGTGAAAGGGGCAGGAAGTAAAAAAAATGATGATGAAAAACCAAAATAAAAAATAAAAAAGAGAGAAGGGAAAGAAAGAAGAAAAAAAATGAAATGAAATTGGTCATGACAGAGGTGAATGATTGAAGTGAAAAGAAAATGGAAGGAATGAAGAACAATAAAAGAAAAGTGTGCTTGAAAATGTAAAAGCAGTTGACAAAGTTCAATGTTAAATAAATATCCTTGGTCCCATTTAACCCTTAAATACTTGTTTGAGCCTTATATCTTTCATTTCATAACCACTAACCTTGGCCACGTTACAACCCTTAAAAAGTTCATTTTGATCAATGAATGATTGCTTTTATTTTTATAAGCTTTAATTTTGAGACAAAAGATTATGCTCATCTAATTATCTAGTTCATTACTTCTTAAAAAAAAAAAAAAAAAGAAAAAAAAATGGGACTTACCCAGGGGCACGTTTCTACCCTGTTCGAGTTGGCTCTACACTAGAGCATTTTTCTCTAGCTCGATTTAGCCTACACTAGGACAAATTTTTTGGTTCAACTTGGTCTTATATTAGGACAAGTTTCCGCCCTATTCAATTCGATTCCAAACTGGGGTAATTTTTTTTTCTTTTCCTTGGTTCAATTTGACCTACACCAGGACAAATCTTATGGTCATTTTGGTGTCTGCCCTATTCAATTCAGTCTTATACTGGGACAAATTTCTCTTCGATTCAATTTGACTTACACTGGGGCAAATTTCTCTTTGGTTCAATTTGACTTGGTGTACATGCTCAGCAGAAGGAAATCATTGGCCATAATGCCCAGTAGGCAACTAAAGATGACTTTCATAAAGGTAAGGTGAACATGAGTATAACACTATGATGTGACTATCTAAGGGTAACTCCCTGATGAATAATTCAGACTAAAAAGAACTTGTAAGTTCCAATTGAAGGGGAAATGTTATCTCAAGGGATGACCCAGAAACAAGAGGTACCCGAAAAAAAATAAAAGTGATGATTTTGAAGAGAGCTAGGAAGAAGAGAGGGACTGTGTGCCTGATGATCAAACTTGAAAAGGAAAGATACTCAATGTTTAAAGATTCTTGAGGAATTTGAAACAAGTTGATAAGCTCTAGTTTGCGAGAGCCTACGCCCGGGTTTGATGGATCAAAATTTTTCGAGAAAAGCAATTAGCATCGAGAACGCAAGTGAAAGATTTTGACATGATGTTTTCAATCTATTGATGGGATCTTTAGATTTTGAGTTGCAGGAATGAATAGTACAATATCTTTTCATGAAATAATAAGCTGTAATAGCTTTGAAACTGACGTCTTTGGCTTTCACGTCAAGTTTCATTATGGAAAAACCGACAAAAGTTTAAAAAAAAAAAGTTCCAAGTCCATAACCTGGTGAAGTGCCAAAAAAAAAATCTAAGTCCTTGGCTTGGTGGTTTTCACAAAGAAATTTAGGTTCATGACCTAATGATCTTTTTAAAAAAAATCAAAAAATAATAATTACAAGTCCTTGACTTGATGACCAGGCTTTTACAAAATTTAGGTCCATGACCTAGCAATCTTTCCTTAAAAACAAAGAAGAAAAAAAAGAAGAAAAAATCTTTTGGGTCAAGCTCATTGCGTTTTAAATTTTAGGACACCAGATACCCATTTTTTTGAGATGTTAGATACCCACTGCTTTTTAATTTTCGAGACGCTAAATACCCACTGCTTTTTAATTTTTGGGACGGCAGATACCCATTGTTTTCTAATTTTTCGGGACACCAGATACCCACTGCTTTTTAATTTTTTGGGACACCAGATACCTACTGCTTTTTAATTTTCGGGATGCCAGATACCTACTATTTTTTAATTTTTGAGACGCCAGATACCCACTACTTTTTAATTTTTGGGACGCCAGATACCCACTGCTTTTTAATTTTTTGGACACCAGATACCCACTGCTTTTTAATTTTTCGGGACACTAGATACCCACTGGTTTTTAATTTTCGGGACGCTAAATATCCAATGCTTTTTAATTTTTGGGATACCAAATACCCAATGTCTTTTAAATTTTGGGACACCAGATACCCGATATCTTTCGGGCCAAGCCCATTACTTTTTCAATTTCGGGACACTAGATACCCACTGCCTTTTTAATTTTTGGGACACCAGATACCCACTGCCTTTTAATTTTTGGGACACCATATGCCCAATGCCTTTTAATTTTCGGGACGTCAGATACCCACTGCTTTTTTTAATTTTCGGAACACTAGATACATATTGCTTTTTAATTTTTCGGGACACCAGATATCCACTGCTTTTTAAATTTTGGGACGCCAGATACCCACTGCTTTTTAAGTTTCAAGACACCAGATACCTAATGCTTTTTAATTTTTGGGACACCAGATACCCAATGTCTTTTAAATTTCGGGACATCAGATACCTAATGTCTTTTAAATTTCGAGCCAAGCAATGGCCTTTGACAATTCCAGGTCACGAGGTCACCCAGCATTATTTAAAAAAAATAAAAAAATAAAAAAAACTCTTTTGATCAATAAACATTAATTGAGCTGCGACAGCTTATTGATAACACGGTGACATCTCTGGCTTTACGCTGAGCTTCACCCTGGTAAGATTAACGATGCTACGACAGCTCGTAAATCTGCATTTGAGCTTGCTAGTTCACAATCAGCATCTTTGCCTTGTCCGTTCATATAATCTCATGCATTGCCGGACAAAATTTGAGTTCACGTCTTTACTCGTTTCTTATGACGATAATATGAAAAACTATGGTTATTCTTAATATCTAGTAAGAAACAAGTAAAGAGGGACAACTATGAACACTCAATTTTGTCCGGGTCATTAAAGCTTTTTTAAATAAAAAAAGAGAAAAGGGAAAATAAAAATAAGTTTTCTTTGCTTGTTTGACTCATTTCTTGTTTTTGTTTGGGCCAAATAGCCCAATAAGTTTATGATTAAAAAAAACCACAACAATAAATAAAAAAATATAATAATAAAAAATATAAAAAATACAAAAAAATCATATCTTTGCCAAGCAGACCTCTTCATTTCCCTTTTGTTTTCTTCCATTTTGGGTGTGAATACATTTTGCCTTTCCTTGATCTTCTCCTTTTTTGCCTTTTCCCACCAGGCATCATGCACTAACGCACTAACACTACAACAAAGGCCAAGTTGTTTGCTCCCCACTCATTATCACGTACTCACACAGGGCAAAGTTATTCACTTCCTTTGAGCACACACAACACACAAGGAGACAAGGTTGTCCTACCTCCCACTCCCTCTCACAGTCAGGCAGAGCATTCACCTACACACACTAAATCACGTTTTGGCAAAAAATGCCAATGAGGAGAAGTCCATAAAAGGAAGGGCAGGTACAACACTTGGAGAGGACATTTTCATCATTTTCAAAAGACCACCCATCTTTAACACAACACCTTCACTATTTTGATCCTCCATGCTTCATCACCGTCCAACCTCTTTCACCATCACCCAACCTCCATGACAGCCACCTTGGCTCACCTTCACCATTTCATCTTCCTCCATTAACCCACGGCTCCAAGCTCCCTCACGCAGTCACCCTTCACGTCTCAAACACACCAAACCGAGCCCAAGTCCACCACCATGTCCAACTAACTATCATCCACGGCTTACCTCACCATTTTCACATCCCACCATAGCCACCGAGTTGACTCACTCTCACCCCTCCATAACCATCTACCTCACCAACCAAGCAAACACCATCTTCACCCACACCATCCTTCACTGTTTTCACCAAGCCGTGAGATCACCCTTCACCATCACTTCAACACCTTCCAACCTCCACCACGTGAAGCTACCCACCTCACCTTGCAGCAGCAACTGAGATCACCGCAACTGCTCCTCCACCCAACCGAGACTCCACGCAGGTCCTCCTCCCCCAACAGCCACCACGTCCAAACCGTGGACCACCCAACCGTGGCCACCATCACCATCACCGAGCCCAACCACCATTCAGATCAGCCACAGAAATAGAGCAGCCCACGTCAACCTAGACCTCCAACAACCACCACGACGCAATGCCCCTCTGCCATTCATCCGTGCGCCAACACCGTGACCCAACCGTGACCAACTGCGATCTCGTTGCGCCGCGCAAGGAACAACGAAGCCACCACGAGCTCCACCCACTTTCCCCACGTTCCCACCGCAACCAAATCCACCACCATCCAACCACGCCCAGTTGTGCACCGCTGCCCAGATCTCCCCCTCTCAGCCGCATCACGCATTCCCCCATCCGCACTGTCGTACGCCGTCTCTGAAGCTACCCACTGTCATCCTTGTTACTGGTTCGTAACCACATCATGTGGTTCTATTTTTGCTGATGGTCTCTCTAAACGAAAGCCATCCTGTTTTATTTCTTTTTTTATTATTATTGTTTATCTGTTTTATTTTCTTCCTTTGTTATTCAGCTTAGTTTTAAGTTATTGTGGGTTTATATTCTTTGGACTACTAGTGTTTTTAAGTTGGCCCAAAACTAGAAAAGTTAGGGGGTTGAGAGTCTGCAGAAAAAAAATTATGAGCTTTCTTAAAGTTAGTATTGTTGCATTTGAAACCAAGTTCCTTTTTAGCAAACAATAAAATAAAATAAAATTGTTAACATGTTTTTTAGTCACATAATTCGGGCTAAGATTAGAGTGATAAAAAAAAGTGTTTTGCTTTCTTTATTGGCTTATTGAGTTGGTGTGTTCATCATATTATTGATCTGTGTATTAAATAATGATGTTGTATTAATTTAACAGAGGAAAGTTTTTTAATAAAAAATAATAATAAAACAGGATTAGCTGAGCTGTGATAGCTTGTTAATCTTGTAATTTTAAAAATTATCTAAGTTGTGATAACTTGGTAATTTGTCTTTTAGAAACAAATAAAAAAATAAAATAAAATAATTGAGTCTTGTTGAGAAAGAATAAAATGAGATTAGCTGAGTTGTGATAACTTATTAATCTCACAATTTCTAAAATCATCTAAGTTGAGACAGCTTGATGATTTTTTTTAAAAAAATCTAAAATAAAATAACTGAGTCTTGTGAAAAAAAATGGGATTAACTGAGCTGTGACAGCTTGTTAATCTTGCAGATTTTAGAATCATTTAAGTTGTGACATTTAGATAATTCGAACCTTTTTCTAAATATAAAAAAAATATGAGTTTTCAAAATTAAAAATGACCAACCTACAATCGTTTTTTTCTAAAGAACGACGTGCTTTTAATTCTTCATTGCACCCGAGGATACGTAAGAGCAAGATTTTTATTCTATCAAGCCAAAACTAAATTTTCATAATTTTTTTTGTTTGTTTAGTTTATCTTTTAATAAATGGGTAAAGTAAATATTTTTAAAAGTCATAAAAATTTGCACAACTAATTTAAGGTAACCGTCTTAGGACGGATGTATTAGGAGTGATATGGGGTTTAGTCTCCACTTTTTCCTATGCATAATTAGACTCCCGAACCTGAGTTTTTGTATGTAGACCATCTTTTTTTGGGTTTTTCAATTTTTCCTAATAAAAATAAAATTAGTGGCGACTCCTTAATTTTTTAATTTAAGTCGTTATCCCGTCGCAATCTCGGTCGCGACAACAATCAAAAGAAGAAAATATGACTTCATAATCAAGATCACATAGTTAACTAATAGAAATGAGATTAAAGTTTAATTTGGAAATGAGATATGCATCAGGTAAGCTAAGAGTAGGCAAATAGGCAAAACTCTTATGACTAACATTCATAAGAGATTCATCGGTTGTATGTATATAATATGTAATGTCATTAAATGACTGAGATGTGGATGTCATATGGTTATAGCAAGCAGAGTCAAAGTATTATTTAATATTACTTGGTGTGGTTGATAAAGTAGAAGAGGTATTATCAGAATTGGATAATAGATGCTTAAGGAGTGACACGAGATAATTAGTAGAAAAAATAGCCTAAAGTGTGACTGAAATATCAGAAGTGACTGGAAGCTCACTGGAGGAACCTGCAACAGAATCACTAGGAAAGATATCAACAAAGGGGTTAGTAAAAAACAGAGTCGAAGTGGAAGTGAAGGACTTGAACTTTGAGAATGAGGAGAATATAGTGTCTTCGCAGAAGACGATATACAAATGCATTGAGAGATTGGATCCTAACAGCGATAACCTTTATGTTCAGTGTCATAACAAAAAAAAACAACAAAGACATGTTCGGGACTCAAGTTTAGTGTACTCATGAGGTTGAAGGAGAACAAAACAAGTACAACTAAAAACTTTAAGAGAGTTATAATCTGGAGAAGTATGGTGGAGACGTTTAAAAGGAGATACATTACCCAGAACAGAGGAAGGAAGATGGTTGATGACATAGACAATATTGAGAGCAGTTTCACCCCAAGCACGTTCAGGACAAGAGGGGAGATGAACATAACTCGAACAGAGTCAAGGATATAACGATGTTTTCTTTCAGCATGACCATTTTGCTAAGAGGTACCAGGACAAGAAAATTCATAGAGTGTACTATGTTCAGCAAGAAAGGTGAGAAGTTTTGAATCACGATATTCAAAAGCATTATTAAGACGAAAAACTTTAACTATTTTTAAGAAATTAGTTTTGATCATAGTAGTGAAATTAATGTAAATTCGAAAGAGTTCTAAACGATTTTTATAAATATATTCAAGTAGAATGAGAAAAATCATCAATAAATGTTACAAAATATCGATTACCTCCTATAGTTAGTGTAGGGGTAGGCCCCTAGACATAAGAATGCACAAGGTCAAAAGGAGATTTAGAAATAAAGGTATTTTTATTGACGGAAAGTGTAAATTATTTAACAATTTGACAAGAAGTGCAGTGAACAGACTCATTATTAACTGAACCTAGAGTCTCTTGAGATCAAAGAGGACACAGATTCCCTAGAGAACTATAAGCAAAATGTTGGTGTCACAGTTGGATGGAGGTTGATGTTGCACAAAGATTTGAGGCAAGAAGAACATGAAGGTTGGTAAGCTCAAATAACCTTCTGACTTTACATCCAGTCCCTATGACTTGTCCTGTTCGTGAATCCTGTACACGACAATCAAAAGAAGAAAATATGACTTCATAATCAAGGTCATATAGTTGACCAATAGAAATGAGATTAACGTTTAATTTGAGAATGAGATATGCATCAGGTAAGCTAAGAGGGTAAATAGACAAAACCCTTATGACTAACATTCATAAGAGATCCATCGGCTACATGTATATAATGTGCAATATCATTAACAGACAGGGATGAAAAAGATTGAGATGTGGACATCATATGGTTATAGCAAGCAGAGTCAAAGAACTTTTTAGTATTACTTGGTGTGGTTGATAAAGCAGAAGAGGTATTATCAGAATTGGATAGTAGACGCTTAAAGAGTGACATGAGATAATTAGTAAAAAAAGTAGCCTGAAGTGTGACTGAAGAACTTGAGGATCCTTTAGCAATAGTAGTAACAAACACAAATTTAGAAAAATTAGGACGAGGTTGAAACTTGTTCTAATCAGACCTTGAAAGACATATGCGATAATTCTCAATCAAGTGTCCTGAGTCTTTACAATATCTATAATATATGGTGGTAGTAAGTATAATTGAAAGAGACTAAGCAATATTTAATTTTATCATTATATCAAGAAAGAATACAAAAAATTAAACTTTCAGAACTAAATTGAAATAAAAGAAATCTTAAAAATGAAAGATCTCACTATAAAACTTAAAAAAAAATTGATGTCAAGTCAACATTGTCACAACAATAAAAATATTGTTAAATCAAATTAATGTCAAGTTAATATATTCAAATATAAAAATAAATCAATTATAATTGATTATAACAAAAAAAAATTATACAATAATTAATTATAATTAATTATTAAAATAATTAAAATTTTCACAGCTGAATTAAACACACGCTAAACTTGGATTGATCTCTGGGTAAAAATCCTCCTTGATCCATTCAACGCCGTAAGTGAATCCGTCTGGAAATATTGTAATAATAGCTTGATTTCTGGAAGAATTGATGACAAAAACAAAAATAAAAACAAAAACGTGCACACGGAGACCAAAAATGGGTCAACAAAAAGAAATAGTGAACAATGCATGAAATAACGTGCACGCTTTGAAACGGTATCTGAAAATCTGGAGTGATATCTGAAAATAGAATTTAGAATTTAAGCTTAGATCAAGAGTTTAAATTCTTTGATATTAAATTAAAAGTAAAAATAAATAAATAAATAAATATTAGTAATTTATATATATATTTAAATAAATAAATATAGAATGGCTATCAATTATTTATATAAAAAAATATTACATGAAATAAGAAAATAATAAAAATTAATTATGTCCTAAATTAATTACAATTATTTTTAAAATTAATTATGATCAATCATAATCAATTATGTTAACAAAGAGCATTATTTCAATGTGAATAAATTACTAGATTTATTAAATAATTTTTTATTGTCAACCTATTTATTTGATTTTTTGTACTGATATTTGAATTCAATTGTTTATAATTGTCTAAAAGATTTAATTTTATTTTCCTTTTAAAAATGTCGAAGAATATCATCTACTGTACTGATTGAATTTTTATTTTACTCATTCTAATTTTTAATATTGGATATTGATAGCTTTTTAGTACTAATTTGGATGTTGAGTTTATATATATACATATTCCTTACAAGTATTTATAGATGTTGTTTGGTGGTTCCTTGTTTTTTATACGATAATTTTTTTATAAGTCATCATCTATATATAGCCTTACACCCTGTTTGGCGTTTGGAATTGGACATGAATTGATATTTGGAAGTAGAATTGAACTTATTAATTCTAATTTTTATATTTAAAAGTCTTGTTTGAATTAGAATTCGAATTTCATATTACAATTCCATAGAATTAGAAAATAACTAACCTAACTCATTCTCAATTCTTAACTCATATCCTAAAAATTATCAATTCCATACTCTAGAATTAAAATCGTGTTTCAATTGAAAAAACAAAAAGACGTGCCCCTGCTTCTCCTGCTACACTCTATCTTCTTCAAAGACATCCAACCAACATGCCCGTGCCTCTCCTGCTCCACTCCATCTTCTTCAAAGACATCCAACCAGCAGCTTTGACGAGGTATGTCTCTATCATCTTTGTTACATGTCCTCTTTGCTACTGCTTATCCTATTTGCGTATTGGATGGAGTTTTCGTGCTTGGGTGAAGGAGGAAAACATTGGAGTTGGTAGGCTTCGTGAGGGTGTGGAGATGTCACGTGTTGCAGAGGTGAGAATGGTTGTACGAGAAAGAAATGTGTGGGTGAAGGTGTCTGGGTTTAGGTTTGCTGAGAGAGTGAGGAGAGGGGTTGGCAGAATGTGAAAGTAGAGATTGCAGAAGTTTGGTGCTTGGGGGGCGTACGAGTGAGAGAGATGAGGGAGCCATATAATTTTTTTTGTATGATTTGGGTATTATGATTTCTCTCTATGATTCTTCTCTATGACTTTCACGTATGGTGCATAGCACTATGATTTGGGCATTCCTAATTTTTTGCCTCTCATGTGCTTCTGTTTGATTGTATGTTATAGCCTATTTATGAAGCCTCTTTTGTACTCATCTTTGTTCCTTTTTTATCGTGGATAATCAAAACCAGAAGCTTCATCTCATATCATACATGTAATGAAAAGTTGCTAGCATTCAAAACCCCATTGAAAAAATTTAATGCAATGGAGAAAGATTGATTTGGTAAATATGAAAAAATTGTAGATTGTAATGTTGAACATCTAAAGTGAACTGTTGGGTTCGTATGAACTGATCAATATCATACAGCTTGCCATACCATAAAATCCCTTGAACTAGTAGTATCTTGGGCTTATGATAAATTACTTCTAAATTGCTAATTATCACAGTGAACCCCTATTCAAGCATATGTTTTCCTTTTTTTAAACTGTTTGAGTCATAAGAAAGCTTAGTCTTATTGCTTCCCTTGCTCTTCAAAGAAAGAAAAATCGCTCTGGTGACATACTTGCAATTGTTGTTACTCATATGGCTAACACTATTAGTAAAGCTTATTCACATGATCCTATTAAAGCAAGCGTTGAAGAAATATTCGTTGAGCTTTCTAAAATTTCAGATTTAGAAGAACAATAATTGCTCCGAGCTTAAGATGTTCTTACTGGTGATGCAAGACAGTATGAGTCATTTAAGCCTCTTTCTGCTATACTTAGAAAATCATGGATCTTGATGCAAATCAAGAATTAATAAAATTGACAATATATTTGGTCTTAGAATTTTTAATGTCTATTTTTGAAGAAGACATTTAATTTTGGATTTATTTTTAAGTTAGGTTTTGAAGTGAATGCTATTTATGTTTGAAGTTTCATATATGATATGAACAATGTGTCTTCACTTTATGGGACAAGTTTATTTATTTATTTTGCAATGAAACTTTTTAGTTATTATTTGTTGATGAAGTTAAAATTAAATTTGAGAAAAAATTTAAAAAATATAGTAAATATTCATATATTTAATGTTAAATAAAATTTTAATGTAAATTTTTTAATTACAATTATATATATATATATATATATATATATATATATATATATATATATATATATATATATATATATATATATATATATATTTACATTTTTGGATCATACATCCAAACAATAGAATTGAAATTGAATTTAGAATTCTAATTCTGTATCCTAATTTTTTGCACAATCTAAACATATAATTTAAGATTTTGAGTCAATTCCAATTCTAAAAGAATTAGAATTGAAATTAAAATTTTGAACTGCAATTCTATTTCTATTATCCAAACGGATCCTTAGAGTTTTTGTAATGATGGGTTTTGAGTAATTTGTTACTATAGTTTTGTGGTACCTTTTTTTAATCATATTCTTGAACTTCCTATAATTTATCTACTGTGGCATGTTGTTCGAGTTTTACTAATTTTATTTTATAATTTCGTATATAGATGACTATTGTTCAAGGTTGAGAAGTTTGTAAGAATTTAATATATTGATTAAAAGCATTAAAAGATATGGCATTAGTTGAATTTTTTAAAGATTTAATTTGTAAGTTCATTATGTTGATAGAAAATTGTCAATATTTTACATCTTTATAGAAGTTACAGTTTATATAAGATTAAAGAAAGAAACGAAGAAAATAGATTTGTAACTTTTATGCAACTTTAATAATGCTCATATAGAGATTTATAGTGGAAATTTATACCTCATGAGAGTGAAAAAAATTAACTAAACATATAATAAAAGTAATTAAAATAATTTATAATAATAAATCTAAATTAATTTATTTATTCAAATATATTTATTTTCGTAATATTTTAATATATGCATTTCACTAAATGAAAACAATGCATGAAAACGTATTCTACATTCTACGAGGTGAATGTTTTACATGAATACATAATACAATTAATCAAATTTAATTTTTTATTGGCACAATAAATTAATTAAATATATTTATTTCAAGTAAATTTTAGTTATTTTTAGTTATATCTTTAATAATTTTATAAATTAAAAAATTTACTAGCTACCATGTTCATTGTATGGGTCCAATTCACAATTTTTATGAAGTCAAATAGATAACTTAGTATTTTTGACATACCATGTGTTTTTTACATTATAAAATCTCAAAAAAAAATTATTACAATACTCATAACGATTATATGACATGTACATTTTATATATGTATATAACCACACCAATCTACAACTTTTTACTAACAAATAATGAATATATATATATATATATATATATATGATCTTACTTCGAGCGTGAGATGAGTGTTTATTGTAAGAGGTGAGAATAATACAAATTGATCATTAGATCTTATATGAATGGTCAAGATTAGAATATAAATACATGTAACTTTTTTAAGTGGTCACATGACCTTTAAGTAACTTTTAAGTAACTTTTAATCTTGATCATCCATATATATATATATATATATATATATATATATATATATAGAGCATATCTAGTGAGAGGAGTTTTTATTGTGAGAGGATGAAAGGAGTAAATTTTGACCATACAACCATACATAGATGATTAAGATTAAAAATTACTTAAAGGTCATGTGATCACTTAAAAAAGTCACATGCATTTATGTTCTAATCTTGACCATTCATATAAGATCCAATGATTAATATTTACTCCTCTCACTTCTTATAATAAACACTCTTCTCACCGTGTAGTAAGATCCTATATATATATATATATATATATATATATATATATATATATATATATATAACCACAACAATCTACAACTTTTTTACTAACAAATAATGAATAATTTAATTAAAAATTTAATCATCATGAATTTAAAAAAAATATATGCCGTGCATACTGGTATATAATGAAATGAACGTTTCCAAGATGGGGGAAGGGGAAGTAGGAATATACGTGCTACTTACCCTATTTTTTCCCCCACAAATTGCACACTTATTATAGCATTATTCTTAAGGATGTGTTTGTTGTATCAAAATATTAGGTTGCGTTTAGTTTGCATTTTATTCTCTTTTTTAATTAATATGTTTTTATTAATATTTTTAAAAATATCATTTTGCTTTTTACTTTATTTTCAATTAATATATTTTTATTTTTTCTTTCACAAAAGTTTAAAAATAAAATAAAAATATATGATAATTTTATAATTATTAATAAATATATCAACTGAAAATAAAAATAAAAAGCAAACAAAACACTCCTTAAATTTAATCTACCACCAAAACAAACATAAAATAAGGCAGGTGAGATTCAAATATTCTGACGCGTTTCTTGTCTCCAATTTTGTTATCATAATTTACAAGCGACAATTAAGTTAAAAAAAAACATATATCTCTTAATTGTTAATAATTTTTCTATAGTTTGTATTTTATTTATCACTTATTGATTGGAAGTATATGATTAGAAGAAAAAGAAATAAGAAGAGAAGACTTAATTATTTCTAGATGAGTAAGCATGTATACACTCACCCCCCTAAAATATAATGACTTCCAAATTCCTGGTAATATACTTCTGCACTTCTCTATAGTGTAGGCACAAGCATAGACGATAAAACTAATATACTTCACCAAAAAAAAAAAACACCAAAAAAAGCATAGAACTAATATTTAATGTTATGGATTTTGAAAGTAACATTGGTTCATATGAAGTTTTAATGCCTGAGCTTTGGGTTATTTTTGCTCTTTGATGAGGTATCATGTAATCATTGTTATAAGATTAACTTTCGGACGTTGTTACGATTAAAAGCTCTTCGAATAATTGTCTTTTCTTGAGTTTAAACTTTGATCCTCTTTTCGAAAGTGTAACTCCCTTAGCACTGCACCACTCTTTGTTAATAGCTTTGAGTTTTTTTACTACTATGTAGTTGGCTTTGGAGAAACAGGTTTTCTTTTTGTGGGTGGAGGATGACTCTTCCTCCGCTGTCAACCTTGTTTTGAATAGTTGTTTGCCCATTCATCCGTGCGCCGTGCTCGTGGACAGCATTCAGAGAATTATGAATAGTAACTGGACGGTGCGCCTTTCTTATTGTTATAGAGAGGGGAACAGTGTTGGCACATTGCTCCTGGAGGATCTCTCTAATGTTTCTTTCTTTAGGAATATTGTTGTTGCTTAGGGGCTTTTAGGCCCATCATATGTACCAAAAAAACAAATTAATGTCACAAGCAAAAGCTCAATTAGAGGTCCAAATATATAACTGATTGAAAGTAATGCCAATGACCACTTATTACACTTGGTGTTGTAGTGCCAAGAATCAGGACCTACTACAGCTACAATTTTATAAACTACCTCTAATGTGGCCAAATGTACCGAGAATTCCATTGATAAGCGATAACTGCCATGCACTGCGTGGAAACACAAAAGGCAATGAAACAGCACATCTTTGAATGATTGCCAATACTAACTGACTACACCTCCATACGCCAATTTTCTGCGTGAAGAATGGCCATTTCCTTGTGTCTTTAGGAAGATGTTTTATTTTTTCCTTGTTATAAGGATGGCAGAGCCAGATACGTGAAGAGGAGCAAGGTGGTTTTTTTTTATAGTCCAGTGGAGCGGTTGGCATACTCTTGAACTAATGCCCCAAAGAGAGATGGCCTCAGAAGCAAGTTGGAGGGATTATCAAATTCTTTCGCCCGCCCTATTACAAAGACAAAGACAACAAGAACAGAATTTAGACTACTACATGGTCAAAACGATGATCATTTAGTGAGAGAACATGCAAAGAGAATATCTTACCTGCATCTACAACTAAAACTCTATCACAGTCCATGACTGTGGGTATTCTGTGAGCAATGCTGACGATGGTACAGGCTGCAAAGTCCTCTCTAATGATCTTTTGAATTACACCATCTGTTTGAGAATCAACAGAAGCAGTTGCCTCATCCATAAACAAGAGCCGGCTTCGCTTAAGCATAACCCGCCCTAAACAAAGCAACTGTCTCTGTCCCACACTCCAATTCTCTCCGTTGTCCACCACTAAAAGGTTAAAACAACATTCCCATCAGTAAAAAGATAAAAATTCAAGCAGCTCAAAGAAAATGGTAAAAATATTTTGGACCTGAAGAGTCAAGCTTTTCAGGCTTAGCAGCCACAGCCTCTCTTAGTTGACAGCGTTCCAAGCTCTACAGCAATAAAAAGTTATTAGACTATGGCCAATGATATTGAAAATCCATTAGAGCACAGCAGAAAAGATGAGAGGACATTTAGTGTAGCATGAATTTTAGGCCTCATAAAGATGAAATGGCGTATTATTTACCTTCCAAATCTCTTCATCTGTATATTGTCCAGTTGGATCAATGTTGCTTCTGACGGTTCCTTCAAAAAGGACTGGCTCCTGAGGAATGATACCAAACCGAGATCTAAGATCATGAAGCCCCAAGACGGATATGTCAATACCATCAATGATTATTTTCCCTCCTGATGGTTCCACTAGCCTAAAGAAAACTTGAATCAAAGTTGATTTTCCACTCCCTGTTCGACCAACAACACCAATCTTTTCTCCTCCACTAATGCTTAAAGTAATGCCTTTAAGAACCAGAGGAGTGTTTGGACGATATCTGACCTGTTTGCCAGAAGTTCAAGTCATTACAACAGGGAAATAGAAGTTTTGTTCAACGTAGATTAATAATGAAGAACACATCACTGGAATAGTGCCAAGGATAGTTGTGTAAACAAATAGAGACCTACAACTTGTTCTACAAATATGTATAATAATTAATTTCATCACAAGATAGAATCAATTTGGTCACATTCTAGTTACCTGCAAGTCTTTGATATCTACATTGCCTCGACCTGGCCAATTTGAAGGAGGCAGACGATCCTTAATATTCCATTTTGGTTCCGATGGAATATTTGTAAACTGCTTTATCCTCTCAACAGATACCATTTTGTTTTCAATGAAACAGCTCATGTATACAGCCCAGAACAAGACGGCATTTAAGGACAACCCATAAGAGAGAGTTAAACCAACATTTTCTACATCAACCAGAACAACCCGGTCAGTTTATTATGTCAATAAAAATTTGACAGCGGCATAATATCACTTGTCTACAAAATAAGCTACTCAACATTATCCAAGATAAAGTATATACTTCACAGTGCAATCTACTTCTATTTTTCCAATGTGTAGCTAATCTACTTCAATTTTAGAATTCCTTTAGTGTCGGTTTACCTGGCTTTATGATACTGCTGGGTAAGAGGATCATGAACATAGTAGAAATGCAAAAGACTAAGCTTCCAAGCAATTCTAAGCGGAATCCCAACCACTCATTGGAACTATAATTGTGGAAATCCATTCGCAAATTAGCATTCACCCGTTTAACATTTTCTTCACAAAATTTATTCTGCTTTCTGAATGCACGGATTGTCATGACCCCCGAGATGCTTTCAGAAAAGTGATGAATAACAGGTGCTTTGGTAATTGAATCCAGGCGAGTTAATTCACGAGATGAAGAAAGAAAGTAACCCTGCAAGACCAAAAAAGAAAAAGGAAACACGGAAATTGTTAACAAATAGTAGACAAGATATATTTGTGAACAAATTAGATTCTGACTACTATGGATTTTATCTGTCTAACAATTGAGTATAGTGGTTATTGTTCTCCATATATATTATTCTAAATGCTAACCCTTTTAAGAAATGAGCTGTACCACAGCCATTGGAATTACTTCCATATTTGAACTGAAAACTCCATAAATAACTTTTAACATATTGGAAGTTATAGAATAAGCCCATTTATTCATGTTCCTAGCTGAAACAAATTTTAGGATTTTAGACATTGGCAATCATGTATCATGCTAGACAAAGATCTATCAGAATTATATAGACAATACATTTGACAAACAGGGTAATCATATTCATACCCGGTACCATATATTCAACCAAACAAGCGGAATTAACAAGAACGCTGTTGGCCAAGAATTTTGACAGGTGACGATGAGGATGCTGAGCACTGTAATGTACATAGCAATAACAATTCCCACGAACAAGGGGAGAAAAACATCAACATTGGTCTGATCGGTGGATGCCTGTAAAGTTAAATATAAAGAAAAACAAGTCATTATAAGTATGTGCTTAACATATGAAATGTAAGAGTTTATATCAATATGGATTAGGCTCTTCCATATAACGTTTAACATAGCATACTTGGGCCCTAAAGTTCTTACCCTACTTAGAATTCTCCCGGATGGCGTTGTGTCAAAGAAAGACATGGGCGCATGCAAGATGCTACTAAGAATTTGTGTGAAGAAAATTTGTGCTGTCTTTAGCCCCATGAATGTGAAAGAGTAGGATCTTATCACTATCAAAATAACTGAAACAGCAGTAATAATTGCATAGATGGAAATAAACAGATATGGGTTAAACACTTGAGCACGCTCTTCTGA
Organism: Ormosia emarginata; assembly: GCA_029884605.1. Taxonomy (NCBI): domain Eukaryota; kingdom Viridiplantae; phylum Streptophyta; class Magnoliopsida; order Fabales; family Fabaceae; genus Ormosia; species Ormosia emarginata. The sequence goes on along the minus strand of JAQQTP010000080.1, from coordinate 26,160,802 downwards.
AGTTTCATATGCCAGCCAATAATCACTTGCCATCAAAGATGCTTGCCATAACAAAGAAAGAAGCAATACTCCTGTAATACCCCACCACCCAAAAGCCTCAGTGCTGTAGAGTTTATAGATATGTAAGCTCACTTTGCCAGTTTCTCTCTCCTCTTCTTTGATGAGTTTAGAACTTCCCTTGTCAGACTTTGGCTGGTCAAGAGAATTGCTTTCACCATTGGTTACCCAATTAGAAGCTGCCTCTGGAGATTTTGTCGGTTTGTTCAAATTTTCACCAGGAACAACCGCACCCTGCTCTACTAGTTCCATAGAGGTCTCATGTGCAGCTACCAGAGATTTAAAATCCATTCCAGAATCTAGTAGATCATCGTACTTCCCCGATTGGACTATGATTCCATCCCTCATCACCTTAAGCAAGAAAATATAAGTACTTGAATTACTCTCCAAGTCAAATTGAAGATTGAAAACAGATGAAACATTAGAGGATGAGACAAAGAGACTTACTAATATAAGATCCACATTATGTAGGAAATCTACTTGGTGTGTTACAAGAATAATGGTCTTGCCTTTTAGAGCTCCCCTCACGCATTCCTGTATAAAAGGCATACAACAAACATTAAAATCTTAGATTTTGACTAAACTAACAAAGAATATTTATGTAGATAAACACTAGATTTTGCATTTGTGGCTGAATATCTCCGGTTTGTTCACTGCGTCAAATGAATTATATCATCCCAAAAACATTTGACAAGGTTTTGAGCTCAACCCACTTAAATTAGCAACTAATCAAACTGAATTTTTTATCTTTGCATATAATAACAATTCACAAAGTTTGACTTCAAGCGAAGCAACAAACTAGCACACGCCTGCTACTGTTCAGTAATATATGAATCAATAAAATTAAACATAATGCTAAGTAGGAAACTGTAACTTTGAGAATAACCACCTTAAATATTTCAGATCCAGTATGAGCATCAACAGCACTGAAGACGTCATCAAGAAGATATATATCACAGTCTTGATATACAGCCCTGGCAAGTTGTATACGCTGCTTCTGGCCCCCACTTAGGTTGATGCCACGCTCTCCAATCTCTGTCTGATCCCCATACTCCATCATTTCCAAATCTTTCTCCAAGCAACAAACCCTGATAACTTCACTGTACTTCTGTCTATCCATTGGTAAACCAAAGAGAATGTTTTCTTCAATGGTCCCATTTTGAATCCACGATGTTTGTGCAACATAAGCAAGACTCCCATAAACCCGAACCTGTTACAGAAACATATTATAATAATAATAATAATAATAATAATAATAATAATTAACCAGACTCAACAGTGAACATCCCTAACCTCTATAAGTGGGTGGAAAAAAAAGAGAGAAGAAAATTTAAAAAAATGTCTATATAGTTCTCAATTCTCAACTAGAAATCATACCTTTCCAGAAATTTTGCGCATCTCACCAAGAATTGATGCCAGGAGAGATGACTTTCCTGACCCCACAGTCCCAACAATTGCTGTAAGTTCCCCCTTTTTGATCTCCAAATTAATGTGTTTCAAGTCCTGCTGCAGGTTATCATCATCCCAGCTAAATGTTCCATCTTTGACCTCCACAGCAGTTTGTCCACCGCACCCTTCCTCTCTCTCAACTGAATCATTCGACAATTCCCTACTCAACATGTACCTATCTAACCTTCCCAGTGATATCATTGCCTGTGAAAGAGATATCATAGACTGTGGGAATGTCCTAATGGGTTCCTGCAAGATCTTCAACACAGTTGTTGCAGTGAAAACCGTGGCTGCATCAAGTTGAACTCCTAGCAAAATAGCCGTGCCAAACGTGAGAGTTGATATCAATAATGGTGTGCTCCACATCAGAACAATATTGCCACAAATGGAGAACATGAACTTGGAAAGCCACTGAAACTCTGACTCACGGAACCCCATAATTCTCTCGTTGAAATGTTCTTCCCAAGCCTGGAACTTGATCACACGCATGTAATTAAGCATCTCATTCACAGCTTTCATTCTTGAGTCACGGTTCTTCATCACATTAAATTGGAAACTGTTGTTTCTACGGGTACCAATCACAACAAACACAAAAATAGCAGCAAGTCCAAGCAACGCCGTAACTACTGAGGCACCTAGACAATTGTAAAGCAGAAATAAGCCAATACCAACTTGAAGTGGCATTATCCACACAGAATGTAACTGAAGCATCATATCAGAGAGTTGCTGGGTGTCAACAGCCATGTAATTCACAATAGTCCCTACACCATGATCCTGCCTAGCAGAGCACGATAGCATTAGCCCCTTCTTATACAAAGAAGTGACGAGTGTGCATCGGATAAGCATCCCAAGCTTCTGAGCGTTGAAGTTGAAATGGTGAGTGGTCAAAACTTCTATGAATTTAGCAACGAGGAGAATCAACACAAGGTAGTATCCTTCATATGCAGAGCTTCTCTTCCCTGAGGTGAAATCAACAAAACTTTGTATGAGAACCGGCCCAACAAACATGACACAGAGCCTAACAATAGCAAGGAAGGCAGTGAAGGCTAAATCCTTCCAGAAGCACCGAAGCAATGTGATTCGAACCGGATGCTTCGACCCCTCGTTTGATTTAGGCCATTTTGATTCAAAGAGTGCTGAAATCCTCTCAGCTCTATGTTCTGGTGAAAGGGTTGGAACCTCATCAATCTTCAGTGGGGACTTGTACCCTTTACTCAGTAAGGGATTTATCCAAATCCAAAAGGCCTTGGATACAATAGAAGCTGAAGCAAAGCCAGTAACCTCTGATGTGCTCAGAGTATCATCAGATAACTTTGTTTCCTCATCAATAAGTGGTTGTGTTTCTTCGGTGGACACAATGCCCGTGGATCCTTTAACCGCAACAAAAAGAAGAAATAGTGACAGAGGGAGACAAATGAAAGAGACAATGTCGTCCACCTTAAAGCTGAAGTCTTTGGTTTCATCCACACCTAAAGAGACCAAACGTATAACCCCACAAGCTGTGAACAAGGAAATGAAGACAAAATTTGCAACCCAATAAACTCGAAGCGATAGTGGGTGAACAACAGCTTCAAATCTTTTCTCATGGATGATTACGACTGCAAGTACTGCTTGTGTTATGGCCTGAACTAACCAAAATATCCCATCAACTTGCTTCCATGGCAACTTGGCTGAACTGGTAAACACCAAAATGCAAGCAACCGTGTACAATATGGCCAAAACAGCCGTTGCAGTTAGAGTTAGCTTAAACCATATACTTGTTCTGACAAAAGATCTGTCATTGTTTCTGATAAGTGGCTTGTTGAGATCAGTAGTGGAGCTGCCATTGGAGGTGAACCTTGAATAGAGCTTGGTGACTGCAAACACGAAGAGGATGAGCAGGAGTATGACATCAACAGCAGACAACAGAGCTCTCTGAGGACAAGGGGAGAGGAAAATAAATCTCAGCCATTGAGGTAGAGTCGAGATAAACGTATCCCCTGATGTTTGTTTCACAGGGGGTGTACACGAGAGGGACGTGATCCAAGTTGCACTTGGGGAGGACATGTTTGTGTGCAACCAGAAGAAAATTCAGCTGTATTGCAACCAAGTCTCTCTGCTGTTCTTGATTCTCATGAATCTTGCACCCTGAAAGAATCAGGTTTATTTATTAACACAAACACGGACAGCTAAAAATCGAAAAAGAAACACTAAATTGGAGGGGTGATGGAACGGGTCTTTTGATCAATAATTGATAGGGATGATAGTCATGGAAAAAAGCAAGAAAACTTTGAAGTCTGAACAAGTAAAAAGGCACACATGCATGAAATGATTATGATCAGGACGACACGTTAACGAAAAGCTAGAGCTAGGAAAATCCCGCTTTAAACACGAATACTGGTAACACGTGAAAGCACGTTTAATTTAAAAAACAAAAAAAAAGGCTTTCACAACCTTCGGTATATTTGGTATAATATAGGGAGAAAAATAGAAAACAAAGGAACAAAAAAGAAGTAGAGGAATTGTAATCCCTTTGTTTGATAGTATTTAATAAAAAAATGTTTTTTATTTATTTAATTTTATAAAAAATAAAATATATGTAAATAAATAAATAAATAAATAAATATATGATGAAATTTACAATATTATTTTCCTCCTTTTCTAGGTAAAAATGAGAGAACAAAAATTATGCAACCATGAAAAGTTTATTCCTTCAAATCCTCTTATTTTCTTTGTTAAAGTGTAATTAAATAAGAATAAATATTTGTTAAATATTGTTTATACAATGGTGTATATTAAATCAATTAATATTTAAATAATTATATAAATTTTTGCGATATACAATTATTTTAAATCAAAAGTTAAGAAACATAAATATAGATATGAGATAAATACAACACTACATTATACATAGATACGACAAAATTTTAAAAATAATTAAAGATATAAAAATTAAAATATTAAAATATTCTATATGATACATAATTAATATTAATATAACAATCATTTAAAAATATTAATATTACATAAACAAAAAGTCACAATATATCAAATATTAATTAATTTAATATATAAAATAAATAAAATTTATACAAATATCTGTCAAGATTCTCCCCATTTTTGCCTTTCCTTTTCATCTAATAAAGGCGTATCGGACAAAATCTTAAATCGCTCGAATCCATGAAAGCGTTTGCTGTAAAGCAAAACCTAGAAGTGGTCCCCGAGCTTTGATGAAATCGTGCTCCACGAGTTCGCAGACTACCGTAAAAAATTGTCAATAATTTAGAGCGTGTTTGGTTTCCAGTTGAGAGCAACAAACGTAAGTTAAAATGCATTGAATGGAGAGTCAAGTTTGTTTGGCTAATATTTGGAAAAAGTTAGTTTGCACTTTTTGAACGTAATTTTAGCTTCCAACGTCAGTTAGAGTGAAGGTAAAAAATTGTTGCTTTTGTATTTTGTGTTACAATTTTATCACTATCATTCATTTTGTCAAACTCACTTTTGAAACAAAAGTTCCCAAACATAAATTACGTTACTGTAAACACACTTTTAACTAAACTTAAGTTTACAAACACACTTTTAACTAAACTTAAGTTTACCAACTGCAATCCAAACACACACTTAGTCTTCTTCTACCATGGAATCTTTAGTCACTAAGCCCACTAGCACTATAAAATTACAATTTCGATAATCTTACCGTGCATAATAATTATACTTATTTTAATATTAGTTATTGTTTATGAGACTTATTAATGAATAATATTAAATTATATTTTTTATTTTTTTAATATATATTTATTAATTAATTTCTACTTGATTAATTATTTTTTATTTTTTATTAATTAACTTATTTTATGAACATAAAAATTATATAATAAAATTTTGTTCATTAATTAATTTTTGTACATAATTAATTATTTTTTTATTTTTTATTAATTAACTTTTTCACGAGTATAAAAATAAAATTAATTAATGAAGAATAAAGTGATTAATTACGTATATAAGTTAATTAATGATACAATTTTTATCACGCGATTTCTATGTTAGTAAAAAAAATTAGTTAACGAAAAATAAAAAAATAATTAATCACGTAAAGTTAATTAATAGATATATACTTAAAAAAATAAAAATTAATTTAATACTATTTATGAATAGACCCATGAATAATAATAAATGTTAAAAATAATATTGATGCTGCACGCGGATGAACATTTTCCATAAAATTATCAACCGATTATTTTTTGTGTAAAGGAATATTCCAACGAATCATCATATATCCTACTATTTAAAGTTTTAAATTTAAAGCAAGATTCCCAGCAGTTGTCGTGAATATATCGTAGTTTTGTCAAAATTAAAGAAACTTTTCCGGCGAAAAAAAAGCTTGGTATTGTGTAAATTTTGAGACCAAGCAAAGAAAAACAGATCCAACAAGATCTTAACAAAATAGAGAGGGAACATTTTTCTGAGATACAGCGTAAAAGTTGCTTACACTAGTCAAAACAAAGAGGAACAAGACAACAAAGTCAAACCGAGAGCACGAAGGAAAAGTGCGCCGGGCAGTGGATGATATTATGGAAGCAGGAAATAGTTAACACACAACTCAAGTAAAACAGCAAATAATCATCAAACTATCAAAGGGAACAAACACATATGACATGTCACACAAGCATTGAAAATCGAAGAGTTGAACCTGACGTTGACCGAAGAAGGATGTTTGAAAAGAAAAGGGAAGGGAAGGGAAGGGAAGGAAGAAGAGCTTCAGTCTTCGAGCCTCCTGCTCAACAAGAGAAAAAATAGTGGCGTACATGTTTTGGTATATATTATATAGTATATATAGACTAAAAGGCTTGACTCGATTTCACCAAAAAACAAAAAAAGCTTGATTAGCAAGACACGGTGCCTCGGGGGTCAGTGTGTACAACGAAGGTTTTGATTACACTACGGAGGGTTCGCACTTGCCCCACAATCAACTGGCCCGGAAGAAACGACGTGGAGAAATGGTAATCTCCAGTCTCCCAACTCCAACTAGAACATAAATGCCCGTTCTTTGGTTGTTGAAACAATTTAAATCAGTTGGTAAGATCTGATAATATTATATTTAAGAGTATAAAGTTTGATAATATAAAATATAGTAGTATAAGGTTTAATAAGTAAAGATTGAAAATATTGAGGTGTTTAAAATTATAATAAAAAAATTTTTATAAAAAGTTTATACATTAAAATTTAATCAGGTTTAATTTTATTCTCAAAATTTAATTAAGTTATCTATTATTTTAAGTTGTGTTTGGTGGACAAGATAAAGAAGACTTGATAGTATTAATTAATACTATCAGGTCTTATCATGTGTTTGATAGGTTAATCTGATAATATAATAAAATCAGGTCAAGTATTTTTATCATATTCTAACTTGATTATTCTATCATCTCTCTTACCTCCTGATTAGACGTGATAAGATATCATTTCCTACTCTATCCCTCAACATCAAGTCTCTCATTCTCTGTCGAGGCTCATCTATGTTCATCATTTTCGTTCAGCCTCTTCCACTACCAAGGTCATACATCCACACACCATCGTCAGACCACCACCACTGGACCACCTTACCAAATCACTACCACCAGACCACCATTCTCGGACCACTATTGCCATCCCCAGAGTTGCAAGAAGGCGTCGCAATGGGTTTTGTGGCGAGGGGGGGGTGGGAGGAAGACTAGCGACATTAGGGGTTGTTGTGCATGAATGGTTTTGCCCACGAGTTGTGAAGCTGCTCGTCCGTTCTCTATCTCACTTTATGTGGTTGGTGGCTGTTTCGACTCTTATCCGACACAGATCTAATCGCCGAACTTCAAGCAACCTTGCAAGTCGCCGGTGCTCTAGTGACGGATCACCTGCGTTTGAGTGTCCATGATGGTGCGCGATTTGAGTTTTCTATCGTTTGTGACGAGTTGGGTGGCCAAATCTGTCACAGAAAGGTGTGACTGAGATTTGCTAATGGCAAGGAGTATTCCTCAGTGGATGGTGACTGTAGCTCATATAGAACTCCAACGAGCCCTATTTCAGTACATTTATGAAGCTTTATTGGTTCGTCACCCATGTTTGCATCGTCTCAACGTGAATTTTCCTTTACTTATTTTTGGGTAGTTCTTTCTTTTCTTCTTGTTGGTAGCAACACACAGGACTTGGGTGCTTTTGATTGTGACTTTGGTGTGTTCTGAATTGTCTAGGTGCTATTCTTCTTCTATTTCTCATATTAGATTTCTGTTGTTGGCTTCCTATGGGATTAACCTGTTTGAGGAGGAACAATTTGGTATTTTTTTTCAATTATTCTCAGGTGCGGTTTGAGTGCTTTTTGCATTTTTCGTATAAGATTTGGTGTTTTGTAAAGGGGGGAGTAAGTAGAGGAACTTATTAGAGTTGGATAGCAAGGTTCTGTTATGGTAAAATTAGGTGAGAAGTTGAAGGAGATGGTGATGAAGGTGATGAGTAGTATGATCATAGTAAATAGTTACATATACTTTCAAGTTACTTATACTATATACATCAAATATTTGATATATAGTATAAGAATTTATCAGTTTATTTATACTATCAAATCTTATCATATTATCTTATATTATCATATTATATACTATTAAGTGTATCAAACGTAATCTTAATGTATAAAAAAAATTAATAAATAAATTTATATAATATAATATTTATACCAAATAATTAATAAAATTATAATATATTATATTAATTTATCTTATCAAATAAAATACAATGTGCGAAACCGACTAATGTTTCAACTGAATAGACTTCCCACAATCAACTGGCTTTGAAGAAACAACGTGGACAGATGGCACTCGCCAGTCTGCCATCTCCACACGTAGAAAGTTTGGTATTTTCCAATTTGGTGAGATGAACATAAATTAGGGGTGCACACGGGTCGAGTTAGGTTGGGTCGGGTTTGGAGATAAAAAATGTCCAAATCGATTAAATGAAGTCAGGTCGGTTCGGGTCGATTTTTAGGAATTTTTTTTTGATAACCCGACCCGACCTGATGGTAATCGGATTGGTTCGGGTCGGGTAATCAGGTTAATTAAATTTCAAACAAAAAACTTTTTTTTCCTTTTTTTGGGTGATCGGGTTGGGTGGTCGAGTTGGTCAGATTGGTTGGGTTTGGTGGTCGGATTGGTCAGGTTGGGTGGTCAGATTGGTCAAGTTGTGAACATTTTCTAATAGAAATTACCTAAAATGAAGTCGTTACTCAGGTAATCAGGTCAGGTCATCAGGTTAAATTACTCAACACATCACCTGAACCAATTAAAAATTAGATTAATCAAGTTCGACCCGAACTAACCTGATAACCCGACCTGATCCGAATATATTATATCGGATTGGTCGGATTCACGGGTCAGTCGGGTCGGACTCGTGATCACCCCTAACATCAATGTCTGTATTTGGTTATTGAAACAATGTAAATGTTTCAAATGAATAAACTCTAAGTAACTTAATAGAAAAAAGTGCTATTTGAAATAAAAAAGTGTCACATATATATAATAACACATATATTATCTCATATTTATATAATTTTTATCATTAATTATAGTTAATTTTATCATATTTTTTTAAATACATACATTTTAATTATGTCACATGTCTTTAATATGATAAATAAGCTGTAAAGTGATATATAAGAAACAGTATTCTTTTAAAATAAGTTGCCGGGTAGAGGGCTTTGGAAGAGTAATTCTTATGTAATTTAACTATTCCAATAAAACTATAATATGTTAATAATATAATCATACGTGTTCTTTGCATAAATTTAAAATTATTTAATAAAATTCAAATCAAATCTTAATAGTTAAATGTAATACTTATAGAGTATATAAACATTTCTCTTACAAGAGAGCGATGAAAAACTTAACTTTCATTTTATAATAATATTACTTTTATATATAAAATATTTTTCACATAATTTACATATTTTTTATTATTATCATTTATTTATTTTTTTTTCCTTTTATTCATTATTCCCTGTTCTTTTTTTTGTCATTTAAAAAAATATTGATTTTTATTTGTAAATTTTAAAAATTAATGAAGTATTACTTTTTTTTTAATTTTATCTTTGATACTAATTAGTGAGAAAAATTAATATTAAAGTGATAATAATATTTTAAGTATTTTAAAAATATAAATATAATTATTTTTATTTATAATTAAGTTTATTTAATATTACTTCTTTATTTTTATATAACAGCCTTCAAGATATATAAAAAAAAATGGAAAGAGAAATATTAATAGTGTACAATTTACTTTTCGTTTTTATCTTGGCAATGACTAAATATACTGAACTGAAAAATTATTTTAAAATAAATTTATTTTTAAAATAAAAAAATGAAAGTGTATTTATTTTTAATTTAATTTAATATATATTAAAATTTTAATTTGTTTAAATTTAATAATAAATATATTTTTATTTATTCATTTTAGATATATAATTACTTTTAAGGACAATAAGCTCACTTTTTACTCATTCATTTTTACTTTGACCTTTTCGTATACAAAGTAATATTACAATTAAGAAGTTTTTCTAATAATTATTTTTTAATATTTCAACTTTAGTTTTTTTCATAAGAGTATAATTTGTTTATTACTGTATATAACCTTTATAGATTATAGTATTTTTTATTATAACATTAAAAATAAAATATAATAATAACTCCCATAATTAAAGTAATATATGCCAAATTTTTTTCATATTTCAAAGACACATAAAAATTTCCCACAACTACGAGTAGTGAACCCAAAAATAGTTTATTACAATAGAAGTAGACTATGGATAAATATTAGTTGCCAAATTGATTGACTTTAAAGGTGGTCATTTCTAATATACACATTTTAAAGGAGAGTGTATTATACACTTTAAAAATATAATTATTGATATATGATTAAAATATATCAATAGTCAGATTTGATGACCTTTCACATGCACACTAGGTTTCAGTCAACAGAAAACTTTATCCCAAAACCACCATAAGCTCCGTTCACCAACCTAGAACCATCATGAACTCCATCGCCAGCCTCCGCCGCGCAAGTCGTTGTCCAAACCAGAACCACCATGCGTGACTAGAGCCAGAACCAACAAAGTTCAAATATAGAGTTGTTGTGTTTCAATGCTTGATGTCGACGTTCCAACGGTTCCTCCGTTCGGTTGAGTTTGGATCTGGAGCAACTACGGTTCAGTCTCCACGTCAGCGTTCTAGTGCTGGGTTTTGGAGAGATTGAAGCAGACACTGACGTTCAACAACTGGGTCATTGGAGAGATCAAAACAGACGTCGTTGTTGCACGCCCAACACCAACGCCTCCGTCACTCCCTCACCGCCAACAGGCGTCCACCCCAGCCACGTCACCACGGCACCGAACCCATCACCCACACCAATGTGTTGAACCCTGCAATCTTGCAAGCCGCACCAGGTGCCCACCCCTGCAACCCATTGCCATGAATCATCATCAATAGAGCCTTCGCATCAAGCCATTGTGCAAACCACAACTCACCAGCTCAATATCATTTGAACCACCACAACTCAGAATCAAAGCGATCCAAATTAAGACTCAAAGTTTCATGACCCACACACATTCCTTGTTCTTACAATTTTTTGCCTTCATGCCAAATGAACCATCATTTTTTTGCATAGAATAGCCTTTGCGACCCTCGAGTCAAGTCTAGAACCACTGCCCGGCTCTACGCCTAGCCACTGCGTACCTCTGTCTCGACCCACGATCATCGTCCCATGCTGAAATGCTAATTCGGTACCAAATCCACTAACCAGCACGTAGATCTGCTCGTCTCGCTCGCATTCGCCACAACCACCATCGCAAACTACTGTGTCTCTCCACAAATCACCACCACGCACCGATCACGAATCGCGAATGATGCATGGGTCTACTCCCATTGTTGCATCATCATTTGCGCCGCGACGTCTTAGTAGTGGTGGTGATAGTAGTGGTGGCATCACTGCTGATGGTAGTGGGTGGTTATGTTGTTTTACGAAAAAAAAATTCAACCAGTTAACTTATCACAACAAATCATTTTAAGTAGAATGCCATACACCTTAAGTAAGCATAGTATACAGTAGGAACCGCACTCTAAAGATACCGCGATGAAAAACTAAAACAGCAAAAAGCGTGGGTCGACGCGCCTTGGTCGCGTGGATTCTGGTGACCAGACAAGGAACTCGGGGTTTTGGGCTATTTAATTCTCGTTTTGGCATTTTTCGAACATGCCAATTAATGAATGTAGAGTGACATTTATGCCCATTAGACGGTACAACCGCACATGGGAAGGAGAAACTTTTTAGGTTGGTATGTGACTATATACAGTGACCCGTCAAAAAATTTGTGGGCCATCTCCCCAGTAAATAGGACCCAATGTTCTCCAATAAATGAATTGAATTGCTAACTGAATGCATCAATAATTTATGCGTGTTGTTATGCACCAAAAAAAAAACATATGTGTCAAATTTCAATAAACGAGGTATTTGTTTCTGTCACATGGCGTCACTGCTGACGAACATTTGGCTCTACTATTCTATTTTTTTTTTAACAATTACCATTTTATTTTGATTTCAAATTATAATCCATCCGTTTTATAATGTATATTGAGGTTTTTTATATGAATTAAGAAAGATATTTAATATTTAAAACATAAAATATGTAATTATATTTGATTAAATTACTATTTTTTAATTAATATTTTTTTATTTTACTTAATATAAATATTAAGAGATAATAATAATAATGTTAAAAAATAATTAAAATTTTCTTAATTTTCTAAAAAGACATCAACAAAATTTATTATATAAAACAACGATTATTTTGAAATGAAAAAAGTATATTGTTTATTATAATTGTAAGATTAAGAAAACTTAAATAGCCTAAATTATAAAAATTATAATTATACTTAATGAAATTATTTATTAAAATACTTAAAATATTATCATTTTTTTAATATCATCATCTCTTATTTATACAGAAAGAGAAAAAGAAAACAATAAAAAATAAAAAAAAAATAAAAAATTAATGCTTTATTATTTTTTAAAATGATATATAAATTAAAATGAAATAAATTTTCTAAAGTATATATATATATATATATATATATATATATATATATATATATATATATATATATATATATATATATATATATATGGATTGAGTTACATTGTTTAATAACTTTTTGAAATGGTTGAATTTCATCAATCTAATCATTAAATTGAAAGTTCTTGCAAAATAAATTAAGTATAAAAAATTTATAAATTTTATAAAAATTAGTTAATAATTCATTGCAATACTTTATTTGAATGTATAAACTATTTTTTAAAATTAAATAATTTTGACTATTATATTCCGTACTTATGAATGTCTAATTTATTTGAAATTTATTATTAATGATTATCAAGATAATGCCAGTTGATTCACCGCGGTTAAATTAAAGTTATTAAAACGATGTAAATATGGCAAGACCTATATCTAGTTATGATTAAGATCTTTGACTCTTTTATTTTGATAAAACAAGAATAGCACCGTGCACGAACCATGAGATTATAAAGAAATATTTAAAAATAATAAGTTTAATTATTTTTTAATCCGATTAAATATAACTATTTTTGTTTTGATCTTTTTAAAATTATTTACCTCATTTTAATTTATTTAAATTTTGAGATAAATAAAATTAATCTGTGTTATAACTTTAATTTAAGAATTAAATTTACATATCTCGAGATTTAAAATGACTAAAATAAAATTAAAAATTTTAAAAGGACTAAATTAAAAAATAACTGTATTTAATGAGATTAAAAAATAATTTATTCAACAAAATATATGATAATTATATTTTTTTATCAGTATGCAGAAAGTTTTTTATAATAATAACATAATGCATTTATATTTTTTATAAGTTATCATGACTAATGTAGAAATTTTATATTGAGGTTCAAATTTTTATTTTTTTATGATGTCAAATATTAAGTTTATATATTAAATTTTAATAAAATTTAAAAAATTTAAAAAATATTAAAATAATATTTTAAATTTTAAGGATTGTAGTCACTACCAACTTTCTTAATTTTTTATCTGTATATTATAATATGATTTGATATTATAATAAAAATATTTTTATTTTATAAAATATCTCAATTTTTTTAACACACACACATATATATATATATATATATATATATATATATACACATTATTATATTAATGAGATAATAATAATACAATTTAAATTTTTAATGAGCTATTGATGATATAATCTAAAAATGACACTTGTAAAAAATAATTGTGAAATAATTTATATTTTTTAAATATAATATTAATTTTTAAATTCAAATTATATTAATGGCATAGTTTAGAGATAATAATTGATAAAATATTTTATATTTTTTTAATTTTTATTTAAAAAAATAATATTAAAATTTTAATTCAAATAATATTAATAACACAATTTAAAATTATGACTTGAAAGAATTCTATAAATTAGAATTTTTTTATATATTGTATATTGATATGAATGATTGATTTATACTATTTTTGCCTTTTCTTATTCAACTTAAATAGTAGAATTATTTTAACAAGTAATAACTACAAACTTTTTTAATATTCAATCATTAGAAAATTAAGAGTCAATAACTAAATAAATATTATTTTTTACAAAAAAACTTCTTTAAAATAAGTTTTTTTCAAATTAAATAAATATATATTTATTTTTAAAATATTTAATAAATTAAGATGATAATGTTTTTGAGATAAAATTCATGTAACTGCTTAGAAGCTCCTTATATTATTATTTTTTAATTCATGTCTCGTTTTGTGGAAGTGACCTTGATGCTTTGTTTAGATGTGGAGAGAAAATGAAAAGAGAGAAAATAAGAAAAGAGAAAATAGAGAAGATAAAAAATGAAGAAAAAAATATATTTTTTTTACTATTGTTTGGATGAAGAGAAAAAGGAAGAGAAAGAAATCTTTCTCCTGTTTAATTAAGAAGAAAAATAAAAAGAAAGAAAATAAAATTATATTAAATAACTTTTATACTCTTATAATAATTTATAATTATATAATATCTATCTCAAATTTTATTAAATATATTTTAATATATAACAAAATCTAAAATTTTAAGTTTTCTACCCCTACCCCCATCCCCCACACCCCACACCCCACACCCACCCTTTCCCATTTCCCTGACTTCCTCATACCCACGCCCCTCCCCTCTAATATCCCCCACCTACCCACAACCCCTCCCCTCCTCCCCTCTGTTTTTTTTCCTAATTTTTTTTTTCAGACAATCCAATATCACAGTATTAGCATATTTCTTAATACAACTCAAAGAGATCTCCTCTCTCCACTTCTTTCAAATGTCCACCAGAGAGGAGAGAGCACGAATATCGTGGCACAAAATCCCGCACCTCAAATGCACCGTTATTTAGCGCTATGCCCACGACCTGCTCCGCTACAACACCCCCCTCAGTTTCACCAGTGGCAGATGCTGTAAATTCGTGTGTCTCGGTGGCATAAAAGAAATTGGTTCACGATTTCACGCCCATGCCCTCTCAGCTCCTCAAGCACCCGCTGGCCGTGGTGGTGTTCGTTCCCAGAGATGCTGTCCTGTTCTCCGTCGGAGCCATCGCCGGCGCCGCCGTCAAGATCGTCACGGCACCGCTCGACCGTATCAAGCTCCTTATGCAGACTCATGGGGTGCGGGTTGGGCAAGAAGTCTTCAGTCGGAGAGTTTGCCGGACTGTGTTGCCTGTATTTGTTAGTGGAAGAGAAAATTGTAGGGCAGAATTGTAATTTGACATTTTGAGCTTTGGTCTTCTCATTTTCTTCGTTGATCAGTGAAGAAAATTTTTTGCGTGGGACCCACTAAATTTTTTTCTATCTTGTTGTTTTCTCTTCTCTTCCAAACGGGAGAAAATGAAATCATTCATCCATTTTCTCTTCCCTCATTTTCTTTCTTCTTATTTTCTCTCAAACCAAACAATGTGTGAGTGTTAACCCATCATTCCATCACTTTTATCAACCCACACGCCGTTCGTATTTATAATCATTTATTTAAGAGTAATGTTATATTTTTTTATTTAATTATTTAAATATTAAATAAAAAATATTAAATAAAAAATTAAATATATTTAATATTTTAACAATAAAAAATATTTAATATTTTTTTATTTAATAATTAAAAAAATTAATAAAAAAATTAAGTAAGAGAATAAATTATTTTTTATTTAAATAACAGCCAGCTCATTTCATTCTGCAATTTTAATTTTGATTTATAGAGAGGTTGAAAGCATAGGTCACTGTGAGCCGAATATTAAAGTGGTAGAGAAATGATTGATGGGGTATCAAATAAAAGAAAAGAAAAGTGAATGAGTTATTTTTTTTTATTTAATATTATCTAATAAAAATATATAAATATTTTTTCTTTGTTTGGTTTTTAGTAAAAAAGTAATAAAAGTATATATAAATAAATAAAAATGTGTATATTTTAGTGATTAATTTTAATATTTTTATCACAAATAATATATATATATTTTATACTTAATTTAATATTATTTATTATACTTATTTTTTTTATTTTTTTAATCACATATTTTAAAAATATATATATATAATATCTACAAATCTAAAAAAAATGTTTCACTATCATTATTCTTTAGCGAGATGTATAAAGATTCTCTCATCTGTTCATTTTCCTTCATTTCGCCAAGAAAGAAATGATGGAAAAATTGAAGGACTCACGTAAAGTTCGCTCTTCTATTCACAAATGCATATCAAACAAGGAAAATGTGCTATCATTTATTATTTTCCTTTCTTATCTTCTCTCCTATGCCAAAGAAACTATTAAGCATGTGACCTGAGTTCTTAAAATTCATGGGTATAAAAATTGAGTTAACACTATAGAAAAAAGGTCTCTTTTTAAACATTAATTGTATTTTGAGACATTAGTTTTACATCTATCAAACGCGATTCATGAAAATACTATGTGAAAAAAAAAATAATAGAGAACTAGTACAACATACCTTTCTCCAGTTTTTATAGGCTTATGAAACTTTTTTTTTTAAAGTATGCATTTGGGGTTCTGCTATGGATGTTCAAATTGAATCCTAACTTAAAACCAAATCGAAAATCAAATTAAAAAATCAAAATCAAATAAATTTGATCATTTTTAACTTCATTTTTTAAAAATCAATTGGCTTGAATTGATTTTGGTTTTGATTTTTAAAATCAATCTAATTTAATCTAAATTGATTAATATTATATAATATATTTGTTATTAAATTTATATTTTTATTTATAATAACTTTAATTTCTCATACACTTTTTTTCATTTTATATAATCAAATATATATTATTTTAGGCACATAAAATGAGCTAATTTTTTTTATTTTCTTTGATTTCTTATTTTTTTTAATGGACTAATTTGCTTTTAACTTACAAAATCATTGGTTTAAAAAATTCTTTAGTCAAAGTCAATCGATTTGATTTTCAAAATGCAACTAGTTTAATCTAATATGAACTGATGTAAATAATATTATTTAGATTAATTGACTTTTCTACTCAAAATTGATCTAAACTAAATCATGAACACTTATAGAGTCTAACGTCAATTGTGTAGATTTTTTTTTATTAATAAAAATAATGAGATTGATATAAAAAAAACTAATAAGATAAGTTTTTGTTAGGAGGGGTTGATAGTTATTAAAATAGTTCTATTATTTAAGTTAAATAGAAAAAATTAAAAAAAGTATCTTGTTTAAATAAAAGAATGAAGGATGCTAACAATTTTTTTTTATTTTTTTTTACTGTAGGAAGGATACTAACATGAAGGAGAGAATGTTAGCATTTTCCATAATGCTATAAGTATTACCACTGCACTTAACCCACAATGTTTTTTAGTGTCATGTGTAATGTTATGTATTGTAAATGAAGAAGTTTGAATTGATATAATTAAAATTAAATATTTTAAAATTTTAAAATATCTTAAAATTTTAAAATACTTTATCCAACACACAAGAGTATGTTTTGATAAAGAATTTTATAAAGAGAATGTATTTTTGAAAAAATTTAAAATCTCTTATGATGAAATTTTTTATTTGGATTTTTAACAAAGGCATTTAAAGACTATAGAGTATTTTAATAGAGTGTTTTATGACCCAAAATTAAAAATTTCAAATACCACTCAAATAGGAGAAATTCCTAAAATCCCTCACTTTCTCCGTCTTCTCTCTTCCAACCCCGACCCCAATCCCCATTCTTTCTATCTTTTTTGCCTCCTCCGACCAAAGCCTCCATCGACACTGACATCGCCTGTGTCAAGATTGCTAGTGTCAGTGAGCACAACGAGGTCGACTCTCTTGGTTCAATTTTCTATTGGCGTCTTATATCTCTTTGAGGAAAATCATGCTCCCATAATTCCCGATCGCATAAGCTTGTTAAAAAAGATTGTTTTGTCGATGTAGTGGTCTTTTCGACCATTAGTGTTAACCAAATAGGGAGATCAGAGTACATATTTATTTATGGTGTTTTTTGGTCAAGACCAAATCCAACAAACAAATAATGAAAAATCAGGTGAATGTGGGTTTCGAGTTACACGGTAATCTCGTATCAAAGTTTCACAAAGTATGATAGAGATTTGTCAAACAAAAGTTATGAAACAGAAATGTGAATACATGTAAATAAAGGAAAGCATGTAAAGTACAGAATGTGTAAAGTGCAAGGAAGATAAAGTGTAAAAAGTTTAAATGTGCAGAATAGTAAAGTGCAGAAAACATAAAAAAAAACGAGAATTTAAAGTGCAGGAAAAGCAAAGGAAGTTGAAGAACAAGTGCAGAAATGTAAAAAGATTGAATGTAAATTGCATTGAAAGTTAATAATGGAAGACATACTTGATGTGAATCCATATATCTGCCTGAGTGAGATGTTTAGGATTTTAATCAAATATCCAACCATTTGTACATCGTAAATCCTAATATTTATAGGTAAACTATAAAAATAACTGACTACTCTAAAACTTGACACGTAAGTGACAGTTATTTTTATTCTTAGGCCACGTCTGTAACAGTTATATTATGTCTAAACTGAAATATTTAGACATAACTGCCTAATTCGACTTCAAAATAAAGACTTTGACTCTTCTGAATACTCAACAACATCTTGTGCCTCTTTCTTGACAAGTCAAATAGCAATTCTATCACTTAACTGTTGATCTTCTAGCATCTTTGACAACTTTGTATAACCTGTTTTGTCAGAACTTACTTTCTAACAATTATTTGTCGAACCACATCCTTTTGTCAATACTCTATCAAATCATAACTTGGCACTTTCATTCTCCCATTTCCTTTGACAACTTTATGCATCATCCGGCAGAGCTTAGCTTTTAGCCATTCTTGTCAAATGATGTCATTCTGTCAGCTTTTATTGTGTGAAATCGTAACTTAGCCATTTTCATTACTAAGTCACATTATAGCTGACATCTTTTATCATTTTATGTCATATCATTTCATCAGAAGGTAGCTTTATTTGTACATAAGGATTTCCTCTGTCAAATTCAAATTTGAAATTTATCCCCTAACAGATGCTCCCCAAAATTTTGACTTTCGACAATTTATGGAGGAAGACAAAATTTTATAACGAATGATCTTCAATTTTCAATTTGGGAATATATATATAAACAGAATTTCAAAATATTTTCTGTTAAGATTTAATGCCTATCAATCATATCATTAAATCTTTCTTTTCCCAAGAAATAGGGATAATAATTATATAGCTGTATTTGCAACAGCCACCTTTTGAAATTCACGTTTCATAACTTTAAATATTTTCCAATAATCAACTAGCTCGCTCTTTCATCTTCCTCATCAATCTGCTTTTTCTTCACGAATCTCTTTTGTATTCTTTCCATGGCTTCTTCTAGCGAACAGAGCACTAATTCAAGTACTCCCAACATCATTCACGACCTTATTCTTGAAAAGTCAGAACTTTGGCAACAATCCTAGGTAATTCTTCCTCTTTCTGATTTCTCTTCAGAACCTCCTCCTGTGTTCTTAGGCCTTCTATTAAATCAAGAGTTTTTCCCTGAGGAACTTCTTTCCACCTTTCCATGTAAAACTCCTGATGAAGCTGTTCTTGCTTCACTCCCTTCTCTCCCCATCTATTATTTCAAAAAAACCGAAAGGTTATTTAGAACCCCCCTCTCCAAAATCGACGGATATGTATCTTGGCTCAACAAAGTTCAAGCCAAGAAAGAACAATCTTGGAAAAACATGGGGACTTTTTTATTTTATTTAACTTTCCTGCCATGTCATTAAGATGGAACCCTCAATGCTTGGGGCATCTATCTTCTTCTGGAATAAAACCACTAACAATTTCCATTTTCCCTATGGAATGATGGGTCCAACACTTTTTTAAGTATCAGCCATCACTGGTCTTCACCCAGATGGGACCATTATTCATCCCTTTATGGAACCATACCAAATGATCGACGTTTATTCCAAGAAAAGCACCTCATTTTCTTCTTTCATTACCTTTCACCGTCAAGATACAGATGAAGTATCTGACGATGAACATGTGGCCTTTCTACTTCTTTGGCTATCAACTTATGCTTTTTGCAGCAAATCCATCCAAATTTCTAAAGCTTTTCTCCCTTTGGCCAATCTCCTTCATAAAGGTAAGAAACTAGCTTTAAGCCAATGCTTGCTAGCAAATCTTTACCATAGCATAAATCTATTGGTCGACAATGTGAGGACCAAAACCAAAAAGAGCAATGTTGGTGGTCCTGTCTGGTTACTTCAATTATGGTTGAATGCCATTTTAGAAAATTGACTAGCATTTTCTCCTCCTGACAACTTTTCATCAGACTCATATGGACCACAGTTTTTCTATCTTTCTTGTGAATCTTTGGGCAAAAATGAGAAACATAACTTTTCTCATTTCTTTAAAATCTTTCATTCCCTCTCCAACAAATCAAAGCAAATTCAATTTGCTCCCTTTTTCAAACATCAAAAAGGTGCTGCATGGTTTACCAGAACCATTTCCCCTTCTGATTCTGACAGCATTTCCATCTGGTCGAACTTTCTATGTCGACGTGTCCTTTTCGCGGGCCTTCCTTTATCAGGTGACGGATCCATCTATGTTCACCTTCCAAATTGTGTTACTCGTCAGATGGGTATGCCAGTCTATTCCAGCACCCTACTCATCTGATCCTGATGATCATCTTGTCAATGTCTTTGCTTCTAAGTACAAGGATATTAAAGATCTCTTCAAAGAAAACAAAAGACGTAAAATTCCTCTTGTACTTAGACCCTTTACACATCTGCAAAGAGTCTTACAATGCTTCGTCGACTGGTGGACTAACGACTATCAGAAGTATCATGCCAGTCTGATGGACTGTCTGAATAACATTGACATTTTTCCTATGCAGGGACAAGACCCAGGGAAGAAAACCAAAGGTGAACATATCCAAGCAATTCATGCCTATGAGAAATTTTACAAAATGAAATGGGATCGTAGGTATCCTCAATTGATAATTCGACACGTGAAAGAAATTATAGCCAAATTGAAACGAGAACATAATGAGCGATGTTCAATGAGATCTCTGAAATATTGGAACAATGCTTTAATTCAACCAGAGATCTTTAAAACTCCTTTTCCAAATCCAGTCCCATTGCCATGTGCTTGTTTTGGTTTGGCTGACATATTTCCTGGGAACCCGACACAAGCTGGTACCTATAAAACTCTCGACAGAATAAACTCTTGTACAAACCTTTTCCAAACTAAGTCTGATGGAGTTACTTTTGCTCGTCGGTTTGCCCTTCCATTTGAACTGTCTACCAAGGTTACCTGGGATATTACCACGTATCCTCAAGGTATTCATTTTTACTTTTTTGTCAAACTCTTTCTTTCCAATTGTTGACTTATATATATTTTCCTTTGCAGCAATTGCTTTGAAAGAACCTTTTTCGTACAAACAACAGATAGATCAAGCTGTCAAAGAAGAAGAAGAAGAAGAAGAAGAAGAAGAAGAAGAAGAAGAAGAAGAAGAAGAAGAAGAAGAAGAACTTTCTTTAAAGAAGAAAAAAGTGATAAAGAAGAAACAAACAGTTCCTTCTAGTAAACCTCCTAGGCCAAAGCAGACTGTCTCCAAGTCTTCAAAAGAGTCGGCTAAAAGAAAAATAAATCTTTCTACTTCCGATACTTCAACCAAGAAAACCAAACGAGATGACAACTTGTCGACTTCTGACTCTGCTGCCAAAGCCAAGGTAAGATTTTAACCTTACTTTTTCTATATTATGTATGTCAATCACATCTAATTATTTCTGTCAACCTGTAGGAAATCACAGCCTCCAGATCTTCTACTCCAACTGCTGCATCTTTCAATTCCTTAGCAACAGAAAAATCAAAAGTACTAACCAATTTCTCCTTTGTCACTTATTTGTCTTTTGATATTACTAACCCACATTCCTTTCTCCTTTTGTAGACAACAAAATCTGTTTCTGAAGAACTCATGTCAAAATAAAAAATTCATTGATCTCGACATTACTTGCTCTGATTCAGCTAAGGTAAATGTACCTTCGCTTTTACCATCATTATCAAGAAAAATATTTGCTCATCTATATACATATTTTACACGTCAGGAACCACATTCCGAGCCAGCTACTTCTGAAACTTCTTTAGAAGCAAACACTGAATCTCATCAAGAAATAGAGGTTCGATAGTCTCCAGAGGTAACAATTTTGACATGTACCTTTACCAACTGTATTAATTTTATTTTTCATTCTGTTAGAACTTAAATTTGAACCAGGTCAACTAAGCCATTAACATTAACGTGGAAATCCCACCATCAAGCATTCAAGCTTCCCCTGTTGACCAAATTCTTCTTCCATCTGTTTCAATTCCTCAACCAGTCTCATCCTCATTTAAAGAAAGACAATAAGTCTCATCGACTCCCCATGATGTCGTCGTTCCAGACCAACACATCGAACCCATTCAATTTGAATGCATTGCTTGAGATGTCATGGAAAGACTTCTAGACGAAGTTTCACCACCAAATGCTCCACCTCTCTCTTCTACAATTCCTTGTGAAGAAGAAACTAGCAAGGATCAGGACACATCCCTTGCACTTGAAGATTAAATCAACATGCTATCAGCACCTAGCCATAGAAGCTCCCCTCAGTTAGCTCATTCCTCGACATTACAGAGGCAGGTCTCCGATGATTCTAGAGCCGTCGGATTAATGCATGAATTAAAGGGCTTTTTCAAATACCCTTTTGTAACTTTATGTTTCGACGAGGCCATTCAACAACAAATGATGAAGATCATCAGCGAGCTTGAATCTGTCAGAGAAATTCTACCCATAACTAGCTAAGGTATCTTTTCTATGGTTCAAGACTTTCTTTAGAGCTTGACTTCCAAAGTTCTCTTCATCAATCAAATTATTCCTTCTTATGAAAAAGAAGAGGAAGAAATAAACAACATCCTGAACCAGTTGAATGAAATAAAAGTTGACAGGGATCAACAGGTTAAACTACTCGCTACTGGGAAGACTGTTGAAGTAACCCTTGATTAGAAAATTGCTAGATTAGAGCAGGATTTAAAGGAGACCAAAAATAAAAAAGAAAAGCTCAACTTGGCCATGACAAACAATCTAGCAAATCAACAAAAAATTCAAAGTGATTCTTATCAGCTTGGAGGCAAGGTCAAGGCCCTTATCGCCAAGATGCAATCTTTGGAACCTGACTATCAATCTGCTCTAGCCGAGAAAAAATCTCTTGAAACATCCTGGGAAACTTTAAGAAAAATGCAACCTTAAGTCTGTTTTTTTATTACTTAGATTGCTTCGACAATATAACTTGCAATTGACAATAACCCTGAATAAACAGAAATTTTCTTTACTCATTTTTTGTCAATCTTTAATTCACGCATTGTCAGTTTATATAGTTTCAAATACTTTCCATTTATAGATTTAATTCTTAAACCAAAATTAATCTTGACAAGCGCATAAGCATTCCCAGAGAACACTTGAATGACTTTGAATAGTCTTTCCTATTTCGGAGACCATTTACCAAATTCTCAATAGAGTTTATCCATGGGCAACACAACTTTCCAGACTAAGTCATCAACTTTAAAAGACTTAAATTTAATTCGACTATCATAATACTTTGCAATTCTCTCTTTCTATCGAATCAAATTCTCCAATACAATCAACCTTTCATCATGCAACTCATTTAATTCATCGAACATCAAATTCCAATAATGTTCTATTGGTAATTCATCTTACTTTTGAATACAAATTGATTGAAGGTTAATCTCAACAGGTAAAATTGCGTCATGACCATAAACTAACTTATATGGTGAAGTGCATGTCGATTCCCGTGGAGAGTTTCTATATGCCCATAAGATCTGGTCAAGAGTATTATGCCAATTCCTAGGCTGTTGACCAATATGCTTCTTAATCAAACTGATAATTATTTTATTCATGGCCTCTACTTGGCCATTTGCTTAAGCATAATATGGAGTCGATGTTAACATTTTTATTCTCCTGGAATTAGCATACTCAACAATTCTTTTACCAGTAAACATTGTACCTTGATCAGTTGTCAAAGTTTGTGGTATCCTAAACCGACAAACTATATGATTTTCTATAAAATCAATTACATCTTGTTGGGTCACATTTTTCAAAGCAACAGCCTCACCCATTTAGTGAAGTAATCTACTCCAACCAAGATGTACTTATGTCCTTTTGACGAAGTTAGGTGTATTTGGCCTATCATGTCTAAAGTTTATCCTCTAAAAGGTCATGGTTTGACAATAGAATGTAATTCACTAGCTGGGACATTTTGTATATAACCATATTTTTGACATTCTTCACAAGACTTCGCAAACATTATATAGTCCCTAACTACAGTAGGCCAATAGTACCTTTGTCGTTGAATGATCCACTTCATCTTATCCCCTGCCTGATGAGCTCCACAAATTCCCTTATGGGTTTCTGACAAGGCAATGTATGCTTCTGCCTCATTCAGGCAAGTTTCCAAATTCATGTCTACAGATCTCCTATAAAGAGCTCCACCCGACACAACAAACTTTGACGCTTTATACTTAAGTCTCTTGTTTGCATCTTGACCTGGATTCTCTAAATACTCTATTATTGGTTTCCTCCAATAATTATTTATCGAAATGTCACTCTGTAAGACATCTCGTTCCTCTAGTGGATACAAGAGTTCTCGAATTTCCATTATGCTTGACAGAATCTTTGAAGAAACTTTATAACTAGAGGCTAGCTGAGCTAATTCAGTAGCCTCTTGATTTAGGCTTCTAGGAACATGCTCGACAATTACATTGTCAATTTTTTTCATTAACTTACTTGCCACAATATAATATTTAGTCAGATTATAACTGACATATTTGTATTGCTGTGAAAGTTGTTTGACAACTAACTATGAATCCCCAAAGATGTGTATATTACGTGCTCCCATATCCAAGAGTATCTCTAATCTGACAATCAAGGCTTCATACTCAACCTCATTGTTGGAACAATTATATTTGAGCTCGAACATGAACTTAGTTGGAATTCCTTGAGGAGAAATAATTAATACTCCTACTCCTACTCCTTTTTGATGCCTTGAATCGTCGAAATAAAGATGCCAAGGTTGCAACTCGACAATATTAATAGTTTCAACATCCAAACAAGGATGGTCGGCCAAAAAATCAGCAATGGTCTGGCTTTTGACAGCTTTCATAGGAACATATTGTAAAGAATATTCAAACAAAGCAATAATCCATTTACCAATACGCCCATTCAAAACTGGTTTGGATAACATATACTTTATTACATCAGTTTTTGACATAACTAGCACATTACAAGGCATCATATAATATCTTAACTTCGTATAAGAAAAATACAATGTTAAACACAATTTTTCTATAGCACTATATCTTCTTTCAGCCTCATTCAATACTCGATTCAGGTAATAAATAGCTCTTTCGACACCATTCCCATCTTCTTGAGCCAGGAAACTACTTATAGTATCTTCTGATGCTAATATGTACAATTTCAACGATCGATGAGGCATTGCAGGCACCATGACCAGTGGATTTGTCAAGTATTGCTTGATTTGGTCGAAGGCTTCCTGATGACAAGGCTCCCACACAAATTCTTGCTCAACCTTCAACTTGATTAATGGTGCAAAAACTCTGGTCCTTCCCAACAAGTTGGAAATGAATCTTCTCAAAAAATTCAATTTCCCCAAGAAAGATTGTAATTCTTTCTTATTTATCGGTGCAACAGCTTTCAAAATAGCTTCGACTTTATTCTTCTCCACTTCGATACCTTTTTTTTGAACCAAGAATCTCAAAAACTTGGCAGCCAACACTCCAAAGCCACACTTTTCTGGATTCATTTTAAGGCAATGTTTTCTCATTCTTTCAAATGCTTGCCTCAAATGCATTAAGTGGTCCTCTTTAGTTTGTGACTTGACAATTACATCGTCAATATACACTTCTATGAATTTGCCAATGACATCATAAAAAATAGTATTCATTACTCTTTGGTAGGCGGCTCATGTATTCTTTAAATCGAAAGGCATGATTACCCATTCATATGTCCTAATAACACCTGGACATCTGAAGGCAGTTTTCGACACATCCTCTTTGGCTATAAAGATCTAGTTATAACCTACATGACCATCCATACAACTTAAAATTTCATGCCCAGACACAACGTCAACCAATATATCTGCTATGGGCATAGGATATTCGTCTTTAGGAGTTGAAACATTTAAATTCCTAAAGTCTATGCATACCCTTAACTTGCCATTTTTCTTAACAACAGGAACTACATTAGAAAGCCATTCGACATACCTGGTAGTTCTAATGAACTTAGCTTTGAGTAACCTTTTGACCTCTTCTTTAATTTTGAGCACTACTTCGAGTGCAAACCTCATGTTCGCTTGTTTGACAGGTCTACATCCTTCTTTGAGTGGTAATCTATGCTCGACGAGGTCTCTGCTTAATCTAGGCATTTCATTGTAATTCCAAGCAAAACAATCTCTGTATTCTGTTATTAAGTTGACAAGCTCATTCTTGAATTCCTCTGGCAGAATAGCACTTACAAATATAAGTCTCTTATTTGTTTCATCACCCAAATTTATTTCTTCTAGAGTATCCTCTACTTCAACATTTTATTTTTCATCAGCCCCTTTTTCAAATCCTGAAGGGTCATCATCTAAAACGTAATCTGATAATGTACCCTCTGAGGTACACAATGTTTTGTCGGCTAGATAGGCCGACAACCTGCTCAAGCAATTTTCAATAGCCATTTCTAGTGCTTGGTCGTTCCTCGTCGGCCTTGTCTACTAGTCGACAGCCAAACTGGTCCATCAGGCAAGCTTTCAGAGCCTCTTTGTCTACAACCCCATTATTGACAGTAACAGGCTTGACGTTTGGTGCATATACCTTGAAGTGCACATAAAATTGTTGTAAGTAACATAGGCTGTCAGCAGCTTCTATTATTTCGATTTGATCCTCTGCATTCCAAAGGATCATTTTTTGATGTACTGTCGAAGGAATTACTCCAACAGCATGAATCTTGTCTTTACCTAATAAAAAGTTATAACTTGACTTGGTGGGGATCACCACAAACAGCGTCGATCTCTCTATTGACCCAATTTGAACATTCAGCATTGTAACCCCATCAGATAGAGAAGTCTTGCCACTAAAGTCAGTGACAATCACATTTGTCGACATCAAATCAAACTCATCCTTCCCAATTTTCTTAAACATGGCTCTGGGAATAAGATTAATGGTAGCCCCTTAGTCTATCAATACTCTGTTGGTAGGTTTTCCTTCTAACAATGCTTTGACATGCAATGGACGCAAGTGAGCCTTTTGTTCATCAGTTGGCTTTTCGAATTGTGCCAAATTGTCAAACACAGTTACCATGTTTTCTTCTAAAAAGAAACCATCTTCTGGCAAATCCCATTCTTCGTCATTCTCACCTAAATACTCAATTTCATAATACGCTTCAAATTCAACTGGTATTACTGAAATTAAGTTGAGATTCATTGTCAAAAAATCTTTCTCATCTCTTCATCTTCAAAATATGTTCCAAGCCTGACATAATCTTTGTCAATTGAACCTTCATCTGATCTGACATCCGACAAAGTATTACCCATTGCCATGATTATATCATCCAAGTCTTTTGTTTAGATCCAAATCCATGTCAAACGTTTCTTTATCATCAAAACCCAGAAGGTTGTCGAGGTCATTAAAGGCATCGATAATTTCATCCATTGACAGGTTCAAGTTATTAGCAGTATGGCATTTTGGTTTGAATTCGACCAACTCACCACCTTTCGTAACTTTAGAAAGTGTCCTCCTCTTTTGCTCGACATCCATTTCTGGATCCTTCAAAATCTTCATAACTTCTTCGTGGGACCAATCTTCGACTTCTTGATCTCTAGACTTATCTTGACTGATCAGGGTTTCCTTTCTAGCGGCCTTTTAAATGGCCACTAGCCCAATAGGCCATTTCTTACAGAATTGGCCTTGACTGTCCTTTACACCTTTGTTTTGCGCCATAGGCTTTTTCTGCCATTGCTTTCTTTCTGGTTGTCTAGTCGACACTATTGGTTGGGTAGAAGTTGCCCCTTGGTGTCAACAGGATCTTTTCTGACAATACTTTTTAGCTTATTGTCCGCTTGACCCATGCCTTGTGCTGGTTTAGTTTCCACCACCAAACAACCCTTATCAGAAGGTTGTTCCTTAATTGTCAAGTTGTTAACCAAATCTTTTTTTTTTCTGTGCCTACTTGTACCTTTGAAGTCTTCTCTTCTGGCTTCTTGACAGCGGCATTTGACTAGATGGACCAAGCATATCTCGGCCATTCAGATTTTTGTTTTGCATCAATCTGTCATGTCGATAATCTTTATCTCAAAATGGGGTATTGTTCTAGAGTCTATTCCTTCTGGCTTTCATCCCACTGCAGAACTCAGGGAAACGAGCCATTGCAGAATTCTTCACCCAGGTATCCACCGAGACGTTAGCAGGTGGCACTCTAGTCTTTGTCTGTCACTACCCACAGATTCTCCTGATGATTCTATCAACCATCCATTTGTATTTGGCTAAAGTGAATAATTTGGCCTTGGCCTTGGTGTATAGAATGGTCTTTGTCGAAAATTCCTTTCAGTTTTGTTGAATGATCCACTTCTTTTCTAGAAACCCTTTGACCATGATCTCTGTTTGTCGGCTTTTTGCGCAGCCGAGTCATCCAAAAATGTCGAACACTTTGAGCAGAGCTTTACTCTACCACTGCCTTCCATTCTTTCCAAGAAGGCTTGCCATGGTTCCCTAAACTTTGGGAAGAGGTAATGCAGATCTAACATTTTTATCGTTTCAAATGGTGAATTTGAAAGGTCCGACACATTCTGAGCTTTGGCATGAATATTAATCATGCCAATGTTCAACGGAACTTGGCCTTCCATGTTTGACACTTGTTTACCAAATGGCTCTGTATTAACCTTTATTTCACTTTTCTATTTGTTAGCAAACTTGAGTTTTTCTTCCATGAGTGCTTTCTGAATTAAGTCCCTGAAATGTATACATTCGTTAGTTACAGACCGACAATATTATGAAATTTGCAATATTTTTGGTCTTTAATTTCATTAGGCTTTAAAAGCCTATGATTATCCGACAACTTAATTTGTTTGTCTTTCAACAAAACATCAAAAATTTGGTCGGCTTTTGTAACATCAAACGTGTATACTTTCTTATTCACATAACTCATTTTCTCTTTAGCCCTTGCAGGCTTTAAGACTTGACAAACATAAGGAGGTCCATTTTTTAATTCAGCAATGTTTACTTCAAATTCGTCAGGACTTGTAACTTCTTCGTCGGATTCTTCTAATCCGACAAAGTTAATTTTTTCTCTTTTAAGAAATTTCTTTTGCTTTTGCAACTTTTTAGTCTTTAACTGCTCAATTTGCCTGATCTTCTCCCCTAATTGAGCTAAATCAACAAGGTGTTGATTGGCAAGTTTCTTTCTGACATAATAATCCAATCCCCCAGCAGCTATCTTAACTATTTCCGCCTCAGGAATAAGTGTAAAACACCTACTTTTCATTTGCTTGAATCTAGCCAAGTAATCATCAACAGATTCATTATACATTCTTTTGATGTTGAACAAATCTATCAGACTAACCTTCATGTCACCTCTAAAGAATTGATCATGGAAACTCCTTTCCAATTATACCCATGAATGGACAGAATTAGGTCGCAAGGTGGAAAACCAAGAAAAGGCATTTTTCATGAGTCAACTAGGGAAAAATCTCATCTTTAAGCTCTCCACATTTGCTGATTCACCTATCTCTATTGTATACCGTGTGATATGCTCGACGATTGGCTCTCTATTTTCTCCAGAGAATTTAGACAATTTAGGAAGTTTGATCCCTCTAGGCATTTCTGCCTATTGGACCCAATCTGGGAATGCTGACACAAAATAAGGTTGGTTGGCATAGCCAACATTGAAGCCAAATCTGTTCAGAATATGTTCAACCACTTGGTTGACATTCTGTTCCACTTGATTCCCCATAAGATTCTGTCGAAGAGTACCTAAAGCATGATGCATACCCACTCCTGGTTCCTCATTCTGACGAAGTAAATGGACTTGACCATATTCCAATCTAGGTTGGTCTTGCCCTGGTATTACATTAACTTGTGGTATTTCAGCCTGTGCTTGTAATGCGTTTTAGTGAACTTGTCTAAGGCCAACACCATTTGTGGCAGGACCTCATGTATTTGTCCTTGGTCGATACCCTGAGGTTGTTGGGCTATGATTATTGGCCCTTGTGGAATACTATTAGTTTCAGGTGCCACTATTCCCAATGCCTGATTTAGCCTCGCCATTTGCAAGGCTAATGCATTACATGCATTGTTAGTATTTTTCATGAGGGGTGTAATTACAACACCCATTTGCTGTGTGAACATGTTAACCATGTCATGGTCGTTGTCGTCAATCTGTTGACGTACACTAGCCAATGTGGCAGGCGTCAAATTGATAGTGCTTGGAGGAATTTGTCTAGGCATGCTTGGAAAAACAGGTGGTCCTAAATTCAACCGTTCATGTCAAGCAGGAGTTGTGACACTTGTTCCTGCCACTCCTATCCCTTGGCTAATACTACTATTTTGCCCCTCTGCCAAAGTCACTGGCTGGTTAACAAGGGCAAAACTTATTAGTTGGCCCGTCGGATGGTTTAGGAATCCAAATGGCATGCCATATAAAGGCTGTGTCAGAGGTTATGTCCTTCTTGAACTTGAATTCACTATACTGTTTGGTGAAGGTTGACTCGCCAAAGGCACCACAACCTGTTCCAACACTGGGTTTTCCCGTAAAGCACCTGTGGGCACCACGTCTACATGAGGAGACTCTTCTTCAGTGGCTACAGGAAGATTTAACACTTGATTGTTCGCGTCACTCATGGTTTGTGGTTGTAAGAATATGAAATTATCAATTTTCCATTTCGTAGACGCATAAAACCATCTTCCAATGTCAAAAAGTTCGTGACACTTACGAGTTACTCTAAACTCGTCCCACCGGGTGTGCCAATTTGTTTATGGTGTTTTTTGGTCAAGACCAAATCCAACAAACAAATAATGAAAAATCAGGTGAATGTGGGTTTCGAGTTACGCAGTAATCTTGTATCAAAGTTTCAAAAGATTTGTCTATTGACAGTACAAATATGACAAATTCAATTTCACAGAGTATGACAGAGATTTGTCAAACAAAAGTTATGAAATAGGAATGTGAATACATGTAAATAAAGGAAAGCATGTAAAGTGCAGAATGTGTAAAGTGTAAGGAAGATAAAGTGCAAAAAGTTTAAATGTGCAGAATAGTAAAGTGCAGAAAACGTAAAAAAACGACAATTTAAAGTGCAGGAAAAGTAAAGGAAGTTGAAGAACAAGTGCAGAAATGTAAAAGGATTGAATGTAAATTGCATTGAAAGTAAAGAATGGAAGGTATACTTGATGTGAATCTGTATATCTACCTGAGTGAGATGTTTATGATTTTAATCAAATATCCAACCATTTGTACATCGTAAATCCTAATATTTAAAGGTAAACTATAAAAATAACTAACTACTCTAAAATTTGACACGTAAGTGGCAGTTATTTTTATTCCTAGGTCACGTTTGTAACAGTTATATTATGTCTAAACTGAAATATTTAGACATAACTGCTTAATTTGACTTCAAAATAAAAACCTTGACTCTTCTGAATACTTGACAACATCTTTTGCCTCTTTCTTGACAAGTCAAATAGCAATTCCATCGCTTAGCCATTTCTGCTGATCTTCTAGCATTTTTGACAACTTTGTATAACCTGTTTTGTCAGAACTTACTTTCTAACAATTATTTGTCGAACCACATCCTTTTGTCAATACTCTATCAAATCATAACTTGGCACTTTCATTCTCCCATTTCCTTCGACAGCTTTATGCATCATCCGACAGAGCTTAGCTTTTAGCCATTCTTGTCAAATGACGTCATCCTGTCAGCTTTTATTGTGTCAAATCATAATTTAGCCATTTTCATTACCAAGTCACATTATAGCTGACATCTTTTATCATTTTCTATCATATCATTCCATCAGAAGGTAGCCTTATTTGTACATAAGGATTTCCTCTGTCGAATTCAAATTTGAAATTTATCCCTAATAATATCATTATTGAGAAACCTGATTCTGTCAATGGTTGTAGTTTGGAAGTGCTGAACCTGTTTAGGAATGATGATTTGGGAAGTTAATTTTTTCTCTTTTTGAACCTATTTAAGCAATCTGATTCCCATTCATTTTTCTGTGGGCAAGAACTTGGAAGAAGAAAATCCAGTAGCAATATAGTGTTTGAAGGGAATTTTGGAATTTCATAAGTAGTAATTATTCAGACTAAGAATTTTGAAAATGATGAAAATTAGATTAATGCAATTCAATTACTTTACATTTTAAATTCCCTAAAATTTTAGAATACTCCACCCAAACACAACTTCAATTTTTTTAGTTTAAATGATATCATTTGATTTTGAATTTATTTAATTTTGAATTTAAATTCTACCTAGATTTGGACCTATTTTTAGATTTGGCTAGACATACTTAGATCACTTTGTAACAACTTTAATTTGTATTTTTTTTTATTTTAGTCTTACCCTCTCCAGAAAATAAGCATGGCAATAGAGCCAATAGACCCTGCCTCACAGCCCACACATGTCCCATATAATATAAAACATATCAAAATTTGCACTCGCTTCACTCTCTTTCATATTTATGAATATTTTAAAATAATTTATACAATAACTAATTATTATCTTAAAATTAATTTATTATTTATTATTTTATATAAATTAAAAAATATTAATAATAATTAATATAATTGATATTATTAATAACTAAAGTAGGTATAATATTCATTTAAATGAAAGGTGCGTATCGAGATGAATCAGGATGACTTCAATTGCACACATGCTCGCTCCGCTGCAACTAGGGGTAGGAGCAGACCAGACCAGACCAGGCTTTGCCTTAAACAGGTCTGACCTGTATCACAAAGATAAGGCTTGAGCCTGACCTGTTTGCTTATAATAGGCCAATTTTGAAGGCCTAACCTGACATTTTAAAAGTCTGACTTGACTTGTAAGCCTAATTAAAGGTCCATTTTGCAAAAAGACCTTTAAATAGGCGAACAGGCCTACCTTTAAACAGATTTTTACATAACTAACAGACCTAAGTTTTGAAATAGGCCAACAAATATATGATTTTTAAATATTACATTAAAAATCTAATATTCTAATTCAATAACATAAGTTTAACAAGTCTAATTATTCAACAATACAAAATTATAACAAAAATAACTGGCCTCAGGCCTCAAATTATCTAACAACATAACAATATAATTAGATAAATCCAAAAGACGTCAAACCTCAAATTACTAACATTAAAACAGGACCATGACACAAATCTAAAAGGTCTCAGACCTCAAATTATCCAACAACATAATAACATAATTAGATAAATCCAAAAGGCCTCAAACTTCAAATTACTAACATTAAAACAGGACTATGACAAAAATCTAAAATACCTCAGGCCTCAAATTATCTAACAAGCAGTACCACAACACAAGTTCACAATAGATATCCAACAACAATACAAATAACATAAAATAACAACAAAACCTCCCAAAATATAGTGATAAAGGTGCAGCAACCAGTAAAGAAGTTCAAATCTTCAAAGTGATTTCTTCATGCTCGTACACCTTCAAAATAAAAAAATAAATTGTTATTAGAGCATATAATAATTTAACAACTATCAAATTAAGAAAACTTAAGAGAAAAATGACTATGTCAAAAGAAAAAAGTTTGAACATTTTCCTTTCTCTTCAATCCATATTTGTTAAGAAGCCAATCTCCACTGCATATTAGTGCTTCAATAGATTCTTCATTCAACTTTGAACGATATTCATTAATAGCTCTTCCTCCAGCACTAAATGTGGACTCTAAAGCCACTGTTGAGATTGGAATGGCTAGTATATTGGCAGCCATCTTCGATAAGATCTTATACTTTAAGCTATTATTCCTCCACCACTCCAAGGTACTAAAGGAGTTATTATCACCATCAGGAATATGAACATCTTCCTCAAGATGAGCATCTAATTCTGATTTCATTGGAGGAATTGCTTCCTTTTCACGCACAAGACTTATGATCAAATCCAATGATAATTGAATATTTAGGCACAAACAAGGAAGAGAAGTTGCTACTAGCAGTATTCACTTCACTAGAAAATGACTCTTCCATACTCAAAGTTATGTACTCACTATATAATTCTTGCAATGAAGTCCGCACCTTGTTCACATTCTCCATAGCAACTTTTTCTGGCTTATATATCAAAGGAAAACATATATCAATAATATGAAATTTGCACCTAGGATCCAAAATACTCATAATGGCCATCAACAGATTGCATTCCCCCCAATATTTATTAAATTTTATTCTCATAGGAGTTGTCATTTCTCTCATGAAGAGATCTCCATCCTCCACAGCATTATCAATTACTTGTTTTACTCTCCATACTTCTGCAAGATACAAATTTGCAATAAGATACTTACTACCTGAAATTATATGAGTGGCAAGATTAAACACTTCTAGAAGTTAACAAACCTTTTCAACTTTCTCCCAATCCTCATGTGAAGGTGCATAATCATAATGTGACTCTCTTTCTTTGTAAGCTGGAAAGACAATCTTAAATTTCAAAGCACTAGACAACATCTGAAATGTTGAATTCCATCTGGTAGGACAATCAATAACAAGCTCCCTTTCTTTCAATCGCTTCTGTTCAACCACATCACAAAAAGCCTTTAACCTTGAATCATTATAGTTGATATACTTCACACTTTCATGAATATTATAAATGACATCCTTAATCCTACTAAGTCCATCTTACACCAACAGATTTAATATGTGTGCACAACATCTAACATGAAATAAAGCACCATCAAGGACTAACTTTGTGCTAAGTGATAAATTATCTTTGAGATTCCTCAGGCATAAGTCATTATAAGAAGCATTATCAACAGATACTGAAAACACCTTGTTTTCAATCCCCCATGCTTTCAAACACTTAAAAATTGCATCAGCCACATCAATCCCACGCCTTGGAGCAGGCACTTTCACAAAACTCAAAACTCTCTTTTGAAGTTTTCATCCCGCATCAATGAAATGGCTAGTGATGACCATATATTCGGCTAATTGATAACTTGATTTCCATATATCCGTAGTTAAGCTGATCTTGCCTACACTTTTCAACAATGCCTTTAATTTTCTCTTCTCTGCTTCATATATTGCTAAACAATAAGCCCTTACTGTTTTACGAGACATTTTCTGAAATTCTGAATTTGCATATTGGAAGCCCCACATCCAAACTTCATCCTCAATAATGTTAAAAGGATGCTCATGGACCATAATAGCGGTGACAATTATTTCCCTCATCTTCTCATTAGAGTACCTAATACCGGGACTCACAAATGGATTTGTTCCAGTTGAAGGTTGAAATGGAATGATTTGTTACTTCTTGTGTGTACTCATTTGTAACTTCCTTTGAGTGCAACTCTCTGCATGTCTCCTTAGATGGCTAGTGCTATATCCCTTCCCACTAATAGATAGTTTTTGCTTACAATATTTGTAGGCAGCTTTCTTCACACCTCCAGTAACCTCAACTTCATCAAAATCATTCCAAACAGTTGATGTTTTCGGTCTCTTCTTCTTAATGACACAATCCTCATCCTCTTAATCACGGTGACTTGAATCTGTTGCTACACTTCTTTCATTGTTGCCTTCAAGTTGACTTGAAACTATTGGTGCACTTTGATTAGTGTCAATGTCATTAATAGGTCTAGGAGTAGATGAAATAATTTCATTACTCTCAAATGGAGGAGACATCATGTTAACCTGTTTCATCATAGGTTAATTAAATTATAGCTAAATAGTTCCAAATAGGCAACAATATTAAAAGTAACAAACATAATTTCCCATGATTAGCCAAAGAAATTAAACAATAGAATTTTCCATATTAGCAGGTTATGAGATACAAAGTGGAAATGGGTTTACATTAGTATACATAACTTTTTCTTTTGTTGTTTTTCACTTTTCAAGGTTTCATCATGTTTTTAAGTTTCAAACTAGATTACTGAATCTAACAGATTGATTTTATTGCTTTACATATTTAGTTGATATTTATTACCATTTGTAGTTCATCCTCCAAGGATCCGAAGGATTTGTTATATAGGTTTACGGTCTGTTGTGGCTGAGGTAATGCTGAAAGGACACTCGGGGTGTATCTGCTTTTCTTTCAAATTATTGTTCGTCCACTTTTTGTTATTTTCTTCCTCCATTTCCTCTCTAGTTTGTCTTATACTTTGCTGTGTGAATCCCTGTTTCTGCAGCTCGTCTCTAGGAAAAGTGAGGGTAACTCATGAGTTGATATTGCATAATATCTTACTTTAATTCTTTGTTGGATGTCCTCTACTTGCAATATATATTATTGTAGTTGTATAAAATTTGCTCTTTCAACAAACATGATGCAGGATACTAACTTCAAAGTGTAAATGGAATTCAGAAAATCTATTACCATTAGTTTGGCACATTTAATAGGGCAAAAGCATTCACTATGTTTATAGCTTAAGCAACTCTAAAGTTGTTATTGCTTCTTCTGATTGATTATGAAAAGCTATTATATAATCGGGTAAAGTCTCTTCTACTCTAGTCAATAGAAGAATCTGAAGCAGCAATATGTTGATTACCTTTATTCCTGTTGTAACAGAGGAAAAATTACCTTTGTTTGTTTCACTGTTGTCTGTTCTTTCCAATCGCCTGTGTGTGGATCTGCTGCTCTTTGGATGTGTGTTCACCATGTTTTGCTGTTGTTAGTATTGGGCCTATTCGGTCTTATTCCTACATGGGTGGTTTGAGATTTTGGGTCTTATTCCTGTTTGGCTAGGTTTGGTTGTGTTTACAATTGTTGGCTGGGTTTATTTGTAACAAGTTAAGAACTTAGTAGCTTCAGCTTGAGGGAGAGTGTTAAGAATGAAAAAAGTTCCTCTAAAATGAGCAAGTAAAAGTGAGATTTGGCTTTTCTAAAGTGAACTTTAGAAGAAAAAAGTGAGGGATCTCAATCATTGGTGTAAAAATAATAATAATCAAGGGATGAGTTCTAACAAATCCATAGTTTGTTATGCATGTGCATGTATTTTATTATAATATTAATTGTTTGATTTTCTCATCAATAGTTGAGATCCCTTACATTTCTCTCTAAAGTGAACTCTCTTTAGAGGAGCCAAATCTGAGTGTTAGAATATTAACATTTATATTCAAATATTAGCATTTATGTTAGAATATATAGTCAACTTTATTTATGTTGATTATATTAGAATAGTCAGTTACTGATTATTAGGCTAAAGATTAGTTTCTGTTAGCTTAGATTACTCTCTAATTGATTGTAAATCAATACATCAACACTAGAACATGTGTATAGTCTAACACACTATTTCTCTCGGTCACTCTTTCAGCAGGAACATCAAGTAAAAGCCCTTCAAGCAAGAGAAAATCCTACCAGAAAGACGAGGTGCAGTCCATAATAATGGCAATATAATGAAGTAACCATAACAAAACAGCCACACTACTATCAGTCCCAAAAAGGCAATAAAAAAACAACAAATCATCAACTTTTGGAAGTCATTATAAATTATAATTAACCAAACACCCAACAATAACTGAATCAAATCAGAACTTGCCTTACAATAATAAATTCATGCAATTCATCCCAACAATAGACAAGAAAGTATATTCCACTTAAATAAATTAGACGGAGACATATCTGGACGATGGAGCAACAACGTCACTAGTTGCATGGTGAAGCTGCAGCGTCGCGGGCTGGACGGAGACGGAGGCGTGAGTCGCGACCGGCGATCTAGTCTCTACCTCTAGTGGACGGGTCACAGCCTCACGGGAGTCACTGGACGGTGTAGGAAGGATAGCCCTTGTTACTTCTAGATCTAGTATGATTCTGAGAATGTATACTACTATTACTAACTTAGGTTTTACTTTTTATTTTTTATTAAAATTTAATTAAAAAATATTAATATATTATAATAAATTAATAATTATAATTATCATAATAATATATATTATATAATATATAATTAAACAGGTCGATCTGTCAGGTTTAACGAGTTTGTTAGATGGCCTGAAGCCTGACTTATTTAACTAAATAGATTTTTAAAAAGTCTTAACCTGACTTATTTAATAGACAGATCAGATCAAGTCAAACTTGATACAAGTAAAGCCACAGGCTCCTGACAAATAACCTGACCTATTTTCACTCCTAACTACAACATAGGTACCTATAAGTCAGGATCAAATTAGCATCCCCATATGTAAAAAACAAAATTGGAAAAGTATTCCCTGTAATAGTAGATTGTGATGTACTACCGAAACTTTATGACAACTTTTGCGTTAATAAATTTGCTTAGTTTAATATTACACTGTTAGGTCGTGAATATTTCACTATTAGCTCGGTAATTGTGCTCGTAAACAGATAGATCATTCCAACAAGTTGAAGTGTGACTAGTTATACTTATAAAAAGAAGATTAAAGTTTAAATTTTAAAAAATATTTTTTTTGAGAAGATTTTTTAATCGTAACAATAATTGAGATTAATTTCATAATAATATTTATAAAGATATTGATCAAAGATTAAAACAAACAAACAAATAAACAAAACTCACAAAAGTGAGTTCAATAAAATCAAGTATTATTTCACATAGGTTTATTTGGTTTTAAAAAAAAGTAGGTCACGGTGCAATATTCTTAATTTGAAAGACATGATAAAAAAATATAGTCAACTCAATTATATAAAATGATTAATTGTATATTTTTATAAGTGATATAACTTTTTTATATAATTAAGTTAATTATACTTTAAATCACATTGATTGGGCCACAAATACTATTTAGTGTGTGTTTGAAATAATTGTGAAAAATTAATTATTTCAATAATTAAGTTATAAAAATTTAATTATTTCAATAATTCATTATATTTTGATATGTTAATTGAAAAACGATTTTAAGTTAATCTATTTTATTTAGATAATATAAAAAAGAATCACTTTTATATATTAAATTATCAAAAGAGATATAGAATGATTAAAAAAATTATTTGATTGATGACAAAATAATATTTATATCTTAAAGTGTAAAATAATCTAATAATTTTTTCACAAAATGTTCAAAATTTAGCTTAACCAAAGAAATTGTTGCCATACCAATTTTTATCATCAACAGCTTTTTGAGATATTATCTAAACATGTTGCATTTCTTTTGCAACAACTTTTTTGGACATATAACATATGTTGGGGACAAAAATAATCCATCCCAAACATGTTATTAGTGATATTATAGAATTATAGAATTTCTCAAAGAACATATGTTTAGCATTAGAGTATTACTTTGTCAAAGAGAAAGCTTACTTACACATAAAAAGCAAAAGAAAAATACTTCTTGCACATGCGTAAAAAACACATACAGCATATTTAGAGGTATATAGCAAATTAAAATATAAGCATGTAGAAAACGATTTGTCACTCACTATAATTAGATAGTTAAAATTATTTAAATGTGAAGTATTTTTTTTAAAAATAAATTGGTCACACAATTTTGAAATGTGGTGATAGTTAGGTAAAAAAAAATTGAAAGTGACGATTTAAATATTTAAACTCAATACATCGTAGATAAAATTTACATGCGGTTACAATTTTACTTTCATTACAATCAACTAATGTTAAATAAATGTGAAATAATATATGTATAAAAATATATAAATAGTTATACCCAAAATAATAATAGATTCCACGCACACAAATTTTAAAGTTTTTAAAGTTAGAATTAGTAATTCAAAGAAGAGAAACAAAAAAGTAAGGTAATATTTTTTGCACACTTAAAATATGTATACTGTATTTATATCATAGATTTATATGAAAAAAATATCAAATCAGATAATTTGTAATTATAATAATCTTATGAGATATAAAATAAATTTGTGAGTAGATTAAAAAAAATTAAAATATTTTTAATAGGTGAATAATACTGCCGAAAAAAGTATTCCCACAAAATCATAAAATAATGGGTCTGTGTTTCTGTCGCTAATGAATTAGTGTGTGCAACTAACGCCATTCTTTATCAAAAGGCCACTACTTATTACATTTTTTAATATTCTTTTTTATTTTTAATAATATAAATTTAACAGTTTGTTACCATGAGTTTCTTTGATTATTAATCAGTAAAAATATTGTATTATCCATACTAGCTATTAGAAAGGAATTATTTCAGTTTACTCAAATTTTAATTATTTGTAAAATGTTAATATAATTTATTCTAAAAAATAAAAAGAAATGACAGATACAGTAAAAACAGCTACATTATTACTATTTTAAAATTATTGGCTCTTTAAATAATTGAAGATCTTTGGATAATTAAAAAAGTTTAACAACTTATAATGGACTCATTATTATTACTTTATTTTTTGGTTCTGACAATTACTTAAATATTTTTAAAATCTTTACAAAAAAGGTACGTTCATCAAAACGCTGCTTATATTAATTTAAAATGTATTTTAAAAAACTTAATACAACTTAAATTCCATTACTTTTAAACATATGATACAATATTTTATCCTGTTAATAAATAAAATTAAATCTTCTTTTAATCTCTTACTATTATGTTTCAACTATTTTCTTTTCTCATTTAAAAATTTTGTAAACTTCAATTTTTAATACGTACACAAATAAACTTCAGGAAATAAAAAGAAAACTCGAAGAGTGAGATTGGAATTAACGGGACTAGAATAGCACATATGTGATATACGATATTATAAAAGAATATTTAAAATAATACGATAATTATGTTTTTATTATAAAAATATATATTTATAATTTTTATAAGTGATCAGGAGTAATGTATAAATTTTATGTTGATGTTTAAATATTTTTTTTAAGTGTCAAATATCAAGTTTATTTATAAAAATTATGAATATTTTAAAAATTTCAAAAATTATTGAAAGAATGTTTCGAACTTAAGGGACTATGACCACTATCAACTCTTTTAGTTTTATCTTTATATATTATAGTATAGTTTGATACCAAAATAAAAATATTTTTATTTAATAAAAAATATCTCAAAAAGTTTTCATATATATATATATATAAACATTATTATTAAATTAATAAGATAATAACAATAAAATTTAAATTTAATTTTATAATGAATTATTGATGATACAACTAAGAAATGATATTTGTAAGAAATAATCTTAAAATAATTTATATTTTTTTAATTTTTCTTTAATAAAATAATACTAAAATTTAAATTTAATTAATATTAGTATCACAACTTAAAGCTGACACTTAACAAAATTTTACAAATCAGAACTCTCTTTTTATATATTATATTTTGATTGATTGGAGAGAATAATAGGTCCAGCTCCTTTTATCATTTTATTTCATCATTAACCACTTCATACTATATAAAATTTATTTTTTATGTGACACTGTATAAAAGTAATTTTATTATTTCTATGATCAATACTTTCTCTGATTTACAATATCTATGGTTTAAAATTTTTGCATATAAATTAAGAAAATATTAAATATTTTTAATTTAAAGAAATATAATTACATTTGATTAAATTACTCTTTCTCTCAATTAATGTATCTTATTTTATTTAATTGAGACATCAAGAGACAAAAATAAAGTTAAAAAAATAATTAATGTCTTATTAATTTTCTAAAGTAATAAATAAAATAAAATAAATTTTAATCTTTAAAATGACAATTATTTTAAAATAGGGAAAGTATAATACAAGGTTCATGTTTATCTTTTTTTACACATACTTACACACAAATTATGATTAGAAGTATGAGTAGTTAGTTAGTTTCATTTAGTTACATTCGCATTCAATGTCAAATGATGTTTTCACTTTTTGTTAGCTATTTTAAGAAAGTGGTCATGAATTTATAAGAGAAATATTAGTAATATATTTTTTTTACATATTTTTTAATATTTATTTTATTATTAATTTATTTTATATACTTAAAATAATTATTAGGAGATAAATACTAATAACATTAACCTTTTTAAGTTCCACCTCATAGGATCCATGATGCAGGAAAAACATATTTGATTTGGTTATTTACAAGCTGTCCTTTCCTCCCTATATAATGAAAGTATAAATTCCATATATACTGAGCTTATTTAATGGATGTATGATTTATTTTTTATTTTTATTTTTAGTTGATATATTTTTATTATTAATTATAAAAATGTTACTTTATTTTTATTTTATTTTCTATTTTAAAAGTTTTATTTTAAAAGTTTTATAAAGGGAATGGTAAAAATATTTTTTATTTCTACAATTTTCTTCATAAAAATTTAAAAATAGAAACAAAGTAAAAATAAAGTGATATTTTGTTAATATTAATGAAAATATATTAATTAAAAATAAAATTCGAAAACAAAATAAACACTCCCTTAAAAAGTGAATAAAGTAAATGAGTGTATATTTACTATTAAATTTTAATAGATTAAGATTATAATATACTTGTAACTTATTAAATTAATGATATTTATATATTCTTAATTACTCATTTTAAATAATTTTTTTTTCACATGACATAGTTGAAAAAAAAAAAAGTGCCACTCACACAAAAAATTCATAAATGCATCACCATCATTTTCTTTTTCTTACTTTTTCTTTGTCTTCTATTTTTCTTTTTCTTTTTATACATAGAGAATCTTTTGCATAAACTTAAATATTTAAGTTGGATGTGTTAAGCTAATAACATTAGAGAAATTTTATGGAACCTAAGTATAAGTTTGGGTTCCAAAACCTGTGTTTATGTGGATTAAAAAAAGATAAAATTTAAGTTCATTTATTTATATTCATTATATCTATTTCACTAATCAAGTTATCATATGTGTTTATTAATATTTTTTTATTTTTTTTAAATATATATATGTCATAACTTGATTGATAAAATAAATGTAATGAATATAAGGAAATGAACTTAAATTTTATTCTAATAAAAAATGAATTATGGTGTAGTGATGATGACAAATAAAATATCCTTTTTAAATTTTTTTTTGCAAAAATAACCGTAGAATTTGCAAAGACGAACCCCTTTTTTAAAAAAAATTGAAAATTGTTAGAGAATTGTTGTTCTTCGTTTTAGTTCTATAAAGTTCTTCCTTTTAGTATTCTTTCTAAAACGTGAATTCCTTTCCCGTATGCAAAATCGTAGACACCCATTAGTCTCCAGGTGAATCTCACGAATACGAATGATGCTCAGATCCTACGGTGTCAGCCCCTTCGAACTCCTAGTTCCACTTCCATTACCATCCATTCTTTCTTCGAAACA
Source organism: Ormosia emarginata (assembly GCA_029884605.1). Classification (NCBI taxonomy): domain Eukaryota; kingdom Viridiplantae; phylum Streptophyta; class Magnoliopsida; order Fabales; family Fabaceae; genus Ormosia; species Ormosia emarginata. The sequence goes on along the minus strand of JAQQTP010000080.1, from coordinate 26,117,275 downwards.
TTCTTCAATTTGGTGCATCAGTTACAGAACAGAAGTGAAATTACATGCTACGTCTTGTGATATGAATCAAATCAATACAAGCCAAGATTTTTCTCATTGACTATTAACTATAGAACATCATAAAAAAAATAAAGCTTAATTATTTTTTTAATCTCTCTAAATATAGTCATTTTTTTATTTTAGTCATTCTAAAATTTTTTATCTTATTTTGGTCTCTTTAAATTTTAAGACAAGTAAAATTAGTATATGTTATTATCTCATCTCTGTTAAGTAATGAAGTGACAAACGACACTCCATGTCAGCTTGTCACTTATCTTAATCTCAACTCATTTAAGTTACGTGAATAACAAGTCATCCAGGGTTCTACGTCATTTCTTCTTCCTCCCCTTTCTTTTCCAATGTGTAGTAAGCCATCATTCTCCTTCCTCCCTCACCTGTTTTGTTCCCTACTCTGTAGTTGTAATTCCAACCTTAATTATTTTTTCCTCAACCTTTTTTTTTTCTTTCCTCATATTTGCTTTCTCATTCATGACCAATTTGTTATCTTCTTTCATGTGGGAGGAAGATTACTAGAAATTTGTTTTCTCATCCATAGAAAGATAATGAGATTGAGCAATTTGACAACATTGAATCTTAGCATAAACAAGTTTACAAGTCAAGTTTATGCCAGTATTGGGAATCTGAATAGATTAATGGTTCTCAATCTGAGTGGCAATAATGGCTTCTCTAGAAAAATTCCTACTAGTTTAGGAAATCTTTTCAGGCTAACTATGCTTGACTTGAGCAAACAATCTTTTTGGAGAGTTACCATTTGAGCTCTCGGGGCTACCCAATTTGCAAGTTTTTGCTCTGCAGGAGAACAACATACATGGGGGCGTACCTGAAGGGTTTGACAGTTTGATGAGAGTGCAACATGTGAACCTCAGTTCTAATGCTTTTTTTTGGGCATATTCCTAAAAATTATGGCTTTCTTTGTTCACTGCTTGTTCTTTCATTGTCTGATAATCACATTACAGGAATGATTCCTTCAAAAATTAGAAACTGCACTAATATTGAAATTATTGAGCTTAGATCAAATTCTTTAAAAGGCTATATTCCTGCTGATCTCTCTCCCTTGCCCATCTGAAAGTGCTTGATTTGGGTAGGAACAATTTAACTAGGTATGTGCATGGGGATATCTCCCAATGCTCCCCATTAACTGCTTTGTTAGTGGATAACAACCATCTTTCAGGTGCCATACCAGGGTCATTGTCGGATCTATCAAACCTAACAATGTTGGATCTTTCTACTAATAACTTGAGTGGGCAAATGTGGGGAAAGAATAAAACGAGTTGAGGAATGAAGAATCAAGGTTTGAATTGTAGTTATAGAGTAGGGTACAAAACAAGTGAGAGAAGGAGGAATCAAGGCTTGCTGCACATTGAAGAAGAAATGGGGAAAAAGAAAAAGTGATGTGGAATCCTGGATAACTTGTCATCCATGTCGCTTAAATGAGTTGAGATCAAGATAAGTGACGACATGACATGGAGCATCGTTTATCACTTTCTCGAAATTTAAAAGGACTAAAATGAGATAAAAAAATTTAGATGGACCAAAACAAAAAATAAATATATTTAGAGGGACTAAAAAGATAATTAAACAAAAAAACACGCGTATTAAGTATTTAGTGGAATCTTTTTGTCGCGACCGTAATCATGACGAAGTAATAGATCAAGGGATTTTAAAGATGAAAATGGAGTCGCCACTAATTTTATTTGAATTTGGAAAAAATTGAAAACCTTTCTTGGAAAAATAGTCTTTGAAAACCAGATTAGATTCAGGAGTCGGTTATGGATAGGGAATGATGAAAACTTAATCCCACAACACCCCTAACACACCCGTCCTAAGACAGTACCTTCAGTCAATTGTATAAAAATTTGATAATCTCAAATATATTTATTTTACTTCTCTTAAAAAGACTTTGTAACTTTTTTTTAAGAAAAGAAACAACCAAATTGTGAAAACTTAATTTTTGGCTTGACAGAATAAAAATTCTTCACCTACGTATCCTCAGGTACAATGTGAAACTCAAAGTCACGTAGTTCTCTAAAAAATAAGTGTGAGTTAGTCAATTTTAATTAAAAAAAAAACTTAATGTTTTTGAATCAATTTGTCAACAATGGATTAATTTAAGTAAAATGTCAACAGACATAAAAGTGAGGTAACAAACTAAATAAATCAACAAAAAGACAAGATAAACCAAATTAAAATCAAACTAACCCACAAAATCATTTTCATTACCTTTTTTTGAAATTTTATCATTTTTTTATATTTTCCATTTTTCCTTTTTTATGTTTTTTTTTTACTTATGAAAAACAAGATACTTTAGAAAAATATAAATTACTATAATATTTTGATTCGTTATATTATAGAAACAAACCCAAATTAAACTAAATCACTCAAGCTCAAACCCAAAACAATGATTTTCCTTTTTTTTTTTAACATCATGAAAACTAAAAGGCCTAAAAGTAAAGAAGCCCACAATCAAAATCTTTATTTTTTGTATATTTTTTCATTTTTTGTATTTTTATTTTTATTGTTATTTTATTTTATTTATTTATTTATTTGTTTTTACTATGCTTAACAATTATTCTAAGATCATTTAAAAAAGACTTTAGCCCATAAAGAAACAGACTCACGCCCAAACCCAAAAACAATACATTCTTTTTTATGTATTTTCTTTAATTTCCCCCCTCATTTTCTTATCGACTAACAAAACAAAAAAAACAAAAACAAAAATAAAAATCAAAGACTCAAAGACTCTGAAAACGCAATAAACAAAAGGGGTGCACATTCTAGAGAATGAAGCAAAATGGAGAAGGTTCAAGGTCGCCCACCACTAGCAGAACGACGACGTGGAGGACAACAGAGGCACGATGGCTAGGTCATGATTGGCGGCTTGTGCACGTTGCGACGAGACGAGGCAGAGGCGCGGCGGCTTCGAACAGGTCGCGCGACACCATAGGTTACAGTCGGACTTGCGGTGGTTTCAGATGGGTTACTCGACACGACGAGTTGTGGTGCCGGATGTGGGTCGACAACAAGGCTCGACATATCAGCGCGGGGTCAGATCTGACTCTAGGCGACGGGATCTGGGGCAGTTCGAGGCTGGTCCGAGCAGGTCAGACGACTTTCCAGATCTAGTCGGTTGTGACGGGCTCGACAATTTTCGGTTCGGGTCCCGAGCGTGGTGGGTTGTCGGGCTTTAGGCTGTCGGAAATGATGGTTGCTCACGGTTTGAGCAGGCTGGGCAAAGCTACAAGTTCAAGGTACTGGTCGAATTTAAGGTGGGTGGTGGTTCACCGGTGCTAGCCGGTCGGATCTGCTGTGGGAGAAGGTGAGTTTCGATTTTGGGGAGCATGGTGGTTTATGGTTGTTGGTTTTTGTTTGTTTGTGGTCAGGGTGAGTTGTTGGTCGTTGGAAGAGGTTATGGAGGTTGTGGGTGGTTAATGGAGGTTGATAATGGTGGTGGTTATGGCTTGGAGAGTGTTGATGCTTAAAGATGAATGTGGTGGAAAATGGTGGTGAGATAGCTCTGGAGGTTGAAGGTGGTCGCTGCAAAATGGTTGTTAAGGGAGGTTGATGGTGATGAATAGTTGTTTAAGGAATGAGGTTGAAGATGGTGGTGGTTAATGGTGGTTACAACAAGGTGGTGGTTAATGGTGGTTACAACAAGGTGGTGGTGAGAAAGATTATGGAGGTTGTGGGTAGTGGTTTGAAGATGATGAATGTGGTTTCTGTTGGAAGTTGGTTCTCTACCAAAATGCTCTCTGGAAAACCAATTTGAAAAATTCTCAACTCCTTCCCCCTTCCTAATTCTAATCTTTCTCCTCTTATAAGCAGAGATGCTTCTCTGCAACCCCCTCCCAAGAAAATTAGCCTAGGCAGATAGAGTGACTTTTTATAATGTAGCTCAGTTTCCATTCTCATGTATTTTCTTTGCCTTGTCACTTTCTCATGTCTGTCAATCTCTATTAATTTTGCCATTTTTGTTGCTCTTGAGCCTTGGGCTTGCTGGCTTGCACACAGATGATATGCGAGCTGCAACATCTCTTTTTCATTTTTTTTAATCGAGATCACCACCATTTTTTTTAATCTTATTTAATTTTTTTTGTTTGTTTATTTTTACATTCAAAATAAAATAAGACAAAATAATAAAACAAAATGAATTAAGGCATGATTAGAGGATTTTTCATCTTTTTTCTTCTTTTTTTTCCTTTTTTATTTATTTATTTTTTACTCAAGCAAAATTAGGTGTTCAAAATTGGAGCTGATGTGCTCAAAAGAAATGACAGGAGTTGATGCGCTCAAAAGAAATAACAAGAACTGATGCGCTCAAAATGATTAACAGAAATTTAAAATGTATGGAGCCGATGCGCTCAAAAGAAGTTAAAATGTATTGAGCCGATGTACTCAAAATAAATGATAGGAGTTGATGCATTCAAAAGAAATGACAAGAACCAATACGCCTAAAATGATTGATAGAAATTTAAAATGCATAGAGCCGATTCACTCAAGAGAAGTTAAAATACATGGAGTCGATGCGCTCAAAATGATTGACAGAAATTTAAAATGCATAGAGCTGATGCGCTCAAAATAAATGATAAGAACTGATGTGCTCAAAATAAATGACAGGAGTCGATGCGCTCAAAAGAATTTAAAATGCAATGAGTCGATGCGCTCAAAAGAATTTAAAATGCAATTCACCGATGCACTCAAAATAATTTAAAATACATAGAGACGATGCACTCAAAGGTAAATAACAGGAATTTAAAATTTTCTTTTCTCTCTTTTTCTCTTACACCTTTTTTATTTTTTTCATTTATTTATTAAAAGTTATTTGAACCATTGGCAATCTAGTATAATTTTGACTAATAAAACTCTTTATTCACAAGCTTTTCTTCATCAGACCCTTTTGTTGGCTATGAATTCTCTGGATTTGTTCATTTCCCTTTTTCATTTTTCTATTTTTTCAACCCCCTGTTCTTCTTGGCAACACATTGCAATCTATATTTTGAGGTACTAAAATCTTTTAATCCAAATCAATTATAGAAGGATTGTTGTAGAATTGTCAAATCAAACTGTTGACCTTAAGTTATCTTATTTGAGACATAACTTAATGAAAAAAATATGTATTCATGAATGGACAAAAATTCATTGGAAGAACAAATTTTCTTTTATTACTTTGGTAATCTAATTGTACATGAACTTTTAATAAGACAAATACTTGAAAGATGAAAGCATAAAAACAAAAGAAAGTTGCAAGGATTTTTTTTTTATAATCAAGAAAAATTGCCCCAGTATTGGTTCCTTGTCCCTCATTCAATTGATTTCCTACAATGACTTGATAATTCAACCATTGTCTCTATTGCTACTTCATTCAACACATCTTATCCTTTAATCTTCTAGAAAATTTGCCTCAGTATGACTAATTGAATGCAAACAAAAATTACCTCAGTTTATCCAATTAAAATATAAACGAAATTGCCCTTGTGCAGCCGATCGAACACAAATCAAAATTGTCCTAATTTTGGTGAACCCTTCAAGGAGTTTGAGGTCAATTTTCTCTAAGATTTTGCCTATTTATTTGTCCTAACTTTTGCTTAAACCACTCTTTCGAGTTTTCAACCTAATAAACTCTTTTCTTTTTTTTTCTTCTTTTTTATTTGCTTTAACTTTTACTTAGGTTGCCTTTGCGGGTTTTCAACCTAACGAGTTTTTTTTTAAGCATAGAACCTCTTGACAGCATCAGTGTTCACAGGCCTTGACAATTCTTCTTCATTTAGATTTTATAAAATTAATGCTCTTCCTAAAAATGCTTGCTTAACTATGTAAGGACCTTTATAACTCGGAACCCACTTTTGTCTGGTATCCTCTTGGTTATGGAGAATATTTTTCAAAACTAAATTCCCTTAATAAAATTCTCCGAGACGAACTTTCTTGTTAAAGGTTCTGGTCATTCTGCTTTGATATAATTGTTCATGACAAATAACTGTTAATCTTTTCTCTTCTATCATATTCAACTACTCATATCAAGCTTTCACCCATTCGAATTCCTCAAACTCTGTTTCCATCAAAACCCTTAGAGAAGGAATCTCACTTTCTATGGGAGAGACAACCTCCATCCTATACACCAAAGAGAAAGGTGTTGCCCTAGTGCTTGGTTGTATCTTGGTACGATACGCGTACAAAGTATAAAGTAACATTTCATGCCAGTCTTTGTAATTCACTACCACCTTTGCAATAATTTTCTTGACATTCTTATTAGCGACTTCAACTGCACCATTCATCTGAGGCCTGTAGGGGGCTAAATTATGATGCTTGATTTTGAAGTTTTTACAAAACTTTTGAATCTTTGCGCCATTGAGATTGAGAGCATTATTTGTAAATATCCTTTATGGAATTCTATATCTGCAAACAATATCTCTTTTGAGAAATCTTAAAAACACTTTTTGAGTGATACTGGCATAAGAGGAAGCTTCTACCCACTTGGTGAAATAGTTTATCGCTACCAAAATGAAGCGATGACTATTAGAAGCTTTGGGGTTAATGGGTCCGATGACATCTATTCCTCACATCGAGAAAGGTCATAGAGATATCAAATTCTTCAAGGGAAATAAAGGTGTATTGACCCGATCTGCATATATCTGGCATGTTTTACACTTTCGTACATATTCTATACAATTTGTTTCCATGGTGGACCAATAATAACCACTCCTTAGAATTTTTTGTGCCATCATATGACCATTGGCATGAGTCCCACAATGTCCTTCATGGACTTCAATCATGATTAAACAAACTTCACGAGCATCCACCCATCTAAGCAAAGTACCTTCATGACTTCTCTTATACAAAACCTCTTCGTTCAAGAAAAATGACATTACCAACTGACAGATAGTCTTTTATTCACCTTATTTGCCCCCGTTAGATATTCTCTATGCTAAATATACTACTTGATATCATGATACCAATGTTTACCATCCAGGTCACCTTCCACATTGGCACAATACGCAGGCTCACTATGCGTTTTCACTTGGATAGGTTAGATATTATTGTGAATATCCAACTTGGTCATTACAACCAAAGTGGCTAAGGCATCTGTAAATTGATTCTTGTCTCGGGTCAAATGGGAGAAGGTCACTTCCTCAAACTTCTCAATCAACTAGGTCAAATACTTTTGATAAGACACCAATTTTGGATCTTTAGTCTGACATTCACCGTTCTCCTAATAAATGATGAGTGTTGAATCTCCAAACACTTTTAGCTGCCTGATCCCTAAGTCAATTGCAACTTGTAAACCCTTAGCACATGCCTTATACTCCACACATTATTGGTGCATTCAAAATCCAGCTTGATAGTGACTGAGTATTGCTTTTCAGTTGGTGAAACAACCACAGCTCCTATGCCACTACCATGCATGTTGACTGTTGCATCAAAATATATCTTCTAAAGTGGCTCTTCTCCTTCTTTTTCTCTTTCCGCCATCAGTATTTCTCCATCAGGGAGCTCAGGTGTTATTAGTTGTCAACCCTCAATACAGTTTTTAGCTAAATGATCAGTAATTGCACTTCCTTTAATGGATTTTTGAGTCATGTACTTGATGTTGAATTCTGATAACATCACATGCTATTTTAAAACCCTTAATGAAACATGAGGACTTTCAAATATATACTTCAGAGGGTCTATTCAGGAGATCAAACAAGTGGTGTAATACAACACTTCATGTCAAAAGTTTTCATCTCATTTACCTAAATGATGCTTCTTCAATAGCTTGAATTGGACTCACGGGTGCTAGTCAAGTTAGCAATGAATCTAGCAATATAGTTAAGTCTCCCAAGAAAACTTCTCACATCACGCTCCGTCTTAGGGGCAAGCTTCTCTTGTATTGCTTTCATCTTATCTGGATCCACTTTTATCCCTTCTCTATTAATGATGAACCCAAGTAATTTTCCAGTAGATGCTCCAAACACACATTTAGCAGGATTCAACCTCAGCTTGTATTTTCTTAGTCTTTCAAACAACTTACGTAAAATCGCCACATGACTTCCCTCCTTTTTTTAGACTTGGCAACTATATCATCCACGTATACTTCAATCTCTTTGTGCATCATGTCATGAAATAGTGCAACCATAGTGCCCTGGTAAGTAGCTCCAACATTCCTTAATCCAAATGACATCACTGTGTAGCAAAACGTTCCCTAAGGAGTAATGAAAGTGGTTTTTTCTTTGTCATGGACATCCATAGGAATCTGATTGTACCTTGAGTATCTATCCATGAATGAAAACTTGTGATTCTTAGAAGTGTTATCAACTAGAACATCAATATGAGTGAGTGGGAAATCATCATTCTGACTGACCTTATTCAAATCCCTGTAGTCTACACACATTCTGACTTTTCCATCTTTCGTAGCCACAGGCACAATATTGGCTACCCACTCTGGGTGTCTTGACACTTCCACAAATCTTGCTTCTAGCTACTTAGTCACCTCTTCCTTGATCTTCAGGGATATATCATGATGTATCCTCTTTAACTTCTACTTCTTTGCCTCAATATTTGGATAGTGCGATTATTTCTTCAAACTCGGGGTTTTTCACTACTTTTAATTCCTTTTTCTTTTCCTCTGTCCATATGTTGACACCTCTGCTTCCTTGGTATTTGATAACAATGTATTTTATTCATTTTATAATCCTCTCACTAGGCTTCTTAAGGTTCAATTTGGCTTAATTAAGTTAATTTTATCACATTTTATGAAATTAAGCTTAATTGGATCATTGAAGAAATTATTGCTTAAATTATCATTAATTTTGGTGATTACATTCTTAAGTAAAGTGACCACAATTTGAGTTACAATTATCTAATTAATGTGATTCTGGTCTTGTTGAAAAGTTTAGATAAATCTCTAATAACTATTCACTAGATAGCAAGAGCCACATTGATAACAATATATTTCATTCATTGTATAATCTTCTCACTTGACTTTTTCAGTAAACTGGTTATAATTTGAGTTTTAAATATCCGATGGATGTAATTTTGATCTTGTTTTAAAGCTAAGACAAATTTCTACAGCTTTCATGAAGGCCTCAAGACTGAGAACACATATTTGGATAACTCAAATCGGAGTTGAAGCAAAATCTAGAGTTTTGAACTTAACAACTTGACCTCTATGTACTCATTAGGCTATATCTCGGGCTATAGGAGTTCAACAATTCTAAAATTTTGACAGTGGAAGGTTAAGACCTATATTTACAACTTTCATGAAGAACACAAAATTCAGTTCAGATTCCTTGAAGGTGGTATTGGGCTTGGAAGTCAGAACAGAGGTGTTGGATTTGGGCCTGACCCATAAGCAGTAATTGGGTCATATCTCAAGTTGTGGTTGTTGGATTTGGATGAAATATATGTCTATGGAAACCTGAGATAATTTCCTAGAATTTTCATGAAGACCACTTGGCTCAAAAATGACGTATGCCATAAGTTCAGAAGGGAAACATTTCAGAGACAAGAATACACCCATCAAACAACTACTTTGGCATTTTATTCTCATCATCCATTATCTCTTTTGACATTTTGTACTCTTCTAACTCTATAAAAGAAGGCAAGGGCTAATCATTTAAGAGTGTTAGCTTAGATTTTACTTTCATATTTGTATGTTAATTGCTTCTTTTATGTAGTTTTCTATTGTTCTTAATTGAAGTTATGTTCATCATCATCTTCTTCTCTCTTTCTTTCCTCTTGTCTATGAGTAACTAAATTTTTATCTTGCTTAGGTGAAAGAGTGAAGCTCTTGGTAATGAAATAAGGTTAAATTATTCTACTTCTTATGCTTGAATGATATATTTTTATGTAATCTTTATATGTGTTGTATGTTGTTTCCAATTAATTTAGAAACTCTTCTTGTAGAATGAATATCTTGATTCATTGTAGACAAGTCGTTGGCACAGTAGATGCTTGAGACCATTTATAAGTATTGGTAGATAATTATTAGAACCATAATACGATTATATGTATAATCTAAGTTGAACTTTGAATGTTAAATCTTTCGATTGGAACCTTCATTATGTATGATTTCAATTGAGTTATAAAAAGAAATAATCTTATCTTTAATTTATTACCAAGAGTGGATCTCCTAACCCAATCAATTCTTTTTCATTTGTGAATAACTTATATCATCTTTAGTATTGTGACAAATCTTCTCCTTACCTCAAATAATTTTCTCTTCATCAATTCCTGTGGATCGACCTCGGACTCCCGAGAATTTACTACTTGAAATAACCTGCACTTGGGTTTAAAACTTTTAATTATCTCATCACTATTCAAATCAAATCCCTTCTCTGAATACTCCAATAACTTCTCCCTCTTCATCAGATCTAGGGTCTTCTTCATTAAACATTGCAGAGGAATTAATTGATGAGTTTCAAAGGTCCCTTTCACGAGGTGAACCTTCTATAAGACACAGATCCCTAGAAAGTAATTTGTGTGGAGTTGGAAAGGCAAAATAGAGTAGAAATGACAAAGGAAGAACAAGATATTATACAAAAATGTAAAAAGAAAACTGGTAAATGTAAAAAGACAAGTCAAAGGTGCTACAAGGAGGAATGCTGAATATTCATGCAAATTCATTTAATTAATGTCTTAAATAACATAAATCATAAGCTCAAAACAACTAACTTTAAATATATGCTTAGTACAATATGACTAGACAATTACTTAGAAACAATCACATCAATTATTGGTTCAAACTGTCAGTTCTTCAGTGGCTCATCATCAACAAAAGGACAGATAGTCTTGCACTCTTCTATGTCTTCTTTGTGTAATGCATTAATGGTGAGATGACATCGAGAGCGAATGACTTCTTCAAAGGAATCTGCTCCTTGTTCAGCTTGTATCACTCTCAAAGTTAGCAATCCCTGGATTCGAATCTTAAAATCCGAACACTTCTTTATGTCATGTCCCATTCTCCCACATTGATAAGCACAATTTGACTCTTCATCGTACTTATCTTATTCTTTCATTGTTGCAGCTAGTGCAGTGATACTATAACCTGTCTTCTTTAAATCCTCAAATATTTCTGCCATCGACATAAGTAAGCTCATGACATTTCTTACAGATGATTCTTCCACCTCTAAAGCATTTACCTCATTCTTTCCATCATGATTAGGAATCGAGTTATTGACGATACTGAGTCCAGCCTCTTCTTGAATGTAAAGCTTCCATAAGTAATAAACTTCCTTACTGCAACCTTGAAAGCCTCACAATCTTCAATCGAATGCCCTGGGATATCCATGTGGTATTTGCAGGTTAAATTCAGGTTATACCATATTGGGAATTGTGGTTCTAGGAGACATACAAGATTTCTGGAAATGAGGTGATCATCAAATAACTTTTGAAATAAGTCTGCGTTTGAAATGGATAACTTTGGGAAATGGGGTAGGTTTTGGGAGCGGAAGCGACCTTGGTTTTGGAAGTTTGGCCGAGATTGTGGGTAGCTTAGGTAATTTTATGGATGTGCAAGTGGATATCAAGTATAATCTGGGCGAGTTGATACATATGGTTGGTATGGAAAGTAAAGGTTAGGGTTGTATGGTGGTTGATGACTTGGGTATTGTGGTGAATGCCGATGTCTGAATATCTGTTGGTGTTTGACATAATTCACTTCAGGTTCTTTCCTTTTCGGCTGGAATTCATTCTTAGAAGCAATATCCTCTGCATTGTTCACTGGCAACTTCCCAGCTTTGGCTAAAATCTCGATCTTTTCTCCTGCAATGATCAAGTCAACAAAATCTTTATAGGCTACTTCCATCAAGGTGAGAGTTTCCCTTATACCCGACAACATTTCCTCCATTATTCTCTGAGACTTTGTCATTTCACCCATCCTTCCTTTCAACTCATCTACTTCTATACGCGGATTTCTTCCATCATTCTTCGCTGCCATTGCTACAAGCTTTGCTCGACCCCTTGTGTTGTGAACTCAGGTTTGATTGGCGTCTTCTTTCCTTAGTCGCACAATGGTTCCTGAACCTTTTTAATTTAGTAAAACATGGTAACATCAATCAAAGAATGAAATGAATGAGATGCATAATATGAAATGAATGAAATGAAAACATTTTTTTTAATGTTAACAATGCTATGAAAATGAAAGATAATGTATTTTTTTAAGAATGTTAGGAATGAAAATGTAAGATGATGTATCCTTGTTTTTTTAATGCCAGTAATGCCATGAAAATGCATGATGTAAAAAAAATTTAGAATGCTTAGAATGCCATGAAAATGTCAGTTGATATATCTTTTTTTCTTTTTTAAGAAAATGTTAGGAATGTTATGAAAATACAAGATGATGTTCCTTTTTTTTTTCTTTCTTTCTTTTTTAAAATGTTATAATTGCCATGAAAATGCAAGGTATATTTTTTCATTTTTTTAGAATGTAAGGAAATGCTATGAAGATGCAATATGATGTATATTTTTTATTTTATTTTATTTTTTGCTAATTTTTTTTAAAGGAATACAAGAATGAATGACATAAGAGACAAATAAGATAAAGAAGAAGTACGCTCTCATTGTGCCTTAGTAAGGTGAAACTTAAGAGTTGGATTTCCTTAAGGTAATGACTCTAATTTTGGCGGCCACTATGTTCAATTTACCAATGCAAGGTTTTATTGGAACGGGTCTAAACTTTAAAAAAGACATGGTCCCTAGATTGCCCATATCTTAAAAGATAAGGACCCTAATAATGAATTAATCACAAGTAGGGATAAACTCTCTCAATATGACTAGTCCATAATACTGATAACAATCTGAATGGTGTGTCAACCAATGTCAAGTGATGATGTGAATAGGTGTCAAGTGGTGTCTCAATATGAAGCCCCTCAATAACAAAAGTCGATACTTCTCTTATTCCTCGGGTACGCACAGACTCGAGTATAGAATCCAAAAAGTGTGTGATGTAAGTGATATTGACGTGTGTGATGAAGCATACAAGCCTACACAAAAATTTTAAAATACCAAATTGCCCCATAACCTGCACAAAATATATACAACAGTCAGTCAGTAATCATCTACCCTAGAGTTTCAATAATTAAGCATAAAATATACATACAAGTCAAAATACACATTATAATGCTATTAGATATTTGTATAAAAGATATTAGATAAAAACTATTTACAAACAAATAAGAAAACAAAAATAAGGACAAAAAAAGGGTAAAATAAATAGATAGTGATTATTAACAATTTGCACAACTAACAACAATAAGCCTGACTCTCCAAGCTTCCCCAGTGAAGTCACCATCTGTCGCGATCTTAATTGCGACGAAATAACAGCTCACGAGATTTTAAAGATGAAAATAAAGTCGCTACCAATTTTATTTGAATTTGAAAAAAAAATAGAAAATCTTTCTTGAAAAAATAGTCTTTGAAAACCATATTGAATTCAAGAGTCGGTTATGGATATGGAAGAATGAAAAATTAATCCCACAACGACGGGTTGCAATGCCGGATGCAGGTCGACAGCGAGGCTCAACGAATTGGCTCGGGGTCGGATCTGACTCTAGGCGATGGGATCTGGGCAGTTCGAGGCTGGTCCGAGCGGGTCAGACGACTTTTCGGATCTGGTCAGTTATGACAGGCTCGACGGCTGTCGGTTCGGGTCTTGAGTGTGGTGGGTTACTGGCCTTCGGGTTGCCAGAAATAACTGTTACTTATGGTTTGAGTGGGCTGGGCAGAGCTACGAGTTTGAGGTACTAGTCGGATTCGAGGTGGGCAGTGATTCGCTGGTGCTGGTTGGCATAATCTGTAGTGGGAGAAGGTGAGTTTCAGTTTTGGGGGGTGTGGTGGTTTATGGTTGTTAGTTTTTGTTTGTTTGTGGTTGTGGGTGAGTTGTTAGTGGTGGGAAGGAGTTATGGAGGTTGATAATGGTCGTGGTTAATGGTGCTTATGGCTTAGTTAGTGTTGATGGTTAAAGATGAAAGTGGTTGAAAATGGTGGTGAGATAGCTCTGAAGGTTGGAGGTGGTAGCTGCAAAATGGTTGTTAATGGAGGTTGATGGTGATGAATGGTTGTTTGAGGAAAGAGGTTGAAGATGTGTGGTTAATGGTGGTTGCAGCAAGGTGGTGGTGAGGAAGATTATGGAGGTTGTGAATGGTGGTTTGAAGATGATGAATGTGGTTTCTATTGGAAGTTGGTTCTCTGCCAAAATGCTCTTTGGAAAACCAATCTGAAAAATTCTCAGCTCCTTCCCCCCTCCTAATTCTGATCTTTTTCCTCTTGTAAGAAGAGATGTTCCTCTACAACCCCCTCCCAAAAAAATTAGCTTAGGCAGATAGAGTGACTCTTTGCAATGTAGCTTAGTTTCCATTCTCATATATTTTCTTTACCTCGTCACCTTCTTATGTCTATCAATCTCTGCTAAATTTGCCCTTTTTGTTTCTCTTGATCCTTAGGCTTACAGGCTTGCACACAAATGACATGCAAGCTGCAAAATCTCTTTTTTATTATTATTTTGTAAACTGAGATCACCATTATTTTTTTTGTTTTTTTATCTTATTTAATTTTTTTATTTGTTTATTTTTACATTCAAAATAAAATAAGATAAAATAATAAAACAAAATGTATTAAGACTTGATTAGAGGATTTTCATCTTTTTTCCTTTTTTATTTATTACTTTGTTTTTTTCAGAAAAAATTGAATGTTCACACTTTCCTTCTATACTTAACACTCAAAACCACGGTTCCATTGAATTAAGCATTAATCTTTTTTTAAGTGACTATTTAATATTGCACAAATGAATGTTGCACACTATATATTTTACACTTATGTTACATTTTTATTTATTTTGTTAGAAAGGGTGTTTATCTTATTTTATTATTAAAAAATATAAAATAAAAATAACATGTAAATATCATTATTGCCAATATTATCATCAAATCAATGTTATTAATATATCGGTTGGTACTGGTGAGGCTGCGGTGGGAGGCTGAGATATATATATATTTTTTACTTTCTTGAAAGATAAGGATGAAATGGGTCATTAATTGGGCTGGGTTAAATTTGTCAAAAAGGATTATCTTGTGATTTCTTTTAAAGAGTATTTATTTGTAACTGAATTAGTAAATGACTCACATTGACTTTACTTAATTTATATGTTATTATTTTATTTGTTCACGTTAGTGTAAATTCTGGTACTATAAGTTTACATGGGTATTATAGTAACCCTCATCACATTATTAATTGCTCTCTCTGGTCTATTATAAATATTATTTGTGTGAAAAAGTTTTAGTCCATTATAAATGATATTTTTATATATCAATCAAGTATTAATTATTTCACTTCTACCATTATACGTTAAAAACTCTTAAATCTTAATTACTCGTAGAAATTAGATAAACATGATAAAGTGGAATAATTAATTATAAGAAGTTACATAAGGACAATTTAGTAACAAGTTCCCACTATTAAGGTTTGATTTTATATTTCTAAATTTTTATACCTTACACCAAAATAACACTTAAAATAGACAAAAAAAAATGAATTATGATAATTAATTATTAATTAAAAAATAATGTAATTAAACTAATACTCCTCCTCTAAATTTATTCAAGGAACTGATATGGCTTCTGTAGGGTTTCTTTACTGTGCAAGTAATATTTTCTTACGGTGCTTGGCTCTCCCACAAATAGTCATGGTTACCATGGCGGCCAGTTAATGACGCAGAGCGTCAAGGGGAGAGCTAAAATTTATAGTCCGGGAACATTTTTAGGAAGTTAAACTATTAAATTACATAAAATGATTAAATTATAAAGAAAATTAAAATTTTCTAAAAATATGTTTCGAGGTTTGGGCCGTGATCCTGTAAGTCTCTTTTTCCTCCATAGAAAATTTCTTAGCTAGACATATGCACACGCATATATGTAATTAATTTTATAAAAAAGACGTATATTTATAATATGGTCCACAAACTTCAACATGTATAGAATGTTAATCTGAATGCTTATGTAGTTGTATGCCTATTTAAAAATTTCTCGAAAGATTGACTTGTCACTTGGGTACCACCAGATTTCTCAAGTTGATAAAGGTATGATTATGATATTGATCCAATAACATGAAGCTAAAGTGGTCTCACGTAATCGCATTCA
Source organism: Ormosia emarginata (assembly GCA_029884605.1). Taxonomy (NCBI): domain Eukaryota; kingdom Viridiplantae; phylum Streptophyta; class Magnoliopsida; order Fabales; family Fabaceae; genus Ormosia; species Ormosia emarginata. The sequence continues at coordinate 26,101,109 of JAQQTP010000080.1, read as the reverse complement.
CTTGAATGTGGCCACAGACCGCAGTATCACTTTTCAGCATCTTCCCAAGGGCCATGCCTAAAAGTTAGTCATCACTGAGAGACTATGACTCCGTGTATGTAGTTGTATGCCTATTTAAAAATTTCTCGAAAGATTGACTTGTCACTTGGGTACCACTAGATTTCTCAAGTTGATAATGGTATGATTATGATATGAATAATTTTAAATCTTTTTAAATAATTTTTTAATAATTTTTTTATTTATTGAATAAATAAAATATTAAATATTTTTATATTTTTAAGATATTAAATATATTTATTTTTTATTTAATATTTTTTTATTTAATATTAAAAAAATTATTAAGATAATATTTTAAAAGATATAACAAAATTCATACGATATTAATCCAATAACATGAAGCTAAAGTGGTCTCACGTAATTTCATTCACTTGAATGTGGCCACAGACTGCAGTATCACTTGTCAGCATCTTCCCAAGAGCCATGCCTAAAAGTTAGTCATCACTGAGACTATGACTCGTTGTAATTGTAATGTTGCCTGTTTGGAGAGAGAATTAATTGCAGAAAAAATAGAGAAAATAATCCATGTACGTGGATTATGAGTTGTTACGAACATGTAAATGTTCGAGTAGAAAGAGTTTAACTCATTTAAGTATGTGATTTAAGATATAATTTTAAAATTTATGTATATAAAAATAATATTTAAAAAAAATTTATTTAAATATTTAATTATATTTTGAGAGATTAATCTCTTAATTTTTGAGTAAAAAACTTTAAAAAATGAAAAAACTATGAGTTGTAGATCTCAATATATAAATTATTTTCTTTTTCTTTTTTATATATCCTTTTCGTCAAACCAAGCTTTTTTTAAAAAAAATTTTTAACATAATTTAATCGTGAAGAAATTGAGTATTATATATATATATATATATATATATATATATATATATTCCTTTTGGGTCCGCATCCATCATGAAATAGCATAAGACATCATGTTCGCGATCGGAAGAAAACACTTGCAAATGCCGAAATCTTGACGTACTTTAGAGTAAGTGCGTATTTGAGATAATTGTGAAAATTTGATTATTTTAATAATTAATTATTTTAATAATTAATTATTTTAATAATTTGATTATTTCAATAATCGATTATGTTTGGATATGTTAGTTGAAAAACGATTTTAAGTTAATCTGTTTCGTTTGGATGATATGAAAAAAAATTATTTTTATGCATTAAATTATAAAATAGGTATAGAATGATTAAAAAAATTATTTGATTGATTAAAAAATTATTTGATTAAGGACAAAATGATATTTATATCTCAAAGTGTAAGGAATAATCTATGATCTAAAATCATAAGCTAAAATTTCAGCATTATGAAAAAAAGTTATTAGAATACATTGAATTTCGTGTAAAAGTTAAAGTTAAATTTAACAAACATGTTCAATTACTATTACAACAGCTTTTTTTATAAAATAACATATGTTGAGGGTGAGAATAATCTTTCCCAAACACCCCTAAGACTTCATTTATATATACTAGCGTGCTCGTGTATTGCAAGGACAATTAAAAGAAGATTAAAAAATAATTAATCTATATAATTTTAGTTAATGTTAACTTTATAATATTTCTCTCTAATACTAATTTTTATGTGTTTATTCATTTAAATATTTTATCACTTTATTATTAAGATTATATTAAATTGACTTATAATGTCAAATTATACTAACGAAATAATTTTAAATTATAAAATATTACAATGATAAATAAAAAAATTATTAAAAATTAAAATAGTCAATAATAATATAACCAAATAATACTTAATGCATTTAAGTATCTTAATATTTTGTAACTTATATATTTAGTTTACATAATTTAAGTAAATTAAATTAAATAATACATTAGTTAAATTAATCATTTGATGTATGACTTTTTAGGTTTTTAAATCTTGTTTTTCTCAGAAATCCAATAAATTTTAATATGACAAACAACTATAGCTTGCTTATTACATTTGTTCCACTGAAGTTCTAGTTAATGTCAATTTCTTACTTTTTTTTGTCTACAGTAACTATCTCAACTCCTACAAATAATGTTATTCAAAACATCAATAAAATCTTAATTTTATATGATGTGAGTTTTGTTTAGTTATATTTAAACAATCTTATTAAATAAACTTCATTATAAATACATATTTTTTTATTTATTTTATCACGTTTTATTATACAATATTTATTTTATAGATGAACAATCCCGTGAATATAAATATAAGATAATTAAATGTTGTATATTACATTATATAAAAAAATATAATATATCATATCTATGAACATTTTTTTTAAATATACTTATAAAATTTTTAATTTTCTAATAATAAATTACATTTATTCAATTTTATTACATTGTCATGTAAGGTTTTCATTCCAGTGCAATGCACATATTGAAGTCTCTTAAATATTATAGAATTATATATATATAAGAGTGAGAATTAGTTTACATCAGTGTAAATTTATATATATATATATATATATATATATATATATATATATATATAGAGTGGGAATTAGTTTACATCAAATGTAAATTTTTTTTCTCTTACACTCATTTTTAACCATCAATTTCACTTTATATGAGTGTAAGAGAAAAAAGATTTACATTAATGTAAGCTAATTCCCACTCATATATATATATATATATATATATATATATATATATAATAAAAAATAATAATTTAAAATATAAATAATTAATTTAAACTTCTAATAATACATTTTGTTTGAATCAATTTAAATATCGTTTCTAATATAATATTCCAATTTAGGTAGAAATTAATATATTTTTATGTAAATTTATTAATTTAGTGCCACATTATTAAAAAATATTTAAATATAAAATAATAACATTATTTTTAATGAAAATTTATAATTTATTTATTTGATCAAAGTGATAATTATTACCATGAAACATGTACTCATGAATTTGAATGATATAAAAAGGTTAAATAATTCCTAACAATACATGAATTTCTGTATTCATATGTTTTATTCAATGTTAAAATAATTTGAATTTTTTAACACAATGTCAAAAGAATCAAAACTTATTTAACAGATAATCAAGACAAAAAATTCACAAACTTGTATTATTCTAAAATAAGAGTACAAAAGATATCCAACCAAAATTGTTGTGAATTTATCTTAGAAATGTAACTATAATAACACTGTTAATTTAGGAGTATTTAAGATTCGACTCGTCCTACTAACTCGTCCAATTTGAAACTAATTGAGACGGGTCAAGTTTTAAAAATTATACCTAAAGTGTTTTAAGATCGGGGTCGATTGTGCCTTAGGTTGTTCCAATCCAACCTAATACGACGCATTATTTTATTTTATTTATATAATTAGTTATAAAAATATTACTTTTAATTTAAGTTAATAAATTTTGTACAATATAATAATTTATTCATATTAATATTATTTATTTTAAAATATATTATAAAATATTATTTAATTTTTATTTCTTACTTATATAATTTTATGATTTAATTATACATAATGTTTAAATTTATATTAAAGTCAAACATATCTCATGAACATTTTTAATTGTCATTATTAAGTATATTAAAGTGTTTATAACAATATAAAAATAATAATAATAATATATCTATCAAAGAAAATATAAAATATTAAAATATATAATATATAATATTAAAAATATAAAAGACTTTTCCGATTCAAGTTATGACTTCTAAAAATTGGCTTTAATAATACTGTAGATGAAAGGGTAATTTCTACTTGGATTCAGATTTTCTCTTGTAACAGGATTATCCTATTATAGGAGAAATAGGTATTAGAAGATGGTTTTGCATCTCTCCTGCATCCTCTTATACTTATTCTCCTATAACAGGATCATCCCATTATAGAAGTAAATCCAAACCCTTGTCACTTATTACCAGTGTTGGTACAAGCACATTGGACGGGGTAATAAAAAGGTACTGTTGTAATATCCTGTTAGAAGTTATAAAAATTGGTTTTAATACTGAAGATGAACGGGTCATCTCTTTATTTATATGAATAAATATAAAAATTGTCTCAGAAGTACGTGGTATGTTATCGTATATGAACAAGGATATATATATATATATAAATTAATCATTTTAAGTTCATGATTTGGGAAAGAAAGAGTTTACTTAAGCATAACTTATTTATTTAAATGAGTTAAATTTAAGTCTTGATTTTGATTTATTTAATTTATTTATAATTTAATTATTATTTTTTCAAATGTTTCTTTAAAATATTTAAAATTATTAATTTAATATTTAGTAAATACTATTATATTACAAATGAGATTTTGTCTCAGTAGTTAGTACTGTATTATTATAAAGAATGTGATAGGAATTTGATCTATGTCAACGCACTCTCACTACTTTTCCCTCTCCCTCCTTTTCCCTTTCCCCATTCCCATTGGGTCTATTGTGGGACATCTCTTGACCCCACTCCAGTGATAGGATCTCCCCTTAAACTTGTGTGGGGCCTAGAAACAAAATAAAAATACCATTGTTAAAAAATAGAATAAAAAATATAAATAAAAATAAAAGTTTTTTATTTATAATCCATTATATAAAAAATTTATAACTTTATTTATAAAAACATTTAGTTAGTAATAATAGTAAATAAATTATTATTATCAATGTATTTTCTTATTTAATATTTTATATATATTTTTAATTTGACTTTTGTTATTTATACAAAATGACTAAGTTATATATATAAACACATACACGAATTATTTATAAATATTTAATATCAAGTTTATAAAATAGTTTGACTCATTTATACAATAGAACATAAGTTTAAGTTTAAAGTTAATAATCGCAACTCCTATTTCTTTGTTAATATTTCTTCGCTATTAAAAAAAGAGTTGAACTTATACTATAGGTGAGGACGGCTCATTCCAAAATTCTACCTCTCTTTCGAATTTGGCGCGAAGTGACAAAACTCTCTCCTACAAGTATTTATTCAGGAATCAAACATGTTTTTTATTTGGTGTCAAAGATTGTTTGCTACGCTAGTACCACACTCGCTTCTTACCCATATGATAAAACGAAAACCCCCAATTTCCTTTCTTCATATGCATTTAAATGGATCGTTTTAATATGGACCTTCTGACACAAGGACCATCCATGGTCTTTGTAGTTTGAATGTAGGATATAAGCAAAATTAGATCAATAATTATCATTGATTACTTGTTACATGTTTATCAAGTAAGTATGAAAAAGTTTAATATTACAAAGTTTAAAGTAGTTTTATCCCAAATTTATTTCATTTTACAAAACTATCAAACTTTTTCTTATGCTCGAACCAGAGCTCAGAGGTGAGTTAGGGCCGACGACAGAGCACCAGCTTCGGCCGGCGATGCAACACCAGTTCTGACAAGTGCATGTGACGATTCCAGTGACCCAGCTCAACAACCAGAAATGTGCGCCCCAATTGCCTTGCCACGACTTCGTCTTCAAGCGCAGCACCATCTCAGGCATCTGCGACGCAATAACAACTCCAGCTTCAACAATTGCTCAACCAGGATTCCTTGAAGATGTAATTTAGAAATTGATTGATAAAAAATACATAAATTGCAAAAAAAAAAAAAAAGATTGTTTTTCTCCTCCGTGAACCCAATGTCTTCTCAGGCAATTTGGATCGTGCCTGCAATGGCCACAACTACTCAAGATGACTAAGCATCAAACCCAAACAACTTCCCCAAAACCATAAAGCAAACTAGAAAAACACCTAAACCCAGGAATAAATCTGAACTCCTGCCTCTGCCTCAAGCCATCTTCACCTAGCAATAGCCCCATGCTTAGCTGCTGTGAACCCCACCGGACCCACCTCTATTAGTCAACAAACTACCTTGCCACCACGTCGGTGACCCGGGTCAACCACCACTAGGGAACCCAGGTCGCCTTCAAATCGCCAGCGACCTATCATCAATGAACCTAACGACCACCACGCACTCCGTTGTTGGAAAGTCATAATCTCTATAGCCATTGTCACCCCCAAGCATTTGATGTAATCCATCGCGACCAACGAAAATCAAGTTTATGGTTTTGACAGAAACATAATGAATGCTCACAGGGGAGGGGGAAGCGCGAGTTCGGTAATAGAAGCCATCACAGGTGGCGACTCTGGCCTGGACGTCTGTTGGCAGCAAAGGGAACGGTTGTGGTAGGTGGCTCACCGGCGACAGGGGGCATTCAGTAGCTTGGTTTTGGTCATGGGTGACTAAGAATAGGGTGGATTCGGGGTTGGTTGCAAATCTTGTTGTTTGTGTGGTAGTAAGGAGGTTCAGTGATGACACGGTGGTGGCTCAGGAGTGAGGGCGATGATAGAGGACAACAAAGGGAGGCAATGATGGGTTGTGCAGTGAAGCGTGGCTCGCGACTGATGATAGATTTGGGCAAAGGTTCTGTTTGTGAGTTGGGCTTGGTCGGCAGTAAAGGCTGCGACTGGTTTGGGAAATTAACAGAGACTTGAAGGATTTAGGAGCAATAATTTTTTTTCCTCCTTACAAAATTAAAAAACTTATAGTAAGAGTAAAGTCAAAGGTCTTGTTATAGACCTTTGACTGGAGACTCTATGTCAAAACAACCCCACTTAAATGCCTTACAAATACTGAAAAACAAATAATTCTAATATGAACTACTTCCAGAGTGGACTATAAATGGAATAAGTACAAATTAATTTTTGATTTATTATTAAAATAAAATAATAATTATGATTAAAATATTAAATTTAATTAATAATATTTAAATTTTTATAAAAATTTAATTAAATTATCTTTTTTTATAAATAATTATATATAAAAAAATTTATAAATTTTAATTAATAATTTTTATATATACTTATATTTGTATATAAATACTGTCAAATAAAAAAAATAATTCATTCATAAACTTAAAAAAAATGGGTCCATAATATCATTCTCCCCAAAAAACAAGCAAAACTAGAGATGTTCAATGTCACGTGTAAAAAGCGGAAGAGAAAGCTGTGATAACAGGGACAAGAAGTTTGAGGAGAAAAGTGGAAAGAAACTATTGTGAGTTGAACTTTCCAGTTCCAGAGGAACTAGGATGGCTCGCAAATATTGATGCAACGGGTTTCGTGGACATGGGTAGAAAAAGTTAGGCCGACGGCATGAAAGGTATTTTTATATTTGGGCCTTTACTTGGGCCCTAACCTAGAGAAACCGGCCTCAAAGTGAAAATTGCGTTACAGAAACCTCGAACGTTGGACCCAGTTAATTGTAGTTGGGCCCTGGTCGTCCATCTATGATTGTGAGTTTACCATAGCATGCCTCATGTGTCTCATTTGTTTCTCGTTTGGGCTTTGGCCTGCATCTTAATGAATGAGGAATTTCAGACAAAAATAAAAAAAAGCATAGCATATTCTAGAAATTGATTCAGCACAAGGAAGGTACTAGAAGTGTAGAAGTGTCGTCCAATCCAACCAACATTTATTTATATCATTCTTTTTTTTATCTGAAGATTTATTTTTTCACACACACATATATATATATATATTTTTATTATTAGTTTTTTTAACGATATAATTAAATATAAATAATAAAAATTTAAAATTATTTAAATATTATATAATCAATTAAAAAAATAATATATATTTATATTCTTATTTTAACTATTTATATAAAATTTAAAAATCAAAATTCATTCTTATCAGTTCTTAAAATAAACATTATATTAACTCTCAATATATATATATTATTATATACTATATACTATATACTATATACTATATATACTATTCTTCGAAGGTAAAAGCTGAAGAAGAGTGTCTTTGGGGGTTTCTCTAGCGAAGAAGGAACTAGGGTTTTACAGCTTCTTCTCTCGGTTTTCGTCAATCAAATATGAGGTAGAAACCCTACTTCTTCATATGCTCGATATCCATTTGGAGCCTCTGTGCTTATTATTATTTATCTTTGTTGATAATCTTATGACGCTGCTTTCCTTAATCTCCTCTACTCGGCATTCTACTGTTATGATTTGCTTCATTTTATTTTAGATTTTTGCATAACCTATAGTTGACAGGAGAGGAGGCAGATTGTGTTACTAAAATTGCATTTGGAAGTACTAGTATTTTGTTTATTAAGTTTCGTTTTGTCTTGTTTAACATGACTAGTTTGCTCCTTGAGACCCACATTTCTTTGACATTTCCTAATTTTTGAGTTGCCTCCTTTCTTGTGGTAAGATAGATGCTTTGTATATGGCTGCAGAGATCATGAAAGTGGGTTGTGATTTGTGATCCTTTAATATTTCTGAACCCCGTCTCTTTTTTCTGTCGCCTTTTTAATTGCATTTTGTGATGCAGTCGTCATCCCGAGGTTAAGTGGGCTCAGAGAGTTGATAAGGTCTATATCACGGTGCAATTGCCAGATTCCAAAAATGCAAAAGTGGATCTTACTCCAGATGGCATTTTTACATTTTCTGCCAGTGCTGGTGCTGAAGACAACCAGTATGAGCTAAAACTGGAGCTCTATGACAAGGTTAATGTAGAGGTGAGAAGACCTTCCCAATTCATGGGTAGCATTGGCACCTTTAAGAATGTTTATTTTTTTCCTTTTCCTATGAATTGAATAATTACATGACCTGATATATTATGCTTGCTCACAGGGATATTATTTGTCTTCTTGCTTTATATGCATTCTTATAATTGTTGTGTTTAAGTTTCATGTTTTTTGTTTAATCTTTTTTTCTAAGCGATATGTTCTGATATGCTTCACTTGCATACCAGAGGTTTTCTTTGATTTATATTTTGTGCATTTCCCTCACCTTTCTCTCTTATTTCAGGAGAGCAAAATTAATATAGGAGTGCGAAGCATATTCTGTGTAGTGCAGAAGGCGGAGAATGGATGGTGGAAAAGATTACTGCATGGAGAAGGCAAGGCTCCACACTATGTGAAAGTAGATTGGGATAAATGGGTGGATGAGGATGATGATGATGGTATGTACATCTGTAACCATGTTCTTCTACTAAAAATTTTTAATGTGTTATGAAAGGCAATATGATTTTATGTATAAACCAATTGAATTGCCTCATTGTTTGTTGATTAGGTGAAGTGGACTTGGGAGGCATGGATTTCTCGGTATGCAACGCGTTCATTTAATTCTCTGTTTCAACCTCTTCTCCTATTGATGTCAGTTGTCCTTATTATTTTTGTTATGCTGCAGAAATTTGGTGCGATGGGTGATGATGCAATGGGAGGGATGGATTTCTCAGTATGTAATGTGTTCGGTTGATTCTCTGTTTCAGTCTCTTACTGTTGTTATTTGTCCTAATTATTTGTGCATGCTGCAGAAATTCGGTGAGTTAGGTGATGACGCAATGGGTGATGATATTGATGAGAGTGATGATGAAGGTAACTATGCTACGCAAATTTTTTTTTCTGCAGGGTACTTGACTATAATAAAGCATGCATGATTTTAGGAATTAAGAATGGTAGTCAAGCAAGTTATGGTAATGTGCTTGTATGTGTATGCGGAGTGATCTACTGTTTTAGGAAATACGAACTCTTGGAAAACTTGCAGGGTGGGTGTAGGCTGTAGGGTATATTAAATGATTTACTGGTGGAACTATGGATTTTTTTCCGTCAGTTAGATGGGTTTTGGTCGACATGTGTATTGTTGTGGTGAGTTAACAGGGCAGCAGGCAAGAACTGAGGTGGAGAATTGAAGTTGACTGTAAGGCATCAGTGTACTAAAATTGAAATGTCCAGTTTTGTAGTAAGTTTATTTTTTGTATGGGTATGTTGGAGTTGGTATTTTTTCTAAAGATCAGAGGGATAGCTTCTGAAGTATGGAACTAACAATTAAAGCGGATTAGTTAACTCAATATATAGCTGGAACCTCTCTGACATGGATGAATTATTAGCTTATAACCTATGTGATTGATGGCGCCTCCTCTTATGGTGAAGTTGGTTTTGAGATTTCAGATTTGTACATTTATCAAGAAAAAATTGAATAAAATGTAAATAGGAATGGATACTTCAGTTCTATTCCTCATTCTGTAACACTAATAAGTAGTAACTCTAACCAATGGCTTTACTCAGAATAGATCGTTTATCTTTGAATACTGTCACCTACCCCTATAAAGCTTTCATAAATTGCCATTTTTACTCTCATTCATAGTGCCACACCGCCACATAATTGGGAGACCCATAACCTTCTAATTCAGAGAAACTCGAAATGCGTGGCAGTTAGGTGGGTGTTTTTTCCCCCCATTTTTTTTATGTCTGCAGTGTCATCCATCAAACAAAGAAGAAAGTAATTGGTGGGGCATGATTTTGGTGCATGTTGCAACTTGGAAAGGGAAATAAAGAAAAGAGGATTTATCCTCAACTCTCGAGTCTTAGATCAATAAGCTGCAACATGCCCCCTTTATTTCCCCATGTTTTCTTTTTCCATTACTTGATATTGCTATATGATTGCATTTGGCTGATCTGTGTTTATAATTTGTTTCAATGAACGAAAATGCTGATGAAATTTTGACATTCATGAGCATGTGGAATTAGAAAGATATCTCGTGTTCATAATATCCTCAGGTTTTGTGGTATAGTTTCCTGGACCATTATTGTCATACTCAAGGGTTCATTTACTGGGCTAACCTAAATATATTTGTTTGCCAATTGAAATAGAGCAAGAAGTGTCAAAGCCTGGAGAACAAGATGCTGGCAAGAGTGCTAGTGAGGCATCAACAAAGAAACAAGAAGCTACTCCAAGCACATAATACCCTTGCAGTTCAAGATGCTACCCTTGAAGATGATTACAAAATTTGTCGAGTGAAATTTTCATTCTCTGTACCATTGATTGGAAGTTGTTTAAGTGGAGACGTTCGTGTTGCTCTCCTATGTGTTGGCTAAACATTAGCACTTATTATTCACCAGTAAAAGCTCCTTCTAGTTGAATCAAGGATATTGTATAATTGAGGTTTTTATTTCAGGATTGAATGGCGGTATCTGGAGTTCTATATTACTTAGTATCTTTCTATATGTTTGAGAATAGGTTCGGGTGATTGATTCAGTAGTCTACAATTACGAAATGCAACATCGAAATTGCCATGAAGTAATTATAGAATGGAGCATACGAGTGGTGAGCTTAATAAATTTATTGCTCACTTCTGTTAGCTACTGGAGCCCTCTTATTAATAGGATAATAAGTTGCGTCATATTTCACAGCCACTGGAACTCATCCCTTTCTCATACTTCTTTATTTTCCATTGGAAAGTAAACTTAAGAGTGATTAGTTTATTTATATAATCTCTTTTTATAAAGTTTACGTATAAATTTTTTATTCCATTTTTAAGGGAATACTAAATTGACTCATAATATAATACTACTCTAAAATCTCAGATCGAGCGATCATTTATCCTTTTCTCATTGCATGAGTTTCTAGTGTAATTCCTGAGTAATTTTCTATATTCTTGTAAATTCTTGCAAAGCCTCTATAGGTAAATTAAGTCTACAAAATTAATTTTACTAATTTCATCTACTGCAATAATAACTAAAGCATTTTCTTTCATTAAGTAAGATCTGTGACATAGGTCAAACGATTTGATTGTATTTTGTTAAAAAAACAAATTTTTTGAGAGGTCATTTAGATATAATTTTTTTTAAATAATTTCACTTAGAGTTTTTCTAGTTTCATTTATCTCTAATTATTGAGTTATTCTTCGTCTTATCAACTTCTCTAATTGTGATTTCTATTGGTCTTCTTTTCACATATGTATACTATTTTAAGTGTGATTTTATCATTTTTTTTATAGGTATCACTTTCTCTTTAATACATTAATTCATGATATTATATTTTTTTTATACGTAGAGCTATTAAACTAAGTCGAGTTAGATAGGCCAACTTAAGTAGCCTAACAAAATGTGAGTTGAGCTAATAAAATTGAAACCTAAACTTATTTTAGTCTAACTTGAGCCAGCCTGAAATCAGGCTAGCTTATAAGTTCAATATTTAATTTATTTTTTAATCCTACAACTTATCACCTAAGTGTATAGTACCATTTTTTGTTTAAGAAATTAAAACTTACTGGTAATTGGAGTACCTCTTTAGTTTATTTACCATTAGCTCAAAACAAAGTTGTATAAATTTTCTAATTTTCATTTATTAAAATTTTTTAAATATTAAATTCATTGTATCTTTTTTTTTTTTAAAAAAAAATGGCGAGTTAGTGAGTTAGCTTGCCTAACCCTACAACCCACAATAAGTTGAACTAGATTAACAAAATGATAACTAAAAAGATACTATTCTCGATTTAACTCGGCCTAAAAATACCTCAGTCTGAAGTCGTCCAACCTATTTTGACATCTATATATATGTCTATTAATCTAACACAATATTCTTATCTCTGTCACACTTATCTTATGCCCTCATTAGAATTTTATTGCCCTACATTAAGTATCATAAAACATTGTTAATCTTATAGTTGTGCGATAAAATTTTTCTTTTTATCTTGACTGGTACCTTTTAATCACAAATAATACTTCAAGTATTCTTCAATTTCGTACACCCAAATTGAATTTTATGATTTACATTTTCTTTATTTTTCAAATCACTTTGTATAATAAATTCAATATATCTAAATTATATGACTTGTGATATAATATAATATCTAATTTTTACATCCAAACCAGTACTATCACGTATCTTACTAACTTACATTCTATATATTTCATTTTACTTTCCTTTTACTAATTTTGTCTACAACTTAATGAAAAAAAAAAAATTGGATGTAAATGTTATATGCTAAATCTACCCAGTTATGTAACTATCACGCCCGTTATCCTTTCTCTAACTACACATTGATCGAGTTACTCCTATTGTAAACCATATGTTGATAGAAAGCCTTGGGATTTCGGTCATCTAATTTAAATACAGAATTTTCAGTTGAAATTTTTATGGTGGTGTCTCACACCATTAATCATTATATCATGTCAATAATCATTTAAATAATCAATCAATAAACACGATGCCACGAGTCTCCAATTAGACACCTAATAACCTGTTTGTTTCAACTTTCACCTGCCATCCGACACTAACGTGTTGAGAAGAAGAAAGAAATTCTTCCTTCCATTGAACGGGTTTGGGATTTATGTCTTAATAAATAGAGTTTAATTTTGATATCCTATAGTGTAATCAACCAATCATAAATAATCATAATAAAAATATGGGTTGTATTTTATGAAATATATTTACTGAATACAAAATCTTAAATAATCACCATTTATGATTATTCAAATGAATTTCTTAAAAAAAAAATCAGAGCACTAATAAAATTTGTGAAATAATAAAAAAAAAAACTTACATAAGGCTTTCTTTCATGAAAGGGAAATAATATTTGTATGCAGTAACTTGCTATTATGGATTCATTATATTTGGATTTGTGAATATATTTTTTTTTTTTATCTGATAAGATCTATACATAAATTTGAGTATATATATGAATATTATTAATTAAAATTTATAAATTTTATATATATATAATTATTTATAAAAAAATAATTTAATTAAATTTATATATAAATTTAAATATTATTAATTAAAATATATAAAATTTTAAATAATCAATATTAACTGTTGATTTTTTTTATTAATAAATTAATAATTTATTATTGTTAGCCCATCAATAAACTATATATTTTGAAGTTCATATTAAACAAATCTCCTGAATCATCTTCATATAAGTTAGAATTTAATTTTAATATATTATCAATATAAATTTTTTATATTATTAATTAATTATATATTATTATATATATAATTTTTAAAATAATTATTATAAAATTTAAATATTTTTAATGACATGATAATATATAATTAAATGACAAGAATAAAATCTTTTATATAGTGAGTGCATTCAAATTAAATTCTTTAAGTTATTAAATAATATTTTTGTTTTTTTATACGAAGTTATTTGATAATATTTTTATCACTGTAATTTTCTTCTAAATGATTCACAGGAGTACCTTAAAAATGTCTTGAGAAGTTGATGAAGATAAAAATGTAGCTAAACACTAAACACTAACAAAAACAAGGGGTACACACACATGTTGAGAAATTTACTTGATTGAATCCAAGGGCTGAGGCCTCTAAGCATTTTCCAAAATTAATTTAATTAAAACATAAACAGACGGGTGATTGGGTATTAGGAAGTGACTTAAGTGGACTTCTTCATCCCACCTGATCGGAGCCCTAAAACCCTCCGTCGTTGATATCAGCGAGGTGATGCTCTTCTTCTTCTTCTTGTTCCTCTGCAACTGCAACCTATAGAAACACAAAAATGGAAACCAGTACGGCTATGGATGTCGAGGAACAACCTTCGCCCAACCCCAACAACTTTAAACGCTTCGGCCTCAAAAACTCTATTCAAACTAACTTCGGCGACGACTATGTTTTCCAAATCGTCCCAAAGTACGTTCTTTTAATTTTCCGTTTAACCACTGAAATTCTACTCTAACTCCACGAAAAAATATGAAGTTTCCTTTTTTGTTCATTTAATCGAAATTCCAACAATACCCGTGATATGGGTTCTAATTATTTTGTGGGGGTTTTTGCGATTTGTGAAAATTGGAAGGGATGATTGGAGTACAATGGCGGTGTCACTGTCAACCAACGTAGTGAAACTGTATTCACCAGTGGCGGGTCAATATTATGGAGAGTGCAAGGGTCACTCTGCAACCATCAACCAGATTTCGTTTTCGAGTCCTTCCAATCCCCATGTTTTAAGCTCTTGTTCTTCAGATGGAACTATTAGAGCTTGGGACACACGAACATTTCAGCAGGTAGATTTGATTTTTTTGCCTTTTTTTTTTTTTTTGTAATAATTATTCTAAGTCTTGTTCATAAATGTGACTAATTTGCTGCTTGAGTGTTGAATTGAACTTCAAACTGCAGGTTTCTTCCATCAATACTGGTCCTTCTCAAGAGGTCTTCAGCTTCTCTTTTGGAGGGCCTAGTGGAAATTTAATTGCTGCCGGGTGTAAATCGCAGGTTTGCTTTCGGCTGCGACTACTTCAGTGACACTGTATCAAATGATTTAAACTAGTATGTAAACTATATTCTGCTGTATAATTTTGCTCAGATACTCTTCTGGGATTGGAGAAATAAGAAGCAAATTGCATGCCTGGAAGACTCTCATGTGGATGATGTTACTCAGGTTTGTGCTGTGCAAATTGCTTGAATTGCATGTGACAACAATTTAGATTTTAGTCTAAAACTTGATCTAATGGAATTAATTGAAAATTATGATCCCCTCCCAGAAAAAAATTTGACATAAGAAATGCATTAATTAATCCAATATCTTGTAACAACTGTTGGATTGTTAATACTGGCAACAAATGGGCTTCAGAATATCTCTGTAAGAAAATAAACAGTGGAAATCTTATTAGAATTGAAAAGAAGAATGAACAATGTTCCTTACAGATTTATGAAACTATGTACTTGATTTCTAATATTATGGGTCTGAAATTGTTAGTCAGACTGGTTGGAATTTTTGCAGTTCAGGCTGTTGATGTAGGATTACTGAGGAAGAATTCTTTAATTAGACTTCGCTTCTTAACTTTGGCCTTCTGAAGCCATGTATGAGTAGAAGTCTTCTTCTCATGGGATGGGTGTGATACTGCTGACATGAAGGCCTCACATATATGTTATGGCCTTGCTTGGCTGCTTTACTGCTATTTTCAACTTGTTCCTTGACCACATACCTCCGCCCCCCTAGTTGTTCGTCATAATTAATGCATTTATATTCCTGGTGGGGCTTACCTCATCTGCTTGTAACCTCTTATAGAATGAGGTGATGAAAATATTTGTTTCCTGGTATATTGTGTACATAAGATGAATATGATGACGGCAATCCTTTTTATTATCTAAAATACAGCTTTAGCAAGTTCTTATACTAGCTTTAGTTCTTTCACTAAATAAAAAATTTAATTTATTCCATGTGAGGCATGGATTCAGGTCTGATTTGTTGGAAGTGTATGATTGATGCTAGGTTCATTTTGTCCCTGACGAACAAGGCAAGCTTATTTCTGCTTCAGTAGATGGGTTGATATGCACATTTGATACCACTGGAGATATCAATGATGATGATCATCTGGAATCAGTAAGTCTGGGACTCTAATTCAATTTCCATTAGTTGATAATTCTTGCAACCATCTTGAATGACCAAAGATATTTAAAGACAGCTAAAAGCAATCATTGGGATAGGATTGTGTTCTTGGCCTCTTTGGTGCTCTGTTAATTAGGGGTGTCAAAACGGGTCGGGCCGACTCATTCGGAGTCGGGCCATTTTCTAGCCATCTCATTCGGGCCAAGTAAATTTCGAGTTGACATTTTGCTAGTCCAGCCCAACCCATTTAGCCTTATATAGTATTAAAAGAACGGGCTGGCCTGACCCATTCGGACTTAGTCCATTCGGGCATGTAAGTTTCGGAATGGCATTTTGCTAGACCAGCCCGTCTATTTTGTCGGGCTATTCGGGCCGATCCATCAGACTTGGCCCATTTTGACACCCCTACTGTTAATGTGTGTTTCAAGAGAGATGCCTTTTCCAACTTGTAGAGATTGAAAAGCCTTGCTACATTTTCTACTTTCTTTCACTTGATGTATTTTGCTCCTTTTGTTTTGACGTATTTCTTTTCCTCACTTTATCTATACTTTCCCTCCTCCATTCCTAATAAAATTATTTTTCTATAAAAAATGTATTATGTTTTTATATAGTTTGCAAGAAGAAAGTTACGTAGCTTGCTTTTTAAATTTCTTTTCTGCTTTCTTTTTTTTTTTTTTAATTTTTAGTTTGCTTTCATAGCTATCCAATTTAATGGCGAAACTGATACTCATTACTCTACTTTCTAATATGATGCTTATATATGCAGAGCTCAAGCTTCACGTTTTGAAAAATAAAAGGTTGCTTTGAGCTCGCTTTATTTTTTGACTTCAGTAAGTTACACACAAAATTAATTAATTTTCTGCTTACAAAAATGTAGGTGATTAACATGGGGACTTCAATTGCAAAGGTCGGGATTTTTGGAGAGAGTTGTCAGAAGCTTTGGTGTTTAACACATATTGAAACCCTGGGGTACAATTTATCTCCATTAGTTGGTTTTCTTAACAGTTAAATAAAGTTTACTCATTTTCTATCTCATCTTCAATGATGCATATTATGGTGGTGTGCTTTACTGCATTCAATTTAGTTACAGTTACTAAAGAAAGGTAAATTCATACAGACAAGAAACAACTGTTATACAGATTCATAATCTCTGTTGCAGATAGTACTTCCAGCAATACTGTTTATGCCATCAAATTATATTCTTCTGTTCCTAATGTGGGTTATATGGATTTGCCTTTGTATACTAACTCTTCATTCTACTCTGCTGCCTTATAGTATCTGGGACTGGAAAAATGCTAGAAATGAAGTTAACTTCTCGGATGCTCGTAGTTTAGCTTCTGAAAGTTGGACTCTGGATCATGTGAGTTCCTCCCTATTTGATGGAATCTGCTGATTTTATTGAGCTAGAAAAGCATTGCACTTTATATGAACATGTATGAAAACTGTAGTTTTTATCTCAAAAAAAAAATAAGTGATGTGATGTGTAGGCATCTTATGCAGATTTATAAAGGCTTATATATATATATACTTCTTCAGTGTAAATGTTATATTACTGTGACTCCAATTCTTAGCCCACAAACTGATATTTACTTTCTGTTGGCAGGTTGACTATTTTGTTGATTGTCACTACTCCAGAGAAGCTGAAAAACTATGGGTGATTGGTGGCACTAATGCTGGTGCTTTGGGCTACTTTCCTGTAAATTACAAGGGAGTGGCAACAATTGGAGCTGCAGAAGCAATTCTTGAGGGTGGCCATACAGGTGTTATTAGGAGTGTTTTGCCTATGTCAAGATTTCATAGTGGACCTGCTCCTAGTCCTGGTTCAGGCATTTTTGGATGGACAGGTGGGGAAGATGGTCGGCTATGTTGTTGGCTGTCTGATGATTCCCCTCAAATAAATCAATCGTGGATTTCAAGCACATTGATTATGAGGCCAGAAAAGACTCGCAAGAAAAATCGTCATCACCCCTACTAGCAGTAGCATGCCAATGCCATTAGCTACTTAAATGGTTCAATGCCAACGGATCATTTTTTTTTCTTTCTTTTTGAATTGGATAGTTTTGTGTTTCACTACTGCTTGGGTTGGAATAGGTTGGATTTTGATAAAAGAATACTGCATTTGTTGTCTGATATGTACCTACTGCATCACATGTAATATTTGTACTGGGCCATTTTACGTGAACCCTTTTTTGAAATTTTACAGATTACTTGATTCTTTAAGCTGATATCATGCCATATCGTCTTTCTGTAATATCGTAGGGGATGTTAAATTTTAAAATTATGCTTTTCCAGGTAATAATTTTGTACTCATTTCCGAGATTGCATTGATGATTATGTAAATCAAATAAGCCAAAATTTATAGAAAATCTACGTGTTTTATTTGGAAAAAAGTTGATAATTTGGATATTGGGACGTGATCCCTTTAGTAGTGGAATTATATAACTGCATGATTTCTTTTCAAAGCTAGAGCCACGTCCGAACTTGGGGGCGGGACGGAGAAATTATCATGCAAAACCAATCGTAAAGACGAAACTACATAGTGAACTGTGCCAAATACGGGTAGGGAAATATTGGATGCAAGAAAAGCATTAATCATTTCTGGCCAGGATGTGACCAAGAATATAATTAATTCAGTAGAAACTACTAAGGGCATAGGCATTCAGGTTGTAATTCATTGGTGATATACTAATAAAAGCTAGAGGAACCAGCTTGCCCCCTCCCCAAAATACAGAGAGGGAGAGAGATAACCAAATTGCATACAGAGGAACCCTGCGAGCAACTTTTATCAGTTTTATGGTTACTCAGCCTTTTAACAATGGCGAGAATCAAGATTCAACATGAGAAAAAAAAAAACAATTCACCTCTAAATGCCTTCAAAATTACTAGAACATGAGTTCAAGTTTAGACCACCCAGACGTTTCATGTACAAGGGTGAAAGGAACATCTCTAAACATACCAAGGTTGAGTATTTAACACATTGTTCCATCATTACTTCTCAATGGAGGATTAAAAAAAACGAGAAAAGCAAGTTAGCCATTGGGTAGGTATTAGAAAATGATGCAGGCATAGATGCTTTCCTCGAGTAATATAACACCAACATTTTTGTGGCCATAAACACAGGAAAAACATTGAAAAGCTAAAATCCAAGGATGCACAGGGAAACACAGGCTGTAAAGTCTGCTAGTGATACGCAAAAAAGACAGGCACAAATGCCTCTAAAAGTAGCAGACTGGCCCATCTGAAGTAGTTCATATCACTTGCTCGAATCAACCCCTACCTCGCCCTGCACCTACCAAAAGAAACAAAGACATTGGATGATATTCATTCACAATATTTAACTTTAAGGTACCTTTTAAGAAGGAAAAGGCATATATAATTTCATGCAAAACATTTCCAACCATGAATTTTAACACCAAAGCCAACAAATTAAAGAATTAGTTGATGCAGAAAAATAATTATTATAGTAGATATTTTATTTACTAGAGTCATGGTTCTATGTATTCAAGTCTAGAACTACTCAAGAGTTATGATTTTCTGTATTTGAAAAGTTAATTAAGTCTATGAAAGTCCAATCTCGTAATTAGGGGTCTAAGTAATTAAAAACAGTCTAAGAGTCAATCAAAAGTCAATAATAAAGCCACTTAAGAGTCTAGTCAGTTCTAGATACATATTGGTCTATAAATAGTGATTCTCTGTAATTTTCAACAGAGTTGAGAATGAAAAATTGAAAAGTAAAGTATTTCCAGAATACATCTTCTGGTGTTTTCATTCAACTTCGGATTAGATTCTGACAATATCAGATTCTTATCCAAGGAGGTGGACTCCTCCCACATATACCCTTTATTCCATATACCTACCGAACCTATCTTCATAATTTCTTTTCCCATCCAGCCCATAATTTTAAATAAATTCCTGGGCTGCATCATTAGTTCTCTGAGTTCTTTTGATAATAATGTACTTTTACATTGAATAAATTTCTAGCGCATCAGGAGCTCATCTAGTCTACGTGAAAATAAAAGCATAATAGCAGGAATCTCTTTGAATTTTGACATGATGAATTGGAGGGATAGAAGGCAACGGATGATCAGTTGGTATACATGCAACGAGTGCATTTTGGGAGGATGTAAGAGATGATTTACCTCTGCTTCCACCAGGCTTTCCACCTGGGCCACCCTTGCCTCGGCCTCCTCCGGCTCCCTTAGCACTGCCATCATCAAGACCACGCCCAATTCCTTTTGCTTGGCGTCCACCACCACCACCATCCTCCCTACCTCTTCCCCTTCCTCGTCCCACACCAGGTGGTTTGCGATCTGGAAAGGATGACATTAATCAGAGAACTTTCTAGTATTTTGTAACTGGAAGGCTGCATGAAAAGCAATTCATAATATGTGGGTAAATGAACTCATTCACATTGGCAGTACGAAATAATTATTTGTTGATTTATATAAGAAATAAGTGTGACCCTGAAACTGTTAGAATCAATCAAAACAAAACAATATGCATCTATGGATCACCTAGTCAATTTAAATATCAAGATGAACAACCAACTAGAAGTTGAAACAATGCTTACCTGCACGGGTCTTGGTTTCTTCCTGAACTTTGTCAATAACCTAAAATAGCAGGCAATAAAGCAAGATTAGTGGAAAAATGTATGTATGGCTCAGACATTCACAAAACAAATTCCCAACCTATTCACTAAAAGGGTAGCCCAAAGCACAAGGCTCCAACCATTGTGGGGTGATGAGTAGGATTGGATGTATGCGCCTTAACCCCCTAAAGTATGTTTGGATGAGAGGTAAGGAGAGGGAAGGGAAGAGAAAATGGACTTGTTCCCATGTTTGGAAGATCTTTAATGATGGGTAAGGAGGGGAGTGAGAACTATTTCCCATTACCTCCTCCTCAATCTCCAACTTATATATCCAAACAAGGGAAATTAAGTCCTCATTGATCCCCTTCCTTCCCTTTTCATCCTCACTTTAGAAACATCCAAACAGAGCATAAGGAAGAGGTTGTTTCCGCATCACAAGGCAGAAACTTGACTATTGTGCCAAGACTCACTTTTTCTTCTCAACCTATTTACCAAAAGGTTAAAAAAAGAAAAAGCTCAAGCAAGCACTAGTACACACCTCATCAGGGACTCGAAGGTACTTAATCGTGTTGCCTCGTATGTAGCATTCAGGCATCCGCCAAAATTTATCTCCATCCTACATTGTGAATTTCAATCAAACTTAGTCAACGAACCTTTCGATTTTGATAAATCATAATGAAGCAGCCAACAAATTACATACAAAGACAATAATAATAATAAAAAAAAAAGAAGAAGGAAAGCATTGCAACAAGGGGTGGGGGGCAGTAAAAAGAAGATTACTTTAGAGGTACAGATGACTTCTCGGAGATGGATGTTCATCCATGTATCGCAATTAACCAAATGGCCGTTATAAGTCTCCCCATTTTTCAGTTCCACCAACTGTTACAACATAATCTCTCAAAAGTTACAAATTCAAATGAAAAAGAACAAGACAAGTTAAGGTCAAAAATTAAAATAGAGGAGGGAAGGGCTTCAGTTAGTTACCATAGGGTGGCCTTGGGCAGTCTTGAGAAGGGAAAGAGGAAGCTGCAACCAACCATTAAATAAATAAATACTCCCCCACGACCACGAGAGATCTATATAGGTATTCATTGTTAGCGTTTGAAAAGAATGAGGTTGGAGAAAGAGAGGTAGGTACTTACCATGTTGGTTGATGTGAGTTTCGTCGACGATGTTGTTCGTTTGAAATGAAAGCCAAAGTCGAAGAGGAGGAGACAGAGCAGAGGGGGGGGGGGTCTCCACTCTACCCGACACGCCCTTTATGATTACTTACAGGTGTTTTAAATCTGGCCTTTTCTGATAATTTGTCCCAACTCTAATCAAAGTAAATTGGGACGCATTTAAGTTCTAGAATTTAGACTATATGTATTTTTAGACAGGGTATAAGTGACATTTTGGGTTATTGTCTAGTATTATATAAATATGAGAAGATATCAAGTTATATTTGTGTAAGATTTAGTATATTTATATTATTTAACAATTTTTTATAGAATATAATTTTTATTGATTTAATTATTAAATTATAATTATTTAATGTCTTAATTATTTGTGTTAAATTTTTAAAAAATTAAATATGAATAAGAATATAGTCAAGTGATTCTTATTTTTATATATTTCAAAAATATATATTACGTTATTAGCTTGACGTATATTAATAAAGTCTTAAATAATTTTGGATTAATATAAAATTTTATAAAAATAATCTATATGATAGAAATTTTGAATTCAATTATAGATTTAGTGAAAAAATTATTCAATAAAAAATTATTCAATAATATAAAAATAACTTTGACTTACACTTGTGTAATTTGATCTTTTCTCATATAATATTTTAAAATTTATAATTTTTTTTTTCAATAAGTGATAAATAATAAAACTTATTAACTTAAGTTAATATTTTTTACATAACATGATAATATATTTTGGTTGATATAATCTATTTCAAGACATATATTATAAAATATCTTTCTTTTAGTCTTATATAATACCTAAATTTAATAAGTTATTTAATTATTGAGTTGACCGATATTGATCCGATTATTTATCGGGTCATGATTAGGTGGATTATGGTCTAAAAAATGATCGATCAAAATATCAAGTTGGGTTCAGATCAAGATGAACTCATCCCATGCACACATTTACCCCTCTCTCTCTCTCTCTCTCTCTCTCTCTCTCTCTCTCTCTATCTCTATATATATATATATATATATATATATATATATATATATATATATATATTTCAATCATATTTACAAGTGTTTTCGGATGGGTCCATGTTTTGTTTTTAATTGATATATATTTTGATTAGTTCTTAAACATCTATCAATCAGTTTTAAAATTGAACTGGAGATTCAATTAGTGTGATTTCTAAGTCATGGTTTGATTGATTACGTTGATTAAATTTGAGATTGAAATATTGTTAAACAGAATAATGTTTGAATTGGAAACAATGTCAATTCATGGTCTAATAAGTTCAATTGAACAATCCGGTCCAATTTTTTTTTTTAAAAAAACCTCTTTATTAAGAAGAAAAATCAATGAAATATTACTTATATAGTTTAAACCATGTCAGGCAGGATCTAAGTGAGTCTAGCCCAATTAGATGGTCCAAACCAATTAATATGTTAGCTTTTCGAGTAAGTTAGCAACTTAATCCTTAGAATTATTCTTTTATTACAATTTAGTTTTTAAATTTATAAAATTTGTATTACCTTAGTCTTTTTTTTATCTCAATTTAGTCCTAACTTCATAATAGTTTGTAAATTTAAATACTAACTCTACAATAATTAAATTCAGAAACTAATCAGAAAGTAAAGAATAATTTTAAGGATTAATTCACTGATTTATCTTTTTTTTTTGTCTCTTAAAATTCTGGTATGAGATTCTTGAGCTGTGATTGCTGTTAGTGTTAACATTGAAAACAAAATAAAATACCCTTTTATTAATCTTATGCTGTTTGCGAATACACCCGAGGTTTTTATCGTGGATCTCACATTTTTGTGTGACGAGATGATTTTGACTTGGTTTAACTTTACTACTAGTCTTCCATAGTTAATTACAATTACAAATTGGAAATGGATATAGAGAAGAAGGGGCTTATTATTTAGCTGGGAAGAATTTCATCCTTGGATGTATGACTCATGCACAGACGCAATCCTATAGTTGAACAAGATGAATTGTAAAGCTATTTAACATCAACAAATCAATAGCTGATGATATATCTATACATTAGATAATTCATACTACTTTAGAATGAATACTTATCAGTTATTACATTAAATGCCTAAGGAAAGATATATAATACCTCCATCTGTAGCAACTCATTTTGACAATCAGATTGATTAAAATGAAAAGGTAAATATGTGATAATGGTACAGCAACATTACTGTACTGGTTATAGCAAACTGGAAACATGAAAACAGTGCTTGATGCAAGACTGATATCAGGATCCTGCTAGTGAAATTTAGTTCCTGACGATAAAGTAATTTCTCTCTTTGCTGTAACTCAAGTTCCTTTATTCCCAGAAGTTTGAATCAGAATAACCATTTTCATTGATTGCAGTTACCTCCGGACCAGGAGAGAGTATAAAACTACGAATTAAAGGCAAGCATAAAATATCATTCAAACCTATTTGCCATCTCTCTGTTATGCTGTGTAAACTATCATTCCATTCAATTACATCTGCTTCCAATATATTACGAAATAAGGATTCAATCGACAATCATTATCCTTTATGGCTAAGGACAAGTTTTCTTCTCCTATTTCTTGTTTTTTGCTCTCTTATTCAGATTGTTTCATTTAAGGATAACAATAACATACAGCTGAGCCAAGGAATGTAGGTAACTTCTTTGAAAACTGAACTTCCAACGCTTATTAGGAATTGAACTTTCCAAATTACACCAAAATGAATAATTCCCCTCCACCCTCCCATTATTCACACATTAAATAAAAAGAATGGAACATAAAGAAAGGTCAGCAGAAGCTCTGGCCATTGAATGGAATAAGACCCGTCTGTATAGGTATGGTTGATCTGAAAATCAGTGCAGTAAGCAACATCTAAAACCTACAGCTTCTTGATAGAAATAGTCCAAAGAAGATCTGAATCAGACTGTACTGTTACTATATCTCCTTTTACAATATTTGATGTGCTTATTAAACCTCCAAATCTCATCTCCGTCTTATCTGAAATAGTCAAAACAAAATGCTACTCATCAGACTCCACTGACAAACAAGATTGGAACAGGGTGATTAAAAAAGACAATGAAAGATAATGAATTCATCAGAACCATCACTGCCCCATCACACCAAAGCATCATATTTATATTGTCGTGTGTTGATGTTCTGATAGATTGCTGATTAATGTATTTTTTTATGAATTAGGAACACAGGAAAAGTGAGTCCATCCTATATACTGATTAATAACAGCCACATAAGAATCAAATTTCTGTGATGGCATATCACTGGCAATAATACCATCCTACTCAATTAAAGCCTCAGGAAGCACCTTTCAATTCAGTTACAGACTTACAGGTTTAGAATTGAAGTAATCACCTCAAATTATTATTAAGCAATGATATACTTACTGAGGTCCCACTGGAGTCCGGTGGTTGTAGAACTTCCAGACGGCATCCCAATGGGAATGAGTCCACAATGCGGACCCTCAACAGAAGATTGAATAAAGATCTTATGACAGTGATTCTTTGGAAGAAGGTGAATGAGGCAATCATCAGACAGAAGGATAATTCGTGTGTTGGAGAATCGGCACAGCACATTGATATTTCCAATCTCATGGTCAAATCTCCCACCAAGTGCTCCAGCAACAAGAATGCATAGCTGCTGCCATTACGTTAAGAGAAGGAAAAAAATCAACAGTGCTCAGCTGAGATTAATTCCAAAAGTACAATTAAATACACATAGCATGATAGCAGTTCTTACAATAAAAAAGGGATAAGAGCTGATACTACGCCACATTTAGTTCATTTCAATTATGCAAAAATTAACTAAGCCCACAGTTAAAATTGACACCAGTTCACTCCCCGGCATCCTCCCTCCAGAAGAAAAATAGAAAATAAAAAGTATAACCAGATATTCAACTAGTGAAATTTAGGACTTACAGCTGATTTTTCAACATTTGGTGTGAGGTCACGTATGTATGCTACACATTTGTGTAAATCTGTAGTATCCTGATCATGAGACTCATCAATTATCTTGGTTCCCTGCAGGAAGCAAACTAGCATAAGACCCTTGTCATGATTTATGGAAGATTGCATATATAGCAGTAAGACAGGATCAAAACAAATGGCAATTTGGTGTGAACC
Source organism: Ormosia emarginata (assembly GCA_029884605.1). Lineage (NCBI taxonomy): Eukaryota > Viridiplantae > Streptophyta > Magnoliopsida > Fabales > Fabaceae > Ormosia > Ormosia emarginata. The sequence continues at coordinate 26,075,031 of JAQQTP010000080.1, read as the reverse complement.
AGAAAGTTGAATTTTGAACTCATTTTCTCCATTACATGGACATGTGTGTGCCGAGACACACAAAAACGAAGAACATACAAATAGAGAGAGATACCAGTTTTGTATAGAAATCAAGTACTTCTGTCCTGATTGAATCCATGTCACCTTTGATTACATCGGGCTTGTACCTGATAGAAACCTAGCAAGTTAGATTAAAGGAAATCTGCAACTTTACAATCAGGATGGCAAACCATGCTTTCAGTCACTAACAAAAAAACAATTACTGCCAGTACCACAGAAAACAATCAATATTGCATAGTTTCTAGTCTAACCCGGTCCTCCAACAATTAAAATCCATAGACTAGAGATGGAAATAAGGTTCATTTGGAGAGCTTAGGCCATTGACATCAATCCCAAAAGCAAAAATGTATAAAGAAGCATGTTCTGAGAAAAGTTAAATCAATTAATTGAAAGATATGGTTGACTACCCCTTGTAGATGACATATATGATTTTCCACTTATACCCAAGAATGAAATAGTAAGTTAGTAACCACAGTTACATACAATATATGAAAAACTGATAACTCCACCCCGATACATATAATTGAAAACATAAATAAGGAAATATAACATGGTTGAATATCTTTAATACTATATGAAGAGAGGAAGACAGAGAAAAAGGCTTTGGATTTTTGGAGGAAGCATCTGAAGAGAGTGAAGGAAAGAAAGGGGAAAAAAAGAGGCAGTTGAGAAGAAAAGTAAGAATGAATGAATAGAGGAGAAGAAGTTGGAAGTAAGAAGGTGAGGTACCTGGTGCGAACATGGGAAACATCTTGATGAGGGAAGATAAGAGGCATTTCATCGTACACCCGATTCGCACCTCCATCCGCGCACACTCGAACCAGTGCTGTACAAACCCACACCCATACACACACGCTCACGCTCCCGCTCACACATCAAATGAAGATAAATAAAAAAAGTGGATGAGCAAATAGCATACCGTGGTCCCAAAGCAAAGGAGCAAATCTGGGGAGCCGTTGATTCAGAACAACAAGAGCATAGCTCAGAGAAAGTGAAGGACAAGGACATGTGATGTTGAGGTTGTCCGGCGGAAGAAGGAAGCTTGAACAATGACACATCAACTCCATCTCCTATTACTTTAGATGCTTCCTTTGCGCTGCCGTCTTATGTTAAGGTTGAGGTGGTCTTTCACCCAAACCTGCTGTTGCGTTGCGTTAGTTATTTGCTGCTACTGCGTTGCCTTCCTTTGATTTGCTTCCTGCTTCACGTCACGTCCACCCTTTTATACTACTACTATACTCTTTTCTTTTTCTACTCATTTATTTATATATATGTTCCATCCACTCCACCGCTCATAATGTTGAATTGAATGAATGCACACACGCCACACAGTTAATCTTTTAATTTTTTTTCCTCAAGTGCTCAAATAGAGAAAAAAAAAATAGATACAAAAATTATAAAAAAAAAATTTATACATTATAATTAGGTTTCACTAATAATTTTTGTGTGTGTCTATCTCTCTCATTCACTTGATTACTTGAGAGAAAAAAAATTAAGAAGATCCAAATCACTTCTATATTTTCACTCTCCCAATTCATTCCCTGTTTCGTTTCATATAATAATCCAATACTATGCAAATAAGGTTATTTTGACATGTATGATAGGATAAAACTTGATTGTATTAAGGTTAATAGTATAAGACCTGATAGTAAAAGACTTGATAAATTTTAATACTATTCAATATTTAGCGCGATATTATATAAGATACTGTGTTGTATCAACACAACATCCCAGCAAGAAAAACCCCCTAAAATGGTCCTTGAACCATCGTACCCACCCATCACACAAAACTCTTTCTCCTTCTCCATTCCATCCCCAACCACAAACCCAACACAACCCCCATGAAACGTAGACAATGCATCCACTGCTTCCCACTGGTCCCTCACGACGTCATAGTGCTCCACATAACGAATTTGGGTTCTAGCAACGACGAACATGGTAAGGCGGTAGCCATCGCTGGCGACGATGATCTAATCGAAGCTGCCACGAGGGGAGAGCATGGGGGCGAGGGATTTCCACGATAAATCGTGGAGGTTGAAACGGAAGGTGGAGGAGGGGCGATCGATGGGGAAGGAGCGGGTATCGAAGAGGGAGCCACTGATGAGGTGGAGGTGGGGGCTGAGGGGAGGGCGGCGAAGTTGCAAAAGCCGTACATGCCATGGTTGTAGGGAGTGATGGGGAGGGGGCACATGTCATTGTGTGTGAGGCCGAAGAGGAAGATGTCAAAGTTTATGTTTCAAAACTTAATCAGATATAATCTCACTCTCAAGACTTGATTAAGTTATACGTTATTTTAATATATAAAAGAGATATACTAAATAAACTTATACAATACTATAGTCGTACCAAACAATTAATAAAATCTTAATATATTATATAAATTTATCTTATCAAATCTTATACATCATACCAAATGTGCTCTAAAATTTCACGTGCAACTGAAGTCAATAAGTGGCGGCAGCATTCTAAAATCTACAATAATATTTAAGGACAAGTCAACTAACTAGCCAACCCACGTGTATAATTTCATTCACATCCCTCCCCTACTATACTCTTAATAAGCTCATTTTACTGTGTTTCAAAATTGGCAATGTAATGTTCATGTGTTTTGTTATTTTATTTGTAAGTAAATAAACTTTTATAACGCCCATTGTTTTTTTTTCTTTCTATCTTTTTTTGGGTGAATAAGAAATAGGAGGAAAACATTTATACAGCAAAACAAAACTAACGCTAAATGAACGCCGGAGCATAGTTTTTTTTTTTTTGTGTGTGGATGTGGCTAAGAGTGTTGTCAGAGGATACAATTTTAACAACATGGGGAGTGTATGCGTATTTGGTCACATACTCAAGATCCTCGTACCATAAAACGAATTCAAACCAAATAGGAAACAAAGGTAGTTTATTGGATTTGCAGAGGATACCATATCAACAATCATTACAGTATCTGATTTTCCATTTGGTTCTTCCAACATGCACATGATTTTATATTTTTAGGGGAACGGGCGTTACACTGCAAAAGTGAAAATCACATGCCACGGCCCACACAATTTAATTCAGAAATTGACAAAAAAAAATTATTTCATTGCTCGAGAAAAAAATTGGTATTTACATAGAGCCCGGGGAAAGACCAAAAAAGGGATGAGTTGGATCATCATATGGACCTAAAAGTAAGCCTTTTTTTATCGCCAGTGAAATTGTCAACAAATCTAAGTATGAAAAATTTGGGAGAGGCAGAAGAGAGGAGGGTGAGGTGAGGGAGAATAAGAAAAAAGAAAACCTATGAGACATGATACAAAGGTGGCAGGGCCAACAATGGAATTTCCATATCCATTGGTCGCTGATCTTGTTAAACACCATTGGATTTGGCGGGATGATAGAAGAATAGCCTAAGAAAGAAATGCTATATACAGAAGCTTTGCCTTTCTTTGACTTTACATGAAATAGGTCAAAGATCTAATTATTCTGGACCCACTTTCTCCATACATGTCATTCCATTGGAGTAGCTCGTTCATATTGGATGACCCCGATGACACACTTGCACACACCTGCATTTATTCACACGAAACGTTATACATAACATCACCCTCGCAGGCCACACACACACACAAACAGATATCTATCATGCAATACATGACCACCATGAGAAACAGATGTAACTTCAGTTTCTACAAATTTAGCTTAATGTTTAACTAGTATACCTGCTCATGTGCATATTTCAAATCCTCCATCTTTAAAGAACGGATATCAGCACTGCTACATAATCCAGGTAGAGGTCTGTTCTCAGCCAACGCTAAACTTCTCTCCTGAAAGACGGTTTGATGTCAAAGTGTGCATTGCCCCGATGAAGTGTAAAGGTTCATATATCAAAATCATGCTTAAAGTATAAAGTTTATAACTGTTCATGTGACAATCAGACTTCAGTTACTTTCTATAAAGTAGTAATTACAACCCAAATTCAGTTGTTTTCTCCTCTCCATCTCTCTTCTATACTTCTCGTTTTTCAGACTAATGTGATGAAGATGTATCCAGCCCCACCTCTCACTCCTCTTTCATACAACATCGATTTAATTAACTGTTTTGTCTGTCACTTCAGTCCATTTACTATCAATAACATCACCTATTAATTTGGTTAATTTTTACTGTACACCCTATGCAACAGAAAGATTCTTTCCTTCATTATTTTTCAACAGAAACTATTACTTTGTTTTCATGTTAATATATTGAAATTATATAATAAGAAAAACATAAAGTTGAACAAACAAATAAATAAGGGGGAAAAACATTGCAAGGTAGGTTATCTATAGTTTTGGGATGTAACATTCAAACTTGCATTACATCTTTAGAGTGATTCAGTACAAGAAAAGAGTTAAGCTTCAACGCATTGTCTATTTCTAAAGACACAGATAGAAGTCATACAGTGGTAATGGAGTATATGTATGTATGTATGTATTAAACTAACCTTCTTTTCCTTCTCCAATATCTCTCTTATTGGACAGTGAGCTGCTGTTACACACAAATTCTGCAACCAAAAGATAACATGAGAATATTTTATGCAGAACCAGATGCTACCTTCTCTAGTAACTGAGAATGAAAGAGATAGAAAGAAAACCTTTAAGTCACTCCCTGAATATCCATCGGTCATATTTGCCATTGTTTCCAAATCAACATCAGTTGCCAAATCTTCTTTGGCTAAGATGACCCTGAGAATTTTTTCTCTGTTTGGAGCATCTGGCAAATTAACCATCAATCTACATATTTGTTCAAGAAAGACCATGAATTAGAATAGATAATCTGTCAAATACTAAAACATGAAATAGGTGACATAAAAATAACATATTTACCTTCGTGTAAGCCTTCTGATAACAGCCTCGTCAAGATCAAAGGGCCTATTTGTAGCAGCAAGAACAAGCACACGCTCTTTTTCTTTTGTTCGCAGACCATCCCAATTCACCATAAACTCATTCTTCATTTTACGCATAACCTCATGCTCACCAGGATTTTCACGTCTTCCTAACATACTATCAACCTGCCACAAATACCACAAAACAAATCAAACACAGATAATTGGAACAAAGAACATCCATTGCAGCTCCCATCACAATCGAAACAAGGCTGATATGTTTTTACTTTTTGGTCCTTCATTTCAACTGGTTTTCATTTCATTCAGCCATTAAATTCTAAACATTTTTTTCATTGCTGAGATAGACTGCATAGGCACACAAAAAAAAAAAGGAAAAAATAGTTATGTGCATATCACATGACCTATTTAGCCTCCTCAGCTATTACATGTCTCCATGTCACACTGATAATATCACATTAGGAATGCCATGCCAATAACCGTTAGTTAGAAAAGCGTAACACCACCCCTTCAACGGTGAGAATGTGTTAATAAAAGAATTTAGAATTTAAAGGACAAATGAACATTTTATTTAAAAAAAGGGACTAACAAAAAGAAGGGTCAAAATGTAAGGAATTAAAAACATATTTAAGCCAAGAAACAATAAAAGGAAAAGAAAAATATATACATGACATGTTATACCAACCTCATCAACAAAAATAACACTTGGGGCAATTTTGCTGGCTACAGAAAAGACTGCTTTGACATATTTTTCTCCTTCACCAAACCACTGCAACAAACAAATTAATATGTACTCTGTCACTAAAGCATAAAAGGAAATAAACAATACAACAAAAAGTTACCAATTCGTAACATTAATACCTTTGAAGTAATGCCGGACATTGAAACGTTAATAAAATTTGCTCCAGCCTCAGTTGCTACAGCCTTTGCAAGCATTGTTTTTCCTGTACCAGGGGGCCCAAAAAGCAAGATTCCCTTGCAAGGCTACATCCAAAATAATTGCAATGAGATGCTAAACATATGGCATGATCTACTTCAAAATGGATTCCACAAGTCATTAATAGTAACCAAAAAGAAAGTCTTTCCACCTTAGTCAGCTGTCCTTTGCTAAACAATTCAGGCCTCTGAAGAGGAAGCATAACCAATTCCTTCAAGGTGTCCTTCACATTTTCTAAAGCTCCAATATCATCAAATGTGACCCCAATATTAGTTGGAGCAATAACATCAGCAAGCAGTTTTTTCTCAAATTCATTTTCAGTAACCACATCCTGAAAAATAAAATTAAAAAAATCAACAAATATAAAGGATCAAAGCATTGTCCCCATAAATTTCAGTAAAGAACCCATCAAGACATTTTCATTATCCTCACATCAAAGATATATTTGACATGCAAAATTCAAATACAGTTGGCACATGGGTATTGGTGCCTTGATTCAAACTGTCACAGGATAAACAAACAAGATGGAAACCATCACAGCAAAATTCTTATTCCACAAGAAAGGGTGGGAAAAGGAATGAATTTGTAAGGAATGATGCTAAATTACCTTCAGTGATTTCTTTAAGCTCTTGTTTTCACTTTGAATGCCCTGTAGAATGTTCAGCCCATACTTAATGCTGCACCAATGAAACGTAAAATAGTGTTAACAAGAAGAATTTAAGGTAGGGGAACTTCATCATTTTATTGCTCAATTTTTTAGGGTCAATATGATGGAAATGCACAAAAATGAAGAGAACAACCTTTCTGTAGATATCACAAGCTTAGAGCCTTTGATAGAACCTTCAGATGAATGCATAGAATGGTAACTTATAGCCCATCCAATGATTTTTTCCACACCTAGTAAAAATAATTAATGGGGTGTTATCAGTAATATAGCAGCAAATCTCAATATTTGCTTATTTAGTGGGATAATTAAGTTCGTTCAAACTTCAAAAACACTGACTTTCAGTTGATAGGGCTTGATCTTTAATGCAAAGACTCTCAAGGTCAGGGCAATCCAATCCAATTCTGTTGAGAACCTGAAATCATTGAAGAATCTTATCATAGGTTTGACAAATAGCAAGACAAAAATAAACTTTAGAATTGAATAAATCCAAGTGGAAGTCAAGAGACATAATAGAATGAAACTACCATATTGGTTGACAAACCAACCTCAAGTGGATCATTTTATTGTTTACGGAAAAGGTTTCTGATAGAACTGGTAGGAACTAAGAACAAATTCACTGAATTACCTCTGTTTTATTGATGAATCTCTGTGGGAAATGTTCCCAATCAGAGTTAGAATACAAGAATAGAGAAAGAAATATCAGAAGAAAGAGATGGGAAAATCCTGTCAAGAATTCGAGAGCTTGACTCTCTCCCTAACCACCTTCTAACCAACTAACTGCCTTTCTGACTTTCCCTCTCATTTCAATTTATAGTCATACTAACTAACTATCCAGCTGTGCTGAGCCACATGTTGTTGGCATTACTTTGGGATGCCTACGTACATAAGTCTGCCTAATCGGAGGCCTACAGCTAACAGTTTCTTTATCTTATAAAGCGATTCTAAGCCCTATTAGAAAAGCAATACAAAATTAAAAAAAACACATGCTATTGATGACCAGGATGGATAGGCTTGAAAAGCAAGAAACAAAGAAGAAATGTCTCCTTGTAATCAACTTTCAGGATGACTGATGACATTGAAAATTGTTAATCCAACTAGGGGAAAACATTCCGAAACAAATGTAGATGATGCCACACTCTCCAACAACACATGATAAGTAATATCATCCAAGAATAGGCACAACATTTTAAAAAAAAAAAAAAAAAAAAAGCAGAAGAAGAAGTTAACAATAAAAGGATAAGAAAGCTTAGAAAAATAAAAAAGACACATGAAAATGATCAGTATATGTCTCAAGACTCACTGAGCGAATGCTGACAACATTGGACTGAGCTTTCATAGTTTCAATGTCACGTTGTAACTGCTGCTTCCAATCAGAAAGTAAAACCTCATCCTGAACAAGTTTATAAGTAAATTGGATATATGAACTGTAAATAGCAACAGTAGAAAATGCAGAATAAAATTCATCTAACATGTGATACCTGAGGTAGTTGTATTGTCACTCTGTTGGGGAAAAGGCGACCAAGTTGCTTCATTGCTTTAGGGAATTCTTTGCTCCTATCATGCAATCTACTGAAGTTATCCTAAACAAAGGACGACATTGTAGCAGATTAACAATTAACTCATGAAGGAACCAAAAACAACCAAACTACAAAAGTATATAGAAGGTTTAATTAAGATTTTGGCTCCTGTAGTTTCCACTCATTTGAGTTTTGGTCCTTATAGTTTTTTTTTTCCTGGTGTATCGGTGCCTATCGTTTCACTTGTTTGGGTTTTGGTCCCTGCTCTTATGGTATCGGTCCCTAAATTTTCCACTAATTTGGGTTTTAATCCCTATAGTTTCTACTCATTAAGGTATTGGTCCCTAACTTTATTTTCTATAAAGGATTGGTCCCTATAGTTTCCACTTATTACGGTATTGGTCCTTGAGGGACCTAAATCCAAATGATATAAGGATCGACACCCAAAAAAAAATTATAGGGACCAAAATCCAAATGGGTGAAAACTATAAGGACTGCTTACATGCCAAGATTCTACTTTGGATTTACAACAATGTTGAGATCAGATAAAGTAGCCCAACTTAAAAGTGAACCATTCCAAAAATCTTATACTACAAGCACGGAACATCTCAAGAGGAGGTCTAACACACCAAACCAGTATCAAATACCTATATCTTGGACTAGGTACGTCTTTTTCTTATTTTCCCAGTCCAGAATGTTTCAGAGGATTCTCAAGCATGCCAAGATGGCTCCAAAGCACGCAGAAAAACTGCAGTATTTTAAATTAGTTTTTGGAATGAACACATAAATTCTAACAATTTGTTAATTTGTATAAGCATAATAATATATTATCTAGTACCCCACCTACCATGTATCATGCTCCATTGCTGACCAGTATCCTACACATATCCTAAATTTTTATATACATAATACTCCTTCAATCTTGAAAATGATGGGCCATCTGTGATTTTCTTTTTAAAAAATTAAAGAAACAAGTATCCACTCAAATTTTATTTCTTTTTAAAAAAGCCAAAATTTTACAATCTTCATGCACATTCTATGAAATTTTCTTTACAAAATTAAAAAATCCCATACTTAGTCATACTAGTAAAAAACTGAAATATCACACCCAGAAACACACAAGTTTCTAGGCAATTACACAAGTTCATTTTTTGTCCACTTAACTTCCACTTTTCTACTCAACTGTTGAAAGCCATAGGCAGGATTACATGGAAATCATGTCCCATAATTGAACAACTTCCCAGTATGAAAGTGACTATAGAAGTGGACCACAAGAATAGACTCCTAGATGGAACTGGACCATTTACAATTGATCATGTCTACAATAAAGTTGTGATTTTCAGTGGTTTTGCACTTATGGCTTTAACCACATTTGACTTTAATAACCAAATACGCCAAAACTAGTCAATTATTCCTTCAGTACTTACTTATTCAGTTAACCACTTGTAACATGGACTTAAATTTGGTTAATTTAATTCGAATCTGATTAAAGTTAAAGGTGGCACCAGTAACACCTAAAGTAGAAATTGTATTCTAGACATGGCCTTCATAAATTGGTTCATATGTTAAGCAGACAAAGGAGTACAAGTATTGTATCATTTCCATAATTTAACTACATGAATCAAGGTACACAAAGCAATGGCTATGATTATCATACCGGAAAAGCAAGATCGAATAGTGCTGCCTGAGTGCTCCCAAACTTCGTAAACAGAAGGCCACCAGGTTGGGTCTGGAAGCATAAAGATGCAGTAAATCAGCAGCAATAACTACTCTAAAATCATCAGATCACAACAACCAAAAGCTAGCTAACAAAATACAATCATCAAACAGCACCTTCTCCTTACGACTGTCCTGCTGGGTATGTGAGCCAATAACAACAACATTCTGCGGCAAGCTTTCAAGTTTACTTTTCAGAACTTCAGAGTTCCCAACCATCGCCTTCTCTATATCTTTAATGAACACCACTAGTGCACCAATTTTACTCTGATTGGAGGCAACCTATGTACACAACAAAAGAGAAGGGTGTTAAAGTTTAAATATACTTCTGCGGGAGTAATGACAACTTTTGGACAAGTATAGCACTGGGGTCACCTCAAAGATTTCATTGATTGCAATCTTGTCAAAGTCATCCGCTCCAGAACCATCTATCCGTAGTAAATGACTAGCTGCAGCATAAATCATCATTGAATTTTCAACACAGAATAGCCAAAATTATATCATACAATAAGCCAATATGCAGCCAAAGAAACAGAAGTTCAAGCAAATAAAGTGAATTACCAGAACAAAAGAAACCACGATCATCTTCACAAAGGCCTCCAAGATCATTGCCATCTGGAATTGATTTATCAAACCTAACTCCAATTTTTGAAAACCCATTATCTTCAAAAGCAAGGAGAATTTTGCCCCGGGAGCCATAGCTTGGTCCCCTGCCCAATACAGCAGAAGAATAAAAACAAATTATTAACTTCACAGAAGAATAAAAATCAGACGCAAGAAATTGATAGAATAGTACCTAACAAGATTATATGATTTCTCATTAAGCAATATATATACACGATTGAATAACAATTTCTTTGGTCACTACTCACTGGTCACATTCTCAATAGAAATTTTGTAATATCACTACTCCAAGAACATCAATGAAACAAAAGAATTGATAGAGAAAGAAGTTTCATTAAAGAGAAATGAGGAAAAGTACAACTACGAGGAGGATAAATATCCTCCAAACATAAAAGTAAAAAACATGAAAAAGGAAAAAAAATTAATGCAGCAAAGCTGTCAAGTCTCCCTGAATATCAGAAATGGAAACCACCTTGAAACATGTCCATGACGATGCACCAGCCATAGAGAGAAGCCATAAACACAATTTTATCGCAAAGTAAATATAGGGGCAAACAGACCCTTAAATTGCATGCATTAAGCTCCAACCAAATACACCAGAGAAATGAAAAACCACACACTGCCGGCCATAACCACAAACAAATTTTGACCTCCTTATTTCTACCAAAACCTCTGAATGGAACCAAGAGAAACCTCTCCAAAGTGAATTGATGAAAACTATAGTTTTAAACTCTGCAAAAGAGGACGCTTTGGCCACCAAAAATTATTACTCTTCATCTATAATGCTTTTCAAAGCAAATATTAGAAGATTTTTCAATTTCATGTATATACACCTCAACCAAAAAAAAAAACGAAGACTACAGAAACTGAAAAATATCACAATATATAATTCTTTCATAATGCAAATTACCTAGAAGGATAATTTTGTAGCGATGATACAGAAGAAGGAAAGTTACCAACAAATTTTACTCGATCGCCTGCAAATTATGTAAGCATTATGTCATTAAAGCTTTCAAAAAACCACCCAGCATTCACAAGTGAATAAGACGATAGAAAATAACTTTGCAAATAGTACTCATTTTTGTGGACAAAACAGCATACCTGTTTTAAGAATAGCGCCTTTTGATGATGCAGTAGAAGCCTCTTGCTTCAGCATACCCTGAGAACATAATGTGGATCTGCCTATAATTTCAGCATCAACACTAGGAGCTGGTTTCTTATGCTGTGATGTGGCAGCCTGGGTACTTCTCTTTGCAAACACAGATGTTCTTTCAGGCATTGAACTTTCTTTAGCAGAATCAACTTCCTTTAATGGTGTGCACTAAAAAAATAAAAATAAAAATTGCACAGTACAAACAATTATTATATGAGTGCATTTTAATGCGATTTAGCAAGAAACCATCTCAGTCTCAACAAAAGCAAGCAGAAAATGTCAGGAAAGACCATGAAGCATAAAAGAGTCACAAAATTCTTAGACTAGTAAGGTAAATTCCTAAAAAAACCTTTATAAAGGTAACAGATGAAGAATATCTGAGAAAACATACACCAGGAAGTGAAAGAGAATCCACAATCAGTAGCCTGGCACCAAAATGCTTAGCAAGTGCCTTGGACAAAGTTTCCTGATATATTTCCGAACCTACACAAGAATCATATAGAATGATTTCTCCATTACTTAGAAGGGAAAAAAAATATAAAGTATGACAGAACTACCAGCGGGACCAGATAACAATATCCGTGGGAACACTGACGGGAGGTCTGAAGCATATTTTCCAAAGCCATTGCACTTCAGATGAATATACGTAGAAGCAATCAAAACATTCTTTGTTGTATCACTGTAACAATACAAAACATCATAACCAAATAGTGTAAATTAACTTTTATCCATATCACTGAAAATCAGTAACTACCAGCACTTCAATCCGTAAATATAGCAATAAAGAATATCAATGTAGCTGTAGCTTGTAGCTTACATCTAATTGTAAAGACAATAGAGGTACCACATGGTTAAGGTAGCATATATTAGGAAGTCAAATAAGAGATTAATTAATTGCAAGAAGCAATTGTTTGCACCTTAGATAATATGGGAAACTTTCAAATGACACATCAATATTGTCGGGATTGAGAATTCCTTGTTGTAAACTGTCCCTAAATGCTTGCCACCTGGTTGATGCCAGTGTTGTTGGGGCATCTACTTCCTTAAGGAGTTCTCTTAATTCACTTCCCTCTTCCAATATCTTGGAAATACTACCACTTAAATCAAATTCAGGACATGAGCCAGCAAGCATCCGCAGCAATGACCTCAATTCGTAAGTAACTCCACTCTTCTTCCCAACATCTGCATCCGTACTAGCACCCACTTCCATGTTATCAAGGCTAGGATTTTCATTAACAGTGGTAGAGGATGCAAGAACAGTTTTCTCAGCTGAAACAACTTCAGCTGGTTCATTATTATTAGTGGCATCCTTCATTTCATTGTCTTGAGTATCATCCTGATGGCCAGGAGGTAGTGATGAAACCTCAGCGTTCTGTCGGACATTCTTGCCAGTTTTAGCAGGAGGCATAAGGAGAGATAAATCTTTATGAAGATTAGATAAAGCGGCCAATATTGATGCTCCAGCAACAGCTGAAGGGTCACTGGATCTAGCTTCAACATGCAATCCCTTTAATGGAGAACTATGGGCTTCTAAAATACTCACAGAAGGAATACCAGTAGCAATATTATCATTGGTGAGCTGCTGAAAGATCTAAATTCCACGCTAAGGAGCCCACAAAATATCCATAACAGAAATTCAAGTATGAAAAAATACAAAAGTACATAATGTACACACAAGACATGACTAACAGAATGTTCTCATAAAAGCAAACACAGAAACATGCAAAGAAGGAAGAAGCAAACAAGAAATAAAAGAGGAAAGGAATAATTCTTCCCAGGATGGCACACTGGCACCTGAAACATATATAAAAGGATACATAAGCATGCTTGTCAGAAGAATTGAAGACCAACTCATCACCTCCACTTAAAATCAGCCGGGCATTCTTTCGATGGGTCTTGCCGTTAACTTGAACAGCACCTTTACCCCCTGTGATTTCCAGTAATGCGACAGATGAACCTCCATGCTATGCAGAGATAAAAAAAAATGTCAGTAATCAATAAAAAAAACATAAAAATGCATAGGAGCAATCTTCTTAAGTTAGGACATTTTTAGGACCCATCTAATATCTGAAAAAAAATTCGTCCTTTTCATAAATATCTTTCACCAAATATCAAAAAATATATTTGCTTTTTGTCTGAGAAATGAATTCTTTTCTATAATAAAGCTGTATAGAAGATGGACCCTATGTTATTCAGCTGTTAGTTTAAAGTTCCAAAAGACAAGAGAAACTCTACCTCTATGTTGCTCAACTTGCACAAAACATTACTAACATCTTCATCTTTAAGCCGTAAATTACACTGACAGCCTTGACCAACAGTGAAGAGAGGATCAGACATGGACAGGTGAGGATTCTGGAGAAGCATGAGTAACAAAAGAAGATTAATTCCAAAAGAAGACAGAAGCATAAATCATGTCCCAGTTCTCCCCATTTTAAGCCTACACAAATAAAAGATACTTCAAAGTACAGAAAAGAGAGGCACGAGGTTATCAAATCCCTAACTTTTGATATTAAATCTAATGTCTTACCGCAAATTTGAAATAATAGCAGTGTTGTGTTAGGATCCAATTGCAAGGTATGGGAGTTGAGTCACACATCAGAAGTATGGGATTCAGGTGTGGGGTTTATATGGCCTTAGGCTCTCCAACTACAATGGCTAGCTTTTGTGGTGTGGTTCTCCTAAGGTTCGTATCATGTTGGCAACAAGAAAAATTTGACACAATACACACACCCCCCAAAAGTTGCTTATCTAGCATAACTCGAAAACTAGACAAAACAATCAAAGCTCTTTTTTTCACTTGATAAGTAAGCCGAAATAAAAAGAATGCTTGTAATTCAGATCATTGAATTTAAGGAGAGATATAAATAGAGATAGCATATTCAATTCACCAATAATGACCTTCCAAAGCAACACCAACATATTCGTATAAATATCTAGCATATAAATCAGTACTTTGAATTCTTTTTTTTTTTTTTGTATAGAAAGTACTTTGAATTCTTTTTCTTCCCTTCTATCTTCCATCCTTTATCAAAAAGAGCCATATGGTTACACTTAATTACCATTAGCAATTATATAACAAAATGACAACTCAGTATCCCCTACACAGCATTTGAAGCCTTGCAACAAATATGAAACAATTAATACACTCATTCTGCAACGGGATCAATATTTTCATCTTAAACAGCAAACTCCCATTCTCGAAGCAGATCCAAGACTCTGGATATTACTTATATCTACCATCGAGAACAATTTTGTTTTGGATAAAATCAATAATTATTTTTGTTTCCACCAAGCATAGTTACCAGAAAACGCAGTACGTGAGGATATGCAGTACGAGTACGGGTACATGATTCGTCACTTCTTGCAATTTTATTACAAGACTTTCCTTGTGACGAATCTGGTACGCAATACGTGATACGGCAGAGATCCGATACGCGATTTGCAGGGTTGTTGAGCGAATTTGGTAACTATGCCACCAAGTAATACCAAATCTTCAACACAATGAATGCTGATAACGCAACCTGCAAATCTTAAATAGTAATTAATTACTATTTCACATAACAACTAGCATAAAACAAGATCTTCTGTTTCTGGTAATGCACTATAAGAATTTCAATTTTCCTAAAGTTAAAAAATTTAGCCTCCCCCGCCCCCCAGCAAAAAAAAAAAAAGAAGATATCAAGACTGCTTTGTTAAGTTATTAACTTCCATCTTATAATAAGCTCCCACTATTTCGCTACTCCTAGACTAGATGGATTGATATTTTTGTTACTGCAATACAGCACGAAGCTTCTGGAACCTGGCCAACTAAGGCTCATCACTAATTACTATGTACCGTGGGGCATATACAAAATTTCAGAATCCAGAATGTAGAAAACAGTATGAATCACTACGATAATATACACACACAAACACTCAACTAAGAAAGAAAGTAAACCTGTGAGCACTGAGAGATGAGCTTTCCCCAAGCAATGTTGGGGGCTGCTTTTGTGGATTTTGCAGGGCGTTTCTTTGACCGACAGGGCGTTTCTTTCCCTAAGCAATCTTCGGCATCCTCCTCAGTTTCGTCTTGCACCAGAGGCTCGTCTCGAATGGGCACAGAAGAAGACTTCGGTGGTAACATGGCATCCACAACATCCTTCAAAGAACCGGTTTCTGGCAGATCAGAGGGCAGCAGCTCCGGCTCACGAGATTCGTTCCCGGATTCGTTGACCGGATCAAGAATTTCCGTAGAGGGTAGGTTTGTTGATGAGACATCGTCAGTCACCTAGAAAACGCAAGAATTGGGAAGAAAATGAGATACCCAGATGAGTGATAAGGACATCTATATGGAAATGGCAGTAAAAAAGATACCTTGGATCGTTTGGCGCGGGGAGGAGAAGGCGAAGAGAGAGAGCGCTTGGAAGAAGATGAAGAAGAAGAAGAAGAAGAGCTGCGTCTTGTTTCAACCATGGTGTTGTCGGGGATTCTGGGTCGGGTCCTTCTTGGTATCTCTGATCCGATTCAGAAGAGAGCATCAAAGAAATAGAAATGAAACAGAGAGAGCGAGAGAGAG
Source organism: Ormosia emarginata (assembly GCA_029884605.1). NCBI lineage: Eukaryota > Viridiplantae > Streptophyta > Magnoliopsida > Fabales > Fabaceae > Ormosia > Ormosia emarginata. The sequence continues at coordinate 26,058,944 of JAQQTP010000080.1, read as the reverse complement.
GTGTATCATATGTGACTGTGTTCTCTGAATGATTGCGGGAGATCCCGTTACCAAAGCTTGTGTTCTTGGTTTTATATGTGAAAAATGAACGAGATAGTGAATGAATACAAATACAAAATAGGTTATTAAAAAAGAGTTAATAATAATTTATTTATATGTAACAAATTTTTGAGACGGGAGGAAGAGAGAGAAGGGAAAAGAGGTGAATGTGAAGCGGTGGGGGAGAAGGGAAAGAAAAGATTCAAGAATCAAGAATGTTGTGTTAGTGAGTTTGTTGTTGTTGGCTTTTCGGGGCTGGAGTGAGATGGATGGCAAATGGGTGAATTTTATTTATGCGAGAGTCAGTTTAGTTGTCCCTGCAAGTAGTGGAAGCGGAAGTTGTGTGTGTGTGTGTGACAGCGAGTGAAAGTGACGGCAGGCCGCCAGAGCGAGTAAGCAGCCGTTTTATGTGGGGTTTGGTCTATAAATAATCCAATCTAATGAGTATATTTAGTTGGGTTTATTTTTTAATAAAATAATTTTTTTAGAGAAAAAATTATAATTATTAAAAATGGTGTGAATAATATCTATACCTCTAAAAAGAGTGTAGAATAATTATTTTCTTTTTAATATGTTTAAAATATATCAAGTGGCCTAATTGATGTTAGTTAAAGTGAAAATTACTTAAATTCTTTAAGCATATAGTTATGAATTTAATTTCGAAATTTATATATTTATATAAATAATATTATTAAAAGAAATATCTACTTAAAAATTGAATTGTATCTCAGAAAATTAGTATCTCACTTATCAAATAAAAATATTATAAAAAACTAAAAAACTATATTAAATGTAAATTTGTGATTTTTCTGCAGAGTAAAATTACATGCCTTTTATGAAAAAAAAAAATTTTTTTACTTATTTTATTTTTACATTATTTTATATTATAAAAATTAAAATATTTTTACTCGGACTCCGTTTTAAATAGCCATTTTTCAAAAGTTACTATAAAATGTTGTTTATATTATTATTTTTTTGTAAAAATGTAATAAAAGCTATTGTGTATTAGAAGAATGTTAGTAATATATTTTTTTTGATATTTTTTTAAATATTTATTTTATTATTGATTCATTTTATATATTTTAAAAAATTATTAGCAAAAGAATGCTAATAATACTTATTTTTAGATCAATAATAAAATAAATATTTAAAAAATATTTAAAAAATGTATTATTAACATTTTTATGATATATTATACATTTAAGAAAAAATGCTTGATAATGAATAGTGAGACTGAAAGCATACTAATGTTAGTTTGTTTGCTTTTCTTCTCAAATGAAGCTTACAAATATTTGTTAATTAATGTTATATATGAACAGTAAAGACTAAAGAAACCTGAAATAAGAATGATAAAATATAAAGCTTAAAGAATAAAATAGAAGACAAGTCAAACTAACCTATACATGATTGCGGAAAAAAAAGTTTGGTGTGTAAAAGAACTCAATGAGTCAATGTTGTGAATTTGTTTAGTTTTCTAAAGTTTTATTAAACTGTCATGTAGCTTCTATCAATTACCTATTTTAAATTAAGGGTTACTGTTCAAACAAAGAAAAAATATTAAAAAATTAGACAATCAACGATCAATTCCCTTAATATGGGGAAATAAAAAATACCAGTAGTGTGCACACAAAAAAAACCCAATATTTATAATGAATATGCTAAAGATAATAAACACATTCATCGCTAATTATTTATAATATGGATGTTCTAATAAATTTTCTAGCACTTAGGTTATGTTTAGATTAGATTATTTTTGAAAAAATAATTATTTATATTTAAAATTTTTCAGTTATTTTAAATCCAAAATAACTAATTAAAAACATGCTTATTCATTAACTCATCCAAGTTGCTTTGTGAAATCTGAGTCATCACTTGATTTGTCCACAAGTGCAGACTGCAAACCACTCTTGGACCGACATGAAAAGAAGAAAATAACCCCTTTAAAAAAGAAATTGGAGTTGGTGCCCCCCAAACCAAAGTGGGATGGATGGCAATTCGATGCGCTTCTCAATTTGCAAGTTGCTCTTTCTTTTTTCTAATTTCATCTTCTCATCTTATAATCACTTGTGTTCTAGTCAATCCATCATTTGTCCTCAAATTGAGTGTGTGTTTAGATTGCAGTTGAGTATTATGAATGAACGTTTGGCCCTACTTCGAACGGCTGAAATTTCGTTTGACTTTTTTCAATTACGTTTGTTTCAATCGAATTTCAACATCTAACTTACGTTCAGTTAAAAGTAACAATTTCTTGTTTTTGCATTCAATTTTTGTCCGTTGAGAGTATTAACTGAAAAACTGAATAGTTCCAACTATATTTTCACTCTTTTAACCTTCCATCTTATCTTTAGAATATTCTCGTCAGACCAAACCACATGCCTGTCGCGCCACTTTTGACCAGGATTGGCCAGATCCCAGAAGAACAGGCCGATCCGCATCAAGTCGCACGACCACCGCCTTGAACCCGTTGTTGCCGCTCCATCTCAAATCTGACACCAGGACGTCCACTCCATACCTGTTGCGGTACCGCGACGCGCAGCTAGAATCGCCGTCACTCCCCACTCGAGCCGCTTCGCCGCACAGCCCGCTCAGACTTCCGTCGAATCCGAGCCTCCACCCACCGATGCCTACACCAACCTTCCCCCTCTTCTCTGTTTTTTTTTTTCTTCTCCAGAAGTTCTTTATCTTCATCTCGTTTCCCCTTTTCTTTCTTTTCCCATTTCTTTCTTTTAATTTTTTTTCTTTGTCTTTTCATTTCCTGAAGGCTTTTTTTTGTTTTTTTGTCTTTGGGTTGGAGTTTATTTTGGGCTTTGGTATGTTTTATTTTTATTTTTGTGTTTGGGTTAGTTTTGTTTGAGCTAAAACTTTTTTAGTTAGATAATTTAAAAGTGTTTTGTTAATCTTGGTAATAAAAAATAAAAAATAATGTTAAATTCATACGCTTTTTAGTAATTACACATTTAAAAGTGATTTTGATTATTTTCATCCAAACAATATTCATTTTGTCAAACTCACTTTTAAAATCAAAGTTTCTAAACATAAATCATGTTACTGCAAACTCACTTTTAATTAAACTTAAGTTTGTAAACTTAAGTTGACTCAAACTTAAGTTTGCAAACTTCAATCCAAACACACACTGAAAACACCGAGGATTTGGAAATTGATACATAATTGCTGTCAGGATAAGTTATTTTTAAAAAAATTAGTTTATTTTTAAAGAAAATTTATCTTTAAAATTAATAAGTAATGATATATTTACTTATTTTTCATTTGAAAATAATATATCGAAATCTTAATTTATCAAATAATCTGAAATAAATATATATTTATTTACTTATTTTAAAGAAAAATTATAAATCTTTTTCCCATTTGTTATAACGAGCTTGCAATTAAGAGGTATAGCGTTTAGGGAAACCACATGCAATGCAAACCATATAAAAGTGAGGAACCACATGCAGGGTTTGGATTAGGCCCAATCATTGCCATGTATACGTGGATCTACACTATGTAATAATGTGATTAAATGTAATTTTTTGTTTATATTATTTAAACTTAAATATTTAGATAAGTAATTAAAAAATTAGATATGAGAAATAAATAGTTAACAGTAGTACTTAAAGAAAAAATTAAATATGAGAACCAGAATGACATCATTAATCATCATTGAGACCAATGTGTATTAGTTAAAATAAAAGAAATTCAGATCTCTTGAACATGTGGTTTTAATTTGATCACAAGATTTATATATATAGAAATAATACTGTTTAGAGTAATTTCTATTTAGGCACATGATCATATACCAAAAAATTAGTCATTCACTTATCTTTAAAAAACAAAAAAAAAATAGAGAATTAATGAAAAGAACTACTAAAAAATGATATTTAATCTAAAGGAATAAAAAAGTTAAAATTATTAAAAATGATTATTATAATTTTAATTAAAAAATGATCATTTAATTTTATTTAATAGTCAAAATTACTCTTAACGAAATTTTTATTTAAAACGGTAGTCACTCAGCGATAACAAATGACAATTCAATAAGAAATAGTAACCATTCACAAATTTCTTTCATATAAAATTTAATTTAAAATGTTAATTATTCAATAACAATTGATGACCACGTAATAAAAGACAATATCCATGTGCAAATTTATTCATATTTTTAAATATTTTATATATTAAATTTCATTTGAAACTTTGGTCATTAAGTAATAACAAATGATCACTTAATAAAAAATAATAATTATTTATAATTTTCTTTTATATAAAACTTAATTTAAAATTATTAACCATCCAGTGACAAATAATAACCACTTAATAAAAGGCAACAATCATTCACAAAATTTCTTCTTAATTTCAAGTATTTTTATATATTGAACTTCGCTTGAAACATTAGTATTTAGTAGTAACAAATAATCACTCAATAAAAAGTAGTAATCATTCACAAATTTCTTTCATATAAAATTTAATTTAAAATTGTTAGTTATTCAATAACAAGTAATGTCAAATTAATAAAAGTCAATAGTCATTTAGAATTTTTTTCCTAATTTCATGTATTTTATATATTAAATTTTATTTAAAATATTAATCACTTTCAATAATAATAAATGACCACTTATAAAAAGTAATAGTATTCACAAATTTCTTTCATAAAGAATTTATTTGAAATTATTAATTATTTAATAATAATTGATGACTACTTAATAAAAAATAACTAATAAACACTCATTAAAAATATTTTTTTATTATATAAAATTAAATAGTTATTTTTTAATTAAAATTAAATAATTATTTTTAATAATTTCAAATTTATTTATCTCTTTAAATTAAATATTAATCTTTAAAAGTTCTTAGCATTAATTTCTCCCAAAAAAATCATCACTGAATTATTAATTTAACATAGATGGCAAATAAGAAATTAATGCGTGGTACATATATTTAAAGGATGACAGTTAGTGTTTATTTTAAAATAATAATATAATAAATAAAAAATAGTAATTTAAATTTAAATAATAATTAAATAAATAAAATCAAATTTAAATAAAAATTTTCTATACATACACAATTAAACTTTTAAAAAAAATCATCACCATTCACATAACGGCGTGTCAATGTCGGAAGAATCTGGCTGTCTTTAGCTGAAGCTTGTCTTTGTCTATAGTTTTGGTTTTTCATTTTTCTTGTGGGCAAACAAAAGAAAGAAACGCGTTTCTGCTTTTTCGGCAACAAAACAATTACACTATAATCATCTCCATCCAAAATTAGTGTTCATGTTATGTTCTCTCTCTGCCTCTGCCCTCTGGCTCTGGGTTTTCATTTCAATTTCAAATCTTCTCAAAATTTCTATTCTCCTTTGAATCTTTTCACAGAAACCCGCATATTGAGATTGGGACGAAGATGTTAGACAAGTGTTTGGGAGCTCAAAGGGCAAGGAGATTCCAGAGAGCTCTCGGCCATTGCAAGGTCTCCATCCTCTGCCTCATCCTCACCATCGTTGTCCTCCGTGGCACCATCGGCGCCGGCAAGTTCGGTACGCCGGAGCAGGATTTCAACGACATCCGCAACCGCTTCAAATCCCGCAAGCTATCCGACCCTCACCGTGTCCTCGAGGAGCTTCCTTCCACAACGACGTCGTCTTCCTCTTCCACCACCAATTACAACGCCTTTGACATCAACACCATATTGGTCGACGAAGAAGAACGAGAAGACCACGACAAACGCGACAACCCAAACGACCCTTATCGTCTCGGGCCTAAAATCTCGAATTGGGACCAACAGAGATCCAGCTGGCTTCGCCAAAACCCCAATTACCCGAATTTCATTCGACCCGACAAGCCTCGGGTCCTTCTGGTAACTGGGTCGTCCCCGAAACCCTGTGAGAACCCCGTTGGTGATCATTATCTGTTGAAGTCTATTAAGAACAAGATTGATTATTGTCGTTTACATGGGATTGAGGTGTTTTACAACATGGCCCTTCTCGATGCTGAGATGGCAGGGTTCTGGGCCAAGCTTCCATTGATTCGGAAGCTTCTGTTGTCCCACCCTGAGGTTGAGTTCTTGTGGTGGATGGATAGTGATGCCATGTTCACGGACATGGCATTTGAAGTGCCATGGGAGAGGTATAAAGACTCTAACTTGGTGATGCACGGGTGGAATGAGATGGTGTATGACCAGAAGAATTGGATTGGGTTGAACACTGGGAGCTTCTTGTTGAGGAACTGTCAGTGGTCGTTAGATATTCTTGATGCCTGGGCGCCAATGGGGCCAAAAGGGAAAGTTAGGGATGAGGCTGGGAAAGTGCTCACACGTGAACTCAAGGACAGGCCAGTTTTTGAAGCTGATGATCAATCAGCAATGGTTTATTTATTGGCAAAACATAGGGACAAGTGGGGTGAGAAGGTTTATCTTGAGAGTGGTTATTACTTGCATGGTTACTGGGGAATTTTGGTTGATAGATATGAGGAAATGATTGAGAATTACCATCCTGGTCTTGGTGACCATAGGTGGCCCTTGGTTACTCATTTTGTGGGTTGCAAGCCTTGTGGGAAGTTTGGGGATTACCCGGTTGAGAGGTGCTTGAAGCAGATGGACAGGGCTTTCAATTTTGGAGATAACCAGATACTGCAGATTTATGGGTTCACACACAAGTCATTGGCTAGTAGGAGAGTTAAGAGGATACGGAATGAGACTAGCAATCCTCTTGAGGTCAAAGATGAACTTGGTTTGCTTCATCCAGCATTTAAAGCGGTCCAGGTATCATCATCCTAGCTTTCTTATGTGGTTAAATAGCCAGAAAACTCGTCAAGTCTGTGTATGTATGTTGTTCGAATGTGTCGCATATTTAGTTGCAGAAATAGAATTTTTGGCTCCATATCATTATTTGCGATAGAAGGTATATTGTGAGAAACAGGAAAGCAGTTATATATATATTTTTTGGTTTAATAGTATTTTGTAGCTTCTCTGTTTTTCATTTTTTTTTTTCCTTTTTTGGCCTTATAGCTTCTCAACTTCAAGTTTGTAGATTAGTCCTATCCATGGATTGTAACACAAATTTGTATGAAGTAATGGAAAAGTTGCATGGTGGCTTTGCATATAATTTCTATTTTTGTATATGGTTCATTGTAACTTTTATCTTGGTTTCTGTTTGTAGTTATGTAGTTAAAATATTCCTGGACTATCAGCTGGTCTCGACCTTTGAATTTTATATTGTACTATATTCCAAGCATTTTGGACTTTTGGAAGTGGTAGCCAAACTTTGTGGAATATTGTAAAAGGTGGAGTTAAATATCAAAACAAACTTTGGTGAGGATGATTAGTTATTAGGTGACTTATCAGAGGAGTAATAATGTCTGTTGTATAATGATTCTTGACTACCTGCTCAGGTCCATGTCACATCTCAGCCTGCAATGGCATAGAAAATTGGTACCAACTTGCAGTCTTGCATATAGTCCACTCACTTAGGCATTGATTTTTAATCTCTCTGTTTGAAAATTCTGTCTAACAAAATTTTCCTCATAATAGCTTAGCCACAATTTAATATAATGTGATCTATGTGAAGATGATGAGATGGTCAGACTCAGACATATCTCTCAAAAATAAAGAATTAATGAAATAGATTTCTACCCAAAATATAAGGACAATGGAAAAGTTGAAATTGTCACCGGACTAACTGCCTTACACGTTTACAAGGTTACATGTGATTGAAATAAACTCTAGATAGAGAAGTAGAAAAAACTATCTTTTGTCTGCATTGTTACTATTTTCTGCTTGTATCCGAACTTTTGTGGTTGGTACCGAAACTGAAACTACATTGTTACTATTTTCTGTCAGTTTGATCTAAATTAGAAAGAACAGATGATAATGTTGTACTATGTCAGTGTACTATCTACTATGTCATGTAATTAGATCTAATTTTCTGTCAGTGTACTATGTCATGTAATCATGTTTGTGCATCGTGGAAATTGTTTCAAAAGATATTACCAGTTGCCTTATTGCTTCATTGTTGCTTGAAAGACCAGGAGAGAATCTTTTTCTCCACATTTGCATATGGTTGAAATCAGAATCATGACTGAAGTTTGCTAAAAATCTAGAAAACATTGTTGAGACGGGGCATTACCTACAAAACCAGGGAAAGTGGGTATGTGAGTATATCTAATACTGTTTGAAAATATGTCAACTGTTAAGATGTTGAATTTCGCGGAAAGGTTCCACATGATCTTTTCTTCATTATTATTAGTATTTACCTGGTGGAATCATTGAGTCAGGTTCTGTTTTACCTCCGTGGTAAGTCAGAAATCAGGTTCAACTGCTCAATCATTCAACCTTCTATGCCAAACTGCATTTAGTTGCTTCATTGATTTTATAAGCATTTTGCACCTACGCTTCCTCTCTCCAAGGCCTTGATCAAATCTCATCTTCATGTGTCTCTCTGGTTTTCAGTTCTTATTTTGCTTTCCTCTTCCTATGGTTTCATGTTTCCTACTTGATCTTCAAGTGTCTCTGGTATGCATTTTTGAAGGTGCTGCCTACGTCTACTGTACTATGAATAAAAGCAATAATTAGTTTAGACGTTAGGTTGTTTCATTGTTGTTGACTGAACTATCTTCCTTTATCACTTGAGAGTGTGAGATGTTCGTCGCTTGATCTGTTTTACTTTTAAACTGGAAAGATGTGCCATAACAAGTCGGCATTAGGCAAATAGTTGCGAGACTAGATCAACGAATTAGCAATAGATCAGCGGGTAAGGTTAACCACCAGTCTAGCTACACCTGTTGACATTCCCAATTACCCCATTGATCCCTCCCGATGATCTCTATCCGCTCAATACGTAGTTCAGTTGATTTTACGAAGCATAAGACATAACCATCCTACCATATCAATCGAGGTAAGTATGAAACGAACGCAAAGGTATCAGCTATTTGAGTCCTACTCTTACATTTTAATGATGAGAGGAAGAGGAAGCGTTCAGGAGTTGGGTTGGGTTGGCCATTCACATTAATCTGTGCGCTAGTTTTTCATGCATCTTTTGGATCAAATCTTGTAGTCTTAAAGCTATTATAGACATGGAGGGGAAAATGGCAGACTTACGGTTGAATCCAGTCACGTATAGCTAGCTTTCATTTCATTTGTTTGAAACTCAATTTCTGTCAACGATACTAACATTTTTTGGCTCTGGATAAAGTTCAAGGTCACGTGTGCCAATTACAGTAACCGCAACAACCTTAGTACCTTACAATAGTGTTATGTATGAAGTAGAAACTGCAGGTTGCTTCAGAGCATTACTCTGAGTGAGTCACACAGATGCTTCAGTTCTGCTATCCCATTTTTCCTTTTATCCGTCTGTCTGTCTCTTTCATTTTTATCAAAATAAAAGCTTCTTTTTTTTGAAAAATTCTTACTTGGAGTACAGAGTTACATTAAAAATAAGCGCATATATATTATTTTGTTCAAATCCCTCCTAAGAAAATTATAGAGGCAGAAAACGGCAGATCTATAGCGACGAAAAAACAGCAGTGCTTCTCAAATTTCACACACTTAAAACAAAAGAAAAGTACAAAGCGCCTCAAACCAACCCCTCCCCCAAAAAAAATTAAGTACAAAATACTGGGAATATATTATTTACAACATCACGTGTCTAATATGTAATTAAAAGCTGACTGCTTACAAAACATTTCTAAGTAACACTGTTTAGTTTCACTTCACCACAAGATTGCTATGCTATATATGTATGTATGTATTATTAGCTTCAAACAGAAAGGAGCTTAAGATTTACAATAGAGAGAAAAGCAGTCGATGCCAAACAAGGCTTTATCAAATCACCAGCAGTGGGATTCAGCTGGCCAAACACACGCATGCACCCAAGCAGGGCCCCAAACAATCCCAAGCACACCACCAAGCCGACCCTTGTGGCCCCAGCACCGAACACAATGGGATCCCAGAGGACAGTGAAGAGGAGCTGAGCCAAGTAAAGCAACAGAGCCATGGGGTTTGTGTGGAACCCCCCATCTGCCCACACCATCCAAGCAGATAGACCCATCAAGAAGCTAGAAGCAGGGCACGTGAGGTGCAGGGCCCACGAGGGCGGGAACCAGAAGGGCTTTCTCAAATTGACAGCATCATGGGCACGTGACTGGGTGTGCATGGAGATGGAGGAGCCTAGGTAAGCGGATAAGAGGGTAAGAGAGAAAGGGAGGGAAACTGCTATGGCCAGTGACTTAAGGCCGCGTTTGGCCATTGCCATTCGCTTGTCTCTTCTGCTTCCTCCGCCTTCGCTTCTCCTCTTGTCGTTCATGGTGGTGGTGGTGGTGGTAGGATCGTGTGTGACTCGTTGTTTGAGGTCATTGGAAGCCATGGGAATAGACTTTGAAAGTGGAAAACAAGAAAACAAGTAAGAAATAAAAGAAAGAGAGAAAGAGAGAGAAGTGAGTGTTTATGTTAGAGAGGAAGAGAAGGGGTTTCGTTTTGGTTTTAATAGAAGGCAGAGCGTGGATTTCTCTCGTCAACCATGTTTTGGCGAGTGGGAAAGGGTGGGACACATGTATGGATATCATGGAGCAGATAGAAAGCCTTCACCGCCGAGCATTACGCGTGGGCTTGAGACAGCACTCAGCAGTGACACATCCGCACGTAGATAGGAATAGGATTACGTTGTCTGATTCCCATGAGGTTGATTAAGGTTAAGGATGGAGGTGTGGAAGCAGGTCGAAACTGCACGTGGCGGTTCCACACTTGGTCTCTCTCCCTCTCCACAGGATACCCCACCTGACTTCAAAGTTCAAACACCTGATGTCTCTTTAGCTCAATCAATTGCGTTTGCCGACTGATCATGAGGATAAACAAAAAAACAAACAACCAATAACAAAATAAAGTAGGTATATCACAATTCGTAAGTTACATTATTAGGAAAATAAATTAGGGGAATTTAAATTATTCAATTGAGAAACATTATTTTTGCATTAGATTGCTTAGCTTAGCATTAAATGATACGCCAATACTATTACCCAATTACAACCATAGACATGTACAACACAGATCATGGCTATCCGTTTATTAATTGAAAATTTGCTATTCTTCCCGACATGAAACTGATCCAAATACGTTATCCAGCGTGTTTGTTTTAAAACGACTTTCATTAATTCACTAATATCTTCTGCTGCTTTTTACTTACCTATAATGTTTTTTTTTTTTTTGTGGTATATTAAATCTTGAGTATTGCTTTGAGATACACACTTCATCAGCGTTTAATTGAGTCAAGTAAGCAATACTTTAATCTAAGATTTGGTTTATTAAAAGAAAGAGACCGCTTAAATTTTATTCATATATTTAAATGAATCAAATTTAAAATTTAAGTTTAGTTTGTTTAAAAATATAAAACTTAAACTTGAATTATTTAACTCATTTATAGTTTGATTATTATTATTATTATTATTATTATTATTATTACCAAATCTCTCTTTAAAATATTTAAATTTACTAATTTAATATTTAATATACATCTTCATGCTAATGGAGTAAGACATAGAAATAAAACTTTTTTTTTTAATTCATAATTCATTACATAAAAAAATCATAACCTACTTAAAGAAACTTTTAGTAACTAATAGTAAAAAGAAATTATTATTATTATCTAAAATTACAAGTTTTTTATTATTAAATTTTATTGTCTATAAAAATTACAAGTAATACATACGTTATTACATTTTGTTATTCTATAAATTTTTAATGAGTAAGTTTATAAAACTTAAATTAGTTATTTATATAATCAAACTTAAATTCAATTTAAACTTATTTGTTTAGTTAAAAAAATAAACATTATTAAGTATTTAATGAGTTGAAGTCGAATAATTCATAAATAATTCAACTCATTTACATCATTTACACTTCACCTCAATTCTCATTAATTAAACATCAAAGTTTATTTATAATTAAATAAGAAGTCTGTAATAGAAGTTATGATTAATTATAGATAATTAAATGGTTAATGATAAATAAATTATTAGTTAAATGTATTTGATATTTTATTAATGAAAATAATGTAAGACGTGTGTAAAGAGTCTAAAAAAAAGTGTCTAGTAGATACTTATTCTTAGAATTTTCGGATTTAATGTATGAGAAAAAAATTATATTCGTGCTATTAATTCAATGACTTGCTTAACGTTTTCTTTTTTTAACCCTAAACCTTAAATTTAATATTATGACATTGAACTTTATTTACAAACAAATTATCCATTAACAGGAAATTGGAGAGATATATTAGTCGATATTTATGCAAATTGATCTAAACATCACTTGATCAGAATAAAAAAAATTCATTATACTAGACAAATTATATCTTTTATTTATTCTTTGATTTTACCAGGTATATCCATTTTGAGTATTAGTATGTTTTTATTGAATATAGTGTTCGGTGCACCTATACATCAAGCACATTATTTTATATTGTGTGACGTGGCAAAATTAAATTGTGAGTATGAAAGAAAATGAGTTGAAATCAATTATAATTAAAGAAAAAAAATTGTGTAAATGTAAAGTGATATAAATATAAGCGTATGTATGTGTTATTTTCATTTTCTTCATTCGGGTTAAGAGGGTACGAGTGTATATCCATTTACGATATTGCATCATATAGGCTGTTGAGGTGAAGACTGGAGGGAGGAAAAAAAATTGGTGTGAAATAAAGTAATAAACTTTAGATGGCCCATGTCATTGAGCCCAAAAACGGACTTTCACTTTCAAGTTTGAACCCAACTCCGATTGTTGATGATGGGAATGTGAGTGTGCGTGGAAGGAAAATGGAAGGAGGAGGAGACAGAAGATTGAAAAGCAGAGAAACGATGGCTGTTGAATCCGTGACGCAGTCCGTACCTCCTTCGCAGCTGAGAATGAGATCAACGAGCAATTTTTTGGAAAACCCGAAGATACCCTTCGCAGTTGCTCTGCTCTTTGCCGATGCCGTCCTTGTGTTTCTCATAATCGCTTTTATCCCCTGTAAGTGTTGTTGGATACTCCTTCATTCAAATAACTTCAATGACAATGAATCCTTCCACTTCCTGATGTGAATGAATATGCGATGTGTGTGTTTAATTTCAGATACAAAAATAGATTGGGATGCTTACATGTCACAGGTATATTTTTTCTTTTTTGGAGCTTTGTTATGGTCTCTATTTGGTTGCTAAGAACTATAACTACACAATTAAATTAACAAACGCATGAACAGGTTAGCGGGTTTCTGGGAGGGGAGAGAGATTACCGGAACCTCAAGGGTGACACAGGGCCTCTTGTCTACCCTGCTGGCTTTCTATACATTTATTCTGCATTCCAGTATGCTACGGGAGGACAAGTTTACTCAGCTCAGGTCTTCATTTCCTCATTATATATATATATATATAGGGAGTGTATCAGGTAAGATGAGTGTTTATTGTGAGAGAGTGAGTATGCTACTACATGAATGGTGAGGACAAATGCGTGTTTTTTTTTTGGTCGCATGGCCTTTAAGCTCAGGTCTTCATTTCACCTTCTCACAATAACCAGTCCTCTCACTAGATATGTCCCCATATAGGGAGTGTATCTATATATATTTGCAGGACTGGACTTGACTTGACTTGATTTCCTATCCTGCGAATTCTAACATTCTTTATTTCACATATGCTCAATACTTGATGACTTACTATGTGTTTCTCTTTGCAGATTTTGTTCGGAATCTTGTATATCATTAATCTGGCACTCATTCTCTTCATCTATGTGAAGACCGACGTGGTAAGCAAATCTCTGTGGTGCTGGACTGTCCAATCTTCTTCCCTTTATAAGTGTCAGAACTGTGGTCAATTGTAATTTGCATGCCAAAACTTCTGTCCGTTGCTCTCGTTCTTAGATTTAGTCTTTGACTCTTTGCTGATATGTGCTTATGGCTTGATTCATGGAACTCATTTTATTCAATACAATCCAACCCCTATTCGTTTTCTTCTGATTTGTTATTGATGTGAATTCTCATTGTTCTTGAAATGTCTAACAGCTTCCATGGTGGGCCCTTTGCTTACTATCTCTGTCAAAAAGAGTGCACTCTATCTTCGTGCTTCGTCTCTTTAATGATTGTGTGGCCATGACGCTTCTTCATGCTACATTACTCTTACTCATGCACCGAAGGTGGAATCTAGGTTTGATTGTGTTTAGGTAAGGGTTCTCTTCCTAAAGTCATCTTTCTATAAGGTTAAAATGTTTTACATGGCTTTTCATAATTATTTGTTAGTGGGGCTGTTTCGGTAAAGATGAATGTGCTTCTTTATGCTCCACCTTTACTGCTCCTCATGCTAAAGGTACATACAACATTTACAGTTGAGTGTGTTGCATTTGTTGTCTCTTGGCAATCACCACAACATTGCTAATGTAGCCTCCATTTCTTCACACACATGCAGGCTATGGATATCAGCGGGGTGTTATTGGCATTAGCTGGCGCAGCACTGGTTCAGGTCCCTTGCTGTTTCCTCTATATATTTGTGATGTTATAATTGCAAAAATGTTATCTGGCATTAGATTTTCTTTTTGTATTTTGCATGCTGTTGTTATTTTCCTTGTACAAAATGCTTTACAGAGTGAACAAATCTTTTGATGCCTGTTGGTCAGTGTATTTTATTAAATATTCTTTCCACATTGTAAGGTGAGTTGCTCTTCTTGGACTTCAAGATCGATTGGTTCTCAAGAGTGAGCAACGTCCAATTTTGGTGTCATTCGTTAACAACTCTATGGTGAAATACTGCTACAGATAATGTTGGGGCTTCCTTTCCTGGTTTCACATCCAGTTGCATACATATCAAGAGCCTTCAATCTTGGCCGTGTCTTCATCCATTTCTGGTACCTTTTTTTTAAAGCTTGTATTTTGATGTATGCTTGATAACCATGAACTCTGCAAACAAATTTAGCCTTTTAATATAATCTGAAAACCATATTTCTGGGGTCAAATGATGATGAATGGGAGAAGGGAAATAACTCAGATAAGGGTATGTAAAGTTTTATTTTATGCAAGGATCACCTGCAACCTTCTGGCACTAAGGAACATAGTTAGATAGGTGCCTCCAGAAACAATGCATAAGCTAATAAGCTGCTGAACATTTGGTGTCTTATATGGTGGGTGATTAAAGCTTATGATGAGTGCTGAAGTCTACAATGACGTAAAAAGACTACTAAAATATATTTCACATGTATTAGATTGAGAATTATAGCTGATATTATCGTTTTCTCTTGGTTTTTCATCAGGCTGCATCAATGTTTATCTATACTTTAGTTCTCTTCATGTGATAATGCCTCTATTCATTTGTGTCTTCATTTCTATATAATTTTTCTTTTTTGGTTAAGGGATGTCACAAAATCAAAATACAATGTTTGAAACCTTACACTAAACCCTCCCCTGATGTTTGGACCCAGGTGAAAATCATTAGTTTCTCCATTTAGATGGATGGAAATCCTACTTACATGCATCTCATCATTCTCATGTGTCCACCTCATCTTCTCCCTGTTCATTTCCTTCCCACTGTATCAAGGCTAAAAAATAGAGCCACACACACTACTCCCTTGTGAAAAGTGAAAACCCCTGCTGGGAAGCTCATTTATGAGAGCACTAAGAAGAGGGCCAGTGGATCTAAGTGGCCTATTACAGTATTACTGGAAAGGATTCAAGGGATTCTGCACTTAAGGCTCTTGAATAATATAAGAGATCAAGGTTACCTAGAAACCAGAGGACTGTGAACAGTGCACGTGGAGTTTTGTCTGGAGTTGCTGTTAGAGAAAGGAT
Organism: Ormosia emarginata; assembly: GCA_029884605.1. Taxonomy (NCBI): domain Eukaryota; kingdom Viridiplantae; phylum Streptophyta; class Magnoliopsida; order Fabales; family Fabaceae; genus Ormosia; species Ormosia emarginata. Next base: position 26,043,124 of record JAQQTP010000080.1, on the reverse strand, counting down.
TATTTGAGCCTTCTTGGTTGAAGAGTAAAATAATGTGAAAACGGTTTTGAAGAGATCCAACTCACCAACTGCTTGTCATGGATTGAAGGGGGCAGAATTCTGATGCTGGGGATTTGGCAATTAAGAACTGGGTTTTGATGAATGGGGAGTTGAGATGGTTTGTGTGATTTTCCAGTGAATGGCCATGTATTGTGCACATTACCTTTACTGTTTAACTTAATTGAGATGCTAACAGACTTTGGTCCAAACATCAAAGGGTTTTAGTGTAGGATCTTGAAGTTGGCGTACCGATTTTGTGGTACCCTTAAGTTCAGGGGGGTAAACTGTAAAGTGAATTTTACCCTTTTTTGGTTCAGTTAGGTGTTCCTAATATTTTATTTCATTTGTATGTTATCAGGTCTGTTAACTTCAAATTCATCCCTGAACCAGTATTTGTATCCAAGGGATTTGCAATCTTTTTGTTGGCGGCTCACCTGTTATTACTTGCTTCATTTGCGCATTATAGATGGTGCAAGTAGGTATAAAAGTTCCTTTTTTTTTTTTACACTCTGTTCAGAAATGGGTTGTTGCAAATATTTTCTTAATTATTCTTGTCAAGTGATAGATTTGATTAGTTTTTAATCTTCTGTTTTGACGCAATAAATAATGTGAACATGACTAAATTTTAATATTGGCCATGCCATGGACCTGCCTCCTGAAAGTTTATATTGTAATTGGGATATGTAGGATTCTGGTGTACATTGGATTGAAATATTGATGCAGCTAGATTATATATGCTTACTTATTTAGTTGCTTACAGACATGAAGGAGGGCTTCTCAACTTTCTTCATACCAGATATGTCTCTATGAGACTGAGGTTTGCCCTTTTCTTTTCCTCCTCTGCGAAGAAGTTTGGCAAGAGCAGTTCATCCATCAAGATCCTCACTAAAGAACGTAAGTAATCAGTCTCACGGTAGATTTAAGTGGATAACATGACTTCCTCTTTTTGTGATAGTTGATAATAAATCTTGCCTTTTACTCAGATATTGTGACAACTATGTTCGTTGGAAACTTCGTTGGCATTGTATGTGCTCGGTCATTGCATTATCAGTTCTATTCATGGTAAGTCTGCTGGGAATGACCCTTTTGTATTAATGATACTACTACTAGCTTTAGATGCAGAAGTTGCTTGGTTTAATTTTATTTACCAAAATACATAAAAAAAAGAAAATGAAAAAGAAAAAGAAAACAGCCTCTTGTAACAGAATTTACTGGGTTATACATTGTAATAAGATCGTGGAACATTCTAAGGCCCAGCCTGAATCCACCTATGACCTATCTGTTCTGTTTGTAATATAGTGAAGACATTCTTCATAGAAATATTTTTCCAATAATTTCCATCTACTAGATGATTGCTTATATTCGACTATAAATTTTTTAGTAAAACTTTATTTTGATCCTTGGAAGATATATCCTTTATCAATCTAGTCCCTTAGAAAAAATTTATCAATTTAGTCCCTGAAACTTGATATCCACAATTTTTTAATCCCTCCATCTATCTAAGTTTAATGTTGTTAACTTTAAAAGCTTTTCTGTAACATTAAAAGATGACATGACATATCCAACTTAGTCAACTAGGCTAAAATGATGTCATTTTGCCAGTCTTACACATCACTTAGGGCTTGTGTGTATGCATAATATTCCATTTTAGAGTATCTACATACCTTTTTGAGATGCATTTTGGCCAAACGGTATCATGTTGGCCTAATTGGATGAGTTAGAACTTGTCATGTCATCTTTTAACATTACAAATTAGCTTTTAAAGTTAAAATTGTTAAACTCAAATAGATGGAGGGATGAAAAAATTGGGGATTTCAAGTTTTAGGGACTAAATTGATAAAATTTATTTCTAAGGAACTAAATTGATAAGATATGTATCTTTCAGGGACCAAAATATGGTTTTACTCTAAATATTTTGGTGAGTAGAAGTTGGCTTTTGGTGTAATATTATCAGCCAGCCTTTTCTCTTTCATGGTTTCCATTTATACTGGTATTTCAATTAGTGTTGTCCTTCTCCTTGCAGATGTGTGAACCAACTTTTCCCCTTCACGACGAATTACTAATTCTCTTATAGACTAGGTCATTTTTTCTGATAAATTATGTACCTAATTTATGCTGAGCCTTCGAACTAGTTCTGGTAGACAGATATTATGAACATAATAACACAATTCAATAAAACGGTGATCAGGTTTTCAGTGTTCTATCAGGTGCTAACTCTTGTAATTTGGCTAATGGTACAGGTACTTCTATAGCTTACCTTACTTGTTATGGAGAACGCATTACGCAACATTGCTGCGGTAGGTTAATCCTCATCCAGTCATCCCTTTCTTTACTTTAAATTTTTATGATTTTATCTTCTATTCAATTCATAAAAGATCCATTTCTCTATATGATCAAGCAGTTTGATTTTGTTCATGGGAGTGGAGCTGTGCTGGAATATCTATCCTTCAAACAGCCTTTCATCAGCGCTACTTCTCTGCCTTCACTTGATTATTCTCTGGGGTTTGTGGTCTGCTCCACCTGAGTATCCGTATGCTGAAGATATACCACCCTCTCGCAAAGACAAATAGAAGTTCAAAGGTTCCTCTCCTTCTATTTTGTGGAGGAAAAAGGATGAATTGGACAAATGCTTTTTCCCTTATCTCGCCTTCCCCTTTGTTGTAAATTTTTGTGATGTACTTTGGAGCAAGCTTAAGGATTACTAACTTGGATGTAAAACAGAATATAGGAGTAACAATCACTTTAGATTTCGATGCTCATATTTTGGTAAGTTTTTTTTTTTTTTTTGTTGTTTTACTTTCAATTCGTTGATAAATCTGAAAATTTTGCACTAAGTTTTAGTAATGAAGTTTTAAGTGCTGATTGTTTTAAAGGGAATTATTAACATTTACTAGCCTAAATGAGTTAATATAAAAAAATGTTGATATTTGATAATTTAAATGAGGAAATGATAGTTGTTTAGTGTCTTCAGTTACCAAACAAACATCAGTAAATTATTTTCTGCAGCAAAAAAAAAAAATTCACTAAATTTTTTTTTAGTAACCTCATATTTATTGCATTATTGGTTTTTTTATCCCCCTTTTCTTGTAACTCGAGGTCCTTTCAAATGTGTGGAATGGTTTGCTCATGCTTTTTCCTACTGACAAATGACAATTTTCCTCTTTCTCACAGTATATCAATAATAAACTTTTTTCTACATTTTATCTATACTTGTAGCCACGTGACATAATAAACCTTTAGATTATGTTTGATGGGTCGTATAAGAAGGATATTATAGTATAAGTTAATATTATCAGATTTTATCATACATTTGATATGTCCACTTGATAGGATAATTCAATTCGATCAAAACTTTTTATCCTATTCTAATAGTATAACACTATCCTTCTTATAATCTCACGATATAACTCGATAAGATTTTTTCCCATCACTACTCTCTATTTTTAATATTATTAAATTCGTAATTATTTATTATTATTATTAAATTCATAATTATTATTATTATTATTATTATTATTATTATTATTATTATTATTATTATTATTATTATTATTATTTCATTGGTGGTTTGATAAGGAAAATGTGATGGTTAAAAATATTAAGGATAATATAATCATAGTAAATAATTATATATACTATTAAGTTATTTATACTAAATGCATCAAATGTTTGATAGTATAAGAGCTTATCTGTTTGTTTATATTATCAGACTTTATCCTATAGTCTTATACTACCATGTTTTATACTATTAGATGTACCAAATGTAGCCTTAATGTATAAGTGAAGTGAAATGGCATAAACCGCATAATGAATAAAAGTTGGGCGGGTGCTACTATACACCCTGCTGAGTTTGGGTATACAGTACACTCTATATTTTACCAGTTATAACAGGTTTTTTTTTTCTTGGGCAATTTTTTTTCTTGTTTTATGTCTTGGCCAGGTTGATTTGCGCGGCAGACGACGATGGGCTAGATCAACAGTTTCGGCATAGGGGCTCGACGACTAGCGGGTTATGGTGCGCAAGGCGGCACAGATCTGAGTCATGCGGTGCTGGGTGGAGGTCGCGCACGGTGCGACGTCGTGGATCTGGGTTTGATGCGGTTTTCGGTGTAGCGGGCGACTCTGGTTTGGGCTATCCAGTACGGGTGGAGACGCAGGGTCGCAGTGCCAGTGTGGTGATCTAGTTGGTGGCGCGTCAACGGGTCATGCTAGCGGCACAGATCTGAGTCATGCTAGCAGCGGCTAGTCACGGGTCACATCTGTGCGGGATCTAGTTGGTGGCGCGTCAACGGCTGGTCGCGGGTTTGGTGTTGGATGCAAACGACGGCTGGTCGTGAGTCACAGCTGCGCGGCGCTGGTGGATGCGGGTCAACAACGAGCTCGGGTCTGGCTCGCAGGTGGATCAGGCGTCTTAGACCGGGCGGAGCTGACGGAGTTTGGTTCGGTGGAGGTAGTGATTGTTTTGGGAGGCACAACGGCGATTGGGAAGAGCTCAGCCGGTGCAGTTGTAGGTGGATGCGAGTCTGGTGACTAGCTGTGCATGGGTCATCTGGTGGAGCGACCGACGAGTTAGGGTTCTGGTCTTTGAAGGTGACAATAGTTTTTTTAGCTTACGGTTTATTTTATTTTATTTTATTTTTTGCGTTAGAGGGTGGTAGCCGAAAGCAAAGGGTGGTGGTTGACGACGGTTGAAGGTGATACAAGTTATAAATTTTTTATCTCAACTATTAATATATTTTTTAACACAATCAATTGTTGAGATCCCAAATTACATCATACACCTTCCAAAAGTGAGAAGACGTATATTAGAAAATACCTAATAGTTGCACATGAAGTCATGAACTATTCAAATTTGAATATGCATTAAAAAATAAAATTGAATGGAATGCCGCTCAAAGGCTCTCTTCAACTTTGTCGTTTTCAAATGACGAAAACACCCATTGATATTTTATTTGCAAATATACTCTGTAAATAAGCAGCTCTAATATACGATTTTTATTTTTTTTTAAAGAATGTCTATAACCAAATACGAAAAAGAGAATAATAAATTAAAATACAAGGTAAAGCTTTCGAAGAAAAACTTAATAAGCATTAGTCTAAAATGAGAGAAATTAAAAATTCTTCAGTTCATAAATAATAACATTTTTGTTTTCAAAAAAAGGAGTGTTACTTTTGTAATTACACCAGTAACCCAACGGGTCATCCGGGTCAGGCATGAATCTAATTCGTTGCCACGATTAAAGGTTGCTGAGTCCTTGCTCGCATTTTCGCCTTCCAAACTTGTCTGTGTTCTAGCTGCTGCGTTGATCAGATCATGGTTAGGCTCTCTTCTTTTGATTCCATTTTATGATTATATCTGATTACCTCATTATCTTCTTCGTTTTGTGCATTTATATCTGCTAATGCGAACGTTCTTATTCACGAATCTCAATTTGAATATTTAAGCGATTAGGGTTTCCAAAATTCGATACCAAAAACGAGTCTAAATGAGCCTGTTAATCCTAGTAGACATGTCTATGTTCTGAATTGGAGCCTATTGCATGGTTATATCTCATTTCATTTTTATTTCACTTTTTAGGTTTTGGCTCATCATATGGTTCCTTTTTTCTTGCATTGCTAATCTTCATTCTTTTTCGTTGGCTTTGTAACGTTTTTTATGGCAGGACGGACACGATTCAGAAGACCCAAAGCAAAGCACTGCTGATATGACTGCTTTTGTAAGTTGTTTAGCATTTTCAAGAGTTTGTGGGTTTTTTGTTCTATCATTGCATGTATATCATGTCAATAATGCTAGTAACTGTGTTGGATGCCACTGGGATTTCTTATATTATCAATCTGGATACTTCACATTTCAACCCATTTTTTATAACTGGTTGTCCACTGGCGCCCCATAGTACACAATGAGAGTGGGAATATGCAAATTGATGTACCTGATGATAACATTTGAGAAAGATTTTAGCTTACTAGTTTATGTTTTGAATCATTTCTGCCGACTGGTTGGTCCCAAAGTCCATGATGAGATTGGGAATAAGCAAATTGGTGTACCTGCTATTAACATTTGGAACAGTTTAGTTAGATGATTTAATTGTTGCTCTTGAAGCTGCATGTTAATCAGTTTTGACCTTTTTCTGTCCCCTTTTTCTCTCTTCAGGTGCAAAATCTTCTTCAGCAGATGGTGAGTTGTATACTCTAGGCTCTTAGAGCTGCATTGCTGATTTTCAGTATGTATTTTACTGCTGCTAATTCGAATTTTGTTTCCAGCAAAATAGGTTCCAGACAATGTCTGACTCCATCGTTTCAAAGAATATCCTTTTCATATGCTCTTCAAGTTGATAAAGTAAGCTAATCTTAAATAGGAATTTGTTAAGCAAACTAATTTCAGAAAATGGTAATTCATGATTAGTGTTTTTTTTTCCAGAAATAAGATATGATTCTAAGAGGTTCGATGATTGGAGATCTTAAGTGTCTTTCATGTATTTAACCTATATTCTTAAATAACAAACTTGTAAGGAATATCTTTGGACATTTGATTAGGGAATTAAATGGAACCTTTGAAGTTTGGTTATGTGGTGTTTAAATCGTTGAACTGTTTGTGTTTTGGAAAATTCAAGCTGGTCGTTATAACTCACCGGCAAGTCTACAATACCCATACTATAAAATGGTTATCAAAACTCTAACCAATAACATGATGGCATATATACACAACAGCACAGGTGGTAAATTATTTCTGTGCACAGCTGCATCTTCAGCTTTTTCCTTATAAACTCATTGGCATCCACCTGTGCAGTTGTGCACAATTTCTGATTCATGACTTAATGCAATTTGTGTATAGTCGTGTATATGTTGTGTCATGTTATTGGCTAAGTAAGGCAGGATGGCCTGTGATGCCAATTCTATTACATGGGTATTGCTGATTTTTCCATTACTCAAATTGCTGAAGTAATGTTTTCCTTGACGCCAATGCACTTGATGAGATGGGAAACCGTATAAATGAGTTGGAGCAAAGCATCAATGACCTAAGAGCAGAGATCGGAGTTGAGAGCTCTCCATCACCTGTGGCCCCTGCCAAGCCAAAGGAAGAAGAGTCAAACAAAGAGGAGAGTTCAGCTTAAGCAACGTGTCGTGTTCAACTGCCTTTTGTTGTTGTCTCGTGATACATTAGGATTTTAGTACTGTGCATCTTTGTCTGCAGTAGTGGTTCACAGTACAGATATTTGCCATGTACCTTTGAGTACTGCACTATGTCCTTAGTAGCAATTGTCTTATTGTTCAAACGAAAAAAAAAAGCAGTACTGCTGACTAATTGTATGTTTTTCCAATTCGAAATGGGCTTGATTGGATGCTATTTTGTGGTGGATATTATAATTTTTATTGCGATTACTTTGTTACCTCCCTGCCCTTTCTTCCAGCATGCTCTGGGCTGTCTCTACTCATCAGTTTTCAGATTTCACAAATTCCATGGGGCAATCCATATCTCTAAATCCAGGGGCAGCTGTTCAGAAACTAATACACCTTATTTTGTGCACCTAATTCCAATATTATGAACAGCTGTTACTCGAATATATTTCCTGGATAAAATGAATTTTCGTGCGCTTTTCAACTTCACGTCTGCTCACATGCTGGCACGAGTAGTCACTCACCTAATATGTTCACATCTACACAGCCCCATTCTTTTTTGTTTTTTGGTCTGAAGCCCAATTTTGTATTGTTGTAATAGTGCTTTAAGAAGTTTGACTCACATCCCAATGGGGACCCAGTCTCATGGAGTAGGATCCACCAGTGACCTAAACAAAAACTGTCTAACCAAAAGCTGATTGTTAATTTCAGCCAAAAGAAAAAGCCGAATGTCAGCTATTTTTTTTTAGGTTTTATTAACGCGTGTTTAAGGAATTAAAATAATATTTATTATTTAAAATGATTTAAAAAAATATTAAATATTTTTTAAATTTTCAAATTATTAAATATTTATATTTTTTATTTTAAATTTTTTAATATGTATTGTAAAAGTACATGTTAACAATTTTTTTTTGGAAGTAATGGTCAATCTAGTTTGATACTTGATCTATCAATAGATATATTTAATCCTGTTTTATTTTCATATTCTTGAAAGAAGAGTTGAGCTAGATATATCGTATCTTAAATTATTATTCGGGATGCACAAAAAAAAAAATTTATTCGCACATGAGCTTCAGTAAATAGCTATTAAAGCTAGGAGAGTCCCAGATGATCACTGTTGTAATTTCATAAGGAATTTTTTTTTTTTTTTTGCTGGATGTAATTTCATATGGATTGACAAAGCTAACATGGACAATTTATTAGATTTGACTACTATTGACTTACAGTTCCCGATAGTTGCTTAGATTAGATGTGTATATATATACATAAAAAATAGGTTTTGGGATTCGCAGTTCTGTATTTAAAACTCAGCTCCATCTGAATTGGTGACTTATTTTCATGATTAAACTCCTTATAAAATTATGTTTAATTATGAATGCAAAAATTGTGTGTAAACAATATTCATCTTTGTATCAATCTTTTTGCACTGTCCCTCCAATTTTCCAATGTAAAATTATGTTTAAGGTGGAATTAGCAAATGAAAGAACACAAATATTTTACAAGAGCAATTACAATCAGTTACTTTAATTTGCATAAAATAACGAAAATGAAGGGGAAAACACCATTAAAAGTAAAACATAACAAGCCTGATCATCATGATAACTAGAGAGCAGAAGTGTAAGCAAATGGAACGGTAGGAAGAAACTTGATATTCTTCTAAGCATTACGGCAACGAGTGATGGTGTTGCAGCCACGGGTGTAAGGATTAGCATCCGCACCTGGCCTGCAGTTGTAGTAGGATGCACCCCTCCGAGAGCATGGCACAGTGTTTCGCTGCAGCGCTTTGTAGCTTATATACTGCAAGGTTGCTAGGATGCGCCTGTGGGACTCCGACTCCATCCCCAACTCACCTTCTGCTAAGCACTCTTCTATGGAACCTTGGCAGGGTGTTGTTGTCATAGGCACCCACCGTAGGCGGTGGTCGCCGAGTGCACCCGCTGTAGGGGGAAAGGTGGATGTGGCCACCATGAACAAATACAAGGCTAGGAGAAAAGAAGCGCTTGCCATTGTTTGTGGTGGTGATGATGCTCTTATTCTTCTCTCAAGTTTCAAGTCTTCATTGTTTCTATTTTCTACCATTTTATAGAAGAAAATTTACTTGGACACAGTGAGCTGGTAAGTAACTTATTTAAGAAGTGTTTCAGTTGTATTATAACAAGGGACAATTTTACGAAAATGTCACTTTTTTTTTTATAAAGATAAAAAAAAGTCAATAGTCAAGTGTTTGGTTCTCTCAATCTTAGAATACTAACAATAATTATAATATTGTTATAAGAAATAACAACAACCTCAGAACACCCAGAAATGAATAAATGAAGGAAACTCAATAGTTTGATAGCTTTATACCCTTGTAGTAATTTTCAAGTTCAAATGTGTTCCAATTGCTGTGAAGAAAGTTTGGTACTTAAATGAGAACCTTCAAAACCTACCAAGAAAATGATATCAAGAATGATGGGGCATCGATAATACCAGGTTTGAATTCAAAGCATTAACTACTTAAGGCTAAAAGTTTAATATTGGGCCTGAAATGTATGGATTACGCAGACGTCTAATTCAACATTGTGTTGCGTCTGAGCCCTTAAAGAAATTGATGTTGGGTTTGAAATCATGTTGCCACTACTTTTGTTTCAAGTCACAAAAGCAACAATTTTTTACCTTCACTTCTGTTTAAAGTTTTGCAAAACAATGATACATGGATAAATAAAATGTAACACAAAATACAAAAGAACAATGGAAGTTAAAATTACGCAAAATTCCGTTGGGTTTCAACTTACGTTTGTTCTTTCTCAATTGACGCTGAGGACCAGCTTCTGGAAGAAACCACTTGTGCTTATCCAAGTCAAGTTTCTTCAGGGTGAAAACTAGCACAGCAACATAGACCAACATCAATATTATGGCTCGAATGTTCCACGCTGTTACCATTAAATGTTAAAGGCTTAATCACTCTTTTTTAAATAATACTACGTACAAGTGTAACCCAAGGAAATTGCCTTAGTGGTTAAGGACATGTGCTCCCTCCTTTGCCGACTCAGGTTTGAATTTGAGAATTAATTAATTCTTTTAAATGCATCAAACAAACCAATGTGACAAGTGTGTCCTTAATATTGCCCGGGAAGGGACATTGTCTTTGTTAACTCAAAAACTACCTACCCTAATATCAGTTTCTAAAATGTGTCTAGCCAGTTATCAAAAATGTTGCTGCTGAACTAAAAATATTTCAGTTTCAGGTTTCAGCTAACTATGTCATGAAAGCATAAAATGACCAATGTTCTGAGGAAATCAAAGTTGAATATACCTCAAGTGATTTAAATATTTTATACATGTAAGTGGAAGCACACTTAAATTTGTGAAAAAGAACCAATAATATAATAAAGTATGAATAATACCTTTTAAGTGAGACTCATTAATCAGTATTATTTGTATTAGTAAAATATATCAAAAACTATACATCAAATTTTAACGTGAAAATCCCTCTTATACACTAAGAGAAAAATCACGGGACAAATTTTGAAAAACATTTCACCATATCAATAATAATTACAATATCTTATCTATACTCTCACACAAGAAGTACAAAATATATAATATTTATCAGTGAGACTCTTTCCTACTACAATTTGTAGTATTACAAAGTCAAGGGAATAAATCCAAAAATTTTTAGGGTATACTCACACACTACACTCTTAAAATTTCCTTACACCTTTTATTTCTCACTCTCACTACAGAAAAAGCAACTTCTGCTTGTGTTTCTGATGAAGCAATGGTTCTCTATTTATAAAGATTCATTTCAAGCCTTGCATTTAGGGCTTCTAACTTCTAACCACCACCGACAAAGAAAGTCTTCTTCCTTTGTTGAAAACAGCAAACTTCCACTGAAAGTGTTCTGCAACAATGGAAAGAAATTCTTCCCCCCTTTATTGACTTAATGCAAGTCATTCTAAAAATTCTCCACCTTGGCTTGCATTTTTGCAAGAGTCTTCATCCTCTGCAAATATTGATCAAATTCAAGCAATGCTTGAATTTTTCAATCGACAATGATTTTGTCATCATGTTTACAGGATTCTCAGCTGTCGCTATCTTTTGAATTGCAACTATATCGTTGTTGATACTTTCTCTAACAAAATGAAGTCTAACATTAATGTGCTTTATCCTTTCATAGTAGACTAAATTCTTTGTCAGATGAATCGCGCTTTAACTATTGCAATGTATAATTGGTTCCTTTTTGTCTAATTCAAAGCTACCTAAAAGACCTTGCACTCATATGCTCTCTTTCACAGCCTCAGTCAATGTTATATACTCAACTTTAGTAGTTAACAATGCAACTGTGGATTGTAATGTTGCATTCCAATATAGTACATCTAAAAACTGTAAAGATATAGTTTGTTAATGACCTCATTTTATCAAAATCTCCTGCATAATCAAAATCTACATAGCCTACGACCTCACGACTCTACTGACCATCAAACACCAAATAGACATCAGTGAAACTTTTCAAGTACTGCATGATCCATTTCACAGCTTCCTAATGCACATTTCCCAGGTTGTTCATAAATCTGTTCACCACACTCATTGCATGTGAAAGATTTGTTCTTGTGCACACTATGACATACATGAGATTGACAATTGCACTAGAATAAGGTATATGAGTTATATGCTTCACCTCTTCCTCAGTTTTAGGACATTCCTTTGAAGATAGCTTAAAATGCACAACTGAGGGAGTACCAACTCACAGGTAAGGCTCAAGCCTTATAATTGAGATACAGGTCAAGCCTATTTAAGGCAAAGCTTGACTTGACCTGACCTATTTCCACCCCTAGTGAGAACCATCTGGAAGCTTTTTAGAGTGGATGTAATTATCATATTGGTTTCTATTGTATCTATTACCAATCATAAATGTATCAAACATTTTGTACCATTGCCTTGGGAATTGTTTTAAGCCTTACAATGACTTTTTAACAAGAAAACATGATCATTCTTCTCAGGAACTATAAACCCCTTCGGTTGACTCATGTAGATCTGCTCCTCTAGCTCACCATGTAAGAACGTTGTCTTCACATCAAGCTGTTCCAGTTCTAAATCAAACGTACTTACAATAGTTAATAGAATCCATATAGAACTATGCTTGACCACATGAGAGAATACTTCATGGAAGTCAATGCCCTCCTTTTGAGTGTAACCTTTTGCTACCAATCTTGCTTTGAACCTTGGAAGTTCAATGTCAGGGATTTCCTCTTTCCTTTTGAAGACCCATTTGTAGCCAACTATTCTTTTTCCCTCTGAAAGTTGTACTAACTCCCACATTTGATTTTTCTGAAGAGATTCAATCTTTTCATTCATTGTTATTAGCCATTCATTTGACTCATTATTGTCTACTGCATCACGGTACGTAGATGGTTCATATCCTATTGCACCATCCGCCACAGCCAAAGCAAAGGCTATAGGATTTGCATCTGACAAGTCAAGTGCACTAGCAACAGCATTCAGATATCTCTGTGATTTCTGAATTTGTCATCTATCTTTGCCAGTAGTAATACTGTATGACTCTGCTCCTCTAGTTTCTTCACTAACTCCCTTGTCTCTAGGTTCATCTTGTTGTTCTTATTTAGGTTGAGCAACACCTGAAGTACTTGGATGACTTGTGTCCTCTTCATGCTTCATCTTCCCAGTTTTAATCTCCAGCTCCATGTGTTTCTCAGCACCATGATTTGTCTCTGCCTAATCTGCTTCAGATTCCCGTTTCTAATTTATCATTGTTGCTTCATCAAATGTGACATCTATGTTAACAATGATTTTGGGGGAACTTGTCTGTTTCTGTACATCACAATTTGCAGCCTTTACCCCTCGTGCATATCCTAGAAATATACATTTTCTTGTCATCACCTCAAGTTTACCATCATTCACATGGGCATACGTAGGACAACCAAATATCTTCAAATCAGAATAATTTACAGGTCGACCGAACCATGCATCTTGTAGAATCTTTAGATCAATTGTAGTTGATGGATATCTATTTACTAAGCATACAGCTGTATTGATCGCCTCAGACTAAAATGATTTGGGAAGTTTAACATTAATTTGTATGCATCGTGCACATTCTAGGAGTGTTCTATTCATCCGTTCTACAACTTTATTTTACTGTGGTGTTCTAGGTACAGTATGATGTCTCACTTTATACCTGCATTCTTGCAGAGCTTCTCAAATTCTTTGCAGTAGAATTCCCCACCATTTTTAGTTCTCAGCCGCTTGACTGATGACCCGATTTGCTTTTTAACCGTGGTCTTCCACTGTTTGAATTTGTCGAACACTTCATCATTTTGCTTTAGGAAATAAACTCATACCTTCTTAAAATAGTCATCTATCAGAGTAAGAAAATAATGAGCACCACCAAATGAGTTAACAAGGACTGGACCCCAAACATTAGAGTGGACATACTTTAGAATGCCCTTGTTGGTGTGTTTTGCAAAACTGAACTTCACTCGTTTATGCTTTCCAAAATCCATAATTTTTACATAAATCGAGTTTACAATTCTTTACACTTTTCAGCTGTTCTCTGCCAGCAAGTATTGTCATTCCCTTCTCACTCATATGACTAAGTTGTATGTGCCACAACTGTGTAATATCATCATTAGATCTTTCAGAGGATAGAACAATAACAACCTCACTAATTATGTTTCCTAGCAATTGATAGATCCCACCTTGCAACTTTCCTTTTATCACTACCATCAAACATTTGGTCACCTTTAAAAAACCACCATCTCCAAAGAACTTGTACCCCTGGTTATCTAGGACATTCAAAGAGATCGGGTTCTTGCCCAACTCTGTACATGTCACACTTGAAATGTCTTTGCAGTACCATCATCTAATTTGATTTGTATCTCTCTTTCACCTACAACAGTAATTTCCCTATTGTCTCCTAATCGGACTTTTCCCTCACGCTTTTGATACGAAAATAAAAAAATTCCTATTAGGTGTCATGTGAAAAGATGCGCTAGAATCCAAGATCCACACATTGCCCGAGTTACTAGTAGAAACTGTTAGGACATATTCAACATCACTATCATCAGAACTTGAAACTGTTATGTTAGCATTATTTCTTTGTTTCTTCTTTCTCTCAAGGCAACTTTTTTCGAATATGTCCTGGTTGGTGACAATGAAAAAACTTTAAGGATTTGTGATTTTTCGAATTTGATCTTCTCTTACTTTTGCTTCCCGATCTTCTTTCTTGATTACGCCCTTTTGTCATGAACGATCTATCTGCAAGATTATTAGCACTAGATCATGATGCTAATTTCTGATGCTCCTTTGTCATCAATGTCTCCTTGACGGTTTGATGAAGATGGTGAACCTACCATATATTATGGTATCACAGAAATTGTTATAAAACGAAGGTAATGAAGTCAATAAGATCATAGATTGATTAAAATCTTCGACTACAATTTCATTCACTTGTACATCAGTGATCATCTAATTGAAGTCGTCAATATGATATCGAATTGGTTTTTCTCCTGAGAGTTTGAATTTGTAAAATCGCTTCCTCTGGTAAAGTTATTTTGACAAAGTCTTTACAAAATACTTTTCTTCTAAAGATTTCCAGAGTTCATATGCAGTCTTCTTATTCATAACCTTTCATAGCACATTGTCTGTCAGATTTAGTTGTATTGTGCTATGTGCTTTGGTCATTATCTCATCTTTTTTTTTTATCAAAAGACAATGTTTCTGGCAACTTGCTCTCGCCTTCCAATGCCTTTGATAGAACTTGTTAGTCTAGCAATGCTTGCAACTTCAGCTTCCATAGAGTGAAGACATTGGATTCATTGAACTTCTCCATATCAAATTTTGGAACTGATATCTTTGATATAAAATTTGATCGAGTAGCTCTGATACCACTTGTTAAGAAATCAGAGTTAGATGCACCCTAAGTGTCTTGAACACTTTATGAATGTAAGCAGAAGTGCGCTCAAATCCGTGAAGAATAACTAATAATATAGTAAAATACAAATAATACTTTTACAGTAGGACCCATTAGTCAGTACTATTTGTACTAGCAAAATATTTCAAGAATTGCATACCAAATTTTAATATGGAAAACCCCTTTGTACATTAAGCAAAAAACCATGGGACAAACTTTGAAAAATATTTCACTATATTAAGTATAATTACAATATCATATTTACAATCTCACACAAGAGGTACAAAATATATAGTGTTTCCCAGTGAGATTCTCTCATATTACAAATTGTAGTATTACATATATTAGATAATAAATCCAAAAATTTTCAGTGTATGTCCACACACTACACTCTTAGAATTTTTTCACATTTTCTATTTCTCACTCTCATTACAAAAGAAACAACTTCTGCTTGTTGTGTTTCAGGTGAAACAATGGTTCTCTATTTATAGAAATGTATTTCAAGCCTTGCATTTAAGGCTTCTAACTTCCAACCACCACTGGCAAAGAAAGTCTTATTCCTTTGTTGAAAATGGCAAGCCTCCACTGAAAGTGTTTTGCAGCAAGGGAAAGAAATTCTTCCTCTCTTTATTGACTTAATGCAAGTCATTCTAACAAATTTGTGTTGATAAGCGTATAAAGGATGGTCCTTTAAACATGTAGTTTAAAGTTCGATCTTAAAATTCATGTATATGTAAGAACAAATCTAAAGGGGGACAAGCGGTAGTGACGAATCGAAATGGGGACAAACAGATGTTGTTGTCCCCCTAACTTTTTTATATATATTTTTATGGTACATGTAGTATTAGCATGTGAAAAAAAATCCATGCTTCTGTTTGGTATTGACTCATGTAACGAGTGACTAAAATAATTTTAAAGGAGTTATTAAGCTTGTTTATTTGTAGGCTAATCCAATTATTGAAAGTGATCTTTTACTCAAATAAAAAGTGTACTAAATTGTAAACAAAAAAAAAAGTGTACTAAATTTTAAAGTAAGACAAAAAAAGCTTAAGCTTCTCCAATATGTATAAGTAAAAAAAAGTTTCTTCAATATATTTTCACAACAATGGTAACAACATTTTTACATTTGCATCAATATTCTTTTTTTTTAAAGAAATTAGAAAAGTGAAAAAAATAACTTTAATGCTTTAGATATTTGAGCAAGAAGTCAAATAAGTTAAAGATAAAAGATAAATTTATAATTGTCTAGAATTGTTGTGTCATGCACATAGTAGAATTTTTTGTTTAAATATTTTGATTCTTACTTTTTATAATTTAGCCTCCTCATTAGTTGATTTTTTGATTCGTTCCTATTAATGGAAATAACACCGTTAAGAAGATTTTTTAGCGTCTAATTCGATTAGTCTTTTCACCAATGTTAAAACCAACCCCCTGGAAAAAATAAATCCGCCCGTCTGTCGCCCCATTCAAAAAAAATACGATTTTCTGTCTAACCCACTTTGAAAAATGAGTTAAGAAATTAACCCACCCCGCTAGTGGGGTTAGCCGATCGCGCAGGTTGGCCAATTAAGAGAAAAAAAAAAAAAAAAAAAAAATAAGTTGATCTTAAAAAATAAAACAAAATGTATAAAAAATAATAAAAAAATCATAAAAATTTTAAAATAAAAAAATTATAATTTATAGAGATTAAAAAAATAAAATAAATTTAGTATCATATCCATAAAAATATCATAAACACAAATAATAAGACTAATTTATAACATTTTTTTAAAAAACTCAACACGACGGGTTAACCCGCTTAACACGAGAAATCAAAAAAAATAAGTTGAAATCAAACCCACAAAAAATAGCAGATTGAACCTGTTTTTGCCACCCCCCCCCCCCCCAAGAAAAGAAAACGTGTCTCAAGGGCTAAAGGTTCCAACAACTTTGTTAGAAAATTTAAACCAAACTGCCAGGTGGTTATAACCAAGTTTAGCTCACTGTATCAAAAATGAATTTAAGCAGGGTCAGGTTTGTTAAACTCAGATGCATTCACTTGTCAATTTTGTAGCATAAAAATATACAACTTGGCTTAAGTACAATATAGAATTGTTACCAAACTATATTTGTATATCAATGTTAATCCTCCTTCAAAAATTCTCAGTTGAAACATCTACTTTGCAATTGTCAGTAATGATCGTGGAGGAATACATGTACAGTGTTTAGTTTAACGGTCCAGATAAAAATTGCTGTGGGACATTACCAACGACGATGATAACACGATTATAATGACACTTGGATAGAAAGAAAAATACTTGCACCCTCCGAATTCTCGAAGCAAAGTAGGCAACGCAATACTTCTCATCTTTCTAGCTTGCTTAAAAATGCTTCCATTGGTGGCAGCTCCTTCACAATTTGCTGCCAGTCAGGCATACCCTGCAAACGCATTAGCATTTACTAGTATATTACGAATAGTGGTAGAGTATGAGAAATAGTATTGCAATCAGAAAACAAAAACTGGAAGTGAATTTCTTTAACAACTTAAGAACTCGTAACACAAAATTTCGCTTGAATCAAACTGCTTTGTTGACAGTTTATAGGTAAGAAGTAATATTTAATAATAATATCCCTAAATGCAATTCCAGCTAGTCAAATGAAAAATATCTCAATTGCTGACAACTAAGATGTAAAATGAATTCAAAGCAAAGCAGTTTCTGCATGGTCATCAAGCTTTGCAAACAAGTCATCACAGCAAGAAAGGCATCCAAAATGAAATGATGAATTGTTTTTTTTTTTTTTTGGGTACAATGGTGGCAATAAAGTTTGAACCTATGACCTTATGCAAACTACCCCAACCCCTCACCACTAGCCCAATCCTAGTGGTTTTAATGATGAATTGGTTTTTATAGTACACTAAAAATCCAATTCCTTTTACCTTATGCTTGTCTTTTAGCAAGTATTAGTGCAAATTAGGCTTGTAAATCAAGTCTTATGACGCTCATGGTTTTTGTTGACATCCAGCAAGCTAATAAATGACAATTCTACATCAATGGGGAGAAAAGCAAAACAAGTTTGCTCCGAAATGGCACTTACTTTCCCTGATCTTCGAACCCGCCCATCTAAGCGCAGTATTATGTATACGTCTTCACCAACAGTAACTCCTTCAGACTTCTGCTGATCCCTTATCCACCTAGATAAGTTAGCACGTGTTAGCATGCAACTATTAGCAACTCTTTCCTCTCTCTCTTCTGCCTTTCTCTATCCTGCACTTCTTAGTTGACATCAATCCACCCTTTCGCTGTCTATGTTGATGCTAATTAACCCCTCATTTCATGAAGAAATGGATTAAAAAAGTAGGTAATTCAATAACAAAGACAAGATATAAGAGCATATTACCGTTCCCATTCTGCTGGTGATACAACCTCAGCCCTGAACCTAATTTCAGCTTTCAACTTTGATTTTGCAGTTATGGACTGTGTCCGCTTCTCAAAATCTTCCTAACAAAGTTTTATGGGATAGTATCATCAAGAATACACAAATTTTGGATGAGGAGAAAAATTCATGAAGGCACATGGTTATATCAAGTCTTACCCCAACGGATGGAAGAGCTTCAGCAGCCTTTGGTTGAAGACCAAAACCTTTCTTCTCAATTTTTGTTTCCCTACCTTCTCCCCAGATGACAGGAACTAACAGAACACCACGTCTAAGGAGCTCAGTGCGAAATCTCTCTGCTCTTTGCAAAGCCGAAGATATTGTTTCTTTTTTTCCTGCTAATATAACCTAAAACCCAAGCTTCAGTATGGACCATTCATGTTGAAAAGGAAAAGAACAAAAGGGAAGAAATAAAGAGAAAACAGAAAAGGAATTTTGCAAAGGGAAAGAACAGTCATAACTTGTTAATTACATTAGTCTATCATTAAATAATAATTATTAGTACTCAACAGAATTACAGAAAGGAGATACTTGAGAGGAGTGAAATCCACTCATTAAATGCCACAAATCTGTTGTGAACATTGTATAAATCAACTTCAAGTTACCAGGTACCTCTTGTTTTTCTATGAATTTCTAGATGAAAGTCCCACTTCAGAAGCCCTTAAAAACCCCTCTGACAATGGTAACTAATCAGAATTAAAAAGAAAGGAGATAATGCTGTTAATAGATTGTAGTAGTGTTTGACATTATTGTCACTTATAATAAAAATGAACTCCCAACAAGATAATCAACAGAAGAAGAAACACTGACAACTTTGTCTCTCCAATAGATTCCATTCAGAACTAGAATAAAAAAATAATAATTTATCACTCAGCAAGCTACTAAGATATTAAAAATTTTAATTAGTTAAGTTTACATTTATCTCATGTTAAAAATGCATGGATTTTAAAGCAGCCCCCCCCCCCTCTTAATGCTGGCAACCCTAAATACAGGGTAAACATTTCAGTTACTGCAAGAACCCGCCCCCCCTTCCAGAAATAAATAAATAAAACAGAAGAAAAAGGAGAAAAAATAAACAAGTAAATAAATAGCAAAAAAAAAATATTCAACATAATGTAATGTAGGGACACAGAGAGAGAGAGTAGAGGAAAAAAGAACACAGATACTGACTGGCCTAACTGTGTCCCGTAGCTGCACAAGTTCAACTATGCGATTAGTTGAAAGGCGCAAAGGCAACCTTGATAGTGTCTCATCTCGGGATATTTGTGCAAGCTGTTCCTCCTCTTTTTTATTGTCCCAGAAGAATAATGCCACAAGAACAACAATACCTGCACATTGCTGATTTTGGTGCTTAGTCATTTAATGAAGCAATGCAAAAGGTATTTTCTCACTAAATTTAGCATGTACATATTTAAATAGGCCACTATTCACCTCCAATGTTAATGGCAGCATTCCCAGCAGTTTCCAAGAGATCAGGAGCATCATCACCATCTTTAATTGCATGAAATAGCCTGGGCATGGTAAACAACAATGATATTCCTGCAGCCGCCGTCAGTGCTACATAAAAGAATCTCCTAACCCCACGAAATGGTGCTTGAACTTCACTAATAAGTTTTAGGTCTCTCCTAAAACTGTAGCCAATATCTTCCCCACCCAGCCTGGCCTGGTTGCATGGAAGAAAAGTATAATAAGAATCAATGTTAAAAGATTTCAGCCTCGATTAGATAACATTATAATGAGGGTCATAACTCATAAATTCCTTTCAAATGATTTTTCACTCAGACTGTGACATTATCCCTCTGAATATTATCCTCTCATATTTTGGGCTGTCTTCACAAGGATGGCAGGGGCGATGGGGGCAGGTGGAGGAAACAAATGAGGCAAATAATTTTTTGATCAATGATTTTACAGAATATAATTATCTTCAAAGCTACTACTGTTAGAGATATATATAAAGGCATTCATGAGCCTTCACCTAACAGCTTTAAGCTTTTAGGAGAGTTGGTTGTTGACAACTACAGAAAAGCACAAAAAGATCAGACAACTTGGCATTGAAAAATCCTCAAGAACTAATTAAGAAACCTCTTCTTGTAGTTCTTTGAATTCAGGCAAAGCTCTGAAGGAGGACAAGTCTGGATCATTGAGAATTGTACCAAATTTTAGGTTGTATTCCCTCAAAGCAGTGCGGAGACAATCAGCAGCTTTCTTTCCTTCCCCTCTTCACAAAAATAATAACCAAACAACATCCAAATTAGAATGTAAAGATAAATGCCCTTACTTCACCAGTGACAAAATCATAAATATAGAAGTATAACCTAACTACTGCCTTTGTAAATCAAGTGAACTTTTCCATATTATTTATTATATCTACAACGTGCAAGGAACTGGAGAAATTTAATCATTTTAGAGACACCCACTTGTTCAGTCGTTTGTTTGGTAAAAAATCTAGAAACTCCCCAGGATTGGAAATCAAAGCTCACACAAATTACATCTAGAAATAGCAAGTACCTTGTCTTACTATCTGACAATATACAAGTCCAATGACTCAACTAGTGGCTTCAATCTGAATGAACAAGAGCTACTAGCATATAATAGCAAATTTGATAGTCTAAATGCCGTGCCCACGAACATAATTTCTACTCATGATTTCAGAGGCCATAATTGCAAGACTAGTCTTGGAGCAGTTTCAAGAAATTTATAAAAGCCAATGAAATTACCAACTGAAAACTGTGGAATCCACATTCATTCATTCATTGTAAAAAGATATTATTTATAATTATACCTGTATGCATGGCAGCATGCTTTGTTATAGAGCGCAGCTTGGGCCTCCACAGGATTGGGATTCAAGGAAAGCGCTATTTCAAACTGGGTTAAAGCATCTTTAACCTGAAGAATCCCAGAAAAAAAAAAAAAACAAAAAGAGGGAACTTTGAAGGCCCAACTTAAACTATATGGTTCAAGACAAGTATAGAGGAAAATAAACGATTAAGATAATACCCGTCCTTTGGAGAACAGCTGAAGGCCCAAATTGACGCAAGACTCAGCAGTTTGAGTATCAGCTTCTGGGGTCTGTGATGAAGAGCATGAAATGAGTGAAAATTGAATCTTTTTGTGTGAACGTAAAAGAATGGCGCTGTAAGGAGGAAGGCATGGCCTTGTTCTACTCCTCCAATTCCAATTTGATTCTGAGAAGCACAGGAATTGGTGGTGCACACCAACTGCAATCACAGCCATTGCCAAGTTTCATATCTTGTCTTCTTCACTTCACTTGGCTGTAATTATTACTAGTAATCTGTTATCCAAACAAGTCACAATCTGGACCATTGGTCTTTGCCAATTGTGAAAACGGACGGTGAGGATCTTAAGGTACAGTGCTCTCTGATTCTGATTGCTACGACGTCGCTTCATTTCACCACGTACACGCTATCTGCTCAACCCTCAACAAACAAAGGCATGGTAGCTTGAGGAGGATCAAATTTTTTACATTAACATAAAGACTTAGAGTTGATACCAATTATACGACAAATTCGTTGGCAGATCAACTGTTTCCATTAATGTAACAAAACGTTGTCAAAGAATATTTCCAAAAAAGACACGTAAATCCTGAGTGTTCATAGGCTATGTGCTCCCCCTAGTCATGAAAAACTATGTCGTTGTAAATGTCACTTACTCCTATACTATTGTTGACACCAAAAAAATATTTTAGCTTAGCCAAATAGCTGAGATCAATTAATTGATGGTCGAGGCAAATGATATAAGTAGTTGATAGTCGAAGTAGGTTATTAAAGAGTCTAAGTCTAGTGAAGACATAGTTTAATTTGTACATATTAATAAAAATCTATAAAGAATTCGATATTAAAAGAAGTACATAAAGTATTAACTAAGTTCAAAACTATTTTTTTTAAATTATAGGAACTAGTGAAAAATCTGTTTTGTGCCTGTAAAAGTTCAAAAAACATAATGATAATTATCTTTCTTGAAAATAAGGATTAGGTAGAAGTGACTAGTTAGTAGAACGATTATTCAACTAACTTGTACGATGTATTTAGTTTCTAACTTGAAAAAACCTAGCTAATGTGATAATAATCACTATTTTAATGGTTAGTCATGATTCCATAACATTGGAAAGTTGATACAAAGCTTAAGAAACGTGACAAACAATAACAACTAGTTTTAAATCCTATAAATAGTATTGTAATGTTCAATTTTAAACATCATACTACTCAACACAACAATCACTCAATTAATCAAATACAAGTCTATACATTTATCATTCTTCTTTTACTCATTGATTTGTCACTTTATTTATAGTTTTCTCAATTATTTTTTATTATTATTTTTATGTCTTTACCTTCATTTATATCATAAACTTAATTTTTAGTTGATCTTTGAACTAAAAGTTTTCTTTAATCACCTTAAGAACTTACAGCTGAAAAACAAAATTTATTGCTTAACATATCGCTTGATCAAAGAAAATCAATTATTTTATGAGTTAATTGAGTCATTTAACTAATTAGTCAGACAACATATCAACTAGACTAATAATTAGAAAACAATTATAAAAACTTCTTAAATTTACCTTTGTGGTTAGGATTAAGTCTATGCCCGAGAGGTAATTAATTAATCCTACACGTGGTCTTTATAAAAAAAAAACTTATAACATGTAGGCAAAGAATTCTACTGCCTTTAGTATATAACGAGAAGAGCACCAATATGTCCATAAAGCATCTAAAACACAGAGGAATATAGGCGCTGATATGACACGCAGATAGCGTTATGGTACAACTACTATACCTTGATGACATCTTGACGCTGGTCGTTCACCTTGTGGATAATTAAGGATATATTCATATGATCCATGATTGGCTGATTGCTACTGGTTCTCAGATTGAGATAACGTCCAGTGTCAAGATGAATATATCCTCAATTATCTTCAGCGGCCAATGTTCATCAGAGACATTGAATTTTGATAAATCGCAGTGTCCAACATCTTGTGCAGTCATACACTCAGAGCATGTTTACTTGAGATTATTTCTCAAATAAACGATATTTTTTTAAAAAAAACTGTTATAGCAATATTTTCATATATTTGATAAAATTAATTTTAATTTTTATACAAAATTTAATATATTATAATTTTTTTATAATGCTAAAATTTTAATTTGTAATTTTAAATTATAAATTATTCTTTATATTTTGATATATAAATACTATTTTGTCTTTAATTAAATAATTTTTTTATTTTTATTTTTTTAATAATTTAATACATAAAAATAATTTTTTATATTATCCAAACAAAATAAATTCACTTAAAATCACTTTTTAACTAACATATCTAAACATAAAATTAATTATATTATAATTAATTATATTTAAAAAAATTATACAATAATTAATTATTAAAATAATTAAATTTCATAACTATCATAAATACACACTTAATCATAGAGTAAAAATCGTGCCCAGGCATACGCATGGAAAGTTTTTAAAAGAAACGACGAGCTGTAAAAGCTCCAAAAGAACGTTTGTCTACGGAGAATAGTTCACAGCAATGCAAATGGGAATTTTGCTACAAGTAATTTTTCCTCTTCCTTTTTATTTGATTCATTTTCAACCTACAAAACATACTACTTCGATAGGTCTATCAATAGAATAGTATAAATCTTGCAAGATCATTGCTTGAATTAGACGACTAAAAGCATAGGCCTTCAACCTTACCAGCCTTAAGTAGGAGATTCAAATGGCAGTAAATCAAGTCTAAAATATCCCTAATACCCACATTGGAATACTTCTTCTGAGATACATATGGAGGACGGGAGGGGAAGGATAAGGTGAAAAAAATGAATCGGAAGATAGTGAAAGAGCAGAAATATAATTCCGCTTGGACCAAAACTACTAATCTAGTTTCAAAACCGATCGTTGCGGTTATGTAAAATACATTTATCCACCTTACCAGAAACCAAACTGTGGATATAACTGATTCTCAAAGAACTTTCACATAATAGTAAATAACTCTTTTTCTTTTAATTCAAATTGAAGGACGATCAGTTATTCTGCTCAAGGTAGCGCTTGGCACCCACCAAAGTATTTTTCAACAACATTGTGACTGTCATTGGACCCACACCACCAGGAACAGGAGTAATCCAACCAGCAATTTTAGATGCTTCCTCAAAATCTACATCTCCAACAAGCCTGTAACCTGACTTCTTTGTTGGGTCATCAACAGCATTTGTGCCAACATCTATGACTGCAGCTCCAGGTTTGATCCAACTGCCCTTGATCTAAAATAGTAAAGAATTTCATTGTGCATAAAATGAACTCTACACAGGAAGGAGACTGAAATTAACTATAGCTACTTAATGGGATACAAGGCCCTGCACCACAAAATTTTCCAACAATTTCTCTTTTTCCCTTTTTTTTTGGTGCAGACAGATATAGTTTATACCATTGTCATGAAAGGAAGATCAACTTTAAGTTTAAAAAATGCTATTAAACAGTACCAGTTGCACTTGAAAGCTATTGTACCTCACACAGATTTGCATGAGTACCGAGGATGTGGGATTGTGTTAGGTCCCAAGAAATAGGATAGAACAGAAACGGATAGAATTCTGATAATACAGTAACACAGGATAATTTCTGTTTTTAATATAGATATTGCAGATAATTAAAGACCGAAAACAGTGATAAAATGGAGCTGAGCTCCTTACAACATGAACATGAAGAAACAGAAACAAAAATAAACCCTAAAACCCTTTCCTGAGGAAGATGAGAAACCAACTCCTTCACCCAGCCTATCCAATATTTCCCTTAGCAATTTTCCTCCCCTTCAGTTCCCTACTACCCCTTATATAATGATTATGATTCTCCTTCAACCCATTCTGTTATTCACCTTTCTCTCTCCTTCAACCAATCCCACATGTACCTCCCCTCCCACTAATTCTTTTTTTTTTTAACTGTGCTACATCCTTATTTCTTCTTTCATAGACTTGCAGGCCTTTATCTGTAGGCCCAATCAGAAGTGAAGATGAAGGTACCCAGATGAAGAATCACAGCAAAGAAAAGGGCAGGGAGGTGGAGATGGAGGCAGGAGCAGAACCTGAAGGAGGGAACAAGCAGGAGAGAGGAAAAGCAAGTAACGCAAGGTGTGAAAATCAATTTAGGGGTAGCAAAGGAACAGCCAAGAGGGAGGAGAAGATTGAGGCAAAAGATAAGGTCGGGGAGAAAAAACCAGCGATGGTGGAAAAGAGAGGGATGGGTGAAGCTGAGATGGGAGAGGGCGTCGACACAGAGGTAACGACGAAATCGACAACAACCGAGAAGGGGTGGATCGTGAAGGGGCTCAACGTCCCACCGCCACCACCGGAACCTCCGGATTCAAGCTCGGCCATGAAAGGGAATGAAACGCCGGTGATGACGAAGCTGTCGATGTCGTTGGCGGAAACCGACGTTACTCCGGCGAAGAAGATGGGGTTGGGGAGGAGTTTCGACCAGCAACTAAAGAGGAGTTGGGTGGCAGAACCTCAACGGCGGGAGCTGCTGGACACCGGTCGAGGTGTGAGACTAATGGGTCAATCATTTGACCTAATGGGCCAAGCCCAATTTTATAAAAAGAAGAATTTGGCCTATCAGAAAGTTGAAATGAGGTTGCTGTCTCTCTCCAGGGCAAATTTGATCATCACTAATGATTGGGCTGCATTTTCATGTATTGGGCCACCAACCCATCTACCCATCCAAAGGGAACAAGGAGAAATTGAAGGCCCTAAAGAAGGAATTCTCTTATTTGCAGCACGGTCATTATATTACAAACAATGGGATCCTGGAGGAAGCTCTTTTATTGGCTGTCTTCATGGCCTTCACCTTGAGGACAAGGTGAACCTGGAGGGGGGAAGTATTGATAGGCCCATTATGCAAAAGAGGCAAAAGAGAGCAAGGGGAAGAGATTGGGCCTACAGATAAAGGCCTGCAAGTCTATGAAAGAAGAAATAAGGATGTAGCACAGTTAAAAAAAAAAAGAATTAGTGGGAGGGGAGGTACATGTGGGATTGGTTGAAGGAGAGAGAAAGGTGAATAACAGAATGGGTTGAAGGAGAATCATAATCATTATATAAGGGGTAGTAGGGAACCGAAGGGGAGGAAAATTGCTAAGGGAAATATTGGATAGGCTGGGTGAAGGAGTTGGTTTCTCTTCTTCCTCAGGAAAGGGTTTTAGGGTTTATTTTTGTTTCTGTTTCTTCATGTTCATGTTGTAAGGAGCTCAGCTCCATTTCATCACTGTTTTCGGTCTTTAATTGTCTGCAGTTTCTATATTAAAAACAGAAATTATCCTCTGTGTTACTGTATTATCAGAATTCTATCCGTTTCTGTTCTATCCTATTTCTTGGGACCTAACAAATTGAATATAGGAGAGGAGGAAGGGAGAGAGGGGGGGAGGAAAAATCATTTTGGGAAGGTTAAGGGTTGCTGAGTATAGGAGCTGATCCTATCTCTACAAGGGGTGGTTATTCATTTCTCTATTTCTTTTTATCATTCCTGTAAGGAGCTTGTCTCCATTGATTAGCTAAGCTTCTGTTCTGAGTCATAGAAATTCTCACTGTATTGAGGAATTTCTCCTTGTTATTAAGAGTTCAATATAAAATTTCAGTCAGTTTTCCTACTCTATATTTTGGGTCCTATCAAATTGGTATCAAAGCTCCGATCTTGGAGCTTTGGGTACATCTCGAAGATGGAGATTCTAGAGTTTGACGGAGAAAAAGATGCCTACTGGTGGTTGATTTGTACGGAGAAGGACCTCAATGCAATGGGAATGCCGGAGGCGGAAAAGTTAGCAGTAGCTGTGAAGTTGTTGAGAGATCGGGCTCTCAAATGGTGGCGGTGGGACGTTGAGCCCCTTCACGATCCACCCCTTCTCGGTTGTTGTCGATTTCGTCGTTACCTCTGTGTCGACGCCCTCTCCCATCTCAGCTTCACCCTTCCCTCTCTTTCCCACCATCGCTGGTTTTTTCTCCCCGACCTTATCTTTTGCCTCAATCTTCTCCTCCCTCTTGGCTATTCCTTTGCTACTCCTAAATTGATCTTCACACCTTGCGTTACTTGCTTTTCCTCTCTCCTGCTTGTTCCCTCCTTCAGGTTCTGCTCCTGCCTCCATCTCCACCTCCCTGCCCTTTTCTTTGCTGTGATTCTTCATCTGGGTACCTTCATCTTCGCTTCTGATCCTTGTTTCATCTTGTTTCTTCCCCAATATTACAAGTTCACCCAGATCACGCTCCCTTCCATTTTCAGATTATGTCCGCAGTTCTGGGTTTGTTTTTTCCTCTTGAATCATGTCTCTGCCCCTGTTCTCTTGCTTCTCATCTTCTGAAACTTGAAGACAAGCCCATAGATCTAGTTGGAATTTCTTGATCACAGCCCTTTCAAAAGTCTTCCACGTTGCATTCTGATTGTCATGCTTCCAAGAAGACCACCATTTGAAAGCTTCTCCCCTCAATGCAAACATGGTAACCCACATTTTCTTCATCTCTTCATGGATCCAGCTGTTGTCCGCAAAATACTGATCTAGCTGGATCAGCCACCAGTAAGCCTCTCTCCCATCAAATTTTGGAATCTGTTTTCTAGGGCTGCTCCCTACTCTCAGCCCTTCCAATCTTCTCATCCCTGCTTCCATGATGATAGATACCAGATGCTCCTAGGATCGGAGCTCTGATACCATTTGTTAGGTCCCAAGAAATAGGATAGAACAGAAACGGATAGAATTCTGATAATACAGTAACACAGAGGATAATTTCTATTTTTAATATAGAAACTGCAGACAATTAAAGACCGAAAACAGTGATGAAATGGAGCTGAGCTCCTTACAACATGAACATGAAGAAACAGAAACAAAAATAAACCCTAAAACCCTTTCCTGAGGAAGAAGAGAAACCAACTCCTTCACCCAGCCTATCCAATATTTCCCTTAGCAATTTTCCTCCCCTTCGGTTCCCTACTACCCCTTATATAATGATTATGATTCTCCTTCAACCCATTCTGTTATTCACCTTTCTCTCTCCTTCAACCAATCCCACATGTACCTCCCCTCCCACTAATTCTTTTTTTTTTTAACTGTGCTACATCCTTATTTCTTCTTTCATAGACTTGCAGGCCTTTATCTGTAGGCCCAATCTCTTCCCCTTGCTCTCTTTTGCCTCTTTTGCATAATGGGCCTATCAGATTGTATGGGTGAAACTTTCAGTAAGCTAATTCTTAATGCATCCCATACATGCCTTATGTTATCCGTGACATTTTAGAGTAAGAACCATCCAAATCCCAAGTGCTAAAATTTGAAACTTGACAAGAACTGTGCCAGGACTTAGAATAGAGATGCAGATAAAGTAAATTATGTTTTGCTAGTTACCATCATTGGCTGTCCTGCTGCTGCAATAACAATATCTGCTTCACGTATGATACTTTCTGGTTTACTTGTGTGTGAATGGACAATGCTAACTGTAGCATCTGCTTTCAAAAGCAGTAATGAAGCTGGTAATCCAACTATGTTGCTTCTACCAACCACAACTGCTTTCTTTCCCTTTACACTTACACCACTTCGTGATAAAAGTTCAAGACATGCCTGCATACAAGTAGCAAATGTAAATGAATTACTTTTATAAATTTGATAAAGTATTTCACAAGCTAACTCGTAATTATACATTCTTGATCAACAAGAGTTGTTTAAATCAAAATTAGAGAAAAGCATAAATTACAACAACCTCCCCACAGGTTTAAGGGGGATGGATCACAGAGGCTTTAGTAACAAGTACAAAAACCCTTTCGATTTTTAGAAACAATGAAATATATCTCAATGCAATTGTTATAAATGATTGTATCTTACTCTTACTATAGCTTTCTGAGCAGCTTTTTTTTTTTTTTTTCAACTCTTATATTTGATAGAGTTCAAATGTTTCAGATATAAATCACTCTTAGCATAAGTTCATCACCTCTCCAAAACAATATAGGATAAAAATGTTACATCAAACACCGATGTCTCAGCTGAAGCTACTTCACAAGTAAAAATTATGCTTTGGCACAAAAAAAATTATGAATTGCCAACATCAGTAAATTTCAGTCAATAGAAGGGACCTCTTAATGAAAACAATAGTATAATACATCAATGAAAGGTTATTTTGTTTTAAAAAAAAAAACTGACAGATTATTTTGATAGATTTGTTGGTTTTTTTTTTTTTTTTGGTTTTCCCTTCTAATTTAAGTAGTCCAAACTCCAAAATCATCTTTCTTGACAATTTGTAAGAAAAGGACTCTATATTAAAAAGAAATGAAATAGGTGGATTAAATTCATTTATTTGTTGAGGTAATTGAGTCTATTCTAAAATCTTTCAGATTCAAGAGTATTTGCCTTGGGAGT
Organism: Ormosia emarginata; assembly: GCA_029884605.1. Classification (NCBI taxonomy): domain Eukaryota; kingdom Viridiplantae; phylum Streptophyta; class Magnoliopsida; order Fabales; family Fabaceae; genus Ormosia; species Ormosia emarginata. The sequence goes on along the minus strand of JAQQTP010000080.1, from coordinate 26,013,251 downwards.
GCAAGGAAGGAATAGGGGTTCTCTGCCTTTCATTGCAAGCTTGCCAATGTTCAATGGATGGAAGCCATCCACATCCTTCTCAAGGCTGATTTCAGTCAGAACTTTCTCTTCATTTATATGCTTTGGCAATGGAAGTTGAACCAATATACCTGTGGATATAACAAACCAAGCCTTTAAACAAAAAGGTCCAAAAGATTTTATTCTAGTAACTAACTTTTTTTTATCAAATGAAGGTGCAACAACAAAGAATTAGCAGGACAGATGACGGTTTTTACATGGAAAATTTCCCTCAAACATGACTAAATTCAGCTACAAAAAAAAAATGCTTAGAAGAGTAGTAAAACATTATACAAGCATAATTAATTTTGATTTTACTGATCTTGAGATATAACCGAAAGGTCAACCTTGCGTCACTATGATCGAAAGCTACAATAACATATGCAAAGAAGGCATTAAACAAGGTAATAACTGACCAACCATGTACATCAGGGTTGGCATTCAACTGATGGACTTGCTTGATTAAATCGGCTTCAGAAACTTGCTCCGGAAGGTCAACGTCGAAGGACTTGATCCCCAATTCAGCGCAGGCCTTTCTCTTCATCCCCACATAGCTTTGCGAGTCCTTCCTGTTCCCCACTATCACCACTGCCAGTCCCGGAACCTTGCCGTATTTTTCCGAGAGGAGGCGCACCTCCTCCGCCATTTCAGATCGGATGGTTTGGGCCACGGCTTTGCCGTCTATTACGGTCGCCATTTGATCACTGAGATTGTCAGAGCCTCGGAGGGTCTTGTAATCTTATCGCTTGTTGCCTTTGCCTACGAACATTAGACAGACAATCACGACTTGTCGTTTGATGAAATGTTACTGCAATTTCACTGCCATAACGACAGTTTTATTATTATAATTATAAACGGTGAACAGTGACATGGTTATGTTTCCCCAAAAAAACAAAAGCTCTTTTAAAGCAATTTTATATTTAAAGTAAATAAGTAAAATTATATTTATTCTTAATTTAATAAAATGTATAAAAATTTTAACTTATTAAATAATTTAAAAATAAATATATTATTAATTATTCACTTTAAAAACAAACTTATTCTATATAAACCTTATCTTAGATTTTGTAATTTGTTTCTATAGGTTAAACCAAAACATAGAAATCGAATAGAACATTTTTTTAGCACGATTGTAGAATTTGTAAATTGAATTAGTCTGAAGAGGAGAATCATTGTGGCAAATTCTTTATTAAAATTATTTTAAAGATATATATTGTTAAAATTTTATTATAGATGTTACGTTTAAACAAAATTATTAAACAAATTCAAACGGGGTTACAAATCAGCGAAGGAAAACTCTTAATAAGGAGAAGGACAAAGAAAACAAATAAAATCAAACCAACAAATTCAAGGGAAGCATAGAATGTTGCCGCAGTATGTGTTGCGGAGAAAGAAAAAGTAATATATATATATATATATATATATATATATTTGTTTATAGGTCTGTTTAAAGCTTTTTTCTCTTTTTCTTTTTTAGTATCCTTTTATTTTCTTTCGTTCTTTCTTTATTTCTTTAATTTCAATAATTTGTTCCAAAACAAGCATTAAAGCCCTGTTAATTTAATATGAAGGGGATCCATTGGTGGGAGGGACTAGCTAGTATTTCAGATTGCACAAGCTTCCGAAAGAACATATGAAAGAGAATCTAATTATAATAGAACATTATTACAGCTTTGATTTAGGCACGTACATATACAGATAGATGCAGGCCATATGCCCATATGCAGAGTGTTTAAGTTCTTGGGTTGCTGCCATGTGGTATCCAAACGGAAAGTGGAAACAGCCCCAAGTGAGAGATAGGTCTAGCTATGAAGGTTCTTAATATTTTTACATCACTGCAACATGTATAAACATAGTACTATTATATATATGTGACAATCTAAATGAATTTTGGCCCTTTCATAAATTCGTCATTCAATTTTCACCCAACTTAAAAGAGTTTCGGCACACACAATACATGGTTCAATTCAATCCCTCATGAGTCCATGAGTCACGTGTGACTCCAAGACCCCAAGAACATCAAGGTTCTGATAGGGTCTTCTGCACGGTGGCTCCACCTTTGATTATGCAGGAGAAGCCTGCTTTGCTTGGAGACGTCGGTGGTGTTTGCCACCATGGCTGCCTCGTAGACTTGGTGGAGCTTCTCACCGATGGATCTGCTGGACTCATTGGCCAAAGAGCTTTCCCCAGAGATGTGAGGTTTCATTGTGGCTAAGCTAGCCTTTGTGTTTACAACTAAAATGTAAGGGAGGGTCAAGGACTCAAGGGTGGGATATTAGTAGAACTTGAGGGGAGAGTAGTGGAACTCTATATAGAAATTATATGATAAGGCATCAAACTTTGTAGTGCATTGCTTGGACCACTTCTCCTGTTCATGTGGGTCACAAGATTCCTCGAGTTTTTGGATGACAGATCACCTCAAGTGTTGATTAGATGGGGTTGAAAGCTTACGGTGAGGGTCTTAGTGCGTGTTTGGAATAATTATGAAATTTTGATTATTTAATAATTATTTATATTTAGATATATTAGTTAAAAAATAATTTTAAGTTATTTTATTTTATTTGAATGATAAAAAAAAATTATTTTTATGTATTAAATTATTAAAATAAATATATAATAATTAAAAAAATTATTTAATTGAAAACAAAATGATATTTACATATCACTGTTTGAAATAATCCCAACAACTTTTTCTTTTAGTGAATGTTTGGTTGCACTTTTTTTAGCTGGAAATAGCTTTTTTTTAAAAAAAATTGTTTTAACAAATTTTAATCATATTTTAGCGAAAAATCAACTTCAGACAAAATTCAATGCAAAATAAAAGTTTTTTAGCTTTTTTTTCATAATGCTAAAGATTGAACCTTATGATTCTAGCTTATAGATTATTCCTTACATTTTGATATGTAAATACTATTTTGTCTTCAATCAAAATTTTTTTTTAATCATTCTATACTTATTTTGATAATTTATTGCATAAAAGTAATTCTTTTTTATATTATCCAAACGAAACAGATTAGCTTAAAATCACTTTTCAAATTAATATATTCAAACATAAAAACTGATTCGATTATAATCAATTATAATCGATTATAACAAAAAAAATTTATACAATAATCGATTATTGAAATAATCAAAATTTTATAACTGAAACAAACACACACTTAATGCCCGAGCTTTTTCTTTTAATACCCAAATTTTAGCTTGTTACGAAAAAATGTTCCCATACACAAATTTTCCATCAACAACTTTTGAGCAAATTGCCAAACACACTCCAAATTTTCATCAATAGCTTTTATTACAAAAAAAGCTATTACACTCCAAAATAATCCTATCCAAACACACTCTTAGTGAGACCATTAACTATAAAAAATAGGCCGAGTACAATGGATTTTTTCAAATAATTTGATAAAAAAAATATGAGTTGAATTAGTAAAATTTAAGTTTAAATTTAATTTAGCTTGATGGTGTAACTTGAAATTAGATTGATTCGTTAGTCTAAATTTTAATTATTTTTTTATTTAATAATAAAATATATACTTAAAAATAAATTATCACTTTTTCTTTAAAAAATTAAAATTTAATTAATAATTGAACTAATTATTTAATTTATTTATCATTAATCTAAAATTAAGTAATTCAAATTTTTTATTTTTTATTAAGTTAATCATTTTAAAGATTAAATTCATTATTTGAAAAAAAAATTGTCGAATTAGTAGACCGACTCGTTCAACTCATACCCTGCAGTCGATTGAACTAAATTAACAAAATATTAATTTAAAACATATTTGATCCAACTTGACATGACCGAAATAGCTCAATCCAGTCCCATTTTGCCTGCTCCAATGAACATTACACACTTTATAATATTCTTCTTCAATACTTCTTGTGAAATTTAATTAAAAGGATATACAACTCATAATTGTTATATGCAAATATCAAATAATCATATAATGCAATTATTTAGTTTCGGTTTTAAATTAAGTAACCATATCATAGGATTATTTATTTTTTATAGATAAATAAATTAATTTGAAAATATTTTATATATAACATGTCACAATTATTATTTTTTTGGTCCTTTAGTTAATTAGGATAATTCGAGTTTTTCTTGGTAGCCATTATTCTTTTGTTGAATTTATAACTTTTTGTGCTTTTCAAAAAGCAAAAGGAACTACTTTATTAGATTCTTTTTAGTTTGTCTCTTTTGTCTTTCTTTTTCAATTCTATCCCTTTTTTAAAACATTATACATTACATTTTTTAAATTTTATAGTAATAGTATTTATGATATTATTAAATATTGCAAAATCTTTAATATTTTGTAACAAGTTATCTTTAAAATAATATGTAACGTATGTTATTTTACAAAAAAAAAAACTCATGATGTTTATATACAAATATTTTTTAATACGTTTTCAGTAATAATGAATATGTATTTTTAATTATACAACGATATAAAAGTAATTTTTTAATAAATATAATGTTTACTATATGCTATATATGTTTAATGTATATATGCCACTCAAAGCGTAAATTCCATTCACTAATTAATTAATTTTAAAAAAACAGCTTACCTCCTCTGGTGATATAAGGTACAAAGATTTTCGTGCATGTTGGGATCTATAACCCAAAAAAAAAAGTCATTAGCACAAAAAAAAGAAAGTAAAACGACTAAACATTGCACATGGAATTTTTGAAGTAGCACGTCTTGACGAGTATAGCTACTTGTTTAAGAAGATGATCCTCTTGTATTGAAATTCGAGTAAATTAAATGAGATTTAGACTCCTAAACCAAACAACATGAAGGAGAAATTATTGAATAAACTCTGTTTATCATATTATTTTTAAGTATGTCATTTAAATATTGATATATGTATAAATAATGATTTATTTTTCTTTCATTAAAGATATATAACTTATTTTATCTCTTCTTTAAATAAAAGTTTAAAAACTCAATATATTTAATCATAAATAATAGTTTTTATTATATTTATTTATTATTTAATAATTTATAAATTATTAATATTATATGGATATTTTATTTGTAAACTTAATTTTTTATTTTTATAAAATAATTGATTTTTTTATCATTTAATATAAACAAGTTTATTTTTTTAACTTAAATATAAAAAAACTTGTTTAATATATACAAAAAACATCATTTAATACGTTAAATATGTAGACAATAATTTTCATTTAGATATATATATATATATATCTGTTTAAGAAATTAAACACGTTAAATATAAGCAAAAGTTTATGTTTTATTTATTTATTATTTAAATAAATTATAAATAGTTAATATTTTATGAGATCTTTTTCATGTAAATATAATTTTTATTTTTTATAAACTAATTAATTTTATCTTTTTATTTTTTTATCTTTTTTTAATTAATTAATTAAAAATAATCAAATTCTTTCTCATCATTAAATATGTGTTAATATTTTATTAAATTTAATAATTCTAAGTTACTAAAATATTTTGAAGATTAACCTATTTTATATTTTACTTTTTTTTAATCCAAAATGAAAAGATGGAGATTAATTAAGTAGGCAATGAGAAGAAATTAGTTATCTCATTTAATGAATGGGTGACACTAACACAAGCACTTACTCAAAAAATTGTTAATTTATCTAAAAATATATAAGGCCTTAGAGAGATAATCTCATTATTTTCAATTTTTATATCACAAAATTGCTAATTTTTATATCTCATTATTTGCGAATGCCAACTAAGATGCCAAACATGAGAGGTAAAATCAACTTGTCCTTTGTCAATAATCTGGACGCACATGAAGGTGTCACTTTTGATCCGTGGAATGAAAACAAAACAGCATAAATTCTTTAGATAAGTTGTAAAATGTTAACAATTTCCTTGTGTGTATTTGGATTAAAGTTTGTAAACTTAAATTTGATTAAAAGTGTGTTTGTAAATTTAAGTTTGATTGAAAGTGAGTGTCGCGACCGTGATCATGCATGAAATGGCTAAACAAAATAAATAATTAGAATATATGCCACCAATTTTATTTAATTTAGGAAAAATTGGAAAACCTTTTTAAAAATTGCTTTAAACCAGATTGGATTCGGAGTCGATTATGCGTAGGGAAGGGTGGAGACTTAACCCCACAAAGACTTAATACATCCGTCCTAAATTGCATTCTAAATTAGTTATTGGCTTTAATAATCTCATAATATGTTTGTTTTAATTCTTTTTTTATTTAAAAAAAAAACTAAAAATGAATAATTTGTGAAAATTTAAAATTCGGCTGACGAAATAAAAATTTCGCTCCTACGCACTCGGTCATAAAATTTGAGGAATTCAAAATAACGTAATTACAGAAAATAAATGTGGGTTGGTTGGTTTATATTTAAAAGTTTTAATTTTTATTTTATAAAAATCAATTAACAATATTATCATGTTAATCAAATTAAAGTTTAAATGAGTGAAGCCATACACGCTTATACGTCACCCATGGATTGTTAAATTTATTATTATTAGGTGAAGAATGATAATGATAGGAAAAATGATTTTTTAGCCTTTATTAAATAATAATTTATTTAAAAATAATTTGAACCATTGTATTATTCTAACTCAAATGATCCAAAATAGTTATGAGATTAACAATTTCGTCACAATTCGGTTAATCCCACTTATTTATTTATTTATTTATTTAAATTATTTAAATTATTTTATTTCCTTCACTTTATGGGTTGGTTGATTAAAAGTTTTAATTTTTATTTTTTAGTAAAAGATTTGAATTAACAATTGTCGCGACTTTCATTAATCAAATTAAGGTTCGAATAAAGAAGTTTCACGTCGCACGCTGAGACTCACCCACGATTATTGATTTATTTGAATCATTAGGTTGTCGCAACTCGGATGATCCAAAAATAATTACGAGATTATTAATTTTCATGTCACAACCTGTTAATCCCATTTATTTATTTATTTATTTATTTTAAAAAAATTAATTTATTATTATTATTATCATCATTATTTTTTTTTTTTTACCCTTTTAAATTTTATTTCATTATTTTTACCCTTTTCAAATTTATTATTGTTATTGTTATCATCATTGTTTTTTTTTTTTTTTACTCTCCTTTTTTTGGCCCACATTTACTATCCTAATCCATTTCACTTAAAAAAAAAAAAAAAAAAAACTTACTGTAAAACGTAACAAAGGAAAAGGGGGTTTCTTTTGTTTCTTTCTCGAGAATTGCAGAGCACAGGGGAGGCCAAGACGGAGCAACCGATGCAGGGGTGTGTGGGCGGAAGCACGGCGGCGCGATGGTGTCGTCGGTACGGGGCGGTTGGCGACGGGTCGACGGCGTATGGCGGCGGCGGAGCTTCGCGGGTCGGCAAGCGATGCCTGGTGCGAGATCAGCGTCGGATCTAGTGGATCCCGTCGATGGGGACGGCGGCGTCGCAGTGGAGCGGTCGGGCGGCGCGACGTCAGATCAGCTTCGAGGTTGCCGGCAACGAGGTTGAGAAAGGGGAGTCCCAAGTTCGGCTAGCGGTCCGCGGAGTGCCGGTTTCGGGTTTGGCGGAATCTGGGCTCAGGCGACGGCTTCTGGTCAATGGACGGCGGCGCGGTGGGTGCTGATCGGTGTGTGGAGGCTGCCTCGGTTCGGAATAGTGGTGTGCTGTGCTGATGGTTTCAATGGTTGGGTGTTGATGGTGAGTTTGGGAAGTAGAAGATGATGAAGAATATGGTTGCTGTTGCGTGAATAATGGTGTTTTGGCAAAAATGTGTATATGTGAGAGTGAGTTGCCGAAGGTTCCAGAGTCTTTTGTGAGTTGAAAAGATGGAGGTCGAAGGTGGTGAAAGTTTGGTTAGTGTGTGAGTGGATTTTATAGAAGGGGATTAGGTTAAGGAGTTTGAGTTAGGATGTGATTAGGATTGGTTTGAGATGATGAATTAAAATCTGTTTAGGATAAGTATTGGGGTTGGTCTAGGATGGTGATGATTTGATTAGGATAAGTTTTGAGAGTTTGAGTTGGTTTAGGGTATGAGTTGAATATTTTTTGATTTTATTATTTTTTTATTTTACAAAATATCCCTGACAAAATTCGGTGTTCTATTATTTTAACTCTCTCTTTACTTGTTTCTTACTAGATAAAAGAGAATAACCGCAGCTTTTTCGTTTTATCATAGTAAGGAACGAGTAAAAAATAAACTCAAATTTTGTTCTATAGAAGCGAAGAAGACAATACGAGAACACAATGCAAGGAGCGATGCGCTCAAAAATTAAAAATGCAAGAGAGCCGATCTAATTTCATGAATTAAAATACAAAGAGTTGGTGCGCTCAAAACTTAAAAATGCGATGAGTCATTATTCTACTCGAAACTTAAACAATCAATGAGCCGATCGCTCAAACCGAAAATGTAGGCACAATGAGCCGATGTGCTCAAAACTTAAACATGCAATGCAACGAGCCGATGCGCTCAAAACTTAAAGTGTAAATGCAACGAGCCGATACGCTCAAAACTTAAAATGCAAGTGCGATGAGCCGATGCGCTCAAACTTAAACATGCAATGAGCCGATGTCATCATCTTTCAAACCGAAAATGCAGTACAATGAGCCGATGCGCTCAAAACTTAAACATGCAATGCAACGAGCCGATGTGCTCAAAACTTAAAGTGTAAATGCAACGAGCCGATGCGCTCAAAACTTAAAATGCAATGCGATGAGCCGATGCGCTCAAAACTTAAACATGCAGTGAGCCGATGCGCTCAAACTTAAAGTGTAAATGCAACGAGTGATGCGCTCAAAACTTAAAATGCAATGGATGAGCCGATGCGCTCAAAACTTAAACATGCAGTGAGCCGATGCGCTCAAACTTAAAATGCAATTGCAATGAACCGATGCGCTCAAACTAAACATGTAATGCAATGAGCCGATGCGCTCAAATTGAACATGCCAAACATTTAGACCAGGTCAAATGGTTTCTTAAAATTTTTCTTCTCTCTTTTTTTCTCTTTTTTTTTTTTCTCTTTTCTTTTAATCATTCGAACCAACATGCGACTTTGGAAAGCTTAGACCAAATCAAACCCTTCGTTCACACGTTGTTCTTCCTCAGACCCTTTGGTTAGTTTGGAATCCTCCCAACTTACTCTTTTCCTTTCTTTGCTTCTTCCTTTTTCTTTTTATAACTTCGACCTTTCCTTTTCCTCTTATCAACAAAGGCTTACGCGAGAAGTATTGAAACCACTTCCAGCAAATGTCATATTGCAATCTGCACTTTTGGACTACCAAGATCTTTTAATCTGACTCAATCATTGAGGCATTACTGTAGAATTGTCAAAATCAAACTGTTGGCCTTAAATTTACGTTATTTGAGACATAACCTAATAAGTTAAACATGCATTCATGAACGGATAGAAATTCGTTGAATGAACAAACTTCCTTTTATTTCTCTGATGATCAAGTAAGACACGCACATAGGAAAGAAAATTATATTGATATTTTTGTTTTAGGGAAAGAAAATTTGCCCCGAGATTGGTTTCTTGTTCCTCGTTCAATTGATTCCCTGCAATCGTTTGATAATTCAACCGTTGTCTCTGTTGCTACTTTCTTCAAAGACACCTTTCCCTTAATCTTCCAAAGAATTTTGCCTCGGTTTAGCCAATTGAATGCGTAAACAAAAATTGCCCCGGTTTGGAGTATCAACCCTTCGTCTTTGAGATTTCGCCCATTTGTTTGCCCTAACTTTTGCTTAGGTCGCCTTTTCGGGTTTTCGACCTAACGGACTTTTTCTTCTTTCTTTTTTTTTTTTTTTTTTTTGCTCTAACTTTTGCTTAGGCCGCCACTTTCGGGTTTTCAACCTAACGAGTCATTTTTTTTTTTTTTTTTTAAAATCTCTTAACGGCATCGGTGTTTATGGGTCTTGGCAATTCTTCTCCGTCCATGTTCTTAAAATTAATGCCCCTCCCGAAAATGCATGCTTGACTATGTAAGGGCCTTCATAACTGAGCCCACTTTCCTCTGGCATCCTCTTGATTAGGGAGAATCTTCTTCAAAACCAAATCTCCTTAATAAAACTCTCTAGGACGAACTTTCTTGTTAAAGGCTCGGCCATTCTACTTTGATACAATTGTCCGTGACAGATAGTGCTAATCTTTTTCTTCTATCATATTCAACTCGCTCATACCGAGTTTTTACCCATTCGATTCCTCTAACTCGCCTCCATCAAAACCCTCGTAGCAGAATTTCAATTTCTATGGGAGAGACAATAATATTCCATTCCATACACCAGGGAGAAAGGTGTCGCCCAAGATTTGATCGTATATTGGTACGATATGCATGCAAAGCATAGGGTAACATCTCATGCCATGTCCTTATAGTTCACAACCATCTTGGCTACAATTTTCTTGACATTCTTATTTGTTAGCCTCAACCGCACCATTCATCCGGGGTCTATAAGGAGCGGAATTATGGTGCTTGATTTTGAACTTTTCACAAAACTTCGTATTTCACCACCATTGAGATTTGCAAAGCATTATCTCGTGATTATCCTCTCTGAATTCCATATCTCGCACACGATGTCCCTCTTGAGGAATTTTGAAAATACCTTTTGAGTGATTGTGGCATATGAGGACGCTTCTACCCATTTGGTGAAGTAGTCAATTGCTACCAAAATGAAGCGATGACCGTTGGAAGCTTTGGGGTTAATTGGTCCAATGACATCTATTCCCCACATCGAGAAAGGCCACGGAGACACCATGTTATGCAGGGGGAATGGAGGTGCGTTGACTCGATCTGCATATATTTGACATTTGTGGCATTTTCGAACATATTCTATGCAGTCTGTTTCCATGGTAGACCAATAATAACCACTTCTTAGAATTTTCCGTGCCATCATATGACCATTAGCATGAATCCCACAGATTCCTTCATGGACTTCAGTCATGATTAAACGAGCTTCACAAGCATCCACACATCTGAGCAAGGTACCATCATGACTTCTCTTGTATAAAACCTCCCCGTTCAAGAAAAAGGCCATTGCCAATCGGCGAATAGTCTTCTTATTCACCTCATTTGCTCCAGTTGGGTATTCTCTATGCTGGATGTACTGCTTGATATCATGATACCAAGGTTTACCATCTGGCTCGCTTTCCACATTGGCACAATATGCGGGCTCACTATGTATCTTTACTTGGATGGGTTGGACCTTATTGTGGATATCCAACTTGGTCATCACAGCCAGAGTGGCCAAAGCATCTGCAAACTGATTCATGTCTCGAGTTAGATGGGAGAAAGTCACCTTTTCAAATTTCTCGGTCAACTTGGTTAAATACTTTTGATAAGGCACTAACTTCGGGTCTTTAGTTTGCCATTCACCGTTCACTTGATAAATGATAAGTGCCGAATCTCCGAATACTTTCAACTGCTTGATCCCCAAGTCAATTGCTACTTGTAAGCCACTAGCACAAGCCTCGTATTCTGCAACATTATTTGTGCATTCAAAATCCAACTTGATAGCGACTGGGTATTGTTTTCCGACTGGCGAAACAACAACGGCTCCTATGCCACTACCATACATATTGACTGCCCCGTCAAAATACATCTTCCACACAGACTCTTCTTTTTCTTCTTCTCCTTCTGCCATCAATATTTCTCCATCCGGGAACTCAGACGTTATTAGTTGTTCACCCTCAAGAGGGTTTTCAGCTAAATGGTCCGCGATTGCACTCCCTTTGATGGATTTTCGAGTCATGTACTTGATATCGTACTCTGATAATATCACTTGCCATTTTGAGACTCGTAATGAGACATGAGGGCTTTCAAATATGTACTTCAGAGGGTCCATTCGGAGATCACCAGTAGTATAATAGAGCATATACTTGTCTTAGCCGTTTTGAGGTCCATACTAGGGCACAACATGTTTTCTCCATTGTCATGTATCGGGCTTCACAGTACATTAAATTTCTTGCTCGGATAATAAATTGCTTGTGTCCTCTTTCCTGATTCATCATGCTGCCCAAGCATTGCCCCCATTGCAGTTGGCAATACGGTTAGGTACAATATCAGAGGACGACCCACCATAGGGGGTACCAACACTGGAGGATTCATTAAATAAGCCTTTATCTTATCAAAAGCTTCTTGACATTCTTCATTCCATTCTCCAGGCTGATGTTTCTTTAAAAGCTTAAATATGGGCTCGCACGTGCTGGTGAGGTTGGCAATGAATCTAGCAATGTAATTGAGTCTCCCGAGAAAACTTTTCACCTCACGCTCAGTCTTAGGAGGAGGCATCTCTTGTATTGCTTTCGCCTTATCCGGTCCACTTTTATTCCTTCTCTACCGACGATGAATCCAAGTAATTTTCCGATAAATGACGCTCCAAAGACGCATTTAGAAGGATTGAGTTTCAACTTATACTTTCTCGAGCCTTTCAAACAACCTCCGCAAGACCTCCACATGACTTTCCCTTCTTTAGATTTGGCCACCATATCGTCCCACATAAACTTCAATTTCTCTCGTGCATCATATCATGAAATAATGCAACCATAGCACGTTGATATGTAGCCCCGGCATTTTTCAACCCGAAGGACATTACTTGTGTAACAAAAAGTTCCCTTACGGGGTAATAAAAGTCGTTTTTCCTTGTCATTGACATCCATGGGAATCTGATTGTACCCCAATAACCATCCATGAACGAGAACCTATGATTTCCTATTGTATTATCAACAAGAACATCAATATGAGGGAGCGGAAATCATCTTTTGGGCTTGCCTTATTTAGATCCCTATAATCCACGCACATCCTAACCTTTCCATCCTTCTTGGGCACCGGCACAATATTTGCTACCCATTCTCCGGGTGCCTCGACACCTCTATGAATCCGGCTTCTAATTGTTTAGTCACTTCCTCTTTGATCTTTAGTGACATGTCGATGCATCCTTCTCAACTTTTGCCTTTTTTGCTTCCGCATCTGGATACAATGGAATTTTATGTGACAACTATCTTAGGGTCTAAACCAGGCATATCTCTGTAGGACCATGCAAACACGTCCAGGTATTCCTTAAGTAGCGCCATCATTTCCACACGCTCGGGATTGTCTACTATTTTCAATTCCTTCTTGTCTTCTTTGGTTCCCATGTTAATCACTTCAACTACTTCATTATCCACATCAAATTTTCTTTCTGAGTACTCCAATATCTTTTCAAATTTTTCAACAATCTCATCATCTTCATCAGATCCAGGGTCTTCTTCATCAAACGTCGCAGGAGAATCAATCGACGAGTTTTCAAGGTACCTTTCATGAAGCAAACCTTCTATAAGACTTAGATCCCTGTAAAGCAATTTGTTGGAGTTGGAAAGGCCAGAAGAATAGGAATAATGACACGAAAGCGAGAGATATATTTTTTTTCTTTTTTTTCTTAACAGAACGTAAAAAGAAAGATAAGCCAAAAGTATGAGAAAGAGGAATGCTGAATAAACATGCAACTTTATTTAGTTAATGTCTCAAATAACATAAATATAAGATCAAAACATAGCTAGACTCAAATATCTGCCTGTTACAGTATGACTAGACAATTACTTGGCAACAATAACATCGATCATTGGTTCAGATTGCCAGTTCTTCACGGTTCCTCATCAGCAAAAGGATGGATTGCTTTGCATTCTTCTCGAGCCTTCTTCATGCAGTGCATTAATAGTGAGATGATGTTGGGGACGAAGTGCTTCTTCAGGCATGATTACCTCGGCTGGTGCCGGAAACATTTCCCTCAAATGAGGAATGTGCTTCATTTGGCCCTTATCACTCCTTTTTCCCAGAATCATATTCTCCATTCTCTCATCTAGAGATGCTTCGTACCCCAACCCGAACTTGTCTAGCTTTTCCGGAAATGAGACCGGTGTCCTTGCACCTTGCATACCGTAAGCCCAAGCCTTTCCCTTTTTGGTACCCGTTGTTAGCCATGATTCGAGCCACCACATGATTCACACTTTGTGCTGGGGATTCATTCCTACCGAGTCCAGTCTCAATTACTTCAAAACCGTGCCATAAGTTCTCCTCGTCTTTCTCTGTACTTTCCATATACGGCACCGAAACTGGTTTTGTCAACATGATTTCTTCTTCTCCGTGTATGGTGATGACCGACCCATTTTCAATGTATTTAATACTCTGGTGGAGTGTAGAAGGAACAGCACCAGCGGCGTGGATCCATGGTCTTCCCAAGAGCATTGTATAACTAGATTCAATGTCCATAACTTGGAACAATACCTGAAAATTACTCGGGCCGATCTCTAATGGCAATGTTATCTCTCCCAAAATGTCTCTCCTATTTCCATCAAATGCTCGCACCACCATTTCTCGAGGGGACAACTCATCCTCACTTATTGACAATGAGGTTAGAGTAGACCTCGGTAGGATATTTAGCACAGACCCCCCATCGATCAAAACCTTTGCAACTATATACCCTTTGCATCTAAGGGTTATGTGTAAAGCTCGTGGGTTTTTCTCAGACCGAGAGGTGATCTCTTCATCCATAAATACAATCATGTTGACGCGCTTCACCGGGTCCACCATGCTGACAACATTCTCCGGGGTAACATCAGGTTTGACATAAGCCTCACTTAGTACTCTTAGCAATGCTTTCCGATGCAATTCCGATGTCAAAACAAGTGACAGAAGAGATATCCTTGCTGTGAGTCTTCTTCAATTGTTCCATCACGTCGTATTCACTTTGTTTCATGATCTTCGAAATTCTTCTTCTTCTTCTTTTTTCCCTCTTTCTTCTTCTTTTGAACTTCCCTCTTTCCTCTTCACTGTTTCTACCGGCCATAGCATCGCCCACTCCTTGTAATTATATTTGTCACGTACTCTTCATCCCTATGGATTTCGGTCACTCGAGCCTTTGACGCCTCCTCAACTCCTTTCATCTCTACTTTTGCTTCATAATTCCACTCAAGACCGAGTGAGTATTATCATAAGTGAATGGTGTTGGCTTCTTGACCGTCACCACTACTTTACCCGGTGTCGGGGCTTGGTTGAGAGGTGGCACCTTGAGTACAAAACGTTCAACCACATTGACCTCTTCGTAGAAGGCTACCCCTTGCCCGGCCCGTATTATTCCCAAAGTGAGTAAACCTTGGACTCGAACTTTAAAGTCCCAAAGAATTTTCAATATCGTGTCCTGTTCCCCCACAATGGTAAGCGCAACTTGACTCTTCATCATACCTCTCTCTTCTTTCATTGAGGAAGTCGGTGCGGTGATAACATAACCTACTGTCTTCAATCCCTCAAATATTTGAGTCATCGGCGTACGCACTCTCATGACCCTTCTTATTGGTGGTCCTTCAATCCCCACAAAGATTCGCCTCATTCCTTCCACCATGGTTAGGGATCGGGTTGTTAACAATGCTAGGTCCAGCCTCTTCTTGAATATCCAGCTTTCCACAAGCGATAAGTTTCCTTACCGCAGCCTTAAAAGACTCACGGTCTTCGATTGAGTGCTCCTCGCGACATCCATATGGTACTTGCAAGTTAAATTTGGGTTGTACCATATTGGAAACGGTGGTTGCGAGGGACGTACGGACTCCCCGAAACGAGGTGAGCATCAAACAACCTTTGGAATAAATCCGCATTTGGAATGGACGCTTTTGGGAAAGGGGTAAGTTTTGGGGACTAAACGGCCTTGATTTTGAAAGTTTGGTCGAGACCGTGGGTAGTTTGGGAAATTTTGCGAAGGTGGAGGTGGGTATTGAGTGTAGGTTGGGCGAGTCGATGTGTATGGTTGAGGTACAGGGAACATTGTTGACTTGGAATGGGCCGGGCTTGAGATGTGTTCATAGGTGGGGTGGTTAGGCCGTAGATGAGACGGTGTAGATACCGATAGGAAGGGTAAGTGTTTGGGTTATATGTGGGTGCTCGGTATATGGGGTAGGACGGTGAATATCGAGGTTGTGAAGGTTGCCGATTTTGCACGTAACTCACTTCGACTCTTTTTCTTAGGGAAAATCCTTTCTTGAAACCACCTTCATTCATCGCCACTGCGCACCACCTTTTTACTAGAATCTCAATTCTTTCTCCACTCTGCAATTAAATCAGCAGAAAGTCTCGGTAGCGGCGCCCGCCATTGTCCCAACATAAGGAGTCCCTAAAGTCCCCAAAAGTACGAGCACATTTCCGTCGAGTCAATGGCGGTTGCACTTGTGCAGCTAGAGCTCTCCACCTCTCGGGCATATTGCTTGAATGTCTCTTCATTTTTCTTTTTCCAGGTGTTCCCAACCGCTCTCGAGTTGGGGCCGTATCCAGATTAAAGCGATATTGTCCCATGAACAAATTTGCCCAGTCGTCCCATGAGGAGATCTTGGAAAGGTCTTGTTGAATGCACCATTCTAAAGCTGGTCCAGTTAAACTTTCATGGAAGAAGCTGACAAGAAACTTCCAATCCTTTGACCAGATTGACATCTTGGTAATGTATGTTTTTAGATGGAAGAAAGGATTGGTGCTCCCATCGTATTTGACGAATTCTGGGATTTTGAAATCCTTGGGAATAATGATATTAGCAGTAGGACATAATTCTTCTATCCCAAGGGGTCCGTAAGTACTTGGACTCTTGATTGCTTTAATCTGTTCTTCCATCCTTTCCATCCACTCTTCTTTTATCTTGTCATTTTGGATTGCTGCATGACCCGTCCCCAGCAGGTAATCCGGTTGGCATAGACATATGTGGGGGCTCCCATGCACACTCAGTATTACCATGAACTTCATTCCGAGCTCCTTCTAGGGAATGGTATCCTTCTCCAATAGGAAGTACTAGCGATGCAACATTTGATGTTCCTCCCACAACAGGTATTGCAGTAGTAACCGCAGGGTTTGTCCTCATGGAAGTGCTATGTAACTGTGTCCCAGTTATTCCTGAAATTCCAGCTGCCCCCATCAGAGTGAGGCTTTCCCTCATGGCTAACAACATCTCTTCCATTCTTCTTTGAGACTCCGTAATCTCATTCACCCTTCCTTTCACTTCTTCTACTTCCATACTTAGGTTCCTTCCTTCGTTTTCGGCTGCCATTGCCAAAAGCTTTGTTCGAGCCCTCGTATTATGAACTCGGGTTTGATTGATGTCTTCTTTCCTTGGTCGCGCAATGGTTCTAAATTTCCTGCGAACAATTAAGGAACAATTTATTAGAAACCACCATGATTACTATTTGTTTGTTAGAAGACCATTATTAATTCGTGCTGAATGGACTTGAGTGAGTATCTTTGATCTTTTTTTGTTGTTGTGTCATGACTACTTCTTAGAACGTCTCGTTCAAAAGCTGTTTGTCACGAACATTTCTTAGAACGTCACGTTCAAAAGAAATGGGTTTCCATGGGATCAGAACAAATATAATGCATACTTTATTTATTTGAAAAAATCATCAACATCAGAGGAATACATCATTTTCAATACATCATTGTCTAGTCTAATCCACCATTCTCGACTGAGTGGGCCTTGATTATCTGCTTCATTTGTCCAATGAGATTCTTGCAGTACTCAATGAAGTCATTAATTTCTGCCGGAGTCTTAAGAGGATCGACCATCTTGTCTGCCACCTTTAAATAATATGGAATGTCTGCGATTGCCGTGTTGGCTAGGCCTGCTAGTTTCACAAAGCGATCTCTCAAAAGATGGGCTTCTTCTTTCCATTCATTGATGTCCTTGTCTTGTTGCCTTACAAGATCTATCGTTTTCCGTAAGTCCTCCTGTCCCTGCCGCAATGCCGCTTCATACTGCACTTTCCTTGGCGGTGTGCATCCTCTCAATTTTGATCATGTCTTCGTATCTTGAAGACATCATTTTCATTTGCCGCCTCATACTATCCACTTGCCAAGAGCATCACTCTGTATGGCCTTGGCATTCATGAGTCGTTCTTTAAGTTGTTGGTTTTCACCAAAGCCCTATCTCTTTCTTGCCCTCTCGAGTCCCAACTCTTTGTTTGCAGCTTTCCAAGCATCTTTTAGTTCTTGATATCTGCCCTGGCTACGTTCTTGCCCTGTCTTTAGCCTCTTGTTAGCTCCTTCAAGGGCGTGAGTTTTCTCGAATTTTCACGCTTTAAGACCGCATATGCTTGGCGAACCTTTTCTAGTTCTGCTTCTAATTGCCTCTTTTGTTCATTGGCCTCTATTAACTTTTCCTTTACTTCTTCGTCTTCTATTGGAGCTAGAGGCAAGGCTTTGCTAGATGACATTTTGAAGGGTAACTTGACCTCTTGAGCCCTGGTCCTTGACCCATTGCCCGTAGCTTTCTTTGACCTTCTTCGACTCCCGCTTCTCTACCCTTTCTAATGATATTCCTCCAAGCATCTCGCACTCTCCCAAGTGTCTCGGTACATCCCGTCTGCATGTCATAAGCAAAAGGAGTAATCTCTAACTCCGAGGGTGGTCCCATCATAGGATAGCCAAGTTGTCGTAATGCTAACGCGGGGTTATAGTTAATGCATCCCTGAGTACCCATTAGGGGAACATTGGGAAACCCCTCACACTGATAAATCACAGTTTGCCCTTCCTCACGCCATGGGTACCATACAATCTTTCCATCTTCAAGCTTGGTCAATTCCTCGGCCCATTCACGACCGTTCTTGGTCTTCAATTGGAGCATCTTGAGACTTGTAATGGGACATGAATCCTCGTATCCCCTCTTGAACATGTGAGAAGTTAGCCACACAAACAGCATCGGTAGACAACATAAGATTCGCTTACCCTTCTTTTCATGACATAAATTCAAGGTGTAATAAACATCGGCAAGAATGGCCGGGACAGGATTAGCGGCATCATTTCGTCGAGCGAGGAATACATCGATTGCTGCGAAACCTACCAAGTCTTCACTATTTGGGAACATGATGATACCATAAATGGTGAGGGCTAGTACATCCATAAAAGTATTCCAGTCTTCAACCTTGGCTAAGTGGCGCATGTGTTCTTCCAAGTACTTGCTCTGGAAACCCTCTATCCCTTTCATGTTTTGCTTTGCATCTTGTAAGTCCCTTACAGGCACCTTCAAGACCTTTGCTATGGTTGGCAATGATGCATAGTGACCCTTATATTGGTATGGTTTTTCCTTTTTCAACGATAAGCCCAAGATCTGTTCGAACTCCTCTAATGTGGGGGCTAACTGAAAATCTTGAAATGTGAAGCAACGTAATGGTGGATCATAATACTGGGCTAGTGCAGTGATGGCTTCTGTTTGTACGTCCACTTCTAATTCAAAATTTTCCCATATCTTGCGGTGAAGGTCAAACGTTGCGTCTTTTTCAAGCAATCGGCCGAAACCCACTAGACTCTTTGTATCCGCTATCTTGGCCTTAAGTTGCAGGGTCTTTTTCAAAATTGATTCCTTGTGATTTGATCCCATGTCACTTTCCATTTTTAATCAAAGATACTCACCGCTAGTCCTTAGGCACCGAATGTCAAATGGTTCTCCAACAAACCTGGGATGAAGAATTATCAATGCATGGTTTAAAAAATGATTTTCAATTTAATAATGAGTGAGTTGTTGGTCCTTTAAAAGTGATTCGCCCCCATTTTTTGGAAAAACTTTTTATTTTTATTTTTTTAATAACAAGAGGGACACCAGTATGGTTCATCACATTAAGGGACTGAACAACTCACAAGGTATACAGATAAGTCAAAAGATAACGAAAGATATACTCCCTTTGTGTCCTAATAGGATTTCCTTAACTTGGGGATTTCTATCCTAAGGATCTACAAGTCTTTTCTAAATCGTGAAAACTTTCATTTGGTGGCTTTTCTATTCTGAAGGTCTCTAGAGCCAAGTCCTATTTCAAAATGCTGACCACGAAATAGTGGGTAAACCACTAGGTGTGGGACATTCGTGAAAAAGGCGCACTCTAGATGAGGTTTTCGCAATAGCCAAACAGGATGTACATCCAAAATGGTTACTACTACACAACCTCTACTTAACTTAAGTTTCACTCAGACCCGGGTATAGGGCCCCACTCGAATGTGTGATACATGTGTAGGTGTGGTGGGTGTAGGGAGCATACAAACCTTCATTATCCTAAAGACTACCCGTATCCTGCAAAACAAAAACAAAAACAAACAAAAAAAAAATTCCAAGAGAAATTCTCTATCCTAAGGTTTTAATAACAATTAAAAAAAGAAAGGTAAAATAAAATATACAAAGATTACAAAATTTTACACAACAAAATTATATGGGCTTGACTCTCAAGTATCCCAATGAGTCGCCATCCGTCGCGACCGTGATCGCATGAAGCGCAATGAAACAAAATAAATAATTAGGAGTCGCCACCAATTTTATTTAATTTAGGAAAAATTGGAAAACCTTTTTAGAAAATGGTCTTTGAAACCAGATTGGATTCGAGTCGATTATGCATAGGGAAGGGTGGAGACTTAACCCCACAAAGACCCCTAATACATCCGTCCTAAATGGTTACCCTAAATTAGTTATGCAAAACTTAATAATCTCATAATATGTTTGTTTTACCCTTTTTATTAAAAAAAAACTAAAAATGAATAATTTGTGAAAATTTAAAATTCGCTTGACGAAATAAAAATTTCGCTCCTACGCACTCAGTCAGTGCAATGAGGAATTCAAAGTCACGTAGTTATAGAAAATAAATGTGGGTTGGTTGGTTTTATTTAAAAGTTTTAATTTTTATTTTATAAAAAATTGAATTAACAAGTCCGTCGCGACTGTTAATCAAATTAAAGTTTAAATGAGTGAAGCTTGCATACACGCTATATCGTCACCCATGGATTGTTAAATTTATTATTATTAGGTGAAGAATGATAATGATAGGAAAAATGATTTTTTTAGCCTTTATTAAATAATAATTTATTTAAAAATAATTTGAACCATTAGGTTGTCACAACTCAAATGATCCAAAATAGTTATGAGATTAACAATTTCGTCACAATTCTAAGCAATCCCACTTATTTATTTATTTATTTATTTAAATTATTTAAATTATTTTATTTCCTTCACTTTGCGTGGGTTGGTTGATTAAAAGTTTTAATTTTTATTTTTTAGTAAAAGATTTGAATTAACAGTCGTCGCGACTCTATTAATCAAATTAAGGTTCGAATAGGTGAAGCTTCGCGTCGCTAGAGACTCACCCACCGATTATTGATTTATTTGAATCATTAGGTTGTCGCAACTCGGATGATCCAAAAATAATTACGAGATTAACAATTATTCGTCACAACTCTCGGTTAATCCCATTTATTTATTTATTTATTTATTTTAAAAAAATTAATTTATTATTATTATTATCATCATTATTTTTTTTTTTTTTTTTTACCCTTTTAAATTTTATTTCATTATTTTTACCCTTTTCAAATTTATTATTGTTATTGTTATCATCATTGTTTTTTTTTTTTTTTTCTCCTTTTTTTGGCCCACATTTACTATCCTAATCCATTTCACTTAAAAAAAAAAAAAAAAAAAAAAACTTACGGTAAAAACGAAACAAAGGAAAAGGGGGGGTTTCTTTTGTTTCTTTCTTGAGAATTGCAGAGCACAGGGGGAGGCCAAGACGGAGCAACCGATGCAGGGGTGTGTGGGCGGAAGCACGGCGGCGCGATGGTGTCGTCGGTGCGGGGCGGTTGGCGACGGGTCGACGGCGTATGGCGGCGGCGGAGCTTCGCGGGTCGGCAAGCGATGCCTGGTGCGAGATCGGCGTCGGATCTAGTGGATCCCGTCGATGGGGACGGCGGCGTCGCAGTGGAGCGGTCGGGCGGCGCGACGTCAGATCAGCTTCGAGGTTGCCGGCAACGAGGTTGAGAAAGGGGAGTCCCAAGTTCGGCTAGCGGTCCGCGGAGTGCCGGTTTCGGGTTTGGCGGAATCTGGGCTCAGGCGACGGCTTCTGGTCAATGGACGGCGGCGCGGTGGGTGCTGATCGGTGTGTGGAGGCTGCCTCGGTTCGGAATAGTGGTGTGCCTGTGCTGATGGTTTCAATGGTTGGGTGTTGATGGTGAGTTTGGGAAGTAGAAGATGATGAAGAATATGGTTGCTGTTGCGTGAATAATGGTGTTTTGGCAAAAATGTGTATATGTGAGAGTGAGTTGCCGAAGGTTCCAGAGTCTTTTGTGAGTTGAAAAGATGGAGGTCGAAGGTGTTGAAAGCTGGTTAGTGTGTGAGTGGATTTTATAGAAGGGGATTAGGTTAAGGAGTTTGAGTTAGGATGTGATTAGGATTGGTTTGAGATGATGAATTAAAATCATTTAGGATAAGTATTGGGGTTGGCCTAGGATGGTACCACCGATTTGATTAGGATAAGTTTTGAGAGTTTGAGTTGGTTTAGGGTATGAGTTGAATATTTTTTGATTTTATTATTTTTTTATTTTACAAAATATCCCGGACAAAATTCGGTGTTTACAGTGAGTTTGTAGTAACGTAATTTATGTTTAGAAACTTTTATCACAAAAATAAGTTTGATAAAATAAATATTAAAAAAAATACTCTTAACTAAATTGGTTGTATCACAAAAGTAAAAAATTTTTGCTTTGTCAATAACATACGTTAATGACAAAATTGTGTTGAAACAGTATCAACTAAAAAATATTCAAACAACTATAGCACAAGTTCCAATTCTCCCTGAAGGACATTCAACGTCGCAAATGGAAAAATAAACACACACCTTATCTGCTCCACACAAAAACAAAATTTTGAAAGAGCTTACTGCTCCGTTGTCCACGCTCTACACACATCAAAGAAGTTCGGGAAATGCTAAAGAGAAATTGAAAGAATATGTGCTTTGAAAATATATATGTAGAGTGGGACAAGTTAGTCGATAGGCTATACATTCACTATTGGCATTCAAAGGATGGGTTGGAAGGGTTTTAGCCAGACTGAAACTTGATTCGATATATTAATTGCATTATTCTTTTAGATCCAAACTTGACTTAGTCATTGTCTATTAATGATCTAATTAAGATTGAGTTGATTTGATATTTATATAAAATATAAAACATTAAATATTATGTATTGTTAAATTATAAAATTTAGAAGCATACAAATAAAATAAGAGATATTTTATAATATATATTATAAAATAAATTATATCAATATAAAAATATTATTATGTTATATAAAAATATTAATTTATATTTAAAAAATTTATAAATTATCATTAATTTTTAATAAAATATATATATTTTAAAATATTATGTTATACTAAATCAAGTCAGACGAACTCTAAATGTGATCTAAACTCAATTCAGTTAACTACGAATTGGGATATATCGACGAGCCGGAAATGGTCATGAACATCCTTAATATTCACACCATTTATTTTTGGTTTATTCACACTAATATTTTACTTTTTCCGGTTCATCTAAAAAAGGCTTTTAGCTAATTGCAAAGTGCTCCCAGCAGAAGGGTTGTGTTTTTTTTTTTTTTCTACTTTGCTCTGAGAAGGGTTGTGTTTAGTCCAGCCTATGAAATCACAGGCCATGACCCACTGAATCTTGCTGATCAACTTCGTTTGCAAAGAAACAAAGGATTTCCCACTTTCAACCTATATATAGATATATATCGGGTGGCCCTAAGGCCCTTTTTCCCCTCTTAAAAATCAAGAGTTTTGGACATAAAATAAAGGAGAATGATTTTGTATCTATGTATGTGTGTGTGTTGAGCCCAATATTTCATATGATAATTTTGATCACGAATTTGGCCCACAAGCTAGCCTAGTGAGTAATCATCGACCCAAACAATACGTCATTGATCATCCCACATAAACAAATGAACGTGCCACAGCCAACCTGACTCCCAATTTGATACACGAGAGTACTTATGGAACCGATAGTCACCTTTCATGACGAGGTTGATTACTTCCATCGAGTTTTGAGTGGCAGATAAGTTTCTTCACCCCCCTCTCACAAGCCAAACAAATTAAGTCATGCAAAATTGCAAACAGCTCAGCATATAGGTTTTGTGGCCATTACTATGGTACATCCATGTAAGTTTAGATGTATCATACATTCTTCATTTGATATGTTATTGTAGATTTTTTTTTGTAAATTTTTTTTTAGGTTAGTTTTTTTTTGGATTAGCTTTTTATTTTTTATTTTTTTTACATGTCACTATCATCACTGTTGTCGACCAATAATTGTTCACTACTAGCAGGTTATCGTCTGTCTACCATCACCTTTTTTTCGGGTTATACTATTTATTTTTTAAGTTATATAATCGTATAAATAATACTGGGTTAAAATTAAGACTTATATTTTTTCATAAATAATTGTATCTTGAAAATTTTACAAATTTTAACCCAGAATATTTACGTACAATAAAATTTGTAAAATTTTTAATATGCACAGTTATTTATGAAAAAATATAAGGACTAGTATAGTTTTAATTGGTACTATTTTAACTTGTATTATTTACATAATTATGTAACTTTAAAAAATAAATAGTACTATGTAAACAGTAACTCCATGCTGTGAACAATAAATCCGATAATGAACAGTATATTTTTTCGGTGGTGAACAGTGTACTTCCTGACAGTGAACGGTAATTTCGGGATGAACAATATATTTCCAGTGGTGAACAGTAATTTTGGCAAGCTATGAACAGTAACTCCAGTCATCGATTAACAATAATTAATAAATAGTACAAAAGATTATAAGTCATTAATTCTAATCGTTGATATATTTTTTAATACAATCAACAATTATGATTTAAAAAGAGTGTACATTAGAAATAGCCTAAGTTTTGTAGAGATCCCCATATGGCCAGAAAAACCCACGAGTCATCATCCTTTCGCAACAATCCTCCAAACTCAGCATGTCCATGATTCCGAAAGCACTCCCATCAACATTCAACTCCAAACAATCTATTGAGATTATTAGCACTTTTAGCACACACAAAAAGAGATTATTAATACTTCAATGAATTTTTAAAATATTAACTGTTCTTATTTTATGGAGAGAATACATGGCGCTTGAAGACTTAAGATGAACAATGTCGATATGTCTTTTTCTTTCTTTAGAATCTTTTATGGCATGTCTTCTGGATAATGTTAGTTATTATTATATATAGTATTATTTATAGACAATAAGTTAGATAATTATTGAATGATTCAATTTACTTTAATTACAAATAAAAGTTAAGTGTAGTGTTCAGTTAATTAATTCATAATCCAACAACTTACCGTCTTTAGAAATACTAGCAGATTGAAGGTATTAACGTGCCTAGACCAAAGAAAAAAAAAAAAGCACACATAATCATTACATTTGGCCTTTGATATTTTCCGCATATCAAAGTTAACATGGAGTTGTATCATTTGTTGCAATCAGTTAATAAATAATTAGCTAAATGGTAGTGAAAGTTGTGTAGCTAATAATCTTGTAGAGAAAAATGTAGTTAAGTTACATTTTTATTTTATTTAATTAATGTTAAAGACTTAAAATAAATAAATTTTGATGGCATTATAAAAAATTAAAATTTGAGACAAAAATAGGAGAATTCTTTTATTAATAGTATAGATCACTATTACTATTGATATTTTTGTTTTATCGTTAATGGAATATTCTTTTGCCATGATATAAATGCAATGTGGGCTTTTAGAGCAAGGAACCCATTGAATAATGTTGTCTTTATATAATCACATCTACCCAATGTTGATAGATATTATCTTTCATCTACCAATGTGAAACTTTCTCTGTTGTTGGTGATATAGTTGGACTATCATTATCTCGAGCTCTTTAACATCCACCAGCTTTGGCCATTATTGCATTTGAGACAGTACATTGCTTCTATCTTCATTTCTTTGATTTTTTTTTTCTGCCAAGGGAAAATACTGTGCTGGTAAAGAAATTTCTACTACCTTACTTGAAGAACCAGGCTATTTAATTATGGTCGGATTTTTAATTTTTACTTTTATATTTTTCAAAAATTAACTTTGTGTTTAATTTTTCATTTTTGAAACACCAATTTATTATTTTTATTTAATTATAAATTCTTTTAACTTTTGGTTGCATGTAAAAATATCTTTATATTTTGATCCAACACTTCAAAAAACTTTAAACAATTTTTATATTTTTATATTAAATAATGTATATATTATTTTTTACACTTTATCTAATATCATTCATTATGTATCTTATTTTTTATCATTTTTTTTCATTTAATCATATTTTTTAAAAGAGATATAAATAATATATACATCACTAAAAATAATGTATGATTATTTTTTTTAACTTTAAAATGTTCTTTAAAAAATCTAGAGAAAACATGTCCAATCGTACATGACAGTAGAGTAGTACACTAGAAGCAATGTAAATATTAATTTAAAATGTTTTTAATTAGAAAATATTAAATATCAAATTACCGAATATTCATATGGAACATTTAAAAAAGAGGGAATAGTGCCAATATTCATTAGCTATAACGTATACTAATTTACTTAACTAAAGCAAATATACCTTTTAAAAGCCACATATATATCACATAAAAGTATTATTTATACAAGAAATTCTTACATGCTAGTAAAGTAAGAAAAAGTTGCTAGTAAAGTAGAGTTGTACATGGGTCAGGTTGATTTGGATTTAGAGGGAAAAAAATTTAAACTAATTAATTGAGGTCAAATTGAGTTGAGTCAATTTTGAGAAAAAAAATTGAGTAACCCGAATCGAACCAACTCGATTACAATCGAATTAGTTCGAGTCGAGTAATCGGGTTGTTCAAAAGTTTCAAAAAATTAGCAATGGCTAGATCTATGGGCTACATTGATAGTGAATAAATAAAAAACAAACAAACAAAGAATACAAAGAAACGAAAAAACGAAATAGACACGGGATGGTTCGTAGCTCACTTGGGGAGGTTCTTCAAGGTTGGGTGTTGGTGGTGCGGTGGAGCTGGTGGCTGCGCATTTTGGCCGGATCGTGACGCGGTGGTGCGCGATGGCAGAGGATATGATGTGTGGTGGCGCGGCTCTTGCGTAGATCTAAGTTGCAGGGTGGATGACGCGAGTTTCGGTGGTGCTGTGCGGGTCGCAGTTGCAGGAGCGGCCAGAGGTGGTTGGATTTGTCAGGATGTGGTTGGATATGGGTGTGGGCTCGGTGGAGTGGTGACTCGAATCTGTGAAGATGAGTAACGGTGGAGGATGATGGCGCATGAGAGGGGTGAGTGTAGATCTGGGTAGCACAGCGGGACGGAGGTTGTGGGTTGCTGGGTTTTCGTTTACGGTGGTGAAGAACAGAGGTGCGTACGGCGCATAGAGGTTCACAGTTGCACAACATGGTGTTGCGACTTGGTTTTTGGCTATGGGTTGCTTTGGTGTAGCATGACGTGGTGAAATGGTGAGTGGCGAGAGAGGGTTGGGTAAGAAGGAAGAGAAATCAGAAAATGAAATAAGGAGAAATGAGATGAGGAGAGACGCTCTTGGGTGGGTGGGTAAGAAAGAAAAAGCAAAGATAATTTCAAAACGACACTATTTTGTAATCGAGTTATCGGATTAATTTTTTGAACCCGACACTCAAACCAATAACTGGACGGGTTGATCAGATTCTATTCAAAATAACTCGATGACCTGAACCAACTCAAATATTTTAAGTTGAGTTAAGTCGAGTTGATCGGGTCATCAAGTCAAGCCGAACTCATGTGCAACCCTATAGTAAAGTAAAAAAAAAGTTGTTGACTTTCACCACTTATTAGGTATTATCTCAATTACGTGGGTTATTATTATTTTTTACTTTAATAACAATAATATTTTTAATATTATAATTAAGATATTACAAAATAAATGATTAAAAGTAAGAATTTCTTCTTACTTCAACAATACTTAAAAACTTCTCTATATAAATTTACATAAAAACATAAGGATACGAGACACTTCAATATGAGTAAATTTGATGTATGAACTATGAAGGTTTTTTTTTTCCCCGACATTTACCGTCCCAATTCACTTAATTCTTTTTTTTTTTTTCGCAACACTATCTTTTTGTTGTCTTTTCGACCATCTAATTTATTTTCCGAAAATGTTCAACATACAATTATTATAGTCTCCTATTCGTAAAGTAGGAAGAACCGGTGGAAAACAAATCTGGCCTTCAATTAAGAAGTCATCATTATCTTAGCGTTGCATATCCAGTAAATAATTTTATATTAATTTTGTCCTTTTATTGTTAAAAAAAATTGAAAATTTTAAATTAAAAGTAAGGGGCGATTGTATCCTTTCATGTTCTTCTTTTCACATGAGAACATAAAGAATCATATCCCTCAATAATAGGGTTTTCTGAAACCTTGAAATGCTATAAAGGTAATCCACTATGGTTAAACATAAAGCTGCATGGAGATTTTGAAGAGAAGGGAAATGCTAAGGTATCTTGATTGATATAGTACTTTGGTCGTTGTCACGTATTTATTTAATGTTAATTTTATTAAAAAAAATTAATATTTGATAAAAATATGTGATGAGTAACAAAAAAAAAAGAGTATTGAATAAAATAATATTGTTTGTGTATATTTACACATATATCATTTAATATCTACACGATTTTTATTATATAATTATAATTAATTCTACTTTTTTTATATACCTTTAATCTTATTCGACCACTTATAATAATATAAGGAGATATAACTTGTTAATGATATGTAATAAATATGTTTCCTTTTTGAAGAAGATTAAAATGAGAATTTTTTGGATTCGAAATAAATCATAGCTAGTCAGCTCAGTGGATTCGAAATAAATCATAGTCAGGCCAGAGGGACCCCAGAAATCATATCATACCATCTTTTGCATCTAAAGTCTACAGAAAAGAGGACTCTATTGAGAATATCATGCTTTGTTGTAATAATTAATCCAAACAGAGTAAACTCTCACACACTTGCTATTTAATATTCATATTATGTTAACTAGTCTTTCTTTGACCTAATAATTAGTCTTACAATCATAATTAGTTCCATGGGGCTTTCTAGAATTTTCGCAGAGGATGAGAATTGAGAAGGAAAGTTTGGAGGGAATATAGGGCTGCAAATTGGCAAACTATAGGGAGTAACCTGCTGGGGACATGGAGTTTACATGCATATTGTTGAAGATATGGTGACATACTGACAGCAGATATATTAATATGCACACACACACTTTTATGATAGGAGATGAGTATGAGAGAGGAGGTATAATCCTGTATGAATATTCTACTCTTGGATAAAAGGTAAGCCTCAGAATAACATCCGGTTGGCTTTGTATAAAGTGATGATGATTAGGATCATAAGGTTCCACTTTTCTTAATTTGTTCTTTTCCTTCACTTAATTAACTGATTGAAGAATAATGGCCTACTTCAACTATATAAGTTAAGTTTTTGTTCAATTGATGCCTATTCTGATCTCTCCAGCCAAAGTAAAACCTGCACAAATGAAATACCCAAAACATGGGTTTTAGCCAAAGCAAGCGAAAAAGAGAAATACAAAAAGCTAGGAATTGAAGCCTGTCCTTTTATTGTTATTGGTCCCGGTTCTTTAGATTCAGAAATAAATAAAAGGTAGCAGCTAGCAACAGCAACACAAACAAGCTTTTGATTGCTTGAAAGTGCGATGCTACTACATGTATATCCCCACAATATGAAAACAAAAGAGTATATACGTTTAGCCAAACAAGAGGATCGCTTTCCAAAAGACGATCAAGCATTCCCCATAGGAAGTAATTATCTACATATATTATTCACTCTTCAGTAACTAATAAAGCTAGGACTATTTGGCTAGCTAGCTAAATTTGTTTGCATGACAATCAGTAATGTGAAATATATATATCATCTTATATTTATATAATTTTTATCATTTAATTATAATTAAAATCTTATTTTATTTATATATATTCATATTCTGATTCTGTCATCTTATATTTTAATACATATATGAAATGATGTGATTAAAAAAAAATCAAGTATTTTTGCATGAGAATTAGCAAAACCATCTACCACCTAGTAACTAGTAATTAAGATGGAATTAAAGAGAAAAAGGAAAAGAAAGTTCGTACACCAAAATATACTTTACACATAAGATAGAGAGGGAAAGGGAGATTTCAGGTCCTACAAATTACAGAGCATTACAAGGCTATTGGCCTTTCTTTAGCAAACCCCTAAAGCTGTACTTTTAACAAGATAAAAAAAAATAAAAAAGTAGGAAAAGAGCAAAGGATAAAGCATTGAAGACCCTCCATACCTGCAAGGAAAATATTTTTTTGAACACCTGCAAATACCCTCTTCTTATTTTTGTTCCCAACTTTTTCAACTAGTTAATTTCTATTTTCGTAGCGCATATTACAAAATTTAAACCCCCCACTTCCCCTAAGTATTAGCAATTTAGCACTAGTCTAATAACACTAGGTAGTACATCATCGTCCACTTTGTAGTTTGTCACATAATGGAGCATCCACCTTCATATTCATCGTCATCATAACCAAAGTGCTTGATTGGATCAGACGGTGGAGGAGGTGGCGGGAGGCGAGAGTAACCAGTATTATAAGCATGCATGGACATGATAGGGGCGCCAACATAATACGAAGCACTAGAGATAGGATATGCTGTGTTATAGCTTAAACCATATGCTGGAGGTGGAGGAGGTGTATAGTACATTTGTGGGTATGGGTAGGCATGCTGAACTGGAGGGCCAATAAGATCCTTGGAAGCCACAGAAGTGGTCAAGCTTGCAGGGACTGGTGCATCAACTGTACTAATTTCTTCTCCTCCTCCATTATTAGGAGGAGTAGAACCACCACCATTTCCCCCCTTGTTCTTCTTCTTCTTCTTCTTTTTCTTCTTTTTACCACCTTCACCTCCACCACTGCCGCCACCAGCACCCTCCTCAGATTCATCACCCTGATCTTCTTTGTCAGACTCTTCACCAGTAGATTCTAAACCACCCTCATTGGAACCACCATCGCCAACTGGTTCACTTTTCTCCTTATTATTAACATCACCACCCTTGGATTTTCCTGACTTCTTGTTTTTCTTCTCAGCAGGCTTCTCTGGCCAAAGCTCCGAAAATTTGCCTGATTTTAGAAGCTTCTTGATGAGAGTCTCAGCGTCCACGTTACCAGTGACCGTAACC
The DNA here is from genome assembly GCA_029884605.1 of Ormosia emarginata. NCBI lineage: Eukaryota > Viridiplantae > Streptophyta > Magnoliopsida > Fabales > Fabaceae > Ormosia > Ormosia emarginata. Next base: position 25,982,167 of record JAQQTP010000080.1, on the reverse strand, counting down.
TTGTGCTGCCGAGAATCAACCTCTGTTGTATAAACCCCTGTATGTATACACAGTTACACACACATATATATGATTATGAACAGATCGATATCAAACATATGATTAGTTACTTCTATGTTAATATAGTTATACAGAATATCAACAAGACTCGCATGGTAAAGTTTGAAGTGGAGATATATAGATATAAAATAGATACCATCAATTCCCTGAAGAACTTTCTTGACTTTCTTTTTGCAGCCGTCGCAGTGGATGAAGACTTTCAGAACCCACGTCTGCAGAATGAATAGAGTGTTGGGATAGGGGAGTAATCAGAGTGAAGTTGATCAGAAAGAATACTGAACAGATCGAGATAAACTAATAATATACATGCAAATTCAAAAATCAAAGGAAGTGAAATTGAGAGAGCAAAGAAAAGTGTGCATGTGTTGATGACCTGGTACTTGAGGGTTTCTCCAGGAGGAGCTTCTTCAGCTGGCTTGGATGCCATTTGAGAGAGTTTGGTTGGTGCCTTGGTGGAGTGGAAAGTAAGGGACGAGGAAAGTTGATCAGAAGTGGGTGTGTTTGTTGGTTGCCAAAGCTTTTAAAGGGGAATATGGAGTACGGGGGAGTTAAATAAGTAACAATTTTATTATTATTATATTTAGAATTTCACATCCATTTTATATTTTTCTTATATTGACAAATGATACATATATTTTATTTTAAAATATAGTATATTTTAATATCTATTCATATTTATATATCTCAAATTTTATAGCAATAAAAAATAGTCCAAGCAAAAAAGTATTTGAGAGAAATCAAAGCATTCATTTGGTGTGGATACCACATCACCTTTAACATATCTCACAAAACAATAACCATTATGCTTATGACACTTCAGCAAACTCCGTGATTCACTCACGTGACCCCGAAGGTAAGTATATCAGTTGGGTTGCTTGTGGCCATGTGGTAAAAGTATACTCAAAGGAGGGCTTGCAAGCGGTTGAATTTTCTAGTTCTACAATATTTATGATAGGATTGAAGTCCTGCTCACTTTTAAATAAGTGATTCGTTTTTACGTTTTTAGTTCTGTAGAATGTGAAAAACGGATGTGGGGTCTAGGTGGTCCTTTGCATAAACTTTTGAGGCATCTTACCTGTCATATCCGACGGTTTTGAGGCCTTCATCACTTTTAGTACCACTCATTTTCCTGACTCCGATAGCAGAGCTCCCTGGGACTACAACCCATACGATAATGGGTCCACCACCCATGGATCCATTGTCTGGAGGCTACAAGGTTCACGTTGTTAACCTGACCCTGGCTAATCAAGATTACCCTTCAACTAACACAGGTTATAAGTTAAAACAAAAAGGTAATCTGCGACAGAGGATATAATAAGTGGGTTTGATGAGCAAAGGAATTAAGCCAAAAGTGAGGTATAATAACAAGGTTGCAGATTTTTTAGCAAGTCATGGACATAGCCTGCCTGTTGGGTTACATGTTTTTTTCTCAGCCTCCTGTTGATTGTGGTAATCTTGTGGAGGACAGTTTAGGAGTGTCTTATAGATCTATTTCTTTGTCTTAGGGCCATGCCTTCCATTGTATTAAAAAAATTATTTGACTATGTAAATCTCTTGATTTAAACTTCTTATACATACATAACAATAATCAATGCCATCGAATTATTGAAGAAGCCAACACCAAATTGTACGGCTTGTTCATAGCATGCCCATTCTTGCTTTACAGTGGTAACTTGCCTGGTGAGTGGTTAGCTCGCTGGGTTGATAACTGATAAGCATCTGAACTGCCTATCCCCACAGGACTGAAGGGGCAGCCTTACGCTGTCCGAAATAAAGTTTTTGAATTCTCATCTCATCAACCCATGAAGCATCCATTAATTTCTCCCACCCATGCAAATTTTCATGTACCATTTATCACACGACCAATCCATGCTCTGATCCTCCTAACTCTTTAACTTTATACATTCTATCAAATAAATGCATAATTACTGGCCTATTGTGAATGACAGTAGGAGGTTTTCTACCTAAATAAATTAACTCAACCTAATTCACCCAAAAAATAAAAAAATCAACTCAATCTATTTTTACATACCCTTAATTTATAAACAAAACTTGACTTCAACTTAAATTGAAAGAAAATCTTTTAACTTCCTCTAATTTTATAACATGTCTATTTTATCAATTTAAGTTTGTAAATCACTTATTTTAATATCATTATCTTAATAAAATAAACACATGACATAAAATTAGATAAAAATAGAAGATTTTCCTCCACGATTGATTGTGATTGTGATTTTTCGTGACTCCATGATTGTGATTTGTGGCACTAACAATTCTCCAAATTGGGAATTGTTTTCAACATGAAGCCTTGATCATCGGCATCTACTCAGGTAAATTAAAAACCATCGAGTCAATCAACCGGCTAATGATCGCCAACATTCCCCAACCAACTCGCAATGAATTGTCAAGCTATAGGCTTTAAATTGAGTATGTATATATATATCTATGGTGTGCCTTACAACTTCTTGCCCCACGGACGGAAAGAACAGTCAACCAGTGAAAAGGTTGCATGATAGAGTACGTAGGTCCTAAACTACGTCTACTACTTCAATGGAAAAGAATGAAGAATATAAAATGATATCTCCCATGGCATATCGAGAAAGCAGTTACACATTAGTATATTACAATTCATAAATACTCCCCCATAAGAAGACGAAACCCTAGCCAGAAGCTACCTGGTGTATGCATGCATGTCACAGATCTCATTTTAGAATTAAAAAGTGAAAGCAAATTGCAAAATACAATAGTGGTGTCTCAAGTAAAAAGTAATAATAAAACAATGGATTACCACTAACGTGTAGGAGTTCCACTTCAAACTAATAATCACTAGAAATAGAATATTAGATGCTACGCAGTCTTGTGGAAATAATATCGCCGTAACCTTCAATATAAGAACAAAAACATCCATACAAATACAGTATGATATCATAATGGACACTGGGTTATCTTCCACTTTATGTAAGCTAATGGTTTTGATAGGCTTTTGGAAAAGTGACCAGTGATTACAATTATCAATATTAATTATTGCATATCTCATCTTCGATCTACCTTTCCATACAACCAATTAAAAAGACGGTGGTCATCCTTATCAAAATTATGTAGTCATACTGCAAAAGGATGGTATTTGACTTTGGCGGCTAAAATCATAATAAGCAAGTATGCAACATAACCTCGACTTACTAGGCCACAAAGCTTAAAATATTTCAGCAGGCTAAAGAAGGTTCAAAACTTCGAGTCAAATATCTTCAAGGAATATACTTGGTAAGAATCAAAATGAAAGTGTCATGACATGAGTTTTCTATAATTTTCGTACACATTTTCACCCAGTCCTCTCTTATTTATCTTCACCTTGTTTGGACTTAACCAAACTGAGTTTTATCTAGCGTCTGACCAATCAGAGCATAAAAGCTTTCAAGCATATTTCCTCCAAAAGGTTGCAACTTATATGTAATACTGGTATAATATCTTTTCCACAAGGTTAATATCTATATATGTGAAACCAGAAAAAGTTCTCATCCTATAACAGAAAATTGATAAAGAAAACAAATGATAGATGCATCGCACATGCCCTTCTCAAGGTCACCAAATGGAAGCAGAATCTGTTAAAAGAGGCAGAACACGAACAAGTTTCCATCTCTATTTCGACCAACTATAGTGTAACCACAGACTGACTTGCGTTAGCCAACTAATGAGTTCACTACTTATCCATTCCAAGAACTACAGCGAGAAATTAAAATTTTTAACGTATCAAACATATGTATTCAAAAGCTTTCTACAACCAATCAACTATAGTCATTTTCTAATCAAAAACAATAAAAAGAAAGAAAATGAGAAGTGAAAAGAAAAGTAAGAGGAAAAAGGAAAAAAGATTATGCATCTTCTATAGTTATTTTAAAATTTCAAGTTGCAATTCAAATCTTGAAACTTGAACAGTAGCATTTGTTAGGGGATTAAGGAAGGAGATATAGAAAAGCACCCATGGGTTTAGGCTTTAGATGGAATACATTAATAAATTTGAAGAACACAAGTGGCTATGAACTGTAGTTGTTAGATGCCTTTATACATAAAAAAACACCTGAGGTGACCGAAGCTAGAATGATCAAGGCACCCTGCCTGGAAAGCCAAAACTCAGTCCATGTCAAGGGTTTTGTCACCTCAAATAAAACCTTCTGAAACTGTTCATTCAAGTCATCCAGTGAACCAGTGTTATCTATTACTATATTTGCTTTACTCCTTTTCACATCCAGTGGCATCTGAGCATTAATCCTGTTCCCAGCTTCCTCCTCACTTGATCTGTCTCTTGCCATGAGCCGCTGAATCTGTGTTTCAGGATTAACCCATACAACAATAATGGGCTTTGTGAACTTGTCCATCTTGGCCTCAAACAACAAAGGGACATCAAGAACAATAACCTTATACCCCTTCAACCATAGCTTCAAAATTTCCCAAAAGATTCCAGAGGATATATAAGGAGCCAGCAATCTAAAACAAGATCATAACGGAAACTCAAAAAATAATTCAAATACAATTCCTGCAACAAAGTAATTCCGAGAAAATCCCTAAACGATACATTACAGGAATAATTGAATTGAAGCAACTGGGCATGACTTAACAATTATAAAGTCCTGAACTTTGGCATACACTGACTCAAGACAAAGAATTTATCACAAATTTAGTATCTGGGCACACATAAAAAGCCAAAAAAAAAAAAGTAGCTTTCGATAATCCACATATGCAGAAATGTGCTGATGCATTTAAAAAAGAAAAATTGAATACCGATTGAGAAATTGGCGCTTATCAGGATCGGAGAAAACAATGTGGCCAAGTCTGGGCCTATTAACTTCTCCGTTTTCTAGTAGAATTTCGTCCCCAAACGCTGCAACAACTTTTTTATACCCACCACTCCCTTTCTTCAACGCGTCCTGCAAATTCCAATAATAACTTTTGAGTCTCACATGATCCCTACCCTATTCAACTCAGGATCACTAAACTTGAGAGAAATTCACCCAATTTTAAAAGAAAAACCCTAACAACACACACACACAGAGAGAGAGAGAGAGAGAGAGAGAGAATAAGAAGAAGTAGAAGGAACGTACACGAGCAACAACGTCGGCATCGACAACAGGAATGCCATGGGACTTGAATAGATTGGAAACGGTGCTTTTCCCAGACGCTATTCCACCGGTGAGCCCAACGATCCTCATTGCCTTCCACCGATCAATCCTCCTTCCGTTTTGTCAACTGCGAATGCCAAGCTTTCAGCCTTTCACCTACCATTCCAACTCCTTCCTCTATAGTCACTAATAGTCTTCATATCTTATCACAGCCAGCCCTTCTGGTGTAGTGGTATCATAGTACCCTCCCACGGTACTGACTGGGGTTCGATTCCCTGGATGCGCATTTGTCCTTTTAATTATTTTTATTATTTTAAATCCAATCAAATTAAATCTTAATAAACCATATCATATATGATGGAATTTTTAAATTAAAATAAATGAAATCTATTCAATTTTAAAAGTTAAATTATTTTTTATTTTTTAATATTTCAAATACTATTTAATTAAATTTGATTTGTCATTTTCTAATTTTTTACATCATTATAAACACATTTTAAGCATTTAGGAGAAAACATATAAATAATTTTATATATTTAATACGTTCTTTTATATAAGAATTATTTGAGTTTAAAACATGAACAATGCTAATTTTGAAGGCTTAAATATCATATCATAAATTAATTTTTTTTTCCAAAAACTTAGTTATTTGGTGAAGGTACATTAATTTTAAATACTTAACAACTCGTAACTTATAGTAATTAACTAATAGTCAAGCTCTCCTCACTTTATATGAGACGAGTTAAGTGTGAATTTATATTGAATTTGTTCTATCTAACCTTTATCTTTGATTTAAATAAATATTATGTTTAGTTTAAATATTAAAAGGTCAATTATATTAATTTATTTTCACTAATTTAACACTTATTTTTTAACATATTTTTAATTTATATAAAATAATAAATTAATTTTAAAATTATGAATAACTGTAGTATAAATTTAATTTAATATGTTTATAAGGATGGATAGGATGAGTAAGGTGCAGGTTATATTATTTTTTTGGGAAACTTGTTGGGATTTTAATCCCTAAAAATATAAGAGATTGTTAAGGTATGAACAAGGTGAGTGGTTTCAGAGACAGAATTGTGACGCTGCTGAATCGTTGCCGTTGTGGGAATCAGGTTGAGCAGATTCAAGCGCAACTCATCCTCCAAAACCTCCATTCACACACCACCATTGCTTCCCACTTCATCTCTGCATCCCAATCTCACGGCCTTCTCAACTCTGCTTTTCTCCTCTTCACCCTTCTTGATCCCCATTATCCACATCTCTTCATTTTCAACTCTCTCATCAGAGCCTTCTCCCACTCCCACATCCCTCACACCCCTCTTGCCATCTACACCCACATGCACCACAACTCCATCCTCCCCAACAACTTCACCTTCCCTTTCCTCTTGAAGTCTTTATCTGACTCACGTCACTTCACTCAAGCTCAATGCGTACACACCCACGTCGTAAAACTGGGTCATCTTCATGATATCTATGTCCTAAACTCACTTCTTGATGTCTATGCTTCGTGTGGCCACATGGCCTTATGTCGACGCCTGTTTGATGAAATGCTTCACAGGGATGTTGTGTCGTGGACTGTGTTGATTATGGGGTACAAGAATGTTGGGAACTACGATGATGCGTTGCTTGTCTTTGAACTGATGCAATATGCGGGTGTGCTGCCCAACCGGGTGACAATGGTGAATGCCCTGTCTGCTTGTGCAAATTTTGGTGCTATTGAAATGGGGACTTGGATACATGATTTCATTAGGAGGAATGGGTGGGAATTGGATGTCATATTGGGGACTGCATTGGTTGACATGTATGCAAAATGCGGGAGAGTTGAAGAGGGGCTAAGTGTTTTCAGAAGCATGAAGGAAAAGAATGTGTTTACTTGGAATGCTTTTATTAAAGGGCTAGCTTTAGCTAAGAGTGGAGAAGAGGCAATTTGGTGGTTTAACAGAATGGAGCAGGATGGAGTTAGAGCAGATGAAGTGACTTTGGTTGCAGTTCTTTCTGCATGCAGTCACTCAGGTTTGGTGGACATCGGTAGACAGATCTTCGGATTCTTGATTAATGGGAATTATGGATTTTATCCTAATGTCAAACACTATGCTTGTATGGTTGACCTCTTTGCACGTTCTGGGCGTTTGCAAGAGGCTTTTGAGTTCATGAGATATATGCCTTTTGAACCAACGAAAGCTATGTGGGGATCGTTGTTGGTTAGTTCCAAATCTCAGGGTGACTTGGAATTCAGCGAGTTTGCAGCCAGAAAACTAGTGGAATTGGAGCCAGATAACACTGCTTATTATGTTCATCTATCTAATCTGTATGCAGAGATGGGAAGATGGAGCGATGTTGAGAAAGTAAGGGGAATGATGAAAGATAGAAAACTGACCAAGGACTTGGGGTGTAGTTCTGTGGAGGTTGAACACCGAGGGCATGTTAGAGAACTTTCGGCATAGTACTCTCATAGCATTTTCATGCAACTAAAGATGGAATACTTGTCACTCCCTCTAAATTGGTGTTCAAGGAGGAAGTGTAGAGACATATATACGAAAGGTTTAAACACCAAGTTAGCTGTTACTCCTGTTAGGGCCTCCCTTGTCACAACATATATTTCTTGATTGTCAGCGAGTCAGGGTGCATGTATTGTATTGAGGACTAGATTGCTGGCGATATTCAAGGATGGTACAAATGATTGCCCATATTTGTTTCAAAAGCCTCCTGTTGATTGAGTTTACCATCATTCAGTGTTCCTGGAGAGGGCCTACTGCAGCTGTTGAGCTTCCTGGAAATTGCCCTTGACGTCATTGAGCTAGTATTAGTTTACAAACCACCATCACTAATTCAACTCCAAGTTGTGGGTAAAAATATGCTACCATCTTGCTACATGATTTACAATTTAACAGTTGAGATGATAACCCATATGCTGCATTACTTATACTTTATGGACCTCCAAATTAACTTGTTCATGTGCACTTTCTGCTCTGTCTTTTGATCATATAAGGCATTAGACAACCATTGCTGCTTGACTTGGGGACCATTTGGAGTGGGATATTGTACTCATTTTCCCATAATAAGAATCTTGAAGTTTACATGGGGATGTGGATTTTTAGATTTTTGTACATTTCATTATACCATTCATTGTATCCCTGTTAGATGGACATGTTGTTTCTTTGGGTGCATCTTTATTTATTTGGTGTAAATCTTTTATCCATGAATAACTTTTGGTGGAATTCATATTGCATACATTCTCACTTGATTTTACTTTGATCTCTATCACAAATGAAAGATTTATTGATGGATAACAAATAGCTATATTCAAATAAACAAAGGAAAGCAAAAGTAATAAAATGGTTGAATGTGGATCATGCTTTTGATTTGTCTCTCTATCTCTGAGAAGTTGCATCCAAGATAACAGATGGTCACTAAAATTAATTCTTAATGCTTTTGTCATTAAAATCCGCAATCCAATTATGTAAAATAAGGAGAATCAATCGTGAATAATTTAACTATTCGTTTTTCACCCAACATAATTTGATAGGACTTGGACTGCAAAGTATAATTTAACAAAATTTGACAAACAATTATTTTCATTATGAGACCACTTGAAAAATGAATCTAGGAAACAGACCAACAAAATTCTGTGAAGTTATTGTGGATTGACCTTGCAGAGAACATCCAACAAGAACAAATTGAAACAGCTTCCTCCCTATTTTCTGCATTGCATAGCAAGGACCTTAGACCAAGCTGGTCTTGCTGTAATATCAGCTATCCATGCACTAACATGGGGCCGTGATTCAAACACCTTTCTGGTCTGTGAGTTCATCAATTTGTGAATGGTGGGGAGGTGATGCAGATCCGCCAAGGTAAAGCAGTCAGCTGCCAAGTATTTGGATTCAGACAATCTTTTTTCATATAAATCAAGAACAGTACCCAGCTGGGCTTCATTCTCTTGCACAACTGCTGCATCCGTAGGAATCTTAAACATAGGCTTCACCGATAGCTCCCAGACAAGTTTTGAAGCCGGTGGATCATATTGGTGGCTCTCCACTTCCCCCCACACTCTAATTATGGCCTTCTTCTTGGAGTCTTCACTTATCAGCTGGGTTCCCTTATCAGCATACTCATGGGCAATATATTGTGTTATCGCCCTTGATTCTGCATTTCAAAATGGTTCAATGATCCTACAAGTACAGATTTAGCTATATCTGCGTATGCATGTGGGCATCATATCTTACCAAAGAGCTTCAAATCTCCATCTTCAAATGCTGGAACTTGACCAAATGGCTGCATCACAGGGAAGAAAAAAAAATGAAAGCTAGTTAAATATATCGGTGGAACAAGAAGGAAAATCCACTTCATAAAGTTAGCATTATGATATATATTTTGTGGTAATGCATTACATTAAGCCGAATGAAGGGTTCCTTTTTGTTTTCGCCAGTTGCCATGTCAACGAAAACAAACTGAAATTCAAGCCCTTTCTCATACAGGCAAGCATTGACTCGCATAGTGGCTATTGAGATGGGATTTCCATGAACTTTTATTGTTGCCATGATTGAGAAAATTTGGTAGAAGAGGAGTAGATGGTTATGATATGATTCCAAGGAGGAGGGGCTTGTGACTGTTATATATAAGATTGACTAGGATAGGAGGCAATTCCTTTTATGAAATTTTCCAAAGCGGAAAAAGCTTTTTGATCAAGCAGAAAAACCGGTAGATTATATGTTTAACCTATTCATTAGGCCTTAGAAAAGTCAAAAGCATGCCTTGGTCTAACTGATTACAAAGATCATAACTGCATACCTAAGAAGAGCCTAAGAGGTAGGAAGACAACTCTGCTGGGTAAAATGGATATGGATTTAAATACCCATCCAACTTTGAAAAAGTTACAAATATACAACCCCTCTCTAAATAGTTGAAAATCAATAAATTATTGATATATTATTATTAATTAATAGTTAATTATCATAATTAATTAATAATTAAAAAATGTATCAATAATTTATTAACATAATACATTTAACTTGAATGCATTGAATTTGTACAAAAATTCTCTAATTTCATAAGTTAACCTTTCAAATATGTAGCAATTAATTTCACCTAATCTTCATTAATATTCATAAAACAAATTAATAAAAAGAAACCTTAACAATTCATAATGGTAAAAAAAAAATTGACAACTCGAAAAATTATAAAATCCTACCAAAAAACTAAAATCTAAGTTTAAAAATGCATCCCATATACACAGTGAATATTTGAACTAAATAATGAATATATAAATCTTATCATCTTATAACCATATACTCAAACAACCAAACATGAATATTTTGTTCAAGCACTCAAGATCAAGCGCACCAAACGCCAAATGTGTCGCTTTATAATTCCAATTCTAAGTTTCAATATTTACATTTTTCATCCTTTGAAAATATTTGTAATAATAGATAAAAATGCCACAGCTCTCATGCACATACGACAATACTGATACCCAAGCCGGGACAAGGAAAGAGATGGCATTGTTTTACCACAGCTCTCAATATTTATTATTAAAAATTAATACAACAACAACAACTAAACATTTTCTTATGGATCAAACGATGTCATTGTACCTTATCATAAACCAAGTCATTTTTAAAAAAAAAAAACTATATAATTAATAAACTATATAATTACAATATTACAATGGACGCAACAAGGTCGACCCTGAATAAATAATAATGGGGTCAGTGTTACTTCAGTCTCCATCTATTACTATTACACGTTGCATATTACTGTAGAACAACCCTAACTAAAAGCTGAAACGCCAACCCTTACAGGATTTCATCTCTTATCGTCTCACAAGGCTGTTTCTGGCTTTAAAAAGTTATGATATTCCAGCTGAGTCATCTCCCCACCATGCTCTGGATCAAATTGACATCGATAGAAGCTGCATAGAACAATCAACTGCAGATCATTAACATCAATATAACATAAACGTCCACTATATTAACAGCAAGCATTTCAGATATAAAGCAAACCCAAAAAAATATAAGTGCATACTGCATAGATAAAAAGGAAGGGATTTGTCTGAAGAGGCACGAGACCCAATGCAACGCATATGAATAAAATTATATGTGGAAGACCACGTCCTTTCAGCTATCTTCTCAATTGAAATCATGAAGTTAAATTTGGGACAGCATTATCTTTCATCTTATCTTAAAAATAAAAAGTATGAGACAATAGTAGCAAACTTAGAATTCTCCAGTTCACGACATGGCCTTTCTTCAAAACATCAACTCAGCAATACTTTAGAGTGTAGAGGGAATAACGTTATTAACCTCTTTTAATACTAAGATAGAACCTACAGCATCTAAGACGAACAGAATAGCTATCAGCTACAGCTTTGGGGAAATAGCATTTTGTCATTTCCTCAAATCATACCTTCCATCCATGCCGAGAATTATGACTGTATTCTTTTGGAGACCAAATGCAACTGTGTAATGAGAACCCTCTTGTAAGTGAAACTGAGCAACTGACCACTCTGAATTGAAATACTTAGGCAACACTCCTGCAAGTGCAAAGTAACACAGGATTAACAAGGGAAAAGAGAATTCATAATTATTTCTCTTTGTAACTGAAAAAAATATCATGAATTGAATAAATAAATTAGATAAACGGAAACCATAAAGCACTCCAAAGATATTCAACATCCAGTCTGGAACAATTCAAAATTGAGAAAATAAGGAGAAACTCAAACAAATGTGGGGGGAAAAATCAGTTATATAGGCAGCTGTCAAAACTGATAGTTTTATTTATGAGTTAAACAGACAAAAGCACGACATACAAAACAGACAATAATTTTGATGATAACAATTCAAAAATAAAACTTTGTTGACCTCAATTAAGATTGCACATATGTTACCAGGGTTAACACTCAAAATAATGTATAAAACAGATCTCCAGGGGTATTTTAGTGTCTTGCCTTTGAAAGCAATAATAAATCATAACTTCAGAACCTGAGCAGCTGCATATGTGATAACATTGCATACAATTAAAATCTTCCATTGACAATAGGTGTAATCAATTATCCCCTTTTTCATGCAACCTACATTACCCAGAGAAAGTCAGCATGACTGATGACTAAGCTCGGCAAGTTTAGCTTTCCATTGGAGGGAAGCACCACTCAAAGCCAAAATCCACTTTGGAAAGAAAAAGAGTGAAATTGTTTGGGTAGACTTTAGAAACTGTTTTTGCACAGATCTCAAACTTCGAAAGTCCCCAAAAATAAAAACAATATTCCTGATCCTAAAATGGGCAAGCACCAAGGAGTTGCTTCTACTTCGCAAAATCTGATTTTGACCATTAAATAAAATAAGTGTCCATATCAGCTCCGTGTAAATATAAAAATTGTCCAATTACCATTGATTACCAAATATTCCATTTAAATTAATATATTTCTAATACCCTTTTGGTAAATTTGACTAAAAAATGTGATTATACCAAACAATACCTAAATGAAATCAATTTCACTCACAGCACTTGCATATAGAACAAGCAAACATAAAACCAATTCTCTTCAAAATCTGAAATCTCACACCAATCCTATATACAAGGTAAGCTCAATGCCATTAATTTAACATTATGATGTTTTATCATCCATTAATATCTTAGCATTCAAACTCCTACACAGGCACAACAAATAGAATGGTGCCATAAAATGGTAGAAAAGATTTTAGTCAAAATTTAACAATTCCAACACAGCATCTTAGTTAGCAAATGGAAAGAAATACTCAGGTTAGAACAAACAGTAAGTAATTTTACCTTTAAATTTAATGAACGAGAGAGATGAGCTAGATGGAGTAATGGCAGCATCCAAATTGGATGAACTTTGTGACTTTTCATGCTCAGGGACACTAGAATTAACCTTAAGGCTGAAAACATGGACAGTACCCTTGTCACTTGAGACTGCTAACCACTGAGCAGTAGAAGAGAATGCCAAACTAAAGATCTCTGCTGCATTTGCACCCCTTCTTACCTAAATTTGACATCCAATAAATTTATACACGAGGACCAAAATGTTAGAAATGCCCACAGAGTAAATCCAAGCTTCAAAGGAGAGAAACAAAATAAGGCAACAAAGATATATACTAGACCTATAAATACATCTATAGCTAACAAACAAAGTTCACAAAGTTCTTCCATTAACGATAACTTCACTTATTTCCCCAAACACTAAATAATGAATTTCTCCTGTGGATAGGAAACCGATAGCAATTATTCATAATCTGGAAAAACCATTAATTGAGAGGGACGAATCTGTATTAGTCCAAAACAGCACCATAAACCATCCAACTGGTCAACACTGGGAAGTGGGAACTCACCTAATTGATTCTTCTATTTTTCAATTAGCTCAGTATCTTCATGCCAAACTAATATACATTTTGGACCTAACCCTGTTTAACTTTCAAGTCATTAGTTTTGACACACAGCATAATGCAGCTCAACAGGTTGCACCACCAGCAATTCATGCTAAAATTTTAAAATTACAAAACTCATCCTAAACAAAACACCAAAATTGAAAAAAAATTAAGAGATTAGAAACACCACATAGCACATACTTCCTGAAGTAGCGTGCCACTATCTGTATCAAAAATCCGAATCAGCGTACCCTTGGTGCTGGCAGTGGCGATTAACTGCCCATCAAGCGTGAGAGCAAAACAAGCTATTCTCGAATCATGCGCCGAAATGAACTTGGTCTTCTTCTGCGCGTAGTGCTCAATTCGAATCTGACCCTTATGCAAACCGGGGCACGCGAGCACCAGAGAATCCGACAACTGCGAAACCGCGCAGAGCCCCTTAGGGTTCGCAATGGTCTCAATCTGGTGCATCAACTTGAGGTCCGCGAAATTGTACACGAATATCTTCTGCTCCACCACCACGATTATCCGGTCCCGTCGAAGCCTGACGCAGCGAACGGCAGCTCGGAACGACAACTCACCGATGCACCTGCCCTGATGATCGTCCCAGATCATGACCTTGTTTGGAGGGTACCGAGGGTGGGACCCGCCGCCGACGAGGGCCAATATGTTGCACCGGAAGAGCATCTCCACGTGGCCGATGCCTCCGGCGCCGCCTCCGCCGTCGAACTCTCGGCGGAAGAGCTCCCGGAAGGGATCGCAGTTGTAGATGTGGAAGCCATTGTCAGTGGCGGCGGCGAAGCAAGCATGATCTTGGTTGAAGGAGAGTTGAAGGAGCGAAGGTGGTGCCGTCGGAGCAGGGGAAGACTCCGGCGAATAAGTAGAGCTGTGTTGAGGTGGGGATTGAGGTTGGGGAGGCATTAGGGAATCAAAGTCTAGGGTTTGCGATTGGTCGGGGAGGAAATTAGGGTTTGGATTGGCATTGGGATTAGGGTTAGGACTTGGCCATGGAGGTGAAGCGCAAGCGGAGAGGGTGGCCATTGAAGTTTGATTGTTGTTCAAGTTTTGAGGATTGGAATGATTCTGAGCTTCCCTCTCCCGCTAACCATACAGTGCTTTCAGACCAACGATAAGGCTCTGCTTTTATACGATAATATCCGTGAATTCGATGAAAAGAAGAGGGCTATTTTGTCTTTTTGAGTTGTTTCAGTTGGATTATAATTAGATTACTAGTAGTAGTAGTAAATAAAGTGTGCTAGGGGTCAATGATTATTCGTTAATGAATGAACACGCATGCATGGGCTTTGAGCCTTGAGGAACCACGAAAGAATGAACTCAAAATAGTAAAAATCGCCGTTGCCGGGGATCGAACCCGGGTCACCCGCGTGACAGGCGGGAATACTTACCACTATACTACAACGACCAGTTGAAAAAACTAGCTAAAACAATTATAAAACAATCAATGTTAGGTTCTTTGAAAAGACGGGGGAATTGATTGGGAAACAGCGCACGCAAAGATGAGACAGGCTCGTCTCTGTGACTGTGCCTTCTACTCCATTATTTTGACTAACTGCAACGTCATCTAGAATCTTGTCAACGTTTGAGTCTTTGTCTGGATTCGTAAATGCAGTCCTTGTCGAGAAAATTGGAGAGTTGAGTCAGTCCACCATCGTCTAGTCTCTTTGGCTCTGTTTGGATCGTTGAAAATTAAATGAGTGGCCATGGCCAAAATTTAAAAAAGTTTCTCCAGGAGTTATTTAATAAAAATGAGTGGGATGCTAAGAAAGAGACATCTCTACTCATGAGAGTCAATAAAGGAATAGTCTTATTATTTGTGTAATTAAAATATTTTAATTTTATTTAATTTATTTATTAAATTATTATGTATATTGTGAGATATTATAATTGTATATAATATAATTTAATATTTCTTTTTATATTAATATATAGTATAAATATGATATATGTATTTTTTAATATATATAAAATATTTCTCATAAATGAATGACATTAATTTATCTATCATTATTTATTAAATTTATTAAACATCTAAATAATAGAGTGATATATTTTGTTTTATTCAATTCTTTATCATTCAATTTTGATTTTATTATAAATCACTTTTTTCTCTCTATGTGACTATTGTTTCTATAAAACTCTAAAATATATCTTTAAGTTGTTTTTTTCGTTTAGATAAAGTATTTTTGCTAAAGAAATTTTTAGAAGAATATATTTTTATAAGGGATTTAAAATGATTTATCAATGATCAAAATAACTTGTTTAAATATTTAACAAAATTATTTTAAAAATTATAGGTATTTTTAGAAGGTATTTTATCGAGGGGTTAAAAAATCAGAAATTTTAATTTCCACCTAATTTGGTGGAATTTCCAAATTCTCGTTTGTCCGCGTAACTCTTGTTCTCTCTGTTCTCTCCCTTTCATCTCACATATGGTATAAACCGCAAACTCTCTTCTCTCTCTCGTCTCCAGGACAAAGCCACTTCCATCAAGTGTACACTTCACGCCAACCATAATATACGCGCCCACTCATCCACCTCCCATAAATTACATAGCCCATCTCGAACCCATACCCACCACCACGACACTTTGTTTCTTATCCACTTGTGTCATGTCCCCATTCGAACTTTAGACTTTCTGCCCCTTTGTTGTTGTGCGTCATTCTAAGTACATCAAAGTCACACTTTCATCACAATTTGAATCAGTTGATTTTGTTTACTATTTAAGTCTAATCCCAAGCTACATGGGTTTGATTGTGATCTATTGTTTAACGTTTATTAAAGCTAATACTTTCAATACACTTAATGGAAGTTTAGATTTTCAAACATGCTAGTTTTTTTTTTTGTTTTTGTTTTTACTACCTTTGAAGAATTATGGTTGTCAAAAGTTTGTCTGGATCCACTGTCATTTTTAGAAGGTTAGTTCATAGCTTTCATTTCCCTATGTTGTGAGTTTGTGTTTTCTTTGATAGCTTGGATTGGTACAAATCAATGATCATTCTCTGTTGTCAGTTCATAGCTTCAATTGTTTGGAGATTGATTGTAGTTTGCTGTCAAATATTTATTGTTGGGTATAGAATTTGCAAAAAAAAAAAGAGGTCATCTCTTTTTGGGCCTTTTTGAGTTGATTTTTCTTTTCTTAGTCTCAGTTTGTTCTTTTTTTTAACTGTTATGAATCAATGTGTTTGTCCCTCACTCACTTTTCACTCCCAATGAAACATCATAACCAAAAACTATCTAATGCCTATGAAAAATGACAAATGAAGCTAATAATATAGAGCACCAGGGGGAGTCATTGTTACAAATAAAGACACATAATGGTTTTCTCTAAAATCGCCTTACCCTTCATTTCATCAACCTCATAACACCATCCATAACCATTCCCATTTTCCTTCCAACCTCCACCACCTCTACTTCATCCTTACTATCTTCCATTTCTCACAACTATCCCACTTTGTGCACCCCCCATACATATGGTATAACCTACAAACTATTTCTCTCCCATCACCCAATATTTAGACTAGGACAAAGACCACCGACAAGTGACAATACAAGTGTACACTTCCTCTGACTCATAATATACCTGAGAAGCACTCAATCATTGTTGTCACCCCCATAAATTACATAGAGCATAGGTGGAACCCATAAAAATTTTGTCATAATTATTTTTACTTTGTTTCTTATTTTCATACTTTTGTGTCATGAAATACCAGTTTGCATTCAAAGTTTAACAATTTTTTGCATAATATCATGTTGAAGCATTGCTTAGTTGTCATTCTAAGTCCACATCTTTCAACTTAGTGATGGAAATTATGCATCTACAATTTGGTTCAGGAAGTAAAGGATTTGGGGCTTGTTACTGATTGAGATTGTGTTCAGGACATGGGTTTGATTGAGATCTTGTTTCTTTCTAATTTGTTGCTCTAAGCATGATCACTTTGAATCCAATACGTTTAATGGAAGTTTAGAAGCCAAGCTTTTCAAACATGCTAGTGATTTATTTTATTTTTTTATTTTTTTGGTTACTACCTTTGATGATTTATGGTTGATGCAAGTGAAGTTATGCTTTAAATATGTCATCGCGTAGATTTTGTGACCTACAAGTTAATTTATGCTTAATATTTCACCCTTCCTTAATCGTTATTGTCATATTTTTCTAAGAAAACCCTTTCAATCTATTAAGTAGCTATCCATTCTTTGAGAAACAAAGTTTTGTTTGCCCCCATAAAATTGCAAACTTTTTTGTCAATCCACACTATGCTTTTTCTTTCATTTTCTTTGTCTAATTTTTGTATTGATTATATGTATGGAGACATTAATTTTGTGCATATAATTTTCAAACCTGCCTTTTATTTGTTATAATATATATATATATATATATATATATATATATATATATATATATATATATATATATATAATCTTGGCCATTAGATCTTATATATACAGATCAGATGATTTCTGAGATATCTTTCTTGCTTAAGTCGTTGACATGTAATTGTTGCACCCCTTGCCAATATTCTCGTATAGATTGGAAATACCATTTATAATAAGTTATGAAATGGAAGCAAAACTCCTTTTGTCCATTAGCGTTAGTTGTAGAATTGGATGCAGCAACATCATTCTGATTCAGACACGTCTCTGGAATGCAGTTGCTGCATCTGAACATAATTAAACCATTACGGACATTTTACTTCATCATGTAAATATTTTATATTTTCTTTATGTGCCTCATGCATAAAATCTCCATTCTCCATTGTTATTAATGTTGTGTTATATGTTATGGATTGTGAAGAAATTGATACTAGTGCAGTTGGTACCTCAGTTATTTCAAGAAAATGTAAAAGAAATGAAGAAGAGAAGGCAAAATTTGAGGAGAAAATAAAAGTCATTGTTGTTAATGTTATGACTATGCTCATGGGTGTAATAGCTTGGTATTATAAGAAGTATTTTGTTAAAGAACCAGCCCGTAATTGGGAATTGGATAGACGTAGTTTCCTTAATCGTCTGTATAGAGGAACAGAAAAAGATTGCATTGAACAACTATGGGTCAGTAAACGGACATTTTTTAAACTTTGTAGAATTTTACAAGAGAAAAGGGGATTAGTTAGAACAAGAAATGTCCCTACAATTGAAGTTGTGTCAATGTTTTTACATATCTTTTCTCACAACCTAAAGTATAGAGTAGTGCAATTTAGTTATTGCAAATCTAAATAAACTATAAGTAGGCAATTCAATAATGTCCTATGAGCTATAATGAAAGTGAACAAGGAATATTTAAAGTTTCATGACTATAATCTAGATGGCTCGGAGGCAAACAAATGGAGATGGTTTGAGGTAACTTTATTAATTGTTAGGCTAAATTTCCTAATGATAAGACATGTTCAGCATGAAAATGTGTTTTAAAGAAAGAGGGAAATGAGATTTTATTGAGAAAAGAAAACCTTAGGAGTTAAAGAAGGGGAGACCTTAGTGGTCAAGGTTGCTGCCGTGAGAGATGAGGCCCAGTGGTTGCGCAGTCTTTTTCAATTATCGGTAAGTGATAAATGTGATACTATAGTTTGTGGTACTGCCCTTTGAAAAGATAAAATTTCCAGTGACCAACGCGTACAGAGGTAGGGCTTTTTTGGTGATCTTACTCATTCCTGCACCTCACCTTTGTTAAATTCAGAAAGGTTATATCACCTGCGGCCACCGGCGGATAACAAGCAATACCTAAGGTCGTTCACTTAGTTAAAACTTTTTTATATATTCATTTAGTTATAATTTTAGTAAAATAAAAAAATCAATTAAGAAGGAGAAAATATATATAATTTTCATCTAAATTAGTTTATAATATATAACTTTGTTTTTAATATGTAGACTATCAATAATGATATATTTTTATTATAAAAATTGATATGTAACATGTTGCTGTATAAAAAGAATATTATATCTCTTATTTTAATATATTTGAAAGTTTAATTGTTATGTAAGGTTAAAATATGAGACTAACTTGAAAAAACTAAAATTAAAAATTTTAAATATATCATAACATAAAATATATTTAAAAAACTCAAAACTAAACTTTTTATATCTTACCTAAAAGTAATACATCTGAAAGATTTTGATACTTTTATTAGAGAAAATGCTAAAAAAAAAAAAAAAAAACAAGAAAGAAAATAATGAAAATTACTCCCATTAAATGAACACTCAAAATATGAGATCAAAGTATTACAAAGGAGAAAGAAAACACCACAAAAGAAAAAGATAAATTATTTTATGTCACTTAATTAAAACTTAAAAGCACAAAATTTAATAACTATCCCAAATTGATGTATATTACCAATTTATATAGGTTAGCCCTTTCTAAATATTATACTTTGAAAGTTGAAATCATCAAACAAAAAATTGGCTTCACTACTTCACTTATATTATATTTGGTGCAAAGAATACAATTTTATATAATAAGAATCATAATAAGAATAAAAATTAGTAAATTGAAATTGGAATCCTATTTGGATTTGTCAATTTGGTATAATTAGAAATAAAATGATATGAGAAGTGATTATGCTATTTGATGTACAGGATACAATGCAAAATAAAATTCAAATTGATTTAAATGATATAAATATCTTAAATGAGAAATTTTGTTTTTAAAAAACCTTTTTTGCTTTCTTATTATATATATAAAATTCTAAAATATCTATTTTTTTTAATCAATGCTTAAGATTAATTTTTAAACAACTTAATAAAATAAATCTTGATAATATATTTTTAATGATATTTTTTAATGATTTTTTGGGTACATTATCTAATATTTTTTCCTTTTAATTAATATATTTTAATTATGACCATATGTTTTATGATATTGATAGAATATTAATTTTAAGATAATTCAATAAAAATTAGGATTAAAAAATTGACAAACATAAAAAAAGGTTAACTTATGTTATCTTTATAAATTGGTTAAAGATATATTAGGAAAAATATATATGGAATATAATTCTACAAAAATATAGAATCGCAATTTCACATTTTTTAAAAGAATAAGATTCCGTGAACTTGTGTAATGTGATTCAGAATAAAATCTCATTTTCCTCTTTCTTCTCACAAACTATAAGGACTTAAGTGATAAGTGATAAGTGATAATGCATGAAAATGTGAAACTACGCAGAGAAGTGTGAATCTCTGTGCATAATCTATGAGTTTATCTCTATGTGAAAATGTTACATGAAAAGATTCAAATACAAATAACATGCAGTTAATTCAGAATCAACAGAGCACGAACTGACAAGGCTTCAAGTCGTATCTCTCTGGTTTATGAAGAAATGTGTTTGTTGCAGCATATAGCAGATATAACGAAGTAATTGAATTTAATGGTTAAAGAAAAAAAAAATTCTCTATTCAGTTGTCTTTGATTTTATGTTCAATGCCAATATTATTTTAGGGAGGACCCTTTCGTTTTTTTTTTCATGTTTCTTACATTACATTGTCTCAGCATCTAAACATAAATCATTAATGACTTCATGCTTTCTTTTCCTCAGTACTGCTTATAGGGATGACCAGTTGAGCATGAATTTCAGTTTTTGTGTCGTTATGGTCAATATTATTATTATTTTTTTGGACTTATCGCTTATGATCGACATGTTTAGATAAACCAAGACTTATAAGACTTCTAGTGATAATGCAAAATCATCGCAGTTTCCTACCAACTAGATGAAAATAAACGAATTTTTGTGTATATGTTTTTGTGTACCTAAATGAAAAAATTGGTTGTTTAAATAGTAACTTATAACTGCGCTTCATAATTATGTTATGTTTGTGGTCAGGTTATACATTTTCTAGTTTTGTAACTATTATGGAGTCATTCAAAGGAAGAGGCAAGACAAAGGGAAAAAGAAAGATGACAGAAAGTAACATTGAGGACAAGAAAGAGGATATGAGAAGTTACTTCGTATGGAATTTGGAGATGGAACGTGTACTGACTCATGTACTTAGAGATCAAAGGAATTTGGGCAACAAGAGCGATGGAACTTGGAAAACAGTGGCATATAACACTACAGCTCAAGAATTATCTATTCGTTTCAAAGTTCAAACTTGTTGGAGAGAATGTTAAGAACCGTATTAAGCTTTGGAGAACATGGTATGACATTGTTAGTGACATTCTTAGCCAAAGTGGATTTGATTGGGATGTCACGAAATACATGATTTCGGTTGAAAATGAAAATGCATGAAATGAGTATATCAAGGTAAGGGTTTTTTAATATTATTATTATTATTCAATTCAAATCATTTTTTTTGTACTAACAATTAACATGTTTCTTTTTGCTTTTAAGTTACATGAAAAGGCTAAACAATTTCAATTTAAAGTGACTCCAAATTGGGATGACATTCTATACCTATGTGCCAAAGATAGGGCCATTGGAATTGGAGCGGAGACTGCACTTGATGCGGATGATGTCATGAGGAAAAAAACAAAGGAAAAGGATGAGGTTGATAGTATTAATATTGATTTGGAGGAACCAAGCTCTGCAACAAAGAAAAGAGGACAATTTTCATCATCTACTTCCACGCAATCCCGAAGAAAAAGTGGAGAAAAAGATGGGATAATTGCTTTAATGAGAGAAGTGGCTGAGTCGTTAAAAGAATTCGTGCAAGCAACTACAAAGAAGACATAGGAGAAATATGTTAAAGAAGTGATGAATGAGCTGGAGAAAATAATTGATCTTGATAACCCACATTGGCTGAAAGCTATTAATTGGTTGACAGAAAATCCAAGTCAACTAGTGGTTGTGAAAGCTCTTCCATCGGAGAAGGAGAAGGATTACATCTTAGCTTTTATGTCTTAATGCCAAGTTGAAAACATGCTTGAGAGTTGATATTACTTTGTGTTATTTCAATCTTTGTTTCTAGTTATTAGATGTGGAGTTGGAAACATGTGAAAAATTTATTAGTGTGATTTAAATATCTGTTACTAGTTATATATATGGAATTACAGATTTAAAAACACCGTTAATTGAGATATTAAATTACATATTCGGTCTCTATTTTGTTTCTTACATTGTGTTCAATTTATATCACAATTATATTGATTCTATTAAGCTTAGTTTTGAGATGTTTTTTCAATATTTGTTACTATATTTTTTTTTGCCTAGTCCAATTTATATTAGATGGTGTTATATTTAATTTCGTATCATCTCATTTTATTTACATTGCAATTAGATTGTGTGATTTGTTAATTTATAAAACTTAACATAGACCCACTATGAAACAAGTATTGTAAATGGTTGCTAAGGAAGTTTATCTTAATGATAATTTATAAAAATGATGTATATTAATCTTTTCATTTTATGCATTTTTTAAATTTTTTTAAATATATTTTATTTTATTTTTACTATGAATAAAAAAATATTATATGATATTTATTTTGTTTTGTAAAATTTTGTATTAAAATCTCAATTTACAAAAATATCTTAAAAAAGATTTTTTAAATGAATGCAATTGAATTGTTTTATCCAAACAAAGAATTTGAAATTCAAGAGAATTTAATTGTTTTATTCAAATAAAATATTTTAGAAATGACTGAAATTAAATTAATACAATTGAAATTCTTTAAATTTCAAATATCTTGGAAATTTTAAAATACCTTATCCAAATACAACCTTAAATTTTGTTTGGATAAAAATGATGAATAGAGTGTAATTGAGTGAAATGAGAGAAAATAAAATGTAATAGGATAAAATATAATAAAATTCACATATCATTGTTTAGATATTTAAGAATGAAATGAAAAAAAAAATTATTCCTTATTTAAAAATACTAATAAAAAAAACCAAATGATAATAATTATAATTTTTTATTTTTATATTACTCTTATCTTAAACATACTAAGCTTTATTTATTTTTAACTCAAAAAAATTGAATTATTTTCACACATTATTTAATAATCATATCATTAAATAATAATATTTTTTCTCTTTAAAATTAAGTATCAATTAAAGTGAGATATTTATTTTCTTTTAAGATAAGATTCTAAACTATTCTATCTTTTAGTTTTTTAAAGTATTCATGTCTAATAAGTAAAAGACTATTGCTTATCCCATACCGTATCAGACTCATTGCATGCGTGCTACATTCAAAAGCATTACTAATCACCATTTTTTTTAATTGTAGCTTTACCATTGAAATCCGTAGCATCCCAGTAAAAGAATGAAAAACGTAGCATCGCTATTCTAATTTTTTTTAATTGTAAGAGGTTTTTATTTTTGGGTTAAAAATGTAAGATTTATTTGAGCATATGTTGAATTAAAAAAAATGACGTGATACGGACAAGCCGACCACGGAAGAATAGGGAGAACTGGAGAAAACATTAGTGGGCTCTCTACCGAATTTGTTAAAAAAAAAATCTTATTCGGGCAATGTCAACTATGGATGTGTCCTCTAATTTAGTGGAGAACAAAGAATGAGATACAGAATGTCACATAAATAAATTCTTTCATTAATATTTTTTCATAATGTTAAAATATAAAAAATACAAATTTGATGGGTTTTAAAAAATTTTCTCCTAAAATCTAACAAAAAGCCTACCTAATTAAAGGACATAAATAAAAAATCTATTTAAGCGAAAAAAATAAAGAACAAAAATATATTTTTTTGTTTAACTTAGATATATTTATTTAGGAATGAATCTTTTGGGAAATAAAAACATAATTGTTAGAAGAAAATAAAACTTATATTAAAGTTAAAGGATGAAATGTGGATATTTGATTTGACTCAAAATCATATTTATAAAACTCAATACGTGTTTGAGATAGTTATGAAAATTTGATTATTTTAATAATTGATTATCAGATAAATTTTTTTTGTTACAATCAATTATAATAAAATTAATTTTATATTAAAATATATTAGTTAAAATAATATATTTTAAACTAATCGATTCAAGATAATATTGAATCGCTTAGTTAAATTAATAAAATAGGGTTGAAAGTACAAAATAATATTTACATCTCAAAGGTAAATTGGTTATCTAATAATCTAAAATTACAAATTAAAATTTCAGCATTATGTTAAAAAATATATAATACATTAAATTTTATGAAAAAAGTCAATTTTGTCAAATATATTATAACACTATTAAAATAATTTTTTTCTAATTATTTAGAAGCGAAATAATTGTTTCAAATATTCAATCTAATGATTGACTCAAATAGATGTAATCGATTGAACTACATAAAAAAAAATAAATATATGAATATTTAATAGAAATAAAAACACATATCAAATATCAATAATGATTGATTAAAATATTATTTAATTTCAAACTAATGAAATTTACAACACAAATAAATTTGATATCAATACTTCTAATATTTTAATAAAGATATACAATAGAGTCTTGCCAATTTTATCAAAATATTTCTGTAATTTGATGTTATCTTCAATCATAAATCTATATGATATATTTTATATAAATATAATTTTTCTAAAAGAAAATAAAAATGTGTTACTTTTCGTCCTGTAGCTCTATTATAAGTTTCAATTTCATCCCCAACAGCACCATTTCATTTTCGTCCCAATCCTTTTTCAAATTTCATTATATTCATCCCAAATTCATTAGTTTTTTTTTTAAAAAAAAATCTTATTCGGGCAATGTCAACTATGGATGTGTCCATATAGGATGTCACATAAATAAATCTCATTAGTATTTTTAATAATGTTAGCATATAAGACAAATTTGATGGGTTTTAAAAAAAATCCACGAAAATGTAACAAAAATAATTGTAGGACATAAATAAAATCTAAAGCAAAGTTAAAGGACAAAAAATATGATCAAGGGTGGTTGTCTAGACATCTAGGCTCAACAAACGCTTATTAAAATACTTACAAATAACTCATTAATAATATATTTTAGCAAGAATATTGACCAACTTAGTTATATAAGATCCAAAATTAGTTAAGATTGAATTCAAAAAATCAAACTAAACCAATTAATTTAGTTTGATTCAATTCGGGTAGTCAAGTCTAACCGGGTAAAATCCAATCAAAATCAATATATATATGATATATATATATATATGATATATCGATTAGAGTTTTTCTTTATATATATATATATATATATGAGATATATTAATTAGAGAAGTTTTTATTATGAGATGGTGAATGTAAATAAATCTTGATTATATAATTATACATGAATGATCAAAATTAAAAATTATTTAAAAGTCATGTATTTACTTTATATATATATATATATATATATATATATATATATATATATATATATATATATATATATATATATATGAATATCTAGTGAGAGGAATTTTTATTGTGAGAGGGTGAGATGAGTTAAATCTTGACCATACAAATACATGAAAGGTGAGATTAAAAGTTATTAAAGGTCATGAGTGTAAAAAAAAAAACTTACACTTTGACTATAAGTTGATCCAATTACAACATTTACTCTCTTACCTCTATATATATATATATATATATATAGGAAGAAGAGATAAGTTTTTATTGTGAGAAGGTGAACGAAGTAAATATTGACTATACAACTATACATGAATAATCAATATTAAAAGGTACTTAAAGGTCATATGACTACTTAAAAAAGTCACATGCATTTATGTTTTAATCTTGACCATTTATATAAGATCCAATGGTTAAGATTCACTCCTCTAATATCTTACAATATATATATATATATATATATATATGATCTTTTGGTAGTTAAAGTGAAAAGATAAATGGTAATCTTACATCAAATTTTATTTTAAAATATTTAGTGAGATAAATGGTAGTAATAAGATCAAAATAAAATAGATGGTGTTTTTAAATTTTTACTTACACTAA
Source organism: Ormosia emarginata (assembly GCA_029884605.1). Lineage (NCBI taxonomy): Eukaryota > Viridiplantae > Streptophyta > Magnoliopsida > Fabales > Fabaceae > Ormosia > Ormosia emarginata. Next base: position 25,955,745 of record JAQQTP010000080.1, on the reverse strand, counting down.
GTGTAAAAAAATGGATATATATATATATTCTTATAAACCCAAACCAACCCGACTTGACTCGACATTGTTTTCATGATTTTTTTTGTTGTATTTTCTACAAAAATGCTCTACCCTATGGACTCGACCAAAACCAACTTGATTCTCATGAGTTTGGTTTGGTTCAGGTTTCTCAATCAAAAAATACAAAATCTGAACCAAAGCGAATCAATCACTTTTAATTAGTTTAAATTTTTTTATATTCAAAATCCAAACCAATCTGAACTGATTACACTCCTAATTAAGTCTACCTTTAACAGTTGTACCTTGGCACTTAAGATATATTTGTTAAACATGCTTATCTGTATTCAAATTTCAAATTGGGGAGTTTTTACATTACAATAAAAACGTTAATTTGAGGTGAATTTTTGCGGCGAAATTGAGGTATATTTTGCGGTGGATTATAATCCGTCTCAATTTATGGTGGATTTTGTCATGGATCGCTTTCGATATTTGCGGTGAATTTTTTCACTTAATTTTTTTATACAAACATTTATTGTGAAAAGTTTTTTAAAATAAAAAAATGTTTGCAGTAGATATTTTTGCCTCAAATTATTAAATAAAATAGAAATTTATTTAAATTAAAAAAAATTTGCAACGAATTTTTCCTATCAATTTCTTTTTAGCGACAAATTATTAAATAAAGATATTTTTGAGTAGGATATTTCCATTAAAACTATTAAATAAAATAAAAATTTATCTTAAAATTTTAAAAAATAAAAAAATTTTACAACGAATTTTGCGGCTGATCAAATTGCTGCTACTTTTATGGTGAATTTTTCTCACCCAATTTTTTTAGCGACAAATTATTAAATAAAGATGTTTTGCGGTGGATATTTCCGCCGCAAACTATTAAATAGAATAAAAATTTATGTTAAAATTTTAAAAATAAAAAAACTTTGTGACGGATTTTGAGACGTATTTTTTCCACTCATTTTATTTTTAGCGACAACTTATTAATGAAAGATGTTTTGCAACAGATATTTTCACCACAAATTATAAAAAAGAATATAAATTTATCTTAAAATTTTAAAAAATAAAAAATTAGCGACAGATTTTGGGCTGATAAATTTGCAGAAGATTTTGCAGGAGATTTTTTTTACCAAAAAAAAATTTATAAGTTAAAAAATAAAAAAAAAGTGTCAGATGCATGTTAACTATTTTTTTTTTTAAAAATAAAGATTTGGGACGGATATTTCCATCACAAATTTGAATAAAAATCTCAACTTTTTCGATGACACATTGACCGTATTGTTCTAGTTACCGAACTTTTTTTTTTAAAAAATAATCAATACGCATCTGACACTTTTTTATTTTTTTATTTTTTAACTTATAATTTTTTTTGTTAAAAAAATTTGTCGCAAAATTTTTCGCAAATTTATTCTTTCAAAATTTACTGCTAATTTTTTAATTTTTTAAATTTAAGATAATTTTTTATTCTTTTTCATAGTTTGCGGCAAAATATTCACCACAAAACATCTTTTATTAATAAGTTGTCGTTAGGAAAAAATTAGGTGAAAAAAATTTGTTACAAAATCTACTTCAAAATTCTCCTCGCCACAAAGTTTTTTTATTTGTTATTTTTAAAATTTTCAAATACATTTTTATTCTATTTAATCGTAAAATATCTTTATTTAATAATGTATGGCTAAAAAATTTATGTGAGAAAAATTTGTCACAAAATCTATTCCAATTTGATTTATCACAAAATATGTCGCAAAATTCATTGCAAAATGTGTCACATTTTTTTTATTTTTAAAATTTTAAACTAAATTTTTGTTTTAGTTAATAATTTGCGATAAAAATATTCACCGTAAATATTTTTAATTAAAAAAAAACTTTCACCGTGAATATGTCATCGGAAAAAATTGAGAAGAGAAAATTCAGTGCAAATAAACAAAATGAGGAATTTCACGGTGAATATATCGCCTCCATGGTGGTATATATTGCCTTTGTGCCGGGAACTACTATTGGAATTGAACGGAGATGGCAACAGGGGACAAGTTGAGGTCTAATAATGAGGAAACAGACACGATACCTACCAACTTGCGATCGCGGCTTGAGGACTCGACGGTGCTGCTATGGCTGGGTCTCTGGTTCTTGACATTCTCACAGGGGAAAGGGGAGTTGGATTTGGCCTTGGGGCCACGGAACTCAAGGGCGGCAACATCGTAGGCTCGAGCTGCCTCTTCTTATCGAAGGTGCTGAGCCAAAACACGACTCTTCTTGTTGGGATATTTTATCTTGGCAACGTATTTCCCCCACGACCTCTTCCTCACTTTCACAAAAATGTATTTCCCTCAATACACTGCCATCGCATCTCAATTTCCACAAAACTACCAACAATTTTGTTACGGTGTTGAAGGCAACCACAAGATGGTGGTGCCCTATTTAGGGCTTTAGGGAAGGCAGAATAGAGTTTTGCGGGTCATTTTGCAAATCCTAAATATTATTATTTCATAATTCGAGGAACTTAGCTTTCAATTGGCAATTATGTCCATGGTAAGCTGTAATGAAAGTTGCATGTAAACAATACTAGCCGTTAATCAAATTTTTACTAAGATCAACGATTTAGAAGACTTCGAGCATAGAAAAAGTTACCATATAATATGTTTATGAATTTAAAGGTGACTTATCTAGTGCAATAAAAAAAGTGAGGGTACTGGTGGGTTTATTATATGCGCAACTGTCATGTGACATGTACACATTTTATAATCTATGTTAGTGGGATTATTTTAATAATAGATTTATATATATAATTTTAAGTTAATTGTTTTCATGATGTATTAAATTATTAAAATAGATATAAAATGATTAAAAAATTTATTTAATTGAGACAAAATTTATTTACATCTCAAAATGTAAGGAATAATCATAATCTAAAATCATTTTTTCATAAAAAAAAATTAAAATTAAAATCTTAAAATTTTGTGTAAAAATTAAAATCTAGTAATCTAATAATCAAGAATGAATTGATCATTATATTTGTTTGAATGATTTTCGAGAACTTTTTTGATATTGTTTTAAAGATTTAATGTTAGATTAAATTGAAATTTATTAAAAATTTAATTTCAATCTCTTTCATTTTATAATCATAATTAAATGAAAATATTTCAACCCTAAATCAAAACAAAGAACCCAAATCTTAAGTGGACCCAAATCTGTAAGCGTGGGGATCCTCTCCTGTTTCTAAAATAACAGGAGAGGTCTTGTTTTTAAATGAAAGGCAAAAAACATATATACTACATGTACTATGTTATAAAAAAAAATTCATATATCACATGCAATATATTCCAAAATACATGTATTTTTTAACTAAACTTTTTTATTTTTTAAAGATTTAATGTTATCACGATTATTTTTAAATTTAATAAAAATTTAATTTCAATCTGTAAATAGTTCAAATCACATTTTTATTTTTTTTAAGTATATATTCATTAACCAATTTCAATTTGCGTTTTTTTTTGTTTCATAATCAACTTATTTCACGAAATCATAAAAAAAATGATAAAATATTTCAACCTAACTTTTAAATCAAAGGTCATTAACTATATTTTTGTTTTTAAATCTTAAGTTTGGACCCAAATTCTGTTAGTTAATAAAGAATAAAAAAATAATCTTACTATTTCTAAAATAATCAGGAATTTTTCTTCCTTGTTTTAATAAAAAATAAAAAAATGATTAAAAAAATATATACTAATAAACATATATTTTAAAAAAAAAATAAAAATATAATTTAATATTATTTATGAATAGATTCCATAAATAATATTCGATATTGAAATAGGTCTGAATACTGTGTGCGATAGGATTATTCGGAGTTGATTTTTTTAGAGTAGGAGAACATCCTAATCCAATCTGTAAACCCCTGTTTCTTTCTCCCAAATCACCTTCCAGGACAAATCTCACCTCGCACTTTGCTTCTTCCACCGGACCCAATCCAATTCCTTCTGCCGCCACAACCTCGCTAGTCGCCTCTTACTCCACCATCATCTGTGTCCTCGCAAGTGCTGACACCATTTGAACCGCCGCCATTTGAACACGCAAACGCAAGTGAACGCCCCAATCCATTCCTATCACTCTCCGCGATGGGAAGGCTATCCTCCACGGTCGAAATCCCCTACGAACGGCACCGTTTACACAGAGAAAACGATTGCCGCACCCCTGACTCTGATCTTTCCGACGACTCTCGCCGCCGCCGTAGCCCTAGCTATGACTCATACAACCGAAACCGCGACCGCTACACCGACCACCGCCGCCACTGCCATCGATCGGAATCGCCCGAATACAGAAGCCCTTGACGCACCAACGGAACTCCGAACGACGACTCTCTGCCAAAAAAATTCGGCCGCCGAAACGGTGCGTACCTGGACCGTGAGCTCGGGGATTGGCAGCGCTCCGATTCGGAGTCCGATGAGGAGTTGAAGGGTTTGAACTTCGAGGAATACCGAAGGCTGAAGAGGCAGAAGATGAGGAAGGCGTTGAAGCACTGTATCTGGAACGTTACGCCGAGTCCTCCGAGGCGCGAGAACGAAGATTTTGAAGATAAAGCTGATGAAATATCTGAGAAATAGGGCGATGACGGTGCTGAGAAAAGCGATTCGAGCGACAAGGAGATTAAACCTGAAGGAAAGCCTGAAACCGCTTCCGAGAATTCTGAATCGGAGAGTTCTTCCGAGTCTGAATCTGAGTCTGAGTCTAAATCGGACGATTCGCATTCGAGGAAGAAGAGAAGAAAGAATTCCGGTTCGAAGCGTAGGAGCAGGAAATCGTATAGCGATAGCGAATCAGAGGAGAGCGCCGAAGAAGAAGATCGTAAACGGAGAAAGAGTAGGAGGAAGAGTAGTACTAGTAAAAGGAAAGGGAAGAGGAGCAGGAACAGGAAGAAGAGAAGGTATAGCGATTCGGATGAGAGTGAAGAGAGCGAAAGTGATGACGCTGATGCTAGTGGAAGAAAGAGGAAGCGTTCTTCGGTGTCTAAATCAAAACGGAGCAGAAGAAGGAGGAGAAGGTCTGAAACCGAAAGCGAGAGTTCTTTTTCGGAGGAGGACGAGAAGGGTTCAGGTGCTGCAGCTGATGCAAAGGTTAAAGCAATGGCTGATGAGGTGAAGATGACAGAGATCAATGTTGAAGCTCTCAAGCTAAAGGAATTGTTCGAGTCACAGAAGAAACCCGCTTTGGATAATGAACCCGTGGTTGGGCCAATGCCCTTGCCTAGGGCAGAGGGGCATATTAGCTATGGTGGGGCACTTAGGCCAGGTGAAGGTGATGCCATTGCGCAGTATGTTCAACAAGGGAAGCGTATTCCTCGCAGAGGTGAAGTGGGTCTTTCTGCGGAGGAGATTCAGAAGTTTGAGAGCCTTGGTTATGTGATGAGTGGTAGCAGGCATCAAAGGATGAATGCCATTCGTATTAGGAAAGAAAACCAGGTTTATAGTGCGGAGGACAAGCGTGCTTTGGCTATGTTTAACTATGAGGAGAAGGCCAAGAGGGAGCATAAGGTTATGGCTGATCTTCAGCGGCTCGTGCAGCGCCACATTGGGCAGGATGTTGGTCCAACTCATGATCCTTTTGCTGTGAAAGCCTCGGATGGTGCTGATGCGTAATTTCATGTATAATTTCTTGTTCTTTCCCTTTGTTTATAGTTGCAGACTGTGTTTTTGTTTTGCTGGCTATATTTTTTTACTTTTGTGTGGGATATGTAGACTTGAAATATGTAGACAATGTTTAATCGTTTCAGTGAATTGCTATGGAATGGCTATATTGGTAGATGTATCATTTGTTGGAATTTGCAAAGCATGTGGATTTAATTATGGAAACAAGTTTCTCTGCTGCAAATGGGTTTGATTGCTCCTATTCACTTTGATTATTTGTTGGAGAAGAGTGGGTTTTGTTACCTGTTGAAGTCAACCTCAAATTGTTAGTTTTATCGGTACCTAGTTGTTTTATTTGGTAGTTGATTTATGTCCTTTTGGATGGGATTTCACAATTCCAAGTTTTCCTCTTGATTTTTGTGTGCTGGTGTTGTTTATGCGTTCTTGAACATCCTTTGTTGTCTCTGATGCCCTTGAACCTGATTTCCCGGTCATGTATGTCAACAAGGTCTTTGAAATCTTCATTGGGTATCTTGCTGATGAGGTCCTGGGTCGCAACTGGTGAGAAAGTTTTATCCTTTATTGCCAAAATATCATGTTTATTCTTCTTTCCTTTTTCTCTCTCTTGTTTAGGGGAATTTGTGAGAAGATTAAACGTGGGTTGTTACTGTTTTGTGCATTTAAGGGTGAAATTTACATGAAGTTTACAATTTTACATTATTGAGTTTAGATTAGTGTTAAAATCACCTTCCTCAAACTATAACCTTTTAATCAAATAGTGAAATGATTCTATTCATTCAGATCCATGCTAAGTTGAGATTTTGGATGGGTTCCATTCTATCATTTGGTTTAGAGACAGTGTTCTGATGCAGGAACGCTGTCTAATGGCAATTCCGTTTGATTTTTGCAAACCACATTTTCACTGAATCCATTCTTTTGAATTCTGATTCCCCTAGCATCTTTCTTATTGACAAATAAATCTTGTTTTATCCCTCCCTCGCATATTTTATGGCAACTTTGCCTTTGCTATTGTCAGTTCTTTTGGTAAACTTCCTGTTTCTCAATTTTTATGATTTCATAAACTAAAGTTTGTTTTATTTCTTCCTTCAATTCGTTTAGAACCTTTGTTTTTGCTTTTTTATGATATAGTTGCTTGGTGGAAGCTGTGATCTGCTTAGTTGTTCTAATTCACCTGTTTGTGCTTGTGAGTTAACTGCCTCTTAAAAAGGATTTGGATGGGAGGATATGGATTAAAAGTGTGACTTTTATAGTGTCCAATGATAGGGAAGCTAGCGAGCTGGAGTCCCTTTTGCTTTTACTTGATCCTATTCAGCTCTCTGTGTTTCCTGATGGGAGAGTTTGAGCTCTGGATTTTTCTCTATTTGTTTTCTTGTAAATCCTACTTCCAATTCCTAACTCATTCCCTAATTACCAGAGATTTCTTTTAGATAAACTGATTTGGGTCACTTTTTGAAAAATGTCCCTATAATTGCTTTGATTTTTCTTTTGTTTCAGTTGGTTCTTACAGTATAGGGATCCTCGAGCTCAGAGGCGGCACCCTTTGGTGGATCCTGTTGTTGTGTCTGAGATTAGAATATGTCTCGAGGAACGTATTGAGTTCCAAGGTGAACTTCTGAATTTCAGGAAGGATGGTACTCCTTTAGTGAACACTAGTACCAATTCATGATGATGATGGAATTGTGACACACATAATAGGTATACAACTATTTTCTGAAGCAAATATAGATCTGAACCATGTCTCATATCCAGTTTTCAAAGAGACTTGCAATCAAGATTTTGATAAGAATGGTAAGTATTCTCCTTAGAGTGGACAATCATTGTACAGTCAGCACCAAGAGATGTGTGGCATTCTTCAGCTTTCTGATGAAGTCCTGGCTCACAACATTTTGTCACGCTTGACACCAAGGGATGTTGCATCCATTGGATCGGTATGCAGGAGGATCTGTCAATTAACAAAGAATGAGCATGTTACGAAGATGGCGTGTCAAAATGGATGGGGCAAAGAAGTGACAGGTACATTGGAACTGATGACCAAGAAGTTAGGATGGGGTCGTCTGACTTGGAAACTTACTACTCTTGAGGCTGTTTGTTGGAGGAAACTGACAGTTGGAGGTGCAGTGGAGCCTTCATGCTGCAATTTCAGTGCTTGTGCTGCAGGAAATCGACTTGTATTGTTTGGAGGTGAAGGAGTAGATATGCAACCTATGGATGATACTTTTGTTCTAAATCTTGATGCTAAAAATCCAGAGTGGCGCAGGGTTAACGTGAAATCATCCCCACCTGGAAGGTGGGGCCACACACTCATGCTTAAATGGTTCTTGGTTTGTGATTTTTGGTGGATGTGGTAGGCAACGATTGCTCAGTGATGTGTTTGTGCCTGATTTGAACACTCAACAGCCAACATGGAGGGAAGTCTGTGGTGGAACCCCACCACGTCCTATAGATCTTGGCACAGCTCTTGCACAATTGAAGGGTCCAAATTGGTTGTCTCAGGTGGGTGCACAGATGCTGGGGTACTTCTTAGTGACACATATTTACTGGACCTCACAACAGATAATCCAACATGGAGAGAAATTCCAACTTCATGGTGCCTCCTTTTCGGTTGGGACACTCGCTTTCAGTCTATGGGAGGACAAAAATTCTCATGTTTGGTGGACTTGCTAGGAGTGGATACTTGCGCTTACGATCAGGTGAGGCTTATTAGATTGATCTAGAAGATGAACAACCATAATGGAGGCAAATGGAGGCAACTAGAATATAATCACCGGATTAGCGAGTCAAAGTGGTGTGGTTCCTCCTCCTAGACTAGATGATGTTGCTGTGAGCATGCCTTGTGGGAGGATCATTATATTTGGAGGTTTCATTACAGGTCTTCACTCACCATCTCAGCTCTTTCTCTTGGACCATTTTGAGGAGAAACCATCATGGAGGATCCTCAATGTTCCAGGGCAACCACCTAAATTTGCATGGGGTCATAGCACTTGTGTGGTTGGAGGGACTAGGGTCTTGGTATTGGGTGGACACAGTGGGGAGGAATGGATACTGAATGAGTTGCATGAGTTATGCTTGGCAAGCCGACAGGACTCTGACCTGTGATGAGTAGTTGGCAAAACTGAAGTGCATAAAACCAAACCCTCTAAGGGTTTTCGTTGGATTTCCTTTCTGCCTTTAGCAGTTTGGCTTTGTTTGTGAACTATTTTATGACTCTTGTATGGCATGTGTATTACCACTGTTTTCGAATGATATATGGCACACTCCGACCCCTATACTGTCTATTACATTAGGAAACCGCTGTATATGAAAGTGTTATTGGCTGTTGTATCATCCTTCCCACTTCATTTACAATTAGTTTTTATATAATTAATTCTTTTATTATTAATTTTTTAAAATCAATTCTGTTACAAAAAATCTAACTTAAACATATGCTATGCGCATTAATCTCAAACTCAGCGAATCATGAAAAACAAAGGGGAAAGGAGGAGAGAAACAGAGGGTAGATACCAAAAGTTCAAGGAAATATAGTATAAGAAATTGAACTGTTTGTTAGTATTTAAACTCTAGCCTAATTCATGGAAGCTTATTAGTTTAGAAACTTAACCATGGTATTGAAATTAAAACTATGATTGTCCATTAGTGTAGGATCTTATATTCAGGAGTAAACTAATCTCTTGCTTCCAGTTTTAATTGTCATCTGTTTGCCGACAATTTTTAGCCTATCAGCACATGAGAAATAGATTATTGCTATGCTATGCAAATGGTCACCTCGATTTTCATTGTGACAAAATGTGTTAAACGTTGTTGCCTCTAAGTCAAGCTTATTGGCATAGAGCATAGAATGAAACTTTTGACTACTAAAATGGAAAAACACTTCGTAAAGAATCAATATAATCGAGAAAACCAAGCATAGTAACCAACAACTCGTTGGTTTTATAAAATCACAACACAGAAGTCGGAAGCTTTATACACTGTGGGGCAAAATAATTATATACAAGTGCAAATACAACTTCTTGCAGTAACTGTAGACTTTTCTGTTTTACAGTTTGATAAAAAAATAATAAAATCTATGACAAATCTTCTTCATAGCATCTGTTGCAAAATCTAGGATCTTCATTATTTCCAAGCCAGGGAATCAATATCATCCCTAGCTTGCTTGTACAATTCAAGCCTTTTAGCTATTTGTGTTCTCTTTTCCATAAGGGCTGGGTCTTCATCCAACATAGCACCCAATTTCTCCTTCTGCATAATAGCTCACACAATTAATTATAATCTTACCACATATAATGCTGCAATATATATGCTTCCATAAATTCTACAACAAGCAAAACAAATCCCTGCTGCTGTGCCTGACCATCTTGCTTAAACAGTGTTAACAAGAAAAGTGGCCTGTTTTCTATTGTCTTTTCTATAAAATCTTTGCTAATTTGCTTACATATAAGTTAACATTTGCTCCACTAGGTAGCCTACAATACACTTATATAGTTGTACTACACATGGTTTATTAGTATAAATACACACAGCAACGGGGAGCCTAAGTAATAGACAGTCCCAATCAAGATTATCCTCAACTTCAAGGCCGATATCTTCCCATGTCCATATCTCTATCAATAAATTCAAAGACTTGATCTAACAATATAGTTAGATTCACCATATCCAGTATTTGTTACACGTACTCCATGATATGTACAACAAACAATCATTTTGTAAGCTTACTGAGATATAAGAACAATCATTTATAAGAGGCATTGAAATATAAGTAAAATCAAATATAAGTAAAATCATACAAGCCGAACACAATTGAAAAGAACATGTCAAAGGAATGAGGTGGAAATTGTGTCTAACATGGGCAAAAATTTAACCAAAATATATAAAATCATACCTCCTTCTTCCCAACGTGAACGTAAAAATGGTTAAGCAATGATCTCTTTGCCTCTCTAACTTGACAATGAACCACAACCTTTGGCATAGAATTCTCAAGCGTATCACAAACCATGCTGACATAGGCATTAACATTTGATCCTGTAAAGGATCATAGTATATTTTAACAAAAAGAATAATGACGGTCTAACCACATTTGATCGTGTAAAGGAGCATAGTATATTTTAACAAAATTTAATGCAAGTTGTGGGTGTTAATTACAACTTCATATAACATTAAAAAAAAAAGTAGCACACACCGAGTTACATAAATTCATAAATAAATAAATAAATTGTATAAGTTATATGTGAGAAATACAATTTAGTCAAAATATAATAAAAAAAAAGACATGTAAGTTGTATTTTTTAATTACGATTCATAAACTATTGATTCAGTTAATTCATTTTAGAAATTAAGTTTTTACTTACACCTAAATGAGAATCTGACTTATACATCAATGTATAAAAAATCGTTGTTGAAAGTAAAATTGACCAGTAAATTTAATGTATTGGCATGCTTGGGTTGATAAACTATACTTACCAAAATAATCACCAATAAAAGAGAAACTACTTACCAAAATAAGTACGTAACTATTACTACATTTTTATCATCAATAATTATCACGTCAAAAGAAAAATGTTAAGCACATTGCCATGATAAGAAATATCATTATTTCATTTTATAGTATAATAATAATGTCCAATGTTAAAAAGATTATATTATATTTCTGTTTTGGGATGGATCTATAAAACCCTGTTTTATTCACAATAAATCCATAGCTTTTACATGCTGGATATTTGATTTGATATGAAAGTGATATACATGTTAGGCCACTAATAATCGGTGAAAGATTTGAAATTCTAGATAATTTACAAGCGATTATAATTTCAATTTACGCAACCTTTGTTTTTTTAAAAAGGTGTTCTTATTTATTTATTATTTACCAAAAGGGGCGTTCTCTGTGTATATATATATATATATATATATATATATATATATATATATTATATGTTATTATTCTTACATGTTTGACTAATTTAAACAATTTATAAAATTTATTTTTATTAAACTACAAGAATATAAAAATTATGTAATCTCTCTATTAAATGTTAAGTTTTTAAAACTTAAATTTACGTACTTGTCTCATAAGATCTCCATCGACCTATCTCTTTGGGTTCAAATCTCGAATTATCCTTAATTAATTAATAATTAATAATTTAGTGATCCAATCCAAACCAAAATTGAAAGGAGCCCAAACGGCATATGCGCAGTGCGCACCCATACTGCATCATGCCGTGTCACCTGTCCTTTCCAACATCTAATCTCATCCCACTTCAATATTTATTAATTAAAAATGGAATGACAAAAAAGAAAAAAAAAAAAAAAAAAGGAAGCACCTTACGCAGTACGCACTACGCAGCGAAAAAACCTGCGCTCCACGGAAGGCAAGGTAGTCCCAAACCCAAACCCAAACCCAAACCCAAACCCAAATCTGAGCGTTCAACAAATCATTAATTCCTCAATCAAAAACAGGAACGGCGAAGATTGAATAAAACCAAGAACTCTAAAATGGACTTCCCCCCACCTAACCCTACCATCAAAGAAAAGTAACCCGCGCAATTTTGAATAACTCTGCTTCCCCCATTTTTTTTTCCTGTAAAAATCATTTGTTTATATTTATTTATAATCAATTCATCATCATCATGATCATCAGAGAGAGAGAGAGAGAGAGAGAGAGAGAGGGAGATTCATTGATTGAAGATTGATGATGAAGAGGAAGAGCAATAGGATTGGGAATAAGGAGAGGAGGAAGATGAAGGGGACGCTGGGTAGGGCTACCACGAACACGAGGCACTTGCAGCTTCAGCTAGGCGAAGTCTCTCTCTTTCCCCTCCACCATCCCTATCATCCATCTTCTACTTCCTCCGCCTTTCAGAACCTTCTCGATGCGGAAGCCCACGACGCCAATCCTCCCGCTTCTTCCTCTCACCTTACGGTTACGGAGGATGCTGTCGATGCCAGCGTGGACGACAGGGACTTCATTCTCAGCCAGGACTTCTTTTGGTAACACCAACATTTTTCATCTTGTAGTTTTCTTCTCCAAACGTTTCTCTCGATTTTATGATCTGCGATTTTCATTTTCCTGTTTCGCTTCGAAGTTGTGAAATCCATTTCATTTTCTTGACGTTCTTCTTTGTTGCTCTTCGACGGCAGCACTCCAGATTACATAACCCCTGATAATCAGCATATTTTTAACGGCTTGGATTGCAACAAGGTTTTGTATATCAAATTGATGATCATGCCTTGCTTTTTTTTTTGCTCTCAAGATGATTTCATAACATTAAATTAAAGCTTTTTAGCATTTTGTTTTTCCAGGAAAATACCCCTTGCCCCAAATCACCGGAGAAGCTAAATACTACAAAAAGCAAGAGATGTCGACTGGGTAACACTAGTTACATATTGTTGTTACTTTGTATTTTAAATTGCATCATCGTAGAGGAGTTTACTAACTATAGCTATGATGTGAACTGAAGTCATGCATACATAGCTTTTAGAACTCATATTAATTGCTTGCGTCACACTAATATCTGAGAGATTGTGGTGTGGTGTGTGTATATTTATTAGAAAGGATTTGCAAATTTGAAAATCTGAGTTGAGTAGTGTGAGGACGCCTGCACAAAATGACAAAACTGTAGGAACTTTGTGGATGTAATTAATGTTTGTTTTGTTCTTTATCACTTTTCACTCAGGCATTTTGATACATGTTCGTGCATGTTGCACAGGTTTCCAACCACATGAAAATGATTATTGCTATACTTTTTTAATGTTTCTCTAACATCTAAATTTGTTAACCTATTTTCTCTAATCGATATGCATACTTGTCATAGATGCTATCTCAGTAAACCCGCTCAGTCCTACCTTTTCTAGTGACCATCAACAAGTTGTGGAACTTGGAAAGGACTCTGTTGCAGAGGAAGTAGCTGTTGAGAAAAAATTAGCAGCTGGTAAACCAAAGGCTCAAAATTATGTGTCACATTCTGAGGTTGCATTGCGTTGCAGGGTTATGCCTCCTCCTTGCATTAGGAACCCCTATTTGAAAGATGTTTCAGAAAAGGAGAAAGATCCCTTTGGAAACCAAAGATCAAAATGTGCAGGTATAGTTTTGGTCAGTTCTTTCATGAGTCCTTTTTAATAATTGTGGAGAAAGTTGTTGCAACCTGCACGGTATTATATCTGTTGGCTTTTTGTTCACTCCTATTGCAATTTTCTTACTGCATAATGATATAATTGCAGGTCTTTTCCCTGCAGTTATTGGTGGTGATGGGCTTTCACGCTATCGCACTGACTTTCATGAGATTATGGTATTATGTTTCAAAAATAAATTGTAACTGCCATGGGTTGTTCTGGATTGGTATTACCTTTCCGCCAATCAACTTTCTGGTTTAGTGTGTAACTTTTCCTTTTCTTGTCAGCAAATTGGTAGAGGGAACTTTAGTAGTGTTTACAAAGTATTAAAGCGAATAGATGGTTGCTTGTATGCTGTGAAACACAGCACCAGACAATTACGCCAGGAAACAGAAAGGTAGCATCTTCATACCTATAAACGATTCTTCCCCTGGGTTTAGCCAACACTAATCTTTCCACATTGCAGGAGAAAAGCTTTGATGGAAGTTCAAGCTTTGGCAGCCCTAGGTTTGTATATTACATTTTCACCTCTTGTTTCATTCTACATAATGGCTTTAATTCTAATTTGTTTTCCTTAATTTCATTACCATCTTGCCTCCTTAGGGTCCCATGAGAACATTGTGGGATATTATTCTTCATGGTTCGAAAATGAACAGCTGTACATTCAGATGGAGCTATGTGATCACAGCTTATCAATAAACAAATGCTCTTCATTATTTACAGAAGGACAAGTGTTAGAAGCTTTATATCAGGTGAACTTCCTTTCATGACCATTTTTAAATAGACCTCTCTGCATATGCTTCATTACCTGGCATCTAAGGGTTATCACAGGCTAACAACAACATCATACGGTACATATTGTTTATATACGATGAAAGTTCTCTTTACTCTCTGTCTCTCTTGGATGCTTCATTCATCATTTCAGTCCTAAGTTAACAAAATCCATTGTTTCTGTCCATATTTTGATTTGACATGAAAATTTGGACAGGTTGCCAATGCACTGCGGTTTATACACGAGAAGGGAATAGCTCATCTAGATGTTAAACCTGATAATATTTATGTCAAAAATGGTGTTTATAAGCTTGGTGATTTTGGATGTGCAACTCTTCTTGATAATAGCCTGCCAATTGAGGAGGGTGATGCACGTTATATGCCCCAGGAAATCCTTAATGAGAATTATGATCACCTTGACAAGGTTGATATCTTCTCCTTGGGAGCTTCTATTTATGAGCTCATTCGCAGATTGCCTTTGCCAGAATCAGGATGTCAGTTTTTAAATCTTAAAGAGGGCAAATTGCCACTCCTGCCTGGTCATTCACTGCAATTTCAAAACTTGCTCAAGGTACTTTACATTTACTTGAAATCTGGAGGGACTTGTGTTTTGATTTAAGAATTGTTAAAATATTGCCAATGATCTCTCTTCCCTATGTTTTAAGTATTATTAAAATATTGCTAAACTTGTGTTTTACATATACATTTGTTTTATGATCTAAAGAAAGTTAAGTACGTTGTACTAAAGCTTTGGTGTTCATTGTTGAGTCATCCAACCATTAAGTCATTTAAAATTTTAAGGAGTGCAGAATTTGCCTGATGTTTTGCTTTGTTCTTTTTTACTGGGCTAATATGTTTGATTTGGTTGATTTATCTGATTTTTTGGTGATTCATTTAGGTCATGATGGACCCAGATCCGATTAAGCGGCCTTCTGCTAGAGAGTTAGTAGAGAATCCGATTTTTGACAGGGCCCTCAGAACAGCAAAAAATTGATAAACCACGGCTTTTTTTTTTTTGTAAGGTGCTGGACCATTGTGTATGTAAAAAACCGGTCTTAATTATATTATGGCCAATTTTGTGACATGTCTTCCTTGGATATATGCACCATATTTTCCTCCGGCATGGTGCAACTATTGTAAATGCAAATGGTTCAGGCAGTCATTTGTTGTACACTGTAATGGACCAAAGATGTGCAAATGGCAATTGGTAAAGGAAAAGACCTTCGAAACCCATAAACAGTTGACTTTCATTATCGCTGCTGCATATGAAACCTCTTTCGTAGGCAAAGATTATAAGTAAAAATGAACTGAAAAAAAAAAATATTCTGCGGCCTATGAGAAAGTTGTTTTAAGGGCAATTGTTGTTATTAGAGGTGTTCAAAATTAAATAAATTTAATCAAAATTGAAAAAATAAAGTTTAAAATTGAAAAATAAAAAATAAAAAATAGAAAAAATTAATTAGATTGAATTTGTCTTAGGATCTAAATTTAAAAAATAATTCAATTTAAATTGAATTAAAAATTTAAAATATTTTAGTTAAGAAATATTTATGTTATTTATACTTACTTGAAATTTTCCTATTATATTCTAAGTTAAATTTATTTCTCTGTTTTGAATTTAAACATTATTGTAGAATTAACAATTAATTTAGACTTTAAAATTTGAATTTATATTTTGATAAATTGGTTTCCATTTTTATTTATTGTATTTTTATGAATTAATTTAGATTTGTATTTATATATTTTAATAAATTTGATGAATTTATGTATTAAACAAAGTTTTAACAAAAAATAAAATATAAATCAAATTCATTAATCAAATTCAAACTTATTTAAATTAGATTAGTTAAGATTTACATTTTGAACAACCAAATCGATTGAATGATGACATAAGAAATTTTTAAATTAATTAACTTTTTTCTTTCAAAATTAATCTAATCCAATTCACGAAAATCCTTAATTGTCTTTACTAGTGCCTAGATTTTGAGCATAGGTTTTCAAGAGAAGATCATTGTAACTTAATATATTTTTGCTCTTTGAATCTAACAATATATTCTATTACTTGGGAAGTAAAAATTTCACTTTGCTGACAAAGAAGTTAGATCCATTGTACATAAAACAAGAACGAAGTAAGTGATACTTGAAATGTTTGGTGATGAGGTCATGAAAATATGGTTTCTCACTTTTTGTTCAAGCAAATGAGAAAATAGATGTTTCTTTTAAAACACTAGCAGATGTTTGTTCCAAACAGAAACAATGAGAGGAAAAAGTTTTATTATATTGTCTATATGTTTGGCTTAGTTTAATTTTTATACAAAAATATTTTGGTTATAAATTTTTCTTAATATAAAAAAAGTTAATTTAGACACATACTCCATATTCTTGAAGAACATATGCTAAAAAATATGTAAAATAACAACATTGATTACTACTTACTAGGCTAGGCAAACAAGTTAAAAAAGATTGCAATGCCATACTTGTAATTTTTTTTGGTGAATCGATACTTGTTAATTTGATTAGTTAAAAATTTGAACACGAAGCATAGACATGGTTGTTGACTAGTTGCTTGTTGGTGGAGTGCGGTGGGAGAGGAAGAAACGCAAGCGGTAGTGGAGGTGATAGGCGTCAGCCCCAGGGTATGGATGCAGGATAACGGGGATGCGTTTATTGATGTAATTTACGGCAATTCTAAGACAGTGACGTTTTTTAGGATCCCATCCCATCCCAGGCAAACAATGTGGAAAAGGAATACCATATCTCCATTCACAAATGCAACTAATTAACAATGAAGGAATAATGTAGAAATCAAAGATTCGAAATTCAAAGAACGGGGATGGCACCAATTCATAATAAGAAAACTCATTTTAATGACCAGACCAAAGGCATGTCATCATCATTTGAATAAGAAAACTCATATTTTAATGTTATTCTTTTAATATTAATTTTATGTCATTTTCGTACAGAGCATATTATAGTATTATACTATTTATCCATTAAACGTAAAGCAATTTTGTCGTACCCGTTTCAACTAGAGAAACCCAATCACATTAAAAATCCACATGGACGGACATGATAGTCAGGAGACAAGTTTCTGCTATAAACATAAAGTTGGAAAAAGCTACTTCCTCTATAAACTTGAAAATATATAGCCTAGTATTTCTGAAAAAGTGTAGTTATTGCGATGACGTCGAACACTAAAAGGATATTTATCATCCGTGATGGTCAAGTGACGCATATCTTGTGTTCGGCGCATTTAAACCGGCACGATTTTAGATTCTTAGTTTGGGTATAAACAGCATGGTTTGATTCGGATTTAGGTATAAAAAAATAATAATTTAAATCGATAAAAATTAATTAGTTCAATTTAATTAAATTTTTACAATTTTTTTATCAAATCCAAATCGAATCAAATCAAAGAAGACTAGATTAGATGGTTCGGATGATTGGGCTTTTCATATATATATGTATATTGAATGCCTTGCTTTGCTACCAAAATTATCGTGAAAGAGTTCAATGGAGAACAAACTCAGACACCACAATGAACAAAATAAAATTAGAACAAATTCAATAACAAAACTCTCAGAAACAAACACAAATTCTTACACAGAGCTCTCAAGAATTATAAACCAAGAAGAAGTAACAAACAGAAATACATAAATCTTTAATCCTTGTACAAAACCATAGACACCAACAACGTTCACAAATCAACAAGAATATATAAGCTGTGACAACACATTCCACCTCACCTTAATTCCTTAACCTTCACTTCTCTCCAGTAATTTCGCATTCTCCAACTAATTCCTTATTTTTCATCCAACCAAATTTAATATTAAAAAATATTTTTAATTTTAAAAAATAAAAATCCCTAACCGTTAGATGCAAAATAAATGGCTACCAGATGCTCCAACTGCACCAGCAGTGTTTCTAAAAAACCATTTGCAATCAAGCAGTGTTAAGAAGTTTGGTAAGTACACAAAATTATAAAAGTAATAAACTAATAGGAAAATATCGTTCTCATAAACATTAAATTAACAATTAGCACTTCACTAATCTAACTATTATTTAAGCAAAAATTTGATTCAAAGAGAGTTAAAAAAAAACTAATTGAAGGAAAAACAAAATAAGGTAAAAATATATAAATTAAAAATATTAAGAAAACACGATAACAAATTAAAGTGTAAATAAATAATGGTAAAGACACGTTAAGGATCCAACTTTACTTAATTCAACAATCTATCATTGACAATAAAGTAATTTTGGGGCCTTCAATCTAATTAATTTATAGTGATTCAATTAAAGTGTAAATAAGCAATGATAAAAATGTTATAGATCCGACTTCACTTAATTTAACAATCTATCATAAATAATAAAGTAGCTTTGAAGACCTTCATTCTAATTAATTTCAAGTGATTCAATCGATAGAGAGAATCCCTTAATTAATTAAAACTCAATTCCTTAGCGGATTAATTCTCTTTAATTATCAAAACCTAGTCAATACCTTTATCTAAACCATAACTCTTTATTGTATATATTCTCATGGAAAATAACACAATTCTCCCACACAACCTATAATGTTCATTCCTAGATGATTATAAACCTTGACACTTATTATTTATAGTCTACGTCATATGCAAACCTTCTAATTTTGCATGCATCACACTAGATTAATTTATGAAGGGCGCTTATTTCATAAAAGTATTAAGAATCATAATAAGCACTCAAATTGAATAGAAAAGAAATTTATTAAAAATTCAATCTTAATACATGTCAATTGAATCAAGTTACACATATTCACCATAACAAGATAAAAGTTTAACCACTTATGGTAAAAGAAGGACAAAAAAAAAATAAAAATAGATAGACTAAACATCATGAAGAAAATCCTAGAAGAGAAAGTGTTACCAAGGACCTCAAACTTAAGAGGGATTGAATTGAGTTTATAAAATAATTTCGTAATTTTTTTGCAAAACACTTGTTTATCAAATTTTCGTTGAAACTATTGATTAATTTAAGTAAATAAATAAATGAGATTGAATATTTCACTCACAAATTAAACAAGCCAAGATGAATAATATTCAAGCAAGCATATACAATAAATACACAAATGTAAAGAGATGAGTTGAGAAAATTAAACACAAGGTTTATTCTGGTTCAGCCACTAATTCACTTGTGACCTACGTCTAGTCCTCAAGTAAACCACATGAGATTTTTCACTATATGTTCAAACTTGAATAGGTGCTTGACAATCTTTACAAACTAGAGCACTCACCACACCTCGGGATACCTCACCCTTTGTGCTTGAGCATAAAAACAGGAATACCTCACCCTCTTTGCAACTTTAGAGGGATACCTCACCCTCTTTACAAATAAGGGATACCTCACCATTTATAACCTTTGAGGGATACCTCACCCTCTTTACGGATTATACAAAATATAGATGATTAGAAACTCTCTCAAGAGTAGATAATACAAATTGAAGTTTATGAGTATTCAAGAATCACATACTTATAGCTTAAAAACAGAGGTTTGGAGAAAGAGATAGTGAAACATGAATTTAATGATCAATGATCATTTTCAAATTGTTCTCAAACTTTTCTTTGATGCACAAACACTTTCATTTATAACTCAAAGCTCTTTAGAACCATTGGTGGTTGTTGGGGGCATTAAATGCTCCAATAGAGTCGTTTGAACAAGCTTCCAGATTTCTCAGATAATCGGTTATGGATGTCCTTTAATTGGTTATTTAATTCAACCTAATTGGTTAGATGAAAACATGTAATCAGTTATGAAAAATGTGAATTCTGCGTAACAAATTCATTCACTAACCAATTAGGAAAAATGGCTAATCGGTTAGGACCAATTTAAAAAGAATCCTTCGTAACCTATTTTACTTACTAACCAGTTAAGAGAAATGGCCTAATCAGTTAGGCCATGTAGAAATTTTAGAGATGCCTCTATTATATCTCAATAACCAATGAGGTGAAAGCACCTAACTGGTTAAAGGTCCATTTTAAAACATAAGAAATGCCTTTGTTTGATCAACTAACTAATTAGGAAATTGTCCTAACTAGTTAGGAGCATTAGAAAAATAAAAGATTGGCTCCTGACAAAGTCACTAACTGGTTACATGATTTCCTTAATTGGTTAGGTATTTTAAAAACAAATTGGCACATTTCTGTTTTGGAACCTAACCAGTTAGATGAACAGTGATAACCTGTTATTGGTTAATCAAGAAAGCAAGATATTCAAGGAGATTTTCAACCAAAAGTTCTCAAAACTTCTTAAGCTTCCTAAAAACATTTTGCTCAAATTTAAACACATTTTTCACAAGTATAAATCATGATTTTGCAAACCTTTTTAAGAAAGCCAATGAATGAGCTTATTGTGAATCATAAAATATATTTTCACAAGAACTAAGACCTATATGCTAAACTTAAAGGTCCTTAGAACTTGATCTTTGCGTTTTTATTCCTTTCTTTTTTGTTATCATCAAAACCATTGCTTTAGACAATGTCAATCACAGAAAGATCTTGGAAGTCTTCAACGGTGATCTCCTTTAAGCCTCTAAAGTGAATTCTTCACCTTCGTTGCCATTGCTACTGCTCAAATCCTTAGCCTTATCCTTTATTTTATAATAAATTCAAGGAATCTAGAATAAAATAGGCCAAGCCTTGCTTTACGATTATTTAGGGTGCAAGTTTTGAATTAATGACAACTTAATTAAGGAAAGTTGTCGACATGAGATTTATATATCTCTTTCTTAGCTTTCAAATGCCATTGAAATAAGGTAAATTGCATACTTGTAGATGAAGTTATGCCTAATTTACTGAGACATATTTGACTGCGATACTTTTCTTAATTAATATTTGACCAAATCTTTTTTTTTTATTTTCTTCTTATTGAATCCATATAAATTAGGAAACAAATATTCTTCTAAGATTAGAAAACTCTCCTTGAAATCCTTGCATTAAACACAAAAATACTTGGTTACCAAGTAGGAATTACTTGCACTCTAATTAAGAATATAATTTGATCCTTAAAATTTATGAATGCTAGTTAACTTGGTCAAGCTTCATCAGCTATATTGCATACAATTTTTCATCTTCTTAATGCATGAACTAGGCTTTGATGTCTTCATGAAAGTTTTAGGAATTTTTCTCATCTTTTTATAGACACTAATATTAGCTCAATTTGAAGTCTATAGCAAAAGTTGTAAATAAAATACCACAAAAGCTCTTAAATTCATACAAAATACAATAAAACCATATTTAATTAAGTGGGCTTAGAATTCACTTAATATCATAAATAAATGACATAATTTTTTTCTCAAAACACTTAAATCCATATTTAAACAAGCATAAAATGTGTATTTTATACACACATAAGGCAACAAGTAGAGTAGGCTATCACCAGATCTCAAACTCGCCACACCAAATCGCAGACCTTGTCCTCACCACTTTAGATCGCAACACTACACTAGATCGTAGCAGTAATCGAGATCTCATTGCTGCTCTTGAAGGCTGTTGGTGGCCTTGGGTGCAGGGACGGATCCAAAAATCAATTAATGATGGGGCGAAAATTACGAAAGGCAAGAATCAAAATATTTAAACAAAAAAACCTATTATATGTAGGGTAAAACAATTAGAAAAATAACTTTTGTCTTCAACTTATGAAGCTTCTTTTTATAACATCTAAAACATCAAAGTAAGTTGGTTTTTCACTTTTCCTAATTTCTTCCAAAGAAACGAGAAGAATATTGAAGTAGTTGTGAAAACGCCTTTATAATGTATTGAAGAAGTTTTTTTGTTGGATACGTAATGGAAAAGTTTAAACTTCGTTTTGACTCTTACTTTAAAACTAAGTACACTTTTTACTTGAGTAAAAAATCACTTTCAATAATTGGATCAACCCAAAAGTAGGCAAGTCCAATAACTCCTTAAAGATTGTTTTAGATACTTATTACATGGACCAATACAAAGTAGAAGCAGTTTTTTTTCTTTACATACTAATACTACATGCATCGTAAAAATTTATATAAAAGCTGGAAGGACAACAACACCTGCTTGTCCCTCTTTGCATCCTTCTCTGCATGGGTGGTCGATGAAGGGAGGGGTGGTAGCGCGACACACTAGGGAGGACTAGAGACAAGGAGTGGCTAGGGCAAAGTGATGGGATTGGGAAGTGAGGGTCTGAGACTCTGAGTTCAAATGGGAGAAAGAGAAGAATGCAATGTCCCTGGCCACGACATAGCGTTGTGCATAGACAAAAAAAAGTGATCAGGTCAATCGGGTCTGATGTTCTGGTCTCGGGTTCATAATCAAGAAACTTGAAAATCAAACAATTGATGATCGATTTTGATCAAGTTTTACTCAATTAGAACTAATTACTTGAATCAAACCGAACCAAATTAATTAGTTCGATTTAGTTTTTTGAATTTGTCAGGTAAGTCCAAACCAATAAACACCCCTACTTAGCTAGGTTCATGGATATATTATATATTGTCTAAAAAAAGGTTCGGATAGAAAAACTTAAAAGATATAATTTTTTTTAAAAGGTTTTTTTTTAAAAAATTATAAGTTTTTTTTTAAAATTATATTTTTTCTTTGTTTGGGAAGTTAACCGAACAGGCCGAGGCCAACACACTAGCCAAACACCATGGGTAGAAGAAGACGAACTACAATTATAAGCCATATATCAAGGTTGAATTTAGAAAAGAAGGAATACACTTTAAAACATAATAACATGAGTGGAATGAAGAAATTCTAGTGTGCTCCTAGAGCATAATTAATATATGTTTAAGGAAGGATTTTTACCTTTCATTTTAAAGAAATTTATTATATATATTTTAAGTTATTAATTTAAAATTAATGGTAGAGATTTATCCTAAAATATATATTTATTGTGTTCCAAAAACATGCAAATAATTTTTGGAGTGGAATGAGCCTTCTTTGCAAACAGTTTTTCCTATTCAATCAATAATGTTATGGAATGACCAAAAGACTAACATCTGTTGGTCCGAGTATAAAGGACTTTGGTTCTTTAAGTATGTTGTCATGGTTCGATATCAGGATTTATATGTATACAAATAATATTGTTGGAATGAGTTCTCATTTAGACGTCTGACCATATCCGAAGAGATTAATCCCCCACATATCGAGTGAGGAAGACTTGGGCTGCACACAGGTCGGGTTGGTTCAGGTTTAGGGGTAAAAAAAATCCAAACCAATTAGCTGAGGTCGGGTTGGGTTGGGTTGAGTTTGGAAAAAATTTCTGGGTAACCCAAACCTAACTAACCCTACCTATAAACAGGTTGAATCGAGTTGGGTCATCAGGTTAGGAAGAAATACCATGATTTTTTCTTTCAGAAATTTAGTGCACAAGTTGTCCACTGTCCAGTAACCACTAATGGTTTGCCACTTAGAATACGTCATTCTATAGAATTAACTCAAATATATTTTTTTAAAAAAAAACTCATTCACCAAATCATCTTCACAAGTGACCATATTCACAATATTTTTGATAGGATCATGTTTCAACGTGCCCTATCATATACACTTATGCAACTTATTATGAATTACTCTTATTTCCATTCCTATGGAGAAATAATTATCAAAACCCTCAACTCAACAAAAACAAAAAACAAAATAATAGCACAAACCTACCTCAGACATTACTTGGATGACAAAACAAATTCTGTGTGTGCTAGGTGCTTCAACGCCAGAGATGAGTATTGAACCAGCGATCGAATGAAACTGGAAGAGTTGGAAAACTATGGCAAGAGTAGTGAATCGGCCACCGAATGAAATTTCGTCAATACGCACATCTTAGTTTGCCGTCATTGTTAGTGACGACTCATGGGATCCTGATTTTGTCTCATGGCAAAGAAAACGAAGATTGTGCCAGAGTCGGTGGCAGCAATAATGAATCTAGATCTATAAAATCTTGAATCGAGATCTTGAAGTTCTGGTCTTGAAGTTCTTTTTGGTTGAATTTAAAGAAAAAAAAATCAAAGTTTTAGATTTGGATGAAATCTCACCACCTTAAGAAGAAATGCCTCAAGAACCACCACCCCTCATAACCCAAACTGTCGCCACACCCAAACCAGAATCATCGCCCTCTGTCGTCATCCTTTGTTGGAGATCAGCCATCTCAGTCGCACCCCCAAGGACCACCTTTGCCTAAAACTGTCAGATTGCGGGCCACCATGCCGCGTTAGAACCTTTATTCTTCAACCTAGATTTGCACGGACCAACTAGCTCCCCTTTGTCGTCGTCTTCCACCACGAGCCACCATGTCACGCCAGAGTTGTCATCCTCCTTCGCTCCCCTCCATCCGCTCGAAGCCACCGATGCAGAGGACAAGTTGGTGGGAGGTGTTGTTCAGATATGTTTACCTTCGTGCACCACTACACCAACAGATTTTGTTTAGATTTGCGCAGATATGCTCATCGAAGATCTGCTCATATTTGTTCAGATCTTGCAGATCTTACATCTCCAGCGATGATGGTGGTTGGGCCTAGGACAAAATGAAAAGACATGTGGTCTGGTCACGAACTCGTCGCTAGTGGTGACTGGGCCGAGAGGAGAGGAGGAATTCTGCTGAGAGTGAGAGATGGCTGAGATTGAGAGCAGAGCAAGAGCAGCGAAGGGTGAGAAGGTTCAAGGTTCCTAATTTGGGGATGAAATGAAATGAGGAGAGAGATCTCATCTCCTGGAACTTGGATAGATCAGGTTGAAAGAAAGAGAAACGAAGGGAATAAGACTAAAACGACTTAGTATTACTCGGGTCATCAGGTTGTTTTGAAATTACATTACACATCGTGTAGAAATACCAGAAAAATATTGAGCTTTTGTGGATTTTTCAGATGGTTATTCACATGTCTATATATCCTTCGTATTGGAAGGTAGTAATCATACCAATTCCACAGAAATCCGAGTTTCAACTGCTGAAAATTGAGGAGACATCAAGTTACAGCAATGTAAGACTTAACATACTTATGTAGAAAAGATTGCAATGTTTATTGATATAAATAAACAGAATATGTAGCCTGGATAAAAACATGTGTGAACATTGATATAGAACTGATGGGATTTGCAATGTTGGGAATGTTTTGAGCAGTTTAATTCTCCAAATGAATGGCAAGTTCTTCTAATATCTGTGACTTATGAATGTCTTGGAAACAGAAATCACCGCTAAATACAAACTTATAATGACTTTTAGCCCATGAGAAAGCTTACTAAATATTATACCCTAAATGTTCAATGTTTAGAACTTTACATAGATATGTATTGGTACTCCTAACTACAAGAGGGGACAAAATGTTCTCACTTTGATCAAAATCCTATTATCTTCAACCTAGGATTTCACAGGAACTTATTACCTGAACCAATAACCACTTAGGTTGAACGGGTTCTACCTGAATGGACCTAATAACTCGATCCAACTCAAATATTTTATATTAGGTCAAGTCGGGTTGGTCGGGTTCTTAAATCATAGGGTCGAATTGTGCAACCTTATAAAAAACCAACAAAAAATAATGTTAGGCCCATACTGGCCAATAAAGCACTTAGCACACCTTTTAGAAGGAGTTTAAGATTATGACATAATCTCACAATAAATGAGGATACAAAGATAAACCAATCACATAATCTTATATTTCCTAGATATAAAAAATTCAAATCTCTAGAGATTGCTCCACATAACATTCAAACACTATAAATAAAGAGTTTAATCATTCAAAATCTAACTCCTCACATATTAGTCTCTTAATGTAAATGTTAATTTGAGCATACTCTATAGATACATCACTCTTTCCTCGTCACTGATACACCATCCTTAATTTTCATTTAGAACAGAATGAGATGATCATGAGGAGAAACTAAATGGCTTATATTAGATTACAATTAGAATTGAAGTAAATTAATCCATTCCTCTTTGCTATTTTGGAATCTAGAATACTTCAAGTTCCCTTCTCAAATGACCAAATCGTACTTCATACAAATATAACTGTGTAAAGGGATGGATTTGGAGTAATATATATTTAAATGCTTGTGTTGGCTTTGCATAATAAATAAATAATACAACAATAGTAAGTAAACAAACAGCAAACAACTTGTTAAAAGGTAGCTTTTTGTTAAAAAATAAAAAGAAAAAAAAGATAGGCTTTCAAAGAGCTCTTGAGCGCACATTCTGCTATAGACTTATCAATGATCAATATTCAATATGAGATCTTGATCACTCTGTAACGCTATAGAAATCAATATAATTATTTTAGTTAATTTAATATTAAATGTGCTTCATACATTAACAACATGCCGCAAAAAAAAAAACTAGTTAGTTGAGTTGGTTCAGATTAATTAGATTAGTTTGTTTAATCAATAATTAGTTACTAATCGATTACTCTCTCATATTCTATATAACCTACATAATTGATTTGTTAATTGTTATACGCACATTATTTTTCTCTTTCTCTTAAATTCAGTATCTAGCTCTTGGCATCTCTCACTCTCAACTCTAACATTTAAATAGTTAAATGTTTGGTTCTGTTCGATTTGTGTAGTACTATAAGGGTTTGTTTGGTATGCAAGAAAAGATAAAGTTTGATTTATTATGTTTGATAGTATAAAGTCTGATAATATAAGATATAATAAAATTTTAATATTATCTAGTATTTAGTATGACATTGTATAAGATATAGTGTTGTATCACCACAACATCCTTGCAATATTCATACACCAGAAAAACCCCCGAGATCGTCTTCGAACCACCATACCCACCCTTCAGTAAGAACTTATTCTCCTTCTCCCTTTCATCCCCAACCACAAACCCAACACAACCTGCACGAAACCCAGACGACGCATCCACCGTTTTCCACTGGTCCCTCGCAATGTCATAGCACTCCACTAAACAAATTAGAGTTCCGATAGAGGCGAATATGGCATAGTGGGAGCCGCCGTTGACGACGATTGTATGATTAGAGCTTTTGAAGGATGGGATTGTAGCGTAGGCGAAGCTAGAGCACGGGGGCGAAGGATTCCCACGAGAAATTGTGGAGGTTGAAGCGAAAGGTGGAGGAGGGGCAGTCGATGAGGAAGGAATGAGTGTCGAAGAGGGAGCTACCGAATAGGTATAGGTAGGAGCCGAGGGGGAGGGCAACGAACACGCTGGGGTTCAAGAGGGAGAGGGCACCTGGCGTTGTGTGTGGGGTCGAAGTGGAAGGGGTCAAAGTTTATGCTTCAAAACTTAATCAGACTCAATCCTACACTATAAGAAAAAACGAGATTTGCAAAGGATAAATCCGCCGCAAATCACTCAAAATCTGTCACAAATTAACAATTTGTACCAAATTTGAGGCGGATTCGTGATTGCCGCAAATATGGTCAACGCAATATAGTTTGCGGTGAATTTTAATTTCCGCCACAAATTTGCAGCAGATTTTTTCGCCGCAAATCAGCAACAAAACTCTCTGGTAACATGCCGGAATCATTACCGGAAATGAGCTAATTTGCGGCGGATTTTTCAATTTGTGGAAGATTTTACGGCAGATTATTCACCGCAAAAATCTAAGCAAATTTGCGGTTGATATTTCTGCAGCAAATTTTTTGAATATAAAAAAATTAAATTAAATATTCAAAATCCACAATATAACAAAATCCACTCAGACATCAATTTCAATTTGTCAATACATTTAACCAATCCATAAAACAAACATAACAAATCGCATACAACATAACTCATTGTTCAAATTTAACATAACAAAGTTTGTTCAAATACAAAGTTTAATACGCTTATCTATTAGGATAACAATTGATTTACATGCATCATGAATATACTTTATTAAACATCCTTACTAAGGTCCCATCACGCTTATAAAGACATATAAAAAAGGTTCCCACACTTAGGAAAGCTAGTTTTTCCCAAAACAACATTTTGACATTTTTCTCAATTTCAACCATTGACTTTTACTCAGTAAAATGAGCATAACTTGAGTTACGTATATCGAAACGAGGTGAATTAGGTGTCCTTGGAAAGCTAAGAGAAAGAGATACAACTTTCATAAAGAGCACAAAAGTTAATTCCCATTATATCTTTCTACACGGGCCGTGTTATTTTACACGGCCCCCATGTCCTTCTCTGTCTGCACGTTTCCATTATATTTGAACTGGTAGATAGGGACACGCCCCCCCCGTGTTTTCGCCCACGGGCTGTGTTCCTAGGACAGAAGTTTTGCAGAACTGTGGTTATGGTTCCATTGGTCAAAATCTTAGATTTTGGTCACTCCAA
The DNA here is from genome assembly GCA_029884605.1 of Ormosia emarginata. Classification (NCBI taxonomy): domain Eukaryota; kingdom Viridiplantae; phylum Streptophyta; class Magnoliopsida; order Fabales; family Fabaceae; genus Ormosia; species Ormosia emarginata. Next base: position 25,926,940 of record JAQQTP010000080.1, on the reverse strand, counting down.
TCCAGTTTCTAGGTGAGTTTAAGTCTCAAACAAATTCGCAAATATGAAAGGAACATAAAACACCAAAAGATTTCGCCAAAAATGGATCAAAACACTATAAATCTCATCCTTGGTTATTCAAAACCTAAAACTCTAAATGCTCATTTCAAATGAAAAATCAAGGTATACAAGTAATGAAAAACTATTCTCATGCCTCTAGCAAACCAAATCATGTTATTATCAAGTTTTCTAACAAGATTCAAGCCAAAACAAGCAAAAATAACTCAAAACCTCAATTCCCACATCAAGTCACAACTCAAGAATAAGATGAAAGGAATAGGAAAGTAAGTCAATAACAAAGTTTTTCCTCTACCTCAACGACGTATTGCGAGGGAGGAGTGGTGCGGTTCTGAAGGAGCGACGTAATACGATGCAACAGCTGCAACGCAGTGCGGCGGCAGGGGCGACATGGGCAAAATGGTGGGAGAGGGGTGAAATGGTAAGAGAGGGAAGAAATAGTGGGAGATGAAAGAAATGGTGAGAGAAGAAAGAAATGGTGGAATAAGGCTTTGGCTATTTAAGATCTGATACTTTAATTTGAATTTGCGGCGGATTTTTCTCACAAGAACCTTTTTATTAAAAAAAGTATGGTCAATACGCATCCACAATTTTTTTAAAATTTTTGTGGTGGAATTTGTGGCGGATATTTCCGCCATAATATTTTTTTTTTTTGTGAAGAAAAATCTGCTTTGCATTTTTTTATTTTTTTTTTTTTAGAAATTTAAAATAAATTTGTATTTTATTTAATAATTTACTACGAAAATATCCGCCGCAAAACTTTTTTAATAAAAAAAAACTTTTCACGGTGAATGTTTCGCAGGAAAAAATTGGGGGGAGGAATCACATAAAAATTACCGCAAACGGGATCCACCGCAAAATTGAAACGGATTATAATCTGCCGCAAAAATGCGTTTTTCTTGTGATACTACCTCCATGTCGATTAAGTTATATGTTATTTTAATGTATAAGAAGAATATACTAGATAAACTTATACAATACTGTAATCACACTAAATAACTAATAAAATCATAATGTATGATATAAACTTATCTTATCAGACTTTATATGTTGTGCCGATGACACTTGACTCACTTTAATTTTTATCCTGTATGTATGCAACAGTTTGAATAAAAATCATATATTTAAACTATAATGAATAAAAATTTAAATAATATTTTAATGTTAGTAAATTAATCACAAAATAATTTGATGATAGTAAGCTATTTATTTTAATTTTTGGAGAGGCCGAAATCATGTCCAAGAAAGGAAATGTGTGGAACATTATACAATGAGTTGTGTGTGTGTGTGTGTGTTTTTTTTTTTTTTTGTTACAAATGGGTTGTGTTATTTATACACCATATTTCATACACATCTTTAATAGTTTTTATTTTAGAAAAGTAAAGATAAATTTATTTAGAAAAATAAAGATAAAGAGAGTGTTTATTAAAATGTTTATTTTTCTTGCTTTATTATAAAACAAAAGTAGTGTAAGAATAATATAATAAAAATTGTGTAAAAATAATATTACTATTGGATAATTGATTTTCACGTATTTTAAAGTTTGAGAATTAATTTTGATTGAAGCAAGATTAAATACTTAAACTGGTCATACAAAGATATCCAGATATCAAGTTTGTCTTTTAAAGATTTTAGACATTAATTTGGTCTTTCAATGTTTAAAATCAGCATTAACTTAGTCTCTCAAAGTATCTTTAGATTAGGGGTATTCAAATCTCAATTCAAATCAAAGACTAAATCGAAATTTAATTAAAGCTGAATAAATTTAGTGTCTTTTGGTTTGATTTTTTGAAAATCGATTGGATTAGATTGACTTTTAGATTCAATTCTCAAAACTAATTTAATTTAATCTAAATCAATTAATATTATATAATATATTTTTATTATTAAATTTATATTTTTATTTATAATAACTTTAATTTTTTACATATTTCTCTTACTTATGTGTCATTTCTAATCAAATATTATTTTATGCATATTAAATTAATTATTTCTATTTTCTTGTATTTTTGTTTTTTTTTAATGGACTAAGCTGCTTTTAATTTACAAAATTATAAGTTTACACAATTTTTTGGTAAAAAACCAATAAAACTAATATAATTCAATCCCAAACTTAAACCAATCAAATCGATTTTAATCAATTTACATTGGATCGAATTCGAAATTTAAATCAAACTAATTGGTTCTCTATATTAAAAAATCAATTGAATTGAATTAATTGAATTTTCATCCGAAAGCCAATATAATCCAATCCGCTACCACTGTTAGTTTAGACATCAATTTAAAGGATCAAATTAATGTCCAAGACTTTTGAAGAACCAACTTAATATCTCATGTATCTCTAAATGATCAATTTGAGTATTTACTATTGAAGCAATTTCTCACTATTTGTGTAAACAAATTTAAGGTGGGCCAATTGTTTCTAATAAATACTTTATAATAAATATGGTAAAATTAATTTTAGTACATGAGTTTCTCCAAAATGCATGATACTTGTATATTTAAAAGTTTTAATCATGTTTTTTTTTTCAATATTATATTCAACACGATACTTTATTTTTTAAAGTATTTAAATCAAATTCAAATTTTTAATGATATATATATATATTTATAAAGTTTTAATCATGTTTTTTTTAACTTATTATTTTCAACGTTAGATTCTCTTTCATCTAATGATTGAGATTATTTTATTAAAAGTAACTTTAATGAAAGTCAATCTAATTCGAAAAAAATAAATATAAAAAAAAAACTTACTGTTGATCTTTCATATATATATATATATATATATATAACTAAAATCTGCTATCCTATAGTTAATTTCCGGATAATCATTTTTTAAAAATAATTTTTTTTACACTTTGATCTTATACGAGATACTGAAGTACTGAAGTACATTGAACAAGAATGTTGGATGGTTTTAAGGGATTTTTTTTTTTTTAATTGTGGTCATGGGTATTCAAGTCAACTTGTGTGTATTTTAATGAATCTACTTCTTTAGTCTAATTAAAAGTAAATTACTCATATCGAGAGTAAAAAATTTACAAAAAATATTCTTTATGTAACTAAAATTCAAACTTATAATTATACATCTACCTACATATTACTGGTTTGATTGTAAGAGTTGATAGGTGGTTTACGACGTTGATGACTTTTTGACTGTTACTCATGCAACATAAATCCATTTGTTCAAAGTGCAGTGGACTTGGCTAGCCTTGATTGTAATTTACTTTTCAGCGATACATGTGGAGGGTTGCAGATAAATTATTAAAGTCTAATTTAGCCCTGCAACTTAAGGTTATAACATTGATTCTGAAACTTCTAAAACGTGTAATTCAATTAATCTCCAAACACATTAATACTATGTAGTCTTACCATTTATGTTCCATCCAAAATCTAATAGAGTGACTCGCTCCACTCACGTATGCTTATTTGAGAGTGTAAATAATCATGCTCCACTTGTATGATTGTATCCATCTCAAATTCCATATGAAATTATTGCCCATATTAAGGAAACTCTAACGCCATTCTTTCACTATATCTAAGACATACGCATTCGAATTCTCTACACCATGACTTAGATTGTCCTAAACTAAAAAAGTTACAGTAAATTGGGAAGTCATACACCTTTCACAACCAAAAAAACCTTCTACCTGTGTTTCTTACCGTCATGAAGTTTGAAAAGTTGACAAGGAATATTGTACATGTAGATTTGGAAAACAGCGGTAACGTTCGAAGAACTGAAACTCTAAGGAGACCTAGAACCAAGCATTTTCTCAGCCACTGTGTCTATGTTCATCGTCTCTCCACTCCCACTCCTCAATCGCGTCTAAGTTCCTTCAAATGACTTGAGTAATGATTTTATACAAGGTTTAAGGGATAATGAGATAATCATGTGAGTTGAGCGGAATCACTTATGCTAAAAAACGCGTACGTGAGTGAAGTATGCCAATATTCATTAGATTTTGGACGGAATACAAACTGTTAGACTACATTGAACACTTTATAATGTTTGAGATTTCATTTGCACGTTTTTAATGTTTTAAAACCAGACCATAAGTGTTTATATAAAAAAAATTAGACCATAAGTTGAAGGGTAAATTAGACTTTTCATTTTATTCGTTTTGCAATGATTTAACACTTTATTATTATTATTTTACTGAAGATGATTTAGCACTTTATATCGTCTAGCGTAGATGCCCCAATTTTCCACATGGAAACGAGTCACCATTATGGGCTTTTTATAGAGCTGACTTCTACTTTGCCATGGTCGTCAATAATAGCCAACTTGCTACTGGTCCCTTCTCATCTGTTTCAAAGTTGTCATGCTTGAAATTTTGTTCAATGCGTACTTCATGTGAAAACAGGCCCAGCTGGTACTATGGCAATGCACCCTATTTTCAAACATGTCTTGTAGCAGAAATATCTCCTTATCAATTATTTCAGCTGACCATTCTTCCGTATAATTTTTAGGGCAAATTTCATTTTATTTCTTTAAACTATTCTTTTCTTAATTCTTAATGATCAGTCGGTACACTTTTAAAAATAAAAAGTGAAATTTTAAGAACGAGCGTGAAGGACCAAACTGAACCTTATACACAATTTTTTATTTTTGTCACTAAAAATATAATCTACCCTATTTTTAATTTACAAATGTTCTATCTACTCAATCCGAGTATTGTTAATTTTACTTAAATAAAATTCAATAAAATCCCACAAAATTACTCGAATCATGTAAGAAACCTTATTTCTTAATTTATATTCGCGTGGCCATATTCTAATTTTTAATTAAATATTATTACTTCTCTCAATGTACAGTTATAACTTAAAGGAATCATGGATAGTAATTAAATTTTTTAATATTTTAATTACTTTAAATAAAATATTAAATATAAAATTAGAAACATTTAATTTAATGTTTAAAAACTAAAGAAGCATTTAATATACATTTTTTAATAATTAAAATAATTGTTAGAAAGATTGAGGAATATAATTATTAAACTTAAAATGTTAGAAAATTAGCACATAGAAGAGAGTCGAGAGATGCGTAGCACTGCTTTGACTGGAGGTTGAGCGGGTGTTTGTTTCAGATTAAATCCTCCCTTCAACAGTTTTTTTCAGCAAAAAAGTTATTGTGTGCATAATCCTTCATATTTGGACTTGAAGATAAAAAATATCAACAGTTTTTTTTTTTAAAGTAAAAAGTTATTGGTGAAGATAAAAAAATATTATTTTGTTATCTTTTCAATTAAATAATTTTTTCTTAATTTTTTTATTTAATATCTTTTATTTTATTTTGATAATTTAACATATAAAAATTATTTTTTATATTATTTAAATAAAATAAATTAATTTAAAATTATTTTTTAATTAATATATTTAAATATAATTAATTATTAAAATAATTAAATTTTACAATTTAATTATTAAAATAATTAATTATTAAAATAATTAAACTTTTACCATTATTACAAACACACACGGGTAGCCTTTGACTATTCTAAAGATAGCTATCCTTTTCGGCAACGTTTATGGTGCGCCGCTCTTACTAATATTAACCATTAATTCACATTACTTTTACATTCATGATTGGTATTCATTACTTGTAACTTATTAAATTGGTTATTTTGTAAAAATTATTTATAAAAGTTGCCAAGAAAAATTAAAAGTAACTAAATTTGGAAAAATTTAAATAAATAAAATTCTTTAAGTGCTTATAATATTATTCTCTAATAAAAATATAAATTACTTATATGATTTTAAGTACTCACATCTTACAATTTAACTAAAAGTAGTGCAATATTGCATGAGATTGAAATCACCCAGTTGGAAAGTAACTACATGTGGTACAGTTATGAACATATTCACATATTTTGAGTTGTATTTTCGCTTCTTTTTTTTTTTACTGTAAAATGGAATGCTATTTGCGGTTGGGATTGTAGTATGCAATTTCATAGAAACTGTAGACGATCCGGATTCAACTACGTGAGAATAGAAGAATCTCTTGTTTATGATGGGGCCGCAAAAAGTGAAAAAGGCATTGGAAATTGCAGGTCGCAAGTGGATGGCAAATGCCAAGTGAACTCTGAAAGAAACTGCAAAAATAACGAATGAGGATTTTGTTCTGTTGGTAAAAAATAGGAGAGACTCTTTATGTTTTTTAAAAAAGGAAAAAAATAATAATTAAAGGATGAAAGAGGAAGAAAAAAAACTAACTAATTTTTTTTTGAAAAAAAAAACAAGAGTCTCTCCTAATCTTAATAACAAAAGAGGATCCTCATTAAAAAATAACCACGTGACCAATGACTTCGAGTCAATTGGAATTTGGAAGCGTATGATGCCGACGCAACTGGTAACAGGCAACTTGGTAAAGCCGCACGCTGACGATCACAAGCCCACAACTCCAAACCTTTTCATTTCATGTTCCTTTCAGTTTCTCACAGTCGTCTCGTGTCCATGATTCACATGAATCTGGACGACAGGATGCTGGGAGAAAGAAAAATAGACGCGTCATATCTTTTATTATTTATTTATTTTTACATAAGAAAATAATATAAATGGGAAAAAGATTATATGAATTATGGTGGATAAATCTTTAATATCAATATCATATTCAATTCTTAAAAACTTAGATCGATATCGGTTTATATCTAATTAGTGTACGAAAGTATTTTTTAAATATTTTTTTTGTTAAATTAAAATATTAAAATTTGAATAAAAATTATTAAAATTAATTTATATTTTTAAATTAAATTTTTATTTACTTTAAAATATTCTTAAATAATAATTTTATATATATATATATTTTATATATTTAAATTTGATAATTTTTTATTTTTATATTTATTTTAATTCATTTAATTTTATTATTTATTTATTTTATTTAATAAATTAATTAAGATGAAGAAAGAATAGATAAGAAAATAAAAATTTAATTATATCCATAAAAAGTTGATCTTCATGAATCATCTTAAAAATAGAATACATCACGGTTAAGTAAAAAAATATATATATAAAAGCCAAGCTAAAAGTATGTATGTATGGGCTCCACTTGCTGTTGTATTTCACTTCAACCCACTGGAGAGTTTACGAGAAGAAAAGAAAACAAGCTGGGCTACAATTATTAAGATAGAAAAATTTGATGATGAAGTCCAAAGGCCAACCTCACGTTCAGTTTTTGAAGCAAGGTGATGCAATTGGGAATTGAAGGGCAACACGCAATTACTAATAAATAGTGAAGTCACAGAGCAGAAAAGTAGGCACGCCGCTCGAGAAGACTGCACCGCGTAGCAGAAAAAAAGGAAGAAAAAGAGGAAGCGGCCAGGTGCAGATAACAATGAAGAATTTTAGAAAAATAATTTTATTATGGTTTGATAAATTTTTTATATTAAGAGGATAATAAAATTTTGATTATTTTAATATTGTTATATTAAATTATTTTTAGAATAAAATTCCATGCCAAACAAAATCACGCGCAAATAATTTGACCGAGTTTTGGAATATTCTCACACAGCTTATGCCATTGCTGCACGAGGAAGATAACGAGCAACGCGGGCTGTGTTCACATTGAAACAGTGTAATTATTACCATTTTATTATCATTTTTTTTAAAATTTATGTAGTTTCACAATGAAAACATTTTTTTTCTTCTAACTTCGTACTCCTTTTAACGTATAAAAAAAGTGAGGCTGCCTACCACCAGCTTGACTTTGATGTTTGCACCTTCTTAGTTCTTACAACATTGTAGGAGGTTGAGTTTCTTATGGTCTCTTCTTTTATTTATCTATTTAAACAACCCTCCATGAACCATCCCATACTTAGTTTCCACCACCAAACTAAGGAGCAGCTCTCCTATAGCTGTGTGTTCAATGATCACTAATTCTGTCTCTCATCTCTAATCTTTCTTTCTTTCTTTCTTTCTGTTTCTCAAATTTGTGTGACCTGTAATTTGAGAGAGACAGTGTTCAGTGACTAGTGAGAGAAAGATCGGGTAGCTTATTAATTAGTTGTGCAAATTTGTAGAGCGTGTTATAGTTATATAGTCAAAATCATCAAAATGCCTTTAGAAGAAGCAGTAGTTGTGGATATGGAGAACATTGCAAACAACCACCAGCAGCAAGTTTCTGATCATCCTGGGCTCAAAGGGAAGAAGCTTTCCTTGCAAAAGTTGAGAAGAAATGATTCTCTGGAAATGGAATCCCGCAGTTTCCCCACCTCCCACACCCATGCTTCTAAAGTATGTTCAATATTTGTCCTCTTTCATTCTTCTGTACATTAATAATTAATAATATATTACATACGTACAATCAACACATTGTCCCTTCCAACTTCCATGGAACAACCGACAAACTAAGCAAGATGATGTAAACTATTTTCAATTTTAAAGATTCTATAAGTATTTATTAATTATTTTATTCATTTTTAATAAATGACACGCCTTCTTGTAATTTTATCATGCATGTTTTGTTCAATTTTTTTTTTTAAAAGGAGAAGTTAGTTTTCTCTATTTTTCAATTACAACGAATAATTTAAGTGAATTAATAATTTGTTCCAAATAACAAATTAATTTGTTCATATCGATTGTGTGTTTCTTTTTTTTTTTTTTCATTCTTGTTTATGTGGACCAACCAACCAGGCCCACTAGGTTGGTTTGTTTATTGATACATAATCATTTTAGGGGCCAGCGATGACAGTGATACTGCAACTCGCGTTTCAAAGTATCGGAATAGTGTACGGAGACATTGGAACATCGCCGTTGTATGTGTATTCAAGCGCCTTCACAAATGGCATAAAGCACAACGATGATATATTGGGAGTTCTTTCCTTGATCTTTTATACCATCACTCTCATCCCTCTTCTTAAGTACGTCTTCGTGGTGTTACGGGCCAACGACAATGGCGACGGTAACCCTACTACCGTGCATTCTTTATTTTCTTCTTTAACTTTTCTTAGCATGCAATTTTAAGATTTCAACCAAAAAGTCAAGTCAGTTTTTCTATTTCTATTTATTCTTGTTTTGATCTATAGTTTGTGAATCATTAACTAATGCCGTTATGTTGTGTTTTGATTTTGTTTTTCTTTATATATCCATAGGGTTGGGGTTTAAATGTTGGTTTTTAAAAATGGTTGCATTATGGGTTTTATTTTCTTTTTAATTGGTGTTATTTTGTTTGTGTTTTGATTTTGTTCTATTTTAGTAATTTTTTTGCTTTGATTCTTGTCAAGGCGCGTTTATACCGTGTTTTGTTTTGTTTTGTATTATTATATATATATATATATTCATTAAATTAGACTAAAACATTACACAACACGAAAGTGTTCTCTCAAGTGGATTCTAGAAGTGTGCGTGACTATTTAGTGCATGTTTGAAAAGTATTTGGTCTCATTAAATACACATTTAAAGTTTTTGAATGACATAAAAAGATATTTAGTTTTTTTTTAATTTTTGTTTGTTTTAACAGAATTTGATTGTAAAAATATATTTATCAAAAAGAGAAAAAATTTTATTTTTGTATTGAAGTTGTTATCTCATTTATTTTTGAGATAAAAATTTTTAAATATAAATTATATTATTATAAATTTACTTTTAATTAAATTTATATTTACAAATATATTTTTAATTAAATTTAATTTTATTAATTATAATCCAAACATACAATTAATACTTGGTACACTTTTGACCGATGAAATGTAGGCCCTAAACTTATCCACACCAAATAAATATACATATGTAAATTATAAAGTTATAAGGTTATTGGTTAGTCAGTATTAAATTTTTCTCTTACTATTCTATTTCGGTAAGTTCAATATAAATATACATCTATACTATATGATTCTATATATCTAAAACAAAGAAAAGCTAATTAATTAAAATGGTTAATTAATACTTTTTTGGTATTTTAAGTTTGATAGTAATATTTAGAAACCCTCCCTCAACCTTTTTTGAGTGTAAATTTTTTGTCTTCGTCGAAAATCCTTTCCAACATCTCAAGTTGGTCAATAAAGACAACCGAGAAAGTTCCATCTATTAAAATTCCTTTTACATACACGCAAATTCCAAATTTAAGTTTTATACCTTTTCGAAAGAGTCCTTCACCTTGTTCATAAAATCACGAATTCATGATGTTCTTTTTTCTATTTTTAAAATTTAAATGATATAAAGTCAAGCCTGTAGTCCATCCACATGGCTTCACTGGTTTTTTTTTTTTTTGGAAAAAGGACTTGATTTATATAGAGAAAATTGACAATGTCATTAAATGGCATTTTTTTTTCCCATCGTTTTACTCTCCGCCATGTAATGTTTTTTCATTTTCGAAATTGAAAAAAAAAACTGCTGGAAAATTGCCTAATTGTCATTTAACATATAATTTTTCATAATAAAAATTTGTAAGCGTTTTGACTAACATATAGTTTGAACATTTTTAGGAGGGACTTTTGCTTTGTACTCTCTGATATGCCGTTATGCCAAAGTGGGACTCATTCCGAGTCAACAACTTGAGGACGCAGAGGTGTCTAATTACCGGCTAGAGTTGCCGAACAACCGTGAGAAGAGAGCTTCAAGGGTTAAGTCTAAGCTTGAGAACAGCCACTTCATGAAGTTCTTTCTCTTATTTGCTACCATGCTTGGCACTTCCATGGTCATTGGTGATGGTGTTCTCACCCCTTGCATGTCTGGTTAGTCTCTAATAATTTTATTTTTCGGTTCAATGCCATCCATTGATTTTTTTTATTTATAAAGAAAATACAAATTATAAACAGAGGAATGCAGTTTTTTGTACCAAAAAAATAAAAGAAGAATGCATTTTTTTTTTTTTTTGCATTTTCACCATGTCAAACATACAAAATAATGTTTCATTTTGTTGCAGTTTTATCTGCTGTGGGAGGGATCAAGCAAGCTGCTCCAAAAATAACTAACGGTAGGTACTCTGGTTCTTTTTTATTTTTATTTTATCACACTTAATAGCAAAAGCAAACAATAATAATCATTACCTATGTTGTCGTTTTAGTGTATGATGTACTAACATGTTCTTGCAGTATTTTATTACCGGATTCTCTTTTTAGATATTATATTAATATTAATATAGATTAAAACCACCAAATCTTATCTTCATTAAATGTATACTACATTCTTAGTACTCGTGGTAATTGATTAGAATTGTGAACTTTGGCACGTAATAAATTAAACTAAAATCATAAGTTTTAAAAAATAATTAATTTCAATGCACCCTTCCAACCTCAAAATTAATATTATTTGGAAGTAAAAAAGTCTAATAATAAAAATAACTGTAGTTATGTGCCAAAAAAGAAAAACTGTAGTTTTTTTTTTATTTTTTTGACTGGAAAACTGTAGTTAGTTTCATAGATATTGGTTATGATAATAACTAATTCATTTTCTGTTGTTTGTACACAGATCTGGTTGTCTTGATATCAGTAGTAATCTTGGTCTGCCTTTTCATGATTCAAAGGTTTGGAACTGATAAAGTGGGCTACAGTTTTGCTCCCATTATCTGTATATGGTTCACCTTCATCAGCGGTATTGGCGTGTACAATTTCATCAAGTATGATGCAACAGTCATTAAAGCACTAAATCCAAAATACATAGTAGATTATTTCAGCAGGAACAAGAAAGATGCTTGGATTTCTCTTGGTGGGGTTGTGCTGGCCATAACAGGTTCATATTCGTTTTCACTTTACATATATAACTCCTATTCATTCTTAATCTTGTGCAGGCCATAAAAACTCAAGATTTGATGTTGATTTTTTTTTTCTTTTTGCAGGAACTGAAGCACTATTTGCTGATGTTGGACATTTCACAGTCCGGTCCATTCAGATAAGTATGTGCTCCGTGGTATACCCTGCTCTCGTATTGGCTTACACGGGACAAGCTTCCTTTCTTCGCAAAAACAACGATCTTGTTACCGACACATTCTACGAGTCCATACCAGGTAACTTCATCTAACCACTTATAAGTTAAAACCATTAACATAGTCAATCCAATTATTACTTTACAAACGATAAAAATTAAATAAAATTTGTATTATAGCAACTAATTAATGATGGCTTCTTGTCTTGCAGACCCTCTATATTGGCCAATGTTTGTGATTGCTGTTTTGGCATCAATCATAGCTTCTCAAGCCATGATCTCTGGAACTTTCTCTATAATCCAACAATCCTTGTCATTGGGATGTTTTCCTCGTGTGCAAATTGTACATACATCAACTAAGTATGAAGGACAAGTTTATATCCCAGAAGTGAATTACATCCTTATGATTGCATGTATTGCCGTCACTGTTGGGTTTAAAACCACCACAAAAATTGGCAATGCCTACGGTAACTCACTCTCTTAGAACTTCAATTTTTTTACTTTACTCTTGCATGACAGTCTAAACAAGCCATCATTTATGAGTAAAATATTATGGATAATGAAAATTCTAAATGGATACATTTGTGTAACGCAGGGATAGCAGTGGTGTTTGTAATGACACTAACATCTGCCTTTCTCGTGCTGATAATGATCATGATATGGAAGACACACATACTTCTAGTTATTAGCTATGTGCTCATCATTGGTTCTGTGGAGCTTGTTTATTTGAGCTCAGTTCTATACAAATTTGACCAAGGAGGGTATCTTCCTCTTGCATTTGCTGCGGTGCTATTGATCATCATGTATGTTTGGAACGATGTGTATCGAAGGAAGTACTATTATGAATTGGATCATAAGATTTCTCCAGAGAAGCTTAAAGAGATTGCTGCTGACACAAATTTATGTAGAATTCCTGGTCTTGCAATGTTCTACTCAGAACTTGTTCAAGGTATCCCACCCATTTTCAAGCATTATGTGGCAAATGTGCCTGCACTGCACTCTGTCCTTGTCTTTGTTTCTATCAAGTCCTTGCCTATTAGCAAAGTTCCAATGGAAGAGCGGTTCCTTTTTCGCCGAGTACAACCTAAAGACCTCAACGTGTTCCGATGTGTTGCTAGATATGGATACACTGATGTGCGCAATGAGCAAGAGCCTTTTGAGAAGTTGCTGGTTGAAAGGTTGAAGGAATTTATTGTTAAGGAATTTTGGGTGTCCCAACAAGAGCTCCATAATGGTAGAACAGATGATGATGATATGGTTGATGGAGCATTGGAACTTAGTGAAGAAGAAAGACTACATGAGGCCATTGAAAAAGAGATTGAGGCAGTTGAAAAAGCAACACGAGCAGGTGTTGTTCACTTGATTGGTGAAAACGAGGTGATTGCTAGAAAAGGAGCTAACATTGGAAAGAGGATTTTGATAGATTATGCCTACAATTTCATGAAGAAAAACTTGAGACAGAGTGACAAATTATTTGATATCCCGCACCAACGTATGGTCAAAGTGGGAATGACTTATGAACTTTAGAGAATACAACTGTGTACAGATATCAAATTAAGGAAAAAAAAGAAGAGAAAATCATGCTCTACAAACAAACCTTAGCGCATAGGGGTACTTCTCCTAGTTATGGGAAAGGGTTCAATCCCCTAAATCCCATATCCCCTTTCTCCAAAGATCCTAATAGGGTAGGGGCCTCTGTAGAACTAAAGAAAAAAAGCTCTTCCTGTCAAAATTATTGTAGGAAGCAAGTGCCATTACTTTTACAGTTTTACATGTTTGTAAAAAATTGTTTTTGTTGTTATTAATTTCTTTCGCTGTTATATATTGTCCAACCTTAAATGTGAATTTAAAATGCATTGGCTTTCCCCGATATATGTGTGCATGAAGTTTAAATAATCTAACTGGACATATGTGAATGTGTTAGCTAGTGTGTGAAGTCAATTCTTCAAGAACAAAAAATTAAAATTCTTGAAGGAGTGTTGCTATATGTGACGAATCCATTTTCACATATAACTTGTGTCACGAAGTATGAATGTTTTACGCAAACAACTCAAGGAGAAAGTTAATCTAAAATGAATTTTGTTTGTAAAGTAAACAAGTAAAGTATATTTATTCTTAAATTATTTAATAAGTTAAGATAATAATGCATTTTAAATTAAACTAATAATAAATATATATTTACTTGGTTACTTTATAAATAAATTTATTTTAGAGGAACTTTTTCTATAACTAAGATATGATGATGCAGTATGACATTGCCAATTCTATCATAATCTGAACAAAAATGATATATATTGATTTTGTTGGGAATAACACACACACACACACACGTATGGAAGAGAAGAATAGAATAGAGAGATTTAAAACTGTATGTATTTCTGTTATTCAATAACCTTTTTATATTGGCTAACCACTTGCTAACAATAGCATTAGTAACAGAAAACTAATTGCCTACTAACTGCCCATATTTATTTGGATTAACCCACAACACTCCCCTTTAATTCAAATTCTCTAATGAAACAATTCCTAACATTTCCCTTAGCTGTTTGAACCGTTCTACCTTCAACGATTTAGTCAACACATCAGCAACTTGTAATTCTGTGCAGCAATAAACCAATTCTAGTTTTTCCTTGTTCACTTGATCTCTCAAGAAGTGAAATCTGGTTTCAATGTGCTTACTCCTTCCATGTGCAACCGGATTCTTGGCTAGGCTTATAGATGATTTGTTGTCAACAAACAACTTCAATGGCTTTCTGTAGTTAATTTGCATCTCTTCTAATAGTGATTCCAACCATAGAGCCTGACAAGCTGCATGAGAGGCAGCTATGTACTCTGCTTCACATGAAGAAAGAGCAACCACGGTTTGCTTTTTTGAGCACCATGAGATTGGTGCATTGAGGAATTTGAACAAATAACCAGATGTGCTTTTCCTGTCTACCTTATCTCCACACCAATCTGAATCAGAATAGGCTTCAAATTCTACTACATTCTTCCCTTTTCTTCTAGGAAACAGCAGCCCAAAATTCTGTGTTCCTTTTAAGTACCTCAAGATCCTCTTGGCAGCAACCATGTGTGAGGTCCTTGGATCACTCATAAAACGGCTGATCAGTCCTACTCCATAACTGATATCAGGCCTGCTGTTGCACAGGAAACGCAGAGATCCCACTATCTCCATCAACAGACTTCTCACTTTCTCCCTTTTGTAATTTGCCATTGGTTTCAACTGGTGTAGCTGTTTCATTGCAGTTCCTCATATGGAATCTCTTCAGCACTTCTTGTGTATACTTTCTCTGGTGCAAAACAATACCTCTGCTAGTGTAGACAAATTCCATACCTAGGAAATATGTGAGAATTCCCAAATCAGTCATTTCAAATTCTGATTTCATTCTCCCCTTGAACTTCTCAATTTCTGATTGATCACTTCCTGTTACTAGTAAGTCATCAACGTAGAGGCAAACTAAAATCAGATCAGCAACGTTATGCACTTTTACATACACACCAAACTCCACTGAACACTTTGAAAAACCTTGTTGAAGCAGGAATGCATCTATCCTTTTGTTCCAAGCCCGAGGGGCTTGTTTTAAACCGTATAATGCTTTCCTGAGCTTGTATACTTTGTCTTCTCTCCTTTTTGCTTCAAAACCTGGTGGCTGCAACACATATACTTCCTCTTCTAGTGGACCATTGAGAAATGCAGACTTCACATCCATTTGGAACATTGGCCACCCCTTTGCACTAGCAATTGCAACAACCAATCTGATTGTCTCTACTCTTGCAACAGGTGCAAACACCTCAGTATAGTCCACCCCTGCCTTTTGTAGGAACCCCTTTGCTACTAATCTTGCCTTGTTTTTGGCAACTGATCCATCTGGTTTCATTTTTACTTTAAAAATCCACTTTACATCAATTGGTTTCTTCTCAGGTGGTGGATCAACAAGCTCCCAAGTTTGATTCCGTTCAATAGCATTGATTTTTTCTTCCATTGCATTCCTCCATACTTCCTCTTTGATGGCCTGCTCCCAGTTTATTGGTTCAGTATCAGCTAGAAACGCCAAGTGAACTAGATCACCTTCGGGTGCAATGGTATTGTCAGGAAACACCTCATAATCAGCAAATCTTGCTGGTGGCAATCTCTGCCTCTGTGATCTCCTCTCCTGATGTTGTACAGGATCAGCCA
Source organism: Ormosia emarginata (assembly GCA_029884605.1). NCBI lineage: Eukaryota > Viridiplantae > Streptophyta > Magnoliopsida > Fabales > Fabaceae > Ormosia > Ormosia emarginata. The sequence goes on along the minus strand of JAQQTP010000080.1, from coordinate 25,910,847 downwards.
CTACATCACCTAAACGCCTCTGTGATCTCCTCTCCTGATGTTGTACAGGATCAGCCACTGCATCACCTAATTCAGTTTGCTGATCCTCTCCAAATGAACTTAAAACACCTGGTTTTGTGCTACTGGAGATGTCTTGCCAATTCCATGATGCTGACTCATCAACCACTACATCTCTACTGATGACAACTTTCTTCAAGGTTGGGCTGTATAGTTTGTAAGCCCCTGTGGGATGGTATCCCACCAGCACCATGGCTTCACTTTTATCATCTAATTTTCTCCTCTTTTCATCTGGAATGTGCCTGAAACATAAGGAGCCAAAAATCCTTAAATGATTCACACTTGGTTTGCTTCCTGTCCAGGCTTCTTCTGGAGTTACAGTCTTCATTCTTCTCGTGGGGCACCTATTTAACACATAGGCAGCAGTGGACACTGCTTCTCCCCAGTAGCAAAGAGGCATTCCTTTTCCCTTTAACATGCATCGTGCCATGTTAAGTAAAGTTCTATTTCTCCTCTCTGCCAGGCCATTGTGTTGGGGTGTGTATGGGGCAGTCACTTCATGCTCAATGCCTATTTGTTCACAAAAATCCTTAAACTCCTTAGAAGTATATTCTCCCCCTCCATCAGTCCTCAATATTTTCATTTTCTTCCCACTTTGTCTTTCAACTAATACACGAAATCTTTGAAATACAGAGAACACTTCACTTTTCACTTTGATCAGAAACAACCACACTTTTCTGGTAAATTCATCCACAAAAGTCACAAAGTACCTGTTGCTTCCCAGTGATGGTACTTCAATTGGGCCACACACATCTGAGTGAACCACACCTAATGGTTCAGTTGCTCTTGAGGGTGCATAAGTCTTGAATGCACTCCTTGGCTGCTTGCTCACTAGGCATCCTTCACATACCTTATGTGGTGGGTTAATCAAAGGTAATCCAAGCACCATCTGCTTACTCCCTAGCTGATTCAGGCTCTTGAAGTTCAAATGACCAAGTCTGTAATGCCATAACCATCTTTCATCCTTAGTCACAGTGGTTGAGAGGCATTGCACTTCTGCAGCATTTAGATTCACCTTGAAGGTTCTATTCTTGGATAAGGGAGCTCTCAATACTAACCGTTGTCTTGGATCAAACACTTCAATGAAATTCTGCTTCAGATTCATTGAGAAACCCTTTTCAAGCAGCTGTCCAAGGCTTAGCAGGTTATTTTTCATAGAGGGCACATACAGCACATCAGATATATATGCATGTCTTCCATCCTTCCTTTTGATCATAATCTTCCCAATCCCTTCAGCTGAGACAGTACTGTTATCTGCAAACTTGATTTTGTTGTGTATACTAGCATTAAAATCAATCAACCAGTCCTTGTGGCCAGTCATGTGATTTGAGCAACCGGTGTCAAGGTACCAAGATTCTGAGTTATTAAGATCAGAATTGGTAGTCACCATCAACAACACCTGATCTGAATCTGATCCATCTTCTTGAGCAATGTAGGCTTCATCATCAGACTTTGTTCTTGCTCCTTTGTTGCTTCTGCACTCATCTGCAAAGTGCCCCCATTTTTGACAGTTGAAGCATTGAATCTTTCTTTTGTCAAACCGTTTCTTTCCTCCTCTACTTTGAGTTGTTCCTCCCCTCCTTCTGTTTGAAGATTCACCCTGTTCTTGATTAAGGCGTGGTGGATCTTGACTGAAAGATGGGCCACCAATACCACTGCCTCTGCCGTATTTCCCTTTTCCCTTTCCTTTCCACCCCTTTTGCTTTGCCACTTGTGCTTGCAATGCTTGATCACCAGGTTTTTCAAGACTTCTCTCATTCAACCTTTGTTCATGTGCCTCCAATGACCCCTGCAACTCCTCAATCTTCATCACTTCAAGATTCTTGGATTCCTCGATGGCCACCACAATGTGATCAAATCTGGGTGTTAAGGTTCTGAGAACCTTCTCAACAACCATCACATCAGTCAATGCTTCCCCACATGACTTCATCAAATTGGTGAGGGTCAGCGTTCTTGTGAAATAATCTGCCATACTTTCTTGACCTTCCATCTGTAGCAGTTCATATTGCCTCCTCAATGTTTGAAGTCGAACTTTCTTCAATTTGTCCGCACCAGTATAACACTTGTTCAGAATATCCCATGCTTCCTTTGCGGTTGAAGCTGCTGCAATCTTTTCAAAGTTAGCTGCATCAACACATTGATGAATGAGAAACATTGCTTTGCAATCCTTCTTCTTGGCCTCTCGATAGGTGGTTCTTTGAGCTTCAGATGAACCATCACCAGGTTCTTGAAGTCCACTCTTCACGATCTCCATCACTTCTTGAAAGCCAAAGATTACCTTCATCTGGATACACCACTTGTCATAATTCTTGCCATCAAGAATGGGCAAGTTTCCAGAGAAATGTCCATTGGAGCTAGCCATGGATGCACCACTATGCACTTGCACTTCTAGTCTTCAGGTCTCGGATCAAAGAAAGCTCTTGATACCAATTTGTTGGGAATAACACACACACACGTATGGAAGAGAAGAATAGAATAGAGAGAGATTTTAAAACTGTATATTTCTGTTATTCAATAGCCTTTTTATATTGGCTAACCACTTGCTAGCAATAGCACTAGTAACAGAAAACTAACTGCCTACTAACTACCCATATTTATTTGGATCAACCCACAACAAATTTCTCAATATATCTCACACCTTTTTGTATAAAATTAATTTTCTAATAACATAAAGTAATAAAGTTAAATTCTCTACACAAGTAACATCCCTAAAAGACTACTAACATATAACCTCCTCTAGGGGTACAGTTGTTAAGTTAACATCAACAACCAATGAAGGGCAAACAGTGTCAACTTAGTAAATCTAATCCAATATTTTCCTTTGGGCTTTCTTTTTTCCTTTGGGTCGAAGTTCATTCTTTATGGTATATGCAGTGGTGTGCAGTCCAAAATTGTAGGGCCCAAAGTTGTTACCATATTCTGCTCCCTTTAGAAGCGTACCAAAAGGCTAAGTAGAGGTTGTTATTCTGGATCTGTTCTGTTTGCTTCAAGTCCAGTCAAAAGTAAATAAATAAATAATACTTCTTTCAGAATAAAAGACAAGAAATCTACGTGCCACACTTTCTTCTTCAAATTATGAATGAAGAATAAGATTATTATTATGCAAACAATAGGAGGGAGTAGGGGCCCGCCCCTTGGCATCCTTTTCACTGCCGCCTTTACCAATTATTAATGTAGCAAGTGAATCGGCTACTATGATTTTATTTTGTTAAATTAAAACTTTAGTTACTATATTTTTATTTATTTATTATTTAGTTTTTATAGAAAAAATTAAATTAATTTTTTATTTATAAATATTTTTAAAGTAAATTTTATCATTAATTTTTATTATAACATCGTCAATTTAATTATTATTAAATATTTTAAAAAAATAAAAAAGAACATCTAAAAAAAAATATACTTAACAAGAACATTTAAAGGCACATATACTTAACAAATAAATATATACTAAGAAGAAATAAATATTTATAAGAACAATTATTAAAATACAGGAACATTTATTGTAAGTTTTATAGAAAAGTAAATATTTAAAGGAGTAATTATAAGACAAATGAATACTTATTAGATTAACTAATTGATGGTATTATAATAATATTATAATTAAAATTGATGATAAATATTATTTTAAAAATAATTTTAAGTGTAAAAATTGATTTGAAAAAAAAATAAAAATTAAATTAAAAATGAATAAAAATTGATCAAAATTTTAATTTAATATTTTTAAAATAAAGATTTAACATTTATTATTTGTGGTCTTGAGGATAAGTTTTTCTCTTTCCTTTTTATTAAAAAAAATTATTTTTCAAATAACCTATCAAACTAATTAATGTATTTGTTTTATACGAAGTTTATGAGTGAGGAATAATCATATTTTTTGCTTTTGTTTTTTTGAAGTACAAAACGGCACCAAAGTCCACAATAAAGGAAAAAAAAATTGCAATTTTGAAATGAGTAATAATACTACAGAATATGATCGATCACTACACTAAAATTAGCTAGAATCAAAATGCTAAGATTATCCTCGAAATATCTGATTTCACCAAATCATAGTCTTGACGGTGACTCGAATTACAATTACAAGTTATTAATCCGTTCTCTTTACTATCAAATCACTACCTTTAAAAATATAAGTGCAGCTAAAAGTTTTTATTTATTTATTTATTTTTCACATTTTGACTCCGTAATGCTATTATTTGCATAAAATTTCTCTGCCTTTTATTTATTCTTCACGTTAGATTTACCAGATATACATACTTAATGTTGGATGAAACAAAGCATTATTATTATTATTATTTTCTTTGGGAAAAACAGGGTCAGAGACCCAAGAGAAACTAAAACAACGATTATCCCAAAACTTTATGATATATTATTTAGAGTAAAACCCAGCTTTCCTCCCACATAACTTCATAATATATCATTTTCGCCTATTAAGAATTAATTTTATCATTTTAATAGCTCAAATTTTAAATTTCCATTAATGATGTTATAATGCGATGAGATTATTAGAGATTTAAACTTTGAGAGATTAAATAGATAATAAATAGAAAATGAATTTTATTCTATTGTTAAATAAACATATTATAAATCAACAGTCAAGCCTTAGACAACCGTCAAACTACATATAAAAAAAGGGAGACTTTAAAAAAGAGAAAAAGGGTCATGAAGCCTTATCTCTACTAAAAAAAATGTTTTAAAAATCCCACATTGTTATTCAAACTCAAAGTTGAATAATCATATTTACACGCATTTATATATATCACTTCATATATTTATAATTTTTATTATTTATTTATATTTTATTTTTATATAATTATACTCTAAGTATGTCACTTATACTTCACATATGATGACATATATATGAGAGATATATATAAAAATTCTTATTTAAATATGATGTATTATAATTTGATATATTAAATTAATTAAAATTTAATATTTTTATAAATTTTTATATTTCATAATTAATTTTATGATATTTTATAAAAATATTAAATTCTAATTAATTTAATACATTTAAATAAATATATCATATTTAAATAAAAATTTCACAATGTATGAAAAGCATTATTCCCCCAAGTGTCGTGCCCACAGCATCAAAGACGTGTACACGGACTCTCATAGATCTAAGAAAAAATCAAGATTCACATCACCTCATTTTAGAATTATACGTTAAAATGAGAGTGTAGACACATAAAAAATAAAATGTATGCAATAATAATTAAATAATAAAAATTATATAAAATGTAAGATTATATATATATAAGTCCATGATTGTAACATTATTTTAGATCTAAATCAACAAAGGCTAAAAATTCTAAAAATGCAATTTGTAAATATAATGAATAATTGTAATTTCTATACAAATTTAAGAATAACTAATATAAAATTTTAAATTTAATACTAATTTATCTTTGGTGTTGTATTTTCACATATGAGATGAAAAAGTTAAACTATTTTAATGATTTTTTTATCTCTTCACATTTGTATATATGAGAGTAATTCACGTTTGAAAAATTAAGATTCTCTCCCAAAGTATTTTTTCCGTGAATTATAGCAGGTATATTAATGCATTATTTAATATGAGTGTAAAATTTATTATCAATAAGTAATAGATAAAATTAAACACTAAATATCAATAAAGATTGGCTTACCTAGTTGATAATTTTTTTTTTATTAAAAAGTAATATGTAATTTTACTATATTTGATTTTAGAATTGAGAGAACTTTTTAAAATTATTATAACGAATTATTTTATGAAAGTATCCCCTATAAAAACTTAGCTTCGTTCCAAGTTTTAACATCGGAGAATTTCCTTTCTTTATTCGTTTGATTACTCGTTTTCTTGGTTCTCTCACTCTCTCTCTCTCTCTCCTTCTCTAGTTATGGAACACAACTTTGCTGTCATGAAAGTTCAACTATGCTTGTGATGATACTCATACGAGGTAGGTAATATCTCTGAAATACCTTAACACGTCTCTGTTGCCTCTACTGTTTATTATTCTCTTGTTTCGTTTCCTTTCCTTTCCTTTTAATAATGATTCTGTTATTATTTTCAGTTCGCACCGAGAAAATAAACACAAGTTGACAATCGAGGTTTATACGAAGACCCATTTCCCCAGGTCGATTTTCACACGTGGGTCTTCAACTTTCAAGCTATTCCCTCAAAGGTTACATTACTTGTCTTATTTCTAATCATTACTTTGCATGCTTTGCATTTCTCTTTCTGCATATTTTTTGTGCTTTCCTCTTAATTAGATTCTATGCGGTTATCTACTTCTCTTAATTTTGAAGTTGATTTTGATTAGTTTACCTGTGAATTATCATATCATAACAAGCCCGTTCTGATTGGGTGGGTCGATCATAATCATTTCCACTTGGCTGCTGATTGTTTGGTTCGTATAATTGTGAAGTTAGTTTTTTCGTTTTTTTTAAGAAGGTTATTTTGTAGTTGGTTTTCTTCGATTTTGTAATTTCTTTACTATTTATTCCATTAGTGTTTAATCACTATTCAAACGTTTCTTATAACGTGGAGTGTTGATCTGGGTTTGGAATTGGATGTGGATATGTATTGCCCGTTGTGCTCTGCGTGATTATATTTTCAGAATGTCCCTTTTACCCTAGTGGTTTTCTGTGCACTGATTCACATCACTTGTTTCTGTTGCCCTTTTATTCTAGCAACGCAATAGCCAACTTATAGGAAATATGACGGAATTATATCTTCTGCAGTAATGTATAAAACGTATTTGAATTTTCTGATATAATTAAAAAATGATTACAATTTTTGCTTTTTGTCATGGGATTTATGAATTTCGTGTTTAAATGTATGAAGGTTTAACTTTTGGTATTGGCTCAATTTTGTTCATTAATATCAGTTGGTTACCGAATCACTTAATGTGTGAATGAATGACTTCTTTGGCTTAATGCTTTAGTAATGAGATTGTTATCCTAACTCTATTGTTCACTACGAGGAGCAATTGCTATGAGGGGCAAAAATATTGCTGTTTACAATAGAGAAAGCATATTATATTATTCTTTATTCAACTTAGTGTCCAATATTATATTAGCAGATGGATTCTCATTGCTATGATGACAACAAAGAAGATATTGAAGTGAAATCTGCTGAAGGATTTCCTACTTCCGATTTCTCTGGTGTGGATGATAAATTTGAAGATCCAGAAGTGCTCCCTCGTGTTGGAGACCAGTACCAGGCAGAAATTCCTTCATTAATTGCAGCACCTTATCGTTCTCAGCTTATAAACAAGACAAGAGATTCAGAAATCACAGTCAATGTGCCACAGTCTTTTTCACTAGGGTTACCTATTCCTCTTATGTGGGCACATTGTATATTTGAAAGCAGTTGTGGGACTTTAGAATCTGTCACAAGTGAAGAGGGGCAAGTTATTTCTGAGAATGAATGTCCAAAAGTTAAATTCGAACTTCAGACTGCTTTACCTGGTGAAGGAAAAAATGTGGGAGGGTTTTCAAATTTTCAATCCTCTTCTAAATGTGATGAGACAGATGTTGACTCATACCCAGAACTGAAAACTAAACTAGATCAGTCAGGAGGCAAGTATCTTCTCCCTGGTTTGTTGGTTCATCAATCTTGGACAGATGTTGAATTTAACAGTTTTCTCCTTGGCCTCTACGTATTTGGGAAGAATCTTAATTTTTTAAAGAGATTTGTTAGGAGTAAAAATATGGGAGACATACTGTCTTTCTATTATGGAAAGTTTTATAGGTCTAAAGGATATTGCCGATGGTCAGAGTGCCGGAAGTTGAGAACTAGACGGTGTATATATGGCCAGAAAATATTCACAGGATGGAGGCAACAAGAATTGCTGTCAAGATTATTTTCCCATGTGTCAGGGGAGTGTCAAACTATGTTGGTTGAGGTATCTCTCTGACATACTTTACTGTATGCAAGTCATCATACATAATCTGGATGAAAGGGATTTGCCATATAAATGTCCATCTGGTTAAGTAATGTTCTTGCAGGATTTAAACATTATGCATAATGTCCTTGATCTCTGAGTCTCTGTGCATTTGAATAATTTGAAGCTGTTATCAAAGCTGAGTTTGTAACATTTTTCCTGGAAGTTGTAGAAGTTGAGATGGTCATTCTGTATGATTTTAAGACAAGGACCTAAAATATAAATGTTTTCTCTTACCATGGAAAATGTGTGGTCGATGTTAGAACTAGATTTGAGTTCTCGAGCATACTTCCTGTCTTATCCCATTAGACCAAATCCTTTTACTAATACATGCTCAGTTATAGGTCTTTGGGGCTATCATTATTTATTTTTCCTCAGATAGTACAGCACACAATTAATGAACATGCCAAATCCCTTCTTGATTACCCACTTAAAACTGGAAAATTGAACTGGCTAGGAATGAGTTAGATGCAGGATTTGTTTAGATCTCCTTCAATGGTTCTGTTCTGAAGTTAAAAAGATGGGGTATGCAAAGAGAGTCTTTAATAATGTCATTAAGTTCTTAAAAGAAATATATTTATGCTTTCAAATATGAATTTTTCCTTTTACATCTGTTGTTAAGTCTATTAACTTCTCAATCAGGAAAATATTCACTAGAATGAATTATAATTGATGTGTTTCTTCCTTCACATTCTCCCTAACAAGTTACATTTGATAATTTTTCAGTTTTGATCCAAGTATTTGCGAAATTGACATTCTTACCAAACTTTTTAGTGTCATTAATATCCATTTGTTTTCTTTTCTTAAATAATAGTATACATGCTGCCTTCTAACTGTGTCCATAGTTCACATCGCCATTGCAGAATATGCTGTTAAGACTGGCCCCTCTCATCTTGTGTGTTTCTATAAACCCATGTATTTGCTAACCAGAAAAGCAGTACCTCCTGAATTCACATAATTGTTTACTTACTGCAGATTTCGAGGAATTTTGCGGAGGGAAAGATGCCATTTGAAGAATATGTATTTGCTTTAAAGGATGCTGTTGGCATTGACTTGCTTATAGCTGCAGTAGGTATTGGCAAAGGGAAGCAAGATCTCACTGGCACTGCTGTTGAGCCAACAAAGACCAATCACATCTTCTCTCTTCGCTCTGAAATACCAATTGGAAAAGCTTGCTCCTCTCTTACATCTGCAGATATAATCAAGTTTCTCACAGGAAATTTTAGGTTAAGTAAAGCTCGATCCAGTGATCTCTTCTGGGAAGCTGTTTGGCCTCGTCTTTTGGCAAAAGGGTGGCATTCTGAACAGCCTAAGGATTATGTTGTTTCTGGTTCAAAACAATCTTTGGTTTTTCTTGTACCTGGTGTTAAGAAATTTTCAAGAAGGAGATTGGTAAAAGGTAATCACTACTTTGATTCTGTAAGTGATGTATTGAATAAAGTAGCATCTGATCCGGGGCTTCTTGAGACTGAAGTTCAAGCAACTGAGGGCAGTGTAGATAGGGAAAACATACAGGACAAACGAGACCTGGATGGTGTGTCAAATAGGCAACAACTTCGTTACCTTCAACCGCTTAGTTCAAAGTGCAATCAAGATCTCATGAAATTTACAATTGTAGATACCAGCATGGTTCATGATATGGATCAACTTAAAGTGAGACAGCTGAGAAGCTTACCTTTTCAAACTGTGAGTACATCTACCATTGCAAGCTGCTCTAGTGAATCTGAGCAAGATACATCTGAAGACTCGGCAGATCAGGTTGAACAAGCTAATGCTTCAAACCCTATTGTAGATCAGGTGGAACAAGCTAGTGCTTCATACCCTATTGAAGATCAGGTTGAGCAAGCTAATGCTTCATACACTATTGAAGATCAGGTTGAACAAGCTAATTCTTCAAACCCTATTGAAGAAGTCTCTGATAAGGGGGTGAGCATAGACTCATCAGATTGTACTCGTATACCTGAGGCCCTCAACACGACCAAAGTAGAAGTAGAAAATCATAAATGTCATTCTGATCTGCATAATGACGAGCATTCAAGGGAGATCAATGAGCATCAATTCATTCAAAAGATGACATCTGATTGCTCAAACTATTTTCCCAACATGAAAATGCAGAAGTTAAGAGCTTGTAACCATGGAGAGTTTAGCCACTGCACTGAAAGTACTTCTATGGACAGGAAGTTCGATTTAAATGAGCCAACGTCACCATCAACTCTGCATGAAGCATCATCTGACGGCATGGTTTTGTCTGTGGGTTTAGAAAATTTGTCTTTCCCAAGTTATCTGGATAAAGGCAGTTCAAACATGAGCAATGAAGGCGGTGCCACTGAGAATCACCTGGTTGGAGAAGTTTCTGCAGAAAAATCTGAAACCAGGATGTTGATTGACTTGAATTTTCCTCAAGTTTCCCCTGAGTTAGGAATTGAAATGGAAATACCATCCTCTATGGTCATACTGCAAAATGAGAAACAATTTGCAAATACATCATCCTCTCCATCTGAGATAACTCAGCTCAATGAGATACAGGAGTTTCCTGATGGTCATAAGGAGCAGCAATCTATCATTGTCAACCGTCGCCAGAGCACAAGGAACAGACCATTGACCACAAAAGCATTGGAAGCTCTTGAGTACGGATTTCTCAACGCAAAGAGGAAGAGAAAGAACACAGAATCTTCAGACAATAATTCAAAGTCCCGAAGTTTACGTGTAAGTAGTGCTACTTGTGATAATGGCATTGGGAATGCTATGGCTGACACAAGAGCAGAGGAGGAGAATGTTATCCGGGCATATAGTTGTAGCATCAATCTGAATAGTGAGGCTCACTATAATTTGTGAAAAGGTTGGGCTAGCTTCTTCTCGAGGGTAATAAAGTTCAAAAATATTTCTGGCATTGAGGCTGAACTGGATATAATTTCATTGTTTCAAATGTATCCATAACTACACAAGAAGATCAAAGCTATCAGTCTTTATTCACTTTTACTCTGTTTTTTTTTTTTAGAATGTGACTGATAGAGTAATAAAATAGCATACGAGTTGATCATATGATTAATGATTTAAAGACGAATGACCATGGTTGCCGAAGTTTAGAGAGCACAGGCAAAGTAATTCTCATTAACTAATTGGAATCATAGTATCATACCATCGCAGGAGGTATAGTAATCAACATAGTGGTAGTTTCTGTTTCATATCAAACTGATAAGAATGTCAATTATGCTTCGATGAGAACACAATTATAGCAGCCATCTCCATAATAACGTTTGTGACTCGACTGGTCACTTTATGAATAAGTTTTTGTAACTCAGGAAGCCTTGTGATATAAGCTGCCAACCAATAACTATTATGTTTTAATTTGTAACTACTAGCTCCTATAGTTTTTATCCTCATTAGCACAACGTCAATAATGAATAGAATTATCTGTTAGGTTTTTGGTATTTCATATAGGCATACACTCATTTAATGAAGTAAATTCTTTTGCAGTAAGTGCTAGACTCGCCTTTACCAGGGATGGAATGAGTAGGAGTAAGCATCACTCAAGTTCTGATTTGAATTGTTAATAGAAGTAATCTCTTATGGGAAATGAAAAATCAATAACTATTTGACCTGCACTGACCTTTGATATGATAAAATTAAAATGTGAATCTTTGACATCAAGCAACATTCCATTTGAGAGGTTAGTAATATTCTTTTTTAGTGTCCTAACTATGTCTTAAGCAGATGTAAACCTACTTTGATAAGTTGACACAATACATTTTGAATCCCAAACTGGTTGCTTGCTGGACATTATCGACTAGGAACCCGATGCGCCTGAATCATGGACTTGGTCAGAGGCCAAAATTCCCTGCTTCATTGCAGGCCATTGGTTTGAGTTCGAGGTAAATTCCTAACGTAGACTATACACGCCTCACTACGGAAGGATGATGATAAGTAAGGATGTCTGCCCATGAATTTTGAGGGAAAATGCTACCTATCTCATCTGATTAGTTTTTTCATATTATCATAATGGGTTTACTTTAAATTGCAAAACAAATCTCATCCAAAGTAATTTAAATCGGTTTGAAGTGATCGATTTTTTAAACTTTTGTTCGAATTCATTTTTTTAAAAAAGTTTACTTACACAAAAAAAGTAAACACAGACTCTACAAAGGCTTTTTTTTTTTTTTTCTAGTTAGAGTTGGTTAATCAAGATAGAAAAAAGAGAGAAAAATAATAACACAAAACTATAAAAGAAAGGTTTGCAATGTTTTTGTAAGGGAGTAGTTTATATAACTGATAACGTATTTGATAAGAGAAATGTTTATTGTAAGAGGTAGAATGAGTGAATTTTGACCATTAAATCTTACATGAATAGTCAAGATTAGAATATAAATGCACATGATTTTTTTATTTAATTGAAATTCAATTTTCCAATTCAGTTTTTTCAACTTTATCGGATTGATTTGGTTTTAACACCACCACTAATGATAATGTGCCTTTAAATCTCTCCTTTAAAAAATAAAATTATCAGCCTTGTTAAGATTTTCTTGCAGAGGCATTGGTTCAGGTAAGAACCTCATCGGCTCAAATCTTTATACAAGAATTTGGATATCCAATTGTTATTTTTAATGCAAATTGTAGTAAATTAGCATTGAATAAATGGTATCTTATCTATTAGGATACCATAGAATTTTTTAAATTTTATTATATTCTATAAACTGTAATTGAACAATAAGTGGGAATTCGAGTTCAAAAAACTATACTGATTCTTAAAAATGATAAATTTGACTTACAAATGTGAACAGTTAAAAATGGAGAGCAAATCAATTTTTTTTCAGATTAAAAAAAAACGGAGAGCAACTCATTAATACTCTACCTCACAACTCATTTATAATGATGAGTGGAAATCAACATTTTTCCATCACACTATATTTTCACTACCTTCCCTATATATAGCCTTCATTAATGTGCCATGTTAATCTAGAGATCTTCAACTCAAAGAATTAATAATGGAATCATTAAATAATTAAAATCAATTATCTAACATTAATGTTATTCTTAAGATAATGGAATCATTGACATCAATTTCCCAATCTGAAAACTCCATGCAGGCTTGATGAGCGACTAAATACTTAATATATATATATATATATATATATATATATATATATATATATATATATATATATATATATATATATATTAATAATTATTCACCTAATCAAAACACGTCCATATCAACAATACTAGTTTTATGCATTTCTTATCCATGGATAAAACATAAACAAAATGTCAGAGAACTATAGGACATGCTCATGGGAAAGAATAATCCACGGTTGTCCCCTACGTTGGTTTTATCGATATAGCTCCTTTGTCTATGTCAATTAGCAACCAGATCAATTAATTATTATGCAGAATTAGAAACCAAAATTCCGTGGGATGTAAATTGGCTTACCATAATTTAACGAAGAAATCCGCGGGACATGACATGATATAAATGTTGGCAAGCTTATGTCCTTACTTGGTTGTAAGTAAGCAAGCTTCATCAAATATATCGATCTCTATGTCGATAATTTCTACGAGGTCCTTTTCGTCGTTTTTATTATTAGTTTGATATGGAAAAGAGCATTTGCAATGGGAGGGACTATAAATTTAATTGACTGAAAATTTGAAGCTTAGCTCATGTTTGATATTCTAGTTTTTGTCCCTTTGTTTTCTTCTTGTTTTACTTAAGCGTGTGGGAGCTGTAAAATTCAACATAAACAAAGGACAAAATAGACCTTTTCTATGGCAATCATGTCAACTTCAAGCAATTATCATATTTTTTGTACATAAGAATAAGTACATCATATTTATATTGTATGTTAACGTAAGAAAGATGTTAAATTATATTATATGTGACTGTCTCGTAGTATACATAATGATTTTGTGAGTGAATTAAATAAAATTTAAATATATTTTGGTTAGACAAATAACGTGACTGACTATAAAAAATCCTACCTATGAAAGTATGACTTGAGAATAGGGACCTTTACACGCAATCTTAACATTCTCATCAACTGCATTACTTTCCAATAAGATTTAGAAAGAAATAATTTTTTTACAAGTTAAAATTTAACTCATCTTGAAAAGATCACTAGCAAATTTTGCTGTTTTTCATTCCATGTACATGTCATATTTTAAACAATATGGAATATTGAGGAGGTCATAGGATACTTTTAGTTAATGTCGTTGCACTTAAACCCCCAAAAAAAATAAAAGGTTGTTGCCCTTATAGTCATATTTAGAATACTCTTAGCTTGAATCTAGGTTAACTCGGCAGCAACCCTCTTTTATATCATTAGTAGCTACTTTACCATATTTTTTATGTGAAGATACTTACTTGGCTTGTTTCCTTCGATCGTATGGATCAAATGAGACGCAGAGAATTCGGCTCATGATGATAGTCATTTTCTCATTCTGTATAAATAAACCTGAGTTTAACTGTTTAATAACACTAACAAGAAGGCTGCAGTTAAACAGATTTGAGCAAGTTGAACACAATGGCATAGTATAGTACTGTATACCTTGATGTTCTGAAGATTTGAAAGCTAGTAGTCAAATTTAAGAGTTATTTTGGGGAGGAAAAAGGAAAAGATAAAATAAAACAAACTTCCTGATAAAATTCACAAAGCTAACATTTGACCCTTTATTTATGGAAAAATTATTACTTAAACATAATGCATTTTGTTAGGTGTATTAGGTCAATCAAGACTTAATATTTTCATAGAATATTATGAAATTAATTATGAGACACAAAGATTTATAAAAATATTAAATCTTGATTAACTTAATGCATCCAACTATGATACACTATGTTTAGATAAGAATTTCTCTTATTTATGTTTCCCCTAAAAGAGGAAAAAAGAGAAACTAAATATGGAAACACAGGAAATTAATGTCTGACCTCTATCTAGTATAGTGGTGCAGATTATTAGTGAAATCACACTCAAGAAAATATTTCTTATATTTTATTATATTTTAATTAACAGTTTTATATTAACAATTTTTTTTTTTAGAATATCTCTAACTCGATAAGTGAAAAATTAATCTTTTGAAATTAAATTAGGTGTCTAAGCTGAAACTCTTCTCAACAGTATAATTTTTATTTTCATATACATAAATCTCGAAATCGAATTCCAGATCACGTATTTAAAAGATTTGAATTGAACTCGGACCAATTAGTTAAAAAAAACGTTTTATATACGATGAGGGCAGAAATTACAGTACTAATTAACAGCCCAAGACAATTCTTAAATTTACCAGCCTAGCTACCATCCTATGTTGAATCCTGTTATTAAGAGCGGGAGACTTCAAGACATAAATAGTCAATTTTTGCATATCGATGGGTCAAACAATCTGTGGACATATATATGAGCTATGAATTAAATGGAAAATAGAGAAATTAATTGTTGTTTAGGATATTACAATAATACCAAGAAGTTAGGGGCATTTACCTAGTAGTTGTCTTCATATGAGCATTATATATAATTATATAAGGCCAAAGAAGACCTGCTTCCAATGTTGGTATCATTGCAGCAATAGCTTTCTAATTCCTCAACAGAAACCAAGGAGAACTCCCTGCGTTTTTGTCTTCCTCTAGGCGGAGAGTGGATTCTTTGTTTAGAGTTCACCAAAAAACAAGCCCCAGCTTTTTAGTGAGGTCCAGCACCAATAACAAGAAAAGAAAGATCAGAGAAGACACAGAGAAGCTTCTATTAACTTTTTACAGTCTTCTTCTGTTCAAATGTCAAATATTTCAGGTGATGAAGGAAGCTTCTCCTCAGGAAACACTGGGGAAGAAGTTCATCAAGAAAACGAGCAGCAACAGCTACAAAACCACCTCCATGGCTCAAGTTCAGGACCATCTGGTGCTTGTAATAGCAATGGCTCCACTAATCAACAGCAACAACAGCCAACCAAAAAGAAAAGAAACCTACCTGGAACCCCAGGCAAATATTCAACTACCCCTGAGCTTCAATTTTTGTTCCTGCATATAATTACATACAGCCTAACAAACCTGGATTTTATGTTGAATTACTGTCAATAAAGAAAAACTCATTGTGTCTATGAAATGAAGTTCACTGATGCTTATTAACTTATTATGGAAGCTACAAGCTAGAAACAAAAGAAGTCTAAATGCTTTTGCCAAGTTGAATTTTGCTTTGAAATGATAATGATGTATACTAGCTCTACTGGTCAAATTCTAGGTAGTCCCTTGCAAGCTTAAACATTTAATTATAGTTTGGTAGAAGTTGCTGAGTTAAGTAGTGATAACAATAACTGAAAAGAATTGTTGCTTTATTAAACTTATTATTTATTACCTTTGTTTCTGACTGTCGAGCTATTCAAGTTATAAAGAAAGCATCATGACATAACAGTAAATTTCCTGATTCGAATTCCATGCATACTCTTACTATTCTAAAAGGTTAATTTGCTCAGTCTTTCCTGAATTTCAATAAGAGGGACTAATCCTATAGTCTATAGATAGCTAGCATATTATTATTATTTGCCAAAGTCCTGTTAATGGATGTATAAATTTTATGAAATAGATCCTAATGCTGAAGTTGTTGCTTTATCACCAACCGCATTAATGGCAACAAATAGATTCGTCTGTGAGATCTGCAACAAAGGGTTTCAGAGGGACCAAAACCTTCAGTTGCACCGCAGAGGTCACAATCTTCCTTGGAAACTCAAGCAAAGAACAAGCCCTGAGGTGAAGAAACGGGTGTATGTGTGCCCTGAGCCTTCATGCGTCCACCATAACCCAGCTCGTGCATTAGGAGACCTCACTGGCATCAAAAAACATTATAGCCGCAAACATGGTGAGAAGAAATGGAAATGTGACAAGTGCTCTAAAAGATATGCAGTCCAATCTGATTGGAAGGCACATCAGAAAACCTGTGGTACCAGGGAATACAAATGTGATTGTGGAACCATATTTTCCAGGTACATCTCTAACATTTTCAACTCCGTACAAAGTACAAATGGCACGTCGCTCTACATGAAGTTTTCGTAGATAATATTAATCTTTAAATTTAAATCTTTCAGTTCAGACAACTCAGTACTTTGGAAAACGATATTTATACATCATTTTTATATTAGTAATAAGCATGCTAATTGGTGATAAATGTATATTATATGGTGATTAGGGATAGTTGGTGATTAGGGATAGTAATTGATTATCATTATCTGATCATCGGTGTATTATGTAGTGATTAGCATATATTATATAGTGATCGGTGTATTATGTAATAATTGAAGATAGTAATTGATTACCACTATCTTATCATCGATGTATTATGTAGTCATCCTTGTAAAAGTGATGAGCAAATTTTAGTGTGTGAATGCAAATCTGCAGTACTTAAATATCTAAACCATTAAAATGTCTTCTTACATGTCAACCCATTTCTCTGAATCGTGCAGGAGAGATAGTTTTATTACCCACAGAGCTTTCTGTGACGCATTAACTGAAGAAAACAACCGAGTGAACCAAAGATTAACGAGTGGCATGCCACCAAACTTGCAAAGTCAAATGCCTGATCTTATGTCTAATATGCCTCTAAACACTAGTTCCAACAGCACAGCATCCGAATTCAACGACTATGATCCTAAGAACACACTCAAATCTCTGCCCCAAGAACTTGTCCCAATACCATTCAAGCCCGTGAGTATGGGTGGGGGCATGTTCTCCACTAGTTCAGGTGCACTTTTTGGTGGTCCAAAAACCATGTCTCCCTCCTCTTCCAGCCTTCAGCTCAGTTCCAACAATTCCTCTGGCTTCAATTACTTCCAAGACACCAAAAACGGAGGACTAATTTCTGGCTTAGCTCACATGTCTGCAACAGCTTTGTTACAGAAAGCTGCTCAAATGGGTGCCACTGCAAGCAATAGCATTAACTCCCCCATGATGCAAAAAAGCTTTGTTAGTAGCATGGCTGGTCCTGATCAGGTTTCTTCCACTAGACCACCATATTCTGGGGTTGTAACACCCTCATATGACCACTTCTATCAGCAGCCTGATCAATCTAACATGGCTGGGGTTAGTGGTGCTGGAGAATTCACCAACCAATTGTTTCAGAAAGGCCAACAAGAAGTGTCACAACTATTTGATGCTAACACTACCGGATCTGCAATGAATGATATGGGAATGTTCAGCCAAATGTTCATGGGGAGTGACCACAACCCAGGATTGATGAAGAATGTAGAACAAGAGGTTAGTACCAGTTCGAGTTTGATCCATGGAAGAGATGTAGCTCCAGAAGGTAACCCAATGGAGCCATCAAGGTTTGGAGGGAGTGACATGACAACGGTTCATGACTTCTTGGGCATTGGAGGTTCAACTTCAAGGGCAGGGAATTTGCATGAACCACAGCAACATCAACAACAAAGATTGGACACATTGAGCCACCAGAGGTTGCAAATTATGAATCACTTTCATCACCACCTTCCACATGGGGATTCAGCTGTGGAGAAACCCATTTGGGATGTTTGAGAACTGACACAAATCATGTTCCTTTTAAACTTTTCAAACAAATAAAAAGCATTGTTCCTTTTAAATAAGTTTGTCATACTTAGAAATTGGAAAGCCTGTGTTTTTAATTAAACAGAATTGGCCAGGAAGTGTGGAAGGTTTAATGGTTAGAACTGGATTCTAAACAGATTATTTAGCCAATTTCAATGAAGCACCTACCTTTTGAATCAATAGTTAATTACGTTCAAGCAGATAAATTGATTCAACCTGTCTCTATCTTCAAGATGTTCATGAAAAGAGAAAAACCTAAGTCACATTTTCAGTTTAGAATTAAGTTAATAAAATATTTAACCAGCAAAAATAGTGAGCAGTTTATGATATCTTTTTCAGGGTTCAAAAAGAAGAATGCATGTGAAAGAAATCAATTTAAGAATACTAGCCTGCGTGCATGCTCAAGCATGTCAAAGATTTTTTTTAAAGGAAGTTTTAAATAATTTTTTTAACTCTTGCTTTCTCTTTATCTTTCTGCTTACATATAAAATTGAACAATGTATAAATTTATTCTAAACATAGTTATATAAATTTATTCTTTAGTTAATTATATATTATTCTTTGAGCAAATTTCTAAATTCTAACCTTAATACTATCAACTATTTACCATTTTTTTTTCTAAATCAATTATAAACATCATCAACTACGGACTAGATGTGTGAAAAGTTTTATACAAATATGAAATAAGCCACTTATATTTTGATGAGCTTTCTAAGTTACGTTGATTTTATTTGCAGGATTCATGAATACTTGACGTTGCAAGTCAGAAAATAAGGGAAAATTATACTTTATATGGTGTTGGTGTATTATTCCATTCTTCTTAAATAACAACCCTTTTACTAGATTTAGAAATTAAGAGTACTAAAAACACACTCTATATCACACTTCTTTCAATACACTCTTTTTTATTGATCGCATCATACACTAAAGTACAAATACAAATAGGAATGACAAAAATCGCCAGCGCTCAAGGATCCCCGCGACGACAGACCCGAATAGGGTCTTGAATGCGAAATTTTTCTCCCTACGAGGAAGGGGTGGGGGGAAAAATCTCCCCGTAGTATGTTTGGGGACGGGGATGGGGACCATACTTCCCACCCCACGGGTTCCCCGTCCCCGTTAAAATTACCATAATAACCTTAATAATATATATATTATATAAATAAATATATACATTTTAGTAATTTTATCTTTTATTAATTTTTATATTTATTTAAAATTAAAAAATTAAAATAATATAAATTATATTATTTTACTAAATTAACCCTTCCCTTACCTAATTAGTCAATTACCCTAGTCTTGCTACGCCTCTACCCTACCCATGTTAGTAGCAAGCCCCTCATCCCTTTTCCCAAAATTTTCAATCAGTCAATATATCTAATTTTGAATTCTCATTTTCTCTCTCTCAGTCAATCCCCTATTCTCATCCCATTCCCCCTATCCCCTACTGTAGCATGCACGCCCACCGTCACCGTCACCGAGCCACACATGGCTACCATCCCTAGCAGCCACCATCACCGAGCCACGCACAACTACCTAGCATGCAGCAGCCACCGTCATCGAGCCATAAATGACTGCCACAACGCCGCTCCTCTCCGTAGTGTCGTGCCACTCCACAATTGCGCATTGTGTCGTCTGCCCCTTCTCTCTCAACGAAGGCGTCGTTCGTCGTCCCTTTGCTCTCGGCGCTACTCATCCCAGATCTGAGATCTCACTCCTCTCCATCTTGCTGTCGTCTGCTCTTCTTTGTCAACAATGTCGTCGTCCGTCGTCCTTTCTCTCTCGGCGCTGCTCATCCCAGATTTGAGATCTGAGATCTCACTCCTCTCCGTCGTGCTGCCGTCTACCCCTTCTCTCTCAATGACGTCGTTGTCTGTCGTCCTTCGCTCTCAGCACTGCTCATCTCAGATCTCCCAGATCTGAGATCCTTCTCTGTTGTGCTGCCTTATGCGCCTTTTCTCTTATTGTTCCTATTTTTTTCAATTTTTTTATTTTTTTTATTTTTTGACATTGTGGGGAATCCCCACGAGTATTTGCGGGGATGCGGGGAATGAGAATAGGGAAAAAAATTCAAATTCCCTCATGACGGGGATCGGGGACGGGGAGTTAATCGATTAGCGGGGACGGGGGACGGGGAACGGGGAGACACTCCTTATCCCCGCCCCGCGCGGGTATCATCCCTAAATACAAACTTAATTACGCGCGGGTGTCAGTAGAAGAAAGTATATTGAAATGAGTGTAATAAATAAAAAATGTGTTCGTAACATTTTTTTTAGAAATTTAATTTTTTATTCACCCTTGTAAAAAAAAGGATATTTTTTTAGAAAACAATAGAATTAGGAGTGTAAGTAGGTGGTTTGGTTCGGATTTTGGGAAAAAATAAATTCGAACCAATCAAAATCAATTAGTTCGATTTGGTTCAATTTTCTTGTTTTTGGATAACTAAATCTGAACTGAAACGAACCAAACATTTATGGTTTGATTTGGTTCGGGTGATCAAGTTGACCCTTATTTTTTTTAACACAAAAATTAGCTAAATAACTATACATGTAAAACAGAAAAGTACACATAATGTATCTAAAATTTCAAATAATATTAGAACATAGACTAACCTTTGCTCTTCCATTAGGTAATGAACATTTAATTTCAAGTTGAGTCACACGATCATTGGTCTTTGAGATTTCTTGTTTATATCAAATCCAAAATGTTAAAATAGTGAGAAAATAAAAATTCCTAGTAGGCGATAGAAAAATAGAACTATTAGTCAAATATATTCCTTAATAAACACTTATTTATATAATCACACAATTTTTTATTTATTAACATCTATAGACATTTTCAAAATTAATATAACACCCAAAACAAAATGTCTAATAAAATTAATGTAATCTAATTTCTATAAATGTATCATACTAACAGGATAAGAATTAATAGAAAATCTTGATAAAGAAAATGAAAACACAAATGTCTAATGTCTCTATACGTGTAATAGTAGTTTGGTTCAGATGATTTTTCGGATTTAAATATTCAAATTAGTTCAAATTTTACTCAAATCAATCAAAATATCCAAATCAAACTAAACTAACTTAATTAATTTGATTCAAATTAATCGAATTATCTGAATCAATTTACAACTCAAAATAGATTGGTATATCATTATGAAAATGGTGTAAATCATGTCCAAAGCACATGATTGCAGGTGTTGGAAATGAAAGTGGGTCAACAAGATGGGCTTAAGAAGTACACCTTACAGAAATTGAGGCGCAGGTCCGCGTCTCGAAGGCACATCTGCGCAAGAACGGAGGGTAGTTCCGTCATTGAACGTGCAACGACACCGTTTCTTCACCGTTCAAACCCTAACCCTAATTTGATCGCTTCTATTCTATTATATTTATACAGCAGAATCCTTGCTTCGTTCTTTGTTTTTGAGTCTCGCCTCGCCTCTCTCTAGGGAATGGACTCATTTCTTTGTGTTTCATGTTGGTAGCTGGCTTTTGTTTTTTTTCATATTTTGTTGTGTTGCGTTTTTGAAGGCGATGATGTTGAGAACTACCTATTTTATGAGGGGATGGAAAATTGTCCCATCTGATTACAAAACTACCAATGGATCCTTCTGAGCCTTTTATTAACTATCTTCTTCATATTTTTTGTTTCGTCCGTTACTTGCGGTTGTTTTGTAGATAATTGAATTGCAGGAGCATTCTTTGGATAGAATTGAAAGAGCCATTGATGTGATGATATCCTCTTCCGAATTCATTACTATCGTGTCGACTATAATTAATCAGACTACAATTATCTGATCAATGGCTCTTGCATCCTAATTGGAAGAAACCATCTTTTATCTTTATCTCTTTATTTTAAGAGTTTTTTGTTTTTTTTTTCTGGGTTTTCTTTTTTTTAAAAAAAAAAATTTGTGATTATAATTTTTTACTTTATCTCTATCTTTTTTTTTAAGAGTTTTTTTGTGATTTCATTGACTGTACATTCACCCCTTTTTGTTTTTTTTAACGAAGCAACATCATAAAAGTTTGATTATAACAATAATTATTTAAAATTAAATTTAATTTAATAATAATGTCAATTCTTTGTTTTAGAATAATAATAATAATAATTTTTTTTCGTTGAACAATAATAATAATAATATCAACTCTTAATTTTTTAAATATGACTACGAGGAATGATTTATTTAAACTGTTTATAAATAAATAAATAAAATATTATAAATTAATTACTATTTGATCGCGAGCACGAGGGGTTATACTGTCATCAATTGCTTTTGAATTTGAACTTATATTATCGTTCTAAAGGTATAATTTATCAAATTTAAATGAGTTTAATTTTAATTTATTATATCATTCAATTATATGATTTCATATAATTAAAAGAACTTGTTTATAAAAATTGATTATTCTAACAACTATTTAAACTGAGTTATATTTAAATTGCAGAAGGATCTCAACTAAGAAAATTAATTATTTATTGTAATAAAATATTAATGACAAATTATAGTTATTAATTATGAATAGTTAGATTACAAATTGCACACCTGCAGTTAATAATAGAACTGCAACTGATCCTATTCCTAACATATAATATGATGATAATGTAAAAATTTTACATGGACCCCATCTGCCTCACTATTGAGTTTTACTGTCTTGTCCCCTTGCACTTGCACCTCCATATATAGTCAATGAACCCTTTCATGGGGTACAGAATTAACTTTAACCCATACTAAAAAGGTGCATGGAGTCGTAAAAAATTTGCTTTCTAACTTCTTCGATAGTTCTAAGTATGGTTGAACTGAGGAATTGGTTGCCCCAGATCAGATGTAGCTAAATGCCAACATGAATAATAATATTATAATAATATTTAAAACAGCCTTCGAATCCTCTTTATCTTGCTTGCTCTGCCATTTTCATTGCATGTCTGTGGGTAAATAAACAAACATTAACCATGAGAGTGACACAAATTGTGGTTCAACTGGACCTCTAGGTCAACTATATAGGATCTTGATCCGACACAATTCACAATCAAACTCACCAGGCCAGACAGTGAAATTTACCAGATTTGGATACCAGCCCTGATATCCAAAATTGTAAACCTCAATTTAAAGACCGATATTGCCTTGAATTGAAATGTGTGGCGTGCAGCAAAACTAGATGATTCTAGTAAGAGAGTGACAACCATTTAACTCCCCAAATTTTATCCAAAGTCTTGAATCATTCCAAGATAATTCCATCTCCTCTAAACAACAAAAACAAAGAATTTCCCATTGTTGAAAGTTTAAAAACCACAACTTTATTGATTTTATTCAAATTGAGAGTGACAATTTCCAGTGGTCCACCGACCATGTCTACCCACATCAACTTCCAAACTGAAGCTCTTTTTTTATTGTCTTCTGGTTTCACATACAGATGGTACATGTGGAAAGTTTGATGAGATTATCTCTAGCAATCCCTTCAATAGTACTACCCAGCAGGAACAATGCTGCTCTGGTCCACGTCAACACCCCAACTACCTTGTTGATCTGTTGTGCTGGGAGAAATATGTGAATGTGACATTGCAGGATCTACAAGAGGATTGATAATTTGTTAAAAAAATTAAAATGGCATGTACAAATAACTATCATTTTGTATGGTTTGTGTATGTGCCATGATTCCTTAAATATATTTTAGCATTCTTTTAAAAGTCATTTGTGCTTTCTAATTTTTACTTTAAATGTAAACAAGGGATAATTATAATTTGTCTTCAGTGCATCATCTTGCTCAACTATACAATTTCAAATTATTATTCCGGTAGTTTTATATTATTGATGTTCAAAAATGAAGTGCTTGGTAAAGCAAGGCAGGAACTCCAAGAGCAAAGTTATAATTATTTAAAATTATTTATAAATTTAAATAAATTCATTTTACATACTTATTTGTTTTCAATTATACCCTTTCGAGTAAATTACATCTATTTCCTTAATTTTAAATTTTAATATTGAGATTTTATTATATATACTCCCCTTAAGACGCTTCTAGTTCATCTTTATAATCTGCCCGATTTCAATAGTTATTTGTATTTTGTAAAATTTCAAACCTTTCAACGAACAGTAAGGAAGCAAAACTTCTAATAAGAACTTACCCTTAATTTGCATTTTGTGTTTTGTAAAATTTCAAAACTTCTAATAAAATAAAAGCCAAGTAAAAAGCACCAAACTAAGCCCCAGATTATGAAAAAAGGAAGCAAAAACAATCCTTTTTGGGAGTAAAGGATAGAAATTTGATTTCAGAATTTAGATTTAGATCTTTTTAGTTTTTACAATTGACAAACAAGTCAAACTCATGACAATCTAGACACTGCAACCGTGCTAACTGTAATATAATCCTTATCCTACGACCACTTCATACTGAGGTTTAGTTCCATCTCCACTTTCCAAAAGGAAAATCTTTGTTATCAGAATCCAACTCTGTAGTCTGTACATCCGGAAAATTAATGAGTCAGGTAAAATCCCTTAGACCAAATCAATCTGAACAGAAAAATCATCGTCTCTGATCATGCCACTTTTTGTTCCCCTGCCTACCAGGGTCCAAATGTCCAGAAGAACCCCGTTGCCTTGACCATTCAGGTCTATGATTTCTTCCATGATTCATTCTGGACTCGTGGAAATTCCTAACTGGAACATACCTAGGATTTCTAGTTGGACTATTCTCCGGGCTCCATGATTCAAATTCTTCCCTTCCATGATTATTTCTATTCCATGAAGAACCAGATTGCATGGATCCCCCAACCAATGTATTATAGTTGTTTTGATTTCGTTGAGAATGATAACTGGATGATATATCCTGCCTAAGTCTCCACAAATCTGACATTGGACCTGGTTTTTCGATTTGTGGTGGATAGGAATGTACAGGATTACGATAGGAAGGTTCAGAGAAATGGGCCTGCTGCAGCAAATGTGTATGTCTTTGTTGCTGTGTCTGTGTGGCTGAAAGTGATGGTATTGGTGAGGCCAACATGAAAGATTGTGGGAATGAATTAGACAAACCCTCTTGTACACTCAAATTAGGTACTGGTTTTACATTACTCGTGCCATCATCCCGCATTGCTAGAGGTGAATGTGCGCCAGGTAAGTTAACTGAAGATGCATTTGCAGTGATTATGTTCTTCTTCATGGTTAAACCTATATCCGATGATGGTGTTTGTACATGCAAAGAGGAAAGAGCACGTGGTGGTGGTTGCCTTTCAGGAACAATATTAGTTGCCTGAGGCAGTGACAGTGAATATGGAGTAACTGCTGTGCTGGTGAGCTGCTTCGAAGATGGAAGCACAACTGTTGAATGTTGCCTTGCTGTAGAGCCAGTTGCCGGAATCTGAGATAATAAGTTGGTAGTTGCCATCGTGGGAGAGCTTTGGATAATTCTATCAGGTGCTAAGCTTTGCCGTGAAAAAGGATTCTTTGATGCTTCTGTGCTCCATCCACTCTGAAAAGTTGATAAAATGGGAAGCCATCAGTTAATGCAGTAAACCAATAATAATCATCTTTTTAATAATTTATATTTATCATTTAAAAGTTTTTAGCACGTTGACAGTTGTAAGAAAATAGCGAGGGGCCCTTCATGCGTTCTTGTTCAGGCCAAGGGTCTCAGCACCGTAAGTAAAGAGACACAAGCATCAACCCAATTGCCTAGTCTAAATACAAGCAGAACTACTCCAAGGGAACCCTATTAGCAGTACGAATTTTTGTGAGACTTTGCCTACTGGTTTTCTCTAAATTGGCTATTTGCTGATATAGAATAGTTTTTACGTGGCATCCAATAACTTGGCCGTGCAACATCTTGACAAAAAAAGAAAAAAAAGAAAAAAAGAAACGAGAAGAACTTAGAAATCAATTTATTTCGACCACAATTTGGGCCACCATTGAAAACCCATTTACCCCAACACCCTAGCTACAAGTGCTATCTGCTCTCCACTCTCAACACGTTCAAGCCGACATGGCAAAAGTGGAGTGTGCATGGTACTGTAATATGAGACATCAGACATGATGATAAGATCTTTGACAAATAGTTGCAGTATGAACTCAAATCACGCACCGTTCTTGGATCACTTGAAGGAGTTGGGGATGGGAGAGAAACTTCCACCTTCTCCGGGGCCTTTGCATTCATGCCATAATTGCCATTTGAATTTTCACTTAAACCCAAGTTCATACCACCTCTCTTGATCATGTCAAGCAGCTTCACCGTTTCCTCACTTGATATGCTACCAGATTGCCCAGAAGTTAAGGCAAATACCAACTCTGGATTTTTTAGCAGCACGGCAAGCAGTTCTAAATCAGGTTCAGCAGTAGCTGCATTACCGGTTGAAGATGTGGTGGCCACCCCTTGAACAGCATGAGTTGCAACCTGATTGGGGGCAACTGCTATTTCTGCACCATCACCGTCTGGTAGCTGTTCAATAGGAATCTCCAGTGTCAAAGTGTCATCATAGTCCATTTCGAGGTCCCACGGCTCCTTGGGGTTAGATGGCATCTCTTGGATAGTCTGATAAATAGTTTCCTTCTCCCTGCGGTTTCTGTTTTTCTGGACTTCAACCTCTTTGCTATTTTCACCGGCACCAATTCTCCAGCTATCTTTAAGTTTCACTTCTGCAAAAAGGGAAAAGGACCAAAATAGGAAAGATTGAAAACCGCAGAAAATGTGACTGAACATTTAAAGAAAGCCATTGCTTAGACGAGTTACAGGAACCACAAAAACGACAGCAGACACAAAATTCATATGGCAATTCCACTTTATCCAGGATTACCTCACAACATATAATGGGACAGAATAAATTCCATACAAGAATCCAACAGATGCTCAGTGGCTGCAATGGAATGGTAGGCACCGCAGCCAAAATCAAGAATGAAGAGAGACAGGAAAATTTTAATATCAAAGTTGTATTTTCTTAAAGGTAGGTAAGAACTTATCCGTGACCTGTTAACCTGGTATATCAAGAACTTATCTCCATCAGATCATTTGTACATTCTATTTATAAATTCCAATATTTGCCAACTTCCATAATGAACTTAGTGATGAAGAATCATAGCCCTGGAAGAGGGGGGGAAATAAAATGTGTTTCAAGAGAAGTGGAAAAGGAATAAAAGAAAATGTGGCTGGCCACGTTCCTTTAAAATGACAAATAAAACGATCTCACAGCCCTTCATGTGTTTTCAAGGATCGGAGACAGGGTGATAAATACACTAATAACTTGTCATTCTCAAAGGTATAGCCATACAGCAGAATGTAGCATAGAAGTCACCAAAAGAAAATGGGCAACCGCTTGCTGTTTACAGTCCCTGAATATTACAGCCAACAAAAATAAAGTCATAGACGTCAATCAAGCCTCAGATTGGATTAGTACGGTGCTGCAATTCTTATTATGGTAGGATGCAGTTTAGATATCCACCGAGTTTAAAACCTTCAAATATTGCTCAAGACTTGCACCTATACTCCATAACCTAGGCGCTTTGTAGTATAAACATGCAAAGAAGACGCCATGAATAAAATCAGAAACTCCTTCACACCATAGATAAAGAACCAATTCTCCACCCAGATCTGTGATCATGATCGCAAATTACAGAATAAAATTGCTACTTCAAATGCAACATATTTAACTGTGACGTGGAATACCACATGGAAAAGAGTTCCCCTTCTGGATTCCATAATCAAAGCTTCAGCTCATTTTTACTCATTAATATAAAAAAATTGATAACTAGAAAGTATGAGGCCGGATGGAGTAGATACAAATTAACTTTGAAAGTTTAGAGTATTCTCAAGAATGCCTATTCAGAATTGTATAATTTCATCTTTTATTTGGGATGAAGATTGTCATACAATTTGTGTCACTACTATACATCAGTAACTCAGAATCAGGTATTGATCCTAGTGAAGCACGGTATTTCCCTATTGCTTTGCGCATTACAGCAAAAATATAATAACATGGATTAATACTGGGTCACGCCCAAACCAAATCCATCTATATATGTACTTTTATTCCCATGAGCCATGGCAAAGGTGTAAAGGAACAGAGGACATCTAATTGCGATGCATAAGACATTTTTTACATGAAATTCAGATAGTAATATGCTTTAAAAAAATTGTAACAATGATCACCATGCTATTGCCAATTGGTAAAACTGCTCCTTCATCCCTGCGATCACCTTTTCAACATTTACGATTTAGCATAGCTCGTGACAGTCAGTTATCAAGTCCTCAAACGAGATGGTTTAAAGCCCATTCTTCATTAGAGATTTAGAACTATCACACCATTTTAGCACAACTGTGCAGATAAGGCGTGGGAAAAAAATTTCAATTTGAACCATTGGCCAATGTTTGAGATAATGGAGGGTCCTAAAATCCTCAAACAAATCCGTGTTAGTATTTGAATCTCAAATCCAAGAGACAGATTTGTACAGCAATCTTTTATTGATCTCTTGAACAATACTAAAATTGTACGAGTGTATACAACTGCCCAATGTACCCAAGTTACTTACAGAACATGAGGTTAGACCACGACTCTTGCTCTATTTATATAAGATAATAAAAGCTGCAAAAAGGGGATGGGGTCAATAAAGAGTAGGCGTCAAAAGTAGCAAAGAAGTGTCTGAATTGTCCTCCGAGAAAATGTGCAGGGATTCAATTAAGATATACCTCTTTTTAACTCAACATCAGCAAACCACCTAATATGATCTGTTCTCATTCTGTCTTTCCGTCTTTCATTCATTTTTTTTTCAACTGTCAGAGTTTCACCAATTTTTCTATCCTAATATTATAGGCATATAATTGATGGAACCAACAAAAAAGTTGCAAATGTACCTGCTGGTGTCTTCCATGGGATTTGTACCCTCTTGCACTTCTCCCAAAGAGGTTCCTTCAAATCCATTTTCAGTTTAGAATAAGAAGCTTCCAGCCTATTATTGGTTTTAGAGGGAAGTAACAGAACTTTCTTGTCTTCTTCAATTTTGGGAGGAGCAGGAACTTTAGAAGAGCAAGCTGCAATACTGGCCTGATTTGTCTGAGGTTTACTCAGACCATCAATCTTTGCTTCTTTATTTTCTTTTGAAGAACCAGTTTTCCCATACTTACTCTGCATAAATAACGCACGCATTTTTGCTTTCTGGATATCATCAGCAGACATGGGACGGCCTTGACTTACAGGCCCTGCTCTTGTCACCTGTGGGCTTCTGCTCACTGATTTTTGGCCTGGCTGTTCCACCAATTGCACTTTTCTGCGTCCTCTAGATTCTGTTAGGGGTTAAGGAATATGAAAAGAGATATATAGTCCACATTTTGCATGACTCAACAACTAACATGAACCACTGGCAATTTTATTCTATTCTTGAGCCAGCTAGTTTCAGGTATACAACACAAGCCATGTTGAATCAAGTATTGGCACTGTGAACTTTCAAGAATTGGCAATTGTCCTGTGCTGAAGAAATCAGTATGTGACAAAAGAACTAACTCACAAGAAGCTACATAATATCAAGCAGCATAAGAACTTTGTGGTAAACAAGGGATCTGAGTCACAACACTTCAAGATAGTCAGAATACCAATCTGGAATAGCCAGATATAATATAATGTAAGCAGCTAGTGTGGCTAGAAAGAGTTGCAAGTCAGTGGAGTTACGAGATCAAATCATTTGGCCATCATACCAAAGTATTATTAAATATGCTTGGTTGAAGGAAAGTTAATGAACCTTCCATCATCACTCCAAAATACCATTCAAAGGTTTTATCTAAAGCATTTTATTTCCTGTGTATGTGATTTGATATGCTTATATAGATGGAAATGTATCAGCATTCAGCCCAACTTAAAAGGGGAAAAAAGGAAGCAGTTAACAAGATATAGTCAAGTCAACAAAAGAATTCCAAGGATACGAGATGAAGATACACCAAGGGCGGGCTTCTTATTAGAATCATCCGAGCTGGGTGGCAACAATTTCAAAGCTAGTGGAGATTCCAGTTTCCTGAACAGAGAAAAAAACAAATCTGAACATTTTCACAACTAGTAAAAGCAAAGCCAATTAACTCAAATATGTAAGGCACAAAATCAATAAAGGATTAATGGCAGAAGGACTTATTCAAGTAAAAATGACTGAAAGCAATACAGCAATCAGCCACAACCTAAACACACCTGAGATTATCTGAACATTCATTTGAGAGAGCAAGAATGCCTTCCTGAGAGAAAGAAAGGACCACTAAGAAACAATGCAAACTGAAAACCCATTGCCAGCTGGAACATATTTTTTTAAGAGAAAACTTACAGGAACATCAATATTTGAATGCCATGATTCAGATCCCATAATTTGACCAACACTGCAACAATAGAAATCATAATAATTGATACAGGAGATCCAACAAATTTTGCATGGAAAAGAGATAAAGTGTTTGGCTTGCCTCTGAGAAAGTATCATCTCTTTTTGACCATCACTAGAAGGTTTAACACCATTGAGTTTCTTTACTGCTTGGTTCCTTGCTAATAATTTGCTCCACTTTGATAACAAAACCCTTGCCCTGTTTGATATGTCTGATCCTCAAATCAGTGAGATTATAATTCACAAAGCTTATCAAGTCAATACAATTATTGGGTTGAGTGATATCAAACAGCACCCCTCCAAAATTAACATTTGAGACTACTTACATGCATCAAACAAAATGTTGAAATGGTTTAAGTGTTACATAAATGAACCTGAACATGACTTCTATAGCTCAAAGACTAAAACTAACACATATCTTATCTATTATTTGGCATTCTGATAAAAGATGGCAGTTATCAAATAAAGGAAACTTTAGATTCATTTGTCAACTCATGCTCCCCTCTTTCTCTATCTTGTTACTTCTAATATCAATAATATCATTAATAACAAGTAATTCGCCAACTAAAACAATATAAAACCTAGAAGGTCATGCTTGAAATGAAAATAAAATCTCAAACATTAGTATCCTGGTCAACATCCCACAAAAAAGGAAAACAGAGACATACAAATCTGAAACACAATGAAACAAGCATAACTGAGAACTTGGAATTAGCCATGTTATTGTAAGAAGGGCTGCAAGGGTGAATAAGTTAATTACACGTTAAAGTATTTCCTACTGCAACAAAATATGCTAGACTGTTATCATATATCAGTCCACTGTTTTTTTTTCCCAATAAAAGAATATATCTGTCCACTGTAGTCATTATCTATCAGTCCAATGTAGTCATTATCTATCAAACGCATGACATCCAGATACAATCTAAGGAGAATATAAACACAAACTGAGGGGCACCGAAAAAGGGGAGAGCATAAGGAACAAATCACAGTGTCGAATTTGATGGGCACTGGGATTGGGAGAGGTAAAGCACACCTGATGTCCTGTAGAACCGCAGTCTATTAACACTCTGCAATATAGCTGATATATGTGTAGGAAGGGCTTTATATAAAGGCAAATGACAAAGAACCTGCAAGCCAGTTACACAGAAAGTTTTATTTAGTTATGTGTGAATTAAAACAATGCAAACATTGTATATTAACCATAGGATCCAGATTTACCTTCAAGATAAGAAGGAGGACACTTGTTTGCTCTTCAACAGCTGCTTTACTCAACCAAGTTGCTAAAATCATCACACCTCCTCTAGTTAAAAACCTACAAGTGTACAACAGAAAAACTACATATAAATAACTATAATTCAATTTCAACAAATACCAAGCTATTGAAGAGACTAATCATGTACCACAACAATACTGAAAAATTCTGTATAGTTAATATCCACCCCATCAATTTCTCCTGCCCGGAAAATGTTTCCTCTTTCTGCATTAGACTAAAAATGTTATCAACAAATTGTTTATCCAAGTCATCTAGGTCAGACAAAGCAGCTTCCTGTGTTGAACTCGATGCTTCTTCAGCATTGGTGGGGCCAGTAGAGTTTAAGGGAACTGGAATTATTGGTTGCATAGGATCAGAGTTTATTTGCCCATCAAGAGGCTCTTCACAAGAATTGGATCTTAATCCCCTCTCCCTGGACAACTGAACTAGTCTCCTCACTCTTGAACGTTGACTAGTGAAAAAGTCACGTACCTAAAACCAAAGTACAAAGACTCATAAAAATTAATGCACAACAGGAACTAGGAAATATGTATTCTTGAAATGAAAATTCAAACTGAATGTTTCCCTCCTGTCCACATGAAAATGATAATAAATAAGAATCTAATGACAACTTGGGAAGGATAACAAACTAAAAACATATGAGTGACAACAAAGGAGCGGGAAATACATCTGCATACAATATCTTCATTACATAGATCATTGCATAAGGAACAAAATAGAAAGTACTAAACAGCAAGGGGAAGAGAGAGAGTAATATAAACCTGTGTCACTGTGACACCAAATAAAGCACTGATCTCACGAGATTCTTTCTTGCTAATTGCATCTTTAATGGAAAAAACTGATTGCATGTAATTTACAGCCTTTGGATTTAATAAATCCCTAGGTCTTTTTCCTGCAAAAAATGGATTAAGTTAGACACATTAGACATGAAACAAACAGCAGAAAGATTTAAAATAATCACAAATTAGTGCTTTAAAATAAGGCATACATATTAAAAAAAAAAAAGACAAACACAAAAATTCTGTTTCAGTCCACTTATTCCATCTGATAAAGTGGAGGAAATATTTAATATCTGCATTGACAGTTATTTAGGAAAAGGCGCTGTTGTTGTTGTTGTTGTTGTTGTATTGCCAATTATTTAGGAGTCATGAAGAAAAGAAAGATTGGATGAGGATTAACTCTAGTAAACTCGGATATGGAAGAGAAAAACACTGTAACCAAGGTGCAGGGGAACAAGGGTTAAATTGGATGCCAAAAAAGTAAGCCATATTGGTGATATGGGGCAAAAATTAAATTAAAAAGTTCCTCAGCGAGTTAGGCAGCTCATAAATACTAACCAATCATATACGTCAATTATCAATGTTAATTAAACCTTGTAAAAAAAACAGTTCCAGCCAAAACTTACCAATTTTTATTGACAGAGCACCAGCTGCCTGCACATAAAACCAAAAACATGGGGAAAAAATTCATTTAGAAATGGACAAGATCAAACACTCTAATGACAACTTGAAAGGGCTGACTTATTACATACAAGCAAAATTATAACTAAAATGTGTCTACAACTATATTAACAAAAACAATTGAACCTTCAAGTACAGCAGCAGAAGAGATGTTGAAACAAAATGCACTAGACTAAGAGGTTCTTGCCCTTTTCCATTAGCATAAAGACTCAATAATGAGATACTAATTACAATGTCTCCTTTGTCGACACTAGTAACTATAGCGCTATCCTCGGCTGATCCCAAAATAAACGAGGATAAACAGCATAATTATAATAAAATATCAACAACAACAACAAAAAAAGACAGATGCAAAGGTTTCAGAGCAACTTGATAGGAAATAGAAACACAGAACCGAGACATGGAAAGCAAACCATTTCTTGAGAGAGAGGATTGACGCCGGTGAGTTTGCATTGCGTGACGACAATTTCCTGAAACTGATTGATCTGACTATGGAAGAGCTCTCTTTGCGAAGCCAAAAACCTCTGCAATGATTCGACGGAGCTCCCAATCTCCAGCTCCTTGAAATCGTCGTTGGAGACCTCCATCGTTGATAACGAAGATTGAAGCTTCTTCGCCGCAATGTGTAGCAGCACACATTTAAGGGAATTGAATCCCAATACACTCTCTCCGGTTGCCGATTGGGGAGTGGGAACCAAACGAGTTAGGGTTTGGTTTGGAGCAGATTTTGGAGAGAGAAAATCAGATAGAGTACTGAATCGGATGAGAGAGAATTAGGCCATGTTCGGGATTCCGCTGAATTTCGTGAATTTACTTTCGAAGTTGATTAAAACAAAGTTGTTGATGCATTAGCATATTTTGTATTAAAAAAATAATAATTAACTTACACAGCACACAAAATAAAATTTACCAAAAAACTTTGTAGATATAACTTTTTGTTAGAAAAATTGTTTTTTTTTTTACCAGATTTGTTAGAAAAATTATTTTCCTATACAAAATAAATATAATCAAATAACCCTAATCTCATTGATACTCCAAATAACCCAATTCTCTCATTCACCCAATAAATATATATATATATATATATATATATATATCAAAGGTGCTGCTGCTTATTAATCAATGTGATAAGGTGTTTGTCTAAGAAATATTTAATATTATCTATTAATAATATTATTTAATGAATAAGGGTTTTGTTAAGGAAAAAGATATTAATATTATTAGTTAAATAATAATAATAATAATAATATATATAAGGATATTATTTTAGTAACATTTCATATTATGTATAATTTTTTTAATTATTTAAATAACAAAATAATAAAACTTTTTGAGTTTTAAATATATTAAATGTATTATTTTTTTATTTAATATTTTTATTTATTTATCAGTGTCCTTATAACCACTTCAGCAAATACTAACAAAAAAATCTTCATATTTACAAAAAGAATAAAATATTTAATATTTTGTTTTACAATTTTAAGATATTAAATATATTTTTTACTTTAACAAATTATTTTAATTCCATAATCTGTATCACAAGAGTACTTGATAATAAAAGCCTAAAACCAAACATGTGCTAGGTGTAAGCAAGAGTTAGGGAAAAAATGATTTACTAGTATATGTACTATTCATTTTATTTTTAAGGGTGTGTGATTTAATGAAAAAAAGTGATAGAAAAAAATATGTATAATAAATAATATTAAAAGAAATATAAAAAGTGATGTGAGAAAAAAATGAATAAAAATATAAGAATTGCAAGAGTTATGCTGTAAAATATTACTAATTGTTTTCATTTTTAGGTTACATGTAAAATATCATTATTAATTTTTCAAATTGCAACAGTCCAAATGTGTTCTGTTTTGTCCTACTAATTCATAACGGTTTAGTGCAATGAATGTTTCGACATCAACCTACAAGGTAGAGCCCAAAGCCACTTGACCTATGGTTAAAGCATAGAACCTAACTTACCGATCGGTGTCCATATGACCTCAAGGCCTACGCCCAGCTCAAATAAGGAATGACTTAACTGATCGAGTTAACCAAAACTCGTTCAGCCCAAGTCTAATTTTGGAAGATATTTCTCAACATACATTCCACGTGTTAGCACAACACTGTAGAGGAGAATAACATAATTTTTTCCTTTCATTTACAATGATCATTAGGGTTGCACTGTGCATTCTCGTCCAAGATTTCTACCTACAAACATATATAAAATGAGATATCTTTATAATGTATAGATTATGTTATTTCTTTTTGTTCACATATTATTTTCATCTTGAATTTACTATTGACTTAAGTATCAAAGTATCTTAAATTTATTATTAACTTAAGTGTTAAAGTATTTTTACAAGTACTCTTTGTGGTTAATCTACTTTGGTGCATTATAATTAGTCCAAGTCCCAAGTAGACCATCCATTAGAGCAGAGAGAGAAACAATAACTTAGTTCATAGAAATATGTTTCATTTGCAGCTTAGTTTATAAATTTATTTATGTATATAAATTAATTAATTCTTAAATTTATAAAAAATATATGAATTTAGTCTTTTTAATATTTCTGTTTAACCAAATAAAAGATCCAACTAGAAATAAGTATTATAAATTTAAGGATTAACTCGTATATTATTCATGCTTTTTTAAAAATGGGATATGTTACTAACTTAGACACATCAAAAAGCTTTATGGTTGATTGGAAACAATGGCAGGGGTACTTGCAGTATCGTTTTGACACCCAAATCAATTTTAGATAATAGTAGATAAAATGTTTTTGGGCTGAAAATAACATACCTTGGACGGTTTTACCACCATGCTTAAGTATAAGTCCATGGAATGAATGATTGCGGAAGTCTTAGGTTGATGGGTTGTCATGTTAGATAATGAGTTGGTGGTGGAATCCCAACATGGCGGAGTAGGCATGTTCCCTACGGTTTAGTGTTTTGGGTCAAACATTGTTGGTATACATATGGCTGAGTTGGGGTTCAATTTGGGTCTTGGTATTAAGCTTAAATCTACATGAACCTTCCGTACGATCTATATAAATATATTTACGGACAAGTGAATAATAATTTTAAAGATTAAGTTATTTATTTATTTAAAATTATTTACATTATTATTCAATTATGTGTTGATAAATTAATAAAAAGTTTTAAGTTTTTTAAAATAATTATTGTTATAGTCATGGGGAGTGTGATATTATCTCTTGGTGGCATGGCATTATGGTTATAAAAAAAATTGTGTCAGAATGTGATTATCTCAGATTTAAATCATCTAAAATAATTTATGAATAATCATTGATGGATGAGTGAGCTCATCTATTAATAATTGATAAATACTTACTTATCTATAAATTACTTTAGAGAATTTTTCTCCAATTATCTGTTGTTAACTTCCTAAGGGGAAGGGTGCATGCCCTCCTGGAGGAGTCAGTATTGTTCTAGGCATTTGAGGACTCCTTACTTTCGATCAGGAGATGGATATCATGCATACATAAATGAAAGTAATAGGCGTGTGGATTGGTTAGATAAATGGGCTCCTTGGAGTATGGGTTGCGAGAGTTAACTAGTTCTCCGGCTTGTTTGTTGCCTATTTTGCATGCTGATTTTCTTGGGTTACTAATTACTAATTGGTGAAAATTGGTTGTTTGTTAATCATGAAGTTTAATAAAAACGTCTGCAAATAGAGGGAGATGATTCGAGGGAGGGATGACTTTAGACAACTAATAACAAGGAAGGAAAAAGAGAACCATTGAACGATGGAATAGGAATGACTAGGGGTGATTACAGATCCGACCCAACTCATGAACCTGACTAACTTGAACCTACTCGATATAATATATTCGGGTCGGGTCGGGTCATCAGATTAGTTCGGGTCAAACTCGATTAACTCGATTTTTAATTGATTCGAGTGACGGGTTGAGTAATTTAACCCGATGACTCGATTATCAAAGTAACGACGCCGTTTTGAGTAATTTCTATTAGAAAATGTTCACAACCCTGACTAACTCGACCATCCAACTCGACTAACCCAACCACCTACAAATAGAAAAAAAGTTTTTTGTTTGAAATTTAATCAACTCGATTATCTGACCCGACCCAATCAATTACATCGGATCAAGTTAGATTGAGTTATAAAAAAAATTTACCTAAAACTGACTCGAATCAACTCAATTTATTTAATTAATTTAGATATTTTTTTTCTCTAAATCTAATCAAACTCGATCCGTGTAAACTCCTATAAACCCAAATTTGGATAGGTGTAAAAAAGATAAAACTTAATTATCAAATGGACTGTTCAGTTGAAATATCAATAGAGTAGAGTAGAGTAGAGTCCACCTCAATTAAAAGGTCACAGGTGAATGGTAATTTAAAACCTTCCACTACCAGGACACCTGTAATTAGTGGAACCGGCACAAACTAAACGAGCCTGTTTTAATCTGGGTGGGGCTTGGATCTGATTTAATTTAATAATTGGTAGAGTCAGTAGAGTAAAATCCCGTGCTGGAGGTCCAAGTCCAAGCCAACCAAAGCCAGCCATACGTACAGAAAGAGGAAAAGAACAGAATGAAAATAGTGAATAATCCCTCTGCAATGCAAGGTCTTCTCCGTTTCATTCTCTGCTAGTGCTAGTGAGTGTCTCTCAACTCTCTAGTCTAGTAAGTCTCTTTCTAACGACACCGTCATCATCGTGTTCGTGACTGTTTCTACCCTCTTTACACCTTGCGACAGTAGGGATCATTCTTTAAATATAAAAATAAAAAGAATAAATAACAATTGAAACGATCTTTCTCCGCCATTCACTTCAACCCTTTTAGCTTTTGCTCTTGAACTCAACGAGGTCACACCACCAGATCGTGTCGCTTCGGCTTCAACACAACCAGTTAGGGTTAGTATCGTTATTTCCCCTCCAAAACTTCATCCTCGCTATTTTCTTTTTCGTCGTCTTCACTTGTTCATCGCTCTGTTTTGGGACTCTAGGGTTTATTCATCGCTATCTGCATATTTTAATTTGAAACTTCTGCAATGTGTTGAGCATTGTCCAAAATCCTATGACATGGGAATCGTTTTAAGTCGATGAGGTTGATTCTTTTCTGCTAGGGTTTAGTATTTGTTCGCGCACCGCTTCTTGAAATCAACGTGGTGTTCTTGGTGTGTTTATGGTTATGGTTGAAATCTGTATTCGCATGACGTGGATGTGTTTATGTCTTTGTACGTGCAATAACATGGACTTTGATGGTTTCTATACGTTGTTGATGTTTCTGCAGCCACAATGGAGCGGAAGACCACTGATTTGGACCAAGGTTGGGATTATATGCAAAAGGGGATTACCAAGCTGAAGAGAATTCTTGAAGGATTACCAGAAACTCCTTTCAGTTCAGAGGAGTACATGATGCTATACACGTATCCTTTTTCTTCTATTGAGTTATTGTTGCCGAGCCGATGACTGTTGTTCTTGTTGTCTATTGTATCCTCTGTTAATGCTTAGTTTTGGATGTTGTTGGCTGTTTTTCCTTAAGTTAACCATCATAGAACCATTTATAATATGTGTACTCAGAAGCCACCATATGACTTTTCTCAACAGCTTTATGACAAATACAAGGAGGCTTTTGATGACTACATTAAGTTTACAGTAGGGAAAACTCAACTGTTTATGTTTTTTTCCACTTTACTGCTGCAACTTTTGTTTGAATTGCTTTTGTCATATATAACTTATTGAGTATGAAACTTCTCACCTTCTTTCATTTTTAGGTTTTGCCATCGCTAAGAGAGAAGCATGATGAATTCATGCTGAGGGAGCTTGTCCAAAGATGGTTAAATCATAAGGTCATGGTCAGGTGGCTTTCACGCTTCTTCCATTATCTTGATCGATACTTCATTGCTCGACGCTCCCTGCCTGCACTCAATGCAGTTGGGCTTACTTGCTTCCGTGAGTTGGTCAGTCAATATCTTTTAGCTTTCTTATAATTTTATCCATGACTGTGCACAGAAGGGCAATACTACTGTCTCCTCCAACATGACACCAATCATTTCGTTATGTATAGTTAAATTTATTCTAGATGCACCCATTTTTGTCAATTACAGGTTTATATGGCGGTACGAGTTAATGCTAGGAAAGCTGTGATCACTCTTGTGAGTTTATCACTGCACATTGTGATGATATACTTTGATGCCAATGATGGCTGTTGGAATAACCATGGCTCATGTTACAGATTGACAAAGAACGCGAGGGCGAACAGATTGATAGATTGTTGTTGAAAAATGTTCTTGATATATTTGTTGAGATTGGTATGGGGGAAATGGATCATTATGAACAGGATTTTTTGATACATATGCTTGACGATACTGCCGAATACTACAAAAGTAAGGCTACAAACTGGATTGAGGTTGATTCCTGTCCGGATTATATGCTAAAGGCAAGTCTGTGTACATTTTGCCTCGGGAGTTGGGATTGTTGTACCTTGTTAGTTGATATGCTGTAATACAATTTTCCCCCCGTAATTGCATAGGCTGAGGATTGCTTAAGAAGGGAGAGAGATAGAGTGTCTCATTACTTGCATTCTAGCACTGAGCAGAAATTGGTGGAGGTCAGTATAAATCTTTGACTTCTTTTTTGTAAAAAAAAAAAATTATTGGATGATGAGAAATGCTTGGTTTTTTCTATTTTTTGTTATATCCATTTATTGTACATGTTAGATTAGGAAATTATATTAGCACATGTTTATATTAGCTGTAAATCTATTAGCTATAGTTTAGGAAATTAAATCCATGTAATTTCTCTCTCTATTTATTGTAATCAGTGTATATATATCAATGGTCATGTGTGTAGCAAATACACAATTCTTTAAAACACTTCTTTATGGTATCAGAGCCTAAAAGCGAGGCAACCCTAGAATCCTACATACCCGGTGGACACACTGTCCTCCGGTGACAAATTTCTTAGGCCAACCGTGTCTTCCAGTTCGCCGTGCCCAGACTGCCGCCGTCCATTGCTGCCTCCGACACCTACTCCGGTAGCCACCACCACCAGAAGACGCGCCTCCTTCGGATCGGCCTACCCCCAAAAGCCTAGGCCTAGAGCTTCTCACACACTCCTCCATGTGCCGGCAACATGCTTTGCCCAGATCCACACACGCTGCCTTCTCACCTCGCATGCCAATGCGTCTGAGCCTCTTTCAGACAACCGCTTCCATCGCCGGTCTCGTCTCTCCATCTTTGGTCTTTCGGAGCCATCACCGGCCCCACTTTGTCATGTTTCTGCCCCCAAGCCAGCATGTCCACCTCTGGCCATCCCTTCGATGTGTCCGCAACCGTCATTTTCTCCTCTGTTCCACTTATTCCCTGCGAAAAATTGGTGGGCTCCGCCAACTACAACTCTTGGTCCGCGACTGTGGAGTTATTATGGTTTGAAGGGCAAGGCCGCTATGATCATTTAGTCACGCAGGCCAAGGATATCCCCACCAAAGACCAAGCCAAATGGAAACAAGTGGACACATTCCTCTATAGTGTGCTATGGTACTCGCTGGATTCCAAACTCTAGTCGCAATACTGCTCTTACCGCACGTGCTACGATGTTTGGACCAAGGCCAAAAAGGTTTACTCCAACGATGTCAATCGCTTGTACAACGTTGTTTCGAACTTAATGGCCATTAAGAAACAAGAAATGGATATGCAGACATATCTGGGTAAGCTTGATCATCTTATTACTGAATTTGATGCTCTCATGCCCTTCACTGACAATGCAGACAAACATGCGGAACAACGTGGAAAGTTCTTTATGGTCCTTGCACTTACTGGTCTTCCACCTGAACTTGACTCAGTTCGCAATCAGATTCTTGCAAGCTCTTTGATTCCAAGCTATGATGCCGTCTCCGAACAGTTGTTGCGCATCTCCACTCCTTC
The DNA here is from genome assembly GCA_029884605.1 of Ormosia emarginata. NCBI lineage: Eukaryota > Viridiplantae > Streptophyta > Magnoliopsida > Fabales > Fabaceae > Ormosia > Ormosia emarginata. Next base: position 25,869,359 of record JAQQTP010000080.1, on the reverse strand, counting down.
GGTCTTTGTCCCACCCTCTGCTCTTGCTGATTCTTCTGCGCTGGTCTCCCAATCCAACAACTGGGATGGCCGTGGAGGAGGTCGAGGTGGTAATCGTTCCCGTCCTCGTTGCACTTATTGCAAACGCTTTGGTCACATTGAGGAACAATGCAGAACTAAAGCCAACCAGTAATTCAGAAGTGTGAATGTTGCTCAGGTTGTTCCATCTGAATCATCTGAAGATGTTTCCCTATTTGCCGCTGAGTATAATGAGTATATCCAGCTCAAAGCAACCCATCAGTCCACTACACCTGTCACTTCTGTTGCTCAGACCGGTAATCCTACAGCCTTTATCTCACAGTCCTCTTCCCTCAGACCTTGGATTCTCGATTCAGGCGCTCCTAATCATATGTTTGGTAACAATTCTCTTTTTTCTTCCCTCACCTATACAGATACACTCCCTAGTGTCACTTTGGCCAATGGTTCCCAAACCATAGTCAAAGGAATTGGTCAAGCCAATCCCTTTCCCACGTGCTCCTTAAACTTTGTACTTTTTGTGCTTGGTTGTCCCTTTAATTTGATTTCTATAAGCAAACTAACCCGCTTGCCTAGCTCTGTTATTTTTGCTACTGATTCGGTTCTTGTGCAAGATCGAGGTACCAGATAGACGATTGGAGTAGGACATGAGTCTAGAGGATTGTATCACCTCACCATACCTGCTTCTCCTGTCGCTTGTTCTCTTGTTGAATCACCCGTCGTTATCCATCAACGTTTGGGATATCCTAGCATACATAAGTTGCATCTCATGGTTCTTGGTCTTTCTAAAGTGTCTACACTAGAGTGTGAGTCTTGTCAATTGGGAAAACATGTTCGTAGTTCTTTTCCTGAACGAGTCAATAAACGAGATGCGTCTCCTTTTGCTTTAGTTCATTCGGATATTTGAGGTCCTAGTCATGTCACTTCTACTTTGGGATATCAATACGTTGTTACTTTTATTGATGATTTTTCACGTTGTACTTGGTTATTTTTAATAAGAAGTCGTTCTGAATTGTTTTCAATATTCCAAGGTTTTTGTCGAGAGATTCGAACCCAATTTGATCTTCCTATTCAAACTTTGCGAAGTGACAATGCACGTGAATATTTCTCTGCTTCTTTTCAATCCTTTTTGTCTTCACAGGTTATTTTACACCAATCATCCTATGCTCACACCCCACAGCAGAATGGTGTAGCCGAAAGGAAAAATAGACGCCTGGTTGAAACAACTCGTACTTTATTCCTCCACTTCCATGTACCATTCCGTTTTTGGGGGGATGCTCTTCTTACCGCATGCTATTTAATTAACCGCTTGCCTTCTTCCGTGTTCCAAAATTAGGTTTCTCATTCTATCCTTTTCCGTAAACAACACCTTTACTCTCTTCCACTCCGTGTCTTTGGGTGTACTTGCTTTGTCCATGACCTTATTCCAGACAAAGATAAATTGGTCGCCAAATTCCTAAAGTGTCTTTTCCTTGGTTACTCCCGATTGCAAAAAGTCTATCGGTGCCGCTCTCCCAATCTCAAGAGATATATTGTTTCGGCTAACGTCAACTTCTTTGAGACTTGTCCTTTCTTTTCAACCAATTCAGTTGTGCTTTATGACAAATGACAGTATGCTTCCCATTGGTCACTTTCTCCTTCTGGTCCATCCACCACTAGCCTTAGCTCCTCTGTTGCTTACGTATCAACGGAGTCTGCGCTTAGAGCTGATTGATACACCAGTCGAACATGTTGATCCTTCAGTCAGTCCTACCGCTGCCCACAGTCCTTCACATGACTCTCTGCCTACTCCATCAGACTCTCTTGCTTCGTCTCCTGCATTAGAACTTCCCATAGTATTACGCAAAGGTATCAGATCTACTCATAATCCTAACTCTCTTTATGCTTGTCATTTGAGCTATCATCGTTTATCTCCTTTCTATTATGCCTTTGTGTCTTCTTTGTCTTCTGTTTCTATACCCAAAACTACAAGTGAAACCCTTTCTTACCCAGGATGGCGACACTTTACACTCCAGTGGTATGTGGGACCTCGTCCTTTTACCCTCTAGCAAGACGACTGTTGGTTGTCGATAGGTCTACATAGTCAAAAGTGGCCCTGATGGGAACGTTGATCGTTTGAAGGCTTGCTTGGTTGCCAAGGGCCCTAATGTGTCTTCTTTGTCTTCTGTTTCTATACCTAAAACTACAGGTGAAACCCTTTCTCACCCAGGATGGCGACACTTTACACTCCAGTGGTACATGGGACCTTGTCCTTTTACCCTCTGACAAGACGATTGTTGGTTGTCGATGGGTCTACATAGTCAAAATTGGCCCTGATGGGAATGTTGATCGTTTGAAGGCTCGCTTGGTTGCCAAGGGCTACATGCAGATTTTCGGCCTCCACTATGGAGATACCTTCTCCCCTGTGGCCGAGATTGCTTCTGTTCGCCTTTTTCTTACCATGCCTGCGATTCACCACTGGCCCCTTCACCAGCTTGACATTAAGAATGCCTTCTTACATGGTGAATTACAGGAAGAGGTTTGTATGCAGCAGCCTCCTGGTTTTATTGCTCACAACACACCTGACTTTGTATGTCGATTGCGTCGCTCACTATATGGCCTGAAACAAATTCCCCGTGCCTGGTTTGGGAGACTTAGCTCTATTGTCCAGCAGTTTAGCATGACTCGGTGTGAGGCTGATCACTCTGTCTTCTTTCGACACTCCTCACCTGACCTTTGCATTTATCTGGTGGTTATGTCGACGACATTGTCATCACAGGCAATGATCAGGTTGGCATTCAATAGCTTAAGCAGCATCTGTCACACCACTTCCAGACCAAAGATTTAGGTCCTCTCAAATACTTTTTAGGGATTGAGGTGGCTCAATCTAAAGCAGGTGTTGCCATCACTCAACGCAAGTATGCCTTAGACATCCTTGAAGAAACATGTATGTTGGATTGTCGACCTAACGATACGCCCATGGATCCTAACATCAAATTACTACTGGGTCAGGGGGATCCTTTAACAGACCCTGAAAGATATAGACGTCTTGTTGGTAAGCTTAACTATCTTACTATAACTCGACCCGACATCACCTTTGCTATAAGTGTGGTGAGCCCATATCTGAATTCTCCTTGTGATAGTCATTGGGACGTTGTTATTCGCATTCTTAGATACATCAAGAGTGCACTAGGTAAAGGCTTACTTTATGAAGACAAAGGCAATGCTAAAGTTGTTGGTTATTTTGATGCTGATTGGGCAGGTTCATCATCTGATAGGCGCTCAACTTCAGGATATTGTGTCTTTATTGGAGGCAACCTAATCTCATGGAAGAGCAAGAAACAAAACATTGTGGCTAGATCCAGTGCAGAGGCCGAGTATCGTGCTATGGTAGCGGCAACCTGTGAGCTCACATGGCTGAAGCAATTGCTTCAACAATTTAAATTGGGAGAGGTCAAGGACATGAAACTAATATGCGACAACTAGACTGCTTTGCATATTGCCTCTAACCTAGTTTTTCATGAAAGGACCAAACACAGAGATTGATAGTCATTTTGTTAGAGAAAAGGTTCTTTTAGGCGAGATTACTATTGGTTTTGTCAACTCCAAAGACTAGCTAGCTGATGTTTTCACCAAGTCCCTTAGAAGGCCTCGGGTTGATTTTATTTGTAACAAACTTGGTGCATACGACATATATGCTCCAGATTGAGGGAGAGTGTTAGATTAGGAAATTATATTAGCACATGTTTATATTAGCTGTCAATCTATTAGCTGCAGTTTAGGAAATTAAATCCCTGTAATTTCTTTCTCTATTTATTGTAATTAGTGTATATATATCAATGATCATGTGTGTAGCAAATACACAATTCTCTAAGCACTTCTTTAGTACAATTGCAGCTGACACCATTAAGTGCATGATGACAGTAATTAGGATGCTTTGTGTGACAAGCTTACACCTCATTATGTTGATAAATGGACCAGTGAGCTGTTATAAAGATTATGAAGTATGCAAAGCACATGTTACTATTACATATGCTCAACTAAGTTTGGGGTAATAAGTTTAAATTACAACATTGTAATTGAAAAATAGTGATTGAATTGATTCAAAAGCAGATATATTCCTCGTTGAAAATTTTCGCTTTTACTCCTACTTTTCTGTTAAAATTATTTCTCCCCTTATATTAAGAATCTTCCAATGCATTTATTATTTTTCTTAATTTTTCATTTTGATAGAAAGTTCAACATGAGTTGCTGGTGACCCATGCAAATCAATTACTTGAGAAGGAGCACTCCGGCTGCCGTGCCTTGCTTAGAGATGATAAGGTACTTGACTGCATTGTGTTACTTCTCTGCTTGATGATCTTTACTCTGTTTATGTCTGGTTTAGAATTTTCAAGCCTCAAAACCCATTTGACCTCTTCACCTCGCTTTAAATACTATGCCATCATGTTTGGGTTGCAAAACAACCTTGTAGTCACTTCTCCAATCCAGATTCTGAATGGTGATCCCCATTATGTTTTTTAACCATATTCCTGCAATGAACCCTACAAAAGTTAGATTTAACAAGTGGAACCTTGTAGATTTTGAAAAATATCCCTACAATTTCACTTCAAATGCTATTCTACTTTGCAATACCCAGACAAACTCAATTTTAAAATAAATTATTTGTCAATCTTATCCAAACAGCACCTAATTATTTTACCTATGCATATTTTGGTTAACTATCTTCTTGATTTGTTTTGTGCCTAGGTGGAAGATCTCTCTAGGATGTATAGACTTTACCATAAAATAACTAAAGGCTTGGATCCTGTTGCCAATGTATTCAAGCAGGTTGGTTTCTTTAGTTTTTGCATTATGCTTTTTGATTATACTGAGCCTTGTTTTTTTGGTCATTTTGTAATGTTGTATTAGTGATGATTGTCTGATTGCAGCATATTACGGCTGAGGGTACAGCATTGGTCCAACAGGCTGAAGAAGCTACTAGTAATCAGGTTTAATACATGCTTGAACAATTTGATTGCATTGACATTTTATCTTCTGCTTCTTGGCACTTTCAACTCAGTCTTCAATGGATTGTTTGCTATTATGTTATCTGATAGATTGTTTTTGTGGCTAGTATCTAGGGCAGGGGTATCTTTAACAATTAAAGGTAAATTATATCAGGATAGAGTCTTTGCAAATGTATTGAAGTTTAATGGACAGTGATGGGCTTATAGCTTAAGTTCAATATGCATGCCATTAGTTTGCCATATTGGCTGGTAATGATCGAATGTGGATGTTGTGAGGAATTATGTTTCTTATTATAATCTGGCATATATGTATTTATGCTGTTGTTATTCATATGTGCTTCAGTTTAGTTATTTGTCTTCCCATATTTTGGAAGACAAATCAATATGATGACTCAGCTGCTCCATGCAATACTTCAGCTGATGCTTACCAAATTATGGGTGAAGAATTTGGCTGCCCAAATAGTTTCGTGGAGGTTTTTAGAATCTGTCAGCTTAAGATGGAGGACTCTTCAATTTTAAGTTTTGATTATCATTTCAGTTATCTGGCCATTCTTATTTTGTTATTTAAAAATTTAATGATCATACTTCATCTTTTTTTTTTTAAAGATAATGTTGATAAGCATTTTGGAAATGTAGAGACCTGACATTTCATTTGCACAGGGATTTTCATTTGTCCTATTATGTAATTAAATTGAATGCTTAAGTCATCTGAAGGGCATTCTGTTGAAGTGCGTTTTCAGATTAGTTTACTAAGTAGTTTTCATAAAATGAAAAGATGGATCAGCATTGGGAAGTGTATTTTCATAATAGATTAATCATATAAATATAACTTGCATGGGCTTTTAGTCTATTTCATCTATAGAAAAATGCAAACCTTTGTTCTATTTCATCTATAGAAAAATGCAAACCTGCATAACTTTTGTTCAAATTTCAAACATTTGATGATCATAGGCCTGTTTCGCCTAATCTCTGGCTCATAGGCCCATTTTATTTAGTTTTAGGCTTAGATACCTGTTTTACTTAGTTTACATGCTCATAGTCCCAATTCATTCAATTATAGGTCTATAGGCCCATTTCTTTTAATTTTAGGCTCATATGCACATTTTATTTAGTTTTATATTCATAGGCCCATTTCATTTAATTTTAGACTCAGAGGACCATTTTACTTAGTTTACATGCTTATAGGTCCATTTTGATATGTTATAGGCTCGTAGGCCCATTTCGTTTGGTTTTAGGTGCATAGGCTCATTTCATTTAGTTTTAGGCTCACAGAACCATGTCATTCAGTTTCAGGCTAACAGACCCATGTCATTCAGTTTCAGGCTAACAGACCCATTTCATTCAGTTTTATGCTCATAGACCCATTTTATTTAAACTTCTTGGTCGTTACCACCTGATGCCTTTGGCATATTTTATCTTGTCTTTCACTTGCTCTGTGCGATTTAAGCATACTGAATTGATGTCAGTGTGATTATGTTTCTCATGTAATTTTCCATGTTGTATTGACATTACTGCATCTCAATCTGTCTTAAATAGTATATTGTTTCTAATTGCTGACAATTTTTCATTTTCATTTTCTCCAGACTACAAATGGGTCTGGCTTTCAGGAACAAGTAAGACCCCACACCTCTTCTTGTTTTCTAATTTTAAATTTTTAATTGTAATAATAGCAGGAAAGTTCTGAAGGTTAATCATGTGACATTCCAGGCCCTTGTCAGAAAATTCATAGAGCTCCATGACAAGTATATGGCATATGTTAATGATTGCTTTATGAATCACACACTGTTCCACAAGGTTTGTTGGAGGCAATTGGGTTATTCTGTTATTTCCTTTTAATAACTTACTAAACTATAGAATTACTTATAATTATTAAATAATATATTTCATTTTGGTTGCTTTTGCAGGCACTAAAGGAAGCATTTGAAGTATTCTGCAATAAAACTGTTACTGGTAGTTCCAGTGCAGAACTGTTAGCTACATTCTGTGACAATATCCTTAAAAAGGGTGGAAGTGAGAAGCTGAGTGATGAAGCGATTGAAGAAACCCTTGAGAAGGTAGTTTTTAGGTTTTCTTCATCAGATTTTGTATCACTATGATTTGTGTTGCCAAAGTTGTTTAATTTCTACAGGTAGTCAAGCTGCTTGCATATATCAGTGATAAGGATCTCTTTGCAGAATTTTACAGGTCAGACTTTTTTAAATTATTGTTTTTTATTGTTATAGATTGTTCTTATGTTTTATATTCCATATTATATTGTGAAATCGTTCTTAACACATTTTATATTTGCAGGAAGAAGCTTGCCCGCAGATTACTTTTTGACAGGAGTGCCAATGAGGACCATGAAAGGTGTATTTTGACAAAGTTAAAGCAGCAGTGTGGTGGCCAGTTCACATCAAAGATGGAGGGGATGGTCAGTTGATTTCATTGCCAGGCTAACTAACTCTTAGCTGTCCTTTTTTTTTATTATTTAATCAGATAATTTGAGGCTTTAGTCGAACTCTGTAATTATCTTTCAGGTCATGGACTTGACATTGGCTAGGGATAATCAGATGAAATTTGAGGAATATCTTCTTGAGAACACACATGCAAATCCTGGAATTGACCTGACAGTTACTGTTCTAACAACAGGATTTTGGCCAAGTTATAAGTCTTTTGATCTCAACCTCCCGTCAGAGATGGTAAGAACATATTGCAATGGTAGTTATTCTAGTTTCCATTATTATTATTTTTGTTGAAGAAGATGGGTCTTATTTGTACTATATTATGGTATGTTAATTTTTTGTTTCAGGTCAAGTGCGTGGAAGTTTTTAAGAACTTTTATGAAACAAGGACAAAACACAGAAAACTTACATGGATTTACTCATTGGGAACTTGTAACATTATTGGCAAGTTTGAACCAAAAACCATTGAACTAGTTGTGTCAACCTATCAGGTAATTATCTTCCCCCATGACCCTTCGTCTTCTATTATGCTGAGAATTTTGACGTTATGGTGTTTAAGATTTATGATATGAACTCAATGCTTCTGGTTTGAAAATTGTCTGTTTTACAGGCTGCTGCCCTGCTACTATTCAACACTGCAGATAGGTTGAGCTATTCAGAGATTATGACTCAGCTGAACTTGACCCATGAAGACCTCGTTAGATTACTCCATTCCCTGTCATGCGCAAAATATAAGATACTTATTAAGGAGCCGAACACAAAAACTATATCTCCAAATGACAACTTTGAGTTCAACACCAAATTTACTGACAGAATGAGAAGAATCAAGGTCTCTGTTTACTTTTAGCCATAATTCTCATCTTTTGTTGCATCAACCCCTTTGATTTGGAAGCGTTGTTGGCTATGTTGTATTCTTTTTTCCCCCCTCTTTAAGATAATAAATCTGGCACTTGTTGATTATAGATCCCGCTACCTCCGGTTGATGAAAGGAAGAAGGTAATTGAAGATGTTGACAAGGATAGGCGGTATGCTATTGATGCAGCAATTGTGCGCATTATGAAGAGTAGGAAAGTTTTGGGCCATCAACAATTAGTTTTGGAGTGCGTTGAGCAGTTGGGCCGCATGTTCAAGGTATTGAATGCTTGAATTTATTTTATTATTGTTAGTGTGAATGTTTTGATGCGAAGTACTATCTACGTAGATTTTGGTTAGCATAATGATTTTCTGTACTTTTTCAATTTGCAATTTTTGGAATTGGATTTATAGCCTGATATCAAAGCAATCAAGAAGCGGATTGAAGATCTCATCACTCGGGACTACCTGGAAAGGGACAAAGACAGTCCAAATACCTTCAAGTATCTGGCGTAATGGAAGCTACTAATGTATAATGTGGCTAGTGTTGAAGCCTGCGATTGAGAACTGGGATTTATTCGAATTAGATTATTAGGAAAGTATAGTTGAGAACAAAGGTTACAAAATGCTGTAAATGCCTGTAGTCGGTTACTTAATTCAGTGATTGGAGAAACCTAGTGCTACGAGCGATATTTTTTGCATACTTGACCTTTTAGTTTTAGTTATCATTTTATTTATTTTGTTGATAATTATAGATATACGAGCGGAGCAAGATATCGTATTGAATACATGCTACTGTTGATATATATTATTTAGTTACATTGGAGGCACCTGGGTAGGGATAGAAGATCAAACTTTCAATTGGATTACAAGCTCGTTGGCTACGGATGATATCTTTTGATTTTGCCATACATTGAAACGAAACATTAGTTATGTAAGGTTGTAGTCTTTGGTCAGTCAACCTGAAAAAATGCATGATTATTTTGGGTTAGTTTGTTAATTTTTAAAACCATCAACTTATTATTATTTTATTTTAAAAATTATAAAAAAAATTATTTATTTTATCCAATAAATGTTTATTATATTTGATTCTTTATATATATACTTAATGTATTATGTTTTACTTAATTGATAGAGCAATGATTTTTTAATTTTAAAATTAAATTAATAAAATCCAAGGTTTTTTCACAAGAAATGCTTGGAGTATACCAGAAACATAGGATGTACAGTATTTTGGTTTAAAGGATTTTTTTTATAAATGCAAAGAGAGGTCAACACAAGCAATATGACCATTTCTATGCAATACATGAATACATAAATTATTTCAGCTTAAGAATAACGTTAATGATATACCCTTCGCGTTTACATTATATATATATTAAACTTCATTCTAAACTACAACTACAATAAGAATTTAGCAGGAATAAATTTAGTAAATTTAATTGAAATATTTCACACACACACACATATATATAAAACAAATACCTAGGTGTGACTTAATTTTCTCGAAGTTTTTAAAATAAAGGCTTTTGTTTGGGTAAAATTTAGATTATACTCCGGAAAGTTTAGCTATTTTATGTTTAGTATACAAAAGAGAAGTTATTACATGTTTCTAGAAAAACAATAAATGCATGCTATAGGAATATATCTACCATTAAAGTTATTTGTTTTAAATTTATATGAATATGTGTGAAATTAATGATAAAAAAAAATTCAGAGCATGTATTTATTATTGTTTTAAGAGCATAAAATAATTTCTCATATAAAAAGTTTGTTTGGTAATATATATATATTTCTTTCCTGAAATTTGATAAACTTGAAAACTATTAAATGGGAAGTTAAATTTAGCGAAAAAACAAACCTAAAATGCTACTAGATAACTTCCTTGAAATTTCACTTATTTTCACATTTAGTATAAATTTTGGTTAAATTAAAATTTTAGTCGTTACATTTTATCTTTATTTTCAATTTAGTCTTTATAATTTTTTTAAAATTAATCCTTATACTTATAAATAATTTTAAAATAGTCTTTATTGTCAATTTTCATTATAATACCGTTAATTTAGTCCATAATGTTGAAGAAGTGAATAAGCCGTATAGAAAACAAAATATGAAGAAGAAGAAAGAAAGAAAATGTAAAGTGTAGAGTGAAGAAGAAGAAGCTACAGAGAAGATGCAGAGAAAATGTGAAGTTGAAGCTACACATGAAGCAACAGAGAAAGAAAATGTGATTGATTGATAATTTGAAAAGTTAGCTACAGTGACATAGAGACTTGGTTAAATCAGTTAGACTTTAACTGAAACCTAACTAATTCGGTTGAGCTAAAACTAACTAATAACAAGATACTTAAAACAGCAAGCTAACTAAACAATTATCTCTAACATTCCCCCTTAATATGAGCCATCTGTTGAGTTAAGTCAGTAACTAATAGTTGATGCCAAAATGAAAGAAATCTTGCTGAAGATAGAGGCTTTGTGAACACATATGCAGGCTGCTCTTCAGAAGAAATGTGCTCAATGAATAATTCTTTTTGCAAGACTTCATCTCTTACAAAAAATAAGTCTAACTCCATATGTTTAGTCCTATTATGCAGTATAGGATTGTGAGAGAGTAAAACAGTGCTCATGTTATCACAGTAGATGATAAGTTTGCTGACTTGAATTTGCAGCTCAGTGAGAAGGGACTGAATCCATACTAATTCTGTGACAATACAAGCTAAGCTTCTATATTTAGCTTCAATGCTGGATCTTGCCACCACTTGTTGTTTCTTAGACGACCAAGAGACCAAATTACCACCAAGGAAAACACAAGCACCAGAGGTGGATCTGCGGTCATCAGGGTCACTTCCCCAATCAGCATCACAAAAACCTTGTAGATCTAGGTGTGCAGGCTTGTGTAAATGAAGACCATGATTTAATGTACTAGTGAGATACCTAAGTATTTTTTTGACTAATTTCCAGTGGCTGTTTAAGGGTTGCTGCATGAATTGACAGGCCTTGTTAACTGAAAAGGATAGTTCTGGTCTAGTAATGGTTGTGTATTGAAGTGCACCTACAATTGACCTATAGAAAGCTGGATCTGAGAAGAAATCTTCACCATGCTTGGACAATTCAGTTCCAGTAGCTATTGGAGTAGGAACTTCCTTAGCTTTTACCATATTTGCACGAGCTAGCAGATCCTTGATGTATTTGGATTGACTAAAATGAATGTTACCATTTACTAGGCTGTGAACTTCAATTTTCAAAAAGTAGTGAAGAGAACCAAGATCTTTTAGGGCAAATTTGACATTTAAATCAATAACCAGCTGAGCGATAAAGCTAGTAGAAGAACCTGTAAGGATGATATCATCTACATATACCAAGATATAAGTGCAGTTGTCTGTGGTCTTTCTTATAAACAAAGAGGGGTCACACTTACTGGAGACAAAACCAAAGTTATGTAAGGTGTGTGCAAGTTTTTCAAACCAAGCCCGTGGGACTTGTTTTAGACTATAAAGGGCTTTATCTAACTTGCAGACTAGAGAACTATCAGTTGATACAAAACCAGGTGGCTGAGTCATGTATACTTCCTCATGAAGGTCCCCATTAAGAAATGCATTGTTAACATCTAGTTGCTTAAGAGGCCAATTTGTGAGAATGATTCTGATTGTTGTTAGTTTAACAACTGGAGAAAATGTTTCAGTATAATCAAAATCATACTCTTGATGAAACCCTTTGGCTACAAGTCTTGCTTTGTATTTTTGAATAAAGCCATCAGGATCTTCCTTAATCCTGAATACCCACTTACATCCAATTGGTTTTCTGTCAGATGGAAGAGGCACAAGATGCCATGTTTTATTTGCTGATAAAGCATCATATTCAGTATGCATAGCTTGAGTCCAGTGAGATGATTGAAAGGCTTTTTCAACAGAAGTGGGAATGGTATGAGCTAGGTATAATTTTGGCTTAAATACACCTGTTTTGGCTCGAGTAGTCATAGGATGAATGTTATGAGCAGAAACAGTACTAGAAGGAAGAAAAGGAGACTCTAAATGTTTAGGAACACTAGCATGGGATGGAGCAGAAACAGTACCAGTATGAGTAAAGGCAGGTGAATGTGATGGTGCAACAACATTAGTAACAACATCAGTGTAACAAGGAACTCCTGTAGGAGTTGCAAAAGGTGTAAAAGTTGCAGAATTAGGATCAATTGCAATAGTAGCAGGATCAGAAGTAGAAGTTAACAGTGCAGGTTGATTAAGAGAAAGAATGGGAATATTGGAAGACTGAACTGCAACAGTAGCAGGACTAGAAGTGGAAGCTGATAGTGCAGGTTGATTAAGAGAAGGAATGGGAATATTGGAAGACTGAGATGAGACTAGTAGTAAAGGAATTAGAATAGGAGGAGTAGCTGATACAGGAACAATAATGACAGGAGAAGAAAGATTTGAGTTAGGGACTGAGAGTTTGGCAAAAGGGAAGAATAGTTCATTAAATATCACATCCTTTGAGATATAAATCCTGTTTGTTTCAAAATGAAGACATTTGTAACCCTTGTGAAAAGAACTGTATCCGATAAAGATGCATTCAAGGCTTCTAAACTGCAATTTCTATGAATTGTAAGGTCTGATATTTGGATAACAAACACACCCAAATGTCTTAAGGAATGTGTAATCTGGATTCTTTTGATATAGTGCTGTATAGGGAACTTGACCAGACAAAGAAGAAGAAGGTAGTAAGTTAATTAGCAATGCTGCTGTCTGAAAAGCATGGTTCCAAAAAGAGAGAAGTAAGGAAGCATGGGCTAAAAAAGTGAGCTCAATTTCAGTAATCTGCCTATGTTTCCTTTCAATAACACCATTTTGGTGATGAGTATATAGACAGATCAACCTATGAGAGATACCTTGGGAGGTGAGATATGAAAATACAGGCCTAAATTTACCACCCCAATCACTTTGGACAGCTTTTATTTTGTAACCAAATTGAAGTTCAATTGTCTGTTGATAGGTTTTGAAAAAGGAAATAGTTTCAGATTTGGACTTTAAAAGGTAAAGCCAAGTGAACCTAGTATAAGCATCAACAATACTAAGGTAATACTTATGACCAGCTGAGGTTGCAACAGGTGCAGGTCCCCATAAATCCATAAGTATTACTTCAAATGGTTTACTGTAAATAGAAGTGGAGCCGTGAGATAGTGTTTGGTGACTTTGACCAAGACAGCAAGCTGAGCAAAATTCAAAAGGTGTTTTATTTGAAATAGAAATGTCACATGATTTTAAAACTTGTTTAACAATTTGAGCATTGGGATGACCTAATTTGTTATGCCAAATAGAAAATTGAGAACTAGGTTGTGAAGAGAGAGAAGTTGGACTAATTGTAGTATAAGATGCATTTTTATTATTGGAAGAGGAATTACAGGATATGGTATTACACGATGCCTTATTACTAAAAAAATAACAAACAGTATGATTTACATTGAATAGTAAAATTGAACTGCAATTTTCCTTAACAAAAGAACTAGTCCTTGCATATTTTATAGAAGGATGTGATAAAGCTGAACCTGACTGGGAAGAAAATTGTGACAGTGACAGCTGCTGAGTTGCATTGTCTGAATGATGAGGAAAGAATTGGGAAAACTTGTACAATCCATCAGAACCAACTGAACTGTGAAGTAAAACTTCATGATTGGCCTAAGATTTTACATAACAGTGATTAACATGGAACTCAAAGTAAACATGATTATCCCTTGCAAATTGACTAACACTAATTAAATTTTTAGTGATAGCAGGTACATGAAGCAAATTAGAAAAGTGAAAAGTAATTGAAGAATTTAATGGAGATGGAACAAAAGAATGACCAATGCTAGCAATTTGCAAACCTGAGTCATTCCCTAGTCGAACTTGATCAGAACCAGCATAAGGAGTCTGGTGTACCAGATTTGATGCATCAACAGTGATATGTGTTGTAGCACCCGAGTCTGGATACCAGGCATTGTCACGAATGACAGAAGAGAGGGGTCTAGATGATGACAAGTTATGTGAATAGAACTGATAAGGATTCTGAGAATTTGGTTGAAACACAGAAGGTGAAGGTTGAGAGTGATTTTGTGATAATGGAAATTGGTGAGCCTGAGAAGGGTGTAAGTGAGGTTGAGAATAGAATGGTTGAGACCTTGGATCAAGTGAGAAAGGTGATGGAGGATTAGGAGGCTGATAGGTCTGAAATCAGGAATAGAAGGTAATGGTGGTTGAAAATAAGGATCAAATCTATGCCAGCAAGTTAGTGAGGTATGACCAGATTTTTGGCACAACTGACAAGAAGGGTTTGACCTGCCTCTACCACGACCACCTCTACCTCGAAACCTTGCTCCAAATCTAGCACCTGGTGTAACACCCTAATTTTTAAAAAAATGTCTCGAATGTTCTGTTTGCTGTTTTTTAAGTTTTTGTGTAAATGACTGTTGTGTCCTTATTTTACTGTTTCTTATTTTTCTGTATGAAATACAAATATGTTTTACAGGCTAAAATTTTATTTGATCGTTTTACGTAATTTGTTTCGAGACGGTAAAATAAAAGTTTTCTCAAGCTACTGTTTTAATTTTTCTGGGAGATATACAGACAATTAATACTTTCTGTAATTTTATTTGAACGTTTTGGATGATTTGCTTCGTTGTGGGGAAAAATAAAAAAATGACCATTACGTCCCGATTGTGTTGTTTTTAACTTTTCTATATGTTACAAAGGTTTAATATTACTTGTGCTGTGATTTTATTTGGACTTTTTGTGCGATTTGCTCAAGAGACAGGAAAATAATATTTTTTCGGTAGGAAAAATCTTGTTTTAATTATTCAGACGGGGATCTTACTAAACACAATTGAATGAGACGATAATTAATCTTTTAATTTTTAGGATTTAACTGTCAAATAAAATAATTTTGTATTATTATAATATTATTTTATTAGTCAATATAATTAGATGACAATGGACTCGAAAATATTTTGCGAGACCCACGTTTAGCTAAAACAGTTAACTTAGTAGCTTAATTAAACATCATTAGTGAAGGAATTCTCTAGAACATGATGACTAAGTGTGGTGACTAGGTTAATTAGTGACTAATCATGGTGACTAGGCTAGATGACTATGTTAAAATCAACCAATGGGAGACAAGCTTGCTAACCAAGTTTTAATCTTGACCTTTGATTCATTCTAAGGCTTGGATGAAGCCAAGCAAGGCTACACCTTGCATGGCATGATGTTCACGACCATTTGGCCTTTGGAGGACAAAAATCATTCCATCTTTCATGCAATTTCTCTCTTTTCTCTCTTCCAAAAACCCTAAACACCATTGAAGCTCTCTTGAAGCTCTATTTGGTCAAACACAAAACCATACCATCCAACCACCCAAAATTTTATCCAACCAAGTTTTCTAAACCTAAACACAATTCTAAGAACATCTCTAGTTGAGAGTTCTTGCAAAATCTTTCATTTGAAGCTTGGAAACCTACTTGGAAAATTTTACCTAGAAGGTGAAATTTCTAGTTTTCCATTTCTAAACTCTTTTTCAAAGTTCTAAGCCATGATTTCTTCATGGTTTAAGCTCTCTTTTATGGTTAGTAACTTGTATACTTTTGTTTGAGTTTGTTAGGTTTTGAAGGAGGAAAACCGAACCCTAGGAAAGGTGTGAAAGAGTAATTTTGTCTTCACTTAAGGTAAGAGGAAGACTAATCTTATCATCCATGGGTGGTGGTAAGAAGATGGAGTTTGATTGTTATGATTGTAGAATCCATAAGGATTCCTTGTTTGTGTATGTTTGATAGCTTGTTTGTGTGGTTGTTAGTAGCTTTCCTAATTGATATTTGTAATAATTTGTATGAAGATGCATGTCTACAAGCTTTGATTTGCATGTCTACAAGCTTTGATAATTTGTATGTGTTAGAAATGCATGATAGTATATAGGATGTGAATAACATGATTATGATTGCATGTGTGATCCAAAGAACACCACACCAAGGCTCACGGCCATTAACCAAAAGGAGATCCAAAATGTTCTCATTATTTTTCTAAAATGTAATTTAATTAACCTAGGAAAATTAACAAGAGATAAAATTGTTTAGATCAAGGAAAACGAATTTAGAAATCAAGTAACACAAGTGTATATTTCGGCCAACATGCCACACTAAAGATCCATGATTTCTAAAATCAATTCCAAACCATTTTCTAAAATAATGATTTAATGAATTTAGGTACTACAATAAATTTGACATGGATTTAGAAGATGAAAAATAATTTAGAGATCAAATGCAAAGACTTTGTTAAAATTGGCCAACATGCCACATACTTTTGATCCAAATTTATTTTCTAACTATTGACTAGATAATTTAATAAAAATAAACTAGATCAAGAGTTTTTAAAGAGATTAAATGTATGGAAATAATTAGGAATGAAGTATAAAGCATAGAATGATTTTCGGCCAAAATGCCAAATTTAAATGTGTTTTGATTTATAGAATTGTTTTCAACTAAGGTTAAGTAATAAATGCCAAAAGGATTTTATTACATTGAGTTTTAAAGAAACAAATTGATTAGAATTAAGTTTAAGGATTAAAACTAATGATTTTACTGTTAAAAATGAAATGCAGTAACTTTTGAAAATTTCTAACATATAGCTCGTGCTATAATTTTGAAGCATGTTAGTGATTTTCAAAAGGATTAAATTATACGGTTAAAAATTTAAGTAAATAGAATTTTTACGGAAAAATTAGGAAACCATTAATATAAGTTTCTAAACAAAATATCACAATTTTTAGTAAAAATGGGCAAAATAAGATAGAAAAGATGTCCAAAAGACAAGATACGCTTATGAAAAATATTTTACGTAGTTTAAACGTATTAAATATTATTTCTGTTTATTTAAACAGTAATTTTTAAGGAATTCAGACAAGAAAATGATTTAAAATCCTACGCGATTGAGAAAACGTATTAAAAACTCTACGCGATTTTAAAAACAGAAAAATAAATTTACGCGATTTAAAAACGTTTGTAAAAACGACGAAATTGTGAAAACGCGATAAAATTTTTACGCGATTAACCAAAACGGTAATTTCCGTATTTTTCTGCTGTCGGGCTATGAGGTGAACCCGTACAGGCTTTGGAACAGTATTTGTCCAGTGGGACTTACTGTATCTTTTTATCTTTGAGGATATCCTAGTAATTTGAGGATATGCCAATTTTTGGTGGATTGGTTGACGAGGTGAATCACATCGTGTTGTCGATGCGATAAACGTAGTGTGGTTCATTGTCTTTATGAACTTGGAGACGTTAGTGTACGGGATTCTATATATGGACAGTCGGTCCGTGGTAACCGATAAGCACACTAATGAGCTCGACACGCACTATTTTTAATCAAGATTTCGTAAAGTCTAATAGTACATTGCCTGTAGTGCCACAATGTGAGACCGTGAACTACACCATGCTTTGGATGATGGATTCCGTATGACGTGGGGCTATAGACGCAAAGTGTGACAGCGCAATAGTTTGGTTGGGCAGCCGTGGTACTAATAGATTTTGCGAGTCATTCTCTCTCTGATATCTGTTTGAGTTTAGCTCCATGGAGTAGGATCGTGTCATATTTTATATGGTTATATCTTGGACATTATTTTATTTTATCTGTTTATTTTATTTGGTTATTGTTATGATAATTTGTTTATTTCTTGCTTTATTTTATCCGTGATATTATTTTATCTGTGATATTATGTGTTGTTATGATACTATTTGATTATTAATTAATGTTATAGCTTTTCATATTGCATGAACTGTATATCTGTTGTTTGTCGTTTTCTTATTTGCCATGTTTGTGATGATTTTAGATTGTCTTACCTCTTTATTGTACGTGTTTTCTGTATATTTGTTTTACGTGGTAAAGAGTTTGAGGAAGAGGACCAACCTCTTGAGATTTTGCATCCTGAGGAGGAAGAGGAGCGACAAGTCAAGATCGACGACGACCAAGAACCATCGATCATCCATATCCATTGGGTGATTTGTTTGGGTATGGCGGTGCCGTGATTTTTGGGCTTTGTGACACTCGAGTTTCACGGTGGATCGTTAGCTTGACATCTCATGGGAGATAGAGACTCGGTGACTTATGTGGGATGGTTGACTGTGTCCATACGACTTACGTTTGATGAAGAGCCAGTGATGACGACTACTGCGTTTCTGCACTTAGAGTTATCTTTATCTCTTAGGCGTCATTGGGGTGGTGTATCCACTGAGCCTAGTGAGATAAGTATCGTGTCGACTGGGCGGTCCCGTTCCGCCGGGAGTCGAGACATCCTGGATATTTATCTTCTGATGAGTTTCCTGAGAGTGATCATCAGAGGATTAAATGTTTATGATGTGTATTTTTGGGCGCATCTGCGTATGTATATATTGACATTTTACTGTTTCTGTTTACTGCTTATGTTTAAATATTTGTAGTTGTAGTTGTAAATTATTTGTATAACTTATAACTTGGACCATATGTATATTATGAGTGATGTTGTTCTGTTGGTTTTATGTTTCCGCGTTATTTTATTTAATAATATTCTATTTAACAGGAATTATTTTACAACCCGTATTAGTACATAACAAATGTTTTACAACTTGGGTAGATTTTATTTATCTTTCTTTTATTTTCTTTATATATGTGACTTCCCCACAAGGGTGTTACACCTGGACCTTGATCTGAAGTGTTACCTCTAAAATTGGTGAAATTCACTGAGTAAGTAGTCTTGAAATCAGGTAATTGAGGAAACAAAGAGGAATTAACTGGAATTTGTGACTGATTATGATACTATTGAGGATTTGGTCTTGAAACAGATTTGTCAACTGGAGTAACATTGGTAAGATTAACAGAGTGCAGATCAGCAGAATGAGCAATTATGTTCTTCTCTATTCTTATTTCTTGAAGTAGTAGCAAAGATTCAACATCACTAATGGAGTAAGGTTCCAACCTTGAGTTAACTAGAGTTACAAATGTATCACTCATCAGAAAAACCTTCCAAGATAATCTCAATATGTTCTTGTGCACTAACAGGATTACCAATTGACACTAGAGAATCAATAAGGGATTTAATACGAAGCAAATACTCACTGATTGTTCTAGATCCCTTCTTTGTAGTGCAAAGTTCAGCCTTAAATTGACGGATTCTTGCTCTGGTTTGAGAGGCAAAGTGAGACTCGATCTGATGCCAGACTTGCCATGAGAAATCACAACCAACAACTCGTGTGAACATACCTTCAGAAAGGGAGGAAAACAGCCATGATAACAGTAACTGATCTTGCTGCTCCCAGTTTAGATACTCAGACGAGATCTTGTTTGAAGCTGCATTTTCAGGAGATCTAAACTTTAGAGGAACAAACTCAGCACCTTCAATATACTTAAGAAGATTGTGACCTTTGATTGCAGCAAGGATCTGTTGCTTCCACAGTAGATGATTCTTATCATCTAGTTTAATCGTGATTGTGTGATTAAACGTAATAGGAGATCTGGCTGTTGAAATCGTGGAATCACTGGGAGAATCCGCAGGATCTTGAGCTCTGATACCATGTTGAAGAAGTGAATAAGCCGTATAGAAAGCAAAATATGAAGAAGAAGAAAGAAAGAAAATGTAAAGTGTAGAGTGAAAAAGAAGAAGCTACAGAGAAAATGTAGAGAAAATTTGAAGCTGAAACTACACATGAAACAGCAGAGAAAGTAAATGTGATTGATTGATAATTTGAAAAGTTAGCTACAGTGATATCGAGACTTGGTTTATATACAGAGAAAGTATTAAACTAAATCAGTTAGACTTTAACTGAAACCTAACTAATTCGATTGAGCTAAAACTAACTAATAACAAGATACTTAAAACAGCAAGCTGACTAAACAATTATCTCTAACACATAATAAGCATTTTACAGAAGAAAAAATACCATTTAAAAGAACATATTGAACAAAAGAGCACCTCATCGGAAGAAAGGAACACTTACATGAGTACTTATTGAAATGCAAGAGCATCTATTGAGCGTTTTATATATAAAACAGTATCTAAAAGAGCACATACTGGACAAAAGAATATTTTGTTAGCCAACTGATGACGTTATAACGTTATAACGGAAGTTGATGATATAGATTATTTTGAAATCATTTAAAAATGTGAAGATTAAATTGAAAAAAAAATTAAAGAATTAAATTAAAAATGAGTGAAATGTACGAGGATCAAAACTTTAATTTAACATATAATTTTCTATTTTAAATACATTACTCACCGATGTGAAACATATAAAGATGACTTTCTGTTAAATCTAGCACCATATTTAACAGTTTCATAATTTACTAAAATTCAGATCAGTTATGTGTAACAAACAAGAAAATGGGCCAAATTTTATGCCTGTAATATGTATTTTAATCATTTTGTTTTACATCGTCAAATTTAAATTTGAAGTTTAAATTTTGTCAAATTTAATCTTCTCATATTATAATATAATAAATTTAAAAACCACTTGGTTATAACTGAAATACCATGTGGGTAATGAACAGTTCCTTATAAACTACAGAAGTTAATGAAATAAATGTTTCTAAGTAAACGAATTTATGGTAATAAAATCCATTATATCAAAATTTACTTTAAGAGAAATTTTAAAGTATAGCAAAATGGGATAACCGTCTCTTTTCTTTAATTTTTTTAATCTATTTTTACTCAAAAAAAATTGATTTAAAATTTCACGTATTACAAATAACATTATAAAATATTTTATAATAACAGCAGTACTTGTATAAAATAACAGCAGTACTTGTATAAAATAACAGCAGTGGTATTTTATACGAATAGGATGGACTATTTGTACGAAACCATTCACGACAGCATTGCGCCGATAAAACATATTTAGTTGAAGTTAAAAAAAAAATCATTTGATAAAATGTCATCGATGCCGTTTCACAAAAATTGATTTGTGAGATTTAGTATTGCTCATAAAATAAATCTAAAAATAAATTGACCAGAAGTTGTTGGTGATTTTGATTGGCAATAAATACAAATGTTTATTGTCTTTTAGAATTTATTGTTAATATATTTCATTTATTATTCTGTAGTTAATAATATAAAATTTGTACAATATTTTCCTAAAAATATTATATAGTATATCATGTTGAATGTATTAGTTTTATAAAAAAAAAAAAGTGACTGATCACAATTTCATGAATTTTTATGAGTTTTGTTCTTTTCATCATGTTTTCTAATTGTTTTGATTTATTGTATTGTTTAACTAATTATTATACAAAGGAAAAATAGCATTTAGTTGTACTTAGTTACAAATAATTACCTTAAACTTTCAAATCTTATAATTTAGTTCTTAAACTATTTTAATTATTGCAAGTAGTTTTTCATTAATTCTCAATCAATTGACTAACAAAACATTACTTCACATATAAGTACATAAACCATTAATTGACATGATAAATAAATCATTAATAACTCACATGCTTGTACATAACATACAAAAATTCTTATTATACTACATCACTTAAATTATAATATGTAGTACTAATAATTGCGTATATTATTGGATTAAAAAAATAAAATATTATTAAATTAAATATAAACTGTTATAAATTTGATCAGAATACTATTCTGAGTATTTTAAATTTCTTGTGAACAGAATATTCTATTAGTCAGTTGACTTTGAAAGAGCTATGAAAGACTAATTGTAAAAATTTATATAATTTAAAAACTAAATTAAAAAAATTAAAAGTTTAAGATAACTATTTACAATTAAGTAAAAATGTAATATGACTATATATTATTTTTCTTAATGTTTAACTAACTGCCAATATGTTTTTCGTTTTTTAAAAAGTGAAATTAATGATATGTAAAATTATCCTAAAGAGCCTCAATATGGTCTTAATATTTAAATAAAAATAGATAAAACATTTACCTTAAAAAAAATTTATTAAGGCTTTACTTTATATATAAGAATATCCTTTTTCCTCTAAATAATCAAAATATTGTCCAATCTTCTGTGGTGCATTATAAATGAGTACAAGAAACTTAAGGGTAGAGAATATACTTTTAGACACTAAATATGAATATTAGACACTTGTATTATTAGACACTAATTATAAACATTGAGTCCTTATTCAATCGACGTATCGATCTTTAATTCTTATCCCATTTGACCTCACAGGATTGATCCAAACGGCACTCGCTTTCAAACCCAAACGACAGAAGGAGCTTCTCAGTAAGGTAAATGAATGTAGCTAGCTCTGTACATTAAAAATGTGGTAGTCAAAATTTAGTATTATAAAAATAAATAAATGCCCAAAAGGGAACGCCCCCCCTCCCCCAACAAAAAAAAAAAAATAGTGTCCAAGACCAGCTATTGATTTTAAAAAATATACATGTAATACTGTTGACTAAGAGGGCGAAAAAAAAAAAATACTCCACCGAAGTCCACTTAGAGTTGGCCAGCTAAACTGCAGATCCATCAAGAATTTGCCTCAGTTGCTCAACCTGCAACCACATATATTGTTAGGTTGGAATCAAACTACAACAAAAGCGCAATGCGGAGTGCTAACTAGAATATGATGCCACCACCATACAGCCAGATGAACACGCATCCAAACATAAAACCAGCAAGCTAGTAGAAAACAGCGTATCTTCCACAATGAGCTGATCCTCAGAAGGAACAGCGTCTTAGGCTAGGTAGTCAGTAACTCAAATGACTCATACAACCCTATCTTCAGTTCTTGTAATTTGTTGCCGTGCTACACATGCCTGACAATTTTGATATAGATACTTGGAATAAACATTGTAAAATTTGCACAACTCTCATAAGGGTACCATCTAACTTTCAATTTTAAGGCACTTCAGAACAGGAAACTAAATCAAACTTACTAGATCATCCTCTGCAGTTGAGGCATGTGCACAGGGGCGCACACGCACACACATATATGTTAGAATTTGTATACTTATCCTTAATGTTTCCTAATAAGATTTTACCTCTAAAATAGATTAAGTTAAACAAATTATTTAATATTCTTATCCTAATCAAATCTAAATTGTCAATATAACATGCATTTATAATTTCCAATATTAAAGGAATTAAAATTAAATTTTATATGAAAAATTATAACACTTTTTATGTTGATATAAAATCTTCCTAAGCATTGCACAAGTAATATCGCCAGTTTAAGAATAATATGATGGAATGCAACTGATCAAGATGATAAAATACCTGTCAGATTCAGCATAAGGCAGCAACCAGCTTGCACTGTCTCTAACTTGATTCTATAATGTTTATTTACACGTCGACTGTGTTCCTTCAGGTGAAAACAGAAGAGAGATGAAATGCAATCAAGAGTTGGAGACGCTTTGACATTCACTTTGCTAACAACCAAAACATAATTTCACAAGACCAGGAGTACTTGTATACCTCTTAAGTTGACAGACCATTGGCAATAGATCGCCTGCCACTTCAAAAAATAAAATGTTGCTGTACATCCCCCCCTTTTCTGTTTTCTGCTTGTTCTCTATCAACAACAAAACGAGTAAAGAATATAGTACTACCAATAATCTCAATTGTACAAGACAACCTGCATATAAGTTAAAATTCAAATCAGAAAAAAATTATCATTGAGAAATAACTAAGGGATCAGAACATGCATCTACTTTTACAAGGAAAACGTGTGTTCATGTATTAAAAAGAAAGAAAGGCTCACTTTAGTCTGACTCTCTGACTCTCCTTCCCATGAAGAGAGATTAGACCAAGAGGAGAAAGTGCAGTTCCCACTGGTAGAAGGATGATCATAGTTAATGCAAAACCCACAACTCCCTTTCTCCAGCAGTTACAACTTTACACATTTACAGATCGACAAAATAATAATCCCTCCAGAATGAGAAGAGAACAAAAGATGGCAATTAATTTGAAACTTCTAAGTCCATCCATATCCACTTATTATATCTTCAATTTATAATCATGATGTAGCAATATTCCAAATATCAAAGTAGCTCCAAATCTGCTTTACAGAAGCTGACTTCTGAATCCTGATGCCTCCACAATATCTCAAGGTTTGCCAAAGCCTCCATTCTTGTATACATGAGAAAGTAACTAAATTCCCCTGACTGTAAACTGGAACTTCCATTTCACTGTGTATGGCAAACATATATATATAGACAGTACTAGCTTCACAAGTTGCAAGA
This sequence comes from Ormosia emarginata, assembly GCA_029884605.1. NCBI lineage: Eukaryota > Viridiplantae > Streptophyta > Magnoliopsida > Fabales > Fabaceae > Ormosia > Ormosia emarginata. Next base: position 25,844,872 of record JAQQTP010000080.1, on the reverse strand, counting down.
GTAGTTCGAGATTCAACATAAGAAACCTTGCCCTTCATAATTGGGTTTAGACCATCTTTTTGTCACGGTGAAGGTTTTAAACATGACCAAGAAACACATGCTCTTCACGGGCTAGAATCATCTCATGACTCATTGGACCCTTTAACGATTATGGCCTCCACAGCAAGCCGTACCAAACGTAGCAACCCCTCCACATCTTGAAAGCTAAAATCAAGAGCCTTCTTGATAGAGGAGATACCATCTGCATACTTGCCCACACCTGGGCTTGAATAAGCCACTGCAAAAGCATTCTGTGATTTTCTTGAGGCTTCCATGGCAAAATTCACATCCTGAGCCTGCAATTGATACATGTCATTTATGCCAATGCTGATATGCAACCAAAATAAGACACAGTCAACAAAGTATGTAAGCTAGCATTGCAGTTCTTAGAATGTAGGCTTCACTTTTGGTAGGACTAATCATTGTTGCCAACAAGGCCATTAAAATCACAATCCAGATCATAAGACCATATGACTTTACAATGCTAACATGCCTAGCAATCTGAATCAGGTATAGAATTGGAATCAAATGGGATCAGATTTGCTATAGGATCGTACATACTGATCATACCCTCTGAAGCATGGGTACTCCTCCCAGGGAGGAGTACCGGTACCCGGTCTGTACCGGCACGTACCCAATTTTTTTTTTTTTGAATTTGGGTACGGCTGGGGTGAGGCTGGGTACGGCTCCATCAAAGTTGGATACGGATCCACCACTTTTTATGCCAAAAATGATTGCCTTTCACTCCCAAATGAGATTTGCTTTCTTTCCCCCAATTTCCCATTCAACCAGAGCCTCATTTCTGCTCCCCTTCTCGAGTCTCGACCTAGCAGTGATGTACATAAAGAGTTACATGGGTCGTTTGTGACCCAATATGCTGATAACAACATTCCATACTTAGGAATGAGATGAGGGAGAAAAGGTAGAGCAGAGGAAGAAGGCCTATAGAGCAGGGCTGTGTAACTGAATGGTTGCATGGTTACGTGCAGAAAAGTGGAGAAGAAGCCGCAAGTGGGATAGCGTGGCTGCTGTGTCTGCAACTGCATTTCTGCATTACTGCTTGAAGAAAATTTGGAGAAGCATATGCAATTCAGAGAAAACGTGGGAGGAAAACAGTCAAAAGTACAAAACCCTAATTGATGCAATGTGCAAAATGCACAGCATCACTTAAAAGCAAGAAATGGGCCTTTTCTAGTTTTGGGCCTATTCAGTGGACCACAAAAAAATATGTGAGAATAGGATAAAACAGAGAATGGGTTGTGGACTTTGCCTATTACCAATAGGAATTAGTTAGTAATATAGTTTATTTTATATATATATGACGTACTCGTACCCTAGTTTTTTGAAAATTTTCGTACCCCATACCCGTATCCGTACAGGGTACTGGTATCGTACTCGTACCGGTGCAACGTAGATTATACCAATTTTTTATTTGAAATTTTTTTTTACTCGCGCACAATTTGTACAAGCATTTTAGTCCACAAAAATAGATAGCCAATAAAAAATAAGTTTCAGAAAATTAGACCATAAAATCTATCATTCTATATCCCCAATTCCTAAAATCTTGAACAGATTCAGCCTTTAAACCAGTCTTAGTCGCCTTTCCTTGATAGTCTGCTTCCTTTTTGGGAGTGAGTTCCATTCCTTCAATTGATTTATATGAGAAACACTAGGATGCTTTGAATTTGAACAGTTAGCTTATTTGTAGATTTCTTTTGGCCATCCTTTAGTTATAGGTTTAAAGCTATAATCTACATTGCACTGGTACGGGTACGGTACTGGTACCCGATACAGATACGGGTACGAAGTATGAAAATTTTCAAAAAACTAGGGTACAGGTATGTCATATATATATAAAATAAACTATATTACTAACTAATTCCTATTTATAATTGACAAAGTCCACAACCCATTCTTTGTTTTCCCCTATTCTCACATTTTTTTGTGGTCCACTGATTGAATAGGCCCAAAACTAGAAAAGGCCCATTTCTTGCTTTTAAGTGATGCTATGCATTTTGCACATTGCATCAATTAGGGTTTTGTACTTTTGACTGTTTTCCTCCCATGTTTTCTCTGAATTGCATATGCTTCTCCAAATTTTCTTCAAGCAGTAATGCAGAAATGCAGTTGCAGACACAGCAGCCACACTATCCCACTTGCGGCTTCATCTCCAAGCGGCTTCTTCTCCACTTTTCTGCACGTAACCATGCAACCACGCAGCTACACAGCCCTGCCCTATAGGCCTTCTTCCTCTGCTCTACCTTTTCTCCCTCATCTCATTCCTAAGTATGGAACGTTGTTATCAGCATATTGGGTCGCAAATGACCCATGTAACTCTTTATGGACATCACTGCTAGGTCGAGACTCAAGAAGGGGAGCAGAAATGAGGCTCTGGTTGAATGGGAAATTGGGGGAAAGAAAGAAAATCTCATTTGGAAGTGAAAGACAATCATTTTTGGCATAAAAAGTGGTGGAGCTGTACTCAACTTTGATGGAGCCGTACCCAAATTCAAAAAAAAAAAAAATTGGGCATCACGCACCCATACCCGGTACGTACTGGGTACCGGTACTCCTCCCAGGGAGGAGTACCCCATGCTTCAGAGGCTATAATTGTTTTTACTGTACACATATATTTAATTTCTCTTTGTTAGCCATCAAAGGCTAAATCTACATGTATAGCCTAGATCTGATAAATTCATCCCACTAAACTCCCTCAAAGATGGGAACCCAATTTCATAACATTGATTGCCAATGAGTGAAAGCATTGCCTAACACATGACAATTAATGAATTCAAATAATCAAGGGTCCGCGTGTTTTTTTCTCCAGAATTTCAAATTACTCTGAAGTAAAATTTCTGTATGCGAATCCTTCACTATGATTTCTATCAAGTTTCTAAGGCTAGTCTCCCCCGCCACACGAGGAAGGGGGTGGCTTTTGTTATGACCATTCTTATGAGAAGAACTGTATACTTACAAAATTGAGCAACCGCACAAAATGGGGCCGATTCCGTGCAGCAATAACATGGTTTCCAACAACTTGGGCCGAATTGACACTCTTGGATAAGGAAACCTTGTCAGCTGCTGTAGAGTTGTTAACATTGTCAACATCAGAGGCAGATGATGAAGGAGACTCACCTGAAAAATGATACAAAGTTCAAAACAAAAAAAAGAACTATCAGAGTTGTATCTACTCCCATTTCATCATAACCCTACTCTCATGGTCAATGGCACTCCTAAGAAAGAGAAATAGTGGTCCGTTCACACAATGAAAGTAAAAACATGTTTTAGAATTAAAAGTATCAAACAAATTAGCCATATCTAACTTTTCTTCTTCCTCTTCTTATTCTTCTTTTCTTTCCCTCTCTCTCGTTGATACATTAAATCACACACAACAACCAAAGAGATCTGTAACCATGATTCTGCTATATAGAATTCTTGCCAGAAGGGCAATGCTCAGACAATCTATTATAATGCATTTGACATGATTTTTCTACAAAAAGATCAGAATATTTCACATTTGTATGCTGAAGCTTAAGTTTATTAGTTTATTTAACAGATGGAGAGGGGATTGGTAGGATGTCAAGTACAAATTCAAATGGAAGGTGAGGACTTCAGAAAGAAAAAATTATTGCATCATGCAAACACACTGAAAATCGAGTAACAAAATTCATTACCAAGAGGAACCATTGGCAGAGCTGTCTGCAACTCATTCCGATCTCTGCTTGCGCTAGTGTGTGAAGAATATATTACCCTCATATATGCCACCTCCATGCATTTGTAGGCCAGAGCAGCTGAACCCATGTCTTTTGATTTCTCATATTCATGGGCACAAAACCTATCGAATGGAAAATATCAAGATGGTGCTACAAATAAAAAAACAAATCATATAGGCTACGATATACGACCTAAAATCAACCTACAGAAAAAATTAATGTAAAGTATAGTAATGAGGTTTGGAGGCATGTTTGCAACCTAACAACACTATAAATAAAGGGAAGAATGTTTATACCAGTATTGAAAACAAGAGAAGACATATGATCTTTAAAAGAAGTTAAAGCTTGGTGAGGAAAAACTGCTGTCTTACTCGCACAATTTTGCTGTGCTACTATACATTTGCTTTGATTGAATCATCTCACTGTGTTTAGCATTATCATTGTTGCCAGATTCTAACAGAGAGGCTCCATGAAGAAACTTGAGGGCTGCCTGGAAGTAAAGGCTAGTGCTCTCAAGAGTAGATCCTGAATTCTGTATGATCAACCCAAAATTTGTAAAATAAGCGCCAAGAAGAGAAAAAAAACATAAAACTGTAAAAGGGACTGTGTAAAAAACCTTAAGACGATCAGCCAGATGCTTAAGATCCTTAGCTTCTTTCACAGCATTGTTAGCAGCATGGCTGTAAGAATCCCTTCTCATTGGACTAGGGGCATCGAGCTCCTTGGACCTGTGTCCATTAAGTGCGGGATTTCTTGAACCAATTTGCTGAGTTCCGTTTTGATGATCAGCCTTTTTTGATTGCTTTTTCTGCAGCTTTGACACATCATCAACTTTGGAAGGATCAACTTCTATGTCTCCATTTCCTTTATGGAAACCAACAACTGGTCGGGGGCAACGACCCAAGGTCTCAATTTGAGCTCCTCCAGAGGGCAACAATGACAAAGACTTCCCTTTTCCAAGTATTTCTTGATCAGTTCTTTCTGAAAGAGACCTCTTAGAAGATCTTTCAGTATCACAGTCTGGCAACTGATTCTGACTAGGAGCATGTAATGCCTCCTGTTTGCATATACTAACTTCTTGAAAGTCATGCCCTCCTTTTAAATGATTCTCTTTTTTCCTACTCTTATTTTTTCCTGTATAATCTTTCTTGCCAGTATGTATATTCTCACTTTGGTCAGGCTTGAACCCAAACTTCTGCTGCTTAACTTTGCCATCCCTATGTTTTTCCTCATGTAGTGGAGACTGATCTTGCAGTTGAATAGAAGAACCAGTATTCTTGACCTTTTCTGCATGGGATTCTGAGTTAAAGCTCTCATTGTTGTCCTTCAAACCTGATTCTATGCCACTTTTCCTCCTATGAGACAAATTAGCACAATAACCATCAGTCCTATCTTCACTTTGATCCTTAATCTGCTCTGCACCAGGATATGTCCCATCTTGGGCTATATTGTCCACACCACCATTGGTACATTGGCTGGTTGTTTGAGCTTTAGGTTTAGTATCTGACATATGATTAACACCCTTGTTCTGAAAATCGGACCAGTGGGCCATGGTGAAAGATTTGTCCTTCCTAGCTGTTCCAGATCGATCACTTCCACCATCATCTTCACCGTCTGAGCATCTTCTTGGACTATCCACAGCAGCAGTATTATGAGAGTCATCTTTCCCCATAAGTTCCCTATTTGCAAACTTATCAGTATTTAAAATTCTCATAGGCGATGAAGAAACTGATTCCACAGGTGAGCCTTTAACTTCCTGGAAGTTGGCTTTGGTTTTATGTGAACCAGAAACCTTAGAAGAGCTTGAAGTGGCGGCAACAGAAGCCTGTACAGACCCCAAGTCCCTTTTTATATAGTCCATGCCATCCAAGCTCCGTTGTGACAGAGTGCTCCCAGGATTTTGCCTGAATTTCTGGTTCTTTGTATGACTAACTTTTTTGTCAGTCCTACCACTGCCTTTACTGGCACTTGATTCTCTACCTTCAGATTTAGAATTTCTTGCCTTCTTTTCCTCCCTGGAATCACCGAACTCCTGCACAGCAATTCTGCTCTCCTGTTGGTGAGGATTACCTGTGCTACAAGTTTGAGCATCCCAATACTCCTTCAATTTCCTCTTTTTCACACTACCAACGGAATCATAATTCCCCAAATCCAGGGATCCCTCATCCAAGGAACCCTGACCCTTATCTTTTGTGTTTTCAGCAGAAACTTGCAGCCTGTCTTTTCCCAATTTGGAGTCCCTCGAAGAGGAGCGGTCTTTCTGTCTAGGTCGATCTTTGCCAACTGAAGTAGTTGGAAAACTGTTATTTGAGCTATGACCCACCTTCCTAGTGGTCCCACTCTGTTCTGGATTCCAATCTTCATCAGTAGAACGCACCTTGTCAGTCTTAACTTTCTTGGATGGCCTAGAACAATTTTGATCAGGGTCCCTTTTCACCTTAATATTCTTTACATCACCTGTCAACACATTTTGAGAAATGAAGATATCGTTAGAGAAATCTAATAGGTCTTTGAACATTAGTATATTATTTATATACTGAGTCGATAAGCACAATGAACGTGTGGTTCAAGTTACCTCTATCAGAACTGTTCTCCAGCATCCTCTGCTTATTTTTGTGTTTCTCCCTTGGAACATCAGCCTCACTCACAGCAGGAGATTTGTTCACATCTTTTAAGCTCCTACTTTTAACTGATGACTGCAAGTTTTTCTTTATAGAAGATGACAATTGAGAAAAGCCATCTTTATTTGCAGAATTCGATATCTCTTCCACAATTTTTTTCTTCCCCCCAGACACTGCATGCTGGTGTTGGTCAGGATGCTGGACAGTTGCCACGGTTCCTCCTACCATAACACTTCCAGATACATTTTGCAGGTTGCTTTGACCTTCAGGGGGAGGCCCTTGGTATAATGCAACAAGGGCTTTCGTGGTTTCATCCTCACTAAAACTACATCGATTCATGTCAGGCCTGCACATTTATGCACATATTGTTAATTTGACGTAGAAACATTTATATACTTACCTTAATCTGTTATCCAACATAATCAATATAAGTAGTTCACATTATATGTATACCAAGTAACAATTTCCTTAGTACTTTTGATAGGATCCCTAAATTAAATAAAGTGTATGTGACGAGAAAGAAGGGTTGCAATGGAAGATTACCCACTATGTAACTGACTGCTAAATCAATAGGGGAGGTAGTGGGAGACTGAATGTACCCGACTACTGAATTAGTGGGAGAGTGAATGTAATTGACTGCTAAATTAATGGGGGTAGTGGGAGAGTGATTCGGTTGTAATGGGTATAAGGCTAAGGAGTGATGATTGTGGGGATAGGCTGGAATTGGCTGGGACTTTTGGGAGAGATTGGGCACTCCCTAACTGCCTAGGCCTTTTTTCTCTCTCTGTATACTTTCTTTTCATTTTCCAGAACCAGGCACGCTATCACCTTGATACAGGCCTGAATTATGCAATAAAACAGTGCTTCTTCATCTCTGTCCTAGCTATTTCCTTTCTGGTTTCTAATAACTGGTATCAAAGCTCCCGATTCTAGGAGCTTTGGATGGTCACTACATGAGCTGCAATGGAGTCCTGAGTGGAGAGCTTGGAGAAGAGTTTGCAGGATTGGAGGGACGAGAGTCAAACATAGTTGGATGAGATCAAGCGGCTGTTGAAGGGGAAGGACTGAGGTTACACCCGAGGTCGATCTCAACGTCGGCGTTCTCCAAACCAACACGATGAGGAGGTATGAGAGCGACGTTGCAGGTTCAAGTCCCCCGAGTGTCGTTGGGGGGGAGATTGTTGGATTTATGAGAGTCCTACAATCACCCTATGACTCGCATGTATGTATGGGCGCACATCAAGGAAGCTTGATAGCCCAGCCTACCGATGCGCCATGTGTGCGCTGCGAAGCCCCTCATGTCCGCCCGCAACACATTATGGATGCAGGGTTATGCGCTGACACTATAAGGAAATAAAGTTGCACCCTGACTAATAGCTCTAGCTTTTGGCCTAGTAGTAAGCGCTTGATCCAACAAGTGGTATCAAAGCTCACCCAAGCTGAATTACAGGAAAGAAGTAGAAAGGGACTGTGTTTTCAAGTGCGGGAAAAAATGGGGGCCTGAGCATGTGTGCAAATTCAAGCACTACCAGTTGTTCATGATGGAGGACATAGGGGAAGAAGAGGAGGAAATGGAGGAGAGTCAGGGCAAGAGGCGTGGTAGCGGGGTGGGCTCGATTCGAATTTCAGAATTGCGTTCCAGAACACGCGATATTCCGACCAAACACAGAGAAGGTTCTTTGAGGGGAAGTCGTCCTGTGATGCGGGACAATGGAGGAAGAAAGCCAGAGGTTCCGATCTTCTCTGGGGACAATGCCTATGGTTGAATTAACAGAATGGAGCGGCATCTCAAGGTAAATGTCGTGATCGATTCAGAGAAATTAGATACAGTGTTGGCAGCTTTAGAAGACAGAGCACTAAATTGGTAACAAAGGTGGGAGGAACAAACACCCTCTCCAAGCTAGGAACAATTCAAGGATGTGGTAATTCGACATTTTCAACCGGGATTGGTTCAGAATCCCTTTGGGCCATTGTTGAGTATTAAGCAAACTCGTTCGGTTATGGAGTACCGTGAGAAGTTTGAGATGGTTTCTGCTCCGTTGAACAATGCAGACAAGATGATATTAAAAGGGATTTTCTTGAATGGTTTATGAGAGGAGTTGCAAGTTGAACTGAAGATGTACAACTTGGAAACACTATCGGAACTCATGGATAGAGCTCTATTGTTGGAAGAGAAGAATTGGGCATTGAGGAAAGGAGGATTTGCACTGAATGACAAAGGAGGGTTGTACGGAAAAAGGGCCTTCTACTTTCAAGGCCAATATAGAGGGGGAAGTTAGGAGGACCCAGCCCTTTGTACGTAGGACCAATTATGGGAGTAAAAGCCAATTGGAACCCAAACCTTTAGATGGGCAAGGGGGAGTGAGGCGTAGGGGGCTTTTGATCAGCTTAAAGCAACTATGACTACTTTACCTGTGTTGGCAGTCCCAAATTCTGAGAAACCTTTTGTTATTGAGACGGATGCTTCCGGAAAGGGAGTAGGGGCAGTACTGATGCAAGAAGGGGAACTGATTGCTTACATGAGTCAAACCTTATCTGACAGAGCTCAGAACAAGTCTGTATATGAGAGGGAGTTAATGGCTATAGTTCTAGTTGTTCAAAAATGGAGGCATTATTTGTTGGGGAGACATTTTATGGTGCATACAGATCAGAAAAGCTTAAGGTTTCTTGCTGACTAGAGAATAATTGGGGAAGAACAACAGAAATGGGTCTCGAAATTGTCGGGGTATGATTTTGGATCAAATACAAACCTAGGAATGAAAGCAGGGTAGCCGATGCCCTTTCAAGGAAGCCACAATATTCAGCACTTTCTATAGTCCAGTTTTATGAGTGGGATGGGTTGGAAGATGAAATCTAGGCTGATGAAAAATTGAGGGGGATTATTCAAGACTTGTTGAGGCAACCTGACTCCCATCCAGGGTTCCAATTTAAGAAAGGAAGATTATATTTTAAAGGGCAAATGGTGATTCCTAAGGATTCTCCCAAAGTTTCTTTAATACTTATGGAATTCTCTCACTCAGCCTTAGGGGAACACTCAGGATTTTTCAGGACCTACAAAAGAATTTTTGGACTGATATTCTGGGAAAGGATGAAGAAGAGAATACAACAGTATGTGCAGGGATGTGAAGTTTGTCAGAGGAATTTATATCAGGCCTTAAGTCCCACGGATTTACTACAACCACTTCCAATTCCAACACACATCTAGTCAGACCTTTCCATAAACTTTATAGGCGGACTACCTAAGGCTTTTGGGTGGACACTATTCTAGTAGTACTGTAGTAGTAGAAAGATTAACGAAGTATGCACACTTCACAGTAGTAGCTCATCCTTTCACTGCTCAAGATATTGCAGAGATTTTCATTAAAGACATAGTCAAGCTCCATAGGTTTCCCTCCATTGTTTTTGACCAGGACAGGGTTTTCATCAGTACTTTTTGGACAGAACTATTTAAACTTGTTGGCACCAAACTGAAATTCAGTTCCGCCTATCACCCCCAATCTGATGGCCAAACAAAGGTGGTTAATCGATGCTTGGAGACTTGCCTTGGGTGTCTCACAGGGACTAAACCTAAGCAATGGCCTAAATGACTCAGTTGGGCAGAATTTTGATATAATACCAACTACAATTATGCTACCAAAATGACCCATTTTAAAGCATTATACGAGAAAGACCCCCATGCACTAATTACAGGTGTGATGTAAATCAGTCTTCAGTAGAAGAAGTCAATAGGCTGATGGCAGAAAGAAATCACATGCTGGACGAATTGAGAGAGCATTTGGTTCAGGCCCAAAACAGAATGCCCATTCAGGCCAATAGACACAGACGAGAGGTAGAATATCAAGTTGGAGATGCGGCTTTTCTAAAGATTCAACCTTATAAATTGAAGATTTTGGCTAAGAGGGTGAATCAGAAACTAAGTCCTAGGTACTATGGACCTTATGAAATTGTGGAAAAAATCAGCCCAGTTGCTTATAAGCTGCAGCTACCCGAGGGCAGCCAAGTGCATCCAGTTTTCCATGCTTCCTTGCTAAAGAAATCCATCTCTACAAATATCACCAGCCAGCCCTTACCTCTGTTTTTAGCAGAGGATTGGGAACTAAAAGTACAGTCAGCTGAAGCACTTGCCGCCCAAACTAATACAAATGGAGATACAGAAGTTCTCATTAAATGGAAGAATCTGCCAGACTTCGAAAACTCCTGGGAGACTTTATCTAAACTCAAGGATCAGTTCCTGACTTCCACCTTGAGGACAAAGTGTGTCTTGAGGGGGGGAGTGTTGATAGGATCCCTAAATTAAATAAAGTGTATGTGAGGAGAAAGAAGGGTTGCAATGGAAGGTTACCCACTATGTAACTGACTGCTAAATTAATGAGGGGAGAGTAGTGGGAGAGTGAATGTAACCGGCTGCTGAATTAGTGGGAAAGTGAATGTAATTGACTGCTGAATTAATGGGGGTAGTGGGAGAGTGATTCAGTTGTAATGGGTATAAGGCTAAGGAGTGATGATTGTGGGGATAGGCTGGAATTGGCTGGGACTTTTGGGAGAGACTAGGCACTCTCTAACTGCCTAGGCCTTTTTTTCTCTCTCTGTATACTTTCTTTTCATTTTCCAGAACCAGGCATTGCTATCACCTTGATACAGGCCTGAATTCTGCAATAAAACAGTGTTTCTTCATCTCTGTCCTAGCTATTTCCTTTCTGGCTCCTAACAACCTTCTTCTTCTGGTTACATCGAAGGTGCAAGCACTTGGGTAGGGAAGGAGTATAGGTGGTTTGGTGAAGGATCAAACCTCCAACACTATAAAGCACAAAAACACCATTTTGGTGTCGTGTCCGCATGTCAAACACAATCCTTGTACAACACACTAACGACACATGTCTGACACGCGTCCATATGTGTCCATTTAAAAAATATTTTTTTAAGATCCGACAAGGCTATGAAACAGTGGGACATGGAGTGGACACAGCCATTTAAAATTTGAAAAAAAAAAATGACAGAGGTTGGGTCTGTTATAAATTTTTAAGCAATTGTTAATAATAAAAAAGAAAATAAGGTAGGGATGCTTTTGTCACATACCAATTTCATTTCCCCCAACTTTTTCATTTCATTTTCCCCCCCACTTAAAGTGCTCTGCTGCCCTAAGATGTAGATTATGAATTATGAATCTTTTTTCTTATATTTTCAATTATATATATACACACACACACACACACACACATATCTATGTTGTGTCCGTGTCCTACAATTTTTAGAATTTGGTGTGTCCCCGTGTTTGTGTCCGTGTCATGTATCCATGTTAATGCCAATGTCTCTGCTTCATAGCTCTCACATCATCACCACACCCTAATCTTAAAGACTGGGGCCGGTTCCAATTAAGCTACAAGCTCGTTAACACTCAGTACATTAATTATGGACAAAAATATTTAAAATATTTAACCATTGTATTAGAACTTACAGCCAATTAAGCATACTACACAGCCACTTTTCAGGTAGGTTATCAGGATTTGTGCCAACAGGAAGAAGACGCCATTTATGACAGCTGTCACACTGTACCCAATTATCTTCCATCACAACAGGAGGCACCATTACAGGAAACCCTTTTCCATTCTCAGCATCAGTACGACGTGCATTTCCGGTGCACCAGACATTAGTGGTTGTTTTAGGGTAAACTTCAGCTGTTAATGGCTTATCAACTTTCTTACCACCTGATCTCTCCTTTGCTCCATAATTAATTGTAGGTGTGCTCCTCTCCACCACCTCAGATTCCTTCAATTTATGATCATACAGGGTTTCCAGTGAATCCATTCTGTCCTCCTCTTCTTCCGATTCCCCAAAGAAATCTCTATATGTATCTCTAGCCTTTCCAAGACCCTTTTGTACTCTGACATCTTCAGTTTCATTTTTTGATGCAGAACTATCATCAGAACTCTTTTTTGTTTTAGGAACCAAAGAGGTTCCAACCTTCAAGTTTTCTTTTTCCCTCTCCGTAGCCATGGTGCCATGACTTCCCTTTGACTTCTTCTTGCCCACAGGAAATGGATGTTCTTTCACGACAGGTAATGTCATATTGTCTTGTTCACACAGGCTACCTCTCTGATAAGCCTTCTTAGGAGGCTCTATACATTCAGTGTTTGATGCTGTCCTAACTATAGAAACACTAGATTCAGCTATTATTGAGTCACAAATTTTATCTCCATCAGGATTGTCTTTCACTGTATAAAATGATAAGTCATCAAGAGAAACCTTATCTCCCACAACTTTTCTTCCTGAACCTCCTTTTGCCCTCTCATCAGAACCATTCACTTCAGTAGATGTTGGCTCCACCCGTTCCTTTTGTGCCTGATCAGAGAAGGTTTTCTCCCTCACCATACCATTGTTGGCTTCCTTCAGTGAATCACATGGCCCATCCACAACCTTTACCGCGTCATCACTGAAAGAACATGCACTGGATAAAAGTGGAAGCTTCATTGTTTTTGAAACTAGCTCCTCCGTAGTTAGTGCATCTCTACCTTGTTCCTTCCTTGACAGACCTCCAACATCATTCCAAGTAGTCTTCTTAGTGCAACCCTTGACTTCCATTGAGGACTCATAACCCTCCAGAGACTTCACTTTCTTCCCTCCTGACAATTTTTTGTTTCCTTTTACAATATTAGATTCATGTAGTATCATGCCAGAACTTTCTGGCTCATCCATATGAACAGGACCAGGAATGCTATCTCTGTCACGCATTTCCTTTTCAGTTAGTTCAATGAGATCATCAGGAAGAGGCGACAACAGCATAGGGAGGGTTGTCATAATCTGTTCCAAGACACCATTAAAAAAAACCTTCTAATCTCATCAAGCACAATATGAAGAAAATAAGGGAGAATCAAATTCCAGGCAGATAATTCACCTGAAGGATACTGGTTGGAGATTCAAACGGAGTATCATGAGGACCACGAGAAATTCCTTCACTTTCAGAGGGGCTGTCATCCAGTGATGATGATGGTGACACATCAAGACCAAGTCCACTGTATATTGCAGCATTTTTTCGTGTTGGCAAATTGTCAGGACCCATTTTGATTCGAACCTTCAGTGTCTTCTGGTCTGAAATGCTAGTAGCTTTCATGTTTAGAGACTCATACTTAGAAGTGAATGCCTCAGCACCAGTGGTTGTCATACATTTTTCTTGATTGATTCCATCATCTACAGAGGGTGCCTTAACTGCAGGCAGCCTTGAGGAGGTAGCAGAACCTGGGCCAAGTCTCAATGACTGAGTTCCAGTTGAAAAATGTACAGCATCCCCTTGACCACCCTGTATAGTACAATATTACTTTGAAGTAAATCGAAAATGGAAAATAACACAAGGGCAAGTCATAAAACCTCATATACAATCATTAATTTAATGAAAAAAAAGTATCATGGATACACATGGGCCATGTTAGTATAACAAATGTACCTCCAGTTGCAAATTATTAGATCTGGGTGTATTTTGACTATGATTATTTTGTGGAGTCCTTGGATGAGACCAACCAGGAGAGCGCTGATTGGCAGGCAAAAAGGATCCATAACCACCAAATTTTGCCCCTGTAATGATGAATTGTTTGTCAATATCATTAGAACAAAAAAATCTTTACTATGTTGGCCTACACTAGATGAAGCATGGTTCTAACAAGTTAAAACTTACCCAGGTTCTCTGCAGACACCCCGCCTTCAAAATCTTTCTGTAAGTGTCCCAGAACATCTTGGATTTTTTCATCCTTAGAAAAACAAAATTCCAAAAGTAAACCATTGTGAGAAAGGGAGGAAGAACAAGTGATTGAAAAACGGAAAGGGCATAAATCTGATTGACAAAGTTGAAGAGATGTAGACATGTTTATGATATAGAAACAAACTGCATCCCGTAATGCAATGATGGAACATCTTTAGGATTTGACAACTAGCCATCTCACAGTTGGCACAAGTTTCAAATTAAGGAAGTTTCCTCAATACACAAAACTTCCAAAATACGAGTTTTATGAACCTGAACTGGTAAGAAATGTATTTCATGATGTCTCATAATTAAAAAGAAGAATACAGACAGAACAACTCCGCTATCTTTTGGTGCACAGTGGACGTTATACATAAGTCTATCTGAGGGTAAACGACTTTCCAAAACTGTAAACAGGAACTCACAAGCAAAAGCACATCAAAAATGGAAAATTTACTTCTACATCAAAGGAAAAAGGTGAAAAACCAAACAAAAAGGAAAAAGAAAAGAAGGAAAAAATCCTTTACACCCCCAGGCTGATTCAAACAGCATTTTCATCAGCATCTGATCAGGCAGGTTGATCAGAAATTTCTTCAATAACCCAATGCATCAAGTTGAGATCACAAAATCCTCTATGTAAAACACATATCAAATCCGTTCAACTTACAACAAAATATAATTCAGCACTGCACATCTTAAAAATATATTAATTTACCAACCATGTAAACAAAGTTAGGCCTTGGATCTATCAAAGTAAAACAAGTGAACACCAATAATTCGGAACATTTGAAACAAAAAAATAAACTAGAATATCAGAGCAAGCAAAATCAAAGGTAGAAGCCCTTACAATGTAAGAGAGGGCAACATCGGGATCAACGCTGGCATCGTAATCCTCGTGGTTCTGGTAAGAGCAGGCTTCACCTTCTTCAAGCTCAGACTCCACCATCTCTGTCCTCTCTAACCCTAACCCTAACCCTAGCCCCTTTCTCGCATCCCTACTACCTCCTGCAGAAATCATCCAAAAAATATAAAAATCAAACCCTCCAACTTAAACCTCCACATTGAGATTGAGAATCCCTCATCCAAATAGAAATCCCAGTTTCTCTTCCACCCATTCCTCAGAATAAAAAACCACCACCAAAGGATTCACCCCCCACAAATAATTAAAAATTGGAAAATCTACACGATCGCGTAGAAATCACAAGCTCAAATTTTGCAATACAAGTTAAAACGACAACCTTAAACAATCGAAAACAATAACATAAAAAACGTGTTTGATTTTAAGAAACTTTTAATGTTATTGTGCAGCTGGGATCGATCGATCAACACAGAGTTTGTCTCTGTCCCTCTCTCTCTCTCTCTCTCTCTGTTTTTGGTGAATACAGCAGCCGCGTTTTTTTTTTCTTAATTATTTACTTTATTTTCGTTAAAACTTAAAAACAATATTTTAATCCCACGGTGAGAGAGAAGAAGAGAGGGACAAGAAGAAAGACTAGTCGACAAGCGAAAGGAGAAGAAACCATTTAGTTTTGAGTTTTACCCCTTTCATATGTTTGATGTTTCCACTTCAAACCTTCCTTGTCCGTAAAGTACCACAATTCACAAACCCACACGCTGTACCATAGCGCGTGATTACAACGTGCATGACCATTTTTATTTTTTAACATTACTCCTTTTTTTATTTACTCAAATAATCATGAGACTTTGAAATTTTATTGCTAAAATATTTATATTCTTAGAAGTGAATGAATTTGAATTTAACCGTGTAAAAGCACGCGTGAATTTATGTACAGATGTTGTGAGTTATGGGTGTACATTTATACACATAAATTTGATCATTATTGTGCATATCGTCGCACAAGAAGATGAGCGCCAAACTACAAATCCAGTCTGCTTTCGTAGGTTAGGGTTATTCAATTTTGTGAAGTGGACTGTGGCATGCACTGACGGAATAAAGGATTGAGAATAACTATAAATGGGGCTAACAAGGAAAAGGATAAATACATGTCATGCCAACTATGGTTAGATGGAGGTGAAAGAATATTAAAGTCTAGAGAATGCTAAAATTGCTGAAATTTGTTGGATCTGATTCTCAATGCATTGATAAACTGTTCACAAGCTGTGTAAATTTGTTTTTATGTTTCTATTAGTGACCTATTTGTTGGTTAAGATACCATTGAAAGGTACTTAAGACCAACTCGCTTTCTTAATGAATTGGAAAGCTATTTACACACGAGTTATTGATGGAGAATAAGAACATGGAATGCTATTTTGTATTATATTTAAAATCTATAACTTAAGGGTTCACAAAAAAAGAAATATTATTTGTTGGGTAGAACCGAACAAAAAAAAATCTTTTACTTAAAGAGATTTTCACCTAAGGTCGCAGAGGAAAGGTATTGGCAGGGCATGGCAACACGATCCCCAACCTTAAAAATTTGTTTAAAATGTTTTAAATTATTTTTAATCTTGCCAAATAAAATTTTTTTAGCTTCTAAAAAATAAAATTAGTCATTGATTCTATAAAGATAAAATTCATAGCTTCGCTCATGCGTAAGTCCACTAAATCACAATTTTCTAAGTTTTCGTGTGTCAAATAATTTACTTTGCCCAGGTCAATAATTTAAGTGTTGAAAAACATCTCTTATGCGCCACTGGACAAGTAAATTAATTAAGTAATTATTGTAAGGCAAATCCCTAAAAAAAAATATATGTGCACGTATCTTTTTTTTTACTTTTAAAGGTAAATGTTTTTATCAGCAAAATAAAAGATCCAAATGCATTATGATTGAAGTAGTAAGT
Organism: Ormosia emarginata; assembly: GCA_029884605.1. Classification (NCBI taxonomy): domain Eukaryota; kingdom Viridiplantae; phylum Streptophyta; class Magnoliopsida; order Fabales; family Fabaceae; genus Ormosia; species Ormosia emarginata. The sequence continues at coordinate 25,827,968 of JAQQTP010000080.1, read as the reverse complement.
AAATTTGAGTTAAATAATTAAAAGGCTAAGTGATAAAGTATACATGCAATGGATGATTTTTTTTATTTTAAGGATTTAAATTTTTGGATAAAATGGTTAATATGACAATTTTTTTTATTTGTCTCTAATCACCTTAATAATAAAAAAGTAAGATAAATGATATTTGCATATCAAAATAATTATATCATCCTTGCACTTTACTTGTTTGGGAACTAAAAGGTTGAGAAGGTATGTGTTGAAATGTGTCTTTTTATTGCTTTCTTACCTAAAAATGAAGTGATGTAAGAATGATATAAAAAAAATTATGTGTAAATATTATTAGTCAAAAATTAAAATACAATTGTACAATTAAGTAATTACTTGTGTAAGAATAAAGTCGATAATTATATGATATTTAAAATATTAGTTAAATCTTACTTTTTGAAAGGCATAGTAAAAATAATCTTAAAATTCTTATATGGACCTGTAAAGGTTAAAAGATCATATTTTTATATATGGATAGGGATCTCTTCCTGTTGGTCAAAAATAGGAGAGAATCATGTTAACTGTAAATATACATGCTTAAATTTATATACTGTATGTGGTATTTTTTTTTTTTATAACATATATACCTCATACGGTATCTATTATTTTTACATGTAAAACTAATAAGACCTCTCCTGTCACAGGAGATGATCCTGATCCCTTCATTTGTAAACTTATACTCTCCTTTGTATTTGTTCTCAATGAAATAAGTTAGAGTGAATAATCGCAATTTGCTAGGGTTATAAATAACTTAATGGGTCTTTCCATTAAAAGTCTATATGATTAAGGCTTTGTTTACAAAGATTTTATTAAAACACACTAATCAAGTGTTATGTGCCCTTAATTCATTATAAATGGATCACTAAATTGGTGGGCTCTAATATACTCAAATAAATCATAACATTAACTTGTTTTTAGAAACAAAAAAATTAATAATTGATTGTAGCCTAAAAAAAATAGTAAATTATTCTAACAATTATTATATTGTTATTCAATCCCAAACTTTACTGGTTATATTATATTAAGGTCAAATTCCAAATCGTATGTTTATTTTTTCTCTTAAACCAGTTTCTAGCATTAAGAAATGAACTCATATGAAACATAGATTATAATTTAAATTTAAATTTAAAAATAATGAATTATTAAGTATTTAAAATATAAACAGATAAATTATCAAAATTAAAATTTAAAAGTGTTCATAACAGAGATATGAGAATTATCTAAGAAGGTAAGCGATGATTGATTCATTCGTGACACAGCAGCAACAATTTGAGGAGCGAGGAGTGCATATCTGTAAAAGCCACTTCGACGCCTAAGTCAATAGCTGTTCGAGAAGGATAATGTGTAATGACATTAATGTGTACATTTGTCTTCTTGTTGAGCCTTTATATAGGGATGTATGAGCGTGTTAATGGTATAGTGCGCATCAGTGCGTATTGCACTCTGTCCCCTAGCAGTTCAGGAAATTGTTGCTCTGTACGATCTCTCTCTTCTTTCTGAGTGGAGTGGTGTCTCTTTTTTTCTGTCGGAGGAACATGTTTAGTAGGCGAGTAATTCTTTATGCATAGCACGTCTGAGAGATAGCTTAACGGATCAAGTTGCTTCAGTTTTATGGACCTGTAATCGATCCAAAACAAAATGTATTTGCCAGAAGTCTAAAATTGAAACTGGTACAATTTAAGTTTATATTAAATAAAGAACAAAATCTTAAGCAGCTTACCAACAGATTGTTATTTTATTTTTTTTTTCAATTTGATATGACCAACAGATTGTTCATTTTTTGTGAACCTAACAGATTGTTTTTTATCTTCAACGCGGACAAAATGTTACATGTGGAGTAATTTGAAAAGTAAAATAAAAAAAAATGTTATTAAAAATTCAATATATTTTTCTTTTGATTATAAAGCTAAAGATATATTAATCAGAGGGGTTAACATTACTATATAACTCAGCTAAACAAAAACTACTATATAACTAACAGATGTAAATTTTGTACGGGTAAATAAATTATATAACATTATATTAACTAAAGTTGATTTTTTACACTAAATAGATTGATTTCATCTAATGGTTACCTTTAACGAAATAATCTTAACCATTAGATGAAAGTTGAACTAACGGTTAAAAATTATATAAAAAAACTTACACTGATGTAAACGGATCCCTCCTCTAACATTACTATTAGACAAAAAAGTTTAAATGAAAAGTTTTTGGAATGGAAATCTGTGTTTTTTTTTTTTATGAAAAAGTTTAAGGGGGAGGGTTACTCTATTCCAATGCAAGGATATGTTACAAGTTTAAACAATGGCTTATAGGTAACACTTACAAATAACTTACAAATAAAATATTATGAACAAGAATCAAACTCAAAATCTTTTAATCAATACGGTTTGATCGAACTCAAAATCTTTTAAACACTAACTCAATTTATATGAAATTTGAGTTCTAAATGTTATTAATAATTAATTCTCTAAATAGTTCAAATTATCTTTTTTGATATGCATTTAAAGATCTATATGATCAATTTCACAAGAATAATAAAAATGATACATGTATACACCTGTGTATGTTACGGAAATGATAACTAGTTTTTAAGTAAAAAGATATTCAAGAAAAACGCACTTTTCTTACTCATTATATCATGTTCATATAGATTATGAACGCGATATTATGCACAATAAATACATAACCTAATGAGTATTATATATCACTAATAAATAATCTTTTAATGATGTTTTGTCCAAGAATTAGGGATGAAGTTGTAAATACTCTAGGAAGAATGGTTGATGGTGTTTGTGCCCAAGTTAGTGAGGGCACCACTGGATGAGTATATGGTGGAAGTGTCCGTTATATAAGGAATACGAATAATTCTCTAAGTAGATAATATTTTGAGCATGTTTGGTATGGATATAAATTAGTTTGGATAATTTGATCAATTTGAACTGAATCAATTAGATCAGTTTGGTTTGATTCGAGTATGTTGATTGGTTCGAATAAAATCCAAACTGAATGAGACTTAATTGATTTAGTTCTCGAATTGAAAGTTTCAAATTCAAGAAAAACCAAACCATATATATATATATATATATATATATATATATATATATATTATTTTAAAAAAATAGAAGTACAATATATGTAGATAGGGCAGTTATTGATATAAAAAATATTTTCTACTACTACTGTTTAGTCTTATTCTAAAAAAAATTAATTGATTTGATAGATATTGAGTGTTTTTTTTTTGTTTTTCTCTGCAGTATCTCTCCGTCCGAAAGGCGAAAGACTAATTTACTGTGATACTGTTGGCTCCAAAGATGGTGACTGCTCCTAACTACATTTTTCTCCATACACATGAACCAGAAATCGAACCACTGACCACATGCTTAAGGTGACTAAATCCATTACCACTTGTACTAACGCAAGTTGGTAGACCTTGAGTACTTTAAATTAATAAATGTTATACTGGTTGTGGTGTCAATTTTAAAATATTGTTTTATTTGAGAAATAGAGTTCATGAGATTGATATGTTTTTCCAATAAGATTGTAGTGTCATAGGTTTTTGTATTACACTTTAAATTGGTAAATATTATACTGATTGATATTTTTTTCCTATAAAAAGTTAATTCTTTAACTGATTTTTGTGCAAAAAAAAAATGATTAACCCGACCACCTGAATCGAACAAATTTGTAGATGTTCGGTTCGGTTTGGTTCGGAGTTGACTATCAAAAATTAAAAAAACTAAACCAAATCGAACCAATTGATTTTGATTAGTTCAAATTTATTTTTTTTCAATAATCGAACTAAACTGACCTGATTACACCCATAATGTTTGGCATAGGTTTTATCACGGTGCCAACAAAATTTTTTAACTTTTTTTATTATTTAATTTATAACATATTTGATAATTTTTGTTTCAGCTTTTGTACAAAATTAAATGTATTATAATAATTTTTTTCATAAACTTGAAACTTCAAGTATATAATTATAGATTATAATTATTTTAAAAATTTTAATATATAAATATCATTTTATCTTCAATCAAATAACTTTTTAAATCATTATATATAATTTTTTAATAATTTAATAAATAAAAATATTTTTTTATATCATTTAAATAAAATAGATTATTTTAAATTCATATTTTAACTAATATATCAAAATATAAAATTATTTTTATTATAATCAATTATATAATAATTAATTATTAAAATAATTAAAATTTTCATAACTAAATGTAACTCACATTATTTTAAAATTTTTTATTAAATTTTTTTATTTTATCTTTATTTTTTAAAAAGATATGACCCACATTATTTTAAAATTTGAGATTAAAAATTTTTATTTTATCTTTATTTTTTTAAAAGATATGATAATTATCTGATAGTGTCGGAATAACTATCTTCTAGATTTAGACTTTTTGTTCAGGGTGGACTAGACCCAAAATCTTATTACCAAATAAATCTCATATATATATATAGAGCGAGAGAGAGATTAATTGAGGGGGAAACTTTTCAGAAAAAATATTATTCATGTTATATATATATATACACACTCAATTAATTATAGAACCAACCAATTATTACAATATGTCTCATCACTCATTTTTCAATAGTAAAAGCTGAAAGAAATATGTGTCCAGTGACAATACTGGAGCTAAAGAAAGATTGTAATGGGTCAGCCTGAGAAAAATCTATTTGAAGGGGTGAAGACTCAAGTTATTTTTTTGCTTTTTTTTTATATAAAAACACACAAAAGTTAAGTTTTGAAATACAATCCACAATGTTGTACTATCTAGAAGTGGATAGTTGTTAAGGAATAAAAATTTAATTAATTTGTATATTAGTAACCTTTGACAAAAAGGGTAAATTTTATCCATTTGATTTTTTTTTTTATCGTGAGGGTAACAATTACCACAATAATTGCTATAGATTGTAATAGGGTAATAAATTAAACATAAAATTTAAGTTTATTTTTTTATATTTATTATATTTATTTTATTAATTAAATTATGATATATATATATTATTTATTTTTCTCTTATATATTAATATTTTTTCTTTTTTTTATTATAAAAATACACATATATTATAATTTAATTAATAAAATAAATGTAATTAATATAAAAAATAGACTTAAATTTTATCTATAAACTAAATAAAGGAGTAGGAAAAATATAAGAAGGTAAGGAGGAAGAACATGGACATGGACAATTCATCCTCTCCGTTGGTGGCAAAGCTGGTTCGTTACGGTAATGGTGGGAGCTTCGCCCTTAATGGCTGTTCTATTTTTTTTTCTTTTTCTTTTAAAAAAAATATGTTAGCTGGATTTTTCAGCAGGGTTTAGGAAGAAGGATTTAAATATGGATCTTCTACCGTGTGTACGTGAGTATTAGATGTTTTATTCTAAACTTGAAAAGTGAAAACCTTTGAACATTCACTAATTAATTGCCACACCATGGGTTTTAGGGTAAGTTTGGATGAAAGATTTTGGAATAAAAAAAGAGAAAAGCTTAATTTTTATTTTTAAATTAAAATAATTATAAAATATTTATAAATATGAATAAAAAATAATTAAAATGTTATATAATTATTTTTTATTTTATTCATTTATTTTAAAAAATCTTAAATATAAATATTGTTTATTCAAAATAAATTTTTTTTTTTTCCCTTCAAAATCTCAACTCGCAAATATATCTTTATGCTTCAATTCGAATATTTGGAGTAAAGCTTAATATTTAATAAAATGATTTGTTTTTTATTGACAAGGTTAGACAATAACGTTTAATTCTTCGAATCATGTTGCACTTAAAATAAAGTTTCCTTTAAGATGTTGGTTTCAATGAAATTCGAACACATATTTAATTTTAGAAGTCACAAATCGTTTGAGTGCTTAATACTTGTTATGAGCACCTTGGGTTAATAAAATGATTATGGCAGTGATGATTTTGAAGATCTTGACATACATACTTATGAAAAACAAAGGGATAACAAGTCTCACTCAACTAATTCCTTTCTTTTAATTCTTGTGGTAGGTCCAATGTCTAATATTATGTCTTTTTAAGTTCTAACAAACATCACCTACACACACGTATCATCCTATATTTTAACTTGTACTAAAACCCCAATATAGAGGGCAACGAAGACAGTGCTTCGTCTTAAGAAGTTATATTTCTCTATTTTGTATTTTATTTTTTCATATTAAATAGTACTCTCTTTTGAAGAAATCATAGCTACAACTTCCCATTTAATCTTGGCCAATGATATTATCATATTTTAACTTCTTTATAATATATTTTTTAACTAACTTCTTTATAATATATACTAATTTATCATATTATGTTGACAACGATTTAACATTATTTAAAAGATAAGTTATTAACACATTTTCTAATTTTTAATATAGAATAGTTAATTATTAACAAAATGAACTTAAGTCAATAGGAATATTTCTTTAATAAAAAATACTTCTTTCATTAATTTTAAATTTTAAATCAATAAAATCAAATACTACTTGAATAATTAACTTCTTATTAGCAATAAAAAAACAAAATTAAAACTTCAAATTTCTTTTGATTTATGGCTGAAGTATGCTCAAAGTATTGTTTTTGAAAATATACTATAATTATGTTTATTATAAACAACTTAAAATTACTTTTAATGTTTATTGAAAAATTTAAAATTACTTTCATTGCAAAACAAAAATAATTTCTCATAAATTTAAGAGATATACTGAATAAGAGTTTGCTTATAACAGTATAAGAATAGGAATATTACAACATTATATTCTTTGTTAATATTTATTTAACTTAAGAACCTTTACTACAAAACTTAAAAAAAAGGAAAACTTTGAAGATTCAAATTGGAGGAGAAGAGAGGGGATAGAGTTAATGTTGCCCACGTTGACCATTCGTCACACCGCGAATCTCATTCACATGAGTGGAGTAATCACTCATGCTTTAGTTGGGGCCTTGTTGAAGTTGAAAGCAATGGAAACCATATCCATCAATCGCCAAATACCGCGTTGGAATATACAATGCTCTTTCCAAGCATATGGCTAGAATATGCCATCCTAGTTGCGCCTCGAACCTACAAATTAAGCAATAATGGTCACAAGAGGATCACAATCAACAAACACAGTCAAGTTGATTTAAATAATCCAAACCTCAATGTGACACGTGCAGGTGGAATTGTCAAGCATAATAATAATATTACACGATGTTCGTGCTTGTTATAAAAGTCCAAAATAAGACAAATAAAATTGCTTCCGTCAAATTTAGTCGTACCTCAATGCCGTGACAAGGGTCAAAGAAAATGTCATTGCTGATAGTTTGAAAAAAATTATTACTCTTAAAAGATTGAAAGTTGTAATCTCTGTATTAGCAAAAATATCGATTCATGATTCATGAGGAGAGATGTCAAATGCGATTAGGATTGATTTATTCGAGTCAACTTATTTAGAATTTAATTATTTTTAAATCAATTTATTTGAATTATGTAAATTTTAAATTAATATTTTATTAATTTAATTTATTTAATTTTATGTAATGTTAAAAGAATAAATTGATCTAATTTATTTGAATTTAATTCATTTAAATCATATAAATTTTAAATTAACATTTTATTAATTTAATATATTTATTTTATCAAATTATTTAAATTAATCCATCAATTAATTTTTGACCTCTTTTAACATATCCTTGCCCAGAAAGCGGGAAAATTATGCTTGTTACGGTGATAAATTAAGCCTGGAAAAATAGGAACCTATATTTTCAGTCTATGGTACGATCCCTTTTATCTCATGTTCGGGAAAACTGGAGGAGCATTTCTGATATTCTCTTATTATTAGAGTTTATTTGAATACTAAAATTAGAATTAAAATATAAATTTTTAATTTTAATTTTTTTTTTAGAATTATAATTAATCTAAAATTTCAAATTTTATATTTAAAATTGTCAAAGAATTAAGATAAAAAATTATAATTTTAAATTTAATTATAATTTTATTATTTAAAAGTATGATTTAAAATATTAAAAAATTATTTATAAAGTTAAAATTAATAAAAATATTCATACAATAATATTTTTATAATATAATAGTCATATTTTTTCATAAAAAAATTTTCATAATTTTTTTAAAAAATAAATAGTTATTATAATAATTTTTATATAAATATAAAAATAATTTTTATATAAATATAGAATCTCAATAAATATAATTGTTCATAAATAAATATATAGAGAAAAAAGTTTAATTTTTAAATTATGAAATTAATAATTCTTAAGGTATAAATTAAGAATTGAAAATATACTTTAATTATTTTTTAATTATTTTTTAATTTCATATACTTATAAATGTTTATAAAATTATAATTTCAATAATTATAAATGACATTCAAAATATAAAAATTAAAGGAATTAAGATATTTAATTTCAATGTTTTTTGGGTGCATATAAGAACAATGGTTTACATGTCCAATAGAAATTCCTGTATAGTATCCACTGTTAGAATGTATCTGGGAATCATTGCATAAATGGGTCCTTTAATAGACTTATATACATCAAACAGAATATCCTCCTGGATCCCAGAGGATACAAGAATTTCTTCCAACAGAGTATCATTATTTTCTTTGAAATGTTGATTGTGAGTATAGAGCGAGAAAATTATATGAAAAATTATACTGACTTCCAACAAAATTAGTGTTAATTAAACAAAACACTTCTCTTGTTTTAAAAATTAGACCTACATCTCATACTTTATGTATTATTCTTACAATCAAAATATTTTTTGTTTGAGAAATTATACATTCCTTCCCTATTTTATATATAGTTCCTATACAATTTCTCCATTAAATATCAAAGTAAAGGAGATAGGTGTAATTTCCAAACAATTAGTATAATTGACACTAATATCAAGAAAGTATGTGTAATTACCCCAAAACTATACTGAAAAAAAAGTTAGAAATGAATGGCTGCTGGTGATTGATAATTTAGATGGCAATGGGAAGAATAATAGGCAGGGGCTTGTGGGGTCAATGTGGGCGTTGCTCCCAGCAACAAAGGGAAGAAAAAGAGACTTTCTTGTAACATCTGTAAGAAAATGAAAGGGGGATGACTCATGGCCATGGTTTCACCATGTCAGAGTGAGATGGAAACAAATCAACAAACCTCCAAGGCACTGTCGCCCTCCTCGCCCCCCACCGTATTGGCCTATCAAGGTAACACCCCCACGGACTCATATTTTAAAGAGTTATCTTATATTCTCTTTTTTTTTTTTTCATAATTATAAAACAAATATTAAATAAAAAAATAAATACATCTAATATTTTTAAAAATATAAAAATTATTCAATATTTTTTTATTTAATAATTAAAAAAATTAATAAAATAATTAAGTAAAAGAATAAAAAATTTTCCTATTTCAAAACCACTAAGGGAGAGACCGTAAATAATAATAATAATAATAATAATAATAATAATAATAATAATAATAATAATTTGTCTACCATAAAATGACTTAAATATTCTTATTAGTTGACTAGTTTATAAAGAGAATTGAGTTTTCAGTCTTCTAAAAATATGGAGACGCTAATCTCAAATCTATCAATCATCATACTAAAAAGAACTCTTAAGACAGTTTTCTATTTTTTATATTGATACAAAAGTTTCAAAATACTTAATTTCATGTTTATATTTAAAATATGTTTATAATTTAATCTTGCAGTATCCAAAATCTACCTAATCAGGTATGTACATTTTTTTCCCCTTTCTTTTTCCATCAAATTAATGTTTAATGTTTGTTTGTTTGTTTGTTTTATAGCCCCAAAATGAGCTGCCTGTCTGCAGGAAATACAAGAATATAATAATAGAATTCATTTAGAGGTGCCTTCAAACTGATCTCTAAGTTGCTCGTACTTCTTAAGCTCAGCCATGGAAAGGGAAGGCGGCAGCTCTCCTAAGACCTGAAATTCAGGAAATGGCAATCACACAATTAGATACTTGAAACAGTTGGGAAAGCAACTGAAGGGTAAGTTGGTAAGTGGCAACTTTGCACTTAGTGTTAGAGTTTGATTCATGCCTAACCAGATTTATCAAGAAAAATTGCAAGTTACCTGGACAAAATCATTGTATTCAACAACAACAGAATCTGCTTCATTATCTTGGCTGGAAGACTCTGGATTTTCGCTCAAAACCTAGAAGAAAGCAGTGAGGATCAGTATCCTCTAAATCACATAATAATTGATGCATATTCTCATATAATAACGTTTCAGTTTCTGAATACTTGCATTGCTTGCTTGAGTAAATACACGCTGCAATTTCCTCTACAAATTTATAGTCCCCTATCATCTCAAATACCATAACAAGCCTAATATCAAACAAAAAATGCACACAAAATGATCACGGGATCCAGTGATCCTGGCTGGTTTACCTTGCGTTTTGCAGCATGGAACCAAGCATCTGCACATAAGGCATACATGTCCGCACCGGTAAAGTTTGGTGGACATTTTTTTGCTATTGAGTAAAGCGAAACATCTTCATGCAATTTAAACTTTCGGGTAAGTGCTTTCAGGACCCTGCGAAAGTCGAAGATCAGAGGTGCAGAATATCATTTTAATCAACAATAGATACTTCACATCGAAGAGAACTGGAAAAGCAGACAGCTTACCGCTCCCTGTAAGATGCATCAGAGTTAACTCCAACATATAGCAGTTTATCAAATCGACCAGGGCGTAAAAGTGCTGGGTCTATCAAATCTGGTCTATTACTTGCACCTATAATAAATAGATCCTAGTAAGCCAGCAACAGATATACCACTTGTTAGAAGCAAAATGGGTTAATATATTTTGCTAGAAGATAAATATTTCAAGCAGAGAAAAAAACCTGCGTAGAATCGCTTAAGCCATCAATCTCTGCAAGCATCTAATAACAAGGGAAATATATTAAATTAGGAAACACAGATAAAAAAAATCTGCAAACATCATGGTCTTGCTTAGGAAAGGAAATCACCTGAGAAACCACTCTGTCCATAACACCCCCAGAATCTCCTGAAGAACCCCGAGCTGGTGCAAGAGAATCAAGCTCATCAAAGAAGATAACACATGGACGTGCTGATCTGGCCTGTGAATTATATTGAAAGACCAAATAATCAAAATCTGTTCTGAAAACTGTATAGTTCATAGGAAATACACACACGGAGTCACACACATACATATTAAATTCAACTTCAGAAAATATTTAGATAAAAATAATCAAAATGTTGTTATACCTTCTGGAAAATGTCTCGAACATTCTTCTCAGACTCTCCTATGTACATGTTGATCAGTTCAGGACCTTTTACACTAAGAAAATTTAAGGAACATTCTGTAGCAACAGCTTTTGCTAATAATGTCTGACATTCAATAAAAGAACAAGAAAATGAGGTGAGAAAACTTCTGTAAGTAAAAGTAAGAAAATAGAGGTAGAAGATTGTCATTTACTGGTATTCTACGACTTACTTTGCCAGTTCCAGGGGGACCATACAAAAGAACACCAGACCTCTTACGTAATCCAGATGAAAATAGATCTTTATGCAGGAGAGGCAGCTGTAATATAAAGTACAGAATGAATCAGATATTCAGAAATTACAGACTATAAACAGTATCTCCAAGCTAACATATGATTTAGTAAGATAAACATTAAAATAGAAAAGAAACAAGCCTGAAAAATTTTTTAAAAAAAGAAAAAAAGTGACTTGAAATAGAAGTATATATTATTTGCCATTCAATAGAAAGAGCCAACATATGCAGTAATAAGCTGATAGAGGGGGAAAAACCCATGATTTTTTATGCATTTCTGGAAGGGCCCTATCATTCGGCTCTAAAGATAATATAGCAGAGACAGCCTATTCAATCTCCTTTAAGTAGAATTTACTCTTGATAGCTTCCATGTTGATCTTTAGGAGTGGAATACATTCAAATTTTACTTTTGACTCTCCAAAAGCTTCTTTCTTTCTTCTTTAATTTTTATTTTTAAAACGAAATTTGACTCAGTCAGCTTACGAAATATGACAACCTAAAGTATCTTATGAAATGTTGAACATGTACACATAACCAGAAGTTTCTATTTCCAGCAAATATGCATTTTCTCTGATTTAATAAGCAGAACTTTACATAAGAGGGACTTTACATAAGAGGGTGGAGTTGTGCTTCAAAATCAGAAAAAAAATGTAACAATCAATACAGTTATGCCACACAAGAAGCCCACCTGAACAGTATCCAGGATTGATTTTTTGACATCTTCAAGCCCTCCAACATCTTCCCATTTCACATTTGGAACCTGCAAAAAAAATTCCATACTTTAAAAATTTTCATGCATTGAAGAATGCTTTCTCCCAGAAAATGACATGTTACGTGCTAATATATACATTTTTCAGCAATAAAACGATAGTAAATTTGATCTGGATTTTGAACACTACTCAAAGCAGATGAGAAAACCATCATAAAAGCTGGATCACTTAATTTACCTTTGGAGTGCCCAATGCTGATGCATTTCTCTTCTTTGATCGTTCCAAAGCTTTCATCAAGTCTTCCTTCCCAGGAATCTGAGGTGAAACTTTCCAGTTCTTGTTGTCTTCCATCACTTCAGAACTAAGAGAACCATCTACATCCTCAGGCCTACCTTTATCTACTTCAGCATTGCTCCCGGGAAATAAGTTGGCACCAGCATCAGCAATTAAAGCACACATATCCCTGGGCATGAAACCAGATGTCTGTCCAACCATTTCTTTTACAAAACCCTCTGAATCAGTCTGCAAGAAGCAACAATGTGATTGGTCAAAGTCAACAGTAATGATCAAAGGAGCACAAACAGTAGCAGAGTGCCTGTCTTAATAATTTGAGCGATATTGCATGTAACATCTATACCATTCATACAAAGGATGTTCCTACATTTGGTATGCTGTTTTTTTTTTCTTTTCCTAAAAGCCCAGTGTTATATTTTTACTATAACTGAGAAGAGAGGAGAAAATTTAAATTCCAAATTAATCACATGGCCCCACCTTTTACACCCACTCCCTACTTTTAATGAACTTCTTTATCAAAGTTGTTTTTTTTTTTAAAAAAAAAAATTGTTTGTAAGTCATTTTTATTCAGTTTTTGAAATTTAGAGAGAGAATCAACATCACAGGTGCTGCTACTAGTCAATTAAAAAAAAAATCATCAGAAGAAGGTATAAACACAAGAGGAAGCTCCATTCCACACTTACATCAGAGAGGAGTCCGGAAACACATTGCAGTGACTGGAATAGCATTTCAGCCCTTTGCTCTTCAGTCAAAGGCCCCATACTTATTTCATGGCTAAAGCAGCGTCTGATAGTTGAAGGTAGACCTTCTGAACTGTCAGCAGCAGCAATCAACAGGACCTGATGCCCGCTTGTCTTTTCAGGATTCTTCTCAACCTTCACCAGCATGCTGTAAAAGTAAATATCTTTGCAATTCTATTCGTTAAAAAATAAAAGGCAAGTCAAGTGTTTTTTATTTTTTTTTTAATTTTTTTTCCCAATCTTGATTTGGATTATCCCTTGACTGGCCTAGTGAAAAAAGACATACACATGGGCTTATATATATACTTTAACATTCTAAGAAGAACAGAAGTCTTAAAGGTGTAATGTTTTAGTGCAAGTTGCATACTGAAGGCCACTTTCTGCAGGATGTATCTTATTCTTACTAAAGTATATTTCATGTCACTTGATAGTACATTTCCCTAGAAAGAAACAGTCAATTTTAGAAGCCTTTATCTCCAGCAGAGAGGTCGCGTCAACTTATTAGAGTTCCCAGAAGCTAATCCCTTTCCATCAAATTTTCTCTTCTGTTACAGACACTGCTATCATTGCTTAACAATTATCTGGTCTGTCCACTTCTTTTGATGTTCTCTTGTTTTACTTCTTTCTCTGAATTGCAATATAAGGAAGATATAACATTTATGACGTGCAGAAAAATGATTAACAAAAAAAAGTTATAGTCCAAAGAATAGTGATAGCAATAGAAAAATTCAACTAAGTTAGATCTTACAAATTCACCATTTGATTTCCCCTGGGAGTTACTATCACCATGTTCACTAACTGGCTCAGTGAATTTCCTAATAACAGATGCAACTTCAGACGTATTGCCTCTTTGATCATTTAGTGAACCCTCAAGCGAATGCGAATCTCGAAAAACATCAAAATGACGTAGAAGAAGTATTGCTGGCGAGTATCTGTAACAATATCATCCCATAAGTGCAGACTAGAAGCTTAAGAGAAAACATATCCAAAACAGTAAAATTCTCAGACCTGACATAACCAGGAGATCAGGTTAGTGGCCCAAGTAAAGCCTGAAGTCTAATCAATGTTAAGTGGATAACATGGGCTATGAAAAACCACTAGGGAGAAAAAAGCAGGTGAACAAATGAATGAAACTATATGTTTCTGTCCTGATAGCAAAGTATGTGTGTTATTCCATGCCAGAACAAAAATTATGCAGGAACATAGTTTCCAGAAGAATATGTTTTATTATGATTCATAGTATTCTAACTATAACCTTCGAGCTGTCTTGAAAGCTTGAGCTAGAGCAACAGATGTTCTATCAGACACCATTAGATCATGACAGTTATATTCCACCACATGCAGGCCCAGTCGACGAGCAACATATCTAACGACAGTCCTCTTCCCACAACCTGCATAATTATGTTGATCAGGAAATACAATATGCACCATCTATGCAATCCAAAACCACCATATATGTGACACTTTCAAGCCATGTATATATTTTTAATAAACAACAACATCTGACGATATCAAATGGTGATCCAAATCACAAATAATTTTATGAAGAATAGGAAAAGTACCAATTGCTTAAGAAGACAAATCAGGACAATATAGAACAAACCTGCCAAGCCATACAATAGAACTGAAACTCTAAACTTTGAAGAAAGTGCTGATGGACAGAAAGTTGGTGTAAGTATTGAAGCCAAGATCTTTACTGTGTCCCCTTGCAGAGGTACAGGCCCATCTGGTCCAGCAATTAACAAATCTGGAGGAAGGGCAGATGGGGAACTCCCTCCTAGCACCAGAGCAGTTAAGTTTCTATTGACACGAAGAATTGGTTCATCTGATGGTTCCATAGCAATGACCTGAGGATATAAGTTACACTCTAACAAGAACCTGACATGTTTCTTGAGGTTTATGAAAAAGAGAGAGAGGCAAATATACCTTAAAGTAGATAAGGTTGTTATTTTTCTTTTGCAATTTTTGGTTGCAAGGAATGCAAATAGTGGAATTGCAGTTCCAATTTATGTTAATTCCGAAAATATCTCCTCTTGACAAATATCTATCGACTTCAAAGTACTTTTGTAATGCCAAGTCAATCACGTCTTGACGTTCTTCAGATTCAATAGGTGAACTTCCTCTAATAGATTCAAGGATGCCACATTCTGGTATCTTCACAAAAGAAACCCTCAAATGCGAGGCAAATCTTGGAGCTTGAGCAAAAGGTGTCAATTCTATGTTGATAACAGAATCCTTAATGCTTTTTGCAGTATCCTCATCACCCCCTTCAGGTTTGAAATAAGATCCTAAAGTGTCTTGCCCATCGTGCAGAATGGATTTTAAGCATGCCATGTGTAAGTTAAGATTAAATGCTAAAAGAGGAGATAAATAAGAAACATCACGATCTAATAACAAGGGGCCACTATGAGGGAAATCACAAGAAGGAAATACAAGCATTATTCGAGAAGAATGAGAAGAGGGTAACTTTATATTATCAGAAGGGGGCTCAGAGGTGGTGCCTGGAGGATCAAGAGCAATGGCCACTGCAATTCTCTGTATGTTCATCTCAGCATTCTTCACCAGAACCTATGAAAATTCAAAATGTTGTAATATTCATATACCATATGAAGAAAAATTAAAACTTTTGAACATTTAAGTATTAGAAGTGGAAGAAAAATAATAAATTTAATGGAGGGTAATTTGAGTTGCAGATAGTTAAGTTGAGTAAGTTTGTGGAGTTTTGAATTTACCAGTGAACCTGAAGTGATGGAAAGGCTTTTGAGAAGAGAAGTGGAGAGGCCGACGAGGGCAGAATCATCGAGAGAAGGGAAGTGGGTTTGATTTGGATGGTTGGAGAATCGGAGAATGCCCACGGGTAGGTGCAAGTTTGCCGAAGAATCATCGTGGAAGAGGTTGTTGCTGGGTCCAAAGTCGGTTGGGGAAGAACTCAATAAGGAATTGATGAGATGTTTGGTGGAAAAGAGCACCAGAGGTTTTCTCCTCTCCACCATTTTGATTTTAATGATCCTTACGGATAAACCCTACCTTCCCAATTTCAGGGCTCTCTTAGTCTCTCTTTCTCTGGATGATGCTCGGAGCACAGGAGAGGAGAAGAGAGCAAACTGATGCAGTCGACGTTGGTCTCGGTTTGCTAACCGTGTCATTTTTTAACATAGAAGGGAACCTTTTCTTTTTTTTTTTAGAGGTAGGTAATAAGATAAGGGAAAATGTTAGCCAAAAATATTTTGCCAAATCTATACACTATGCTGAACCATTTTTCATTTCTGTAGTAGTTATTATTGTAAACACGTGTTTACTGCTGAATAAAAGTTAGTATATTTTTCCAATTTCAAATTGATGTTTTTAGCTTTAGTTCATTTCACTCCTTTAGTACGGTTATTAGAAAACAATTAAATGCATTTAATTTTAAAACTCCCAAACACAAAAAATTAATTCCGATTTCCTTTCCATTCCTCTTTTTACCTGCATCCAAACATAGAATTTCATTTTAGTACACAATTAAATGCATTTAATTTTAGATGAATATTCACTCATTTGCACTCCTTTAACACGTTAGTTACTGCAAATCAAAAGACCTCTTGTTTTCTTCATCCATTCCACGTGTCTCCTTCACCTTTTTCACTTCAGCAAAACAGCTGAGCTCCTTCCTACTTTTCCCATGGTCAACGAAATAATTTGAAGTTGCAGATAGGAGTTGGTGGGGGAGTCGCGTGTTGGAGACGATAAAGTAGATGGATATTTCAGTCAGCCCACATCTCGATTTGTTTCCAACAAACCCATTCGAGACGCTCCTCCCACTATAGCGTCAACCCATGTTTCCCTTCTTCTTTTCCTTTGCTACATTGTGAAGGTGAAAAATCTCACGGTATGGGGTTTGTGTATGGTTTTGTCAATGAAAATGAGTTTGGAGGTACAGTGGGAGGAACATCAGATTTTCCCTCTTCCCATGATTACTGTTAGGGTTTCCCTCCTTCTCCTGAATTCAAATTCAAATCACTGGGTCTATAAATATGGGTTGTTATTGCTCTGAGTTTGTGTTCAATCAATCAACTTGAAGTTTTTACTTTCGTAATCTCGGATCTTGAACTTGTGCTAAGTTTCAGTTATTTTGTTTTTTTCGTACTATACTTGGCTAATATGGCACCTTCGTTTGATCCTGTGAGCAAAATTTATGTTGAGAGGGAAGTTTGAAGGCTCAAGGTTCGCATCATCCGCCTCTGGAAAGTCCCTGCATTCAACAATGCATCTCAAACAAGTTCTATTGGAATGGTTCTGTTGGATGAATATGTAAGTATCAATATGTTATTTACTTTTGCTTATTTCTATCTTAACCTTTTTTGTTAAGGGGGTAAAATTCAAGCTTCAGTCAAAAAGATTATGGTGTACAAATTTCAGCCTAACCTGGTAGAGGGGGCTGTGTATAGGATGACCCACTTTACTGTTGTCCATAACACTGGTTGTTATAGAGTTACAACTCATGACTACCGATTAATATTTCAGTTCAGAACTTCTGTTACTACCTGTGAATTTGAGCTAATTCCTCTTCCTGGGTTGACTCATATTCCGTTTAGGGATGTCTACAAACATGATGAAGATTCTGACTTTTTAGTTGGTAAAATTTATAGATTCCAAACTAAATCATTGTTGCTTTCTCTCTTTTTAATTTCTATTTGTTTGACTTCAATTTTTAACCATTATTTGATTATTATGTGCATATGTTATGGGTTTGTTGTCTGGTGTGTCAACTGAAAAGCAGTATGAGAGGGATGGAAAGATGACGGAAATGGTGGTCATGGAGCTTATAGGTTGCCAATTTGTTTCTTACTATACATTTTCATTATTATATTACATATGTTTACACTACTATTGGTTCTGATAATCATTGATAACTGATTTATTGTTTGGGTGTTATAGGTGCTGATAGTATCTATTGAATTTGTTTTTAGTAGGCGAAAACTTGAATGCACTCTTTTTTGTGATTATGTTGAAGAGCTTAATGCATTCCTTGCAAATGGTGATCTGAACGATCATATGGTAGTCATCCAATTAGCAAAAATTAAGTTATTCAGAGGTGAGGTTGCTTTGTTTGTAACTGAATTTTTTGATGATTTCTTATATTAAATTACCACACATTATCTGATTTTTTTATTTAATTTTTCTCTTTAGGCAATATTGTTATTCAGAATGTTATGCATGCAACCAAATTGATATTTAATCTAGACATTGCTGAGGCCATTGAATTTAGAAATGGGTGAACTTTCTCTATTTCAATTTTTTCAGTTTTTTTTTCTAATAAAATTTGGTGTGGTTGTCATTCTATTGACATGAATGTATTATTTGTGTTCTGTGCAGACTTTCAGTGCATGGTTTGAGTGGCTCTTAAACCTTGGCAGTTGTGCCTGATGGGCTCAGAGTGTCTATCGAGGATGATTTCATGTGCCTTCATGTTCGAAAGAACATACAACAGTTAGCAGAGACTGAAGAGGTTGAATATTCGTGTCTCCTTCCCCCTGATGTTTGAATATTGTGGTTTGGTTTTCTTTTTGTGTTTCATTCTGGTTGATATTATTGTTTAACAATTCTGAAGAGGTTGGATTAGATAATTTCTTTATCCCTTTTGTTTGATACTTGACCTTTGATTTTTATGTTGTTATTTTATATGGATTGGTTCATCTTATGAATTCTTTGTTGTATTCCATGTAGGATGTGATGTATATTATATTAGCCACTATTAATGGGGTGGTTGAGGATGCTGGTTGGTGGTATCCAACATGCAAGTGCCATAGGGTTGTTAGTCTTGACTCTGGATTGTATTATTGTGATTCGTGCTTCTGCCATATCCTTAATGTCACTCTAAGGTCTTAGTTTTGACTTATTATTCTTTATTTGTTTGTTGCAAGTACTTAATGGTTTGTTGTTGATTTATTATTTTAAACAAATTCATGGTTCCTAAATAGGTACAAGATAAAGGTGAATGTGGAAGATGACAGTGGTTATGTAATCTTTGTGCTATTTGATCGAGATGCACAACAAATCTTATATAAGGCATGTGCTGACTTGGTTGCTGAGGTGCAAAGAATGGTAATGTTAATGTTTTTTTTTTTTTGCTTAACAATTATTGGTGATTATTTACTTTGTCCCTGTTTATGAACTGATAGTGCTAATTTTTTTAAAATGCAAAGGGTTAGTCTGGAATTGATTGCCTACATCTTGTTGTGTTGGCTGGATTGGTGAAGATGAAAATGTTGTTTAAGATTGAAAAAAAAAACTGTTCTAGGTGCCCAATTAGAGGCATCATATCGAGTTAGGAGGGTTTGTGAGGAAGATATAATCTTAAGCATGTTTCAGCTGCCTGGAGTAGAAGCTACTCCAACTAAGGTAGAAACAAGATTTCTCTTCTTAAATTGATTATTGCATCTTTTGTACTATGTTTATGTCATTTAATTTTTTTTTGTGTATGGTTTCTTGCTTCTAAGTGACATAATCTATCTTAAATGCTACGCTAAGTCCGCTCCATCATTTCCAGAGATTTGTAGTCTAAATTTTGATTTCCCTCATTTGGATTCAGTGGATGCTAAGGCTTTACTCTTATTTATAATTTTTCAGGCTTCTATTTAAATTTTTTCATCTTTCTAGTATTGTACTTTACAGATTATGTTAGACAATTATCATCATTATTTATATCTTCTTCACTGTTGTAGGAGTTTGGGTCTCATTTATTTGTTAGTCCTGTTTCGTTGGGATCTAAGGGTTGTTGTTCCAATGCAAAGTTAACCCCTGCTAAGAGGAACCTTGAGAAAGCAATGAGTGATGAAATTGTTGTGATTGATAGTGTTGTGAAGGTGATTAAGAAGGAGTCTAAATGAATCATATGGTGGTTGATATTTTGGGTGATCATATGGTGGTTGACATTTTAGGTGATTGTATATAGTTGGTCTGGTGCCTAAAGTGTGTGTGTGTGTGTTTTTTTAGTCAATTTTGTCCAGCTTCTAGGTGTGGGATGTGTTGCATAGTGTGTGACTTAGACTCTCTTTTGGGGAATTACATTTTGTTGTATTGTGAATTATGATGCAATTGAGTTTGTTTGGGTTGGGCAAGTTTATATAGACCCATTGCCAAACAATTGTCACATAATATGATGTATTGTAAACAATTATATGAATTATATGAATGAATCACCATCTTTTCTTCCAATTCCAAACTTATTGAATCTTTTGATTTCCTTTTACAATTTTCTTTTATGTTTCTTTATAAATAGCATTGGACAAATGGTAAATATAAAATAATACAATTGATGATTATCTTTACCATGATTCTATTGAAAGTTTAATATTACTGCCATTTTTGTTTAGTAGATTATCCTTTCGAAGTAAATTTTGTGTTTGCCATGATTCAATGGAAATTGTTTCCTAGAGAAAGTATCCTGACAGGGGCTTTGCCTTCTAGACTTCCATCTCTCACATAACATGAAAGATTTTGCTTTTGTTTTCAACTTTTTTGTCAACTATATATATGGGTTATAGGATGCAAAGTACCCTGCAATATACATAAGCAGTTTCTCAGTAACGTTCTCAAATGGTTAAACCAATTATATTTAAGCAAGTATCTGTTATGCATAAGACAAAAGAGGATGTTGTCCTTACAATTAAAAAGTATATGTGCAAAAGGAAATTCACCTCTCTTGGACTGGTTTTGTTATATTCATTTACTTTTGATTTGGATTTGTTCTAATTTATTTACTTTTGAATTGCTTTAATGTGAATTTTTTGGTCATATTTTTATGACACTTGGAGATAGGATTATAGCTTTGAAGTTTGTTGTGGAACAGGAGACTTTTAATATTATCAGTGCGTATGCACCCCAAGTAGGGTTAGACGAGCACTACAAGATTAATTTTTGGGAGGATTTAGAAGGTTTAGTGCGAGAGAATACCATTGGGAGAGAAGATTTTTCTAGGTGGGGACCTAAATGGTCATGTGGGGAGCGAATCTAGGGGGTATGAGGGTTTGCATGGGGTTATGGTCTAGGAGTAGTTAATGCGAGAGGGCGAAGCGATTCTAGATTTTGCGGTAGCGTTTGATCTTACAATAGCTAACACTTGTTTTAGGAAGCGGGAAGAGCATCTTATCACATATAGAAGCGGGAGTTCTTTCTCTCAAATTGATTTCTTTCTATTAAGGAAATCGATAGAAAGATTTGCATGGATTGCAAAGTCATCCCCGGAGAGAGCTTGACTACCCAACACGGGGTTTTGGTTATGGATGTACGAGTTAAGATGAGAGTAAGGAGAAATTGTCGAGACAGAGAGCCAAGGATCAAATGGTGGCAACTAAAGGGCGAGAAAACAAATGCTCTTTCAGAGGAGGATTATGGAGGAAGAGATTTGGGAAGTACAAGGGAGTGCTAATGATATGTGGAACGAGATGGCTAAAGGGATTAGGAAGGTAGCAAAAGAGACACTCGGTGAATCAAGGGGCTTTGGACCCAAGGATAAAGAATCTTGGTGGTGGGACACAAGTGTACAAGATAAGGTTAAGGTTAAAGGGAATGTTATAAAGCTTGGCTTGGCACGTGTGTAAAAATGATGAAAATTGGGAAAAATATAAGGCGGCTAAAAAGATACTAAGAAGGCGGTGAGCGAGGCGAAAGCTAAAGCGTTTAATGGGTTATATCAATCGTTGGGCACCAAAGATGGAGAAAGGTATATCTACAAACTTGCTAAAAGTAGGGAAAGGAAGACAAGAGACCTGGATCAAGTGAAATGCATTAAGGATGAAGAGGGTAAAGTCTTGGTTACGGAACAAGACATCAAAGATCGATGGAATGGTTATTTTCACAAGTTATTTAATGAGGAACACGGGGCATTAGGGGACTCAGACATTCTAAACACTAGAGAGGAGGGCCAAAATAAAACCTTTTATTGTAGAATTCGGGAGTTTGAGGTTAAAGAAGCATTGAAGAGGATGGATAATGGAAAAGCGGTCAGACCGAATAATATACCTATTGAGTTATGGAAGTGCTTAGGAGAGAAAGGTATAAGTTCAGCTTACAAAGTCATTAACGAGATATTGAGGTCTAAGAAGATGCCAAATGAATGGAGGAGAAGCACTTTAATCCCTATTTATAAGAATAAGGGAGATATACAAAACTGCAAATTACGGAGGATTAAGCTCATGAGTCATACTATGAAGTTATGGGAAAGAGTCATTGAAAGGAGACTAAGACAAGAGACTCATATTTCGGAGAATCAATTTGGTTTTATGCACAGGAGGTCAACCATGGAAGCAATTTATCTTCTACGAAGATTGACGGAGCGGTATCGGAGGAAGCAAAAAGACCTACACATGGTTTTCATTGATCTGGAAAAAGCCTACGATAGAGTACCGAGAGAAGTCTTGTGGAAGGCTTTGGAGAAGAAAAGAGTTCGTATTGTCTATATTCGAGCAATCCAAGATATGTATGATGAGGTTAAAACCAAGTGTGAGAACACCGAGTGGGGTCAAAGAAGAGTTCCCTATAACTATAGGATTTGCACCAAGGGTCGACTTTGAGTCCTTATCTTTTTACCTGGTCTTGGACGTTTGATCACGCATATCCAAGAGCCGGTGCCACAATGCATGCTTTTTGCAGATGATATAGTTTTAGTTGGAGAGTCGAGAGAGGAAATAAACGGGAAGCTAGAGTTATGGAGACGGGCTTTGGAAGAACATGGCTTTCGTCTAAGCAGGAGTAAGACGGAGTATATGGAATGTAAGTTCAGTAAGAAACATGCTAATGCTAGCTTAGCGGTAAAAATTGGAGATCATACCATACCATAAGTTACACAGTTTAAGTATCTTGGATCCATCATACAAAATGATGGAGAGATAGAAGGAGATGTAAATCATAGGATTCAAGCTGGATGGATGAAATAGAGGTGTGCTTCAGGAGTTATTTGTGATAAGAAAGTGCCTCTCAAGCTTAAGGGTAAATTTTATCGCACAACTATAAGGCCCGCAATGTTGTATGGTATTGAATGTTGGGCGGTAAAAAGCCAACAAGAGCACAAGATCAGTGTCGCGGAGATGAGGATGTTGCGTTGGATGTGTGGCCATACTAGACAAGATAGGATTAGGAATGAATGCATTAGAGAAAAAGTAGGGGTAGCACCTATTGTGGAAAAGATGGGAGAATCTCGCCTTAGGTGGTTTGGACATGTAAGGAGAAGACCCTTAGAAGCCCCTACGGATGGAGAATAGCCCATAGCTAGAGGTAGAAGAAGACCAAGAAAGACTATAGGTGAAACGGTTAAAAAAATCTAGATTTGAATGGCTTTTCTGAAGACTTGGTTCATGATAGGACACAATGGCGTCGTCTGATCCATGTAGCCGACCCCACCTAGTGGGAAAAGGCTTAGTTGTTGTTGTTGTATTTTTATGACACTTCTTCACCGATAAATGTGCTGTTAGGTGATGTTAAGGAAAATGCATTTCCAAAATATTGAGAGTTGAGATAGACACATTGAATTTGGAGACATCCTATTAGTTTTGGAAGTACTATTGAATACATTCCATTGAATGGGATTAAATTGAGTATAGTTTAGTTTGTATGTGTAGCTGGCATAGATATTAACTAACTCTGTCTAATATTAATATTGAATATTGTTTGGTACATGACCCTGTGTTAGTTTGTTCATTTTCTGTATTGTTACTAATCATAAGTATGCCATGTCTACTTGTGCTGACTTGGTAGACTCTTTGTGGTTTGCACTAGGTTGTTCTTGTGTATTTTGGGTGTTAGATCTTAGGGTACTAGATCATTGAGCTAGCAGAGAATGTTTGTAATCTAGAATTGCGGAAGACGATTAGGTGTAAGTAAGCTATATTATGTAGGCTCCGAGCACTCAGTAACAAAGAACTTTTATGTTAAAGGGACTACCAAGCACTCAGTAAGTTAAAGGACTTTTATGTTCATTTTCACAGCTGTTAACATGGTTGTCTAATTTAGTCCCCTACCTCCTACCAATCTCATACTTTTCCTTCAACTAAATGTCATCCATTAGTTGTGGCTTTTGTTGTTTATAAAATCTAACACTCTTATTACTAAATCTATGGCTAAATCTCTTACTAAACTAATATAAGTTTACAATTGTTAAGAGTAAATATCAATAAGTTCCTGCAATTTACTTTGACCTTAACATCATTCTGATTTATCACAGCAACATGAAATTGACAAGAACATATTCACAATCTCTGCACTTTTCTCCAAGTACAGAACTATAAAGGATTTACAGATTTTAAGAGGTTCTCAACAAACAAGTAAAGGTGCTGATTTTTGTGCATTTTTTGAGGCAATCAATGGAAAGCATAAAATGGAGGTTGGTGTTTATTAAAACGATCATCTAAATTTTGTATACTATTTTTAATTTGGTAGCAGTGGAATTGATTGTGTAATATAATGAATGTGTTAAAAAATTTCATCTGTTATTGTATTTTATTAATGGACAGAAAGAGAGAATTAGATTTAATATATATGCAGGAACTATATTGTTAGTTGATTCATAATATATGGCAATATAATGGGTATTATGTGTAATTTTGATGATGTAATCTATGCAAAGACATGGCTTTATAGTTGAAACCCTGCCTGACTTAGATGGCATGGTTAATCATTCATACTCATATGGACGATTTTTTATTTGATAACATGTTTTTGGTTTCTTGTATGTGGTAGAATGGAAAAATGCATGCTTTGAAACTCAATTACAGTTTTAGTTGTAAATGGTGTTTGCAGTATTTTGGACCTTCAAGCAGCATTCAGCCACAAAATTCTGTTGGCGAGGGACGCGAACATTTAATCATATTTCTCATATTTCATTATAGATGCACAAATACTTATTATTTTAATTTTTTATCCTTGTCTCAATTTGGAAATCTAAGACTGGCTTTGTTCCCTACATTGGTTTGTATAAGATAATGTTCCTGACTCAGGCTCGACTCATTATTTATATGACGGCTCAAACTGGACCAAAGTTTGGAAATGGAAACTCATTCTCTGGCATGTGATGCTTATTATATGTTTGCAATAAATGAGCCCAAGCTGAATAAATGTTAAGCTTAGGAGTGTTACACATGCGCAAACACTTATTCATAGTTTCAATCAATATATATAATATAATATATATGAATGAAAGCTCATGAAGTTGCACTAGCATCTCATTCATTCACAGCCAATTGGATTAGGATTTACTAAAAAATTACATTTCCTTTTGGCAACTAATTTTTAAGTGAGACGACTGATCAAATACTAAACTTCATCTTGACACCTTTTTTTGTACTGTGTTTGCATAACTCAATGTCATTTGTTTTTGTTTGGTTCATATGTACTCAACACATACTTGATGAAAATTACCATTGATATCGCTAACTCGACAAGTATCTCAACTTAGACAACTGTAATCTTATATATGTTTTATCTTCTATAGGGTTCAAGTGTTCTTTTGGTTGTCAAATGGACTAATACTGACAAGGAAAGACAAGCTCGAAGAGCTCAAAAGGTACAATCCCAAGCTTCTAATGTACCACATGCTGATTCTCAGCACCCGTCATTATTTGAAGTCTTGCTAATGAGTTATGTTCCTCCATATAATGGATATGGTTATCAGGTTAGTTCTATTGTAATATACTATGAGAATATTTGGTATCATTTTTTTTTTAATTCATCCAGTTCTTCTTCTGCATGATCATGTCATGCAATTAGAAATCACTACATTTGTGTATTAGAGTTTGTTAGTTTCCATG
Organism: Ormosia emarginata; assembly: GCA_029884605.1. Classification (NCBI taxonomy): domain Eukaryota; kingdom Viridiplantae; phylum Streptophyta; class Magnoliopsida; order Fabales; family Fabaceae; genus Ormosia; species Ormosia emarginata. Next base: position 25,801,868 of record JAQQTP010000080.1, on the reverse strand, counting down.
CCTAATATCTTCATGGAGGTATATGTGTGATGGTAATCATGTCTCTTAATAGGCTCCTGGGGGTTATTGACTCATGCCATACCGCCTGCCACCAATGCAGAATCAACCTGGTTTTCATAACATGATGCCTCACATGAATCAAGGAAATGCATTGCAGCCTAATCTTGGCCCCAATATGAACCCTAGAAATTATCTTGTGCCTCCTGTAAGTTATGTTGGGTCTTACCCTACTATGCCAGGCCTACAACATCCAATGGTTTATCTTAGAATAATGATTAGTCCAAGGCGTATGAGTAGTTCTCCTGGTTCTATTTCACCTGCTAGTGGAAATAGCAACTGTGCTACGTCTTCAGGTGCCGACATAAATTCCAAGGGTTAGGTTGAAGGTTGTTTTCTATATCTTATTTGTGCTTGTGTATACATGAATGCATACTTTTATGTTCACACACACACACACACCATCACTCTTTCCTTATAACATGAAAGGTTACTTGGTGACAATTTTGCATGTTATTATTATTATTTTCTGACTCAGGACCACCTGGTGCCAATCTATTTGTTTATCATATACCTCAAGAATTTGGAGATCAAGAACTCGCAACTGCTTTTCAACCATTTGGTAGAGTTTTGAGTGCTTAAGATAAAGCAACCGGTGTTAATGTTTTGGTAAGCCTATGCTCCATTTATTAATGAATTTGATGGGTTTTGAATGGAGTTTGGGTCTGATGAGCACCCATTTGCAGGGTTTGTTAGTTATGATTCCCCAGAAGCTGCTCAATCTGCTATTAGTATGATGAATGGATGCCAATTTGGAGGTAAGAAATTAAAGGTTTAGCTTAAGAGGGACAACAAACAAAGTAAGCCTTACTGATGAAGTTGAACAATGGAATTTTGTATAATTCACATTGTAATTCATGACCCATCTGATGTTAATACAATTTGTAATTTCTGTAACATGAACAATAGATGTTACTGATTTTTAATATATATCTAAGCTTGATATTGATTTGTTGCTTTATGATCTCTGTAAACACCTTACTAAAGCATGCAGAATTAGAGCATAATGAAGTTGTATTGAAATATGTAGTTGTTATATATAGTTAAGAAGTTGATTATATATAGCCGATGTAGTACCATTATTCCTCTTTTTTTGTTTCCCATTGTGCTGTTGTGTTGAAAAGAATGAGAGCCAAACCATTCATTAGCTGAGTAGCAGGGGAAGGTTCCATGTTATTTGGCATATTCATGAGAAACCTTGGCCTTGAGATATCAAGCACATAATGCAGTTGATGGAAGCAATAAGGGCACAAAGAGCCATTTGGATTGGTAGAGGGTATCCTCACTGTACATTGACAATTTAGCCATCAAAAATAGTGGAAGCTTATCATTTTTTGAACCCCATTAACAATATGAGAATGGCCTATCAGAGAAATGTATATTTGATCAGCCTGAAGTTTTTCTGTGTTGGGATGAAAATACACCTTGTATGTTGAAGAAGAAAAGAAGCAAGAAAAACTGTGGCCCCATATACCTATTCAAATACAATTATTGAAGGTTTTTTTTCTACTATTCAAATACCTGTTCATTTCCACGTGGCCCCATATAATGACTTCCTGATGTTTGTGGTGATTTTTGTGAGTGGAGTGCCCATGTGTGCCTTTAGCAAGGTCACATGTCTACTATGCTATTTTTCAGGGATAGCGTGTAGAATACACACTATAGTAACTGTAGATTTAAGAGTTTAGGTTAAACAAATTAGGTGAAGTTATTAGAGTTTGTAGATGGGTTTTGATAGCTATAGTGTGCTTATCTTTAACTATAGTTGGGAATGGTTGAACGGGTGTTGAGGAAGCCAACAGTAAGGTATATTAGAGTGGTTGATCTATCTTCTCATAAGTGTAAGAGATAGGATGCATATTGAGGAAGGTAAGGTGAGTGATGTTCAACCACAAGATGAAGAAACAAGAACTGAGACAAGAGTTCAAAAGAGCACCGATTGTTTTGATTGAAGGAACTAAGTCTCACTATCTGGTGAATTGGTGAAATAATTTTTTTTTTCAAAATAATAATATTCTATTCAATTGATTTTGGATGTTGATAGGTCATTATTGATCTTTCTTTTCTTTTGATTAGAACAGAGAATTTCTCTTATGTGAATTATGACAGAGAAGGATCAAGAAAAAAATATAGTTAAACCATTGAAGGTATGTGCCTATGTGACAATCTCAAACTCTTAAGTTTTTTTTTTGTTTAATTTTATATGAATAAGTTTAACATTATTTTACATGCACAATTCCATCAAAAAAGGTTGAAAAATATACTTTTTTGTTTGTTAAGGTGGTGAAAACTGAGGAAATGGTGAAATCTAAATGTGAATGTGGGAAGCAATGCAAGGTAACTACTAAGAATTCAAGATAGAAAGCCATGAAAATAACACTTGGGATGAGAACAATGTTATGGCTATTGCTATTATATGTATATTCTTTAAAGAGTGAAAGATCTAATCTTGCAAACCAATTTTTCATTGATAGTCCAATGTAGACATGCTTAGATATCAATTAATTTTATGCATTTGCCACTAGAAGTATGTTTTAGTTTTTGGCTCCTATATATATGGGTTGCCCTTGCCTAATGGTATTGTGCTCTGATTCATCTCTTTCTTAACTCGATATTGTCTATATTGTTGTTATTGTGTTTTGCTGCCATGGCTTCACCTTGTGACCCTTTAAGCAAAATTTATCACAAGAGGGAGGCATAAAGGTTGAAAGTCCACATCATATGCCTCTAGACTGTGCCTACTCTCAACAACTCCTTATTGCCAAGCTCTATTGAAATGGTGCCGATGGATGAGTTTGTAAGAAAACTTAAACTTATATGGAATCCCCATCTTCTCTGCTAAATCATGTCCATGCCTTTGGTGTTATCAGTTCCTTCATTTATGAAATTATAACTGCTTCATTTATATTTTTTTGATTCTTTAAATTTATTATCTCATCAAATTTCAAATAAGCTATATTGCATTATATGTTCAAATATTGTTTCTATTTTTTAATTTGTGATTGTCTTTTAAGGGTGGCAAGATTCAAGCATTGGTTAGGAAAATTTTAGTGTACAAGTTTCTGCTTGTTCTGACTGAGGGAGTTGTTTACAAGATGACTTATTTCAGTACATGCTTGTATTTCTTGGTCGCATTCCTTATTTTAGTTCCTTGGTTGTATTTTTGCTTTAATAGACTTGGATGATGTGGCTCTGAGCCTATAGTTCTTTTCCTACAATAAAAAAGCCTTCAAGGCCACTCTTCCTTTGTTACTCGTGATAGAGATCCTTGACAATTTTACTGAATAGTTGAAAGAAAAAGAAGAGAAAATTTAGTTCTCACCCTCTTGAAGCTGTAGTTCAACTTTTATCTGCCATCTCCAAACCAGATTACTGTTTGAAGTGGATTTGCAAGTGTATATGGTTGTTCTGAGTGATCTATTTGCGATTTTTCTGCAAAAAATGGTATGATTAATCATATGTAACAATAACTTCATATAGTGTGAATTATCTACTATCTTTGAGTTTTCCAGACATGAAGATATTGTGGAAGACTATTCATGGGGATTGCTATTGGTAACATAAAGATAATGTGAACTATCTACTATCATCCAATAGCCACGGACCAACATTGTGAGAGACTATTCACGGGGATTGCTATTGGCAACATATAAGTGGTCATAACTGAGACATCATTTAATTTGATGTAAACAATTTGAATTATCTTAAGAACAATTGGGTGTTGCCTTTGTTTGAGCCTTTTATATTCCACTTTAGAATATCCTTCAAGTAATTGTTATTGAACATCTGCTGGTTTTTTACTTTATGCACATTGTAAATGACTTAGTGCATATTTGGTAGCACTTAAATTAGTTTTTTTAGTTTTTTGTGGGAAAAAATTGTTGTAACAGTGTTTAATCATATTTGACAAAATCAGCTTTATTTTTTCATGAAATTCAATGCAAAATAAAAGCTTTTTTTTTATAATACTAAAGATTGAAGCTTATGATTCTAGCTTATAGATTATTCTTTACACTTTGATATGTAAATATCATTTTGTCTTCAATTAAATAATTTTTTTTAATCATTCTATATTTATTTTAGTAATTTAATGCATAAAAGTGATTCTTTTTTATATCAACTAAACGAAACGGATTAGCTTAAAATCACTTTTCAGCTAACATATCCAAACATAAAAATGAATTGTGTAATTAGTTAACTGACATGGACAATAGTTTTGATGATAACAAACATGAAGATGATGAGAAGACCAAGTCAAAAAAACTTCAAAGATTAGCTTTAGGACTTAGGATTTTTGTAAGGAGATCTTTTTGGATATCTCATTAGTATTAGAAGAAAAGATTAAAATATTTTTCAAAATAAGTTTCCAAAATCCAAAAATTCATTTTTTGTATATTTGAAAGTGTTAAAACTGTTTTTGTCTCAGGGGTATTCGAATAGACCCCATGGTATTCAAATAGACCCCATGGTATTCGAATAACCATGTTTTAAAGTTCATATGTTTTCATGTTTTCAAAAGAGATATTCGAATAGCATGCATGAAATTCGAATATAGAGCCTCTCAAAATCTGTTTTTAAAATTGAGATATTCGAATAACTCATGTGGTATTCAAATATACCTTATTTCAGAAAATTGTATTTTCAATAGAGGTATTCAAATATACTTAAGAGGTATTCGAATAACATCCCCCTAAACTGTTTTACAAAGTCTTTAAAATAAATGTATTCAAATACACCATAATGGTATTCGAATAACCTGCTTCTAATATGTTTTTTATAAGTAATAAAATCAGTGGTATTCAAATACACCATGATGGTATTCAAATAACCCACGAGGCTTTGTTTTGATTTTTGAATTCACACGTAAACGTTTTCAGCATTTATTATCATATTAATTGCACCCAATGATCATTCTCATACGAGGCTCTATAAATAGAGGCCTTGTGTCACCTTTGATCATTGCCTAATAATCTGATTATTCTTTGCTTGCTTGAATAATGTGTTTCATCTTTTTTCTCTTATTTTCTGTACTCTTTTTGCTAAAACTTTGAGATATTCTTGAAAGAGCTCCCTAGTACTTTAATTTGTGATATTTTACTCTTTGTGAGAGTTTTTCTTCATCTATTTTCTACTTCTGTAAAAAGGGTGAGGTATCCCTTGTTGTAAAGAATGTGAGGTATTCTTCAAAGGGGGTGAGGTATCCCTATGGTGAAAAGGGTGAGGTATTCCTTGTTGTAAAGAATGTGAGGTATCCTTCAAAGGGGGTGAGGTATCCCTCTAGTGAATAGGGTGAGGTATTCCTATTATGTAAAGGTTGCAAGTACCTGTTTTAAGCTTGTATTGAATAGTAAAAAACCTCGAACTGTATTTCGAGGACTGGACGTAAGTCACAAGTGGTTAGTGGACTAATTAAGATAAATATTGTACATGCTCTTCTTATCTTTATCTCTTTATTTTTCTGCAATTTATTTATCATTGCCTATCTGTTAAATTGTTGCGCTTAAGGCTTTCAATTATTTTCTTCATTTTCATATCTTTTTTAACATATAACTTCAAAGAAATTTGCTTTTATAAGAGTGTGTAAAAAGTCTTAATTACTCAATTCACCCTTCTCTTGAGTACTGAAGCTACTTGAGTAACAAATTGATTATAATAGATTATAACAAAAAAATTTTATACAATAATCGATTATTGGAATAATCAAAATTTTTACAGCTGAACCAAATACACACTTAATTCCCTTCTACACTTGTGATGTATGCCGTTTTTTTATTGGTCACTACATTTCCTGATATAATTAAGTTGCATTTTATTATACTTTAATATTCATTTCCTTCCAATGTGAGAAAGCATAATTTTAATGTGAAACACCTAGATTTGGTGGTTACACTTGTGTGGAAGCTATTAAAAAGAAAAAACTTAGGCTGCCTACAATTTTCATTGAATAACCTTACAGGTATAAGGCTGAACATATATTATAGAGACAAAAGTTTGTTGATTGCCCTTCATGATCAACTTGATGGATTTCATATTTGATATTGATATTGTTTTTTACTCTAAATCTATGTAGATATTTGTATTCTCTTGTTTCCTGCTTAAATAGTGTCTCGGTTGACAAAGCCAATTATAAGATGATTATATAATACTAGAATACTTGAGTACGATTCAACCTAAAAACAATATCAGAGACAACTTTGAATATGAAAAACATGATCATATAATACTAGAAATCCAAGTTAAACAATAGCGTTGGTTGCACTTGCAATCCTAGGCCATAGATCAGCACACTCCTTGCTAATTGGACCAGTGATAACAGAACCTACAATTACAGTATGACATCGAATTAAGACCAGAACCAAAAGCATAATACATAGAACCAATTACATATAACGGAAGTCAAATGGTATACTAGAAGACCAACAAGTAACATTTTGAGGTGGGTGGAATAATAACATAGTTTAGTCGTGCGTTGCACAGGTTAATGTCCTAATTATTTACAGAATGAATGATTCATATGAGTACCCCTCTATCTATTTAACAATTTAAGAGTCATGACTCTAACTCAACTCAGAATTCTATCCGCTTAAAATTCTAGCATTGTGAGATGTGTCTCACTTTATAAGAAATTTTTATGATATCTATTTTTTTAACAATATTTAATATTTAAAATAAATTATCAAATATTTTATATATTATTAATTATTTTAAATATTTATTATAAATTTAACATGAAAACAATTCACATTAGATATCAAATTATATAGAAATTCCCCCTTAATACACTAAACTATATGTGAATAGACTTTACTTATTGTATAATTTATGATACGGAAGTTTAAAACTCATTAAAAACACCTTATTACCATTGTAGCCAGAAAGCTTATGCCAGAATAGAGACTGCTAATGGGATCAGGCCAAATTGATAGACCCGATTTTCAGCTAGAATTGTAATTGGTCTGCCACAATTTCATATTTTTTAACATTCTTCATCAACAACAACATGCTTCTTCTTCCCTCTCGGTCCAAACATTAGTGATATGCCGAATCTCTCTTCTCTTCTTCTCAAAGCTCAAATCATCGAGTTCATGGAATTGTAGAAACATGAAAAAATCCAGTGCATTCAAGATGAGAGAATTTCAGACCAAAAAAAATAATAATTAAAAGATGAGTGATATAAATTTTGAAAAGATCAAAAAGCCAATTTCTCAGAACTAAGGTACATATACTACTGCCTCACGTGCCCATAAACACAACTACACAACCAAGTGACCGAACCCTCACGAGTCTCGCCTAACCAAACAACACCGTTAACAAAGTATGAAGGTTGTCCAATCTCCAGAGAGAGAGACCAACCGCCAAAGGGATCAGAGTTGAGAATGACAAATCCAAATTAGCAACGCTACGGCACGGAATGCATCCCCCATCCTCAACATCTTCCTAGATGCAAGAACCATAAAGGCATAATAATTGTTACCAAGTAGTTCTTCACTTAGTTTGCCCACCAATAGAGTAATCGACTAATCATCACTGCCAATAAACTATGACAGTGAAGACACCCAAGATGACGCACTTTTCAGCACTCTTGAAAATTCTTCAGGAAGATCAAAATTATATTTTCAAAAGCCTAGTGAATTAAAGTATCCCTACATGCTAATGCCCTCAAAACGTTGAAAGTTTCAGTGACACCAAGATGCCAAAAATGAGAAGGCAACTATATGAATTACTCAAAATTTTAAGAAAAATAGAATACAAACAGTAGTTCTCTGACCAACCAAGTTTGCAAATTCAAATCACACTATTAAAATCCACTTTCCTCTGATAAACACTCAACAACTGAGGCACTTGCTGCTCATACTTGATCACAAACTTCTCCATAAAACGGGTCTCGTCAGGCAAGAGGACAGTAGTCAAGCTCAAAGCCCTCTTAATCAACCCTTTCAACAACAAAACCTGAACAACAAAACACCTTGGCTTGATTCTCTTTTCCAAGCTGTAAAACAACACCACGGGGCACCTAGCAATCATCCCTGAAGGCCAACCCATCTTGTTCACCAAGAAATCCATTGTCTTCATTATTTTATCCTCAGACAATATCGTACAATTTGGGTGCTTTCTGAATGCCAACACAATGTCATACTTTGACCAACCCCACCTCTGATAAACCTCGTAACAGCGGTTATATATGGACTTGTTACCTTCCCCTGAAAGTGCATGAATGCCTAACACAAACGTTGTCTTTGTGGATCAAATCCCATTTCGTTAATCTCCTCAGAAATCTTTGCAAAGTTTTCCTTTTTCTGCATCAAGGCCTCAGGAAAATGAGTCAGCAACAATGCAACACATGATTCTGGGACACCCAATTCTCTGAGGACAGCGAGATTTGGTACGAGGTTCTTGGAATGGTCCTTGAGAAAGACCCACGAGGTGCGCTTTAAGGAAGCAACAACCTTTTCATCCGAAAGCAACACACTCTTGAGGAAATTGTAAGAGGGTATGATCTGTTTCTCCAAGCTTCTGGCCAAAAGGGTTGGATCAGAAGTGAGGGTTCTGGCAAGGTCAGCATGGGAAACGCCTATAGACAGAAAAAATCGAAGCTTGGGCAAGAGGGTGTCTTTTGGGTTAGCTAAAAGGAGCGATGGGCGTTTTCTGACAACGTTTTAAATCTGGGAATTTGAGAATCCGTGTTCTCTGAGAAGGGTTAGAACAGAGTCTGGTCTTTCAGCGGAAGGAAGGTGTAGCTTTTGGGAAGTTAAAGCAGCAGCATCTGGAGACAGTCCACATGAGTCAATGAGGTAAGAGATAGTGAAACTAGACTTGTTAGAGTGGATCTTGCAGGTGCTTGGTTTATGAAGTGATCGGTTCTGAAAATAAATGAAAGAGTGTGTGCATGAATCTCCAATGAATTGCTTCCATTTTGTGGAAAGAAATGCACCATAATCCAACCTCGATGTCTGGATTGCTTTCATCATATTCACAGATGATAGTGGATAAGACAACAGGGTTGAGAATTAAAAGTGATAACAAACTAACAACTAGGAAAGCAAGTGAGGCAGAAAATACTCACTTCTCTTGGGACGGCTCTGGAATTGCAACATAGAAAGACAATATGGCAACTCCAATCATCACTTTTTATATTATTTTTTATATTATTGAAATCAATATTTAAATATTAATAAATTTTTTCACTTAATTATAATTATTAAAAAATAATATAAAAAAATAATATAAAATCTTTATTTTTCACACAACAAATAGGTCAATAGTGAATTCATATTCTCACTTTTTTTAAAAAATCTTAAAGGCTTTATGTTTATTTAATAAAAGGGTAAATATAAATAATAATTTAAAATAATATAAAAAATTACTTTGACAATTATTTATATCTTATATACTTTAAGATTTACCTTTTCATTATTTCTCTTAATTTCTTTTATATTATTTCAATTTATTCACATATTTAACATATAATGAGCAATTAAGTGATTTTCCATATATATATATATAGATTTGGCTGAAAATATTTTTAACTTAAGTAGGCATTATGCTTAATCCAATAAGAATACTTAGTTAACATGATTTAAATACGAATTCACAAGCAAGTGAAAAAAAAAAAAAGAACTCCAGTAAATATTTGTGTTATAAAAATTCGAAGCACCATATCATGAGGATTAGATTTATAATAAAATTCTACACAATGTTCGAAGAAACCACCTGAAATTATGCAGATACTCAAACCCTATAAGCTTTCTTCTTTACATATTGGAGATAAATTGGAAAACTTCTTGTGACCTTTAAGAGGAATGCAATATATGGCAAGGACGGATTACCAACAGACATATGAAGAATATCTTAGTCATGCCATGGTAACATTCTTGTACCAGTTCACCAAGAAAAATACAGTATAAACTTAAGCGAACAAACCCCAAACTGGAAACGATAATAATTTCATTCAACCTTTACCTACAAAAATATACAGTGTCATCATCCTGTATCAAATTTGAAGGACAATTATGGCTTCTTAAGCACAGGCAAAAGAAAAGCAAATGAATCAATCCCTCTACTTCTCAATGGAGAATATTACCCAACCCACTTTTATTTGATACAGAAGTCATAACCAACAAGTTCAGTAGATGATGAGGGGGATTTCTAAGAGGGAGTTTTCACTGACATCCACTATATTTCCTACTCATAAATCAGAACCAATAGCTTATGTCGACGAAGAGGATTTTTGGGAGAGTAAAGCTTCAAGTGACGAATGATCAATCACGAGGGGGCTACAAGTGAAGTTCTGGCAAACAAGAGCTACAACCTTGTTGACTGCATAGTTATTCTTCGCCATGAGGGCAATGTTGCTGTTATTTACTTCCCAAAATTCCATCTCTTCTTTGTTGTTGGGATCTATATGAACGACCTGTCATCAACACCAGCACAAAAGTTATTGATGACAACCAGGAAGAAATATTGAGATATCAACCTTACAAAGAGTAACTATGCTCACTGTTCTGTTGGGATCATATAATGCGTGAGCTGCAGCAAGCATGCTTTCAAATTCCTTGGATGTCCTTTCACCAACCACAACCACTTGCTTTCGGGAAGGTACACGCAGCATGTCTGCTGCACAGCACATTAGAGGCACTGCCATAGCCATATCTTTCAATCTTTTCTCAAAAACTGCCTGCACTACCGTGTAAAGGGAATCTTAGTCAACTGAAATTGACCCAGAGTTCTAGTAACAGAGATTCCCACTAATAATCCCATCCCACCATTGTTAGCATACAAAGTAGAAGAAACATTTGATTAGGAGGAAAGAAGGGAGGGGTTTACAGACCAGAAGATGTTCTGCATTTCGCTTATAATGCTCAGCCTTACTTCCAGCAACCACGGAAGCCAATCTTATAAGATTTATAGCGGAAACTGAGTTACCAGAGGGTTCTGCCCCATCATGATCTTCCTTCACACGGAGAAGAACTGAAGCATCTTCTCCTGTATTATTGAAATATCCACCTCCATCCTTATCAAGAAACAAAGCATCCTGCAAGCAACTCACCTCATGAGCAACTCAAGGTCTGGCAAGGCCAACAATAAAATTTCTATCGAGTCCAGGCATCAATCTTTACCTGGGTTTCCTGCAATTCAATTGCCCACAGAAGCCAGTTGATTCCACCACCAAACTCGTAGAGATCCAGCAATCCAGAAATCAGAAAAGCATAATCATCCAAGAAACCAGGAGCTTTAGATGAAAAATTTCTGAAACTATGGTGTAGCCTACGAGTCTCCACATCATAAAGTTGCTTCCTAATAAAGAGTGCTGCTTTTTCTGCAATTCCAATGTATTCCTTTGGCTGGAATTTACACAATCAAAAGGAGGAGAACGTTAAATACATTATCAATTATTCAAAAGAAAAGAGTCAAGTTGGCTCCAGGTGTTCCTCCAACAACCTCAGCCACTATTCCCTTATACCTTAAACTGCCAATGCCTACTAACTCAGTTAGAAACTACTCATTGTCCAAAGCAAGAATTGTGATCAACAATATAAAATTGTACACCCATGGTGATAATTTACAGACATCTTCCAGAAGCAATATCCATAATATAGAAGGAGTGTCTCCCATCGTTTTAAATATTGTTAGTCATTCAGCTAAAATAAAATATCAAAGGCTCTCTAACTACACTACTATATTAATAGAGGGAAAAACTTACTTCAGTGCCAACAACAGGGAAGTTGAATTTGGTCCCTTCAGCTTCACCCTTGAGAATCTTAGAAGCTCTAGCAAAAGATGAGATTGCCAGTCCATTCCAAGATACAATAACCTAGAAGCATATGATCTCGAGAGTATACATAAAAAGTTGAAACTTAAATCATTATAGGTGGCTTCTAAATAAATCAATAAGCTTGTTTAGGGGAAATACCTTATCATCCAAATGTGGCCTTGACCGCCTTGATCTTACTTCAAACAGCTTACGCCTACATTCTCCAAGAATTTCTTGATATGTCTCAACTGACATGCCATATTTTAATGCCATTTCTGAAGGATCCTTCCTCTCAGTAAGGACATTCTTTCCCTCGAATTCATTGTGAGGATCACTCATTCTAGATAGGTCACAGTTACCCGACTGCTTTATGTAATAGTGCTCCATAAAAAGAGCAGCATGCTCTCCAAGTATGTCTTCAACCTAAACAGAACAAACCAGGTTGAAAGCCACCTCCAAAAATGACAAATCAATTAATCATTAATTATAATACCTCTATGAGAAATTGTCAAGACACTGTAGATATGATCGCAAAATTATAAAAGGAAATCAAGACAACAAGCCATGCCGCTAAGAGCTAGACATGTTCAGAAAGATTTGACATAAAAAGCTTAAACTCCAATTTTTACTTAGGGAAAATGATCTCCATGAATTATCTGCTTATTATACCAACTAGAACATTCTATTTGGAAGTACATGACAGAGGCCTATTTTAACCAAACAAACAAACATCTATTATCCAAAATTGTGCAATAAATATATTTCAAGGCAAATTATATACAAACACACACCAAATATGTATATATATATATATATTATTCACACAAATGAGATATATTATTATGTTTTCTAGACTCCGAACAAGACAATGTAGTGAAAAATATAAAATATATGTAAAAAAAATTTGAAGAGGTATTATAGCTCACAAGTTACAGCGAGTATTTCCAGATCAACTCTAAAAATATTGTCCTTGCTCCTTAGCAAACTAATAGTTAATGATTAAGAAATAGGATAAAAAACACATTAGGCTCCTGAAAAATACAGTTATACATTCATGTCTGAGAAAATTAAATTGATTCAATTGAATCAACAACAACAACAACAACAACCAAGCCTTTTCCCACTAGGTGGAGTCAGCTACATGGATCAAACGACGTCATTGTGTCCTATCATAAACCAAATCTTCAGAAATGTTATTCAAATCTAAATCTTTTTTAATCGTTTCACCTATAATTTTTCTTGGTTCCCTCACCTCTAATTTTTCTCTACTCTTCTTACAGAGCTTCTTCTCCTTACATGTTCAAACCACTTAAGGCGAGATTCTCCCATATTTTCCACAATAGGTGCTACCCTTACTTTCTCTCCAATGTATTCATTCCTAATCCTATCTTGTCTTGTATGGTCACACATCCAACGCAACATCCTCATCTCAGCGACACTAATCTGAAAGTATTGATTCAATTGAATCCTTAAAAAAAATTCCATTGACTGCCACATTAGTGGATTATTGGGCCACATCAGCAACATGAAGGCCATATCACATCATTTTATGACAGCCCGTGATGGTTCTGTATGATTTTGGACCCAACTGAAAGATAAAAATTGTGTAATGGCCTAACTGAACCAATTTATTTTTTGTGGACCAGAATGAAAAATTGTGTATTTTTCAGGGACCTACAATGTAATAATCCTTAAGAAATATATTAAGGAAAGGCAGAAAGGGTATGGATGAAAGACCTCTTTGCTGGTCCAGATGTAAAAGGCTCCTTCCTTTTTTCTTGTAGCTCCTTCAGTCTCTGCACTGTCAGCATCCTCTGCTGAAAAGATTTCACCTTCTGGACCAATCATGTCCCTCCTTAAATAATCAAGGATATCCCGAGATATACATGAATAGAAGGTATCTTTTGTGATAGAAAAAGCATCTAAATAAACATTAGCAAGCTGTCCTTGATCATATAGCATCTTCTCGAAATGTGGAACTGCAAAGATATCACAGCTTAACAATTTAATCATCTTAACAACATTTCAGAACAAAAAGCATTGGATGTAACAGCACTTCCTAATTAATATGGAAAAATCAAAATGCTCAGGTTTCTGCATATGTGCAGTAACATTGAGAACTACAGCTCACAGACATATCAGAGAGATATACTGTTGTCCAAGATAAACTTACCATGCCAGCACTCATCCACACTATATCTGTGAAAACCCCCTCCAATATGATCATGAATGCCCCCTTTTGCCATGCATTGCAAGCTAAAGAAAACCATTTTCTGACTTCCATTAGCCCCGGCCAACTTCCCAGTATCCTCCAACTTTTTGGAGTGGTAAAGCATCAAGTTGATCTCAACTGGTCTGGGAAACTTTGGTGCAGATCCAAACCCACCAAACTTTGAATCATAGCTCCCAGATAGCTAAAAAGAAAATAGCAGATTGAATGATACTCATCAATTGAGACCCTCAACATAAATTAAGAATTCAATAAAAAGAACATCCAAATACATGCAAATATAAGAAATTTTCTCACATTAAAAGAAACAAATATTGCTTGGTCTATTTTGTAACAATATGAGAATCTTACAACACTGGTTGCTATTAGCCTTAAATTCACTTTTATAAATTAGAAAGCAAGATTGCTATGTTTTCAACAATTTCTCCACACTCCCCCATTACTCATATACAGAAAAGAGAAATCACTGAGGACAGCAAGACTGACCGTATATACGGAAACTCTTTTTTCTTTTTCCTTTTCTCCCCTGTTGTATGTGTCTAATAAATGGAGGGGGAGGCTTTCTAATAAATTTGACAGAGTAAACAGAAGTGGATGCACAAAGCCTTACCTGCTCTGAGCATAGACGTAATGCATTGTCTGGAACTCCATCAGGCAATTTATCAGAATCAGAAGTAGCAGACAATGCTTCAGAAAGCTGTTCAATTGCAAACGCTCCACTCTTAACTAGCATGTCCCTCTTATTATCCCAGGCGTCTTTTACCTTTCTGGAGAATACAGGTCAGGAACAAATACTACACGAATAAGAATTTCAAGAGCCAGAATAATAATTTGAAATTGACCTGAAGTTTTATACTCAACAAATTGAGACATGCCATCGACCGAAGTTATTGAAAAAAAGAGAGTAAGCAGGTTAATTAATCAAGCTACCATGTGCAATAATTCTCACCTAAGTATAGTCTTAAATCCAGGTCGTCCATACTTATCATCAGGAAGAAAGTAAGTTCCACCCATTAAAGGTTTCAAGTCAGGCGAAAGAAACACACTCAGTGGCCAACCTCCTCCACCATACAAAGCCTGCACATACGTCATGTATACCTGAAAAGAAAAAGTATTTTAGTGCACCTTGTTACCATGGAACACTTTAAAGTTTAAACTTTCTCTAAGTATCTCGACCATTCAAAGGGACAGGGAAGTACATCCCACCAATGAAACCAAACAATCCGTTCAAGAAAAAACAAAGATTTTTGCATAAATTAAGGAAAAAATTTTTTGTTCCTAAGAACGGAACAATTTTGAAGATAATAATCCTTGCAGATTTTGAAATATATATATATATATAAAATTAAATGAAGAGTTAAGTTACCTTATCAACATCTGGCCGCTCCTCTCGATCCACCTGTGGCATTGATATATTAAAATGGTGTAGAACAAAGTATTAAGTAATCTTGACTAAAATGGAGAGAAGATTGTTACAAAACATGAAAGCAAGCTACCTTAATGCTAACAAACCAATCGTTCAACAACTTGGCAACCCCTTCGTCCTCAAAAGACTCGACCTCCATAACATGACACCTTACCAATAGTTTAGATTCCCAAAATGTGAGTCAGTTTATTGAATTGAAACTCATCAAAACTTGACATGAACAGTTCATGATTGGGGTTGTGGTGATACATACCAGTGACAAGTGCTGTACCCAACTTCGAATGGAATCGCCATTAATACCATACAGACATATATGCCAACCAGCAGTTAATTACACAGCAAAAGAGAAGTTGGAAAGAAGAGTAGAGCATGGAGAAGGAGGAATTACTAGATAAGAAGATAGGAGCATCTCGCCTGCGTGCTTCGGAGAAAGCTTCTTCACCCCATGGATACCAATCAACCTTCAATAGGATAGGATTGACTATGAGTGAAAATGAAAGGAACAGAATTGAATGGAATAAATAATCGAGAAATAAATAGAGTAGTTAGTAGTTAGTTACGGGGTTATGGGCATGTTGGAGAAGATAAGGGCTTTGCTCCGCAGCAAGTCGATTGGTATACTTGTGGGAATGAGATTGAGATGAAGTTGCCATTGAGAGCACCTTGAGAGGACGAAAGGGTGGAGGGTAGTAGTTGCAGTAGTAGTAGCAGGGGAATTTTGATTTCTTGGGTTGTTGTTGAGAGAAAAGGCGATCAAGAAGAGAGGAAGAGTGTAGCAGCCTCAGCTTGTGGAGGAGCATAGAATTATGGACAAGAAGCGAATGTGAAATTGAAATTGGTGTTACTGTTATGAGTAAGATTGAGGAGGAAGAAAAGCAAGGGTTGGTGAGGGGAATTGCCACATGCGGAAAGGTGTTGATGCCATGTGTATCTCTTCCCACTTCTCACTTCTCACACACACGTGGCCCATATTCCCCCTCTTCTCTTCAAAACGGATAAAACTTAGGAGTCCAAAAATAATAATTAATAATTAAACAAAACTTGGGAGCTGCCCTTTTATTTTATTCAGCACTTTTCTAATTTTGTTTAATTATCACATTAAAATAAATTTTCAGCTAATTTTTTTATTTTTATCATAAAATAAGTTAATTCTTACATACATGCTTAATTAAGTATTTGTTACTTATATTATTTAAGTTTAATTTTAATTTATTATATTAGTATACACTAATCATTTGTAGATATAAACAATCCTGAGCAGCGTTGTTATAATGCTTTTGTTTCTTTCTTACTTTTGTTCCAAAATTTGCAACTAGAACTTTCCATTCAGCGTTTGTTAATATCGCTCATGAACACATGCACCGTCGAACCCTCGCGATGAAAAATTTTAATTGAGAAGGGTCTAAGTAGTGATTAGCCCACAATTCTGGATGGCTGTTGGCTATGTGAGTGGGATACTAGTATTTCTGTTTAACTTTAAATAGTCAGGAAGCCCTGTGCAGAAATTAGCACTATTCTTCTTATTGGAAATGGAACTGCTAGAAACTTTGTTGCTCTTAGAGGCTTCAACCTTTTGGCGTACTCATAGGTATGTGTGGGCTGGCTTGGTTACACAAGTTGGAATTTATGTATATGTAACTTAAATCAATGGTAAAGATAATCCTTGAACACGCATTTATTGTTGATATATAAACATGCAATAATTTCTCTAGCTCACATCGAGTAAAATGATTGTGTATGCCTTTTTTACACAAGTTATGTAGATTAAACCAATCAACAATTAACACACTATCACTTTAAATACAAAATAGTTGTGTGGCACAAAGATTTAAGTAGACAACTTCTCTTCAAGTATTTCTATTGCATCACTTTACAAAATGAAACAGATTTTTACCAATCGAGTACTGTCTACTGAAATGTTACATGTAAAAGTGTCCCATATCTACACATTGACAATCAACTTGGTATGTCTCAAACTGGATGATGGGACACATTCATGAGAACAACAATTTGGCAGATCTTCTATTTGTGAAAAGTAATCCATCAAAAATTTACCAATCACTTGGGTAAAATCTGCTGCATATCAGAGAGCCGGAGCACCTATAGATTCAGCAAGTTCTTCCAGGAGCTCCTTTTGCTCCATTGCAACACATGACTGCAACAAGAAAGTTTCTCAGTGATGCATAGCTATGTTATCGATAAAGCATTTCCATTCATTCATTCATATTAACTTATATTAATGGCAAAGTTTGTAGTATATCCTTCTTAATGTAGGTACACAGCTGCAACTTTTGATCAGTCACCTAGTGTGTGCCATTTGTTGCGGTTTGCTAATAGGGTTTTCACTTTGTTCTTTCAAAGGCCCCCACCCAACATTATCAAATCCAACCCAGGAGTTTCAATGATTGTGGGTTTCTCCAAAACCTTCAATTTTTCTCATTGCAGGTCCTTACTTACCAGACCCATTTGCATCTAATATAAACCTGCCTTCATCTAATAATACCTAAATAAGCCACCTCAAAAAGTGCACAGGTGCACCTATTTTAATTATATATACTACTGTCTAAGCATATCTTGGAAGCAGTGAGACACCGGAAAACACAAAAAGGGTAAAAAAAAAAAAAAAGAACAAGTTCATGCCAAGAGAGGTGTGCTAGATAATATACCTGAACAGCATCTTCTATGTCACCATTAAGAAAAGAGGTAAGCTCAAAGTTCATCTTCAATCTATGGTCAGTAACCCTGTTGTCCTAATAAGAAATATGTCAGAAACTGTCAGTAAACAACCATAATCTCATCAAGACAAAATGAAGCTTAAATAAAACTGCCTCAGCTATTCTACCTCAAACCACTCTTCTGACAAGAGCTACATGACTGATAACTCTAGATCACTGAATCTGATTCACTTAACTCAATGAATGTGATTATCGGAGATCTTTAAAAATAATTTAATATGTCATATTTCTTCTCCCATTTTTCTTTCTAACTAAACAGCAGCAATGTTTCTCACCTTACAATTTATAAAGAGAAAAGTCGTTATGAATATAATTTATAGAAACTCTTCAGATTTTGGTTGTGGATTGGAGAGACTAAAGAGTGTGAGTGTGTGACCATGTGCAAAAATATGGAGACTGCTACATCGAGTACCTTAAAATTATATGTCCGAATTTTTTCTGCACGCGCACCTGTACCAACCTGTAAATTGAGATAGTATGGCAAAGAATTTTAATTCAATATATGTTGGATCACCCATATAGCAAGTACAATAAATACATTATGACTAATGCAAATCATGATAGACAAGCATACCAATATGTGATCAAGTCCTGACATCCAAACAGGAAATTGGAAATTGAACGGGGGGAGGGGAGAGACTTGCTTATATTTTGTTGATAATCAAGCAACAACACACAAGTTGGAGCAGTGGGGTTTGCAATTGCTGTGTTACTGTTGCTGTGCAGTTCTGCTGTGTTTGTTGTTGAATAAAATTCTGATTATCAAAGAAAACAAAAGATGCATATATATTTCTTCTGACATATTGCCTATGTATACAACTATGCTGCATATGACATCCAAGGCAATAATGAGACCATGCCTACAATTCTATTATTGCAAAGTTAATCGACAAAAAGGCTGATCCCAGGTTGTCCTTTAAGGGTGACATAATTGTGCTGTGATAAACATTTTCTAATAACCCAAAGAACCAAAAGAACCAGCATCAAGCCATCAACAAGAAAAAAGGAATCGTGCTTGCTCCAGCAAAACCAAAATCTCGCTAGTATTTCAAACACCCACAAGAAGAAGGAGTATACCTGTGATTTCCTTTGATTTCGTATAGACTCTTGTTGCTCCCTTACCTTCATCTCATATCTGTAAAAAGATCTTGTATAATTTTGAATGTGACATACTAGAGCAAATAGGTTAAAGAGAACACTCAGAAAAATTATACTAATGTGCTTATAGCATTTGGTCAGTTTTGGCTTCATGACATTAATATCATTTAGTTCCTCATGTATAATTGAACTCAAGAAAGCATTGGGACATTTATCTTGTGAACATGTGTTTAAGAGGAAAAGGAGAAAAAGTTGACGACACTATAGACATAAACACAACTCAACTATAAAACCAAACTTGTGAAGTTGACAAAAATAACTACATGACAATGTTGATGCTTACAGTTTTGCTCGGAGCAACTGAAAAGCACGATTCTTGTTCTGAAGTTGAGTCCTTTCTTCAGTGCAAAAGATGCGGATTCCCGTTGGTTTATGGAAAAGATCAATGGCTGTTTCAACCTTGTTGACATTCTGACCTGCAAGATATCTTTGCATGAGAAATGATAGAGGAATTTGTATCTTGTTCCAGGAAATAGAAAGATTGATTACTTGACTGAAATAGTTTCATGTTCATAGATCTATACCTCCAGCACCCCCCGAACGTGCCGTCGTCAGTTCAATATCTTTTGGGTCGATTACCACTTCAACTTCATCAGCCTAGATAAAGATTTCGGATCTATAGATTTAGATGTTGTTCTTAAAAGAAGGAAGGAAGGCATATCCATAATGTATCAGTAGGCTAAAAATGATACTTATTAAAGCACATGTGAGTTTAGAAAAGAAACAACTCAATAAAGCATCAATCGTTAATCACAAAATCAAATCTGCCTTCCTCGAGACTAGACAACAAAAATTGAGACAGAACACTGCATCTGTATCTACTTCAAAGCACTATAGACTTAAGCTAGCTACTTATATGATTCTGATAGATCTGTATACAAAAGCAGTAAAATCAGTAACTTTTGGAATAAAATATCAAATTAACAAGTGTCCAAAACTCCAAATGCGAAGACTTTAAATAATGCTTTCAAACATATATGTCACAGAGTCATGAATAATTTATTGCTAAAAGCCTGAAATATGTACTCCACCTCTGGCATGATGGCCACTGTTGCAGTAGAAGTATGTACCCTGCCCTGTGTTTCTGTTAGAGGAACACGTTGAACTCGGTGGACACCAGATTCATATTTTAATTTACTGTAGACACTATTTCCTTTTATCTCCATCACATAAGTTTTAAATCCTCCTTTTTCTGCCTAAAACACGGTAAAAGAAAAAAAATATACAGATTAGAAAAGCAATCAATCCGGAACTATTTTTTACAGAGTGAGGAATACCTCAGAGCTTGAGACAAGAGAATGCTTCCAAGAATTCCGTTCACTGTATTTTTCATACATTCGGACCTGATTTAACATCAAAACAGCATCAGAGTATGCTTATAAGTGAACTCCACAATAATGGTTCATTCACAAACATTTAAACTAAAACAATCAAAGAGGCTAGATTGGAAAGACAAAGGAAATAAATGATAGAGATAGTTAAACAATTCGAAAATGATCCAACGTCAAGAGTATTACATGTGTGTGTGTAATTTATGCATTCTGCATGCAAGACCAATGGACAAATGTTATACATTTTTTGCCATTTTCAACATTGTATAAAGCAGTGATGAAGGCATGCCTATTTCAACCCATGGGTTAGAAAGGACAAATGAAAGCATGTACCTACAAGATCACCAGCCCATATTCCAGCCTCGTCACCACCCGTACCTGCTCGTACTGCAAAAGTGAATGATGATAATGATCCTTAGAGCTGGAAAATTTAAATAAAACTATGGAGATAATAATATATCAATATGTTAAGCTCAGCTATCCAGAATATCTGGAATGCTGCTACAGTGAGGTGTAGGAGATGGGGGGGGGGGGAAGGCAGAAATTACGCCACTCCCAGTGAGGTATAAGTGAAATCAATGAGCACCCAGAGGATATACCTTCAAGCATTATGTTTCTTGCATCCAGAGGATCACTGGGAAGCAGTAACACCTATCATTGTGTAACTAGGACAACATTAGTTTCTACAAACTGAGGAAAATGGGAAAAATAAAAAAAGAAAGGGAGAGAGAGGCTTGAAAACTTAACTTAGTCAACAAAAAAGAGGGTACAAATGATGAGAAAGATAAAAGAGAGGAGACTCTTTGAAAAAAGAGTAATGAAAACTCATGATAGCCTATGGCAAAAGAGAGTACATATGATGAGAATGTTCAAAGAGAATTAAGATTCCTCCGCATGATTTTGAAATTTCAGCTGATTCAACATTTTAAGTCGATGATCGCTACATTAGTATCGAACTAGAATAAGCAAACAAAAGACAAACTTTCAATGTGAAAATGGCATATTCCTCAGGACCATAAATATTGAGAAGAATATGATTTTCCGGATGAGCATACAATAGACAGACTTTATTAATTAGAGTATTGGAGATTAAAACACAAGCAGAGACAGAATATGACAAAAAAAATTGTAACTTGTGATAAAAAGTAAAAGACAAACCTTAAGCTTGTCTTCAAACTCTTTGAGTTGCCTGGACAAAGAGTCGATTTCATAAGATATCATTTCTGCCATATCCTCATCGTTGGCATCATCCTTTGCTAAAGCTAACATGTTGATTAAGAGGAGTTGGAAAAAAGTTATCAATATCAATCAGCCTTCAACTTCAAGTGTGTAAAAGTGTTTTTAAAATAAAAGGATTAACAAGTGAGAGTTGAACAAACCTTTGGTTTCTTCTAGCAGCTTCTCACAGTCTTTAAATCTCTTGTAAGAGGACACAACCTAAATCACATCACATTCACATGTAGTATTTACATAAATAAATAAATAAATACAGGTGTGAATGGAAGGATGAAGGGCATGATAAGGAGAAATATAAATTACCTCGTCAAGCTCTGCCACTGATTGTGCCAACTTCTGGTACTCAGTGGGATTAGACACAACGTCTGGATCAGCAAGCTTCACCTGCAAAATTGTTGTTTGCAATGGATTTCAGACTAAATTGTTTGCATAAAATATATGGGAGTAAAAGAATGGGGGGAGGGGGCATAGATACCGATAATTCTTTCCAGGTCTTCTCAGCGGATTCAAGCTTCGTTATCAGATAAGGTTCCTGTAAATAAATCAACACCAATAACTAAACAAATACAATAGTAGATTGGATTGAGCTAATTATATAATAATAAAAAACGGATTATATTTCATTATTAATTATTAATTTAATCACATACCGCCATGCAGACGATTCTTGGAGGTGTGAGTGTGGTGCTTGGTAGAACAGTGACGCGCCTTTTGATGAATTGATGAACGGAACGGTGTCGTAGAGGGAGTGGGTCGCGGCGTGTGGCACATATGCGAGCTGTGAAGCTCGCCGTTAAGCTACTCATTGGGTAGATGAACAACAAGCGCGCCAACAAAGCAATGACTATGAGTATATCAGATAAAGAAGAGCCAGAGAGAGAGAGAGAGTGACTGTTTGGAATTGGATGAGATAGTTGATCTGTTTATGACAATAATTTTTCTTTTTGGTCATGTTCAAATGCTTGGGTTGGGTTAGGCTCGAACTATGTTTATAGTCTATGTTTTTTAGCCCCAGTGGAGGTATTGGGCTAGAAATGTATAGGTTAGGCTTATCTCCTCAGTTTGGGCTGTTTAACTAACAAAAACCTTTTCCATTTGGGTCACTATCTTTTAGTCTTTTTTCTTTCGGGTAAACCTATATGACAGTTCTACCCCATCCTATATACATTTTCTTTTTTTGATCTGAGTCCATCCTCTCTCTCTCTCTCTCTCTCTCTCTCTCTCTCTCTCTCTCTCTCTCTCTCTCTCTCTCTCTCTCTCTCTCTCTCTCTCTCTCTCTCTCTCTCTCTATATATATATATATATATATATATATATATATATATATATATATATATAAATATACATTAAAAATTTATTATTAATGTAAAACTTTTTTAACAATTATTAAAAGTGAGGTTATTGATATTCTCAATTGCTTATTTATACTTCATGTTAATTTATCATAATTTTAATTTTTATAAAATTATAAATAATTAATAAAGAATATAAATATGCAATTTAAAGTGTTAATAACTTCACCCATAATTAAAATAGATGCAAAATAGAAATATTGAAAACTTTAAACTCAAATAAAATCTAATATAATTGAAACAATAAATGAAGTAAGATAATTTATTGGCACATCCAATTACTTATTTATACTCTTTACGTATCAATTAAAATTTAAATCTTTATTTAAATAATTATAAGTTACTAATAAAGAATGTGGATATACATTAAACAGCAACATCAATTTAGACGTTGTATATTATTATCACAGTTGAACATCAACAAACATCAAATAATTACACCTACCCACTTTGAAACAAGTGATAAAATACTTCGTCAATTTATGAACTATAATTTAATGCAAAGGACAAAGGCACTATATTCTTAGCCTAATTAAACGGCTTTAACATGTAAAACTATTAGTTTATTGAATAATTTTTTTTTAGTAATTTTCTCGCTATTGATGGTTATTTTGTAGGTGATGATAAGGTTTTATATTAATAATATTTTTTTTGAGCAATTTAATAATAATCCGTATTAGTACAAAAGAATTTAAAAAATTATATGTTTAAACTCATACTATTACGGCAAAAATATATTTTTCGCCTATTAACTTTATTTTAGTCTTTATTTTTTTCACAACTAGTTTTTATTTTGTTTTTGTCCTAAATTTTTTAAAATCCACTAAATTTATCATAACCGCTAACATCATTAAAAATGTTAATAAAATTTGTTAACATGACATCTTATATAAACAGTTAACATTGTCCAAGTAAGATTTTTCTATTTTTAAATTAATGATATGAAGATGAATATGATAAATTTTTAAAATATTTTAGATGAAAAAGAAACAATATAGTTATAGAATAAAAATAAAAATTATATTAAAATTAAAGGATAAAAAATAGAGATTTTTTATAATAAATTTTATACATAATTTTCTTTTAAAAATCTTATATCCGAGCATTAGAAAAATTATGCTTTTCATATAAATTAATTACCTCAAATTACATTAAATCAATTTATAACAAACAATTTGGATTTGAATTTAATATGTAAGTTGAGTGGGAATCATATTTATAAAACTTGTATCGGTGATTGACTTTTACAACTACTGAATTAGTAAATCACTGATTTAACTAGTGAATAATTAATTAAACTTCATAAAAATAAGCAAACATATGATTTTTTTTTGTTATAAAAAATGAGATTTTAGGATGGTGGCCTAGATGATAAAGACAAAATTTCGTCTACTTTTCAAATATGTTATTTTGGATTTAAGTTCATAATATCAAATTTATGACTCACTATTAATTCTTAAAATGATACGTTTAACCTTATCGAGAATCCTAATCACAAGTTTATTTAATAAAAAGTCAAATTTAATATTTAAATTTGGACACTCACAAAATAAGATGTGACTACTTTGATCACAACTCTTAGTAATAAATATATAAATATTTAATAAATATAAAAATACACACAGATATAACGTAAGAATTACTAAAATATAATTTAATTTTAGACTAATGAATTTCACAACACAAATATGATTTTATACTGAAACTTCTTAATAAAGATACAATAAAGCGCTGGTTAAGTCAAATTTCACTTTAATATAAGTTTTATTTTAGAGAAAAATCCGCTTTTCCTCTTTTGCCTATTATTAAATTTTTTACGAGCCCTGTTATTAATTTATTACCAATATTGTAAAAAAAAAATTATTACCAATGTTTTAAGGGAAGGCAATGCATGTGTGGTGTGTGATTTTCTTACCAAACTTAATTGGGTACTCGTCCGTACGTAATTACATAAGTTCTAAACTACATATGACATCAAAATCAAACAATTCCAAATTTAGGACTCCCTCCTTATATAAAGGAAAAAAAAAAAAAGAAATTAAGAAAAAGGGACAGCTCGAAGGCAGTACAACTTGGACAGACCAATAAAAAGTAACCCGACTGTAAGTTCAAATGACAAATTTGTCCCACATATATTCCCCTTTTGAAGTGAGCAGTAATATCAAAGCTCACGTGAAGAGTATTAAGAACATATGTTTTATCATATTTTTTTACATTTTTTTTTCAACTCATCCTACTAATCCATTTTAGCCAAAATTAGTTAAAATAAGTTTGGATTTTAAAAATTATATTAGTTGCATTTTCAAGTCATGTTTAGAATTATATTTCGAATCAACTTAATCCAACTTAATATTATTTATTATTTTAAAATTTATTTTATAATTAATTATAAATAATAATATTTTTAACTTAAATTAATAATTTTTATATAATATATTAATATATTTATATTTATATTTTTTAAAATATACATTATAAAATATATCTTAATTTTATTTTTTATTTTAAAATTTTAATAACTTAACTACACATAATATTCTAATTTAATTATTATGGGAAGTGTATCATGGTTTGAAGCTAGCCTTTAATATTGGTTTAAGGAAGGTTATACTTGAAGCTGATTACAAAGTGATTAGATTTGATAGATCTATGATTCTCTAGTTAGTTCGGGATGTTAAGTCCCATTGGCCATAAAAATTTAAAAAAATTCAAAAACCCATGTGTCACAAATATCCCTAAGGACATTCATGTCATTTCAACAAAGGCGAGTGTCGGTTACTCCTCCCTTTCCCCACTTTAACCTATTCCCCGAATATTAACATTTTCCAGGTGCGCCATTTGGCGGGTGCGAGCCCAAACACAAACACCCCAAAAAAAAAAAGAGAGAGAGAGAGAGAGAGAAAAACGAGAGCTGAAAAGGCTACAGAAGACCGTACAGTCCTAGAGAGAGAAGGAAAGAGTGCACACAGACAGGACACGCCCCCCCGTTACTGTGAAAGAAAACCCATCTCTGTCTCTCGGATTCGCGACGCAAACCCAGCAACGACGAGCACGACCTGTCCAATCTTCTTCCAGAACATTCTAGAACTCTCCAGAATCCATCCTTGTGAATCAAAAAACACGTCCCCGTCTCCTTTTCCTTCCTGTAATACTCTGTAACTTGTACTTGTACAGGACCCTCAAACCCAACACACACAAAAAAAGACAAAACCCGTTTTCATGGAGTTGTACGGTCGTAACCCGGCAAGGAATGGGTCGAACCCGGGGATTCAACCCGAATGGCGCTCACCGGCCGCCGATACTGGTCTCGAAGGTGTTCCCCCTCAAACTCTGTACTTCGTTTCGTATCCTTTTCTGTCGAATTTCTCGTGTTTTTTATGATATGGCTCTTTTAGGGTTTCCTTAATGTGGAAGTTAGGTTTAGGATTTTGCGTAATTTGTGCTTTGATTTTGGTGCAGAATCGATGTGGCAGTTGACGCTCGGTAGCAGCGAATCGTACCCGGAGCGACCCGGCGTTCCCAATTGTGTGTATTACATGCGAACCGGGTTCTGTGGATATGGTGGCAGGTGTCGTTACAATCATCCTCGTGATCGTGCTGCGGTAACCCTTTCATCGTTTTAAACATACATAATCTGCATTAGGTTCGATGGAAGTGTCTCCTATTGCCGTTGTAGTATTTGTATCGTTCTTGCTTATTACACACTGTTTCTACTTATTGCTGCCTTTTTAGGCATTAGGATTGTGTGCTAAAAGGTTAATGTTCGATTGCTCACTTATTATTTTGGTAAACTTTTCTGGGATTTTTTAATGAACATTTTTTTCTTTATTTTTTTAATATTAGTTGTAATATTTGAAGGAGAAATGGAATTGGATTTAGAATTTATTAAGATTTTTTAAATAAGAATGCATTTGAGTGTGTAAATTGTTTCGTGTCGCATAAATCCCAGACGAATGTAGATACTGGATAGTAATATTAATATTTGATTTCATCTTATTAAGTAAAAAATATGATTGTGTAAGCGTATAAATATGAATTAAGTCAGATACTGCTCAGGTTGCTGCAGCTGTAAGAGCTACAGGGGAGTACCCAGAACGTGTGGGGGAACCTCCATGTCAGGTATAGGGTTTTTTTTTTTTTTAATTATCTCTGCTATGTAAAATCCTGAATTTCCTCTTATTTTTCCATTTTTGTTGCCCCAGCCTTTATTGGGATCTTTAAATTATAGTTGAAATCATTGTCTTCTGGTTATACTGATTATGTATCTCTTCTGATGATCAGTATTATTTAAAAACTGGAACATGTAAATTTGGCGCATCCTGTAAATTCCACCATCCGAAACATGGAGGTGGATTTTTAAGCCAAGCTCCACTAAATAGTTATGGATACCCATTAAGGCCGGTATGACTCTTCTCATTCTTTTTCTTCTGTCTCATGTAATTGGCAGCAAATTATGCAATGGTTAAACTGGGCCTTTTTTTTTCAACAGGGTGAGAAAGAATGCTCCTACTATTTGAAAACGGGGCAGTGCAAATTTGGTATAACTTGTAAATTCCATCATCCTCAACCTGCTGGCACGTCATTGCCAGCTTCTGCACCTCAATTTTATCAACAGGTGCAGTCTCCTACAGTTCCTCTGCCTGACCAGTATGGGGGAGCATCCACGAGCCTGAGAGTGGCTAGGCCTCCTATATTGCCTGGTTCATACGTACAAGGGGCTTATGGTCCTGTACTTCTTTCCCCAGGGGTTGTTCCATTTCCTGGATGGAGTCCTTATTCGGTGAGATAGAAATATATTTCCTCTGAAATATGGCAGAAAGTCTTTTCTTTTTTCTTTGCTTGAGTAGTTACTTTATTGTGGTGTTGTTAAATTGGTGCAGGCACCTGTAAGTCCTGTGTTATCTCCTGGTGCTCAACATGCTGTTGGGGCTACTTCTCTATATGGAGTGACCCAGTTGTCTTCATCAACATCAGCTTTTGCTAGACCATATACTCCGCTGCCCTCTTCTTCTGGCCCATCAGGAAGCAGCCAGAAGGAACAATTATTTCCTGAAAGGCCTGGTGAACCTGAATGCCAATATTATCTGAGAACAGGGGACTGTAAATTTGGATTAGCTTGTCGATTTCATCATCCTAGGGACCGGGTTGTAACACGGCCACTTCTCAGTCCCATTGGTCTTCCTCTACGTCCGGTAAGTATGGTTACTCTTTTGATTTGATTATTTTGTTTAATTTGCTGTTTACTCCCTTAGATTTAGTTAAATCTCATGTTATATGGTACTTTAAAGTTATAATTTCTGATGTTATCCATACTTTCTTTAAATTAGTTATTCATACCTTAGCTACTTATTACTGGACAATCTTTAACTGAACCAGCAGTCAGCAGCAATAAGATATTTTGTAATATGCATATTTTATAAACTTGATTATGCAAATAATTATACTTTTTTTTTTGTTTTTTTCGTGTGTGGCAATTTCACAGTTGTAGGTTGAATGACTTATTTGCTTAATCTACTCTTTTGCCCTGGAATGAACTGAAGACTTGCAGCTAAGTGTTTTCTGAGACGTCTGATTAGCTATTAATTCTGTAGATCTTGGCTCAGTTATATTGCCTTGAACTTGCAGATTTGTACTTACTGTTGGTTCACCAATATTTTTTTCCCCTGAACATTTGTTCATTCCTCTTCAGGACAATTAGCGAAGTAATTGGCTTTGTATGTACTGTACGCTGATCATGGAATTTAAGGGCTTTATTCCCTTCTCCGTTTTTAATGACACTTTCCTGTATTAGAGGGTAAAACGGGCATAAGATTTGGAGAACTTTTTAAAGTAAATAATTTTCTTTCTTTTATTGGAGCTTGTATGTTAGCAGTTTGTTTGAGACAAGTAAAACACATACAGAGGAAAAGCTTAACTGGCAAATAGTGTCTGGATGCAAAAGCATCACTCCCCACTTTTTAGTGGCTATTTGATAAAGTGAAGATGTTAGTTAAAAGATACTCATTAAGAGTGTTTTCCTTCTCTCTATATCGTATGATTTTGGTCAGTGTGATAGAAGACCACTTCTAAGTGATTCTGGGTGGCACTGACACAATGAATTCCCAGACATTGACCATTTTCTCCACCTTTGTTCTTGTGGTCCCACCTTTTTGGTTGTGTTGTGCATATCTATCTACGTACAAGCAAATCAAGAAGTTACTTTTGAAATTTTGTTTTGAACATTGCAGTAAAGTTTTTTCTGTAACAGAAGTGTCCTAAATATACATATGTGTAAATAGATACATGTATTCTGCTCAAGGCACACCATTAGGACTTGATACTTATTCAGAAACCAATATTGATAGAAGACCACTTCTAAGTGCCCTGAGGGTATCAAGTGCCCCTACTTGGCATTTAAGTCATAACCTTACCTCAGTTGCACTAGTGTCAAATTGGCAGCAGAAGAATTGGGAATTAAGTGCCCTGACAGATCATGATTCGAAAGTCTGCTTTGTGTGCAACAGTGGTTTGAGATGACAACCAATCCAAGAAACAAAAATAACGTTTTGAACAACATTGAATGTTACCAAAGATGAATAAATAAGATGAAATCATTTTGTAATTTACTGCTTTATTTAATTGTTAGTTATAGCTTGACTTATCAATTCATATCTTTGTTTTTCCTCATTTATTCTGGTGTTTAGAGATAGGTGGCTGATTAAATGAGTTAATAATATTTGTTTTAAGTATTAATTTTGTGAGAAGTGAAAGAAGAAATGTGGCATAAACATGTCATTATGTAAGAAATAACCTTAATTGAGGTTTGTGGAATTGTCTCTTGCATGTACTCGCAGAATTTGGAAAGGAAAAAACATAGGTAGGCATTCTGGTCTTCATTGTAGGATTTTTCTGTTCATTATTCCCTATTTTAATTGTTGACTGTTGACTTTGACAAGTGAATTCTTTGAAGAGTCTTACATTTTTTTTTCATGGTAATGCATAGTAATTACATTGTAATTATTAGTATTTTCTTTCTTTCTTACAGTATTACATAGTAAATACTAATTAGTATTGATAAGTTATTCACTGGGGTTGCTGCTTTCTGTTTCATACTCGCTCCTTTCTCATTATAACCATACAAATCCATAATATTAGGTTTCTTTTCATCGAGAGCACTATTTCATCACTGTAATGGGATTGTAGATAAATTTGTTTTGAATAATACTTCTAAATCTGATTGATATCTCTTAAATGCTCATTCAATTAGGTAATCATACGTAGTTGGAGATTAGTAAGAGCATGTTTAATGCTACATGTTTCTGTCAATCTTGTTAGTGATGTTTTCATAATTTGAGTTACTTTTTACTTGTTTATGCATTGTGTCACTGCATTACAATTAATGTGCTTTCTTTTGGGAATTTTTCTTAATCAATTCCTTTTCTAGAAAACAGGGGGTACAACCTTGTGCATTTTATTTGCAAAACGGGCATTGCAAGTTTGGCTCTACATGCAAATTTGACCATCCTTTGGGGCCTATGAGATACAGTCCATCAACATCTTCCCTGATTGATATGCCAGTCACTCCATACCCAGTTGGGTCTTTGCTGTCTACCCTGGCTCCTTCATTAACATCTTCAGAGCCTCGGCCTGATTTGATTTAAGGGTCCAAAAAGGAATCCTTTTCTACCAGAATGCCTTCTTCTGGAAATAATTCCAGTAGTTCTGTCAGTTTAATTTTTTCACAAGGTGGATCTGTCTCACTATCTGATGTGCAACTCTCAAGTCAGAGTTCTGCCCCTCTAAGCAGTAGCCGAAGCACCAGGCAAAGTGGTGAGATACGTTGATCAGGCTAATTAATTAGAAAATGATTCCTCATTATCATTGAATGTGATTTCACAAGCCGCCATTGCTTATGTCGATAGTCTCAGTGAATATTTAGTGGCAACTGCACGAAGTCCCTTCCTCACTGTTCATAATTCACCATCCAATCTAGATTAGCCTACACTAGATCATTCTCATTATGCTCATATATCATCTGATTATATATTATTATCCGGAATAAGCTTCAATAAAAAACTTTATATGGTCTTTCCTTCGTCCCTTTTCAGTACTATTTTCTTCATTTATGGCCTTTGTGCGATATGATTGTTATGGCATGTCTACGTGTTTGCGAGACAGCCTAGTTTCTACCCCGTACAAATATGGAGAGAGATAGAGGGCTCAGATTTCAGTTTTCCTTCTGCATTTGAAAACTTGCAATTTCGCTATACTTCTAAGTTCTAACAGATTTATGCAAATAATTTTTTTTTTCAAAAAAAAAACTCAACTTTTTTTAAAATAAAATTTGTTACTGCCAACAGATTATACTCTGAATCTAATGCAGGAAAATGGCGATTTGAGACGGGGAAAGAGACTGCCGGTATTTCTCTGGCGACACTAATATAAAAGCAGTATTGAGCCGTTGATAATCTATTTGCACATGAGCTTTATTATAAGTTTTTTAATCAATCTTACAAGCCCTTTAGCACGCAAATCTGAAAGGCTTTCGCCGGCGTCTTGTTATTTATGATGCGTCAATAGGCTCGAGGGTAGATTCCAAGTGGATTTGGATCTCATTCTGTAGGCCAAAACATGAGGGGGTTTTGTTTGTTATATCTCAATCATACAATTATAATAAACACGTATTTACGGTAAAAATTGTGACACTTAATATCTCATTCATTCTAATGTTTTTTTTACCTAATAAGCAAATTCACTCACCCATTTTGTATTAATTTTTTCACTGTTTCATTTTCACCTCTCATTCTCTCATTGTTTTTTCCCCTTTCACGATAACCATAGAGTGCCACCCACCACATCCATTCGCAGCGTCCCTACTCTGGTCGAGATTCTTGTCACCTCCATTTGTTGGCAGAGCTTAGCATCCTTTCCCTGTTTGAGATTGTGTTCAGCCTCGCCTCCATCTCCTTCCCGTTGCCATTCTTGAGCCACCAATCACTTCCATCGCTAGCAGAGCGTGGGGTACCCTCCTTGCTCAAGATTCAGTTCAGCCTCGCCTCCATCTCCTTCCCTACGCCCCATGTTATCTGGTACGACTTGTCTCTATTGCTTTTATCTTCTTTCATTTCTATTCAATTTTCACTTTATTATTATTATTTTTCTCGTTTTTAAGTTCGATTCCACTGCATTTGTGCAATGATCGTAGGAGATCCAAATCCTTTTGAGACTTTTGGGACAAAAAAAGGGGGTAGAAAACTATCAGTTGTTCACTTAATATATAGTAGAGATGTTGAAGTCTAGTAATCACTTTGGTGGCATTTCAAGCATTCTACTTACCATAAGCAATAGTCACCTATTGGGAGAAAGAAAGTTCATAGTATTGATACAGGTTTAGTGAAATATGAAGTGAAAGGATCAAATATCTTACTTAACTTTTACTAAGTTAATTTTGAAGGTTAGCCTGAGTATTTACTTGCGGGTAATGTTCAGATTGACATTGGGAAATTAAATGTTTCTGTACTTTTGGATCATATGAGTCCTTACTAAAACTTGTGAATCAACCCATTTGGTGATCCTAAGGCCACATGAGAGATTTAAGATTGAAAAGGAAGTAAACAACTACGGTGTATGTCCCAAAATTGGTTAGAAGTGACTAATTTAAGTATGGAAAAGCAAGTGGCAATTATAGGTGTATGCCTCTATGAAGAATGCAAGGATGCTGGACTGTATCTATCAAGTAATAGTGGTGGGTGTGTCAGCTATTACGAGCAAAGAGAGGACACAAAAACAATTACAATGGTGCTTTTAACTTCTTATGAGCTTGATACTAACTACATTTTATCTTGTTCTCCAATAAGCAAGAATATGTTGATGGATAGGATGTTGGTTCCCTAGATTGTGAAATGATCATTTGAGCAATTATTGTGAAATGAACTATAAATATAATACAGAACCTTTTGTCCCCACGATGTCCAATTGACATTGTAGTAGGATCCTTAAATGCAAACTTTAAGCCCTTATGCAGTGAAGGACTAAGATAAGTTAATTTGTTAATAAAAAGTTTGGTTATGCACACATAGTGATGCTTAAAAATTGTCTTTGTTCTGTGTTGAGTTTGACCATTAATTTGTACACAATTTTGGCTAGAATATGATAGAAAAAAGTGAATTTATTATTTTTACTGCAAATTAAGTTATTTAAATATGATTTTATAGGTATGGACAAAGCACAATTTATTAGAAGGCAGATTATTAGGGTGATGAATTTTTTGGGCAACATTTGGTTCTTTCTGAGGTTGAAAACAGAAGAGCTTTTTGGGTGCTGGAGTCATCAAAAGCTACAATCCTGAATTAATTGTGCACCTTGATCAAAAGCCTGGAACAATACAAATCTCTGCTATATTACCAAACCAACACCCCAAATGTTTTATGGCACTGTGTGAAGGAAATTATTGTATTTTGGAAAAAAAAACCTCTCACTTAGCTACTACAAAGAGGATAAATGAGAATTGAGATTTTGTTTTAGTTAGAGAGTTACTTTTGTATTACCATCAAATCAGTTGTATTACTCAATGATATTTGCAATGAAAAATTTAAAGATTGTATAATTTATTGTCTAGTTGGTTTTGAGCAACTATTATTATATTCATATACAAATCATGAAAAAAAATGAAAACATAAATATAAAGCAAAAACAGATCATGATATTCTAGTAACATTGTTTACAACAATTCCACGCAACGTGAAAGGATAAAGTGAACTATAAATTAGGTATTGTTGCACAACTAATATTATCAAAGGAGGAACATATTCAAGATAAAATGCAATAGTAAATGCTTTTGCATTCAAAAAAAGCTTTTGTTCTCATCAAAAGCCTATATGCTGGCCAATAAAGTTGGATATATCATTGAAAGGACTTGACCCTTGATTCATTATGTTATCAAGAAAGAACTCATTGTCCTCTTAAATAGATGAAGGATGTGAAGCTTCATCAAATGGCTCCTATAAATCAACAAAATGAACAAAACATCAACAATTAAATAATGACCAATTAAAATTTATACTAACTCTCACTAACTAAATAAGATATTAAATTACTAAAAAAATATTAACTCCAATGCATAAATTTCTTACAATTAGTAATCTAGTGAAACTACAACTACTGTTATGAACAGTCCAATTCTCTAATCTCACATCCTGTAATATGTAAAATCCAAAATTTCATATACATATTCATATAATTTACAACTAATTTAATTTAAAATACTGAAAATACTTGAATATTTATACCTCATTTAAAATAAATTCCTCTTGTGAACTTGGAACACCATGAATGCTAGAAGAAGTTTGGTTTCCCTATGCAACAATTTTTTTTTATTGAAGTTAGCATATTTGAACATCTAGTTAGATGAATAATAGTATAAGACATTATGTACCTTTGGTTGTTGATTTTGTGA
Source organism: Ormosia emarginata (assembly GCA_029884605.1). Lineage (NCBI taxonomy): Eukaryota > Viridiplantae > Streptophyta > Magnoliopsida > Fabales > Fabaceae > Ormosia > Ormosia emarginata. Next base: position 25,767,157 of record JAQQTP010000080.1, on the reverse strand, counting down.
TGCATTGTTCATTTTGCTCTTTTTCTTCTTTATTGGTTGTTTTTCAACCCAACTTCTTGGATGCCTTCCTCTTTTTACACCATCTCTTTTTTTCAAGCCTTTGGCTCTATGAAAATCAAGGTTATGAAGCATCATGTTTTCACTTGAATTTAATATAGCAGATGATGTAAGGGTTGTATTATTGTCTAAGTCCATATTTCTCTTGCAAATACACTCAACTTCTTTAGCTAATCCATCTATAGCCTTGTCTAAGTGAACATAAGCTTCCTTACAGTCAGATGCTTGAGCTGCTAACCTTACCAATTTAGGACATATTTGTTTGTAATGCTGTGTGCAATCAAGGTTACCATCTTCTTGTACAATCCTCCCTCTTGTGTCTTGTACAATCCTCCCTCTTGTGTCTTGTACAAATTCATTTTTTGCATATCTTATCCATCTTTTTAAAATATATTGGCTAGAAACTAATTTAATATCATTTCTATCAAATATCTTCAAGGCATGACAACAAAAATTGCTAAATGTCTCAAACTTTTTACAACTACACGATACTGTTTTATCAGAAGAATTAAAAAAGACTTTGAACTCGGTATCTTTGTTGACCATACCAACCACATACTCAGAAATTGTTTCACCTTCATTTCGATGTTTAATCGATGTTGCAGAAAACAAATCATACTCTTTTTGGAAAATATCAAAAATCATCGGAGTATAAATTTGTGCAACTTGTTGCAACAAAGGTGAACTCTCCATCTTCAACCTTGGCAATTTTTCCCTTGATTCAAATTCATATTGCAACTCATTATATCTTTTATCACTAACAACCTTTACAAAGTGCTTAAAAAATTGAGCTATATTCAAGTCTGGCTTTAAGCAATTTTTCAAATCTGCATTTAAGCTTTCACTAAGTTGTGTACTTCGCATGCCTATAGTGAAAGCTTTTTTCATAAAACATTTTGCCCATTTCTCTTTTATTTTATACAAGCATATTAACCACTTGTTTTCTTGAAGACTAAAGTCTCCCAACAATTTATCCCATGTTGCTTGAAAATCAAATTCCTCCTTATATTGGTACATGCATGCCTTAAAATCTCTTAAAAAATTAGACCCATTCTTCATCATGTTTCCAAGGTGCTTTATGCCATTTTGCATCAAATGAAAAGTGCATAAACCATGATATGTTTGAGGCATTACCTCAAGCAAAGCTTTAGTCATTGTAGGATCTTGATCAATGAAAATAGTTTGAGGCTTCTTTTGCTAGTGTGCTTGCAAAAATGTTTCAAACAATCATTTAAATGACTCCACTATCTCATCATAAAGGAGAGTAGCTCCAAAAGTTACCACTCCTCTAAAATGATTAAATCCAACAAATAAAGCAAGAGGTCTATAGGCATTATTAGTACTATAAGTAGTATCAAAAGTAACCACATCACCAAATGAGCATAATCAATAATCATCTTTGCGTCAGCCCAAAAAATGTTTGTTATTTATTCTTCCACATCTAACTATACTACATAGTAAAAGGAAGGATTTTCCAATGATTCTTGTTAGAAGTATCTCAATAAGCTACCTGTCTCTCCATACTCCAAGTTTTTCATCCTTTTACTACGAATATAATTCTTTTGATTTAAATGCGTGTAACCAAGATTTGCTCTTCCACCAACATGTCTACTCATTAATTCAAATGAAGCCTTTTGCTTTATGTCAGAATCATCTGTTAAATCAATCTCATAGACCTGCACTTAAGTCAATTTTCTTTAACATGGTAACATATGAGTGGTCTCCTCAAGATGTAAAACATGATTATGCTCAACAACAAAATCATATACTTTGTATTTTTTAGTTTCTCTTACAAGTCTGATTCCTAACCTTGCTGGACATTTGTTTCGAGTTTCTAGCCGATGATTGCTAGTCAAATGATCTCGCTTGATCGTTTTTCGTACACCCTCCTTGGAACACACAAATCTACATATAGTAATCTCTTTATCTTTTGTTATGCCATTGTTTTCGAACACCAAATCCAATTCTAGCACCATAGGCACCCCAAAATTCCCAAGCTTCATCCATGCTATTAAATTCCATACTTATTTCAGGCTTCCAAACAATTTCAGAATCCATAACATCTAACATAGTGCAAATTTCAGCAAACCTCCTAAAATAACAAAGTCAACAAAACTAAAATGAGTATGAAAAATTTAATTTGTTTTCAAATAAGAGAGAAAAAGCTTGCTATAATTAAGTAAACCATCTTTTAAAAAAAATAAAATTCAATGATCCAAGATCAAACAAGAGGTGTATTCCAAGTGTCCTTTGTGTTAAAACTCAACACCATAATTCTAAACTCACGAGCCTACAAGCTTATGTGTTGTATAAACAACTAAATTCCATAATGAACAAAGGTAGGTGCCACCAACAGAGGAAAAACGGTGCTATATTATGTAACAAAAAAGAAATTACTAATGAAAAAAAAAGAAAAAAAGGACAAGAAAACATTTACAGTAATTTCATATGGTTCGCTTCTTTTGAGTGAATTTGAATGCAAAGCTACATTAGAATCTACTGAGGATGAGGTGAAAGTGAAAGTGAAAGTGAAACAATGAAAACGTGAAAGGGGAAAACACGGTGAAAGGATGAGAGGTGAAAGTGAAATAGTGAAAAAATTAGAGCAAAATGGGTGAGTGAATCTGCTTATTAGGTGAAAAAAACATTAGAATGAATGAGATATTAGGTGTCACAGTTTTTGCCGTAGATAAGTATTTATTATAATTGTATGATTGAGATATAACAAACAGAACCCCCTCTTGTTTTGACCAACAAAAGGGGATCTGAATCCATTCCAAGTCATATTAAACTGAAATAATATGCTTTTTTCTAAGGTAACCTTGTGTGAAATATGGGAATGGATTCGTTCAACTTTCATGGTATATACTACTGCAAAACCATGACCTCAAGTGCACAAGTTATAGCATTAGAACTTTTAGGGCCTAATTTCACTCTGAAATGATCAAATTGGTCTTAATTTTTGAATAATAGGACTTGTGAGTAAGATTAGCATCATAAAAAAATTCAAACTAATCAGAAGTGATCGGTTTGCTTTGATTCAGATTTTGTATTTTTTGGTTGAGAAACCTGAACCGAATCAAATCGTTAAGAGTCGAGTTGATTTGGGTCGGATGCACAAGTTAGAATATTTTGGTAGAAAATACAAAAAAAAAAAATATTAAAAAAATCATGAAAACAATGTTGAGTCAGGTTGGTTTGGGTTCATAAGGAATATATATATATATATATATATATATATATATATATATATATATATATATAAAACCAATAATCAAACCAATCCTAATTGATTTTGAAAAATCTCTAATCGGATAATTGGTCAGTTTGGTTTAATTCAGATTAACAATTCATAGAAACCAATAATCAAATTAATCCTAATTGATTTTTTGATTTGATAAGTTTTACTGATCTTAAATGTCTGAGCTAACCACCCTTTACCATAATTTTTTAAAAAGAAAAAAACAAACCAAAAATAATTTTTCCTCCCTTAACTTTACTTTAGATTTTATTTATGTCCTACAATTATGTTTTGTTCCATTTTCATCGATTTTTTTTTTAAAACCCACCAAATTTGTCCTATTTGCTAACACCATTAGAAATACTAATGGAATTTATTGATGTGGCATCCTATCTTAACGCTTGCTAACTAAGTAGGTTAATATTCAATTTTTTTTTCTAAAGTCCTTATTAAATGTTGATGAAATTATTTAATTAATTTTTTAATTAAACTTTTTAATAAGTGTTTGTTGAGCTTAAATGTGAAAAAAAATATAATTACAACCACTCTTTACCATAAATTTTTTATCTAAAAGAAAAAACAAATAGATCTCAATAAATGATATACTTTTCGTCCCTTAACTTTACTTTAGATTTTATTTATGTCCTACAATTATGTTTTGTTCCATTTTCATCCCCTTCCTTCCCCCCCACCCCCAACGTCTTTTTTCCCACAGGCCCCACAGACGCGGCAGTGCGAGCGGTGGGCGGCGGTGCAAGAGCGTCTGCATGGCGGTGCGAGGAGCCGACAGAGCTGATCGGACGTGAGACGGCGAAACCCACCAAATTTGTCCTATTTGCTAACACCATTAGAAATACTAATGGAATTTATTGATGTGGCATCCTATATGGGCACATTAATAGTTGGCATTGTCCAAATAAGATTTTTTTAAAAAAAAACTAGTGGGTTTGGGATGAATATAATGAAATTTAAAAAAGGTTTGGGACACAAATAAAATAGCGTTGTTGGGGGATGAAATTGAAACTTATAATAAAGTTAAAGGACGAAAAGTAACTCATTTCTTATTTTCTTTTAAAAAAATTATATTTATGAATTAAAATTGTTTATGTTTTTCGTATAGATTGATTGAAGATAACATTAAATTACATAAATATTTTCATAAAATTGGCTTAAGCAAAACTTTATTGTATCTCTTTATTAAAATATTAGAAGTATTGGTATCAAATCTTGTTTGTGTGGTAAATTTCATTAGTTTGAAATTAAATCATATTTTAGTAATCTTATTTTATTTATGAGTGCTTTTTTTTATTTCTATTAAATATTCATATATTTATTTATTTTATGTAGTTTAATCGATCACATCTATTTGAGAAAATCATTGAACTAAGTTTTATAAAAATGATTTTGAGTCAAATCAAATATCCACATTTCATCTTTTAACTTTAATACAAGTTTTATCTTCGTCTAATAATTATTTTGTTTTATTTTCGTTCTAAATTGTTTCAAAACTTATCATATTCATCCCCAAGGATGAAAATGAGATAGACCTTACCTTAAACAATGAAAAGTATATTTTTGTTTTTATTTTATTTTTTCGGTAAAATAAAATAAATAAATTTATTTACTTGTATCTTTCTCTCTACTTAACAAGTAGGCTTTCTTTGAATTGGTGGTTGGGGATAAAATGTGATAAAATGATGTATAATTTCATTATTTTGATTTTTAAAATATGTATGGAATGACATAATATTACGTAGAATGAATTTCATCACATACAACTTCTATCTCATTTTTTGTTTCCTTCCAAATTAGAGGATATGGGATGGAATGATTTTGCATTTTATTAATATAAATATAAAATTACATTTTTATCCTTAATCCTTTAACAAATTCGGTAGAGAACCCACTAATGTTTTCTCCAGTTCTCCCGTGGTCTGCTTGTCCGTATCAAGTCATTTTTTTTAATTCAACATATACTCAAATAAATCTTACAATTTTAACCCAAAAAAAAAAAACACTCTTACATTTAAAAAAAAATTAGAATAGCGATGCTACGTATTTCATTCTTTTTACTGGGATGCTATGCTACGTATTTCAATGGTAAAGCTACAATTAAAAAAAATGGTGATTAGTAATGCTTTTAAGTGTAGCACGCATATAATGAGTCTGATACAATATGTGACAAACGATAGTCTTTTACTTATTGGACGTGAATACTTTAAAAACTAAAAAATAGAATAGCTTAGAATCTTATTTTAAAAGAAAATAAATATCTCACTTTAATTGATACTTAATTTTAAAGAGAAAAAAAATATTATTATTTAATGATATGATTATTAAATAATGTGTGAAAATAATTCAATTTTTTTGAGCTAAAAATAAATAACATTTAGTATGTTTGAGATAAGAGTAATATAAAAACAAAAAATTATAATTATTATCACTTTGTTCCTTTTCATTACTATTTTTAAACAAAGGAGTAAATTTTTTTATATATTATATTCTTAAATATCTAAACAATTGTATATAAATTTTATTTTATTTTATATTATTTCATTCTATTCTCTCTCGTGTTACTCAATTTCATCTCATTCATCAATATTGTCTAAACAAAATTTAAAGATATATTTAAGAGTTTCATAAAAAAAGAAATATAATGATTTATAATACAATGAAATTGAATGATAAAGAATTAAATAAAATAAAATGTGTAACTCTATTATTTGAATGTTGTTTAATAAATTTAATAAAAAAAGAGAGATGAATTAATGTCATTCTTTTATTAATCTCCCAAATTGAAGCAACAAGACTTTGAGTAACATGTCTCTTCCTTACCATCTCACTCTTTTTTATTAAATAACACCTAATTTTTTTTTTTTTAAATTTGGCCATGGCCACTCATTTAATTTTCAACGATCCAAACAGAGCCAAAGACACTGGACGATGGAGGACTGACTCGACTCTCCAATTTTCTGGACAAGGACTGCATTTACGAATCCAGACAAAGACTCAAACGTTGACAAGATTCTAGATGAAGTTGCAGTTAGTCAAAATAATGGAGTAGAAGGCACAGTCACAGAGACGAGCCTGTCTCATCTTTGCGTGCGCTGTTTCCCAATCAATTCCCCCGTCTTTTCAAAGAACCTAACATTGATTGTTTTATAATTGTTTTAGTTAACTTTTCAAATGGTCGTTGTAGTATAGTGGTAAGTATTCCCGCCTGTCACGCGGGTGACCCGGGTTCGATCCCCGGCAACGGCGTTTTTTACTATTTTTGAATTCATTCTTTCGTGGTTCCTCAAGGCTCAAAGCCCATTACTTAGGTTAGCTGGACTCCACTGCACTCATGCATGTGTGTTCATTCATTAACGAATAATCATTGACCCCTAACACACTTTATTTATTATTAACTATTACTACTAGTAATTTAATTCTAATCCAACTGAAATAACTGAAAAAGACAAAATAGCACTCTTCATTTTATCGAATTCACGGATATTATCGTATAAATCAGAGCCTTCAAAGTCTGAAAGCACTGCATGGTTAGCGGAAGAGGGAAGCTCAGAATCATTCCTATCCTCAAAACTTGAACAACAATCAAACCTCAATGACCACCCTTTCCGCTTGCGCCACGTCAGTGGTAGAGCCGAGCCAGCCACCCGTGTGCATTAAATTTTCCCCTCTGCTTAGCTTGGGTTCAGGGAGAAAAGGTTAAAAGTCGAAGACGATGTCTTATTTTATGCAGCACTGTACTGGACATAGAACAGGGACAATAATGTTCTCCAATGTAAAGGTCAAGGTGGGAGCAGAAGCAGCTTTTGCTTTCTACACTCACGAAAAAGAAGAAACCTAGGATTCCGACTCCGGAGTCCCAAGTTAAATCAAACCATATTATGTTGGCCTGTTCATCCAATTCCTTCTTTCTTTCTTTTGCCTTTCTTTTAGTTTAAGGTAAGCCACCAAATTCCGTAGCATCCAAGACTCGCAACACAAATCATACTAATGTGTTTTTTTTTTATGGTGACTTTGAAACTATACCTATTATTTTTTAAGAATAGAGTATACTTCTTATTCATTTATTTTATATTTCCAAAAAATATTATAAAATTGTAGTTAAATTTTATATTATGTAGAATTCATCTTAACTTTATGCTAGACAGTGTTGTCAAATACAAATGCACATGTGTGTGTAAATAGTCAGTAGACATAATTTTGGTGATTATAATAAAAATCATATATTGAACTCATTGAAGTGATAAAAATCACTGCAATTTGGTATATATATGTATGTATAAATGGTGATGATAACCTTAGAAGTTCTTTTATCTTCTTGGAAGAAGAATTTTCTTCTTTCAAATAAGATTATCACCATCAAATATTTGTACATCTCACAAACTTTATAAGTCTCGTTAACAAATGAATGGTTAAAGATTTTTTGTTAAAAAAGAAATTTCTTCCTCCAAGAAAATACAAGAATTTTTCTAATAATCCAATCTCGTTTTATAAGATTTCACTACAAATTAGTGACATTGATGGTCAAATGCAACAAGAGATCTCGTATTCTCATTCGTTGCACCAAAGTAATTAAGAGTTAAGACAACACCATTATCACTAGAAGTCAAGAACGTTACCCATTTTTTATGTGAATTTTTCTTTAAGCTACAAAGTAATTTCAGCATTATTTTAACTATAATTATAGTAACTTCTAGGCAAAAAATAAAACGTGATTCTTGTTTATCAAAATGTTTATGGAAGCAACATCAACATTCTTAATTTCAAGACTAACCGTGGGTGGACTTTATCTATAATACAGAGGCTTGAAAATCACTAAAAGTATCTTGTAGCTAGAGCCAAGCTGATGATCAAACAAGAATTGGTCTCATATTCGTAAGATATGAAACACCTCATAATCTTTAAAAAAAATAAAAAAATATTTTGACAAAAAATACGGGCATGGAGTGTGCCATTTGACAGTCAGTGAGAAAGAAAACTTTTGATAATTTGCCTCAAAAGCCACGTATATCTAACCATGTTTGAGTAAAGGTAAATACTCTCAGCTAACAAGAAAAATTAATTTTTGATCATTTACACCTACGCAAACTACCCAATTCAAGTTCTGGTAAAGGTAAAATGGTAAGAGTCTTGCTACCAAAAGCTTGAACATTCAACGTTCGAGCATTTCATTAGTTGCGTCTTTTTATTTATTAATTATTGTGTTTTAAAAATTACTAGATCCCACATACTTTTGTTAAATGACCAATAACATTTTGAAACGGGATTCAAATGCTAAAGGGATTGGACAGACACAAAAGAGATAAATGTGAGATACTCCACGTGAAATAATGATGGAGCTTACAATTAGGTCATCAAAAGTAGGAAATTTCCCTTGGAATTAAAAACCTCTTGATAGTTGATCCCCTACATATAACCAGTTTCTTTAATTAAAGTTGCGTTAAACGCAAAGACGACAGATGAACGGATACAAATGTTATTTAAGCAGAAAAAAAAAGGAAAATGAATGCTTAAAATTATCAAAAGGGAGGAAAACAATATGAGATTTATGATGGAGACTCCTTTCAATAATATCATTTTTATACATATGAATTTTAGAATTGAATTCAATACTATATGTTTAAGGGACTTGAACCATTTCTATTCAAACTAATTGTTAGTATAAAAATAAACATTTTTTTTTGATCTAATGTCATTTCGATAAGATTTGACATGAACATGATTCATTATAGATTTGTTCTTAAATAAGAATCAAAGTTGTAATATTAATTTCGATTCAAATACCAATTTGGGGTCATTTCGATTCGACCTCATGTTGAGGGTAATTGTTTTGATTGATTATCAAAACATTAGACTCGAAGAGTAACTATACTGAACAAAAATTTTGGAAGATAGAAGAAACTTCGAGTAGAAGCTAGTAAGTGTTCGAAGATTTAAATTTGAATTTAAAAGAAAGATTTTTGAATTCAAAATGGAAATTAGTAGCAGTTGAAGATATAAGATTAAAACAACACAATGATTGCTGACAAAGATCGAGCTGCTATTGGTGACACGAAGATTGCTGACAAAGATTTAATGGTTACCAGACAAAGATTACCAATCATTTAAATATATATCTTTGTTTTAGACACGTGTCAAAAACTTATAAAATATGTAGTTACTTAAGAAGTCTATAAATATTAAGAGGATGAAAATATTTAGGGGTTAGAAATTATATACTCACAAATACTTATAAACTGATGTTCTCACGTCCATTGACATTTCGAGCAAACAACACACAAGTCTAGTTCAATATGTTTCTATCCACTTTCATTTTCATTCATGTATCATTTTTAGATTCAATACAACTTTAAATATAAATTCATTTTACATTTACAGTCTTTACATTATTTGCAAATTCTCTTCTACTCTTGATCAAGTGATTCTTTCAAATATCATTTGAGTTCTATTTATTGCTTTCATTATTTTTATACAATTTTACTTTCTTGCAATTTACATTTTTGCACATTTATTTTTCATTGCATTTACTTTAATTTGCTTTACTTTATACTCTTTGTTTTAAGTTTTTTACATTCTTTGATATATTTACTTCGAATGCATTTTCATTTCAGTCATTTATATTTAACTTATTTTCATTTGCATTGATTTTCTGTTATTTTTCAAAAACAAATCTTTTATAATTTTCAAACTTAATTTTCATTAAGATAAATATACACATAAAACTTTCGATTTTGGATTTACATGACCTTCTTGAAATCGAAATCATCAATTTCATTCTTTTAAGATACTCAGACTAGAATCTCAAGAGGAAGCGATTTCCTTTCACGAATTGAGATCGAGAATCAAACTTTATTTATAGACAAAAGGGTTTATTATAATCTAACTAGTAACAATCAAAATATTTTGGTAAATACTAATAAATGTTGGTGTGTGTTTGATGCTTCTTATATAATTATTAGAATTTCAACAATACACAGTCACACACGTTTTTGTACAAAATTGATAATAGAAAAGTATGAACCAATGAAATTCAGATACAATTACGATTAGTAGTTCATAATTGTAACAATAACAAGGGTTTACCATCAAATCAGAGGATAATGTAAAAATTTATTTAAAAAATGAGTGGGTCAAGAACAGGTTTTCCAGATTTATATAGCATAATTTTTGCTTGCAAGTGTGTCTTGCTCTAATGGAGACAGGCAAAATCAAAGTGCCTGTTAAAATCATATTTGCATGATTTCAGGCAACCAAAGGATTAGGATGTAGGAATAGAAAACCAAAATTGAACTCTTTTGTCGCTATTCTTTGGAATATATCATTTAATGCTTTTATATGCAGGAATTAAATTGAAGACATTTTTTTGTTGAAGCTTTTTTGATTCAGCCAATTGAGTCAACCCTCATTACTCATTGGCCTACATTCACTCATTTCTTTTTTTCCGACAATGAAAAAATGATTTCGATAATTATTTCTACTATTTTAGGAATTTTATAAAAAAGTTTAAATACTTAACCAAAACTTTTACATTTGACAGCAGTCCAAGCTATGTTCAAGAATGTTGTGATTCTCAATTTTGGTGATTATTTTTTATGATATTTCTTACTGTTATTTAAAAGTCACATCACATTATTATTATTATTATTATTATTATTATTATTATTATTATTATTATTATTATTATAAAACTAACGTAAATGTAGAGAATATATAGTATAAATGGTTAAAAACGTTTCCTTTTTTTAAAAAAACTATTCAATTTTAATTTAAATGTAATAAATAATCACTTTAATCTTTAAATATTTCAAGTAATAACACTTTAATTTTTATATAAAAAAAGGAGACTTTAATCCTTTGCAGTTACAAAAACAAAATAACATTTTAGCTCCTAAGAAGGATGAATGTGATATAATTTTAAAATTTTCAAGGATCAAAATGTATGTTTTTTTTTTATAAGGATTAAAGTGTTATTAGTCAAAATATTCAGAAACTAAAATAATTATTTACTCATTTTAATATGTACTTATATTTGCATTGTTTATATTTGTAATTTTAAATATCAATATTAACTTTATGAAAAAATTATTGCATAAACTTATAATATCGAAATTAAGTGTACTAAGTCAATTATATTATTAATTAATAAATAATTATTATAATTAATTATTAAAATTTATTATAATAATATAATTAGTTTAATACATCTACTTAAATATTTTATATTTATGCAAAAATTTCTCTAACTTTATGATACATTTTAGTTTTTAGCAATCATTTCATTGATGTCATTATTAAAATAAATAATTGATGGAGGACCCGCTTAGGCAAATTCGTTGAATGGTTTAGGCACCCCACGCACGCTTATATTATGATGATGATGAGATTGCTCCAGCATCCCAAGCTTTTAGATATCGTACGGCCCATTAATTTCCTTAGAGGAGGCCCACATTGGGCCCAGACAAATCAGCTCAATAATACTTTTGTCGAAAATGAACTAGCCCAACCATAGTCTGCACATTTTCGCTTTTTGATATAGTAAGTGATTATTTGATACGTATTTTGAAAAGGCCATATTTCTTTTCTTACAAATACGATTATGTTAGTGACCTCTCTCAATTGAGATTGACATGTTATTTATCAATATAGTTTTATAATTGAACCACAAATTGAATACAAGGTTAGCTGCATATACACAATCCCATCACGTATAGGGCTCATCCAGGCTAATGAGGCTATGCAAGGTAAAATTTTAAGTTTAGTGTATATTTGAATTAATTTATTTTATATTCAAAATAATTTATAGTAAAAATACTTTAAATTTTTTAAAAATAAAAAATAAAATAATTATTTTCCTCAAAATAATCATTAGCAAACATGCTGACTATTTCCACTCCCCATAAGTTTTGAAAGGGTGGGGTCAAATGTTTACTACACACCATGATTGCAGTCCCCTTCTTTCTACACCTGCACTAACAATATATAGCCTCTTTCATCCCAATGTATGAAAAAGATTTAAAAAATAAAATCTTTTGGCTGTGGTGGCTGTCCCATTTGGAGGATTCAACGACACAAAAACTAGAGTTTATAGTACTTGGACTTAAATTGATAATGATGAATAAGATTTAATTGAAAAGTGGCAATATATTATAATTTTTGGCTAAACCAATCATGTCTTTTTAAATGAAGCAAAACCCATAATTGATTCTTCACACATCCGTTTCATAATATACCTGGAACTTTAATTGTATTTTGCTTTATGACACAGCCATTAGTTTTCATGAACTTTAACAAGCAAGCACGAAGAAAGCTACTTTCTAAGTTTAAAAAAGGAAAACAAATGTTACTCGATATGAATGGTTCTATTATTGATGAAGTGCAAAGACAAATTGACACAAATTAATACATATTATTAATTGAGAGTGTTTCAAATTTAAAGTGACTTTGTAAGTATTTTGTATAAGATTAAGTCTTACATTAAATAAGATAGACTCTTGAAGAATGTTTATATATGGACTATGTCTTTGAGTAGATACTTTATGATATTAAAGTAGAAGTGCGAACTTGAATTTACCTTAATACACACATGCGTGCATGCTCCACTCCGTCTCGTCGCGTCCGTGCACGTGTGAGCTTGAGCTTGATCTAGCTCTACTTTGGGTTTATCTTTTGCTAGTCCACTTGAAGATTAAAATATCTCTTTAAACCGTTAAGATAAATATGTTGGGCTGCCTACTTAGTAAGTTACTTTGATCTATTTATTTTTGTTTCACCAAACATAACCGAATACACTTGCTTATCATATTACATGCTTACTTCTCACTCCCTTTTTTGCTCCCACTATAGTTCATCTTCTTCCTCTTCTCCTTTGTTACTGTGTGTGCACAAGAGAGTCCCTGCATTCTCTGTTGCATCTTCCGGTGTTAGAACGGGAGGTGTTATTATTCAGAGTACCAGGATCTTTGTGTGGACGAGTTCTTGAGGAGACCCACGTCTAATCCTGGAGGGTTACCCGTCTAGGCTATTCCATCGAGCATCGCTCCGGATAGGGTAGAGATAAACCTTAAGGATAGTACCTAATACGATTCGTGGTGTACCTATTCTAATCCTTCCTTTATTCTTGTTGATTTCTCTTGTTGATTCTTTGTTTTTCCTATTTTTGATATTTTCAGTAGCAAAATACTAGTACCCACAACTATATTTCCAATAATCTTAAGGGTTTATCATGTATACTAGTATTTTAGTTGCTGCTAAGGTCATTCCCGATGCCCTTTTTATGGAAACAATTTTAAGAGATGGCAAAACCAAATTTTAGAAGTACTTGATTTTAGCAAAATTAATTTTATTCTGGTTGAAACCAAACCAAAGGAAAATTCTGAAAATTACCAACAAGCTTTGAAGGATTAGGAAATAACAGATACATTGTGTAGGCATATAATTCTTAGAACTTTATCAAATGATTTATATGATATTTATAGTCATTATGCCTATGTTAAGGATATTTGAAATGCTTTGATTCAAAAATATATATATGAGGAAAAAGGTAGTAAGAAATTTCTTATTCATAATTTTAATGCATTCCAAATGATTGATGATAAGAGTGTTACTTCACAAATTAATGAGTTTACTAAGCTTGTAGATGATCTTGCAAAGGAAGGAGTCATTCTACCGAAAAGGTTTGTCTCTCAAACTCTTGTTGATAATTTCCCGAATTCTTGGAAGGATTACAATTTGAATTTCATGCAAAAGAGAAAGGCCATGACCTTGCAAGAAATAATTGTGCATATTAAAATTGAGGATAAAAATAGGATCATGGCAAGTGAGCAAAATGCTAAGGAGATGCATGCTAGAGCTAATTTTGCTAGAAATATGCATTCTAAGTGTTCATCTCATGGTCACAAACATCATAGATTTAAATATTTTAAGCCTCAATTCAAGAAGCATGATACTAACTCACTCCCTCAAGGGAAGAAATGTGCTGGTTTTATTTGTGGCAAAACAAATCATTTTGCATCAAGTTGTAGATTAAAAATGAACAACCAAGGAGGAAGAGGAGGAGGACCATCATCCAAGGCTAGTGCAAATGTGGTGGAACACCAAGATGATGTTATAGTGGCGGTAGTATCCAAATGCTATTTGGTGAAGACAACTAAGGGTTAGATTGTGGACTTCGGTGCCATAAAGTATATTTGCCCAAAGAGGAAAATTTTATCCGAGTTTGCTCCCATGAAAGATAGGAAAACTATGTTTATCTAGGAGGTTCAAGCAAAGTTCTGGTACTAAGTAAAGGAAATGTGTCATTGAAGATGACGTTCATTAAACATTACTTGGTGTCGGTCCATCTCTTTAACAATGCCAATGTAACAGTAACCTTTGATAGTAACATAGTCACCTTGTCTAAAAATAAGTTGTATGTTGGAAAATGTTATCTTAGTAATGGCTTGTATGTCTTGAATGTAGTTACAAATAATAATGAAAGAAGTTCATCTTTTATTTACTTAGTTGATTCTCTTAATGTTTGACATGGTAGACTTGAACATGTGAATGTACCTTATATCTTGAAATTGAAAAATAATGAGACTAATTAACAAGTTAGAAAACACAACTTTCGATAAGTGTGAAACTTGTGTGGAAACTAAAATAACTAAGAAACTATTCAAACAAGTAACAAGACAAAATGAATTACTTGAACTTATTTATAGTGACTTGGGAGATCTAATGGCATAGCGGAAATATAGAATAAAACTCTAAAAAAAATTGATGAATGCCTTGTTTGTTAGTTTTAGCCTATCTATGTCTATATGGGAGGAGGCTATTCTTTCGGCTTGTTACATACACAATAGGATTCCACATAAGAAACTTAATAAAATACCTTATGATCTTTTGTTTGATAAGCAACCTAATTTAGGACACCTTTAAGTGTGGGGGTGTTTGACTAAAGTTATGCTTCTGGACCCTAAGAAAAGAAAACTTAGTTATAGAACATGTGATTGTATGTTTATTGGTTATTCTCAAAATAATGTTGCATATAGATTTATTGTTGTGAAAAGTGATGTGCTTGAACATAATTTTATTATTGAATCTTGTAATACATCATTCTTTGAGCATATATTTCCTATGAGAATTAAATAGAAGAATGTTGTTGATTCTCATGACTTGTATGATAAAGTAGTTGATGAGCATGATAATGAATTAAGAAAAAGTAAAAGAAATAGGAAGGAAACTAGTTTTGAAAATGATTATTATACTTATTTTGTTTCCAATCACCCTTTGACTTATAATGATACTATTACTTCTATTGATGCATCCTTTTGGAAAGATGTTATAAATATCGAAATTGAATCTATTATGTCTAATCATACTTGAGAATTAGCTGATTTACCTCCCGAAATAAAACTTATTGGATGTAAATGAGTGTTTAAGAAGAAATTTAAATCGAATGGTAGTATTGATAAATTCAAGGCTAGGTTGGTAGCCAAAGAATATAAACAACAAAATAATATTGATTACTTTGATACTCACCCTCTGGTGACTAGAATTGCATCCACTAAAGTTTTATTTGTCATAACATTTATACATAATCTTGTTGTGCATCAAATAGATGTGAAAATTATAATACCCTCAGTAATATATTAGACTTATAAATAATTATAAAGGTAGCATAATACTTGCTTGACATGTCTGTTTAATTTTGTGAAAAATCGAATTAGTTTAGGTATTTTATTGTAACACAGAATGTGAAAAGTAGCTTAAAATGACTCAGAAAATAGCTTTAAGGACTAAGTTTAGAGAAACATGTATGGATAGCTTATTTCTAGGTCGCAAATGAGTTAAGTAAGATGCAGTTAAAATTTGAAAGTAATTAGAGTCAGTTTGATATTTTTAAACATACTGGTTGTGTGCTTTAATGCCTGATTGACTAGCAGTAGATATGAAAAAATAGAATTATGGTGAGACAATAATTTAGATGAATTCTAGTATTTATTCTAAAGTTGTTGGAAGTTGAAAAAGTTGAATTAGCATAATTCAAGTGTCCTTAGTAGATATAAGTTTCAGCACAGAAACTTAAGTTACCATTTTCTCATTATTTTCCCACGAGCCTTAGCAGAAATAAAAACAAAGAAACGAAGGAAGAAAAGAGAGAAAGGGGAAGAAATAAAAGAAGGAGAAGAGGAAAGTAAGAAGAAGGACCTAATGAGAAAATCCAAAGTAAAGATCAAGGCTCGAAGATTATCTACACCAATAAGTAGGAGTGCTTGAACTCTCCATAACCACCTCTCTCTATCTTCATCTTTCACATATAGTAGTTGTTGTTAGATGAATTAGAGGTTTAAGTGGTTGAGGTTATGTTCTTGTTTGTTTAGTGCTTACAATGATTGAGATTAGTTTGGATGAAGCTTAATCAACTCAAGGGTATTAGTTTTTTACCTAAGAACATCTATGAAAGCTCATGGAGTTAAAGATAGGAAAAATGGATTTTTGGATGATTGATCTTTGATCAAGATTCTAGATTAGATGGATTAATTAGTGTTTAATGATTCTATCATATAAGAGACCATGTTTAGGACTGTAAATCACTTATAATTCATGTTTTGGAGATTATAAATTGTTTAGGAATCATTTAAAGCAGAAAACTAGGTCCTACAGAAGTTTCTGGTGCTGAGAGATTAATCGCCTAAAAAGTGAGCGATTGATCGCCCAAGCCCAAAGAACACCAGCGTGCTGAGCGCTTAATCCCCCCAAAAATGAGTGCTTAATCGTCCAGACAAGGTATCTTCAAGATTTTTATCTTGATTAAATAAAGTTTCCTTACTAGATGAAACCCTTTATACATCATTTTTAAAGTATGTTAAGATGCTATTAGGGATATTTGAAAGAGGAAATAATCACTTAGCATAGATGAGAAAGTTTAGGCCTTTGAGCATTTAAGAGTAATAGATTGCCATAGGCAAGTGTCTAGCACCTTAGGCAACTAAGTGTTGCATTAGATATCATTTAAGTTGTGATGAGATGGTGTATTGGATGCAAGTATACTAAGATGGACTAATAGTATTCACTCTAGTAAGTATGAGAACTGTATGAACCTTAGAATATCAAAGAGTAGTGGATTACCTTGGGAAGGTACCTAGATCCTTAAGCAATGAGGTTGAACCATAGAGAAATGGATCCCTTAAGCAATGAGGTTGAACCAAAAGAAATGGATCCCTTATGTAATAAGATTGAACTATAGTTGTTCACGATTCCTAACTAAGGGAGTAAGACAAGCCTTTTGACCTTGCAAAGAAGTAAGAAAAGCACTTTGTTAGAGGTGGAGTTGTGACGAGTTAAGTCCTAAGATAGGCTAATGATTAGTATATCCTATGCTAGGCTATGGATGAGTATATCCCATGCTAGGCTAGGGATGAACATATCCTATGCTAGGCTAGGGATGAGTATATCCTATGCTAGACTAGGGATGATCATATCCTATGAACATATCCTATGCTAGGCTAAGGATTAGTATATCCTATGCTAAGCTAAGGATGCACATATCCTATGTCAGGCTAGGGATGAGTATATCCTATGCTAGTCTAGGGATGAACATATCTTATACTAGTCTAGGGTTGAGCATATCATATGCTAGGTTAGAGATAAGTATATCATATGCTAGGCTAAGGATGTGCATATCCTATGCTAGACTATGGATGAGTATATCCTATGCTAGACCAGGGATGAGCATATCCTATGCTAGGCTAGCGATACGCATATCTTATGCTAGGTTATGGATAAACATATCCTATGGTAGGCTAAGGATAAGTATATCCTATGTTAGGTTAAGGATGAGTATATCATTTACTAGGCTATAGATAAGTTAAATTTTGCTAAGCGAAGGATGAAATATGATGTTGTGGAAGTAGTACATAGAACAGTCCACTCATCATTAGAAATGATATTGTGAAAGTAATACATGGAACAACCACTCGTCATGAGAGATGATGATGTAGAAGTAGTACATGGAACAGTCCACTCGTCATGAGATATGATGTTGTGGAAGTAGTATATAGAACAGTCCAGTCATTATGAGAGATGATGTTGTGGAAGTAGTACACACACTATGGTGTAATGGAATAATCCACTCAGTACAAGGTAGTCTAAGGGCTATTTAGCCTATTTTACCTAGATAAATATGAAGGAACGCAGTTCCTAAGAACAACTAAGTTAAGTGTATGAGTATAGTGTTGGATTATAATATTGCTAGATAAATGTTTACATAAGCCAGAATGTGAATGTTCTAGTGGTAATAAGTAGAGTCTATTTTACTTGTGGTGATTGTTAATCCAATGCTAGTAGCATTATTTATTATGAATTGATATTAATTTCTATAGTACTTATATTGTAACACCCTCCCTAGGGTATCACATGTCTGACTCCCGACTCAAAATCTGAAAATCAATTCGTAAAAGGTTTGAGTTATGAAAATATGAGTTTTAAAATTTCTTTCTTGCTGAAACATAAACTTACTGAAATCCATAAGTATTATTGAAAATATATTTAAACTGATTAATATACCATATTGGTACCAATTAATATTTAACAATTTAAAGAGAAATATAAAATTAACATACTCTTTTTTTTAAAACAGTAGCAAACCCTATGACGGGTCCTACTTAATAACACGGTACAACACTAATGAGAAAAAAAAACTCTACATACGTATTCTGTTGTGTATCCATCTTGATGTATCAGACATTTGTTCTACATCTGTTCTTTGTCCTCAAACATCTTTTCTTTGTCAACACTGTAAGCTATACAATCTGGAAAGGTCATTCTCTGATGTTGTTTCCAAACGCAGAGGTATTTGTCACCCGTTATGTCTAAGACAACTCGTTCCTTCTACTATATAGTTTTTACAACACAAACACAGCAAAACCACATAGCAAAGAGGTGAGATCATCTACACCAATACCAACATGGCAGCATAGAAATAACACAACAACATATCACACCGATACATCATACCATAATTAAGATCATATCATCAACATAAATCAACTATCATCATCAAATTATTTATTAGTTCAAATATCATTCAAGTATTTCTCAACAGAACAATTGTCATAGCCAATATTCCTCAATTAATATATCACATAGATTTAAATGCTCAGTTTCATGCATGTGCACATAGACTCAGTTTTTCAAAAATAACTCTATGGAGGTTTTCACAATTTCGAGGAGAATGCTCTGGTTAATTGCCTAGCCTAAGCCCACAGACAATCTCCCAGTCGTGAAAAAGAATCGTGTTCTTGTCGGGTATCGTCAATGCGTTGCAACGGACTGCATCGCCAAGTGGCAAATGGTCCAGCCTTAGCCCACAGACAGATATCCAATGGTCGACCGCCGCGCCTTGACGCACCCCAAGATCCATCATAGATTTCACTATCAATTCTCATTCCCTCTTCAACCACAAGGGCCAAAATAGCTTATTAGCTATACTTTATACAATGCACGAATATATCAGTGCAAGTCCAACCACAAGGGCCAAATCTTTTCAATTTCATTTGTTCAATATAATCATATGCCTCAATGTATATTTTTCCAATGCATGTAAAATGTACCAAATGCCAATCACAGGCAAAACTTGTCATTTTCACAAACAGTGTATGGACATTGGTTCAACAGTAATCATACTGTACTTTCAACAGCGAAAATCCAGTTATCACATTTTCATAGTTATAAAACACTTTCGTCATGTTTTCATAAAATTGCACAACATTCCTGTTACGTTTTCACAATTTCACAACACTTATGTTGCATTTTCAAAATACCGTAACACTTTTGTTACGTTTTAAAATTCCAAAACGTGTTTATTACTTTTTCACAACATCATAACACTACTGTTACGTTTATAAAATTTCGTAACATTTCTGTTACGTTTTCAAAATGTTAACTCTTATATTGCACTTTTAAACCACGTACTATTTTTTAACATTTTTCTCAATTGCGTAAAAAAAATACGTTTCTCAAATCGCATAGTATTTTTCCACTGTTTCAAAATCGCGTAACTTAAAAATCATTCTTTTAAGTCGCGTAAATCATTTTTCATCATTCTCAAAATATTTAAAAAAATTTCCAAATCACATAACGATTTTTCGTCATTTTCACAATCACGTAAAAATATTCTATCACTTTTCAATCACGTAGAAATATTTTACTGTATTTCAAATTGTTTTTAAGATACGTAAAATATTTTTCAACATTTTACAATCACGTAAAATATTCCTCAATATTTCAAACATTATTTTGGACTTAAATAAATCAATATTATTTTCAACACATTTTTCAAATTGCGTAACTTAAAAATCACGTTTTTAAGATACGTAAAATATTTTTCATCACCATTTCATTACAGAAAATATTTCTTAACCCTAAAAAATTCCTTTTCAACCTTTCTCAAAATAATATGACTTTGTATTTCATTTTTCACATTTTCTTACTCAAGAAAATATTTTTTCACATTTCTTTACTCAAGAAATCCTTTTCCAAAATATAATCCACAAAAAAATCATTTTTCCTTTGATATAAATCAATGTTTCAAAACTTAACATTTTTTAACGTATTTCAAAACTCGAAAATCAATTATACGTTAGTAAATTTTCAAAACACCATTATATTCTCCATTTTTCCAAATCATTTCCAAACACAACCTTCTTCAAAATAAATTGAAATTCGAAAATATTTTCGTTTACAAAAACTTGATTTCTCAAGTGATAAAATGCTCTAATTCCCTTTCCAAATTCTTTATACCAAATCAATTATATTTCCACTTTGTTTTCAAAAAAATCAAGAAAATACAAGTCCTCAAAAAAGTGGACATGACTATTGAAATCATCAAAACATTTTTCCTTCTAAGTCAATATGGTTTTACACAAACAAAACCATTAAAAATCCTTTGCAAAAACCATAAACTTGTTCATTGAAAACTGTCAAATTTTTTTGAGTGACAAAACACTTCGTTTTATAAAATATCAATTTGTTTCATAAAAATTTAGGCATAACCAGTTTTTCAAAACCGTAGTATATTTGGCCATTGAAGCCATCAAACATTTTTCTTCTAACTCAATTATTTATCATCTCCGTTTTCACACAAACAAAACCATTAAAATCTTTGTTTTCAAAACAGAAATACCGATGGTCATAAAAACCAAACTCATTTGTTCAAATTCATTTTTACTTTCTTTACAAATCCTTTTTTACTTTCTTTGCAAATCCTTTTCACTTTCTTTGTAAATCCTTAAAATCAACGTTTTGCCCGTCTCTTTTTCGAAATCATGTTTAATAAACACTTAGAAACAATATTACCCATTTCGTCTAAAACTCATGTTTAGAAAAACACTTGGATCTTTTCTGTGAAAATAAATCAATAAAAATCCTTCCAAAAACGTGTTCATGTACTCTTTGAAAACAAACCTTTTGTTTATTTTCCATGCTTTTCTAATCAATCCAATTTTATTCTTCCATGAAAATATTAATTTGTAAACACCTATGTTGAGGTGTCTTGGCCGAAATTCTCAATGTTCTAGGGACCCAAAAATTAATTTCCCTAGTTCTTAAAAATTTTCAACATAAACCCAAATCATGAGTGTCAAAACCGTGACCACTCTTCCTTGGCCATTGGAGCCAAAAATTTATTTTCTTTCCATATTCACATCATGACATACATATACATATTCCATCATAAATTCCACAAGCATGCCATATACTTATCATGCATATTATAAGCATACCATCAAAGTCATAAAATCATACAAAGCATATCAAGTATAGGCAAATAATCAGAGCACATAAACACCCACAAATAAATTATATGACCATAGATATGAATCCTCACATGGATTCACTATCCATCAAATATAAGACCATCTCTTACCACCATACTTGGTTGGTGAGATGATCTCCCTCTTACCTCTTGAAGATCCTCAAAAGCTCTTTGTTTTGCTTCTTTTTCCAAGTCCTTCACCACCAAGGGCTTCTCAGATACAAAACAAAATACATTAAAATTAGTATACTAAGCTTGATTAAGAGGAACCATGGATCAAACATGGTTTAGATCATGAAAAAGAGAGAAGAAATGAAGTTTCCTTACACTTCACCTCAAAAACCTTAGAACTTGCTCTTGAAGAAAGTCCTTGAAAATGAATGATTTGGAGAAAGTATCCAACATAAAAATTGCTTAGAATATAATGTAGATTTAAGATCTATGGTTGGATGAAATTAAAAGAGATTGGATGGTGGTTTTTGGGTGTCTCGGCCGAATGGTGTGTTTAGGGAGAGAAATGGAGTTTTCTTTTGTTGGCTTCTTGAAACTTGAAGGAAAAGATGAAGATGTAATAATATGAAGTATGGAAATGAATTATTTGGTCTCCTTTAGGATGCATGGCCGTAACTATGCTTGGAGAATGAGTGGAGAGAAAAGTTTGATGAAGACTTGGCTTTTTGGAGGAGACAAAGGTGAATTATGATAGAAATGATGTGATCTTCAACTTTGTTCTTGCATTAAACCATCAAAACTGTCCCCCCTCTTCATATGCATTCAATAAGTGACCATAATAATTAGCTACCATTTGAAGCATTTCTAGTCATTGATTAATTCAATGGTTAAGATTTAGGTAGACTTTTGGTTTAGAAGACTTAATCTAGGTCATTAGATCTTTCTCCCTTAAATTCTAACCATTAGATGTGTCTCCAAAATGAAGGGTCAAGATTACTCCTTCTTACTTTTAATCCAAAGGTCATAATTAGTCTTTGCTACTTTTTGAGACTAATTCTCCACCATTGATTAAATTTACATCCAATGGTCATAAATGGTTCTTGTTACTTTACAAGGCCAAATCTCCACCCTTGATTAATTCTTCATCCAATTGTCATAAATGGTCTTTGTCACTTTTTGAGACCAAATCTCTACCATTGATTAAATCTAAATCCAATGGTTATAAATGGTCATAGCCATTTTATTAAACTTATCCTACACCGTTGATTAAATCGGCGGTTGATATTAAGTTTTCAATATTAAGCTTGTCTAGATTAAATCTCTACCATTGATTAGATCAATGGTTAATATCCAATGCTTCTTCATTAAGTTTATTTCTTAACCGTTGATTAAATCAATAATGGATGTCCAAGCTATTAATGTTGACCAAACAGTATAATATTTATTTTTATATCTATTATAACCCTACTAATAATATTTTTACTGTATTTTTATTGTCCGATAATTAAATACAGTACAAAACACAGTACAAGAAAATTTCTAAAACTGTTTCTGGATTCAGGTTTAGTAAGATTCCCTCTCTCCGTCTAAACAATACAAATTTTTTCTATGCGTAGAAAAATTTTTACTTTGCGGGACCCACATGGGCCCACGTAAGGCCACCTAGGCCCACATAAGACCACATGAGCCCATATACAGTCAAAAAAATTCATAATCATCCACAAAAATCACAAATATTAGAAAACATATGAAAATTAAGTCTGATTATTAAAAATAATTAATAGTCAAGAGAAATAAATATTTAAAGATTTTCTTCGGTCCAAAAATTATTATTTTCTTGACACGGAGTAAATCACTCAAAACGATCAAATACGCTGACGGAATAAACAAAATAATTTTAAAGTGCACAGAAATTACTAAACAGTAAAATTTTGTTAACTGTCAAAATTATTGTTTAAGAGATACGAAAATTTTGGGGTGTTACATATATCATGTTAATGAATGACTAGGCTAGAGAAGTTAGTATAGTATGCTTACTTTAAAGAGTAAAGATAAGGCATGAGAAGACTTTTGATATTTTACAATTGTGTAGACACTTGTTTAATATCGATAGCAAGATATGAGTTATAGTTTGTAAAAATACCCTTGTGTATATTTATGAGATATATGTGTACTACTGAGAATTTTTATGTTATCACCCCTTTACGTTTCATGGGTAGTAAGTCAAGGCCCTACAATAGGTAAGAAGATGAAGAAAATAAAAGAACCAATGTAGTTTAGTTTTTATGTTTCAGCTCAAAACTTGTGTAATTATTTATATTTGCTTTGGAGGATGTAAAAAGTTATATTGTATGATTTTTAGATATAACTATCCATAATTATTTATTAAGTGTTATGAATTAGTGGAAGTATAAGTTAGAAGTAGCATGACTAATACTGCTTATCCAGGTATACGTTAGATATATTAGGATACTGGTATTAGATTGTTACATTATGATATCAGAGTAGTTCATCCTATGAGTCGGGGTATGAATTGACTAGGCTTAGGCAATATTAGAGTTTTTCACTAAGCGTTGTGCATTTCTTGTCCCATATGTGGGGTATGTAGATAGGATTGCATGACAAGCCTTAAGTTAGAATGTTAATGGTTACTGTCACACGTAGTGTGTATAGGGAACCATTACTTCACCAAGGTGAACTAGGAGAAATGAGAATTCTTCCAGTGAAGGTTCAACTAATATGGCTAAAGTGTTCTAAAGATGGTAACTGTTAGGAGAAAGCAAATGGCTATCTCAAGCAGATATTTAGAAGGGATGAAAGTAATTTCATCTTAGTAGCTAGTACCATTAATACCGTCAGTGTATGAAGTAGTGGTAGTAAAAAGACCGAAACTTCCCAAATCTCTCAAAATTTAGAAAGGCCAACCCTACATCCTTTAAGGGGAAAGTAAGACCCGCTTGGAGTAGGTGGAGGTGACTTAAGAAAATGGAGAAAATCTTTACAATTAAGGGTTCAAAGAGGTTACTATACCACACTTCTCCAAAGTTGTCACTCACCTATGCTTAAGGATAAAATTCAAATCCTTTTGCATACTTTCTTGATGCATGACATTCTCGTTTTACTCTTTTAACTTTAAAACATGTGGGGGATTGTTAGACTTAGGTCTTAAAAATGTTTCAAACTTAGAGTGCTCTTGTGAGTATTTTGTATATGACTAAGTCCTATATTGAGTAAGAATGACTCTTGAAGAATGTCTATATATGAACTAAGTCCTTGGGTAGATATCTTATGGTATTGAAGTAGATGTGTGGACTTAGACTTACCTTAATACACACGCGCACACGCGCTTGACGAGCGCCGAACTCGGTCAGAATTATAACCGAAGTTATTAACTAAGTTTGCAGTATAGTGAACAACACCGGATCGTCTCCTCAAGGATCGTAAATGCAATTTTATCAAATTAAGTTAAGTTAGAAAGGGGGGGTTTTGATTGTTCAAGGATTATAATGACAAGATCTGAAGAAAAATAACAATTAAAAGAACAAATAATTCAAAATCTATCCGAGATTGGGTGGATTCAATCATAGACCTTTCAACAAACATTTGAAGCACATTTGAATGGTTAACTTCGATCTAACCGAGATCTCGATCGATCCAGAATTCATGCTAGACAATCGTCTGAATTCAATTGACAAGTAATAAACATAAATCTGCAATCGCACCATTCATGTAGATATATGTCAATTTAAGCACCGAATTCAATTAACCTAGGCACCAATCAAGAACCTAACCTCTTCAATTACGTGATTAATTCGGATCAATCACTCTAAGTTTAATCACAATACTTAATCTTAAAATAAACATAAACATTAATCACCATTCATACATTCAAGATCAAGAAAACAGAAGAAGAAGAAGAAGAGAAGAAGAATCCAAATATAAATCAAATACATTACATAAACCAAGGTCTCAAGAATCCAAACCACAATCTCTTCAAGAGTCCCAAATTGACTAGAAGTGACTTAGCTCTCCATTACAATGAAGGAGATCATCAAAATATACAAAAACTATGAAAAACTATCTCTAACACCAAGTGTGTGTTGTTCCTAGAGCTCTCCACATGCTTCCTTTTATAGAGGATTCGAAGTAGTAGTAGATGGGTAGATGGGATTAGTAGGTGGATGAGTAGGTGGATGAGTAGGTGGATGAGTAGGTGGATGAGTAAGTGGGTGAGTAGGTGAGCTACCTTGTCTCCGAAATTCTTTATTGCTGAACTCATTGATTTCGTCATTTCTGAGCCAAGTGGTCTTCATGAAAGTTCTAGGAAATTGTCTAAGCTTTCCAATGGCTTTGGAAACACCCAAAAATTCGTCCTATAGCCCAAGATATGACTCAATTACTACAGACTGTTCAAGACCAGTTTCAGCACCTCTGTTTTGACTTTCAGACCCAATATCTCCATCAAGGAGCCCGAATCAAGTTTTGTGCTTGACATGAAAGTTGTACATATGAGTCTTAACTTTCAGATTACAAATTTTCAGCCCATTTTATATGCCCAAACTCGAATTATGTTCTGGTTACTACACACTGTTCGGGTTCCAGTCACAAATCCTGTATTCTGATTTCCATGCCCAATTAGCTCCACTAGATGTTTGAAATTGACTTTGAGCTCTTCATCAAAGTTGTAGAGCTCTCTCTTATCTTTCCTACAAGGTAAAATTCATAATTATCAGACATTTAGAACTCAAGATATGGCTAAAATACAGAAACAGTGTAAGACCCGAATAATACTAAAAAAAATCAATTAAGTCCGATTCGAGTTAAACTTACAAAACATAATCAAATTCAGATCAATTAAGTACATGAAGAGTGTAAATAACTAAACATAAGGGTTTTTTAATGAATAAAATATGTGATTATCAAATTCCCATACTTAGCTTTTTTGCACTCTTAGGCAAAACATATAAAACTAAAGTTAGAAGACAAAGACAAACGACACAAACTTAAAAGCTAAAAACTCTAAAGGACTCAATGAAGCAAGAAGAGCAACAAGAAATTCAAGGGATCAAAGCATAAATGAGGTAACATTTCTTCACATCTCAAACCAACAAGCAAGGAAACTTCCGTTGAAAAGAATGAATTAAGAATGATGGATCTTCACAAGATTCCCTCTCAATCTCTCAAGTGTTTAAAAGGTAGGTATTTCACTCAATTCAACCCATGAAAATTGCACTACCATAAGCTTGCTTATCTTCTACTTCTCCACTACTCAAAACACATGCACACACAAATCATGAGGACTTTATTCAAGGTTGTAGTGAGGTCAAGGTAACAGAAGAGGATAAAATGGATATGAGAAGATAAATACCAAAGAGAATAAAAGCAAATGAGAGTTGAGTTCAAATAACAAGCATAAAAATTCATCTCAACTCTAATGTATATCCCTTTACATATTCATTTCCCAATCCTTTTCTCTTTTTTTTTTAGGCACTCTTTCCTTTTTCAACAACCATTTTGTACACACACCCCCACACTTGTTCAAAAACTCATCCATCAACCAAGCTAATGTTCTTTTATTCCCTAAGGTAAAGTAAGAACACGATTTTTCAATTAAGGCACATAATGAGCTAGAAACAAGGAATGATCAAATAAGCTCAAAGGGGTTAAGTAAAGGAAAATATACAAAGTTGGCAGGAATCAGAGAATTTTCAAGAAGTCAAAAGAGTGCTTGATATCATATTGAAAACAAGGTTGGCTATTTGGTTAAATTAGCTAATTAAGAAAGAGGGCCTCAATCATGTTCATGCATGCAAGTGAAATGTAGCCTCAAAAAGAATCAAAGCAAGTTCTAGAGTGATCATTAACATGAGTGAAAAACACACAAGAAAGAAGAGAATGGCATAAATGTTGAATCCATCCATTAGGCTCAAAATCTCACAAGGTATGCATCCATCAAACTCAATTCATCAATTCAATCATCCATCACCAAGCATATCAGTTCAAGAAGGGAGAAAAGTTATTCAATCATGCAATGAACCCCCCCTTTTTTTATTCTTTTTAACAAAACAGAAAATGCTAAAATCTCTCCCTCACACTTAATATAAACATTGTCCTCAATGTGAAAGTGATAAATAAAACGGAAAGAAAAGAGCAACACAACCTGATGAGGGGCGAGATAATGGCAAGCAAAAAAGATGCGTAAGAATCAAAGCTGCAACAGAACCTGAAAACTCACAAAACAAATGAGTAAAATGTAAAACCAAAATAACATGACTGGAATAATATAAAATTAAAGAGGAAATGCGGGTCTTTTAGAGTCAGATTCCCAAGACTGTAACACTTCTGTTCATCTCTGAAGAGATTCCACAATTAAGAAGTTCATGATGTACCAGGCCACAAGAATACGTCTCAAGAGTCAATAAGGTATAACTTACTGACTCCTTACTCATCCATTTAAAGTGAAGTATGTTTTTTTTATCTTCTCAGATTGCGAAAACCATCCCCAAAGATCTTGAAAACAAATCTAGTTGGGTTGCCTCCCAATAAGCGCTTGTTTAACGTCATTAGCTCGACGTTGGGACACTTCTTAGTGATCTTTATAATGTGGATGGTAAAAGCCCATCACTTTCACTTCCACATTTTTCGGCTTGAGATGGTGTCCATTGGTCTTATTAAGTGAGGTTGGTGAAAAGACTCCACCAAGATCCCATTGGTTGAAACGTGATGACCAAGTTATGGTTGACACAACATGATAACTTTCACTAGGGTCCCATTGGTTGAAGTGTAATGACCAAGTTAAGCTTGAAGCATGAGGGCTCCCATTGGGGTCTCATTGGTCTTTCTTAATTTCCTTGACTTCACCAATGGCATGCAACACGTGTAATTTTGCAATCCTGCTTTCATTGATAATGCTAGACCATGGCCTAAAAACAAAATCCACTTCAGTAGTTACTAGCATCTGCTGACTTTCCTCTTTCTTTGAAAATTCCTCAATGGCCTTCAACTCCACCTCCCTATATGTTCCAGATTCTGCAACTACATTGTTAATAGACCCTTCTATATCATTAGATCCTGCGTAAACAGAATCATTAGTTTTCAAATATGCAGAAATTTCAGCACACACAACACATTTTATATCACCATCATGATCAGCACATGAGTTGCAATTGATAGAATCATCAAAACCAATTAAATCGGAAATTCAAAGACACCTGACTCATCATGAGTTTCCTCAACTAAGTCTGCATGTAAATCAATATAACAATTAGAATGCGAGGAGTTGGGAATTGTTTGGGGAAAGAGTTGGCTGACTCTTGACATCTCAGTTCATTAACAGTGGTTGTCAACTGGGTCAATTTGGGTTGTTAAATCTTGAATAGTGGCAGTGAAATTCTGCTAGAACTCAATTTGGGTTTTCATCAAGTCCTCCCATGAAGGCTCAAGTTTTGTGGTTGATGGACTTGTTATCTGCTAGAATGGCTGCTCATATTGAAATGATTGTTCTTGTAGTGATGCTTGTATTGCCATATCCCAGATCCTGATAGTATTCCCGGCTAGGGTTGTATGTGTTGAAGAAGGGGTCATAACTCTGTTCTTCTTCTTTGAACTGTGGTTCATCAGGAAAATAACCAGCTGCTGCAACAAATTGATCTGGAAAAACAGAACTACCATACTGAAGTGTAGGGCATGCATATGTAGGGGTGAGATGAACAAAAACAAATGTTACACACAAGTGTAGCTTCCTGCACAGGTGATTGTTGTCTCACTACTATATGTCTTACCAAAGAAGTCAACTCCTCAAGTTTTGACTCCATTATGCATAGTCCATTGTATCCTTAAAATGCAACAGAATGCAACAAAATGATAATGAAAGAAAAAGAAAAAATTAAAAAGAAAGAGTTAGTATGGGATCAACACTCAAAATATGCAAAAATAAATCTAGTTAATATGTCTAAACATTTTTAAAAATTATGGAATCGACACAGAACAAAATCTACATAAAAATGAAACTAGAAAATGCAATAAAAAATAATAAAAAATTGAAAAAGTAGTCTAAATGATAGAATTTCGAAAAACCAGGGGTGACCTCACAATTTACTGTGAGTCTTGTTTATCAGGCTGTTTTCCTTCAACCGACCATGTTTTAGCTCATTCTAGGCATGTTTCAGTTCAAAAATTGCAATAGTTACCCGTAATCACTTGTTTTCCGTCTTTCCTAAATCAGAAAAAATTCAAAAGCTAAGATAAAAACGTTAGTATGGTATGAACAATGTTAGTAAATGAAAAATAACTGTTAGAATAGGTAAGAAAGAACAAAAATTAGTATGGTTACTCAAAATGAAAAGATTACACCTACGAGTTTCCTATAAGAATTACGGCGCCAAAATTGACGGCCTTAACTCGGTCAATTATAATCGAAGTTATTAACTAAGTTTGCGGTATAGTGAACAACACCGGATCGTCTCCTCGAGGATCGTAAATGCAATTTTATCAAATTAAGTTAAGTTAGAAAGGGGGTTTTGATTGTTCAAGGATTACAATGACAAGATCTGAAGAAAAATAACAATTAAAAAAATAGTCAATTCAAAATCTATCCGAGATTGGGTGGATTCAATCATAGACCTTTCAACAAACATTTGAAGCACATTTGAATGGTTAACTTGATCTAACCGAGATCTCGAAGATCGATCCGAATTCATGCTAGACAATCGTCCGTAATTCAATTGACAAGTAATAAACATAAATCTGCAATCGCACCATTCATGTAGATATATGTCAATTTAAGCACCGAATTCAATTAACCTAGGCACCAATCAAGTAACCTAACCTCTTCAATTACGTGATTAATTCAGATCAATCGCTCTAAGTTTAATCACAATACTTAATCTTAAAATAAACATAAACAGAATCACCATTCATGCATTCAAGATCAAGAAAACAGAAGAAGAAGAGAAGAAGAATCCAAATATAAATCAAATACATTACATAAACCAAGGTCTCAAGAATCCAAACCACAATCTCTTCAAGAGTCCCAAATTGACTAGAAGTGACTTAGCTCTCCATTACAATGAAGGAGATCATCAAAATATACAAAAACTATGAAAAACTATCTCTAACACCAAGTGTGTGTTGTTCCTAGAGCTCTCCACATGCTTCCTTTTATAGAGGATTCGGAGTAGTAGTAGATGGGTAGATGGGATTAGTAGGTGGATGAGTAGGTGGGTGAGTAGGTGAGCTACCTTGTCTCCGAAATTCTTTATTGCTGAACTCATTGATTTCGTCATTTCTGAGCCAAGTGGTCTTCATGAAAGTTCTAGGAAATTGTCTAAGCTTTCCAATGGCTCTGGAAACACCCAAAAATTCGTCCTATAGCCCAAGATATGACTCAATTACTACAGACTGTTCAGGACCAGTTTCAGCACCTTTGTTTTGACTTTCAGACCCAATATCTCCATCAAGGAGCCCGAATCAAGTTTTGTGCTTGACATGAAAGTTGTACATATGGGTCTTAACTTTCAGATTACAAATTTTCAGCCCATTTTATATGTCCAAACTCGAATTATGTTCTGGTTACTACACACTGTTCGGGCTCCAGTCACAAATCCTGTATTCTGATTTCCATGCCCAATTAGCTCCACTAGATGTCTGAAATTGACTTTGAGCTCTCATCAAAGTTGTAGAGCTCTCTCTTATCTTTCCTACAAGGTAAAATTCATAATTATTAGACATTTAGAATTCAAGATATGGCTAAAATACAGAAACAGTGTAAGACCCGAATAATGCTTTGAAAAAAAATCAATTAAGTCGATTCGAGTTCAAACTTACAAAACATAATCAAATTCACCAATTAAGTACATGAAGAGTGTAAATAACTAAACATAAGGGTTTCTTAATGAATAAAATATGTGATTATCAGCGCTCTACTCCACTCTGCCCCATCTTTTCTCATCCGCAAGCATGTGAGCTTGGTCTGATTTTACTTTGGGCATATATTTTGTTAGCTCACTTGGAGATTAAAATATCTCTTTGAAACGTTGAGATAGATCTGTTGGGCTGCTTACTTAGTAAGTTTTCTTGGTCTATTCATTTTTGCTTCACCAAACAGAACCGAATACACTTGCTTATCAGATTACATTGCTTATTTCTCACGCCCTTTTTTGCTCCCACTACTGTTCATCATCTTCTTCTTCTCATTTGCTACTGTTGGCACACTACAGAACTCTCCTGACTCTCTGTTACATCTTCTGGCATTAGAATGGGAGGTGTTGCTGCTCAGAGTACCAGAATTTTCGTGTGCACTTGTTTATGAGGAGATTCACGTCTAATCTTGGAGGGTTACCCGTCAAGGCCATTCCATCGAGTATTACTTCGAGTAGGGTGGAGATAAACAAACCTTTAAGATAGTGTCTAGCATAATTCATGATATACCCATTATAATCCTTCTTTTGTTAGTGTCGATTTCTCTTGTTAATTCTTTGTTCTTCTTCTTTTTAGTATTTTTCAATAGCAAAATATTAATACCCACAAACTATATTTCTGACACGTATACGTCTCCACACTCGATACAAGAATCTGCATTGCCTTTACCTTGTCCTGCAAATTAAATGTAGAGAAATCATCAAATATATATTGTATCGAACAAAGAAACACTTCAGTAGAGAGAGAGAGAAAGAAACGCCTTGTTTTTTCCCCTTACGTAAAAAGACAGAAAACGAAAAGTATGGGCTAAGTGGCTAACTACATCATAGTTGTGCTTTGGGATCTCAGGCTGAAGCTTTGATACACCTGGTCCACTTTGAAGTTAGACTCCTATAACTATGAAGATAACAAGGGAGCAGCATTGACATGAAGGAGCAAAGGAGCAGAAATTGTGCTCATTTACATCTCTTTTACCATTTGACTCTAAAGCTGCTTGCAGTTCTCTGCAGTTTGACGGGATTAAATTGCAAAGTAACATAGGACCACCTGCCAACTATTCATATTTCTTGGAAGGAGGAGGGGCTGTTGGCTGTAAAGCCTGTACTGTTGGTTGATAAAAATTGACACTTTCTAGAAACAAAGTTAACAAAGGAAATATGATAGGGAATGAAATAAAGGAAGTCACAGCCAGAGTCCATAGCCAAAAAAAAAAAAAATCAAAATATCTTAATTTAGTATTAAATTATGCTGATTAGTTTACCCACCCGGAGTACTCAGCCATTCAACAAAAGAAATTGATGGTCTCATCATTATCACCAGATAGATGCGGTGTATGATCATGATTCATCCAACAGTTGTGACATTGAGTAAATGTGATAACCACATTAGTGCCTATATCATGAGCTGATATTTATTTAATTCATACATGTTACTCTTCA
Source organism: Ormosia emarginata (assembly GCA_029884605.1). Lineage (NCBI taxonomy): Eukaryota > Viridiplantae > Streptophyta > Magnoliopsida > Fabales > Fabaceae > Ormosia > Ormosia emarginata. Next base: position 25,733,745 of record JAQQTP010000080.1, on the reverse strand, counting down.
TTTAGCCTTCTTTTCTAGACTGGGACGATGCGTACTAAACTTCAATTGCTAGCCCATTGAATCAGTTCAAATTATACACTGTACCCTACATCAAAATAATCATTTTCTTTGCCTCACATTAAGATAGTTGTGTGGGTTTCAAAACAGATGACTGCTAGCTAATTGCTCCTAAAGCTAGGCGTTAAGAATTTGAACTTGAAGTCATTAAGTAATGGGATTGGAAGCTTGCATTAAAGTTTGCGACATGCAAATTTTCCATCATTTTAATTTATACATGTATTTGAGCTTATCAAGTGTACATGTAATCCAACTCATCCTTTTAATTCCCACTTTAATGAGCTTTACACATAATAGTTATTTATGCTAATCTTTATGTGGGTAGCCATTATTACAATTCCCAAAAGCACTGCAACTCTTCCGGATTCCTGCAATTTCTTAAAACAAAGACCATGTAAAGAAAAGCAAAAGCCACTTAGTCACTACCTTTCACCGAAAAGTGCAAGCACACCTGCGTTTGCCTTGATTTTAGATGAAGTTCATTATAAAGTACGTTTCAAATTCATTTCATCCTTTAGGCCTGCATGGGTTCATTCATGTGACTTTCACTTCACTACAACTTTCCACAGACAGAGAAGTAAGAGGCTGAAGAAGTGATCCTGAACTTTGAATCTGTCAGAACGAGACACATAGTTTTCTTTTGGCTTCGATTTAACTGGCACGGAAGAGGTTGTTAACATAGTCACATCAGTGGCAGAGTGACAATTCTTTAGTGGGGTTGGTGCTGCAGAATTATCACAACTGCGACGTTTTAGTGGAGATGGGAGTTGTAACTGTTGGTGAATTGAAGCCTAGCATTTCAGGGAAAAGGACCTTTCGTCCAAGTTCAAGCATAAGACATGCCACTGAATGGTAATCTTCTACTTCTTAACATGTTTTGCTGCATTTAGTGTTCATAGCATTCATACATGTGGCATTTTGATACATTAATGAGGGTGATTCTTTTGTTTTTTCCCTTAACTGATGCAAAATGATCAAAAGCAATATTGAGGATTCAAACAGCATACATTTCAAGAAATTGATGTAATGGTCCTTATATTCCGATAACATTTTTTAAAAAAAATTTCTTGTACAGTCATTTTCACAGACCTACAAGTAGATTTTGATCTTATTAGATTTGACCACATCTTTGGAATCTAGTGCTCCACGGAAACTGTATCTTTCCCGTGGGATTGTGAAGGGTGAGTTTTTGAGAATGAACATCAGTGTGTTGGTGCATCTCATTTGTATTCCTTAAATCTTCTAAAATTTCTCATGTGACTTAGTCACAGCCTATCCAAATTCATGGTAGAAAACAACACTTCAGCGTTCATGGATCATGGTATAAGTTAAACAATGAGATTGCAGATAAAGATGTAACATTGACCACTTGACCTTGATGTAGTCCTTTACCCACCTGACAGCGGATGGTGCTCCATGCATGGTGAATGTTCAGATCTCATCTGTCAGCTATGTGAACGACAATCTATGTTTGTCTTTCAATTATTCTGGTGCTATTATTATCTTTAGGCCCTAAATGAGTGCTGGGATGATGTAATAAGAGCTAACCGACTAAGGGAAAACCTTTTGGCTGCACATAGAATAGAATAGGACAGCCGTAAACATCAACCTGACCATACTAGAGTGGTCAATGATTTGCATTAATGGGTTCTACTTTAGTGGCATAACCAATAACGCAATATCAATTTGACTTGGAAGTTGGAACTCATGTAACCATATAATATATTGTTTGCAGTACCGCACTACTACTGCTCAAGTAGTCTCACCCAAATTCTGAATTTATTGAATGGGGGCTATTCTCATCTAAGATCTTGATCTTGGAAGATAAAGTTGTCTTTTGGTTTCTGGTGTACAAAACACATAAGATTGAGCTCTATTTGGTACATTAAATTGCAAATACATGCTACAAGAGGCTCTTTCAAGGTCTATGATAATTTCATTTTGGTAATATGTATGCCTGCAGTTTTGGCTTTATATTGAAATTTCCGTGTCCATGTCATGCAATGATTAAGCCAGATTTGTTTTTACAGGCCAATATCTGATGTCTCTAGTGATCTTACCATCGAAGTAGGAGGATCAAGCTTTGCACTTCACAAGGTGAAGGAAACAAGCTCCCTTTCTGATAGGTTAATGCATATTCAGCATGGTTTTCTTAGGTTGACTTTCATAGGTGTTGTTGGCAAATTTCTGATTCTGAGTAGATTGTTATTTTTTTTGAGAATTTCTTAGATGTTCTTAGAGCAAGAGTTTTCTCTTGCTCTGTATCATTTAATGTGTGCTATATCAGTTTTGTGGATCATTATTATCTCTCACTTTAATTACATTTTTAATGCCATGGCTGATTTGCTATGCATTCAATGGTGCAAAGCAAGAGAAATCTCTTACTCCAAGAGCATCTAAGAATCTATCAAACACATATATACCAATGATATATTTTAATATTGATTAATTTGTGCATAATTAGTACCTTTGAAGAGAATTTCATGCCTAACATTAGTCCAGTAGACATTAACGGCTGGTGATAAAATCATGAACATAATGCTCCATGCTTTGGCTTGGGGCTGATATGCTATGAAGTCTTAATGGCTTCTCTTCATACCTCAGTTTAAAAAGAAAAAAATAAAAGAAATGAAAAGGAATATTGCGGTGCCATGACAAACAGAAAACTCAAAGCAAAAGGGATTTCTCACTGTGAACTAAAGGCTTTTGCAATTTTTTCCCCAGTTTCCTCTTGTTTCTCGGAGTGGAAGAATTCGGAAACTGCTGTTAGAAGCAAAAGATTCAAAAGTTTCACGCATAAGTCTCCCAACCGTGCCAGGTGGTGCAGAGGCATTTGAGCTAGCTGCCAAATTCTGCTATGGAATTAATGTTGAGTTCACCCTCTCAAATGTTGCTATGCTACGTTGTGCAGCCCATCTTCTTGAAATGACAGAAGAATTTGCAGATAAAAACTTGGTGACCAGTGCTGAAGCATATCTAAAGGAGACAGTGCTCCCTAATATATCAAGCACCATATGTGTTCTTCACCGTTGTGAGACTCTTCTTCCCATATCAGAAGAAATTAACCTTGTTAGCAGGCTAATCAATGCAATAGCAAATAATGCATGCAAAGAACAGCTTACCTCTGGCTTGCTAAAACTTGACCACATTTTCCCTTCTAAAAACATCTCAAACATGGAACCAGAAACACCCGCTGATTGGTGGGGAAAATCTTTCAATGTTCTTAATCTTGATTTCTTCCAACGAGTTGTATCTGTAGTGAAGTCAAAGGGACTAAAACAAGACATGATCAGCAAAATTTTGATAAACTACGCACATAATTATCTTCAGGGGTTTGCTGTTAGGGACCCCCAAGTGGTCAAAGGAAGTTTACTTGACTTAGAATTGCAGAAGAAACAAAGGGTCATTGTTGAAGCCGTAGTTGGCTTACTCCCAACTCAATCAAGGAAAAGTCCAGTTCCAATGGCATTTCTCTCATGTTTGTTGAAAGCTGCAATAGCAGCATCAGCCTCAACTCCTTGCAGGTCTGATTTGGAGAGGAGAATTGGTCTACAACTTGACCAGACAATTCTTGAAGACATCCTTATTCCAACAAATTCACCTCAAAATACTCACAGCATAATGTATGACACAGATTCAATTTTGAGGATCTTTTCTATTTTTCTGAACTTGGATGAGGAGGATGATGAAGATAGTCACTTCAGAGATGAAAGCAAAATGATGTATGACTTCGACAGCCCCGGATCTCCAAAACAAAGCTCAATTCTAAAGGTATCAAAACTACTGGACAATTATCTTGCTGAAGTAGCACTAGACTCAAACTTGTTGCCATCAAAATTCATAGCACTTGCGGAACTACTCCCAGATCATGCACGAATTGTAAGTGATGGACTTTATAGAGCTGTTGATATCTTCCTTAAGGTGAGAATTCCTTCTTGTTAGAGATTTAATAAAGTCATTCATGTGCCTTCATTTAACAGCTTAAGCTTTTGGGAGAGATGGTTCATAGCACTTGTCTAGTTAACTCTTATTCCATTTCAAGTTCTAATCTTATCTAAAGTATAACAATCTGTTGGTTTCCTTATATATAGGTTCATCCAAATATAAAGGACTCAGAGCGCTACCGCCTCTTCAAGACCATTGATTGTCAGAAACTGTCTCAAGAAGCGTGCAGCCATGCAGCACAAAATGAAAGGCTACCGGTGCAGATGGCAGTGCAAGTTCTGTACTTTGAGCAAATAAGGCTTCGCAATGCCATGAATGGAGGACACAACCAATTCTTCTTTGGTGGACTTCAGGGTCAATTCCCTCAACGTTCAGGCAGTGGTGCAGGAAGTGGAGCCATTTCCCCTAGAGATAACTATGCATCAGTGAGAAGAGAGAACCGAGAGCTGAAGCTTGAGGTTGCAAGAATGAGAATGAGGTTGACTGACTTGGAGAAAGACCATGTTTCTATGAAGCAGGAGCTAGTGAAGTCCCACCCTGCGAACAAGCTGTTTAAATCATTCACCAAGAAACTAAGCAAGCTCAATGCTCTATTTCGGATAAACAGTATAAAGCCAATTGGTGGCAAAGCTAGCTCAGAAAGTCGGTTCCCTTTTCCAAAGCGAAGGCGTCACTCAGTTTCATGACTACTTTAAAATGTGTAATATATGCCAAAATGTATAGTATGCATAATGCATGGCGTGATTGTGTCTATTTTCCAGTAAATAAATTTTTTTTAGTTATGCTCCTGGGTTGGTGTTGCTGTTGCTGTGTTCAGCACTGGTTTATATCATTATCCTGCTGGACTATTCAAGACTAGGATGCTCAATTAAACTTAGTATCATCCTCTGAACTACAATTTTAATAACCACGATATAGTGGAACTTGACTTCAAAATTTTCGCTTGGTTTCTGCCGCAAATTTAGCACCCAAAAGAATTTGTTGTCACTTGACTACTTGAGTAAGCCTTGATAACACACAATATAAGCATCATGGCAAATATGTAGTAACGTTACGTTCACCTAAAAATTTATTATATCACCACTTTATATATACTTTTTTATGCAAGAATAAGTCCTTTAACATGACTCGCAAAAATACGAATTTTTTGTGTTTGCCAATTCTTTGCAAATATTATAATAGTGCAAAAATTACATCAATTAATTTTAACTATGTCAAAATTAAGGATGTCGTGCAGTTTGTAGGTTGCGCAGAATACATGCGCTTGAGCATGCGAGCAGGCCTGTACATCCTGAAATGATGGGCCAACTTGCTACATGATGTGCATAATATATATGCCTTTAAATTTGGTAATTTTACTAGTTTTATGTTCATTTTAATTAATTTAATTTCATTATTTGATGACTTTATTTTATAGATTAATTTGAATAAAAGTGATGAGAAACCAATTTTTTTATGACAGAAGCCCAAATTACAAATTCCATAATGCTAGTACACGGTTCAAGCATATGAAAGACTGACTGGTATTAGAAACAAGATTTGATGGCAATGTGGAGTCCATGGTCACTTGTGCACTTGTGAATTAGGGAGACGTTTTACATGCTCTATATCAAGATTGGAGCAACGATGTTTCATAATTTATCACCATAAATTTTGCTACAAAAATGTTACAAAAATGATCAACACTAAGATTTTTAACCGACAACTTTCATAATAGGTAATTTTCTTTTTTTTTTTCTTCTTCAATTCCACCTTCCATCCCAGCAGAGGTTGCAATGGTGGATGAGGGAAACTACACCGACAAGCCACCGCACTGTGCACCACCGGAGCTGTCGTCTTCTGCCGTGATTGCACAGTGGTTACACGCACACCACCACGTTGCAGTGCACCGCACGACCACCAGAGCTAGCAACCCAGCAACTGGCCACCACCGTGCCGCCAACCGAGCTCACCAGGACCTGATCGCAGCCATATCACGCCATACTCGCACAACCCATATCTATTGAGTGTGCAAATCTGTCTCGCGCTGCCCAGTCACCGTCGCGCCTCCACCTAGATTCGGCTAACAAAATCTTAGAAAGGTTCAAAATCGTCGCCATTGTGTGCCAAAACGGTTGGAGTGGTGCTAGTGGTAGCCGAAAACAGTGAGAGTGAGAAAGATGGAGAGGAAAAAGAGAAAGAGAGAGAGAGAAGAACAGTAAAAAATTTTACCTGTTATAGCAGGTATCATTGATAGGAGCATTGATGTTCAATATTGTTGTTGTTGTTTTAGTTTTAGTTATGATATTTCAAAAGTCTATGTCCCACCTTGCTTGGTATTCAAAGTTTTAAAGAGTTAATAAGGTATCTTGTGTTTTGGGCTTGTTAGAAAAACTTATGAGAGGAATGAGTTCACACGTACAATGTTGGGCCTCGTTTGGGCCACGTTAGTGCAAATCATCCGATTTGCCCCCCTGCGCGCATGAAAATGAGGCCTCACAGTTTTACTCTGGTTTTATTTACCGTAATTATTTTGTTTTAATAAATTAAGTTTTCTAGAAACCTTATCTGCAAACGGTTATTTTTGGTTCAGTTTTTCTGACTTGGTCTCAAATCTTTTTCTCCACTATCTTATCTGGCCACGTTCAAATGTTTCAGAGGCCATGTTCAAAATTTCAGATGCCTTTATAACAGATTAACACAAAATAGGTTTTATATATGAATTATCTACCTCTTCTGCTATATAGCTTTCTCTTCCTGGGTTAACTGCATTTAAATTTCTCTGCTGTTCTGCTACCTTGGTCTCCACCGGGACGAGCCTATTGAATCCTGGGGGATTCGCACACCCGTGCGATAAAATCCTTGAGGACAGTGTCTTCCCACATGCCGCAGGCTATTCCTTTGATCGTGATTTGCTACGTTATCATCTCATTAAATAAATAACAATCTCAAGGATTTTATATACCATGACTGACAACAATGCTGACAACCAGGCTCCTGCTCCCAACAACGGTGAGGCTGTTCTTTCGCCACCTCCAGCTCCAGTCACTTACGCAAAGCCATTTCCAGATATCTCAAAAATAGAGCTTTTCGGTGGCCAAAACTTCAGAAGGTGGCAGGAACGTGTTCACACCATCCTCGACATGCATGGAGTCGCATCCGCACTTACCGAACCCAGACCGCCATCAACAGCCAATCCAAAATTGATTCAGGATTGGACACATGCAAACAAGGTATGCCGTCACACAATTATTAGCAGACTTTCTACTGAATTGTTCGATGTGTATTGTTCTTACAAGGATGCGAAGGAGATATGGGACTCCATGACCATAAAGTACACCGCTGAAGATGCCGGGAAGCAGAAATTTGTCATTGGCAACTACTACCGCTGGGAGATGACCGAGGACAAAGATATCAAAGTTCAGATCAATGAATACCATAAGCTGTTGGAGGATCTCAAGGCCGAAAACATCACCCTCCCGGACGAATTTGTTGCTAGACTCCTCATCGAGAAGCAGCCTCCATCGTGGAAAGACTACAAACAACAACTGAATCACAAGCACAAGCAACTGTCACCCTCGGATCTGATCACGCACATTATCATTGAAGACACCAACCGAAGAGAGTGTCAGGCTGCAAGGGAGAAGGCTTTGGCTTCTCGAACAAATCTGGTTCAAAATAAATCACCGAAAAAAAGGTATGACAATAACAAAAAGTCTGCTGATCACTTTCCTAGAGTTACTAATCCCACTTTCAAAAGGAAAGGTGCTTGCTATGTTTGTGGAAAGCCAGGTCATCATGCTTCTCAATGCAGGCATAGAGTGAGAAATGACAATCCTCCTAAGCCAAAGGCAAATTTGGCAGAAGGAGATAATATTGTGGTTGCGGTCGTTTCTCAAATTAACATTGTGCCAATGTGAACAAATAAGTGGTAGACTCTCGTGCTAACAGACATATTTGTGCGAACAAAGATGTTTTTACCTCCTACACTTCTGTAGGGGATGATGAAGAACTTGTGTATCTTGGAGATTCTCGAACTGTTGCAGTTTCGAGAAAAGGGAAAGTTCTTCTAAAGCTCACATCTGGGAAGACCTTGACTTTGAATGATGTACTCCATGTGCCTAATATTAGGGTCAATTTGATTTCTGTATCACTGTTGGGAAAAGCTGGGATTAAAGTATCATTCGAATCTGACAAGATAGTAATGACAAAAAATAATGTCTTTATAGGAAAGGGCTATAGTGATCAAGGACTTTTTGTACTCTGTATTTCTGAAATTATTAATAAAATTGCATCTTCTTCTGCTTACTTGATTGATTCTGTTGATATGTGGCATGCTAGATTATGATATGTTAATATTTCTTATATTAAGAAAATGTGATGTCTTGGTTTAATTTCTGTGACTAGTGTTGTATGCTTAAATAAAGTGATATTTGTATTGAATCTAAGTTAACTAAAAAAATCTTATCTTTTAGTACAACAATGTGAATCTGAATTACTTAGTTTAATTTATACCGATCTAGGAGATTTAAAAAATATAATGACTAGAGGTGGTAAAAAATATTATGTGACCTTTATAGATGATTTTTCTAGATACACTAAGGTTTATTTAATTAGAAATAAAGATGAAGCTTTTGAAATGTTTGTTTCCTATAAGGCAGAAGTAGAAAATCAAATAAATAGGAAAATTAAAAGGGTTAGATCCGATAGGGGTGGTGAATATATCCTATTTAATGAATTTTATGAAAAAGAAGGCATAATACATGAAGTAACTCCCCCTTATTCACCTGAATCTAATGGTGTAGCTGAAAGAAAAAATAGAACATTAAAAGAAATGATGGATGCAATGCTAGTTAGTTCCTCAGTACTCGATAACCTTTGAGGAGAAGCCTTATTAACTATATGTTTTTTACAAAATATGATACCTCATAAGAAAACTGGTAAAACACCCTATGAATTATGAAAAGGTTATATGCCTAATTTAAAATATTTAAAAGTGTGGGGGTGTCTAGCTAAAGTAATGCTTCCTGATTCTAAGAAAAGAAAAATAGGAACTAAAACTTCTGATTGTATATTTATTGGTTACACTGATCGTAGTGCTGCTTATAGGTTCCTTGTTTTTGTGAAGCGATGTGCTTGATCATAATACAATAATGGAGACTAAAAATACTAAATTTTTAGAGCATATATTTCCTTTGAAATCTGGAAATAAACAATCTTTAGAAAATATTTCTTCAGGAAATTATTGTGAAAACTCATATGAGGATTTGAGAAGGAGTAAAAGACAAAGAAAAGTGACATCTTTTAGAAATGATTTTTATACTTATCTCGTTGAAAATGACCCTTTGTCGTTTTCTGAAGCTATTTTATCTTCTGATACTCAATTTTGGAAAGAAACTATTAAAATCGAAATTGATTCTATTTCAAAATGCAACACTTGGACTTTAGTTGACTTACCTCCTAGAACAAAACCTATTGGTTGCAAATGGATTTTTAAAAGAAAATATAATCCTGATGGTTCGATTGAAAAATACAAAGCTAGGTTAGTAGCAAAAGGTTTTACTCAAAAACAAAATATTAATTATTTTGATACCTTTGTTCCTGTGACCAGAATTTCTTCAATTCGGATTTTGATAGCCTTGACTTCAATTTACAAACTTGTTATTCACCAAATAGATGTTAAAACTACTTTCTTAAATGGTGATTTTGAAGAAAAAATTTATATGACACAACCTGAAGGATGTGTAATTCGTGGTCAAGAAAATAAAGTATGTAAACTTCTCAAATCCTTATATGGTTTGAAACAAACACCAAAACAATGGCATGAAAAATTTAATCAAATATTGATTGATGATGGTTTTACTTCTATTGAAGTTGATAAATGTGTTTACACTAAATTAATGAATGGTGAATGTGTAATCATATGTTTATATGTGAATGACATGCTTATCTTTGGTACTTAAAATGATATTGTGATAAGAACAAAATCTTTTCTCGCATCTACGTTTGATATAAAAGACATGAGTGAAGCAAGTGTAATACTCGGAGTCAAGATCATAAGGAAGGATGATAGTATAACACTATCCCAAGAACATTATGTAGAGAAACTTCTTAGAAAGATTGGTCATTATGACTCGAAACTAATGAGTACCCTTTATGATTCTAACTCTCAATTAAAAAAGAATAGAGGTGATTTTGTTACTCAATCTGAGTATGCCCAAATTATTGGAAGTTTATTACATTTAATGAATTTTTCGAGACCAGACATAGCATTTGTTGTGGGGAGATTGAGTCGATATACTCAAAGTTCAAATCAGGATCACTGGACTGCACTTGTTAGACTCATGAGATATTTGAGAGATACCATGAACTATGGTATAGTGTATAGTGGATTTCTCGCTGTATTAAAAGGATATAGTATGCTAATTGGATCTCAGATTCAAATGAGATAAAATCTACTAGTGGTTATGTATTCACACTTGGTGGTGGAGTGGTTACTTGGAAATCAGCCAAACAAACTATAATTGCAAGATCCACTATGGAGTCAGAGTTTGTAGCTCTAGAGTTGGCTGGTAGTGAGGCTGAGTGGTTAAAAAACTTCTTGGCAAATATTCCTTTAGGAATAAAACCAACACCGTCAGTGTCAATGCATTGTGATTGTCAAGCGGCAATAGCCATTGCAAAGAATAAAACCTTCAATGGTAAAAACAGACATATACAATTGAGGCATAATGTGGTAAAGCAGCTGCTAAAAGCTGGAACAATATCAATTGATTATATGAAGTCAGAAGTGAATTTGGCCGATCCTCTGACAAAGCCTCTTGGGAGGAAACCAATATATGAAACATCGAGGGGAATGAGACTTAAGTCAATTTGAAATTAACAGTGATGGTAACCCAACCTTTGTGATTGGAGATCCCATGAAGAAGGTTCATATGGGTAAAAACAAGTCACTTGTTAGTTCTGCTAGCACTAATAATTTGGTCCCTCCCTATGATGTGAGATGTGCTACATTGCATTATTGAGAGGATCAGCTTAAAAGCTTTTAATGATTTTCATATCCCTTATGGGTAGTGTATGATTTACAACATATACTTGATGAAATCACCTATATGAGTGTCAAGTGGGGCCGCTTGTATGAGATTATGATATATCTCTAGAGCACTCATGAATTACCAGGCACGCGCATGGCATATTAGCGCAACACAGCGATAACAGCGAGAATTGTGGGGGTGTAATGTGATTGGTAGACCTCTAATGTACACAAAGTGTTTTTGGTTCATAGAAGTTTACTTCACCAACTCACTGTATGTTATGTCTCATCCATCTAGGTCTGGTTCATAGTCCAAAAGAAACTAGATTCGATGCATTTACACCCATGGTGTTAACCCAGGAAAAATCGTGTTTTAAAATTTTCTTAAATATTTTTTTAAACTTTTAAAATATGTGGGGGATTGTTGTTGTTGTTTTAGCTTTAGTTATGATATTTCAAAAGTCTATGTCCCATCTTGCTTGGTATTCAAAGTTTTAAAGAGTTTATAAGGTATCTTGTGTTTTGGGCTTGTTAGAAAAGCTTGTGAGAAGAATGAGTTCGCACGCACAATGTTGGGCCTCATTTGGGCCATGTCAGTGCAAATTATCCGATTTGTCCCCCCTGCAGGCATGAAAATGAGGCCTCACAGTTTTGCTCCAGTTTTATTTACCGTAATTATTTTGTTTTAATAAATTAAGTTTTCTAGAAACCTTATCTGAAAATGACTAATTTTGGTTCAGTTTTTCTGACTTGGTCTCAAATCTTTTTCTCCACTATCTTATTTGGCCATGTTCAAATGTTTCAAAGGCCACGTTCAAAATTTCGGATGCCTTTATAACAGATTAACACAAAATAGGTTTTATATATGAATTCTCTACATCTTCTGCTATATAGCTTTCTCTTCCTAGGTTAACTACATTTAAATTTTTCTGCTGTTCTGCTAACTCGGTCTCCACCTGGATGAGCTTGTTAAATCCTGAGGGATTCGCACACCCGTGTGATAAAATCCTTGAGGACAGTGTCTTCCCACATGCCTCAGACTATTCCTTTGATCGTGATTTGTTACGTTGTCATCTTATTAAATAAACAACAAATACTTGGTAAGAAGGAAAAATTACACGTAAACATAGTCTTATTCAGATTAGATCTGTTAAGTCAATCAGAATTTAATATTTTCACAAAGTACCGTGAAATTAATTGTGAGACATAAAGATCCATAAAAATATAAAGTCTTGATTGACTTAGCGCACCTAACTATAATACACTATGTTTAGATAAAAATCTCTCTGATAAAAAGCATTATAAATGACTCCGTAAATTAGAATTCAAATTCGTTCCTTCAATTAAATTGGTCACGTGTGGCTTCAATTCAATTCATTTTATTCAAATTAATTTACAAAATAAAATAAAATAAATTAAAATGAGCATAAGATTAATAAAATTATAAAATTTAAAGTATATATATATATATATATATATATATATATATATATATATATATATATATATATATTATACACATCACTACACATTCTGGCTAACAATAACAACTAACCAGCCCATGAGCCCAATGAATGACCCATGTCCAGCCCAGAATTGACTGACCTTCTCTGCCTTTGTCCGTGTCCCTCCTCCAGCTAAAGAAAAAGCTACACACGACACCGTATCAACCTAAACGTTGTCTTCGTCTTCGATTTCGATTCCGCGTTTGCAGTTTGCAGTGTGAAGGATGGGATTTCGAAGTTCGTTGCCCTTTTCTGGGCTAGTCAGGTGACGCTCTCTTTTTATCATATCATTCATGTTTTGTTTCTTTGCTTTTTCTTTTCTTAACCTGAAATATAATATTAGGGCTCTATTAGTACTCAATATCCATTTCTTCATTTGTCATCTCATCTGGGCACCTGAGAAAACCCTGAAAGCATTCATTTTGATAACTTTGGTTTCAATGGGTAATCCATGAGATATGACTACCATTGGATTTGGCTTATCATTTGGGAACCACCACTACCTATCTCATTGCTTTTATGTTCTACTGGACTTTTGTTTTTGGGGCAAATAAAAGTTCTGTTTGCTTGCTGTAATGTCTTAATTATCATGTTCTCATTGCCTTATCATGTCTAACAGTTGAAAATTCTGAGGTTATGTTTGGATATTTAGGAATTGATGGAATGAAATGAGATGAGATGAGATGGAATGAAATGAGATAAAAGTACTATTCTATTGTTTGGATATTTTAGAATAGAATGAAATAAAGTTACTATTCTATTATTTGAGAAGTAGATAGAATGATAAGAGTTATAACTTTATTTTTCTTAAATTATCCTTATTGCAAACAAACTAATTTTAGGGTTTGAGGTTAATGTAGTAAAATCTTAATTATAATAATAATAAAAAATATGATTCCATCTCATACCCTCCAAATTGGGAGAAAGATAATTGATGGTTTTTGGTGGGATGGGATGAAATTCATCTCACCTACTTTCATCTCATTTCATCCTTTTTTAATATAACTAAATAATGGAACATATCTCTATTCAATTCCATTCCCTTCCATTCCATTCCATTCCACTCAATCCCACCAATCTAAACATAACCTGAGAGTATTTTGTTGTTCTATGGAATTTGGAGAGTTCCACATTTATAAGCATTTTGAAATGCGGGTTTGTTAAACATATCTTGTTCTATGGAATTTGGAGAGTTCCACATTTATAAGCATTTTGAAATGCGGGTTTGTTAAACATATCTTGCAATAACCAAACAAGTTTAAAGTCCCCACCATAATTCATGATAAATATTCTTTTTTTTTTTTGGTTCATCAGATGCCCTGATTCAAATCAATGCTATCAGTTTTCTGACACTTTCCTTGGTATTTTTGGTGGCTCTAGTCTAGAAAATATATAGTAGATTGTAGAGCAATTTTGTTAGAATGGGGCTGTTTATTATTACTTATGCAAGACTACTTTCTATTCCTGACAGACAGCTTGAGCAAGAGATGGAAACGGTGGTCAAGGTACTGCAGCCTGGACCCTTGGGAATCATAGAGCATAAGTTTTCTGCTGAGGAGATTCGTAAGGCAAATGCTACAGTCTCTAAAGCAGTAGCCAATTGGCGAACAAACGCAACCCTGGAGGACAGAAATCATATTTTAAAAGACTATACTCAGAAGTGAAGGAATTCTGGTTGCAATCATATTAGCCCTTACAAGTTAGAACAACATCTTCGACAAACTATTTGAGGAAAGTTTTATTTTTAAATCTTCCGAGTTTTAGTGGAATGTGCAAATTACTTTCTTTACTCATTTGTGACGAGATGTTGAGCCTATTCGTTCAAATGTATTATCATTGGATTTTCAATGTTATAAATGTTGTTTAGTTGATGATAAGTTTGCATAACATGAGTTAATAATATCTGAACTTTGGTAAACTTGGCATTACTAATTATGTTTTACTATAATGACACGATATGGAGTGACTAAGGATAGTTTCTGTTTCTTTTGTTGTTCAGGATGATATACATTGTCTTCTGTATATCTCCTATTTACTTAATCTCTTCTTCTTTTTGAGTAAAATTTGTATATTTTGAGGTAATTCGGTTCTGAAAATTTTACTTCTTGAACAATGGTCACATTAAAGAAATAAACTAAATAAATCATGCCATGTTTTCTTCTGTATTTGTTCCCCCTATTTTTTATAGGTTCATCTATTGGTTTAATCAAGGAGGACTATGAACGCAAATTTTGCCGAATTTGTACTCACCTATTGCACAAAATGAGCTGAGTCAATTTTTGGTAGGCCTTGAAGATGACTTGGGTTTGATTTGGCCATTGTATTAAAATTTAACAGTGTTTGCCTTACTTGTGCTGTTTGCTTTTGACATTTGACAAGGAAGAACTTCCGCTTAGCCGCTTAGGCAGTCACCGCACGAATAAGAAACTATGTGAAACACGTCAAAAGTGCTCTAAAAGTGTTTTAAGAGGCCAAACTTTTGTGGAAATTCTATTCATCAACTCGGAAGAGAGCTGAAGCAGTTCTGTTATCTTGTTTTATATGGATTTTCTCTAGCCTACTTCTTAGACATGCGTCAAGCTTTCGGTGGTTTTGTCAGCTAAAGAAACCGCACTCTTTGATACGGAGAAGCAAAGTGAAAATCCCTTTTGGACCCGAAGATTCTGGTTTTCTCAAGTTGACTTTCATGTATTGGTTATCCGAACACACATGATTTTGTGATCTATTGATGCATTGCTTAACAAAAGTTTAATGCTACTTAATCTCTTCATAAATGAAGCTAACATAACGTTCAACTTTTAGTATTTGGTTTTGGCCACCTTTGATTTCATGCAGAACATTCGTAGAAAACTTTTCCAGATGGAATATAAACTATAAAGGCATGCTTTGAAGCATAAGAACAATTATTTTTTTGAAGTTCAATTATTGTTGGCATATACCAACCCCTGTAAGAAAAGAATGAAATGGACTTTGGCATATGCGTTTCGAAAACTAGTATAGAACAGGAAAACTAGTGCGAGTTCAGTTCTTGGCATCACAGTGGGGACTATGGATTCCTCGACAGCTGCTTCTGCTCGACATTTGAGAATTGATGTGTACATCTTTTTTATTTTCTTTTCCCTGCCTCTATCTCTCATATAATTAGGATATCCCACGTACAAAGCGAGGAATATGTATGTGAAAGCTGTGCTATACTACGACAGCTAAATCCTAGTTTTGTTACTCTTGCATTCTGCACCCTATATTGAGGTTGATGAGGGCATCTTTGTGTAGAGGCTTCTTTGCTAGACCGAAGACCACTTGGGCTACTTTTGTTTTATGTATTGCACAAAAAACAGTTAACACAAATACTCTTACAAAATTGTATGAATTTTTAGTGACTTTTTATTTTTTATTTTTTTTGAAGTATTCAGATTTAAGAACTCTTGATGAAGCAGTTTTTAATTTTTTTTTAAAAAAAGCACAAAAGTAATATTTTAATAATAGTTAATTTGTTGATTACTATTCTCTACATTAGAGCTGGGCATATAGTAGACTAAAAAACAAATTTAGAGAGATAAAGAATAAAAATAATAAGACAAATAGACAGAGAATATGGGGTGCAGGTATCTAAAAGTTTTTTAATTTAATTTCAATTATAATTTTATTTATATCTTCTATTAATTTGTGACAAATATGTAAATTAAAAATGAAAATTTTTTTTTAGAATAAAAACGAAAATGAAAAACTGTCAAATAATAAAAACACTAACCCTTATATTCTTACATCAAATAATATATATATCTTTTTTATACCTCATCTAATATCATTCATTATATATACTTTTTTTTATCACTTTCTCTCACTCAATCACATCTCTTAAAAAAAATATAAATAATACTTATACTCCTTTTAAGAGTGTAAGATGATTTTTATTCTAAAAACACATGTACGAAGATATTTAAATATAGGTCATTGATATAAGATGTGGTGTGACTTCACAGTGTACTAATAAAATATGAGAGTTTTTCTTTAACTTAAAAATTCATGTAACTTAAATGGTAGTACCATAGTACATACATGCACTTATACTTCTGCTCTTTGAATACTTTTAACAACCCAGTTGGTATCTATTATGCGGTATAACTGCTCAGGTGGCATAGTATTTTCGTTGATTAATCTCTGATGTGAAGCGAATCAAATATAATTTTGTGATTAATGCTGTCTATGTTTAAGTTACCTAAGTAGAGTTATTTGCATATCATTGATTATTGATTATATATCTCTCACTGAATTTGATAGAGTTTATCTAAAATTTTTTGTCAGTTAATCTCTTGTTTTTTTTTTTTTTGTATTGTAATTAGGTAGTATGTGGGTCAGTTTGTGTGTAACTCAACTAGTACACCTCCTTGATCCAGTTAAAATCCGATTATTTCTCTTCAAATAGGTGAGCATTACATGACATGGCCATGTATGGTTAAAGCTTGATTTGAATTATACGAAAGTACGAAAGTGCAGTTCTGCTCCACAGAAAAGAAGACAAAGAAGAATGAAGAGTACAAGTATGGCTAGAAGAAGCTCTATACTAAACCGCCTCATGGTTCTCATAGCTAGGGACAGCAACAATAATTAATATCATCAACTTTAAGAAGATTAGAACCTCTTATTTGATCATGTGGTTGGAGCGAGTTTGCTTAGCTAACCCCAGATAAATATAGCTCTAGCGCTTAGAAGCAATTGGGCAAGCTTGTTTTGAACGTTGAGGCTTATGACTTCATCAGCACCACCTATAAATTGCTGTCCTATGAACACAGCTGGTACACTTGGGCGGCAACCCAGCTGGAGCAGTGCCCTCTCAACTTGCTGCCCATTTGGCATTTTGTCAACCTCAATCACTGCTGGGTTGGCACCAAAGCTGGCTATGAGAGCCCTCACAGTGTGGCTCATGCAACAAGTGCTCTTGCTGAAGATCACCACTGGCTTGTCAGCAGTCAACATTGTCAACACATCCATTGCTATACCTATAAATATAATATAGCCTATAATATAATATAATAGGGTAGCTAGAGAGAGTAAGAGGTTGGTAACTATATGATTTAAGTGAAGTGAAGAATTTGGTTTAATTTGCTATGTGGAACTTGAGATGAAGAGGAGGTCTATTTATATTAGCTGCAGCTGGTTTATTCTGGTAGACGACATTGGATAGTTCCCACTTGTAGAAGAATAAACATCTGAAAAAGAATAAACGTTCTAAAAGTTAATGTCATCAATGGATTCCCAAATTGCCCTCTCTGAGGAGTAACTCATGGTTGAGTCAATGTATACAACCCAAGTTCTTGGATATGTTAAGCATAGCACTGTGACATTTACAATTACCTTGGAATATTAACACATTCAATGGCAAAGAGCATTGTGAAACAGCACGTGAAATATCCGAAAGATTGAAAGAGGCGATATGGGACTCTTAACACTCCTCCACAGATATCTAGACGAAATATGCAAGCCTAACGAAGTAGGCAAGAATAAGTCTAGTGAAGTATGTTAGAAATTTAAGTGTGAGTGTTGAAGTCCCACATTGTTAAAGAATGGACAAGTTAAATGCTATATAAGTGGAAAAGACCCATAGACCTAATGCCTTAAGGTTTTGGGTCAAGATGTGGTGTCAAGTTCATTTATGTGGTTCTTCACTTAACTCATTGATGGAAATCTCCCTGCTCTTGGGCACCCCTTACGGCCCATTTGGTATCGAGCCGATGGTTCGGCTACAAGTATTGGTGTGACAACGCTTCGTTTAAGTTTGGGTGAGAGTATCTTTATCACGGTTGTTGGTGTTCTCATGGTAGCCCATCCCATTAGAGAAATAAAGCTAACTTTGAGACAAGACCGTTGACCGTTACTCCACTCGAGGGTGAGTGTCCTTTGTGTGTGATGTCCCTGTGACTCGCACTTGAGAGAGAATGTTAGAAATTCAAGTGTGAGTATTGAAGTCCCATTGTTAAAGAATGGACAAGTTAAATGCTATATAAGTGGAAAAGACTTTAATGCCTTAATCAAGATGTGGTGTCAAGTTCATTTATGTGGTTCTTCACTTAACTCATTGATGGAAATCTCCCTGCTCTTGGGCACCCCTTACGGCCCAACAAAGTAAGCGACGAAAATGAGATCTTGACTTTAATACTATATGAGGTTTCAACTTAAAATTAATTGACATTAAGTGAAGTAGTTCAACAAATATATAAATTACACTCAAATGATTGAAACAGGTGATGTGAGACTCATACTTTACGGCGAATCTGTCAGGGAGAGGAGATAGGTTTATCCAATCAGCAACAAGTAACAATTTTTCATGTCTTAACAAGATTCGCACCAAGTTCAATACCAAATACCGAAAGCTGAGTTGAAAGGTGAGAAAACAAGAGATTTTTTTTTTTGGAAGGGCGGGGGGCAGATGCTGATTTAACGGTAAACTCTGCATAATAGGCATTTGCTTTTTTTGGTTACTCTGGATGGCTGGCCCTAGATATCATGAAAATCTACATAATGGCAGTAGAGGAATGGAGATCAGAAAACGCTACACTTGGGCACCCACCGAATTTTCCATTTTGTACACTTCTAAAGTTTGTACTAAAATAGGGGAGGAAGATAATGGAAGATGTTTTATTCTTCTATGCTTAGAGCATATGATTTTGTTAAATAATCGTAACCTTTGGACAGGCTTATGGTGTTTTCCTTTCAGTGTATGATTCTATAGACAGTTTTGTTTTTTCTGTTTTTGTTTTTTTTGGTACACAGTATTTTTTTTGGGTCAACTATTTAGTTTTTAAGCAATAGCCACTAAATAGAGAGGGTTACTAAATAGAGGCACTAAATAGTCAAAAGGCACTAAATAGAGGGTTACTAAATAGTGAAAGTATTGGATGTGGGTAGGATTTTATTATTTGCTTCTTGGATTATTGTTTTTAGGAAATTACCATAGGTTATCTTGAGATAAAGATCCATAACCCTTTTAGGTAATCTTGAGATAAAGATCCATAACCCTTTTATTGAGCATCTTTTGTTGACTGACTTTATAAGAAACTTTCAAGGATTTTTTTTTTAATCTTACACAAAAGTCTAATAAAGAAAGCTCAAAATATATTCTTACAGGTCACTCGGTTCTTAAAAGTGAGAGCTACGAAATGTAACAAAAACAAAACTAGCAAAGTTTGACCAGCAAGGCAGCAACTTATGATGATGCCGCTTTGCATGACTATAGAGCTTATGTTTTTTTGGTGATTTTCCCATTGGTTAATCTTCTGAACAGGTTAAGAGGATTACTTGAAAATACATGTGTGGAGCTGAAGGTAGTGGATTCCTCCATGGCATAATAGCGGTAACGGTGGTGCAGGGGGAACTGTACTTGCAAAAGCTATTTTGACGTTCAAATTAAGTTGTGCACAAGATAAATAGTATTTAGATGTTCAAATCTATACCTTGGTAATTTAGCCTAGTATTTATAGGAGTGCAATGCTTAAGGATTAAGCATGATAGGAGGGAAATCCCCTTTTTGAATTGAGTATTAATGCATAATTATCACCGTAATTGCTATTGATAATCATTCCTAAAAATAGGAGATTTGCCAGAGAGATTGACTCCTAATCTGTTGGAGTCGTTATTGCCTAAGTTGTGTGGGTTCAGATTTGAGTTCCGCCTTGGATGTGCTGGGTTGGACCTAATCCTAAATATCAGTTCAGAACAGTTGCCTCCCAACTTGGTGCTTTGATGTGATAGCTAAGTGTCAAGGTATAAAGTTAAAGTCCAATATGAGCAAGAGTATCCTTAGGTAAACGGAACTACTATGAGGCGTCTATGTCGGGTTTCACAATGCCTATGGTAAGATGACATAGATATACAATCCTATATAATGGGTTGTTTGTATCGTTGCCCTCTAAAAAGGGATGTTTGGTTGTGGTCTGTCACAGTTTGTTGCCTCCAAGCCGCTGGAGGAGGTTGCCCAAGATGAAACTGTGGTATAACATTTATTTTAACTTAATAGATTGGTCTTGGGCCGTGATCCCCTATGTTGTGGTTATGTTGGGAACACAACACAATTGGGATCCAATTGGAATCGGCATTGATTTGTGCACGACCTTTTCATCTTTAGTTGGGATCCTTTTGACTACTATGTTAGTTTTCCATTTCCATGGACACGTGGCAAAAGTTAGATGGTAGCCGTTGTTTGGTTTTCGTGTTGTTATCATTGCCATCATTTCAAGTTTTGGGGGGAATACCGGAAATGCCTATCTCAGTGGTGGCAGTTGGGGCGTTGTCACATCCCTATAAATAGGATTGCGGGGTGGTTTTCTCCCACTTTTTTTTCTGCCTACACTTTTTCTCTGGAATCTCCGGTGACCAAAGGTGATTTTCGGTGAGTTCTACAATGGTTGACAGCAGTGCAAACGGTGGTTACTGGAAAATTTTCCGATCTTCTTCCACTTTAAACATTTTTCATTCTTTTTTTTCTCGATCAGGTACTGCTCCTTCTCATTTCCTTTCCTCCATTTTCTGTCATTTTTCGTTTCTACCATGGTGAGGTTAAGGGATAATGACAACAATGAGGGGAATAGTAGTTCTTTGGAAATCCTGTCAGGACCGTCGTCTCTGCTGCATAGTGTTCAGCGAAGGCATTCCCTTCAGCAAAATAGTCTTGCTGAGGGGCAGTGGCCGCTGTTCGAGACCTATATCTGGGTAGTGATTCAGAAGGCGAAGGATGTCAAGAGAATGGCATGGCTCAAACTGACTTGTCCGCCTTTAGAGCTTATCAAAGAGTTAGAACAAAGTGGTGATTAATCGTCTTCTGATTCTTATGTAAGTACGATCTCTATGGGTGTTGGAACTAGTTAGAATGAGCTAATATTTTCTCGGGATATTAGCTTGTACCAATGGGTAGATCGAGAGGTGTTGGGGACACCATCCCGAATAGAGACCACGGAGCAGGTGGCTCAAAAAATGAAGTACATTCAACTTACTAAGTATGGACTCCATGATCAAGAGTATGTCATCCATGCCCTAGGTGATCAAGAAAGGGTGTATTCAACTGGGACATAGGGTTCACACTTTATATATCTATATGAGGCTATGTTCACTCGCCTCAGAACCCAACTTCTATTCATCTCCTTCTAGATTGAAGTGCTCAACCATTTATAGGGGGCACCCACATAGCTCCATCCCAATGCCTAGGGGTTTATATAGGCCTACGAGTTGATATGCTGGACACTTGGCTGACTATACTCCGTAGAAACCTGCTTCTTCATCTTTACCTAGTTTATGTTGTCCAGGAGCAGTTTCCAAAAAGGATGGATCACCTTTCGTGCTAAAAGAAGTCTTAAGATTTTTCTGCTTTACTAAGAGTCCTTCAAAATTTTTAAGAAAGACTACTTCATATTAGAGGGGACACCTTGGACTATGGCATTCTTTTTGACATCGGATGGCACCCCGATGATTTACCTATATTGGAACCAGGTTGTTTGGGAGAAGCCTTTAAAGTTTATTGAGACTTCATTATCCGCTTTGACCATGGAGGAGGCATATGTCTTGAATTTCCTCATTAAATAGGCGAACACAAAAGGGCACATATACTGTAAGGATGTGAATAATGAGGCCAAAAATTCTTTGAGGGTCGTGCTGGGTATGGTTCTATTTATATTCGCCAATGTCCATGCATGTTTTACTCTCTCTCTCTCTCTCTCTCTCTCTCTCTCTCTCTCGCCTGCATGATTTTTCTAAGTGTATTATTAACACTTGTTTTCTTTGTTGTGTTTTGCAGAGATCATGGCACCCAGCAACATCAAGGCAATGGAGCGTCGTAGCGATGAGGAGGGCTGGGGGATCATCCATCTCGGTACCTTAAAACCAACTCCAACCCCGACCCTGGTCCAGTATGCTCATCAAACTCAATAGCAGGGTTCGGGGTCCCCTATCTAACTAATTCGGCACCACAAGAGGAAAGTGGATAGCTAAAAAGGCTAGGGTAAGGAGAAGAAGCCTATTTTGGTGGGGGATCACCTAGACCTCACCACAGGCTAGGATCTAGCCTCCTAGAAGGTGCTCCTTTCTGCTTCTAGCCACCATCTGCTTGGTTTCCAGGGATCAAGCTAACGAAAATTATTGATAACACTCTGCTCACCCTGATAGATTTCAATGTCCTAATGGAAAGAGACTTGTTGGAAATTATACAGGACATGCAAACCCAGGCTCTTCACAGTGCTTCTATTGCCCCGGTTTCTCAAGAACACCTTTGACTCCTTGAAATAAGTGAAGGAGGTAGAGAAGGAGTTAGATGTCCTCCGGAGTGAGAAGACCAGTCTCGATAATTCATTGGAGTAGAAGGATAGGGAGCTGAAAAAGGCTAGAGAAGAGGCTAAAAAAAGGAGGAGAAGATCACTAAGCTCAAGGATAAGCTAGCGATATATGAATCTCTAGTTGTGACTTTACGCAACCAAGCTACCACTTTCGAGACCGATTTGACAGCCTTGAGATCACTAGTTTAGGTGTTGGAGAGGACAAAATCCAACCTGAAAGCCAAGATCTGGGATCTCGAGAATAGTTAGGCGGTCGCTATTGATGAGTCATTCCAGAATGCTCTAGCCCAGCTCCAGGTTTTAAATCTCGATCTCAACACTAAGGGTGCCGATCCATGCTAGGTGGTAAAGGATGGCAACATCGTTGATGTTGGTATTAATACCACTCCCGTGAACCAGCTTACTATGGTTGATGTCGAGAAAACGGGCAAGGATGAGGAGACGAGATTCAGATAAGAGAATGTGAAAGCCAACTCTTAGGATCTCAAATCTTGGTCTTTTTTACTTTGTTATGGTATTTTTGCCCCATGTGTGGAGCTTTTTATTTCTGTAAGGACAAGTCCTGATGTTGGACATTTTTAATATTTTTTGGATAAATCCCGGATCTCATATGTTTTATAACTTAATACCTTTTCATGCTTCACTTTTGCATTACTTTATGTTTCTTGTTATTTGCTTTGGGTCTAACGCTCGAAGCTCTATTGCTTAATAGAGGACTTAGAAAATATTTTGAATTATTATTTTTTCCCTTAGGTCTCAAATCACGAAGAGTTGAACATTTATCATACTTAGAATTACAAAATTTTTCCTAGCACTTAGAAAATTCACCAAGTATTTAGACAAGATTTTCTTCATATGTTTGGTTGTAATATGAAGGCAGGCCTAGGAAAAAGATTCCATAGGTAGGATTCCAGCAAGCGTGGTTGCCGATCTTTGGCCTATCGTTTTAATTATGCTTAATCTCGACAAGTCGATTTTTGACCTTGTGGGTTAAGGTTAGGTGTATTGGGGCATAGGTGAAAACTTGTTATTCGCAACAAGGCAGCGTGAAATGGCCTCGGGGGTTGCCAACTTTAACCTTGAGTAAGCGCAGTTGATATAGCCAAACCATGATGGTTTATTTATCCCTCGGACCTCGTCAAGGCAAACTTTGGCCTTGTAGGTTGTAGTACTTCTTAAGCTTTTCCGCATTCTAATAGTTCTTGATTTGTTTATTGGTGATGGTTTCCAAAGTATAGGCTTCGATGTCCGTCTTGCTGGGTACAAGTTTTCTTTAGGATGCATTCTTTCTTTCAATATCTACTATGCGCAACACGAGGTCACTAGGTACAAACCTCCGCAGAATCACTTTGACATTGTACCGGGCTTTTGTTCTTTGTTTAATGACAACATCACAGATATATGTGATGCAATGTTGTTTAACACAACATCTATGATTTCTACTATACGTTAACTTAAAAGGATTTTCTCTAGTAATGGATTGCAGTGTGGTCCGATATGCCCAAAGGATATAGTTGACTTGTTCTACCCATTTTTCCTTTGCCTTAATCCAATCTCTTCTTGATACCTCAAAGGATAACTCGATTGGTGGCTTCAGCTTGTTCATTTGTTGTCCATTTGTTTTTGGGATGTTCCATTAAGTTAAAGTGTTGCTTGATGCATAACCTAGAGAGAAGGTCTTGGAATCCATTATCAGTGAATTATGTGCTTTTGTCGGTCACAATGGACTTCAAGACTCCAAATCTGTTAATAATGTTCTTGCAAGTGAACTTCTATACACGAGTCGAGGTGATGATGGACAATGATTCTGCTTCTATCCACTTAGTGAAGTAGTCAACAACTGCTACTAAGTACTTTAACTATCCAAAAGCTTGTGGAAAAGGGCTCATAATATTTATCCCCTACTGGTAGAACGACCAGGGGACATACATTGTTAAGAGTTCTTCTGGTGGAGCCAAGTAGATATTCGAGAATCATTGACGCTTGTCATACTTCTAAATGTGCTCCATAGAGTTCGTCTCCATACTAGGCTAGTAATATTCGGCGCACAGCACCTTCCGTGCTAAGGTCTTTCCTCCTAGATGATGTCTGCAACTCCCTTCATGAATTTCGGCCAAGGCATATCCGGCTTCCTTGGGACCAAGGCACTTATGGAGAGGGGACAAGAAACCCCGACAATATAGGTGGTTATCATAAAGCATGTACCAACCTACAGTCTATACTAACTTCTGGGCTCTTTTCAAGTCTTCGGGCAAGATTTTGTCTCGTAGATAATTACCAATAAGGGTAATCTAAGTTTTCTGTTCATCAAGTAGGAGGACTTTGGAATCCATAATACTTGAGGCTAGGAAGGTTTCTTAGATTACAGATCTGTTGTTACCAGGATTTTTTGTGCTGGCAAGCTTTGAAAAGATATCGACACAAGAGTTCTGTTCTTTTGGAATATAGTCAACTTTGGCACTTGTGAAACTTTCTAAGGGACTCTTCACCTTATTCAAGTATTTTTTTAGAGGGGTTCCTTTGCATGGTAGTTAACTCAGATCTGGGATGTTACCAGCTGAGAATCACTAACGGAGTAATATTGGATGCCCCCATATCCTTTGCCTTGGTGATGTCAGCAATACAACTCTCATATTCTACCTAGTTGTTCGAGGTTAGAAACTCAAAACAGAAGGAATGATCGAGGGTGACTCATTCTCTATTCTCCAAGGTAATTTCAGCACTACTCCCTTTGGGATTCGATCTGTCAACATATATAGTCCAAGAATTCCTTTTGGGATAGTCGGATTCCTGTGTTAGTTCTATGATGAAATCGGATAGGGCCTAAGCTTTGATAGCTTGTCGTGGTTCCTATACAATTCCAAATTCAAAATGCTCTATAGATAAGACAATCATTCTCTCAGCGAGATCCAGCTTGTGCAGCACTTGTCGAACAGACTGGTCCGTCATCGCGACAATTGGGTGGTATTGAAAGTACTGCCTCAAACGTCAGACTGTTGTAAGGATGGGTAGAGCTATTTTCTCGATTTTCTAATATCGGATCTCGGGCTCCTGCAAAACTTTACTCACATAGTAAACCGACTTTTGCCTCTTTGTAGTTTTTCTGATCAAGATGAAACTGACGACTTCTTCATTGATTGCTAGATAAACATTTAGTGTTTCGTCATAATCTGGTCTAGTCAGAATAAGGAGGTGAGGCTAGTGTATTCTTTAGGTCCATAAATGTAGCCTTGCATTCCGGTATCCACTCTAAGTCTTTTCCTTTATTTAAGAGTGTGAATAAAGGAAGAGACTTATGAGCGGCCTTAGCCAGAAAAAGGGTCAAGGCCTCTATCTGTAACATCCCGAGAAATATGTTAACTTACCAATAGTTATAGAGGTAGCCTAATACTTGCTTGACATGTTAGTTCAGTTTCGTGACAAACTGAGTCAGTTTAGACATTTTGTTGCAACACAGAAATTGAAAAGTAGCTTAAAATGACTTAAATAGTAGTATAAATTATTAAGTTGAGGAAAACAAGTATGAATAACTTGTTTCTAAGTCGCAAATAAGATAAGTAAGGTGCAATTAAAATTTGAGAATAATCAGAGTAAGTTTGGTATTTTTAGGCACACTAATTATGCTTTTAATACCGGATTGACTCCCACTAGATATAGAAAAATAGAGAAATGGTAATCCATGATTTTTAATGAATCTTAGGATTTATTTCAAATCTGTTGGAAGTTAGAAAACTTGATTTAGTAAGATCTAAGTGTTCTTAACAGATCAAGAAGTTACAGCCAAATGTCAAAATGACAAGTTTGCCTCTTGCCTCATCTCTTATTTCTCTCTTTCTCACGGTTATAGAAGCAGAAAAAGAAAGACAGAAAAGAGAGAAAGGAGAGAAGAGAGGAAGGAAAAAAAAGAAGAGGAAGAGCAAAAGGGTCCAAGGCTAGATCAAGAGCAAGACTTCAAGGATCAAGTGTCTACAAGAAGTAAGGGGTTTCTATTCATCCTCTCCCTTTTTGTTCATCTTTGATGACCTAGGGTTCTTGGATGGAAATAAGGGTTTAGATAGCCAAATCTATGTTTTTGGCTTGGTTCTTGATTCTAAGAACTAGGTTAGGATAGTTGTAGCTTAGTAAATGTAAGATGGTCATTTAAGGCTCAAGATCAACCATTAGGGTTCATAGATGTTGAATTTGGAACATGGTTGGGGTTATGTGGTTTTGGACCAAACTCTATGCCTAAGTGAATCAATAGTTTGTAGCAGAGTTACAACAAGTTTAGAGACCTAGATTAGTGTTAGAAATCACATAGAAATTGATCTGGAATGATTGGAAGTGAAGAACAATTCTCAGATTCTGTAGAATCCAATGACAATAGAGACACGGCCCGTGTCTGGAGACACGTCCCCCCATATTTTGCTCTGTCAGCCTAAATTTCACGAGTTTGAATAGAGTATTCTGAACAGCCTGTGGTTTTAGTTGCATAACTTAAGCTACAAACAACATATTGACTTGATTCCAATGACATTTGAAGGCTACAACATAAGGCTTCATGTGGTAAACATTTCATAATTTTAGAGTAAGCAAATCAGTACCAGTTTATGTTTGAATCAGAGGTAGATTCTACATAAAAGGCATTATGGCAGCCAGTAAACTAGATTGCATAGTTTTTTACTCTGATGTCGTATTGACATGAGACTAGTGGCATTTTGAAACTAAGATGTAAGGCTTCTTGCCTGTAAAATTTTAGAATTTTACCATTATTAGTTTGTTTCCAATTTTAGTTTAAAATCAAGTTAGATTTTAGAAAAACAGTAAGTGCACTATTTTAGCTTCTGTAAAATGTCGTATAACTTTGACTACACTTAGTCAAATGAGATAATGTTTGTGATATTTGAAAGATATGAGAGAAAGCTATATGTACATAAAATTTCAGAATTTTAGAAGTTATGATGGACATTTGGTGTAATTTTGAAAATCAGTCTTTTTACATAAGATTTGAGGTGTTTTGGGAATGGTTTGAGCCCTATGAACACTAGTAACTCTTTTAATAGCTAAAGTTAAGTTAAATATGCAAGCTCTTTAGTAAATATTTTATTCTCTCAAAGAGTTGAGTGTCATAGGACCTAGTTGGCAAAATTAGTTCATGTACTTGTTAAAGTTGAACCATAATTCATCACAATTCCTAACTAAGGGAGTGGGGTAAGCCCCTTGACCTTGCAAAGAAGTAAGAAAAACATTTTGCTAAAGGTGGAATTGTGATTAGTTATCTGAGTAGTGAATATTGTCGGGCAAGCCCAGTAGAGTGGTGACACCAGAGTATTACCGGGCAAGCCTAGTAGAGTAGTGACACCGGAATGTTCCATAAAAGAATTAGTTATCCGAGTAGTGAACATTGCCAAACAAACCCAGTAAAGTAGTGACACTGGGGTGTTTCATAAAAGGATTAATTATCCAAAGCTAAGCTATGGATGAGTTATGTCTTATGCTAAATTATGGATGAGTTATGTCCTATGCTAGGCTATGGATGAATTACATCCTTTGTAGAAATAGTACATAGAACAGTCCACTCACCATCATATTTGTGTGTTGGGACAGTCCACACATTACCAGGTAGTCTAAGGGCTATTTAGCCTATTCTACATAGATAAGTATAAAAAAATGCAATTCCTAAGGTTATGTGTATGAGTTTAGTATTATATTATAAGATTGCTAGGTGAATGTTTACATAGAGCCAGAATGTGAATATTCTAGTAGTAGTGAGTATGGTATTTGATAATAATATATTTTATTCAATTTATAATCTTCTCACTAAGCTTCTTAAGGTTCAATTTGGCTTAATTAAGTTGATTTTGTCACATTTTATGAAATTAAGCTTAATTGGATCATTGAAGAAATTATTGCTTGAATTATTATTAATTTGGGTGATTGCATTCTTAAGTAAAGTGACTACAATTTGAGTTGCAATTATCTGATTAATGTGATTCTGGTCTTGTTGGAAAGTTAAGATAATTCTCTAATAACTATTCACTTGATAGCAAGAGCTACATTGATAGCAATATATTTCATTCATTGTATAATCTTCTCACTTAGCTTTTTCAGTAAACTGGCTATAATTTGAGTTACAAATATTCGATGTATGTGATTTTGATCTTGTTTTAAAGCTAAGACAAATTTATACAACTTTCATTAAGACCTCAAGATCGAGAACACACGTTTGGATAACTCAAATTGGAGTTGAAGCAAAATCTAGAGTTTTGAACCTGACAGCTTGACCTCTATGCACTCATTAGGTTATATATTAGGCTATAGGAGTTCAACAATTCTGAAATTTTGATAGTGGAAGGTTAAGACCCATATTTACAACTTTTATGAGAACACAAGAGTCAAATCGAAAGTCTTGAAGGTGATATTAGGCTTGGAAGTTAGAACAGAGGAGCTGAAGTTGGGCATAACCCATAAGCAGTAATTGAGTCATATCTCAGGTTGTAGGTGATAGATTTGAATAAAACCAGCGGCTATGGAAAGCTAAGACAATTTTATAGAATTTTCATGAAAACCACTTGATGGGGACATGACGCATGCCATGAACTCAGAGTAGAAACATTTCAGAGATAAGAATCTCTATAATTTCAGCTCATTCATCATCATCAAGCAACTATTTTGGCATTTACTTCTCATCATCAAATAACTCCATTGTCTTCTTGTACTCCTTGAGCTCTATAAAAGGGAGCTTGGGTGCTCATTCAGATCATCTTTGATCTTAGTTTAGTTTATGCTATTGTGTTATTTGTTTCTCTTGTTGTAGTTTTCTTGTTCTAAATTGAAATTATGTTCATCTTTTTCTTCTTCTCTCTTTCTTTCTTCTTATCTATGAGTAACTAATTTTCATTTTGCTTGGGTGAAAGGGTGAAGCTTTTGGTAATATGTTGAGGTTAGATTAATTTCCTTCTTGTACTTAAATGATATATTTTTACGTGATCATTATATATGTTGTATGTTATTTCCAATCAATTTAGAAACCCTTCTTGTATATTGAAGAACTTGATTCATTGTAGATAAGACACTGACACAGTGGATGCTTGAGACCATTTACAAGTGTTGGTGGACAATTAAAGGAACCATAATATGATTACATATATAATCTTAATTGAACTTTGAATGCTAAATCTTCTGATTGGAACCTTCATTATGTATGATTTCAATTGAGTTATTAAAAAAATAATTTTGTCTTTAATTTATTACCAAGAGTGGATCTCTTAACCTAAGTAAACCTATTTTCATTTGTGAACAACTTATATCATATTTATTATTGTGATAAATCTTTTCTTTACCTCAAAGAATTTTTCTTCATCAATTTCATGTGGATTGACCTCGGACTTCTGAGAATATATTACTTGAAACAACTTATACTTGGATTTGAAACTTTTAATTCCCATCAGTATCACTTACTCGTGGCAATCATTAATCCAAAGCTAGCATGGTTATTCATTGAAAGTGATATTTATTTAATACTTTTATCATGATATTGAATAACTAGAACAAAGAAGTTAATATAGTATGCTTACTTTAAAGAGCAAAGATGAGGCAAAAGAAAACTTTTGATATTTTATAATTGTGTAGACATTTGTTTAATATCGATAACAAGATATGAATTTTATTTTGTAAATGGACTTTTGTATACATTTATATTAGTGCCATGAGATATATATATATTACTGAAAAAAATTTATGTTCTCACCTCTTTATGTTTCATAGTTAGCAGATCATGACCTTAAAAATGATAAGAAGATGAAGATAATAGAAGAACTAGAAGAGTTTAGTTTATGTTTTTAGTTCAAAGTTTATGTAATTATTTATATTTGCTTTGAGAATATAAAAGTTGTAGATTTATGTATGACTTTTAGATATGACTCTTCATA
This sequence comes from Ormosia emarginata, assembly GCA_029884605.1. NCBI lineage: Eukaryota > Viridiplantae > Streptophyta > Magnoliopsida > Fabales > Fabaceae > Ormosia > Ormosia emarginata. Next base: position 25,702,997 of record JAQQTP010000080.1, on the reverse strand, counting down.
ATTATTTATTTAAATGTTATGGATTAGTGGATGACTAAGTTAGAAGTAGTATGACTGATATTACTTATCCAGATATATGTCAGATATACTGGGATACTGGTATTAGGTTGTTACACTATCCACCCACTAAGTTGTTGGACTTTTTTTTACTGATTAGGGGCTGTGCATATTGAGCATCGCTTGACATCTTATCTGAGTTGGTTTCAATGTCACAGTTTGTCAACAAAAGACTTAGAAACTTTTTGGTTTGTACTCCGAATGCATATTTCTCGAGATTTAGTCTCATGTTATGCCTTCAGAGCTGCTCAAATGCTTTTTTGAGGTCCTGGATTTGGTTTCCGATGTCTGTGGTCTTGATGATCATGTTGTCAATATATACTTTCAGAATCCTACTGATTTGCTCATCGAACACTTTGTTCATCATTTTTCTGGTAAGTTGCCCCAACATTCTTCAACCCAAAGGGCATAACTTGCTACTAGTAGCTTGTCATTTCCATAATGAATGTCATTTTGTTTTTATCATTCAAATGCATATGGATTTGGTTATAGCCGGAGTATGCATCCATGAACGAGAGAAGTCAGAAATTAGATAAGTTGTCCACAAGCTTATCAATATTGGGAAGCAGGTAAGGGTCTTTAGGACATGCTTTTTTGAAAAATCTATGTAATCGACGCACATAAGCCACTTCGCATTCACTTTTTTCACCAAGATCACGTTTGAGAGCCAAATGGTGTAAGAAACTTCCCTTATGAAGCTGATGTTTAGGAGTTCTTTTACTTACTTTTTAATTATTTATTGTCTTTTTGGTTCGACCTTCCTTTTCTTTTGTGAAACTAGTTTAGCATCTTTTTTAATAGAAAGCCAGTGAGAGATGAATTCTGGATCTAGTCCCACCATGTCGGCTGAAGTCCAAGCAAAAAGGTCCTTGTTTTTTCCCAAGGATCGCGATCAATTGGGCTCTCGCCTTTGGGTTCAATTGTCCTCTAATCTTGGTGACTTAGTCTAGCTTGCTTCCAAGTTGGAGGGGTTCGAGCTCTCTCTCTGGTTGGGGATGAGTATCCCTTATTTCTTTACATACATCCAATTCGGTCGAGAGGACATTGACTGAGTTCATAATGCCCAAGTTGGACTTACATTGTTCTATTTTCTTGGGAGCCTCAACTATTTTCAAGCTCTCATTGTAGCATCTCTGAGTCATGGCCTGATCTCCTTTGACTATGACGATTTTGTTGTCCTTGTTAAGGAACTTCATGGCCAAGTGGGGGGTTGAGATCACGGCTCCAAAAGTGTTCAATGAAGGGCGGCCCAAGATTATATTGTAGGTAGAAGGGTAATCAACTACCAAAAACTTGACCTTGACTATCTTGAAAAAAGGTTCTTTATCCAAGGTCAAATGTGTCTCTATATATCCAGTTGGGATGATCTTATTACTAGTGAATCCAATGAGTTTGCTGGTGTATAGGATTAGGTCTTTGTTGGACAATTCCAGCTTCTTGTACAGGGCTTTGAACATGATGTCCTCGCTGAGCTGCCTCGATCCACAAATATGCGGTAAACTTTGGCATTAGTGATAACCTCATATATCACCATAGGATCATCATGGTTCGGTATTGTGTTTCTGCGATCTTCATCAAAAAAAGAAATAGGTGACATCTTCCGCGATCTGAATCTTGCCTTGGAGATCATATGGTAAACCACACTCAAAACTACTCTGAGGACCTTCTTTCTTACCTTGCTCGACTCTCTGCTGCCAGCGAACCCACCTGATATTGTGTTGATCGTACTAGTGAATTTAGTATGACGACGGTCGTCGTTTTGAGGGGACAAATCTCGAGAAGTTCTTCTATCCCAGTTTTGTTGGTTGTCTTAGGGGATTCTTCCCTTTGGTTTTCATTTCTCGTTGGGGACTGCCTTCTTTGGTAAGGAGAATGACTTCTTCTAGGACTTTAACTTATTTTCCTAAAGTTATGTGATCCGCGTTGATTCTCATTCCGAGATTGGTGGACATATCATTCCAAGCAACCATCTTAGACTAGAGACTTAATGGCATTATTATGCTCGTATCCACTATGGAATACGCAGTGTTTGGACCTGTCCTTCTGGGTACATCCTAGAATTTAGTGTTCATCACCTCTTGATAGATCTAGGATCTGGGAATGTTGAGGGGGGTATAGTTTGGATACCTCCCTTTCGGCAGTGGCTTAGAGTTACATGATTGTGAATGGGCTTGAGTCGACTTTGACTTCATCTCCTCACTTTTATCCATGTTTTTTTCTTTCTCAGATGATATCCTATGCGTTGATGTATTTGTTAGTCTTCTCTTTGAATTTGTCCATCGTCTGGGTTCCTTTTTCGCCAGGGTGGTGAAAAAAAGACCTGAATAGAGACCGTCTTTGATGTAGTGTAGGGCCAACCTCTAATCCCAATCTCTAATGTTCAAGCATTCTTTGCTGAATTCGACAATGTAATCCTGGAGGGATTCATCTTTTTCTTGCTTGACATAGAAAAAACATGAAATGGATTTTGGCTGCAGCTTACTTGTGGTAAAGTACAGTAGAAGTCTCGAGGACAAGCCTTCCTAGTTGATCACGGATCCCGGGGAAAGGGTGGTAAACCATCTTAAGGCGGCTTTCTTTAGGGAGAGATGCAAAACATAACACATGAGATGGTCGTCCCCTCCTCACGAACATCATTGTGGAGACGTAGGTGTCCAAGTGCTCCTGGGGATTCAATGTCTCGTCATAGGCCTCTACCTTGGCTGGATATTTAAACTGCTTCGAAATCTCGTAAGCCATAAGCTCATCCAAGAAGGGGTGATTTTGATAGGTTATGGTTCCTCGCCTACATTCGTGTTTTACCTCCCTAGAGTTTTATGGGTCTCGTTTTCCATGCTTATATGTGGGTCTCGTAACCCTTGAGTATTTTGGGTCACGATTCCCAACACACACTAGCTCTCTTCGTTGATTGTGATTCCTTTGTGGAGCTTGGTTCTAATCTTCTCGTTCCTCATTAATTAACTTCTCTAATTCCTCTAAGTGTTTGTCCTGTTCTCGCAGTCGCTTATCCTAGTGGTGGATCAAGGATAACATCTCACAGCGCGATAAATTAGGCGGTATAGATTCCTCTTGTTGGGAGAGTTCATCCTCGCCTTCTTCACGCGGGCCCAGACGATGTAATGTCGATATTCGTGGTTCGGTATCTCCTGATGGGGCTTTGCAGGAGCCAAGTTGCTGTGTAGTTAGAACTCGCGATGGGGGAGGAGGTAAATTTTCGTCAAAAAGGGAGACTTCCACTCCATCCCACCTAGATTCAGGTTAGGCGGCTAGTTGGTCATGAACGGTGGCAAAAGCACAGCAGTACTAGTTCTAGCTGGTTTTGCACAACAGAAGCACAATTTTACCTAGTGTTAACCATGGTGGTGGTGATGGAATTAGAAGTTATCTTTCTCACATAAGACGTCAATGTTCTGAACGAGTTAAGAGGATCACCTGAAAATGCCCATGTGGGTTGAAGGTGGTGGATTCCTCCATGACACAATAGCAGTGACAGTGGTGCAGGGAGAATACTTGTAAAAGACACTCTGATACTCAAGTTAAGTTGTACACAATGTGTATAGTATTTAAAAGTTCAAATCCATATCTTGATAGTTTAGCCTAATATTTATAAGAGTACAACGCTTAAAGGCTAAGCATGAATTAGGCATTAATAGATAATCATCACCTTAAGTGCTATTGATGGTCATTCCTAAGAATGAGGGATTTGTCAGAAAGATTGGCTCCCAATCTGTTGGAGTTGTTATTGTTTAAGCTGTGTGGATTCAGATTTGGGTTCCAGCTTAGATGTGTCAGGTTGCTCTTTGTTGAGTCTGATCTCGAATATCGGTCCAAAATAGTTAATTCTTTTAAAAAAATAAATAAAATTTCCCCATTGGTTAATGTTAAAAATGCAATCAGATAATAATAACATTAAATCGACTAATTCTTGATTAAGTATAGTGAAGAAGGTCATATGCTCCATGTCAGAAAATGTTGTCATTATTTCAACAGAAATGTAAATGGAAAAATTTCCCCATTGGTTAATGTTAAAAATGCAATCAGATAATAATAACATTAAATCGACTAATTCTTGATTAAGTATAGTGAAGAAGGTCACATGCTCCATGTCAGAAAATGTTGTCATTATTTCAACAGAAATGTAAATGGAAAAATAGAGAGAGAGAGAGAAAAAAAAGTGATTCCTTTGTTTTTTGGTTACAGAAAAAACAAAAGATCTTATAGTTCAATATCATCTCGATTTAGATTTGCATCCAATCGGGAACTTACTTTTTCTAAGGCATTTTCATTGCCAGATAACATTAAAAATTACATGTTAGGCATTTTCATTGCCAGATAACATTAAAAATTACATGTTCATATTTGGATATTTATTCGTAATCTTTCAGCAACAGAATTTTCCACGTGCCTGCAACTTGCAAAAACAACCCTTGGCTCCTTGTTCCAAATTCTTAAGCGTCAACTAGGTTCCACAATTTGAATAAACGGCTCTAACATAAATCAAAGGGTCACTTGAGTACGGTCACTTGAACCTGATAGTGTTTTCATTGAACTGCTCCAAGTTGTTATCTCTACATCTGCTGTCTAGACCGACTGAAAAGTGTACAAGCATCAAATCATGAGATTTATCTTTTCTTTATTGAATAACAGTTTAGAGCATGCTTAGCAGCGAAGTTAGTACTTGTTAGGAAAAACGCAAGTGATGTTTTCACAATCTCTGTTGATAGAAGTTTGTTTTTTTTTTGGGATGGATTTAGCATTGTTCTTAAATAAAGTGGTAATTGATTAATATTCCAGTTCGTCAAATAATACACGTTTATCAATTATTTGCAGTCGTTTATTGGTGTAAAATAATGATGTACAACTATCATTTTCCTTAAAAAATAGGAATGTAGAAAATTTGGAATAACAATCACTTCACACTCGCTTAGCATAGTAAAAATTGTGAGAATTTTAAAAGTAGAGTGCCACTCATTTACACTCCACCACACAAATTTTTGCCATTCCTTTAATATGACAGTGATTTTCCACCATTTACGTAACCGTGAGTGAAAAACAAAACCTTCATATCCCATTTCGTCTTTACTCTCTTTGTTTTCCACCTTCTCGAACAAGTGTAGCCTCAAGCACAACAGAAGGATGATTTATACCAAAAGAAAACAACTTTCAAGTGAAACATTTGATTAGGACTCATTAGATGCTGTGCGAAATCATATAGATAAAAATGTATCAAAGCAACAAAGCGCTAAGTTTTCATTGTATAAATTAAAAAAAAAAAAGAAGACAGAAGTGATATTATGCATTCAATATATAGATGGACCACAGTAACTAAACATCACTACTACAAAATCATCTTTAACTAGACAGCACGACTACAAAATCATCTTATTCGGCTCTGACATGTAACTATTCTTAGTTGTAGAAATTACTTATTATTTCAAACCCATATAGCCCTGGCATTCTTCAGCAGTGGTACCAACTCATTCCGGACATGCAGGCTCATGATTCTTTTAGAGCCGCCTATGAGTTGTTGCCCTATGAACACAGCTGGTACACTTGGTTGACACCCCATTTGAAGCAATGCACTTTCAATCTGCTGCCCATTTGTCATTTCATCAAGCTCATAAACTGTAGGGTTTGCCCCAAAGCTACGTATCAGTGATGTCATGGAGTGGCTCAAGCAACAGGTGCTCTTGCTGAATATCACCACCGGCTTTTCGGCTGCCATGTTTGTGATTATGTCCATGATTACCTATAAAAATAGAACACTTCAAAGTAGATGAAATGCAATGTAATAGAGCTTATAAAGAGTCGTCAGCTTGGCTATGTGGAAACTGAGCTTTGTTGAAGGGTTATTTATAAACTGTTTTCAATGTGGTGGGGATTTCATTGTCACCCCAGATGTCATAATTGAAAAAGAATATGATCGTAGAAGCAAATTTCAGAGGATTCCTGATAAGTGTCCTTTTTAACTGCACTGCATGTGTTGTAGATATCAATTGGCTAGCTGTTAAGGTCAATCTAATGAATCCAAAACTTTCTTCAAGAATAAGATTCATGGTCGTGCATGAGGCATATTTTTTTAGCCAAATCTATCTATTTATGCCACATCTTATCACGATGATATAGTTTGTAATAACAAAACTGAACCTATAAACAATGTCAATTTGCTAATTATGGATTTTTCTGTGTTTCTTGTAATTTGTCTGTTTTGGAGCATCTGGTGAGGTTGACAAAGAAGTGGGCCTAAAACGTTAAGCAACTTTTTTTCATCATAAGATTCGCAGCTATTTCAACTCAGAAAACTTGAAAGCTGATAGAAGTAACTGAGAATAAAATTAAATTGTTAAAAGCAAAAGATGCGAAACCCTCATTAACGAGAAAATCAACGCCCTACAGGATGGTCGTGCAGAACCGTGCTGAAAGATGTTTATACCTATATAGCCTTAGTACATGCAATTCTTGTACTCTAAACAGTAAAAACTATACATCCTTAGCAGTTATATCCCATTCAAATTACAGAAGTAACATAACAATCCAGAAAGTCTAAATGTTTTCAACTCCATGTGGTACATACTATTTCTGTCATGTATTTGATTACACTGACAATTTTGGGTATAAAACAAACTCCTATGGTCTTACATAACTTTCTTGGATGAGACCACGGACCCTGCAGTTTGCACTTCTGTTATAACTCAACAACAAGCAATGCAGTTTTGTAGTATGCTTCTGCGGACTAGCATATAAATGTTTAGGTAATGATCAACCATCATTAGCATCATTACATTAAAAATGATCAACTTAAGGCTCGGCCTTGTTATCATCTTGGTTCTTGAAGTTTGACCTAAAGGTTTTTTTTATCCGAGTAAAAATGAGAGGAATAAACACAGATGACTAATACTCGACAACTTAAGAAGTAAAGAAGGTAAACATCATATCAAGACATATCATTAAATTGTTCTCTTGTTCCATTTAATTATGAAACCAGAAAGGCTCATGATGATGCATGATTGTCTCCACATGTTTCTACATTGGTATTTTATTAAGCAGTGATCATCAATCATTTTTTTTTTTGGGGGCGGGGGGGGGGGGTGTTCATTGATGAGTTATTCCTACAACTTAGACCTAACACCTCTATTCCAATCCTCACTCACCTCAACCATAACTTATAACTCTAGATAATTAACGATTTGATAAGACGAATATATGGTAAATTAAAAGAAGAGACAATGATAGAAAGGGAATAAGAATATATAGTAGAAGTTTTGGATGAGCGCGAGCATAACCAGGACAGACACTAGATAAAAAAAAAACGAAGACGGTTTTTAGCGTGCAGGACAGGAGGCATGGATTACATAATAAGGAACCTAGACATTATCTCTCTCTGGTTGTCCCGACTACGATGTTTATGCTTCAACTTTAACCCTTTTGTAGATGCAAAGCAGAGCTTATATTCCCCTGATTGAATTGTTTAAACATTTGAAAAATATGGTCATTCTAAGCGGCTCAAAATCTAAAATTCTGATCAATAAAATCATTTACATTGATCACAACGGTACAATGAGCATATCAATGTCACAGGATTTTGTGAGTGGAATCTGAGTACAATCTGTTCGTTTTCTTTCATTTTTTTCACGTGATAAACTTTAGGCAAGATAATTACTAGTGAATCAGCATATGTTGCCTATCATGATTCATTACAAGTTGGTTAGATTGAGCATTATCATGATTCACCATTACAGCCACAGGAACCACAGCATTGGCCTGGGGCCAATGATTCAATTTCAACGTGATCAATATCAGTTTTTTCATAAAAAAAGCCGTCAATATTAATTTTTTTAAAAAAAAATAACAGCCATTCAGTACTTTATCTTGTCAAGAAGCTGGATATTTTCAAGGAAGTTTTTCTGTAAGACCAAGACATAAATGCATTAAACATGAAGTGTGCATTATTTATTAAAGATTGCTCTTTCAATCCTTACCTTACCTTGTGTTTAGATATTTTTTCATTAACGGAACAGAACAGAATAGATAGAGATGGATAAGAAAAAAAAAAAGAATGGAATAGAACATAATTCTCTCCCTCTTTATTTGGAAGATTCATTAACGGAACGGAATAAAACATATGTTCCCTTCCTTCTACCTCAATTTTAGGAAAAACAAAAATTAGACATTTGAGAAGAAAAGAGAGGAAATAATTCTCCATATGTTCCATTCCGTTCCTATGCATTTTAAAACTTTCAAACACAAAAACTTATTTTCGTTCCCCTCATTTTCTTTTCATTCTCCCCATTACCTATCATCCAAACATAGTATTAGTAACTTCATTCAGCACTACAAAGGTGCCTGTACCTATCTAAATTCATCAGGTTATTCATATCTCATCTCATTCGATATGAAGATTTACTCAAATATTCAAAATCAGGTAGATGCCAAAAGAACATTAGAAATTTGATACATAATTATCGATATGATTATCCAGAAATTATCAATTACAGTTAAGAAATGTACAGTTATAGTCATTTCCAAATCACAACTTTGGTTTTAAGGGACCTTCAGCCAAATGCTTGGCTGTAAAGAAAAATGCCACAAGGCCACATGATATTTGATAAGCATCCTTATGATATACCCATTTGATCATGTTGGGACCACAGAATTATAATGTTCACCTAGCCCAAAAGCATGCCTATGGTAAGAAAGCATGATACTCGAATTAGACGAGCCAGTACCATCATCAGATTTATATTCCTTCCCCATCTCCACATCTGGGAAGGACCCTGAAAATATCATAATATGCTTCTTCAGGCAGTGAGTCAAGGCACCAAGCTCTAGTTGTCCTCCCCATATTGCTGTGGATTCCACTTCTTTACAATAATTTTCAAACTTCTGTGCAAGTGATTCATCAGAATCACCTTCGATCAAATTCTCTGACAGGAAAAATGGAAGGAAATCAGATGTATGCTTTTTCATGTAAGCAGCCACCATTTCTCGAAGTTCTTGGTATGTATAAGGAGATCTACCACCAGAGAGGAGGGCCAGCTGATCCTCAACAGCTCTATAGAGGCAGTGCCCATCAGGCTTTATTTCACAAACAGTCAAACCAAGAGGCTTCAGCTTCCTTTCCAATTTCTCATTTTCAATCATACGATCGCTTATAATGTCACTCTGCTCTGCTTGGATTCTCTGCTCCCTTTCTGCTTCTTGTTGAGCTCTTCTGTCTCGCCTCTGTTTGGCCTTGCTGACCTTTGTATGTTCAGGTTGACTAGTAACGGATACTCCAGCAATGGCCTTTACCAAACTGTCCAAATTGCTCTTTTCATTTCCATTACCACTGCTATAGCCTAATGTAGCCAGTTCTTTGGCATGTTTCTCTTTAAGCTTAGCAGAAAGTTGAGAAATCTCTTCCTCCACTTGCTTCTTCTTAGCTTTCTGCTCAGCCTTGCTACCTCTAGCTGCTGCCTTTTTCATTTCGACTTCTTTTTTCTGCAGCTGTGATATCTCTTTCCTGAAAATAAATGTCATTGTGGAAGAATGTGCATCACATGAGAACCATGAGAACTTAAGAAGTAACAAAAACCTTATTAGTCAAATTAAGAGTTTCAAATATGAAGCAATAATAAATAGGAATCTATAAAAAGAAAAAAAAATTCAACCAAGTATTTGGAAAACAAAGGACACTTAAGGTATTTGGAAAAATCAATCAAGCAGGTTGCCTACCATGCAAAACATTTAGCTTGCAGTAGGAAGTCAAACAGTTGGTTGAAATAGTATATGGCTGTGCTGCACATCAAGTATCTCCTCAACAAATAAACCTTAAACCATAGAATGCCTTATTTTATTTACTCTACTGTTGTTGCAGATGGAACGTGGCAAAAGGTGTTGAGATCCCAAATGCCAAAGGTGCTAAGGCACTAAGGCAGGGGGTGGGACACCCAACTGAGTGAATGAAGTGCTACTTTTATTTTTTCCCTCAAAAAATAGAAAAAACATAGAAGAACAAGCTTGAGATCAGTTTTGTGAATTAAATTGTATTTTGAACCATCTAAAAATTTAGAGGAAAAACCTAATTAAAACTCTTGAGCACCTTGTTTTCTTTGATATATTATTCATTCATGTAAAAGGAAAAATAAAAACCTTAGTTAAAAAAATGTAATTTACATAAATAATAAACTTTATTAGTTTTTGCATTTACTTTTAAGGAAGGTAACATGAATGCAAGTTTCGGTAAGTTCTGTGTGTTTGAATTTTGAAGAGGAACGCAGGTTAAAAAGAAGGGGAGAAACAATGAAGGTAAATATCTCTTAGCACTGGCTCAGAAGAACAGAGAGAAAATACCACAGTGAACTCCAAAATCCATAAAACATACCTTAAATATTGTTACGGCAACCTTTGTATTGGTATTCTTGGGTTGAGGGTCTAGAAATATGCTGAGGAAGGTTTTGACAAGGGGGAGTTCCCTGCCCAGCCCCAGGCACTCTCCTAGGTGGCAGCTGCCCTAGATCTATATAAGCACAGGACTATTCTCCCACCTACCCTGAGATCTGGATGGTTGTGGGGGAAACTGACATATATCAATTACCAGATGGAGCAATTGGCAACCAATTTTTTTTTACTAAAAAAAAATCAAGAAGAAGCAAGCCTTAATCCAAAATATATTAGATTAAAAGAATGAATCCTTAACAAGTGTCATTTGGAATCCAAGATTACTTTCAACACATGGTTATCTAGGCCTCTATCTCCACTAATCTACTGAAATCACATTGTACCTACTCTTATTATTGTGTTTGTAATATAATTGATTAAGCTATGGTGCTGCTGTCTAATAACTATGAATCTACTATAAAACTCCTTGCTTAGATGAACAGAAATAAACTATAGGAATGACTTAAATACTCCAGATTCCAGAACGGATAAAGCCTATTTGAGCCTGAGTTTGAGAGCCCATCTCTATGAGCATGTATGAATGACTAAATACAATCATAAAAACAGTGAGACCTGATGCTATTAATCACTTAATCTTATGGAGAGTGATTCACCTGTGCCGTGAAAGGATTTCATCAATTGTTTCCTGCTTCTTTTCAGATGCTTTGTCTGAAATCACTTCTTCATGTGCCTTCTCCTCAATTTCTTGGGTATCCTCCATTGGAGCAACTTTAAACTAAAAAAACAATGAGAACATCTTACAGTGATAAGAAATCATAAACAAACCAATCATCATAGTTAGAAAGAGAATAATGAGGTCATCAAATGTTACCAACGAGATCCTCAAAACACTATTGCACTATTAAAGTCTAATTATCCAAATATCTAACTCATGAAAACATAACTCACATGATCACATCACATGGAGAGTTCAATGTGATTTATGAACCCATTACAACAAATTCCCAAAACTAGACAGCTAATCATTAATTAACAAATATTATTTACTATTTGTTCAAAGTAGATAATATCATATAATATAGGGCTACACACAGTATAGCGCAATCTTTGACATGTTTAAACATCACAATTCCAATCCAATCTTGTTCAGTCATAATAGCATAATACTATGATAATTTGTTAAATAGATGTCTTGCTATTTCTGGGATCCCAATTATGTGAATTTGGAAAGTAAATCAATCACCTGGTTATATCTGACACTTAACTTCATATGCCAATTCAACACCACTTGGCACCAATAATTATAAGACTTCTGATTTTCAAGAGTACAAGCTTCTTAGCATAAGAGGGAGAGGAGGATGTCTTTGGGGAGCAGATATTAAACACAAAAATTACAATTTGTGAACAATGCAATCAGAGTTTCCAACTACAAAAGTTGTGCACACTTGGGGAAATTCCCTTGCATGCATATATCAATTACTATAATTAGCCAGCAAAATGAGGATAAGAAAGATGATCCGGCCCTTAATAAGTTCCTGGATTTTGAATTTTGATGCAGACCCACATCCAATTAAAAAATGAATCAGAATCAATTTCAAAGACAGTTTTTAATAACAATAGAAAAGATTAAAAAAATTGAAGTTTCACACTCAAAGGTAATGAAAAAGAAAAGAAAAAGAAAAAAGAAACTATAACTAAACCATAAAAAGAGGATCTTCAACTGGAATATGATCTAATTCGGTCCCCATGTCCGCCAGAGCTAACTAACTTCTTGGCGTACAGTGCATAGTGCAAACCCAATAAAAATAAATAAAATAATAAATAAAGAGTCTAATACCAAAACCTCAAAGCTGAATAATCTAATTATAAACTTATTCTATTCAAACAGATTGTGTAAAAGATTAAAACTTTGATCAATTTTCGAAAAGGGTAGTTCATGGCTGAATTTGCAGACATTCGGGGTACAGTATCAGTTAGCTTACTCATATGAGAAACAAAGCGTGTATGGTGGGAGTAAAAAGAAGAAGAAGCGAGTTATTGTTCTGAGTAGAAGTGAATTGAAAGAGAAAGTGGAAGAGGTAGGAGGAGAAGGGTGCTTACCTAGTACCTTCGGCGGAGACGACGATATTTGTGTCCCACAATCGTGAAACTTGCTCGAGGTACACTAAAAGTAAAGGTGATTGGGTTGGTTCGGTTTTAGGCTCAGGCCCCATCCCTTATGGGCCATCAGCTAGGCCTTTATAAAGTATGGCCCATCCCTCTCGGTTTTTAGATCTGTTTAACAACATTTCATTGTCAGACCAAAAAACATAACAAAACAAAACAAAATTTCATTTCATAGAAAAAAAATTCATTTCAGAAAATGTTGTTATATTGAAAATAATTTCATTGTAATACTAATTTTTTTAATATTTTCAATTTTAAAAATTGATTTTTTTAATCTTTGGTTTTATATATATATATATATATATATATATATATATATAGGGAGGAGATTCACTTACACATAATGTAAATAAAAAAAATTACACTCAATCGTATACTTTTTATTTTATTGTAATTCTGTGGTTATGATAGGAGATAAATAGTAATCACAGGATCATAATAAAATAAAATGTAAAAAATAAGTGTAAATCTCTTTTACTTACATTAAGTGTAAGTGAATCTCTTCCCTCTATATATGTGTGTGTGAGAGAGAGAGAAAGAGAAAGAGAATAAATTTTTAACTGAATTAATTTTCAAATGTAAGATAATATAAATTTGTTTACTATTGATTTAGGGAGCGCTCGATAGTTCAAATATATTAAAAATAAAAAATCTACATAGTTAAAATGTTTGTTAAATTTTATTAGAATGAGTTGATATTATTATTGACTCTTACATAGATAAGTGATTTCTACCATTTTAATTTTTCTAATAGCTATTCTTAAATTTTGATAAATTCAAACTGAATTCTATCAAAAGTTTTCTGAATATATAGCATTATTCAAAAATAAAATAGCTAAACTTGTTTATTTATTAATAGATATAAACTTTTGTTTATTTATTAATAGATATAAACCTAGAGGCTACACGATAAAAATGACCACGGAAAGAAATAATTCCTTTTTTTAATATATTCTAATATTATTTATTTCTAATTAAATGAAACCTGACATTGTTCAACGAAGATAAATACTTTTTTTTATTAAAGGGAAGTGCATTTTACAACCCAGGAAAGTTTCTCTTTATTTTTTATTTTTCACTGCAAATGCATATGCATATGTTCGAATAGCTTTTATCTAATAATGCATTCTACCATTAAATCACATATTTTTATTAAGTATTATGCTACGTTTTTTAATTTATAATATTATCCAATTAATATGTTATTAAACCCTATCTAATATACACTCTTTAAAAAGAGGTATATCATACACTTTACAAATATAGTTAGTGATATATAATTAAAATATATCAATGGTCAAATTTGATGACCTTCTACCTGCACAATAGGTTTCAATCAACAAATTTTTTTTTTCAGAACCACCATGAGCTCCGTCCATCACCCCAAAACTACCATGAATTACATTGTTAGCCTCGGTCGCGCCAGTCGCCATCCAGACCAGAACCTAGCCACCAAAACCACCATGCACGACCAGAACCACGAACTGCCAGATCCGCCGCCCATGAGCCGCGCTGCCAGATCCACGAGCCACCATAGCCACTAAGACCCAAAACCAAACCACCGAGACCCAAACCTAGTATCAAGCCACAGATCCATCCAAACCCAAAAACCACGCATATTCATCACTGGCAACTTCACCATCGAACCACCACGAGCAACCGCACATACTCAAAACCAACTTCACCATCGAGATAGAGGCACGCGGTGGCTGGGCGTGGAACAGGGTGGTGGTTTCGGGCTTGACTCGCAGGTCGCGTGCTGGTTGGAGTGGAGACTGAGGTCGCGGTGGCTGAGGGCACGAAGGCTGAGGTCTCAGCGTGGTTCTGAGCTGGTAGCACTAGATCTGTTTAGACCGAACTGCCTCAGAACCAGATCTAGCACCAGATGGCTACGGATGAGCTAGATCCGAATGCATCTGTTCGCTCCACGCCACAGCTCCGCCATCGGACCCCCTAGTTGTAGATTCGTACAGATCAGACCACCACCGTCCATTGACACTGTCACCTCCACTCCATGTTGTAGCTTCGCCGGCAAGTTGCAACCTCAGGTGTTGGGTGGATGTTGGGGAAAATATGGTTGACCTGGAAACCTGGAAAAAATGAAGAAACCTACAATAACTGGTATTTTTAGGTGGTGCATGATACACCCTAACTTAGTAGGGTGTATACTAGCAACCACCTATGTTATTATCACCATTAATTTGAAATTTGTTTTTCATATAGTTCTTTTTATTTTGTATTTTTTAATATAATAATATTTATATAAAGTAATATTTTCATATAATATTCTTTTAAAAATATTTTTTCTTTGTCTGAGTTTTTTGATTTGACCACTTGATCTGTGATTAAATCGTTAACCCAATGATCCAACCTTCTGACCAGATCGACATCCAGTTCTAGTTACATAATTATGTTGCAAAGACAAATACTAATTAAAATGTAATTAATCATATTACTTCAACTTATTTGCTGAGATATAGTAATTACTAAAACAGTGGTTGATTGCCATATCCTCTTGTGATATTAACAACAACTTGTTATAGAGAAATTGCATTTGTGAGTAGAGATATTTACAGTTCGGTTTGGATTGATTTTGAATTAAAAAGTCAATTAATTCAAATAATGTTATTTACGTAGGTTTGAATTAAATTTGATAGATTACATTTTGAAAACCAATCAAATCCAAACCATTTTAAATTAGTTTAATTGGTTTTTGACCCAAATTTTTTTAAGCCTAGACTATTGTGAGTTAAAAACAATTTAACCTATTAAAAAGAAAAAAATAAAGAAAATACAAAATAGAAATAGCTCATTCATATGCTTAAAATAATATTTAATCACATAAAGTAAGAGAAGTAAATGAGAAATTATAGTTATTATAAGTAAAAATATAAATTTAATAATAATATATATTATATAATATTTGTTAGATTTTTTTTATCTAACTTAAGGTAGTCCCAACATTTATTGTAATTTTACCAAGTCAAAGCATTTGGTTAATAGAGGATAATGGTTAAGACCATTATCTGCTTAATTGAAAAATATATGCAAATTACAGTTGATGAGATAATCATCTTATTTATAGATTACTTCTTTGATGGAGATAAGTTGTATGTCACTATATATATTAGATAAACACAGAGTTTCTGGTCTAAATAAGTCAAAAAAATATCCTATCCATCTACAGTAGACTACTATAAGTTGGAAGAATTTTGTGTGTGTGTGCGCTTCTACATTATAAGAATGACAAAGACGACCATATAAGTACATCCTTTTTAATCATCTTCAATTGACTTTGGCTGGAGGTAAGTATTTTGATTTATTTCTTCTCTTTATGAAGATGATTGTGATGTTTAAAACTTCTTACATTTTGTATTAGAGCTTAATTTTACCTCTGTCTAGTCATTGGGATAATCCACATTAATAAATTGCTTCAATAATTTGTTTCCAAATTTTCATATACATATATTTGATTTTGAAGGCATGCTATTAAAGAATTTTATAAAATTCATTTGATTTACAATGTGTATATGCCAAGTTCAAATTTAAATTTTTTTAATTTTAATCTTATCCTGCCTATTATGATTTATAAGAGCATGGCTTAATTCTTATTTAAGTAGAAGCGAATTTAGGCATTTAATTATTTTATTCTTTGAGAATCTACTGAATCAAAATTGTTGAATAATTACAATTTGCAATGGAGGTAAAACCAAAATTATTAGTTGTTTCATACTTTCATTACCTTTACCTTTGTTTCATGTGATGTAAAACTTGAAATTAATTAGCCCTTATTTCGAAAATCAATTTCCAAAATGCACTACACCTTTCATAATTGACTCTCGCCAAACCATCTACTCTGGAATCTTCATTATGAAAATTCATGAGACCATAAATTAAGGGCATGACCAATGTTCCATATAAGCACCTATTGAAAGTGTAACCGGATTCTAGAAAAAAAGGTCCTTTTGGGTTCATTAAGGAATTAATTTGGGTAGGCACTGGTATTGAGCAGAACCTGGTAATTCAATAGGGTTTCTTTCTCCCTTTAGGTGTTAACCCAGCTTAGGATAAATTTGACGAGAGGGCATCTTGAATGTTGGATTTGTGGTACTGTGTTGGAATGTTGTTGATGATCTCAATTGTGGAGAGAACCAATTCAGTATCATGGTTTCCCGAATGGCAGAAGGATTTCCTAGCAAGATTTCTTCCTCTATGACTGGCAGAACAAGTTGCAGCAAGGTGGTGTGGCAAATTGTTTTGTCACCGGATTCTCACTCTTATGGACACGGCCTCCGTGTTGGTACTGTCCTTCAATTCCCTCTCATGATCTCTCACTACTCACTAGCATTTTTCGCAAACTTTCTCGCATATTGGGGTGAAACAGTCAATGAGAATGAGAATGAGGAATTGTTGAATGGAGTCTGACAGCTCTTAAGAAAATAGTTGTGAAAATGTTGTATTGTTAGTTTAGGGTTTTTATGAGTTTTGAGCCTTAAGCCCTTTTGGAGATTTTTTAAAAAAAAATTATAGGACTCAAATTGGGCCTTGAAAGTTGAGAACGTGAATTGGACATCAAAACTTAGACCAGCATCCAAGCACGTGAGAGAACAACTCTAGCACTTGTTGAAAATAAAAGTCATGTCATGAAGTTGAGAGTCGCACGCAGTTTCTGGGATCAAAATGCAATCCCTATGGCCATTGAGCCATTCAAGTCTCGTTGAGATATGTTCAATCAAATATATATTTAAATTATTTGATTTGCTTATGCCACGAATTATATTTAAGTGATTTGATGGTAAATTAGCTTAAATGATTTATTATTTTATATAATGTTACTTTAATAAAATTAATTACACACATGACAACAAAGATTTAAGTCACTTAATCTGCTTCTTTGAAAGAATTACTATATTTAAGTGATTTGTACAATTAAAATAAGTGGAGTAGCCACAACATTATTAGTTTTAACCGTACATAAAGAAGATCACATCAAAACTAAATATAATTAATTGTGATTAAATATATGTTAGTGTAATTTATCTTTACCCACAAGAAGATAATTGCATATACATATTTTAATTAGGGTGGAATAGAAAATTTATTTTATCTTTCAAGTAGCTCATATGCATTGAGAAATAAGAATAATTTTTAGTTTCATCGTAAAGGTTACATATTAATTATTGTGTGTGAAAATCTTTACTCACAGGGAAATTTTAATGACACGCTATTCATGAAATAGTGTATAACTCACATTGATATTATACAATAAGGAATTTTTATTATGAATCTATTTTGTGTTAAAATCTTAGCCTACAAGCAAATTTTGATAACATATTGATTCATAATATAAGGAATTTTAATTACGAATCTATTTTGTATTAAAATCTTAGCACACATGCATATTTTAATGACATATTGATTCATAATGTATAAATTAGTGAGTACACTATCAAGAATCTTAAATCATGTATCTATTTTGTGTTAAAATATTTGCCTACATGCATATTTTGATGACATATTAACTTATGATATTGTGTATAACTTGCATTGGCAAGTATATACCATAAAGTTTGCCTTAATAATTAATAATTAAGACATATAACATGTTTAATTTAATAATTTGTAGCAATTTAAATATTTGATATTTTCTTTAGTTTCCTACTAGAGTAGTGATAACTATAAAACCTAGGAAACTATTCTTCTTTATTTAGGGCACATGGACATTAGGAACCACATAAGGCAGACAATATTAATGAGATTGCATTATGCGAATGTTGGGAATGATCAAATCATCTCAACATTATGTTCATCAAATCTCGCATCCCTGTTAGTATTTGTGGTTTAGTCTATTGAGTGTAAGAATTCGAAAGACTTTATAAAGGTTAATAAAGTCCTTTAATAGGCCCTTGCAAACACCCTAATATGAAGGATGTCATCAATAAAATTGATTAAATGTCAAAAGTATGTGAAAGCACATTGCTAAGATAAGAAACATTGTGGCTCAACTTAAAAATTTATGAGATTAAAATTTTGTACTCTTTTCTTGAACAATTATGCTTGAACTTCCCCCACAATAGTAAAACCAAATTTTCTCTATAACACATTTAACGATAAATGGTCAACTATTGACCATGTGTGCTCAAAGGGAATCGATCTAGGAGAAGGGAAAATGTGCACTTGTAATGACTCAAGATTAGGGTCAAGGAAATAAAAGGCAAGCTTAAGGAAAGAAAATCAATGATTGATTTTATGTCAATGCTAAGATCAAGAAGTAATCTAAATCTTTTTTATGCAAAAATAAATTGCATATAAAGAAATTTAATTTTGAACTTATTCTTTCATGTTATTGATAAACACATATTTTATTCATTAAGAAACCCTTATATTTAGTCATTTACACTCTCCATATTCTTAATTGATTGAGTTTGACATGATTTTGTGAGTTTGAGCTCAAATTGGTCCTAATTGAATATTTTCAGCATTATTGAGATTTTACACTGTTTCTGTATTTTGATCATAACTTGAGTTCCTGATATCTGAAAATCATGAATTTTATCTTGTAGGAAAGCTAAGAGGAAGCTCTACAACTTTGATGAAGAGCTCGAAGTCTGATTCAGATGTCTAAGGGACCTAAGTTTACATGGAAGTCAGAATACGGGTTCTGTCAGTAGAATCCGAACAGTGTGCACTCATAAAACCATATCTCAAGATGTAATAATGGAGATGGGCTGAAATTTGGACAGTGAATAGTCAAGATCCAAATAAACAACTTTCATGAAGAACACATTTTCAGAAAAAGAAGTCTAGTAGGTCATTTTGAGCTTGCAAGTCGGAACAGAGGTGCTGAAGTTGGGTTTGAGCAACCTACGGTATTTGGGACATATCTTAGGCTTAAGGAAGCCAAATTGGACGAACCAGCTATCCATGTTATAGCCAAGACAAGGATCTACAACTTTCATGAAGAACACTTTTCGTGGTTCTGAAGTATAGTGGGTCGTTTTTGGCTTCCAAGTCAGACACGAAATTTTCGTCCTCAACCACCCACTCATCCATCCACTAATCCACTCATCCACTCATCCACTAACTCACCCATTCATCCACTCATACACTAATCCAACCACTTAACCACTCCACCCACTCATCCACTAATCCATCCACTCACCCATTCATGTCCATAATTTCCCACTCACCAAAAGTCCTTTGGCATTTTTCACTAATTCAACCACTCAACCATTCCACTCACTCATCCACTAAACCAATCCACTAAACCAACCCACTAATCCATCCACTCAAACACTCCACTCACTCACCCACTCATCCACCCACTTCCCTTTGTCATTTTGTTACCTTAGACTTCTATAAAAGGCACCATTTATCATGAACAAGAGGTAACTCTCCTTCATTTTCTCTCTTAGTTTCTTGTTTCTTCATAGTTTCTTCTTGTTTCTTCATAGTTTTTCTTGTGATTTCTTTCTAGCTATGTGTAACTAAACCTCCCTTGGTTAATGGGGTGATGAAACCGCTAGTATTAATGTTGTAAACTTTGCATATTTGATTATTTCAACACAGTTATGTTTTTATTCATATATTTCTGAATCTATTGTTGGTATGAAGGTTTTTGTACTTGTTCCTACTTTCAAAGTAGTAGATCTAGGTTTATTATGCGCGTTGCGGTAGTAGATCTAGTGGGATGTATGATGTTCATGTGGGTATAATTATCTTTGTGCTATTTGCCGCTTATAAAAGTGGTAGATCCGGGGTTTATTATGCGCGGTTGCGGTATTAGATCTAGAGAAATATATGTTCTAAGTAATTTAATCCCTGTGTGATTAGACTTTAGTGTAATTGGTTTTCTAAATCTTAATGCAATTGTTGGATAGTTGTAAGAGCGGTTGCTTTATGACTAATCAATGATTAGGAGTTGATTTGAGCGGTTGCTAAATTGACCAACACGTAAGGAAAACAGAGATTTACTCTCACAATTGCATAAAAACATAATTGAGCATGTTGGAATAAAAAGAATATGTGGATTTACATTATTATATAAATCTAGTAGTGGATTCAATCTCTTAACCAATTTTCTTATATTGTTGATTTTAGTTTGTTTATTGTTATCTTTGAAGTTGTTCATTGTTCATCAAAACTCCAAAACCCCCTTTTATCTGTTTATTGTTAATCGAGTCTAAATTGGGAATTGTTTAATAGTGTTAATTGAATTGGTTCTTCAGGATCGACCTTACTAACTACAACTAGTTGTAAGGTTTTTATTTTCTGGTGGGCCTGACAACCGATTTTTATCTTAATTTTAATCACTACATCCGCACGCATCAGAATTTTGGCGCCGTTGCCGGGGAACCAATTTTTTCAATTACACTATTAATTTATTTCCTATTTTTATTCTGTTTTTATTTTATTTTATTTTATTTTTAATCTTTCTTTCTGAGTGTTTTGTAGGTGTTGATGTCCTTTGAAGGAGTAGACGAAGGATTGCTAAATTTGAGGAACTATATTGATCAACTCACTTCACATCCTCAATTTCCCTTCCATCCGGCTAACTTCCAACTCACACCTGCTGACATTGAAGCTGCCCGTTACATTGATCTATCAAGTTCGTAGAGACATTTGAGCCATCTGAAATATCTCGAAGAAGTGACAATGGCATAAAACACTTTAAGGGCATTGGGTGCTCCAGATCTAGATCAACGACCTTTCTTTGCATAGACATTCTTGAAAATAAAGAGGCATTTGAATTGAAATCCGGTTTAATCCATCTCTTGCCATCTTTCAATGGATTACCCGAGAGACCCCAACAAGCACTTGAAGGAAATCCATGTGGTATGTTCTAGCATGAAACCTCGCAGAATTCATGTAGAGCAAGTCAAGTTGAGAGCTTTTCCATTCTCATTGAAAGACTCACCAAGGAGTGACTTTACTACTTGCCACCCGGATCCATCCAATCATGGCGGGACATGGCCCGAACTTTCCTAGACAGATACTTCCCCGCCTCAAAAGCCGCAACAATCGAAAAGAAATCAGTGGTATTCAACAAAGGCATGGGAATCACTCCATGACTACCGGGAGAGATTTAAGAAGCTATGTTTCACCGCCTCATCATCAAATAAGTGAGCAAATTTTAATTCAAAGATTTCTATGAAGGCTTACAAGTGATGGATCGCAACATGATTGATGTCATAGCGGAGGAGCATTGATTGATAAAACTCCTCAAGAAGCTAGAAACTTGATCTCAAGAATGGTCACAATACTCAACAATTCTACTCTAGAATGACACTTTGGAGTAAGAGCGAAGTGAAAGAAGTAGAGACAACCAAGATACAAAGAACAAATGACTCAATTGATCGCTATGGTTCAATGGTTAATGGATTCAGTAAAGCACCGCTCATGCTTGTGGGATCCGTTGTTCATCCGGACATCCCACCGATATGTGTCCCACTCTCCAAGAAGACACAAATGAGGAGGTAAGAGCAAGGGGATATCTGACTTTCAAAAATTACAACCCCTACTCAAACACATATAATCCGGGTTGGAGGGATCATCCAAATTTCAGCTATGCAAAGCAACCTCAAAATCAACCTCCAAATTTATGGACCTCCAGATTCCAACAAAGGCAAGTACCTTTCCTCTCGAGACAAGAAGAAGTTCAAGCTCCTAAGCAATCCGAGCCTTCATTAGAGGAGCTAGTAAAACAAATGGCCACTAATAATTTGCGCTTCCAACAAGAAACAAATGCAACTATACAAAGTTTCAAACAAGAAACAAGGATCAATCAATAACTTGCAGAATCGATAGATAGACAGCTTGTCCACAGAATTCAACAAGTTTCAAAGCCAAGCTTCAGGAAACTACCCTCACAAATGTAAGTGAATCCGAGAGAAAATGCTAGTGTCACACATTGAGAAGCGGAAAGACGATGGATGAGCCTACCTCTCTTCCACCAATCATTCAAGAGAAGGATGAACCACCCAAAGAAGCAAATGATAAGGGACAAACTTCCAAAACCCCTAAGGTAAGTATTTCAACCCCTTCCTAAATATGTCACTAAAGCTCCTTTTCCTAGTAGGTTGGTTAAAACCAAGAAAGAAGAAGCGTAAAAAAGAAATACTTGAGACTTTTAGGAAGGTAGAGGTTAATATCCCTTTGTTAGATGCCATTAAGCGTGTACCTAGATATGCAAAATTTCCGAAAGAATTATGCACTAACAAGAGGAAGTTAAAAGGAAATGAAAAGGTCCAAGTGGGAGAAAATGTTTCAAATTTGTAATTAAAAAGAAACTCCCAACCAAATGTAAGGACCCCGCACATTCACCATTCCATGCACTATAGGTAACACAAGGTTTGAAAGGGCAATGCTTGATTTAGGTGCATCTATAAATGTCATGCCATATTCTATTTATGCATCTTTATACTTGGGTCCTTTGGAACCTACTGGTGTTGTTATTCAATTGGCTGATAGATCTAATGCATACCCTAAGGGTGTGGTTGAAGATGTTTTGGTACAGGTGAATGAATTAGTGTTTCCGGCAGACTTCTATGTTTTGGACATGGAAGAGGATGAGTCTCCCAAATCTGCTCCTATCTTGCTAGGAAGACCATTTTTGAAGACCGCACGTACAAAAATTGATGTGCACTCGTGAATTCTAACAATGGAATTTGATGGGGAATTAATTAGATTCAATATTTTTGAGCTATGCGATACCCAAGTGATGTGCACTCTGCTTGTTTAATTGATTCTTTTGATCCTTTTGATTCTTTAATTTCTGCAGCTTTTGATACTGACCATTTTGATGCTCTTGATACAATTCTAACTCATAGCTTAGATGTACATGAGGAAAAGAAGAAGAGTGAAGAAGAGCCATGGAGTGAAGACATTGATGAAATTGTTGCTGCCTTACAAGAGCTCTCTTCCACCCGTAAGAGCATGAGGTAACTTTTGTTGATTTACCCGTTACTACCGATATACCTCAACCTTCATTTGTGCAGCACCGAATTGAACCGAAAGCACTACCGATCATCTTAAATACATCTTCTTGGGGAGAAGGACACCCTTCCAAAGAATAATTGCAAAGTCACTCACCCAAGAGCAAGAAGAGAAACTGGTAGCTGTTTTGCAGGAACATAAGACAGCCATTGGTTGGTCAATAGTTGATATCAAGGGTATTAGTCCCTCCGTTTGTATGCACAGGATATTAATGGAGGAGGATACTAAACCTGTGAGAGACCCTCAACGGAGATTGAATCCTCCCATGATGGAGGTTGTGAAAAAGGAGATACTGAAGCTCCTAAGTGTGGGGTGATCTACCCCATTTCTCGACAAAAGTGGGTAAGCCCAGTCCTGTGTAGTACCAAAGAAATCTGAATTACTTGTGGTAAGAAATGCTGAAAATGAGCTTATTCCCACTAGGTTACTGCATGTGATGGCGTGTTTGTATTGATTACAGTGAAGTTGAATGCCGCCACGAGAAAAGACCACTTTCCTTTACCTTTTATTGATCAAATGTTAGAAAGATTAGTGGTCATTCTTATTATTGTTTTCTCGGATGGTTTTTCGTGTTACAATCGATTGCCATAGCTCCGTAAGACCAAGACAAGACTACATTCACTTGTCCATTTGGTACCTTTGCATATAGGCGAATGCCTTTTGGACTCGCAATGCACCAGGAACTTTCCAAAGATGCATGATGAGTATATTTTCTGATTACATTGAAAACATCATTGAGGTTTTTATGGATGACTTTAGTGTCTTTGGAAATGATTTTGAAAATTGTTTGGAACATTTAACTTTGGTGCTTAAAAGATGCATTGACACTAACCTGGTACTGAATTGGGAAAAATGTCATTTCATGGTGAATGAAGATATTGTGTTAGGTCATGTAATTTCTGCTAGGGGAATTGAAGTAGATAAAGCTAAAGTAGAACTCATGCATTCTTTGCCACCACCCACTAGTGTGCGGGAGATTCGTTCTTTTATTGGTCATGCAGATTTCTACCGGAGATTCATTAAAGACTTTTCTAAAGTTTCATTGCCCCTTTGCAGACTTCTTCAAAAAGATGTTAATTTTAACTTTGATGAGAAATGTATGGAAGCTTTCAATAAACTCAAGAAGTTGTTAATTGTTGCACCTATCATCAGGCCACCCAACTGGGAGTTACCTTTTGAACTAATGTGTGATGCCAGTGACTTTACAGTAGGAGCTGTCTTGGGACAACGAGTTGATAGAGTTCCTTATGCCATTTACTATGCATCAAGGACTCTAAATGATGCTCAACTTAATTACTCAACCACGTAAAAGGAACTTCTAGTCATTGTATTTGCTTTAGAAAAATTTAGATCATATCTAATTGGTTCTAAAGTGATTATGTTTTCAGATCATGCACCTTGAAGTATCTTCTAACAAAGAAAGAAGCAAAGCCTAGATTGCTCCGATGGATTTTATTGCTCCAGAATTTGACTTGGAGATTAAAGACAAGAAAGGGAGCGAAAACTTGGTGGCCGATCACTTGAGTAGATTGGTAATCAAGAGGAAGAAATGCCTATCATGGAGACTTTTCCGGATGAATATTTGATGGTTGTCAACACCATAATCCCTTGGTATGCCGACATTGTTAACTACCTGGTTACTAAGGACTTTCCTGAGGATTTGAACAAGGCCCAAAGAGATAAATTAAGGAGTGATCAGAATACTATATCCTGGGATGACCGTACTTATGGAAGCATTGTGCAGATCAAGTCATTAGGAGGTGCATTCCCGATTCTCGAGACACACTCCATCCTCTCCTTTTGCCACACCTATGCATGTGGAGGACACTTTGCGCAAGAAAAGGATAGCCAATAAAGTGCTTGACAAGTGGTTTCTATTGGCCTTCAATTTTCAAAGACGCTTACAACTTCGTAAGTCTTGTGACCGCCGTCGAGAACAGTAATATTGGTCCTCGTAATCAAATGCCTCGGACTCCGATCATTTTTGTGGAACTCTTTGATGTGTGGGGTATTGATTTCATGGGACCATTCCTCCTTCATTTGGTTTCACATACATTCTTTTATCTGTTGATTATGTGTCTAAATGGGTGGAAGCAAAAGCCACTCGATCCGATGATTCTAAAATCAAGTGCATTTTGTTAAGTCACATATTTTCTCCAGGTTCGGGACCGCAAGGGCTATCATCAGTGACCAAGGGACCCATTTCTGTAACAAAACCTTTGATGCTCTATTGAAGAGATATGGAGTAATGCACAAAATTTCTACTCTTTACCATCCACAGACAAATGGGCAAACTGAAGTGTCCAACCGGGAGATTAAGTCAATCCTTGAAAAGACAGTGAATCCCTCAAGAAAGGATTGGAGCACTCGACTTGAAGATGCTTTATGGGCTTATAGAACTGCCTATAAGACTCCCATCGGCATGCCACCATTTCGGTTGGTGTATGGAAAGCCCTGTCATTTGCCCGTTGAGTTGCAACATCGATCTTACTGGGCCATTAAACAAGTTAATATGGAATTGGAAGGTGCTTTGGAAAGCAAAGGAAGTTCCAAGCATGAGAATTAGAAGAACTAAGAAATGAGGCCTTTGAGAATGCCCCGATTTATAAGACTAAAGCTAAGGCATTCCACGACCAATTGATTTCCGTAAAGAAATTTCACAGAAGACAAAAAGTCCCGCTATTCCAATCAAGACTCAAATTATTTCCAGTGTAAACCGCGTTCTAAGTGGATTGGACCGTTTGTGGTAACTAATGTTTTTCCTTTTGGTGCAATTGAGATCGGGAGTGAAAATTCGGCAAAGCATTTAAGGTCAATGGTCATCGTCTCAAACCATATCATGAACTTCCCGACAAAGGCAGAGATGGAAGTGATGACCCTCATCCTTCCACAATATGAGGAGCAATGAAAGTATCATCATGTCTGGCCGAGGACAATAAACTAAGCGCTCATCGGGAGGCAACCCAACCAGATTTGCTCTCTTTATCCCTTTTTATTTTGTGTTTTCATTAGTTCCTTAGATTATGTTTTTATCTGTTTGTTGGTTGTAAGCATTTGAATCTCTAAAAAAAAAAAAAAAAAAAATTGCAGTGTGTGTCGACAATAAGGTAGGTAGTGCCATTAAATTTTGTCACTCTAAGCATGTGAAGGTCACTTTTCTTCACGACAACAACTCATGCGAAAATCTTGCAAAGATGGATTTTATTGGCCTACTTTATTCAAGGTCTGTTACACCTTTTGCAAAAGTTGCATGGAAATTGGTCAAAAAGGTTCTGCTTTGAGATTATCATCCGCACCTACTCCTTGAAAAATTGAGATCTAGGTGGCGCGGTTCTTTTCTTTGTCAAACACGTGTATCCTCTGGGGCCGTAAATATTGAGGATCCTAGGAATGGTAATGCACGTAAAGTTAATGGACAAAGACTCAACCATTCCTGGAAAATCAAGTTCTTGAGTTCTTTGTGTTGCCGGTTAAGTGGCGGATACGGTACTCCGTGACTCTCAAGTCGGTTTATTTTTCAGTTTCCCAAAATAACTGATTCCTTCTTCTCCTTCAAAATGGATGTCATTCTTTCAAACCTGAGAAAACATTTTCCTTCTTTTCCTCAAAATGCTCTGAGAAAAATCTACAAAGTTCGATGTGAAAGATTGAGACTGTTAATGCACAAAGATAATTATACCCACATGAGACTGTTAATGCACAAAGGTATGCCAGAAGATGTACGCTGGATAATTGAAGCAAAGGTTCGATTAGCAGGTGAGTCCTCAATTTCATTTGACTCATATATGCCCGATCTTGGAAGAAGTTCATATTCTAAAAGGAGAAGAGCAAAAAGGTTACAAGTCTGTTACAAATGTGGACGATGGAATTGTAATGCACAATGTCGTTTTTGGGGATGATTTTCGCAAATAAATCCTTCATTAAGAATGGACTGAGTAAGGAGTCATTAGATGATATCTTATTGACTCTTGAGACGCGTTCTTATGGATTGATGCGGGGTGAAATTCTTAATTTGTGGAATCTCTTCAAGGATGAAGAAAAACGCTACTGATCTTGGGAATCGACTCTAAAAGACTGTTTGCCAATTTTTAAGAAAATTGGATGGGAAGCTTATCCTCGACTCATAGAAGACGTTTAAGCCGCACGGACGTTAAACCAGTAGGCGGATGTGAGCCACATCCACAAACAATCAGCATATCATCTTCTTCTTTTTCATGTCATCTCTCAAAAACAAAAAAAAAAACAAAACAAAACAAAAAAAAAAACAAAAAAAAATTAAGTATATGTCTTAGGGTTGGCTTGGTAACACACACCGTGAATGGGGAAATGCATGCATCCCGATCCAAATTTTCTTAATTGAAAAACAAAGAAGGTAGATTGTATCCCACATGTGAGGCAACCAATCAGATTATGGCCACTTGTCCCTTTTGGGAGCCCTATGTTACTGTCTTGAATGGGTCGAATATGGTCAACAATGCTTTGGCACAAAGCCGAAAGAGAGACTACCTCCATCCCAATCTTAAGTAAGTATACACTCATCTTTCATCAAGTTTTTCTAACAATTTCAAAAAAAAAAAAAAAAGAGGACGTGATGTCTCATCGCACTCATGACGCCAAAAGATATAAAGATACGCCATGAACACTGTATATACAGGTATGTCATCATTTTCTATTTCTTTTATCTTTGTATCATTTTGTTGTATTTTGATTTTTGTACAGACGATCCTTTGAGCAGGGTCCTTCAGGGGTTTCTAGACTTCTTTACCTTGATGATTTTCTTGAAGTCAAACAAAAAAAAATAAAAAAATAAAAAATAAAAAAATTTTTTGTGTTGTTTGGAAAGTATGATATGATTGTCATGTACTTATTAAATCAATTAGTGATGGCAGAGTAAGGAGTAATTTTACTCTTGAGACGCATTTTAATTGGTGGCAGAGTAAGGAGTTTTTTTTAGGTAGTAATTAATTAGTATTAAATTGTGGAAGTACTAACGTTTTCTTGTTTGATTTCTTTTCGGGTGTGATGCGAATCGACAAATGCTTCTTTTCTGCTTTGCGTTGATTCACTTCTTATCAGGTTGTATTGCTCTTTTCTATATCTCTCTTTCACATTGAGGACAATGTTTATATTAAGTGTGGGGGAGAGATTTTAGCATGTTTCTTTTGGTTGTTAAAAAAAAAAGAAAAAAAAACACAAAAAAGAGATCATTGCATGATTGAATAACTTTTCTCCCTTCTTGAACTGATATGCTTGGTGATGGATGATTAATTTGATGAATTGAGTTTGATGGATGCATACCTTGTGAGATTTTGAGCCTAATGGATGGATTCAACATTTATGCCATTCTCTTCTTTCTTGTGTAATTTTCACTCATGTTAATGACCACTCTAGAACTTGCTTTGATTCTTTTTGAGGCTACATTTCACTTGCATGCATGAACATGATTGAGGCCCTCTTTCTTAATTAGCTAGTTTAACCAAATAGCCAACCTTGTTTTCAATATGATATCAAGCACTCTTTTGATTTCTTGAAAATTCTCTCGATTCCCGTCAACCTTGTATATTTTCCTTTGCTTAACCCTTTGAGCTTATTTGACCATTCCTTGTTTCTAGCTCATCATGCGCCTTAAATGAGAAATCGTGTTCTTACTTTACCTTAGGGAATAAAAGAACATTAGCTTGGTTAATGGATGAGTTTTTGAACAAGTGTGGGGTGTGTGTACAAAATGGTTGTTGAAAAAGAAAAGAGTGCCCAAAAAGAAAAAAAAATGTATGTATATAGTTATGTTCATATATATAAAAGAAAAAGAAAAAAAAAAAAAAAAAAACCAAGTGTTTAAAAAAAGAAAAGGATTGGGAAATGAATATGTAAAGGGATATACACTAGAGTTGGGATGAACTTTTATGCTTGTTATTTGAACTCACTTTCATTTGCTTTTATTCTCTTTGGTATTTATCTTCTCATATCCATTTTATCCTCTCCTCATTACCTTAACCTCACTACAACCTTGAATAAAGTCCCCATGATTTGTGTGTGCATGTGTTTTGAGTAGTGGAGAAGTAGAAGATAAGCAAGCTTATGGTAGTGCAATTTTCATGGGTTGAATTGAGTGAAATACCTACCTTTTAAACACTCGAGAGATTGAGAGGATCTTGTGAAGATCTATCATTCTCGATTCATGTTGAAGATACCTTGCTTGTTGGTTTGAGATGTGGAGAATTGTTAACTCATGAATGTTTTGATCCCTTGAACCTTTGGTTGTTCTTCTTGATTGTAAAATTTTGGACTCTTGAATGTCGTTGGAATTTAAAATTTTGTTAATCTCTTATGTCCTTGTTTTGGTCTTGAGTTTTGCCCAGAGTGCAAAAAAGCTAAGTGTGGGGGAATTTGATAAACACATATTTTATTCATTAAGAAACCCTTATATTTAGTCATTTACACTCTCCATATTCTTAATTGATTGAGTTTGACATGATTTTGTGAGTTTGAGCTCAAATTGGTCCTAATTGAATATTTTCAGCATTATTGAGATTTTACACTGTTTCTGTATTTTGGTCATAACTTGAGTTCCTGATATCTGAAAATCATGAATTTTATCTTGTAGGAAAGCTAAGAGGAAGCTCTACAACTTTGATGAAGAGCTCGAAGTCCGATTCAGATGTCTAAGGGACCTAAGTTTACATGGAAGTCAGAATACGGGTTCTGTCAGTAGAATCCGAACAGTGTGCACTCATAAAATCATATCTCAAGATGTAATAATGGAGATGGGCTGAAATTTGGACAGTGAATAGTCAAGATCCAAATAAACAACTTTCATGAAGAACACATTTTCAGAAAAATAAGTCTAGTAGGTCATTTTGAGCTTGCAAGTCGGAACAGAGGTGCTGAAGTTGGGTTTGAGCAACCTACGGTATTTGGGACATATCTTGGGCTTAAGGAAGCCAAATTGGACGAACCAGCTATCCATTTTATAGCCAAGACAAGGATCTACAACTTTCATGAAGAACACTTTTCGTGGTTCTGAAGTATAGTGGGTCGTTTTTGGCTTCCAAGTCAGACACGAAATTTTCGTCCTCAACCACCCACTCATCCATCCACTAATCCACTCATCCATCCACTAATCCACTCATCCACTCATCCACTAACTCACCCATTCATCCACTCATACACTAATCCAACCACTTAACCACTCCACCCACTCATCCACTAATCCATCCACTCATCCATCCACTCACCCATTCATGTCCATAATTTCCCACTCACCAAAAGTCCTTTGGCATTTTTCACTAATTCAACCACTCAACCATTCCACTCACTCATCCACTAAACCAATCCACTAAACCAACCCACTAATCCATCCACTCAAACACTCCACTCACTCACCCACTCATCCACCCACTTCCCTTTGTCATTTTGTTACCTTAGACTTCTATAAAAGGCACCATTTATCATGAACAAGAGGTAACTCTCCTTCATTTTCTCTCTTAGTTTCTTGTTTCTTCATAGTTTCTTCTTGTTTCTTCATAGTTTTTCTTGTGATTTCTTTCTAGCTATGTGTAACTAAACCTCCCTTGGTTAATGGGGTGATGAAACCGCTAGTATTAATGTTGTAAACTTTGCATATTTGATTATTTCAACACAATTATGTTTTTATTCATATATTTCTCAATCTATTGTTGGTATGAAGGTTTTTGTACTTGTTCCTACTTTCAAAGTAGTAGATCTAGGTTTATTATGTGCAGTTGCGGTAGTAGATCTAGTGGGATGTATGATGTTCATGTGGGTATAATTATCTTTGTGCTATTTGCCGCTTATAAAAGTGGTAGATCCGAGTTTATTATGCTTGGTCCATTACAGTATTAGATCTGAGAAATATATGTTCTAAGTAATTTAATCCCTGTGTGATTAGACCTTAGTGTAATTGGTTTTCTAAATCTTAATGCAATTGTTGGATAGTTGTAAGAGCTGTTGCTTTATGACTAATCAATGATTAGGAGTTGATTTGAGCGGTTGCTAAATTGACCAACACGTAAGGAAAACAGATTTACTCTCACAATTGCATAAAAACATAATTGAGCATGTTGGAATAAAAGGATATGTGGATTTACATTATTATATAAATCTAGTGGTGGATTCAATCTCTTAACCAATTTTCTTATATTGTTGATTTTAGTTTGTTTATTGTTATCTTTGAAGTCGCTCATTGTTCATCAAAACTCCAAAACCCCCTTTTATTGTTAATCGAGTCTAAATTGGGAATTGTTTAATAGTGTTAATTGAATTGGTTCTGCAGGATCGACTTACTAACTACAACTAGTTGTAAGGTTTTTATTTTCTGGTGGGCCTGACAACTGATTTTTATCTTAATTTTAATCACTACATCCGCACGCATCAGTTATTCAATAACTTTTTATGAATTATTTATTTATTTATTTATTAAAGTTTGTTATTGTTGAAAAAATTGTAATAATATTTCTTACAATTTAATGATTGTGCATAACAGCACAATGTTAAACATTGTGTTGTGAATACAAAATCCTCTAATTTTTGGCAGAGGAGATTGAAACATATCTCCACTAAAAGAATTAAACAACAAGTAAATTATGGAATATCAGAAACTCCTGACTTTATTAAGTTTGATTATTATGGACTACATTAAGGGAAAGTAGATCAATAAAGGTACTAAGAGGAGCTTGCAACTATTAGATATCATATGTATTGGCATTTGATATCAATATGAACTTATATTAAGGTATATGTACTAAAACTAGACATTTATTTGTTGAGTTTCTGAACGAGCATGGTATTATAGCCCAATACACCATATTTAGCTCACTATGTTTAAATGGTGTAACTATAAAGAGAAACTTAACATTAAGAGTTGTATGTTTTATTGTCTAAGCCATACCAGTATACTATTAGTGTTGTTGAATAAAGAAATGTTAGATTTATTGATATTGGCGTGGTTAGTGGGAGTGATCTAACTCAATTTGGATTTTCAAAAACATCTTAGAGGTTATATAACTCCTAAATCAAGTTACAAACTATTGATGTGGAATTTAAAAGATCAAGTTGTTGAAAAAAGAAACCTCTTGAATAGGTTGATAGTGCAACATCAAGAGAATCAAATTAAAAAAAAAAAGATTCAATAATACCTAATGATAACAAATGTACATATAGGAATTCAAATAAGAGTTGACAATGATCTAGCAACGTTTTCACAATCTATGTATAGTATGTGATTCTAAATTGAGGAATAATGTTATGAATGATGAGTTGAGTTCTATGGCAAATAAAGGACAAATGAGACCTTGTTGAGTTGCCAAATGGGGTGATAATCACTAGTTTTTTAAAACTAAGACACATTAGGCAATATTGTGTGATACAAAATGAGACTCATTACCAATAAATACATACAGAGGGAATGAATTAATTATAAGGAGACATTCTCTCTTATACCTTAGAAATATTCCTTTCATTTTCATCATAACATTGGTTGCCTATTTTGGCTTAGAGTTGCATCAATAAAAATGTGAAAAATAACATTTCTTAATATAGACCTATAAATGATACTTGTTTATATATATGTACTTAGACACGTCTCCCATGAAATGATATTTTTTTTAAAATCCCATGATGTCATCTCTTCCTTTGGTTTTGTTGAGAACATTATAGATTAATGCATATACCATAAGGTTAGTGGGAGTTAGTTCATTGTCCTAGTCTTGTCATTTTCGGGCCGACCCATTCGGGTCATGTAAATTTCTGATTGATATTTTGCTAGTTCAGCTCAGTCTATTTAGCTTTATGTAGTGCTAAAAGAGTGGGTTACCCCAGCTCATTCGAGCTTAACCTATTCGGACCATATAAGTTTCAGACTAGTATTTTGCTAATACAATTTGTCTATTTTGTAGGGCTATTCGGGTCGGCCTATCAGACTTGACCCATTTTGACGCCCCTGGTGAATGCTCCCTTGCTTTTAATCAATGACACAAGGTTGTTACATTAGATGAAACAAATTCAGATTGTTTATCAAGTGTGATATATGCTTCCATAATTTGAAGCCTTGTGTATGCTCAGATTTCCATTGCATCTATAGTTAGACTACTTGGAAAATATCAAAATTATCTAGGTTTAGATCATTAGATAACTACAAATAAAGTATTAAAATTCCTTTTAGGAACTAAAGATTACATGTTTATGTGATCCAACTTTATTATAAGAAAGTTGGATACTCAAACTCATATTATTGGATGTGTTGGCTTGCATAAGTTAGCATCAAGTTACATCTTTATGTTAGCACATGGAACTATTATGAAAACTGAGTTTGACTTCTATTTTGAGGCAATACCATAGGGTATTTGTTTAAGAGTTTCAATTTAGAGATTTGAGAGATTGATTGCCTCTAAGCCATTAATAGCATATTTGGTTTGGCTTTTATATGCTATCCAACAACTTTTTACTTTGCATAAAAGTTGTTGCAACCATTTGCAACATGTTTGGGTAGGGTGACTAAAAGTTGTTGATATAATTTTTTTAGTAGCAATAACATTTTTTCAAAAGCTACAAATGTAAGCATTATTTGCAAAAGTTGTTAAAATTATTTTTACTTTAAGATATAAATATCATTTTGTCATTAATCAATTTCACAGTTGAACCAAACACACACTAAGACATATTGTGATAATTCAATTGTTGTATTTATGGCTAAACTAGTAGGAGTTGAATTGAACACATTGACATAAAGTACTTAGTCATGAGAGACATGTTAAAGGAAATGAGCTCATCATTTAACACATTTGGCACTAAATTATTGGTTGTGGATCCTTTAAAGAAAAGCATGCTACTAAAGTTGTTTAAGGATCATAAAGTAAACATTGAATTTTATTAAGTTATGCAAAGTTCTATAAAACTCTATGTTTGATTTGTCTTCTCATATATGGTGTACATGTTTAGCTCAAGAATGCCATAGTTTTGGACTCTCTAAATAAGTATAAGGTTTGTTCATCCAATTAAATAACATAATGAGGCTTTTTGTTAAGAGAAAATTACATTATAATACATGGAAGGTAATACTCATTGTAAAGAGAATCTACCACCATGATTCATGTTATTAAATCTCTTGGATATAGGCATAAGGATGTTCGTGTTGTAAATATTTAAAGCTTGAGAAAATGTTTGGACTAAGTAGGAAAATGCTTGATTTTTTATCTAACTTAACGTGGTCCCAACATTCACTTGTAACTTTACCAAGTCAAAACATTTGGTTAATAGAGGATAATCCTCAATATCATTATTTGTTTAGTTGAGAAATATCTACAACCACTCAAGTAGTGGTTACCACCTAATAAGATAATATATGTCTAAGTAAAAAAAAAATTCTATCTATCTACAATAGACTACTATAGATTGAAAGAGTTTTCTCTGTGTGTGTGCTTTCACATTATAGGAATGACAAAGGCGACTATGTAAGTGCATCATTTTCAATCCTATTCAATTGACTATAGTTGTAGATAAGTATCTCGATTCACTTCTTTTCTTTATGAATATGATTGTGATGTTTAAAATTTCTTACAATGTTAATTGATTTGGATGTAATTTAATTGGTTTTGAAAATTAAAATTGAAAATCGATCTAATCCTATCGATTTTTAAAAATCAAACTAAAAAGAATGAAATTTATTCAATTTTGATTAGATTTTGATTTTTCAATTCGATTTTTTGTTTTGTTTTCAGTTTGAATTGAAAATGACAAAGACGACCATGTAAGTGCATCCTTTTCAATCCTATTCAATTGACTATAGCTAGACGTAAGTATCTCGATTCACTTCTTTTCTTTATGAATATGATTGTGATGTTTAAAATTTCTTACAATGTTAATTGGTTTGGATGTAATTTAATTGGTTTTGAAAATTAAAATTGAAAATCGATCTAATCCTATCAATTTTTAAAAAATCAAACTAAAAAAAATTAAATTTATTTAATTTTGATTAGATTTTGATTTTTCGATTCGATTTTTTGTTTTGTTTTCGGTTTGAATTGAATTTGAACACTACAGGTTATGAGGATATTCTCTTTGAAAATAGTGTTGCAAAGGTGTTCCAAGCTACTTTCGGTGTTGTCGCCTACGTTATGTGTTCCAAAATCCAACATCTTGTCCTCAATGCTAGCATTGATGACGAACATAACTTTCCATTCCTCGTTCAACCTTCAATCTGTGCAATGCAGCATCATCATTTCTTGGAGGTGATGGGGTCTCAATACTACCCACTAAACTCTCAGAAGTCATGACCTTGAGAATAGAGATATGACTATATGCACATCCGTCGTATGTTATAATTTTGGGAGTTGATTTTCTTGATATTCCACCTATCACTTGGACATTTGGTATTTTCATTTGGAAATTGTTGTTATACACTCGAGCATTGTATCCATTGATGAAAAATTAAATTTTTGGATTGCGTGAGTTTTACAATTAAATAATAAAAAAAAAGCATGAGATATGCATGATCTCATGGTGCATAGACTCGAGCGCATAACTAACGTGTATTGTACTGAGTAAAAAGAGATTAGATCTTTTAAGCATGTGATTTTGAATTTGATATTTAAATTTATGTGTATAGAAATAAAAATAATACTATTAAAAGAATCTCCATTTAAACGTCTAGTCATATTATGAAAAATTAATCTCTTATGCAGGAATATTCTTAAAAAACAAAAAACAAAGAGACTCGAGCGTAGAGCTCTCTGTAGTAGAGCCCTTTTTATTGATTAAATATTTAAGCCTATGCTGCTTTGGTCTCATTGTCCCACGCCATGGTAGCTTCACGGTTCTAGACTGTCTTCTGTAGAAAAGGTCCTTAAAAACAATGCTTCTTGATCACTCCTCAAGACACGGTCCGAAACCATCTCATTAGTATTCTAGAAAATCTATCAATATCTTGTGCTTAATAGCATATATCGTTGAGGAAGTTTCTCCATAATTCTTGAACTATAAGAGTCAACAGTGACTATTAACATAATTTTTGTGAAAAAAAAAAAGAATACATGAATAGAATAACTCAAACTTTTTGTGCTTTGCATAACAACCAACTTCTTAAAACAATTAAAGAATATTGGATAACCAATTTGGTCAGTTTCTAGATCTATACTCATATATTGAATCAAGTTGAGTTTGTTGTAGCTTTTATACCTTTTATTATGATATTTCAAAAGTCTAAAGTCCCACATTGCTTAGTATTTAAAGTTTTAAAGAGTTTATAAGGTAACTTATGTTTTGGGTTTGTTAGATAAGCTTGTGAGAGGAATGGGTTCGCGCGCACAAGTTGGGCCTCGGTTGGGCCAAGTCAGTGCAAATCATGCGATTTGCCCCCCCTGCGCGCACGATAATGAGGCCTCACAAGTTTTTTGATCCAGATTTATTTAATTTAATTAAGTTGTGCTAATTATTAAGTTTTATAAACCTTATCCGAAAACGGCTATTTTCCTATTCTGTTTTTTGACTTGGTCTCCACGTCCTTAACGTTCCAACGTGAGGTGGACACATTCTGACGTGAGGCAGCCACGTTCCTACGTGGGGTGACCACGTTCTTACGAGAGGTGGAACGTGCAAACTCGGGGTGGCCACGTTCAAACGTTAAAATGCTTTATAATCTGTTATGCTTAATACCTTTTGTGGTGTTTTAAATTTCAAACGCTTTCAAACCCAAAAACCGACACTACTACTACTACTACTACTACTACTACTACTACTACTACTACTACTACTACTACTACTACTACTACTACTACTACTACTACTACTACTACTACTACTACTACTACTACTACTACTACTACTACTACTACTACTACTACTACTACTACTACTACTACTACTACTACTACTACTACTACTACTACTACTACTACTACTACTACTACTACTACTACTACTACTACTACTACTACTACTACTACTACTACTACTACTACTACTACTACTACTACTACTACTACTACTACTACTACTACTACTACTACTACTACTACTACTACTACTACTACTACTACTACTACTACTACTACTACTACTACTACTACTACTTCTTCTTCTACTTCTTCTTCTTCTTCTTCTTCTTCTTCTTCTTCTTCTTCTTCTTCTTCTTCTTCTTCTTCTTCTTCTTCTTCTTCTTCTTCTTCTTCTTCTTCTTCTTCTTCTTCTTCTTCTTCTTCTTCTTCTTCTTCTTCTTCTTCTTCTTCTTCTTCTTCCTGGGTTACACCGAAAATTAATTGCTGTTCTGTTACTCTCGGCCCCATCGAGACACTACTACTACTACTACTACTACTACTACTACTACTACTACTACTACTACTACTACTACTACTACTACTACTACTACTACTACTACTACTACTACTACTACTACTACTACTTCTTCTTTCTTCTTCTTCTTCTTCTTCTTCTTCTTCTTCTTCTTCTTCTTCTTCTTCTTCTTCTTCTTCTTCTTCTTCTTCTTCTTCTTCTTCTTCTTCTTCTTCTTCTTCTTCTTCTTCCCGGGTTACACCGAAAATTAATTGCTGTTCTGTTACCTCGGCTCCCACCGAGACACTACTACTACTACTACTACTACTACTACTACTACTACTACTACTACTACTACTACTACTACTACTACTATAATGAGGCCTCACAAGTTTTTTGATCCAGATTTATTTAATTTAATTAAGTTGTGCTAATTATTAAGTTTTATAAACCTTATCCGAAAACGGCTATTTTCCTATTCTGTTTTTTGACTTGGTCTCCACGTCCTTAACGTTCCAACGTGAGGTGGACACATTCTGACGTGAGGCAGCCACGTTCCTACGTGGGGTGACCACGTTCTTACGAGAGGTGGAACGTGCAAACTCGGGGTGGCCACGTTCAAACGTTAAAATGCTTTATAATCTGTTATGCTTAATACCTTTTGTGGTGTTTTAAATTTCAAACGCTTTCAAACCCAAAAACCGACACTACTACTACTACTACTACTACTACTACTACTACTACTACTACTACTACTACTACTACTACTACTACTACTACTACTACTACTACTACTACTACTACTACTACTACTACTACTACTACTACTACTACTACTACTACTACTACTACTACTACTACTACTACTACTACTACTACTACTACTACTTCTTCTTCTTCTTCTTCTTCTTCTTCTTCTTCTTCTTCTTCTTCTTCTTCTTCTTCTTCTTCTTCTTCCTGGGTTACACCGAAAATTAATTGTTGTTCTGTTACCTCGGCTCCCACCGAGACGAGCCTGTTGAATCCTGGGGGATTCGCGCACCCGTGCGATAAATCCTTGAGGACAGTGTATTCTCACACGCCTCAGGCTACTCTTCTCTTTGTGTTATTCGGAGTTGTCACCACGATCGATTTAACAATCTCAAGGATTTAACATACCATGGCTGACAACAACGCTAACAACCAGGCTCCAGTTCCCACCAACGGCGAAGCCGTTCTTCCACAGCCTCCACCTACGATCACCTATGCAAAACCGTTCC
Source organism: Ormosia emarginata (assembly GCA_029884605.1). NCBI lineage: Eukaryota > Viridiplantae > Streptophyta > Magnoliopsida > Fabales > Fabaceae > Ormosia > Ormosia emarginata. The sequence goes on along the minus strand of JAQQTP010000080.1, from coordinate 25,663,857 downwards.
CGGATATCTCAAAGATCGAGCTTTTCGGAGGCCAAAATTTTAGACGATGGCAGGAACGTGTCCACACAATCCTCGACATGAATGGAGTTGCATCCGCCCTTACCGAACCCAGACCAGCGTCGACTGCCAATCCGAAACTAATACAGGATTGGACACATGCAAATAAGGTATGTCGTCACACAATAATTAGCACCCTTTCTAATGATTTGTTCGATGTGTACTGTTCTTACAAGGATGCAAAGGAGATATGGGACTCCATGACTGTGAAGTACACTGCTGAAGATGCCGGAAAACAAAAATTTATCATCGGCAACTACTACCACTGGGAAATGACTGATGACAAGGACATAAAAATACAAATTAATGAATACCATAAACTATTGGAGGATCTGAAGACTGAAAACATCACCCTCCCAGATGAATTCGTTGTCGGGCTCCTAATTGAGAAGCTGCCTCCGTCATAGAAGGACTACAAGCAACAGCTGAAGCACAAACACAAGCAATTGTCACCCTCGGAACTGATAACACACATAATCATTAAAGATACCAACCGAAGAGAGTGTCAGGCTGCAAGGGCGAAGGCTTTGGCTTCTTGAGCAAATCTGGTTCAAAATAAACCACCAAAAAAAGGTATGTTCATAACAAAAAGTCTTCTGATCACTTTCCTAGAACTACTAATCCCACTTTCAAAAGGAAAGGTGCTTGCTATGTTTGTGGAAAGCCAGGTCATCATGCTCCTCAATGCAGGCATAGAGTGAGAAACGACAATCCTCCTAAGCCGAATGTAAATTTGGCCGAAGGAGATGATATTATTGTTGCGGTCGTTTCTCAAGTTAACATTGTGACCAGTGTGAACAAATGGGTGGTAGACTCGGTGCTACCACACATATTTGTGCAAACAAAGATGCTTTTACCTCCTACATTTCAGGGATGATGAAGAACTTGTATCTTGGAGATTCTCGAATCCGCTGCAGCTTCGGGAAAAGGGAAAGTTCTTCTGAAACTCACATCTGGGAAGACCTTGGCTTTGAACGATGTACTCCATGTGCCAAATATTAGGGCCAATTTGATCTCTGTATCATTGTTGGGAAAAGCTGGGATTAAAGTGTCATTCGAATCTGACAAGATAGTAATGACAAAAAATAATGTCTTTGTGGGAAAGGGCTATAGTGATCAAGGACTTTTTGTACTTAGTATTTCTGAAATTATTAATAAAGTTGCATCTTCTTCTGCTTACTTGATTGATTCCGTTGATATGTGGCATGCTAGATTAGGACATGTTAATATTTCTTATGTTAAGAAAATGCGATGTCTTGGTTTAATTTCTGCGACTAGTGATGCATGCTTAAATAAATGTGATATCTGTATATAGGGGTGTCAAAACGGGCCGGGCCGGGCCATTCGGGTTCGGGCCATTTTCGGGCCGGCCCATTCGGGCCACATAAATTTCGGGCTGGTATTTTGTCAGCCCAGCCCAATCCATTTAGCTTTATGTAGTGTAAAAAGAGCGGGCTGGCCCGGCCCATTCGGGCTCGGCCCATTCGGGCTCAGCCTATTCGGGCCATGTAAGGTTCGGACTAGCATTTTGCTGGCCCAACCCATCCATTTTGTCGGGCTAATCGGGCCGGCCCATCGGGCCTGACCCATTTTGACACCCCTATCTGTATAGAATCTAAATTAACTAAAAAATCTTGTCCACCTATACAACAACGTGAATCTGAATTGCTTAGTTTAATTCATACCGATCTAGGAGATTTAAAAAATACAATGACTAGAGGTGGTAAAAAATATTATGTGACCTTTATAGATGATTTTTTTAGATACACTAAGGTTTATTTAATTAGAAATAAAGATGAAGCTTTAGAAATGTTTGTATCCTATAAGGCAGAAGTAGAAAATCAATTAAATAGAAAAATTAAAAGGGTTAGATCCGATAGGGGTGGTGAATATATATTATTTAATGAATTTTGTGAAAAAGAAGGCATAATACATGAAGTAACTCCCCCTATTCACCTGAATCTAATGATGTAGCTGAAAGAAAAAATAGAACATTAAAAGAAATGATGAATGCAATGCTAGTTAGTTCCTCAGCACCCGATAACCTTTGGGGAGAAGCCTTATTATCTGCGTGTTTTTTACAAAATAGAATACCTCATAAGAAAACTGGTAAGACACCCTATGAATTATGGAAAAGTTATATGCCTAATTTAAAATATTTAAAAGTGTGGGGGTGTTTAGCTAAGGTAATGCTTCTTGATCCAAAGAAAAGAAAAATAGGAACCAAAACTTCTGATTGTATGTTTATTGGTTACGCTGAACGTAGTGCAGCTTATAGGTTCCTTGTTTTGCGAAGCGATGTGCTTGATCATAATACAATAATGGAGACTAAAAATGCTGAATTTTTAGAACATATATTTCCTTTGAAATCTGAAAATAAACAACCTTTAGAAAATATTTCTTTAGGAAATAATTGTGAAAACTCATATGAGGATTTGAGAAGGAGTAAAAGACAAAGAAAAGAGACATCTTTTGGAAATGATTTTTATACTTATCTTGTCGAAAATGATCCTTTGACTTTTTCTGAAGCTATTTCATCTTCTGATGCTCAATTTTGGAAAGAAGCTATTAAAACCGAAATTAACTCTATTTCAAAATGCAATACTTGGATTTTGGTTTACTTACCTCCTGGTACAAAACCTATTGGTTGCAAATGGATTTTTAAAAGGAAATATAATCCTAATGGTTCGATTGAAGAATACAAAGCTAGATTAGTAGCAAAAGGTTTTACCCAAAAATAAAATATTGATTATTTTGACACATTTGCCCCTGTGACCAGAATTTCTTCAATTCGGATTTTGATAGCATTGGTTTCAATTTACAAACTTGTTATTCACCAAATGGATGTAAAAATTGCTTTCTTAAATGGTGATTTGGAAGAAGAAATTTATATGACACAACCTGAAGGATGTGTAATTCGTGGTCAAGAAAATAAAGTATGTAAACTTCTCAAATCCTTATATGGTTTGAAACAAGCACCAAAACAATGGCATGAAAAATTTAATCAAATTTTGATTGATGATGGTTTCACTTCTATTGAAGTTGATAAATGTGTTTACACTAAATTAATGAATGGTGAATGTGTAATCATATGTTTATATGTGGATGACATGCTTATTTTTGGTACTTGTAATGATATTGTGATAAAAACAAAATCTTTTCTTGCATCTAAGTTTGATATGAAAGACATGGGTGAAGCAAGTGTAATACTAGGAGTAAAGATCATAAGGAAGGGTGATAGTATAACACTATCCCAAGAACATTATGTAGAGAAACTTCTTAGAAAGTTTGGTCATTATGACTCAAAACTAATGAGTACCCCTTATGATTCTAACTCACAATTAAAAAAGAATAGAAGTGATCATGTTGCTCAATCTGAGTATGCCCAAATTATTAGAAGTTTATTACATTTAATGAATTTTTTGAGACCAGACATAGCATATGTTGTGGGGAGATTGAGTAGATATACTCATAGTCCAAATCAGGATCATTGGGCTGCACTTGTTAGACTCATGAGATATTTGAGAGGTACCACGAACTATGGTATAGTGTATAGTGGATTTTCCGTTGTATTAAAAGGATATAGTAATGCTAACTGGATCTCAGATTCAGATGAGACAAAATCCACTAGTGGTTATGTATTTACACTTGGTGGTGGAGCGGTTACTTGGAGATCAGCCAAACAAACTATAATAGCAAGATCCACTATGGAGTCAGAGTTTGTAGCTCTGGAATTAGCTGGTAGTGAGGCTGAGTAGTTAAAGAACTTCTTGGCAAATATTCCTTTAAGAATAAAACCCACACCGTCAGTGTTAATGCATTGCGATTGTCAAGCGGCAATAGCCATTGCAAAGAATAAGACCTTCAATGACAAAAACAGACATATACAATTGAGGCATAATGTGGTAAAGCAGCTGCTAAAGGATGGAACAATATCAATTGATTATGTGAAGTCAGAAGTGAACTTGGCCGATCCTCTGACAAAGCCTCTTGGGAGGAAACCAATATATGAAACATCGAGGGGAATGAGACTTAAGCCAATTCGAAATTAACAGTGATAGTAACACAACCTTTGTGATTGGAGATCCCATGAAAAAGGTTCATATGGGTAAAAACAAGTCACTTGTTAGTTCTGCTAGCACAAATAATTTTGTCCCTTCCTATGGTGTGAGATGTGCTAGACTGCATTATTGAGAGGATAAGCAAAAAAGCTTTTAATGATTTTCATATCCCTTATGGGTGGTGTATGATTTACAGCATACACTTGATGAAATCACCTATATGAGTGTCAAGTGGGGTCGCTTGTATGAGATTATGGCATATCTCTAGAGCACTCATGAATTACCAGGTGTGCGCATGGCCTATTAGCGCAACACGGCGTCAACAGCAAGAATAGTGGGGGTGTAATGTGACTGGTACATCTCTAACGTACACAAAGTGTTTCTGGTTCATAGAAGTTTACTTCACCAACTCACTGTATGTTATGTCACATCCGTCTAGGTCTGGTCAATAGTCCAAAATACACCAGATTCGATGCATTTACACCCCTGGTGTTAACCCAGGAAAAATCTTGTTTTATAAATTTTCTTAAAAAGTCTTTAAACCTTTTGAAATATGTGAGGGATTATTGTAGCTTTTATACCTTTTATTATGATATTTCAAAAGTCTAAAGTCCCACATTACTTAGTATTCAAAGTTTTAAATAGTTTATAAGGTAACTTATGTTTTGGGTTTGTTAGATAAGCTTGTGAGAGGAATGAGCTCACACGCACAAGTTGGGCCTCGGTTGGGCCAAGTCAGTGCAAATCATGCGATTTGCCCCCCTGCGCGCACGATAATGAGGCCTCACAAGTTTTTTGATTCAGATTTATTTAATTTAATTAAGTTGTGCTAATTAATAAGTTTTATAAACCTTATCCAGAAACGGCTATTTTCCTATTCTGTTTTTTGACTTGGTCTCCACGTCCTTAACCACCCACGTTCCAATGTGAGGTGGACACGTTCTGACGTGAGGCAGCCACGTTCCTACGTGGGGTGGCCATGTTCTTACGAGAGGTGGAAAGTGCAAACTCGGGGTGGCCACGTTCAAACGTTAAAATGCTTTATAATCTGTTATGCTTAATACCTTTTGTGGTGTTTTAAATTTCAAACGCTTTCAAACCCAAAAACCGACACTACTTCTTCTTCTTCTTCTTCTTCTTCCTGGGTTACACCGAAAATTAATTGCTGTTCTGTTACCTCGGCTCCCACCGAGACGAACCTGTTGAATCCTGGGAGATTCGCGCACCCGTGCGATAAATCCTTGAGGACAGTGTATTCTCACACGCCTCAGGCTACTCTTCTCTTTGTGTTATTCGGAGTTGTCACCACGATCGATTTAACAGAGGTAACTAAGGAGCATTCTCTAAGCCTACTCCACTCTTACTCTTAGACATGAACAATGAGCAGCCAACTATCAAAATATACCTTATCCTTCTAGCGAATTCTTACTTTCAAGTTGACACTCTCTTCCCCCCTCGAGTCAATACTAACAATCATATATACAATAATTCTCCTAAAGTGAACATGACCACTCATAGCAAAGGAATTTATACCGAACTACCCAAGGAAGTTGGAATCATATTGATAAAATCAAATAACACTAACAGCATTAGGAATCTCATGACACCCTCAACACGGTACTGCATATAGTTTTTGAAGAATCCCTTCCCTTCCCTTCCCATACCCATAGGGCCAAGTATACACATAGGATTGCCGGGCGGGGACCAAAGTGAGAAAGCGGAAATAAACTGGATAAACTCTTATCTTTCTCCACATCAGCCTCGCAACCTAGCATCATACAGAAACAAATACAGCATATTGCAGAAGTGGGTAACAGACTATAAGAACATACCACATCAATAGACAGATGAATTGGTTAAATAGCATCAAAATTATTAGCATAATCATCTTCCTTTATGTTTCTTTATAAAATAAATATGGGCAGGGTAAGCTTTGGCAGTGAAGTATGGATATGGTTACTTTATGAATAGCCATGCAGATGACACTTGGAATTCTTTTCCCTCTTTTGGGGCCTCTGACTTTGCATAATACTAATTCTATTTTGATATTGGATTCCATTCTTTTGACAGAATTTGTCGACAATGCATATATTAACATTAGAATAATGTTCTTGATGCTGAAACCAGGGCCGAAAGAGTTTTTTGGGCTAATATATTACATATTGTTCTTATTCCAGCATTGATTGATCGTACGGCCACCCTAACATATTTGGATTATCGTTTACAGTTTGATGCTAAATATTGCAACTTGTTCATGGCATTGGCAGGGTCACCACCGACCAAATGATCAGGGGGCATTTACCTTATCCAAACAAATATCTGAAGGAACTTTCTTTCTTTCTTTCTCTTTCCTATCCATTTAACTATAATTATTTTTTTTTTCTGCTTTTCTAGCTCAAACAATGCAATCCACTATCCTCACCAACCACTATAAATAAGAGTTGATGAAATCTCAAAGTTCATCAGGGCAAACAAATCCTTAGTGAACAATTACATAAGCTTCATATTCTCCTCAGCTCTTATATTTGATTCATTCCCTCGTAGAAGCTAAGGGAACTTTGCAGTAATGGATAGAGTAAGGGATTTGGCATCAAAGAAGGCTGCTGTTATATTTACCAAGAGTTCATGTTGCATGTGCCACAGCATCAAGCAACTGTTCTATGAGCTTGGAGCAAGCCCTGCAGTACATGAGCTGGACAATGATTCCTATGGGAGGGAAATGGAGTGGGCTTTACGGAGTCTGGGCTGTAATCCTTCAGTCCCAGCAGTGTTCATAGGTGGAAAATTTGTAGGTTCATCAAAAGATGTGATTTCCCTCCATGTTGATGGCTCCCTGAAACAAATGCTCAAGGATGCAAAGGCCATCTGGTTTTAGTTAACACTCAAAGAAGCTCCATGTACTGAAGTGGTATGAAAGGAGCTTTGATACTATTTGCAGACAATGTTTAATCAGGGACACCCCTTCTTTTTCTTGAGTGTCCTGTTTAGATTGTATGAAAAGAAGTCTGTATAAAAAAAAAGTCTTTTTTTTGGGTATTTTCTGAAAGGCTAACTATAGCTAATGTCTATCAAGTAACATGAAACTTGACCTTGCAGGAGAAAACAGTCATACTATCGTTAACAACTTTCTCTGGGATTCAATTTTAATTTTAAAAACCTTAAAAAAAAAATGTTTCAATTACATACTCCATCCAATTTCACCATACAATGTTCCTCTCACTTTTGAGAGGATAATATATAGTCATCAATTCATACTATTGCAAGCAATTTTTTTTTCTTTTTTGGTTTTCTATGATATCTCTCCATTCTCTGAGTATGAGACTAATCCTTTAAATAAGAGCAATATGTTAGGCCTTCTTCACAAGTAATGTCTCCAGGCTTGAACATTTGTCCTCTCTTAGAGCGAGTTTGCATACCATTGCAACTAATCCCATGTGTATATTGCAAGCAATTTTGGTATAAACAAAGTCTGCAGAGTATCACTTTTAAATTTTTAATGAAAAACAGTTTTCCATCAAAATCTCATCCACTTAGTAAAAAGGAATAATCCCCTACGTCATGAAAGCTAACGCACATAAATATCTCACTATTATTTCAAGTGTCTAAGGGATAACTAGGTGTTGATTCCTCACCGCTCAATTTGGGCACCTGGTGCGAGGGATAATCATCAAGTAGGCGCATCACTTAGCGTTATGTATATCCAAACTTTGTAGTCAGGAACGTGAATGGCGCCTTCCTAAGCTTGAGGCAAAAAGGGAATGTTAACACTTTTTATGTCTCTTTTATTATTCCTCCATATCCACGAAGCAGGATGTATAACTTTCCTGTATGACTTCTATGCTTGTGTAAACTATATATGCAAAGGCATAGTTTTCTTAAAATAATTTATGTGCATGAGCACTACGTGCAATCAAGCATGCATAATGACGAATAATTTATATATGCATATTTATTACAATTAGCTAACATATTCATCAAACCAAAACTAACGTGTCGATAATATGTATTTGTGTAAGAAGAAATTTTTATTTAAACATAGTGTATTTAGTTGAGTATATGAAATTAATTAAAATTTAATATTTTTATAAAGTATCATAAAATTAATTATGAAACATAAAAATTTATAAAAATATTAAATTTTGATTAATTTAATATACTTAACTATTATACATTATGTTTAACTAAAAATTTCTCGTAGTATAGGTACATACCCCATAGATATGAAGTTGGATGCTGTGCAGTTATAATGGTAATGACACATGGAATTTTTTTGTTGGCTTGTTAAAGGAAGGGATTTCATTCCCTCTTTTTCTCAAAGGGCATTTTTGACTCTAATCGTATACTTGTATTCCATCCGTGTGCTCATCTACGCATGTGAGAACACAGTGTAACTGCTGCATCTATGTAGAGTCCCAAATTAAGCTGTTTGAGTGTGAGAGAGAATCGTACAAGTTGGTGGGTGCAACACGAAGATTCTGGCAGCCACCGAAAGCCATTTCAGTCTCGATCTTTATGCATAAGGATTCAAAGCGGTTGATTGTGAGAAGCTGGTATACATTGACCATCCTCCAGTATTTCCACTTTTATTACCTTTAGAGTTTTTAGAGAGATCAGCAAGCATTCTTTTTTTTGGAGTTTTTCATAAAATCTGTACCAATTTAACAAATGGTTAGTAGGCGGTACAAGTTTTTGAAACGGGCAAATTGCATTAACTTAGTCACAGGAAGATATTGTTTTCATTTGTTTATGTTGAACAAAATCTTCATACTATATGGTTATGGTCTCACATCCAGTCTACTAATTGAAGCATATGCGTGTAAATATGTCTTCCAACTTGTTCAATCGAATAAGATCATACACTTAGTAGGGTATCTAAAAAGCAAAACCTTTTTTGAATGTGCTTTGCTCTTGCTCAAAGAAACTGGCCTTAAGCTGTCCCTATAAATAGTCTAGTATACCAGCTCTTTTCAAATAGCCTCAAGCTTCATATAATTTTCTATTTCCTAATTCTCCTCCTTAGACTGCCAATCCAATACAGCCATTGGATCGAATTCATTTGGATTCGGTCTGATGGTTTGGGAGTTCTAATAAGTCTGAGGTAATCTAAAGGCATCTCTCAAAATTTGAAGTTTCTTTTTTCCTGTATTACATTTTTTTTTTTGGGTGTCTCTGGAGCAGAATTCTGAACACATTTAGAAGTACTTGATCAGTATCATCAGGATGGACAAGGTGATGAGGTTGGCCTCTGAAAAGGGCGTGGTGATTTTCACCAAGAGCTCTTGTTGCCTCTGCTATGCAGTCAACATTCTGTTTCAAGAACTTGGGGTGAGCCCCGTGGTTCATGAAATTGACCAAGACCCTGAAGGCAGGGAAATGGAGAAAGCTCTATTGAGGTTAGGATGTACTGTACCTGTCCCAGCTGTATTCATCGGAGGGAAGCTAATGGGATCCACCAATGAAGTCATGTCCCTCCACCTAAGTGGCTCACTGACTCAATTGCTTAAACCATATCAAGCTTTATCTAGTTGAAAAAGAACACAAAACATGTTCCTGACACCTTGCTGGAAAAATAAACTGGCTTGAATCCATAGAGTAGTGAACTTAGTATTAAATAGTCTATTTAGTGTTTTATGTCTATAGTGTTTTCTAGCATTTGATTAGCTATAATGTAATCTGATAAATATTCTTAATGAAGTTTCATTAATATACTTGTACTTGTGTCCCAGTAAGCTGTGTTATTGACAGTCTACTGTCATACGCTGTTTCCCATACTGCTAGAAGGCAATTTTTGGTTATCTAAGGCTAATAATCTCAGAAGATAAGACGGGGTACTATATAGTATAGAGCATATCCTGAAAGTTTCTCCCTTTATGCTTCTCAGAAAAAGCTCCACCTCCTCCTCCCTTCCTCCTTTCTTTGTCGCTCTTTCTACAATCTGTTTCTAACAATTACCAGTAGTATTCAATAACCTTCAAATCATCCTCGTCACATGAAAGTATCTGCGGTCACTTGCTTTGAACATGTGTGTCCATCCTTCCTTCTACATCTTGTAAAGAAAATATTCTCTGAAGATCTATAAGCTGTAATCAACCAAACACTAACAGCATGCAAACCTACTATGGTTTTGCCTGTCTCAATCTACCCATGCATTATAAGGACAGAACTTGCTCCAATCTTGGGAGGAGCTATCTCCCTCCAACCCCCTTAATCGGTTGCCATGTGTCTAAGATTGGAGCCAAGTTCTGTCCGCATTATAAAGGTCAAAATCAAATTTCATATATTTTGTCAAATTGTGCCTATCCTTCTCATGTTAACCTCATATGGAGGAGCAGGATTATTGAAGAGAGGAGGCTTCTCTATGGACCAAAAAGTGCCATGTAAAATAAAAAAAAGCATTTCAAACTTTGAAAATTGTTTGAAGGGGGAATAGAATATTGAAGCTACATATATAGAAAAAGAAAAATATTGTTCTGGAATCTGCTGGCGTTGTCCACATATTTAAAAGTTAACAGGGAAATTCTCATCTTTTATGATCTAGTGCTGTGGATTCTTCAACTTTATCCCGGATAAAGAAAGGTATTACATTCCTTACCTCTTTTTTTTTTTTTTTTCTTGTATTTACTTTTATTCTCTTCTTTTTCCCCACTAACAGCAGTCAATATCGAATTCTGGGGAAAGCATACTCTAGGCTCAGCAAAACTTGAACCAGGTTCATTCACAGAGGTAGTGCTGTGAAACTAATTCAGCATTTACAAAAAATTCCTTCCTTAGTGCAAGTTCAATTAGATATATATATCTTAGTGAGGAAACTGATGGTTATCAATTGCAAATATATAATATAATGCATGATCTTCTAGTTCCAAAGTTGAAACATGAAACATGAAGCAATAACCATAACACTTACTCCCTCGGTCCCTTTATATGTCTTTTAAAGTTTTTTACAAAGATTAAGGATATTATTAAATAGTTTTAAATATATAAAAATATAATCTAATATAATTAAATTATCTTTTTTTTTCAGTTCACTAATATTTCGTTCCTCCCAAATCTCACAACTTCTGTAATTCCATTAATGTAGTTATTGAATTTAGTTGAAATAGTAAACAATGAAGATAAAGTTAAAAAAATTAATTCATATTTTTTATATTCTAAAGTGATAAATAATTTTAAAAGATAAATATAAAGGACCTGAGGGAATAATAAATAAAAATACAAGTTAGACAAAGTTTCAAAAATTCTCTAATTTTTTTTTCTTGCAAGGATAGGAATCAAATCAACATTCTTTCCCGTATCTTCTAAATGCTTAATTTCCCAACTATATGGGAAATAGCTGTCAGATTGTAGTTAAAGTACTGTGCTATTTTCTCAGGAATTCAACTTGAAGTTTGTTAGAGAACCAAATAGGTCAATTACTGTCACTGGTGATGACAAAATATTCTGTACTAGTTAAAGACAAATAAAGAGTGGGTTGAGCGTAAGGGCATATGTTGCAGATTGTAACTGCTGGGGCCATGGAGGCACTACCTGGAAGTGTTTGGTCCCCTATCTTCCCCCAGTTTCATGTGATCCTTAGATTTAGTATCTTTCAGATAGAACAGATTTAAGTGGCCTTAAAATAGCTGGGATATAAAAGGCAAGGGAATGCTAAAACTATATTTACTAGATTCACTCATCAACACTACGAACTATGAACCACTTCTCGTACCAATTCATGATATTTTGTATTGTAATTTGTAAATGAAGTTTTCTAATCCAAATATTGTCAATTTTTCAAAATTAGGCCAAATATCGTTGGGAATTTCTTAATCTTAATAAGGATGATCAATGAGGTGAATTAGTCGTGATATGCGCAATCTAACTCATATACCATCTTATCACAATTCATAAAAATGGCTGAGGTATTTTAAGAGTTGAGATATTGCCTTATGTTACTGATTTATTGGATAAAAATAAAATGCTTAATAATGATAATTTCTAAATAAGCATTTTTTTCTTTAATCTAATTTACCAAATAAGCATTTTAATTTCCTGTTTATATGCTCAGTTGATTAAAATATCTCAGGTGCTACTCAGATAAGGGCTTCAATAGCATGGAAATAATTGGAAGCTTCAACAAACGACTTCTTCCATCATAATATCAGCTTTGTCATTTTATTTTATATAATTTTATATATTATGTAATTTGAAGAATTAGATCATTGTACCCGACAATGTCACAAATATTTGTGAATGAATTTACTTTTTCTTTTCTTGTTTATTGCTTTTTTTTTAAAGCTATTTTAGCTTGTGTGCCCCAGCCTTGTGCATTTTTCAAGTTAGGAGGGGAAGAAAAGAATGAAAACCCGTCACTTGCAAAAATGCATCCACTAGAATTGGTAAGATAATAAAGAGAATGGACATATAAGAAAAGACATATAGAGACAGAAATACCATTGTTTTTGAAGATATGATCGGTAATTAGCAGCCTAATTTAAGCAAGAAAAGAATAGTTGATTTCGTTTTGATAAACATTGTCAACTTGACCTTTGATAGATTGATTTTTGTGATCAAAAAATATTTTCATATGTGCTCAATGTAGTCATTTTGTGAGTTCGTCACTAACCTAATTGACATACCTGCTCAGGTTGAAGCATAGGAGAATGGTGATGGGATAAGATATGACATAAAAGATAGCAAGGATACTGCAGTATATGCGACCAATACGTCCATGCCCAAACTCACGATGATGGGATTTAGGGGTGTTAAAATAGGTCAAACTTGATGGATTAGTTTGAATAGTCCGACAAAATAATCTGACTCAAGTTAGAAAATATCGATCTGAAACTTATATCTTTCCGAATAGAGAGGCAAGATAGAAAGGGTCGGTACCATTCTTTTAACACTACATAAAGTTAAATGAGTTAGACTGAACTAACAAAATATCAGTCTAAAACTTACATGACTCGAATAGACCAGTCTAAAAATAACTCGACTCTCGAACCGGCTCGGCCCGTTTTCACAACTCTACTGGGACCCTCTTAACTAGAGCCGAATCATCTGGGGTACATAACAAATAAAGGAAAATTTCCCGCTAAGGCCGTGTACGACAGTGTTAAAATTTTGCTCCACGATTCTTGAATGCCTCGGTCCACTGTGCATCTGCATGCTTTAAAAGAGATTGCCCCACAGGCCAGAGTTCACTGTATATGGATAGAGCTTGTGAGACCTAGATTTTGAAATGCTTATTATTATTTTTTTTCTCTCTATGACGTTGAAATCTGAAAGAGTGGGTCAAATGCAATTTCAACAACCAAGGTGGTTACGAAGAAGGGGAGGATTGGATCACCTTTGGGTGACTTGCCGGTTGCTCTGCTCGCGTCATAAAAGAAATGATTCGATGTTCGAAGAGAATACCTAACAGTAACAGTAACAGGAACAGCAACGATATGTTCATTTAATCTTTATTGTCAAACAGACAGTAGGTATCCGAAATCATCTCAGCTTTATAATAAGAAGGAACACAAAAGATGGTACTCAAAAGAAGAGAAGAAGGTAGGAATTCTTAACTCTGATTGGCTGGAACTTTCCACATGATGATTGAATAAAATGCAAGGGATGGTTCAATTAGAAAGGGTGGTCGTTATAAAGTTGCATGATGTGGCATTTTCCAACGATTTCCTTAATTACAGGCTTTGCCAGAAACTTAGATACCTGTTCTTGCTTGGAATCAGGAAGCTTTGGTTAGAATTAGACTCGGCCACTGCTATTCACGATCACATGATCACACATGGTCATGGATGTACTTAGGATCACCTATGCTGTGGTTTAATAGCTTAGGTCAAGGATTGGTTAAGGAAAGATTAGGTGGTGTTCGTGAAGCCAATGGAGCAGCAGATTAGATTGCAAACTTTGCCACAACCGCCGGTGGAATGTAGGAAAATCATCTTGAAGGACTCCGCTGGGATCTGTTTTCCTAGATTGGCCATGTGTGACTATTCAATTTGTCTTAACCTAATAGAAGGGGTAAGAGAAAGGGAGAAAATTACCCCATCCAAAAATCAAATTTTCAAATCTTCTTTCCCTGTTTAGTGTTTTCTCTACCTTACCAAAGGTCTATATGAGCTATTCGTTTAGATGTCATAGGTAGGCCATAATCCTGTTAAAATTGAATACTCTATAATGGAGAAGAAGTTTTTATTTTTTTTTTGTCCTACAATTTTTGTTGACATTTATTTATTTTTCTTTATGTCTGTTAGCCCCAAAAAAAATAATAGAGGAGAGGAGCTTCCCCTAACTTTGCAGGAGCTCAAATGTAATTTAGATTTAGCCCTCAAATGATAAAAGATGATGAAGATGGGGATGCAAGCTTTCATAGACAAATTTTGCTTTTATCTAAAAAAAAAAGGGACAAATTTGGCTAAGTATGAAAAAGGGGAATTAGAAAAAAAAAAAAAGGTCTCTGTAAATCCGTACAGTTGGTTTGGTTGGTTGGTTGGTTCAACCTCCACAACCGTCAATTCTATTTTTCTTTTTAATTTTTCATGTATAATTTTAACAAGCCATGAGGCAACCAACTCTTGCAATACCAAACTCAGAAGCAAGAACTTATACAAGGCTATAGTGGTCACTTGAAACCCATATATTTGCAACAACTTTGACGTGGCACATTACGAGTAGCGCACAACCACTGGGTTTGTAGATCCGGCCGCAGCAGATAAAAATAGGTAGGCACTCGTGACTCCCTCGGTAACGGCTCAGGTACTGTTAGTGTTAGATCCTCTCTCTGAATCGGAAGAGACTGAGATATTTAACCCATCAAAGAAGCAAAGAGAGAGAGAAAAAAAAAAAAGCATAACGAAGAAACAAACCCACGCCACGCCACGCCGAGCCCAGCCGAGATCTCTTTCTCTTTAACACACTCTGAGCTCCCACTGATCCTCCATTAATGGCTTCTTGACCAGGTATTATGAATTCCTCAAACTCTCGCACTATTTTTTTTCTTTTGCTGAATTTCAATTTTAGCTACGCCGAATTTCAAGCCTTTTCTTTCTGAGAAACCCTGCATATATTGAAATCGAAGTCCGGTTCTCTATTTGGTTTCGATTCTTCATTTTCCCTGCAATTCTAGGGTTTCATTTGTGCTAAATACGGTAGAATTGCATTCCTTTGAGAGCTTATCAATCGGTCGTGGTTTTGATTTCTACGGTTTTGCTTAGTTCGTATAGAATCAATTCTGATGTAAATTCAATGTGATCTGTGCGAATCCGATCTCTCTCTTTCTCTCTCTCTCTCTCTCTTTTGGTTTATTGGTTTTAAAAAATTCCATATCTCGACGCAGAGACATCTCTCGTAAAGATTGTTTGGAGAAGCAATTGGATCATATGAGGTGTTCACTTGGTTGTATTGGTTCTCCAGCTGTCAATTCAGATGTGCAATTTTTGCAAGCTTGCTGTTGTAATAAGGAAATTTCCCGCAGAGTCACAGAGGTTAGTTCTGGATGATCTTTGACAGCATGCATATTCATTTCATTCTTCGTGTTTATGCTTCGGGATTTTTATTTTTTTATTTTTTGGTCACTGAAAATATGCCATAGTTGCCAAGGGTTGGAAAGCTTCAACTCTACCATACCATTCTTAATCCAAGTATTGATCTTCTTTCTTCTTTTCCCCTTTCGAATTCTAAGAACTGAGGTGATTAATAGACAGATGTCAATTTCTTTTATAATTGAATTGTGTGGAAATGGATTGAAGTTATGTGAATGGGAATTCATTTGCAGGTGAGCAAGGCAAGACTGAATCCTTTGATACAAGGAAATACTGTTTTGCAGTTGCATAAGCTTGGCAGACGTGGACACGGGCTATCATGGCTGAAGGAGAGGAGCGAATTGAGCTTAAATTCCGCATATATGATGGAACCGATATAGCACACAGTACTTATTCATCATCTACGACAGTTGGTACGCTTAAGCAAAGGCTAGTTGCTGAGTGGCCTCAAGGTTAGTCATCTTGTGGGGTATGGGTGTGTCTATATGAAAGATTTGTTGACATTAATTTTATATCATGTTGATGATTCATGTCTTTTATGTTGAATCATTGCTGTTAGATACTCTATTCACATTGTGTTTCATAAAGACCTTATTTAAAATGTACATTAGACTTATCTTCTGGTAATTGACTGTAATATGTATCCAGCTTTTTTTTGCTGCATGGTTCACAAGAAAAGCAACAATAACAATCACACCTTACCCCACTACTTTTCATGAAGCATAAATTACTCAACCTAAAATTTGGCAATTCTTTTCTTACTATATTTATCACTCCTATTTGTTACAGAAATGCATGTTGAAGCCTGCATTTATCACTCCTCTTAGTCACACATGATCATTCTTCCAGATAAATGACTCATTTTCCTTTTCCCATGAATACTTTTACATATACACGTCAATCATTTGATTTCATTTGTTATTTTCTCTTTTCTGCAATATGTTATTACCTTTTAATGAAATCTATTAATTTACAGGCAAAACAGTTACACCAAAGTCAGTAAGTGACGTAAAACTTATACATGCTGGTAAAGTTTTGGAAAACAGCAAAACTCTTGCTGATTCCAGAATAACTTTTGGTGGCATTCCCGGGGGTGCTATTACCATGCATGTTGTAGTACAGCCTCCGGTAGCTAAAAAGAAGACAGGTTTGTTCAATCTTTTTGGCTGTGCTTTTGCTAAAGCATATAGGTTGCATGGATATGGGTATGACAAAATTTCTAAAAACTGCGATACAGGTACCAGAGGATATATTATATAGAAATATAAAAACAAACAATAAAGTAATTAAATCATAAGATAAATACAATTTCCATAATGTTCTAACTCTAATTTATCAACAAAACTCCATAAAATATGCCAATTAAGCAAAACTACTTAAAGAGGACTCAAGATTTGAAGGGATGAAGTAGTAGTTTGTTTCATTTAGTAGCAAATTAAGCAACTTAGTAGCAAAACTTTGTGTTTTGTATGGTCTGACTTGTACTTGAGTGATATCTGCTAATTGCAATGCTTGACCAAGATGTACTCAAATATATATATATATATATACACACACACACACACGTGCCATGTGTACCTAATAAGTGCTTGTATCGGAGATGTACCTAGCATGGGTACAGCATCGATTGATGCCATGCATCATGTCCTTGACTTTGTAAATTTAGTATTTCATTGTGTTGATTTTACATCATATAGTGTGTAGTTTATCTCTAATCGCCTTGTCAATTTCTGTCAATCTGTTTCTGTTCCCCCACTTCACTCTCTACTTCCTTAGCAGGATAGAGAAGTAAAAGATGCACACTACTGTTAATTACTAGTAATCTTTTTCTTCTCCTTTTAACTCTTATAATTACACAACTCTGCATGCACAAACTATTTACATTCAAAGTTACTTTGTTACATGGAGCTGCAGTCAGCAACCTGGCTTGGTCATCCTGCAGGATCCCCCGATTGATCTCAGGCAGTTAGTCCTGAGCGATGTAATGGGAATGCCTACTCCCAGCCAGATTTCTTTGTAGTCTTTATTTTTCTGGGCTTTTGCCCCTTCCATTTACCCCAAAAAAAAAAAGTAACTTCTATTAAACATGTTAAATTTTTAAAAATGAAAGTAAATCTTGAAAAATATGCATAAAAGAATAATATATTTAGAAAGTTTAAAAAAGGTTATTTTTGTTTGTGACTGATTTGCAACTAGCATTACTATATATTTGCATTTAGTGATTTATATTAAGTTGCCTTTGAGACAAATATTTGATGTTTGATAAGCCAAAGATATATATTACTATATTCTACTCATATAGTCATATGTGCTTTTCCCTTCGTTACCTTGCAGAGAAGAACCAGGAGGACAAACAAAAGATGAATTCATGCTCATGCACTATCCTTTAGATTAGGAAGCATGCCTCGTGGCTGCCCTTGAAGATAAGGTTGCATTTTTCCTATTTTTAACTCTCGGGATGATGGGCAGGCTGTGCGCTATCCAATGGCATTACCTAAGACATGTTTGGCTTTATCAAATCGTTGTTGCTTGCTTCTATTAATGTTCAATTCATTTCTAGTCACTGTCTTTGGAGTGAAATCAGATATTAGCATTGTAAAATTCTGACCTCAACAAGTACACTAAGAGTGTTGCAGGGCACAAACCTTGGCCATAAGTCCATATCAGGTGGCCCCAACATTTGATGAATATATATTGTTTGGAAGTATATAATTTGATAAATATTTTTTTCCTGCTTTACATATCCAACTCTCGAAGCACCAACTGGCATTAAGTCCACCATGTCATCATTTAATGACATATATCTCAGCAAAAAACGTGACATATTAGACATCATCTAATGGTTTCTTCACAAACTAATGTTTTAGACTAATTTAAAAATTATTAATCGAGGACTAAGTTGATATTACTAAAGTTTAGACAAAAGTTAAGACTAACTTGATGTCAAAAGTTATCATATGATATATTTAGTTATCGGTAACCTTACTAGTCATGTATTTTGTGAATTAAGAATTTCATAAGTAGCAGTGATACGTATCCCGACTTACAGCACGGAATATCCCGACTTTTTTAAATCACCGTGTGTTTTGATGTTTTAAATAGAATAATTTTTTGAAAAGAAAAAATTACAGATCCTGGCTATTGTCATCTAGGACATTTAACATTCCTCTTCCATAAAACCTTACGTCATTTTAAAAAACATATTAAACCTTCCTTGAATTTAAATAAGAAATGTTATAATTAGTTATATGTAACAAGTTTAATTTTAACAAAAGAGAAATCGGATGGTAAACTTTTTCAGTTGATTGTGAGATCCTAAGATTAAATTTTATCTTCATGTGACCTACCTCTCTCCAAGATTAGCATGTGTGCGTTTGCATATGTATGTATATATAGATTTGGATGTGTAAGTTAATTGTCACTTAAAATTTGTAAGGTTTCTCGATGATCGACTAATCTATTAGCAAAATAAATTTATTTTTAACATAATATTATCACGTCATTAAAAAAAATTACTAAAAAGTGTTTTAACACTTGTTAAAGAATTTAAAATATAAAATTTTCAATAAAAATAAAATATTTAATAGAATGAAAAGTAAAAAAGAAAAGTTTTTCATTTAAATTCCACATAGTTATTACTAAGGCTGCACTACCCTATCCCTAAAAAGTAGGATATACAAATTAAATTAACCAATTATCAAATTAACTTAACCACTTATATGCATATTGTTAATTATAAATTCATAAATTATTTATCTAACTAATTTAACTACTTACAAAAAATAAAGTAATTAATCAAAGTTTATATGGCATCAATCGAGAAAACCAAAATCTTAGAGGTAGGTTAGAATTCCTTTATTAAGTTGAGTTATGTGAAAAAAAAACAAAAAAAAAAACTGTATTTTACTTTATTTAAAAATTACATGTAGAAATTAAATTAAATTTAAAACAAAAGAATAAAATGAATAATTTTTAAAAAATCCAAATGACATTTAATAATAAGTAATAATAATATAGAAGTAACTCTTTCAATTTAAATGATTAGGATTAGGCTAATGGTAAGAAACTTGAATTAATTAAGGTTATAAGTTAAAATTTTATTGTCATTATTATTAAAAAAAAAACTCTTTCAATTTAATGGCAGTAAACGACAGAATTTTTTTGATTTTGTTTTTGGGTGATTTACACGTCAGAATTTTGTAGTTGCTTGCTTTGAATAACCCATAAACAAAATTTGCCCCCGTCCCCAATTGCTCATGCCATTGCTTCGCTCCATGAGTAGTTTTAAATTGCGGTTCTCACTTGTAATTATAATCGTAATATTATAATTTTTATAATTATATAATAATTATAATTATGATTACATCAATTATATTTTTTTATAATTTTTTATAATTATAATAAACATAACATAATTATAATTGTAATTACAATCACAATTTAAAACCATGACTCTACGCCACGCTCCGTCCCTAATTAATTCCCAATCAATGGAACACTCTGACTCTGCATCTGCAAACGAAAGAGAGAGGACTTCGGGAAGTTGCAGTATGGGTAATTTATTTTATTTTTGCAAACACATTCTCTTCTCTTCTCTGCAGCATAATGTTTTCCCCTTTTGCAAATTTGGTTTTCTTTCATATATTTTTTTTTACATATAAGGTTTATGGTCTTAGTTTTGGGGTAGTGGCAGATTCATGGTGGCTGTGATACGACGATGGTGACCAGAGTTCAACAAAAGTGGTACGATTTTTGGCATTGACGCAGGATGACGATGTGAAGGGTGACAAAGGTAAGGTGGTTTGGGTTCATGGTTATTGATTATTTGGGTGGTAAAGATGTGATGGTTGGGGTTGCAGCGGCTTGGAATCCATGGTGGTGGGTAGCTGATTGAACTGCAGCAAGACAACGAGCTGAGGGGCAGCAGTAGGTGGCTACTGGTTGAATATGGCATGAAGGAGATGGTGGCTACTTGCCAGTGCTGGGGAGGACAGTGGCGACGTGGTTTGGGTTCAGGGTGATGGCTATGATAGAGACTGAATCAGAGACACTGTGTCCATGGTGGTGGGCATTGTCGCAGGATGACGATGTGAGGGACGACAAAGGTAAGGTGGTTAGGGTTCATGGTTACTGGCTGTTTGGGTGGTAAAGGTGTGGTGGTTGGGGTTGCAGCGGCTTGAAATCCATGGTAGTGGGTAGTTGATTAGACTACAACAAGACAACGAGCTGAGGGACAGCAGTAGGTGGCTGGTGGTTGAATATGGCATGAAGGAGATGGTGGCTACTTGCCAGTGTTGGGGAGGATAGTGGCGACGTGGTTTGGGTTTAGGGTGGTGGCTATGATAGAGACTGAATCAGAGACACTATGTCCTTGTCACCTCCACGCCGTCGTCGTAGGAGAGTTTTGGCGAACTGTCTCCTCTGGCGAATTTGGGATTTATCTGTTGAGATGGTTCTCTATCTTAAATCTCGACCCATGATTTTTTTTATCATTAAATCAAAAGTTTAAAATAATTGGTATATCATACATCTTATCTTAAAGGGTGTATATTAGAATTTTCCTTCTTTCTTGTGCACTACAGTTTTATTGCTCCATGTTTAAGATGAGAGTAATGTGTTTGGAATAAAAAATAATTTGATTTATAAATTAAATTTAATTAAATTTTATGTTTAAATATTATAAAATAAGAAATAATTTGATTTTTAAAATTTTATTAATTTTATTTTTTTATTTTAGAAATTCTACCAAATTTAATATGGTTTGATTTATTTGAAATAAATAAATTATTTTATTTTTAACAATTACTTTTAATTATTTTTTATAAGAATTAAAATATAAAATAATAACATCAAATCAAATCAAATTAATTTTTATTTTAATAAATTTTAAATATAAAATTTAATTTTTAAATTAATTTAAATATTAATTTTTTAAATTATTAATAAAAATTTAATTTTTAAATTAAATTAATTTAATTTAAATTAAATCATTTTTTTATTTTTATTTATTTTAAACATGAGCTAAACGAAAATGCAAAATTCAAACCCCCTGCAATCATATCTTTCGCATGTCGTCACTGCCACGGCGACGCTATGGGCTTTTTCTCTCTCCCTCTCTATCATTCATTCATATCATATCTATGCGCTTTTGGTTTTTGCCCTGTTGCCAATTTACGTACATATTCAACTATTCAAGTCTTCCTTCTTTTTTTGTTTTGTTTCGTCTCTACCATTTTCTCCGTTAATTTTCGTTTGTTTTTGCGATTTAGAGCTCACTTAGCAACCCCAAGGATGATCACGAACTTGTCAGATGTAATATCTTATTTTTTTATAAAATATTTTTGTAAAAAATAAAATTTTAACTCAAATATTATATTTGATTTTTTTTTACAATAATTAATGTTAATTAAAGGAGATTAAATAAAATTTATAAGAGTTTAATTAATAATAGTTTATGAAATTAAAAATAAAAATTTATTAAAATAAAATTTAACATTTAATTTTAATAATAAAAATTAAATATTTTAATTAATATATTTAAAAAATATTCATAAAAAAATATTTATAAAAAATATTTATAAAAAATATTTATAAATTAAATTATTATTTTAATATAAAAATCTAAAACTAATCATTACTTAAAAAAAAGGTTACGTACTGTCGCAACGTGCCCAAGATTGGATGGAAGTAATTATTACTTCAAAAAAATCTAATTGCAACGTGGTGGAACGTATAGAGGCAAAGAAACAAGAGAGTGAATGTGTGAAATAGTGAAAGTAGGAGGGAGAGAAAGTTGCTGACCGAGGGAGCAAAAAACGTACAAAAGAGATAAGAAAGAAAGAGAGGAAAAAAAAAGAATTTTTTTAAAAGGTATAATCTGATTTTTTTAAAAAATAAAAATATAATTTTTAGTATAAATTATATGTTTTATTAGTTAATTTATTATTTTAATATTTTAAACATATTATTATTTTTATTAAATTTATTATGTGTATGTAATATTATAAAAATTTAATATTTGTTTAGTTTTTAAATATTTATGATATGTAACAAAATTTAATACTATTATAATTTTAATATTAATTTTTTTATGAAATCAATATAATAAATTAAAATATTATTCAAAATTTAAGTTAAATAAATACTTTAATTATATTAGGTATTAAATATATGTACTTGATTTATATAAACTCTCTTATATTTATCTTAGTTTTTGAGCAATTTTATGACTTTTATTCTAACTTATATTTATCTGGATTTGAGAGCAATTTTAAGACATTAATTTTGACTTTTGCAACAAAAGGATTTTTGTGCAATTAAAGCACTATCAGGACCAAGACAAACTATGAACATGATAAAAACCTGATAAAATATAGATTATGATAAGGACTTGACTAATTATGAAATGTGATGTGGACTATTAAGAGAATTATTAAATTAATTTTAAATCATAGTTGGTCCCTTGAAGAATTGACATTTAAATTTAATGATTCTAAGTTTTGTGAGCTTTATTTAATTGACATGATTTATTTTTATGATGAATTTATTTGTGATATATTGGTAATTTGCATTGCTTATATTTGTGTGTGATGACAAACAAGTGATTCATGAAAAAAGTTACGCCTAATCATTGAGAGGCAGATGGATAGATTTTCTTTTATGTTACCTGCCTGGTTAGTGTGAATATATCTGACTTTATTATCACAATGTTAAAATAACATTAGAGATAGAGTGAATTTCTTATAAAAATAAAGGTTTTTGAGTAAAATGTGAAATAAATAGACATAAAAAAAAAGTAAAATAAATGATAAATTCTTTGTGATGAAGAATTTGTTTATTAATATTTGCTGATGTTTAAAAATTATTTACTAAAGTTTGAAAAACTTGCTAATTTATGCTGATGTTAATATATAAACTTGTATGACATGATTTATTTAGTAATTATTTTGAAATTTTTGTTATTTTTATCATACTTAAATTATCATGAGACTTTCTGTATATATTGTGATTGATATTAATTAAAGTAATAATTTTAACGATAACAAATAAAAAAAGAATAAAAATACAAAGATCAAGTATTAAAAAGTTTCAAATTTAACATATATATCTTAAATCTTGTGTAAAAGTATTTCTCTCACTGCCACATCAACACTCTGTTACGCTGTAATCCATTAGCAAGAGCATTTTAAATATTCTCCATCCTGTCCTCCTTGCATCCGTGGGTCTAACAATTGATGTTGATAAATCAAGCAAATATTTATCAGCTTTGACAGTCATCCTCAATTCACAGCAAAAACAAGACCATACCTCAAAACAGAAGGACCAGGAAAAGTCAAATAATGCAAGGTCAATGACCATTTTAAGGGGGAAACAAGTGAAAATCTATCCACAGTATATCCAAATTCCAACAAAATGCAGGAAAATTTCTTCTACAGGGCATCTTTTAATTTTAAGAATTTTGATCACATTTCACTAGCATATCACTGCAGGAGTGGCAAAGTAAAAACAAACTGACAAATAAAACTAACATAGACTAAATATCATATTATTTATGAAAATAAAATGATTATAATGTATTTTAAAAATTACACAATAAATTAAATTTAAGACAAACTAATTATTCCTAATACTGGGTTGCTTGGGTATCTTACAGTTTTCAATTCTGTGCAATGATTGTAACACTACCAGCACAGTTTCCTTTCCCATATTTGGTCACAATTGCAGACACTGCAGTTCGTATAACACCCGTAGGATTTCGACACCGGAACTTCAGTAAAGGTTTTGGTGTTAGTGAAACCCATTTATAAATTCATCCCATAATTCATATTTGACCTTTTTCATTTTGCTTTGAAATATTTCACTATTGCCTGTTACTCCCTGTCCCCGATGTATTTCAAAGGAAATCAGAGATAATCTTGATTTTGCTGATAGTCTTGGCTTAATTTGTGAAGTGTGAATGAGATA
Source organism: Ormosia emarginata (assembly GCA_029884605.1). Lineage (NCBI taxonomy): Eukaryota > Viridiplantae > Streptophyta > Magnoliopsida > Fabales > Fabaceae > Ormosia > Ormosia emarginata. The sequence goes on along the minus strand of JAQQTP010000080.1, from coordinate 25,639,253 downwards.
TTGTGGATGGCCTGCATCATGTATATGCAATTTGTTCTCTCGCGCATAGTCTAATCCATCCTGGGAAAAGCAAAGAGATAATCATTCAGTATGTCTTATCAATGTGAGTAAAAGATGGGACACCCAAATCCCTGATACTCTTCAAGCCTGATGACACTTGAGTTGGCAAAAGGACAAGAAGAATCAATTTCTCCGACGCTGCATGTGGTGGGTTCACTTGAATTTTGGACACATCCCGCAATATCAGATTCATTGAAACTGATTTTTCTTTTTCTTTTTCTTTTTTTTTCCGCTTTGTCTGCCTCTAGACAAGTGATATAATCTTTGAGTTTGTAGGGCTTCAACCTTAATATTAATGATGAAATGAAAGAAAAGGTGAAGTGAGTCACGTTGACTTGGACCCTATTTCGTGAACAAGCATGAAGCATGCTAGCTGGCTCGTAAACCAGCTAAAGGAAGGCTTTGGTCATCGCCTTTCTCCTTTGCTCCCTACTTTATTTTATTAAGAGGGGATGGAAAAATGGAAAGTTTGTCTTTTCTTTTTTAGTGGAGAATATACAGAAATGTGTAGAAAATTATGAAAAAAAGGATATGTAAGTAATGAAATGATGAAGTGAAAATTTAACTATCTTATCTTCTCACATGAAACCTGGGAGTATTATATGGTGTTCTGAATTTGCACCCTTAGGTTACGTTTGACATACGTAATAATATAAGATTTGATAATATAAAAAATAAGATAAAAATTAATAATATAAAAAATTTAATAATATAATATTATCTTATCAAATATTTATTGTCAAATATAATATAACGTGATAGTATAAAAAATGTTTATGTAGACAAAAATATCCTTTATGTAAAAATAGTCAAAAAAAAAAAAGTGCTCATCATCCTTGGGTTTTTTTTTTTTAAATGCCCAACTACATAAAAATAAAATTGGGACTTCGGAGAGGGCTCTGTCTCTGTGCTATTTGGTGTGTGTATTTTTACAAAATATTGTTATTTTGTTTATACAACAACAAATTCCTGAGACTAAAAGAATGCAGCACTGCTCGTATGTTTCAGCAATTTAGAACTGGGAAATGCAACGTCTATGGCAAGCAGTAGTGCGCTGCTTCTTTTGCTTAGTCTCTTGTTTCCACACTTTGCCAATATCTTGAGCAATTCTCACGGCATCAGATGAAGCACCAGAGAGCCCTTTCTTTGTGAACCCAACAACATAAAGCCCAGCATTTCCTTTCCATCCATGAGGAAATGGCATCTTTGGGTATCCATTCTTGGAAAAAAATTCACCTTCCTGTACATAACAAAACCAAAACAACATTAGACTTCACTGCTCCACACAAAAATACTAATAATCACTGTTAAAATGCACATAAAGAAGCTTCTAAAACAGGACCAAGACTTTGAAAAAAAAATAAAGAAAGAAAAGGTTAAAACTTTTTGTGCTCGGAAAAAGGACAAAACAAAATTAATCTGCTCCCAAAAGCTTTCACAACTGACAATCTTTTGTGATGAAAATATTAAAAAAATTTTCCCTTTTTCTATTGGAAAACTGTAGTATAGAAGAGAAATTCCTCAAGAGCATACACACAAGTAAATAGCCATAGTAGAAAATTAGAGTTTCCAAAAAGAAATTCAAAGATAAGAATAAAGATTTGGAGAAAAAATGGATTCGAAGAACAATAATCACATGATGCTATGAAGAGTGTTACGGAGATGACAATATTGAAAATAACTGTGGTTAGTATTCAAAACACATTTGTTGCTACGCAAAACACACTTGCTTCAACGTCAACAGAAAAGAAAAGAATCGAAAGAGGAAAAGGTTGAGAATAACTGCACTTACCTTTAACAGAGACGATGATAATGGGGAAGATTGAAGCAGCAAGACATTGGGAGTTTTGAAGCAGCAGTGATGGAGCAAATAACTGAAGCAGCAAAAGACGTTGAGGTTACAGGGACAAATGAGAAAGTGAAATTGTATGTATTATTCGGTAGATTCTCATTAGGTCTTATTAGAAGGATCAAAAAGGATTAACTTATCAAGTAATAATAAAATAAAAAATTAATAATATGATTTAATTATATTATTAAGTGATTATATTAAATATTAAATAAAATTTAATAATATTAATTTATAGTATTAAATTTTTTTTATACGATGCAACAACCATAATTTTACGTGTTATTACACCTGTATATTTTACAAGTTGGTATGTGAATCTCATCAACTCAAAAAAAGAGAGAAGTAAAACTGTAAAAGTATGTCTTGTTCAATTATCAAAACTCTGTCTTGTTCAGTTGAAATAGCAGGTGAACAGCAGAGAGGATAAATATACGAATGGCCTTTTTCCATATGTTTGGTAGAAAGGGCCACGATCATTTATTTGTCACGTTTTTTCACAATAATGCTATTCAAAATGAATTTCATTTCAGTATGCGAAGGGTGAACTGTGAAGGGCAGGGAGGGGGCCATGTGGCCCATGAATGGAGGACCATTTTAGATTTTGCCAGTTTAATGACTGTAAACACTTGTCCCAGCTCGCCTGCTCTCAAAGCATTTATGATGATTATTTTCACGAGAAATTCTTATATATTTTTGGAATAAGAGATTTGTTTTATTTTGTACTATTTAATAGAATAGATGTCAAATTAATTTTGTAAATTATTATTATTTTTTAGTTTAATTATATTTTTAATATTATACATCTATTAAATGATAATATAGGGTAACAAAAATTTCGAACTCCAAATACACATAATAATGTCTCCTTTCTTCAATAGGTTGCTGAGTCAGAACTGTGAAGGAGGGGCCCAGTTTCCGTTCCAGCAAGTTCGGCGGAAAAGGCCGCTTGCCCCACAGGCGTAAATATCCATACCAGCTTTGCTACTGAAAACGAAATGACTTTGCTACTTGCTTTGCAACAAGAAGTTAACAAGCCATTGAATTATCTTACTTTCGTTCTCTTTTTTCTTTCCAAAATTAATGAACTCCAAAACTGTGTTAGAACTTATGAAGCACAAATGTTATTTTTGAGACGTATTTGCATATTTAATATGTATGTGTTTGTGTTAAATATATAAAAATATTTATATGATATATGTGTTTTATATATTTGAATATATTTAATAAAAAAATTATTTTTTTAATTTAGGTATATCTCAAATATATTTTGAACATATTTAGACATATTTAGAATATAATTTAGACACAATTCATTAATATTTTTTTTTAAAAAATAATTTTTATAACTAATGTTCAATTAATAAGCCTGTAATTTATTTAAGTCTAATCACATAAGCGATATCTCAAGTCATTATTTTCATATATCAATATTTTAAGTTTTATCTTTTCACATACTATTATTTTCATCATTCCTTATACCTCTGTTCATATCAAGTAACTCACTTTATCGTCACCGAAACTTGCCTCACACTAATATTCTTCTAATTAATTTTTTTTATGTATATATACTTGTACATAGTTAATTCTATTATGAGAAGTTAATTTATGAAATTTTTAAAAATATGTTAATAAAAAATATACTCTATATTTTTTAAAATGAACTTATTATATAATAAATATTAGTATATATAATATATATTAAAAAATTATAAATTTTTAAATTTATAAAAATAATATAAATAAATTATAATTTTTTTTAATTTTACAATTATATATATATATATATATCATATTTATATTTTATAATTTTTTAAATTTAATATGCCTATCTATCTATGTCCATATCTATTTCTAATTTCATATTTATCTTCGTGTTGTGCTTCATAAGTTAAAACCTACCAAATCACTTTACCAAAAGAAAAACAAAGGCCACCAAATCCTTTATGTACCAAAAACAAAAAAGCCACCAAATCCTTTTGAATGAAGTACCTTTCAACCCTTTTTTTTTTGGGTTTTATTTCATTACGGATAACGGGATAAGTGATAAACTCCAGTCCAATTTTAGGGATATAATCACAAGATGGCGCACGCTAAGATGGACCAACACACATAAAATCTCATAAATTTAAATTTTACTTATAAAACTAGTTGAGTTTGATTAAGTATTTAATTTTATTTTATAGTCAGTGTAAAATTTTTCTATATTGTCATTAAATCAAGTGTTAATCTATACTATGAAAAAATTTTTCTCATTTTAATGTCTATTTTTTGTTTTTAAAAAATTACCGTTATTATCTACTAATTTTAAATTTAAAAATAAATATAAAATGAGGATAAAATTATAATTATATCTTATCATTTAATTAAAATTTTAAAAATAAATAAAAAAATGATAAGATTATAAATATATTTTATTACTTATTTAAATTTTTAAAAATAAATAAAAAAATTTAAATAATTTTTATCATTATTTATTTTTTTTAACAAAAACAAAAACAAAAAATTGACAAACAGTGATGCCTAATATATCATTATGAGTTTTTTTCCACATGCATAGGTGATCGTGAGTGGAGCACCTTTTTGGGTCTTTCTTTCTTGCATTTGGACTTCTTAGTAGAGATACAGTCTACAGCCCTCAACTCAAAGCGATAAAAGAACGAACGAACGAATTAAATAGGCCAGAAATCAAAGTATAGCTCACAACTCCTAGAGCGATAAAAGAGCGAATGAGCACAACTTCAAGTCCATCCATCATATAACTACCTCTATTAGATATTTTTCCCTATTTATTTGGCGCCAACTGCTTAATAATATTAAACTTCAGTCAAGAGTTAATTTATCTATATTTTTTTATTCTCAAAATATAATTAAACACTTAAGTAAAGATCTTTTTTAATAGTATTTTTTTATATATATATCAATCTTATTATCAAATTTAGGATTAGATGCTCAAAGGACCTGAGTCTCTTTCACTTAGATCAATATACATTAGTAAATTTATCTATATTTAAAACTTGTGTATATTTAAGTTTTTAGAATTTGATAAAAAGATTAAAAGTTTATAATCAATCAATATAATATAGAAAATATACATAACCTAAAAAGCTACCATGTATCTTCTAAGTTAATAAGTTAATGTTTTGGTTTGTTGACATATGACAAGTAGACTAGTTAAATTTTTATCATGTGTCATCTTATATAATATTTTTTTTACATATAAACTGATGTGGCTACTTTCACATGTACAAAAAAATATATATAATAAATTAATAATAAATAAAAATCTCAAAAAACAAAATATATTCAAAAATACAAAGAAAAAAAAACATGTTTAATTAAATATGAAAAAACATAAAATAACATGTTTAAAAATTTACTATGTGATAAATACATGATCTCAATAAGCGTAAATGTGATATCTTATGTTATAATTTAAAAGAATATATATATGTGTTACTAAGTCTAAATTAAATTTATTATACATACATACAAATATATAAATTTATAATCACATATTAATTACATTGACATATATACCTTTGCATGTTAATTTATATTCAAAAAAATTGAAAAAAATGTCACCTATCTTTAAATGATCACGTTATTAATTGTTTTAATTGGAGATCTTCTTAAAATTTCAAAATTTTCGTAGGTGTCGATATATCATATCTATTATATATATATTGTCACCTTAAATTAATTAATTATATTTTTAAATTATTATATTTATTCATATATATTTTTCTATATTATTTAGAAGACTTTAATATATATATCACACTCAAGTAAAAATTGTGTGACAATATAGTAAAATTAATTAAATATAATTTATTACGAGGAAGCTAAGAAATTATTAAGTACTTTTTTAGTTTTTTTTTCATATATATAACATATAATATTTAAATATTTTATATTTAAATTTCCCTACTTTGAAAACTTTAAATAAAAATATATTAATATTTACACATATGAAAATACAACTTTACTAAAAAACATGATAAAATCAATTAAAAAATTTAGATTTATAATAAAATTTATTTAATAAGATCGCTTAAATGTAATTGAAAACTCGTATCATATAACATTAATGCTTTGAATAAAATTATTTGTAGGAGTTGATATAGTTTTGTGAACAAATAATAAAAGAAATTAACCTCAACAATATCATTGATAGAGCATATGTAATGAGTAAGTTATAGTTTTGTGTCATATTGAAATATATTAGATTTGTGAAAGATAATAAAATTAACGAATCTAAGAAGTCAGATATCAATTAATTGATTTAACTAATATGTTATTTTATTTATTATGCTTAAATTGTGTAAACTAAATGTATAAGTTATAAAATAATAGAATATTTAAATGTATTGAGTATCATTTAATTTTATTGTTATTGATCATTTCAATTTTTAGTAATTTTTTTTTATATTTGTCATTGTAATATCTATCCATTTAAGATTATTTTGTTAATAAAATTTGACATTAAGAGCCCACTTAGTATACTATTAATAATAATTTGATAAAACATCTAAATGAATAAACACATAAAAATTTCAATTAAAAAATAAATAAATACATAAAAATTAATATTAAATATAAAAAAACTATGAAATAAAAAATTAAAATTATCTAAAACTTTATAAACTAATTATTTTTCAAGAAGTCATATAAAAACAATATTTATTAACATGAGTTACATAAATCCGATTATCATTCTTGTGAAGAGTCGGTTAACGAAAATAAAAAAATAATTTAAAGTGTATTCTACTATAAACTATGTTAATTATAATTTAATTAAATTTATTTAAATTATTTAAAATATCATATTACTAAATTAAGTAAATTTATTTATTTATTTTAATATTTTTTAATTTATTTCATACATTACACGAATACAAAACACGTTACAATCAAAAGACTTATGCATACATGAATTTTATATAATGTAGATGGAATATTTGGCTTTAGAGGCTCATTATAAAAGAAGAAATAATCTCTATTAAACAGCCAAAAATAACTTTCATTTATATTTATGATTATGCATGATTGAATAAATTTATTTAAAAAATGAATAAAACAAAACATGTGCTAATCAAATAAATAAAAAAGAATTGAGTATTTGATTTTGTTAGTTAAAATATCTTTTTATAATTTGAAAAAGTAATTTAAAAACTCGCATAGAAACGTATAAAATTACATCTTTTAGTATGTATTATTAAATCATTATAAAATATCAATTAGTCTAACAGTCTTAAAATATATATATATATATATATATATATATATATATATATATATTATTACATATTTTTTAATAAATTATTAGATAATACTTTAAATCTTATTCTAAAATTTTCTAAATAATAAAAATTTGTACATATATTTTACCTATTATATATGGAGCTATCATTTTCTAACATCACTTGAAAGTCCAAATACAACTGTTTGGCCTTAATCACAAAATTCAATTCAATTATCTTCTGTCCATTTTCAAAAGTGTAAAAAAAAAAAAAAAAAAGAGTGAGAAAAAAATCAAGTATCCTTTTCAAGGTTGTTCTTGTTCCACAAGAAATGACGACTCGTTAATATCCTCTCTTTGCTCGTACACATTGATGCCAAATTCTCCCTTGGCGCTGCTTTGAAGCCATATCTCTAAATCCCACCTAACCTCTTTTCCTTCTCTCAAATCAAATCTCTTTTCAGATTTGAAACCTCTGAACTCATACACACACATATAACTAAGTTCATAGCCATAGCTAGAAGCTATGAGTGGTTCTCCAAGAAACCCGCATCCACATCCATATCCACATCCTGCGTACAAAGAAGATGAAGATGAAGAAGCGCCGCAACAACAAGTGCGACCATGTGACTATTGTGGTCACTCCACAGCACTCCTCTACTGCAGAGCTGACTCTGCAAAACTCTGTTTCTCTTGTGATCGTGAAGTTCACTCCACCAACCAGCTTTTCTCAAAGCACACTCGCTTTCTGCTCTGTGATTCCTGTGATGATTCACCTGCCACCATACTCTGTTCCACCGAATCCTCTGTTCTCTGTCAGAACTGTGACTGGGAAAAGCACAACCTTTCGCTTTCTTCCGTGCACGAACGGAGGCCTCTCGAGGGGTTCACCGGCTACCCTTCTGTAAATGAACTCCTAACAATTGTGGGGTTCGAAGATATTGGCAAAAAATCTCTCCTTTCAGCTGAGGAAAGTGGAGTTGCTGGTGATGGGTATCTGGGGTACGAGATTGCTGGGCTTTCGGATTTGTTTGTATGGGATGCTCCTTCTGTTGTTAGTCTTGACGATTTGATTTCTTCTTCTGCTTCTTCTCATAACTTTCAGGCTATGGAGGTTCCTCCTCTGCCTAAGGTATATATACATATATATGTTAATATGTGTGTGTTCAGTTTTATTTTGTTCCCTTGTTTGGATGCTGGGAAGACGGAAAATGCAATAGAATTTCATTTTTCTCTTTTGTAAGAACTGAGGAGTTAATTTTTTAGATCAAAGCGTGATTTTTTAGTTTGGTTGGTGAAGACATTAATAATTTATGGTTTTTTTTTTACAAAAAATCATTTTGGTTGTTTTCCTGGAATATGGATTCTTTTGATGTTAAGACTTGAGAGCACATTAAAACATGTGTCTATTGCTATAATTTTGACTTGTTCAGGGTATTGTTGTTGAATCAGAATCGTAAGGCTGCTTGTGGGAGACACAGGGAAGAGATTCTTAGTCAGCTTCGTGAGCTAGCAAAGTCTGAGCCCTTGGACTTGGACCTTGAACAATATGTGCAATCAGGGAATTTGTCCACAGGTTTTGAACGTGACATAGAGGCTGATATGTTTCCTTCTTATCAGGTAAGGCTTCTATTTCACTCGTTGTGTTATCAATGCTGATTCCTTATTATGGTTCCTTTGTTTTCTACACCATTTTCAACCATGTAATGGTTATTCGTGTGTTTGTGTAATGGATGACTTCTTGTATCTCTAGATTGGAGAGATAAACTGAACCTGGTGGTACAATATTGGCACTTTTATTCTATGTAGAATATAGTATAATTGTACAGTTCAAGAATTCATCTGGTGAAAATAATCGTTATACTAATTATTGGAAATGAATCAACTGATTTTCATTGTTTTAATTCTGGAAGAGTTTTACATCTTATATACAAGGAAGCTAGCTTAACTGTCTAACTAACTTGTAACAATATTTAACAGATTAACTAATTTGTAACTAGTCCTAACACCCCCCCTCAAGCTGGAGAGTGGATGTTAAGCATTCCCAGCTTGGAAATGAAACTGGAAAATAATGCTGGTTCCAAAGGTTTGGTGAAGCAATCCGCAAGTTGATTTGCTGAGGACACTGGCAACAATTGGAACAAGTGTGCTTGAAGCTTTTCACGGACAACATGACAATCTATGTCAATATGTTTAGTACGTTCGTGGAAGCTAGGATTTGAGGCAATATGCCTAGCGGATTGACTGTCGCAGTAGAGGGAAGCTGGTTCAAGGAAAGGAACATTAAGATCCTTTAAGAGGTATGTCAGCCATTGGAGTTCACAGGTTGTAGATGCTAGAGCGCGATATTCTGCCTCAGACGAGGATCGAGAAACTGTAGTTTGCTTTTTGGAACGCCAAGAGATGAGAGATGCACCAAGGAACACACAGAACCCTGTTACAGATTTGCGTGTCGCAGAGCATGAAGCCCAATCTGAATCACTGAAGGCTTTTAACTGAAGCTTTGAATCAGATGGGAAGAACAGACCTTGAGCAGGAGCTTTCTTGATGTAACGCATAATTCTCATGGCTGCTTCAAAATGGTGGATGGTGGGAGTTTGCATGAACTGGCTGAGTTGTTGAACCGCAAAAGTAATATCGGGTCTGGTTGTTGTTAAGTACAAGAGGCGGCCAATCAAACGCCTATATGAAGTGCAATCATGTGGGGGTGCATCAGTTTTATAGAGCAACTTTGTGTCCTTGATCATGGGAGTACTGACAGGTTTTGAGGCTAACATTCCAGTGTCTGTGAGTATGTCTAGAGCATACTTGCGCTGACAAAGATGGATACCAAGCTTGGACCGAGAAACTTCAAGTCCTAGAAAGTACTTGAGATCACCTAGATCCTTGATGCGGAAAGTAGTGTGTAGAAATTGTTTGACACAATCTATTTCAGCTAGAGAATTTCCAGTCAGGATCACATCATCAACATAAATCAATAGTGCTGTGAAGAAGCTGTCTTGTTTCTTAATGAACAGAGAATGATCATGATGAGAGGGTGTGAAACCAATAGTGAGCAGTGCAGAGGAGAGTTTGGCAAACCATTGGCGGCTTGCTTGCCTTAAGCCATATAAGGACTTGGTTAGCCTGCAAACTTGATTTTCTCTGCAAGATTCAAGGCCTGGAGGAAGTTCCATGTAAACTTCTTCATGAAGATCCCCGTGAAGGAATGCATTGTCAACATCGAGTTGTTTCAAATGCCAATTCTGAGTTGCTGCAACAGCAAGTAGTAGTCGGACAGTAGTGACCTTAGCTACTGGAGAGAAAGTATCAAGAAAATCAACACCCTCTTGTTGTGTATACCCTTTGGCAACAAGCCTCGCTTTGTAGCGTTCAATGGAGCCATCAGCTTTGTATTTGATGCGATAGACCCATCTACAACCAATAGGAACCTTACCCTGTGGCAAATCAGTAAGCTGCCATGTATGATTAGTTTCAAGAGCTGTTAGTTCAGCCTTCATTGCATTGATCCAATCACTGGATTTAATAGCCTCAGCATAAGAATGGGGTTCAGAATTGATGGAAATGGACATAACATATTTAAGATGGGAAGGGGAAAGAGAATGATAGGATAGGACAGAAGAAATAGGATAAGAAGTGTTACCATGAAGTGGAGGATGATTGGCACTTGCTGAGTGAAGATGCTGACAGTGGAAATCCTGCAAATAAAGAGGGGCTGTTTTGGTTCGGGTGGATCGTCTGAGAACAGGATTTTGGGTGGGTTCACTGTGATGTAGTGGTGGGGAAGGGTTTGGAGAAGGTTGTGGTAAGGCAGAGGAAGGTTGAGTAAGTTGCTCGTTGGGGGGATTAAGGGGTTCAAGTAGGAAATTGAAAGAGTCATCAGGGATATTGGAAGACTCAATGATATGGGATTGGGGTTGAGGTGCATAGGGAAATATGTGCTCATGGAAAATTACATTTCTGGATATGAATAACTCCCTGGGTGTGTAGATCATACAAAACATAACCTTTTGTGCCAAATTTGAAACCAAGAAAAATGCATTTTCTTGACCTAGGATCAAGTTTTGTTCTATGTTGTTCAATGGTTGAGGCAAAGCATAAAGAGCCAAAAACTTTAAGATCAATGAGATTAGGTGGTTGAGTGTGCAGTAACTCATATGGTGATTTGTTTGCAAGAGAAGGAGATGGTAATCTATTTATGAGATGAATGGCATGAGTTACAGCATATGACCAGAAGCTTTTAGGTAAATGAGCATGAAAAAGAAGGCTTCTTGCTACATTAAGTATATGGCGATGTTTTCTCTCAACAATAGAGTTTTGTTGAGGAGTTTCTATGCATGAAGTTTGGTGAATTATGCCAAATTGGGAAAACAATTCGGGATAGACAAATTCAATCCCATTATCAGATCTTATGGTTTTGATGTTTGCAGCAAACTGATTTTTAACAAAAATAACAAAATCATGCATAAGTTTCCTTGTTTCACTTTTGGCTTTCATCAAAAATAACCAAGTATGCCTTGTATGGTCATCCACAACAGTTAAAAAATATTTATGGCCATGTAAAGATGGAATGGCTAGAGGACCCCAAATGTCCATATGAACCAAGTCAAAAGAATGTGCAGAAATATTATGACTAGAAGGAAAGGGGAGTTTGGCTTGTTTAGCTAAGTGACAATAGTCACATACTTTATTGGCATTGTATTTCACAAAAGGAAAAGTATTACAGATGTGGTCAAGAACTTTATTAGAAGGATGGCCTAGTCTATAGTGCCAAAGATCAAACAAAGAATTGGTAAATTTGGTATGAAGACTATGTACAGAAAAGTTACAGGGAAAAGTCTTCAATGCAGGACTTTGGAGATGATACAAGCCACTGTGAAGCTCAAAGAAGCCCAATCATCTTCAAATTGATGGTATCCTGGATATGACACACGAATTAACAAAGGTGAGTTTACAGTTTAGGGAAAGAATGAGTTGTTGAACAGAAATAATGTTCACACTAAATTCTGGAATGTAAAGAACATTGAATAGTTGAAAATCATGTGAGAAAAATATAGAACCAGAGTGCTTAGCAACAACTACTGCACCATTAGGCAATGTGACATGTATAGGCTTAATTGAATGGAAACTAACAAAATTGGAAATTGAATTTGTGACATGATCAGTTGCACCAGTGTCAAGTATCCACAAACTAAAATTGGGATTTGATATACCTGAGACAGGTGCGAGAAGATTGTTTGTGAGTTGAAGACTCACTAACAAATGGTTTACCAGTTTGATTGATGTTATGCAATGAGGAAGAAGGTTTGGATTGTTGCAGTAATCCCAATAATTGCTGCATTTGCTCAGGACTGAACTGATTTGGCATGGCAATTTCCTGATTTGCTTGAGGCAAGGTCCTCTTGATTGAATGTGTATCTTTCAGTTCATCGATACAGAACTGTTGACAGTGTGACTATTTTTCTTATAGCCTGGAGTGTAGCCAGGAGGAAAACCGTGCTTAAAATAACACTGCTCTATGGTGTGGCCATATCTGTTGCAAAAAGTACATTGCTTGGAGTTTCTGCCTTGATTGGATCTCCCTCTTCCCTTATTTCCATTACCATTTCCTCTACCTTGCTGTCTGTTACTGTTTGTGGCATTATACATGACTTTCTGATCACCCACGGATGAATCATGGATGGATGAACCAGTAAGATGTTCTTCTTGTTGAAGAACCATCGAAAAGGCTTTGCTAATTGGGGGTAAAGGGTCCATCATCAATATTTGGGTCTTAACATGACTGTAAAGTTCACCAAGACCTTTCAGAAAGCAAACTACATATTCATCTTCTCTTTGTTTTTGAATCAACTTAATTGTGCTACAACAATTAGCCTTTAATGGACAAGAACAATTTGGAAGTGGACGTTGAACTTCCAAATTCTGCCAAATCGTTTTTAGGTCAGTGAAGAAATCAGAAACAGATCTTTCACCTTGTTTGATCGAATTCACTTCTTCAAGAAGGGCAGACAATCGATATGCATTGCCTTTGGTGAATCTTTCACGAAGTTCATCCCAGAGTACCTTAGCATTATCAATATCAACCACGCTCTGTGCAATTTGAGGGGTTAGAGTTCGATTTATCCAAGAAATTACCGTGCTGTTGCATCGATCCCAGGCTTCAAATACTGGATCACTTTCATCTGGAATGGGCAACGCACCATTGATGAACTTCAATTTATTCTTCGAAACAAGAGCTCGTCGCATTCCTTTGCTCCATGAATAATAATTTGTTCCATTCAGTGGTGGAGCAATGAGAAGCATTCCTGGATTTTCACCAGGATGTAGATAATAGGGAGACGAGGGATTAAGACAAGGATCAATTGGAGTAGCATTGTTATGATTGGTAGCAACTGAGTCAGAATCGGAGTCGGAATCCTCCATGAAAACAGAGCTTGGAAGCTCTCAAAAAAAAAAAAAAATTCAGAGTCGCAGATAAGGAAGAGTTTCTCCTGATACCATATTGGAAATGAATCAACTGATTTTCATTGTTTTAATTCTGGAAGAGTTTTACATCTTATATACAAGGAAGCTAGCTTAACTGTCTAACTAACTTGTAACAATATTTAACAGATTAACTAATTTGTAACTAGTCCTAACACTAATTAATTTTAGTTGAATTATTGCTGTAATGGTTTCATTAATGGATTCTCCAACTTTCTATAAGATGCCATGAATTCATAGCCAGGAGACAAAATCTCCATGTTTTCTCTGTGAAGTAATAGTGAAAGTATGCTCTTTCCTAATAGATAGATATATCATATATATGTTATGTGATGATGGATCATGAATGATATAGAAGCTCTGAATTCACTGTACTTTGACTGGAAAACTTTTCAAAACAAACTTATTTATTTTGAAATTGAGTTTTCGTTCACCTTGACCCACTCTAACGTGTAACGTTCTTATAATTATAAATCCCAATTTACTCTTATGATAAATCTTTTGCAAAACCAATCCCCAGCAATATATATCCTGCTTTGATATTTCCTATGGCTTGTTTTGTTTTATTTGTTATGGTCTGGCTAGGCCTTTAGGTTGATCTTTTATATGTGGAACCATTCAATGCTGCCTTCTTGACTGTGTGTATGACATTCCTGCTGAAATTAATATATATATGTACATAAATGAAATTGCCCCACTTTACTGCCTTACAATGTATTTCAGTGGCATAGAGAAAGCAATGAGCCTATAAATCAAGTTGTTCCTCCTAATACATCATTGCAAACTTATACCGAAGAAGTTTCGGTTAAACATTCAACTTCTGCCGTCTGGGAGACTCATACCTATGGCAACAATGGAGGGAAACCATCAAATTCTTTTCAGTCTGAAACCTTATCAACTACTCCTAAAGCTGTTCCATGTGAGTTAACGAGTCAAGAAAGAGATTCTGCATTATTACGGTACAAGCAGAAGAAGCAAACAAGAAGGTATTACTATTATGGCATCCTTTGCTTGGTCTCTGTGTGTGTGTGGTAATTATTCTAATGCTTAAAAGTGCTCATTTGAGACTGAGTTGCATAATTTATGATCTGTTAAATTCTTACTATACCATATCCCAGGCGTTAAACCCTAATTTGCTTTGTTTTAGTTTCTATGAAGTTATCTTCTTTTCCATTTTCAAATGGGACAAACTTTAACTCCTAGACATGATGAAGTTTTATAAATATTGGCCCCAAGTGTATGGTTGTATATATCTATATGAAAAAAAGGCCACATAATGTAGTTTTTTTTTTTTTTTTAGGATTTTCCTTTCTGATATAATTTCTTTGAGAGATATCAAGAATAAATTAATACTGTGCAACATAGTTTACACAAATTTGTTGACTTAAAGAGTTCAGTTCAGACTTTTATGAAAAAATTCTGTTGTTATTCTTTTTTTCATCACCATTTACTGTGAAGTGAAGTGTGATTTTGTAGTTGATCATGCTTTGTCATCTCCTTGCAATTTTTAAATGATTGTTGGATTGTTGACCAATATGAGCTACGAGTACATATATGTAGGATCTTGATGATTGGTATATATAAATTTATAACTTTCCTAGATTTATTAAATTGACATCCTTTACGTGAAAAACAACAGATATGACAAGCACATAAGGTATGAATCACGAAAAGTTCGGGCACAAAGCAGGATAAGAGTTAAGGGCCGATTTGCCAAGAAGGAACACTGAAATCATGGTAGGCTGCTGTGACATAACTATAATTCTCAGCTTACATCACATAAATTATATAACATGTCCCTTGAATAGTGAACTCAACTATATTTTGCAAGTGATGTATCCTTGGATCCAGAGCCTGGATATTATGCAGACGTATTCTAGCAATACAATTGACTGTATTGTTTTTTCCTTTGCACCATAATTGACTACACGTGAGGAAGATAAAGAGGTGGAGTCTTCTGTAAATCAAAATAAAATTTACAGGGGTGTTTGGCCTTTGATTGTGTTTGGAGGGTACGTGGTACCCAGAGGACATAGATTTTTGTACCCTCAATTCTCAAATTGAAAAAGAAAACTCAACCTCAGATAGTCAGATACCTGAAGGACTCCTTAAATTGGTTTGAACCTCAGTGTTGAACATTCTATAGGAGCAAGGGAAAGCAAGTTCCACTTAACTAAATGTTTGAATATTCTAAGAATATGAAAGCTAAGATGTAACACAGCTAAGAAAGTGTTAGCTGAAGACGTATTAACAAAAGAATGTACTGTATCGTCTGCAATTTCATCTTTTCTTGTTTAATCAGGGGAGCATTTAATAATACTGAAGTTCTGTCTTGCCTTGTACATACACATCCCCATGCCAATGGTATTATTATTGGTCCTGTTAGGTAGTGATAATCAGTGTCTACTATTGGTATTACTATTGGTCCTGTTGTCTCCCTCCTTTATATTTACCTGAATATGTGCTTCCAAGTTCCAAGTAGTTCAAGAACAATTAATGCATGTTTGGAAACGATTATTCTCGGGAGAATAATCGCTTTTTTAAAAAAACTCTATCAGGAAGCTTTTGATTATAAGTTATTTTTGAACACAAAATAAGTTAATTTAAATACACTTTTAATGCGGTTGAGGGGGCAACTAGATCTGCCTCTCTTGGGCCTTGGGGTAAAAGGGGACAAATCAAAGTGTTAAAGTGTAAAAGCTAAGGACATAAACTGTCTAATTTATCAGACTAGGTAGTCTGGAAAATACTGGAGTATGTGTAGCTGAACCGCATTATGGTCTAATATAGAAAAACAATATAACCAGTGTTCTTCTTTTTTACGTATTTTGAATTGCTAAATTAGGTAATTTAGTTGTAATTTGGTCCATCGCTATTTGATCGAACGTAATGCATGGCTGGCAATCTTTGTTAATTCACATACCCTCAAGTGGCGTTACCATAAATTTTTTTTACTTCTTATTTCTTCTCATACATATGATAATTCATTATCTTCTTTTGACTTTCATATTTTGCCTACTCGAAGCATTGATAGCATATCCGACAGATATGATAAGCATATGAAGCACATACTGTGGACATGGAGCAGGAAAGATACATCAGAGAAGGGAGCGTTTTGCCAGCTACTACATTCTTCTGTAGTCAGTAGTTGTTTTTGAAGCCATAGCTTGGATTTGGATAATGCTTACGTTCCAGCAAAACGTAAGCTTGTGCAAGGTTTTTTTTTTTTTCTCCTTTTTCTTTTACACATTATGGATGCTTAACCATGTAAAGTTGTAGAATGTTTGTTGTAGACATTCCTATGAGATATAAAAGTGCGAAATATTGTATGCCAAAAAAAAATGGCGAAATGGATGATCTGGGAAGAACTTGAATAGTGAATGGCTTGGAATATAAGCCAAAAAGCCGCTGCTTATAGCATATTTGGTTTTTAGTTTGCAAAACTGAGTTTGGATGAACGGAAAAGCAAAAATTTCTTATTTCTTTTTAAATCATGATTGAGATTAAAATTTAGTTACAAATAACTTAAAAGTGATTTTACTAAATATGTATGAGGGCAGGTAAAATTCAGTTTGTACCCACTAAATCATGGTTTAGAGGTGCAAACTGTAAATCAAACATGTACTTCGTTGTTTGGCCTTCAATAGTTTTTTTTTTTTTTAATTACCTTAATAGTTTCTTCTTGTTAGTGCTATAGTTTACGCTGATTAACGAGCCATCTCACATCCAAACCCAACCCATCTCTTGTACTATTTATGTTCAAAAAGAGGTGAAAATAAAGGGATGAAGCTAGAGCTATCATGGAGCATTAAAGAAAGGGTTGAAACTATAATATTGGTTTTAAATCTCTGTACAAGCTAAACCAATAAATACAGAGAGACTAATAACATGTTTGGGAATCTGTTTGAAGTATCAAACGTGAGTTTATTTGCTTTGAACGGAAGAAAATTATGTTTGGATAAAAATTGATAAAACTTAGTTGGTACTATTTCAACTGAAATTTTGTCTTTAACTCACGTTGAAGCAAAAGTAAAAAATTGTTGCTTTTGGGTTTTGTGTTACAATTTTTTTCTATCATTCATTTTATCAAATTCACTTTTAAGATACAAGTTTTCAAATATAAATCACATTACTGTAAACTCACTTTTAACTAAACTTAAATTTGTAAATATACTTTTAACCAAACTTAAATTTACCAACTCTAATCCAAATATACACTAAATTGTCCTAGGAGATATATGATGTATACCCCCCCAAAAAAAAAAGAAAAAATAAAATAAAAAACCCCTATATGAAGCATTCACACAAGTCTCTAATATTGTCTCCACCAAAGAGAATATATATATATATATATATATATATATATATATATATATATATATATATATATATATATATATATATATATAGGCATATCTAGTAAGGAGTTTTTATTGTGAGAGAGTGAGAGGAATAAATTTTGACCATACAATCATATATGGATGATTAAAATGAAAAATTACTTAAAGGTCATGTGACCACTTAAAAAAGTCACATATATTTTTGTTCTAATCTTGACCATTCATGTAAGATCCAATGGTCAATATTTAATTTTCTCACCTCTTACAATAAACGTTCCTCTCAATTTTGAATAAGATCATATATATATATATATATATATATATATATATATTCTATGAGTGCTACTTACTATTACCAAAGTACTTAATATCAATGGTTCAAGATCAAATGAATAGAAGGCTGTCATGTTTTCATCCACATTCACCATTGTTCTTTTTTTTTTTCTCCCTCCTCCATCCTACGGCTTTCACCTCCACAGGACAACTTCCTATCCCTTTAAGAACAGAAAGTGATCCTAATCCAATATCAATATGTTCTAACAACAACTCCTTGTGAAATGGATTGGAAAGCAAGGAGGTGTCTTCCTCTTGCATCTGAATCAACTGTAATGAAAATAATTGCGGCCAAGACATATTCAAATCACCATCTTCTTGTTCCTCATAATTGGACCGAATTCTAGTGATAGTTTCATCCAACTTGGTCTTCTTTTCTCTTCTCTTTAGTTGGAGTTGCCCATCCTTTATCTTTCTTGGTCTTTCATGAATATCTTCCCCCAACCCAACATTATTATCGGCCTATAAAACAGGAACGTAAGAGAAGGTAACAATGTCAGGGAGTTGTGTGATACATCATAGGTCGTGTCTAATATATATCATTCAAAGAAGGATGTATCATACACTTTGCAAATATAGCCATTGATATATGATTAAAATATATCAATGGTTAGATTTGATGACCTTCTACCTGCACAATAGGTTTCAGTCAACAGAAAACTTTTTCCTAGAGCCACTATGAGCTCCGCCCACCACCCTAGAACTACCATGAACTCCGTTCCCAGCCTCCGCCGCTCCAGTCGTCGTCCAGACCAGAACCCAGCCACTAGAACCATCATGCGCGACCAGAACCATGAATTGCCAGATTCGTTGCCCATGAGCCGCGCCACCAGATTCGCGAGCCACCATAGCCACCGAGACCCAAAACCAAACCACCGAGACCCAAACCCAGCATGAAGCCACAGATCCATCCAAACCCAAAAACCACACACATTCATCGCTGACAACTTCACCATCGAACCACCACGAACAACCATACATATCCAAAACCAACTTCACCATCGAGACAGAGGTACGCAGTGGATGGACGTGGAACAGGGCGGTGGTTCCGAGCTTGACTCGTAGGTCGCGTGCTGCTTGGAGCAGAGACTGAGGTCGCGGTGGCTGAGGGTGCGGAGGTTGAGGTCTCAACGTGGTTCCGAGCTGGTAGCACCAAATCTATTCAGACCGGACCATAGCGGAACCAGATCTAACATCAGACGGTTGCAGATGCGCCAGATCCGAACGCATCTGTTGGCTCCACGCCGGTGGTTCCGGGCTTGACTCGTGGGTCGAGTGCTGGCTGGAGCGGAGGCTGAGGTCTCAACGTGCTTCCGAGCTGGTAGCACCAGATCCGTCCAGATCAGATCACCGCAGAACCAGATCCAGCACCAGATGGATTCGAATGTGCCAGATCTGAACGCATCTATTCGCTTCACACTGTAGCTCCGCCATCGGACCCCCTAGTTGTAGATCCGTACAGACCGAACCGCCACCGTCCATCGACGTTGTCGCCTCCACTCCACGCCACAGCTTCGCTGGGAAGTTGCAACCTTAGGCGTTGGGTGGATGTTGGCGAAAATATGATTGACCTGGAAACCTAGAAAAAATGAAGGAACATGCAATAGCAGATATTTTTAGGTGGTACATGATACACTCTAACTTAGTAAGATATATACTAGCAACCGCCTACATCATATAGGTATTCTTTTTCGTATACATCATATAGGTTATTCAAAGAAAGTAAATTATTTTACCAAGAAAATAAAAAGAAAGATCATAGGCAAATATACAAAAGAAATAAAAGGCATAAAACCACAGAACATCATAGCGCAACTCATTAACAAAGCTGTAACCGTGTTTTATGATTTAAGCAAGCTTACAAATGAAAACGTTTTGGATGATCAGAAGCTTTAAAGATAACAATAACAGAGAGAAACAATTAAATAACCAAAACCGAATCACTTGGCGGTAATTAATAAAGAACATAATCTAGGCTTAAGTTAATTAGTAAAGCACAATACTTAAGTCAGCAAAAAAAACAAAATACTTACAGATACAGTGGTAGCCTTGTTCTTTCGTCTACTTTACTGCACAATATACTTACAGATACAGTGGTAGACTTGTTCTTTCGTCTACTTTGCTGAATATGATTTCTCTGATTCTTTCGGAATTTGCTTACAACAAAATTATTTGGCCTGCAAGCAAGAATAAGAAAGATACAATACCCAATTTTAAGTCGGTAATACTGAGCAAGATCAAAAGAAAACTTTCTTATGGCATATATATAATGCCAATATATCAAGTGTATGGAGCACAGAGACGCGGACGTATTGAGTATTTTCGTCGCATAAGATAATTTAGGTTAGTTTTAATTGTGATAATGTTATGATTGTTTATTTTAGATAATGTTTAGATAATTTAGGAAATTTATGATAATTATGTTCTTAGGGTTTTGAGATTTATCCTTATAAATTTTAAAACTTGAATTTGATAAAATAAAATAAAATAAAGTAAGATAGTTCCTATATATTTATGAGTTTTCAGAAAGCGATCCATCTCATCGCAAGAAATTTAATAAATAAAAAATAAAAAATTAAATATAATGTTAAACAAATTTAAAACTTGAAATTAATAAGAAAAAAAAAGCAATATATATAAGTACTAGAAATTTAACAAATAAAGAAATAATTGATCAAGAATAATGTTACCAAATTTGAAACTTGAATTTAACAAGATGAAATAGAAAGTAAATTAAGACAATATTATTGAAAGTTTTCCATAAATTTAGAAGTCAACTAATATTAGAATATTCATATGCGACACATGCCAGGACAAGCAATTTAGTAAATAAAAATAATTAAAGATAATATTAACATTTTTTTTATCTGGGATAATATATACCAACAAAATTAAAAACTTGAATTTAATAAAAAATAAAAAATAATGTAAGATAATGTTATTAAAAAGGATCTTATAAACTTTAGAAGTTGCTAAATAAAGAAAACAATACATGTTAACACAAGAAATTTAATTAAAAAATAATTAATCAATGATAATACTAATAAAATTAAAAACTTAAATTTAATAAAAAGAAATAAAAAAATAAAATAATGATGTTGAAATCATTCCTATAAATTTAAGATTCGATTTAGATATTCATATCCTCGAACTATGAATTAGATATAAATAGGAGATCTCAAAACATCTTTTATTAAA
Organism: Ormosia emarginata; assembly: GCA_029884605.1. Taxonomy (NCBI): domain Eukaryota; kingdom Viridiplantae; phylum Streptophyta; class Magnoliopsida; order Fabales; family Fabaceae; genus Ormosia; species Ormosia emarginata. The sequence continues at coordinate 25,617,748 of JAQQTP010000080.1, read as the reverse complement.
GAATAGTGTTAGAGAAATCTCTAAAAGCCTTAGAAAAATCTCTTAAATGAGTTACAAATAAGCAATATATATACCTATAATAGAAGTTTTTGATATTGATTAAATAAAATTACATACTTTTTTAAGCTTAGAGTTACTTGTTTATCTTTCTCTATACTATCATGAAAAGATTCCCCACTTCATTGTTTAGTTTTTGTTTTTTTTTTTTTAAATTTCATTATTAATTACTCATTTAAAAAATAAAATTATAATTATATCTTATTAATTATTTAAATATTTAAATATAAATATAAAAAATAAAATCATAAATATATTTTATTACTTATTTAAATATTTAAAGATATTCAAGCAATTTTTATCATTATTTATTTTTTATCTTAACAAAAATAAAAACAAACACGTAGTGTTAACCAATTGGCAAGTAGGCAAGTAGTATATAATAAAAGAATTCAATTTCCTTCTAGTGAGGTAATTCAATTCTTAGTTTTGACAAATGCAAATTAAAAACCCACTTAACTTTGTTAGGACATGATTTTTGTTTATTTATTTTCAATTTCTCTGCTCCAATAAATGAGTAGCGAAGAGATTAATGACACCAGATGGATCTGTAAATTAGAATTAGGATGTTGCGGTCGAATTCCTGTCTCTGAATTTCTTTTGATTTTAAACTTTTTTTTGTGATCTTTTGTTTATACTTTTTAATTGCGAAATTCATATCTCAATGCATAGATTAAAGAAATGAAATGGTTAAAAGTCTGGACAGCTTGTGCAGTCGAGCGTTCTGTAGCAGAACCTTAAAATTAAGTTCAATTCCAAAACTCCTTCTTGCTAACGAATATTTGAAATACATTTATTAAGAATATTAAAATAGAAAGTTATAAATAAATTTTTATTATTATTATTTTCAATGTATTAAATGGCTTATGACACTTCTTAACAAAACTAAAAAATAATAATAATAATTAAGTAGACAACTATACAATACATTATGCTATTTCACTCATTGATTTTTCCTTCCTTTATTATTACTAGAAAGCATTAATTTCCTTTCAAGCAGGAGGGTGGAGAAGGTCATATATTGATTTTCTTGGGTAGTTATGGCTTTACCACTTATACCTACTTTCGAAAGTGAAATGACTTTATCAAGCATTCAGAAACAAGTAGCATATATGTTGTTACTGCTCTTAAATAAATAGACCTACCATCTGGCATCAGATCAGATATTTACTACAAGGGAAAGCACTGAATTTAATTACTACGTACTGGCCGCGTAATAAATTAAATATAGCACCTATATTCAAGTGCATGGCGTTCTTAATCAACCTGCAACTGCAAGGTTTAAGCCAAAACATGATTAACACAAATATAGTATATTATCGATCTAGCTTGAGTTGTAATGGAGTTTGAAAACTGAGAGCACCACCAGCAAAAGAAAGACCGTGGAGCCAATGAGAGACAAGACCAGGGCAGCGGTCATGTGGCGACAGTAGGCATCAAACACATTGCACACCTTCATCCATTGCACGTGCGAGTTCCCATTCTGTCCGATCACTCCCACTGCAGAAGCTGCTCCATTGGCCGAAAACAGCAGTGCCATGATTACAAGGTCTACCATGGTTAGCACCAAGAATGCCACATTATTTCCACTGCTTCTTGCCATCGCCGAGATGACCAAAGAAACAGTTGCGTATGAGCATGCTATAGCGTTTGACACCAAGAAAAACCTATTCCAAAAATAAATTACTCCGAGATTACACTCATTACAGGGAATAAAAAAAAAAAAAGTACCGCTATCTTTGATTTATGCCAAGTTATGAGAAGCAGTAAGCAATACAAGAATGATATATATTATATCATTCTTATACCACTTTTTTTTAAAATAATAAAAAGAGAAAAACCACTACTAAAAATGAGGAAAGTGTAAATATAATATAATATTTTTAGTGTGCAAATATTAAGCAATATATGGCTAATACGTTTAAAAGCAATATGACTAATAAGTTGATACTTATTGCTTAATGGCAAAGCAAATACTAAATGCCACGAACTTATTTTTAGGAATAAAGCATAAATAAATGGTTGTGTTTGAGTTTTGTTAACCAATTTTTTTTTTCTCTCTTTTTTTTTTAAAAAAAACTCCAATACATTTTAAGTGTTAAAAAGAAGAAACAAGTGAATAGAGCATAAATGAATGGGTTTGTTATTAGAAATAGGGCATATATAAAAATAAATTAGTGGTGAAAGAGTGAGTGAGAGAGATGAGCAATTTACACAATAGCAGACATGTATTCCCACTTAGCAGTGGCTTCGAAGTGCAATTCGGCGTAGGAGATGATCTTTGTTTCCTTGTCAACACCAACGATGATGGTTGCCACAAGAGTGAGTGAGAGCCCCAGAAATCGCAGCAACACATCGTAAGGTCTCACCCTTGTTGGCCTCTCCACCACCTTCACATCGCTGTGCACTACATCCACGCTTGGCTTGGACTGGCTGCCCATGTTCTTGAATCTTGAAGATTGAAAGTGAAGGAGTATGTATATCTGGATCTGGTATTGTTGTGAGAAACGGAGACAGAGAAAAAGGTTAACTAATTTAGCAGAAGAGTTTGTATATGTAACATAACGATGGAGAGACGATATATGAATGAGAAAGGTGGGGAGGTTGGGGCTGCATTCAAGGCAACTCGTACGGCCTGTACGTATTTAATGTCATCAACGATCCATCGTGAATGCAATGATCTTCCTTTCCTTCGCTTTTGTCTCAGAACGTCTCTCGAGTCATGTCATAATTTTTTTTTAAGCAAAAATTTTCCAAATAATGGTGAACGAATGCTAGTTTTAAAATGAATAAAGATGATCATATATTTTTAAAAGAGGTACAGGTATTATTTTTATTATTTTTAATAAATGTGATTGAATAAGATAAAATGATAAAAAAAATATGTATAATAAAATAATATTAAATAAGATATGAAAAGAGATATATATACTATTTAATATAAAAATATAAATATTATTTTAAAATAGAGTAATGTTTGTTTAACATATGGATGATAATGGTCGGATTGGTCAGGTTTAACTTAACTCAGATTTGATCTTGACAAAACATTCGGGTTAATTTTTAGGATCTTGAATCCGACCCATAATGAATGATGGGATTTGAAATTAGATTAACTTGATATTTAATTAAAATACATAAATTTAAAAATTATGTATATTTAAATTATAAAATTTTAAAAATATAAAATTAGAATTAAATGATATTTTATAATATATATATTAAAACAAATTATAATAATATAAAAATATTATTATATTATGTAAAAGATATTAATTTAACTGAATAAATCTTATAATTTATTTATCTGTAGAAATTTTGGATGGTCATACTCTGTGGGGGTTTTATTTTTTAAATCTGGTTTTCATCTTTTGGGAACAACTTTTAGAAAGGGTGGGTTACCTTACACGTACAAGCAAGGCACAAAGTACTTAGACTATATCAAGAGTCCTTTAAGAACTTCAAGAAATACTTCTTCCCAGTAGAAAGGGCTCTGAGGCTGACGTCTTTTTATGTTATCCTAGAGGGCGTACTAAGGATGTACCTATACTGGACGTAGTCAATATAGGATCAAAGCCAAGAAGAAATATAGACTCCATTATCTGCCTTGACAGATAGTGAGGCCGATGTCCTCGACTTTTTAGTTGAGTAGGTCAATAAATATAGGGTCATCTATTGTGAAGATGTTTTGGATGAGCCATCAGATTCTTCAAGACCACTTTTAAGTATTCATATTTGAATATGTTGATAACTTTTGTGCTTCATGATTTTTTTAAGTGTAATAACATTGTTTGTTTCCTTTTTTGTAGAGAACAGGCACCACCCACTGGACTTGAAGCCTTTACACTGCGCTTGGCCCAAAGAAAGGCTAGGGCATCGGGCTCCTAATCCCAGCTAGTGATCTCAGTCCCCCTACCTCAATCTCAACCCTAGGAGGCAGATCCTAGGTCTCTTGCTACACCACTCTGACCACGCAAGAGAAAAGGGGATGGACGTCGGGAGCCCAAAGGCAAAAAACCAGTGATCAAGGTGGCACCGGTTAACCTCACTATTGCACAGGAGTCATAAGTCTCGAATGGCACCCCTCTCCAGTTTTCTGCCAAGTCCATCTGGGGCAGAGGGTCGACCCAGGGCGAATTATCAACAATGCCTTCCTGACCCAGGCTGATCAAGATGTCCTGATTGAGCGTGACTTAGTTGAATTAATTCGGGATGCTCAGGTCTGAGCTCTTCGCAACGCCTTTGTCCTCTGATTTCTAGAGTCTACCTTCGAGTCTATTTGTCAGACTCGCGACTTGGAAAAGGAGTTGGATGCCCTCCGAGGTGAAAAGAAAGAACTTGAGTTGGTAGTGGCTCAAAAAGATAGGCAGCTGGCTCAAGTCAGCATAGAGCTTAGTCTACGGAGGGTGATAACAATGTATTTTATTCATTTTATAATTCTCTCACTAGGCTTCTTAAGGTTTTATTTGGCTTAATTAAGTTGATTTTGTCACATTTTATGAAATTAAGCTTAATTGGATCATTGAAGGAATTATTGCTTGAATTATTATTAATTTGGGTGATTATACTCTTAAGTAAAGTGGTCACAATTTGAGTTGCAATTATCTGATTAATGTGATTCTGGTCTTGTTGGAAAGTTTAGAAAAATCTCTAATAACTATTCACTTGATAGCAAGAGCCACATTGATAGCAATATATTTCATTTATTGTATAACCTTCTCACTTGACTTTTTCAGTAAACTAGCTATAATTTGAGTTACAAATATCCGATGGATGTGATTTTGGTCTTGTTTTTAAGTCAAGATAAATTTCTACAACTTTCATTAAGGCCTCAAGACCAGGGACACATGTTTGGATAACTCAAATTGGAGTTGAAGCAAAATCTAGCGTTTTGAACCTAACAACTTGACCTCTATGCACTCATTAAGCTATATCTTGGGCTATAGGAGTTCAACAATTTTGAAATTTTGATAATGGAAGGTTAAGACCCATATCTACAACTTTTATGAGAACACAAAAGTTAGTTCGGATTCTTTGAAGGTGATATTGGGCTTGGAAGTCAGAACAGAGGAGCTGGAGTTGGGCCTGACCCATGAGCAATAATTGGGCACATCTCGGGCTGTGGTTGTTGGATTTGGCTAAACTTGGTGTTTCTGGAAAGCTGAGACAATTTCTTAAAACTTTCATGAAGACTACTTAGATCAAAAATGACGCATGCCATGAGCTAAGAGCAGAGACATTTCAGAGCCAAGAAAGTCTATAATTTTAGCTCATTCATCATCTATTTTGATTTTACTTCTCATCATTCAACAACTCCATTATCTTCTTGCACTCCTTGAACTCTATAAAAGGAGGCAAAGGCTGATCATTTCAAAGGGTTGTGTTAGTGTTAGCTTAGCTTAGAGTTTACTTTCATGTTTGTATGTTAATCGTTTCCTTTGTGTAGTTTTCTATTGTTCTTAATTGAAGTTATGTTCATCATCATCTTTTTCTTTCTTTCTTTCTTCTTGTCTATGAGTAACTAAATCTTCATCTTGCTTGGATGAAAGAGTGAAGCTCTTGGTAATATGTTGAGGTTAGATTAATTTCCTTCTTGTGCTTGAATGATATATTTTTATGTGATCTTTATATGTGTTGTATGTTGTTTCTGATTAATTTAGAAACTCTTCTTATATAATGAATATCTTGATTCATTGTAGACAAGACGTTGACACAGTAGATGCTTGAGACCATTTATAAGTATTGGTAGATAATTATTGGAACCATAATATGATTATATGTATAATCTAAATTGAACTTTGAATGTTAAATCTTTCGATTGGAACCTTCATTATGTATGATTTCAATTGAGTTATAAAATAAAATAATATTGTCTTTAATTTATTACCAAAAGTGGATCTCCTAACCCAAGTAAATCTTTTTCATTTGTGAATAACTTATATCATCTTTAGTATTGTGACAAATATTTTCTTTACCTCAAATAGTTTTCTCTTCATCAATTCCCTGTAGATCGACATCAGACTCCTGAGAATTTACTACTTGAAATAACTTGCACTTGGGTTTGAAAATTTTAATTACACCATCAGAGGGCCGACATCACCAACCTCCAAAAGAAGGTGGAAAAGGCCGAAGCTCGGGAAAAAGGTCTTGAAAGATCAAATCTCTTCCACTAAGTCTAGCCTGGCCGTGCTTTGTACGAAGAATGAGATTCTCAAGTAATCTGAAGCCAAGCTGAAGAACAACGTCCTATATCTTGAGAGTGAATGGGCTGTTTCAGTGGATGACTCCTTCACCAATGAACTCGCCCAACTATGCCTAATGAACTCGGACCTCGTTAACAATGGGACCTATTCATGGAAGGTGATCCGAGATGGTTGCATCATGGATGCTCTCTCTGAGGCCACTTCAGTGAGTCAAGTTCCTGCTGCGGATGGCGACAAGGAGAAAGGCAAGGAGAGCTCTAAGGATGACTAGGCAGAGGAAGCCGACCATAGAGGGACCGACTTGGATGCTTGATTTCTTCTCTTTTTATTTTGCCCCTTGTATGGGGTTAATTTTTAGATGTGTATAGACAAGTCTTATATTTCGAGTATAACTTTAATAACTTATAATATTTTCTGCAATTACTTGCATATCTTTTGCCTTTTTGTTTTTCCTAAGCGAGATAAGTCCAAAGCTCTATCTCAGTGGTTTTTCAATTGACACTTAGCAAATTTTTCCTATTTGATCGTATAGTAGTCCGACTTCTGGGTTTCACTTAGGTTGTTAACCATATTACGATTCTTATTCTTCCTTGGAATTATTGACACTTACCAAAATTTCTAAGTGTAAAAACTCCTAAGTATGATTTTGACTTAGAAGCCTCTTAGGGTAGTATCCTTTATCGGACACCGAAAAATGTTATTGCCTTATCTCGGGCATCAATCGTATACTCTTATCTTCTTTAACCTTGCTTTAAGTTTATCAGTTAAGGTCAAACTCATTAGGATATAGGTTAAAACCCTTGAACACGAAGTATGATCAAGTGGGTTGCCTTTTTTGACCTTCATTTGTGCAATGAAAAATATGATTTGAGTTGAACCTTGTATTCCTGAGACCTCTTCAAGGTGTAATAACCTTGTGAGTTGCAATAGTTGTAAATGTGTAAAATAACCAAGTACTGAAAATAAAATTATCAATTTATTCATATTGGAACTCATCACTTACATGATAAAAATATAAACTAAAGATAATTAGCTAAAATATTTTTTGAGTTTGCCAGCATTCCAAAAATTCTTGATGCTTTTGTTAGAGAGGGTTTCCAAGGTATAAGCTCCAGTGTTTCTCTTGGAAGTGATCTGGTATGGTCCTTCCCAATTAGGAGCTAGTTTTTCTTCATTTGCAATCTTGCCTCCGATATTCGCTCTATGCAAAACAAGATCACCGGAAACAAACCTTTGTGGCATCACTTTAGAATTGTATTAGGTTGTAATCCTCTATTTGACAGTGACTTCACAAATGTGGGCAATGCAGCATTGTTCCTCCAACAAATCTAAGTTATGATGGATAGGGTTGGAGTTAGCCTCTCCAGATAAATTATGCCTCATCTAGCTCGGGAATCATAGCCTCGCAAGTCGTAACCATAGGTTAACTTAAAGAGAGTTTCTCTTGTTAAGGAATAGGGTGTGGTCCGTTATGCTCGTAAGACATGATCGAATTGTTCCACCCAATTCCCTTTAGCTTCGTTAAGTCTCTTTTTGATCTTGCAAAGTATAAATCGGTTGGTGGTCTTAGCTTGTCCATTAGTTTTCGGGTACTCTATCAAGGTAAAATGTTATTTGATCTTGAGCCCGACTAGGAGATCCTTGAACTTTTGGTCAATAAATTGCATCTGCTATCCATAACAATGGATTCCGAAATACCAAATCTAGTGATTATGTTCTTATAGGTGAACTTCTGTATTTGCGCCGAGGTGATGGTGGACAACAATTTTGCCTCAATCCACTTGGTGAAGTAGTCCACAACTACCACTAAATACTTAATTTGTCTTAGTGCTTGAGAAAAAGGACTTAGGATATTCATCATCCACTGATAGAAAAACCAGGGAACATATATTGTAAATAGCTCTTCTGGTGTGGCTACATAGATATTCGAGAACCGTTGACATTTGTCACATTTTCTGGACATGTTCCATGTTGTCAGCTTCTATACTCAGCCAATAGTACTCAGCCCTCAACACTTTTCATGTCAAGGACTTTCGTCCGAGGTAATGACCACAACTTCCTTCATGAGTTTTAGCCAAAACATACTATACTTCTTTTGAACCAGAGCATTTGAGGAGATGAGAGGAAAACCCATGACGGTATAACTAGTTATCCACAATGGTATACCATGCTTCTGTCCGCATTAGTTTTTAGGTTTCCTTCTGGTCTTTAGGGAAATTTCCATCCCAGAGGAAGGCAATTATGGGCATGATTCAAGCTTCATTATCTTCCAGTATAAGGACCTTAGATTCCATGATACTAGGTGCAAGTAGTGTTTCTTGGATCATGGACCTATTATTGTCGGGACTTTTAGTACTAGTAAGCTTTAATAAGATATCGGTTCTTGAGTTCTATTCTCTTAGGATATGCTCCACCTTAACACTATTGAAGCTCTCAATTGGCTAGGTACTTTTGCAGTAGGGGTTCTTTGGCTTAGTAATCTGATAATCACATATTTTATACATTAATGAACCCTTAATTTTAGTCATTTACACTCTCTATTAACTTAATTGATTAAGTCTGATTATGTTTTGTAAGTTTGGACTCAAATTAGACTTAATTGATATTTCTAGTAATATTTGGGTCTTACATTGTTTCTGTGTTTCTGTCATATCTTGAGTTCTAAATGTGTATAAATTATGTATATTACCTTGTAGGAAAGATAAGAGAGAGCTCTATAACTTTTATGTATATTACCTTGTAAAAATTATGTATATTACCTTGGAAGTCAGAACACGAGTTTTGTAACTAGAACCTGAACAGTGTACAGTAATCAGAGCATAACTCGGGCTGTAGGAACATATTTGGGCTAAAATTTGAATATTTAAAAGTTAAGACCCATATTTATAACTTTCATGAAGAATACAAAGCTCATATCGGATAGCTTGGAGGTGATATTGGGTCTGGAAGTCAAAACAGAGGTGCTAAAACTGAGCCTGAACAGTCTACAGTAATTGAGAAATATCTCGGGTTGTAGGTGGTGAAATAAGCTGAAATTTGGACATCTGAAAGTTAAGACCCAGATCTACAACTTTCTTGAAGATGACTTTTCCATTTGATGACGGCATCCATAAGTTAAGCAATGAATGATTCCCGAGACAAAGAATCTCAATAATACAACCACTCAACCACTCATCCAACCATTCCACCCACTCATCCACCTACTCTTAATCAGCCCGCTTGTCATTTTGTATCCCTAATCCTCTATAAAAGGCACCATTGGCTGATCAATTGGTACTCTGGGTGTTAGGCTTAGTTTTTAGAAGTTATGGTTATACTTGTTTATTGTTTTCCTTTGTTGTAATTTTCTCTTGCTCTACATTGAAGCTATGTTCATCTTTCTCTTCTTCTCTCTTTCTTTCTTATTATCTATAAGTAACTAAATCTTTATCTTGCTTGGGTGAAAGAGTGAAGCTCTTGGTAATGAAATAAGGTTAGATTATTCTATTTCTTGTGCTTAAATGATATATTATCAAATGGACACTATATGTGTTGTATTTTATTTCCAATCAATTTAGAAACCTTCTTTGTAAATGGAGATCTTGATTTATTGTAGACAATAGGATTGACACAGTAAATGCTTGAACTCATTTACAAATGTTGGTAGATAATTAAAGGAATCATAATATGATTGCATATATAATTGAACTTTGAATGTTATATTTTTCGATTGGAACCTCCGTTATGTGTGAATTTTAATTGAGTTATAAAGAGAAATAATCTTGCCTTTAATTTATTACCAAGAGTTGATCTCCTAACCCAAGCAAGTTCTTAAATTCATTTGTAAACTTCTTTTATTACTTTTGGTGTAGTGACAAATTATTTACTTACCTCACTTAATTTTTCTTCATCAATTCCCTGTGGATCGACCTCGGACTCCCGAGAAATTTATTACTTGAGACAACCTGCACTTAGGTTTGCATCCTTAAATCTCACAATCAAGTTTTTGACGCCGTTGTCAGGGACTTGATTTGAAGCTTTAATTTATTGAGGTTCTTTTTTTTAAGTAAATTTCATCAAATTGTATATTCATCATCTGGTAAATTCTATCTTTACATTTTTAATTTACTAACTTACTAACTTGCTAACCTACTAACTTGCTAACATACTAACTTTCTAACATTTATATTTATGTCATTTACTTATGTTTACTAACTTTTAATTTATGTCATTTATTTTCTGCTTACTAACTTTTATTTTTTGCTCTTTAACTTTTAAATTTTTGTTATTTATTATTGTTTTCTAACATAATGAAATAATCTTTCTTCTTCTCTTTCTTTCTTTCTAGCTCTCTGAGGGGCTCTCTCTCTCTCGGTTTTCATATTTTAAATTTATTTTCTGTAATTTACTTTCTGCGATTTATTTTTTGCAATTTACTTTCTGCAATTTATTTTCTGCAATTTATTTTCCCGCAATTTACTTTCTGCACTTTATTTTCTATAATTTATTTTTTACACTTTATTTTCTGTATTTTACTTTCTACACTTTCTAACTTACTAATTATTAACTTTCTAATGATCTAACTTTTTACTTTATCAGTTATCTAACTTTTTGCTTGTTAATATTTATTGAGACGGGTTGGTTTATATCACATCCTTGTTAATATTTAATGGCTAGTGTAAACTGTAAACTTATAAATTTTTTTTTATTTTAAATAATTTATTTATGCTTAATTGGTATCGTGATTTAAATTCTAGTTGTTTAGTTAAAATTAATCCTGGTGCTTTATATATTGATTTGTTTGAATCACAATCACACACAATTGACATAATGGCTAAAAATGAAAGTGTACATAATGAACATAAAAATTAACCGTTGTGAACCATGCGTGAATATTTGCAACCACCTCGAAATTCTATTCAATCATGTTTTATCTTTTCACTCAATGCCAATAATTTTAGATTCAAACCAGGTATGATTTCTTTACTTCCTAATTTTCATGGTTTAGAATTTAAAAGCTCATATTTACATCTAAAAGAATTTGAGGAAGTATGTATTACCTTCAATGATCAAAATTGCGCTGAAGAGATTATTAAGCTTAAATTGTTTCTTTTTTCTTTAAAAGATAAAGCAAAATCTTAGCTTAACGCTTTGAAACCAAGATCAATTAGCACATGGCAAGAAATGCAAGGTGAGTTCTTAATGAAAATTTTTTCAACACATAAAACCAATGATATGAAAAAACAAATCCAATTTTTTTTTCAAAATTCAAATGAAGCATATTTTCACTGTTGGGAACGGTTTAAAGATTTGTTAAATTCTTGCCTACATCATAGTTTTGAAAAATGGCACACTATAAGCTTCTTTTATGAAGGTTTAACACTTGAAACTAAACAATTTGTAGAAACAATGTGCAATGGAGAGTTTCTTGATAAAGAACCTGATGAAACTTTAGACTATTTAAATCAGTTGGCTGAAAATTCTCAATCTTAGCATAGTACTAACCCTTCTGAAAATTTAATTAGATCTAACCTTGCAAGTGCTAATAAAGAAAAATATCAACTTAGTTAAGAGGAATATCTAAATGCTAGGTTTGCCAGTTTGGCTAGAAAGGTTGAAGCCATGGAATTAAGAAAAACAAAAGAAATCAAATCTATACAAAATGAAGAAATTTGTGATGACTTAGGATACTCAACACATAAATGTCCTAATATTCCTATTTTTAAGAAGTTGTACTTGAGCAAGTAAATGCAATAAATAATTTTAAAAAATCATTTACTTCTTCTTTTTCAGATACATACAATTCGGGATGGAAAAATCACCCGAATTTCAGCTGGAGGAATAATAATCAGTCACAATTCGTGCAACCACCACCTCCTCAAGCACAACAGGACTCTCAAAATTCTCAAAGATATGCACTTTATGTCCCACCATATAGAAAAAACCTTGAAGAAACACTGCATGCATTCATAGAAAAGCAAGATGCCATTAATAAATAAAATAATCAAACCATGATTGACATAAAAGAAACTCTTGCTAAACTTTCTTCTGCATTCACCATTCACGAGAAAGAAAAATTTCCTTCTCAACCTCATCCAAATTCCAAAGGTCAGTACAATCTAAATGAAGGGAGTTCAGAAAACCAACAAATGGACCAAGTTAAGTCAGTGATAACTCTTAGGAGTGGAAAGGTTGTTGAAAAATAAATTCCCGAATCTTATGAGAAAAAAGATGAACTAATTTCCCAAGAAAATGAAGAAGTTGACCAAAAGGAAACTAAACTCTCGCCTTCACCCCCATTCCCTCAGGCATTGAATAATCCAAAGAAATTAGACCACCACACTGAAATTTTTGAAATTTTGAAATAAATGAAGATCAATATTCCTCTGTTAGATGCTATTAAACAGATTCCTTGTTATGCCAAATATTTGAAGGGCTTGTGCACTGTTAAAAGGAAACTAAATGTGAAAATGAAATCATTTTTAACTGAACAGGTAAGCTTCATTCTTCAGAATAATAATGCGTTGAAATATAAAGACTTTGGTTGTCTTACAATTTCATGCATTATTGGATAACATAAAATTGAAAAAGCTTGACTTGAACTTGGTGCTAGTGTCAATTTGCTTCCATATTCAGTTTATCAGCAACTCAATTTAGGTGAGTTAAAACCAACTTCTGTAGCTCTTCTACTTGCTGATAGATCAATTAAAATTTCAAGAGGAATATTGAAAGATGTGTTGGTACAAGTTAATAAATTCATATATCCTGTGGATTTTATTGTCTTGGATACTGAACCTATGGTTGATAGTTACAAGTCAATTCCTGTTATTTTAGGCCGTCCATTTTTAGCAACATCTAATGCTTTAATAAATTACAGAAATAGAGTGGTGAAACTAATATTTGAAAACATGACACTAGAGCTCAATGTTTTTAACATGTGCAAGCAACCACAGGAAGTCCTTGATGAAAGGGAGGAAGTTGAAGAAATTGAAGCCATTATAGATGATCATCTTCAAACAAGGAGTTATTCTGACCCATTAGAAATTTGTTTAGTCAATTCATTTGATTCAGGCATGCAATTAGAATATGATATCTCTGAAAGTTATTACCTGCTAGGTTGAAATACACATTTTTGGGGGACAATCAAAACTTTCCAGTGGTAATTTCCTCGTCTCTTACTGAAGAACAAAAAGGTATGTTAACAAAAGTACTTAAAAGACATAAAAGTGCAATTAGATGGACATTAAAGGACATAAAAGTTACTAATCTATTAATTTATACACATAGAATACGTTTAGAGGATAATGCTAAAACTTCTCAACAACTTCAAAAAAGATTAAATCCACACATGAAAGAGATAGTTAGAGCTGAAGTCCTTAAATTGCTTAATATTAGAATTATCAATCCTATCTCTGATAGCCAATGGGTAAACCCTAAACAAGTTGTGCCTAAGAAATCTGGAATAACAGTGGTTAAAAATGATAAGGGTGAATTAATACCTACGCGAGTCTCATCTAGTTGGCGTATATGTATTGATTTTAGAAAATTAAATGTTACTACTAGGAAATATCATTTTCCTTTGCCATTTCTTGATTAAATTCTGGAAAGGGTAGCAAGACATCCATACTACTGTTTTCTTGATAGTTTTTCAAGTTATAATCAAATACCAATTGCATTGGAAGATCAAGAAAATATCACTTTTACATGTTCATTTGGTACTTTTGCATATAGAAGAATGCTTTTTGACCTTTGTAATGCTTCGGCAACATTCCAAATATGCATGTTAAGCATTTTCAATGACATGATTGAGTATTATTTAGAGTTTTTCATGAATGATCTGACAATTTTTGAAAATTCTTTTGAAAATTGTCTTAATAATTTAGAAAAAGTTTTTAAAAGATGTGAAGAAAAAATGATTTGTCTTAAATTGGAAAAAATGTCATTACATAGTTACCTCAGGAATAGTGTTAGGCCATGTGATATCTTCTAAAGGAATTGAAGTTGATAAGGCCAAAGTTAAATTAATTGCTCATTTGCCTTCCCTAAAAATAGTCAGAGAAGTTCGCTCCTTTTTAGAACATCTAGGATTTTACAGAAGATTCATCAAGAACTTTAGTGCCGTATCTAGACCATTATGTAATCTTCTATTGAAAGATGCACCATTTAATTGGACTCAAGAATGTCAAAAATCTTTTGAAAAATTAATTGGTCTTATGACATCTGCTCCTATCATGCAATCTTCTGACTGGTCTTTACCTTTTGAGTTGATATGTGATGCTAGTGATTTTGCTGTGGGCATTGTTTTAGGCCAAAGAAAGGAAGGTAAGTCTCATGTGATTTGTTACGCAAGTAGAACTTTAAATAGTGCACAAATGAATTACACCACTACTGAAAAAGAACTACTTCCTGTAATTTTTGCACTGGATAAATTTCGATGTTACTTAATTGATTCTTCTATTGTGATTTTCACCGATTATGCTACTGTTAGATATTTGATGTCTAAGCAGGATGTCAAACTAAGATTGATACGGTGGATCTTGTTGCTTCAAGAATTCAACATCACAATAAAAGATAAGAAAGGAGCCGAAAATGTTGTCGCTGATCATTTGTCCAGACTTACAATAGGCTCACCTTTTGATAGCACACCCATCAATGATTCTTTTCCCGATGAATTTTTATTTTCTGTCAATGTCATGCCTTGGTTTGCTAACATAGTCAACTTTCTTATAACAGGAAAGATGACGGCTCAATGGACGCACCAAGATAGGAAGAAATTTTTGACAGAGGTGAACAACTTTTATTGGGATGACTCACACTTCTTCAAATATTGTCCTGGCCAAATCTTTCAGAGATGTGTGCCTGACAGTGAGGTAGGTAGTATCATTAAATTTTGTTACTCAGAAGTATGTGGATGTCACTTTTTTTCAAAGAAAATAGCTGCAAAAATATTACAGTGTTGATTTTATTGGCCCACTTTATTTAAGGACTGCTATACTTTTTGTAAAAGTTGTAAAAATTGTCATAAAATAGACTCAATTTCAAAAAGAAACATGATGTCTCTGAACCCCATCCTTGTCATTGAAATTTTTGATTGTTGGGGAATTGATTTCATGGGTCCATTTCCATCCTCATTTGGATTTGTGTATATTTTGGTTGCAGTTGATTATGTCTCAAAATGGATTGAGACGATTCATTGTCAACACAATGATCATAAAACTGTTCTCAAATTTTTAAAAGAAAATATCTTGTGTCGATTTGGAATCCCTCGAGCTATCATCAGTGATGGGGGAACACATTTTTACAATAAACCATTTGAATCTTTAATGAAAAAATATGATATTACACACAAAATTACCACCCCTTATCACCCTCAGACAAGTGGACAAGTTGAATTAGCAAATAGAGAGATTAAACAAATTTTGAAAAAAACGGTTAACCCAAATCGTAAAGATTGATCGTTAAGACTAAACGATGCACTTTAGGCTTACTGTACTGCTTTCAAAACATCTTTGGGCATGTCACCCTATCGGTTAGTAAACCTTGTCACTTGCCTGTAGAATTGAAACATAAAGCATTTTGGGCCATTAAAACTTTCAATCTAAATCTTGATGATGTTTGCAAGATACGCAAATTGCAATTCAATGAATTGGAAGAATTGAGAAATGATGCATATGAAAATTCAAAGATTTATAAAGTTAGAACAAAAGCTTTTCATGACAAGACAATTTTGAGAAAATCTTTTGAAATTAGTTAAAAAATTCTACTTTATAGTTCTCGTTTGTACCTATTCCCTAGAAAAATGAGATCTAGGTGGAGTGGTCCTTTTGTTGTCAAACATGTGTATCCTCATGAGGCCGTAAATATTGAGAATCCTAGGAATGATCATGTGTTTAAAGTCAATGGACAAAAGCTCAAACCATTTCTGGAAAACTAAGTTGAAGAGGTAGAATTCATCTCTCTTTCTGATCCTTGTTATGAATAGAATTTATTCTAATTTTCTTGCCTTTTTTTTGCAGTTCTTTGTGTTGCCAGTTAAGTGGCGGATAACAGTACTCCGTGACTCTCAAGTCGGTTTGTTTTTTAGTTTCTCAAAATAACTGAATCCTTCTTCTCCTTTAAAATGGATGTCATTCTTTCAAACTTAAGAAAACATTTTCCTTCTCTCCCTCAAAATGCTCTGACAAAAATCTACAAAGTTAGATGTGAAAGATTGAGACTGTTAATGCACAAGGGTATGCCAGAAGATGTGCGTTGGATAATTAAAGTAAAGGTCCGACTAGTAGGTGAGTCTTCAATTTCATTTGACTCATACATGCCAGGTCTTGGAAGAAATTCATATTCTAAAAGGAGAAGAGCAAAAAGGTTACAAGTATGTCACAAATGTGTACAATGAAATTGTAACAAGCGATGTCGTTCTTTGGGATGGTTTCCGCAAACAGAGAAGATAAAATTTTTTTCATCAAGAATGGGCTGAGTAAGAAGTCATTAGATGATATCACATTGACTTTTGAGATGCATTATTGTGGATTTGTGCTTCGTGAACTTCTTAATTTATGGAATCTCTTCAAGGATGAAGAAAAACGCTACAGTCTTGGGAATCTGACTCTAAAAGACCCTGTTTGCCAATGTATAAGAAAATTGGATGGGAAGCTTATCCTTGACTCATAGAAGCCGTTTAACCTGTTACTGGACGTGAAACCAAAGGCAGATGTGAGTCATATCCACAACAATCTGTACATATTATCTTCTTCTTCTTCATGTTTTCTTTTTAAAAAAAAAGAAAAAAAAAGAAAAAAAGAAAGAAAAAAAAAGAGACAAAAAATGTCTGAACAGGGGCGATCCGGAAGGAGTACCATGACTTTAATTAGTTGTGGAGCCCCAACATTTGACTGACTTGTCATTGACTCGGGTGGACCTTTGCACGCTAGTCTTTAAAAAAGTTCGTGTATCATGCTCTGTAGAGAGCCACACTCGATAACTCAATGTTTACCATCTAGGCACTGTGGAGTTGATGGACAGGAAGAAGCGTCCCACTCTGGTTATTAGTGAGAAATAACCTACGACTGCCAGAGCGTATGAGACATCTGAGCTTGATCCTCTCTTTTATTAGAAGGGGCTCTCAGCGCCCTGGGATGGGACGTTCTGGATCTTGGATATTACGAGTTTCAAATTTTAGCATCTTTGTTGATGTTACGAGCCCAAGTGTGAGCTTTCCAGGTTCCAGACCCAAGATGGAAACCTACGATGATTTCTTCTTTCTCTTTTCTTCAAATAAATGGACGTGAGTGTCTACTACACTGGTGACATGCAGTATAAAGATATATCACTACTGCACTCATGATGCACAGTATAAAGATAAGCCATGAAAACTGTACATAAAGGTATGTCATCATTTGCTATTATATTTCTTTTATCTTTGTATAATTTTGTTATATTTTGGTTTTGAACAAACGATCCTTTGAGCAAGGTCCTTCAGGAGTTTCTAGACTTCTTTACCCTGATGGTTTTCTTGAAGTAAAAAAAAATACAAAAAAAACAAAAAATGTATATATATTAAAAAAAAAGATTATGTGTTTCTTAATTTCAAACTTTTCTAACAACAGTCAACCTACCCTTATAGGTACTATTATTACCCTTTCTATTATTTTTCCTATTTAAACACTTCATTTTTTCCACTTTCCTCCAACTCAGAATCATTCAAAGAGAAAGGTGAGTATAGAGATGGAAGGTGTTTCTGTTCGTCAACTTAAAAATATCTGTATATTTTGTGGGTCTAAGTATGGGCAGGGTTTGAAGTTTGTAAATGCAGCTACCACTCTTGATGAACAAAAAGTATATAATGAATAGTATATTTTACTCGCAATCACATCACCATATATCCTTAGTCCAAAACTCAATTCAGAACAGTATATGATGAACAAAAAGTTAGATACAATGATTGAGATTTTATTTTACTTGCAATCATATCACCATATGCATCGTTATTGGCTCCATTTTCATAGGTTATGGAAATCAACCAATAGAAAGTATTTGAAACCAAAACCTTAGACTACTTATAAGACAACTTGATCGTAGCAGAATCTCAACAGAACCACTTTGCTTCCATTATAGCCTACCATATTCTTCCTCATATTCAATCCTATAATTTCTTTTTAATCAAAAGAAAAGAAGAATCACCGTTATCAAAACGGATGTATGCTTTTGATTTACTCTTCTTATCACAAGATATAAAGTTGTCTCCTCAAATTTTGGAAACAACACTTAATGAATCAATCTGTATTATACGTCACTTTCAAATTTTATTTTTCACGAGAAAGTTTATTGTTGTCGACTTGTCTTCAATCGCCAGTAGCTTCCAAATAAATGTTTTTAAAGTAGGATGAACAAGAGTTAGACGTAATGATTGAGATTCTAATTTGCTCGCATTCTCAACATCACATTGATATTGGCTCCATTTTGATTGGTTTATGGAAATCAACCACATAAGATATTTATGATGAAACCAAAACCTCAAACTATTTAGGAGATAACTTGATCTTGGGATGGAATCCCAACAGGGCACTTTGCTTGCCTAATATAATATTTTCAAAATCTATTTTTCACGAGAAAGTCGATTGTTGTTGTGAATTGCCATTAGCTTCCAAATACATATTTTCCAAAATGGGATGAGCAAAAGTTGGAAGTAATGTGATTGAGATTTTGATTTACTTGCATTCTCACAATCACATCATTATTGGCTACATTTTAATCGGTCATGAAAATCGATTGCAAAAAATATTAATGCACTACAAAATAATCAGTGTTTAGCCACGATTAACATCATGGCTAATATCTTAAAAATCATGGCTACCTGTGGCTAAATAAAGCGTGACAAATACATTAGCCACAATTTTAAGGACTGTGACAACATTTTGTTACCTACAGTTTACAACCGTGGCTAATTAAGTAATTACAGTGACTAATTTTAATTAGAATATATTCTAAAAAATACTTTTGCTACACTTAAACCGTGACTAAGTTAATGATTAGCTACGATTAAACCATGGCTAATGTGACGGAAGAGAGAAGGGCAAAAAGTACATATAAAAAAATTTAGTACTCAGTAAATAGTTATGAATGTGAGCAAGTCGTAGCATAAACTTGTATTGTACTAAATTATGCTTAATTAAGTCAGAGAAGGTAGACTTCTCAATATCAAAAGCAAACTTACAGTTATTATCTTTGTTTCTTCATTCGCAAAGCTTCCATCATTTTTTTGCAAATTTGAAATGACAACATTACCTCGACACACAAGTTTTCCCAATTTGTTCTCCTACATTAGCATAATTAAGTCAATGAAATAATAGTAACATGTACTAAATATCATAGGTTCAACCAACGTAAGTGCATGGTCATAATCTTTGAAAAATAATCAATTTATTTAAAACTTTATCCTACTTATAGTAACATACCATTTCACAAGTTTTCCTAGCATTACTTTTACTCCCTCCAGCATGAGAGACTTTAAGCTTCTTCTAATTCTTTACATTTTGTGAGCATATCTTCTGCATTTCTAAATAGTTGTTAATGTATATAAAACTTAATTGAATAGATAAACTTAGTAGTTAATTACAAAAAAAATTTACCTTAATCTTATCTTCATTATAATGATGCACAAAAGTTGATCACTCACCATTATCCACTCCAAGAGGGGGATTAACAAGTAACTCTTCCTTAGCTCTCGGCGAAGGGTGTCAAAATAAGTTTCCTGAAAATATTGAAAACAAAAAAGAAGAGGTTTTAGATTCAGGAATATATCTCTAACTTATAAAGAACTAGCAAAAGCTAATAAGGTGAAAACCAAAAAATGGTTTATAACTCTATATCTCTAACAAAGTGAAAAGAAAATTATTTATCATTCAGAAACCTTTCACATTGGCCTAGTTTAAATTATTCCTACAGTGGCCTGCATGAGGAATATTGAGTAAACAAGATTTTTACAATAGGAAAATCTAGAAGAACCCACACGCCATTTCACCATCAATGAAAACAATGAACTATATGAGTATCAACTGAAACAAATCTTTTATGTGCAAACATCTTTGAAGGCACAAAAGCACAATCCAAACTATAAGAAACGAATACGAATAGAACCTAATTTGTTAGTGCATATGTCATCCAATAAGGTATGGAAAAAGTTAAGACTCACTATTATATCCAATGAAGTTTCAGATGTAAGCCTCTTATTTGTAGCAACATCCTCTGAATGGGGATCATTCCCTCAAGATTTTTCTTTCACAGCATGTACCTTAGCCAAAAATAATAATAATAAATTAATTAATTAATTAATTAAAAAAATTCAAAGACTAGCACAAGTAGTAGGAACCAATATGAAAAGCAATGAAAACAGATGCTGCTCTGACTGCGCCCTCACCTAGCCACTGTGCCAATATAACACTCTACCTCTTTCCTTTTTAAATTTCTCTAATCTCTCACATCCTCTCGCTCTCTATCTCTTTCAGTCTCTTATCTCCCCTGTGTGATCTGTGGTTTCACATGCTTGCAACCCACTATTCTGTCGCAACTTCTATTCGAAATAGCCATAAAGGCTTTGCTGGGTTGGTTCTAATCGCAGCATCAAGGGAATTTTCTATGCAGCTTTGTCACAGTAAACAAGTTTTTTTTTCTGGGTTAATTTTGGATGGGTTTCTTCTGGGTTTTGTTACTATCTCTTCCATTTATGAGGAATATAATTAATTCATCTATTTATGATGGATTTTATTAGAGATTTACTCCTCATAAATGAGCATATTTACTTATTCAATAATACTCATAAATATCCAAAATTCAACTTTAGCGGGTCAAATTGTTCTTAAACCGTTAATCCAAAACTCGATTCAGAACAATATATGATGAACAAAAAGTTAGATACAATGATTGAGATTTTATTTTACTGGCAATCACATCACCATATGCATCGATATTGGCTCCATTTTCATAGGTTATGAAAATCAACCAATAGAAAGTATTTGAAACCAAAACCTCATGCTACTTATAAGACAACCTACTCTTGAATACTCACTACATAGCATTGTATAAGTATACTGATAACAATGTATTTTATGCATTTTATAATCCTCTAACTAGGCTTCTTAAGGTTCAATTTGGCTTAATTAAGTTGATTTTGTCACATTTTATGAAATTAAGCTTAATTGGATCATTGAAGAAATTATTGCTTGAATTATCATTAATTTGGGTGATTGCATTCTTAAGTAAAGTGGCCACAACTTGAGTTGTAATTATCGATTAATGTGATTCTGGTCTTGTTGGAAAGTTAAGATAATTCTCTAATAACTATTCAACGATAGCAAGAACCACGTTAATAGCAATATATTTCATTCATTGTATAACCTTCTTACTTGGCTTTTTCAGATAAACTGGCTATAATTTGAGTTACAAATATCCGATGGATGTGATTTTGGTCTTGTTTTTAAGCTAAGATAAATTTCTACAACTTTCATGAAGGCCTCAAGACCAGAAACACATGTTTGGATAACTCAAATTGGAGTTGAAGCAAAATCTAGTGTTTTGAACCTGACAGCTTGACCTTTATGCACTCATTAGGCTATATCTCGGGCTATTGGAGTTCAATAATTCTGAAATTTTGACAGTGGAAGGTTAAGACCCATATCTACAACTTTCATGAAGAACACAAAAGCTAGTTCGGATTCCTTGAAGGTGATATTGGGCTTAGAAGTCAGAACAGAGGTGCTGACGTTGGGCCTGACCCATGAGCAGTAATTGGGCCATATCTTGGGCTGTGGTTATTGGATTTGGCTAAACTTGGTGTCTCTGGAAAGCTGAGACAATGTGCTAGAACTTTCATGAAGACCACTTGACTCAAAAATGACGCATGCCATGAGTTCAGAAGGAAACATTTCGGAGACAAGAATCCACCCACCATTTATCTCTTTTATCATTTTGTTATCATCATCCATCATCTCTTTTGGCTATTTGTACTCTTCTAATTCTATAAAAAGAGGCAATGGCTGATCATTTGAGGGTGTTAGCTTAGTGTTAGTCTAGATTTTACTTTAATATTTGTATGTTGATTGCTTCCTTTGTTGTAATTTTCTCTTGTTCTTAAGTGAAGTTATGTTCATCTTTCTCTTCTTCTCTCTTTCTTTCTTCTTGTCTATGAGTAACTAAATTTTCATCTTGCTTGGGTGAAAAGGTGAAGCTCTTGGTAATAAGTTAAGGTTAGATTAATTTCTTTCTTGTGCTTTAAATGATATATTTTTATGTGATCTTTATATGAGTTGTATGTTGTTTCCAATTAATTTAGAAACTTTTCTTGTATAATGAATATCTTGATCCATTGTAGACAATAGGATTGCGCGAGTGGATGCTTTTGACGATTTACAAGTATTGGTAGATAGTTATTGGAACCATTATATGATTACATAATTGAACTTTGAATGTTAAATCTTCCGATTGGAATCTTCATTATGCATGATTTCAATTGAGTTATAAAACGAAATAATCTTATCTTTAATTTATTACCAAGAGTGGATCTCTAACCCAAGCAAATCCTTTTCTTTTTGTGAACAACTTATATGCATCTTTAATTTTGTGACAAATCTTCTTTTTTTACTCAAATAATTATTTTTCTTCATCAATTCCTGTGGATCGATCTCGGACTCTCGAGAATTTATTACTTGAGACAACCTACACTTGGGTTTGAAACTATATAATTATATCCCATCAAGTTTTTGGCGCCGTTTCTTGGAACTTGATTTGAAGTTCTAATATATTAAGGTTCCTTCTCTGTAAGAAAACTTCACCAACAGCAGTATATTCTTCCTCTACACTTTTCAATTTCTAATTTACTAACTAACTTACTAATTAACTTACTACTTACTAACTTATTAACTAACTTTTATATTTTTGTCATTTATTTACGTTTTTTTTTTATTTTTTTATTTTATTTTCGTTTTTTTTTTTTTTTTTTATTTACATTTTACTTTATTATTATTATTATTATTATTATTATTATTATTATTATTATTATTATTATTATTATTATTATTATTATTATTATTATTACGCTTTACTGCTTTACTAACAATCTAACTTTTAAATTAAATGTCATTTATTTTTGCAATCTAACTTTTAAATTAATCATTTATTTTTACTGCAATCTAACTTTTAAATTAATCATTTATTTTACTGATCTAACTTTTAAATTTTCATTTATTTTTACGTCATCTAACTTTTAAATTAAATAATTTATTTTACTTCTCTAACTTAATGAAATAATATTTCTTCTTCTCTTCTCTTTCATGGCTCTGTGGGGCTTTGCCAACTCTCAGGTTTTCATATTTAAATTTACTTTTTGCACTTTATTTTTTTACGTACTTTATTTTACGCATTTTTATTTCTTATTTTTATTTTTTTTTTTATTTTTCGCACTTTATTTTTTATGCATTTTTATTTTTTTTTTTTTTTTTTGGGTGGTGGTTTATACCACATCCTACTTAATATTTAACGGTGTGTATCTGCTTACTTGTATATTATTTTTATTTTATGTCACTTATTTATGCTTAAGCGGTATCGTGATTCAAATTAAATTAGTTTGGTTAAAATTAATCCAAGTAACTTATATATTGATTTATTTGAATCACAAACACACATGATTAACACAATGGCTGAATTTGAAGGTGCACATATTGAACATGATAATCAAACACAACGAGTGAAAATGAAAGTATACATGATGAACAAGGAAATCAACCATTGCGAACTATGCGTGCATATTTGCAACCACCTCGAAATTCTAGTCCATCATGTTTTATCTTTCCACTTCTTGCTAATAATTTTAGATTTAAGCGGGTATGATTTCTTTACTTCCTAATTTTCATGGTTTAGAAAATGAAAGCCCATATTTACATCTAAAAGAATTTGAGGAAGTCTGTATTGCTTTCAATGATCAAAATTGCAGTGAAGAGATTGTCAAGCTTAAATTGTTTCCTTTTTCTTTGAAAGATAAAGCAAAAACTTGGCTTAACGCTTTGAAACCAAGATCAATTGGCACATGGCAAGAAATGCAAAGTGAGTTTTTAAAGAAATTTTTTCCAACACATAAAACCAATGCTTTGAAAAGACAAATCCAAAATTTTTTCCAAAATTTAAATGAAGCGT
The DNA here is from genome assembly GCA_029884605.1 of Ormosia emarginata. Lineage (NCBI taxonomy): Eukaryota > Viridiplantae > Streptophyta > Magnoliopsida > Fabales > Fabaceae > Ormosia > Ormosia emarginata. The sequence continues at coordinate 25,593,329 of JAQQTP010000080.1, read as the reverse complement.
ATTTTCAAAGTTGGGAACGTTTTAAAGATTTGTTAAATTCTTGCCCACATCATGGTTTTGAAAAATGGCGGACTATAAGCTTCTTTTATGAAGGTTTAACACCTGAAACTAAACAATTTGTGGAAACGATGTGTAATGGCGAGTTTCTTGATAAAGAACCGAAGAAGCTTTAGATTATTTAAATCATTTGGTGAAAATTCTCAATCTTGGCATGGTACTAATCTTTACGAAAATTCAATTAGATATAACCTTGCAAATGCGGGAAAAGGAAAATACCATCTTAGTCAAGAAGAAGATCTAAATGCAAAGTATGCTAGTTTGGCTAGAAAGATTGAATCCATGGAATTAGGCAAAGTAAAAGAAGTCAAATCTGTTCAAAATGAAGAAATTTGTAGCATTTGTGATGAATTAGGACACTTTCGACAAATGAATGTCCTAATATTCCTGTTTTTAAAGAAGTTGTGCATGAGCAAGTAAATGCAATGAACAATTTTAAAAAGCCATTCACCTCTTCTTTTTCAAATTCTTACAATCCAGGATGGAGAAATCACCGAACTTCGATTGGAGGAATAATAATCAAGCACAATTTATGCAACCACCGCCTCCTCGGGAGCAACAAGATTCTCAAAATTCTCAGGATATGCACCTTATGTCCCACCATATAGGAAAAACCTTGAAGGAACATTGAGTGCATTCATAGAAAAGCAAGAGGCCATCAATAAACAAAACACTCAAACTATGAATGACATCAAAGACACTCTTTCCAAACCCACTTCTACTCTCACCATTCAAGAGAAAGGAAAATTTCTTTCTCAACCTCAATAGAATCCCAAAGGTCAACATAGTCTAAATGAGGGTAGTTCGAAAAACCAACAAATAAATCAAGTCAGTTACTGTGATAACTCTTAGGAGTGGGAAAGTTGTTGAAAAAGAAATTTCTGAACCTTGTGAGAAAGATGGTGAATCAATTCCCCAAGATAAGGAAGAGGTTGATATGTCATCGGCCCAAAATGAAACCAAACTCTCATCTCCTCCACTTCCATTTCCTCGAGCATTAAGCAAACCAAAGAAATTGGACCACCAAACTGAAATTTTTGAAATTCTTAAACAAGTGAAGGTCAATATTCCGTTGTTAGATACTATCAAACACTTTCCTTCTTATGCCAAATTTTTGAAAGACTTATGCCTTTGTTAAAAGAAAATTAAATGTGAAAAAGAAAGCCTTTTGGCCGAAGCGGTAAGTTCCATTATTCAAAGCAATAATGTTTTGAAACATAAAGACCCTGGTTGTCCTACGGTTTCATGCATTATTGGAGAACATATAATTGAACAAGCTTTACTTGATCTTGGTGCTAGTGTTAATTTGCTTCCATATTCGGTTTATCAACAACTCAATCTAGGAGAGTTAAAACCAATTACGTAACTCTTCTACTTGCGATAGATCAATTAAAATTCCAAAAGGAATAGTGGAAGATGTGTTGGTACAAGTTGATAAATTCATTTATCTGTGGATTTTATTGTCTTGGAAACTGAACCTATGATTAATTGTTCCAAGTCAATTCCTATTATTTTAGGTCGTCCATTTTTAGCAACATCCAATGCTTTGATAAATTGTAGAAATGGATTGATGAAGTTAACATTTGGAAACATGACACTTGAGCTTAATGTTTTCAACTTATGCAACAACCACATGAAGTCAATGATGAAAATGAGGAAGGCGACGGGATTGAGACCATTGTAGATGATCATCTTCTAAAAGGAGTTCTTCGACCCATTAGAAGTTTGTTTAATTAATTCATTTGATTCGGATATGCAAGTAGATGGTGATATTTCGAAAATATGCTCTTTGCTTGATTGTACACAAGCAATGGAATACAAAGGATGGAAGCCAAGATTTGAAGAGATTCTGACCATGAATGATAATATTCATGAAGAAGTACCCTGCTTGGAACTAAAGCCATTACCTTACGGGTTGAAGTACACATTTTTGGGAGAAGACCAAAGCTTTCCGGTAGTAATTTCATCAATCCTTATTGAAGAACAAGAAGGTATGTTGATAGAAGTACTTAAAAGGCATAAAAGTGCAATTGGATGGACATTAACGGATATAAAAGGCATTAATCCATTAATTTGTACACATAGAATACATTTAGAGGATAATGCTAAAACATCACAACAACCTCAAAGAAGATTAAATCCACGTATGAAAGAGGTAGTTAGGGCTGAAGTTCTTAAATTACTTGATGTTGGAATTATTTACCCTATTTCCGAGATAGCCGGTGGGTAAGCCCTACACAAGTTGTGCCTAAGAAATGCGGAATAATAGGTGGTTGAAAATGAAAAAGGTGAGTTAATACCTACGAGTTTCATCTAGTTGGCGTATGTGTATTGATTTTAGAAAATTGAATGCGGCCACTAGGAAAGATCATTTCCCTTACCATTTCTTGATCAAATTCTAGAAAGAGTAGCGGGACATCCATACTATTGTTTTCTTGATGGTTATTCGGGGTATAATCAAATACCAATTGCATTAGAGGATCAAGAAAAACTACTTTTACGTGCCCTTTGGCACTTTTGCATATAGACGAATGCCTTTCGGTCTTTGTAATGCTCAGGCAACTTTTCAAAGATGCATGCTAAGTATTTTTAGTGATATGATTGAGCATTATTTAGAGGTTTTCATGGATGATCGACAGTTTTTGGAAATTCTTTTGAAAATTGTCTTGATAATTTGGATAAAGTTCTTAAAAGATGTGAAGAAAAAGGATTTGTTTTAAATTGGGAAAAATGTCATTATATGGTTACTTCGGGAATCGTGTTAGGTCATGTGATATCTTGAAGGAATTGAAGTTGATAAGGCCAAAGTTGAATTAATTGCTCATTTGCCTTCCCAAAAACATCGAGAGAAGTTCGTTCCTTTTTAGGACATGCGAGGATTTTATCGAAGATTCATTAAGGACTTTAGTGTCATATCTAGACCATTATGCAATCTTCGACAAAAGATGCACTATTTGATTGGACTCAAGAATGCCAAAAATCTTTTGAAAAATTAATTAGTCTTCTAACATCGGCTCTATCATGCAATCCCACATGGTCTTTGCCTTTTGAATTAATGTGTGATGCAAGTGATTTTCTTTGTTAGCGTTTTTTAGGCCAAAGAAAGGAAGGTAAGCCTCATGTGATTTGTTACGCAAGTAGAACTTTAAATAGTGCACAAATGAATTACACCACTCTTGAAAAAGAACTACTTCTTTAATTTTTGCATTGGACAAATTTCGAGCTCATTTAATTGGTTCTTCTCTTGTTGTTTTCACTTGATCATCTTTCTTTGTTAGATATTTAATGTCTAAGCGGGATGCCAAACCTAGGTTGATACGGTGGATCTTGTTGCTTCAAGAATTCAACATCTGATAAAAAGATAAGAAAGGAGTGAAAATGTTGTCGCATGATCATTTGTCCAGGACTTACTGACAGGCTCGTCTTTTGATAGCACACCTATCAATGATTCTTTTCTGATGAGTTTTTATTTTATGTCAATTCTATGCCTTGGTTTGCGCATATAGTCAATTTTCTCGTAACAAGAAAGATGCCTCCTCAATGGTCATATCAAGACAGAAAAAAGTTTTTGACTGAGGTGAAAAATTTTTATTGGGATGACCATATTTGTTCAAATATTCTCTGATCAAATCTTTCGGAGATGTGTACCCGACAATGAGGTAGGTAGTGTCATTAAATTTAGTCACTCGAAGCATGTGGAGGTCATTTTTCTTCAAAGAAAACAGCTGCGAAAATCTTGCGGTGTGGATTTTATTGGCCCACTTTTATTTAAAGACAGTCATACCTTTTGCAAAAGTTGCGAAAATTGTCAAAAATTAGGGTCCATTTCTAAAAGAAATATGATGCCTCTGAACCCCTATCCTTGTCATTGAAATTTTTGATTGTTGGGGAATTGATTTCATGGGTCAATTTCCATCCTCATTTGGATATTTGTATATTACGGTTGCGATTGATTATGTCTCAAAATGGATTGAGGCAATTCCATATCGACAAAATGATCATAAAAGCTGTTCTCAAATTTTTAAAAGAAAATGTCTTAAGTCGATTTGGAATCCCTCGAGCTATCATCGGTGATGGGGAACACATTTTGTAATAAACCATTTGAATCTTTAATGAAGAAATATGGTATTACCCATAAAGTTGCTACCCCTTATCACCCTCGACACAAGTGGACAAGTAGAATTAGCAAATAGGAAATTAAACAAATTTTAGAAAAAAGCAGTTAACCCAAATCGTAAAGATTGGTCTTTAAGACTAAACGATGCACTTTGGGCTTACCGTCTTGCTTTTAAAACATCTTTAGGTATGTCACCCTATCGGTTAGTCTATGGAAAACCTTGTCACTTGCACTGTAGAACTGGAGCATAAAGCATTATGGGCCATTAAAGCTTTCAATTTAAATCTTGATGATGCTTGCAAGTTACGTAAATTGCAAATAAATGAACTTGAGGAATTGAGAAATGATGCATATGAAAACTCAAAAATTTATAAAGAAAGAACAAAAGCTTTTCATGACAAATCTATTTTGAGGAAATCTTTTGAAATTGGTCAAAAAGTTACGCTTTATAATTCTCGTCTTCACCTATTCCCTGGAAAATTGAGATCTAGGTGGACTTGGTCCTTTTATTGTCAAACATGTATATCCTTATGGGGCCATAGACATTGAGAATCCTAGGAATGGTAATGTGTCTAAGGTCAATGGACAAAGACTTAAACCATTTCTAGAAAATCAAGGCTCTTGAGGTAGAATTCATTTCCTTTCGATCCTTGTTATGTGAAAAATTTACTCTAATTTTGTAGCTTTATTTTGTTGTGTAGCTCTTTAGCTCCCGGTAAAATGGCGGATGACGGTACTCCGTGACTCTCAAGTCGGTTTGCTCTCTTTCGGTTTCCCAAAATAACGATTTCTTCTTCTTCAAAATGGATATCATTCTCTCAAACACGAGAAAACATTTTCCTTCTCTTCCTCAAAATGTTCTAACAAAAATTTACAAGGCTAGATGTGAAAGATTGAGATTGTTAATGCACAAAGGTATACCGAGAAGATGTACGTTGGATAATCGAAGCAAAGGTCCGATTAGTGGTGAGTCTTCAATCTCATTTGACTCATACATGCCGAGTCTTGGTAGAAGTTCATATTCTAAAAGGAGAAGAGCAAAAAGATTACAAGTCATCACATATGTGGACGATGGAATTGTAACAAGCGATGTCGTTCTTTGGGGATGGTTTCCAAAAACGAGAGAAGATAAAATTTTCTTCATTAAGAATGGGTGAGTAAAGAGTCATTAGATGATATCTTATTGACTCTTGATACGCATTCTTGTGGTTTGGTGCATCGTGAACTTCTTAATTTGTGGAATCTCTTCAAGGATGAACAAAAGCAATATAGTCTTGGGAATCGACTCTAAAACCACCCTGTTTGCCAATTTATAAGAAAATTGGATGGGAAGCTTATCCTCGACTCATAGAAGGCGTTTAAGCGTTTACGGACGTGAAACCGAGAGCGGAGATGTGAGCCACATCCACAACAACATGTACATATTTTCTTCTTCTTTCTTCTTCTTCTTCTTCTTCTTCTTCTTCTTCTTCTTCTTCTTCTTCTTGTTTAAAAAAAAAAAAAAAAAAAAAAAAAAATCAAAAAAAAAAAAAAAGAAAAAAAAAAAAAAAAAAAAAAAAAAAAAAAAAAAAAAAAAAAAAAAAAAAAAAAAAAAAAAAAGTATGTATACATCTTGGGTTTGGCTTTGGTAACACACAACGTGAATGGGGAAATGCATGCATCATCTGATCCAGCCTTCTTAATTGAAAAACAAAGAAGGTAGATTGTATCCACATGTGAGAGCGCCGGTCGTATTATGGCCACTTGTCCCTTTTGGGAGCCACATGTTCTTGTTGGTCTTGAATGGGTCTATCTTGGTCAACAATGCTTTGGCCAAAGCCGAAAGAAGCAGACTACCTCCATCCCAATCTCAAGTGAGTATACACCCATCTTTCATCGGGTTTCTCACAACTTAAAAAAAAAAAAAAAAATAGAGGCGAAACTACGGTTGTACTTGGTCTTTAATTAGATTAGGAGCCACGGGCGGATGCCGTCTGTCATAGACTCGGGAGGAGACCTTCACACGCCGGTATGTAAATAAAGTTCGTGTGCCATGCTGCAGTAGAGAGCGTGTGCTACATTCCCGTTCTTGGAACCAAGGCTGCAGTGCGGCGATGGACGAGAAAGAAGCGTCCGTCTTTACGGTGAACGAAAGCTGTTATCGAGGCTGTATACTTACTTTTTAATTAGTAGGTCTCTATGGCGAGTTCGGCGGGCTGCGGTCGGTACCATCTTCTTAGAATACGAGGCCTTTAATTAGGTTTGCGGGAAGATAGAGGGTTGTTCTTCCGTAAAGGGACGGAAAGGATTCAAAGGTTCTTGTTGTCGGTTCGGCAATCCTTGTGGAATTCATATGTTGCACTTGGTGACACGCAACTCAAATACATGCCACTACTTGCATTCATGACACGCGGTATAAAGATACGCCATGAAAAAGCGTACATACGGGTATGTCTTCGTTTATTATTATATTTCTTTTATCTTTGTATGATTTTGTTGTATTTTGATTTTTGAATGAGACGATCCTTTGAGCGGGGTCCTTCGGGGGTTTCTAGACTTCTTTACCACGATGGTTTTCTTGAAGTTAAAAAAAAAAAAAAAAAAAAAAAAATCAAATAGTGAAAAAAAAAAAAAGAAAAAGAAAAAAAAAAGATTACTTTTTTTTATTTTCAAACTTTTCGACAACGACCCACCTACCCATATAGGTGCTATGATTATTTTTTCCCTTCTTTTCCCTATTTAAACACTTCATTCTCTTCACTTTCCTCCAACTCATAATCATTCGGAGGAAGGTGAAATTATGGGACCTCTGTTCGTAACATTAAAAATGTCTGTGTTTTTGTGGGTCAAGTTATGGGAAGGGTTTAGAGTTTGTAAGTGTAGCAAGCGTTCTTGGTCGAACACTTGCTTTGCAAGGAATATTCATGTTGTATATGGGGGTGGTTGTCGTGGGTTAATGGGGGCTGTATCACTCTCTGCATTTCTAGGAGGCGGTCGGGTTTTAGGTGTCATTCCTACACCTTTAGCTCAAAATAACATCAACTTTGGCAAGACAGTTGGAGAAGAAATTCGGGTATCATCTATGCATGGCGAGAATGAAAACAATGCTTGACAACTCGATGCATTCATTGCCTTACCGGTGGTTTTGGTACTTTGGAAGAAATTTTTCAAATTGTCTCTTGGGCCCAATTTGAACATCCACCATAAACCCATTGGTTTGTTAAATGTTAATAATTTCTTTGATCTTTTTATTTTTTTTCTTGATAAAGGCGTGGAGCAGAAATTTATCACTCCTTCGGCAAAGAAAACTTCTTATCTCTGCCTCCACTATTGATGAGCTCATTGATAAATTAGAAGCTTTTGAGTATGAACACGATAAGGTCCTAGCTCGAGATAAATTGGTCATCGGGAAAGCGGTGAGGGAAGCGGCAAAAAAAAAAAAGCCGGATCGACACTTCATCTTTAATGGGTTTGATTTTATTTATCGTCATTTGTTTTGGTTTAAATTTGTGTCGATTTCTCCAATGCGGTAATATCTTCTATCCTTTACTCATCTATATTTTAACATTGCGGACAATGTTGTGATCTGTTGGGGGAAGGATAAGGATAGTTAAAAAAAAAGTAGGGAAGTATGATATGATTTTCATGAACTTGCTAAACCAATGAATATTGGCGAGTAAGGAGTAATTTTACTCTGAGACGCATTTTAGTTGAAGAAAGTATGTTTAGTGAGATGGTATCGAGAAACCTACAACAAAACCAATTAAGGATGGCGAGTAAGGAGTAAATTTTGCCACTTAAGGTAATTTTACTTTTGAGACGCATCATAGTTGAGAAAAAAAAAACCATTTTAGAAGTAGCAAAAAGCATATCTTGGGTCATAGCATAAATTTTCTTCTTTCTTATAAATCACATGCTTGGATATGAATGTTGAATTGATGGATTGAGAATGATAGAAATATGCCTTGTGAGATTTTGAGCCTATTGATGAATGGATTGAACATTTGTACCATTCTCTTCTTTTCTTGTGTGATTTTCACTGTGAAAATGTTACTCTAGAACTTGCTTTGATTCTTTTTGAGGTTACATTTTCACGTGCATACATAAATATGATTGAGGCATTTTAAAATAGCTACTTTGACCAAATAGCCATCCTTGTATATTTTTCCTTGTGTAACCCATTTGAGCTTATTTGGCTAGTTCTTGTTTTTTTAGCTTATTACGTACCTTTAAAAAAAAAAAAAAAAAAAAGGAACATGTTTTTACGACCTTAGGGAATAAGAGAGCATTGACTTTGTTCTTAAACAAGTGTGGGGGTGTGTGTGTGTAAAAAAAAAAGCAAAAAAAAAAAAAAAAAAAAAAAAAAAAAAAAAAAAGAAAAGAAAAGAAAGAAAGAAAGTGACCATCGATACTGTTATGTGACATATCCATATCTAGAATAAAGATGGATGCTTGGAAACAACGGAAAGAGAAGGAGAAGGTTTATGCCTAACAATGAATTCAACTCATCAATTTGGGATTAATCTTCAACAAAACATTAGTCAAATATTGGTCATTGTCCTTATTGATGAATGTTCTCAAATATCTTTTCCACTCTAACTATACCATAATGCTTTCTTTTATTCTTTTGGTATTTATCTTCTTATGTCCATATTATCCCTCCTTCTTTACCTTGACCCGTTACAACCTTGAATAAAGTCCTCTTGATTTTTGTGTGCATGTGTTACGAGTAGTGGAAGTAGAAGATAAGCAAGCTTATGGTAGTGTAATTTTTCATGGGTTGAATTGAGTGAAATACTTACCTTTTTAATGCTTGAAAGATTAAGAGTGAATCTTGAGAGGATCTATCATTCTTGATTCGTTCTTTTTAACTGAAGTTTCCTTGCTTGTTGGTTTGAGATGTGAAGAAATATTACCTCAAAAAAAAAAAATTTTTGTTCCCTTGAATGACTGGTTGCTCTTCTTGTTTCATTAAATCTTTTAGAATTTTTAGCTTTTGAGTCTGTCATTTTTTTTTTTTGTTCCTTAGTTTTTTGTTCTTATGTGTTTTGCTTTCGGGAGTGCAAAAGTTTAATGTGGGGAATTTGATAACAATGTATTTTATGCATTTTATAATCCTCTAACTAGGCTTCTTAAGGTTCAATTTGGCTTAATTAAGTTGATTTTGTCACATTTTATGAAATTAAGCTTAATTGGATCATTGAAGAAATTATTGCTTGAATTATCATTAATTTGGGATTGCATTCTTAAGTAAAGTGGCCACAACTTGAGTTGTAATTATCGATTAATGTGATTAAGTCTTGTTGGAAAGTTAAGATAATTCTCTAATAACTATTCACGATAGCGAAGCAAAACCACATTAATAGCGATATATTTCATTCGTTGTATAACCTTCTTACTTGGCTTTTTCATAAACTGGCTATAATTTGAGTTACAAATATCCGATGGATGTGATTTTGGTCTTGTTTTTAAGCTAAGATAAATTTCTACAACTTTCATGAAGGCCTCAAGACCAGAAACACATGTTTGGATAACTCAAATTGGAGTTGAAGCAAAATCTAGTGTTTTGAACCTGACAGCTTGACCTTTATGCACTCATTAGGCTATATCTCGGGCTATTGGAGTTCAATAATTCTGAAATTTTGACAGTGGAAGGTTAAGACCCATATCTACAACTTTCATGAAGAACACAAAAGCTAGTTCGGATTCCTTGAAGGTGATATTGGGCTTAGAAGCAGAACAGAGGTGCTGACGTTGGGCCTGACCCATGAGCAGTAATTGGGCCATATCTTGGGCTGTGGTTATTGGATTTGGCTAAACTTGGTGTCTCTGGAAAGCTGAGACAATGTGCTAGAACTTTCATGAAGACCACTTGACTCAAAAATGACGCATGCCATGAGTTCAGAAGGAAACATTTCGGAGACAAGAATCCACCCACCATTTATCTCTTTTATCATTTTGTTATCATCATCCATCATCTCTTTTGGCTATTTGTACTCTTCTAATTCTATAAAAAGAGGCAATGGCTGATCATTTGAGGGTGTTAGCTTAGTGTTAGTCTAGATTTTACTTTAATATTTGTATGTTGATTGCTTCCTTTGTTGTAATTTTCTCTTGTTCTTAAGTGAAGTTATGTTCATCTTTCTCTTCTTCTCTCTTTCTTTCTTCTTGTCTATGAGTAACTAAATTTTCATCTTGCTTGGGTGAAAAGGTGAAGCTCTTGGTAATAAGTTAAGTTAGATTAATTTCTTTCTTGTGCTTTAAATGATATATTTTTATGTGATCTTTATATGAGTTGTATGTTGTTTCCAATTAATTTAGAAACTTTTCTTGTATAATGAATATCTTGATCCATTGTAGACAATAGGATTGGCGCGGTGAGTGGATGCTTTTGACGATTTACAAGTATTGGTAGATAGTTATTGGAACCATTATATGATTACATAATTGAACTTTGAATGTTAAATCTTAGATTGGAATCTTCATTATGCATGATTTCAATTGAGTTATAAAACGAAATAATCTTATCTTTAATTTATTACCAAGAGTGGATCTCTAACCCAAGCAAATCCTTTTCTATTTGTGAACAACTTATATCATCTTTAATTTTGTGACAAATCTTTTTTTACCTCAATTAATTATTTTTCCTTCATCATTCCTGTGGATGGATCGATCTCGGACTCCCGAAATTTATTACTTAAGACAACCTACACTTGGGTTTGAAACTATATAATTATATCCCATCAAGTTTTTGGCGCCGTTCTTGGAACTTGATTTGAAGTTCTAATATATTAAGGTTCCTTCTCTTAAGAAAACTTCACCAACGGTATATTCTTCCTCTACACTTTTCAATTTCTAATTTACTAACTAACTTACTAATTAACTTACTACTTACTAACTTATTAACTAACTTTATATTTTTGTCATTTATTTACGTTTTTTTTTTTTTTTTTTATTTTATTTTCGTTTTTTTTATTTTTTTTATTTATTTACATTTTCTGCTTATTATTATTATTATTATTATTATTATTATTATTATTATTATTATTATTATTATTATTATTATTATTATTATTATTATTATTTATTTACTGCTTACTAACTAACAATCTAACTTTTTATTTCATTTATTTTTGTGGAACTTTTAAATTTCATTTATTTTCTGCAATCTAACTTTTAATTTCATTTATTTTTCTCATCTAAACTTTAAATTCTGTCATTTATTTTACGTCTCTCTAACTTAATGAAATAATATTTCTTCTTCTCTTCTCTTTTATTGACTCTGTGGGGCTTTGCCACTCTCCGGTTTTCATATTTAAATTTACTTTTTGCACTTTATTTTAAATACTTTATTTTACTGCATTTTTATTTCTTTATTTTTATTTTTTTATTTTATTTTTCGCACTTTATTTTCTGCATTTTTATTTCTTCATTTTTTTTTTTTTATGGGTGGCTGGTTTATACCACATCCTACTTAATATTTAATTACCACCTACTTGTATATTATTTTTATTTTATGTCACTTATTTATGCTTAACTCGGTATCGTGATTCAAATTCTGTCGTTTGGTTAAAATTAATCAAGTAACTTATATATTGATTTATTTGAATCACAAACACACACAATTAACACAATGGTGAATTTGAAGGTGCATATTGAACATGATAATCAAACACAACGAATTGAAAATGAAAGTATACATGATGAACAAGGAAATCAACCATTGCGAACTATGCGTGCATATTTGCAACCACCTCGAAATTCTAGTCCATCATGTTTTATCTTTCCACTTTGAATAATTTTAGATTTAAGCGGGGGTATGATTTCTTTACTTCCTAATTTTCATGGTTTAGAAAATGAAAGCCCATATTTACATCTAAAAGAATTTGAGGAAGTCGTATTGCTTTCAATGATCAAAATTGCGGTGAAGAGATTGTCAAGCTTAAATTGTTTCCTTTTTCTTTGAAAGATAAAGCAAAAACTTGGCTTAACGCTTTGAAACCAAGATCAATTGGCACATGGCAAGAAATGCAAAGTGAGTTTTTAAAGAAATTTTTTCCAACACATAAAACCAATGCTTTGAAAAGACAAATCCAAAATTTTTCCCAAAATTTAAATGAAGCGTATTTTCAAAGTTGGGAACGCGTTTTAAGATTTGTTAAATTCTTGCCCACATCATGGTTTTGAAAAATGGCGGACTATAAGCTTCTTTTATGAAGGTTTAACACCTGAAACTAAACAATTTGTGGAAACGATGTGTAATGGCGAGTTTCTTGATAAAGAACCCAAGAAGCTTTAGATTATTTAAATCATTTGGCTGAAAATTCTCAATCTTGGCATGGTACTAATCTTTCTGAAAATTCAATTAGATATAACCTTGCAAATGCGAGGAAAAGGAAAATACCATCTTAGTCAAGAAGAAGATCTAAATGCAAAGTATGCTAGTTTGGCTAGAAAGATTGAATCCATGGAATTAGGCAAAGTAAAAGAAGTCAAATCTGTTCAAAATGAAGAAATTTGTAGCATTTGTGATGAATTAGGACACTCGACAAATGAATGTCCTAATATTCCTGTTTTTAAAGAAGTTGTGCATGAGCAAGTAAATGCAATGAACAATTTTAAAAAGCCATTCACCTCTTCTTTTTCAAATTCTTACAATCCAGGATGGAGAAATCACCCGAACTTCAGTTGGAGGAATAATAATCAAGCACAATTTATGCAACCACCGCCTCCTCAGGAGCAACAAGATTCTCAAAATTCTCAAGGATATGCACCTTATGTCCCACCATATAGGAAAAACCTTGAAGGAACATTGAGTGCATTCATAGAAAAGCAAGAGGCCATCAATAAACAAAACACTCAAACCATGATTGACATAAAAGACACTTTCTTTCCAAACTTACTTCTGCACTCACCATTCACGAGAAAGGAAAATTTCCTTCTCAACCTCAACCGAATCCCAAAGGTCAACATAGTCTAAATGAGGGTAGTTCGGAAAATCAACAAATAAATCAAGTCAATTACTGTGATAACTCTTAGGAGTGGGAAAGTTGTTGAAAAAGAAATTTCTGAACCTTGTGAGAAAGATGGTGAATCAATTCCCAAGATAAGGAAGAGGTTGATATGTCATCGGCCAAAATGAAACCAAACTCTCATCTCCTCCACTTCCATTTCCTCAAGCATTAAGCAAACCAAAGAAATTGGACCACCAAACTGAAATTTTTGAAATTCTTAAACAAGTGAAGGTCAATATTCCGTTGTTAGATACTATCAAACACTTTCCTTCTTATGCCAAATTTTTGAAAGACTTATGCCTTTGTTAAAAGAAAATTAAATGTGAAAAAGAAAGCCTTTTGACCGAAAGCGGGTAAGTTCCATTATTCAAAGCAATAATGTTTTGAAACATAAAGACCCTGGTTGTCCTACGGTTTCATGCATTATTGGAGAACATATAATTGAACAAGCTTTACTTGATCTTGGTGCTAGTGTTAATTTGCTTCCATATTCGGTTTATCAACAACTCAATCTAGGAGAGTTAAAACCAACTTCGTAACTCTTCTACTTGCGATAGATCAATTAAAATTCCAAAAGGAATAGTAGAAGATGTGTTGGTACAAGTTGATAAATTCATTTATCCTGTGGATTTTATTGTCTTGAAACCGAACCTATGATTAATTGTTCCAAGTCAATTCCTATTATTTTAGGTCGTCCATTTTTAGCAACATCCAATGCTTTGATAAATTGTAGAAATGGATTGATGAAGTTAACATTTGGAAACATGACACTTGAGCTTAATGTTTTCAACTTATGCAAGCAACCACATGAAGTCAATGATGAAAATGAGGAAGCTGACGGGATTGAGACCATTGTAGATGATCATCTTCTAAAAGGGAGTTCTTCTGACCCATTAGAAGTTTGTTTAATTAATTCATTTGATTCGGATATGCAAGTAGATGGTGATATTTCCGAAATATGCTCTTTGCTTGATTGTACACAAGCAATGGAATACAAAGGATGGAAGCCAAGATTTGAAGAGTTACAACCCATGAATGATAATATTCATGAAGAAGTACCCACACTGGAACTAAAGCCATTACCTTCTGGGTTGAAGTACACATTTTTGGGAGAAGACCAAAGCTTTCCAGTAGTAATTTCATCAATCCTTACTGAAGAACAAGAAGGTATGTTGATAGAAGTACTTAAAAGGCATAAAAGTGCAATTGGATGGACATTAATAGATATAAAAGGCATTAATCCATTAATTTGTACACATAGAATACATTTAGAGGATAATGCTAAAACATCACAACAACCTCAAAGAAGATTAAATCCACATATGAAAGAGGTAGTTAGGGTTTGAAGTTCTTAAATTACTTGATGTTGGAATTATTTACCCTATTTCCGATAGCCAGTGGGTAAGCCCTACACAAGTTGTGCCTAAGAAATCGGAATAATAGTGGTTGAAAATGAAAAAGGTGAGTTAATACCTACGCGAGTTTCATCTAGTTGGCGTATGTGTATTGATTTTAGAAAATTGAATGCAGCCACTAGGAAAGATCATTTCCCCTTACCATTTCTTGATCAAATTCTAGAAAGAGTAGCAGGACATCCATACTATTGTTTTCTTGATGGTTATTCGGGGTATAATCAAATACCAATTGCATTAGAGGATCAAGAAAAGACTACTTTTACGTGCCCCTTTGGCACTTTTGCATATAGAAGAATGTCTTTCGGTCTTTGTAATGCTCCGGCAACTTTTCAAAGATGCATGCTAAGTATTTTTAGTGATATGATTGAGCATTATTTAGAGGTTTTCATGGATGATCTGACAGTTTTTGGAAATTCTTTTGAAAATTGTCTTGATAATTTGGATAAAGTTCTTAAAAGATGTGAAGAAAAAGGATTTGTTTTAAATTGGGAAAAATGTCATTATATGGTTACTTCAGGAATCGTGTTAGGTCATGTGATATCTTCTGAAGGAATTGAAGTTGATAAGGCCAAAGTTGAATTAATTGCTCATTTGCCTTCCCCAAAAACAGTCAGAGAAGTTCGTTCCTTTTTAGGACATGCGAGGATTTTATCGAAGATTCATTAAGGACTTTAGTGTCATATCTAGACCATTATGCAATCTTCGACAAAAGATGCACTATTTGATTGGACTCAAGAATGCCAAAAATCTTTTGAAAAATTAATTAGTCTTCTAACATCGGCTCTATCATGCAATCCCACGATAGTCTTTGCCTTTTGAATTAATGTGTGATGCAAGTGATTTTGTTGTTGGCGCTGTTTTATGCCAAAGAAAGGAAGGTAAGCCTCATGTGATTTGTTACGCAAGTAGAACTTTAAATAATGCACAAATGAATTACACCACTACTAAAAAAGAACTACTTGCTATAATTGTTGCATTGGACAAATTTCGAGCTCATTTAATTAGTTCTTTTACTGTTGTTTTCACTGATCATGCTGCTGTTAGATATTTAATGTCTAAGCAGGATGCCAAACCTAGGTTGATACGGTGGATCTTGTTGCTTCAAGAATTCAACATCATAATAAAAGATAAGAAAGGAGCCAAAAATGTTGTCGTAGATCATTTGTCCAAACTTACAACAGGCTCATCTTTTGATAGCACACCTATCAATGATTCTTTTCCTAATGAGTTTTTATTTTCTGTCAATTCCATGCCTTGGTTTGCGAACATAGTCAATTTTCTTGTAACGGGAAAGATGCCGCCTCAATGGTCACATCAAGACAAAAAAAAGTTTTTGACTGAGCTAAAAAAATTTTATTAGGATGACTCATATTTGTTCAAATATTCTCCTGATCAAATCTTTCAGAGATGTGTGCAGACAATGAGGTAGGTAGTGTCATTAAATTTAGTCACTCAGAAGCATGTGGAGGTCATTTTTCTTCAAAGAAAACAGCTGCGAAAATCTTGCAGTGTGGATTTTATTGGCCCACTTTATTTAAAGACAGCCATACCTTTTGCAAAAGTTGCGAAAATTGTCAAAAATTAGGGTCCATTTCTAAAAGAAATATGATGCCTCTGAACCCTATCCTTGTCATTGAAATTTTTGATTGTTGGGGAATTGATTTCATGGGTCAATTTCCATCCTCATTTGGATATTTGTATATTCTGGTTGCAATTGATTATGTCTCAAAATGGATTGAGGCAATTCCATGTCGACAAAATGATCATAAAACTGTTCTCAAATTTTTAAAAGAAAATGTCTTAAGTCGATTTGGAATCCTCGAGCTATCATCGGTGATGGGGAACACATTTTTGTAATAAACCATTTGAATCTTTAATGAAGAAATATGGTATTACCCATAAAGTTGCTACCCCTTATCACCCTCGGACAAGTGGACAAGTAGAATTAGCAAATAGGAAATTAAACAAATTTTAGAAAAACAGTTAACCCAAATCGTAAAGATTGGTCTTTAAGACTAAACGATGCACTTTGGGCTTACCGTACTTGCTTTTAAAACATCTTTAGGCATGTCACCCTATCGGTTAGTCTATGGAAAACCTTGTCACTTGCACTCGTAGAACTGGAGCATAAAGCATTTTAGGGCCATTAAAGCTTTCAATTTAAATCTTGATGATGCTTGCAAGTTACGTAAATTACAAATAAATGAACTTGAGGAATTGAGAAATGATGCATATGAAAACTCAAAAATTTATAAAGAAAGAACAAAAGTTTCATGACAAATCTATTTTGAGGAAATCTTTTGAAATTGGTCAAAAAGTTCTGCTTTATAATTCTCGTCTTCACCTATTCCCTGGAAAATTGAGATCTAGGTGGACTGGTCCTTTTATTGTCAAACATGTATATCCTTATGGGGCCATAGACATTGAGAATCCTAGGAATGGTAATGTGTCTAAGGTCAATGGACAAAGACTTAAACCATTTCTAGAAAATCAAGCTGCTGAGGTAGAATTCATTTCCCTTTCTGATCCTTGTTATGTGAAAAATTTACTCTAATTTTGTAGCTTTATTTTGTTTTGTAGCTCTTTAGCTCCCCGGTAAAATGGCGGATGACGGTACTCCGTGACTCTCAAGTCGGTTTGCTCTCTTTCAGTTTCCCAAAATAACTGATTTCTTCTTCTTCTTCTTTTTCTTCTTCTTCTTCAAAATGGATATCATTCTCTCAAACCTGAGAAAACATTTTCCTTCTCTTCCTCAAAATGCTCTAACAAAAATTTACAAGGCTAGATGTGAAAGATTGAGATTGTTAATGCACAAAGGTATACCAGAAGATGTACGTTGGATAATCGAAGCAAAGGTCCGATTAGCGGTGAGTCTTCAATTTCATTTGACTCATACATGCCAGGTCTTGGTAGAAGTTCATATTCTAAAAGGAGAAGAGCAAAAAGATTACAAGTCTGTCACATATGTGGACGATGGAATTGTAACAAGCGATGTCGTTCTTTGGGGATGGTTTCCAAAAATAGAGAAGATAAAATTTTCTTCATTAAGAATGGACTGAGTAAAGAGTCATTAGATGATATCTTATTGACTCTTGATACGCATTCTTGTGGTTTGTGCATCGTGAACTTCTTAATTTGTGGAATCTCTTCAAGGATGAACAAAAGCAATATAGTCTTGGGAATCGACTCTAAAAGACCCGTTTGCCAATTTATAAGAAAATTGGATGGGAAGCTTATCCTCGACTCATAGAAGGCGTTTAAGCCGTTTACGGACGTGAAACCGAGAGGTAGATGTGAGCCACATCCACAACAACATGTACATATTTTCTTCTTTTTTCTTCTTCTTCTTCTTCTTCTTCTTCTTCTTCATGTTCAAAAAAAAAAAAAGAAAAAAAAATCAAAAAAAAAAAAGAAAAAAAAAAAAAAAATAAAAAAAAAAAAAAAAAAAAAAAAAAAAAAAAAAAAAAGAAAAAGTATGTATACATCTTGGGTTTGGCTTTGGTAACACACAACGTGAATGGGGAAAATGCATGCATCCTGATCCACCCTTTTTAATTGAAAAACAAAGAAGGTAGATTGTATCTCACATGTGAGGCGAAATACGGTCGTATTATGGCCACTTGTCCCTTTTGGGAGCCCTATGTTGCACTTGGTCTTGAATGGGTCTAATACTTGGTCAACAATGCTTTGGCCAAAGCCGAAAGAAGCAGACTACCTACCTCCATCCCAATCTCAAGTGAGTATACACCCATCTTTCATCGATTTCTCACAACTTAAAAAAAAAAAAAAAGAGGGTGAAACTACGGTTGTACTTGATCTTTAATTAGATTAGGAGCCCCACATGCCCGTCTTTCATAGACTCGGGAGGAGACCTTCACACGCCGGTATGTAAATAAAGTTCGTGTGCCATGCTCAGAGAGCCGTGTGCTACATTCCCGTTCTTGGAACCAAGGCTCTTAATTGATGGACGAGAAAGAAGCGTCCGTCTTTACAGTGAACGGAAACTGTTAGCTGAGCTGTATACTTACTTTAATTAGTAGGTCTCTATGGCGAGTTCGTTGGCTGCGGTCGGTACCATCTTCTTAGAAACAGTTTTTAATTAGGTTTGCGGGAAGATAGAGGGTTGTTCTTCCGTAGTAGCGGGACGGAAAGGATTCAAAGGTTCTTGTTGTCGGTTCGGCAATCCTTGTGGAATTCATATGTTGCACTTGGTGACACGCAACTCAAATACATGCCACTACTTTGATTCATGACACGCAGTATAAAGATACGCCATGAAAACTGTACATACAAGTATGTCTTCGTTTATTATTATATTTCTTTTATCTTTGTATGATTTTGTTGTATTTTGATTTTTTGAATGGACAGACGATCCTTTTTTTGCACGGTCCTTCGGGGGTTTCTAGACTTCTTTACCCCGATGGTTTTCTTGAAGTTAAAAAAAAAAAAAAAATAGTGAAAAAAAAAAGGAAAAAAAAAAAAAAAAGATTCTGTTTTTTATTTTCAAACTTTTCGACAACTGCCCATATAGGTGCTATGATTATTTTTTTTCCTTCTTTTCCCTATTTAAACACTTCATTCTCTTCACTTTCCTCCAACTCATAATCATTCGGAGGAAGGTGAAATTATGGGACCTCATGTTGAACATTAAAAATGTCTTGTTTTTTGTGGGTCAAGTTATGGGAAGGGTTTAGAGTTTGCAAAATCAAAATAGAGTTCTTGGTCGAACACTTGCTGCAAGGAATATTCATGTTGTATATGGGGGTGGTTGTCGTGGGTTAATGGGGGGCTGTATCACTCTCTGCATTTCTAGGAGGCGAATTTTTGGGTGTCATTCCTACACCTTTAGCTCAAAATAACATCACTTGGAAAGTTGGAGAAGAAATTCGGGTATCATCTATGCATGGCGAATTGAAAACAATGCTTGACAACTCGATGCATTCATTGCCTTACCAGGTGGTTTTGGTACTTTGGAAGAAATTTTTCAAATTGTCTCTTGGGCCCAACCGAATCCACCATAGACCCATTGGTTTGTTAAATGTTAATAATTTCTTTGATCTTTTGTTATTTTTCTTGATAAAGCATTTGGAACGAAATTTATCACTCCTTCGGCAAAAAACTTCTTATCTCTACCTCCACTATTGATGAGCTCATTGATAAATTAGAAGCTTTTGAGTATGAACCTGATAAGGTCCTAGCTCAGATAAATTGGTCATCAGGAAGCAGTGAGGGAAGCAGCAAGAAAAACAAGCCAGATCTGACACTTCATCTTTAATGGGTTTGATTTTATTTATCGTCATTTGTTTCTGGTTTAAATTTGTGTCAGATTTCTCCAGCAAGTAATATCTTCTATCCTTTACTCATCTATATTTTAACATTGCGGACAATGTTGTGATCTGGTTGGGGGGAAGGATAAGGATAGTTAAAAAAAAATAGGGAAGTATGATATGATTTTCATGAACTTGCTAAACCAATGAATATTGGCGTTCAAAGGAGTAATTTTACTCTGAGACGCATTTTAGTTGAAGAAAGTATGTTTAGTGAAATGACCCATGAGTATAAAACCAATTAAGGATGGCAGTAGTAAGGAGTAAATTTTGCCCTTGGGGTAATTTTACTTTTGAGACGCATCATAGTTGAGAAAAAAAAAAATTTTAGAAGTAGCAAAAAGCATATCTTGGGTCATAGCATAAATTTTCTTCTTTCTTATAAATCACATGCTTGGATATGAATGTTGAATTGATGGATTGAGAATGATAGAAATATGCCTTGTGAGATTTTTGAGCCTATTGATGAATGGATTGAACATTTGTATTTCTTTTCTTTCTTGTGTGATTTTCACCTGTGAAAATGTTACTCTAGAACTTGCTTTGATTCTTTTTGAGGTTACATTTTCACATGCATACATAAATATGATTGAGGCATTTTAAAATAACTACTTTGACCAAATAGCCATCCTTGTATATTTTTTTCCTTGTGTAACCCATTTGAGCTTATTTGACTAGTTCTTGTTTTTAGCTTATTACGTACCTTTTAAAAAAAAAAAAAAAAAAAAAAAAGGAACATGTTTTTACCGACCTTAGGGAATAAGAGAGCATTGACTTTGTTCTTAAATAAGTGTGGGGTGTGTGTGTGTAAAAAAAAAAAAAAAAAAGCAAAAAAAAAAAAAAAAAAAAAAAAAAAAAAAAGAAAAGAAAAGAAAGAAAGAGTGACCATCCGATACACTATGTGACATATCCATATCTAGAATAAAGATAGATGCTTGGAAACAACAGGAAGAGAAGGAGAAGGTTTATGCCTAACAATGAATTCAACTCATCAATTTGGGATTAATCTTCAACAAAACATTAGTCAAATATTGGTCATTGTCCTTATTGATGAATGTTCTCAAATATCTTTTCCACTCTAACTATACTTAATGCTTTATTCTCTTTGGTATTTATCTTCTTATGTCCATATTATCCCTCCTTCTTTACCTTGACCCCGTTACAACCTTGAATAAAGTCCTCTTGATTTTTGTGTGCATGTGTTCTAAAATGAGAAGTAGAAGATAAGCAAGCTTATGGTAGTGTAATTTTTCATGGGTTGAATTGAGTGAAATACTTACCTTTTTAATGCTTGAAAGATTAAGAGTGAATCTTGAGAGGATCTATCATTCTTGATTCGTTCTTTTTAACTGAAGTTTCCTTGCTCAAGTTGGTTTGAGATGTGAAGAAATATTACCTCAAAAAAAAAAAAAATTGCTTTGTTCCCTTGAATGACTGGTTGCTCTTCTTGCTTCATTAAATCTTTTAGAATTTTTAGCTTTTGAGTCCATCATTTTTTTTTTGTTCCTTAGTTTTTTGTTCTTATGTGTTTTGCTCGGGAGTGCAAAAGTTTAATGTGGGGGAATTTGATAACAATGTATTTTATGCATTTTATAATCCTCTAACTAGGCTTCTTAAGGTTCAATTTGGCTTAATTAAGTTGATTTTGTCACATTTTATGAAATTAAGCTTAATTGGATCATAAGAAATTATTGCTTGAATTATCATTAATTTGGGTGATTGCATTCTTAAGTAAAGTGGCCACAACTTGAGTTGTAATTATCTGATTAATGTGATTAATTGGTCTTGTTGGAAAGTTAAGATAATTCTCTAATAACTATTCACTTGATAGCAAAAACCACATTAATAAGCAATATATTTCATTCATTGTATAACCTTCTTACTTGGCTTTTTCAGAAACTGGCTATAATTTGAGTTACAAATATCCGATGGATGTGATTTTGGTCTTGTTTTTAAGCTAAGATAAATTTCTACAACTTTCATGAAGGCCTCAAGACCAGAAACACATGTTTGGATAACTCAAATTGGAGTTGAAGCAAAATCTAGTGTTTTGAACCTGACAGCTTGACCTTTATGCACTCATTAGGCTATATCTCGGGCTATTGGAGTTCAATAATTCTGAAATTTTGACAGTGGAAGGTTAAGACCCATATCTACAACTTTCATGAAGAACACAAAAGCTGGTTCGGACTCCTTGAAGGTGATATTGGGCTTAGAAGTCAGAACAGAGATGCTGACGTTGGGCCTGACCCATGAGCAGTAATTGGGCCATATCTTGGGCTGTGGTTATTGGATTTGGCTAAACTTGGTGTCTCTGGAAAGCTGAGACAATGTGCTAGAACTTTCATGAAGACCACTTGACTCAAAAATGACGCATGCCATGAGTTCAGAAGGGAAACATTTCGGAGACAAGAATCCACCCACCATTTATCTCTTTTATCATTTTGTTATCATCATCCATCATCTCTTTGGCTATTTGTACTCTTCTAATTCTATAAAAAGAGGCAATGGCTGATCATTTGAGGGTGTTAGCTTAGTGTTAGTCTAGATTTTACTTTAATATTTGTATGTTGATTGCTTCCTTTGTTGTAATTTTCTCTTGTTCTTAAGTGAAGTTATGTTCATCTTTCTTCTTCTCTCTTTCTTTCTTCTTGTCTATGAGTAACTAAGTTTTCTCTTGCTTGGGTGAAAAGGTGAAGCTTTGGTAATAAGTTAAGGTTAGATTAATTTCTTTCTTGTGCTTTAAATGATATATTTTTATGTGATCTTTATATGAGTTGTATGTTGTTTCCAATTAATTTAGAAACTTTTCTTGTATAATGAATATCTTGATCCATTGTAGACAATAGGATTAGCGCACATGGATGCTTTTGACGATTTACAAGTATTGGTAGATAGTTATTGGAACCATTATATGATTACATAATTGAACTTTTGAATGTTAAATCTTCCGATTGGAATCTTCATTATGCATGATTTCAATTGAGTTATAAAACGAAATAATCTTATCTTTAATTTATTACCAAGAGTGATCTCAACCCAAGCAAATCCTTTTCTATTTGTGAACAACTTATTGCATCTTTAATTTTGTGACAAATCTTCTTTTTACCTCAAATCAATATATTTTTCTTCATCAATTCCTCATGGATCGATCTCGGACTCCCGAGAATTTATTACTGAACAACCTACACTTGGGTTTGAAACTATATAATTATATCCCATCAAGTTTTTGGCGCCAAGGTTTAGAACTTGATTTGAAGTTCTAATATATTAAGGTTCCTTCTCTCAGTAGTAAACTTCACCAACAGTATATTCTTCCTCTACACTTTTCAATTTCTAATTTACTAACTAACTTACTAATTAACTTACTACTTACTAACTTATTAACTAACTTTTATATTTTTGTCATTTATTTACGTTTTTATTTTTTATTTTTTTTATTTTCGTTTTTTTTATTTTTTTATTTACATTTTCTGCTTATTATTATTATTATTATTATTATTATTATTATTATTATTATTATTATTATTATTATTTACGCTTTTCTAACTTAAACAATTAACTTTTAAATTTAGGGTAATTTTCACCTAACTTTTAAATTTCTCATTTATTTTCTTTCTAACTTTTAAATTCTGTCATTTATTTTCTTTCTCTCTAACTTAATGAAATAATATTTCTTGTTCTCTTCTTCTTCACGTTAACCCTTTGCCAATCTCCTGTTTTCATATTTAAATTTACTTTTTGCACTTTATTTTCTGAATTTTCTCGCATGCATTTTTATTTCTCGTATTTTTATTTTTTTATTTTATTTTTTGCACTTTATTTTCTGCATTTTTATTTTTATTTTTATTTTTGGGTGGCTGGTTTATACCACATCCTACTTAATATTTAACGTAGGTTATATCCTCCACTTGTATATTATTTTTATTTTATGTCACTTATTTATGCTTAAGCTTCCTGTATCGTGATTCAAATTCTCGTCGTTTAGTTAAAATTAATCCAAGTAACTTATATATTGATTTATTTGAATCACAAACACACACAATTAACACAATGGCTGAATTTGAAGGTCTTTTGAACATGATAATCAAACACAACGACGAAAATGAAAGTATACATGATGAACAAGGAAATCAACCATTGCGTACTATGTGCATATTTGCAACCACCTTGAAATTCTAGTCCATCATGTTTTATCTTTCCACTTACATCTAATAATTTTAGATTTAAGCGGGGATTTCTTTACTTCCTAATTTTCATGGTTTAGAAAATGAAAGCCCATATTACATCTAAAAGAATTTGAGGAAGTTTGTTTCAATGATCAAAATAAAAGATTGTCAAGCTTAAATTGTTTCCTTTTTCTTTGAAAGATAAAGCAAAAACTTGGCTTAACGCTTTGAAACCAAGATCAATTGGCACATGGCAAGAAATGCAAAGTGAGTTTTTTAAAGAAATTTTTTCCAACACATAAAACCAATGCTTTGAAAAAGACAAATCCAAAATTTTTCCCAAAATTCAAATGAAGCTATTTTCAAAGTTGGGAACGTTTTAAAGATTTGTTAAATTCTTGCCCACATCATGGTTTTGAAAAATGGCTAACTATAAGCTTCTTTTATGAAGGTTTAACACCTTAAACAATTTGTGGAAACGATGTGTAATGGCGAGTTTCTTGATAAAGAACCCGAAGAAGCTTTAGATTATTTAAATCATTTGGCTGAAAATTCTCAATCTTGGCATTACTAATCTTTCTCGTTCATTAGATATAACCTTGCAAATGCAGGAAAAGGAAAATACCATCTTAGTCAAGAAGAAGATCTAAATGCAAAGTATGCTAGTTTGGCTAGAAAGATTGAATCCATGGAATTAGGCAAAGTAAAAGAAGTCAAATCTGTTCAAAATGAAGAAATTTGTAGCATTTGTGATGAATTAGGACACTCGACAAATGAATGTCCTAATATTCCTGTTTTTAAAGAAGTTGTGCATGAGCAAGTAAATGCAATAACAATTTTAAAAAGCCATTCACCTCTTTTTTTTCAAATTCTTACAATCCAGGATGGAGAAATCACCCGAACTTCTTGGAGGAATAATAATCAAGCACAATTTATGCAACCACCGCCTCCTCGTCAGAGCAACAAGATTCTCAAAATTATCAAGGATATGCACCTTATGTCCCACCATATAGGAAAAACCTTGAAGGAACATTGAGTGCATTCATAGAAAAGCAAGAGGCCATCAATAAACAAAACACTCAAACCATGATTGACATAAAAGACACTTTTTTCCAAACTTACTTTTGCACTCACCATTCACGAGAAAGGAAAATTTCCTTCTCAACCTCAACCGAATCCCAAAGGTCAATATAGTCTAAATGAGGGTAGTTCGAAAAAATCAACAAATAAATCAAGTCAATTTCGTGATAACTCTTAGGAGTGGGAAAGTTGTTGAAAAAGAAATTTCTGAACCTTGTGAGAAAGATGGTGAATCAATTCCCAAGATAAGGAAGAGGTTGATAAGTCATCTGGCCAAAATGAAACCAAACTCTCGTCTCCTCCACTTCCATTTCCTCAAGCATTAAGCAAACCAAAGAAATTGGACCACCAAACTGAAATTTTTGAAATTCTTAAACAAGTGAAGGTCAATATTCCATTGTTAGATACTATCAAACACTTTCCTTCTTATGCCAAATTTTTGAAAGACTTATGCACTTTGTTAAAAGAAAATTAAATGTGAAAAAGAAAGCCTTTTGACCGAAAGCGGTAAGTTCCATTATTCAAAGCAATAATGTTTTGAAACATAAAGACCCTGGTTGTCCTACGGTTTCATGCATTATTGGAAAACATATAATTGAACAAGCTTTACTTGATCTTGGTGCTAGTGTTAATTTGCTTCCATATTCGGTTTATCAACAACTCAATCTAGGAGAGTTAAAACCAACTTCGTAACTCTTCTACTTGCTGATAGATCAATTAAAATTCCAAAAGGAATAGTGGAAGATGTGTTGGTACAAGTTGATAAATTCATTTATCCTGTGGATTTTATTGTCTTGGAAACTGAACCTATGATTAATTGTTCCAAGTCAATTCCTATTATTTTAGGTCGTCCATTTTTAGCAACATCCAATGCTTTGATAAATTGTAGAAATGGATTGATGAAGCTAACATTTGGAAACATGACACTTGAGCTTAATGTTTTCAACTTATGCAAGCAACCACATGAAGTCAATGATGAAAATGAGGAAGCTTATGGGATTGAGGCCATTGTAGATGATCATCTTCTAAAATGGAGTTCTTCGACCCATTAGAAGTTTGTTTAATTAATTCATTTGATTCAGATATGCAAGTAGATGGTGATATTTCCGAAATATGCTCTTTGCTTGATTGTACACAAGCAATGGAATACAAAGGATGGAAGCCAAGATTTGAAGAGTTACAACCCCATGAATGATAATATTCATGAAGAAGTACCCACACTGGAACTAAAGCCATTACCTTCGGGTTGAAGTACACATTTTGGGAGAAGACCAAAGCTTTCCAAAGTAGTAATTTCATCAATCCTTATTGAAGAACAAGAAGGTATGTTGATAGAAGTACTTTAAAGGCATAAAAGTGCAATTGGATGGACATTAATAGATATAAAAGGCATTAATCCATTAATTTGTACACATAGAATACATTTAGAGGATAATGCTAAAACATTACAACAACCTCAAAGAAGATTAAATCCACACATAAAAGAGGTAGTTAGGGTTGAAGTTCTTAAATTAATTGATGTTGGAATTATTTATCCTATTTCCGATAGCCAGTGGGTAAGCCCTACACAAGTTGTGCCTAAGAAATTTGGAATAATAGTGGTTGAAAATGAAAAAGGTGAGTTAATACCTACGCGAGTTTCATCTAGTTGGCGTATGTGTATTGATTTTAGAAAATTGAATGCAACCACTAGGAAAGATCATTTCCCCTTACCATTTCTTGATCAAATTCTAGAAAGAGTAGCAGGACATCCATACTATTGTTTTCTTGATGGTTATTCGGGGTATAATCAAATACCAATTGCATTAGAGGATCAAGAAAAGACTACTTTTACGTGCCCCTTTGGCACTTTTGCATATAGAAGAATGCCTTTCGGTCTTTGTAATGCTCCGGCAACTTTTCAAAGATGCATGCTAAGTATTTTTAGTGACATGATTGAGCATTATTTAGAGGTTTTCATGGATGATCTGACAGTTTTTGGAAATTCTTTTAAAAATTGTCTTGATAATTTGGATAAAGTTCTTAAAAGATGTGAAGAAAAAGGATTTGTTTTAAATTGGGAAAAATGTCATTATATGGTTACTTCAGGAATCGTGTTAGGTCATGTGATATCTTCTGAAGGAATTGAAGTTGATAAGGCCAAAGTTGAATTAATTGCTCATTTGCCTTCCCCAAAAACAGTCAGAGAAGTTCGTTCCTTTTTAGGACATGCAGGATTTTATCGAAGATTCATTAAGGACTTTAGTGTCATATCTAGACCATTATGCAATCTTCTGATAAAAGATGCACCATTTGATTGGACTCAAGAATGCCAAAAATCTTTTGAAAAATTAATTGGTCTTCTAACATCGACTCCTATCATGCAATCCCTGACTGGTCTTTGCCTTTTGAATTAATGTGTGATGCAAGTGATTTTGCTGTTGGCGCTGTTTTAGGCCAAAGAAAGGAAGGTAAGCCTCATGTGATTTGTTACGCAAGTAGAACTTTAAATAGTGCACAAATGAATTACACCACTACTGAAAAAGAACTACTTGCTGTAATTTTTGCATTGGACAAATTTCGAGCTCATTTAATTAGTTCTTTTACTGTTGTTTTCACTGATCATGTCACTGTTAGATATTTAATATCTAAGCAGGATGCCAAACCTAGGTTGATACGGTGGATCTTGTTGCTTCAAGAATTCAACATCACAATAAAAGATAAGAAAGGAGCCGAAAATGTTGTCGCAGATCATTTGTCCAGACTTACAACAGGCTCATCTTTTGATAGCACACCTATCAATGATTCTTTTCCTGATGAGTTTTTATTTTCTGTCAATTCCATGCCTTGGTTTGCGAACATAGTCAATTTTCTTGTAACAGGAAAGATGCCGCCTCAATGGTCACATCAAGACAGAAAAAAGTTTTTGACTGAGGTGAAAATTTTTTATTAGGATGACCCATATTTGTTCAAATATTCTCCTGATCAAATCTTTCGGAGATGTGTACCCGACAATGAGGTAGGTAGTGTCATTAAATTTAGTCACTCAGAAGCATGTGGAGGTCATTTTTCTTCAAAGAAAACAGCTGCGAAAATCTTGCAGTGTGGATTTTATTGGCCCACTTTATTTAAAGACAGCCATACCTTTTGCAAAAGTTGCGAAAATTGTCAAAAATTAGGGTCCATTTCTAAAAGAAATATGATGCCTCTGAACCCTATCCTTGTCATTGAAATTTTTGATTGTTGGGCAATTGATTTCATGGGTCAATTTCCATCCTCATTTGGATATGTGTATATTTTGGTTGCAATTGATTATGTCTCAAAATGGATTGAGGCAATTCCATGTCGACAAAATGATCATAAAACTGTTCTCAAATTTTTAAAAGAAAATGTCTTAAGTCGATTTGGAATCCCTCGAGCTATCATCAGTGATGGGGGAACACATTTTTGTAATAAACCATTTGAATCTTTAATGAAGAAATATGGTATTACCCATAAAGTTGCTACCCCTTATCACCCTCAGACAAGTGGACAAGTAGAATTAGCAAATAGGGAAATTAAACAAATTTTAGAAAAAACAGTTAACCCAAATCGTAAAGATTGGTCTTTAAGACTAAACGATGCACTTTGGGCTTACCGTACTGCTTTTAAAACATCTTTAGGTATGTCACCCTATCGGTTAGTCTATGGAAAACCTTGTCACTTGCCTGTAGAACTGGAGCATAAAGCATTTTAGGCCATTAATGCTTTCAATTTAAATCTTGATGATGCTTGCAAGTTACGTAAATTACAAATAAATGAACTTGAGGAATTGAGAAATGATGCATATGAAAACTCAAAAATTTATAAAGAAAGAACAAAAGCTTTTCATGACAAATCTATTTTGAGGAAATCTTTTGAAATTGGTCAAAAAGTTCTGCTTTATAATTCTCGTCTTCACCTATTCCCTGGAAAATTGAGATCTAGGTGGACTGGTCCTTTTATTGTCAAACATGTATATCCTTATGGGGCCATAGACATTGAGAATCCTAGGAATGGTAATGTGTCTAAGGTCAATGGACAAAGACTTAAACCATTTCTAGAAAATCAAGTCTCTTGAGGTAGAATTCATTTCCTTTTCGATCCTTGTTATGTGAAAAATTTACTCTAATTTTGTAGCTTTATTTTGTTTTGTAGCTCTTTAGCTCCCCGGTAAAATGGTGGATGATGGTATCCGTGACTCTCAAGTCGGTTTGCTCTCTTTCGGTTTCCCAAAATAACTGAATTCTTCTTCTTCTTCTTCTTTTCTTCTTCTTCTTCTTCAAAATGGATATCATTCTCTCAAACACGAGAAAACATTTTCCTTCTCTTCCTCAAAATGTTCTAACAAAAATTTACAAGGCTAGATGTGAAAGATTGAGATTGTTAATGCACAAAGGTATACCGAAGATGTACGTTGGATAATCGAAGCAAATGTCCGATTAGCAGGTGAGTCTTCAATCTCATTTGACTCATACATGCCGGTCTTGGTAGAAGTTCATATTCTAAAAGGAGAAGAGCAAAAAGATTACAAGTCTGTCACATATGTGGACGATGGAATTGTAACAAGCGATGTCGTTCTTTGGGGATGGTTTCCAAAAATAGAGAAGATAAAATTTTCTTCATTAAGAATGGACTGAGTAAAGAGTCATTAGATGATATCTTATTGACTCTTGATACGCATTCTTGTGGTTTGGTGCATCGTGAACTTCTTAATTTGTGGAATCTCTTCAAGGATGAACAAAAGCAATATAGTCTTGGGAATCTGACTCTAAAAGACCCTGTTTGCCAATTTATAAGAAAATTGGATGGGAAGCTTATCCTCGACTCATAGAAGGCGTTTAAGCCATTTTACGGACGTGAAACTGAGGCATATGTGAGCCACATCCACAACAACATGTACATATTTTCTTCTTCTTCTTCTTCTTCTTCGTCTTCTTCTTCTTCTTCTTCTTCATGTTCAAAAAAAAAAAAAAAAAAAAAAAAAAAGAAAAAAAAAAAAAAAATATAAAAAGAAAAAAAAAAAAAAAAAAAAAAAAAAAAAAAAAAAAAAGAAAAAATATGTATACATCTTGGGTTTGGCTTTGGTAACACAAAACGTGAATGGGAAAATGCATGCATCCTGATCCAGCCTTTTTAATTGAAAAACAAAGAAGGTAGATTGTATCCCACATGTGAGGCGACACAGATTATGGCCACTTGTCCCTTTTGGGAGCCCTATGTTGCGCTGGTCTTGAATGGGTCTAATACTGGTCAACAATGCTTTGGCCCAAAGCCGAAAGAGCAGACTACCTCCATCCCAATCTCAAGTGAGTATATACTCACCTTTCATCAAGTTTCTAACAACTAAAAAAAGAGAGGGCAAAACTATGGTTGTACTTGGTCTTTAATTAGATTAGGAGCCTCGAGCGGCTGTCCGTCCTGTCATAGACTCAGGAGGAGACTTTCACACGCCAGTATGTAAATAAAGTTCGTGTGCCATGCTCTGTAGAGAACTACGTGCTACATTCCTAGTTCTTGGAATCAAGGCTCTGTAGCGCTGATGGACAGAAAAAGAAGCGTCCGTCTTTACGGTGAACGAAACCGTTATCCGAGCTGTATACTTACTTTAATTAGTAGGTCTCTATGGCGAGTTCTCGACCGGCTGCGGTCGGTACCATCTTCTTAGAATACGAGGCCTTTAATTAGGTTTGCGGGAAGATAGAGGGTCGTTTCTTCCGTAAGCGGGACGGAAAGGATTCAAAGGTTCTTGTTGTCGGTTCGGCAATCCTTGTGGAATTCATATGTTGCACTTTGGTGACACGCAACTCAAATACATGCCACTACTTTGCATTCATGACACGCAAGTATAAAGATACGCCATGAAAACCGTACATACAGTATGTCTTCGTTTATTATTATATTTCTTTTATCTTTGTATGTTTTTGTTGTATTTTGATTTTTGGACGAGACGATCCTTTGAGCGGGGTCCTTCGGGGTTTCTAGACTTCTTTACCCGATGGTTTTCTTGAAGTTAAAAAAAAAAAAAAAAATCAAATAGTGAAAAAAAAAAGGAAAAAGAAAAAAAAAAAAAGATTCTCGTTTTTTATTTTCAAACTTTTCTCGACAACGTACCAACCTACCCATATAGGTGCTATGATTATTTTTTCCTTCTTTTCCCTATTTAAACACTTCATTCTCTTCACTTTCCTCCAACTCATAATCATTCAGAGGGAAGGTGAAATTATGGGACCTCCTGTTCGTAACATTAAAAATGTCTGTGTTTTTTGTGGGTCAAGTTATGGGAAGGGTTTAGAGTTTGCAAATGCAGCTACCGTTCTTGGTCGAACACTTGCTGCAAGGAATATTCATGTTGTATATGGGGGTGGTTGTCGTGGGTTAATGGGGGCTGTATCACTCTCTCTGCATTTCTAGGAGCGATCGGTTTTAGGTATCATTCCTACACCTTTAGCTCAAAATAACATCACCGGCAAGAGGCAGTTGGAGAAGAAATTCGGGTATCATCTATGCATGGCAGAATGAAAACAATGCTTGACAACTCTGATGCATTCATTGCCTTACCAGGTGGTTTTGGTACTTTGGAAGAAATTTTTCAAATTGTCTCTTGGGCCCAACTGAACATCCACCATAGACCCATTGGTTTGTTAAATGTTAATAATTTCTTTGATCTTTTGTTATTTTTTCTTGATAAAGGTATGGAACAAAATTTATCACTCCTTCGATAAGAAAACTTCTTATCTCTGCCTCCACTATTGATGAGCTCATTGATAAATTAGAAGCTTTTGAGTATGAACCTGATAAGGTCCTAGCTCAGATAAATTGGTCATCAAGAAGCAATGAGGGAAGCAAAGAAAAAAAAGCCAGATCTGACACTTCATCTTTAATGGGTTTGATTTTATTTATCGTCATTTGTTTCTGGTTTAAATTTGTGTCAGATTTCTCCAGCAGGTAATATCTTCTATCCTTTACTCATCTATATTTTAACATTGCGGACAATGTTGTAATCTGGTTGGGGGGAAGGATAAGGATAGTTAAAAAAAAAAAAAGTAGGGAAGTATGATATGATTTTCATGAACTTGCTAAACCAATGAATATTGGCAGAGTAAGGAGTAATTTTACTCCTGAGACGCATTTTAGTTGAAGAAAGTATGTTTAGTGAGATGACTGTCAGAAACCTACAACAAAACCAATTAAGGATGGCGAGTAAGGAGTAAATTTTGCCCTTAAGGTAATTTTACTTTTGAGACGCATCATAGTTGAGAAAAAAAAAAATCATTTTAGAAGTAGCAAAAAGCATATCTTGGGTCATAGCATAAATTTTCTTCTTTCTTATAAATCACATGCTTGGATATGAATGTTGAATTGATGGATTGAGAATGATAGAAATATGCCTTGTGAGATTTTGAGCCTATTGATGAATGGATTGAACATTTGTACCATTCTCTTCTTTCTTGTGTGATTTTCACCTGTGAAAATGTTACTCTAGAACTTGCTTTGATTCTTTTTGAGGTTACATTTTCACATGCATACATAAATATGATTGAGGCATTTTAAAATAGCTACTTTGACCAAATAGCCATCCTTGTATATTTTTCCTTGTGTAACCCATTTGAGCTTATTTGACTAGTTCTTGTTTTTAGCTTATTACGTACCTTTAAAAAAAAAGAAAAAAAGAAAAAAAAAGAACATGTTTTTACCTGACCTTAGGGAATAAGAGAGCACTGACTTTGTTCTTAAACAAGTGTGGGGGTGTGTGTGTGTAAAAAAAAAAAGCAAAAAAGTAAAAAAAAAAAAACAGAAAAAAAAGAAAAAAAAGAAAGAAAAGAGTGACCATCTAATACACTATGTAACATATCCATATCTAGAATAAAGATGGATGCTTGGAAACAACAGAAGAGAAGGAGAAGGTTTATGCCTAACAATGAATTCAACTCATCAATTTGGGATTAATCTTCAACAAAACATTAGTCAAATATTGGTCATTGTCCTTATTGATGAATGTTCTCAAATATCTTTTCCACTCTAACTATACCATAATGCTCTTTTATTCTCTTTGGTATTTATCTTCTTATGTCCATATTATCCCTCCTTCTTTACCTTGACCCCGTTACAACCTTGAATAAAGTCCTCTTGATTTTTGTGTGCATGTGTTCGAGTAGTGGAGAAGTAGAAGATAAGCAAGCTTATGGTAGTAATTTTTCATGGGTTGAATTGAGTGAAATACTTACCTTTTTAATGCTTGAAAGATTAAGAGTGAATCTTGAGAGGATCTATCATTCTTGATTCGTTCTTTTTAACTGAAGTTTCCTTGCCTGTTGGTTTGAGATGTGAAGAAATATTACCTCAAAAAAAAAATTGCTTTGTTCCCTTGAATGACTGGTTGCTCTTCTTGCTTCATTAAATCTTTTAGAATTTTTAGCTTTTGAGTCTGTGTCATTTTTTTTTGTTCCTTAGTTTTTTGTTCTTATGTGTTTTGCTCGGGAGTGCAAAAGTTTAATGTGGGGGAATTTGATAACAATGTATTTTATGCATTTTATAATCCTCTAACTAGGCTTCTTAAGGTTCAATTTGGCTTAATTAAGTTGATTTTGTCACATTTTATGAAATTAAGCTTAATTGGATCATTGAAGAAATTATTGCTTGAATTATCATTAATTTGGGTGATTGCATTCTTAAGTAAAGTGGCCACAACTTGAGTTGTAATTATCTGATTAATGTGATTCTGGTCTTGTTGGAAAGTTAAGATAATTCTCTAATAACTATTCACTTGATAGCAAGAACCACATTAATAGCAATATATTTCATTCATTGTATAACCTTCTTACTTGGCTTTTTCAAGAACTGGCTATAATTTGAGTTACAAATATCCGATGGATGTGATTTTGGTCTTGTTTTTAAGCTAAGATAAATTTCTACAACTTTCATGAAGGCCTCAAGACCAGAAACACATTAATCAGATAATTACAACTCAAGTTGTGGCCACTTTACTTAAGAATGCAATCACCCAAATTAATGATAATTCAAGCAATAATTTCTTCAATGATCCAATTAAGCTTAATTTCATAAAATGTGACAAAATCAACTTAATTAAGCCAAATTGAACCTTAAGAAGCCTAGTTAGAGGATTATAAAATGCATAAAATACATTGTTATCAAATTCCAAAAAATTTTGACAGTGGAAGGTTAAGACCCATATCTACAACTTTCATGAAGAACACAAAAGCTAGTTCGGATTCCTTGAAGGTGATATTGGGCTTAGAAGTCAGAACAGAGGTGCTGACGTTGGGCCTGACCCATGAGCAGTAATTGGGCCATAAAAATAGCCAGGAAGAAATTTTTCAAATTGTCTCTTGGGCCCAACTGAACATCCACCATAGACCCATTGGTTTGTTAAATGTTAATAATTTCTTTGATCTTTTGTTATTTTTTCTTGATAAAGCTGTGGAACGAAATTTATCACTCCTTCTAAGAAAGAAAACTTCTTATCTCTCCTCCACTATTGATGAGCTCATTGATAAATTAGAAGCTTTTGAGTATGAACACGATAAGGTCCTAGCTCGATAAATTGGTCATCGTAAGCGATGAGGAAGCGGAAGAAAAAAAAAAAGCCGATCGACACTTCATCTTTAATGGGTTTGATTTTATTTATCGTCATTTGTTTCTGGTTTAAATTTGTGTCGATTTCTCCAAAGAGGTAATATCTTCTATCCTTTACTCATCTATATTTTAACATTGCGGACAATGTTGTAATCCAGTTGGGGAAGGATAAGGATAGTTAAAAAAAAAAAAGTAGGGAAGTATGATATGATTTTCATGAACTTGCTAAACCAATGAATATTGGCGAGTAAGGAGTAATTTTACTCCCGAGACGCATTTTAGTTGAAGAAAGTATGTTTAGTGAGATGACCGTCGAAACCTACAACAAAACCAATTAAGGATGGCGAGTAAGGAGTAAATTTTGCCCTTAAGGTAATTTTACTTTTGAGACGCATCATAGTTGAGAAAAAAAAATCATTTTAGAAGTAGCAAAAGCATATCTTGGGTCATAGCATAAATTTTCTTCTTTCTTATAAATCACATGCTTGGATATGAATGTTGAATTGATGGATTGAGAATGATAGAAATATGCCTTGTGAGATTTTGAGCCTATTGATGAATGGATTGAACATTTGTACCATTCTCTTCTTTCTTGTGTGATTTTCACCGTGAAAATGTTACTCTAGAACTTGCTTTGATTCTTTTTGAGGTTACATTTTCACATGCATACATAAATATGATTGAGGCATTTTAAAATAGCTACTTTGACCAAATAGCCATCCTTGTATATTTTTCCTTGTGTAACCCATTTGAGCTTATTTGACTAGTTCTTGTTTTTAGCTTATTACGTACCTTTAAAAAAAAAAAGAAAAAAAGAAAAAAAAAAGAACATGTTTTTACCTGACCTTAGGGAATAAGAGAAAGACCTTGACTTTGTTCTTAAACAAGTGTGGGGGTGTGTGTGTGTAAAAAAAAAAAAAAAAGCAAAAAAAGTAAAAAAAAAAAAAAAAAAAAAAAGAAAAGAAAGAAAGAGCTGACCATCTGATACACTATGTGACATATCCATATCTAGAATAAAGATAGATGCTTGGAAACAACAGGAAGAGAAGGAGAAGGTTTATGCCTAACAATGAATTCAACTCATCAATTTGGGATTAATCTTCAACAAAACATTAGTCAAATATTGGTCATTGTCCTTATTGATGAATGTTCTCAAATATCTTTTCCACTCTAACTATACCATAATGCTCTTTTATTCTCTTTGGTATTTATCTTCTTATGTCCATATTATCCCTCCTTCTTTACCTTGACCCCGTTACAACCTTGAATAAAGTCCTCTTGATTTTTGTGTGCATGTGTTCTGAGTAATGGAGAAGTAGAAGATAAGCAAGCTTATGGTAGTGTAATTTTTCATGGGTTGAATTGAGTGAAATACTTACCTTTTTAATGCTTGAAAGATTAAGAGTGAATCTTGAGAGGATCTATCATTCTTGATTCGTTCTTTTTAACTGAAGTTTCCTTGCCTGTTGGTTTGAGATGTGAAGAAATATTACCTCAAAAAAAAAAATTGCTTTGTTCCCTTGAATGACTGGTTGCTCTTCTTGCTTCATTAAATCTTTTAGAATTTTTAGCTTTTGAGTCTGTGTCATTTTTTTTGTTCCTTAGTTTTTTGTTCTTATGTGTTTTGCTTTGGGAGTGCAAAAGTTTAATGTGGGGAATTTGATAACAATGTATTTTATGCATTTTATAATCCTCTAACTAGGCTTCTTAAGGTTCAATTTGGCTTAATTAAGTTGATTTTGTCACATTTTATGAAATTAAGCTTAATTGGATCATTGAAGAAATTATTGCTTGAATTATCATTAATTTGGGTGATTGCATTCTTAAGTAAAGTGGCCACAACTTGAGTTGTAATTATCTGATTAATGTGATTCTGGTCTTGTTGGAAAGTTAAGATAATTCTCTAATAACTATTCACTGATAAAAGAACTACATTAATAAGCGAATATATTTCATTCATTGTATAACCTTCTTACTTGGCTTTTTCAGTAAACTGGCTATAATTTGAGTTACAAATATCCGATGGTTGTGATTTTGGTCTTGTTTTTAAGCTAAGATAAATTTCTACAACTTTCATGAAGGCCTCAAGACCAGAAACACATGTTTGGATAACTCAAATTGGAGTTGAAGCAAAATCTATTGTTTTGAACCTGACAGCTTGACCTTTATGCACTCATTAGGCTATATCTCGGGCTATTGGAGTTCAATAATTCTGAAATTTTGACAGTGGAAGGTTAAGACCCATATCTACAACTTTCATGAAGAACACAAAAGCTAGTTCGGATTCCTTGAAGGTGATATTGGGCTTAGAAGTCAGAACAAAGGTGCTGACGTTGGGCCTGACCCATGAGCAGTAATTGGGCCATATCTTGGGCTGTGGTTATTGGATTTGGCCAAACTTGGTGTCTCTGGAAAGCTGAGACAATGTGCTAGAACTTTCATGAAGACCACTTGACTCAAAAATGACGCATGCCATGAGTTCAGAAGGGAAACATTTCGGAGACAAGAATCCACCCACCATTTATCTCTTTTATCATTTTGTTATCATCATCAATCATCTCTTTTGGCTATTTGTACTCTTCTAATTCTATAAAAAGAGGCAATGGCTGATCATTTGAGGGGGATAATAGAAGAAAAATACAATCAACATACTAACAAAGAGATCGATATATTTGTACTCAATATATTTAAATCACCTTTTTCATTTTCAACCACTGTTATTCCAGATTTCTTAGGCACAACTTGTGTAGGGCTTACCCACTGGCTATCGGAAATAGGGTAAATAATTCCAACATCAAGTAATTTAAGAACTTCAGCCCTAACTACCTCTTTCATATGTGGATTTAATCTTCTTTGAGGTTGTTGTGATGTTTTAGCATTATCCTCTAAATGTATTCTATGTGTACAAATTAATGGATTAATGCCTTTTATATCTGTTAATGTCCATCCAATTGCACTTTTATGCCTTTTAAGTACTTCTATCAACATACCTTCTTGTTCTTCAGTAAGGATTGATGAAATTACTACTGGAAAGCTTTGGTCTTCTCCCAAAATGTGTACTTCAACCCAGAAGGTAATGGCTTTAGTTCCAGTGTGGGTACTTCTTCATGAATATTATCATTCATGGGTTGTAACTCTTCAAATCTTGGCTTCCATCCTTTGTATTCCATTGCTTGTGTACAATCAAGCAAAGAGCATATTTCAGAAATATCACCATCTACTTGCATATCTGAATCAAATGAATTAATTAAACAAACTTCTAATGGGTCAGAAGAACTCCCTTTTAGAAGATGATCATCTACAATGGTCTCAATCCCGTCAGCTTCCTCATTTTCATCATTGACTTCATGTGGTTGCTTGCATAAGTTGAAAACATTAAGCTCAAGTGTCATGTTTCCAAATGTTAACTTCATCAATCCATTTCTACAATTTATCAAAGCATTGGATGTTGCTAAAAATGGACGACCTAAAATAATAGGAATTGACTTGGAACAATTAATCATAGGTTCAGTTTCCAAGACAATAAAATCCACAGGGATAAATGAATTTATCAACTTGTACCAACACATCTTCTACTATTCCTTTTGGAATTTTAATTGATCTATCGCAAGTAGAAGAGTTACGAAAGTTGGTTTTAACTCTCCTAGATTGAGTTGTTGATAAACCGAATATGGAAGCAAATTAACACTAGCACCAAGATCAAGTAAAGCTTGTTCAATTATATGTTCTCCAATAATGCATGAAACCGTAGGACAACCAGGGTCTTTATGTTTCAAAACATTATTGCTTTGAATAATGGAACTTACCTTTCGGTCAAAAAGGCTTTCTTTTTCACATTTAATTTTCTTTTAACAGGTGCATAAGTCTTTCAAAAATTTGGCATAAGAAGGAAAGTGTTTGATAGTATCTAACAACGGAATATTGACCTTCACTTGTTTAAGAATTTCAAAAATTTCAGTTTGGTGGTCCAATTTCTTTGGTTTGCTTAATGCTTGAGGAAATGGAAGTGGAGGAGATGAGAACTCAAAAATTTATAAAGAAAGAACAAAAGCTTTTCATGACAAATCTATTTTGAGGAAATCTTTTGAAATTGGTCAAAAAGTTCTGCTTTATAATTCTCGTCTTCACCTATTCCCTGGAAAATTGAGATCTAGGTGGACTGGTCCTTTTATTGTCAAACATGTATATCCTTATGGGGCCATAGACATTGAGAATCCTAGGAATGGTAATGTGTCTAAGGTCAATGGACAAAGACTTAAACCATTTCTAGAAAATCAAGCTGTTGAGGTAGAATTCATTTCCCTTTCTGATCCTTGTTATGTGAAAAATTTACTCTAATTTTGTAGCTTTATTTTGTTGTGTAGCTCTTTAGCTCCCCGGTAAAATGGCGGATGACGGTACTCCGTGACTCTCAAGTCGGTTTGCTCTCTTTCGCTTTCCCAAAATAACTGAATTCTTCTTCTTCTTCTTCTTCTTCTTCTTTTTTTCTTCTTCTTCAAAATGGATATCATTCTCTCAAACCCGAGAAAACATTTTCCTTCTCTTCCTCAAAATGTTCTAACAAAAATTTACAAGGCTAGATGTGAAAGATTGAGATTGTTAATGCACAAAGGTATACCAGGAAGATGTACGTTGGATAATCGAAGCAAAGGTCCGATTAGTGGTGAGTCTTCAATCTCATTTGACTCATACATGCCAGTCTTGGTAGAAGTTCATATTCTAAAAGGAGAAGAGCAAAAAGATTACAAGTCTGTCACATATGTGGACGATGGAATTGTAACAAGCGATGTCGTTCTTTGGGGATGGTTTCCAAAAACAGAGAAGATAAAATTTTCTTCATTAAGAATGGACTGAGTAAAGAGTCATTAGATGATATCTTATTGACTCTTGATACGCATTCTTGTGGTTTGGTGCATCGTGAACTTCTTAATTTGTGGAATCTCTTCAAGGATGAACAAAAGCAATATAGTCTTGGGAATCTGACTCTAAAGACCACTGTTTGCCAATTTATAAGAAAATTGGATGGGAAGCTTATCCTCGACTCATAGAAGGCGTTTAAGCCGTTTCTGGACGTGAAACCAGAGGCAGATGTGAGCCACATCCACAACAACATGTACATATTTTCTTCTTTTTCTTCTTCTTCTTCTTCTTCTTCTTCTTCTTCTTCTTCTTCTTCATGTTTAAAAAAAAAAAGAGAAAAAAAATCAAAAAAAAAAAAGAAAAGAAAAAAGAAAAAAAAATAAAAAAATAAAAAAATAAAATAAAAGAAAATAAAAGAAAAAAGAAAAAGAAAAAGTATGTATACATCTTGGGTTTGGCTTTGGTAACACACAACGTGAATGGGGAAATGCATGCATCTGATCCAAATTCTTAATTGAAAAAAAAGAAGGTAGATTGTATCCCACATGTGAGGCAGCCAGTCGTATTATGGCCACTTGTCCCTTTTGGGAGCCCTATGTTACGCTGGTCTTGAATGGGTCTAATACTGGTCAACAATGCTTTGGTCCAAAGCCGAAAGAGCAGACTACCTCCATCCCAATCTCAAGTGAGTATACACCCATCTTTCATCGATTTCTCACAACTTAAAAAAAAAAAATAGAGGGCGAAACTACGGTTGTACTTGATCTTTAATTAGATTAGGAGCCCCGGGCGGATGCCCGTCCTGTCATAGACTCAGGAGGAGACCTTCACACGCCAGTATGTAAATAAAGTTCGTGTGCCATGCTCTGTAGAGAGCCGTGTGCTACATTCCCGCTCTTGGAACCAAGGCTCTGTAGCGGCCGATGGACGAGAAAGAAGCGTCCGTCTTTACGGTGAACGGAAACCGTTATCCGAGCCGTATACTTACTTTAATTAGTAGGTCTCTATGGCGAGTTCGGCGGCTGCGGTCGGTACCATCTTCTTAGAATACGGGCCTTTAATTAGGTTTGCGGGAAGATAGAGGGTCATTCTTCCGTAAAGCGGGACGGAAAGGATTCAAAGGTTCTTGTTGTCGGTTCGGCAATCCTTGTGGAATTCATATGTTGCACTTTGGTGACACGCAACTCAAACACATGCCACTACTGCATTCATGACACGCAGTATAAAGATACGCCATGAAAACTGTACATACAGGTATGTCTTCGTTTATTATTATATTTCTTTTATCTTTGTATGTTTTTGTTGTATTTTGATTTTTGGACAGACGATCCTTTGAGCAGGGTCCTTCAGGGGTTTCTAGACTTCTTTACCCTGATGGTTTTCTTGAAGTTAAAAAAAAAATAAAATCAAATAGTGAAAAAAAAAAGGAAAAAGAAAAAAAAAAGATTCTGTTTTTTATTTTCAAACTTTTCTGACAACAGCCAACCTACCCATATAGGTGCTATGATTATTTTTTTTCCCTTCTTTTCCCTATTTAAACACTTCATTCTCTTCACTTTCCTCCAACTCATAATCATTCAGAGGGAAGGTGAAATTATGGGACCTCCATTCGTAACATTAAAAATGTCTGTGTTTTTTGTGGGTCAAGTTATGGGAAGGGTTTAGAGTTTGCAAATGCAGCTACCGTTCTTGGTCGAACACTTGCTGCAAGGAATATTCATGTTGTATATGGGGGTGGTTGTCGTGGGTTAATGGGGGCTGTATCACTCTCTGCATTTCTAGGAGGCAGTCAGGTTTTAGGTATCATTCCTACACCTTTAGCTCAAAATAACATCACTGGCAAGACAGTTGGAGAAGAAATTCAGGTATCATCTATGCATGGCAGAATGAAAACAATGCTTGACAACTCTGATGCATTCATTGCCTTACCAGGTGGTTTTGGTACTTTGGAAGAAATTTTTCAAATTGTCTCTTGGGCCCAACTGAACATCCACCATAGACCCATTGGTTTGTTAAATGTTAATAATTTCTTTGATCTTTTGTTATTTTTTCTTGATAAAGCTGTGGAACAGAAATTTATCACTCCTTCGGAAGAAAACTTCTTATCTCTGCCTCCACTATTGATGAGCTCATTGATAAATTAGAAGCTTTTGAGTATGAACCTGATAAGGTCCTAGCTCAGATAAATTGGTCATCAGGAAGCAGTGAGGGAAGCAGCAAGAAAAAAAAGCCAGATCTGACACTTCATCTTTAATGGGTTTGATTTTATTTATCGTCATTTGTTTCTGGTTTAAATTTGTGTCGATTTCTCCAAAAAGTAATATCTTCTATCCTTTACTCATCTATATTTTAACATTGCGGACAATGTTGTAATCTGTTGGGGGAAGGATAAGGATAGTTAAAAAAAAAAAAAGTAGGGAAGTATGATATGATTTTCATGAACTTGCTAAACCAATGAATATTGGCGAGTAAGGAGTAATTTTACTCTGAGGCGCATTTTAGTTGAAGAAAGTATGTTTAGTGAGATGACCGTCGAAACCTACAACAAAACCAATTAAGGATGGCGAGTAAGGAGTAAATTTTGCCCTTAAGGTAATTTTACTTTTGAGACGCATCATAGTTGAGAAAAAAAAATCATTTTAGAAGTAGCAAAAAGCATATCTTGGGTCATAGCATAAATTTTCTTCTTTCTTATAAATCACATGCTTGGATATGAATGTTGAATTGATGGATTGAGAATGATAGAAATATGCCTTGTGAGATTTTGAGCCTATTGATGAATGGATTGAACATTTGTACCATTCTCTTCTTTCTTGTGTGATTTTCACCTGTGAAAATGTTACTCTAGAACTTGCTTTGATTCTTTTTGAGGTTACATTTTCACATGCATACATAAATATGATTGAGGCATTTTAAAATAGCTACTTTGACCAAATAGCCATCCTTGTATATTTTTCCTTGTGTAACCCATTTGAGCTTATTTGACTAGTTCTTGTTTTTAGCTTATTATGTACCTTTAAAAAAAAAAAAGAAAAAAAAAAGAACATGTTTTTACCTGACCTTAGGGAATAAGAGAACACTGACTTTGTTCTTAAACAAGTGTGGGGGTGTGTGTGTGTAAAAAAAAAAAAAAAAGCAAAAAAAGTAAAAAAAAAAAAAAAAAAAAAAAAGAAAAGAAAAGAAAGAAAGAGTTGACCATCCGATACACTATGTGACATATCCATATCTAGAATAAAGATAGATGCTTGGAAACAACAGGAAGAGAAGGAGAAGGTTTATGCCTAACAATGAATTCAACTCATCAATTTGGGATTAATCTTCAACAAAACATTAGTCAAATATTGGTCATTGTCCTTATTGATGAATGTTCTCAAATATCTTTTCCACTCTAACTATACCATAATGCTCTTTTATTCTCTTTGGTATTTATCTTCTTATGTCCATATTATCCCTCCTTCTTTACCTTGACCCCGTTACAACCTTGAATAAAGTCCTCTTGATTTTTGTGTGCATGTGTTCTGAGTAATAGAGAAGTAGAAGATAAGCAAGCTTATGGTAGTGTAATTTTTCATGGGTTGAATTGAGTGAAATACTTACCTTTTTAATGCTTGAAAGATTAAGAGTGAATCTTGAGAGGATCTATCATTCTTGATTCGTTCTTTTTAACTGAAGTTTCCTTGCCTGTTGGTTTGAGATGTGAAGAAATATTACCTCAAAAAAAAAATTGCTTTGTTCCCTTGAATGACTGGTTGCTCTTCTTGCTTCATTAAATCTTTTAGAATTTTTAGCTTTTGAGTCTGAGTCATTTTTTTTTTTTTGTTCCTTAGTTTTTTGTTCTTATGTGTTTTGCTCAGGAGTGCAAAAGTTTAATGTGGGGGAATTTGATAACAATGTATTTTATGCATTTTATAATCCTCTAACTAGGCTTCTTAAGGTTCAATTTGGCTTAATTAAGTTGATTTTGTCACATTTTATGAAATTAAGCTTAATTGGATCATTGAAGAAATTATTGCTTGAATTATCATTAATTTGGGTGATTGCATTCTTAAGTAAAGTGGCCACAACTTGAGTTGTAATTATCTGATTAATGTGATTCTGGTCTTGTTGGAAAGTTAAGATAATTCTCTAATAACTATTCACTGATAGCAGAACCACATTAA
The DNA here is from genome assembly GCA_029884605.1 of Ormosia emarginata. Lineage (NCBI taxonomy): Eukaryota > Viridiplantae > Streptophyta > Magnoliopsida > Fabales > Fabaceae > Ormosia > Ormosia emarginata. Next base: position 25,549,557 of record JAQQTP010000080.1, on the reverse strand, counting down.
TAAGAATATATTTCATTCATTGTATAACCTTCTTACTTGGCTTTTTCAGTAAACTGGCTATAATTTGAGTTACAAATATCCAATGGATGTGATTTTGGTCTTGTTTTTAAGCTAAGATAAATTTCTACAACTTTCATGAAGGCCTCAAGACCAGAAACACATGTTTGGATAACTCAAATTGGAGTTGAAGCAAAATCTAGTGTTTTGAACCTGACAGCTTGACCTTTATGCACTCATTAGGCTATATCTTGGGCTATTGGAGTTCAATAATTCTGAAATTTTGACAGTGGAAGGTTAAGACCCATATCTACAACTTTCATGAAGAACACAAAAGCTGGTTCGGACTCCTTGAAGGTGATATTGGGCTTAGAAGTCAGAACAGAGGTGCTGACGTTGGGCCTGACCCATGAGCAGTAATTGGGCCATATCTTGGGCTGTGCTTATTGGATTTGGCTAAACTTGGTGTCTCTGGAAAGCTGAGACAATGTGCTAGAACTTTCATGAAGACCACTTGACTCAAAAATGACGCATGCCATGAGTTCAGAAGGGAAACATTTCAGAGACAAGAATCCACCCACCATTTATCTCTTTTATCATTTTGTTATCATCATCCATCATCTCTTTTGGCTATTTGTACTCTTCTAATTCTATAAAAAGAGGCAATGGCTGATCATTTGAGGGGGTTAGCTTAGTGTTAGTCTAGATTTTACTTTAATATTTGTATGTTGATTGCTTCCTTTGTTGTAATTTTCTCTTGTTCTTAAGTGAAGTTATGTTCATCTTTCTCTTCTTCTCTCTTTCTTTCTTCTTGTCTATGAGTAACTAAGTTTTCCTCTTGCTTGGGTGAAAAGGTGAAGCTCTTGGTAATAAGTTAAGGTTAGATTAATTTCTTTCTTGTGCTTTAAATGATATATTTTTATGTGATCTTTATATGAGTTGTATGTTGTTTCCAATTAATTTAGAAACTTTTCTTGTATAATGAATATCTTGATCCATTGTAGACAATAGGATTGGCAAAGTGGATGCTTTTGACGATTTACAAGTATTGGTAGATAGTTATTGGAACCATTATATGATTACATAATTGAACTTTGAATGTTAAATCTTCCGATTGGAATCTTCATTATGCATGATTTCAATTGAGTTATAAAACGAAATAATCTTATCTTTAATTTATTACCAAGAGTGGATCTCCTAACCCAAGCAAATCCTTTTCTATTTGTGAACAACTTATTGCATCTTTAATTTTGTGACAAATCTTCTTTTTACCTCAAATCAATATATTTTTCTTCATCAATTCCTTGTGGATCGATCTCGGACTCCCGAGAATTTATTACTTGAGACAACCTACACTTGGGTTTGAAACTATATAATTATATCCCATCAAGTTTTTAGCGCGTTCTTGAGAACTTGATTTGAAGTTCTAATATATTAAGGTTCCTTCTCTCAGTAAGAAAACTTCACCAACAGGTATATTCTTCCTCTACACTTTTCAATTTCTAATTTACTAACTAACTTACTAATTAACTTACTACTTACTAACTTATTAACTAACTTTATATTTTTGTCATTAATTTACGTTTTTTTTATTTTTTATTTTATTTTCGTTTTTTTTATTTTTTTATTTTTTTATTTATTTACATTTTCTCGCTTATTATTATTATTATTATTATTATTATTATTATTATTATTATTATTATTATTATTATTATTATTATTATTATTATTTACGCTTTCTTTTCTAACAATCTAACTTTTAAATTAAATGTCATTTATTTTCTGTAATCTAACTTTTAAATTAAATCATTTATTTTCTCGTGAATCTAACTTTTAAATTAAATCATTTATTTTCTGTCGTCTCTAACTTTTAAATTAAATCGTCATTTATTTTTCTGTCCTCTAACTTTTAAATTAAATCATTTATTTTCTCGTCCTCTAACTTAATGAAATAATATTTCTTCTTCTCTTCTCTTTCACGGCTCTGTGGGGCTTTGCCACTCTCCGGTTTTCATATTTAAATTTACTTTTTGCACTTTATTTTCTCACTTTATTTTCTGCATTTTTATTTCTTTATTTTTATTTTTTATTTTATTTTTCGCACTTTATTTTCTGCATTTTTATTTCTTCATTTTTTTTTTTGGCTGGTTTATACCACATCCTACTTAATATTTAACTTACTAGGTGTATACCGCCTTTACTTGTATATTATTTTTATTTTATGTCACTTATTTATGCTTAACTCCAGATCGTGATTCAAATTAAATCGTTTGGTTAAAATTAATCCAAGTAACTTATATATTGATTTATTTGAATCACAAACACACACAATTAACACAATGGCTGAATTTGAAGGTGCACATATTGAACATGATAATCAAACACAACGAGTGAAAATGAAAGTATACATGATGAACAAGGAAATCAACCATTGCGAACTATGCGTGCATATTTGCAACCACCTTGAAATTCTAGTCCATCATGTTTTATCTTTCCACTTACTGCTAATAATTTTAGATTTAAGCCGGGTATGATTTCTTTACTTCCTAATTTTCATGGTTTAGAAAATGAAAATGAAAGCCCATATTTACATCTAAAAGAATTTGAGGAAGTCTGTATTGCTTTCAATGATCAAAATTGCAGTGAAGAGATTGTCAAGCTTAAATTGTTTCCTTTTTCTTTGAAAGATAAAGCAAAAACTTGGCTTAACGCTTTGAAACCAAGATCAATTGGCACATGGCAAGAAATGCAAAGTGAGTTTTTAAAGAAATTTTTTCCAACACATAAAACCAATGCTTTGAAAACACTAGATTTTGCTTCAACTCCAATTTGAGTTATCCAAACATGTGTTTCTGGTCTTGAGGCCTTCATGAAAGTTGTAGAAATTTATCTTAGCTTAAAAACAAGACCAAAATCACATCCATCGGATATTTGTAACTCAAATTATAGCCAGTTTACTGAAAAAGCCAAGTAAGAAGGTTATACAATGAATGAAATATATTGCTATTAATGTGGTTCTTGCTATCAAGTGAATAGTAATTAGAGAATTATCTTAACTTTCCAACAAGACCAGAATCACATTAATCAGATAATTACAACTCAAGTTGTGGCCACTTTACTTAAGAATGCAATCACCCAAATTAATGATAATTCAAGCAATAATTTCTTCAATGATCCAATTAAGCTTAATTTCATAAAATGTGACAAAATCAACTTAATTAAGCCAAATTGAACCTTAAGAAGCCTAGTTAGAGGATTATAAAATGCATAAAATACATTGTTATCAAATTCCCCCACATTAAACTTTTGCACTCCTGAGCAAAACACATAAGAACAAAAAACTAAGGAACAAAAAAAAATGACTCAGACTCAAAAGCTAAAAATTCTAAAAGATTTAATGAAGCAAGAAGAGCAACCAGTCATTCAAGGGAACAAAGCAAATTTTTTTTTGAGGTAATATTTCTTCACATCTCAAACCAACAGGCAAGGAAACTTCAGATTAAAAAGAACGAATCAAGAATGATAGATCCTCTCAAGATTCACTCTTAATCTTTCAAGCATTAAAAGGTAAGTATTTCACTCAATTCAACCCATGAAAAATTACACTACCATAAGCTTGCTTATCTTCTACTTCTCCATTACTCGAACACATGCACACAAAAATCAAGAGGACTTTATTCAAGGTTGTAACGGGTCAAGGTAAAGAAGGAGGGATAATATGGACATAAGAAGATAAATACCAAAGAGAATAAAAGAGCATTATGGTATAGTTAGAGTGGAAAAGATATTTGAGAACATTCATCAATAAGGACAATGACCAATATTTGACTAATGTTTTGTTGAAGATTAATCCCAAATTGATGAGTTGAATTCATTGTTAGGCATAAACCTTCTCCTTCTCTTCCTGTTGTTTCCAAGCATCTATCTTTATTCTAGATATGGATATGTCACATAGTGTATCAGATGGTCAGCTCTTTCTTTCTTGAGAGTTTGGTTTCATTTTGGCTAGATGACATATCAACCTCTTCCTTTTCTTGGGGAATTGATTCACCATCTTTCTCACAAGGTTCAGAAATTTCTTTTTCAACAACTTTCCCACTCCTAAGAGTTATCACAGAATTGACTTGATTTATTTGTTGGTTTTCTGAACTACCCTCATTTAGACTATGTTGACCTTTGGGATTCGGTTGAGGTTGAGAAGGAAATTTTCCTTTCTCGTGAATGGTGAGTGCAGAAGTAAGTTTGGAAAGAGTGTCTTTTATGTCAATCATGGTTTGAGTGTTTTGTTTATTGATGGCCTCTTGCTTCTCTATGAATGCACTCAATGTTCCTTCAAGGTTTTTCCTATATGGTGGGACATAAGGTGCATATCCTTGAGAATTTTGAGAATCTTGTTGCTCCTGAGGAGGCGGTGGTTGCATAAATTGTGCTTGATTATTATTCCTCCAACTGAAGTTCGGGTGATTTCTCCATCCTGGATTGTAAGAATTTGAAAAAGAAGAGGTGAATGGCTTTTTAAAATTGTTCATTGCATTTACTTGCTCATGCACAACTTCTTTAAAAACAGGAATATTAGGACATTCATTTGTCGAGTGTCCTAATTCATCACAAATGCTACAAATTTCTTCATTTTGAACAGATTTGACTTCTTTTACTTTGCCTAATTCCATGGATTCAATCTTTCTAGCCAAACTAGCATACTTTACATTTAGATCTTCTTCTTGACTAAGATGGTATTTTCCTTTTCCTGCATTTGCAAGGTTATATCTAATTGAATTTTCAGAAAGATTAGTACCATGCCAAGATTGAGAATTTTCAGCCAAATGATTTAAATAATCTAAAGCTTCTTCGGGTTCTTTATCAAGAAACTCGCCATTACACATCGTTTCCACAAATTGTTTAGTTTCAGGTGTTAAACCTTCATAAAAGAAGCTTATAGTCCGCCATTTTTCAAAACCATGATGTGGCAAGAATTTAACAAATCTTTAAAACGTTCCCAACTTTGAAAATACGCTTCATTTAAATTTTGGGAAAAATTTTGGATTTGTCTTTTCAAAGCATTGGTTTTATGTGTTGGAAAAAATTTCTTTAAAAACTCACTTTGCATTTCTTGCCATGTGCCAATTGATCTTGGTTTCAAAGCGTTAAGCCAAGTTTTTGCTTTATCTTTCAAAGAAAAAGGAAACAATTTAAGCTTGACAATCTCTTCACCGCAATTTTGATCATTGAAAGCAATACGACTTCCTCAAATTCTTTTAGATGTAAATATGGGCTTTCATTTTCTAAACCATGAAAATTAGGAAGTAAAGAAATCATACCCTATTAAATCTAAAATTATTAGCGAGTAAGTGGAAAGATAAAACATGATGGACTAGAATTTCGAGGTGGTTGCAAATATGCACGCATAGTTCGCAATGGTTGATTTCCTTATTCATCATGTATACTTTCATTTTCAAATCGTTGTGTTTGATTATCATGTTCAATATGTGCACCTTCAAATTCAGCCATTGTGTTAATTGTGTGTGTTTGTGATTCAAATAAATCAATATATAAGTTACTTGGATTAATTTTAACCAAACGACCATTTAATTTGAATCACGATACTGCTTAAGCATAAATAAGTGACATAAAATAAAAATAATATACAAGTAGGCGGTATACACCTAGTTAAATATTAAGTAGGATGTGGTATAAACCAGCCACCCAAAAAAAAATGAAGAAATAAAAATGCAGAAAATAAAGTGCAAAAAATAAAATAAAAAATAAAAATAAAGAAATAAAAATGCGAAAATAAAGTACGAAAAATAAAGTGCAAAAAGTAAATTTAAATATGAAAACCTAGAGAGTGGCAAAGCCCCACAGAGCCACGTAAAGAGAAGAGAAGAAGAAATATTATTTCATTAAGTTAGAGGACGAAAATAAATGATTTAAATTTAAAAGTTAGAGGACGTAAAAAATAAATAATGAGAATTTAAAAGTTAGATTGCAGAAAATAAATGATGCAGAATTTAAAAGTTAGATTGGAGAAAATAAATGACAAATTTAAAAGTTAGATTGCAGAAAATAAATGACAAATTTAATTTAAAGTTAGATTGTTAGTAAGCGAGAAAGTAAATAATAATAATAATAATAATAATAATAATAATAATAATAATAATAATAAGCGAGAAAATGTAAATAAATAAAAAAAATAAAAAAAACGAAAATAAAATAAAAAAATAAAAAAAAAAACGTAAATAAATGACAAAAATATAAAGTTAGTTAATAAGTTAGTAAGTAGTAAGTTAATTAGTAAGTTAGTTAGTAAATTAGAAATTGAAAAGTGTAGAGGAAGAATATACTTGTTGGTGAAGTTTTCTTACGAGAAGGAACCTTAATATATTAGAACTTCAAATCAAGTTCACGTTCAAGAATCGCCAAAAACTTGATGGGATATAATTATATAGTTTCAAACCCAAGTGTAGGTTGTCTCAAGTAATAAATTCTCGAGTCCGAGATCGATCCACAGGAATTGATGAAGAAAAATATATTGATTTGAGGTAAAAAGAAGATTTGTCACAAAATTAAAGATGCAATAAGTTGTTCACAAATAGAAAAGGATTTGCTTGGGTTAGGAGATCACTTTCTTGGTAATAAATTAAAGATAAGATTATTTCGTTTTATAACTCAATTGAAATCATGCATAATGAAGATTCCAATCGGAAGATTTAACATTCAAAGTTCAATTATGTAATCATATAATGGTTCCAATAACTATCTACCAATACTTGTAAATCGTCAAAAGCATCCATTGTGCTAATCCTATTGTGCTACAATGGATCAAGATATTCATTATACAAGAAAAGTTTCTAAATTAATTGGAAACAACATACAACTCATATAAAGATCACATAAAAATATATCATTTAAAGCACAAGAAAGAAATTAATCTAACCTTAACTTATTACCAAGAGCTTCACCTTTTCACCCAAGCAAGAGGAAAACTTAGTTACTCATAGACAAGAAGAAAGAAAGAGAGAAGAAGAGAAAGATGAACATAACTTCACTTAAGAACAAGAGAAAATTACAACAAAGGAAGCAATCAACATACAAATATTAAAGTAAAATCTAGACTAACACTAAGCTAACCCCCTCAAATGATCAGCCATTGCCTCTTTTTATAGAATTAGAAGAGTACAAATAGCCAAAAGAGATGATGGATGATGATAACAAAATGATAAAAGAGATAAATGGTGGGTGGATTCTTGTCTCCGAAATGTTTCCCTTCTGAACTCATGGCATGCGTCATTTTTGAGTCAAGTGGTCTTCATGAAAGTTCTAGCACATTGTCTCAGCTTTCCAGAGACACCAAGTTTAGCCAAATCCAATAAGCACAGCCCAAGATATGGCCCAATTACTGCTCATGGGTCAGGCCCAACGTCAGCACCTCTGTTCTGACTTCTAAGCCCAATATCACCTTCAAGGAGTCCGAACCAGCTTTTGTGTTCTTCATGAAAGTTGTAGATATGGGTCTTAACCTTCCACTGTCAAAATTTCAGAATTATTGAACTCCAATAGCCCGAGATATAGCCTAATGAGTGCATAAAGGTCAAGCTGTCAGGTTCAAAACACTAGATTTTGCTTCAACTCCAATTTGAGTTATCCAAACATGTGTTTCTGGTCTTGAGGCCTTCATGAAAGTTGTAGAAATTTATCTTAGCTTAAAAACAAGACCAAAATCACATCCATCGGATATTTGTAACTCAAATTATAGCCAGTTTACTGAAAAAGCCAAGTAAGAAGGTTATACAATGAATGAAATATATTCTATTAATGTGGTTCTTTAACTATCGAGTGAATAGTTATTAGAGAATTATCTTAACTTTCCAACAAGACCAGAATCACATTAATCAGATAATTACAACTCAAGTTGTGGCCACTTTACTTAAGAATGCAATCACCCAAATTAATGATAATTCAAGCAATAATTTCTTCAATGATCCAATTAAGCTTAATTTCATAAAATGTGACAAAATCAACTTAATTAAGCCAAATTGAACCTTAAGAAGCCTAGTTAGAGGATTATAAAATGCATAAAATACATTGTTATCACCTACCATATTCTTCCTCATATTCGATCCTAGAATTTCTTGTTAATCAAAAGAAAAGAAGAATCACCATTATCAAAACGGACATATAAAAGGCCTTTGATTTACTCTACTTATCACAAGATATAAAGTTGTCTCCTCAAATCTTGGAAACAACACTTAATGAATCAATTCGTATTATACGGCACTTTCAAATTTTATTTTTCACGAGAAAGTCTATTGTTGTGGACTTGTCGTCAGTCGCTAGTAGCTTCCAAAAAAATGTTTTTAAAGTAGGATGAACAAAAGTTAAACGCAATGATTGAGATTCTAATCTGCTCGCATTCTCAACATCACATTAATATTGGCTCCATTTCGATTGGTTTATGGAAGTCAACCACATAAGATATTTATGGTGAAACCAAAACCTCAAACTATTTAGGAGATAACTTGATCTTAGGATGGAATCGCAACAGGGCACTTTGCTTGCCTAATACAATATTTTCAAAATTTGTTTTTCACGAGAAAGTCAATTGTTGTTGTGAATCGCCATTAGCTTCCAAATACACATTTTCCAAAATGGGATGAGCAAAAGTTAGAAGTAATGTGATTGAGATTTTGATTTACTCGCATTCTCATAATCACATCATTATTGGCTACATTTTGATAGGTCATGAAAATCGACCGCAAAAAATATTAATTGTGAAACCAAACCCTTAAACTACTTGCAAAATGACCACTAAATTAAACAGCTAAGTTACTAACAAAGGTATCAAGATCTGTCATAACTATCTCAGATATGAATGGGAAAAAAAGTAACATAAGGGAAAAAAATGGAACTTACATCAAAGGAGAAGACAACACACCATATAAGAAGTTAACCACATTAGAAAAGAGGAAATGTTTTAAATGTTCTTAAAAATTTATGGAGCATTGGTGTTTTATGATACGCAACTACAAATATAATATTAAAATAAATGAACAAATGAGATTAATTATTTATTACTTGATTAATAGGTAATATGTATGATTTATATTTTATATATAAATTTTTTATAGATTTTAATTGTTAATATTTATACACAAACAGACTTACACACAAAGAATTAAGACTAATTTTGTCTTTTTACTGTAGATAATTGTACATATAATTTTTTTACAAATTTTAACTAGTAATATTTACATACATAATAATAAAAATTGAAAAAAAATTGGCTAATCAATTATAATGAGTAAAAACTCATGAAGCACCTGTACTTTAAAACATTTCACAAGCATCTCCTTTGAAACCCTAAAAAGAAAAGACTCACAACAAAACGTTTAGCTAATATTAATGCTCCATTTCAAATAATAATAATTACAAATGTGTTGGCTAAATAATATTTTTTTTTACATTGAATGTTCCAGCATCAAGTGTGGGAGGAGATAGTAAATGACTTAATGAATGATGAACTTCTAACGTTATCTTCACATTGAAGTCTTAAATACTTAAGCTAATACCAATTAAGTTAAATAATAAATTTTCATATATGGTTAAGATCTCTTTTGTTTTTGTTTTTTTGTTTTTGGGTGAGATGCTTAAGATCTCTTTTATCCAAAGGCTCACTATGTCCAACTTAATGAGCTTGTAAATGTACTTATAATTCAGAAACAACGAATTAAATGAACGAGAAATACAAAAATGCAGGGGGAAGGACAGATCTAAGCAAAATATAGAAGATGCATATTTATATAAGAAAATAATCATCTTATATTTATTTTAAGAATGTGAGTATTATTCACATTATTTTTAATAGATATGATTGAATGAAAAAAAAAAAAAAAATATATATAATAAATAATATTAAATAAAATATAAAAAATATATATATATACTATTTGATATAAAATATAAGAATTAATTTATATATAAGTCACATATTTACGGTGACTTTTTCATACAGAAATCTCACGTACCATTATCTCATTCATTTATTTTTCATATTTTTTTATTCTTTATTTTCAACCATCCACGGGCCATATTCTCACTGTGACCCAAGTCATACAAAATTTGTGTAGAAATAATTACGTTTACATAAAAGTTAATATCTCGGGAATACTAACCCTTAGAAATTGACTTAATAATCAATAAATATATGATATATAAATAGGTGTATAGTTATAAATTTAAATCTTAATTATATTAATTTTTTAAAATCATATGACAAGAAATATTCATTTGAATATTTTAATTTTGATGTTAATAGTCTACTTTGACTGAACAAGAAAGATAAATTAATCGAGATACGTATAAATTTATCTAAAAACCACTTGTAACTATGCCAAATGAAAAAAAAAATCTCATGAATATTAATTTAGCTCTCTAATTCCGTTACAATGAATTTTATGTATTTTTGTTTTGATAGAAAAGGTCTAATGGTGGTTAGATATTTTTTTTTTTAAGTAACGATTTCAGAATTTGATCCATTTACATTATAAGCATAAAGTTCGCCTAAGATTATAATTTACCTCTACTGTAACCAAAACTTTTAATTATGTTATACAGGAGACTTCAATTTATATTTGGAAATTAATGTGCAGATCCTGATCAGGATTGTAGAAACCACCAACCAACATACCAGGACCATGTGGTCGTCAAAAAACAGCAGTAACATTTTTTGTTTTATTTTCTTTTTGCTGTAAAGCAATTATCTCGAAACTGAAGCAAAGGGCCACCATAGGACTCATTAGCTAGCCACTAGCAAGGTGGTGAAATGTACTGACTAGTTATGTTCATTGGGTTTGGGTTGATCCGTCAACCCGACCCAATCCGTGACATAAATTAGGTTTCAAAATATGTATTGGCTATTTGTCCGGAGAAATACACGTATCCAAATATTAGGTACTAGACTAGGTTAAGGAAGATCTATAAGAATGTGTACTTTTTTGGTTAATCAATAATCATTGATATTTCTTAGGTTCAAATTTGGTTCAACATTAATCTAACACAAAATTTTTCCTTTTTTTCCCTTTTGGGTTTAAATAAAATTACTATGCATATCACTTGCACAAACTCAACGGTTTAAAGGAAAAGTAATTGTTGGAATATAAGTTTTGAGCTATAAAAGAAAAAAAAATGAGTTAATAAATTAACATAAATTGAGTTTGTGTGGAGTCTATAAAAGTAAAGTTGTATAAGTAGCAGTGCAAGAATTATAATTTAAATGATAACAGATTTTTATTTAATTATGAGACTCTTTTTATAAAGAAAAAAAAACTTTTTAAAAATGATTTTTATGAGACTCTTTAACCTTGAAATTAAATCCCACTCAAGTAAGATTCTGTTATAATAAGGGAGAAAAAAAAAACTATATAAGTAGCATTGTCTGTTGTCAATACATTGTTTCGAAAGAAAGAATGGAGCCGCATCATTCACGAATTTCATGGGATGTTTAAAGTAAAATGCGATCCTGTCATCTTTATCCCAGCTTTTTTTTTTGTAGCATATAGCTCGTGTTGTATATGAGTGAAAGATTACAGAAGATTGTTCTTTTATTTCGCACGGCTGCTCTCAAACGCAAAATGTAAAGAAGATATACACGTTTTTCAATTTAACCATTTTAATGAATATAAATTGCACAATAAGAATTAATCATCTCGATCACATTTTTAAACTCTTTAACGAAATTGAAATTTAAACTCAAATAAATATACAAAAACTTCCCTTACTATACATCAAACAATTCCTTGCGGCTTATTGCAAAACATGCCAACTTAAAAGTCATTTGTCTTTTTGTCTCCCTTATAGTTTGTATTGCAAGCTATTAGCATAAGAATTCAAGAGTTGAATCATATGAAGTTTGAGTACAGGTTTTGAAAACCGGGGGAATGGCCAACAGGAGGGATTGTCCTAACGCGGGGTTTGGGTGCGTTGAAACAAAACCGCTTGAACCTAACGCCTAAATAAGTCTCACCTGCCAGGTGCTACGGGCACCCCCTTCCCTTCCTATCGGCTCTTTTGCATAATTGCAAGATACAGAACGGATTGTATTCCATCCTCATCATCATTATAGCTGGCTTAACGCACCCCTTGTAGCCACGTTAAGTCACTCTTTTTTATTTATATTTTAGTCCATCCAACTTTGCATATTTCCTTTCTCTGATTTTTTTTTTCTTTCACATTACAAATTTAGGCTGAGGTTAAACCCTGATTCGATCGATGAAACCCTGTTGCTTCTAATTGAAAAAAGTTCATATTTCATATACTTATTTAATTTAAGGATATTTTGAATTTATGCAATACGAAAATATTGAAATAGAGCAAATTGTATATATTTAAGACATATTGACATAATCTAATATCAAATTTCACGAATGAATAATGGTATTATTGTTAATCTGCTATCATATATGGTTAGGAAAAATGTTACTTACACATTAATTTTAAGGTAATATCTATCACGCTATCTATATATAAAAAATGAGATAAGCTCAGCAGTGATCAAATGATAAAAAATGTAGATATGTGAGGTAATTTGTGTATAAGTGTATGTGATTAACATTGTTGGTTTGTTAGTTTACTTATAATAATCCTGTTTCTTTTCACGGTTATATCACATGTAATGAGCTAAGCAATTCAAAATAAATGGCAGAATTTCTTAGCAATATATAATCATGTGAAAATAAGGCACACAGTATGTTGGATCCTTAATCCTACATTGATCTTATATGTGAGTAATTATGTATCAAAAGTTGTCACTTAAGGTTGAGCCCAATTAAAAGTGATCTGATAAGGTTTAGATTATTTGAGCTTTAATGTATCTAATAAGATATGTGTCTTTAATGTGTAGAGACTAAAGGGTAATTCTATTTTTGCGATGGGTTAAAAATAGAAATGCCAATAGATAACCCTAGGGTTGTCAATAAAATAGGTGATGGTCCCCGGGTCACACTTATCGTTCTCATCTTTCCTGACATCCCATCATCAGAAAGAAGCAGAGGGAAAGCTAAAGAGTTCTCTCAGGGAATACGTGTAGATCTGAAAGACTAAAATCGCACGACCACAGCACGACTTTGAAGAGTTATTGGTCATCATGAATTCAGATACGCTTCCGCACAATTTCCTAATGATCAACATGATTATTTTCAGGTTATAGATGATTGTTTTCATCCAAGGGGTTTATTCCGGTTCTAACAATTGGTATCAGAGCCAGTCATGTTTGATCATTAAGAAATTCTTTATTTTTTATGAATCTGGTTATGATTTATATGATTTAAAATTGAATTAAGCGGTGATTTTCTGGATATTTGCGTGTTTTCCAATTGTAAATTTGATTTATACATACGTATGATCAGAAACCAATAAAGGCAATAATCTGGTGTTGATTGTATATATATATATATATATATATTATTCTCGAAATCACACGCACAAATGTAGATTGATTTTATTAATTTGTATGTATTGTTTCTCGGAAAATTACAAATGTTATATGTTTATTTTGGGTATATATTTTTTTTTTTGCCATCCTAGATTCAAATATTGAAAAAGTTTATATATTTTTGGGATAAATTAATTCAAACAACATGTCACCAAAGTGACCTCTCTTGTGAAGATTAATTTATTTTTAAAATATAAAAGGTTGTGTGCTTGTAATTTATGTAGATACTGATCAGCCCAAAGGAAGGTGAGTATTTTACAGAATTACAAGTGCATTTGTGGTGATAAATGTGTGATAATTAATCGATTTTTCATGTGAATAATGAATCAACCCAAAGGAAGATTTATTGTTTGACATGTTCTTATTATTAGTGTTTGATTACTACGCCAAGGTATCACTGAAAAGTTAATATTTTGTCCAAAGATAAAATATTAATGGATTCCCGGTATCTTGAGATGGGGTTTACCTTATTTGAGTTTAGTGTTACTTTGATTTTGAGACTTATCTCAGCATGTTTTGTTTGTTTATTGTTCTTTATTCAGCTGTGAATGATCCTGCGAGTATTACTACCAACATTAACTCTATTCCTATGCTAATTAGCTCAAATTTCAAGTCCTGAAAAGAAAATATCTTGATAGTTCTTGGAGTAATGGACATCGACCTTGCGTTAAGGGTTGACTCTCCCTCACCTCTTACGGATCAGAGTACCTCTAAAGATAAGAGGGGGATGGAAAGGTGGGAGAGGTCAAATCACATGAGTGTGATAATTATGAAGAAGGCCATTCCAGAAGCATTCAGGGACACCATATCTGAAAAGATAACTACAACTAAGGAGTTCCTTGCATATATTGAAAAGAGGTTTGTCAAGAACGAAAATGCTGAAATAGGTACGCTTTTGGCAAAACTAATTTCAATGAAGTATATGGGTAAAGGCAACATCAGGGAAGTACATCATGGAGATGTCTCATATTGTTTCAAAGTTGAAAGCACTTAAGCTAGAATTCTCCGAGGACTTGCTGGTGCATCTAGTTCTGATATCTCTTCCAACACAGTTTGGCGAGTTTAAGGTGAGCTATAATTATCAGAAAGAGACTTGGTCTCTGAATGAGCTCATCTCACATTGTGTTCAGGAAGAAGAAATGTTGAAGCAAGACAAGACAGAAAGTGCTCATTTTGCCTCTACCTCAAAGTATAAGGGCAAGGGACTGAAAAGGAAGATGGATAAGGAAGCTGCAGATACAACGCCTCAAAAGAAACAATAAAAGAAACCAAATGAATCAGGAGGTAGTGGTTGTTTCTTTCGTGGAGCTGAAGGACATGTGAAGAAACATTGCAGTAACTATCACACATGGCGTGCTAAGAAAGGTATGCTTCTTAATTTGGTTTGTTCTGAGGTTAATTTAATTTCGGTGCCTAAACACACATGGTGGATAGATTCTGGTGCCACAACTCACATCAGTGTGTCTATGCAAGGTTGCCTAAATTGCCGAAAACCAAGTGATGGTGAAAGATACATCTATATAGGTGACAGCAAGATGGTTCGAGTTGAGGCAATTGAAAAATTTAGATTATTGTTAAAGACTAGATTTTATTTGGATCTTGATGAAACATTTATTGTACCGTCTTTTAGACGAAATTTGATTTCTATTTCTGTTTTAGACAAATTTGGTTATTCTTGTTCATTTGGGAATGGAAAATTTAGTTTGTTTCATGATTCAAAATTGGTTGGTTCTGGTTCTTTGTCAGGTTACGATAATCTTTATTCGCTTGATACGATTGCTTCGTTTAATGAATCTCTGCAATTAAGTACACGAGGCATGAAAAGGAAATTAACCGATGAGAATTCAAGTGCATTATGGCATAAGAGATTAGGTCACATCTCTAGACGGAGAATAGAGAGACTTGTGTCAAACGAAATTCTAGAACCCTTAGATTTTACAAATTTTGATATTTGTATCAATTGTATTAAGGGCGAACAAACCAACAAAAGGAGATTTGAGGCTAATAGGACTTTGGACGTCTTAGAACTTATACATACAGATATTTGTGGGCCATTCCCTACAGCTGCTTGGAATGGTCAACAATATTATATAACATTCATAGACGATTTTTCAAGATATGACTACATTTATCTCATTAATGAAAAGGGAAAGTCATTGGATGTATTCAAAAATTATAAGGCTGAAGTTGAGAACCAACTCAACAAAAGAATCAAAGGTGTCAGGTCTGACCGTGGTGGTGAGTACTATGGCAGATATGACGGTTCAGGTGAACAATGTCCAGGACCTTTTGCTAAATTCCTAGAGGAATGCAGTATCATCCCATAGTACACTATGCCGGGCTCGCCCACTATGAATGGTGTTGCTGAAAGACGAAATAGGACGCTTAAAGACATGGTAAGAAGTATGATTAATCATTATACCTTACCAGAATCACTCTGGGGAGAAGCACTTAAAACTGCAGCATATATCATCAATAGAGTTCCAACTAAAGTAACTACAAAATCCCCTTATGAACTTTGGACAAGAAAAAAGCCTAGTTTAAAGCACTTGCATGTTTAGGATTGTCCAGCTGAAGCAAGGCCTTATAGGCCAAATGAAAGGAAATTAGACTCAATGACGGTCAGTTGCTATTTTATTGGATACTCTAAAAGGTCCAGGGGTTACAAGTTTTATAATCCCACAACTTAGTCAATTTTTGAATCGGGAAATGCCCGATTCTTTGAGGATGTCGAGTTTGCCAGGAGAGATATAGTTAGGGACATTGTCTTTGAAGAGGAATATGTTGATATTCCCACAAGTGTTATTGACATTGTTCAGGAATCTCTTCCTGACCCTGTTGAAGACACAATAGATCAAGACAATGTCGAACCTCCCATGCAAGAAATTATTCCAGAAGAACAAACTCTTCCACCTCAAGAACCTATGCCATTAAGGAGATCCACGAGAGAAAGGAGAAGTGCAATACCAGATGATTACATTGTATTTCTCTAAGAACATGAGGTTGACATTGGAGTGATGAAAGATGATCCGATCAACTTTCGTCAAGCCATGGAAAGTTCTAACTCTCAAAAGTGGATTGATGCCATGAATGAAGAGATTAAGTCCATGAAGGATAATGACGTTTGGGATCTTGTCCTATTACCTGAAGGTGCAAAACCCATTAGTTGCACATGGATATTTAAGATCAAGAGGGATTCAAAAGGGGATGTTGAAAGATATAAGGCTCGTCCTATCGCAAAGGGATTTACACAAAAAGAAGACATCGACTATAAAGAGACTTTCTCTCCGGTATCTTCGAAGGACTCTTTTAGGACTATAATGGCTTTGGTGGAGCATTTCGATCTTGAGTTACATCAGATGGATGTAAAGATGACGTTTCTCAATGGTGACATTGATGAGACAATCTATATAGTGCAACCAGAAAACTTTGTTTCGAAAGACTCAAAGATTATAGTTTACAAACTTAAGAAATCCATTTATGGGCTCAAGCAAGCATCTCAACAATGGTATTTCAAGTTTCATCAAGTAATCATCTCATTTGGTTTTGAGGTGAATTTGGTAGATGACTGTATATATCATAAGTTCTGTGGGAGCAAATATATTTTTTTAATTTTATATGTTGATGACATTTTGCTTGCCAGCAATGATATAGAATTATTGCATGAACCAAGAGATTTATAGCTAAGAATTTTGAGATGAAAGACCTTGGTAATGCATCTTTTGTATTGGGCATACAAATACACCGAGATCGCTCTCAGGGTATTCTTGGATTGTCACAAAAAGGTTATATTGAAAAGGTTCTCAAGAGATATGACATGTAAGAATGTAAACCAGGTGATACCCATGTGGCTAAGGGAGATAAGTTTAGTCTCAATTAGTGTCCTAAGAATGGCTTTGAAGAAAAGGAAATGCAGAAGATTCCTTATGCATCAGTAGTAAGGAGTCTGATGTATGCTCAGGTCTGTACGCGTCCTGATATTGCGTACATTACAGGGATGTTAGGCAGATACTTGAGTAATCCAGGATTAGACCATTGGAAAGCAGCTAAATGGGTCATACGGTACTTGCAGAGAACGAAAAACTATATGCTCACATATCGGAGGTCGGATAAGCTTGAGATCGTTGGGTATACTGACTCCGATTTTGCTGGATGATAAGATAGTATGAAATCTACATCGGGTTATATATACCTGCTAGCTAGAGGTGCTATTTCATGGAAGAATGCTAAACAGTCTCTTATAGCCTCTTCTACTATGGCAGCAGAGTTCATAGCATGTTATGAGGTATCCAATCATGAAATTTGGCTGCGAAATTTTGTCACGTGGCTGCGCATAGTGGATGGTATTGAAAGACCACTCAAATTATTTTGTGACAATAAATCAGCAGTTCTATTTTCCAATAACAACAAGAGCTCGACAAAGTCGAAGCACATAGACATCAAGTTCCTTGTTGTTAAAGAAAGAGTTCAGAGTGGACAGTTGTCTATAGAGTATATCAGAACAAACTCTATGATTGCGGATCCGCTTACTAAAGGGTTACCACCCAAAATGTTTCATGAGTACACTGCTCATATGGGTGTTATGCCATTAAGTGATGTTCAGTTTTAGTGGGAGTTTGTAACTTTTAAATGCTTTATGATATAGACTTTTTTGTTTATATATAGTTTAAGAATATTTTCTGCAGAAATAAAGTTTTGGTATATTGACACTCTAATTTTATTATGCTTTGATCTCACTAAGGTTTAAGGAGGACTAATTGGAATTAGGCATGTTAGGATCACATCACATAAAAATTCTATGCTACACATCCATATCATGACCCATGTCATTCATTTGTATCAGCATATGTGACCATTGATGGGTTGAGTTACGATAATTGTAGCGAAGACTGCTTTGATCCTTTGTTGGTACGATTGATGGACCGGATTGGTTATAGATACTTTCGGTAATGACAATAACATTGAGCTCATATGGTTAATTTTGCAATACATAATTATAAGGTTACACATATAGTCCAAGTGGGAGATTGTTGGATCCTTAATCCAACATTGGGCTTATATGTGAATAATTATGTATCGAAGGTTGTCACTTAAGGTTGAGCCCAATTAAAAATGATCTGATAAGGTTTGGATTATTCGGGCTTTAATGTATCTAATAGGATATGGGCCTTTAATGTGTAAAGACTAAAGGGTAATTCTATTTTTGTGATGGGCTAAAAATAGAAATGCCAATAGATAACCCTAGGGTTGTCAATAAAATAGGTGATGGTCCCCGGGTCACACGTATCGTTCTCATCTTTCCTGACATCCCATCATCAGAAAGAAGCAGAGGGAAAGCTAAAGGGTTCTCTTAGGGAATACGTGTAGATCTGGAAGACTAAAACCACACGACCACCGCACGACTCTGAAGAGTTATTGGTCATTATGAATTCAGGTACGCTTCCGCATAATTTTCTAATGATCAACGTGATTATTTTCAGGTTATAGATGATTGTTTTCATCCAAGGGGTTTATTCCGATTTCAACACAGTAATCACTTGAACTATGTTTTCACTACTCACCTTTGTTTTTAATTAAATGCTAACATTTGATCTTTCTTTTTTTTCCTTCAGTTTAATTTTTTTCACCATAAACTAAATGCAGTGAAGCAAAGGTCAATGACACAATTTCAATTTCAATAAGAATAATAGATGTATTAAGTAAGAAGAAGAAAATAGATACAATTTTTACCCAAAAGTAACATATGATCTGTAGTTTTGCTCTTAGTCCATAAACTATCGATGACAATGCATTTTTCACTGTGAAAATCGATACATAACATACTATCATACGAAAAGAGGAGTATCATGTATTTTATCTTAGTACATGTAAATGTCTTATTGTTTTATAAGGTCAAATCATGAGACTAACTTGATAAAATTAAAATTAAAAATTTCAGATCTATCATAACATGATACAAATTTAAGAAACTCAAAATTAAATTCTTTATATCTATCTTAAAGGTAATAGATCTAAAAAATTTAGATAGTTTTGTTGAGAAAAAACACTTTAAAAAAAAAAAAGGAAAGAAAACGAAGATGGCTGTAGATGGATAGGTGTGGCAGCCCCTAATAGTAAAACATAAAAAAAAAAGGTCAAAACATCACAAAGGGAAAAAAAAATTACACGGGAGGAGAAAAAACTAGAGCTGGCTATCAACGGTAAGTTTATTTAGAATGTTTGTGATGATAGCAAAATGCACTTATATATACCTAAGTTCGTGAAAATAATATGTTTTATAATTTTTTGAAAACAGCTAAACCACAATTGCCTACTGGATTGTTAAATAGTGATAGAAAATAGATACCCACCAAAAAAATGATAGAAGAGAGAGATTCGGGAATAGACTTTTTAAAATAGGTTAAAGTGTTAAACAAACAAATATCAAGTATATTTTGGTATATACTTAATTACAATTCCAAGCTCATCAAGAAAATTACAGACCTTATTATATGAGTTTTAAAACGTTCTTAATCAAATGCATATTACATTAATTTTGCCAGAAAGGGGGGGGGGAGAATCGAGTCCGTAGAAGTAACCAAAAGTTAATGAGACGAAAAATCATGGGAAAATGTTTCTTGTACACAATTTTTTTACACCTTTTATTACACTTAATTACTTGTTTTGGAAAAGAGAAAAAAAGAAAGTATGTAATGGAAAGTGTAGTTTTCTTGTTTTCTTAAAAAAAATGTAAAAAAATATAAAAAAAAATAGAGTGCAAATAAGGTCTCTGGTGGAAGATCATTCAATTTTGTTATTTTAGTATACTACAATCATTTCTTAAGGGCAAAAGAATTAGTTTTTTTTCTTATTTTTGGAAATAAAATTGCGGCCAGCTAGCTAGCAAGTTTGTCACATGAGAAGCTCCAAGTCGAGGTGGTGAAAACCATTTGAGGAAGTGAAAGCCAAATTTATGCCCGTAAACAACTCCTTTATGCCATAATCTTCGTGAATCTTTTAACCTTTATGTGTTATATAAAGACTCTTCCCCTTGCCAAGATGGATCATCACTCACACAAGCTTCTTTCAGTAATCTAGCACGGGCTCTCTAGCTAGATCTCCCTCTCACTGAGAGCTAGCTAGAGCTTCGTACCAATATGGCAACCTTCTCCCAAGAGCACTTGGCTTTTGTCTTCGGCGTCCTTGGTACTTAAACACCTACTCAATATATGCGTCTTCCTATATAGCTAGATTTATCATCCTCTCTGCTTACTGTATCCTTTCCTGTTTCTGATTTTTACAGGCAACTTCATCGGCTTCCTGGTTTATTTAGCCCCATTGTACTCTCTCTCTCTCTCTCTCCAGATCTATGTATATTACTGTACATTTTCTTGTGGAGTCTATATGATCTCTTATTACATCTCATATATATATATATTTGGTGTAGGGTTGCCTTTTATGACATCTACAAGAGAGGATCAACCCAAAATTATCATGCTGTTCCTTACTCGGTGGCTCTCTTCAGCTCCATGCTAATGCTCTACTATGCCCACCTCAAGGGCAACGAATACCTCGTCCTCACCATTAACTCCTTTGGTTGTGCCATTGAAGCAACTTATCTCGTCATCTTCTTCACTTTCGCCAATTCCAGAGCAAGGGTACCCTTTCTTTTCGAATCTATAACATATATATATATATATATATATAGTACTAATTTTTTTCAAGTTGTCAAATAAGGTGTATATTTATTAACTAATTAATTATCGTGTGATAATTTCCTAATTAAACATGCAGATGGCGACAGCCCAATTAATCCTTGTGTTCAATGCTGGGGGTTACATATGCCTCATATTGCTCACCTGCATGGTCTCACCACCTCACAGGTTGAAGCTTGTGGCGTGGATCTGCGCCGCTTTCTCTGTCTGTGTCTTTGCCGCTCCTCTCGGTGTCATGGTATACACTAAACACTACCAGCTAGCATTTTAATTTCCCACCGCAAAATGACAAAGCTCATCAAATTTAATACTAAACCCAACAATGTTTTTGCTTTTGTCCTTACCGATATGTCACCAAGTTGTTCGCTTCTAAATATATATATATATATATATATATATTTTTTTAATGAATTACATGAATTTCTCAGAGAACTGTTATAAAGACAAAGAGTGTGGAGTTCATGCCTTTCCCCTTATCATTCTGCTTGACCCAGAGTGCCATCGCGTGGTTCTGTTATGGCATGTTTTCTCACGACTATTTCATCGCCGTAAGTAGCACCTATATATCCAACTTGTTTTGATGAACCCTGAATGTAGTGAGATACTTATATTATATTAATACTCATGAGCTTGTTATGGGTTTTGCTTTGCTTGTAGGGGCCAAACGTATTAGGGTTTTTGTTCGGTGCCGCACAGATCATCCTGTACTTCATCTACAGGAAAGGCCCTGCAAGGAGAGAAGAAGAGGAACCATCACAAACTCAGGAGGGGGTAATAGCTGTAGCGAACGAGACATTAGTCCATGGTCTCTATCTGGTGACAGGAGAGATCATAGAATTTGTTGATTACGTGAAAGAAGACGACAATGAGGAAAAAGCCACCACGCTGAAAATGGAACCAGCTTCTAAGATGGACGAATTGCAGATTAATGGGGTCACGGTAAACAACGCAATAGTTCATGATCAGATCCATTTGAAGGCCGGAGAAGGAGAAGAGATAGTTGAAATCCTTAAGCACATGACCGTGCCGGAAAACTAAACCGTTATAGATGTTGGTCAGGGTGCTCCCCTTGAGCCTAGTGTTGACAATGTTTGAGTTGAGTCCTCTTCAACCTACGAAGCATATACATATACATATACATATATATGATCTGCAGTCTTGGTATACTATATATATGTGGTAATAAATCGAATTGATCATAGGCCTGTAAGGGTGAGGTCATTGGATTAGCATGAGAGGTCTAATGATCGAGTACCATAACAATGATATATCACACACATTATAGTATTTGTAGTCTCTTTTCAAGTGTTCTGTTTAATTTGAAATAAGTTGTACTAGAAATTAAAGTTTGGGATTTAATAAAGTTGTCCATGTTGTTGTTTACTACGACTTTTTCTCATATCTCACTTTGTTGGAAATTAACTCTCCTTTTTTTTTTTGGTAATAAAATTAACTCTTTCTTTTTATTGGTTTATACCAACTTCACTACTTAAGCAAAATTATTTTGCAACTTAACATGTCTGCAGGTCTCACATAAAAGATTAATTCCTTTAAAAAGATAACTATAGAGTTATGTAATTAGCTTTAAGAGTTAATTAAATTTTTTATACCTAATTTTTAATTTGAATTCAATTTACTCATTACTTTTCAACTTATTTAGTTTAGTTTCCTTAACTTACATCCACTGCCTTTATGGTAATCATCTATTTAAGCTATTTTGTTAAATAATGATGTGCCCAAACGACCATGATGTGGTAGTCTTAGATGAAGAAAAAAAACCTATAACGTGACACATCACCATCTAACAAAATAATTCGGATAATTAGTAAATTAAGTAATCAAAATAAATAAATTATAAAAATTAAAATTAAAATAAACACATAGTAAGAATATAAAGATTAAAAGCTTAATTAAATCAAATTTTTGTATGCAAATAACATAACTATTTTATCATGGTGCAAATTCTATATTATTTCTTGGGGTGATGATACAAAGAATTAATATCCGTGTGATTCTCTTAATATTGACGTAAATAGCTTATATTTTAACTATATTAAAAAAGTTGACTAATTAAAGTGTGCATATATTCACCTAAACATCACTTAATAAGTACAATACTAAAAAAAATATTTTATTTATTGGGTTCTATATGGCCTAGTGGGCACCACTCATGCCATTAAGTTTGAGATCTAGTTTTTTTTTTTCTTTATTGTGACAACGTATACTCTTAAGTTTTTTTCGGCAATTCCTTCAACATTTAACCAGGCTTTTCTACATTAGAACTGACAACTTTAGAGAAATTTTACATATATATAATGGTGGCAGCTGAATAATAGTGATAGTTATCAACCGAGGGGCATTGCTGCCATATGAATCCCCTTTCTAAGATACTATTTGTCAAAAATTTATTAAGTGTTCGTTGTTACAACAATTCAATGTTTAAAGTTTATTATTAAGTCTAATCAATAACTAATAAAATAAATGACAAAACTTAGATAAAAAAATTTAGTTATTTATAGTCTTATTTTCTAATAAAAATATAGTATGTGTACAATTTGTTTATAATTAGCAATGAAAAATTTAAAAAAGATCATAAAATGATTAATAAATAAGACACGTTATATTTTTATTAAAATATAACACTACAAACATCTAAATAACTTTATCTAAGTTTTGCCTTAAAATATAATAGAGGGAGGGAAACTGCACCAGCCGCCTGATTTCAGGCACATGAACGTGCCTCTTCCCAGCGAAAATGTGGAAGGGGAATGTGAGCAACCTTAATTTGTTGTACAAGATTTATAGCACGTACACACTGTGTGTGCAACCCTCAGTGTAAGATGCCCGCAGCTCAATCTATAAACATCACTTTAACATTTTAGCTAACTTTTCTTCGAGAATGTTGCATTCATCTTTTCTCGTTTTCATTCACTCAAATATGATGGCAAAACAAAGATGAAAAAAACTTATTAAAATGAATGTCTCTAAATTAAGCAAGTAATAATGTATGAGTATATTTATTTTTAAATTATTTAATAGATTGAGAACTAGACACACTTTTATCAAATCAATGATGAGTACATCTTTAATTATTTAGTTTAAAAATAAATTCATTTTGAAAGAGTTTATCTAACAATAATAATCTCATTTATTATTCAACTAGCGATTTGTACTTGTGTGATATACGAGATAATTAGTAAAAAATTTATGTGTGTAGGATAAAGCAAAAAATATGTGTGTGGAATAAATAATAAATTTTTTATTTATATAGTTATTAAAAATATGGTTAAAAATTATTAGTTCATTTATACTACATTGATATAAAAAATATAAATATATTATATAAAAAATAAACATAATAGTCAAACAATTTATTTTAGTGAATAAAAAATATTATAAAGCTATTTTCTAAATAAACAATTATTATAAATATATATAATGGGTAGGATCATTGACACTCTAATATGTCAACTCACACTTTTTATTTTTTATTGCATTTTTTAAAATTTACCCTCTCTTAAAGATTTTATAAAGTTAAATTTTTTATTTAAAATTAAAAAGTGGGAATCTTAATGAGCATATTAGAGTTCCAATAGCCAAACTTATATATAATTAGTTGATTTAGATTTTTGTTTGTAAATTACATTTCAATTAATTTTATTAAGTTTTCTTATAAAGCTTTTCGCATGTGATTTGTACATATCAATATAATTTCATGTCAAGCTTTCAATATCGTAGGCTATAAATATATAAAATTAAAATGAAAAGAATAATAGATAACTTGCTTTCTTTTGAATTTTATCATTTTTGGAATATCATGATTGAATACTAACCTAATTGTGTACATGATATTTTACTAAATATTTGCATATATAACTAAAATTACACAACATTTAAATGAAGCACCAAAAAGGTCTTTATATATATATATATAGAGAGGTTCTTACTTCAATTGAGATGAGTGTTTAAGAATTGAAGAGACATATTGAATTGGATCTCTTATATGAATTCGAAGATTAAACTTAAATGCATGTGACTTTTTAAGTGATCACATGACTTTAAATAATTTTTAATTTTGACCATCCATGTATAGTTGTATGGTCAATATTTTTACTCATCTCACCCTCTCACAATAAAAACTCCTCTCACTAGATATATATATATATATATATATATATATATATATATATATATATATATATATATATATATATAGAGAAAAAGAAAATGAAAACCTATTTATACATTATGAGAGGGTAAGAGAAGTGGATCTTATATCTTACCATGGATCTTATGATTGAGTCAATTAAACTTAAATGCATGTGACTTTTTTAAGTGATCACATGACTTTTAAATAACTTTTAATCTTGACCATCCATGTATAGTTGTATGGTCAAAATTTACTCATCTCACTATATATATATATATATATATATATATATATATATATATATATATATATATATATGAAAAAGAAAATGAAAACCTATTTATACAATTAATAATTTTTTTCTTATTAATAATGTGAGTCATTAATAAAATAATGAATGCATTATATTTTTTCCTTGATTGATAACATGAGTTTTCAATTTTTAAATAATCAAAGCATTATATAATTTTGTAATTAAATCATTTGAACATACAGTGCCTTTAAATGTATGTAGACCTATTTGAAATTGGAGTTATTAGATTACATACTATTTAAGAAAACATTTTTGAATTAGAGGAAAAAAAATACATATAAAAGTGACATTTATTCAAAACTTTCCTGAAATAAGCTTTATATATATATATATATATATATATATATATATATATATATATATATATATATATATATATATATATATATTTCTTTGATCAATTTTAAAGATTATAAGCGTAATAAGACATGTATTAAAAACATTGAAACTTTGAGTATGTATCTCATTTTAAAGTAATTGAGTTTATATGACACAATAATTAATATTTATGTGATAAAATCTAAAAATATTGAGATGTAAGTAAAAAAATATGAGTGTACCATTTTATTCCATCTACAATATGGAAATAGATGGAATAACAGGAGGAGATGACGTGTTTAGAAAAAGCATGTTATGAAAGATAGTATTAAAAAAATAACTTAAAACTGGAGTGACTTACTTTTATATATGTTTGGAGAAAACACCATAGTTAAAGGAATAATTGCACAATTCTAAAATAAAGTACAAAAAATATTTATATAATACATGAAAAGAAAAAAATCCTAAAAAACTTATGCCAACCAATTATTTTACTATAATTAATAGAAAAATATTATTTAATATGTAATCAATTGTATTTACTAAATATCTGCATAATATTGTAAAAAAAAACATGTAGAATAAAAATAAAATTAAATTTTTATTCAATTAATTAATTGATTGCCTTCAAAACAATTAATCAATTAATTTTGCTATTAAAGAGCTTTAATTAGTGTTAATTGTCTTCTATTGATTTTATAAATTTATTATATGTTTGTAATCAAATTGAATTATCATTTATTTTTAATTACTTTATTATTTTAGTTTATTTGTTTACAAAAAAATGTTCTTTTCAAATTTAAACTTTCAAAAATTTGACTATTAGAGAAAAACTTTAAAAAATTGGAGAGAAGTAGAGTGTTTTAAAAGGTGACATATAGTATAAATTTCATTGATATGAGGCTTCAATTGTATATTATATAGATATAATATAGATAAAATTTATATTATATAGATCACCACTGCTTATAGCTATTTCAATTTTACAATCAAATAGTTTACTAACAAGTCTGCAGAAAGGTTTATCTAATTAGTAAAAGATAAATTCTTTTTAAATTTGATCTAACTACGTTATATAAAAAATAAAATTAAATACACACGACTTTATTAATAAAAATGCGAGAATTCGAACAAACTATTAGGCCACCAGGCACTTCCAAATTCAGAAAACAAAACAGCCATTGGTTTGGGCCTTAATATTCTATTTTAACTTTAGGGCCCAGTCCACAACCATTATTGGGCCTGAGGGAAAGTCCACTACAGAGTCTTCTGCTTCGCGAGGCATCAACATTGCTACCCTGCAAATTAGGGTTTGCAATTGTTCATTGTTGTTCCCTCAATTGCTCTGAAGAACTCCACTCCGTGTTCCGACAATGAAGAAGAATGAGGAACGCACCGAGAATCACAACAACAGCAAGAAGAAAGTGATGATGAATAAGAAGAAGAACATTTCAAGGTTGGGCGGGAGTGGCCTTTCGCTCGACGTTTTCGCCAATGCGAAATCCAAGAACAATCACTATAACCCAGCACTCATAAGTATGTAACTTTCTCCCAATGCTTTCAACCCTTTTATAGTTTTCTGTGTCTTACTCGATTAGTGATTCATTTGAGTAATTAATTGCTTTTCACTCAACGGCGAGAGGGAAAGGAAAAGACGTAAACTTTAGGTTTTCTTCTTCTTCATTTCTGTTGTATTTAAGTTTTTATAAAACCCTTTTAACTTTGGAATTGTTAGGTGGCGAGCGGTTATGGCTTCAATTGAATGATTAGGTGGAAAATTCAACTGTATGTTGTTAGTATACCACACGGTTTTGAATATTCCTCTGCAGAGTTTGAAAATTGATGAAGAAATTTCCATCTTTGATGCTCAATAACATCTTCAATTTAGAAAGAGAAAAAACTATGCTAGTTGTGTGAACGAATTTGGTTCTTGTGATACCAAATTACTGGAGCAAAAACTTGAGCTTTGAGTTAGGTTTCTCAGGATTTTGAGCGATGTAGTACGTTTTTCTTTGGTTTTTGTTTAGAATTCACTGCTGACAAACCTTTGAATTCATGCCTTAGGGTTTTCCCTTAATATCTTGGAGCTAATTCATGTGATTTTGTTTACAAAATTGAATGTTTTGGTGATATTCAAACCCTAAATTCGTGTCATGATTTTACAATATTTGATTCATAAAAAATATGCAAAGACTTCTTTCTTTTGCACCTTCCAATAATAATACTTTCTCTGGACCCTACAATTTCCCATTTTATGTAGTCTTTACTCTTTAGGGTATGGTGTTTCCTGTCATGACAAGCTTCCTAATTAAGGTCCTGAACGTTTGCTCTAATTCTGAAAATATCCTTATCATTTATCATATGAACTTATGAAGTGGGATGAGAATGTGGGTGTCGCCATATTTAGCCTAAGTTCCCTTATCATATAATACACCATTTACACCTTTCTCACGGACATGTTGTTTCTTTTTTGTCAGAGACGCAAAGGGAGTTCTATAAGAATGCTAAGAATGTGAATAAGTTTAAGAAGTTGTTAAAGCAGCAAAACCAGCAGAACGATCCCTCCTTGGCCCTGAGACTGATTGAGGTTTGATATCATATTAGCTGCTTACTATGAGATTGTTATCACTTATCTGAATATTGGTCGAGTCAACACCTTGCTTATAAGTCAGATGTGCTAATGATGTCTCAGCCTTGGATTATTGATCTATCTGCAGTTCTTTACGCCTTAATAACAATCTTATGATTGGCAAAGTGATGGAGCCTAAGAACTTGTACTGTTATGCCAATTCATAAATTACTCTCTTGAATGTGTATTTTCAAGTATACCATTAAATTCCGTTTCTATTTGCTATTGCAGAATGTGAATGAAAGTGTAGAGTATAAGGACAAGAGTGAGAGGGGGAAGAAGAAGAAAAGTGCCCTTAGTTTAGAAGAATTATACAAGAAGCAGCATGAAGAGAAAGAGAAAGAAAGAATAGTGCGAGAGGCAGTTTTTAGGGTAAAGAAGGAAGAGAGAGAAAAAGCTGAAGCTCGGAGAAAAGCAATGCGGGAGAAAATGCTTAAGAAGACACGAAAAGGGCAGCCTATTATGAAATACAGAATAGAGCATCTTTTGGAGACTATTCAAGGTTCAACTAAAAACGCAGCTGACAAGGAATCGTGAATTGTGGAGAAGAGAAAGGCCAATTACATCGAACACCCCGTCTCTTGAATTTAACAGCTTGATAATGTTGTCACTTAGAACGTGATTGACATTAATTCAGTGTTGTAGCATTAGTAGAACTGTTGCTGAAGAACAATGTGCTGCTTAATGGTGGGAATATATGGATTATAGCATATTTGATTGTGCAGTGTTCGAGGTTATACTGTTATCCATCACAATTTTGTGCAGACTATAAATTAACAGCTTGATCAATGTTATGGTTCTATCAAATTTTGTACCAAAATTCATGCCAGTAATTGTTAAGTAGCAGCCGTAATAATCATTGTAAGTAATTAAGTTAGCATTTGCGCGAACATAGGAATTGTCAAATATCTAAATGGAGAATGTTTTTCATGTGAACTTTCGTTAGTTTATTTATTATCAGTTTATACAATTGAGTCCTTAAATCTGCATCCAGTCTGCTACGTTTCATTTAAATACCATCCAAATGCGTGATTAAGTGCTTGTAACCAAACTCATCCAAATTGATGTTTGTTAATATATTCGTTGCAAAGTGACTGTGTCCCTGATTGAAAAGAAGCTTTTATTTATTCTTTCCAATCTATGGACAGAAAGGATCAGGTTAGCTATGAGAGAGCGCATTCAGATGGCAAATTAAATATCTCCCTAGAAGAGATGCAGCAACGGGACAAAAGTTCCAAAAGAGAGTTTATTTCCTTTCGCTATATAGTTTACACAAGATAAAATCACACAAGGGTGAGGAAACCAGAGGAGGAATGAACATTTAGCCGCACACAAACTCTAGTGAACAAAATTAAGATTTTACAGGAATCAGTGGCGAGTCCGGGAACAACTGAGCTGACAATAGATTCTGAAAAATAGGTTTAAGGCCAGCGACACACCACAACCCGCCTCCGAGGAGAGGAGCAGATGAGCATGAGAGCGAGAGCAATAACCAGCGCCATGAGAAGTCCCATGAAATCAACACATACCTCCGTGCAAACAGGATTCCCCATCGCTAAAACGCCTTAGACCTGTATAAATCCTTCTCTGCAAAAATGAAGCAAACGCAAAATAAGTGCATGTATGGTCATAGTATTCATCTTATTTTTATTTATAACCTCTTTCTTGTTAGTTCAAACTTATAAATTGACTAATTAGCTCCATTCCAAGTCCAAGTCAATTTAATCATGATTTGTTACGAAGTTTCTCATGGCAGGCTTTTTCAAGGTTGTGAGTTGGACTGATGTTGACTGACAAATGACAGGAGAGATGGAGAGTTGAATGGAGCATCATGTAATAATCTTTGTTACGAAATTTTTCATTGTTTTATTGGGTACTAGTTTATTTTATGTCTTTTAATCCCAGCTTTGTTTGAAAATTGAAAAATCAAACACCGCCCATTATCTAATTTTTAATATCTAGTATCCTCCAATTGCAAATTTTCTTATATCATCCATCCCAGCCAGAGGTTTCATCTTCAATTAATTTACTTCCTATACAAAATTCTGGTGAGCCACTATCTTACGGAACGTTGATTTTTTAATTCCCTTGACATACCTACTAACCAAACAACAAATTCAAGATCTTTCTGGAAATTGTGGATTCCACTTACCTAATCCCAAACTTATGGTTGAACCAGATCACTGACGATGTCTTTATCCTTTTACTGTGATTGAAGAAGCTATTTCATCGAAATATACTCAATAAGGAAACGAAAATAATCAGCTTAGTTAGCTTGAATTGGAATAAGTTACTCCTAGCTTAACATTCTATTGCAATTGCATACACAATATCCTTTCCTCAACTTATTATATGCTAATCTTGTAAGATTAGGTAATATGCTAATCATGTCACTTGCTTCTTTTATGTGTAAATCTGTTTGCTATGGTTGTTGATTGCAATTAGACCTATTAATTACTTGAGTCGAGTCATAGGTTCAATTGACAAAAAATTAGTGGGTTTGATTAGGCTTAACTTTTTAGTTGATGACTTTAAGAACTTAGGTGTAGACAATTTTAGGGTTAAGTTAAACTGACATGAATCAAAGCCCAAAAATCTAATCAATCAAACAATTTATATAAAATTATTATATTCTTTATTGTCATCCTGAGACAAAATGCTTTATATTTAGAATTCATCTAAATTAGGCTCTCTTCAACTTGAAAAGGAACGGAGCAAATCAAATAGGTTGTTTCTTATCATTTTTATTTATTTTTTTAACAAAATTTGATTAAATGAGATTCTTACTAGATAAAAAAAATAAAAAAAAATACAGATTAAAAGTGACATTTCCCATTAATTAATAGTAGATGAATGGTGAGAGTCTAGTTACAATAAGAAACAGAGCAAACCAAAAAGGTTGTCTCCTTGATGAGAGATGCATGACAGAAAGAAGTTCAAATTTTCGGTTGAGTTGTACCTGAACTTGAGGTTGTGAGAATGGATTGGACATGAAATGCAGATACCCATCACTCTTAAAACTAATATTGAATAATTGAAATCAAATAAACCTCACCTTTTCCCAAAGACACACATGTTAGAAATTCATATCAAAATAATCCACATCTAGAACTTTTAAAACAGAGCATTTGTTACAGAACAATAACTAAAAATCAAAGAAAAACCCACTCTGAAAATCTATCTCAAACTTTGATAAATGCATTAGACAAAAAGTAGCAGCTGAGCAGAGATTTACCGGAGTGGTGAACGGAGAAATTGCTGACCACTTATCTCAGCGGGAGAGCCGAACGAATGAGGGGGAGAGGCGTTAAAGATAAGGATGCCAATTGCTAAGTGACAATGTTACATGCTTTTAATAAATCTACCAAACGTTGTCTTAATTATTTAATATTTTCCAATAAGAAAAATTCACCACCAACAAATTTCCCATCACATTAATTCCTTCTTCATTTAATTCCGTGAAACTGCAAACAATCTTACCTATTGTCCAATGCTTTTCACCCTGGAAGAATTGTCAAATAGCCCATTATAGTAGTATCAGATGGCTATAGCGTTGACGTTTCTTAAATTACATATTTTTAAAAAGACAATAAATGGTTAAATAGGAGTAATTACAATTTACAAGTCAAGTCTATCAGGAAGTTTCAACAATAGTCTCATTTTGTGACGACAAACTTCTTTTCCAACGTTGTCAATGCACGATGTTGGCCGACTAGATGATAGCAGAAAGACAAAGCGAGGTAGATTTATTTAAGCACATGTACAATGCACGTGTTCTTTCACATTTACATTTACACGTAACAACCCAATTTAACCAAACTAGATTTTGCACCTTAGGTTGTACCGATAAATTTAAGAATTAAATAATAAAAATAAATATAATTTAACTAAAATTAATTTTATTAAATAAAATATATGTAATAATTTATAAAAATAATATTTATAAAATTAATTTTAAAATATATAATATTTTTATGAAAAGATTTTATTTTAATATCAATACTAAAGAATTTAAATATATAATATTATAAAATAACTAATATGTTTAAAAAATTATTTGTAAAATGTGTAATGTAACACTTTCCGTAGGACATTACATTTTCGACTAAAATTTGAAAATCATTTAATAAAAGATTTGAGTTCAAAAATATGGATTTTTAAAATTTCTTTTTGCTAACAATATAAACTTATCGAAATTATAAGTAGTACAGAAAATAGACTAAATTAATTAATACACATGTTAATTATATCACATAATATTAAATAACATTTAAAACATAGTTTATAAACTCAAGAAACAATAGCAAACTCAATGACGGGTCCTACTTAATAGCACGGTAATAACACTAATGAGAAATACTCAACATACTTGTTCTGTTCCTCCACCAAACTGCTCACTGTCGAAAACTAGGAAGATCACTCCTTGACGCCGTCACCGAACTCAGAACATTACCTCCAGTTAAGCCTAAGAAGCTTACTTTGCCTACTATACAAATTTTGACAATACAAAAACAACAAACAATACAGCAAAGAGGTGAGATCTCCTTTCATCAATACCAGTATGGTAGCAAAGAATGATACAAATGACAAAATCATTCCATACACACAGATATCACAAGTATAATCATGTTAACAAATTATCATTATGTTTAGAAAACATATATCACAATAATATAAACATCAATGGTATATCAACAACAGATATCAATAATATACATATGTAATGATTATGCCATCATGATATGTACCTCGACAATGCCATAACAATATGTACACAACTATGCATATGCATATGTATCATATTCAACTATTCGGCTATGAATGGCTAAAAGATCTGCATAATGACACCTAAGCTAGCGTCATAAATAGTATTTGTCGGGACATACATCAATGCGTTGCAACGGTTTATCATGGTCAGGTATATAATGTGACAAATCGGTCACTATGAATCACCGCGTCTTGACATCTCCAGTAGATCCCCCACTGGATCACACTATCCAACTCTCATTCACTCCTAAACAACAAAAGACATCACAACTATCGACTATGCATGACAACCCAATGCATAATTCAATCCACCATAGTATTGTTCACAATAGTATTAGAACAACTGCTCATTCAATTGTCTAATACCAACAACATCAATTGATATTATATAACTACTCATTCAGTTTACATAATATCAATGATCCACCAGGGTCCAGTACGTCGGCCCAACAGTAATCTATTGTTTTCTCAATCCCCTACCCATTTTATTACATTTTCACAATCGCGTCACCTTTTTCAAACGTTTTAAAATTGCGTAAGTATTTTTCAACATTTTTGAAATCGCGTAGTGTTTTTAAATCATTTTCTCAACTGTGTGACGTTTTTAAATAGTTTTCTCAATCGCGTAACGTTTTTAAATCATTTCTCAATCGCATAACGTTTTTAAATCGTTTTCTCAATCGCGTAACGTTTTTAAATCATTTTCTCAATCGCGTAATATTTTTAAATCATTTTTCCAATCGCGTAGTTTAAAATCACTATTTTAAATACGCGTAAGCTATTTCTAATATTTTTTAACTACGTAAAATATTTTCTTTGTTTTCTAAATTACTTCTTGAAACTTCGTCCATTAGATAATTATTTCTAGCTTTATTTACAGCATTTCTTTAATAAAAATCTTTTACCTAATATTTGCTATTATTTCCTTTGAAAGTCTCTAAAATAATTTTACTTTAATTTATTCTCTAAAACCCATTAAATTAAGTTTTTCTTTAATATTGTATAATTCTATGCTTAGGAAATAACTTTGAATTTAAAAACATTATAAGTAGGCATATTGGCCCAAAAATCATTTATATGCTTTATAAATCATCTTTAATTATTTCCTATGCATTTAACCTTTTATAAAAATTCTTAATCTAATTTATTATCATTAGATCATATAATCCATGGTTAGAAAATAATTTTGAATCAAAGGTATATTGAATGACATGTTGGCCGAAATTTACTATATCTTCTATAAATCATCTTTAAATTATTTTCCTTCCTCTAAATCCTTGTAAAAATCATTTATTCAATTAAATTAATTAATCTTTGTTTTGGAAAATATTTGAGAACATTTTGGTCCTCTTTGGGGTGATGAAGTCAGTCACTTCATGTGTTCTTTGGAACACTCATGCAAATCCTCAACATGTTATTCACATCCTATTACATAAGAATACTATCATGCATCCATAATCACATACCAAAATATATATCAAAGTTATAGACATGCTTGCATCAAAATCAATTACAAATAGGAAAAGCTTTAAACAATTAAGTGAATAAATCCTTATGAATTTTTCACCACACACAAATTCACTTCTCACCACCAACACATGTTTGATGAGGGTAATCTCCCTTTTATTGTAACACCCCAAATTTCTTATCTATTAGACAGTAATTTTGACAGTTAACAGAATTTTACTGTTTAATAATTTTTGTGTACTGTAAAATTATTTTGAGTATTCCGTCAGCGTATTTGATAGTTTTGAGTGACTTACTCCGTGTCAAGAAAATAATAATTTTTAGGCTGCGGGAAATCTTTAAGTATTTATTTCTCTTGACTGTTAATTATTTTTAACAATCTGATTTAATTTTTATACGTTTTCTAATATTTGTGATTTTTGTAGATGATTATAAATTTTTATAGTTATCTAGTTGTTTTTAGGCTGTTTGTGGGCCCCAGTGGTCCTAAGTGGGCCCGGGATGAGTCCTAAAATATGAAAATTTTTCTATGTATAGAAAAATTTGTACTGTTTAGACGGAAACATGGGATCTTACTAAACCTGAATGCGAAAACAGTTTTAGAAAATTTTATTGTACTGTATATTGTACTGTATTTAATTATCAGGCGATAAAAATACAATAAATATATTCTTTCGTGAGGTTTTAACAGATAAAAATAAATATTATACTGCTTAAGTCAACAATAATGGTTATGACAACTTTTGACGGACCAATAGGAAACAAGTTTAATTCTTTTGACGGACCAATAGGAAGTAAGTCTAATATTGAAGACTTTGATATCAACCGTCGATTTAATCAACGGTGTAGAATTAGTCTAATAAAATGGCTATGACCATTTATAACCGTTGGATTTAGATTTAAATCAAGGGTGGAGATTTGATCTTATAAAGTGGCTAGGACCATTTGTGATCGTTGGATTTGGATTAAATCAACGGTGGAGATGGATCATTTATGACCATTGGATTTGGATTTAATCAATGGTGGAAATTTGGTCTTCTAAAATGGCTATGACTAATTATGACCCTTGGATTAAAAGTAAGAAGGAGTAATCTTGACCCTTGATTTTTGGAGATGGATCTAATAGCTAGAATTTTAAGGAGAAAGATCTAATGGCCTATATTAAGTCTTCTAATCAAAAGTCTACCTAAATCCTAACCATTGATCTAATCAATGGCCTAAAATGCTCTAAATGGTGGCTTGAAAAAGATGACAACATTATGGAATGCATGCATGGAGGGGGGACGGTTTTGTGCTTCATTTTAGAGCTAAAGAAAAACTTATGACATTATTAGATGTCTTGATCAATTATACATTATTATTGATCATTTTCCTAAAGCAAAAATATTCTCTTCTTTCTCTCCAAGCATAGCTACGGCCATGCACTCTTAAGGAGGGCCAAAATTGTTGGTTTCTATTATTTGTATCATTATTGTCATTCTTGATCATTCCAAAGTCTAAGCTCATCAAAAATTTTCTCTCTATTTCTCTTCTCCTCTAGTTTCGGCCAAGCACTCTAAGATTACCCTCCATCACTCAAAAATTTTATCCAATCTAGTTTCTTGAATCCTTACCTTATTCTAAGAACATCTCTAGTTATGAGTTTTTACAAAATCATTCAGTTTGAGCCTCAAATCCAAGCTTCAAGTTTCTATCAAAAAGGGTAAAGTTCATATTTCTTCACCCAGTCTTTTATTTTTGATTTTATAAGCCATGCTTGAATCATGGTTTACCTATTCTTTTACTTATTATTGATTTTAAGATTTGTTTATGATTTTTAGGGATTTTCCAAGGAGCTCCACAAAATTGATAGGAAGGGAAACCAAGTATTTTCACTTCATTCTTTACCTTAACCAAGTCTAAGAAGCCTTTCCCTCACAAAAATCAAAAATTCTATCTTTGTTCTTCAAGAAGGACCATTCGGCCAAGATACCCAAAACCACTCTCCAAGCTCCTTTAATTTTATCCAACCATAGATCTTAAATCTACATGATATTCTAAGCAATTTTCATGTTGGAGACTTTCTCTAAATTATTCATCTTCAACCTTGTTCTTCAAGCTAAAGATTGGAGCTTTATTGGTGAAGTTTATTAATCTTCACTTTTCTTTTTATTTTCAAGGTTCTAAGCCATGTTTGATCCATGGTTTATCTTGTTCAAGCTTGATTTACTAATAAATATATGTTTTGTTTTGTATTTGAGAAGCCCTTGGTGGTGAAGGACTTGAAAAAAGAAGCAAAGCAAAGAGCTTTTAAGGATCTTCAAGAGGTAAGAGGGAGATTCATCTCACCAACCAAGTATGGTGGTGAGATATGGTTTGTGTATTTGATGGATGGTGAATCCATGTGAGGATTCATATCCATGGTCATGTAATAATTTGTGGGTGTTTATATGTTTTGATTATCTGTCTATGCTTGATATGTTTTGCATGATTTTATGGCTTATATGGTATGCTTATAATATGCATGATGATAATATGGTATACTTATAATATGCATGATGAGAATATGTTGAAATTATGTATATGTATGCCATGATGTGATGGTGGAAAGGAAATCAATTTTTGGCTCCAATGGCCAAGGAGGAGTGGTCACGGTTTTGACACTCATGATTTGAGTTTATGTTGAAATTTTTCAAGAACAAGGGAAATAATTTTTGATCTGTGGAACATGGTGAATTTCGGCCAAGACACCTCAAGATAGGTGTCACAAATTAATATTTTTATGAATGATGAAATGAGATGTTTAGAAAAATAAGGAAAATAAACAAAGGGTTTATTTTTCAAAGAGTACATGAACACGGTTTTAGAAGGATTTTTATTGATTTATTTTGTGTAAAAAGTTTCTAAGCACTTTACTAAACATGAGTTTGAAATGAAAATAGCAATGTTGATTTTAAGGATTTGCAAAGAAAGTGAAAAATGAACAAATGAACAAATGATTTGATTTCAAAGACCAAGTATTCACGGTTTTTGTTAAAGAATTTTTAATGATTTTGTTTGTGTAAAACCATATCAATTTAGAAGGAAAAATATTTGATGTCCATTTGAAAACAAGTACCCCAGTTTTGAAGGTTTGGGAATACCTTGATTTTATAAAGGAAGAGTATATGAAGGCTTCAATGGCCAAAGACTTCACGGTGTTTTGAGAGATTGGAATAGTTTTGGTTTTATGAAACAAAATGTTTGAACAAAATAATTTAGTACAAGGATTTTTGGAAAAGGAATCAGAATATTTTATCACTTGAGAAACGAATTTCAGTATGTAAATGGAAAAGAGAGGTTCAAACACACCTCAATTTATTTTGAAGAGAATTGATTTTAGAATTGATTTGAGAAAAATAGAGAATATAATAGTGATTTGATATTATCTAACGTGTAACTCATTCTTCAGATTTTGGAGAGCGTTAATGAAATTTTAAGATTTGAAACATTGATTTATATCAATGAAAAAGTGATTTTGTGGATTATATTTTAGAAAAGGATTCTTTTGTGAATTATATTGTGGAAAAAGACTTCTTGAGTAAAGAAATATGGAAAAAGATTTTCATGAGTAAGAAAATATGAAAAAGGAAGTACAAAGTCATAATATTTTGAGAAAAGTGGAAATGGAATTTTTAAAGGTTAAGAAATATTTTTTGTAATAAAAAAATGATGTTAGAAATGATATTGATTTGTTTGGAAGTCCAAAAATAATGTTTGGAATATTGAGGAATATTTTACGTGGTTGTAAAATGGTGAAAAATGTTTTATGTACCTTAAAAACGTGATTTTTTAAGATACGCGATTTGAAAAATGTTGAAATATTTCTACGCAATTTGGAAAGCGTTTAAATATTTTGAAAATGATGGAAAATGGTTTACGCGACTTAAAAGAATGATTTTTAAGTTACGCAATTGTTACGTGATTGAGAAAACGTTGAAAAATCAATACGTAATTTGAAAACGTAACAGAAGTGTTGCGGAATTGTGAAAACGTAACAGAAATGTTACGCGATTGTGAAAACATGATGAAAGTGTTTTATGACTATGAAAATGCGATAATATAATTTTGCTGTTGAAAATACAGTATTATTACTGTTGGGCCAGTATGTGGACCCTGATTTTGAGATTATGAAATTAAACTGAGAATGGGTCAATGTGTGGACCCTGAATATGAAATGGTGAATTTTGCCTGTAATTGACATTGGTGCATTTTATATGCATGAACTAGTGTATGAACACTATATGAGAAAATGATAAATTTTGCCTATGATTGACATTGGTGCATTGAAACATGCATTGGAAAGGTTCGAGGGACTGTATGAGGCTATTTGCCTAGGAGAGACGTACACCTCTTGAGTGGGTGCGATATGCGTAATGTAAGTCACTTGTTGACCTTGGAGGCATCGGGATGCGGGTTGCTTGCACGGGTGGTTGGTCGCGCTTCTTCTCGTAGGTTAGACCGATGCAACGCACCGATGATCCTGACCGAGACACTATTCTTAATCATGATCTCGTAAAGATTGTAGTGCATATGCTAGATGTGCAAAAATCAAAATGAGGATTATAGCACTTGGTCTGAGGCATTTTGGTACAGACAGATCTTTCGGATCGACTTCTCCGAACTGAGTATTAGCTACATGGAGTAGGACAATGAGTCTATGTGCGCATGCATGAATTTGAGCATTTATATATGTATGATATATTAATTGAGGAATATTAGTTATGACAATTGTTTTGAATACTTGGATGATGATGATGATAATTGGATAATGATGAGGGTATCACCATAGATGTTAAATGATAATTGAATTGATAAATGATTTGATGATGATAGTTGATTAATGTTGAGTGCATTATTGGAATTACGATATGACATATCTGTATGGTATGCTATTTGTGTTATCTCTATGCTACCATGTTGGTATTGGTGTAGGTAATCTCACCTCTTTGTTATATTGTTTTGCTGTGTTTATATTATTAAAATTAAATAGTATATGAAACGAGTTGTCTTAGACATACGGGAGATAAATACTCTGAGATCGGAGACAACATCAGAGAATGACCATTCCAGATTTGATAGCGTGCAGTACTGACATAGAACAAATGTCTAATGCATCCAGATAGATACAAAAAGGAATAAGTATGTTAAGTTTTCTCATTAGTGTTGTACCGTGCTATTAAGTAAGACCCGTCATAGGGTTTGCTACTATTAAAAAGAGAGAGTTTTTTGTTAGTTTTATATTTCTCTTTAAATTGTTAAATATTAATTGGTGTCAATATTATATATTAACTATATTTTCAGTAATATTTATGGATTTCAGTAAGTTTATATTTCCGTCTTTGATGAAAAGAAATTTTAAAACTCATCTTTTATAACTCAAACCTTGTTTACGAACTTCTTTACAGATCTTGAGTTGGGAGTCGGAAATGTGATGCCCTAAGGAGGGTGTTACATTTACCTCTCGAAGAAACCTCCAAAGCTTCTTGCTTTGCTTCTTGTACAAGTCATTCACCACCAAGAGATTCTTAAAAAAAATTCAAAGTAAATACACATAATCAATATATATAAGACTTGAATAAGAAAACCATGGATTAGAATCATGGTTAGAACCTTGAAAATCAAAAGAAAAGTGAAGATTAATGAACTTCACCAATAAAGCTTCAATCTTTAGCTTGAAGAACAAGGTTGAAGATGGATGATTTAGATAAAGTCTTCAACATGAAAGTTCCTTAGAATTTCATGGAGATTCAAGATCTAAGGTTGTATAGAATTATTGAAGCTTGGAAGGTATTTCTATGGTGGTTGGCCGTGAGCTTCTCTAAAGAGGAAATGTAAGAGTTTTGGTGTTTGGTTTTGAAAGAACTCCTTGAAGATGGATGATTTTGATCAAGACTCCAACTACAAAGATGCTTGGATTGATGTAAGGATTCAAGAAATAAGGTTAGTTAAAATTATTGGAGAGTGATAGTAGGAATTAGGCCTCTTGGCCGTGAGCTCCCTTTGAAGAACAAGGTGAGAACTTTTTAGTTTTCAAGCAAGAAATGAAGATGATCACAACATCAAAGTATCTTAGAATGGTATAAGGATTCAAGAAATGATATTAGTAGAAATTATAGAAGTTTGGAGGGTTGATCTTAGGTGCTTGGCCGAAACTAGAGAAAATGGAAAAGGAGAGAGTTTTTGTGAAGTTTTGCTCTAGGAAATGATGAAGATGAGTAATGAAATGAATCAAAACATTTCCTATAGCTATTTAGCCTCCAAAACTGTGACCTTCCTCCCCCCCCCCCTTTGTACACTTAGGTGATGTCTAAATACATTAGCCACCATTTTAGGCTTTAAGAGTCATTGATTAAATCAATGGTTGCTATTAGGTAGAAGCTTCCAAGTGATATGATCAAATCTAAGCCATTGGATCTCTCCTCCATGAAATTCTAGCCATAAGATGCATCTTCAAAAATGGAGGTCAAGATCTTCTCTACTTTCTTTCCATCCAAGGGTCACAAATGGTCCTAGCCACTTTGTGAGACCAATCTCCATCGTAGATTAAATCAAGGGTGGATATCCTAAACTTCCTTATTAAGCTTGTCTTTACAACCATTGATTAGATCAATGGTGAACATCCAAAGCTTCCTAACTAAGTTTACTCTCACACCATTGATTAAATCAATGGTGATCATCCAAGGCTTCTTCATTAAGTTTACTTCTTAACCGTTGATTAGATCAATGGTTGATGTTCCAAATTTCTCCACTAAGTCTTATCATCCAAGGGTGCAAATCAAAGTCAAGCCCTCTTTGTTGACTAGCATTTCTATTGGTTGGGTGGTTACTAACTTGTTTCCTTTTGGTTGTCACTTTCGTTGACCAATTTCTATTGGTTACCCTTGAAAAGTCTTTACCACAAATGTTGACTTAAATCTTATTGGTTGATCTTATTTCTATAGCTCTCTTATTAGTTCATCAAAGATGACTACTTCTAATTGGTTCATCAAATGAAGACTAGATTCTAATTGGTTTATCAAGGAAGGCTAAATTCCTATTGGTTAAATATATAACCATCAAATTTGACTAATTCTTATTAGTTGATTTCAAAGATACTAGATTCCTATTGGTTTAGAAATTCAAGCCATCTATTTTAATTAAATCCTATTGGTTCACAAAAAATATTTTTTAGACAATTGCTACAGAATATTACTGCTCACAAGACAGTAAATATTTATCCACTGTAAAATAAAAACACAGTATATTTTTATTTCACAGATAATTTTAAAAATTAAAAGATTATGTCACGTATCTCTCGGAATTGGGTTTAATAAGATTCTCCGGTTCCGAATAAATATGTAAAGATTTTTCCCGGCCTGAAAATTATTATTTTCCTGACACGAAGCAAATCACACAAAACGATCAAATACAATCATGGAATACAGTACAATTTTGTCATTACTATCAAATAGCTAAATTTTGGGGTGTTACATATGACGAAAATACACTTGGGAAGAAAAGTTCATGTACCCTAAACAAATATAGTCTTAAAATTAGAATGTGTGATGAAATCTTATAAAATTAAAAAAGAAGATATTCATGTAAGCTTTTATTTTTTGTTAGTTTAATTTTTATCTTTCTTTTTTTTATTTTATTTGCATTTTTTGTTTTTTCTTTGCCTATGTAATTTTAATATTATTAAATTATAAATAATATGTAAAACAAATATTTATTAATTTCATTATTTTCTTTATAAAGAGTTCATCCCTATTATGTAGATAACGATAATTAAGCAAATTATTAGGATTGACAAGATATGTTATTAATTTTAAAATGTTGACTATGAATTTTAAAATTTATAATATTATTGATTATAATATTGGTGATTATTATTTATTAAATACATTTGAATTAGTCATATTAACGTAATTAATATAATTATTACTTTGATATGAAATTGATTGTGAATGCATGAAATGTGTAAATTATAAAAGTACTAAATTTTCCTAATTTATGTTAATTATTTTTTTATTTAAATTTAAATTATATAATTGATTCTCAAAATATGAAACATGTATATTAATGTCAAAAAAATCCTTTTGTGATGATAATGACAATGATGGTAATTGATTTGATGATTTTTTTAAAAGAAAATTAGTAGAACAAATTACATTGATTTATTCCCTAAATTATAAGAAAACATAAGAAGATAAATTATATTCTTTTGTATGTCATGGTTCTCATTAAAAATAAACAGAAACTAATATTTAATGTTGACTACAATATATATTAAGAAATTGAACAAATTGCATTATAAATTATAAAAACTTACAAATATATATTCTATTGGATCAAAATAGTTTGATTTGTCAGAAAAAATATTAATTAATTTCTAATTCTCCCATTTTTTGTTGAAGCTAATAATTGCAACGTTTTTTTCTTTTTGACACAACAAATTTGATTACCTAGCTTACAATTGATTTGTTGGCAAAAAATTGGAAAAAAAACATAAATTAGTCTTTTACAATAATGGAAAAGAATTGGAAATAATAATTAGAAATAATTCTACAATAAATTCAAAAAACTACCAATTATAGAGATTGACAATTGGTGGTCTTTGACAAAAGCAACACAGTTACTTTGAAGAGTATCCTAACCTTTCAACTACTTTCACCCCTAACTTAGAGGTTACTGGACGACCGCTGCCACCAGTCACCATTCGTTCGTTTTAGCAGCTATCACTTCAAAATACAATTCCTTCTATGTTCTTATTCTTCTTTCTCAACTCCCTTCTCTGTCTCTATTTTTACATAACATTAATTTGTTCACAATGTCATGAGCCTCTTTCATCGTTCGCTGGTATGGTTCGTAAGACTCGTAATATTATATCCATGAGAAATGAGAAGAAGATCAAGTAACCATGACAAATAAAAAGACCAATATATATTTTGGGGCTTCAATGTAGTCTTCTATTTTGTTAGAAATTCTGAGTTTCAAAATGTTCTTCTATTT
Source organism: Ormosia emarginata (assembly GCA_029884605.1). Classification (NCBI taxonomy): domain Eukaryota; kingdom Viridiplantae; phylum Streptophyta; class Magnoliopsida; order Fabales; family Fabaceae; genus Ormosia; species Ormosia emarginata. The sequence goes on along the minus strand of JAQQTP010000080.1, from coordinate 25,505,724 downwards.
TGTCCAAAGAATGAATCTTTCTAAATTTCATCATACTTTTGTATTTCATTTAAAGAAATAGAATTTCTTTTTCTATTACCAGAAAACTGATAAAGATGAAACCAGAAACTTCATGATTTTGACTTGGTGTTATTTGATTCTTTTTTAATTAATTTATTGTGTGTGTGTGTGTTATATCATCAAATTAAATCATGTATTTACCGACAAAAAAGACAAATAACAACTTTTCAAATCATGTACCTTCTTTTTATATATTCTATGATTATTTTAAATTAGTTTAATTAGAGTCACTTTGCAACTACTTTAATTTTTTTCCTTCCTAATTTACATGCGAAATATTGGACTAGTAATGTTAGTGTTGAACCTTGTTATATGACAGGAATCTGTTTCTACGAATTGATTACAAATACACCTACCCTAATTCCTTCTAATAGAGAGATCAATGAAGTTGTCACCCTCATAGCAAACCCAAATACACCTATTTAATTAGAAATTATAATATTTCAGGGATTTAACATTATGGGCTGGGCTCAAACGCCGTGCATGATTTATGAAGTAGACTTTTCCTATTATGGGTTTAATATTTCAGCGTCTCAGACTGTCAAGAGCGTGGATCATCCTCCCGATGCTTAAAAGAGCACACGTCTCTAGTCATTGAGGCCCAAAACCATGATGATGGAGTGGGCTGTTCAAGAATCAATTGGCTCTAAGACCCCCCCACAAAAAAAAAATCATTTGGCCCGGCACTTTATTGCAATGAAAAATATTTTTCACACATCACTTTATAATTCATATTACTAATATCTATCTAAATGACAGAATCAAAATGTAAGTAAGCAAAAATTGAGATAAGATCAATTATAATCAAATGATAAAATTATGTAAATATATGTGTAAGTGCGTAAGTAACATTCTTCTAATAGAATTTCTCATGCTGTTTAATGTTGGGGATGGTTTGACCTAAAAAATAAATAAATAAATAATGTTGGGGTTGGCCACCTACTACAATGCAAAGCAACATTTATAGAAGAATATTAGTAATATATTTTTTTAAATATTTTTTTCACCACTTATTTTATTGTTGATCTATTTTATATACTTAAAAGAATTATTAAAAAAATATTAACAATACTTACTTTTAATTTAATAATAAAATAAATATTAAAAAAATGTCTAAAAATATGTGTTGTTAATCTTTTTCAAATTGATAACTTTGAGCATTAGTATCATTGTAACTAGAGCCAAATGGATCAAACTTGATGGGCCGGTCTGAATAATCTCACAAAATGAAATGATTGAATTAAAAAATGTTAGTCTGAAATTAAAAATGACCCGATTTAATTTAGCCCGAATGGGCTAGTCTGTAATGAGTAAGGCCAACTCGACTCGTTTACTTGTAAAATAGACAGGTTGAACTGACAAAATACTAATCTAAAACTTACCTGACCTAATCTGGTCCGATCCAAAAATAATCCAGCCTGAATTAACTCGACTCATTCGAACCAGACCGACTCATTTTAACATCTCTAATTGTAACTTTTGTAATCATACGGCATCCATTTGCAACTGTAATATAATAATGAGTGTGTGAAAGAACAGTAAAATCAGAATGAATTATATGGAACGGGGAACTCAGTGAATTAATGATCAAAGGACCATGGTTATAAGAGAATATAAATGATGATGATCATGAGCATGAAACGTGCGGCCATCATTAACCAATGAAACGAGCCCTCTCTACTCACACATCTTAACCCTTTCCTTTCACCACTTTTTCTTTATTGATTGGATAAGTTTGGTGGGGATGAGGGTGTCCCTGCAACGTAATTTTACTGTCTTGCCTTCTTGTCCCGCCCTGTAATGTCCTTTATTTATTTATTTATTTATTCTTCTAATTTTTCAGTTTTAATTTTTTTTAAAAAAAAGAAGTTATTCTCACTCTCTTCTGGTTTTATTGGAGAAATTTAATTGACCTGTTAGCGGTCATTAAACAAAGGCTTTTTGAACTCTGGCAGTGTGGTGGTAGTGGTACGTGTTCTGTTCTGTTGGGAGACTGCCCAGAACATATATTTTAAAGAATAAATTGATGAAACTTTTAAATCATGATTTAATTAATTTGATCAACTAAATTTATAATTAAATTATAATTAAAATATAATTAAATTAAATTAAATATTATTCGAACGGAAAAATATGACCAGTTCAATCCCATGTTTAAAACAATACTTAGAACAGAAGCAGTGTTTCCTTTCTTTGATTATTAGATTACTGAGTCACTAACTCCGGTGGGTTAGTCGTGTGTTGTAGAAAAGTAAGCTTGAATGTAGCAAAAAGCTGTAGACACCATCCAATGTCCACCGAATCTATCACGTGGCTCACCAGTTGAGGCCTTTCTCCTCTCTTTCCCCGATAAACATTGAATGAAAAGTAGGTGTCACCACACCTGAGGCTGAGGGCATTTATTAGTGCAGTTACCATTTTCTTTTCTTTTCCTTTTCAAAATGCCAGTGCCACAAAATTTGGGCCATTCACTAATTACCCTACCTTTGCTACCTGAAGCCTGATTGCTCCTCCGTAATTAACTCAAAAGCTTACTGCTCCTCAGGGGGACAGCACCAAAGATCGATTTGCAGGCTTTTAAGACACTTCTTGGATTTGGATTTTGCAAACGATAAAACTTATAATCATACTCCGGTAAAATCCAGCAAGTTTACGTTTCCACCCTTTCTTCAGCTAAAAGGAATAAAAGATGTTCGAACTAGACACCTTATGATTCAGTTAGCATAAAATAAAATATGTAAAGAAAAAACGATAAAAAGAAATATTAAAAATATCAAATAAAACTAGACTATTTTATGTTTATAATTCTACATTTTCATAAATAAAAAAACCCCGTATTTTCAGCAATGTATTGAACATTTAAATGAAATAGAAACTATTAAAAGTTGAGTGAAAAGTTATACAAAGGTTATAGACATTAATGATTTGCCGTTTCAACTGTTGCAAGGTTATGCAAGGTTACCATTGTGTTCGCCGCAGGCAAAGCTGTTTAACAAAGTTTTATTATGCCTATATTTTATGGGGAGAATTTTACCATGCTCAATACAGGCTACAAAGAATCAAGGATTTGGAGCTTCAATATGATTTTAGATTATGGCCAAAGTCCAATGAAAACAAATTAAAATACCTTAAATCATTCCATTGAACTGCAAAAACCTTTTCAACAGTAGAACCATGCTCGAGTTCACACGCATTGGGACCCGATGGCTCATCTCTATTGTTAATTCAGCTCCGACTGAACAAGAGAAAGCAAGGTACAATGACATAAATGCATCAAAGTTGCAAAGAACCAGTAAAGCTGCATTAGAATATGAATATTATTCATTGGGAAGGCTAACAATGACAATTGACAAACGAGTGTCCAAGATCTTACTGCGGAAGACAAAGGTAACATGCATATAAATTTAAGTCCGCAAATATGATAGTATGAAGAATAATATTACGATTGTATCTGATGCACATACAGCAACATAGTTTCAGTCTCTTTATTAATCAGTAAATAGGTATCCCGCAGCTCAGCCAAAGTGTAAAAGGAATGGCAATCGAGCTCAAGCCTTTTGTGTACACTCTCGTGCCTAGCTCAAACACCAACCATGAGTACAACTACATAAGCCATGCAACAGTAAATTTCATTTGCGAATAGCATTCTGAGCATGTACCTGCCATTAACAATTTCCCACATCAAATGTGCATAAATTCCACGATGTGATCACTCAAGCCTTAGTGAAGAATCATCTTCCATTGTCCACACAAAACCAGGCATGTCTAATCTTGGCCCGGCAATAGTCCTGTATATATAAAGCTTCTCAACAGGACAACTCTCTGGCCTTGAATCTGGAGGTCCTCTTTCATCGATGACTTCAACATTAAGTCTGGGCATTTTCTGACCCAGCAGCTTACATGCTCCATAACTCACCAAGCAAGAGGACATCCAAAGGGATCGCATTGTCTCCAGCTTTGCAGCATTGGCCAAAAGGGCCTTGTCACCAAAGGGGCAGTCCATGATCTCCAGCTTCCTAAGATTCTCACAACCAGACAGCACATGATGGAGTCCCAAATCACTATCTCCAGCAAAAGCCACAGATAGCATCTCCAGCTTCTTCCCATAAGTCCCAATGTACTCAAAAACACGATCAGTAAGAAGACCAGAAAGGGAAAGGCGCCGAAGATCCTTGCAATGCTCTACAATAGCTCCAAAACCAGCATCCAGTGGTTGACGGGTAAGATAGTCAGGAGTTCGAGGCTCGATAATACATAGGCGAAAACAAGTGAAATTAGGCCTGTTCCGGGCAATTGTATTTAGGGCTGCATTAGACATTTGACGACAAAAATATAGAACTGACTGGAGCTTGGGACAGCCTTCAGAGACAGAAACAAGGCCCTGTTCTGTCAATGCAACATTTGGTTCTAACCCAAATGGGTCAGACGGAAACACCCTTAACTCCCTTAGATCCTTGCACGAAGCAGCAAGGGCATCAAGGCCAGCATCTTCTATGTAATCTAGCACCTATAGCAATGACCTTAATGAGCATAAGAATTTACAGTAGGACTTGGGGCAGTTAATCTGAATGCAAACATAAACACGGGACAGGTAATCAATGGAAAACATCATATAAATCAGACATACCCATAACCGCAACAAACTCGGACATTGACTGACAAGCTTGATAAGATCAGAGCTTTGAATAGTAGCATAACTCAAGTTTAGCGATGTTAGCCTGGAGCAGATAGGATAGACAGCTGGAAGGTAGGATGGAAGCACATCCCAAAAGCCAGACAAGCCCTTCAATTGCTTGCACCCAGAAAATGCTTCAGCCAGGTTTGAGAAGACCTCCGGTCGCATCTCAGTTGAGTAGACTCCTGTGCCTAACTCAACCAGCTGAGGACACCGGTGAAGTAGGTTAGGTAGCCTATCAAGGGGCACAGCACGATTGAGGCGGAGAGTCCGCAGGTTGGGACACCTACCAAGCAAGCGCTCTAGTGCAGACAAACTCACCTCATTGCCTAAGCAAGAGATGTTAAGTGAAACTAATGATGTGTATGAATCAGGAAAATGACTTAGCCAATGCCCACTAAGATCCTCCACTTCACTCTCCTGCAAGTCCAACTCCCTCAAATTCCTACAATCATTAGCATACAGTGGATTTATCAATGACAGTTTCAAGACACTTCAGTTCAGAAACTGGCACCCTCAAGGTTTTTTACGAAATACAGTAAATTGAACCACACTAAGCCAAAAATTTAACATCATTCATGCAAGTTTCCCTTATGAATATATGGAAAATATACAGGCATTATATTTAATTAAAAGTACAAGAAAAAAAAAAACTCACAAGTAAAATCAACAAACAAGGAATATTAAGCAGAACACTCCAAATTTTAATAATGTAAACAGCCCAAATTTGAATAGCAGCAGGCGAGTGAGAGAAATTAACAAATAACAACCAAAGAATATTATAAAATAAAAAATAAATAAAACATCTCATGCAATCCGAACTACAGTAGTCATTTAAACCAAGACATTGCCAAATCTAAGTCTAACCCCCGAAATCATATCATATCATACACAGCCAAAACTAATAACCAACGGGTTTCTTTTTTTTTTTTTGGGGTTTCAAGGTGCTAAAGTTTCACCTTTTTTATTATTAAATAGCACCAAAATAAAAAACATAAATAAAAATGTTGTCAATAATGCTTGAAAGAGAACTAGAGAAGGAAAGGAGATCTAAACTAAGCAAGCTATAAAGAACACAATCCCGCTAGTAGGTGATTAGTCCCTTTGATAGAGTAACATAAACCTGGAAAAACGAATGACAACATCGAAAGTCTGTCGAATTCACCACCATAACTTCCCGTTAGAAGAACTCAAAGAAAAAACCAGACGAGACAAAATATAATTTTGATTGGAATTTCTTCCGTTGGAACTGAAGTCCTAACTAGAGGATGTACAAAAAAAGAAAAAATGCCAAAATATTTAACATTTCATTTCGCTATTCATTCTTCAAAAGGAACATAAATGAGCCAAATCTGGCCATGATTAATTAGCCCAATTAAACCTCAGATGGCGACAGAGCCCCATCATATTTGCTATAATGCAAAACGGCCTAAGAGGGAAGATCCGAACTTCAAGTTCTTTCGAAGACGAGAGGGAAATGTTAGCTACGTACTACCAATCACAATCCACACACTCCAGCAAAAAAACACACTACTACATACAATTCGTTTCTCTTATTCTCTATATTCATCCTCACACCAATAAAACGTAAACTAAACAACCAAACACAAAAAATTCCAGAGCAAAAGGAGAAGAATGAAATAAAATTGAAAAGACCTGCAATTGGCGGCAATGGTGGCAAGTCCATCAGTAGTAAATCCCTCACAGGAAGTGAGCACCAACACTTTGAAGTTCTTAAAGGATTTAGCTATAAGCTCCAAGCTCTCATCGGTGATGACCATCCTCTTGAGCCTGATCTCCTCAAGCCAGGGATAGGCACAAGACATAGCCGCGATCCAAGGGCAAACGTAACCGCCCCAACCATCAGGTACCAAACTGAAGTCTGCGAAGTGAGGCTTCCCTTTCAGCGCAATGGATCTCAACTCGGGGAACCGTTTGATCACCATCAATGGGCTCAAGGCGTAGCAGTTGCCAACGAAGACCTTCTTCCTGCACCATCGCTCGATCTCGTACCATGACTTGCACACCAGCGAGATGGAGTTGCGGTCTTTGTCGCACTGAATGAACGAGAACACATGCTCCAGCACCTCCTCAGGGAACAAGTACGCCAACGCCATTCTCTGCATATGGAAGGAAAACAAACCCTAACAATTCCCACACAACGGCGTCGTTTTCTGGATGAATATCAAAGCCTCTCAGCTCAGGTAGAAGTAACAAGTGTGGCACTGTTAGATCTGAGTCGCCATTAACGAGCTTATAGAGAGACAGAAAGAGAGAGTGTGTGTGTTCAGACCTTAGAGTAGTGTGCGTGAGTACGGGGAAGAGAGAGGATTAAAGAGTTTATGTTGTGCCTGGTAAGGTTAGAAATTAACCCTGGTTAAATAGGTGGTGGTTTGGGGGGGTTTTTCTTTTTTGTGTTATCGGCAATTATGGGGGAGACACGTGGCCAAAGAGTGAATAGGAACCGTCGGATGGACGGAGTGAGAAGCTGATCTTATCCGTTGAGATGGCATGGACGAGCAGCCGCAGAAAACGGGTGTACGTAAAAGCCGTGGACCAAATGGAGACGATATTTTTTCATATCTCGTTATTTTTTCGCGGTTCGTCGAAATGAAAAGACCGACAGGGTTTTATCGTGGTGGAGTTTTGATAAAGTGTTATCATGTGTACCAAAGTGGGTCTGGAAGGGAATCTCATGATTCGCGTTGCACGGCTGGATCTGAAGAGATGGGGGAAGGATATGGTGGGGACCACATGTGATGCAAAAATTATTATATTTGAGTCCGATAAAAAAAAAAAGGTTAAAATGTATATTTATTTATCGGGTTTCTCAAGCCAGTGTTTTAAGTATTTATTAAGGGTCCAAGAAATAAAAAATATTATTCTATTTGTTTTAAAATAATAGTGATTTAAGATTTAAATAAATTAATTAAAAAATTTGTTAAATGATCTAAATTTTAAGAAGAAAATTCATATTTTATAATATTGTCCTTGAGAAGATAATAAGTAATTAATATGAGAGAAAAAAAGTTGTTAATATAAAAAGAATAAATAAGAGTAAAATTCAAAAACAAGTTATAAATGTCTTCTTGATTTTCTAAAGTGATAAATAATTTAAAACAAAATAAGCTTTAAAAAGTTATTATTATTAAGAAGAAAAGGAATAAATAAAAAGTAAAGTATTTAATATATTAAAAATAAAAAAATGATTTTTTTATTTTTTATTTCTTAACAAATATTTTAAAGATGAGAAATTATACTTTATTTTTAGAATAGCAATAAATATATATTTGTGGAGGATTTTTACCATTAATTAAAGTTATTTTCTTTAGAATTTATGTTAACATATTTAAAATTAATAATAAATATTTTTTAAAAGTAAACACTAAATTTCCTCTTTGAAAAAAATTTAATCCTGCATATTAGTCTCTCAAAAATAAAAATCTCTAACTTAATCCTCAAAATTATTAAAAATAGAGTCAAATTAATTATTTATTATTTTTTTATCGGATAGTTTAACTTTTATTAAGAATTAATTCGGTCTAATTATTTAAATTCTCAAAAAATAAGTTAAAAGTTTTTATTTTTTAGAAATTAATATGGAGCAAATTTTTTTTTCAAAAATGAAATTAAGTATTCACTTTCTTAAAAAAATAAAAAATTAGATATTTATTACTTCAGAAAAATATATAATAATTTCTCCATAACGACACTTGTAAGCGAATCTCATATTCATACAGGGTAGGGTAATGAATGATATGAAGTGAAGTCTGGAAATCATGACATCATGGCCGTCCAATCATATGTGACTGTTTCATTCTATGATCCTAACAGTCAGATATCTGTTTCCAGTTTCACACACACGCACTTCGTATCTACTCATAACCCAACCCCGTGCACTCCGACCCACATTTCTTCCCCAAAAGAAAGCTAGATCCACTTTATTAATGGCAGCATACATACTAATCTAATGATCGATTCCATTATTTACCACATGCATATGGTACGAGACACAAGTACTACTGAGCCAGCAAAACTAATCTTGTTGTGCAAGTGTGAAATAATAATAATAATTGATTTGATAATAATAATAATAATAATATAATTGATTTGATAATTAACAGTATTATTGGTTGTTAAATGATTATTTGGTGAATTTAAATAGAAAAATCTACAAAATCGTTGAAGTTCCAAACATTTGGAATAGCATATATACCAAATCTACTCAGTTAAACCCCTCAATAACACGAACATTAGCCTTTTTATCCTATTGGTCAATGATCTTTTTTTCCCTCCCTTTTTGGTAGATGTTGGTCATTGAACTTTTAGTTAGTAATATTATATTATTGTAATAACAACAAATAATTATCTTAAGTTCACTCTGGCAAGCAGTTCTCTAAAAAGTGTTGGATCAGCATAGTTGGCGATATCCAATAAGAAACCAAGTAGATGAAGTTTAGCAAGGCAAGAATTGATAGGCTTTTATCCATAGAATATATTCAGTCACATTCTATATGGGAAGAATTCAATCATGCCAAGCTACCTCCAAAGGAAATAAAGAATTCAAAACACCAACTACCTCTTTCCTCCTTTTTACATATAGCTGTGTTTATTTGGATTGTATTGCGTATCAAATTCGCATTTTGACACACACTAACATCTCAGTCTGTTTTTAAAAAGTTCATTTAAATAATCAATTAGATTTAAATTAAAATAATAAATGATTATATTAATATGCTATATATTTTATATTTTAATTAAAAGTATAGACTAACTATTCCACTATTTAATTTTATTACTACAAGCCTTTGGTAGAACTAGAAAACTTAGTTTGGAGTACAGAAATCATATATTTCTTATATATTAATAAGTTTTTCATTGAATATATACTTACTTTTAGTAATATATATACAGTTATACACACAATATTTTTCTTTTTTGGGTGCGATGGCCCCTCACACCTCATTGTAATTTTGCTCCTCCTGGTTACTTTTTAGAATATTAAAATATTTATGGCGAGAAAATACTGCATAATTTTTAAGTAACTTCCTCAATAAAGTGCATGTGTTTTATTTATCGTCTTTATTTTACAATTTAATAGTTTTACTGTTATTTTTTTCATCATTATCAAATTATGTTATTGAATTTCAAATATATTGTTCTATCGCAACACTTCAAAGTGAGAGGATGAAAAGAATTTTAACTTTTATTATGTGTCATAAAAATATTATTGGATAAGGTTATTGTTTTGTATAGTAACCAAATTTTTTGGACTAGTTTCTGATCAAATTTAAATAATCAAAATAAATAGCACAGTAAGTATTACGTGAATCTTGAGTTTGTATTTTGTTTGGACAGACTATGCGCATATCTACCAATTAAAATGTCTACCTGACCAAAATAATCTTAAAAAGTAGTCCTTGCATGTATTTTAAGTTCTAACAAATGTACAAATGAGAAGTCATGTGACTCTTGAAAGGAGAGAGAGAGAGAGAGAGATGAAGAAGTATGGAAGAAAAATACTCCGTTTCCAATTGCTCCCATCCATGTATAAGTGTGACAATATTAGAAAAAATATTTATGTAAATTTTATCTATATAGATTAGATCTTGTTTATATAATTGTGTAAATTAAATCAATTAACATTTGAATAATTATATAAAATCTTGTATCATATAAAACTTTATATTAGAAATAATAACATATCAATTAATGATTAAATTAATTTATACAACTTATATAAATAATATCTACACAAAAATTTCTTTAATATTAAACTATTGACTTTTATAATTTCAGGACAGATCTATTTTGATAAAATGATAAAAATAATACATATAAAATAATATGTATATAAATATATGTAAATTGATGGACTCAAGAAGAAAATAAGTGAGGCAGAGGGCAATCCAATGGAAGGGTCATAATGGTTTTGCTGAGGAATCGATTAAAGTACAAACAAGCTGCACGTTGCATCTCAATCAAAGCCCCCTCCTCCTCCTCCTCCTCCTCCTCCTCCTCCCAGCGCTCATCAGAACCCTTTTTTTTTTCACAGCGTACGATCACATGGTAATATATCTTGTAGTTTAATTACACATAGACCAATAAAAGCTGAACCCAGTGACAATTTTTTTTTCCTCTTCAAATGATGAAAAAAGCATCCCCGGTTATGCCCAGTGCGATAAATCGGTAATGGTGGCATGCATGAGTGATGCGTATAATCAAAATTATTGGCGAGGTTAGTACTCAAATTACTGAGTTACCCTTCATTACAGTCTCTCCTCGCTTTGCAAGAGAAAGGGCACTAATGTGAGGCGATGAAAACGACACGGTAGTATGGGGTTTCACTCGCTGGACATGGACTCTATAGAGCTGTCGATTTTATGTCCAAAAGCTGAGACCCTCAGAGACTGCAATCAGAAAGAGAGAGAGAGAGAGAGCCTGAGAGGTGGGAAGGAACGGTTCAGATCTCATGTTTAATGAAGATTGGTCTCTTTTCGTGCTATTTTCAGAACAAAAAAGAAGAAAAAATTATAATATAACGAGAGGTTTTGCTAAAAAATTTTAAAAAAATTTTTAAATTTTAATAATATATTAAATACTTTATTTTTATATAATTTTTTATTTTAAATTACTTAACTAATACCAGTAAAACCCTATAACGAGTTCTGCTCATAAACTAAGGAAATGAATTAACAATCATCTCATTAATTTCTTACTTTTTTCGTTTCAAGTCCAATGATCTGAATAAAATAATAAAGAGGGAGCTGAGTTGTCTTGCACGTAAAGTTCTTTTTTTATTTACAAGAAATCGGGATTATGATTTAAAAATACATTAATGAATTGAGACAATTAATGGGTTTAATATTAAGCCCACGCACGGTTCTCCGGGAATCTCTCTCCCCCTCGAGTGGAATTAAATTGCCTTCAGCTTTATTGTATGCGTTGTTTAAGGCACCTCCCATTTTATTAATTTCAAAATGTTTCTAACAAAAGAACAAATGAATTCAAAAGATGTAAGGAAATTGGAAATTAAAAAAAAAGGGTCTAATACAATTAAATTGCGCGAAATAAATTAAATTAATGCTAAATAGATGAGTTTGATCTGATAGAAGGTTTGAACTTTTTTTAAGAGTATTTTTGTATTTGATAAACAATAAATTAATATATCGAGATACGATTAAATATTTAAATAAAAAAATTATTATTATTTTTATAATCATAAATTTTATAATTAAATTTAAAATTATATATATATAAAATTAAATTTTTTAGTTCGAATCAATACATATCAAATAAGAGGTTTAAACTTATTTGAACTTTGTTTGCTCGGTTTTGATATTTACATTTTTTTTATTGGTAAACTTGATATTTATATTTTTGTTTTGTTGTTTTGATGGCTTAGGTTTGTTATTTTATAGTATAATTTTGTTATTTATATATTCATAATTTAATACTTAATTAATTATATTTTTATATTAATATATAATATTTTTATTTTATTTTAAAATATGATATATTTTAATATTTATCTATATTTACATTGATATATAGTGTTTACGTGTGATATCAAATTTAGTGATCGATAAAATATTTTATTTTATGTTAATCCCCTGTACGTGGAGTGGCACATCCAATGTCAAGGATTGGAAAGAAGATAAATAAATAAGTGAAATAAATGCGAGGGGAAGATAGAGGGATAGAAGCATGTAAGCAACTTTGGATCCATGGGAATTGAGCGAAATGCATGCCGGCACACATGCTGGTCACAGCATAGATGGCAAAGGCACATTCAGAAACTGGCTACTGTAAACCTCGTTAATATCACAAATTCAATCATTTGAATTGTGGTTCTTTAACTGTGAATGATCCATAATTCACAATTCATTCACTCTGCTTTTTTGATGCGGTTTATTAGGGAATATGTGGGAAAGATTATTCTCATCCCTATAACTTTTATTTTTTTGGAAAGAATTATTGTAACATTATTTAATTATATTTAGTAAAATTAATTTTAATTTTTATATGAAATTTAATGTATTTTAAATTTTTTTATAATATTGAAATTTTAACTTTAAATTTTAAATTATAAATTATTCTTTATACTTTGATATGTAAATATCATTTTGCTCTTAATCAAATAATTTTTTAATCAATTAAATAATTTTTTTAATCAAGATATACACATTTTAATAATTTAATGCATAAAAATAATTCTTTTTATATTATTTAAATGAAACAGATTAGTTTAAAATTACTTTTTAGTTAAAATATTTAAACATAATAGATTATTAAAATAATCAAACTTTCATAGTTATTCTAAACACGCATTTAGATTATAAATTATTATTTACACTTTGAGATGTAAGAATTATTTTATCCTCAATCAAATAATTTTTTTAATTATTCTATACATATTTTGATAATTTAATACTTAAAATCGATTATTTTTTATATCATTCAAACGAAATATATTAGCTTAAGATCGATTTTCAATAACATATCCAAACATAATTAATTATTGAAATAATTAAATTTTCATAGTTATTTCAAACACACACCTAATGTATAGGGTTTTTTAATAAGTATTTATAAGAAATTTTAAATAAGAATTTTTATATAAAAAATAATATTTTTAAATTTTTAATATATTAATTATTTTTTTCATAAAAAAATTAATTTTAATTGTTTAACAAGTGTCGTAAATAAAATCTTACTCTTTATGTTTTTTATATTTGTCTTTTTGAAAATTTATTTTATTATTTTTATTTGTCAGTCAATGAGACATTTATTATTATTTTTATTAACTTTACTCTCATTGTTAATAAGTGAGAGAAAAGATTAATAATGTAATAATAATATTTTAAATATTTCAATAATTGATAATTTAGTTAAAAAATTTGTTAAAAAGTACTCTCAAACATTTGTTAAGGATCTAAAACAAAAAATAAATTTCATGAAAAATAAAATATTTAATAGATTGAGAATTGAGAAAATTCTACCATTTATATAAAATTTTATATTTTATATTTTTCAATAAGTATCTTTAGAACACTCGTTAAAAATACTAAAATATAATATATTTTTTTGCTTATAATCAATATTATTTAATAACTTTCTTAATTTTTATATCACATGCCTAAAAGACATATAAAGAATGAGAGAGGGAGTAATGCATATGAGTTATATATCCTCCTCTGAATTACAATTCAAGTGTTGATAGCAAGATCCCATTGAAAACTTGCAGCCATTTATTTAGTTGATATGCAATAATTTTGGCCAACTAACTTAGAATATGGGATTTTTAATGGAAAATGCAATACTGCTCCTAGAGGTTTTTAACTTTTGGTACATATGGTAATTAACTTTTGGTACATTGTGGTCTAATAGTACTAAGGTTGTTCCAGATATATCTATCAAAATGGTTAGATTGTTTCAAGCTACACATTTTTGAGTCATGCCATATGGGGTTTAGTATATTTTAAACTAGTATTATAGCTTAGTCTAATCAATTATGGGTGATAGGTTAGGTGAGCAAATTTGTCAAATTTTTTAAATAAAATATAACTAATTTTGTTTTTTAAAAAATTGAATTAATAAAAAAAAATTGGACAACTAATTGGTTTCATGTTAATGCCAAATAAGGTAGGAAATTAATTTAATTGCCATTTATTTAAATAAAGATATATTTTTAAGTGATAGCTTATTTAATTAAAAAATTTAATTTAATTTCAAACCAATCGAGTTAGATTATATTTGATTAAAATAAATTAAAATAAAAATTTTGGTAGTTGAACCCATACATCTTATCATGTTAGAATGGCCGACATTTGACAGTTTTATTCTAAGACATGTTCTTAATCCATCGACTACGCTTTGGGTTCAACTAGACAAATTGCCTCTTCATGTTCTTATTGCTTTTTCCTTTCTTCTTTCTTTATTTTTTATTATTTTTTTTCTTGATAGTTCTATTCTTATTGCTTCTTTCCTTGGCATCGTTGCAACTGTATTTTCCAATCAAAGGTGGGATTAGTTATGCCTTCTTGGTCAAGTTATGTCACTGAATAATGGATTGTCTCTCTCGTCCAAGGGCACTGACCCATTGTTCAATAGCCTTCAAGAAACCAAAGCCATCGCTAATGAACTGTCATTAATCAATCATGTCTTAATGACCTTGACCATACAGACCATGAAAGGCATTAAAAAAAAATAATAGTAAGAAAAGCTACGTTTAAAATTACCAGTTAAGAGACCCACACAAAAAAAAAAACTTTTAAAGAGTTATTCTTAAAATAAAGCTGCTCAATTAGCCCAAAAAATGACACCAAAGTTCTCCGAAAAAGTATGGCACTTAACACCTTTTTTAACTTTAATTTTTACGTGTATTTACATTCATATACTCATAACATATTTTTTTTTATAACCCATAAGATAATATTCTGATTTTTATTATAACTCTTTAAATTTAATTTTAATGTATTATTAATGTATTGTTTTACACTAACATTTAATTTTGTATTAACACTTTATATAATGAGTTTAATTATATTATTCAATATATAAAATGTCAAATCATTGTGATTGATGGTCGTAAAGGAATTATGTCACAAATATTCTTTAAATATGTCCTTGAAGGTTCATTGTGATTGATGGTCGTAAAGGAATTATTTGATTTATTTTTTATTTGTATTTTTAGTTGATTTGTTTTTATTAATAATTACAAAATATTTTTTTTTTTATTATTTTTTTATAAATTTAAAAAAAAAATATAATTTTTTATAATTATTAATAAAAGTAAATCAATTAAAAATAAAAATATAAAACTAACCAAATAAGCTCATAATTATTCGAACATATCTTAAGTTTGGCTATAACCCACAATAGGAGGATCAACCTTATTTTTCTGTCCAATCCCTTTAACGAAATATTTTATTATTACTTTCATAAAAATTTTAAAATTAAAACCAAAATCAAATAATAATATTTTTATAATTATTAATAAAAATAAATTAATTAAAAATAAAAATAAAAACCAACCAAACAAACAAGCTCATAATTATTCGAGCATATCTTAAGTTTGGCTATAACTCACAATAGGAGGACCAAACTTTTTTTTTTGTCCAATCTCTTTAAACTGTTAAATGTATACATTATTATTATTATTATTATTATTATTATTATTATTATTATTATTATTATTATTATTATATCGAACAAAAACTTTAGTCTCGGTTCTCCTCCTCCTTCTAAAAAAAAAAAGCCTCCAAGTTATGTAAAATTAGGAGTTGAAAATTTTTTTTTACCATTTTTTTAAAATATAATATTTAGGGCGAGTATTAAGTACTTTATTAATTATTAATTATTAATTATTAATTATTAATTATTTTTAAATATTTATTATAAATTCAACATTTAATAAATATTTAATAATTCACCATAAATACTAAATTCGTCATAATATCATAAAAGCTTTATTAAGAGTTTCCTTGAATTCATGCTTCTTGAGTTCAGCCAAAGAATTTGACTTGAGCACGAGGCAGGGCCCAAATAGGAGTGTTCACGAGTCCGGTCAGACTCGCGAACTCGGCAAACTCGATCCGATATAAAATATTTTAGTTGGTTCGAGTAATCGAGTCTGTTCGGGTCAAACCCGATGAACTCGTTTACTTATTGGTTCGGATGACAGGTTCAGTAAACTAACTCAATAATCCGACATGATGACCCGAAAAAAATAATGTCATTTTGGGTAAAATTATATACCTTGTTTCATTTCTGATTTTTGCTTCTCATTCTACAATAACCCAAACCCGTTGAAACCCTCCCCCAAATTGAAACCTCTCCTCTTATCTTCCTCCCCAAATTGAAACCTCTTCTCCTCTCGTCTGCCTCCCCAAATTGAAACCTGATGCCTCCCCTCACTGCCTAGAGTGCCTCCACCCAAACCTCTACTATCTGAACCGCAAAATGAAATAGAAAAGAAAACACGGAGTTTGAGGTGCCAACCAAGCAGAAATAGTAGGGACAAAGGACAATGGTGCTTGGATCAAGGTTGGCTCGCGGTGGCTCTGGCGTGTGGTGGCGGTCTGCCCCGTGGACTGCATGGAGGGATGGACGATTTTGGTTCCTTCTCACATGGGTGGTGTGTGGTGATGCGGCGTTTCTGGGCAGACCTGCGTTAGTGGCTCATGGATCTGGTGGAGAACAATTGACTTGCGACGGTGGCTTACAGATCTAGTCCTAGCGGCACGGGTTTGAGGTGGATGGTGCGTGGTGATGCAGTATTTCTGGGTAGACATGCGACGGTGGCTCACGAATCTGGTGGATGACGGCGGACTTGCGATGGTGGCTTACGAATCTACGGACCTTCCGTTCGTTGAAGTGTGGAACCTCGTATAGATCTTGTCAAGATTCAAATCATCGTATTGTCAACACTCAACACAATATGCTTTGCTGGGAGGATTGTAAGTAGCAAGATGAACTTGACAAGGATGATGCTGGTGAAATTGTTTGGTTCATTTGGATTTTTTATTAATATTGTACGTAGGGTTTTTCAGAACTCAGAATCTTGGATTAAAATTTGGATTTCCGGGTGTGATTTTGGTCACTAATATTATTATTATTTTGATTTTAAAAATTTTGAACAACTCGACTATCCGACCTGAACTAACCCGATTGTAATTAGGTTGGTTCGGTTCAGATTACCCGATTTTTTTTCTCAAAATTGATCCAACCTAACCCGACCTCACATAATTGGTTTGAATTTTTTTCTCCATAAACTCGAACTAACTTGACCCGTGAACATCCCTAGGCCCAAATAAGATACCAATTTCACTCCTCTATTTGCGCACTCTAACAGTGTTACAATCTAGCCTGTTCATATGCATTATATTCACTTATGCATTGTTTAGATTTAAGAAAAAAATGGAAAGAAAGAAGATGAGGATTATATAGAAAAAATGAGAAAAAATATATAAATATGTGAAATGATATATATGTCCTCATAAGAAAAAAAAACAAATTTTTAATATGTATCTTTTAATTAAACATATTTTCTATGAATTATAATATGTAAATAAAAGCATTTTATAATACAAATTAATTATAAAATTTGGTATAAAATTATTTGTTAATTTAAAAAATCATCCCTACTTTCTTCCTCATTCCCACCCACGTATCTCTTTTCCCTTATTCTTTCCTCTCCCCAGCTTCCCCATCCTAGCATCACAACGTCTGTCCCCACCCCCCAAAACCAAGCACCACTAACCACCTATCTCATGCACTTTGTAACACTCCGAAATTTGTTATTTCTCAATAATGCCTAATTTTACTATTTTGTGATTTTTGTGCATTGTAATTTTATTTTGACTATTCTATGATTGTTTTTGATCTTTGTATGTGATTTACTTCGAGTCGTGAAAATAAAAATTTTTAGGCTGGGGAAAATCTTTGATGATTTATTCGGAGCCGAGAAAACTTACTAAACCTGAATCCGAGAGACACAGTTCTCAATCTTTTGATTTTTAGAATTTATCTGTCTAATAAATTTTTTTCATATTTTATTATCCATTAAACGATACCTACTGACTTGTGAGCAGTAGTTTCTACCTATTGGGTAATAGATCCTGTAATTTTTATCCATTGAACAATAGACTTGAAAAAGTCTTTGTTGACTCACATTCTTGTGACCCAATTAGAAGGCTTGAATCTTAATGTAAACTAATAGAAATTTTCAACAAAAATTGCTTGAAAACTTAGTCATAAAACTAAATGAACTAACTAATTAAATTAAGTATATTTGGAAACAAATTGAATCAAAACTCGGTTAGCTTACTCCATTAAGCTACATGGCCAAAGAGTGTTCTCGTGCCTTTTAGAGTGCATGACTCACTTGCATGACTCTTAAGATTTAACCAATAGAAATTAGAGTGACCAAAGTGTGACCAACTAGTGACCTAAGCCATGTGCTATTCACAAATTTGTTAGATACGTTTCTTACTCTCTTTGTGAAGCACTCCACGGCAAGCACTTAAAGAAATTGAATATTTCTATTTTATTTATATCACACTTTGTGACTTAAGCCTTTTCTCTCCATTCTCTCTTTTCATAACTCAACAAAAACTCCATTCTTTCCTTTTGAGAAGCTCTCGGCCAACCACCCAAAGAATATCATCAAAGCTTCTAAAATTTCATCCAATCTTATTTTCTAGACCTAAACACTATCCTAAGAACTTTTTATGTTGTGAACTAAACCTAGTTCTTCGATTTACAACCTTGAAATCAAGCTAGGGTTTTCAACTCTACAAGGTAAAATTCTTGTTCCTTGTTCCTAAGTTTGATTCTTGAGTTTCTAAACCATGATTGATCCATGGTTTCTTATTTTCAAGCTTTGTTTGTGACTTTGGTTTAGTTTAAGTTTTTTAGGGTTTTCTTGGGGTGATTCACGAAATTCATAAGAGGTTAAACAAGAAGGGTTTTTGTCTTCCTTGAGGTAAGAGGGAGATTAACCTCATCAACTATGTGTTAGTGGTAAGGAAATGAAATTGTTTATGGTGAAAAATCCATAAGGATTTATTCACTTGATTGTTTAAGCTTTCATTATTTGTGATGGTTTTGATTGGTATGCTTTATAACTTTGATAATATGCTTGAATATGTGATTATGAAAGCATGTTGATTATTGTATATAGTAGGATGTGATTTACATGATGAGGAAGTGTATGAAGGTTCTAAAGAACCCTAGAGGCTCACGGCCTCAATATCAGGTTTAGGAGCAAAATGTTCTAAATTATTTTACTAATTATGGATTACGTGATTTAATGACAAGAAATTGAATTAAGGTTTTTACAAAGAACAACGAGATAGAAAATAAAATAAATATCATTTATGAAACACAAATGGATTTTTGGCCAACATGTCAAGATTTGATATTCTAGACTCAAAATTATTTTCCTAAGTGTAAACTTAGGTAATTAATTAACAATAACTCAATTTAATGGTTTTTAGAGATAAAAAGAAAGTGAACTAATTTTTAGAATAAATTTAGTATAATTAGGTTATAATGAGAAATAAAATTAAAACTTGAAATTTACTGACGTATAACTCACCATTTGGGTTTTGAAGCGCATTAAAAAATTTCGAGCTGTAATATCTAATTAAACCAAAGAAGTGTAATTTTGTGGGCAATAGTAGAAAATACTACTTAAAGGATTTTTTAGTGAGAAAATAATGTAAATAAGGCCAAAATATCTACATTATGTAAAAAGTTTCAAAAATGAGTTTAGAAAGCTAAGAAATATTTTATGCGATTGAGAAAATTAAAATCGCTACGCGATTGAGAAAATGTTTAAAAATATCTATGCGATTTAGAAAACGTTTGAAAATATTTTCGCTATTGCAAAAACGTTGAAAAATACTTACGCAATTTGAAAATGTAAGAAAAATATTACGAGATTATGAAAATGTGATAAAATGTTTACGCTATTGGAAATAACAACAGTTGTTGTCGAGCTGTTGTGGTGGGCCCGATTGTGTTGAAAAGTGATACTGCCGAGTGATAGCGTGTGTTTGTGAAAAACAGTGATAATGATGTTTGTATGTGCATTTGGATCATACACCATGCATTGAAAAATGTGTAAGCTTTATTAGTAAAGACAAGTTACCTAGGAGATGAGTTTACACCTTTGTGCGAGTGAGAATTGCGTAGTTACGATCAGTTATTGATCTTGGAGGCGTCGGGGTGTTGAATGTCATATGTGACCAGATGGTAGCACTTCTGCATCGTGGTATCTGATGCAAATGCACCGACATTCTCGCTGGAGTTGCTACTCTTTTCGTGATTGGTTGAGAGTGTCTTGTATAAGTTATTTTGCGCATTTTGATGTGATATCTTGATACATGATTTACGACTAACGATATACAGACATGTACTCCCGATCTTTCTCTTCAAAATTGTGATTAGCTCTATGAAGTAGGAATTTATCTGTGTACATATACATAGTTGATCTGCATATTGATGTGACAATTATGTTATCTGATATATTATCTGTGATGTGATAACATGATTCGATGTGTTAATATTGTATCTGTATATTTACTGTCATTTCTTATACTGTCATGCTAGTATTGATACAGGGGATTTCACCTTTTTGTTATGTTATTATGCTTTATTGTGTATGTTTGATGAAGATCGTGGAGACGAAGAGACAGGAAATTCTGGTTTCCATACGTGATAGTTTTCCTTTTGTTTGCTTTTATGGTGGCAATGCATCAGGTGCTTGGTTTTGATAGAATACAGTTCCATGGGGGAACTGATGCATAGAGGGTTGATATGAATAATGAATGTTTTGTGTATACAAGGGATTTGACTTTGAATCATAGTGGAACTTGTGATGGGATTCTAGTTTTGTCGATGAATGTATCTGTTCATTTGGAGTTCTTAATACCTATTCGAGAGCTTTGGGGCAGTATTGTCTATACCCCACAAGAGGATTCAGTGGTGCTATATGTTAGGACGGCAGCTCGGCGACCGATGTGTCTGCCGGGGTTCTTTGATGATATTGAGGAGGATGAGGATCCTTCCGAGGACCCAAATCCTTAGTCTTTAGAAGTTTTAGTTAAACAGTTTATGTTTTGATGTATATATTGTACATATTTATCTTTTGGAATATAATGTATTTATGTAAATTATTTATGAATAAGGTTTTAGTATCTATATATATTGTGGTGAGTTTTATTCAGTTACATATTGTACTTATGAGTTTTATTTATTTTCAGTTATCCGCAAATGAAATTTTGAAATTAGTGTTTTTATAAGATTAATTTTTTTACAATTTGAGTAAGTTATATTAATATTAATCTTAAATGTAATATCCTATGGTAGGTGTTGCACACTTCCCCTAACACCCTCTTCATCCAGCATCCACCCGGCCACTATCCTGACCCCCTTCCCAATTTTCCCCCAACTCTTACCCTTATTTGGTTTGTTTTTCTTGTTTTTGTTAGAAAATCCTAAAATGTGTTTGTTATTGTTTATGGTGGAGAAGAGGGTAAAGTTGTACTTTTCTAATATCAATCATGGTTCTCATCATTTTCTTTTCACATTTGCAAAGAAAACTTTTGTGTGAGCCCCACTGGTGATTTTTTCTTTCTTCCATGCTTTCTCTCATAACAAAACAAGAGAAAATGCTGAAGTCCACCCCTTTTCTCTTCTCTCATTTTCTTTCTTTTTATTTTCTCTCTAACCAAATGCAGGCTTAATTTTCATTAACACGGCGACAATGTGACTTACACAAGGTTATTTAAAATAAAAAAAAATCAAATCATAAAATTAAAAATCAAATAAATCAAAAGTCGAAAAAATTAATTAAATTGAATTAGATTTTAATTTAAAATTTAAAAATTAACTCAATTCAAATTAATAGAAAATTATATATATATTAAAATAATATTTTATTTTAAAATTATTATATTATCTAGAGAATTATTGATTAATTTAAACTTATATTTTAAATTTAAATTTAAATTTTAATAAATTAGTTTGAATTAATATTTATTGTTATTTGATGAGTTAATTTATATGTATATTTGATGTAGTTTAATAAATTTAAATTATATATTTTGTTGAATTTGTATATTAAAAAATTTTATTAAAAAATCAAAATCAAAATTAAATTTAAAACAAAATCAATCAAATAATAATATAAAAAAACCAATAAAATTGAATCAGATAATTTTTTTTTTTCAAATTCAATCAACAAACACCCTTAACTTACACTCGTATGCCTCTTGTTTATCTATTGTTAAATGAATAAGAGGTTTTAAGTAAAATAGCATTTAGATTTGATCTCCAATGTATCTAAGAGAACTTTATTGATTATGCACTTATCAATAAAAACGATACACACACTAAGAGCCAAGATACATCCACTCAGAGCACGCGTTTATTACAAAAGCAAGATGAACAAATCTTAACTTACTTTTTATAATAATAATAATAATGGTTAATAAAAAGTCATCATGTGATATCCCGGTCAAATTTTAGATACTTCGATTAATCTATTTTATCGATTGAATTAATGATAGACCATCAAAGTTGAAATTTAAAAATTTACAAAAATACTTTTTATGACCTTAACCCAAATAATTAGCTTAGCTGATCCTACGTATGATACAATATTTTAAACATTTTATAATTTATCAAAGATCCTTTACGTAAATGAGGGTGCAGCCTCTTTGAGTTACTAATCACAATTTTTATTATATTATAATTATTCACACAATTTGGTGATGATTAAGTATATTATTTTATATCAAAAATATTTTTCAATTAATTTTTACGTTAATCCAATATAAATAGCTTCCGATAATGATAAAGGTATACCATTTATTATAAGGCATATTTCTAATTATTACTTTTATTCACATGTAAATCTTGAAAATTATATTCGACTTCCTAATTAATTTTTCTATGCATAATTGGATGTATTATTTTTTTTAAACGGTTATTTGGATGTATTATTGTATGGTAGATGGATAATTTTTTGTCTAAATTTAGCTAATTATGAACTACCAGATTATGAAGATTGAATCTAAGTTAAGGGAAAAAATGTCCGGGATCAATTGTATTCATAATCCATAACTACATAAAAGGTCATATATATATATATATATATATATATATATATATATATATATATATATAGAGAGAGAGAGAGAGAGAGAGAGAGAGAGAGAGAGAGAGAGAGAGAGAAAGTGATCAGTGAGAGGAGTGTTTATTGTGAGAGGTGAGATGAGTGAATCTCTGCCAATTGATCTTATATGAATGGTCAAGATTATAACATAACGTAAAGCGTGCGACTTTTTAAGTAGTACACGACCTTTAAGAATAACTTTTAATCTTGACCATTCATGTATGGTTGTATGGTCAAAATTTACTTCTCTCACACTCTTACAATAACCACTCCTCTCACTAGATATGTCTCATATATATATATATATATATATATATATATATATATATATATATATATATATATATTAGTGCAATTTTAATATGCCTGTAACTAGATAGTTTCAAATATTCTTCCAATTAACTTTAGAATATGTAATCTTAGTCTCCTCTAAGCATTTCATTTTATTCAAAAGGAAAAGTGAAAACTGTGTCATTTTCCATAACTTTTTATCTAGATGATAAAATCAAACACACCTTACAATGGGATTTTAGTCTTTGTTTAGGCAGGTGGATTATCGGACACGGCGTGCAATGAAAGTTTTAATCATTGGACATTACAAAACGTTATCGTTAAGAAGATTATCAAATTAAGCCGTATGTGAATTTAAGGTAATAAAAAGTTGGGTGGGGATTGAATAGCAAGTCAATTTCAAGATAAAAACTTTTGTGAATTAGCCCATTAAATACCAATAGGTATGGACGACCATAATTTGCTGCTCAAATGAAAGTGAAGCCAACCATGGAAATTAGGTGTACGTGATCGAAAGCTATGTTCTTTTATTATGTTTATGTCAAGTGACTTTTTCACTAGTGGAAGAGTCTCTATCTAATCATTAACGAAAGTTTAATCTCTTTTATTTTCTGCGTTGCTTTTTCTATCTCCCATTTGCATACGTATACCCTTCAAATTCGAATCGCATACAACCTTAACTAATAATCTAATATAATATTTTTCATTAAGAAACCCTGAACTGAAGGTCAAGGATGGTTCTTGCGTGAGCATCAAGAAGAGAGAAAAAAAGGAAGCATATTTTGAGACTGTATAAGATAAAAGGGCGAAAGATCATTGACTACTGTCTTATATGAAATCCCTCTTAAGAGAATTTTTTACCAAAATTACGTATCATTGACTGACTATTAATCATCCAATTCGAACATTACAAGCTTAAAGTCATAAAGATAAGAAATATTAGATATTAGTACCATCATTTTCCTTTTCCCTTTCACCTTTTTTAGTTACTGCAAGATTGATGACCACTACTAGAAAAAAGCCAATGGCCTCAGAAAATTGTGAATTCAACGCCATTTCTATTTATTTCAATTCACTATGAGTGGCCACGTACATAACCCATCATGCCTTCTGGGTCAAGATCAAGTGTGATATGGATTTCCATGAGAATAATAATCGGATTGGCAATGCTTAGCAATAAAGGCCTTCTATTTAAGAAATAATTATACTGATAATGTATTTATTATTTTATTTACAATGTTAGTCTTCCATAACCTAGGTTTAAATCGTGATATCAACTATTGTGATCTGGTTTATCTTTAATTGTTTTTACTTCATCAAAAGCGACTTAATATATTACCTTCTTTATATGGAATTTAAGTATAAGTTTATAATACCATACCTTTTTTTTTTGGTGTAAAAATAAAATATAATTTTTTTCGTTCCATTCCAATATAAGATATTTTTGTTTATGGCCAAAGCAGGAAAAGTAAAACTTTATTCCTTTACTTCCTCTGTATTATATTCCAGTTTAATTCAAGGCTATCAAGCAAAAGGAATAGAATCGATTTTTTTTTTTAATTTCTTATGACAAAACATTCTTATATGAAAATTAGATTTTGATGCTATAAAGTGAGAGGTTTATAGAGTAAAATGTGGAATTAATAACTATTATTCAATAAAAAATGAATCAATAACTATTAACGAGAAAATTAACGCTTATAATTTTATGATACAAGCACTTGAATAATAAAACATGAATACATGAAAATCCACTTTATTATTTTTTGATAAACAATAACTACTTATATTTTACTTTCTAAAATGTACCTATTATTATTTAAATCGCTGAAAATTGAAGTCTTAAAATTCCTGTTAAGTTATATATTTTCCTCTTCCTACTTATTTCTTCATTTATATCATTTATATTATTAATTTATTTCAAAGCAAAGCCAAAAGACAATGAACGTAAGTACGTAACGATATATTTAATTGTGTGATTCTTAGGAAGTAAATATGCAATGATATTTACAACTGAAAATCATTCAAATTAACTTAAAATAATTGGCTTAGTGATTAAGAAGGTGTACTTTTTTACCTTAACTACTCAAGTTTGAAACTGGAGTCAACACATAAAAGAAATTAATTTCTTCATCTAAATACATTAGGCTGATATGGAAAATGTACCCTTAAGTTCCTTCATGAAGAAACTCAGTATCGATTGATACAAAAATTGAATGCACTAAGCTGATATGAAGAAATGTGCCCTTAAGATCGTCCATGACGAAACTTAGTATCAGTTGATACAAAAATTGAATGTTAAATCGCCTCTTACTTAGGAAAGTTATAACTATTTACACGATGCGATACTTTTATTGCTACAGTCGTTTGGTTTTGAATATTATGAAGTCTCTCGCAGCCAAAAAATAATTGAAGTCTTATTTGTATTTTTGGATGAATATATTGAAATTAAATTTCAGGAACAAGTTTGACAAAAAATCAAGGTTTATCAAAGAATTAATTTGACACAAATCGTCAAAATTTGGAGGTGAAAGAGAAATGTTGCTTGCACAAATATTTCACAAATATAATAACAATTATTGGATGAGGTGGACAAAAGAAGAGAATAAAAAAAAAGGGAGGAGAATAGTGATTAATTGTGATGGTATTGTGTAAAATTTTTGAGGAATTTTTTTTTGTATGTATATCATTACTCGAGGAGGAAATGTGGAAAACGCATCAATGTTAAAGAAAATCAAACTACAAAGCAAGTGATCATGAAAACTAAAAATAAAAATTTACTTGCGGTCATTCTCATTTTTTTTCTCTGTCTCTCTCTTCCCTTGTGTCTGCATGCATGTATTGGTCTAAAACAAAAGTGAGAGGTATCCATTAGTACTAGCTAGTAGGGCCACCATGGACCCATATGTGATGGGCGTGTATAGTGTAGAAGCTTACTCCATCTGTTTTGCAAGCTCATAAGTTGCGTTCTGGGAGAGTCAAAAGTTGAAGACATCATTCACCTAACCTAAACAACCTCACTCCCTAAAAAAGAAAAGAATAACCACAGCAAATAATTGGTTTGTGCAATGAACTGGTACATGGTGATAAAAGAGCGCGACCTATTGGTATTGGAGAGAGTCGGAACAATATACATAGCCCAACTTCAACCTCGTTGAAATCGTGCTTCATCAATTTTCATTTTTTAAGTAATCAATCAAGCTAAATAGCCTAGGTTCAATTAGGTAATTGCCTCTTAAATGTTTGATATTCTGACAAGAACCCAGTTTGTTTTACATCCAAATCTTGGATGTAAAATATGAAAGCTATGATTACCTTAATATTTGTCATTTTCTGAAAAAATTAGAAACACATGAAACTGGGGCTGACGAAGCATTAGTTGCTCTTTCTCTCTGTAGGTAGGAGGTTACCGTTAAGTGATTTCATCAACAAAAGTAGCACCACGCCACCACCCAACCCATGTTCTGTGGACAGTCTTTTCTAAAAGGCTTAAAGCTTATTCCTAGTTTGTCCACTACATGACAAATTCAAATTCGGCACGCTTATTATCCCCCAGTCAATCCTTTTGCACTTTGTTTGACAATTTGGCTGATGAAGCACATCATGCAACTCTTGCTTGGCCACCTCACCATCACTTCAAGTGTTCAACTCCGCCTTGCTTCCTTCCTTCCTGGATGGGATGTTCACTGATCTCTATCGCATGATGTTTGGTACATATCATTAAGAAGTACATTACCACATAACCACATATTTGTTTGAAGTGAAAGAATTAAAGTGTAGATGTATAAAAAATAATGTAAAACTAACAAAAATTATATGATAAAAACTATATATAAATGTAATATGATATGTTTGTAAATATATATAGAAAGCATTATTCAATCTATATCCCACTTATAAAGAATTATTTTGTTTGCTCATAGAAAAATATCCACATATACCAAATTGTGAAATTTTCCATCATTATTAACTTAAAATGAGATGATACATATTACTAATAACTTTAAGGTTAGTGATACCTAAGTTTTTTGTTTTAAAAATAAATTACTTGAAACTGATTTTGATTTCTAATAATTTCTAATGCTTACATTTAACCAATTTTTAAATCCTTTTATTAATTTACAAGATTTTCTTATTAAAAAATTATTTATTTATGATACAAAAGGATCACACACTAATTATAGCGTGAACACGTGTGCAGCAAGCAGTGAGAGGAATTTGGAAATCATAAGTTGTTTTCCATTTTACTGGGGCCAGCTTGCTATATTTTGCTGGAGGAAGGAAGCTCTTCTCCATTCTCTCCGTAATTGCGACGAAATATATTGCTGGCAATTATATGTATATCATTTTCCAGAACTGAAAGAAGATATAGGGAGAAATAGTATTGAATCTTGCAAATTCGACCACATTATGTGTGATACATAAAGTAGTTAATGGGTAACATCATTTGTAATAATTGTAAGTGTTGGGACCACACATAAGTATAAGTGACTCTCAAATCTCCCCCCTTCCCCACCAACACCCATCCCCACACACAAAAATTTGAAAGAAATAAAAGAAATAAAAGAAAACAAAAATATGAAAAGGAAGGATGTTATGAATTAAAGCTGTAGTTTCGAGTCATCAATTTCATCTATGGATTTTATGCAGCATTTATCATAGTCCTATGAAGGTTTTTTGTTCATTGAAGGCCATTGTGGTCCATAAGGTCCAAGCCTGAGGTGGACTGGATGGCTGTGATTCGTGGACTAAGCTACTTTTGGACATTAATGGACCACTTCTAAAGAGACCACTCATCCAAGGACTAAACTGTCAAACTCTATTTGCCTTCATCTGTTGGGGACCAATTTCTGGTTATATCGACTTGTTTGTAAGCCCTGCACTAGATTCATTTCCTATGTGAGGGCCCAACTTTTTCCAGAATCGCATTGCCAGTTATGTTCACCAATTTTCTTTCCACATCTGACTCTGGTTGAATGGCCTAAGTTATCATTTTGTTAATAGCATTCTTTGACGAGAAGAACCAAAATAACATTTGGGGTTTGGGATTTTAATAAGATCCCCATGTGATTTGTTTGAACTTCAATTCCAGTTTTGTTTCATTTTCTAGTTTTTTAGGGCCAAGCCCAACTTCTTGATATTAAATGGGAAACCAGATGCATAGCCATAAATCTTTGGTAATGTGGGATGGATGTGTTTTCTTTGGCACGTCAAGAACTTTCACTTACCATTTTTCAACTCTCATGGATTCTTTTTATTGAAATGGGTCATCGCTTGGTCTATGAATATTTAATGAGCATTTATATTTCATTAGGTCCTTACACATCATTTTCTTTATCCATAAATTTTCTTTTCTTTCTTTTTTCTCTCATGAAGTGGTGAGAACGACGAGCATTTCATGGTGGTCAAGTTGATAGTAAGTTCTGGAAAAATCCGAAGCTGTTATCTACTATGTGAAACGCATCTAGGAAACTTCAACCACCACTAAAGGTCCATTATAAACAGATAATCAGTTGCACATGCCATTGTCCATTTCATTAGCAACAAAATGAGAAGGAAAAATAAATAAAATCAATCCGCTAAAGTAAGGGTTGTAGTTTTATTCTTTTATATAAAATATATTTTGGTAAGTAAAAAAATAAAAAATAAAAAATATAATGGGTTGTACCAAAAAATAATGATGATGATATGTCACTTATATAAAATATTAAAATTAACATTTTAAGAATTTCAAGAAATCATGAGTTTGGAAAGAATTTTACTAAACTATCACCTTCGACTCGGAATTGTGATAACAATTTGTTCCATAAAAAATTAGCATTTTAATTATGTCACTTACATAATTATTTATTTTATTATGCATTTATTTGCTTAAAAATATGGGTGAAAACTTTAGGAATTGATTTTTTATATAATTATTCTTAAATTTTGCACTTGTTTGTCAAGGAAGAACGTTAAAAAGATTCTCGATCCAAAGACACTGGGCTTATCACCTATGTAGGTCCTTTCAATATACTTTTGTCAATTGGCCTATCTAATCCCTTGGGTCTAAAGAGTGGGCCGAAGAAAGTGAGGTAGCCCAATTAATGAGTGATACGACGTCGCAGCAAACGCTTTCTCACGTGGTCTGCTCTACTTCATCAGCCCCCTATTTAAAAGTATGCGTCTCCTTCACTCACACTGCATCTCTATCATGAAACCCTAATCGGCTTCGCCGTTACTCGCAACTGCAAGTCGTTGTGAGACTTTATACTGAGAAAGTTATTTTTGTTGAAGTTCCATTCTTTTGTCTGTGTTTTCGATTCGATGGCAAGCGCAGTGTTTGATTTTGATTGTATAGGATTATGAAATCGGAAAACGGATAAAGGGGCGTTTTTTTTTTTTCTTTTTTTTTGTTGTTTTTTGTTTTTTTTAAAAAATTTGGGGAGTGAATTGAATTGAATTGAATGGAATTGAAGTGGGAATAGCTGATGATGAGAGTATTATTGGCATGAGCTGCATCAACATTCTGCGCACCGTGTTGTGTTCCGACACGCGTTGTTGTTGCGATGAAGAATGTGCCAAAATGCTAATCTGAGGCTCTATCATCTTGAATTCTTGTTCTTTGTGTATTTGATTGCTTGTTGCATAACCTCGTTCATGTAATCATGTTGTTCTGTTCTTTCCTGTTCCACAAAAATTATTGTGATGCCGGACTTGTAGCTGCCTTTTCATTCATTGATAATCTCATTGAATCATGATCTGAATTTTGAACGACTAGAACATTAAAACGGAATTATCTTTGAGACATCAATTCTTTTTTTCTCAGAAGAGGCATCAAAATCGTAAAATATTTTTTTTTATCTAAAAGAAAATCTTAAAATATTAAGAGCAGCAGATAAAAGGAAAGGACCAACAACAAGGGTCTGAAGCCCAACTTAAAAGCACTGTCCATAACACAGACTTATGGTATTTGGGCTTGGGCTTTGAAATCTTTCTCCTCCGTGTTGTTACAAGTACAACTTACATTCCTCGTCTATCAACAAGAAATATAGGTCTTT
Organism: Ormosia emarginata; assembly: GCA_029884605.1. Lineage (NCBI taxonomy): Eukaryota > Viridiplantae > Streptophyta > Magnoliopsida > Fabales > Fabaceae > Ormosia > Ormosia emarginata. Next base: position 25,474,970 of record JAQQTP010000080.1, on the reverse strand, counting down.
CTATGTACCCAAAAAAAATATGGATCTTTCTACAAATTTCATTTCATACAATTAGAAATGCAAAAAATAAAGAAGCTTTTTTCTTTTCTTAAAATGTAATGTGAGAACGAATCTTATTATGGATATTTAATGAGTAGGGATGGCAATGAGGGGGTGGGTATCACAAGTAAGTGGAGGTATACGGTATTTGTAAATAGTTAATAATTTAAAATAAAATTTTAAAAATTATAATTAAAAACATAAATAAAATAAGTTTAACATCATATATTATAATTTTGTTCAATAATTTAAAATTCTTACAAAATTAAAAAAATATTATAAAAAACAAATCAAATTTAATTATATTTTGTAATAATTAATTTATATAAATAATTATTATATAAATAATATATATTTTTTCAACAAGTTTTATTATTATGGGTTCATTCAATAAAAAATTTATTTTAAAATAATAAAAAATATATATTTTCATTCAATCTCAAAGTCACAACAACAACTAAGTATTTTCTCATTAGGTGGGGTCAGCTACATGGATCAAACGACGTCATTGTGTCCTATCATAAACCAAGTTTTCAGAAATGTCATTCAAATCTAAATATTTTTTAATAGTTTCACCTATAGTCTTTCTTGATCTCTCTCTACCTCTAACTATTGGACTATCCTTCACCTGATCTACTCTTTTTACTAGGGTTTCTAAATGTTTTCTCCTTACATGTCCAAATTACCTAAGGCGAGATTCTACCATCTTTTCCACAATAGGTGCTACCCCTGCTTTCTCTCTAATACATTCATTTCTACTTCTATCTTGTTTTGTATAGTCACACATCCAACGCAACATCTTCATCTCCGCGACACTGATTTTATGCTCTTACTAGCTTTTTATCGCCCAATATTTAGTACCATACAACATTGCGGGCTTTATAGCTGTGCGATAAAATTTACTCTTAAGCTTGAGAGGTACTTTTCTATCACAAATCACTCCTGAAGCACTCATCCATTTCATCCATCCAGCTTGAATCATATGATTTACATCTCCCTCTATCTCTCTGTCATTTTGTATAATAGATCCAAGATACATAAACCGTGTGACTTGTGGTATGGTGTGATCCCCAATTTTCACCGCTAAGCTAGTATTAGCACGCTTCTTACTGAACTTACATTCCATATACTCCGTCTTACTCCTGCTTATACGAAAGTCGTGTTCTTCCAAAGCTCGTCTCTATAGCTCTAGCTTCCCATTTGTTTCCTCTCTCGACTCTCTAACTAAGACTATATCATCTGCAAAAAACATGCATTATGACACCGGCTCTTGGATATGCGCAGTAAGCACATCCAAGACTAAGCTAAAAAGATATGGACTCAAAGTTGACCCTTGGTGCAGTCCTATAGTTATAGGAAAATCTTCTGTAACCCCTCCTTGTGTTCTCACACAAGTTTTAGCATCATCATACATATCTTGGATTGCGCGAATATAAGCGATATGAACTCCATTCTTCTCCAGAGCCTTCCATAAGACCTATCTCGGTACTCTATCGTAGGCTTTTTTCAGATCAATGAAAATCATGTGTAGGTCTTTTTGCTTCCTCTGATACCTCTCCATCAATCTTCGTAGAAGATATATTGCTTCCATGGTTGACCTCCCAGGCATGAAACCGAATTGATTCTCTAAAATATGAGTTTTTTGTCTTAATCTCCATTTAATTACTCTTTCTCATAACTTCATGGTATGAGTCATGAGCTTAATCCTTCTGTAATTTGTATAATTTTGTATATCTCTCTTTTTCTTATAAATAGGAATTAAAGTGCTTCTCCTCCATTCATTTGGTATTTTCTTAGATCTCATTATCTCGTTAAATAGTTTTGTGAGCCAGCTTATACATTTCTCTCCTAAGCACTTCCACACCTCGATAGATATATTATCTGGTCCGATCGCTTTTCCACTTTCTATCCTCTTCAAAGCTTCTTTTACTTTGAACTCCCGAATGCTACGATAAAAGGTTTTATTTTGGTCATCCTCTCTAGTGTTTAGAATGTCTGAATCCCCTAACGTCCCATGTCCCTCATTAAATAGCTTGTGAAAATAACCCTTCCATCGATCCTTGATGTCTTGTTCCGTAACCAAGACTTTACCCTTTTCATCCTTAATGCGTTTCACTTGATCCAAGTCTCTTATCTTCTTTTCCCTATTTTTAGCAAATCTGTAAATATTATTTTCTCCGTCTTTGGTGTCTAAAGTTGATATAACCCATTGAATGCTTTAGATTTCGCCTCGTTCACCGCCTTCTTAGTATCTTTTTTAGCTGCATTATATTTTTCCTAATTTTCAACATTTTTACACACGTGTCAAGCTTTATAACATTCTCTTTTAACGTTAACCTTATCTTGTTCACTTGCATCCTACCACCAAGATTCTTTATCATTTGGTACAAAGCCTCTTGATTCACCGAGTGACTCTTTTGCTACCTTCTTAATCCCTTTAGCCACTTTGTCCCACATATCATTTGCACTCCTTTGTACCTCTCAAAACTCTTCCTTCATAATCCTCCTTTGAAAGAGCATTTGTTTTCCTCCCTTTAGTTGCCATCATTTGATCCTTGGGACTCTGTCTCAACAATTTCTCCTTACTCTCATATTAACCCGAACATCCATAACCAAAACCTTGTGTTGGGTAGTCAAGTTCTCTTCAGGGATGACTTTGCAATCCATCCAAAGCTTTCTATCTAATTTTCTTATAAGAAAATAATCAATTTGAGAATAAGAACTCCCGCTTCTGTACGTGATAAGATGTTCTTCCTCCTTCTATATATATATATAGAGAGAGAGAGAGAGAGAGAAATATAAGGAAAAAGAAATAAAAATGTTACGTAAAGTATCTAGAGATTTTACTAAACACTTATAAATATGTATTTATAGTTTGTGAGCACTATCATGTCTTTTTATGATATACTTTATAGTTGACTATGTCTTCAGCAACCTCTTTCAGTTTTTAAGTGACCTATAATGTGAAAACATACAGTAAAGGAGGAAATGCATAGGTGGCAAACACAAACTTCCTGACAAACAACTTTCAAATGGCCGAAGTAAATTATATGTATAATAAGGTAGTGCTAAATTTTGGTTGTGAGTTTAAGAAGTTGAAAGGCAATAAGACACCTTTCATTAAATAAAATAAATATAGCTTTCATAAAATGGAATACAGTAACAATAGAGCTGCCAACATGGAATCATGTAGCCACAACAAAGTTGCCACACGAAAAGAGTTGCTAACATGGACAATATCAATGGAGAATCTGCCACGTGACGAAGGTAGTAGAGCAATTATAATGGTGTTATGGCCACTTTAAGTCTTAATAAATTTAGTTATATTGTATCCATCGTTTAAAATTAGGTGGTTGTTCTGGTGGAATCCAAAACCATATGTCATCGGTGGCATCATAATAAAATCATTCTTTCACTTTCATTTTCAACAAAAGCAAGATACCAACCCAACCCATTGAGTGAGGAGTTAACCATGACATCTTCAGACACATCCTCCAACACCACCACCACCACCACCACCACCATGGAGCAGCTCCCACTGAAACCAATCCCAGGAAGCCATGGCCTTCCCTTCTTTGGACCCGTCAGCGACAGGCACGACTACTTCTAGCACCAAGGCCGCGACAAGTTCTTCGCCACCAGGATCAAAAAACACAACTCCACGATCATCAGAACCAACATGCCACCAGGTCCCTTCATCTCCTTGAACTCAAGAGTCATAGCCCTCCCTGACGGTGCCTCTTTTCCCATCCTCTTTGACACCAGGAAGGTCGAGAAGCGCAACGTCCTCGACGGTACCTTCATGCCCTCCACCAGCTTCATCGGCGGCTACCGAGTATGCGCATACCTCGACACCACGGAACCCAACCACGCCATCCTCAAGCGCATACATTGAGGATTTCTTGATTTGCACGGTTCCCTTCCCAGCTTGCCTAGCCAAGTCGTGCTACAAGAAGCTCTACGAGGCGTTCTCTGTCGCGGCGGAGACGGTGCTCGACCAGGCGGAAAAGCTTGGGATCAAAAGAAGTGAAGCGTGCCACAACCTTGTTTTCATGGCGAGTTTCAACGCTTACAGTGGGTTGAAAAACCAGTTCCCGATTTTAATCAAGTGGGTTAGTTTGGGTGGTGTAAGTCTGCACAAGGAGCTTGCTGATGAGATCAGGAGCGTGGTTAAGGAACAGGGTGGTGTCACTCTTGGTGCGTTGGAGAAGATGAGTTTGGTGAAATCGGTTGTGTATGAGGTTATGAGGATGGTGTTACAAAACTGTGAATATGGCAATGATACCGTGGACAACTTTTCCATCTGATGTATTGTTCATGTGAATATGACATGATACCGTGGACAACTTTTTCATCTGACGTACAAAACTGTTAATTCTTTTTTTGTCATGGGTTGGAAGACAATAACCACTTTGGTGCTCCTCTGCAACCAAAAGGTGGGGTTGTTTTTGTCTCTTATATCACAAAAAAAGTATAAAATTATTAATTAGATGGATTCAACCATTTGACTTTATGCACGTGTCAAAATAATATTGGATAATGCTACAATGCCATCAGTGGCATTTGATTTTTGATTTCACCGGAGCAATCACCTTAAAATTAATGATTGGTTGGTCTTAATGTACGATTCCACTAAATGGTCTTGTTTTAAAAGGGACTAAATTCGCTTTACATACAATAAATAGGTAGGAAAGTTCTTTTATTTCTTATTTTTATTTATTTTTTTAAAAATTTGAACCTTGATATTTTATTTTTATTAATTTAGTTCCTTACGTTTAGAATCATTACTCAATATAGTCTTTCATCACGATTTCGTCACTTGCACTATCGAAAGTGACAACGTGATACTAACGACGATGATTTAGCGCTCATGTGGAGATGAAGTGGCTTAATTGGGTAATGATTGGCAAAAACGACGTCATTTATGATTGGTGATACTTCAATTTGGTCTCTTAATTTTATTTATTTTTCTCAATTTGGTCCCTTATTTTTTATTTAATTTTCAATTTGGTTCCTTACTCATAAAAACATAAACCATACCAAAAATCTCCTTTCTCTCTCACTTGTTTTTATCCCTAATCCGAACAGCCACCAACCAGCCCCAAATGCCGGCGTCACCACCATTCACCAACCAACCAATGCCAGTAGCCACCGTAAGTCATCCAACAACCAGTAACCACAACCAAAACTCCAGCACGTATCACTACCAAGTCGTCTGACAAAAAACACGAGCCATCATCAATGGATCTAGCACAGAGCAAAGCTCAGCCATCAACCCTAGTTGCTAGCGCCAACTTGCTACCACCTTTTACAGTGAAACCGCCACCATTCACAAACCAAATGCGATTTAAGGCGCCATTAATCAGCCATTGGCACCATGCATGAACCAAATATGCCTAAAGATATCCACCGTCATGCGAGTCACGTGTCAAAATGTTATCAACTGACCCATAACCCTTCGAGTCTCACCCACCATCCCAGGACCCAGTTGTCAACCATTGTGAGTCTACACGTTGGCTCTACAAATAGAAACCCTAATGGAGAGGAAGAAAAAGAAGAATTGGGGGGAACGATCAAGTTGAAAAAGGAAATAGAAAGTAATGGACTAAATTGGAAACACTTAATGACATAGTTTCTTAAGCCTCTCCTTACATAGCTAAGTTACTTAACAACACATCAGTGTTGTTAGTGCCACGTCTGTGTGTTTCGTTAGTGAGGGTGATAGTGTAACACCCCGAAAATTGATAGTTTCATGATAAATAGTCATTTTATAATATTTGTGATTTTTGTGAATTTTTGTGAATTTTTTCGGAAACATTGAATATTTTAATGTATCTCTCGTTTTGCGTGTGCGCTGAGCAGAGTCGAAAAAATGAAATATTTTTCTCGAGGCTGGTAAACCTTGAATTGTAAAAACGTCGACGGGGGATTTTATTAAACCCAAGGTTAGACATAGTTTACGAGGTTTGCGTTTTTCAAAATTTTTATCAGATAAATAAAAATTATTGTAAGATTTATTATCTATTGATCAATAAATACTGGTATTGCTAACTGTAACAATTGTTTATTGGATAATAACTTGTAGTGAAAAATTCTTATCACCTTATCTAAAATCTGCTTTATGTTACATCGTTTAACTTTTGAGAAAAAACAACAAAGCTTCTTATGGAAGTTTCATTCCATCAAACTTCTCAAGGAAGCTTCATTTCTCTCTCTTCCCTCCCCACACTCCATGGCTATGTGTAGGAAAAATGTGACAAAATTGTTACATTTCCATTTTACCATCCATCCCTTCTTATTTCAAAAAAATTTCAAGACACTTTTTCTTTCCTTTTTCTCTTCTCTCACTTTTTCTTCAAGCCTTTCTCTTTTTCTTCTCTTCTTCTTCCTCCACGGCACCACACCACTTGGAGACCATCTTCACTTGTTTACTAAACAAATTCCATTTCTTGTTTCCTCTCATCATCCTATGACATTTTTCCTTGGTGACCATCCTCTAGTTTTCTTTTCCATTTTCCACCATTGAAGCCCAAACTTGAAGCATTTGAGGTAAAGTTCTTAACTTTCTTCTCTTTTCTTCTCTTTTTCATTTTTCTTGATCACCTATGTGATCAAGGACTCTTCTTTTCATGGTTTGAGTGAACATTTTGAAAGTTACTTACCTTAGGATTTTTTTGAAGGTAGAGGACGAAATTCCCAAAGGTAAATGAGCTTGCTTTCCTTGTTATTTCTCTAGATAAGAGGGAGACAATCCTCTTCAACCTATCTTGGTTGTGAGGAAACGTTTGTTTGGTGTTGTTGATGAGGGAATCCATGTGGAATTACTTTCTTTGTTGTATTGTCTTCATGATTTGTTACTATTTCGATTTGTATGAATCCATTGATTTTCATTGTGTATCTTGATGACTATGAACCATGTAATGGATTGCTTGAGATTGATGAGAAACCTTGAAATAGGGGTCAAGATTCTATAGAAAATGAGTTCTGCAGAATTCTTGCTGATGCATTAGCGCTCAAACGCTGGAGCTTGGACGCCTAAGCGCTTAACGCCCAGAAAATTTTCCTGTAACATAGCTCAGTGAGCGCTTAGGCGCTGCGTGTTGAGCGCCTGGGCGCTTAACCAGTGCTCAGGCACTGCAGAGATGGCGCCTAGGTGCCTAGAACAAAATCAGCTAGGTATATATGTAAGATATACTAGGACATCAGTATGAGGATGTTACAATTAAACTAAAGTAAAGAACTTGACTAATTAAGAGAATTCCTCTAGAGGAAGATTTCATAAGAATTGTTAGGCTAAAGTGAAATTCCATAATGAACCTTAAGGAGTGTTTTGCCACTTTTAAGAACTTGATGCTATGTTATTGTGGGTCCATGAGTGGGACCAAGGAATTATTGATGTTTAACTTGATCAAATTGTGACATGTTATGGATGAGTATATCATTTGTTGAATATACATGTATATGCATTGAGTCATCATGCATTATGAAAGTTCGATGGACTTTGTTGTAAGGTTGTATGCCTAGGAGATTGAATCACACTTTAGTGCGGGTGCGAATAGACTAAGTGTATGTCATATCGTTGACCTTGGGGGCGTCGGGATACGGGTGTTCCATGAACAAACAGTTAGGAGCTCCTTTGGGCCGTGGGATAGATTGATGCAAACGCACCGACGATCCGGACCGAGACACTGTCTTATATCGCGATCCTGTGAGAATGCCACTGTATAAAGCATTGATGCGCAAATTATGAATTTTCTGGAAAGCACTTGATTTTATGGCTGACGAGATACTGACATGTCTCCTTGATCATTCTCTCTAATGTTTGTGTTTAACTCCATAGAGTAGGAATTGTAGTACCGAATGTTAAATTTTAGTACCATGTGCACGTGCATAGTGAGTCAACATATCATTTGATATTTATTTATTTATTCATATGACGATGGAACTGTTATTTATTGATGTATAACTGCTTGGAATTGCCAATCTATTTATTATATGAATCTTGATGCTAATTATCATTCCTGTTATGTTATGTGGGTGTCCTGCGCCATTCTATTTTTTTACTGTCAGAATTGGTATTGAATGTAGGATGTCTCACCTCTTTTCTGTATTTATGCTATTCTGTATATCTATATCTTTCTTCAAAGACGTTGGTAAAGAAGGGGAAGTGCACCAATTCCTATACTTTTGGCCCGATTTTGATTAGTACCTGTTTGAAGCATGATGTCCTGACCATATGGCTTTTTGGGTTATGTTAAGCTGACTTTTCATAGAAGTTCGGGCTGCTGGCACATCAACCTGCGTACGGATCGCTACGTCTACCATGGAGACATGACAATGTCACTGGCTTGGGGTCGTTATGACCCACCTGTTTTTAACATCACTGTAAATATTCATTTAGAGTTTTACTTACCCGTTCATGATATGTGGAGTGATCTTTACTACACTCCACGTGAGGATTCGTTTTTATCTTCTGCATGAGCATCCGCTTGTAACTTGGTTACTCTGATGAGGATTTCCTTTGGCGATGAAGACCCCGAGGAGGATCTAGCCACGGTTCCTTCTTGTTTGTCTTAGGAGCTGATGTTGTTGATAGCCACTGATGGTTATCTATAAGTCTTTTTGAGGACCTAATATTTTGTCTTTTGGTGGGCTATACATGTGTAATCTTTTGGACGGGTAAAACTTTTGCTTATTTTGTATATCTGTTGATGTAACTAAACAAGTATAATTCTGCTATAATTATGTTTCGTCATTTTCTTACAACAAAAAAAATGAATTTGCCAAATTAATTATATGTTTATAAATGAACATGCTTACCTATATTGAAATGAACTAGGTCTTAATTTATGTTTTATTTTCCGTATTGTTCTTTATGGTGTGACGTTCCCTCCTCAAAAAGGGGCATTATACTAGTTTGGTATCAGAGCCCAAGTTTGAGTCTTCTTTTGGGAGTTGTGGCTATGTCTATCTTGTTTGTGCTGTGTGATTCTCTGTGTTTGATATTCCGAAAGAATACATCTAATTTTTCCTTGTGTTTTGTATAGCTTAACTTGAAGAGAAACGATGGCACGTAGATAAGAAGTTGAAAGCATGACTGCAGCTGCAAAAGCGATGCAACGAATATCGGACGTTATCATACAATGAACTGAAAGAGCTGCTCAACAGTAGGAAATAGCTGCACAACAGCTAGAAGCATCTGCTGATGCTCAAAATCTGTCAGAGTTCCATCGTAACTACTATCCTCAGTTTAAGGGGGAATTTGATCTAAAGAAGGCTAGTCTGTGGATCAAGGAGCTGGAGAAAGTTTTCAGAGGCATGAACTGTGCGAATGACAAGGAGGTAACTTATGCTGCTTTCATGCAGATTGGAGATGCAAAAGAGTGGTGGAACAGAGCACAGAGACTGTTAGAAGCTGAAGGTCGAGTAATCACCTGGGAGATATTCAAAGACATATTCTTAGAGAAGTATTTCTCAGCAAGTGCAAGACATGCAAAAGAGATGGAGCTCCTTAGTCTGAGGCAATGGAATATGATTATTAGCGAGTATGCTGCGAAGTTCGAGAGCTTGTCCAAATTTTTGACGTATTTCCAACATCAGCCGAACGAGGTGTGGAAGTGTTAGAAATTTGAAGAAGGATTAAGGCATGACATGAAAAGGGCAGTCATAACCTTGAGGATTAACCAATTTTTAGAGCTGTTGGACACATGTTACCGAGTGGAAGATCTGGATCAGGCGCGAGACACGAGAAACCATAACTTTGGACCTACTAGATTCCAAAGAGGGGATGGCAACAATGCAAACCACTTTCAGAAGAAACCTTATTCCCGACCACCAAGAAATCAACAACAGCCACCTAGTGGAAGTCCTAGCGGAGGTTCTAGTGGAAACCGAACTGATCAGAATGTGGCGTCTACGCCAAGGTGTATGAAGTGCGGGAAGGATCACCTAATGAGGGATTGCACTATCAAAGGAATCATCTGTTTTCGATGCGGGAAGCTTGAACACATCTCTCGTGACTGCAATCAGGCTAAGGCAGAGCCTTCGGTCAATACTGCACGAGCTATAAAACCACAGGCAGGAGGTCGAGTCTACACCATGAGTGGAGAGGAAGCCTCTGAATCTGAAGATCTAATACAAGGAAAAGGTACCATAAGAGGTAATCTTTTGACTGTACTGTATGACTCTGGGGAAACCCACTCGTTCATTTCTTATGATTGTGTGCGACGAGTTAGTTTACCTGTGTCTTCTTTTTTGGGCACTCTTTTCTTTTTCAACAACCATTTTGTACACACACCCCCACACTTGTTCAAAAACTCATCCATTAACCAAGCTAATGTTCTTTTATTCCCTAAGGTAAAGTAAGAACACGATTTCTCATTTAAGGCACATAATGAGCTAGAAACAAGGAATGGTCAAATAAGCTCAAAGGGGTTAAGCAAAGGAAAATATACAAGGTTGGCAAGAATCAGAGAATTTTCAAGAAGTCAAAAGAGTGCTTGATATCATATTGAAAACAAGGTTGGCTATTTGGTTAAACTAGCTAATTAAGAAAGAGGCCCTCAATCATGTTTATGCATGCAAGTGAAATGTAGCCTCAAAAAGAATCAAAGCAAGTTCTAGAGTGGTCATTAACATGAGTGAAAATCACACAAGAAAGAAGAGAATGACATAAATGTTAAATCCATCCATTAGGCTCAAAATCTCACAAGGTATGCATCCATCAAACTCAATTCATCAATTCAATCATCCATCTCCAAGCATATCGAGTTCAAGAAGGGAGAAAAGTTATTCAATCATGCAATGAACCCTTTTTTTTTAACAAAAAAGAAACTTGCTAAAATCTCTCCCCACACTTAATATAGACATTGTCCTCAATGTGAAAGTGATAAATAAAATGGAAAGAAAAGAGCAACACAACCCGATGAGGAGTGAATCAACGCCAAGCGTAAAAGAAGCACACCGTGCTACGCATCGACGAAAAGAAATCAAACAAGAAAACGTTAGTACTTCCACAATTTAATACTAATTAATTACTACCTAAAAAAAAAAAACTCCTTACTTACTCTGCCACCAATTAAGATGCGTCTCAAGAGTAAAATTACTCCTTACTCTGCCATCACTAATTGGTTTAATAAGTCCATGACAATCATATCATACTTTCCAAATAAAACAACAATTTTTTTTTTATAATAAAATCAAACCCATTAAAGAGAAAGTGTCAGATCGGGCTTTTGTTTCTTGTTACTTCCTTCGCTGCTTCTGTTGACCAATTTATTCGAGCTAATACCTTATCGTACATACTCAAAAGCTTCTAATTTATCAATGAGCTCATCAATAAGTGGAGGCGAGATAAGAAGTTGTCTTGTAGAAGGAGTAATAAATTTACGTTCCACACTTTGTCAAGAAAAAAATAACAAAAGATCAAAGAAATTATTAACATTCAACAAACCAATGGGTTTATGGTGGATGTTCGGGCCTACAGAGACAATTTGAAAAATCTCTTCCAAAGTACCAAAACCACCAGGTAAGACAAGAAATGCATCAGAATTGTCAACCATTGTTTTCATTCGTCCATGCATAGATGTTACCTGAATTTCTTCTCCAATTGTCCTTCCAGTGATGTTATTTTCAGCTAAAGGTTTAGGAATAACACCTAAAACCTGACTGCCTCCTAAAAAGGCAAAGAAGTGATACACCTTTCATTAACCCATGACAACCTCCCCCATATACAAGATGAATATTCCTCGCAGCAAGTGATCGACCAAGAGTGCTAGCTGCGTTTACAAATTCTAATCCCTTCCCATAACTCGACCCACAAAAAACACAGACATTTTTGAGGTTACGAATAGGAGGTCCCATTCTATACTTTTCCTCCCTTTGAGTGTTTCTTAGTTGAAGGAAAATGGAGAAAATGAAGTGTTTAAATAGGAAAAAGAATGGAAAGGGAATAATTGCACCTATAAGGGTAGGTGATGTTGTCAAAAAAGGTTGAAATTAAGAAACACAGAATCTTTTTTTTTCTTTTTCTTTTTCTTTTTTTTTTTTGACTTCAAGAAAACCATCAAGGTAAAGAAGTCTAGAAACCCCTGAAGGACCCTGCTCAAAGGATCGTCTGTACAAAAATCAAAATACAACAAAATGATACAAAGATAAAAGAAATAGAAAATGATGACATACCTGTATGTACAGTTTCCATGGCGTATCTTTATACTGCGCGTCATGAGTGCGATGAGACATCACGTCCTTTTTTTTTCTTTTTGAAATTGTTAAAAAAACTTGATGAAAGATGAGTGTATACTTACTTAAGATTGGGATAGAGGTAGTCTCTTTTTTCGGCTTTGTGCCAAAGCATTGTTAACCAAGATTCGATCCATTCAAGACCAGTAGTAACATAGGGCTCCCAAAAGGGACAAGTGGCCATAATACGACGGGTTTGCCTCACATGTGGAATACAATCTACCTTCTTTGTTTTTCAATTAAGAAGGCTGGATCAGATGCATGCATTTCCCCATTCACGGTGTGTGTTACCAAAGCCAACCCTAAGAAGTATACATTTTTTGTTTTTTTTTTTTTTTTTTTTTTTTTTTTTTTTTTTTTTTTTTTTTTGTTTTTTTTTTGAGAGATGACATGAAGAAGAAGATATGTACGATTGTTTGTGGATATGGCTCACATCTGCCTCTGGTTAAACGTCCAAGAACGGCTTAAACATTTTCATGAGTCGAGGATAAGCTTCCCATCTAATTTTCTTATAAATTGGCAAACAGGGGTCTTTTAGAGTCGATTCCCAAGATCGTAGCGTTGTTCTTCATCCTTGAAGAGATTCCACAATTTAAGAATTTCACGATGCACCAATCCACAAGAATGCGTCTCAAGAGTCAATAAGATATCATCTAATGACTCCTTACTCACCCATTCTTAATGAAGAAAATTTTATCTTCTCTATTTGCGGAAACCATCCCCTTAGTACGACATCGCTTGTTACGCTTCCATCGTCCACATTTGTGACGACTTGTAACCTTTTTGCTCTTCTCCTTTTAGAATATGAACTTCTTCCAAGACCGGGCATATATGAGTCAAATGAAATTGAGGACTCACCGCTAATCGGACCTTCGCTTCAATTATCCATCGTACATCTTCGGCATACCTTTGTGCATTAACAGTCTCAATCTTTCACATCGAATTTTGTAGATTTTTCTCGAGCATTTTGAGGAAGAGAAGGAAAATGTTTTCTCGAGGTTTGAAAGAATGACATCCATTTTGAAGGAGAAGAAGGATTCGGTTATTTTGGGAAACTAAAAAAAAACCGACTTGAGAGTCACGAGTCAGTATCCGCCACTTAACCGAAACACAAAGAACTCAAGAACTTGGTTTTCCAGGAATGGTTGAGTCTTTGTCCATTAACTTTAAGCGCATTACCATTCCTAGGATCCTCAATATCTTCGGCCCTGAGGATACACGTGTTTGACAAAGAAAAGAACCGCGCCACCTAGATCTCAATTTTTCAAGGAGTAGGTGCGGATGATAATCTCAAAGCGAAACCTTTTTGACCAATTTTTCGCAACTTTTGCAAAAGGTGTAACAGACCTTGAATAAAGTGGGTCAATAAAATCCATACTTTATAAGATTTTCGCCGTTGTTGTCGTTGAAGAAAAAGTGACCTCCACTTGCTTCCGAGTGACAAAATTGAATGACACTACCTTCCTCATTGTCGGGCATACAAATGTTTTTCTTTTCTTTTTTCTTTTCTTTTCTTTTCTTTTCTTTTTTTTTTTTTTCTTCTTTTTTTTTTTATTCATAATGCGGATGGAGAAGGTTCATCACCTCCACTTCGCATTCTCCGGAAGTTCATGATACTGTTTGAGGCGGTGTCCATTGGTCTTATTAAGTGAGGTTGGTGAAAAGACTCCACCAGGATCCCATTGGTTGAAACGTGATGACCAAGTTATGGTTAACACAACATGATAGCTTTTACTACGGTCCCATTGGTTGAAGTGTAACGACCAAGTGAAGCTTGAAGCATGAGGGTTCACATCGGGGTCCCATTGGTCTTCCTTGACTTCACCAATGGCATGCAATACGTGTAATTTTGCAATCCTCCTTTCATTGATAATCTTTGGACCATGGCCCAAAAACAAAATCCACTTCGATGAGTTCTTGTCATATCTTTGTCTTTTTCCTCCTTCTTTGAAAATTCCTCAATGGCCTTCAACTCCACCTCCCTATGTGTTTCGATTCTCTGCAACCGCATTGTTGATAGACCCTTCAATATCATTAGATCTTTGCGTAAACATGAATCATCGGCTTTCAAATATGCAAATCTCAACACATGCAACACATTCTATATTACCGTCACAATCAGTACATGAGTTGCAATTGATAGAATCATTAAAACTAATAAAATCAAGAAATTCAGCACACAACTCATCATGAGTTTCCTCAACTAAATCTGCAGGTAAATCAATATGGCAATTAGAATGCGGGAGTTGGGAATTGTTTGGGAAGAGAGTTGGTCTGACTCTTGACTTCTCAGTTCATTAATAGTGGTATCCAACTGCTCAATTTGGGTTGTTAAATCCTGAATAGTGGCAGTGAAATTCTGTTGGAATTCAATCAAGTCCTCTAATGAAGGCTCAAGTTTTGTGGTTGTTGGACTTGTTATCTGTTGGAATGGTCTCATATTGTAATGATTCTTGTTGTTGTGATGCTGCATAGCCATATCCTGGATCCGAATAGTCTCTCCAACTAAGGTTGTATGTGTTGAAGAAGGGATCATAACTCTTTCTTTTCTTTGGAACTGCGTGGTTCATCGGAAAATAACCAAATTTTTGCAACAAATTGATCTGGAAAAATAGAACTACCATACTTGAAGTGTAGGGCATGCATATGTGGGGTGAGATGAACAAAAACAAATGTTACACACAAGTGTAGCTTCCTGCGCATGAGTAATTGTTGTCTCACTACTATATGTCTTACTAAAGAAGTCAATTCCTCAAGTTTTGACTCCATTATGCGTGGTCCATTGTATCCTTAAAATGCAACAGAATGCAACAAAATGATAATGAAAGAAAAAGAAAAAGAAAGAGTTAGATGATAACTTAAAAAGATCATATCACACTTACGGATCCCCCTAAGAACGGCGTCAAAATTTTGACGAGCGCCGAACTCAGTCAAAATTATAACCGAAGTTATTACCTAAGCTTGTAGCACGGTGACAACACCGGATCGTCTCCTCAAGGATCGTAAATGCAATTTGATCAAATCAAGTGAAAGTTAGCAAAAAAGGGGTTTGACAGTTTAAGATCGCACTTAACAAAATTAACAGAAGAAATGACAATTAAAGAGTAGTCAATTTAGAAACCTATCCAAGATTAGGTGGATTCAATCATAGACCCTTCATAGAACACTTGAAGTGCAATTGAATTGTTAATTTGGATCTAACCGAGATCTCTGCATCAAATCCAGAATTCATACTAGACGATCGCCTAGAATTCAATTAACAAGTGATAAACACAAATCCGCAATCGCACCATTCATGAAAATCTATGTTAATTTCAAGTACCGAATTCAATTAACTTAGGCACAAATCGATAACTCTAACCTCTTCAATTTCGTGATTAATTTAGATCAATCAGTTCTAAGTTTCATCACAAATCTCAATCTTCATTTATGTGATTAGTTTAGATCAATCAGTTCTAAGTTTCATCACAAATCTCAATCTTAAACCAAGATCAATCAGATCAACATAAATAGAATCACCATTCATGCATTCAAGATCAAGAAGAAGAAAAAGAAGAAGAAAGGAGGAATTCAATTACAAATCAAATACAATACATAACCAAGGTCTCAAGAATCCAAACCACAATCTCTTCAAGAGTTCTAAATTAACCCAAAGTAGCTTAGCCCTCCATTACCATGAAGGGGAGCATCAAAATATACAAAAATATGAGAAACTATGAAGAAGCAAGAAGAAACTTAGAGAGAAATGAAGGAGAATTACATCTTGTTCATGATAAATGGTGCCTTTTATAGAAGTCTAAGGTAACAAAATGACAAAGGGAAGTGGGTGGATGAGTGGGTGAGTGAGTGGAGTGTTTGAGTGGATGGATTAGTGGGTTGGTTTAGTGGATTGGTTTAGTGGATGAGTGAGTGGAATGGTTGAGTGGTTGAATTAGTGAAAAATGCCAAAGGACTTTTGGTGAGTGGGAAATTATGGACATGAATGGGTGAGTGGATGGATGAGTGGATGGATTAGTGGATGAGTGGGTGGAGTGGTTAAGTGGTTGGATTAGTGTATGAGTGGATGAGTGGGTGAGTTAGTGGATGAGTGGATTAGTGGATGGATGAGTGGATTAGTGGATGGATGAGTGGATGGTTGAGGATGAAAATTTCGTGTCTGACTTGGAAGCCAAAAACGACCCACTATACTTCAGAACCACGAAAAGTGTTCTTCATAAAAGTTGTAGATCCTTGTCTTGGCTATAAAATGGATAGCTGGTTCGTCCAATTTGGCTTCCTTAAGCCCAAGATATGTCCCAAATACCGTAGGTTGCTCAAACCCAACTTCAGCACCTCTGTTCCGACTTGCAAGCTCAAAATGACCTACTAGAATTCTTTTTCTCAAAATGTGTTCTTCATAAAAGTTGTTTATTTGGATCTTGACTATCTAATGTCCAAATTTCAGCCCATCTCCATTATTAAATCTTGAGATATGATTTTATGAGTGCACACTGTTCGGATTCTACTGACAGAACCCGTATTCTGACTTCCATGTCAACTTAGGTCCCTTAGACATCTGAATCAGACTTCGAGCTCTTCATCAAAGTTGTAGAGCTTCCTCTTAGATTTCCTACAAGGTAAAATTCATGTTCATCAAATATTAGAAACTCAAGTTATGACCAAAATACAGAAACCGTGTCAAATCTCAATAATGCTAGAAATATTCAATTAGGACCAATTTGAGCTCAAACTCACAAAATCATTCCAAACTCAATCAATTAAGAATATGGACAGTGTAAATGACTAAACATAAGGGTTTCTTAATGAATAAAATATGTGATTATCAGTCACCATCAGAGTTAGTTAAGCTCAAAAAACAGTTGGAAGAACTATTGGAAAAACAGTTTGTTAGACCCAGTGTATCGCTATAGGGAGCACCAGTGTTTCTAGTCAAAAAGAAGGATGGGACTTCATGATTATATATGGACTATCGCAAGCTGAATAAGGTCACGATAAAAAATAAGTATCCACTTTCGATGATAGATGACTTGATGGATCAACTGAAAGGAGCAACAGTGTTCTCACAGATCGATCTGTGATCGGTTTACCATCAGATTCGAGTAAAGGTGGAAGATATTCCCAAGATGACTTTTTGTACCCGTTACAGTCATTACAAATATCTTGTAATACCGTTTAGTGTGAAAAATACACCTGTCATATTCATGGATTATATGAATAGAATCTTTCGTCCTTACCTGGACAAATTCGTTGTTGTCTTCATTGACGATATTCTAATCTACTCTAGAAATCAGGAGGATTATGTTGAGCACCTCAGTATAATTCTCCAGATTTTGAAGGAGAAGAAATTGTACGCCAAACTATCGAAGTGTGAATTCTGGCTAGAAGAGGTCAAGTTTTTGAGTCATATGATCTCGAAGGAAGAGATTACAATAGACCCGTCAAAGGTAGAAGTAATTCTGCAATGGGAAAGGCCAAAGACAGTGACAGAAATTCGGAGCTTTTTAGGACTAGCTAGATATTATCGGAGACTCATTGAGGGATTCTCCAAGATTACAGGGCCTCTCACTCAGCTCACGAGAAAGAATCAAGCATTTGAGTGGACTAATGCTTGTGAAGAAAGTTTTTAAAAATTGAAGAAACCACTAACTACTTCACTAGTGTTAGTTCTACCCGATCCGAGTGAACCCTTTGAAGTGTATTGCGATGCTTCATACCAAGGATTAGGATGTGTACTTATGCAAAATAGAAAAATGGTGGCTTACGCTTCGAGACAGTTACGAGTGCATGAGAAGAACTACCCAACACATGACTTGGAGTTAGTAGCTGTGGTATTCGCTTTGAAGATATGAAGACACTTTCTTTATGGGGCGACGTTCAACGTCTTTAGCGACTACAAGAGCTTGAAGTACCTGTATGACCAAAAGGTGTTGAATATGAGACAACGAAGGTGGTTAGAATTTCTAAAGGATTATGATTTTTAACTTCTGTATCACCCTGGAAAGGTAGACGTCGTGGCAGACGCTTTAAGTAGAAAGATGCTCAGTATCTCTGCTATGATGGTTAAGGAAAAGGATTTGATAAAGTAATTCAGGGATGTATGGTTCTTTGTGGAATTGGCATCGGAAAAGATTTGTATAAACATGGTCACTATCTCAAATGACTTAATGGAAGACATTCGAGAAAAGCAGAAGGTTGACAAGTTTTTACAAGAAGAAAGGGAGCTAATGAAGTAAGACAATGTGATAACATTAGAGGAATGAGCTGATGGAATTCTAAGATTCAGAGGTAGAGTTTGTGTACCCAAATATCAAGAGCTTAGGAAGTATATTCTCAAACACGCTCACACGAGCCAGTTGAGTTTGCATTTGGGAATAACCAAGATGAACCAAGATCTAAAACGATTATTTTGGTGGCATGGAATGAAGAGTGACATTGCCAGATGTGTGTCGTCTTGTCTGGTTTGCCAGAAAGCGAATGTTGAACATCAAAGACCTTCTGTAATGTTACAACCCCTAACTATTCCCGAATGGAAGTGAGACAATATTGCGATGGATTTTGTAGTTGGATTGCCAAAGACCAGAAAAGGTTACGATTCAATATGTGTTATCGTTGATCGACTCATGAAGTTAGCACATTTCTTACCAATCAACATAAGGTATAGCTTAAAGAAGTTGACTCAGTTGTATATTGGTGAAATCGTTAGACTGCATGGTGTACCTACCAGTATTATTTCTGATAGAGATCCAAGGTTCATGATTAATCAATTTTGAGCCATTCATCATTGCTTTATATTTGGCTTAATTTATGATAATTGTGTCCAATATTATGTTTGTAGATGAGTTTTAGATGATTGGTCTTCATTGAGCTTAATTGTAAAAACTTCATTAATTTTCGGATTTTAACTCATTTTGACCTTTCTGTCTTGTACAGGCCATAACTTGGGCTACAAATATTGTATTTAGATGATCTTGGAGTCTCCTAAAAGCTGAGGCGACGATCTACAATCTTGTGTCTAATGTAATTTTTCTAATTCAGTTGGATTCAAGGCGAAATTGGGCCTCAAAGTTAGGACGTTGTTGCTGTCACAAAGCTTAGACCTTTCCTCATTAATTTGGGCCTAACTCTCTCAATTTAAGCTCAAATAAGGCAAATGATATGTCTCTGAAAAGCTTATTTAGAGGGATACAGTTCGGGATAGGGGTAGATTAGGAATTATATAAGAATTTTCAGTTACAAATAGGGTAAGGCAGATTTTGAATTTACCTTTTGATTTGTTGTTGTTCAGTTTTAACAGATTTGAGCAGAAACCTTTTCTCTCTTTTCATCTTCTCTATTTTCATTTTTCCCTCTTCTCTGCATTTTTGTAATGGCCATGGAAGGCTAAAGCTCCAATCAATCCAAGGAATTCAATGATTGTGGTTAGAGTTTTGAGTTCTCTTGTTCAATTGTAAATTCTGTTTGTGTTCTTCCCTCTTCTCTTTCTTCAATTGATTTCTGATTATGAATTTGAATTTGAAGTTAAGATTAGGGTTAATTAATCTAAATTTAATGGAGAATAGATCATCGATTGATAATCTATGTTAATCCGAATTTGTTCCTAATTCAATCTTAATCAAGAATTGCGATTGTAATTCTGTTTTAGTTGATGAAATTCTAAGTGATTATCTAGTTGAATTCGAATTAACAGAGGTGTAAGCAATAGAATTCCATTCTCTTTGAACAATGATTAATTCTGCCACTTAAATTGAAGACCTTGGATTGATGTTTCCTTAATTGAATTTTCTTAAAATTTGAATTCGTTTTTTGTTATTATAATGAACAAAACCCCCTACTTATTGATAACTTCTAGCATGTTTGAGAAATCCGAATTGGTCCTTGGGAGATGACCTAGGTTATACACTATGCTATATTCCATTGTAAATCCTAGTCTATTTTGAGGTGAGTACGACATCGCCGATCAAAATTTGGCGCCGTTGCTGGGGATCTATTTTCGGTTTCTTAAGTTTATTAGGAGTTCCTAATAGTTACTAATTTCTCTGCATTCGTGATCAACTTTATTGGGAAGTCCTTAAGTGCATTTTGCTGTTTTTCTGCTACTCTACTGATTCTGCTGCATCTTGCCAGCTGAATTCTGCTTCATTATACATTCCATTTTGTGTATGCCTGTTGCATTGCACCAGTTACTGTTCCATTGGCTCTTGTTTCATCTGCTGCATAATTCATTTCTGCTGCATAATTCTGTATTTCTGCTGGCTACATAATTCTGCTTTGCTGCATAATTCTGCAGAAGTCTGTTCTGCTGCATAATTCTGCTGTTTTGTTGTTCCATTGTGTTTTTCTACTGCAACACACCATTGTTCAATTCTGGTATAAATCCGTTGCTTTCCATTTTGCAGTTCATTGGATTTTCGTGTTACAGTTCCATTGGATTGTTTACTGTTCCATTGGATTTTTGCTGCATTTCATGATTCCTGTGAATGTGCATTGCTTCACTCAACACAAATGATACTTCTGTTGCATAAATAACACATTCATCTGCTACAAAATTTCTTGCATAATCTGCTGAGCTGCATAGCCTGGTTTGTTGCATAACCTTGCTGCAGTTACTGTTCCATTGGTCTCCTTGCACCACATTCGGCTTTTGCATGTCATTTTGCTGCATTTGATCATCCATATACTTCATTATTGATATTTGAAAGTTCTCATCTTCATTCTTGAGTTTCACCTCCACTTTCACTTTTGAGTTTCATTTTTCTGAATCCAAAAAGGCACTAGTAGACAGGAATTGTACTTGCGATGGAGTTTTGAGCTGAAACTTGGTCCCCAAAAGTAAACCATCATTCTAAGCAAACTGATCCTATAAGGATCATTCCTGCATAATTTGGCCAAAATCCATCATTTGGTAGGATTTTTGAGCAAATTTAGGTGAGACAATGACATTTTTATAATTTTTGGGTGAACAAACATGCTCAGAATGAGCTGAAAATTAGTGGGTTGAAGGAAAATGACCTTCTCCACAAGGCTCACGCTTTGCTATGAGCAAGACCCTGGTTTGCCCTAAATCCTTCATTTAGACCACTTTTTTATTTTTTGAAGATTTTTCATTGCATTTTTGAGTTCCATTTTAGTGTAGTTTTAAGTGTGTGGTGGTCCCATATTTTTTTAAAAATCATTTGATAGGTCAAATAGATTTATTTTTGTGCATTTCTAGTGTTGGATACTCCATTTTGCTGTTTTGTTGTTTTCGAGTTTTGCATGTTATATGACTAGGTCCAATCCTGGTTATTTGCATAATTTTGATCCTGAGATAGATAAGACTTTTCATACCTTGCATAGGTTCAATAGATTTGATTCTGTATTTGCTGAGCATATAGGAAGTAGTGATTCTTCATATACTTATCATACAAGTGATTCTGTTTCTGAATTTTCTGATTCTGCACTTTCTGTCATTGATCCATCTGTCAATTCTGATTCTGATTCTACTAAGCATACTGAGATTATGGATAATAGAACCTTGAAGGAGCTTGTTGCCCCTGATGTTACATATCAGTCTTTATGCATTCAGTATCCTGATGTTGATGTTCCATTTGAACTTAAATCTGGATTAATTCATTTGCTGCCTAAGTTCAATGGTCATGCAGGAGAAGATCCTCATAAGCACCTCAAGGAGTTCCATATTGTGTGTTCTACCATGAAGCCTCAAGGCATCTCAGAAGATCACATCAAACTTAGAGCATTCTCTTTCTCATTATAGGATGCTGCTAAGGACTGGCTGTATTATTTGCATCCAAGATCTGTCACTAGCTGGAATGATCTTAAGAGGTTGATTTTGGAGAAATTCTTTCCTGCATCAAGGGCTGCATCAATTCGAAAAGAGATATGTGGCATCAGGCAGTTTGACAGAGAATCATTGTCTGAATACGGGGAAAGATTCAAGAAGATGTGTGCTTGCTGTCCTCACCATCAGATTAGTGACCAATTACTAATCCAGTATTTTTATGAAGGTTTGCTGCCTATAGATAGGAGCATGATTGATGCTGCTAGTGGAGGAGCATTGGTAGACAAGACCCCTATAGCTGCAAGAGAATTGATTGAGAATATAGCCACTAATTCCTAACAGTTTGGCACCAGAAGTAACTCAGTGGTATTGAGTAGAGGTGTCCACGAAATTGAGGCAACTTATGCTGCAGATCACAAAAAATTGGAAAGCAAAATTGATGACCTTGCATCCTTGGTGAGGCAATTGGCTGTGACTCAACAACAGAAGCCTGCTGCAGCTCCTGCCAGAGTGTGTGGAATCTGTATTTTTGCTGATCATCCAACAGACGCCTGTCCTACACTGCAAGAGGTTGATACTGATGGTACCCCCCAGGCCTATGCAGTAAACATCTACAATAATAGGCCTCAGTAGCAGCAACAACAGAGCTACGATTTGTCCTCTAACAGATATAACTCAGGCTGGAGAAATCATCTAAAGCTGAGGTGGGGAAATACCTCTACACTGCCTGCTTCTACTCAATTTAGGCAACAGCAGCTACCCTTCCAGTCCACTACAGGACCCAGCAGACCATATCAGCCACCTTTCATGCAGCAACAAAATATGCAGCAGCCAAATAATGCACCTCCTAAATCCGAGCCAACCTTGGAGGAATTGATGAAACAGATGGCAATGAACAACTTGCAGTTCCAGCAGAGGACAGAAGCTACTATTCAGAATTTGGAGAATCAGATTGGCCAACTTGTAAGTTCTATGAACCAATTACAGTCACAAGATTCTAATAAACTTCCTACACAAACTATGGTGAATCCAAAAAATGTGAGTGTCATCACTCTAAGATCTGGTAAGACTGTTGATGCACCAAACCGTGGGTTGCAACATGAATTAGATAAGGAGCAGCAAGCCATACCAGAAATTCCATGTAGCAGCAAAAATAAGAAAACAGATTCTAGCCCCATTCCTGTAGTTATTGCTGAGTAGTCCATCCCACTACCATTCCCTCAGAGAGTTGTGCAGCTTAAGAAGACTTTTGAGACTGACACAGATAGGGAGATCTTGGAGACATTTAAGAAGGTTGAGGTGAACATTCCTCTCATTGAAGCAATCAAGCAAATTCCAAGATATGCCAAGTTTCTTAAGGATTTGTGTACTTATAGAAGGAGAGTAAAGGGAAATGAGAAGATCAGTATGAGAAGAAATATGTCTGCACTTATACAGCCTACAATGCCCCAAAAATGCAAGGATCCTGGAATTTTTACTATTCCATGCACCATAGGCAATAACAAATTCGAAAATGACATGTTGGATTTAGGTACTTCAATTAATGTTATGCCTATGTCTGTGTTTCAATCTCTTGCTCTTGGACCCTTGCAGAATACAGGAGTCATTATTCAGTTAGCAAACAGGAGTAATGCATACCCTGTTGGACTCATTGAGGATGTCCTTGTTAGAGTAAATGATTTGATTTTTCTTGTAGATTTCTACATTCTGGATATGGATGGAGAATCCAAATCCAACAAGGCTCCCATCATTCTTAGCAGACCTTTTCTCAAAACTGCCAGAACCAAAATTGATGTCCATGCCAGCACTCTTTCCATGGAGTTTGGAGATAATGTGGTTCGATTTAACATCTTGGATGCCATGAAGCACCCCATGGAAAAACATTCAGTTTTCCATATAGATTTGCTGGCTGATATAGTAGATGATAACTTTTCTGAGCTCTTTGCTGATGATCTTCCATTCTTTTCTGATTTTGTTGATACCTACACATGTGATGCTTGTACTGTTTCGAAAATGTGCAGTGTTTGTACTGAGATTGCATCCTGTTTACATGGTGATTTTGATACAGATTGTGTGGAGTCTGAATAGCTAAATGGTGGTGCAGCTGAAAATTTAAGGAAGTCAGAATGCAGTAATTTGATTATAGCAAGTACATATGAATCTAATTTCGTTGGATTGCAAGCTGTAAACACAGTCACTTCCACCAGGATCCTTCCATCTGTAGTGCAACCACCTACACTAGAGCTTAAGCCACTCCCAGAGCACCTTAAGTATGCATACTTAGAGGAGGATAAGAAGCTGCCAGTGATCATTTCTATTGCCTTCCATGCTGACCAAGAGGAGAGGCTGCTGCAAATACTGAGGAAGCATAAGAAAGCTATAGGTTGGACCTTAGCTGACCTTCCTGGCGTTAGTCATTCCATGTGCATGCACAAAATACTACTTGAGGATAGTGCTAAACCAATGAGACAACCACAGAGGCGACTCAACTCTTTGATCCTGGATGTGGTAAAGAAAGAGGTGACCAAGCTTCTGCAAGCAGGCATCATCTATCCTATCTCAGATAGTGCTTGGGTGAGTCCAGTTCAAGTGGTTCCAAAGAAATTAGGAATCACAGTAGTGAAGAATGATCGTGATGAGCTGATTCCTACTAAAGTGCAGAGTAGCTGAAGAGTTTGTATTGATTACAGGCGGCTCAACCAAGTGACAAGAAAGGATCATTTTCCTTTGCCCTTTATCGATCAGATGCTTGAGCGCTTGGCTAGAAAGTCTTTCTACTGCTTTCTTGATGGCTTTTCGGGGTACTTCCAGATCCATATAGCACTAGAGGACCAGGACAAGACCACCTTCACCTGCCCTTTTGGCATTTTTGCCTACAAGAGGATGCCTTTCGGCCTATGCAATGCTCCTGGAACCTTCCAGCGATGCATGGTAAGTATCTTTACAGATTTTTTAGAGGATTGCATTGAGGTGTTTATGGATAATTTTACTGTTTATGGTTCCTCATTTGATACCTGTTTGGACAGTTAGGATAAAGTTTTGTATAGGTGCATTGAGACTAACATTGTTCTTAATTATGAGAAATATCATTTTATGGTAGAACAAGGCATAGTCTTAGGCCATATCATCTCTCAGAAGGGTATAGAAATAGATCATGCTAAAATTGATGTTATTTCCTAGTTACCTTACCCCTCTTGCGTGCGAGAGGTTCGTTCTTTTCTTGGCCATGCAGGTTTCTACAGGCGGTTCATTCCAGATTTCAGCTAAAAGGCCCTTCCACTGTCCAACTTGTTGCAGAAAGAAGTCGTTTTTGATTTTGATGACAGATGTAGAGAGGCTTTTGATTGCCTCAAAATAGCTTTGACCACTACTCCCATCATTCAGCCACTTGTGTGGACACTTCCTTTTGAACTTATGTGTGTTGCATCTAACTATGCATTGGGAGCTATCCTTGCACAGAGAGTTGGCAGACTTCCTCATGTCATTTCATATGTTTCTCGGACTTTAGATGCTGCACAGGCTAACTATACAACCACTGAGAAAGAGTTGCTTGCCATTGTATTTGCACTTGATAAGTTTAGATCATATTTGCTTGGCTCTAGAGTGGTTGTTTTTACTGATCATGCCGCATTAAAATTCTTGTTGAAGAAGGCAGAATCGAAGCCGAGATTGATTAGATGGATGCTGCTTCTCCAGGAGTTTGATTTGGAGATTAGAGATAGGAGTGGCGCAGAGAATTTGGTGGCGGATCATTTGAGCAGGATAGAAAGAGTTATTGACCCTTCTCCTATCAGAGATGATTTTCCAGATGAGCAGCTCATGTAGCTCCATGATACCCTATTTTTTTCTTAGTTTGCTGATTTAGTTAATTACTTGGTTGCATCTGTTTTTCCTCCTCATGCATCTAGATCACAGAAAGCTAAACTTAAGAGTGATGCTAAATATTATGTGTGGGATGATCCATATTTGTGAAAATTTTGTAGTGACCAGGTGATTCGCAGATGCATACCTGACCATGAGATCTAGTCCGTTCTTCATTTCTGTCATGCCTCTCCAGTTGGAGGTCACTTTGGACCACAGCGGACCGTTAGGAAGGTGCTGGATTCTGGATTCTACTGGCCTACCATTTTCAGAGATACATATCAGGTTTTCAGTACTTGTGAGCAGTGCTAGAGAGCAGGAGTGGCTATCACTCGCAGGCAGGAGATGCCTCAGCAGCCCATTCTGTTCTGCGAGGTTTTTGATGTTTGGGGTATCAATTTTATGGGCCCTTTCCCTGTTTCTTTTGGTTTCTCTTATATTGTGCTTGCAGTTGATTATGTTTCTAAATGGGTGGAAGCTAAGGCCACCAGGACTAATGATACTCGAGTTGTTGTGGATTTTGTCAGGTCTAGCATATTTTGCAGGTTTGGAGTGCCCCGAGCTATCATTAGTGACCAAGGGACTCATTTCTGTAACCGGACTTCAGAGGCTTTGTTTCAAAAGTATGGGGTCGTGCATAGAGTGTCTACTGCATATTATCCCCAAACTAACGGGCAGGCCAAGATTTCTAACAAAGAGATCAAACAGATTTTGGAGAAGATGGTGCAGCCAAATAAGAAAGATTGGAGCCACCGGTTAGAAGATGTTCTTTGGACTCATCATACCTCTTACAAGACACCTATAGGGATGTCTCCTTTCAAGGTTGTCTTTGGTAAACCCTGTCACCTTCCGGTGGAGATAGAGCATTGTGCATACTGGGCAGTGAAGAGTTGTAACTTAGCAGTTGACCAAGCAAGTTCAGAGAGGAAGCTTCAATTGTAACAGCTAGAAGAACTCCACTTGGAGGCTTATGAGAATTCAAGGATCTATAAGGAAAAGTCTAAGCATTTCCATGATAAGATGATTTCTAGAAAGGAGTTCTTCATTGGCCAAAAGGTGCTTTTGTTTAACTCTCGCCTAAACTCATGCCCGGTAAGCTCCGTTCTAGGTGGGATGGTCCTTTTGTTGTCATTAGCATTTTTCCTTATGGTGCAGTGGAGATTTCGAATGAAGCCACCAATAAGAGTTTCAAGGTTAATGGCCACTGTCTTAAGCCCTTTCTTGAGAGCCCCGCAAGCCCTGCAAGCCCAGCATCTGTAGAGGAGCTCTCCTTGGCAAAGCCCACCTTTCCCCAAGTGCAAATCTTCCCACCATGATAAGGGTGTTTTCTTTCCTTGCTCTTTTATTTCACATGTATACTTGTCTTTTGCTTTTGCTTTATGTTTCCATTGAGGACAATGTGTGATTTAAGTGTGGGGGAGGGAATAATGATGAATTAGGAACAAATTTGGATTAACATAGATTATCAATCGATGATCTATTTTCCATTAGATTCAGATTAATCAACCCTAATTCTAACTTCAATTTCGAATTCATAATCAGAAATCAATTGAAGAAGGAGAAGAGGGAAGAACACAAACAGAATTTACATTTGAACAAGAAAACTCAAAACTCAAAAAATGCATTAGACACAAGATTGTAGATCGTCGCCTCAGCTTTCAGGGGACTCCAAGATCATCCAAATACGATATTTGTAGCCCAAGTTATAGCCTGTACAAGACAGAAAGGTCAAAATGAGTTAAAATCCAAAAATTAATGAAGTTTTTATAATTAAGCTCAATGAAGACCAATCATCTAAAACTCATCTACAAACATAATATTGGACACAATTATCATCAATTAAGCCAAATATAAAGCAATAATGAATGACTCAAAATTGATTGATCAAAATCCCCCACACTTGAACCTTTACACTCCTGGGCAAAATTCAAAATTGAATCAAAAGGGGTTTCATCACAAGAACACAAAATCAACATACCTTCCAATGAATTGCAAGAATTCAAGGTAGTGATCAAGATTCAAACATCCAAAGTATCAAGGAATCAAGACAAACATGAATATATCTCTCAACATCTCAAGCAAGCAAGAAAACAAATCGAATCAAATGATGAACCAAAAGTGATAAGATCCTCACTAGGCATACTCTACTCTCAAGTGTTTAGGATTGTATTTACACTCAAGGCACCCATGAAAGCAAGTACTACCATAAGCTTGACAAGTCTCTCATTTTCACCACCTGAAACACATGCAAATAAATATTAAAAAGACTTTATTCAAGGTTGTAATGAGGCCAAGGTAAGGGAAGGAACAATATGGATATGGCAAGTTAAGCACCCAAGAGAATAAAAGAGCAATGAGGAGGAACTCAAATGACAAGTAATGCACATTCTCTTACTTTGATCACCTTTCTTTTTGCTTTCACAACCTTTCTTTAACCAATTTTTTTTATCTTTTTTTATTTATTTATTTCATCCTTCCTTTTCTTTTTCTTCTTTTTATTTATTATTTATTGTTTTTTTAATAATAACCTTGCATGCATATTACACATCAATTTGTATAACCACCACATTTTGAACTATTAACTGCCTATAAGCAAAAGAGCTCCTCAAATGAAATGAACCAATGCTCTCCCATTCCCTAAGGTAAGGTAAAATCATGATTTTTCACAAAGGTATAAAATAAGCTAAAGCAAAGAATAGACAATTAGGCTCAAGGGGGGTAATCAAAGGGAAATGATGCAAGATTGACTATTTGGCCAAAGTAGCTAAACAAAGAAAGAAGACCTCAATCATCTCAATACATGCATGTGAACAAGGAGCTTCAAAAAGAATCAAGTCAAGTTCTAGAGCACCAACAATCATGAGTGAGATCACACAAGAAAGAAAAGAGAATGGCATAATGCAATCCATCCATGTATAAGGTCCAAAATCTCACCAAGGACAAGCCTATCACAATTGATGTAACACTTTAATTCTCAATGCCAGCTTGCTAAACCAAAAATGCAAGAAAAATATTTATATCATGTCAAGAAACCTCTAACTAAGAATGATGAAATTATTCACAACCTGTACAAACTAAGATATTCAATGAAAGGCATGCAAAATGAATCAAAACAGAATTAAAATAAACAAAAATAGAATTAGAAACAACAAAATCCAACAAATTCAACAAAACAGAAAAGCAAAAAAAATAGAAATAGAAAAACAGAAAAACGAAAACAAAAACAAAAAAAAAAAAATAGAAAAACAGAAACAGCAATTCATGTCAAAGTTTTGGCAAAGTTTACAAGAAGTAATAGGAACGAAGCTACGTTTGAGTTCTGCTTATCATCCTCAGACCGATGGTCAATCAGAAAAGACGATTCAATCATTAGAGGATTTGCTTAGGACTTGTGCTTTAGAACAAACTCGAAATTAGGATGAAGTTTTACCATTAGTAGAGTTCACCTACAACAACAGTTTTCATGCGAGCATAGGGATGACACCTTATGAGGCTCTATATGGACAACGGTGCAGAACACCTTTGTGTTGGTACCAAGATGGTGAGCGCCTTACTATTGGACCTGATCTTATACAGTAAACGACTGAGAAAGTCAAGATGATCTTATAATATTTAAGATTTTTGTGGATTTTTTCTAGAAAACGTTGTATATTTTAATATATCCATCGTTTTGCGTGTGTACTGAGTGGAGGCAGGAAAATGAAATATTTTCCCCGAGGCTAGTAAACCTTGAACTGTGGAAACGTCGACGGAAGATCTTACTAAACCGAGGCCAGACACACTTTACGAAATTTACGTTTTTTGAGATTTTAATCAAATAAATAAAAATTATTGTACGATTTATTATCCGTTAGACAATAAATTCTGATGTTGCTAATTGTAACAATTGTCCATTGAATAATAACTTGTAGTGAAAAATTCTTATCACCTTATCTAAAATTTGTTTTATGTCACATCATTTGACTTTTGAGAAAAAGCAACCAAGCTTCTCATGGAAGGTTCATTCCATCAAGCTTCTCAAGGAAGCTTCATTTCACTTTCTTCCCTCCCTACACTCCACAACTAAATGGAGGAAAAATGTGACAAAATTATCACATTTCCATTTTACCATCCATTCCTTCTTATTTCAAAAAAATTTCAAGACACTTTCTCTTTCCTTTTTCTCTCCTCTCACTTTTTCTTCAAGCCTTTCTTTTTTTCTTCTCTTCTTCTTCCTCCACGGTACCACACCACTTGGAGACCATCTTCACTTGTTTGCTAAATAAATTCCATTTCTTGCTTCTTCTCATCATCCTAAGACATTTTCCTTTGGTGACCATCATCTAGTTTTTCTTTTGCCATTTTCCACCATTGAAACCCAAGCTTGAAGCTTTTGAGGTAAAGTTCTTAACTTTCTTCTCTTTTCTTCTGTTTTTCATTTTTCTTGGTGACCGAGGACTTCTATTTTCATGGTTTGAGTGAACATTTTGAAAGTTACTCACCTTAGGATTTTCTTGAAGGTAGAGAAAGAAATTCCCAAATGAAAAAGAGCTTGCTTTCCTTATTATTTCTCTTAGTAAGAGGGAGATAATCCTCTTCAACCTATCTTGGTGGTGAGAAAACGTTTATTTGGAGTTGTTGATGAGGGAATCCATGTGGGATTACTCTCTTTGTTGTAATGTCTTCATGATTTGTTGCTATTTCGATTTGTATGAATCCATTGATTTTCATTGTGTATCTTGATGACTATGAACCATCTATTGGATTGCTTGAGATTGATGAGAAACCTTGAAATAGGGGTCAAGATTCTGCAGAAAACAAGTTCTGCAAAATTCTTGCTGATACATTAGCGCTCAGGCGTTATGTATAGAGCGCCCAGGTGCTTAATCGGCGCTCAGGCGTTGGAGCTTAGAGGCCTAAGTGCTCAACGCCTAGAAAATTTTCCTATAACGTAGCTCGGTAAGCACTCAGGTGTTGCGTGTTGAGCGCCCAAGTGCTGCAGAGATAGCGCCTAGGCGCCCAGAACAAAATCAGCTAGGTATATGTGTAAGATATACTAGGACTTCAGTATAGGGATGTTACAATTAAACTAAAGTAAAGAACTTGACTAATTAAGAGAATTCCTCTAGATGAAGATTTCATAAGATTTGTTAGGCTAAAGTGAAATTCCATAATGAGCCTTAATGAGTGTTTTACCACTTTTAAGAACTTGATGCTATGTTATTGTGAGTCCATGAGTGGGACCAAGGAATTATTGATGTTTAACTTGACCAAATTGTGACATGTTATGAATGAGTATATCATTTGTTGAATATGCATGTATATGCATTGAGTCATCATGCGTTGTGAAAGTTCGATGGACTCTGTTGTAAGGTTGTATGCCTAGGAGATTGAATCACACCTTAGTGCAGGTGCGAATAGACTAAGTGTAGGTCATATCGTTGACCTTGGGGGCGTCGGGGTACGGGTGTTCCACGAACGAACAGTTGGTAGCTCCTCTGGGCCGTGGGATAGACCAATGCAAAAGCACCGACGATCTGGACTGAGACACTATCCTATATCGCGATCCTCTGAGAATGCCGCTGTATAAAGCCTTGATGCACAAATTATGAATTTTTTCGAAAAACACATGATTTTATGGCTGACGAGATACTGACATGTCTCCTTGATCATTCTCTCCGATGTTTGTGTTTAGCTCCATGGAGTAAGAATTATAGTGCCGAATGTTGGATTTTGGTACCATGTGCATGTGCATAGTGAGTCAACATATCATTTGACATTTATTTATTCATATGACGATGGAACTGTTGTTTATTGATGTATAACTGCCTGAAATTGCCAATCTGTTTATTATGTGAATCTTGATGCTAATTATCATTCCTGCTATGCTATGTGGACGTCTTGCGCCGTTCTGTTTCTTTATGCCATAATTGGTATTGAATGTAGGATGTCTCATATCTTTTCTGTATTTCTACTATTCTATATATTTATATGTTTCTCCAAAGACGTTGGTTAAGAAGGGGAAGTGCACGAGTTCCTCAATTTTTGGCCCGATTTTGATTAGTACATGTTTGAAGCATAACGTCCTGACCACGTGGCTTTTTGGGTTATGTTAAGTTGGCTTTTCATGGAGGTCCAGACTGCTAGCATATCAACTTGCGTATGGATCGCTGCGTCTACCATAGAGACATAACAGTGTCACTGGCTTAGAGTCGTTATGACCCACCTGTTTTTAACATCACTGTTAATGTTCATTTAGAGTTTTACTTACCCATTCGTGATATGTGAAATGATCTTTACTATACTCCACGTGAGGATTCATTTTTATCCTCTGCACGAGCCCCCGCTTGTATCTCGGTTACCCCGATGAGGATTTTCTCTGATGATGAAGACCCCGAGGAGGATCCAGCCACGGTTTCTTCTCGTTAGTCTTAGGGGCTAATGTTGTTGATAGTCACTGATGGTTATCTGTAAGTCTTTTTATGGGCATGATATTTTGTCTTTTGGTGGACTGTACACGTGTAATCTTTTAAGCGAGTAAAGCTTTTGCTTATTTTGTATATCTGTTGATGTAACTAAACAAGTATATATATGATGTATGGCTTACTTCTCATGTTGATTCTGTTGTAATTATGTTTCATAATTTTCTTACAAAAAAAAAATCGCCAAATTAATTATACATTTATAAATGAACAAGCTTACCTATATTGAAATGAACCATGTCTTAATTTATGTTTTATTTTCCACATTGTCCTTTATGGTGTAACGTTCCCTCCTCAAAAAGAGGCGTTACAGACAGAACCATGATGAAGGACTACATTGAGTAACAATTCTAAATGTAAAGAACCAAATTGATAAAAATAAAAAATACAAGATAAAATTAGAAAAAGAAATAAAACTAATGGACCAAAAATACTCTTTTTTCTATGCAATATGTAATATAATGTGTGTTCATAAGTAAATACTAATTATGCTACCCGTGCGTTCTCTAGATCTTTTAAATCAAATATACATGACTATAAGGTTTCATTTAATAAATAAATTTGTAGTGTATATTTGAATTAGCTTAGTTCACTTTAAGAAAATCTTATAGTTAATATATTTTAAAGAAAACGTTTGGTTTAAAAAAAAATGAGTTCAAAACAAATCAATCCAAACATATTTAAAATCTTATTAAATTTAACAGAGAGTCTTATACTTAAGATTGAATAATTATATAACTAATTTTTGTTTTATTTGTTTGTAGCAATATTTAGCTATACTTTTTGACTTTATATACAAATTTTAAAAAGTCATATATTTATTTTGACATGTTAGGTGAATTTTTTAGGAAATGAAAAAATTTATAATGGTTACTTTTTATCTTTTATTTATTTTAATTTTATAATTTTTTTAATTCAATCTTAATTATATTTTGATAACTTTTCACTTAATAAAGACATCTTGTACTAAGTTAGATCTGCACGGTATGTTATCTTATATATATTTATAAAAAATCAAACGCATCTTATGCAGATATTATTAGTATAAGTAAAATATAAATATATTATCAATAAAATGCATATAATAAATTAAATTATAATATTATTCAATATTCTTAGCATTAGATCTAGCAAGATTAAGATTAAAAGACAATATAATTTTTAATATGTAAAAGAATAGTATTTAAAGGGAATTTTACTAACATATATATTTATTTTTCTTTATTTAACATTAATTTGTGAAATAATGTAAGTATTCTTTTATAATTTATTAAAAAATAATACACTTTGATTTCTATTTGTTTAAAAATTTAAAAAAAATGACATGAAAAAATTGGAAAGTGAAGAGAATATGAAAAGTAAACAAAAATAAAGTTATAATTAAAAAGAATTAAAAAAATTAAAATTTAGGAAAAATGCCACATGGCAATGACATATACTGAAATTAAATAAAATTGTAATAATTTTCAATGCTCTTATCATTAGAACTTGTAAGATTAAAATTAAAACACAATAGAATTTTTAAATAAGCAAAAGAATAGTATTCAAAGGGCAATTTACTAATATATATATATATATATATATGATTATTTTATGAAATAATGTAAGTATTTATTTATAATTTATTAAAAATGAATACACTTTGATTGCTATTTTTAAAAAATATTATAAAAATTTAAAATATTGACATGAAAAAAATTTAAAAGTCAAGAAAATATGAAAAGTTATGCAAAAAATGAAAAATATAAAAGGTTTGAAGAGATAAAAAGTCAAGAAAAATATGAATGAAAGAAATGAAGAGTTAAAAAAAAATAAAGTTAGAAATAAAAAGAACTAAAAAATCAAAATTTAAGAAAATACCACATGACAATTATAGTGGAAGAACTTTTATATATTATAATAGATGGATAGATTATAAATTATAGATGGATCACCTGCAATATGGATTTGAATCCTCTTATATCATTTTTTCTTTTAAATAGTCAAGTAAAAAAAAATAGATATAAATGTTATAAATTTTTTTTTATAAATTTTAACTGAATTTTACTAATAAAATTTTTTTATATTTATCTTTTTCTTTTACTTAATCACTTTAAAAAAAATGAAATGAGATGATCTAAATCTCCTGCTATACCATTGTTCAGTAGTTAGAGAGAGAAAGAAACATTAGAATGAAAGAGTAAATAATTTGTATTTTAAAATTTGTAAAACTTATTTTGATTGATTCTTTCTCTCACTAAACTATACACTCGACAGTTTTTCAAAGAACTGTAGAGAATCCTTATAAAATTTGGTATTTTGAGAGATAGCTCACACCTTTACTTCAGCAATTAGTCAATTAGGTCATTTGATTAACGGTTGGCATAATAAAGTATATGGATATACAACACTATAATATTTTTATCATAAATAATATATATATTTCTTTTTATATTTTATTTAATATTATTTATTTTATTTTTATTTTATTTTATTCTCTCAATTATAAATATTTAAAATAATATAAAAAATAATATTAATTCAAAAATGGTATAAGAAGATCAGTTTTGACATATATATCTTGTTAGTACAAAAACTGAAAGGAATATTTATTATGCATTTATTGTCCAAAGCAACTTACATAAAAGTTTATATTTTTGGTTTGACTCTTAGGTTTGAAAGGTAGCTAAACCATGGCATTGACTGGTAGTTTTCGCTTTCGTTAGATGTTGCTGGCAAAAATCATGGTAATAGGTAAAGCGTACAATTATAATACAACTCTGATAATTTTATATTAAATAATATATATATTATATTTTATATTTTATTTAATATTATTTATTATATATATAATTTTTTTTATTTTTTATTTATTAAATCTAACATTTTTAAAAAGATGTTAATAATATTTATACTTCTTTTAAAATGTAAAAGGAGTGTAAAAAGATTTTTTTTCTTTATAATATCCTATCACTTAGACAAGAAGGAAAGTTGTTGAATGTTACAACTTAAAACCTGTATATATTATAGGAGCCAGTTTTATAGCTTTGTGCTCATCACACATCGCTGATTAGTTTCACCTTCAAATTTCAATATACTTTGGCTTCATCGTTGCACTGGAGCTCTTTCTTCCTAGCTTCTCTGTTGAGGTGGTTGGTGCTGTAAAGAGTTAGCCATGGGACCTGGCGGACCAGGGGGTCCTGGTCCTGGCGGACCTGGACCTGGAGGACCGGATTGGGGTCCTGGCCCTGGTGGACCTGGTTGGGGTCCTGGCCCTGGTGGACCTGGTTGGGGTCCTGGTCCTGGCGGACCTGGACCTGGAGGACCTGGTTGGGGTCCTGGCCCTGGTGGACCTGGTTGGGGTCCTGACCCTGGTGGACCTGGTTGGGGTCCTGGACCTGGTGGACCCGGTTGGGGTCCTGGCCCTGGTGGGCCGGGTTGGGGTCCTCCTGGAGGGTATGGTTTCTTTGGACCTGGTGGTGGCTTTTTTGGTGGATTTGGCAATGGTTTATGCAACCTCATATCTTCATGGTGAGTAGTAATTAAACCTAACGTGAAGCTTATCTTTTTTGGGTACTTAACAAGTAGCTATAATGTTGTTCCTAGAAAGTAGAAACCCCTCTAAATTTGATAATGCTAATGCCTATTATTGATTTTTCCATGTTGGTGCTGATTCTAAATTTTAATTCCTCCTGCTAACGGAGAAATGCAGCTTCTACTGCTTGTGCTGTTGTTGGTTGCTCCAAGATTGCTTCGGTGGTCCACGCGGCCCAGGCGGGCCACCACCACCTCCTTTCTGATAGGTAGGCTTATTTTTCTTACCCAAGTTGCCTGCAGCTCTCTGGATCGGTGAACTTGAAGGTTTACATGCTGCCTGTGGCTCTTAAGCCATGTCCTTTGTTCATTTTAGTGGTTATGTTATTTGTCCTTCATTCTAGCTTCGATGCTTAAAACTGAAAGGCACTTTTATCCTATGTAATATGAGACTATTGTTATTATATGTCTTATTTACAATACAGCCATTCATATCTACATTTTTCATTTCTATTTGAAGGATCTTGATCATGATTTTGAAGTCGTTGTTTTGATTGTTGAGGAAAATCATTTTTTTAATTAAAAAACCTTTTCTCTTTTCTTTCTTTCTTTCATCTTAATCAATACTATATGAACATTGGAAAGATTTCTTTCTTTTACTATCCATTTCACTCGTTAATAATACCTTTTGTATTAGTTATTACATTAAATAAAATATCACTTTTTATTGGATGATAAAAATAACATTAATATAAGATAACAACGACAGCGAGTTTTTACTTCTTGCATTAGCATTTATGTACTTGAATTTAAGTGAACACAGAGATACACCTTCAGTGAGCCGATACACTTAAGGATCACTCTGATAAAGAGTTTAGATTACGGTCTGACTTGTATATAATATATATCATAATTCATAAATAATGTACTACGGGTACAAGAAAAAAAATGAGTTATTTCTTTGAATATTACATTAATACAAGGAAAAAATGATGATCCCTAATTCCAACCTTTACATCATAAAGTTTAGAAAGTATTATCATATTATACCACACAGATTAAATTTAACATCTGGTAATTAACTCACCTTGATTTAAACCAAGGGACAGATAATATGTTTGATTACTGCGATTCCATTTAACATACCAATAAAGAAGGAGAAGTTATTACATATTGTGGGAATATTATACTACTTTACTCAAATTCTAATACATGACACCTATAATCATAAATGTCTTTGAAAAAAAATAAAATATTATTAAATTAAATATAAATAATTACAAAATTGCTCAATGTATTCTCTAAGATTATTTAAAATTTCTCTTTTAAGGGAGACCCTTGAACCAGGTTGCACAATGTTAATAAGAAGTCAATTAAAGCTTGGCAATGAAAAGGGATACAGTCAACAAGAGTAATGACCTTCTTAACAATAGATTAAGAATTTAATAATACTAAAAACCAAAATTTTCAATAAACAAGAATGCTTTTAATTGGAGTACATGTGAAGCAATTTCAATTTTCAACCGAAGTCACACCTACAAGGCTACAACAACTAGAATACAAGATAATGCTAATGACTTTTTTATCCAAATGTTTCAGTTTGAAAATCAATTTCTCATAGAGGTGTAAGTCAAAAAGTTAATTCTCGATGTGGTATAAAGTAAATAGTAAAATATAACAAGTTATAAATATCAAACACAACTTGCACTTAAATAATTTTTTATTATTTTTTACTAATAACTCGTCACTTAGAGGCATGATTTATCCAACGAAATATTTTTTTATTATATTTAAGTAAGTTGTACATTCTATCTATGACTTATCTTATAATTTTTTTTCAGTTAAATTTTAGATAAGTCGTAGATGAGAATCATGATTTACCTTTTTTTAAAAAAAAATAAGTGAATTTATGACTTGTATTAGGGTTTGTAATTTAATAATAAGACGAGACTTAATTGCATTGACGATTGTTTGTTTTGATTCAAATTGCATGTCAACCCACAAATCATTATTCATATTCACATTCACACTGCTTGCTCTCCTAATTTTATAATGATCATAAAATTCAAGAACATACATTGCCTGCAAATTAATATTAGATAAAAAGGAGAATGTAGTAACATAAGTTATAGTGACAGATTCACCCACGCCTATTTCGCCTGCTTTGTTGCCCTCATCACCTTCCTCATGCTCCTTTTCTTCACTAAAAGCACTTACATTATCTCTTATATAGTTGAAGTTATATAGTTTGGATCATATAATGTTGTTGAATGAATATTTAACTCAATAGCAGAATTAATGATCATAGGACTTAGAGGTCTATAAGAATTATTATACTCATAAATACTACTAACATCAACAACTAATGAACTACGGGGAGGGTTATATGATGATATTGTCAATTTAAGTTTTAAAAAAAGAGAGGAAAACTTCATATCAATAAACGTAAAAAAGTTATAATAATAAAAAGTATAATTAACATTCTTAATAAATACCTCTAGTAGAAAAAATTAAATAAGAATGAGTTGAGTTTGATACAAAGTAGCAATGGTAAAGAAAACTTGAAAAACATTGAAATATGAAGTAGCACTAGAAAGAGATGATAGAATTTATTGGCACAAATCCTGACAAGCCATAACTTATTATTAAATTGAAAAGCTTAATGCAAGTTGTGGTTGACACCCACAACTTCATATGACATTAAAAAAAAAAAGTTAAGTTGTACCTCATATGTACATTTACCTAAATTAAAAAAAAGAAGGGACACAACTTAGTCAAAATATAATTTAAAAAAAAAACACAGATGAGTTGTGCTTCCCATCTACTACTCATTATACACTAATGTTCCTCTAGCATCATTTTGAGAAATAAGTTTTGACATACACCTATATGAAAAATTCACTTTCAAAATGCACCATTGTGGTAAAAAATTCTAATACTAATTGTTTCATGCTACTAAAATCACAATGTAATCCTTATCTTGTTTCAGTGTTGATCTGTTTTTGCTTCCATTAAGTGAAAAGAAATAAATTGGAATTACTTGCGTGCTTAGACTCAATAGGTATATCAGAATTGAGAAAGATGAAAAACAATTACATTCATCACCACGTGTAGAAGATGACTTTTTCATCTTAATACAGCAAAATTGTATCAGAAGTCCAAAAGCTTGTTCCATACTACTGCTGCCACTTGAGTATGAAATTGAGATAAGAACAACCAGGGTAAGGACTATGCCTCTGAGGCTCTGAGAATAGAAGCATATTACTGTTAAGCAAACCAAACTACCTCTGCTTAACATGATGTCCAATCAATGATAAAGTTCTCTGATCTCAACTCAAAAAGGCGACAGATTAAACACTAGCATTGGGCAACTGACCATTTGAATTAAATAGGCAAATATACTTACAGCCGCAAACAAAAGAGAATACAAAAACCACCAAGGCATATATGATGATAACAAAAAATAAATAAATTAAACAGCATATAGAAAGGCAACTTCTTACATGAATCCAATGAAAACAAAAATTGTAAAAGTGTGGTGACAAGTCAGACCCGGTTGAAGGAGAGTGCGAATGTCAACTTGGCTGATACTTAAGGAGATTTGACGACTTCATTCATGATTTCTGTTCAACTGTAACTACTCATTAATTTGAGCTCTTACTATGGGCTGTATAGACAGGTTGGACGGAATAACTCTTATCTACCACTCACTTCTACCTTTTCTTGATTGTCACTTGTCCGTTAGAATTTTTTATTTTTATAAAATAATTGATTAAATAACTTCTTTTAATAAGAAATAAAGAGTGAATTAATGATTGTGTACACAAGTTTATTCAAATACAGTATTGTTTTAGATAGTGACTAAGACCTAGGTCAAAAGATTAAGGAAACTCGTTAGAGCCCTATAAAGAAAGTGGCGTCGAGGACAACTAAGACCAAAGATGGCCAGACAAAAGTTAGGTTAGAATGTTAAGTGATAGGCTCAAGTGTTTGAGGGTGAAAAGCATAACATACTTAATTTAGAATGTTAGGCCAGCGTAAGAAAAGTTTTTAGAGCAAATTCCCTGGTGCGGTGGTGCCTATCCGTCTCAAGGTTGTTAAGGATTTTGAACATTAGATTTATCTTACGATTGGTTCCCAAGGATCTACCCTGTCGATGACCAATCTATACTTGTAAGTGAGTCATTAGACCGTTATGTAGAGGTGGCAAAACGGGTTCAACCCGTTGGGTTGGCCCGCCAACCCGCTATTTTTTTGCGGGTTGGGTTCAAGATTTCAATCCATTTTTTATTTCCAACCCGCATAACCCGTCCCGCATAATCCTCGGGTTAAGTGGAGCGGGTGCGGGTTGGCCTATCGAGTTGAGTTTTTTTAAAAAAGTGTTACAAATTAGTCTTATTATTTATGTTTGTGATATTTTTATGGGTATGATACTAAATTTATTTTATTTATTTTATTTTTTAATCTCTATAAATTATAATTTTTCAATTTTTAAATTTTTATGATTTTTTTATTATTTTTTATACATTTTGTTTTGTTTTTAGAATCACCACTTACTTTTTTTTTTTTTTTTTTATGTGGGTCCAACCCGTCAACCCTCCAACCTGCACTAAAGCGCGGGGTGGGTTGGTTTTTCAACCCATTTTTCAAAAATTAACCCGTCCCCCCCCGCATTTTCTTTAAGTTAAATGCGGAAAGGCAAAAGGTAGGCGGATTAATCATTTTCACCACTACTGTTATGGTCAATCTTGTGCGAGGGTAACGCGTTTGGGCATCTTGGCCATGTGCAGGTTGCCAATTGGGTTGACAATTTTGTGCTCGGGCCAATCGGGCTCGCCCAACGTAGCCAGGATAAACTCAATTTAATCGGCCCAACAAGTCTAACAATGGCCTCATAAATCGGGACAAAGTCGGCCTCAACTAATCCACCGTTGCTCAGTCTGATCGGATATATGAAAGTGGATTGGGCTCATGGATGGTCGGAAAATGTTCGGCCATGATAGCCCAAGTACTAACAAAAAGAAAGAAAATATGATTAAAAAAAGAAAGTAATGGAAGTGTGTGTATGACATTGCTACTCCGACCGTTACATCAAAAGTTTTTCCACTGGCAAATGAGCACGCTACCTCACGTTTCTAATCCTTGATCACAGACTTACGTCACAACCATGATCCGAGTTTTCGAAATATTTATCATATATGATATGATGTTGTTATTATTTAGCACTAATTGGCAAATCATATTCTTAGGCCTGAAATGATGATCAGAGCTTAATTATGATCTAATCATCATATCATTTTTTTTAATGTTTTGCCTATTCGTATTTAGCTTTTTATTTTGGTTAGTGGCCTTCAAGTAGTGGATAATCGGATTTGAATCTAACTATGTGTGTTAAGTAAAGTGATTTTTGTATAAATTTGAATTACGCAAGTTAGATACACTAAATTAATTATAATTAATTATTAATTAAATTATTAATTATTAATTAATTAATAATATAATTGATGAAATATACTCAATTTAAATGTTATATGTTTATTTAAGAATTTTTCATCCTAAGTAAGCAATATTACTTGCCCAAGGTGGAGGGGATGGGGCCCAAAATAATCAATACACGTGTTAGAATATGATAAGTGGAGACTTGAGAATGGAGACAAAGAAATTCAAAACCAGAAAGAACACTATTTTATGGTCCAATTCTCCCTCTGTCCCTGGAGTGACTGGAAGTTACTTCAGCACAGTTGCTGTGGCCGAGCAGAGCACAACACAGAGTGAGAGAGGCTCAGACTCAGTGAGTGGGGCTGCTGAGTAGGCTGAGAAGCGATGCCTTTTTAGCCTGCAGCTTAAACGAGTCACTCTGACGAGTTGAACCAGGTACCTTTCTTCCTTCTTCGTTTGTTTTGTATATTGATTTGTGCGATGGGCAGTGTAAAGTCGGAGTCTTTTGTCCATTTTGTTCTCATCGGTGGCGGTTTGCGGAGTGTTAATCTTCTGGGATAACCTCAAAACACTAAAATCTAGAAAATTTACTGAAAATTATGCACCTGATGTGGGTTTCTCTGTATTTTGAATTCTTTTGTCC
This sequence comes from Ormosia emarginata, assembly GCA_029884605.1. Taxonomy (NCBI): domain Eukaryota; kingdom Viridiplantae; phylum Streptophyta; class Magnoliopsida; order Fabales; family Fabaceae; genus Ormosia; species Ormosia emarginata. The sequence continues at coordinate 25,432,996 of JAQQTP010000080.1, read as the reverse complement.
TTTTCCTTCCCATCTGTGTTGATTTTTTTTTCCACTGTATTTCTGGCTTTCATTTTAGTTTTGGGCTTTTTGAAAGTTGAAAGTTTTCCTCTGGGTACTGGTAGTAGTAGCAGTGTTGAAATGACGGGAATGGCCTTATTGTATGACGTTATGTATTTGTGTGCTACTCTGCTGTGAAGAGGCAGTGTCAGTCTCTTAGTCGGCGCATTTGTTCCTTCACGCAAATTCTGATAAGCTTGGTGTTTTTCATTCTTATCTTCTTGCTACAAGTGTTTTTAAAGTATGTGATTGAGACTTGCTACAGCTAGTTGATAGTTATGCTTCTGCAATTTTTGTTTGGGGAATTCAAGGTTCTTTTTTTGTTGTTTTATTATATGTTTTTTCATACATAGACTTTTGGTGATAACCAAGAAAATAGTGAAGAAGATGGCTGAAATGACCAAGAATCAACCTTCACACTGGTGGTGGCTTGATAGCCACAGCACTACTAAACGATCCCCATGGCTTCAATCCACTCTCGCTGGTATCTATTTCCTTTCCTCTGTCTTCCTCCTTATTAATTTGCTACAAGAATTTCTTTTTCTATTGTCCTGCAGCACTTTATGTAAACACTAAACACACACTCCAAACTAGGTGTTAACTCAAGTCTTGACCTATAGCAAACGTGCATTTTGAAAATAGAATTTAAAAAAAAAAATTGTTGTCATGCAAATTTTGACAGACTCTGCAATTGAATGACTCGCGTGATTGTGATTAGATTGTCTAATTAGATGCACGGAGAGTCAGATTGTCTAAGTAAGTTGGTCTTGTTTTTCAAACATCTTGGAAATGAATGACATAACTACTAATAGGCCTCATGATGTGGAGTGATTTGTTGTTTAAGAATAATTCTATATCCTGTTGTACAGAAAAGTATTATATGCTTGTTATGTTTTTAAAGTATTGAATGCATTTACTTCTTTATTTAAGTATTAGTACGATTATATGAAGAATGTTTTAGGAAGATATAGTAAAACTCGTTGTCTAATTAGCACTGGTTTTAATCGTTAATATGCATTCAGTGATGCTTTGATTGCATGAAGATTGATATTGGACTTATTCCTTTAATAATGGCATAACATATGAATGACTCAGGTTCACCAAATCGTATCTTTCTCTTTGTTATTTACTTTAACGAATAACGATTTGTCCCAAGTAGACCCATAATTTCTCTTCGTAAGTTGTTGAAGTTTTGTACCCGCAGGCGTCTACCTAAATGAAAAATTACTGGGCCAAGACACCCCTTTTCAAAAGAAGGTAGGGGATTAATAGAAAAAGAGAGGAACACTAGTGTAAAAACATAAAAAGGTTATGTGCCACCGTTATGATTTATCTGTGTTACTTTTCATGTTCTTTTTCTTTTTCTACCTTTTGCCCTATGAATTTAGCCGTTGGAGTAACCTGTGTGTTTGCTTTGATTGTGACTTATATCCGGTATAGAACTTTTTGTTCACATATGCTAAAATGCAATAACGGCATATGATTTTTAGCATGTTGGGGGTGTTTAGTTTAGCTGTGAAAATTTGATTATTTCAATAATTGATTATTGTATAAAAACTTATTGTTATAATCGATTATAATAGAATCAGTTTTATGTTTGGATATGTTAGCTGAAAAACGAGTTTAAGCTATCTGTTTTGTTTGGATGGTATAAAAAAGAATCGTTTTTATGCATTAAATTACTAAAATAAGTATGAATGATTAAAAAAGTTATTTGATTGAACACAAAATGGTATTTACATCTCAAAGTATAAGGAATAATTTATAATCATAAGTTTCAATCTTCGGTATTATGAAAAAAAGTTTTAATGCATTGAATTTCGTACAAAAACTGAAACTGATTTTGACAAACATGTTAAAACAATACTGTTATAACAATTTTTTTCAAAAAAAAATGCTGTTTGGTTGGGGAATAATCCCAATTTGTTGTTGAGAGGGAAAAAGAGTTGAACTAATATGTGATTGACTGTTGCATGTTTATTGTAGAGCTAAATGAGAAGACAAAGGCAATGTTAAAATTAATTGAAGAAGATGCAGATTCCTTTGCTCAACGCGCAGAGATGTATTACAAGAAGCGACCAGAGCTTGTGAGCATGGTTGAAGATTTCTATCGGACACACCGCTCTCTAGCTGAGCGGTATGATCAAGTCAAACCTGACACTGGAATTGGCCTCCTAGGATCCCCTTTTGCTTCAGCCAAGTATCAAATTGAGAAGTTGATGAGTTTTGCAGATAATGGTTATGATACCTATTCTGAGAATTGTGATGTAGAGGAATCTGCTGAATCTGAAGTTGATGATCCTGAGCTGGAAGAAGAAGAAGAGGAGACCAAATTTCATAACTGCACAAAAGAAGAGGAAGTTTCGTTTGTGGTTGTCAATGATGAAGTGATGAAGCTGAGGGATGAAATTAAGAGACTCAGTGAAGAGAACAAGGCTCATAGGGATCAACTCAAGCAGAAAGATACCATTTGTGATGAAGTAATGATGTTGAGGGAAGAAATAGAAAGAGTTAGAGAAGAGAATGAGGCACAGAAGGATCAACTCAAGCAGAAAGATGAAGAGAAAAAAGAGGTGATAAGACAACTGAGTTTAGCAATAGATGTGCTGAAGCAGGAGAATGTAAAGATGAGAAGAAACTTCATTGCTAAGGAGTCCACAAAGAAATGGAAGAACCCATTTGATTTCAACAAACTTGTGGGAGCATTTTCAGGGAAGTTGTTTAATGGAACTCCAAGGACTCAGCCCAGTGTTGAGCTCTCAAGACGTGGTTTACAAAGTTAGCAAATAGCGTAATTATGTAGAACAGTCTTATAAAGATGTCTATATCTATGTGAGGGACTTACCCAAGTAGCCTAGGCTAGAAATCTTCATACTATATGTTCATAGTCTTCGACTCCCAGTGTGCTTACTTATATAATTATTTGTATTTTTATGTGTCTTTTCCTTAACGAGTTGTATCATTGTATGCATTCCAAATGTCAATTTTTTATTCGTTATCTATCTATATTTTAGCTCACCCCAATTCCCTTCTCTATTTTTCATGCCTCAAATGTTTTCTCCCTGTTTCTAAATGCGAAATGCGCGCGAAACAGAGTCATCAAAAGGATCTGTATGCCACATCAAAGTGATTGTGGTCATAGGGGAAGGGGTCTAGCCTAACGCATTCTAAGGTACGAGACAAAGTTGATATCTAGATATATGTTATTACTTTGTGGAGCTAATAAATACCAGGTTTTCTTGGCATATAAACAAGGAAAATGATAGATAGCCCGGATGGTGATGTTGGGGTCCCAACTCTTTTTGGATGACTCTCATTTTGTTGTGATTGTATGTTTTTTTATAAGAGCTCAGCTAGAAAGTCCGGTTAAATGCCAAGCCCGGAAAGTTAAAAACACAATCAGCCTCACGTTAAAATAAACACTATATTTTACAAAAATATAAATTTTATAAAAAATACTATTTTTTGTGGACATGTAACGTAGAGATATGTTGTTCTAGACGTATCTGAGGTTGTAGATTTTTTTAGCAAAGACTTAGTGGAAAGTGGGCTTGGAAGTTTTTTATATTTTGATTATTTTCATTTGCAAAGACAAAGTGGAAAGTGGACATGGAAGATTTTTTTTATATATATTTTTTGGGATGAACGGGGCATGAAAACCCAAGTTTTTTTTTAAAAAAGAATTTAATGGTAAAGCGACTTGGAAGAAACTTTCAATACAGATTGTGGCGTGTAGTTAGGATTATAGTGTAATAAAATTTTTAATAGTTTAAATTTAGGAATTTTTTTTATTAAAACTTACATAATTAAATAATTAAAAATTTGATTTTTTTATTACTTTATTACTTTTAAGTTAGATTCTCTTCACAAGTTTAAATCATAATAATTAATATAATAATTAATATTTTTATTAAAAGCTGATCAATGCAAAAGAGACAACTTAAAAAGGAATGATAAAAAAAAATAGATAATTAGAATAAATCATCACGTATGTATGCTTTAGTAGGATGTTACAATGTTATAAATTTTATATTAAATAAATAACTAATAAACTAATATTTTAAGTTTAACTATCCTCATCAAAATTAAAATTTAAAAATGCTAATAATATTTTTTAAATATTTTTAATACTTATTTTATTATTAATCTAAAAATATATATAAAATAAACTAGTAATCAAACAAATGTTAACATAAATATAGAAAAAGAGTATATTAGTTGCATTTATCTTAAAAAATTTCTCCCCTCAAACCCAAACAATTATTGCCAGAGTGACAGGAGCATGGCTTGGCTGTCACTGCAAATTACTTCCATGTGGCAACCCTTCAACCACAATAGTTTGAATATTTTATCTCTATAGTATGAACTAAAAATACATAGACCATAGAACAAAAACCAGATAAAAAAACACAATGCAGGAAGCATCGGTGATAATAATCGGAGCTGGCACTTCTGGCATCGCCGCTGCTGCCTGCTTAACCAAGCAATCGGTACCCTTCATCATCCTTGAGAGAGAAGACTGTTTTGCTCCCCTATGGCAGAAATATACCTATGATCGTCTTCATCTCCACCTAAGGAAGCGAGTATGTGAGCTACCCTACTTTCCATTTCCTGCTTTTTATCCTCATTATGTGCCTAGGAAGCAGTTCATAGAGTACTTGGACAACTACGTGAAGCACTTCAACATCAGCCCTTTGTACCAGAGAGCAGTGGAGCTAGCAGAATATGATGAAGGGGATGAGAAGTGGAGAATCAAGGCTAAGAATGGGAGCTCTGGTCAGGTTGAGGAATATGCTGGCAGGTTCTTGGTGTTGGCCAGTGGCGAAACGGCTGAGCCTCGTGTACCTGAGGTTGAAGGGTTGGAGAGTTTCAAAGGGAAAGTGCTTCATTCAACAGGGTACAAAAATGGGAAGGAGTTTAAAGATGAGCATGTTCTGGTTGTTGGGTCTGGCAATTCTGGCATGGAGATTGCATTAGACTTGGTCAATTTTGGTGCCAAACCTTCCATCATTGTTCGAAGCCCGGTACTTAATTAGTTAATTTTATATCTAGGAATAGGTTAGGAGTAATTTTTATTTTTTATTACTAATTATCCGATTATTTATTCTTTATTTGTTTTTAAATTCCTTGACTTTGACGGGTTATGCTTGCATTCCTTGACTTTATATGTATATTATTACTATATATATGTAGGTTCATTTTCTTTCGAGGGACATGATGCATTATGCCTCGCTTTTGCTCAAGTATCTGTCGCCTAGCATGGTGGAGAAACTGGTGGTCATAGTTAGCAGGATTGTGTATGGGGATCTAAGCAAGTATGGGATACCTTTGCCCAGTGAGGGCCCTTTCACCATGAAGATAAAGTACGGCAAGTTCCCAATAATTGACTTGGGAACTGTCAAGAAAATCAAGTCTGGAGAGATACAGGTATGAGCATTTCTGATTGAAAAATTCTTGTATACATATACAAATATCTCTGATTGTGATTAGGACAACAGAGTGATAATACTCCAAAAGGACAAAAACTGACGCCAACGGTACTTGGTTAATGAACATCAAGAATGTTAGAGATATACATATGCATATATTACCTTATATTTATATAATTTTTAATATCAATTTGATTATAACTTAAAGCATTTTTGCATTCACATAAATAAATATAAAAGATATGTGTGAAATTAATGGGTATCTAACATTTTTTAATGAACATTATATATGTGTACTTGGGGTTGGATGGTGGTTCGCGCAGTGGTTCGCGCAGTGGTTGGCTATAACACGTGGATGGGGTTCAAGTTCGTGGCCGGGTTTGGTGGGTATAAGTCCGACAATTCATGGTGGTTATCAGTGGTTCTGGTTTGGGTACTAGTAGTGCAACGACTGTCATCTCATATCTATGCATTTGAGGTCCACTTTTTCTCTAGCCAAACTCTCCACCATGGGGTGAACAGCGCATGGCGACGCGTCGGAGCTTCAGTGGTGGCGCGATTCTGATGGCTAGCTGAGGGCAAGGTGGCAAACATAGTGGAGGGGTTTGGCTAGAGAAAAAGTAGACCTCAAATGCGTAAATATGATATGACAGTCGTCGCACCACCAATACCCAAACTAGAACCACTGATAACCACCATGAACCGTCGGAGCTATGCTCACCAAACTCAGCCACGAACTCGAACCTCATCCACGCAATACAGCCAACCACTGCACGAACCACCATCCAACCCCAAAGTACACATATATAATGTTCATAGAAAAATGTTAGATACCCATTAATTTCACACATTTTTTTTATATTTATTTATGTGAATGCCAAAATGCTTTAAGTTATAATCACCACCTTGTCCTCGGCTAGCTATCGGAATCGCCCTGCCACCAAAGTTCCAACGCGTCGCCACGCGCTGTTTGCTGGAATCTGGGCACACGTGGCTGAGATTGATTTTGGGTTGATGAAAAAACGAGATGAGCAAGTATTTTTGGGTGGGTACATTGTAGCATTGGCCGAACTTTGGTTGGGTCAATCCGTTTGATTTGGGTCAGGCACTTTTAACTAAATTTCTAAGTTTCAATTGGAAGGGAATGTTGGGTCAAGAGACCCCAAACGCAATGCTTGAGTTAACGCGGGAGATCTCCTTCAAAGGAAGAAGGAAGAAAGTATTCACCCAAAAAAAGAAAACGAAGGAAGAAAGAAATGCCTAGCGAACTCTTTATATCAGCATATATACATAGATGGACTTCGTAAACGTTACTTTCTCTTTTTGCTTAAATTAACACAAAAGTGAAGGAGTGAGTGGCATTCTATTATGTTATGTAGGTGTTGCCAGCGGAAATAGAGAGCATAAGAGGTAACGAAGTGTTGTTCCAGGATGGCAAGTCGCACCCATTTGACTCAATTGTTTTCTGCACAGGCTTCAAGAGATTAACTCAAAAGTGGCTTAAGGTATGTATGATATTGTATGTGGCAATATTGGCTACCCTTGATTTAATGCACTGTTATTTTCTATCTAAATCTATAAACTACATAAAAACGATCAACAACGTCAAAAAGGAAATCTATGTTGTTCATATCTGTGAATAACTATCATGTAAGAAAGTTTAGAATGACATGACATTATTAATTTGTTTTGAACAGGGGGGTGATGATCTTCTTAACGAGGATGGTTTTGCAAAGCCTAGTTTCCCAAACCATTGGAAGGGTAAGAACGGTTTGTACTGCGTTGGACTGTCAAGGAGGGGATTTTATGGAGCTAACCTCGATGCCCAAAACGTAGCAAATGATATTACCTCGATTAAATAATTCCTCAACAGGAAGGAAAAGGAATTGATGCCATGTGAAACTAACGATTTTATCTGTTATGTTTGCCTAGAGTTTAAACTACAATGCAAATTTCGTGTGAAACTGTGAATGTATGGTATTAGAAGTACACACAAATATATACATAGCAAAAAGAAACGAAAAAAGCAACACACAGCAATCATAACTATTTGCTTCGTATAGGTTAAAGAGATGACCCATGTTGACCTTCCAGGCCCTTGAGTGCCTTTCTCTTTGTTTTCCTCGTCTTTTGCCATATGAGCTGTATGACCTGGTAGCCTGGTTTTCCTTCCATTTTGTTTTCAAGGAAGTTTCAATAAAGGGGCTGAAAAGGTGATACTTGAAGCGGACTCCAAGACTGAAGGTTGCTCTAGTGAGTCTTTGATGGGTTGTCAAATATTTTAGCTGTTGATTTTCATTATAAATGTTTGGAATACACCAAGTATAACTTGTGACTAATAAATATTTGATAACTAATTAAGGTATTGATACCAAAGAGAAAGAGAAACTCCTAGGTATTCTATGTCAGCAATGAATTTACTTATTTGAAATTTTTACATGACTTTACAAAGTCGAGAGAAATGGACACTAGATACAAAGATTTAAATAGTGGAGTTTTCTTAAAATTTATAGGCATTGTGTTGGCCTGTTGGGGCAATCTTTGGACTGCTTTATGGCCAAAGAACTCCACCTACTGATTAGCCATGACGATCCATTGGTCAGAGACAAGGTGAAAGGTACATGTCATATTCTAACACTCAAATCAATCTTAAAGCTAAAATGTAAAATGAGGGGTAGAGATGTTGGCAAAAAAGAGAACATACTTATACCCTTGGTATTATATATAATAAGAAAAAAATTTGTATACATACGTATATATCTTATATGTATTTATATAAAATGAGTTTTATCTCATAATATATAAAATGAGTTTTATCTCATAATGAAACTTAATCTGATGTGAACATATGTAATATACATACATATATATGCAAGAATTATTACAAAAAATAAATAGAAGATGAGGTCTCTGATACTTAAGATAGTGAGTATCGTGCATATCATTAGGTTTGAGCCGAGACCTATGGGTCCATATTGTCTTCCACTTTTAAGTCCTATTGGTCCACATTGTCTTCCACATTTTTATCTTTTAGTATCTGTACACTAACACTAACTACAAAATTTAATGTTTTTTTAACATTGATCAATGTTAGTGTATAGATTAAAAAAGATAAAAATTACTCATATAATTGACGTGATGCATGCTCAATGAAACAATCTAAGAATCACCGGATGGACTAAAGAGTCTTAAAAAATGGTATGAAATCGTGAAGAAATTCCTATCCTAGCAAAACAAAGTTTCAAACTCTCAATGTTATGGCCCAAAACAATATAAATGACCTCAACCTAAAATTTGAAACATATATATAGGACAATCCGTGTAGAAACTTTAAGGCCTTGGAGAGTCTCCACAAAAAATGCTGTAAAAACGGGTTGAGCTATTTTGAATTAGGTCATTTTTAAGTTGGGTTAAATTGAGTTAAATATATTTTAAGTTAATATTTTATTAATTTAATGAATAGATCAATCCACCAAACCACTAATTATTTAAAAGAAATTTAATAAATATTTTTAAAAAAATTGAATTAATAAAAAATAAGAAATTTAAGCACCTGTGAACTTTAACTCACTTGGCAGGACATTGTTGCTTTGTGTTTGGTGGGAGGGGTTGGATCCCTTCCCAATGCACTTCTCTTTTTCTTTTTCATTCCTCTCTTTCCTTGGACTCCCTAATGGGGCATAGGTGGGGCCTCTCCTAGGCGTGAGAGATATAATAAAAAAAAATTAGACTAATAATAAATAAATTAAAAAATTAACTTAATTATCAATTGGACTTTAATCATTTAAACAAAAAATAATAGTATATTTTTAAGTAATAACTTGTTGAATTAAAAAGAAACAAAGATTTTTGACTTGCCAGGTTAAGCTAAGTTGAGTTTAAAAAAATTAAGGTTTGAATTTTGTTAACCAAATTATACATTTCATTGGGTTATTTGAATCAATTTATCACACTCAATCTATTTTGATAGTTCTATTCACAAATTATTAATATATACTATAAAAAACAAATCTGTTCTGTTTTAGCATCAGCGTTCAGCAAAAGAAACGTATTTTAAATTATGTTGAGATTTCAGAAAAAGGTATGAGAATTTTCAAACATATTTAGCTCTTATTGGACCGGTAACATTGGGGTAGGTAAGAACATATAGTTGCTTTGTACAAAAAAAAAACAAAAAAAAATGAAAAGTAGCCAACGAGCTTGAATCAACCAAGTCATCTTTCTCTATCGCTTGCAACTTACGACTCTTATTTAGAGCTATTTACACCTCCAAATATATATATATATATATATATATATATATATATTCTGTGGCTCGTGATTGAATTTGTTCAACTGATCAATGATCACTGAGTTTTTAAATTTATCTAACTAATTTTTTGAATAATCCTCTTAATTACTGTGTAAATAAAATATTAAATAATTTTTTTTATTAAAATATTAAATATATCTATTTTTTTATTTGATATTATTTTTATTAAATATTAAAAAAAATATAACGAAAATTGTAAATATGAGGATTCCAGCAGCATGATAACGAACTTCTGGTGGTGATTGACGGCGTTCAACCACTTTCTGTAATTTGCATTAATTAATTGATTTATCAGTTGCCTTAAACTGGTACCCAACTACCAGTCCAAGGAAAAAAGGATTTGAAAATATAGCTCAACAATTTCACCAAATGCATTATATATCTTTGAATAAAGATCATTTTATATTTTTAAAAAAATGTATAAGTATTATTTATATCCTTTTTAAAAGATGTGATTAAGTAAAAAAAAAAAATATTAAATAAAATGTAAAAAAATATATATATATATATTTGATATAAAAATATAAGAGTTATATCTTTTTTCCTTTTCTTCTAAGTGCATCTATATACTGTACGAGAAAATATTAACAAACATGATAAGTTTAGTATTACACCAATACATATACGTATCATGAGTATCAGTGCATGTTTGTTTTAGATTAAATTAATTTAGATTAATTTTTATTTTGAGAAAAAAGTTATTTTAACAGTATTTAATTATGTTTGATAAAATCAGTTTCAACTTTTACATGAAATTGATATAAAATAAAAAATTTTTTAAACTAATTTTTATAATCTTTTTAAAAATAAGCCTCGATTGAAGTGATTTCTAGATTATAGATTATTCCTTATATTTTTTTTTTAACATTATATGTAAATACCATTTTGTCTTCAATCAAATAATGTTTTTAATCATTTTATACCTATTTTAATAATTTAATGCATAAAGTAATTCTTTTTTATATCAACCAAACAAAATAGATTCATTTAAAATTATTTTTCAGTTAATATATCCAAACATAAAAATAAATCGATTATAACAAAAAAATTTTATACAATAATCAATTATAATCGATTGTTGAAATAATCAAAATTTTCACAAATTAAGAACTAATTTGAATCATAATCTATTTTGATTTCTAATTATTAATGTTTTTAATGCGTAGATTTCAGAAAATAGAAAGAGTTGAATCAGATCTTTCTCCATCGTGCGACTAGACCTTAACTAAAGTTATTTACACCTCCATATATATATATATATATATATATCGTTTAGCCTTTTTGACTTATATTTATTTTTAATCGATTGATAATATCATATTCTAAAAATAAATGCATATCCATAATGGAAGTATTCGTTTATTATTCTAATATTGATTTATCCAGCGGAATAAAGTATTCGTTTATTATTCTCTATTCTGAAAATGAGATATCATGAAAGACTAAATAAATTATAAATAAAACTAATAAATTAATAAATAAAATAAATTAAATTTAAAAAATATAATATAATAATATTTTAATTTATATAATAAAATTTTTAATAATTTTATATAAAATATTTTTTTTTTTTTGTAAGTCTTAAAAATTTACAGTGCAGAAAAATTTTTTTTTAACTTGTCACAAAAAAATTTATATAATTAGCTCTCATAATCATTTATTAAACGGAGATAACTTAAACGGATATTTATACTTACGAAAGAAATTAAATAAGTATTATCCGGATTCTCCTCATTTCAATATTACTTATTCTCTTCTCTCATTTTCTCCTTCTCATTTTCTCAAATAAAATTGTCATCCCTAGTAATGGCGAAGTGACTTAAACGACCAGGCATCTTCACTTTAATTCTTTTTTTTTTTAACCTTTCTTTCTTATGTTTTTCTTTCGTTTTTTAATTGTTTAGCATGTAAAATTACAACTTGGTGTCTTCTTAATTTGGCTTGTTTGATTTAGATTGATTACAAGTGATTTCAAATCACAAGAACACCGTCTCAATGGTTGAACTGCTAAGAATGTTTTGAAGAACAAGCCTTTTCAGTTTGTCATCATTTGTATTTATCGAAGGGAGACAGCCTTTTATAGACTCAATTAATTCATAGGTGGACAAGAATGGGGGGCTTCAAATTCCAGCATGCGTGCCACTCCCCAGGGACGACTGTGCTAACTAACAGCAAGATAGAAACCTTTACATGCAAGCAGCATCGAGATTGCTTCACTTTTTAGCTTTTGAGCTGTTTATAAAGGGGCTAGCAAGGAAGATTAGGTTCCTTTAGTAGCAGACATTTGCATTGATGGTATTTTTTAAGTTTAAAGGGTGGTGTCCCCGCAACAAGAAGAGAATCAGTGCAAAAATAATAATAATAATAATTTTGGTGTCTAGCAAATTAAAAACTCCTTCCAAACTTACAGAATTGATTGATGTGATGGGTTATAGAGTTTATGGCAGGGAAACTTACACCATATATTTACGCATAGTTGTGAGTGTATAAAGCGTGGCTACTGGCCAGGTTATTCACACACACAATTTTCCACTTTGATTTGGTGGATCGATTGAATGGAAATGAATCTATAAAGGGAAGGCAGAGAGGCAAATGAGTAATGACCGGCTTGCTTTTCTTGATTGCTTTCATACATGGAAAAAAGAAGTAATTCTGCAGCTCTGCTTCCTTCTCAGTAAATATGTAGGGAAGAAAACCCTCTTTTCTACTTGATTTCCTCTTTTTAATATATCACTGTCAGATACAATTTCAAATTTTCTAGCGTACAAATTGGACTTTTTAGCGCAGACTAGCATAACCTCCAACTCATATGCTACTGTCCCAAAAATTCAAATCCTTTTAGTCTCAACCGCAGACTTTTAAAGTCTAAACCATATGCATAGCATAACCTCAAACTCATATGCTACTGTCCCAAAAATTCAAAAGCAAAACTTACGGTTCGAAAGCAATCGTGTTTATGATTTTTTTCTTCACGTCGAAGAAAACTTGATTAAGGACAGATAAGCTCAGAGGACTACAATTCTTCTAATCCTTGATGTTCATAAACACTTCGTTTTTCTATGTGAATTATTTGTTATATGCATTGACTACACACGTATTTCTCATGAACATCACAAAAAAATCATCAGGAGAAAGAAATCAGATTTGAAGTTCTATTCAATAAAAATGGTAGTAATGAAAGGCTTTTTTTTTAAAAAAAATTATTAAATGATAGAGTGGATGATAAGAGAGTTTAATAAGCTAAATCCATTAGAGCTCATGGAAATTTAACTTTCCAATTTCCATCATGGAAAAGGGTATGGAAAAAAAATTAAAGTGTTGTTGCCTTGTACGTAATGTATTGATATCATGAAGAGAGATTTTTATATAAATTTAGTGTAAAAAAATTATTTGTATGAATATATATGTACCATATATATATTTATATAAAGTGAGTCTCATTTTTTAATGAGACTCTATATGAATGTGTATATAGTATAGTTGTGCTCATATAAGAATACTTAGTCTAGTATATTAATTTGAGTTCATTAAATTAATAAAATATTAACATATTATTAGTTTTATTTTTATTATAAATAAATATTATATTCACTAATATATTAATAATATGGTAATACTTTGATGATTTATTACACCCTAACTAATGGGATTTTTTTACAAGAATCTATCCTGTCCCACTCTATAACCCTTTCAAACGTACTAATTCAATTATATGGGATCCGCACCAAGAAAACTTCTATAAAAAACGTCATATATTACATAATGCTTAATAGTTACTACCTACCTAGCTATCATTCTTCCACCGCCATAGTAGATATATAATACCTTCACTTGGGATTTCTCTCCTTCTTATCTTGTCTTAATTTGTTTTCTAATCATAACAGATAGATCAACAACACACCAAAAAGAAAGAATGCAGGAACAGGAGCAGGTAGTGATAGTGGTTGGAGCAGGCCCTTCTGGCCTCTCTGCTGCTGCATGCTTCACAAAGCAATCTGTTCCTTACATCATCCTCGAAAGGGAAGATTGTTTTGCTTCTCTGTGGAAGAAATACTCATATGATCGCCTTCACCTTCACCTCAAAAAGCAGTTTTGCGAGCTTCCTCACAAGCCATTCCCACCCTCTTACCCGCCATACGTACCAAAGAAGCAGTTCTTACAGTACCTGGATGACTACGTGTCTCACTTCAGGATCAGTCCTTTGTACCACAGAACTGTGGAACTGGCAGAGTATGATGAAGGTGCTCAGAAATGGAGGGTGAAGGCTAGGAATGGGGACTCTGGTGAGGTTGAGGAATATGCTGGGAGGTTTCTGGTGGTGGCCACAGGAGAAACCACCGACCCTTTTGTGCCGGAGGTGGAAGGGTTGAGTAGTTTCCCTGGGAAGGTGCTTCATTCAACTGGGTTTAAGTCTGGGAAGGAGATGAAAGATGAGCATGTTCTGGTTGTGGGGTCCGGGAATTCTGGCATGGAAATCGCATTGGACCTGGTCAACCATGGTGCCAAAACTTCCATTGTGGTTCGAAGCCCGGTAATTGATACAATTTGCTATTCACACACTACTTCTACACAAGTGATTAATGTTCACTAGTTATTTACATGATGATTATCGGTGTAAAAGGTGTATAAAAATTGGTGTGAAAATATTTTTTATCATTGTTTATATGATTAATTTGGTTTTTTTTTTTCCCCTTCTGTTGTTGGTTATATATTGGTGAAAAGAAAATTAAACACATTGATAATTGTGATTGATTGTGGATTTGGTTAATCTTTTGTTTACTTAAATGAATTGTGGTTTGCTGGTTACACATACTAATACAGTGCATGCAATGCAATGCAATGCAAAGCAAAGCGCAGGTTCATTTCCTATCAAGGGAGATGGTGAATTTGGGGTTGTTTCTGTTGAAGTATTTGTCGTTGAGCACCGTGGACTCACTGATGGTGATACTTAGCTGGATGGTTTATGGGGATGTAACCACTTACGGGGTTGCCAGGCCCAATGAGGGTCCCTTCTATATGAAGGTCAAGTACGGAAAGTATCCAGTAATTGACGTTGGAGCCTACAAGAAAATCAAGTCTGGAGAACTAAAGGTACGTTTTAGAGATAGGCTTTGGTTGGTGTCATTCAACTTGAGAGTTAGAAGTTAAAACTTCAATTATTTAAAGCTAAAAATTGCCAAATCTGCCCTCTTTGGTGAGTACGTGACAATGAAACAGGAATTTGATTTTTACTTATTATTATAAATCTGAAACAACTAGCTTTAATTTTTTTCCTTGTAAAGTGGAAAAATCTTGTATACTCTCGGACGAAAAACTTTTTCTTTCTTCGTATGAATCTTGATCATTCATTTCTAAAAGTTAGAAGAGAGAGAAAGAAAATATAAAATAAATAGGTGAATATTTATAATTTAGTTAGGTTAATTGTTTCATTTTCTAACTAGATTAAAGTCACTCGCTTAAGAGTTTTGAAATTTAAATATCTAGAATATAACATTCACACAGACACTTTATTTACATGTGCACACAGTATATTTATTTCAATTTGATATGTATATGAAACACGATGTTCCATATGAGTGTCATATTTTAAGTATTAGAAAAAGAAAAATATTTTATATATCAAAATATGTATAACGTATTTATATTATATATTAATATAATAAAGATGTCAAATTATATTATATATAATTATAATATTTTTATAAAATATATAATAATTTTTTGAATTTATTAAATAAAATTAAATATATTTTAATTAAACGAATAACGTACACTGTTAAAAAAACATTTCTGCTCACTTAGAGATTCAGATTAGGAAGAAGGATAGCTTCACATATTGTTGACTTACGTGCAAGAACCAGTTGTGCCGTGCGCCTGATGCTTTTGTGACGTGACGAAGCGGCATTTTATTGTGTTAAGTAGGTATTGCCAGCAGATATAGAAAGCGTAAGAGGCAAGGATGTCCTATTCAAGAATGGCGAATTGCACCCATTTGACTCCATTGTTTTCTGCACCGGCTTCAAGAGATCAACGCACAAGTGGCTTAAGGTTTGTAATTCCATTGATTACCCATTACTTAAGATTAAGCTCTGTGACTTATATCCAATTATTAATATGTAAAATAGGAAGAAGAAATGCATTAAGCTAAGAATATGCAGGCTTCAATGTGAAGGTGTATATATAATAATATAACTAACAATTATGCTGTTTATGGTAGGGGGATGATTACCTTCTGAATGATGATGGTCTTCCCAAGCCGAGTTACCCCATCCATTGGAAGGGAAAGAATGGTTTGTACTGCGTTGGACTATCAAGGAGAGGTTTCTATGGAGCTGCCGCAGATGCTGAAAACATAGCAAATGATATAAGCTCCATCATGCAACATCCCTAAGAAGAAAACCAACGGTTTTCCCATATGAAGTTTTGACATATAATTATGACAACATCCTGAATTGGCAGATTGTGGTGATTGTCGATTTGCTGCCAATTGGCGTTAGAGAGACTAAAGTATATTCTCCAAATAAGAAGGGCACAGTACAGTTATGGATTTAATTTTTTATTCACTGCCACTATTTTTTTTTTTGGTAGAACTAAAGTATAAGGTGAGGGGAGACAAATCACCAAGCAATATTTACAGACTGCATCTTACATTATCAATAAATTATTTGTTTAATATTTAAGAAATAGTTAGAAATTTTCACTACATATAAAAAAATATCTGTTTTTATGGTAATGTAATATTTTTTTATTGATAATGTAAAGTATTTTAAATAACTTCCAGTCGTTCATATTTAAACTGTACAATAATTGCTACAGAAGTCACTTTTCATAGAAAGCAAATCATTTTATAAGTTACAATGTGGGCAGATTGTTTCTGATACTTCACTGTGAAAGGACAGATTTCAAAATAACAAAAAATTTCTATCAGCCTAGATCAATGAAAATCAATTTTTTGAATACTCCAAATCTCTTAATTTACTAGCTAGTCTCACATATTTTGGAATTACCTAATTGATACACCAATTGCTGTTTGATCTTTAACAAAAAGAAAATATTAGTAATTGGACATTCTAATGCATAATCCAAGTAAAATCAAATTTTCGAGTAAGACATGAGACCCATTCAAATTGGACATTAATAACTTAAATGAAACCTCATGTAAAATGTTACATCAATGCCATCAAGCTTATAACAACTAGTGCACTATTTCTAAAAAAAAAAAAGTTACAACAATATCAAAAAGCATTTTTCCTGAAATTTCTCATGGCAGCAATACTTGAGGTACATGTTCACAATCTTGGGCAGCAAATAAGCCCAGCAACAAAATCAGCTATCCATCCTGATGGGAACACGTCATGAGTTGGTTAGTTTATAATTTTTTTCGCTATGGTTTTATGCTTCTCCAACGGTGTGCCAGAATGGATATTCTTTTCTTCCTCTCTCTCCTCTTCTGTTATTAATTTCTATTTTTAGAAAAAAAAAGGAAATTTCATATATTAATCTTTGTTGTTTTCCCTCCTTTATTTAATAAATCTAAAAATTCTTCTTTGAGTTTGATCTCCTAATTTTTCACATGCATTCTAAAACTTTTACTGAATCAGAATGCACAAAGAAAAATTGAAAAATCAAGTTCAAAGAAGAACTTCTAGCCTTAGCAAATAAAGGAAGGAAAACCACAAAGAATAATAAATAAAGAAAAGAATAACATAATCATGAACTTACTTTCCCATCCTCTTTCATCTGAAAACAAAAATTAATAATAGAAGAGGATAGAGAGTTAGAAAAGAATATCCATTCTAGCACACCCATGGGTTAGCTTAAAACCATAACGAAAAAAATCTAAACTAACAAATTCATGATGTGTGCCCATCAAGGTTAGCTGATGCTGTTGCTGTGCTTATTTGCTGGCCAAGATTCTCACCATTTACTTCGAGTATAGCCATGAGAAAATTCACATTAACATCTCCAGGTGCAAATTATTTATTGTGCCCAGATCAGTCCATCAAAGCCAATTTCAAGATATCACCAAATTCCTGGTCTACTAGTGGGTCATCACCAGGTAAATCCATATATGGCTTCAAAAGATCAGAAGATCTTTCAGATGGTATACCATAATCTCTCAGTATGCAGGATGAAGCAGCAACAGCAGCTTCTCTCTCCATAACAGCAATATAGTTATCATCAAATTCAAAACACAGATACCTATCCTTGCATGCTGATCAAGAGCAATGGAACAACTTTAAGACATATTGCAAAAGAAAATGAATGGACAATAGATAAAGAACGTCACAACTTACAATCAATTAGGTGTGCAAGGTGATGAATGTGCTTAATTCGAATTCCATTGAATTTTTAATAACCTGCACATATTTTTTTTCTCAGAGAAAATTTACATGAAGTAGTAATGGGAGTCAATCTCAAATGGAAATGACTTACCTGCTGATTACTTATATATTCATAACCTATGTTGACTTCATTTGCCAAAACCTGTTCATCAGAAAGAAAAGCAAAACAAAATTATACCACATAAATCAAATGAACATCTGACTAGAAAATGGCAAATGCAGGGATTGTTGAATAAATTAATAAAATAAGATCAAGATAAAAAAAAGAGTAAATGTTACATGTAATGCAAAAATTTCAAGAATACAACTAAACATCCCATACAAGTAGGGACAGCAAAATTACTCATGGAGATCTGCAAGAATTCACAATGGAGTGAGAGATGGGTATCCATTTAATAAATGGGGTCAGAGACGGGGATTATAGTACCCGTAAATTCGTAAAGTATATTTTTCATTTAATATATATTATATTATGATTTTTTTTTACTTTGAGATGTGATGAAAATATATAACTTTTTATTATTTTAAAATGATTTTTTTATTGAGTGAACTCATAATGATAAAACTTGTTAAAAAATATATATAATTTATGTAGATGATTATTATAAAATATAATTAAATTTAGTTTGTTATTTATAATATTCTTTTAATTTTATAAGAATTTTAAATTATTGAATAAAGTTGTGATATGTAGTGTTAAATTTTATTTTATTAATGATTTTTATAATTTTAAAAATTTTATTTTAAATTATTAATTACCAAATGGATAATATCTGTCCCTGCCCCCGCCTCCATATCCGCACGGATACCCATTTATTATTCCTCCGCAGTAAATGGATACCATGCAGACAATAAATTTGAAAAAAAAATTCAAAAAATTCAAAAAAAAATAATATTTTGGTAATATTTGAATAATAATAAGGTTTTTTTAGTAATTTTATATAAGATATTTTAATAATTTTATTTGCGATGAAGCACTTCTGCAATGGGGAACCACCTTCGCCCTCGTCCCATTTATTAAACGGGAGATAACATAAACATGTATTTATATCCGCCGGGAAAATTACCGTCCCTGTCACGGGTATTACCCGCAGATACCTGCACCCGCGAGTAAAATTGTCATCTCTAGTATAGACGGGGCTGGGGGAAACACTACCCACCCCCGTTCTGCCCCATTGCCATCCTTATTATATACAAGTATACATATTGTTGAAGAAGAAATTCAACAACTAACCTGTGAAAGGATTACAATTTGTTCCCCTTTTGAATCTTGTCGATGAAAAACGTGCCTTTGCCAATAATTTTCGCTGACCAAGGAAATAAAATAAAACTAAATGGTGGTGTTTGGAATGAATAAAAATGAGAAATGATTTGATTTGATTTAAAAATTAAAATTTGTATTTAGAACTTTTTTTTTTAAATAAGATTTGAATTAATTTAGAAATCAAATCTTATGTTTGGAATTCATTAAAATGAGAATTGATTTGATTTAATTTTATTATTTTACATTTTAATCCTTATGAAAGGTAATTACTAGTAATAAAATTGTCCATTTATTTCAAATCAAATCAAATCTTAATAAATCCTATCAAATTTGATAGA
This sequence comes from Ormosia emarginata, assembly GCA_029884605.1. Taxonomy (NCBI): domain Eukaryota; kingdom Viridiplantae; phylum Streptophyta; class Magnoliopsida; order Fabales; family Fabaceae; genus Ormosia; species Ormosia emarginata. The sequence continues at coordinate 25,413,269 of JAQQTP010000080.1, read as the reverse complement.
ATTTCTAAAAGAAAAGAATGAAATCTATGAGATTTTAGAAATCAAATCATTTATTTTTTAATATTTCAAACACAAAATTTATTTAAATTTGATTTACAAATTAAATTATTTCTCATTTTTTTATATTCCAAACACACTCAATGAAAAATAATACGATCATGTCACTATTTTTTTCAACCTTGTGCTTTTTAAGGTAACCCATATAAATTCAGAACTTATCCCTATAGAGTTTTCGCATTCTTCCCTGCTGAAAGCTCAATAATGAGAGAATAATTAAAACACCACAATTATGAGTATTGCCAAATATGAATGAGAAATGTTTTATGTACACCAGAATATGCATACCGTATTTACACCGTATATTAACGTGAGAGAGATGTTAAATCATGTTGTGTGCGACTGTAGAATTTACGAGGGATACAGAATGATTTTGTGAGTGAGTTAGATGAAGTTAAACGTATTTTGGTTGGACTAATAATGAGACTAAATATGAATAAATAAAACATACTCTACCAGTGCCTCTAAGAGGGGTGTAATTGTCGGGAAATCAGAGTAGATGTACCTAAGTTTCTTTAACATTTTATAGATGTTAGCGAAAGGGTACTTTGATCCATAAAAAAAATTGATAAAATAGTAAAGCACATAAATAGTATTTTTACAGTGGAACATACTTGCCTGTACTATTTGCATCAGTAAAATAAATCAAGAAGTGCACATTAAATTTAATGTGAAAAATCCTCTTGTACACTGAGGGAAAAAACCACGAGCCAAACTTCGAAAATATTTCACTATATCAATAATAATTATAATATCATTTCTACACTCTCACACACAAGGTACAGACTATAGTGTTTTCCAATGAGACTCTCTCATACTACAATTATAGTATTACAAATATTAGAAAATATATAAAAAAAATTCTCAATATATGCACACACATTACACTGTTGAAATTTCCTCACATTCTTTATTTTTGCTCTCACTCTCGGAAGCTCATCTTGCTTCTGCTTGATGCTTCGGAAATAGAGAACCTTTACAAGCCTTACATTTAATACTTTGGCCTTCCAACTGCCACCCACCAACAAGCACGGAAAGTGCTCCTACGCATGAAGCAATAAGTCCTCCCACAAATGTTGACAAATGCAAGCCACACTCAACAATTCTCCAACTTGGCTTGCATTTACAAGAATCATCAATCTCTGCAAATATTCACCAAGTTCAAACAATGTTTGAACTTATCAACTGACAATGATTTTGTCATCATGTCCGCAGGGTTCTCAGTTGTGGCTATTTTTTGAACTGCAATTGTATCGTCATTAATACTTTCTTTGACAAAGTGAAGTCTAATATCAATGTGCTTTGTCCTTTCATGATAGATTGGATTCTTAGCCAGATGAATGATACTTTGACTATCACAATGTACGATAAGTATTGTTGATCCAACCCAAAACTACCTAAAAGACCTTGCACCCATATGCTCTCCTTCATAACCTCTGTCAATGTCATATACTTAGCTTCAGTAGTTGACAATGCAACTATAGATTGCAATGTCGCCTTCCAACTAATAGTGCATCCAAAGACTGTAAAGATATAGTTTGTTAATGACATTTTTTTGTCCAAATCACATGCATAATTAGAATCTGCATAGCCTACGACCCCATGGGTCTGCTGACCATCAAACACCAAACGGACATTTGTGGAACCTCTTAAGTACCTCATGATCCATTTTACAGCTTCCTAGTGCACTTTTCTCAGTTCGCTCATGAATCTGTTCACCACACTTACTGCATGTGAAATATTTGGTTTAGTGTATAGCATGACATACATGAGACTGTCAACTGCACTAGAATAAGGTATATGACTTATATGCTCTACCTCCTCCTTAGTTTTCGGACATTCATTTGAAGATATCTTGAAGTGTGCAGCTAAAGGAGTACCAACTAGTTTGGATTGATCCATATTGAAGCATTATAGCACTTTCACAATATAAGATAAGCATAATCTGCCACGATGTCTCTCCCTATGAATCTCCATACTAAGAATCTTCTTTGCTCCTCCCAAGTATTTCATCTCAAATTCTTTTCCCAACTGAGTTTTCAATATACTAAATTCAGCCTTGTTACGAGCTGCAACTAACATGTCATCTACATACAACAACTATAAATTCGAGAACTATCTAGAAGCACCTTAGAGTAGATGCAATTACCATATTGATTTCTATTGTAACCATTATCAATCATAAATGCATCAAATATTTTGTACCATTACCTTAGGGATTGCTTCAAGCCGTACAATTACTTCATTAACAGACAAACATGATCCTTCTTTTCAAGAACTACGAACCCCTTTGGTTGACTCACGTAAACCTACTCCTCTAGTTCACCATGTAAGAATGTTGTCTTCATATCAACCTATTCCAGCTCTAAGTCAAATGTACTTATAATAGCTAATAGGATTTGGATAGAGCTATGCTTCACCACAAAAGAGAATACTTCATAGAAGTCAATGCCCTCCTTCTGAGTATAATCCTTTTTCTACTAATCTCGTCTTAAACCATAGAGGCTCAACACTTGGGATTCCCTCTTTCCTTTTGAAGACTCATTTGAAACCAACCATTTTTTCCCCTATAGAAGTTGTACCAGCTTCCACGTCTTATTTTTTTTAAGAGATTTCAATCTCCTCATTCATTGCCATTAGTTATTCCTTCAACTCCTTATTGTTTATTGCATCATGTTAGATAGATGATTCATCTCTTACAGTACCATTTACCATAGCCAAGACAAAGGCTATATGATCTGTATTTGATGAGTCAAGTGCACAAGCAACATAATTCACATATCTCTGATGTTTTCGAATTTGTCGTCGTTCTCTGCCAGTAGCAATATTGTATGGCTCTATTCCTCTAGTTTCTTCACTAGCACTCTTGTTAGGGGTGTCAAAACGGGCCGAATCGGCCCATTTTCGGGGTCGGGCCATTTTCGGGCCGACCCATTCGGGCTATGTAAGTTTCGAGCTGGTATTTTGCTATCTCATCCCAGCTCATTTAGCTTTATATAGTATTAAAAGAGCGAGCTTACCAGACCCATTCGGGCTCAGCTCATTCAGGCTGACATTTTGCTAGCCCAGCCCGTCCATTTTGTCAGGCTATTCGGGCCGGCCCATCGGGCTTGACCCATTTTGACACCCCTAACTCTTGTTGACAGGTTCATCTTTTTTTTTTTCTACTTCAGGTTTAGCTGTGCTTGAAGTACTTGGTTGATTTGCATTTTATTTTTTCTTTATCTTCATAGTGTCAATCTCCAACTCCACATGTTCCTCAGCACCATGATTTGTCTCTGTCTGATCTATTTCAAATTCTCGCATCTGATTTATCATTGTCGCCTCGTCAAATATGAGATCTCTACTAATAATGATCTTGGGTGAACTTTTCTGTTCTATGCACCACAGTTTGTAGCCCTTCACCCCTCGTGCATACCCTAGAAATATACACATTCATGTCATTGCCTCAAGTTTACCATCACTCACACGGGCATACGCAAGACAACAAAATATCTTCAAATCAGAATAGTTCACAGGTCAACTGGATCATACCTCTTACAGAATCTTTAGATCAATTACAGTTGATGGAGATTTATTTATTAGGCACATGGTTGTATTGATCGCCTTAGCCTAAAATGATTTGGAAGGTTTAGTATTAATCTGCATGCATCTTGTGTCACGACAGAAATTACGACGAGAGCGGCGAACAAAATAAATAAATTGTTAGGAGTCGTCACCAATTTTATTTAAAATAGAAAAAATTAGAAAACCTTTTTTTAGAAAACGGTCTTTGAAACCAGATTGGAATCAGGAGTCAGATATGCGTAGGAAAGGGTAGAAACTTAATTTCATAGTACCCCTAAAACATCCGTTCTAAAACGATTACCTTAAATCAGTTATGCAAAACTTAATAATCTTTCAATATATCTATTTTACCCTTTTAAAAAAACTAAAAAACATAAAAAAAAGGAAAAAAAAGAAAAAAGAATTAAGAGGAAAATGACCCAACTTTCACCCACTGAGCCCATTATCCAACCCAATTGACCTATACTCCATTGATTTATTTACTCATAACTTATTGACCCATTATCCTACCTACAACCCATGTACCATTAAACTTTCCTAAACAGACCCACCCAGGAATCATCTTCTATACATCAAACTCATCCTAAACCAATCCTAACATTCATCTTAAACAATCCCAACACTCATCCTAAACTAACGACAACTTATCATCCTAAACAAATTCTAATCACACTTCAACTTAAATACTTCAGTCTAATCTCCTTCTTTAAAACCCATAACCCACACATAGAAAGGACCGGACTTTGGACCTCAACTTACAAAACTTTAACTTACAGTCTCTACCTTAGACACAATGACTTCCACCTATAGCCAAAAAATGCTTAACAATCCATATTCTTTTCCACCTGTAGTCACCTTATTCATCATACCATCATCCATAACCATCTACTTCACCATCTTCATCATTTACCTCTATCATCTTCAACCTCCCAACACCCACCATAACCAAACAACCAAAACCACCATCTTCCCACCATAACCAAATAACTAAAACCACAATTAAACCATCAACCAAGCTCACAACCATCATTCTCTTACCATTACAAACACCCCAGCTGAGTCGACTCAGTAACCCAACCTCTGCGTCGCGTTGTACAAAGCTGCGAGCCGCCCAACCAAACCCGTTCTGCACGACCCCGTCAAACCCGTGTCACGTCGTTCCGAAGCCGCTACTGCCATTCTCGTCGAGTGAACCACCGCAACCCATCAACTGCTAACCGGTCATCCACCTATATCCGTAACACCGCCCCACCCCGTGTCAACCACCATTCGAACCATATCCGCCACCCACTAGAACCGCCAGTGAAACTAGTCGCCAGGACCCGTGCCGCGAACTTGTCCCGATCTGCTAGCGCAACCCTGCCTGAACGACCTTCACCTCCTTCATCCTTATTCCTACAAAATATTGAAAGAAAAAGAAGCAAACCCCCTTTTTGTTTTCATTTTTTCGTAAGCCTCTATTTAGTTTTTTGTTTGATTTTTTTTAGTTTAGTTGTAAATTCTGTTAGTTTTTTTAAATTTTATTTTATTTTATTTTTGAAATGGGCTTACAGTGGAAAGCTTATTGGGGTTAAAAAAATAAAAAGGATAAAAAATATATTATAAAAATTAAAAAAATTGAATTTTTTATAAAAATAAAATAGGATTAACTGAGTTGTGACAACTTGTTAGTCCTGTAAATTTTATGATCATCTGAGTTGTGACAACTTGATAATTCAATTTTTTTTAAACAAAGAAAGTCAAATCAATTTTTTACTTTTTAATTAAAAATAACTCCTTACAAAAATTAAAAATAATTAACCCATTATTATTAAAATTTTCTTTTCAAAGAATAAAATTGGATTAACTGAGTTGTGACAGCTTGTTGATCCTATAATTTTTGTAATCATATAAGTTGTGACAACTTGATGATTCAAAAAAAATGATAAAAAAAGAATAAAGATATAAAATAATTAAACTTTTTTTAAAAAAATAATAAAGTAAGATTAACTGAGTTGTGACAATTTGTTGATCTTATAATTTTTATAATCATCCGAGTTGTGACAGAGTGATGAATCATTTTTAAATAAAAAAAGTAGCTAACCCACAAGTATTTTCTAAAGAACTACATTATTTTGAGTTCTTCATTGCAACAGAGGATACATAGGAGCAAAATCTTTATTTTGTCTAGGGGTGTCAAAATGGGCCGGCCCGACCTATTCGAGGTCTGGCCGTTTTCGGGCCGGCCCATTCGGGCCATGTAAGTTTTTGTTAGCCCAGCCCAACCTATTAGCCTTATGTAATGTTAAAAGAGCGGGCTGGTTCAGACCATTCGAGTTCAGCCCATTGGAGCCATGTAAGTTTCAGGTTGACATTTTGCTAGCTCAGCCCGTCTATTATGACGAATTATTTGTCAAGCCAAATTTTAAATTTTCACAAATTATTTATTTTTTTAGTTTTTTAATAAAAAAGGTAAAACAAATATATTATGAGATTATTAAGTTTTGTACAATTAATTTAGGATAACAATTTTAGGACGGATGTGTTAGGGGTGCTGTGAGGTTAAGTCTCTACCCTTCTCTATGCATAACCGACTTCCGAATACAATTTGGTTTCAAAGATTATTTACTTAGAAAATGTTTTCCAATTTTTCCTAATTTAAATAAAATTGGTGGTGACTCCTAACAATTTATTTTGTTCGTCGCTCCCCGCCGTGATTCCGATTGTGACAGATGGTGACTCCACTGGGGATGCTTGAGAGTCAAGCCATATAAGTTGGTCATGCAAAGTTTTTATAGTCTTTGTATATTTGTTTTACCCTTTTTTTTTTTTTTTTTTTGTATTTCTCACCTTTAATTGTTTGTTAATTATTTTATTATGCAAACCATAGGATAGATAATTTTTTTTAGTTTTGTTTTGCATTTGATTTTGTTTTGTTGGATGTGATTAGTATTTAGGATTATGAAAGTTTGTATGCTCCCTACACCCACTGCACCTAAACGTTTATCACATACATTTGAGTGGAGCCTTATATCTGGGTCTGAGTGAAGCCTAAGTTAGGTAGAGGTTGCATAATGGTAGTCATTTTGAATGTACATCATATTTAGTTATCGTGAAAATCTCATCTAGAGTGTGTTTTTTTCATCAATGTCTCACACTTAGTGATTTACCTATTATTTGTGGTCAACATTTTGAAACAAGACTTAGCTCTAGAGACCTTTAGAATAATAGAATCATCGAATGAGAGTTCTCACGAATCAGTAAAACCCGCAGATCCTTAAGATAAAATTCCTCAATTTGAGGTAATCCCTTAAGACATGAAGGGAACATACTTCTTCTTTACCTAACCATCCTTCATTTTTTTTCAAAAAAAAAATCAGCATCTTACATTTTCATGACATTCATAGCATTTAAAAAAATAAAAAAAAATGAATAATGCATTTTCATGTCATTCTTAGTATTCTTAAAAAAAATCATGCATTTTCATGATATTCTTAGCATTCTAAAAAAGTAAAAAATAAAAAATAAATCATGTATTTTCATGGCATCATTAGCATTCTTAAAAAAAATAAAAAATAAAAAATAAAAAGAATAAATCATGCATTTTCACATCATCTTGCATTTTTATTCCTAGCATTCTTAAAAAATAAAAAAATAAAAAATTCATTAGCCTTCATTCATATTATCTTATGCATCTTATGAATCTCATTCATTTCATCTTATTCTTTGTTTGATGTTACCGTGTTAAGGAATCATTGAGTGGCCAAGTTAATAAGACACCAATTAAACTCGAGTTCACAACACAATGACTCAAACAAAGTTTACAACGATGACAGCTAAAAATGAAGGAATGAATCTAAGTATGGAAATAGTTGAAGTGAAAGGAATGATGAATGAGATGACAGAGTCTCAAATAAAAATGGAGGAAATATTGTTAGCCATGAGGGAGACCTCACCTTGATGGGGGCATCCAAAGGTACAGGAAAAATTGGGACACATTTGCACCCACCAAATATCGCTTCAATGAGGACAAACCCTTGGGTCACTACTGAGATACCTGTTGTGGGAGGAACATCAAATGCTACATCACTAGTACTTGCTATCGGATAAGGATATCATTCCTTGGAAAGAACTCGAAATGAGGTTCATGATAATGCTGAGTTTACATGGGAACCACCGCATATGTCCATCTCGATGTCAACTGAATTTCTTGCTGGGACTGGTCATGCGACAATTCAAAATGATAAGATGAAAGAAGAATTGATGGAAAAGATGGAAAAACAAATTAAAACGATCAGGGTTCCTATTACCTATGATCCCCTTGGCATAGAAGAATTGTACCTTACTGCTAACATCATTATCCTCAAGGATTTCAAAATTCCAGAATTTGTCAAATATGATGGGAGCACCAACCCTTTTTTCCACTTGAAAATATATATTACCAAAATATCAATTTGGTCAAAGGATTAGAAGTTTCTCGTCAGCTTCTTTTATGAAAGTTTGACTGGGCCTGCTTTGGAATGGTGTATCCAATAAGACCTTTCTAAAATCCCTTCCTGGGATGATTGGACAAACTTATGTATGGGACATTATCGGTTCAATTTGGATACAACCCCAACCTGGGAGCAGTTGGGAACATTGCAGAAGAAAAATGAGGAAACATTCAAGCAGTATGCCCAGAGGTGGAGAGCTCTCGCAGCACAAGTGCAACCACCGTTGACCCTGACAGAAATGTGCTTATACTTCTTGGGGACCTTAGGAGCTCTTTATATTGGGACAATGGTATGCGATGTCTAACGAGACTTTATGAAATTAATTGCTGCCGGAGAGGGGATTAAAATTCTGGTAAAGGCTGGCAAATTGTCAACTGGTAATAATGAAGATGGTTTCAAGAAGAGGTTTTCTCCTAAGAAAAAAGAGCCAGAGGTGAGCTACGTGCAACCTTCACATGTCCGCTATCCACCATCTTATCCTGCCTACCGAGCCCCTCCATATAACTCAAATACTTACATTTCTTATCAAATACCTGCACCTTATCATCTACCTAGCCTAATTGCTTCTCCCATGAATACACCTCAAATCCCGCAACTCCAAATCAATAATGTTTTCGTACCACAACCATATGTACCAACTTGCCCAATCTATACCTAATACGCACCTGCACATTCACAAAATTTTTCATGTCATCCACAACCTCGACCAAACTTACAAAATCAAGGTTGTTTCCGTCCCCAAAACCTACCCCCTTTCCCAAAACTACCAATTTCAAATGCAGAGTTATTCCAAAGGTTGTTTGATGTTCATTTTATCTCAGGAAATCCTGTACGTCCTTTACAACTATCGTTTCCAGTATGGTACAATTTGAATTTAACTTGCAAATATCATATGGATATCTTGGGGTACTCAATTGTAGAGTGTGAATCTTTCGAGATGGCAGTAAAGAAGTTGATCGCTTGTGGAAAACTGAATATTCAAGAAGAGGCCGGACCTAGTATTATTAACAACTCAATCCCTAATCATGGTGGAAGGAATGAAGTAAATATTGTGTCAGCAATTCAAATTTTCTGAACAATTAGAGATTTGAAGCATTAATTGAAGTGATTACCATAAAATAATTAGTGATGTTAGATTGATGTTAACTTTCTTGAAGCATTAATGTAATGAATTTACATGGGTACCTTATTTCTTTTCATTTTCATCACTTTGTCTTTCTTGATATTTATTCTCTTTCATTTCTTCAAAGTGTCTTCCTTGTATTTGGACCCCATTAGACTCCAACTCTTGGCAATTCTCAGTTTGGTATATGCCAACAAGGTCCGCGTGTGCAAATGTCTTTTGCAAAAAAGAAAAAAAAAAGAAAAAAATTTATCAAAAATAAAAAAGGAGCAAAAAAGTAATTACTTGGTGTACATTATATTTTTGTCTCAAAATTAAAGTTTTGAAAATAAACAATCATGATTTGAAAATGAAGACTGACTATTTTTCTCTATCTTTTACAAAATTTCATCATATTTATCCTTGTTGCCCCTTTTGAGTTTGAAAATTTCTTCAATAAACCCTGGACAAGGATCATTCCTATACTAAGGGATAACATAAAATAAATGTAGATTGCTACAATGACTATTTTGAAGCATAATGGAAAAGGAAGAAAAAGTGAATGGGCCAAGAAGAAAAAAAAATGAAAAGGGAAAGAAAGAAGAAAGAAAATGAAATAAAATGGGTCATGACAAAGGAAAATAAAAGAAAATGAAATGAAATGAGGAAGAAATGAAGAACAATAAGAGAAAAATGCGCTTGAAAGTGCAAAAGTAGTTGGCAAAATTTAGTTTTGAATAAGGATCTTTGGTCTTATTCAACCTTTAAACACTTGTTTGAGCTTTATATCTTTTCTTTCATAACCCCTAGCCTTGGCCACGTTACAAGTCTCAAAAAGTCCATTCTGATCAATGAAGGGTTGTTGTTATTTTCGGTAATTTTAATTGTAACACAAATGGTTTGTGCTTTTCTGAGTTTTCAATTCACTGCTCCTAAAAAAAAGAAGAGAGGGAGAAGGAGTACCAGTCTTATATTGGGGCAAATTTCTCTTTGGCCTTACACTAAGGCGAGTTTCTGTCCTATTGGTGTGTGAAATCCGCAAGTGTATGGTTTCGTCGTCAAGTAATAAAAAGATCGAATCCACAGGGACTATGTCTATGAATACTAATTAATTAATTAATTCAATTAAATTAAACAAAGGGAATATGATTGTTGAGTGATAATAACGTAGTAACCAAGCAATTAAATAAACAAATATTAAAGTGTAAAGTTGAGATTAAAAATAGCAAGTTGTTAGGAAAGGTTTTCAGATTTAAGAAAGCTTCCATGATTGGGAGTAACCACAATGATACAAGACTCCTAATTGGCAATCTTTTTATTAAATTGAAATTCAATTGAAGGTAAATTACCCTAATTTAGTTAATATTCTTTCTCAAGAGACAAGAATCGTGCCCAATTAAACCAATTCCTACTCTCGTGGTAATTGAATCTAAATTGAACCCATTACGCTTTTTGGTAATTCATTAATCCTCGAAAGACTAAACCTACTATCATGATTTAGACCTTAAGTTCAATTCTTATAGTTCCAACACCTAGGTTCACCTCTCAGTACATCCCTAGATATCTATGAGATGCAAATAAGTGATCAGCAAATTCACATGAATAAGCGCAATAAGGATTGAATCAAAGAATATTCAAGATTAATAAAAGGGGTAAACAAAATCAATTAATCATCGTTAGTGTATCAAAGGGCATTGCCCAATCATAAAAACAAAAGGAACTACTCATACATGGAGAAGAAGAAATAAGAAATCAAGTTCAAAAACATTCAAACCCGTAATCAAAGAGAAAAGAGAGGAAGATGAAGATCAAGAGCCTCCAATATGCCTCCTTCCAAACCAATTTCGAACCCTCATATTGTATTCAGAATAACTATATATACCCTTATGGTCTAAACCGATCCAAGCCCATAAAAAGGAAGAAAAACGAACTTAAAAATTTGACACGGATAACGATCCACAGCCATGGGTAATTCCACGGCCAAGCCGTGGATCTCTCTATTTGAGTTCCACGGCCGTGGAATTCTCTGGAAGTTCCTTTTTGCTTTTTCGCGTAGCTGCTCGATCCATGGCCGTGAGAAATTCCACAGGCAGGTCGTGGATCTCTCTGGAGTGAGCTTTTTGTCCCAAATTACTATCCTTTAAGCTCCAACTTCAATTATGCAAGCTTTCCATCCATTTCAAGGTCAATTAAGCACCAATCCTGCACAACAACACCAAAAATACCGCAGTTATCTGAACTAAGGGAAAAACAAATAAAAAGGGAAACTAAAATGTCTAAAATGCATAAAAATGCATGTAAAATAAGAACAAAATATGATGTTGTTTCACACACATCAAATCCCCCCAAGCTTAAGATTTTGCTTGTCCCCAAACAATAACTAATGCCAAACCAAGAAGTGGGATCAAAAGACAATAATGAATGAGGAACTCGAGAAAACATCCAACCAAGTAATAGGCAAAGGCAAATCAAGAATTAGAGAGGTAATCAAAATCAAGTCCACTTAGAGGCTAAGTTCTCAGAAATCATGCTCCTCACTAAATTGGGTTCACTCTACTAACCACACTCAAAGTGTTTAAGGGTGAAGACCATGCGCTCAAGATTCCTCAAAGAAAATACACTTCTATAAGCTTGATAAGAAACTAAATTTCTACTAATAATCAGTATGCATGCAAGAATTAAAAGGTCTTTCAAGGGTTGTAATGGGGCCAAGGGAATGATGTTAGGTAGGGTAGAGAAAGGAAGGTATGCGCAATGAGCTAACAAAATTTTCAATAAACATAAGAAACCAAATAGAATTGAAATGGAGCAAAGGCATTTTTCAATCAATAACTCCACATCACCAAGCATTTTCTTCCTTTCTTTTCTTTCCTCTTCTTTTTCAAGCTTTCATCTTATGATTTTTTTTATTTTCTCTTTTATTTATTTTTTTTTTTAGAAAGAGAAGGCTCAATAACATATGATTCTCAACACAACTTTCAAACCCAATATGCTCCATTTAATATTCTAAATAATAACTGACAATGTATCATCATAAGCACCAAGAACAATTAAGAAATAGGCTCAAAATGGGCAACTAGTGGATGGAAGTGTAACAATTACTTCAGAAGGCCAGAAAAATACCTAAGATGCCTTAATCACATTCAAGCATGCAAACAAAATTTTTACCTCAAAATGGTTTCAAATCAAGTTCTAGAGTACAAAATCAATGAGAAATTTTCACTCAACACAAAGAATGGGAGCAAAAATTATATAGTGCATAAATCCCATAAGCTCAAAACTCACATTTAGAGATTCAAAAATCAATGAGAAGCACAAATTCAAAGAACATATACTAATTATCAACTATCAAGAAATCACATCCACTATCAATTAAAACAATGTTTGTTGTCTACCACAAGAATCAACAAATTGGGTTGCAAATCAATATCATCTCAAAATCCTCAAAAGATAGGGGCACAAAATTAACCACAAAGTTAACCTCTGCGTCGCGTCGTACAAAGCTACGAGCCGCCCAACCAAACCCATTCTGCACGACCCCGTAAAACCCGTGTCACATCGTTATGAAGTCACCACTGCCATTCTCGTCGAGTGAACCATCGCAACCCATCAACTGCTAACCAGTCATCCACATAGATCCGTAACACCGCCCCACCCCGTGTCAACCACCATTCGAACCAGATTCGCCACCCACCAGAATCGCCAGTGAAACTAGTCTCCAGGACCCGTGCCGCGAACTTGTCCGGATCTGCTGGCGCAGCCCCGCCTGAACGACCTTCACCTCCTTCATCCTTTTTCCTACAAAATATCGAAAGAAAAAGAAACAAACCCCCTTTTTGTTTTCATTTTTTCGTAAGCCTCTATTTAGTTTTTTGTTTGATTTTTTTTAGTTTAGTTGTAAATTCTGTTAGTTTTTTTTTTAAAATTCTATTTTATTTTTGAAATGGGCTTACAGTGGAAAGCTTATTGGGGTTAAAAAATAAAAAGGATAAAAAAATATTATAAAATTAAAAAAAATTGAATTTTTTATAAAAAAAAAATAGGATTAACTGAGTTATGACAACTTGTTAGTCCTGTAACTTTTATGATCATCTGAGTTATGACAACTTGATGATTTAATTTTTTTTTCTTTTTAATTAAAAATAACTCCTTTAAAAAATTAAAAATAATTAACCCATTATTGTTAAACTTTTCTTTTAAAAGAATAAAATATGATTAATTGAGTTGTGACAGCTTGTTGATCCTATAATTTTTGTAATCATTTGAGTTGTGACAACTTGATGATTCAAAAAAATGATAAAAATAAAAGATTAAAGATATAAAATAATTAAACTTTTTTTTAAAAAAAGAATAAAATAAGATTAACTAAGTTGTGACAACTTGTTGATCTTATAATTTTTATAATCATCTGAGTTATAACAGATTGATGATCCATTTTTAAATAAAAAGAAACCAACTCACAAGTATTTTTTAAAGAACTACGTGATTTTGAATTCCTCATTGCAACAGAGGATACGTAGGAGCAGAATTTCTATTCTATCAAGCTAAATTTTAAATTTTCACAAATTATTTATTTTTTTAGTTTTTTTAATAAAAAAAGGTAAAATAAATATAGTATGAGATTATTAAGTTTTGCACAATTAATTTAAGGTAACCGTTTTAAGACGGATATGTTAGGGGTGCTGTGAGGTTAAGTCTCTACCCTTTCCTATGCATAACTGGCTCCCGAATCCAATTTGGTTTCAAAGACCATTTTCTAAGAAAAGTTTTTTAATTTTTTCTAATTTAAATAAAATTGGTGGCGATTTTTAACAATTTATTTGTTCATCGCTCCAACCTCGATCTCAGTCGCGACATCGTACATGCTTTAGAAGTGTTCTATTCATCATTTCTGCAACTCCGTTTTACTGTGGTGTTCCAGGTACAATATGGTGCCTTACTATATTTGTATTCCTACATAACTCTTCAAATTCTTTATTGCAGAATTCTCCGCCATTGTCGATTCTTAGTCATTTGACTGATCACTCGGTTTGCTTTTCGATCATGACCTTCCACTGCTTGAATTTGTCGAATACCTTATACTTTTACTTCAGGAAATAAACCCAGACCTTCGTAGAATAGTCATCTATTAGAGTAAGAAAATAACGAGCTCCACTCAATGAGTTAACAAGGGTTAAACCCCAAACATCCCAATGAACATACTCCAGAATGTCCTTGCTGGTGTGTTTTGCAGAACTGAACTTCACTCGTTTCTACTTTCCAAATACACAATTTTCATATAAACCGAGTTTGCAATCCTTTATGCCTTTTACTAGTGCTTTGCTAACAAGTATTGTCATTCCTTTCTCAATCATATGACCAAGTTGCATGTGGCACAACTATGTAGCGTCATCTTCTGATTTTTCAAAGGATAGAACAACAGTAGTCCCACTAATTGTGCTCCCAAGCAAGAGATAGATCCCGCCCTACAGTTTTCCTTTCATCACCGCCATCGAGTCTTTTGTCACCTTTAATAGACCACCCTTTCCAAAGAACTTGTACCCTTGGTTGTCTAGGGCACTCAAAGAGATCATGTTCCTATGCAGCTCTGGTACATGTCACGCCTGAAAATGTCTCTGCAATACAATCATCCAATTTGATTCGTACATTTCCTTCACCTTTAACAGCAATTACCCTATTAGAGCTGTCAAAATGGGTCAAGCTCGATGGACTGCCCAAATAGCCCGATAAAATGGACGGGCTGGGCTACCAAAAGTGAACAAAAAATTAGAAATGGCTTGAATGGGCCAAACCCGAACGGGCCAAGCTAGGCCGCATTAATAACACTACATTAAACCGGGACGGACCTAGTTGAGCTGGACCAGCAAAATGCCAGTCCGAAACTAACATGGCTTGATCTGGTCCGGACCGAAAGTGGCTCGGCCCGTTTTGATAGCCCTATACCCTGTTATCTCCCAATCTGACCTTTCCTTCCCGCTTTTGATAGGAAAAGAAAAAACTTCTATTAGGTGTCATGTGAAAAGATGCGTCAGAAACCAAGATCCACTTGTTGCCCAAGCATTAGTGGAAACTATTAGGATATACTCAACATCACTATCTTCAGAACTTGCAACTGTTATGGTGGCAAAATTTCCTGATTTCTCCTTCTTCTCTGGGTAGTTTCTTCTGATATGTCCTGTTTGGTGACAATGAAAACATTTTAGGGACTTGTGATTTTTGGACTTTGATCTTTTATTGCTTTTGATTTTCAATCATCTTTCTTGACTACGCCCTCTCGTCACGAATAACTTATCTACAGGATTATCAATACTGGATCCTGATGCCAATTTTTGATGCTCCTTTGTCATCAACACCTCCTTAACGGTTTTGACGGTGATGGTGGATCTACTATACAACATGGTATTACAAAAATTATCATAGGACGAAGGTAGTGATGTCAATAAAATCATAGTTTGATCAATATCTTCGACTTTAATTCCAGCCGCTTGTACATCAATGATCATCTGATTGAAATCATCTATATGGTCTCAAATTGGTTTCTCTCTTGATTGTTTGAATGTGTACAATTGCTTCCTCTGGTAAAGTTAGTTTGACAAGGTTTTTATGAAGTACTTTTCTTCCAAAGCTTTCCAGAGTTCATCTTCAGTCTTCTCATTTATAACTTCTCGCAACACATTGTTTGTCAGGCTCAGTTGTATTGTACGTACTTCATGTTTTAATCATTATCTCCACCTTTTTTTTTCAGGAGACAATGCTTCTAGCAACTTGTTCTTACCCTCCAATGCCTTTGACAGACCTTGTTGATCAAGCAATGCCTGCAGCTTCAACTTCTATAAACTGAAGTCATTGAATCCATCAAACTTCTCCACATCAAATTTTAGCACCGACATCTTCGATTTGAAAATTTGATCAAGTGACTCTGATAGCACTTGTTAGAAAATCAGAGTAAGATACACCTCAAGTGTCTTAAACACTTTATGAATGTGAGCAGAAGCATACTCAGATCCGTGAAGAAGAATCGATAAAATAGTAAAGTACGAGAATAATACTTTTACAGTGAGACTCACTTGTCAGTACTATTTGCACTAGGAAAATAAATCAAAAGTTGCACACTAAATTTAATGTGAAAAACCCCTTTGTACACTGAGAGAAAAAATCACGGGCCAAACTCTAAAAATATTTCATTATATCAAGAATAATTACAATATCATTTTTACACTCTCACACACAAGACATACAAATTATAGTGTTTCTCAGTGAGACCATCTCCTAGTACAATTATAATATTATAGAGATTAGAAAGTATACCCAAAAATTTTTAATATATGTACACATACTACACTTCTAAAATTTCTTCACACTTTCTATTTTTGCTCTCACTCTCATAAGCTGGTATTAGTTCTTGCTTATACTTGATGCTTTGGATGAAGCAATTGTTCCTTATTTATTGAGAACCCTTACGAGCCTTAACATTTAATGTTTTGGCCTTCCAATTGCCACCCACCAACAAGCACCGAAAGTGCTCCTGTGCATGAGGCAATAAATCCTCCCACGAATGTTGACAAATGCAAGCTGCACTCAACAGTAAACACTAAACCAGCAATTATTAGATAGGAAGGCTTATCTCCATCAACGTGATAGGGAACCTTCAAGAGAGAAATAAGTATTGTAAAACAAAGAGCATCGGATCAAGAAAGTCTTGAAGTTGATTGATGCAGAATTTCAATGATATATCACATACGAAATGAACTCGTGGATTTAAAACTACTTTAGCCTTCATTAGTGTCCCTGCTCTGATGATACCAAGCTCTGCAGTATCACCTGCAAATCTGTACAACACCATTATCCTAGGCTTCCATTGTAAGCATATTGATGGCCAAGGAAAAGCAAACCTTCTGAAACTTGCTTCATAATAATAATATTGTCATAATAAGACCTTCTGAGAAGCCACAAAATAAACACTGTATATCCAATATAACATGCATTAAAGTATCTTCATACAATCAATTGTGAACTGTTCATATCCTCGGTACCCGACAAAGTATAACAGCAAAGCAAGTATACAAGATGAAAATATTACAAAGCTGTAAGTCCACAAATTAACCATTATGAAAAGTTTATTAGCAATATTAAACTTGATACTACTAGAATGAAGTGATAAAATATAAACCAAATGCAGATTTTAATTTGTTTGGTTTGGAAGAGAATGAAACACTTACTTTTGACCAATAAGAAAGCTGAATGCAATTCGATCATTTGATCGGAATGGGACTGTTCCTTCACAACCAACGCGAACATCATCAAAGCTGACAATCACATCACCCTGAAATGGCAAGCATTATATAAAATGTTAAAGCTGGGTTCTATGGGTTCTAGAAAAGCCAGAATTTTGGAGTTGAGTTCCACAGGTATGTCTTCTTCCACCCTTTCCCTTTAAAGATTAATGACAAATATATCCAAATCAGTTAACTAAAAGTTGACATGAATGATTTTGAAACAAGGATGGAACAGAATACATGCCCACAGGTATTGACAGTTCACACTCCTCATGGACTATAACTTTTGAACGATAATCAAAGCTCATGATAAACTTTAGACTCCAAAGCTAGCTCAGCCTTTTGCTTACTCATTTTTCCCCCAACAAATAGCATTTCATGTTACATTTTGCTTGTCCCATATAAGATCCTACTTGCAAAATATCTTAATACTCCAGGTATTTAAACATCTACTAGGCTTATTAACTTCAGAAGCAAAGAAATGATTCAATGTTTTGATTGACTTTCAACTCAAGGGACATTCAAGGACAATATCTTGGAAGCCAACATTATTCACGATATACCTGCTTTAATACATTAATTGAATCAGAAGTTAGTTCAACTCTGCGCACCAGTATACCCTGCACGAGACAGAAAATGTGAAATATCAAAACTCAGTGCTATAAAATTATACTTAAATACATAACATGATATTACAAAATCGGACATATCATAAGAACATAATTCTATTTGTGAACCACACACAGCCGCATTATTGAAAACCTTGATACATATTGCATGTTGTGCAATTTCTATGGATAAAATACAAACAATAGCTGGATTACATTGCTGGAATCTATCAAGTAACACTGAACAATATTAAAAATCTTTGTTCAAGACCAGAATACTACATGTATGTTACATCAAACAACTAACCGATGCTTATCAAAATAGAAATCCGAATACCATCAAATAGGAAATACTCTCATTTTTTCCCTCATCCTCTTTTTCTAGCATCCTCTCTTCAATTCTTCCTCCTTCTAGCTTCTCCCCTGCACGTCATCTTTTTCCAACCTCCAATCTTCCTTCCTTAATTAACTCCTTCCATTTCAGACCCTCAGTGAACCATTCTTCTCTTGCAAGCAAACCACCACATGCACAATCCTATGGTAATAATTACAAGTTCTGTGGATATAACATTATTTGAATATTCGATACAAGCCCCAGGATATGCAATTATATATACCAACATGACAAACATAATATTCTCATGAGCTAACAAGACAATCTAACAGTAGATGACATTTATCAAGACACTGGTGTTCATGGGTTGATGTAATATCAGAAATAATATGAAGATAAGAAGGCGCCACAAATGTGGCTAATGGCCGCAATGCAATCACCAGTGTTCAAACTAATAATCTTCATGCACAAGCCAACTAAATTTATAGTATAAGAACCTGTTTCAACCACTGAAGATTTTATTAGAAGACATACCTCATTAGACTGTACTTTCAAACATGCACGCAATGCAGGACTCTCCAACTTATGTAGAAGTACGCCAAGGCTAGGGAAACCTGGGAGTGAAAATACAGAACATCAGTACAATTGGTATGTGAAGCTTGATTACTATGTTTGATTCATTCTTAATCGACATAACAGATAATAATGATTGTTGAAAGTCATTAACAGTAAACTACTTTCAAGATACAATGCTGGAATTAAAAGATAACACAAGCAGAGTTTTTGCTTGACATTGTTCAATCAAACTCTCCAGCCTCGTTTTAAGCCCGGCCATTGCTGAAGATCTCTTCAATTGTAAATGAAGAATCAAGAATGGTTGTGACCACAGTTGTATTGATATGTTTCCATGATAGTAATATTTTTATAAGAAGTCAAATATTTTTATTTAATAGTATAAATATTATATAATTCAATGATATTTATTTACACAGTCACAATAGATTAAAAAATTAAAATGAATTAATATTATGTGTTAGATAATATCAACATATAATGGATATATTTTGTCACTAGATGTACGTGACTGTTACATACTGAGAGCAATAGCAATGACAAGAAGGAATCATGCCAGAGAGGGGAGGGAACCGCAATGATGGAGATATTAGCGAAAGTCGAGTGAATGAAAAGGCCAATGGTAATATAATAATAACATAAAGCATAACAATAATAAGGTTTTCATCATATCACGGGTCAGTGTTGAAGCTGATGAGAGGCAAATAGTGGCGCCTGCAACATCAGAAACGGTCGGGCGGCTGAGGCTCAAGATGACCGGAAAGGAATCAATTCGTGGCTTTCCATTCGCTGCCGTTTTTCGTCTTCGCGCATGCTTTCTTTAACGCCACACTCTTAACTCTTTCGTTCTATATAAAGAAACTCTCCTCTACCATCCACGTCGTGTCTTTTTACCCCACGCTTCCTCTGTTAAATTTTTTTTTTACCTCATTTTAAATTAATAAATTAATTTTTAAATTTATATAATAAAAAAATAATTTTAGAATCAAACAAACAAAACACCAAATGAAAAAAAAATACTTATAAAAAATTTTAAAAAACAAATATTTGTTTCACCATTGTGTAATTACTAATTATCAACGACACATGGAAAATTTGACACTTTTATGTATAAATTTACTTCAATTTAAAATACTTTCTATTTTGCAATTGAGCTGCTTTTAATCATTTTTAACTTCACATTCTGCAATTTCCTTTTTTATACAATTTGTAATTATAATGAACTATCTATTATTACATATTTTTTAATCTTACTCAAGAATAAAAAATGCATATTAAGGAGCATGTACTGCTCATCAAAATACTAGTACATTATAAAAAAGAATTAACTATAACAGTTACTTAAACGTCAAATTATTCTAATAATATATATCAACGCATAATATAATGATAATATAAACAAATTTTGACTTTTTATATATTTTGGAGCATTAATAGATGTCTCAATACTTATACTGTTTTTCTTTTGGGTTGCAAATGAAGTCTAAAACATGATTTGGGAGGAGATGGTAACAGCAGTGAAACCAAAATGAAATAATACTTGAGGAGTTGGACTAGTTGAGGAGATGGTTCACCATTGAAACTAGAAAAAAAAGAAACATAAAGGCATGCCATCAAACTTTCTGTTTTTCTATAATATCATTATTTTTTTTTTGTTTGGTTTCGACATTGATGATAGCCTTTGATTGAATAAAAGATGTGGACTAGTTAAAGTGTGTATAAATTGACTCAAATATCACTTAATCATAATATTAAAAAAAATCAAGAAAAAATTATATGATTGCAATATTATAATGCAAATCAAATCGTGTTCAAAAAAATAAATTTAAGCTCTAGTTTCTACTTTCAAGCTCCATATACAATTCGAGTTGAGCTCGACTTATTCGGTAAACAAAAATTTGATTATACTCTTATTGTCCAAAAAATACGACAGTACATGTAAATAATCTCATGTTATTACTTAATTTTATTAAAAAAATTATAGGTAATTAATGAACTTAAAATAATTTAATTAAAAAAAGGAGTTTTATGGTCATCTTCTAAGCTTAGGGCTCAACATTTTGAATTTTTTTTTTAAGATAATGTTATTTGTACATTTAAAATATGCACACTCTATTTGTAACATAGATTTATGTGAAAGATATGTCAAATTAGACTGTATGTAACTGTAACATTCTCGCAGAATACAGAATGAGTTTGTGAGTGAGTTGGAAAAAAGTTGAAGTATTTTTTGTGGACGAATAGTGTTGTCATTTTTTTATATAAATTTAAAACACTTAAATTAAATATATTAGATTAATTATTGTGAGATTCTAACTTAAAATCAATTGACATTAAGTGAAGTAATTCAATAAATATATAAATCGTATCCGAAATATTGAGGCAGACGATGTGAAACTCTTAACACCTCTCGTCACATATGTCTAAACGAAACAGGTAGAAATAAGCCTAACGAAGTAGACGGAAATAAGGTCTAATAAAGTAAGCAGAAATAAACTTAATGAAGTAAGTGACGAAAATGAAATATTTGCTCTGATATTATGTAAAATTCTAACCTAAAATCAATTAATATTAAGTGAAATAACTCAATAAATATATAAATTATACTCGAAATATTAAGACAGATAATATGAAACTCTTAACAATTATATTATTAATTAATTAATAAATAATATAATTAATAATTAATTATTATATTATAATAAATTTATAATTAATAATTAATAATATAATTAATTTAATACTCAACTTAAATATTTTAAATTTATGAAAGAATTTATATATTATTTTTATCTGTATCAGTAGGTAACATTTATTGTTCACCACTTAATTAACTTATATTTTCTGTAAATACGGTCATGAAAATTCACCTAAAATTTCTGACGACTGTCCTCTCCTCAACCTCCAAAACCTTTACTTTGCTCTTATCCTGTTTGGTCGCTCAGTTTCCAGTTTGGATATTATATTGTACAAGAAACCTTAATGCATACTCTTTTTTCTTTTTGAGGAATTATTTTATATTGAATGGAACATTATGACAGTCCACTCAGGATAGCTTTTACTGTGGATCCTTGATTCCTTATGATAACAAGTATTTCTTTTCCTTCTAGTTAGGTAGTCTTTACTTTTATAATCTAGAAGCTTAAAAAAAATATTACAAATATTATAATGGTTTTATATGCTCATTTTTATAAAATATAAAGATTTTCAAACTTATATTTATAAGTCATTAGTTTATAGTTTCGTTTCTTTTCATTTTAAATCCTTTGAGTGAGATTAACCATGTTTGGAGTATTAAAATTGTCCCTTCTTATAAATACTTTTTTCTTTTTTTTTAATTTAAACTCTTAACATTGTAGCCTGTGCTTACTTTTTGAGTTTAAATTTCCAAAACTTATATACATGAACGGATCTAAAAAATATTTAATGAAATGGTCAAAAGTTATGAATTATATTATTAAATTATATCATAATATTCACTAATAAATTTTTTATTATAATACAAAAAAATATATAATATTTTTATCGAAGTCGACCATGACTTTTTTTTTTTTCAAAATACATACATTTTATTACTAAATCATATGTACATATATTTCAAGAAATTACTAATGAGCAACTAGTTTTTAGTATAAACAAAACAAAGATTTACATTAAAATAAATAATATAAACTAAAATGAAAATAAATTAAAAGCAAAAATTAAGATCAATTAGCAAAACACCAAACCAAAAAGAAATAATTAAAACATAAGAGACATTATTTTAATAAAATACTAGATAAATGAAGATCTTAATAAATAAGATATAGAAACTTACAATAAAGTTATGAAAGGACATACAGATAGTTTCAATCGATTTAGTCAAAACAATTCACGAAACAAATAATAACTCAATTTTATGATTGTCAAAGGATCGTGAAAGTAAACTTTTACTTTCACTAAATGAATGAAGAGTTATAATCTTTATACGCATATATTGTATTGTATGGGAGTCTAAGAGGCGGTGAGACAAATTAAAAAGTAAATGATTTTAGAGCATATTTGGTAAAGATTAAATTAGTTTAGATTAGTTTTTTTTTTAGAAAAAAGTTATTTCAACAGTGTTTAATCATGTTTGGCAAAATTAGCTTTAGCTTTTGGGCGAAATTCAATGTAAAATAAAAGATTTTTTAAGCTAATTTTTATAATCTTTGAAAATTGAAGTTTTATGATTCTATTATAGATTATTCCTTACATTTTGATATGTAAATATCATTTTGTCCTCAATCAAATAATTTTTTTAATCATTCCATACCTATTTTGATAATTTAATGCATAAAAATGATTTTTTTTTATATCAACCAAACGAAATAGATTAATTTAAAATCACTTTTCAGTTAACATATCCAAACATAAAAATAAATCGATTATAATCGATTATAACAAAAAAGCTTTTATCTGATAATCGATTATTGAAATAATCAAAATTTTTAACGAAAATGACACAATTAATTTGTTTTTATAATTTAAAAATATTTTTTTATAGTTGTAAGATTTTAATTACTTAATATTAGTAACAACTTAAGTAACAAAGTCTACATAAATATGAGATTAATAGATCTTATTTATATTTTTTAAATTTTTAACAAAATAACTTATTAATATTAACATTTGTCATTACATAAATTTTATTTGTCTAACTTTAATTTTTGTTTCATATTATAAATATTTAATAAAATAATTTTTTATATTTTTATTAAGAGGCCGTGACCCATACACATCCTTTTCAATATGTCCCTACTTATATATTATTTATTTTTTCTGAAATGAAATAAAATGCAAGATTATCATTATTTAATTTAATTTTGATACACTTAGTTTTACATTTATATTTAATAATGTGTTAGTGTATCATATTATAAAAAATATTTTACATGAATTATACATTAAAATTAAACTATTTAAAATATAAGATAACAAGTAATTATTTAAAAAGTGATTAGTTAAAAGTAAATTTTTTAAAAAAAGAATGAGTGCATGTTTGGTAATGATTCTTTTAATTATTTTTTTTGAAAAAAGTTATTTCAACATGAATTATGTTTGGAAAATCAAAAATTGTAAAATAAAAGTTTTTTAATTTTTATAATCTTTGAAGATTGAAGTGATTCTAAACTGATTATTTTTTACATTTTGATATGTAAATACCATTTTGTCTCAATTAAATAACGTTTTTAATCATTCTATACCTATTTTAGTAATTTAATACATAAAAGTAATTTTTTTATATCATCCAAACGAAACAGATTAAATTAAAATCACTTTTCAACTAATATATCCAAACATAAAAACGGATTCGATTATAATCAATTATAATCGATTATAACAAAAAACTTTTATACAATAATCAATTATTAAAATAATCAAATTTTTATCGCTGAATCAAACACACACTGAGTGTCTGAATTTAATTACTGCTATTATGTTAGGAGAATAACTTGAAGATTAATCTTAGATTTAAAATGTGTGAAAATAGTAAGTATACCGAACAAGAAATAAATAAAAAATAAATTAGTGGAGCAGGTATAATAACCTGAGGCGTGTGAATGGGTGAGGGAGCAGCGTCGTACCAGCCTTTCTGCAATCACTGACGCTTGCTCTGCATGCAAAGTACCCGCATGCCCATTTTCCCTCTACCCTAGTCTCTAACTTCAATCCACACGGACCCTTCAGATCTCTAATAGAATAATTGATTGAAATCAACGGTTATGATTGATCTGTGAGGAAAAGCTAATTAACACAGGAGCGTGACCCTATAATTCCCATCTTAACACAAACGAAATGAGAGAGGAGACAGAGAGAAGAGACGAATGGGCGATGGAATGCATGAGCATGCAGGCGATAAAAATGCTTCGATGGTATCGGCGCAAATTAGCAAACATCGCCACCAGCATAACCATTCAAGAGAGAGAGAGAGAGAGAAAATGAAAACGTGGTGATGGTGGTGATACGGATGAGAGAGAAAGTGAGAAGCTGCGAAGCGACTCATCAATCACAAGAAAATAAAAGGAAAGAGGGTCTTTGCTTTGCTTTGCAGGTGTACTACCCTAAACCAAACCCCACGAGACACAGACCTCATTCATTCATATTCTCTCTCTCTCTTCTTTCTCTTTCTCTTTATGTCTGTCTCTGCTCTCTTACCCTGCACCTGCGCGTACTCGAGTACACTTACGTTCAGGCGTTACGTTAATGGAGGGGTGAGACTTGTTGTTGAGGGAGAGAGATAGAGAGAAAAAGGAACGTAATAAGGGTCCGCATAGTGTGAAAAAAACCTTGAATGACATGATGTGAAACGTTTTTGTATCTGCTTAGGACAGGACACACACACCCCCTTATTAAATCTAATTTGTCCTTTTCTTTTTTTCTCTTCTCCTTTTAAGCTGCTTCAGTTCTCTCTATTTCTTCGTTTTGCGTTCATTTCCATTCAATGAAGAAGAAGAGGCAGGAGATGGATCGTGCAGCAAGCGAGGGGCTTGACGGTGCCAACTCTTCGCGAAATGGTAGGAGTTCCGACTCAACTGCCCTTTCTCTGTCACTTCACATTGTCTTTGTCTCCGCACCTTTGAATTTGAATTTGGACACCTTTGTAAATAATTAACTGTTTCTGATTCTGTGGACGCAATGGAATAGTGCCAGTTTTTTTATATCTATCGCGATAGATTTACCAGGAAAAATTAATTCCCACTAACAATCGGTGCGTGCTTCTTATCTTATAGAAGAAAGTCAACTATATGGAATTTTTTTTAATATGGATTAATGTAAAATCTTTGTATTTTTTAATGCTTCAAAAGTTCTGTTGAACTGGTTTCAATGGTTAATCAGTCGTTGATGTTTATCTGAGATCTCGTTACTTCGTTCCCATGGCTTTTGTTCCGATTGTTTGCCACGACAGGGATGGTTTTTTTTTTTTTTTCATGGATCTGGTTCATCTGTTAATTCTTCATTTTTTTTAATTTTATTTTTTTTTTTGTTTTCCTGGTTATACTTTTTGTAGGTGTGAAAGATGAGTTGTATGGTAAACTGTGGCGTGCATGCGCCGGGGCATCTGTTTATGTTCCTCGCGCTGGCGAGAAGGTTTTGTACTTCCCTCAAGGTCACTTGGAGCAGGTTTCATCTCCCTTGCCATTTTTCTATGACCTCTTCCTCTTTTCCTACCTCCTCCTTGTTCATTGAATGCTTATTTAATCTGAACTCTTATGTCTTTCTGTTGGGGGAGTTTTTTATGTGGACGCTGTACAGCCAAAGATGGAAACCTCCGAAGGTTGTCAAGTACTGGAGAGGCCGACAAATTAATATAGGCATTAAACGCGGGGAGATATGCATAAATATCAAGTAACTAGATTAAATTAATTAGAATTTAATATTTTTATTAAATTTTATACAAAATGTCACAGAAGAATTAATATGTCTTACAGAGCTTGGTACATCCAAATATTTTCACATAACACTTTACATTTTCTCACATTTTCAAAAATTTTGTGTATTTAATTAATTATTTTAAATTTATGTAAAAATTTCTCTAATCTTAAAATGTTTAAGTAATTCCGACTAAGTGTAAAGTGACAAAGAAGAATTAATATGTCCTGTATCTATATTCTTATAAACGAATTTGGAGATTTATTTTTTAATTTTATTAAAATATATCAAGGGATTTAACTTATTAAAAAATTTAAATTCTTCTAACTATTTTTTTTAATAAAATAAGTATTATTTTTTTATATTTTAAAAATATTAAATGTTTTTATTTTATATTAATATTTTTTATTAAATATTAAGAAGATATTTTTAAAAATATAATACTCGCCTCATTTATTTTGCGAAATAAATTTATTTGTCCGATTTGTAATTCAAAAACTCTTCTTTAATATTTTTTATAGGAAAAGCTACTGTTTGCTCGAGCGTTTAACAAGTTTATTTGTCTGATTCGTAATTCAAAAAACTCTTCTTTAATATTTTTATATAGAAAGCTACTGTCCGTTTGAGCGTTAAAACGCTCGAGCATTAAAATGGTTGAACATCTCTACCGTTAAAATGAAGAAAACAATGCCTTGCGATTCGTGTATGGTCATAAATTAATAAATAAATAAATGAGTAATGATATATTTTTTACTCAATTAATTATTTTAATATTAAATGAAAAATATATTAAATAAAAAAATAAATGTATTTAATGTTTTTTGAGAATATAAAAATATTTAATATTTTTTTATTTAATAATTAAAAAAATTAAGTAAAATGATAAATCATTTTTCTAAATAAATTTGTGTTGTATCTGCTGGAGCGTTTATGCACTCGGACTTTTCGTAGCAACACCCTATTTTCATTTTGTTTTTATTTCAAACTACAAGGACATGAAGGCGGAGTTTTATGCGTCCAACTAGAGAATGTTTGGGCGGATGTTTGTCTAGCCAAGATCACGATTTAGAGGGTGAAAACTGAGTTTTACTCTCAAATCAAGTGTGTTTGGACTATAGTTTGCAAAATTGAATTTGGATGAACTTGATTTTATACACTTGGTAAAGCGGATTTACAGTGAAGACATTTTTTTTTTTTTGAATACTTTTATTAGAGACTTAATTTAATATTTGATTTTTCCCTTAAATGATTTCAACTCAATGGAAAAGTAAGAAATTTTTACTTTTTCTTTTGACATCAAAACTTAGTTAAACATAACCCAACAAGATGTTATCAAACATGTTTTTGGTAGGGTGAAACTCAATTTGCACCACTAAACATGGTTTGGAGGGTGCGAACTTTTAACCAAACATGCAGTAACATGTTTGGCAAAATTTTAGTCGGAGCATGTCCAACAGAATTTTGGTCTCATAGAAATGATTTGAGGAGAAGTGAAAAAAGTTGCTTTTACATAGAGTTAAAAACATTTATAACTAAAATTATCACTTTTTAGATGAAGGTTTTCAAACATCACTTCACTTGTAGATCCACTTTCGTTCAAAATCAAATTTACAAAATGAAATTCATTCAAAATCACACTCTAGGATGTTTTAGAAGGCATTCGGCATAACATGGAATCAGAACCTTAATTGATGATATTTCTAATTTATCAAATTATCAAATAATAATAAGATGTTTCCTTGTACTTAATTTCAGCAGTCACTCCACACTATTTATTGTATTTTTTTTAATAAAAAGTTTAAGGAGAACGAAGGTTGCTGCTCTAATCCAAGGTTTAGGTTATTGCCATGACTAATCCAACTCTAGACTTTTTGGTATGTTCGATCCTGGCAGTTGAGCTAACCTTCATTAGTAGTCTCTTCTAAATTGTTATGCTTACTACTTTGTTCTGAAAAAAATCTTATGTTTACTTGACAAAGTTTTATGTGAATCTCTATATACAAGTTAAAATTTACATCAAAAGTGATCTTCCATTGTTTTCCTAAATTTGTTATGGAGTCCAAAATTATGCTGTTGTGCTATATTGAACAGTTATTTGTGTTAATTATTAAAATAATTTGGCCTAACTCTACTCAAAAAGTTAGCTTAAGGGGAGAGAGTTGCCCAAGTCATTATGTATAATTTTTTACTTATATATTCAATCAATGTTGGGACTTAATATTAACCAATAAAAGAAATAGAACGGTTGCTTGCTTGATATGGTTTTGTACATGAAACCCATATTTTGTCTAATCATACCATTTCATGGTCTACTGATTGAAATCTGGATTAGGTTGCTGCATTTACTCAGCATCAGCAAGACGGTTACATGGATATTCCTGCATATGATTTGCCTTCTAAGATCCTTTGCAGGGTTATGTGTGTTCAGTTAAAGGTAGTGTCGTATTTCTACACAGTTAACGTCGTTATTTACTTAAAAAGTAAAATTATTTAATACATTTGGAAATAATGTACTTCTTTGGTTTTGCAGGCTGAAGCTTACACAGATGAGGTTTTTGCTCAAGTTACCTTACTTCCGGAACCCAAGGTTGTTTACTTTCGCTTCTAATATTTACCTTCTTCTTCTTCCATTTTTCCTTCTTTATAGTGTGTCACAGGGCCCAAAATTGCTCGTGACTTCTTCAAATTTGTTGCAACTTGCAAGTGTAATTATTGTCACTTTTTTTTTTTTTAAAAAAAATATCTTCTGTTGGCAGGTAGGCCATTCGATGATATTGAATGAGTATGATATATAGATTGTTTTGAAGAATGAAATGTCAATTAACCTTGTCCGAATACAGACATGAATAATGTATTAATAGAACCGGTTATTGCTTTCAATCTTTGCAGCAAGATGAACTTAGTTCAGAGGACGAAGACACTTGTCAGATACCCTGCAGAACTACTGCCTACTCCTTTAGTAAGATACTAACTCCATCAGACACAAGTATACATGGTGGATTCTCTATTCCGAAGCGACATGCTGATGAATGCTTCCGTTCTCTGGTTGGAATCCTTACCTTGAATTATATCAGTTTAAACAACCTGTCTAATTTACAAAATGCAGTGTGTCTGACAAAGGATTACACCTTGTCTGCTTATGTGCAAAGTGGTTGATTTTGGGAGATGTCTGTTATTGTTTGTGGCTTTTGACTATGCCATTGTATTTTTCAATTTCACCAAGAAACAAAATTCTGCTGTTAACAAGTGGCTTGAATTAAAGAAGGCATTAACATCATTTTTATTGGTTTGGTCTTGTTATTCTACTCTGCATCATGCCAATATTCTTGCTCTGCACTTCTCTGTTTAAATTTTCATCAAACTTTTATCATTTGTTTTTGGCAAGAATTCAGCTTATTTCATGTCTTCGATATTGCAGGATATGACTCATCAACCACCAACACAAGAGCTGGTTGCAAAGGACTTGCATGGGTTTGAGTGGCATTTTAGGCATATTTATCGTGGTAAGTTATTTTATGTCAAACATTCCTGATCCAGTTGCAACAATGCAGCCATCACTATTAATGCTAAATTGAATAAATCTAGGATCCTTTTGATTTAAATCTGTCCATGACATTGCGTTTAGGAACTATTTTGGAATAAACCCATATAGTGGGTCAAGTGGTAAGCAACATCAACTTCTTGGGACTAAGTGTGTATTTGGTTCAGCTGTGAAAACTTTGATTATTTCAATAATCGATTATAGTGTGTGTTTGGTTCAGTTGTGAAAACTTTTATTATTTCAATAATCGATTATAATTGATTATTGTATAAAAGTTTTTTGTTATAATCGATTATAATTGATTTATTTTTATGTTTGGATATGTTAGCTGAAAAGTAATTTTAAATTAATCTATTTCGTTTGGATGATATAAAAAAGAATCGCTTTTATACATTAAATTACCAAAATAGGTATAGAATGATTAAAAAAGTTATTTGATTAAGGACAAAATGATATTTACATATCAAAACGTAAGGAATAATCTATAAAGCTTAATCATGTTTCAATCTTCACATTATAAAAATTAGAAAAAGTTTTTATTTTACATTGAATTTCATGCAAAAAATGAAGTTAATTTTGCCAAACATGATTAAATACTGTTGAAACAGCTTTTTTCTCAAAAAAAGGCTAATCTAAGCTAATTTAATTTGAAACAAACATGTACATAATTGATTATTGTATAAAAGCTTTTTGTTATAATCAATTTATTTTTATGTTTGGATATGTTAGCTGAAAAATGATTTTAAATTAATCTATTTCGTTTAGTTGATATAAAAAAAATCGCTTTTATGCATTAAATTATCAAAATAGATATAAAATGATTAAAAAAGTTATTTGATTGAGACAAAATAAGTATTTACATATCAAAATATAAGGAATAATCTATAAGTTAAATCATAAACGATCTTCAATCTTCAAGATGAAACTGATTTTGCCAAACATGATCAAACATTGTTGAAACAATTTTTTTCTAAAAAAAAAAAGCTAATCTAAACTAATTTAATCTAAAACAAATATGCACTAAGACGAGAGTTTAAATTTTAAAAAAATAATTATTGTAGAGAGATCACATAAATTTTATGCTCTCATGATTGAAAATTAGTCCTATTAAAAGTTTAAATAAGTCAAATTTATAGAGATACCTCGCAATATAAATAAAAAACTATTTTGAAATTATATTGCGTAACTTAGGTACTAGTTATCCGTATTGTAATAACCAAAGTGTCAAGCAAGTGGTAAAACAAGTTTTGATCTCTTATTCGGTAGCAAAATCATTTTGGTTTCACATAGATGCACAATATACAATGATGAGTCATTTGTTTCCACCATATCTGCCATCGCTTCTGTAAGTAGCCCTTCAACTTTGACTCCTTTTGCACATAAACCCCGTGTTTTAAAAGTTTTTTAACCACTCATACTTCACTTATTTACAAATTAAGTGATAGATCCCTTCTTTTTTTTTTACCTCTTTCTAAATTTGTAGCAGAGATTAAACAAGACTTGAAAGCTTTCATTTTTATATAGCCTGATTAACACATCAGGGCAATTAGATTGTTGAAACGTAAAATCTCTAAATCCCTATTCTGTAAAGGGGTGTTGACAATTCTGTTGGATTATAACTTGCAGAAATTCTTTCACTGTGCATTTGTGGGGTTGATAGAAGTTGAGTTTCTTATATGTTTTTCTGTAACTCGAAGAAATTCTTTCAATGTGCATTAGTGTGTTTACCATTTTGCCCTTTTTCTTTTTTTAATTTAAAATATCAGTAATGGAAATTTATGACCATAAGTTGGGGAACATTTTGACATATTTTTCTTACAAGAAATGCTCTTTTAGATACATTAGTCAATTTCTGAGTTGGATATTTTCTAAAATGAAATGCAGGTCAGCCAAAACGACACTTGCTTACTAGCGGTTGGAGCACATTTGTGAATTCAAAAAAGCTTGTTGCTGGAGATGCATGCATTTTCCTTAGGTTCTATCTCTGTCTCCTCCTTCCCTCCCTCTCCCTAAATTCTGTTTGTTGGTATTCCAGAGGAACTCTGGTTGCATTCCAAACATCATGTTTTTTAATTTATTTGGATGCCTCTAATCTTCTTGCGATTGACAATTCCTGTATTCAGTATTCATCGGGTGTTAATTCCATAAGAATGATGCCGCTCATCTCGGACACAATAATCTTAGCATCTTAAAAAATTAACTATTATTATTTGTTATATCCAATTCAAATAGGTATTAGAAAGATACTATAGTTATGTATTCGTAAAAGCAATTTTTTAGGCTTTAGGGGTAGAATGGATGATTAGAATTTAAAAATTATTTGATATCAAATTATTATTTGAAAATTTATATGTTCTATTATGTATGTTTCTGAACTTTAAGGGTGTCAATATCAGGGAGTATATTTAAATTGCTATCCAAAATCCCCCCCCCCCTCCGCCCCATTTCAATTATTAATTTTTTCCCCCAGTGCAATGAAAAGAAATTAATACTTGTCAGTATTGGTTTCAACTTCCACAAGGAAGATTGTAGATTTTAAACGAAAAGTAGAGAATCTCCCTGGCTTGGGGTTTTGGTGGTTAGTTAAATACAAATGTTATGTGAGGAGCATGTAGAAAACTAAGAATCAGAAATGGAGTTTGACAAGAACTTTCTGGTAGAACCAGAAATACACAGCACAGCTTGCAATTGTGCAAGAGCTGCAAGGAAAGAATGAACTGAAGCAGAGAATCAGAGAAGATGAAAATGATTTGAAGGAAATGCTTCAAATTGAATGAATCAAAGAGAACAACAGTATTTATACAAGTGCAAGAGAAACTAACAGCTAACAAAATAACTAACTTCGGTTAGAGCTAACTAATCACCATAACTAACTAAAACTAATTTAAGCTAGCTAAACTTAAGTTACAAAGCAGAGCCTTATTTGTTTTTCTCGGGTAATATTCCCCCGCAAGCTGAAGGCCCGCAAATGTTGAGGAGTCCCAGCTTGGAATGAACATCTGGGAAGGCATAAGAAGGAAGGGGTTTAGTCAATATGTCAGCCAACTGCATTGCTGAGGAGACTGGGAGCAATTTGAGCAAGCCTTTGGTGGAGTGTTCTCTGACAATGTGACAATCTAATTCAATGTGCTTGGTTCTCTCGTGAAAAATCGGATTGGCCGCGATGTGCATAGCGGATTGATTGTCACAATAAAGCAATGCTGGTGAAATGAATGAAACATGTAAATCCTGCAAGAGATAAGACAGCCATTGCAATTCACAGGTGGTGGCAGCCATGGCTCTATACTCAGCCTCACAGGAACTTCTAGAAACCGTGGTTTGCTTTTTTGATCTCCAAGAAATAAGGGAAGTGCCAAGGAAAATACAATAGCCCGTTATGGATCTTCTAGTGTCGGGGCAAGTGGCCCAATCACTATCACTATAAGCTTTCAGTTGAAGTGTGGAAGCAGCTGGGAAATGTAACCCAAGACCAGGGCAGCCCTTAAGATATCTTAACACCCTTAAGGCTGCAGCATGATGGGAAGTAGTGGGTTTGGCTAAAAATTGTGAAAGTTGTTGTACTGCAAAGGTGATGTCAGGGCGAGTTGTTGTTAAATACAACAATCGGCCAACAAGTCTTCTGTAGGCTTGTACATCTTCAAATGGAGTGGTATCATCTTGGTGCAGTCTCAGTTTGGTGTCCATAGGTGAATTAGCAGGCTTGCAAGCTAACAGTCCAGCATCTGAAATAAGCTCCAAAGTGTACTTCCTTTGATTCACAACTATTCCAGTAGAGTTCCTTGCTACCTCAAGACCCAAGAAAAACTTCAAATTGCCTAGATCCTTGATCTTGAAAGTGGAGTCCAGTGCTGTCTTTATGTCGTTAATTTCAGTGCTATCATTTCCAGCTGATATCACATCATCTACATAAACAAGCAAAGCTGTGAAGGAGGACTCAGTTTTCTTGACAAACAGTGAGTAATCACTCTTGGATTGTGAATATCCGGAAGTGATTAGAAAACAAGACAGCTTGACAAACCATTGTCGGCTGGCCTGCTTAAGACCATAGAGAGATTTTTGCAATTTGCAAACTTGTCCTGAATGAGTACTTGAAAGACCAGGAGGCATGTTCATGTATACATCTTCCACTAAGTCTCCATGAAGAAACGCGTTATTCACATTCAATTGCTTTAGAAACCAGCCATGAATGGAAGCTAAAGACAAGATGAGCCTTACTGTTGTCATTTTTGCAACTGGAGAAAATGTATCAAGGTAATCAATGCCTTCGGTCTGTGTGTAACCTTTAGCCACGAGCCGTGCTTTATATCTCTCAATTGAACCATCGGCCTTGTACTTGATCTTAAAGACCCATTTGCATCCAATGAGAGTTTTACCCTTTGGAAGATTAGTCAATATCCATGTTTGATTTGCCGCCAGAGCTTGCAATTCGGCTTGTATAGCTTGTCTCCAACAATCATGTTTGATGGCTTGGTTATAAGTAGATGGCTCAACCTCAGTAGACATAGACAACACAGAAGCTTTATAAGAAGGAGACAAAGCATGATATGATAAATAAGAGTCAATAGGATAATGAACATTATTAAAAGAATTAATAGGAGAAGAGATACTAGTAGAGGAATTGGCAGCAGTTGTGGTGGCTGCTATTCTGCAATGATAATCCTGTAGGTAAGAGGGTGCCTTCCTTGCTCTACTAGATCTTCTTGGTTGTTCTTCTTGTAAATTGGGTGATGCGGAAGATGATGATTCTGTTGTAGTAGGTGAAGTGTGGTTAGATGGAGTGGAATGTGAAGGTTCATGGAAATTTGCTACAGAATTTGATGGTGGTTGGGGACATACTGCAGCTTCTGATGAAGGTGGATTGGTAGGAATTTTTGCGGATTGTGGTGACAGCACATCTTCATATGTTGCAGGGTTATGCATATCAAGAATGGGAAAAGGGAAAGTGATGGGAGATGTAGAAGATTGAGATAGGGGAAAGATGGTTTCATGGAAAGTTACATTTCGTGATACCATTAATTCTCTTGTTTTCAAATTTAAAACGATGTAACCTTTGGTCCCAGACTTGTAGCCTAGAAAAATGCATTTGCAAGCCTTAGGATCCAACTTAGTCTTGGGTGCAGGAGCTATATTAGCAAAGGACAAGCACCCAAAGACCTTGAGATGAGTTAAATCTGGTAATTTTTGAAAAAGCCTCTCATGTGGTGAATGTTTATGCAAAAGAGGAGTTGAAAGTAAATTAATGATGTGAACAGCATGTATCACAGCATATGACCAGTAAACTTTGGGTAGAAAACTTTGAATCATCAGAGCTCTAGCTACATTTAAAATGTGTTGGTGCTTTCTTTCCACAACTCCATTTTGTTGTGGAGTGTAGGTGCAAGAAGTTTGATGAATAATCCCATTTTTAGCATAAAAATCATTCATGAGGAATTCGGGACCATTATCACTTATAATAGTTTTAATTTTTGCATTGAATTGCCTTTCAATCAAAGCAACAAAATTTTTTAAAGATTGTGAAGTTTCTCCTTTATGTTTCATTAACAGAGTCCAAGTGTATCTAGAAAAATCATCTACAATGGTTAAAAAATATTTGTGTCCATGGATGGATGGTGTTGGGAAGGGACCCCATATATCAACATGAATCAAATCAAAACACTTTATTGACTTTGAAGTACTTACACAGAATGGTAATTTTCTTTGTTTAGCTAAATGCCATATATCACAAATGTAACTTTTACTAGAGGTAACATAGGGTATACATGAATGTAAGGCATCGATACAATCAATGGATGGGTGAGCTAACCTAAAGTGCCAAATGCTAGGTGGAGGTATGGTTATGGAATTTACAACTACAGAATTACAACTGTCCAAAGAATTAGTATGGCAAAGAGGCATCCTCAAAACATACAGTCCATTTTGCACTTTAGCTGTACCAATTCTCTTCAAGGAAATTTTCTCCTGAATGATACAATAATTGGAATCAAAAGACAGTGTGTAAGGCAAGAATAAGGTCAGTTTTGTGATAGATATGAGATTGTATGAAAAACTTGGTATGTAAAGCACATTGTGCAGAACAAAAGTTTGTGAAAATTGTATTGTACCCGAGTAGCAAGCCAATATTTCATTACCATTAGGAAGTTTAACTCTAATAGGTCTAATCTTATAGTAGGAAGTAAAATAGGAAATGCAAGAACATATATGGTCTGTAGCTCCACTATCTAGTATCCAAGTAGAAACAGTAAAGGGAGAATGAGGTATACCTGGATCAAGTTGTGCAGGTGATACACCAGATGTTGAAGACATGATGGTGCTTACATGATTTGATGAATGAATAGTGGGTTGAGATTGTTGGAGTAGCTTTACTAAGCCTTCATACAGCTCAGCAGTCAAGCCAAACACAGCATTGGAACCTTCTTCCTTCAGGACATTACTCCCTTGATCCATTTCATCCTTATCATCATTATCATTATTAGAGGCCACTGAATTGACCTGTCTCTGATTCTTGAACTTAAAATTGGGTGGAAATCCATGTTTCCTGTAACAGCTATCAACAGTATGACCATTCTTTCCACAATAGGTACAAACCTTCCCATTATTTGCACCTCTACCAGCATTGTATTTTACAAATTCACCATTGCCTTTTCCATAGCCACGGCCATATCCATCTCCTCTTCCTACAGCAGCAATTAGTTTTGGCTCTGCATCATAGCCAACTAATTGCCTTTCCTGTTGAACTACCAGAGAAAAGACTTTGTCTATTGAAGGGAGTGGATCCATTAACATGATTTGGGTTTTTATAGTGCTGAAAGTATCATTCAACCCTTTCAAAAACCTAATAACCTGATCTTGAGTTCTAAAATTCTCAACATCTACAAGAGCATTACATGAGCACTTCACAGCACAAGTGCATTTAGGAAGAGGCCTATAATCCTCTAATTCATCCCATAGAATTCTCAATTCAGTGAAGTAATTGGTGACTGAAAGCTCACCTTGTTTGAGGGCTATGATTGCATCTTCAATATCAGAGATTCTGAATAAATCTCCTTGAGAAAACCTAACCTTCAATTTCTTCCAAGCTTCATGAGCACTGGTAGCTGACAGAATGCTTCGCGCAATTTGAGGTGAAACTGACCTCAGTATCCATGATTGAACAAGATTATTGGCCTTTTGCCACATTGGAAAAGTAGCATCTGACTTCGAAGGAATCGAAATGGTACCGTCCACAAAACCTAATTTGTTCTTCGCAATAAGGCTCATCTTCATAGATCTAACCCATTGATGATAATTTCGATCATCCAGAACAGGAGAAACAAGAACCAGTGATGGATTCTCCGATGCATGAACAAAATATGGAGAATCTTGAGGATCCTTTTTCGAACCTCCAGAAAATTGATTCGTATTGCTTGAACTTGAATTCATTTCAGTCATTGCACCAACGAGTGCGAGCTCGATAATCGATCTCTCGATACCATGTAGAAAACTAAGAATCAGAAATGGAGTTTGACAAGAACTTTCTCGGTAGAACCAGAAATACACAGCACAACTTGCAATTGTGCAAGAGCTGCAAGGAAAGAATGAACTGAAGCAGAGAATCAGAGAAGATGAAAATGATTTGAAGGAAATGCTTCAAATTAAATGAATCAAAGAGAACAACAGTAATTATACAAGTGCAAGAGAAACTAACAGCTAACAAAATAACTAACTTCGGTTAGAGCTAACTAATCACCATAACTAATTAAAACTAATTTAAGCTAGCTAAACTTAAGTTACAAAGCAGAGCCTTATTTGTTTTTCTCGGGTAATAGAGCATCGTAGATTTGGTTTATAATAGAGCACAATGACATCATTTGATCCATATAGCCGATCCCACCTAGTGGAAAAAGGCTTAGTTGTTGTTGTATGTGAGGAGCATTGTAAGATTCTAAATGATTGGGATTGTTAAGTGACAAGTGTTAGTGAATCATGAAAATGATAATGAAAGTGTCAGTAACCAGGACAGTACTTATGTCATTGCAGTGGGAAAAATGGAGAACTTCATATTGGGATTCGTCGAGCAATGAAACAACATAACAAAGCATCCACATCTGCATCCCTGATATCGGGTCATAGCATGCAACTTGGAATATTGACTAGTGCTTCCCATGCTGTTGCCACAGGAACCAGGTTCACTGTCTACTACCACCCTTGGTGAGTTGTTCAGGATTTATCAGATAGAAAATTCAAATGGACATATCTACTTTCCTTGCATTGCAGATGTATATATATGCCCATGCCCTTTGGGGGGCATACGTTTTTCATGATTTTGTAGAAAGAGCTGTTACACACATCACATCTTTTGCAGGACGAATCCCTTTGAATTTATTATTCCTGTGCAACGCTACATGAAGTCAAATGTTATGGACTATTCAATTGGAATGAGAGTACAAATGCCGTTTGAAGTTGAAGAATCTACAAGAAGGTGATGATGCCTAAGTTTGGCTGAGCCATGAATGGTTTATTCTGAAATGCCCCTATCCCTCAAAAAAACAAAAGTGCAAATGCTGTTTATGATAATTATATTATCTACGAGGAAACTATTTGTAACCAGGTCTTTAGCCTTTTTGTTTGAGTAACCAGATATGCAGGTACGATAATTGGTATTGAAGATATCGATAGCATTAGGTGGCCTGGTTCAGAATGGAGATGTCTTGAGGTAATCAGATGCTTTCCAATTCTTTAAAATTAAGTTCCTTGAAGTTATAATACCTTTCTGTTTTATTTTACTCTGATTCAATTTAATTTTTGTCTCCTCTTAGGTGCAATGGGATGCCATACTAAATACGTATATGCATCCTGAAAGGGTTTGTCCTTGGTGGATTGAGCCCTTGGAATGTGCCATGAAGAAACCCATTCCTATTCTCCCCCTACCAAAGAAGGCACGTGTACCTAACCCGCCATTGCCTGGAATAAATGGCTTTGCCAACAACGGTCAGTTCTTATCTATTCATTTCTCAAATTTGAGTTACCTGTGAAATTCTCTTGATTCAAGGAAGATACAAGATGTTATGTTATAACTTTTCACGTTTATGATAATATGTGATCTTTCCTGTTAGCTTGTGACTAGTTGAATTCTCTTCTTGTTATCAGACATAGTTCAGAATTTAGCCAAGCCTGCATCTCAGAGAGTGGAAAGGGACTTACAAGCTCAAGATTACAATGACGTAGGTTCTCCACACCCTGCGCCAAAACCACCATCATTAGCAGATGCACTCCTCCCATTAAAGGTCACCATCTGTGAATCACAGTTCGGGATGGAGAATCAGCATCCCTTTCTTATGCAAGACCCTCTTCACCAATCTCTTGGCAGCTCAATGTCATCTCCACATGAAGACTTATCAACTTCAAGTTCAAATGTGAACTCCACCGGTTTTGAATCCCAGGGATGGCCTTCTTCTGAATCTAAAGATGAAAATGATGTTCCTTTTGGCCAACCTGGCAATTGTAGTAGATACAAGCTTTTTGGGGTTACCTTAATTGATAGCCAACCGGAGCTCCCTTCACCACAATTTGCTGTTTATAGCAAGATATCAAGTCTCGTTTCTATTCCTCCAATGTCTCAATCAAGCATTTCTGCAACTCTCCCGGCTACAAAACCGTATGAGGGTATTTCAGGTGTTACCTCAAAGAAAACATGCGATAAGTGTCGCTCTGTTAATAGTAGGAGTTGCACAAAGGTACAAAGCATTTATGATTAACAAGGATTGATTTGGTTTTATTGAATTTTGTAGAATGTTTCTCATAGTTGTGTAATATTTATTGTTTCTGTGCTTCTAAGTTCTAACTAAAATATTGGTAGGATCCTTTTTCTTTTTTTTTTTGGTTTTTGGGTGCTTGGGAAAGGATTTGGATAAATCTCACGAGTTTTTCACTTGACCGGGCCATGTGAAGAGGATAGACACATAGACCTTGGCACCATGCACAGGACAAATATGTATGTAGCCATGTATATGATCTCTGCGTCTAGCTATCTCTTCACATGACTCGGTCAACTGGATAGAAAGTGTACTGTGTAGGGCTGTAGGCTTGACTGTCAAAGTATCTTGGTATATAGGTGAGGAATTGAACCCTCGTGGTACAGTGTGACAAAAATAATATGACATATAGCTGAAGCTGAAACAATTTTTAGCCATTCAGAAATCTGAGCTAAAAGCAAATTATCTATTTCAGGTGCTTAAGCAGGGAACTGCTCTTGGAAGAGCAATTGACCTCACACGATTTTCTGGATATGATGAACTCATCTCTGAACTCGACTGGATGTTTGATTTCGGAGGAAGCTTAATTAATGGAAGCAGTGGATGGCATGTGACCTGCACAGATAATGATGGGGATATGACCCTATTAGGGGATTACCCATGGCAGTTAAGTAGTGAAATCATTAGTGGTATCATATGAAAACAACATTGTTTAGGGGTTAACTTTGGTATTACTTCTCTGCAGGTGTTTCTATATATTATAATTAACAATTTTGATCTTTGTAAACTCTGCATTTGCTTCTTAAAATTGCTTTCTCTATGTACACAAGAAGAAAGCCAAAAAGCCACTGCTGTTTTTCTCTTCTTTTCTGTTTATACATAAATGTCTTCGAAAATTTACCATCAACATTTTAGTAATATGCATATGGTATTTTCCGAAATCAAGTAATTTCAATTTTTTAACCAAAAACCAACTCTGGTTGAATTTTTTCATTTACTTATTAAAACACTACTTTTTAGTTATTTAAGCAATTCTTGAAAAAATTTATGTGCCTTTGTTTTGGTAAATTACTTTTGGTGGGGTTTTTTTTTTCGCTAACTTTTTTTATTGTATCATTAAACTGTGCAGGGATTTCAAGTCTTTGGTGCAAAAGATGATCATATGTCCAAAGGATGGTATGAACAATCTCAATCCAAGCTCATCAGCAGATCCAACAAGCCTTTAGTCATTGTCTTGTTTCTCGTTCCCCGCCTTTGCGTGCATCAGTTCAAACATACACTGCTTGCAGGACTAGTGCATCTATATCTGTTGTCTCTATGCAACAAATGGCTATGGCATTAATGCAGTCTTGTGTCGTTTCTAGTTCTGATATGTTTTACATTTCTTTCGTTTTCAGAAAACCTCAGAGATCTGCAGTATCATATTTCATAAGTTTGTGTGGATGCTGACTTTATTGATTTATATAGCAATCATAGTAAAATTTATAGGGTGAAAAAAGGAAAAGCTTTGTGTAGTTTTTTAAGAAATAATTCTTCCTGATCCTTGTGGAAAGTACTCATGATTGTGATATAATATTGATAGTACTTCATACATGGCCATTCCATCATACAATGAATGTTGTATGGGTATATAATATAATATCATTCCCATTGCTCTCTGAGCAGGTTACATGTCTTTATTAGCCAGAATTTTCAGAATTGCTAGTGTCTTGAAAAATGAAGCAAATTTTGTTTGGTCATTCAATGATTTTTAATGCCAAAATACCAAATGCATGTTTTTCACTTTTCACATTGTCATAGAGAAAATTTTCATTGTGTGAATTATCTTGAGATCCATAAACTGAATACTTAAAATAATAATAATAAAAAAAAATCTTGATAAGAGTCATTCAAAATAATATCTCTGCCCCTGGCTCCTTGTCCTGGTGGTGTAGGCCT
Source organism: Ormosia emarginata (assembly GCA_029884605.1). NCBI lineage: Eukaryota > Viridiplantae > Streptophyta > Magnoliopsida > Fabales > Fabaceae > Ormosia > Ormosia emarginata. The sequence goes on along the minus strand of JAQQTP010000080.1, from coordinate 25,371,678 downwards.
CATCCAAAAATTGTAGTTTCTGAGTGGTCCATATTGGTAGTTGTTGCTCCTTGTGCAGTGAGTAGTTTATTTATATCTAGAGAAAACGAGACGAGATGACAATGTCCATGATGATGAAGATGTCAACCTTGAAATTGAATTTGGGTCAGCCCATGATTCTGTATCCCCGAGTCACTTGTATCATCGCATTCGCACCCTCCTCCGTTGCCTTAACTCACCAACGTGCTTCTTCTTCTTCACCAATTATTGGTCATACCCATTCGGCCACACTTGTGAGATCCCATTCTCATCCATTCCCAGAATCCAATGACCAAGTTGAAGACCTTCGGGTTCCTGACCATTGGTTAGTCCCAACCATAGCCTTGCAGGTACTCCTTTTGTTCCTTTCACTACCAAATTGACTGGTATCAATTAAAATTTTTGGCAATTTTAGAATTATATAAGTGGTTGAGGAAGTTATTGACATGTTTCCAGAATTTGTTATTCAGGAATCAGAGTGGCTTAGGGTTACTTTACATAAATGGTTGGACGATGAATACTGTCCAGAGGAAACCAATGTGGAGATAAGCAGAGTTGCTGCCAAGTCATACTACAATTCTTTGCTACAGAAGCAAACAGACTTGGGTGACATTTTGTTGAACATGGCCCGTGAATTGGAGTCTATTTCTTATAAAGAAAGCTTTCACGGTGCATTCTCATCAGCTAATGCTGCTGTTAACTTGATTGCCCAACGTATAGAACAGCTGTAGCTCTTCTGTTTTTAGTCTCTGTATCTGATCTTTTGATCTTTGAGTACTGTGGTGCCTATTTCTATTTCCTTTTTTGCGCTTACTGAAAAATGAAATGGATTCCAAATAGCAGTTGCGCATATCATACGCTGAATTTAATTAAGTTGGTGTACATAAAATGGGCTCTGACCGTTGAGGCGGCTCCTTTCGAGTAAGATCCTGAAATCCATAAAGACTAATTATCATGTCACCTGTATTAACATAACAATTCAAAAAATAAAATTTATTTAAAAATTATAATATTTAGATTAGGAGTATCCCCTGAGAAATTCTTCTATGAGAACAGTATACTAAACCAATAAAAATGTAACACGTAGGCATGTGTAACCATTAAAAATAAAATATTATTAAATTAAATTTGGATGGCTAGCAAACCATTAAGAGTATTATATAAGAATTTTCCGTGTGTCTGACACCGGTATGAAACCATTTTGAAGTGTCCGTGTAAATCAAAATATAATGGATTTGTACAATGGTTGTTCTTTAGTTTCAAATTTCAATCATTAGGCAGATTCCAGGCTGGTCAAAGTTATGTTTGTTAAAGCATCTTCTAAAGTGTGGTTCCCTTTGCCAAGTAGTCCATTGCAGCTGTAAATTTTATCGTAATGGAGGCCTACTGATGGAAAGCTAATAGGTCATAATACCGATTCTGAGGCTTCTATCACACCAATAGAGGATGCAATAAGGTATACCCTGAGAATCAAAGCTTTTTGTCATCTTTTCAATTTTGACTGTAAGCATCTTTCTGTACACTAAAGTCTAAAGGTAAACATGAAGGATCTTATTCTTGTATCATTGAGAAGGTAATGAAGGATCTGAAATGACTGCGGTCTAGAACAGATTGTCAAATGTTTATTCTGTTAGTGGAGAATCTTTTCTGGCTCAATCCAATTCACATATGGTCCGTGACCACTAGTTGGAAGAAAGTACTCAAACCATAACCACAAGAAACGTAAACAAGAAAGTAGCTTGAAGTCAGTGTTACTAACAATGAAAAATTAACATTTGTTTGGGCTGAACAAGGACACAAGTTGTAAATGGGGAAGCATCATATACTTCTCCAATTGCAGGGAAGGTATTTGTGTTGGTTGGAGCAGGAGGTGCAGTAAGGGCACTTGCCTTTGGTGCAAAAAGCAGGGGTGCTCGGGTTGTCGTTTTCAACCGCAACTATGGTAATGACATGAAATATATAATATTCAGAAGCCAAAATGGCTTTTATCTTATTTGGATCATCTTCATTTTTCTTTTTGTTCAATAAAAAGAGCAAAAGCTCTTGCACATGCGGTCTCTGGGGAAACTCTTCCATATGAGCTGGTTTTCGATGCTGTTTACACACCCCAGAAGGCTCTTGCATTGCAGAAGGCTTCCCGAGCTGGAGCCATAGTGGTGAGTGGAGTTGAAGTGTTTATCAGGCAGGCTCTTGTTCAATTCCGGCTTTATACTGGAGGATTAGGTACTAATCATCTATAGCTTCCAAATTTTAACATCAATTAAATTCTCCATAGATTTCATAACAATGTATCTAGTCCTTTTATAGTGCTTCGCAGCTCCAGAAGATTTGCTAGGACCTTATATTGTTAAAGAAAGCTAAGTTATGACTGTCAGTAATTTTTACGATTCTCCAACTTTAAGACGCGAATGATCTTTAAGAAGTTATGATAGTTCCATCTCATATTTACTTTTAAGAAGTTATTTTTTCTACAATCAGATTGAAGGACTCATTGCTGAGAGCTTGAGGGTTAAGACTGTCTCGTTTTGCCTACAGACTGAACTAGAAGACCATGCTAGAATATATATTTGAAAGAGTACTGACTCGCTCATACTAAACAAGAATTTAAAATTTGAAATTGGAAGGTGTTTTTCATCATTGTCTTTACCTCCTTCTAAATATCATTGCACAAACTTCTACTGCACTTGATCTGGTGCAGGAAACTCCAAATTCTTAAAAGATGTAAAACCTCCATCCACAACCAAATTATGCCCACTAACATACTTGGCATTATCAGATGCAAGATAAAGTGCAGCATTAGCAATATCATTGGGTTCACAATTTGCTCCCTTTTGGACACCAGCATTATGAACAATGTCTACAATTCGCTGAGCATCAAGATGTGGATATATCTGACTCATTTCGTTCATGACAAAAGGAGTGGGGATGGCAAAAGGTGAAATGCAATTGACTCGGATTCCATACCTGCATAGCTCTGAAGCCAGAGATTTAACAATGCCTATAACAGCAAACTTGGATATTGAGTATGTGTGCTGGGCCATCCCTCCCATCACTCCAGTGACACTAGCTGTGCAGAGAATGGACCCAGCTCTACGTGGGATCATTACACGTGCTGCATGCTTGATACCTGCCACAACCCCACGAACATTTATGTCCATGACTTTGTCAAACAATGCCAGATCCAGGTCAACAATGCTTGGAGGAGTTCTGCAGGCTATCCCTGCATTATTGTACATGATATCAAGTTGTTTGTATTCAGAAATAGCAAAATCAACAGCACTGGATATGTCTGATTCGTTAGTGACATCGCATGTTATGAAAGTAGCATTAGGTCCTAGTTCTTTTGCAGTCTCTTGGCCAAGTTGTTGTTGGATATCAGCAATAATAACCTTGGCCCCATTATTGATGAATTTTGTTGCTGCAGCCTTTCCAATTCCACTAGCTGCCCCAGTGATCAGTGCTACCTTGTCTTGTAGCTTCCTGGACCACCACATCAAATGTGAATTAAAGGCATAAACAGCAAAGACGCTCTTGATAGCATTTGCTGTATGCTGAGCATCATTTGATAATTGATACCGTATCTAATAATTGGTAGCATCAGAACTAAAAGGATGTGAAGTCCTCAACGTGACATGAAATTCTTGTATGTCAGTATGTCATTAATCATTGTCCATCTCTATAGTCCTCTCGTTACAAATACACAGCAATGCATCTAAGGAAGAAGATCAAATGCAAGGAGAAAGAACTGAAGAAATAGTAAAGCAGCTAATCTACTTCATACTATGAAAGGAAGTATACCAACTCAAATGCAAGAAAAAAGAGCTCAAGTAGTAGTCAAAACAGCTAGCGGACTCTGTGCTACCAAAGTGTGTATCTTCGGTTAAGACTGCCATCAGTGCTATGTATTTATCAAATCAATCCATCATATACACATCAAAAGCCTTCAAATGAAATTCCTATGGTCCTACCTAATATGCAAGAGATGTTAAACTACAAATCATAAGTATGTGATTATTAATAATTATTAATAGTGAAAATGGAAGGACTATAAATTAGAAACTTATCAAGCATGCATCATGGATTCGTGCCTAGATAAATTGTGAATATTCATTCATTCCCCACTCTGCTTCTTTTGCAAAAATTTTCCATAACCAACCATATGATGATTTTTCATTGTCTGATCAGAATAATAACGGTTTGCCATCCTAAGGATAAATAGAAAAAGGAAATGTTAACCAAAGACGAGAGAAACTGAAGAACAACTTGGCCACACCTTCTAGTCTGAGTAGACAACAACCTGTGGAAGCTCTCAGCAAACAAAGCCCCTGAATAGGAAACGTTTTCACTGTTTTTAACAAGTACCAGAGACACAGTAAGCTGAAGCAATATTCATAACCCGGAAATAATCAAAGAACCGAAAGGAAAACCCACATGCAGTATCAAGGGTTATAAAAAGGAAAGAAGAAATAGTCAGTCATTTCATTATCCTACTTGTTAACACTACATAGTCCTTCCACCCAACAAAGTGGACAAGTAAACAAAATCTATAGCCATTTTCTTAATCCAAAATATTTCCAATAACAGAAAGCTGACTAAAGAGATTCAATAGTAGATGAAGTGGAAAGTAAAAGCAGAACATCCTATAAATTCTTTAAACATCAAACGGAAAAGGTAGATAAAAAGATCAAATTAAAACAGAGAGACAGGTGAAGGCAGAAAAATGAAGTATGAAACCAACCTCAAACCCATTCTTAACATGATTTTCTGCTAAAAACTGACTCAGATGCAGACACACTCACACACAGAGGAGGCTATTGTAGTTTGAGCTTTAGCTTTGCATCCCTGTTAGACTAAACAAGAGAGAGAGAGAGAGAGTGCGTGTGTGATTTGCGGAGCTTGTTATAGTATCACTATCATATAAAATGCTGCAAGGGTAAGCCTCCCAAAAAAAAACAAAATGCTGCACCTGCAAGGGTAATTTGGTCAATGTGGCTAAAGAATATATATCCCATGATTGACGTTCATAGAATAATTTTGTTAGTGAACAATTCTCAGTTGCAGTGAGAATGCATTGCATTTGAGATTGAGAGAACTTAACAATGGATGATGGAATCAGTTCCCAAGACTCTAGATAAGAATCCGAATATCTTATTAATACTCGTATGATCTAATTCTAAGCACATGCACTGATATAAAAACAAAACACTATACATATACATATACAACAATAAAATTTGAAATACTATATTAAAAACTGAAGTGTCATATGCACAACTATGTTATGTTTATCATGGACACAAGTTGGTATAATTATTATCAAATGTTGCACCAACGAAAATTCTCTTTTAATTTCTGTTATGGACTATGGTCTGGGATCCTACCCGAAGGGGTTAACCCGACATGAACACCACCATATTTCGACATCATCACCCCAGTTTGGTCGTCTGTACACAGGCTTTAATCGTAGGCTCTAACGGTACTCCTTAAGTCTGCGCAGATCCTGACAACTGCCAATCATGACCTTTAGAGTATGGGGACTATATCTGCTTGCTACAGTAGTTGGCCACTGACACGACAATCTCGATATTTTAGGGATCTGTTTGGACGATCGTGGGAGGAAAGTACCCTCTGTCAGGACTCTGCCTAAACGATCATGGGAGGGTAGCACCCCCCGTCAGGCCACGATCTCAACGTACCTGGGCCTATGATGAGCGCTTGAGGACTCTGTAACTGCACTATAAGTATTAGGCTATGTCATTCTAAGAAGGTAACTGGTAATCCTATGGTGTATACTCTTCTAGTGCATTACCTAACTTGAGTGTTGGAGTCCCTTTGCAGGTACCCAATCCCCCCTGTTCAAGGCTCTCAGAGGCAACAACCGCGCAATGGGGAGAAAAACACCGTACATGTGTCTACTTAGGCACCCTCTGGTTCTACATCAGAACATTGGCATCGTCTGTGGGAATCTATAAACTTCTAATCCCACCCAATCACGGTGAATACGAGACAAAACTTAAGGAAAGACGTTGCGCAAACTTCTACTAACCATAGGCGAGTTCCTGCTGCACAACACCCTCCTCACCTTGTCCCACCACTTGCTGTTGAAGCCTCCGCCGCGAGAAACCAGGCACTCAACGCAGAGCACTAGTGCGATGGACACTCTACTTCGATTTCAGACGAAAGTCCCAACCCCTCGCGCAGGATTTCTGTAAGGGATAGACTTGGAATCCAAGGCCAAGCGGGCAACCCCAACACCAAAAAACATAGAATCCTAGTGCGTCAGCGCTTGGGAATGCCAAATGGCGAGGCCGGCAACCGAGCATCTCGTTCTGAACATGGGAGTCAGTCTCATATATCCAAACATCAATTCCAGAACATGTTGCAACAGCACATGGCCATGTTGAATGAGTAATATCAAAGACTGGAAGACATGCAAAGGGTCATACATGATAACCAACCCGAGTCGAACCACCTTGACGGAGGACGTAACGCGGAGAATAACCAAAGGAAGGGTCATGTCGAAGCCACGGCATCCAATGTTGGAAATAACCACTCGAACCGCGGCATCCAGGAACACCATTTCTTGAACCAACTTATGGAATACCGCGTCCCCAAGAACTTTAAGTTCTCGGCCAACTTGGAGATTTATGATAGAACCACGGACCTCCAGGAGCACGTAAATGCCTTTGAGCAATCCATGTGTTTCCATGGTGGATCAATGGAACTGTTGTGCCGTGCTTTCCCTTTCTCCCTAAAAAAGGGAGCCCTTAAGTGGTTCTCCAATTTACCACGAAAGTCTGTGACAGATTAGTCAGACCTCAAACAACAGTTCTTGCTCTAGTACACCACCAGCAAGGAGCAACCCAAGTCCATCGAGTCTCTGGCCAAGATTCGACAGGGGCGAGACGAGCCCCTCTGTAATTATGTAAGACGGTTCATGGCGGCATGCACTAATGTGAAAAATTTTGACGACAAGATTGCCCTTCATTATGCCAAGATCGGCCTCCGTGTGGGTTTTGAGTTCTTTGCGTCCCTGGTAAAAAATAAGCCTGAGAACTTAAGGGAGTTCCAGAGACGGTCCCAAAAATACGTCAACCTTGAGGAAGCAACGGAGAACCAAAGGAGATGGGATAAAGATTATCGCCCTCATCAAAAGCCCAATCACGATTCCTTACGGTCCTAGCATCCCAAAGGTAGTCCATCCCGGAGAAGATATTTTGATTATACTCCTCTAAACGTCCATCGAGAAACGATCTTAAGGGAGGTAATGTAGACCGAGTTCCAGAATATTCGGAGGCCGCCCCCATCAAAAAGTACAAATAGAAAAATCACTCTAAGCATTGTGCATGACATAAAGGTTATGGTCATGATACTGAAGACTGCTACCAACTGTGCGACGTCATTGAGTTCTTGATCAAGGCCGGACGACTACAACAATACGTCCTCTGGGCCCGGAACGACTAGCACCGTGGCGGACGCAGAGATGACAAACGTCGTAGCCCATTTCCTCATCACAGAGGAAGAAATCGAAGCCCAAGGAGAAGATCTCATACTCTACCTCGCCGGGATAACAACAACCGGCAGGGAAGGGACAGGGACTCTTCACCCAATGACAATGACGATCGTCGTCTCAAGCCAAATAGGACGATCAACACCATTGCAAGAGGATTCGCTGGAGAAGGGCCGTTAAATGGAGCACAAGAGAAAGCATTAAGGATAATGGTGTTTAGTGTCTCCCATTCCGAATCTAAGTCCAACACCGCAGAAAGAAAGACGCCACACATTACCTTTTCGGACGAAGACTATGGCGGGATCATCTCGAACCATGACGATCCGCTCGTCATCTCCGGGATAATTTCCAATGCCGAGGTCTGTCGAATTTTCGTGGATCAAGCAAGCTCAGCAGATATTATGTTCCTGGACCTCTACCAGAAGTTAGAACTCCCGCGGTTGGATTTGACAACTAACAGGCTTCACGGGTGAAAAGATCATCCCGATTGGGTATTATGAAACCCATTTGACCTTTGGTTCCTCCAAGTTCTTCAAAACGGTCAAGTTGAGGTTCTTATTCGTAGACTGCCTTTGACCTACAATATCATCTTAGGCCGCCCTCTCTAAATGCTCTTGGTGTCGTTGTCTCCACCACTCACCTCATGATGAAATTTCCAAGTAAACACAACGAGGTGGTCACCGTCAAAGGTGACCAAGTGGCCGCTAGGAAATGCTACAATGAGAGTTTAAGAATCTGTAGGACGTCTAAAAGTGGAAAAACAGTTAATCCCGACCCAGTCTTGGATCAGGTTAACATACTGATGACCAAGCTGGATGTCAGGAAAGAACTCCGAGGTACCAGACCCCAGCTGTGAACACCCAAATTTGTCCGGGTAAAAAAATAAAAAAATAAAAAGTTAATAATTGTCCATATTTTTTACTAAATCCTCTAAACATCTCTTAACTCATTTATTTTATCACTTTGTCTTATTTTATGTTAAATAATAATAATAATAATAATAATAATAATAATAAAAAGTAAAAAAAATAATAAAAAGGATGTTAATCTCGGTTTACCAAAAAAAAAGGCTAAAAAATAAAAATAAAATTTGATTTCTTTAAAAAAAAAAAAAGAAAAAGGAGAAGGGATTTGCAGTTACGTTCCAGATTTCTTTACTTGTTAGATCCATGGTTTCGTTCACCATACTTCAACAAAACTAAGTTTCTACCCTTAGTTGAAATGCAACCAGCACTCCATCAGTCATATCTGCTGCAAGCCAGTATAATGCAAGGCTCAATGCAGCCCAAAAATGGTAAGATTGTAGATACAACAAGCATGAGAAGTTGACACCTTAAAGGAATATACATAGAAATGGAAGACACCTACAACTGCAGTAGCCACTCTACCTAAGTTGATGTTATGGGGATGGGGGTTGTAGATTTTCCTCTACTTACAAGGAGGAGAAAACATGAACAAAAAAAGAGAGGGAGGGGCCTCAGCATTTTTTCAAAATCATTTTTTCACCGGGGCAAAGAAAACTCTCTACATTTTTGAACTATCTTCACCATCTTCAGAAACTGATAACCATCACCCCATCACCAGCAGCCTCACCATCTACCACCACCCACAGACTTCATCCTCCATCCTCACCCATAACCATCACAATCAACCATTAATCTCCATCCAACCCGAACTGCCCGAAACCGCCGCACACCGCTCCGAACCGTTGGAACCTCCACCTGCGAACCAGCTCCAACGCGCACCGCTCAGCCACACCATCGTCCTCACAGCCGCACCGTCTAGCCATTTCGGACCGCATCGCTGCAACCCAAAGCCCCAGATCCATCGACCCCAAAGCGCGGCAACTCAGATCTGTCGCCGTCCGTTCGCGTCGTCTCTCTAAGCACCGTCCACCAATCTGTCCCCTCGATCCGGAGTTCCCCGACCCAGCTGCCATCGTCTCCATCCACACAGCAGTAGCACCGCGAACCAAGGAGGACCACCAACTCAGATTCGCACGAACCTGTCCGACCGGTCACCATCGAACCAGCAACTGGCTCCGCGCGCAGCCTGCTCCGACCGGTACCGGACCCAGACTGCGCCGTCTCTCATCTGCCTCGCGTCGCCGATCGCACCAACCGTCACAACCATCCACGAGCTAACTGCACAGCACCTCCGCGCCCGCCGTTCTATCACCGCAAAGCCGCACCGCGCCTAGCACGAGTCGGACCTGACCATCTCGAATTGCCCACCGCACTGTCGATTCTGCTAGTGGTTCACCCCTTTCTCCATTTGTTTTTGCTTCTCCAGAAGCTTCTTTCTTTTTCTCCAGAATATGCCCTTCCTTTTTTGTTTAAAAAAAAACCTTCCTTTTACTATCTTTTCTTTTGGGTTTAGTTGCTGAACGTTTTTGTCTTTGAGAGTCTTTTTTTTTTCTTTGGGCTATAGTTTATTTTGGGCTGGAATCATTGTTTTTCTTCTTTCCTTGGATTAGATTTGTTTGGGCCAAGACTATTTGGTTAGATTTTTTTTTTAAAAAAAATGCTTTGTTAAGCATGGTAAAAATAAAGAATAGAAAAAATGAAAGTTAAAAAGGTTAAAAATGATTAAAAAAAACAAATACAAAATAATTAAATAATTTTGAAGAAAAATAAAACGAGATTAGCTGAGTTATTACAGTTTGTTAATCTTACAATTTTTAGAATCGTCTGAGTTGCGACAACTTGATGATTCCTTCTTTTCTAAAAAAAGATCAAATGAATTTTCAAAACAAAAAACCTTTTCAAAAATTAAAAATAACCAACCCACGATCGAATTTTATAAAGAACGACGTGGCTTTGAATTCCTCATTGCATCCGAGGATACGTAGGAGCAGAATCTCAATTCTGTCAAGCCAAAATTAAATTTTCATAATTTATTTGTTTATTTAGTTTATCTTTTAATAAATGGGTAAAATAAACATTTTTTAGAATTATAAAAAATTGCACAATTAATTTAAGGTAACCGTCTTAGGACGGATGTATTAAGGGTGCTGTGAGGTTAAGTCTCTACCCTTCCCTAAGCATAATTAGACTCACAATCCTGAGTTTTTGAGCGTAGACCGTCTTTTTTGGGTTTTCCAATTTTTTCCAATAAAAATAAAATTAGTGGCGACTTCCTTAAATTTCTGTAATTTGAGTCGTTATTCAGCTGCGATTACGGTCGCGACAGTTGGCGACTCCACTGGGGACTCTTGAGAGTCAAGCCTTTATAAATTAGTTGTGCAAATGTTGTGACGTTTATATGTTTATTTTACCCTTTTTTGTTTTTGGTTTAATTTGTTTATTAATTATTTCAACTGTAATTTTTATTTGTTATGCAAACCTTAGGGTAGAAAACATTTGGGAATTTGTGTTGTGTTTGATTTGTTTTGCAGGAGGTGGGTAGTTTTAGAATTATAAAGGTGTGTATGCTCCTTACACCCACTACACCTACATATTTCTCACACACATTCGAGTTGGGCCCCATACCCGGGTCTGAGTGAAGCTTAAGTTAGGTAGAGGTTGCGTAGTGGTAGTCATTTTGGATGTACATCCTGTTTGGTTATCGTGAAAACCTCATCTAGAGTGTGTCTTTTTCGTGAATGTCCCGCACTTAGTGGTTTACCCACTGTTGTGGTCAACATTCTGAAATGGGACTTAGCTCTAGAAGCTTTTAGAATAGTAGAACCACTCAATAAAAGTTTTCACGAATCAGAAAGACTCATAAATTCTTAGGATATAAATGTTTAAGCTTAAGGCAATCTCATTAGGACACAAAGGGAACGTATTTATTCTTTGTCTTCTCCTCACATCTTTCATTTTTGCATTAAAAAAAACAATTAGTTTTTTTTTTAAAAGAAAAATTTTTCATCATGCATTCTTGTATATATTCACTTTTTTAAAAAAAAATTATTCCATTTAATCTTATTTTTTAATAAAACTTGAACCATTGCTCGTCCTCGAAAAACGCAGATCGCACAAACCCAGTCCTACGAGACAAGGTCGCAAACTAGGCTGCAATAGATGTCAAACTTAGAGAGAAATTTGGGTCGAGAGATTGATGAAATGAGAGAAAGAATTGATGCAATGACAGAAGGACAATCAAGGGTCGAGAATTTACTGAGACAGTTAATCGAGACCCTTATAATAACAAATGGAACCCCTGTCGGCGCTGGAACAAATGCAAATGAAGGGAATGGTTCCATGAACAAAAGTCTTGAATGGGAGAATAATAATGCAAAAGCTGCTCAGGAATAGTCAGTGAAGATATTCTTGAATAGTAACTCAGAAAGAAAAAAATCAAGAGATAAATTGATTAGAAAGATGTAAGAGCAAATTAGAGCCATTCACGGCCCTAATCTGTATAGCTCGATGGGAATCGATGAACTGTGCCCAGAAACTGAAGTCAATATCCCTAAGGACTTTGAAATCCCAGATTTCTCAAAGTACGATGGAAGCACCAATCCAAAGTTTTATCTGAAGGCTTACATTACCAAAATGGTCATTTGGTCACGGGATCAAAAATTCCTAATCAATTTCTTTCATGAAAGTCTAACTGGGCCAGCTTTGGAATGGTATATGCAACTTGACCATTCAAGGATTTCCTGCTGGAATGATTTGACAAATCTATTCTTGGGGCAATATCGATTCAACATCGACACTGCACCTACCTGAGAACAGCTAAAAGCAATGCAAAAGAAAAGTGATGAGACTTTCAAGCAATATGCTCAAAAATGGAGACGTTAGCAGCCCAAGTTCAACCACCATTGATTTTGTTAGAGATGAGCTCGTACTTCACGGGGACCTTAGGAGCACCTTTTATTGGGTTGATGGCAGAGGTTGCCTATGAGAATTTTTCTGACTTAATTTTGGCAGGAGAAAGGATTGAGAACCTTGCAAGATCAGGTAAGTTACCTGCTGAAAATATAGAAAGTAGCTTCCCTAAGATGGTGGAACCGACAAGGGAGGAAGAGCCAGAAGTCAGTGCTTACCAGACCTCATACTAAGTTCCCTCACCGCGTTCATATGTCCTAACTCATCCTGTTTACACTAAGTGCCCTCCAGCAAATCGGAACCTCTGAACAATTAGAGATTTGAGGCGTTTAATTTGATGTGATCGTCATCTTAGACTTTTGTGATGCTTAAACTTATGTAAACTCTCTTGAAGTATTAATGTAATAGATTTGCATGGATCTCAACATTTTTGGCCTTCATGTTCTTGTCATTTCTTTCTTATCACTCTTTCATTTCCTTTACTTGATTTCTTTTGGTTCGGATCCTATTGGATTCTTATTCCAGAAAAACTTTTGGTGGTCATGCAGCCCACGTGTGCAGGTCCCCTTTTCTAAGGCAAAAAAAAAGAAGAAAAATAAAAGAATGAGTCAATAAGAAAAATAAAGCACAGAAGTAATCACTTGTTTTGCATAATCTTTTTGTCTCTAAATTAAACATTTTGAAAATGAGAAATCAAGATTTGAAATGAAGATTGGCCATCTTTTTCTCTCCTTCACAAAAATTCATAATTTCATTATCTCTCGTTATCCCTTTTTGAGCTTGAAAGTTTTCTTCAATAAACCTTGGACAAGGATCACCCCTACACTAGGGGATAGTACAAAACAAAGATCGAGTGTCATAGTGACTATTTTGAAGCATAAAAAAAAGGAAGAAAAGGTGAAAAGGGGCAGGAAGTAAAAAAAATAATGATGAAAAACAAAAATAAAATAAAATGAAAAGACAGAAGGGAAAGAAAGAAGAAAGAAAATGAAATGAAATGATTCATGACAAAGGTGAATGATAGAAGTGAAAAGAAAGAGAAGGAATTGAGAAAGAGAAAAGTGTGTTTGAAAACACAAAAGCAGTTGACAAGGTTCAATTTTGAACAAGGATCCTTGATCCCATTTAACCTTTAAACACTTGCTTGAGCTTTATATTTTTCATTTCATAACCATTAGCCTTGGCCACGTTACAACCCTTAAAAAGTCCATTCTGATCAATGAATGATTGCTGTTATTTTCATAAGCTTTAATTTTGAGACAAAATGTTATGTTCATCTAAGTATCTAGTTCATTGGTTCTTAAAAAAAAGAGAATAAAAAAATGGGACTTACCCAGGGGCAAGTTTCTACCTTGTTCGAGCTGGCTCTACAACATTTTTCTCTAGCTCGGTTTAGCCTACACTGGGATAAATTTTTTGGTTTAACTTGGCCTTACATTAGGACAAGTTTCCGCCTTGTTCAATTCAATTCCAAACTAGGGCAATTTTTTTCTTCTCCTTGGTTCAATTTGACTTACGCTAGGGAAAATCTTATGGTCATTAGGGTGTCTGCCCTATTCAATTCAGTCCTAGTCTGGGGTAATTTTCTCTTCTGTTCAATTTGACCCACATTGGGGTAAATTTCTCTTTGGTTCAATTTAGCTTGATGTAAATCGTTGGCCATAATGCCCAGTAGGCAACTAAAGATGACTTTCATAAAGGTCGAACCAATCCATACTGGGGCAACACCCATTTGACTCTCATGTCTTTGTATGGGTATTTGTCCAGATATTTATCCTTTGTAAATACCCTTTGTATAGTCAAACTTCCAAAACCAATCTGGAAGTTGTTCACTTATTTCTTGTTGTACTTTTGAATTCATGTATGTCTGTTACGTAATACTTCAAGTAAGGTGAACATGAGTACAACACTATGATGTGACCATCTAAAGGTAATTCCCTGATGAGCAATTCAGACTGAAAAGAAGTTGTAAGTTCCAATTGAAGGGAAAATGTTATCTCAAGAGATGATCCAGAAACAAGATGTACCGAAAAAAAAGGGAAGAAATGGAAGTGGAGATTTTGAAGAGAGCTAAGAAGAAAAGAAGGACTCTGTTCCTGATGAGCAAACTTGGAAGGGAAGGTACTCAATGTTTGAAGATTCTATAGGAATTTGAAACAAGTTGATAAGCCCTAGTTTGTAAGAGCTTGTACCCGGATTTGGTGGATCAAAGTTTTTTGAGGAAGCAATTAGAATCAAGTGTGCAAGTGAAAGGTTTTCGACATGATATTTTCAATCTATTGACATGATCTTTAAACTTTTGAGTTGCAGGAATGAACAGTATAACATCTTTTCATGAGAAAATAAGCTGCAACAGCTTTGAAAGTGACGTCTTTGGCTTTCACGCCAAGCTTCACTATAGAAGAACAGATAAAAGCTTAAAAAAAAAATTCAGGTCCATCACCTCATAAAGTGTCAAAAAAAATTTAGGTTCATGGCCTAATGATCTCCCTAAAAAAAACCAAAAAAATAATAATCTCAAGTCCTTGACTTGATGACATGTTCGTACAGAATTTAGGTCCATGACCTAATGGTCTTTCCTAAAAAAAAGGAAGAAGAAGAAGAAAAAATATTTTGGGCCAAGCCCATTGCATTTTTAAATTTTGAGACACAGAAGCTCACTGCATTTTAAATTTCGGGACACAGAAGCCCATTGCATTTTAAATTTTGGGACACAGAAGCCCATTGCTTTTTTTAAATTTCGGGACACAGAAGCCCATTGCATTTTAAGTTTCGGGACACAGAAGTCCATTGCTTTTTTAAATTTCGGGACACAGAAGCCACTGTCATTTAAATTTCGAGACATAAAAGCCCATTGCATTTTAAATTTCGTGACACAAAAGCCCACTGTCATTTAAATTTTGGGACACAGAAGCCCATTGCATTTTAAATTTCGGGACACAGAAGCCCACTGCATTTTAAATTTCGGGACACAGAAGCCCACTGTCATTTAAATTTCGGGACACAGAAGTCTGCTGTCATTTAAATTTCGGGATACAGAAGTCCATTGTCATTTAATTTACGGGACACAGAATCCCACTGTCTTTTGAATTCCGGGTCAAGCCCATTGCCTTTTATAATTCTAGGTCACGAGGTCACCCAACATTATTTCCAAAAAAGAAAAAAGAAAAAAAAAAGACCTTTTTTAGTCAATAAACATCAATTGAGCTGCGATAGCTTATTGATAATGCGGTGACGTCTCTGGCTTTACGTTGAGCTTCACCTTGGTAAGATTAACGACGTTGCGGCAACTCGTAAATCCACCTTTGAGCTCGCTGGTTTCTAATTGGCATCTTTGCATTGTCTATTCACACCATCTTATACATTATCGGACAAAATTTAAGTTCACGTCTTTACTTGTTTCTTACGATGATAATACAAAGAACTATGGTTATTTCTAGTATCTAGTAAGAAACAAGTAAAGAGGAGCAACTGTGAACACTCAATTTTGTCCGGTAAAAAAATAAAAAAATAAAAAGTTAATAATTGTCCACATTTTTTACTAAATCCTCTAAACATCTCTTAACTCATTTATTTTATCACTTTGTCTTATTTTATGTTAAATAATAATAATAATAATAATAATAATAATAATAATAATAATAATAATAATAAAAGTACAAAAAATAATAAAAAGGATGTTAATCTCGGTTTACCCAAAAAAAGGCTAAAAAAATAAAAAATAAAATTTGATTTATTTTAAAAAAAAAGGAAAAAAGAGAAAGGATTTGCAGTTACGTTCCAGATTTCTTTACTTGTTGGATCCATGGTTTCGTTCACCACACTTCAACAAAACTAAGTTTCTACCCTTAGTTGAAATGCAACCAGCACTCCATCAGTCATATCTGCTGCAAGCCAATAAAATGCAAGGCTCAATCCAGCCCAAAAATGGTAAGATTGCAGATACAACAAGCATGAGAAGTTGACACCTTAAAGGAATATACATAGAAATGGAAGGCACCTACAACTGCAGTAGCCACCCTACCTAAGTTGATGTTATGGGGATGGGGGTTGCAGATTTTCCTCTACTTACAAGGAGGAGAAAACGTGAACAAAAAAAGAAAGGGAGGGGCCTCAGCATTTTTTCAAAATTATTTTTTCACCGGGGCAAAGAAAACTCTCTACATTTTTGAACTATCTTCACCATCTTCAGAAACTGATAACCATCACCCCATCACCAGTAGCCTCACCATCTACCACCACCCACAGACTTCATCCTCCATCCTCACCCATAACCATCACAATCCACCATTAATCTCCATCCAACCCGAATCGCTAAATCGTCGCACACCGCTCCAGCAACCGTCGAAACCTCCACCTGCGAACCAGCTCCAACGTGCATCGCTCCGCCACACCATCGTCCTCACAGCCGCATCGTCTAGCCATTTCGGACTGCGTCGCTGCAACCTAAAGCCCCAGATCCATCGACCCCAAAGCGCGGTAACCCAGATCTGCCGCCGTCCGTTCGCATCATCTCTCTGAGCACCGTCCACCAATCTGTCCCCTCGATCCGGAGTTCCCTGACCCAGCTGCCATCGTCTCCATCCACACAGCAGTAGCACCGCGAACCAAGGAGGACCACCAACTCAGATTCGCACGAACCCGTCCGACCCGTCACCATCGAACCAAAGATTTCCGACCGGTACCGACCTGTACCACGCGCCTCTCTCATCTGCCTCGCGTCGGCGATCGCACCAGCCATCACAGCGGTCCGCGAGCCAACTGCACAGCACCTCCGCGCCCGCCGTTCTATCACTGCAAAGCCGCACTGCGCCTAGCACGAGTCGGACCTGACCATCTCGAATTGCCCACCGCACCGTCGGTTCTGCTAATGGTTCACCCCTTTCTCCATTTGTTTTTGCTTCTCCAGAAGCTTCTTTCTTTTTCTCCAGAATATGCCCTTCCTTTTTTGTTAAAAAAAAAAACCTTCCTTTTACTATCTTTTCTTTTGGGTTTGGTTGCTGAACGTTTTTGTCTTTGAGAGTCTTTTTTTTTTCTTTGGGCTATAGTTTATTTTGGGCTGGAATCATTGTTTTTCTTCTTTTCTTGTATTAGATTTGTTTGGGCTAAGACTATTTGGTTAGATTTTTTTTTAAAAAAATGCTTTGTTAAGCGTGGTAAAAAATAAAGAATAGAAAAAATGAAAGTTAAAAAGGTTAAAAATGATAAAAAAAAACAAATACAAAATAATTAAATAATTTTGAAGAAAAATAAAACGAGATTAGCTGAGTTGTGACAGTTTGTTAATTTTGCAATTTTTAGAATCGTCTGAGTTGCGACAGCTTGATGATTCTTTCTTTTCTAAAAAAAAAATCAAATGAATTTTCAAAACAAAAAACCTTTTCAAAAATTAAAAATAAACAACCCACAATCGAATTTTATAAAGAACGACGTGGCTTTGAATTCCTCATTGCACCCGAGGATACGTAGGAGCAGAATCTCAATTCTGTCAAGCCAAAATTAAATTTTCATAATTTATTTGTTTATTTAGTTTATCTTTTAATAAATGGGTAAAATAAACACTTTTTAGAGTTATAAAAAATTGCACAATTGATTTAAGGTAACCGTCTTTAGGACGGATGTATTAGAATGACCCTTCCCCGAGCATAATTAGACTCCCAATCCTGAGTTTTTGAGCGTAGACCGTCTTTTTTGGGTTTTCTAATTTTTTCCAATAAAAATAAAATTGGTGGCGACTCCATTAAATTTTTGTAATTTGAGTCGTTATTTCGCCGCGATCCCGGTCGCTACACCAGCCAAAAGGCGAGTTACAAGCCCTTCAACTGGGAGCCCGGCTGGACCAGGTTACTAAAATTGGAGCACGCTTAGAATGAGACGAGAAACAATAATTGATTGAACTGTTATTGAAAAACAAGGACCTATTTGCCTAGACATCGTCTGACATGCTGGGGATCGACCCTTCCTTCATCTGCCACCACTTGTCCATCAGGGGAGATATGAAGTCAGTATCTCAGAGGAAAAGAAAGATCGGCCCTGAAAGACAGCAGGTCATTGAGGAGCAGGTAAAAGAATTGTTAAGTTGTGGTTTCATCAGGGAAGTTGCTTATATCACGTGGTTGTCCAACGTGGTACTGGTGAAAAAATCCAATGGAAAGTAAAGAATGTGCGTGGATTATACGAATTTGAACAAAGTCTGCCCAAAAGACTTGTATCCACTTCCCAATGTGGACAAATTGGTTGACAGCTCTTCAAGCTTCAAGTGGCTATCATTCATGGATGCCTACTCCGGGTACAACCAGATTCCAATGTATCCCGGAGACAAAGAAAAGACAACTTTCATCACTGACAGGGCAAGCTACTGCTATAAGGTTATGTCATTTGGATTAAAAAATGCAAGAGTCACCTATCAAAGGATGATGAACAGAGTCTTCAAGAACTAAGTGGGGAAGATGCTAGAAGTCTACATTGATGACATGATAGTAAAAACCCCACAGGATGGATTGCACACTGTGAACATCGAAGAGGTATTTGCACAAATCAACAAGCACAACATGAGACTAAATCTGGAAAAGTGCAAAATTCTAACACGAATGAGAAAGAAAATTAAAGTTAAAGAGTCATTTTTAACAAGAAAAATGTCATAAATAATTAAGTGATTGCTTCAATTCAAGTTCAATCACTCTTGGAAGTTAAGATCCCTGAAATGGATAAATACACGTAAAATAATGCATAAATTTTCCGCTAAAGCAAAACATATTTAACCAGCTAGTTCATTTGACTTTTAAGGTTTAAACATATAAAACGAAGGCTATTTCTAAGGTACACGCTCCTTTGGAGGGTGTATGTACACCCTTCGAATCTTAACCGTTGATTGTGTTGAAAAACACATCAACGGTTAGGATCAATGACTTGTAACATGTTGTACTGTTCATTAGTATTGTTCACTGGCGGCAAGAGTTACTGTTCATGCTTGCAGGAAAACGTATTGGTCATTGCCGAAATTACCGTTCACTGTTCATTGCCGAAATTACCGTTCACCATTTTCACTGGCAACTGGAAAATATACTGTTCACTATCGGATTTACTGTTCACAGCCTAGAGTTACTGGTTACACAGTTACTATTTATTTTTTAAAGTTGCATAACTGTGTAAATAATACAAGTTAAAATAGTATCAATTAAAACTATACTTAGTCCTTATATTTTTAAATAAATAGCAAGCGTATTAAAAATTTTACTGATTTTATTGTGTGTAAAATATTACCTTTTGAGGTTAAAATTTGTAAAATTTTTTTTTAATATACATAATTATTTATGAAAAAAAAATATAAGTACTAATTTTAATTAGTATTATTTTTATTTATATTATTTACACAATTATATAATTTAAAAAATAAATAGTATAGCCTTAAAAAAAATTTTATGTGGTGGCCAAAAGTGACAGACTAATCCTTGCCAAACTGAAATGAGAATTGATTATTGAACAACAATGATAATAATGATGTATAAAAAAAAATATAAAATGATGTAAAAAAAATATAAAAAAAAAAAAAAAAAAAAGCTAACCCAAAAAAAAACCAAAAAAAACTAACCTAAAAAAAACCTATAAAAAAATCTACAATAATAAGTCAAATAAAGGATATATGATACATCAAAATTTATATAATTGTACCACAGCAATGGCCATAAAACAAATCCTATTACGTAAACAAACACACAAAATTTAACATTAATTTCACAAATTTTAAGAAAGTTTTATTATTTAAATCTTTATATTTATATTTCTCGATAAAGTCATATAAAAATTTCAGATAAATTAATACATTTAAGGGAAAACACAGTGATGGTCTCCTTTGTCAAACATTGGGTGAGTCCAAGTTATGTCACCTCAATTCAATTATTTCAACACTTTTGATACTCGAAAGATATAATATGATCAATGAGATAATAAATAATAATTTTTTTATTATATATAATAAATTAAAATTATAATTCATCAAATTATATATAAATATTATTATTTATTTTAAAAATATTTATTATTTATTGAAATTTTTTAATATAAATAAAAAATAAAGTGATTAATAAAATTATAAATAATAATTTTTATTACTTATATAATAATATTTTTTATTCTCTTTAACATGATTTAATTAGAATTTATTATATCTAACATAAAAATTATTATTTATCACTTATTTTAAAAACGTTTATCATATTTTATGAATGTTAAAAGTGAGTGTAAAAAAATAATTTTTTTTTAAAAAAAAATTAACATGGCACTTGTATCTTTCGGTAAACAGTTAGTTCTGTTGGTAATGAATGAATAAGTGCATCATTCATGGTCATCCCATTATCTTTTCTTCTTGTGGTGCTACTGCTAGAGAGAAGTCAGCCCGGGTTCCTTGGCCTAGTTGTTTTCCAAACTCGTTTTAACCGTAAAAAGCCATTATTTTGAGATGATTGATTAAAATTTAAAAGAAAGGGGCATTCCGAGAATTGAACTCGGGACCTCTCGCACCCTAAGCGAGAATCATACCACTAGACCAAATGCCCGATTGATGAATAATTTTCGCAAGTTACTTAAAACGTTTTAAGAACGAGGTTTGGTTTCCCTCCAAAATATTGAACCGAAAATGTTCCTTCATCATTTCACTTCCATTTCCCCTCCAAATTCAGGGGCCTCCCTTTCATAAATTCATCGCCGTGTTTTCCGAACTTACCTTCTTCTCCTCTCTGCTAAGTGCTAGCTTAGCTATCTGATCATCGTGTTATTGTTAGGGTTTTACTTCAATTTCACGCTTTACCAAATTTATCATCTATTTATGCTGAACCTTTCACAAAAAAATCATAAATCATATTAAAAAATTGGAGTTCACATTCCAATGGCTGAGGCCTTCTGTTCTCCCTCTCACTCTCAACCTTCATCGCCACCTGGTATTTCTCGATTCTTCGATGCTTCGTTTTTTTTTTGTTTTTGTTTTTTAAAAGTTTGTTGTTAACTTAATTATCTTTTATTTCGATCATTCCTTTTTCCCGTTGATGCATGCTTAAAAAAAGAGAGATAAAAATGCAGAAAATGGAGGACGACAAATGGATTGTTCTTTGATCGTATTGAATTTTCTGTGCGCTTTCAAATTATTCACAAACTGCGTTTCTTTTGCTCTTTTTTATTATTATTATTTTCTCAGTTGGGTCGAGAATTTTGTTTGAAATTATGCGTGCTGTGTACGGATTGTAGTGAAAATAAAGCACACCAACCTCACTCATTAGTTAATCAAAATCTAAAATAGAGTTTAATGTTTTTTGGTACTTAATCTGATGAACAGACTCTATTCCAGATCACTCATTATGGGACTGCTTATGAGTATGCAAGAGGTTTAGTTGAGAGATGTGTTTTTCTAGGAAATATATGTATGTAAGAACTCAGAAGTAATTGTGAAAGTTATCGCTTCTGGTTCTGGGTATGGAATATTATGGGTAGAACTAGCTTAGCCTGATATCAATGTTGTTTGGCTACAATTAGGACAAAAAGTCAAAGATGCAAATGAAGATGAGCAGTTTCAAGAAACTGACATTTTCGAGGACACATTAGTGCTCTATAGTCCCTTCACTGAAAATCTCAATTTGAACACTGAGCTTGTGGAGGATTCAGACCCTGTAGAGAACATGACAACTGGTCCAATATGTGAGTATGAACAAGTAGTGCTTGACAGTGAGGACGAAGAAATGCACAATAGTGAGGCAGTAACTGTTGCCAAAGGATTACTTGAGGAAAAAACTATTCCAACAGTAAAAGGTCCGTCGATGCTCGTCCAGAAAAAACAGCCCAAGCCACCTTGTGAGCAAGAAGACTCAAATGCCGCCACTTTTGGGAAATCTGCTACTGGTATGTGTTTGTTATTTACATCTTAAGATTAAGTGCCATGTTTCTGTCTTTTTAATAATTCTTGTATAATTTTTGTATTGTATCTCTGTAAGTTATTCTTGTTTGAAATTTGAATTAACGTATGAATAAGTCATATACTAAAGTAATTGTTTCTAGAGCATTTCATGAATGATTAACTTTTCAAGAACATCATATGCTTGAAGGGGACAAAGGTGCTTCAATTGATGCTGAGAACTTTAATGACAACAATCATCTATATCTACCTGCAAGGTTAAATAACATTCACTCACCAGAGCCTGGGGTTTCAACCCAAGCTGCACTCGGCTTTGTGGATTGGTACTTGTCATCTAATAATTTGGACTTGTTTCAAGGAATTCGGTGTAGAAAGGCTACTAGGGAGAAATCACCTCATGTCCCGAGTGCAAGAGGATCACTAAGTCTGGCTAAGAAAATTAAAACTCGAACTCAAAATGAAGAAAAAGAAACCTTCAAATGGGTTGACAGTGATCAAAATGACAAAGGAACTGGTATCTTCTGTAAAAAGATTGAAGCATCTTCAAATTTTGGAAGCTACAGACAGACGTATATGAGAAGAAGACAGAAAAAATGTGGCCGTCTTCAGAACCAGGGAAACTGTAGTACAGGTAATAGATGTGATGAGAAGTTAGTCCAAGGACCAGGCATGGTAACTGAAAATAATAACTCTATCAAGGTGTTGGATGCTCAGTCAAGTGCAACAAAAGAGAATGATAATGCTTATTCCAGTGTGGCACATACAGAAGACTTGTTTGATATTGGTTTAGACACTCAAATAGCTGCCGAAGCTATGGAGGCCTTAGCCTATGTGCCCCCTATTGGCTGCCATTTCAATGATGCTCACCAACCAGAGAATGCACCTGATGGCTCTTTGAGCGATTTAACAGAGAATGAAGCTCATCTGAAAAATTCTTCTTATAGACAGAATTCTAGTTTACAGTCTCTCACAATAAAATCAAAGAAGAGAAATGTCTCTTCCTGTAGCTTTAGTAAAGTAACTTTTAGTTGTTGCAAGCACACTGAGAATCAGGAGCCAAATCCTGTCTCAGGGAGAATGAAAAAAATGATGAAAAGCAAGTCAACTGTTGAGGAACAGGTTGAAAATAATACTAGTTTGCCAATATGCAGTGAACATGTCTCACTTGAAAAGGTTTGCCCACTGGGAGAGTGTGTAAATTTTCACCCTGCTACCAAGGAACCCAAAAATTGGAATAATGAGAGCAAATGGACAAGGATCAAAGATCAACCAAGCCATCATACAGAGAGGAACAATAATGTCAAAGATGAAGGTATTATTATACACAAGAGGAAGGGGAATGGTTTAGTGGTTGATCCATTGAATTTGGGTGTTAGGACAAAACGTCTCAAATTTCCTTCCAGTTCATGTGGGCTGGCTAGGAAGAGCAGGTTGAATCATCAGGTTCAAGTTAGTCCACAGCTATCTGCAACCAGCAGTTTTTTAAGGATTGATTCTTGGTTTTATCCAAAAAGGCCTAGAGGGAAAAGAAAGCGGGCTAATGTGCAAATGAATCTTCATGCACCTACAAGTTTGTGTATTGATGGAAAAGAAAGCAATGTCCACTCCACTAGAAGTCTAGAAGGCCAAGATGATGTGGATAAATCATGTTTTCCTCACACCCGTCCACTTTGCAAAGCTTCATATATTGACAATAACAGATGCTTGTTACAGGGGAACTCTGTTCAACTAGATTCAGCTGGTGATGCCATGAAATTTGAAAACCTGCGCGATATGCATTCCTTATTGCTGGCACATGTTGAAATATCATCAAACAAGAGCGTTGCACAATTGAGTTCAGAAATTCCAGTTACAATCGCCTCAAGTGAAGGCATAAAGATTTCAAATGCTAATCATACATACCATGAGCATCACAAAAACCCATGTGACAGAAACCTGCAAAAGTCTTCCTCATTGAAGGAGCTTATCAGATTAGGAGTTTCCAAGTCCACGTCAGACCTGATATGGAAAGATCTGAGACAACGAAGAGATATGACATATGTTCGAGTTCTGTTTAGCCAGCATTTGGATGACAGTGTCATCAAGCAGCAAAAAAAGGTAAACTGTTGATTTTATGCTTATCATAGGAGATGCTAAATGTTACCATTACCAACTAGTGATTCTGTTATTTCCTCCCTGCAGATCTTGGCACGGCTCAATATATCTATCGCATCAAGCTCAATGGAGGCCACACATTTCGTAGCAGACAAATTTACACGTACAAAGAATATGTTGGAAACAATGGCTCTTGGTAAATTAGTGGTGACACACTTATGGCTTGAGAGCTGTGGGCAAGCCAACTGTTTTATTGATGAGAAAAATTACATTCTGAGGGATGTGAAAAAGGAAAAGGAAATAGGCTTTAGCATGCCTGTTTCTCTCACTCGAGCAAGACAGAAGCCACTCCTGAAGGTATTCGTATAAATGTCCTTTAGCTGTGCTCAAATTCTTTGCACTCATCATTTTTACCTCATAATCTGGTTGCTTGCTTCTACAGGGTAAAAGAGTCTACATCACGCCACACATTAAACCTGATAAGGATGTGGTCGCGAGCTTGGTCACAGCTGTTCATGGCCAAGTATGCTTATTCACCTTTGTATAACATTCCACAACTGCAGCTGACCTGTAGTTGCAATGTTGGGCGTTTTTGGACTATTTAATATGTTGTGTTCCCCCACCTTCTGAACACATTTTGATAAATTAGTTCATATATAAATTGTCTTCACTCTTCAGGTAGTGGATGAAAGTCGGATATGTGCAGACAATAATGATAAGATCTTAGATGATCTGTTGATTCTTTCTTGTGAAGACGACTATGCAATTTGCCACCATTTCCTTAAGAGAGGTGTTGACACCTTCCATCTTCTCAATAAATAATGCAGTTATGATTTATCATATATTCATATGTCATATGGAACTACTTAAATTCGCAGGAACTGCTGTTTACAGTTCAGAGCTTCTTCTGAATGGAATCATAATCCAGAAATTGGAACTTGAGAGGTATGACAAAATTTTGAAGTCATTTGTCCTTTATGTTGTTTTTTCTTTTTTGTCCACTTACACAAGGAATTTTTTTTTTTCTGTTTTTTTACCTGCTTTCACATATTAGCCCAGCTATATAAATGCCTTCTTTGATCTCTCAACCATGTATGGCTGTCTCCCACCAAAGTGAATTAGTTGGCTTGAAGTTAAAAAACTAAGGATACATTAAAAATTGAGTGAAGCACATTGAGCTGTTGAAATTGCTGTACGTACAAACCTATAGTTTTCTGTTCTGTTCCTTCTGAAGTCATATCTAAACTAGGTAGGCTCATATAAGCACAACTAATGCTATGCCATCAAGGTAGGTAATTTTCAGACAACTTCATTCAGATTCAGGAGCCAAGTAGGAACCTTTTCACATTCTTGCATGTAGTGAGTCCATTCTTCAGCCCTGAGGAAAAAGGAAAAAAAAAAGTGTTGTCCTCCCAATAAAGTGATCAGTAATGCATCATCTCAACAATCTATAATTCTATATAAAATTTGAACATTTATTTGAATTTTGGCAGACATCAACTCTTCATGAATCAAGTTACAAGGAATAACGTAAGTACTTCTAATCGGTTTGGGAAGGTTTACAAAAGGCGTTTGAGACCTGTATCTGGACCATAGCAGATTTTTGTGACAGTATTATTTTGGTTCGAGGTAGAACTCACAAAACCAATGGGTACTCGTCTCTGTTCGCGTACTAGTGCTACTTGTGCAGTTACTTAAAAAAGCAACTTAGTCTCTTCTTTTTTTTGTGCATATTCTACTTGAAGAGAATCAAAATGATGGCAAAGGATAGCAGCGATAGCTACAGGGTAGGGATTAGGGAATGATTTTGATGTGGTATAAATTGACCAAGGTATATTAATATTAAGATTCTGACAAATTTGTCCATATAAATAAAATGCATGTATTTTCTTTTCCTGGCTGAACGCAGCAGATAGCTTAGCTTACCATTGGATGAAAAAGACTACCAGCTGCATTATTTTGTACGCTGCAGAACAGATGAACTACTGAAGTTCTTTTCGTGCGTTTCTGACGTATAATAGACCCCATGAGCACAGATTAGCACGTTGCCAGATTCTTTCACTTGGCGAAACCAATACAAGCCATTTGAGTAACAAATTTTCTTTAACTTGTTACACCACGTGACAAATAGGGCAAGGGCGATTGTTGGGCATGGATCAAGAGCTTTGTGCGAGAACTAGAATATTGCCTCCAGAATCTATTGGGTAAGTATACCATCCGGCATGAAGTTGACAAACTCCACCACGAGCCAAGTTGACATTGCGTCTTCTTGACTTTTTCACTACAAATTTTAGTAAACCTACTGCCGAAATTTCAAGTTTGGAATAGTAATGTCAAAATTTAGATTTTAGTATTTTACTTTACCACATTGTGTAGAGCTAAAACATATTACCAAAGAATTAGGAACCCTTTTTTACTTCACTCACAAGTTTCAAAACCGAATTTTAACGTGCCAAAAAGACAAAAGCCAGATTGTAGGTTGAAAAGGCTAAAACTGGGGAAATTTACAAGATAGGTACAAGGACGGCCGGAGGTGCTGAGTTTCTAATAGTAATTGGAATTAAAAGAATGACTGCAAACCGATTACGCAAATGCATAATTTTAGATAATGAGATTATAAAATACAAACAATGCTAATTTCTAGAATATCCAGTTTTTTCGATACCATAAAAAGTGCATAGAGAGGGAAAGCTATCACATGCGAATGTTATGGCATACTACAAATCAACAAAGCTATGTCAGAAAATTGTATGCAACTAGCACTTCAGTATGAATTCTTCCATCCAGCAATAGTAACTCAACATTTCCCCACATCCATGCCGCTTGACGCACTACATACCAAAAATCTCAATGTTATTGCTCCAAATATAACCAAACGTCGCAGGTGAGAGTCCCACTCCTCATTTGATCAACTGCTTGCAGGAAGAGCATAAATAGTTCTAGTCATATGACTCCCATCGCAGATAGAAGAATTACACAGAGTGATTGAGGAATTCAACTAATATTAGAATCCCTGCAAATACTATGCTTTCTCCCTCAGTTACCAATAGAAAAAAGAAAAGAATAAGGTGGTGAAACTACTATTAAACAAGTATTACATTAGGTAGTTCCATATGACAGCATACCAGGTTGATCAGGTTAGTGATTGCCCTCAGATGCTTGAACATTGATAGGACTGCTGATATTGGGCAAGGACCAAATGAGCTGTTAGTCCAACAGCAGCCCAAGCCCAACGTGTGGAGAGTTTATGTGAGGAAAAATAGAAAACGTGATAGTAATGCCCACGTAGCTGAGAATGATGATGAGGGCTGAAATTGTAAAGGAATTTTGTTATAAGGGGTGTGAGGTGGAGAGAGAAAAGGTTATCGAAGGAAATCATTTGTTAGTTATTGGCAGAGAACTTTTGTTCTCTGAAGGAGCTAGGCTCTTGGACAGTTGGAATAACCATTCCTTCTGTATTTTTTTTTTCTGCAAATAATACAAACAACATCCATTACCCTTAAACATTTTCTTCTTTATTCTGCATTCCATTTTTTTTTGTTTCTATCAAACTAGTCCGACCTACCGGATTCGTGACGGGACCGATGAGATAAGGAGACTAAGAAGTGGATGCCACCGAAGAAGAAAACGGACAAAGGAGGAGCAATGGAAGCAAAGGTAGCGGCACTGGAGAATGATGTGGCGATCCTCAAGGTTACTCTCGCCGAAATGAAATCACAGGCAGCAGAGAATCAAGAGACGTTGATCACGTTACTCACTAGGAACAAAGGAACTAAGACCCCTAAGAAATCAGACGAGAAAAACACTAAGATGGTCACAAAGCTCCAAGGCGATTCACTTGATGAGTTTTTGACTATCGGTGAAGAAAATCGAATTACCCATGTTCATCGGAGAGGACCCAGCTGGGTGGATAGCTCGAGCTGAAGTTTATTTCCAAGTACAAGAGACGAGTCCAGAAGTGAGGGTGAGTTTGGCTCAGCTGTGTATGGAGGGACCCACCATTCATTTCTTTAACTCCCTTCTTGATGGAGAAGATGAATTGACGTAGGACCAATTCAAGGGTGAGCTGCTGGAACGATACGGCGGAATCGGGGATGGTAACGTCTTCAAGCAACTCTCTTCGATTCGACAAGAGGGTGGCGTCGATGAGTATATCCAGGAATTCGAGAGATTGACTGCACAGATTCCACGACTACCGGATGAGCAGTACTTTGGGTACTTTGTTCACGGATTGAAGGAGGGAATAAGAGGAAAGGTGAGGAGCATGAAGACACTTGGCCCCATTTCTCGTCCACGTCTAATGAACTTGACGAGAGCAGTGGAGTGTGAGTTGCAGGAGACGAAGTGGGGATGGGCTGAGCAACGTCATTCTGGGAGCAGGGGGCAGTTTGGGTTGGGCTCTAATTACCGATCCAGCCCAAATCATGTGCCAGGAACTATTAATACGGGTCGGTCCAGTGGGAATGACTGGGTCTATGTCAGAGGAGGAAAGGAGACTAGCGATAAGGGCTTAATTGGACCCGGGACCAGAATGGAATCAAGGCTGGACAGAAGGGGGACAGGGGTGCGCGACAGAGGAGTGAAGCACTTGTCCTACGATGAAATTACCGAGAGGAAACAGAAGGGACTTTGTTTCAAATGTGGAGGACCCTTCCACCCTCGTCATCAATGTCCAGATCGACAGCTGAGGGTCATGGTGATGGAGGACGAGGAGAGCGAAGAGGGTGAGGCAAACGTGCTAGCCGCTGAGGAAGAGGAAGAAGCTGAGGTTGATGGGGAGTGCAGTGTGATGAATCTTAGGAGCTTAATTCTGGAGAAGGACCAACAGCCCCAAACACTGAAGTTGAAGGGAACAATCCGAGGGGTACCCGTTCTATTGTTGGTCGATAGTGGTGCGACTCACAACTTCGTTTCCAAGAAATTAGTAGCAACCATGGGTTGGGTGGTAGAGGAGACCAAACCCATGCGCATTAAACTTGGAGATGGGTACAAGGCAATAGCACAAGGAAAATGTTCAGGGATTGAGGCGTAGGCCGGAAGCACTAAAGTGGTGGTTGATGCTTTACTTTTTGAATTGGAGGGCATTAACATGGTTCTGGGAATTTCTTGGTTGGCATCTCTCGGTGGTATGTGGGTTGATTGGGGAAAACAGGTGATGCAATTCCAAGTGAATGGGCAGTGGATGGAGCTGAAGGGAGAGGGACATTGTGATAAGTATCAAGTGGCTTTACAGAGTTATTTAGGGAAGCCTCTACAGCTAATAGAAGGGGTGCTTTTCTCAGCTGAAATGCATGTGTCAGTCTAGTCTAGGCAAGATAAGGCAAAAGAAAAAATCTCAGAAGCACAGGAGAGAGAGTTGCAGAATTTACTTGCCCAGTACAGAGGGGTTTTTAGAGAGCCAAAAGGGCTGCCACCGAAAAGAGAGGAGGAGCATGCTATCATCCTGTTGGAAGGACAAGGCCCAATCAATGTGAGACCATATCGATACCCACACCATCACAAAAATGAAATTGAAAAACAAGTGCAGGAGATGCTGAATTCGGGGATGATTAGACACAACCAGAGCGCTTTCTCTAGTCCTGTAATTTTGGTGAAGAAGAAAGATGATTCATGGCGGATGTGTGTTGACTACCGTGCTTGAAATAAGGTAACCGTTCCCAACAAATTCCCTATACCCGTGATAGATGAGTTGTTAGATGAACTTCATGGGGCTCAATTTTTCTCCAAATTAGATCTCAAGTCAGGTTACCATCAAGTGAGAGTTAGGGAGGAGGATGTTCACAAAACAGCGTTTAGAACCCACGAGGGTCACTACGAATATATGGTGATGCCTTTTGGATTAATGAATGCTCCCTCGACATTTCAGGCCCTTATGAATGCCATTTTTCGAGCTATGTTAAGGTGATTTGTACTTGTATTTTTTGATGATATCTTAGTTTACAGTTCGGATTGGGACTCTCATTTGAAGCATTTGGATGCAGTGTTGGCAGTGTTACAAGATCAGAAACTGGTTGCAGATGAAAAGAAGTGTGCCTTTGGCCAAAAATCTATTGAGTACCTTGGACACATTATTTCCAAAGAGGGGGTAGCTATGGATCCCAACAAAATTTAGACTGTATTGCACTGGCCAGTTCCAAAAAATGTAAAATGGGTGCGAGGGTTCCTTGGACTTACCGATTACAATAGAAAGTTTATAAGGGATTATGGGAAGATTGCTAAACCCCTCACAGCTCTCACCAAGGACAATTTCCAGTGGACCCCTAAGACACAGGAAGCTTTCGATTTGCTCAAAAGAAAAATGACTACAGGTCCTGTTTTAGCTCTCCCTGATTTCAACCAAGAGTTCTTCATTGAGAGTGATGCCTCTGGACATGGGTTGGGTGCAATTCTCATACAAAAGAGCAGACCAATTGCATATTTTAGTAAAGCGCTGGGAGATCGTAACTTGGCCAAATCTGCGTATGAGAAAGAACTTCTGGTCGTGGCACTTTCTATCCAGCATTGGCGTCCTTACTCATTGGGTCCCAAGTTCACAGTATGCACGGATCAGAAGAGCCTTCGCCAACTTTTGTTGCAGCGCATTACCACCGTCGATCAACAAAACTAGGCAGCCAAGCTCCTTGGCTATCAGTTTGATATTATATATAAAACCAGGTCTCGAAAATAAAGGTGCCGACGCTTTATCTCAAATGTATGGAGAAGCCGAATTTGGGGCCTTGGTTCACCTCCCAAGCTGGCCAGAGGGAAGGGAGTTATTAAAAGAAGTGCACCAAGATGCTAAGTTACTGGAAATTATAGGAGCATTGCAGCAAAACCTGCCCACAAAACCAGGTTTCACGTACATGAATGGGGTTCTATTGTATGAGGGGCGCTTAGTGGTATCAGCTTCATCTCCTTGGATTCCTAAGCTGCTGGATGAATTTCATGCCACTCCCCAAGGAGGCCATTCGGGTTTTTACCGCACTTACAGGCGTGTTGCAGCAAATTTATATTGGTTTGGGATGAAAAATCGCATTCAGCAGTTTGTGCAGGAATGTGATGTATGTCAGTGCCAAAAGTACTTAGCAGCCTCACCTGGAGGGTTATTACAGCCTCACCTGGACGGTTATTACAGCCTCTAACAGTCCCAGAACAGATTTGGGAGGAACTTTTGATGGATTTCATTACTAGACTTCCTAAATCAAAAGGATTTGAGGCAATTTTGGTGGTGGTCGATAGGCTGTCCAAGTACAGCCACTTCATTCCCCTAAAACACCCCTATACAGCAAGGGGACTTGCTGATGTGTTCATCAAAGAGGTGGTGAAACTCCATGGCATTCCAGCTTCTATTTTGAGTGA
This sequence comes from Ormosia emarginata, assembly GCA_029884605.1. Classification (NCBI taxonomy): domain Eukaryota; kingdom Viridiplantae; phylum Streptophyta; class Magnoliopsida; order Fabales; family Fabaceae; genus Ormosia; species Ormosia emarginata. The sequence goes on along the minus strand of JAQQTP010000080.1, from coordinate 25,340,042 downwards.
CAGGGACCCAATTTTTGTCAGCAATTTCTGGCAGGAACTGTTCAAATTGCAGGGGACTCACCTCAAAATAAGCACTGCATACCACCCTCAAATGGATGGCCAAACGGAGGTTGTTAATAGGTGTTTGGAAACCTTTCTCCGCTGTTTCATTGCTGACCAGCCAAAATCATGGGTGCAGTGGCTACCTTGGGCCGAATATTGGTACAACACCACTTTTCATGTTTCTACCGGCACCACTCCTTTTGAGGCAGTTTATGGGAGACCTCCACCAATGATAACTCGCTTTTTACCTGGCGAAATCAAGGTGGAAGCAATCCGGAGGGAATTGGTGGATAGAGATGAAGTTTTGAGACAGCTGAAATATCACTTGAACAGAGCTCAGCACAGCATGAAACTTCAGGCCGACAAGAAGAGAACTGCACGCAGTTTTGAGATAGGGGAGTGGGTCTTTTTGAAGTTGAGGCCTCATGAGCAACAAACCATGGGGTCCCGAATATGTCCTAAATTATCTCCAAGATATTATGGCCCTTTTCAAATCCTGGAGAAGATGGGGGCGGTAGCTTATAAGCTGAAACTCCCTGCATCTACTCGCATCCACCCAGTATTTCATGTTTCCTTGTTGAAGAAAGCTGTTGGGGACTATCGAGTGGAGGAGGTACTTCCTGCGGAGTTGGAGGGTGATCCCACGACCACTCAAGACCTTGCAACCATTCTAGCCACTCACAGGATCACAAAGAGAGGAGAAACTGTTAGCCGATTCTTGGTGCAGTGGAAAGGGAAATCAGTAGAAGATGCTACTTGGGAGAATAAGTTTAACTTTCGAAGTCAATTTCCTCACTTCAGACTTGAGGACAAGTCAGTTTTTCAAGGGAGGGACAGTGATAGGACTGCTGATATTGGGCAAGGACCAAATGAGTTGTTAGTCCAACAACAGCCCAAGCCCAAAGTGTGGAGAGTTTACGTGAGGAAAAATAGAAAACATGATGGTAATGCCCACGTAGCTGAGAATGATGATGAGGGCTGAAATTGTAAAGGGATTCTGTTATGAGGGGTGTGAGGTGGAGAGAGAAAAGGTTGTCGAAGGAAATCATTTGTTAGTTATTGGCAGAGAACTTTTGTTCTCTGAAGGAGCTAGACTCTTGGACAGTTCGAATAACCATTCCTTCTGTATTTTCTTTTTTTCTGCAAATAATACAAACAACATTCATTACCCTTAAGCATTTTCTTCTTTATTCTGCATTCAATTTTTTTTGGTTTCTATCAAACATTGGCATTGTAACTATCATAACCTCCAGTTGATGGTGCTGATGGATTGGCTTGATACATTGTTGATGAAACCATAGTGGGAGCACCATTGCAAGCTGGTGTTACAGTGCTTCCAGGAACTATTGATGGGGGAGCTAGTGTAGGGGACTTGAGTAAGGTATTGGCTTGACCTGGTACCGAGGGAGCACCAGGTGGAGGTACCGTTGGTGGCATGGTGGGTGCAGAAAGATATCCTGTGAACTCCAATTGAAAACCAGTTATACCACATATGGCTAGAATAAAGCAACGAGTTTATAATGCTTGAACATGCCCACCCAAATTTCCAGAGCTTTTGGCACAAGAATAGAGGTTGTGTTTGGAATGAATAAAAAAAAGAAATGATTTGATTTGATTTGATTTGATTTGATTTAAAAATCAAATTTTGTATTTGGAACTTTTAAAAAAAAATAGGATTTGAATTGATTTAGAAATCAAATTTTGTGTTTGGAATTCATTAAAATGAGAATTGATTTGATTTGATTTTATTATTTTACATTTTAACCCTTATGACAAGTTGTTAGAGATAGTTACTAAGGGTAAAATAGTCTATGTATTTCAAATCAAATCAAATCTAACAAATCATATCAAAATTGATAGAATTTATAAAACAAAAGAAATGAAATCCAAAAGATTTTAGAAATCAAATCATTTCTCATTTTTAAACATTCTAAACTCAAAATTTAATTAAATTTGATTTACAAATCAAATCATTTCTTATTTTTTTACATTCCAAACACACTCAGAAGGTTGCTGCTTTGAACCAAAAATTCTAACCAAATAAATTTATAATTACAGGCATGAATTTTGTTAGATTTTCTTATTTAAGAAAATAATTTGAATTTTGTTTAAATGGGAAAAGCCAAACAATCAAGTAGCACTGATGAAAAATGAAATTCATAAGAAAGGCAATTACAGTAATGAAAGCCAAACAAATAATTTGCAGTGGACCATCAACATGTGCATAATCATAGTCAATGTAAACAGAATAAAAGAATCACAGATGTCTGCATGTAAAATGCCGAAGACAAATGCTTCACGAAAGAAGTGGGAGAAAAGATATTCACCTGGTGCAACAGGAACTGGTCTAGGCAAAACAGGTCTGATCCCAGGTATTACAGGTTGACTTCCAGGGACTTGCGCATTTCCAGGAATAGAAGGCCTTTGAGCCACCAGGTGATTATAAGCCACACCAACCTGCTGAAACGCTGCGGCTTGCCCAAGATGTTCTTTGATCCTTTGATCAATTAAACTTTGGGCTTGTTGTTCTTCAAATTGCTTGTAGTAGGACCTCACATTTGCCTGAAATAGAAAACAGAGATGTAAACATCAAGAACATGATGTAGAATAGAGCACTTATTTTAACAAATAACAAGTGAGAATATTTCATAGTACCTTGTGTTTGTTAACCTGCATTATGCTGCTTTCTTACAGAGAGAGGGCTGCAAATAAAAATATACACAAATAATGTTATCAACATAAAGATGTGCAGTTGTGGCTAACAAACTTTCATGGAATTAAAACTTAAAACTTAACCCTGATATTTGTTCCATCCAAATTTTTGGTAATCCTATATATCAAATTAAATTTTTTAAATAAACTGAATCCTAAAGGCCTAAACACTTCAGGCACCAGCGTTGGCAAGTTAAGCTAAAAAAACACCCCCAAAAAAAAATAAAATTTCACAATTCGCAAGCAATAAAAATCAGGTGCTATTGCTATTATTGAAAAAATGAGAAGTGAAGTGAGAAACTTACAGAATCGTGTTCGTGGGTGAAATAGGTATCGCAGTAGTCACAATAGTACCTGGAAATGCAAAGGAATGATGGATTAACGGGTCACAATCACATCAATTCGATTAAGCACCGTACGCAACGCACCGAGGCATCGCTGTTTGTATTGTATGGCTGCTTTTCCTTCTAGAGTTGATTGGATACCGTGCCGCACTATTCTCCTATAGCGAACACCAAACTAGAATGAATATGAATATACCATAAGCAAATAGCGACATTAATTCATCATGGATCAGAGATTGGTACGGTGTCGTATCGGCAAGTAGAAAGTTATAAGTTAGAACCCTAAATCAAAAAAGTGAAACTAATACCTTGACCTTCTTGTTCTCCTTCTGCGGTTGATTATGCAAAATTGAATTTCTATCGGCATCAACAAAAATTCCAAGTGGATAACTCTCCCTGAGGTCTCAGCCAAGCTGCCGAACTTTTACTGATATCTTAATCACAACTATACTTTTTTTATAAAAAATTCAACAACTATACATTTATTTATTTGGGTCCATTGCAATTTGTTACACTAATTTACCTATCTATCTAATTTTCACTTTTTATTCTGAATAGTAAATTAAAATTAAATATCTCATCTCTCTATTTAGTATATAATATTCTCCACGTTTTATATAAAATAAAAATATATCTGTCCTTATTCATAAATAATATGTAAAGGTGATATATTGCAAGTGCAAACTTTTAGATTAAGAAAATTACCAGTAATGAATTAATTAAAAACTAGATTTATTAAGTATTAAATCATGTCACACAGCATGCACCCAAATAAAAAAAAAATCATGTCACCCAGGAAGAGCCCAAAAGAGACACGCACGAGACAATCTGACGCTAAAAATGTTTACAGCAGACCTTTACTGTTGTTTCTTGTTTAGGAAGTGGCCCAACCCAAGAATGTACCATATAGCACTCCATTGCAAATGTGGCAACCGTCACTGTCGTTTAACTCCATGTTATTATTTCCCAACGTAGCAATAGCATGCACAATAATAAAAAAAAGGGCCCTACTAGATCTTGATTTGAGCTGGTCCTTTGGTGGCAATTGTATTCATTAATCTTGAACGCAATTGCAATGGAAATTTTGTTTCTCTTTTGCTTCAAAGTTGAAAGGAAATTGCCCTTTTCTTCTTTTGCAGTTCGTTGTCATTTTTATGTATATTAATGGTTGGGTTGCTATCATGTGTCCAGGGAAGACTTGAGAAATATCCAATCTGATGCTTCCCTCCATCACCACCAAAAAGGCAAACGGCCTTTACGTAACAATTTGACACCCCTAATCTGAAAAGAAATACAATTTGACACCCTTTTTATTGACCTGAAAGTGAAATTAAATAAAGTGAAAAGGAACTATCAACTATCTTTAGTTTAGTGCGGATGATCCTAGTTTTCCACTTAGAGGGAGTATATTATCAATGAAGACTATGAAAGATAATCAACGAGTAAAGAATGTCAATCATTTGTTCCTATCGTTACACAATTGACATTTGTAATTTAAATAAAAGTACATGGAGTTGGCTCGGTTGTTTGTTCTGGGACCATACTTGAAATTTATTATCGACGTACGTTTGCAGGCTATTGGTGCAATTCCTATTTACTATTCACCAATGTTTTCAAAATCAAATAGGAGATTGAATCCACAAGAATTTTAGTTCATGGATCGATTATTTTAATTGATTAAATTAGGGTAAACTAAATAATATAATCGGACAAAAAAATTTGATTAATTTATAATTTAACTAGTTAAATCGTTTAATTTGATCTAATTTTTAAAATATTATTTGCACGATCTGTGTAGTGCAGATTCTAAAACTTAAAAATAATATTAAAAAAAGAGTTACTTAAATGGAAATATTTTTTTATAAAAATAATACCATAGTGTATCATAATAATTTATTAAAAAATCGCTACGAATGAAAAGAAAATAACATGCAGAAGGATTGCTTCCAAATCTCAACAAGAAAAAATCAAATCGAAGTCAATGATTTTTAGCCCGTTGCATAAATGTTTATATAATAATGTTTAAAAAATTACATATTAATTCAACTATATTTGATTTTAAGGGTCTACTTATTAAGAAAAATAAAATAGCAGATTTTAGATAAAATTAAAATATTTAATGTATTAAAAATTGAAAAAATAATTTTTTATTCAATTTTTTTTATTTTAATGTCTTTAACAACTTAATAAAATCTTGATTTAAATTGTCAAAACGAATCAAAACAAACCAACATGTCCCATAATTGTAAAAAGGAAAGTTAAGGTGAGGTAAATAAATAAAGTGGTGGTCTGGATTGGTGGCATAATTACGGATACTGTAAAATGGGGTAAATAAAATTTGAATGCGCTTTTCTTGTCTTGATTGGGCATTGGCACTTGCTTAGTGAGAGAGGAAGATGGCAACATCCATCAACTATTTGCCCTGTATTGGCGGGACAGTCTGGCGTACTTATCTTTGTACCTCGTTTTTTTCGCTTACTACCATACTACCCTCTTTTCCCTTATTTACTTCTCTACCCTTTTCACATGTATATTCGTACATTTATTATTCATTGAGATAATCATTCTATGTAGTCATGTAAATTTTTTTTTTGGTTGTGTTTTTCTTTTTCTTTGTAACTTAATTACTTTGTATGGTAATTCAAAAGATATTTTTGTATGTATATAAATATATTATATCAAATTTATAAATAAGAGATAAAATATTAAAAAAAATAAGTTTTTTTAAATTTATTTATTATTTTTTTTATTTTTTATATATAAATTTGTCGTGATATATTTATATATATATAAAAATATTTCCTTAACTCAATATTATTATTTTTATAATAAAACTAATATAAAAGGCAAAACCCTACAAGACTTTCAAGACATACGCAAAGCCGTGTGTTTTGAGTGGGAAGACTTAAAATAGTTGAATTCAATAACTAATAAACGATAATATGATTATAATAAAAATATATATAATTTAAATTTGTTTATCACATTTTTATATAATTAATTACATAATTTTTTATCATTTTTTTTATTTAATTACAATTATAAAAAAATATGATAAAAAATATATAATAAGTTTAACATTTTTCAAACATATATGAGCAGCATGGAATGGAATTAAGAATAAGTCTAACGACATGATGGGACCGTTTCTCATTCTGTTTTACCTGGTCTTTTCCTCACCTCGTTCAAACCAACAGTGCCTTTTGGAGAAATCTTAGGTTTGTTTTTTTGTTTTTTTGTTTTTTTTTTCTTGAAAAAAAGGAACAATTTCTGAATGCGGAGTTGAATTGACGTCTTTCCCTTTCCAAGTTGTTAACGGAGCCAAAATAAGCATGGATAATTTTGTCTTTAAACAATATTCAAATTTCAAACCCTATATAATAAAGTCAAAATCATTAGAAAATACCCAAACCTTTCCTCGGCGGGTATTCAGGGGAATATATATAGTAAAATATAAGAAAGTACCAAAGTGCAACTAAAGTTACCAAAAATAAGATATAATTAATCAGCTGAGCTATGCCCAAGTAGCCAAATAACTATTTTGATGGTCATGATATCAATTCTCTTGAAATTAACTCTTTTCTGTTTTAATTCGTAGATTTAATTTGAATATATAATTAGTATAAAATTTTATATTATTATTTAATTATATATTAATACATTATTAAAAATATTTAATTTTTATAATAATTAGTTTAAAAATTATATATATAATAGTGTATAATTAATTATAATGTAAAAATTTTTACATTAATAATACATTAAAAATAAACTCTTAATTCATTCATAATTGTTTTTTGGGTGGAAATTCATTCATCAGTGTTAGTAACATATGAAATATATTGATGCATGTTTACGCAGGTGTATAAGCTTGCAAATTTGAAAATAGGAGAGATATCATTATTCAATTTTAAACATTTATTTAGGTCAAGCTATATTATTTATGAAAAATGACAAGTCAACAAAAAAAAAAATACAAGTTGCATATACTGATTATAATTCATTACTATCTTGCTTTTTATTTTAAGAGCGGGTCAAACTTAAATTATTTTACTTTTGATAAGTCCAATAACTTTCAAAATAAAAAATTCATCTATTTATTAACTTTCATTTTTTTATTTGAACATAAATAGAACTAATTATTTTAATGTGTAAAAAAATTAAAAAAACCAATAATACAGACATAATAATGATAATAATAATAAGGACTTTGTAAACATGAGTCCTTACATGTTAAGAAATAAAAAATATAAACTATTAAATAAAAAATAAATGCATCTATTATTTTAAAAATTTAAAAAATATTTAATATTTTTTCTTTAAACAATTAATAATAACTAATAAATATTCTTTTTAATCTTTAATATATATCCTATGTTAATAAAATCTTAATAATAAAAGAAAATAAATAATTTTAAATTATTTAAATTAATTCTCTTAATTATTAAATAAAAAATATTAATTTATTTTTATATTTTTAAAATATTAAATACATTTTTTATTTAATATTTGTAATAAATATTACAAAAATTGTTAAAAGAATATAACAAAATTCAAATAAAAAAGATAATTAGAGTGAAGAAAGAAGTGCATCCAGCACATAGAGATAGAGGCATCACTACTAGTCTACTAGTAATAGGAGTACCAGCTGTACTTAGTGGCATAATGGTAAAAAAGCAGATAAATGTGTCGTTAGTGAAAGCATATAATAATTAAAATTGTAATTATATTATTATTATTATGCATTGAATTGAAGTTGAAGATCCAAGTTTGCCATCCAGAAAGTCCCCAATTTCCCTGCGACGACTCCCACAACACCAACCAAACCAAATCTCATTAAGAGAAACAATTTCAGAGCTACCTACGGGCCAAGATTTGATTTTAGAGCGAGAAACACTGACACAACACAGAGAGAGAAAACAGAAAGAAAAAGAAGAGAGAGAGAGGTTAAGTATAGGCATTAATGGCGGAGGGGAAGGAAGAGAGTAAATCTAGCGAGGAGAGTGTGAAACTGTTCGTAGGTCAAGTGCCGAAGCACATGACGGAAGCGGAAGTGCTTGCAATGTTCAAAGAGTTCGCGTTGGTGGAGGAAGTTAACATCATCAAGGACAAAACCACTCGCTCCTCCCGAGGTACCTTCAAATCTCTCCTCTCGCATTCTCCGCTCCTTTCCTTTCCTTTCCGTTTTCCTCAAATCTCTCTCTTTCCTTGATTTCCAAGATTTCTGTTTTTGCCGTCTCCTTTCGAACCTAATTTCGCGGCTCTCTCTTTCGCTTTCGTCGCAGGTTGTTGCTTCGTGATTTGTCCCTCCAGGGAAGAGGCTGATAAAGCGGTCAATGCCTGTCATAATAAGAAAACGCTACCAGGGGTTCGTCCAACTACACTCTTTTTTCTTTAAAATAAAAAATAAAATTCTAATTCTGGTTTTTATAATAGTGTTGAAACCTGAAAGCAATACTAGTTACTGATGCTGACCACCACCTAGTAATGAGTCTCTTAATAGGGCAAGTACATGTATCACATTTTAGCAATTTATGTGCTGCTACTTACTATATTTGGGTACCTCCTTACTCAACTCACTCTTACTCAACTCACTCTTACAGCTTAAAACACTTACTTGAGTGTTTTTTTTCCCCCACATTGTGGTGTATTTTCTTGAGGTCCTTGTATGTATTGGTCACTGGAAGCCCGTGTGCCAAGTTTGTGATTTTGATGGAAATGGATTATCATCTTAGTTATTAATTATTTTAGTTAGTCTTTTATAATTTTTTTTTTTAACTTAGTCTGAATCTAACTTGCACGAGCACAAGTAGATACATAATATTTCCCCCCTGATATACAGAATTGAAAATAAAACATCTTGACTTTCTAAAGTTATTCAACCTGATCACCAATTTTCCTGCCCTGAATCCCTCTAGGAAGGAATAAAGGGGTAAAGTATTGACGCAGCTAGGGGTGTTCAAGACTAGTCCCGGCCTGCTAATTGGGCTGAGTTCAGGTTTTCAAAATTATGACTGGTGTATTTGCGGGTCATGTTTGAGTCACCCTTGGGGTTGGCCCGAACTGGCCCGATACGACATTATACTTTAAAGCATAATTTAAAAAAAAAAAACTAATGATAAATTATAAGACTTATAGACTTAAATTAATACGTTTTATATAACATGATAATATTTTTGTATTAATATAATTTGTTTCGAAATATATATTGTAAAGCATCCTTACGTTTTTTTAGTTTTCTACTTATAAAATTTTGTGATTTAGCTATGCATAATGTCCAAATTTGTACATTTTGTCTAAATATTGGGTCCACTCGGTCCCGGCCCAGTCATTAGTTGAGCCATGAGCGGATCGGGTCTGGGTCCAAAGAAATTGCCATATCAAAATATCGGTTAGGATTGGGGTCATGCTAAACCCGTCCCATGAACACTCCTCATGCAGCCTTATGGTCTCTGCACTAGAGATCCTTGGTAATTAAAAGTATCATTTGTGACAGTTATATTTCAAGCATCATGCTTAAGATTCAGTTATGAGCCCAGCTTGATAGGCATCACAAGCCTGAGATAAGTTATCCTGGACATATATAATAATAAAATTTTAGTTAATTTTCTATGTTGTTCCTAATGTTTCTTTTAACATTAGTACTATTTAGGTCTTAGGCCTGAACCCTTATTAACATTGGGAAAAAAAAAAAAAAATTGTGATGTATTTTCATAATCGTGATATATCTACTCATAAGTGTACGTACGACTAATCACATTTTATTTTTATTTATTAGTAAATATATTTCATGTAATGTGAGCAGATGCATCATGTAATTTTTCATTCATTTTCAAAGAAGGGTTATTATAATTTTTGTCACCCTTAAGGTTGATAATTCAAACATTCTACTTGGATAATCAGTGGTTCCCTGTTTTCCTGACACACTCAGTTGGGATCTTTTCCCTTGACATACACAGAAAAGTTTAATTTCTCTACTTTCATGCTAATTTTATGGATAGTAATTGGGTTGACTCTGCAACTTGTTCATATGATTAACATAGTGGCTGTATTGTCAAGTAAATTTCTGGAAGTTCATGGAAATCATTTCTGAATTCTGACAGTTCATTCTCAAATTAGATAGCTGCAAGACCATGATTATGACATAGAAGTCGTTCCTAGGAATCATTGATTGAGCTTCTTATCTTTAATTTTATATATACATGAGTTTTCATATTCACTGTAATTATGGGCTTTATTTCTTGGATTATCTTTTTCATTATTCTTTTTGGACAGTACTTTTTGTTTATGCTGACTTCCTGAATTGGTATTGAGCTGTCACATGTTGTTAATAGTATTAAGTTGTGTGGACAGTTTTCAAGTTGACTAACTGTTTGTGACATGGCAAGGATTTTGGAAATTATTTATCATGATTATTCAATAGAGACGCCTTATATAGCTTCCATGGCCTTGATCTGTTATGTATATAACCCTTGGAGTAGGAGGTGATGGGTAAAGTTGCTAGCCCCTTCAGCAACTACTTGTAGCACATTCCTTATGGTCAAAGTTCATTAAGAGATTGTGGGAATAGAAAAAAACAAATTTTATGCCTTAAGATAAACTATGAATCCTCTGATGAGATTGAATGGGGAAGAACCTAGCATAGGAAAATAGGCTGTTCAAGGTTTTGCAAGTAGAAGTCAATTATGTAATTATTAAAGAAATAAAAAAAATTCTAAAATCATGTGTAAACATGTTAAGTTTGTTGACAGAATTGGGGTTTGGAAAACATGTTCATGAGTTCAGAAATTTATGTTTGTTATCATCAATCCAATAAAAATCATTTTGATGATGGACTCTTCTTTTAGACGATATGTTTCTATGCATTTTTCGGATTTTCTGACCTTGGAATTATATTAACTGGCAGATGTCCTTCTTGGTTATGCTCCACTTTCAGGTGGTCACTAAACTTAAAATTTGGGCGTCTGTCTGCTTGATAAAATGTGCTTGATAAATTGTGTTTGATGATTGTTACAGATAGTTGTGCCCTAAATATGCATAACAAACTGAATACAATTGAAAATTTTGATTTCTTTATTATCCAAAGCTTTCCATGGAGCACTGAAGTGATGTTATGAATGTTATTGCTTTAATAACCATATGATATGATTTTACTATCCTCATTCTGATTGGGAAGCATCCTGTTTTGTGTCCAATTCAGGCTTCTAGTCCATTGCAAGTGAAGTATGCAGATGGCGAGTTGGAAAGACTAGGTATAATATATTTTCATTATTTAGTTAAAAATGTTGTTCAGAAGCATTCATGTGCAGGAATTCCTTTGTTATAACAAGGACGTGTCTTGAATTTGATAAGTAATTTTTGTTTGTCCTTGCATCCAGAACACAAACTCTTCATTGGCATGCTTCCAAAGAATATTTCTGAAGTTGAAGTCTCTGCACTTTTCTCCAAGTACGGAACTATAAAGGATTTACAGATTTTAAGAGGTTCTCAGCAAACAAGTAAAGGTGCTGATTTTACAGCTTAATCTATCATTTATTCTTTTTGGGCTTTGGTGTTTCTTAACCACAAAGCTTTATTCATAGTTCTCCTATTTTGTGGTAGGTTGTGCATTTTTGAAGTATGAAACCAAAGAACAGGCCCTTTCTGCGTTGGAGGCAATCAATGGAAAGCATAAAATGGAGGTTGGTGTTTATTAAAACCATCATCTGAATTTTTTACACTATTTTTAATTTGATCTGTTACTGTATTTGATGTTTATAATATAGTGGAGTTGGTTGTGTAATATAATGAATGTGTTCAAAAATTTCATCTGTTACTGTATTTTATTAATGGAGGGAAACAGAGAATTAGATTTAATATATAAGCTGGAACTATGTTGTTAGCTAATTCATAATAATGTATGGTAATTTAGTGGGTACTATGTGTAATTTTGCTGATGCAATCTGTGCAAAGACATGGCTTTACAGCTAAAACCCTGACGGACTTAGATGGCATGATTAATCATTCATACTCATATGGACGATTTTTTATTCGATAACATGTTTTTGGTTCCTTGTATGTGGTAGAATGGAAAAATGCATGCTTTTAAACTCAATTACAATTTTAGTTGTAAATGGTGTTTGCAGTATTTTGGACCTTCAAGCGGCATTCAGCCACAAAATCCTGTTGGTGAGGGACGCGAACATTTAATCATGTTTCTCAAATTTCATTATAGATGCACAAATACTTATTATTTTAATTTTTTATCGTTGTCTCAATTTGGAAATCTAAGTGAGTGTTTGAGATAACTGTGAAAGTTTGATTATTTCAATAATCGAATATTTCAATAATCAAGCTGTGAAAGCTTGATTATTTTAATAATCGATTATGTTTGAATATATTAGCTGAAAATCGATTTTAAGCTAATTTGTTTTGTTTGGATGGTATAAAAAAGAGTTGTTTTTATGCATTAAATTACCAAAATATGTATAGAATGATTAAAAAAGTTATTTGATTGATTAAAAAAGTTATTTGATTGAGGACAAAATAATATTTACATATCAAAGTTGAGAATAATCCCAACAACTTTTTATAAAAATGCTTGAATTTTCGCTTTTTTTCAAAAGTTGTTGCCGTACAAAATTTGAGCATCAACAGCTTTTTGCCAAATTACCCAAACATGTTGCTGTTGGTTTGTAACAGCTTAAATGCCAAAAAAAGCTGTTCAGCTGAACCAAACAGGCTCTAAGACTGCCTTTGTTCCCTACATTGGTTTGTATAAGATAATGTTCCTGGCTCAGGCTCGACTCATTATTTATATGACGGCTCAAACTGGATCCATGTTTGGAAATGGAAACTCAACCTCTGGCCTGTGATGCTTATTATATGTTTGCAATAAATGAGCCCGAGCTGAATAAATATCAAGCTTAGGATTGTTAGACATGCATAAAAACTTATTCACAGTTTCAATCAATATACATAATATATGAATGAAAGCTTATGAAGTTGCACTAGCATCTCATTCATTCACAACCAATTGGATTAGGATTTACTAAAAAATTACATTTCCTCTTAGCAACTAATCTTCAAGTGAAATGACTGATCAAATACTAAACTTCATCTTGACACCTTTTTTTGTACTGCGTTTGCATAACTCAGTCATTTGTTTTTGTTATGGTTGATATGTTCTCAACACATACTTGATGAAAATTGCCATTGATATCGCTAACTTGACAAGTATATCAATTCAGACAACTGCTATCTTATATTTGTTTTATCTTCTATAGGGTTCAAGTGTTCCTTTGGTTGTCAAATGGGCTGATACTGAAAAGGAAAGACAAGCTCGAAGAGCTCAGAAAGCACAGTCCCAAGCTTCTAATGTGCCACATGCTGATTCTCAGCACCCGTCATTATTTGGAGCCTTGCCAATGGGTTATGTTCCTCCATATAATGGATATGGTTATCAGGTTAGTTCTATTGTAATATGCTATGAGAATATTTGGTATAATTTCTTTTCTTAATTCATGCAGTTTTTCTTCTGCATAATCATGTTATCCAATCAGAAATCACTACATTCGTGTATTGATATTTGTTAGTTTCCATGCCTAACATCTTGATGGAGGTATGTGTGTGATGATAATCATGTTCTCTTAATAGGCTCCTGGGGGTTATGGGCTCATGCCATACCGTCTGCCACCAATGCAGAATCAACCTGGTTTTCATAACATGATACCTCACATGAATCAAGGCAATGCATTGCGGCCTGATCTTGGCCCCAATATGAACCCTAGAAATTATCCCGTGCCTCCTGCAAGTTATGTTGGGTCTTACCCTGTTGTGCCAGGCTTACAGCATCCAATGGCTTATCCTGGAGGAATGATTTGTCCAAGGCCTATGAGTAGTTCTCCTGGTTCCGTTTCACCTGCAGGTGGAAATAGCAACTCTGCTACATCTTCAGGTGCCGGCAAAAATTCCGGGGGTCAGCTTGAAGGTTGTTATCTATATCTTATTTGTGCTTGTGTATACAAGAATGCATACTTTTGTTTATGTTGATACACACACACACCCCATCACTCTTTCCTTATAACATGAATATATACACATCGTCACTCTTTCCTTATAACATGAAAGGTTACTTGGTGACAATTTTGCATGTTATTATTATTATTTTCTGACTTAGGACCACCTGGTGCCAATCTATTTATTTATCACATACCTCAAGAATTTGGAGATGAAGAGCTCGCAACTGCTTTTCAACCATTTGGTAGAGTTTTGAGTGCTAAAGTTTTTGTTGATAAAGCAACCGGTGTTAGCAAATGTTTCGGTAAGCCTATGCTCCATTTATTAATTAATTTGATGGGTTTTGAATGCACTTGGGTCTGATGAGCTCCCATTTGCAGGGTTTGTTAGTTATGATTCCCCGGAAGCTGCTCAATCTGCCATTAGTATGATGAATGGATGCCAATTAGGAGGTAAGAAATTAAAGGTTCAGCTTAAGAGGGACAACAAACAGAGTAAGCCTTACTGATGAACCTGAACAATGGAATTTTGTATAATTCACATTGTAATTCACGACCCCTCTGATGTTAATACAATTTGTAATTTCTGTAACATGAAAGTTCATTTAGACATTGATTATTAATTTATTGATTTTTAACTCAGAACGCCTATTGATTGTATTATCTTTTGTAGTTTCGTCCAGGATGAGAGGATAACTTTTCCTTAGGCTCCCTTTGACAACAGCCACTTTTTTCAGTTTTCACTTCTTTTTTGTATTTGTTAACATGTAGTGAGCGAATATTGATTACACCCAGCCACTATCTATCGTTGGGCCTGTTAGCCAATTGTCTGCCGCATCAAGAAATTTTTAAATGTATTCTCAGATTTCTTTTTTTGGGGTCTAAACAAAACCTAAAATAAATGTGTGCAGATTTTATTTTATTTTATTTTATTTGTATATTGCAGTCAGGTGATATTCTGAAAGATTAATTAATTTTAAGTATTTTATAACAAAATTTAGACGTTGGAGTACATTATTTTCGGAGTATATAAGCATTTCTGCCGGATCAGCTGCTTCCGTTGAAAGTGGGCAATGGCAAAGTGGATTGGTAATGGATAACAGTTCATGACTTCTGGAGCTAAGAATTTAAAGCTGAAGTTCAAAACCTCCCTAAACTACTTAATTGTGCAATTTACTAGCTGCTGCTTGAGTGCTTGTGGGTAGGGGTGTAAAATGGGTGGATTGGTTTGATTTTAGACTGGATTATAATGGATTGATTCAAAATAAACCATTAATTCATTTAAGATCCATTACAAAATGCTTAATATTATCCAATTCATCCATGACCTAATTTAATGGATAGATATTTAATCTATCCATTAATCAATTTTAATGGATTGGATGGATGGATATCTAATCCACTCATTAAAAAAAATTATCTCTAAAATTTATCTTTAAAAAAATATTTTAGTGAAAATGAAAGTGTTGAAATAATTAAAAAGGTAAAATACATTGGATATCCATTAGATTGGTTTTTAATTGGATATCCAACGGATATCCAATGGATTCAATAAATATTTTGGTTGGATTACTAACTATCTATAAGTAAATTTAATCCATTAAATCCAATCCAATAAAATATATTATTCTAATTAGATGGACTGGATTGGTTTTAATATGGATGGATTGGATGGATTAAAAATTAATGGATTTTTTTGCCAACCCCACTTGTGGCAGCCATAGATAATCCGTGACTGTGCCACAGCTTTAGAATGCGTTTGGATAAGGGATTTAAATGAGGTAATGTATTTATAGAGAGGAATTAAAATAACTTAGCATAAAATACCCTGTTTGGATATCAAACAAGAGAAATTTAAAAATAACTGGTATTTTGATAATGTGTTTTTTTAACTAAAAACAGAGAATTTAAAATACTACCTCTTAAGAGAGAATTTCTAAAATCCCTCACCTCTCTTTGGTTCAAAACATTGTTCCTGATTCTCCCATTTCTCATCTCTCTTCACTCGCCAATATTCTTCTCACATACTCTATCCAAAGATTATCGGCGATGTTGTAGTCATGGAGTTTTCTCCTCGACACTTGCTGGGCATTCACTCCAAAGCCATGACCCTCGTGATGTAGATGTTAAAAAAAAATTCATCTTCCTCATCAAGCACCATCTTTCGCCTACCTCAAATTTTGGAGCCGTTCTTTGAGAAGTGTTGTAGGGAAAGCTCCAAGAGCAACTATTGTAGCGTGAATTTGATGCTCAAACTAGTTCGTTGATGAAAAGAATATTCTATTATTGATTTGTTGTCAATTTGGTGAAGAATTTTATTTTATTTGATATATGATTTTTTAAAAAACAAAGA
The DNA here is from genome assembly GCA_029884605.1 of Ormosia emarginata. Classification (NCBI taxonomy): domain Eukaryota; kingdom Viridiplantae; phylum Streptophyta; class Magnoliopsida; order Fabales; family Fabaceae; genus Ormosia; species Ormosia emarginata. The sequence continues at coordinate 25,323,594 of JAQQTP010000080.1, read as the reverse complement.
GAATATATATATATATATATATTGATGTGGGTATTATAATTCTTTTGTGGATAAGATTTGTATATGGATTATTTATTTTCTATTATAAAAAAAATGAAAGAATTTGTATAAATAATTTTTTAATTTTTATATAAATGCTAATTTGTTTTATTATGCATTCTGAAATAATTATCATGTGTGTGTATATATATATATATATATATCTAAAGTTCGTAAAATATTAAATATATTTTTTTATTTATTATTAAAAAAATTATAAAAAAATATAACATTACTCTTATGTGCAATTTACTAGCTGACGCTTGAGTACTTGTGCGATAGATAATACGTGACTGTGCCACAACTTTAATGCACCAGATATCGGTGATTAAATGGCTAAGTTCAAGTCGGAACTTGATGCCAGCATCATTTACGTATGCATTCAACATACCTCACACCAAATTAGGTTGGACATAGGCTTTGTCTGGAGTGACAGTAAGGGATGAAAATGAGGAGAATGGAATGGAATGGTAAAGAATGTTATTGTTTGAATGTTTAGAAAGGAGATTGAAAAGAATAGAATTGGAAGGATTTTATTGCACTTACTATTCCCTCAATTTTCTTTTCCTCCAAATTGAGTGTAAGGGATAGATTAATTTATAAACTTATATTTTTAGCATATAATATATATATATATATATATATATATATATATATATATATATATATATTAATCCTAAGGTTTAATGTGTTGGAGATAAAGGTAATATAAAATAATAAACTTACAATTATTAATATTCTATTCATTTTCACAAATACTTTCAAATAAAGAATAAAAACTTTCTTCTATTCTATCATTAAATATTCAAATAATAGGATAATAATTTTATTTCATTTCATTTTTTTTTATTTCATTATATATCATTCAATTTTACTCACCATAAAACATTCAAAAACAGCTGGAGGAAATTGCAAATAATCAACGCACACAAGATACATATTATTTTACTAGTTTTGATGCAAATCATATTCCATTTTTATTTAAAAATATTTTTAAAAATCTTGAAAATAAAAAATGATAATTTTAAATAACTAGCTAATCGCAAATTCTTGTTCTTTAGAGTAGAACTATATATTCAAATTTTGTTATGTTATTGTATTCGTATAAAGGGGTTTATATTTATCATAAAAATTAACGTTTAAGTTAAACGTCACGATTCATATAATAAAAAAAAGTTAATCGTCACGATAAATTAAAAAAAAAAAGTTAAACGTCACAACTAGTAGAAGTCAATTTAAATTTTGTTATAAACTATCCTTGATCATTAATTATAAGTGAATGCTTGACTAATTTCATTTTGTGTAGGCATTTATCATGACCACCAGTATTCAGTAACTTCTTGTTTCTGACATCTTAGGTTTAGTTCATGGCAATAACAATTGCGCACACGCATGATAGATAGATATATGCTGCCTGCCACAAAAAGTCAAGCTTGCATTCACCCCAAAAAAAAAAAAAAGTCAAGTTCGCCTATTATCAGGACTACATTGTTTTTTAGAAGGATATTGATGTTATCATTTTCTAAAATAAACTACTTTTTGTTACATTTTTAATAATTATGATTAAGTGAGAGAAAATAAAAAAAAAAGTGATATAATCAATAATAATATAAAAAATAACATAAAAATAATATAAAAAAATATGATAAGAATATCATCGTTATTTTAAAAAATCAGTTGTCTCATTAACAATGGTCCCATTTCGATTAATTTTTTCCTTACTCAAATCAATGAGCACAGCACATTCATATTTCAAACTTAATGTTTTACTATTATTTTTTTTAAAAAAAAGGAAAATGCTATTTACATATATTTTTTTTAAGACCAAAAGTAAACGCCAGATAGCGTTTGGCCGTGGATAATGAATTTAGATAAAAAATCACAAATTTATTTTTTATTATATACCAAAGGAAAAAACAAATATAAAGAGAGATAATTATTATATATAGTTATTAAATTAATTATAGCTAAAAGCAATGTTCGCACCTCTTATTTTTATGTGTAATATTACTCTTTTTATTCTTAATTCTTATATATGCATCAATGAAAGTAGCATCTGATGATGCAGGCATGGCAAATGGAACTTGATTCAAAATGTGATGATTCAAAGTAAAACGCCTCAACTGTGATGATTTCCTTTCAATGGTCACTTTATTTTATAGTTCTAAGGTCAAGTTCTATTATTTACCGTAAATCACAAGGTCTCATTTCTGTCAGCTACCTGCTACCCTGCTATCTCTCTCTCTCTCTCTCTCTCTCTTTGGTGGTAGTTTACTTCCTCCTTTCTTTGAACCTTTCTCTTCCCTTCTGGTGGAATTGGCAACTGAACATAGGTCAATAGTGACACAAGATTTTTCTAGGTTGGCTGCCTTTAGTTTCATGCAGGCCCGGCTATGCAGCAGCCCATAACGTGTATTGGCAGCCCCATTATCAGAATATTACAAACAAATTACTACTTGAGTTTTGCCTTAATCGTTGCTTAATTTTTAAACTCCAACTAAAAATTATCTAATTCTCTAAAAGATGAACAATAACTAAGACCAATAATGCAGCAAATTGTGGTCGTCTGGCAATTTCTTCCACTGGTTCCTAGAAATAAAATGCAAGAAATTTGGAAAAAGTCATACATGGATCTAACTTGACTATAGAACCATCGACTTTGACTCTGGAAGAAAATAGATTCACAATCAATTGTGGAGGGATTAAGATATTATGCACCAGAACAACAAGTGCTATTAATAAAAGAATAATACTTTTGTGCATAATTTTAAAGTGAACATTACTTCACATCACGTTAAGAGAGAAAATCAAAATAAATATGTAAAAAATAAAATAAAATAAATTATAATTAAATTATATATATATATATATATATATATATATATATATATAAATATGTATAAATAACACTATTCTTAATCTTATTCTCAGTAATTTTTATATTTTTATATCAAACAGTACATACATCACTTTTTATGAAAAGAAAGAAGGAGAAAGAAAAAGCCAAAGTTTGAGATTCATCTTCAATAGGTAGGGATGTTTGTTTTCCGTTTCTTTCATCTTCTATTCCTTTCTTCATGTATGATACATGTGGGTTTGAGATAGAAAATGAGTTTTGAGAAGAGTATAATGTTTTCTAAGTGTTCAGTCTGTCTTCGGTGATTAAAATGGTGGTTTATGACTTATTCTATAAATTTATAAGTTATGAACTTAGAGAAGTCTATAGGAACCTTTGAGGATAAAAGTGAGGAATGAGTTTTTAGGTTGATGGTTGATACTTTGATTCATGTTTGAATGAGTAAAGATAAATGTAGGAGGTTTAGGACAAGATAAGAGATCATGATTTATGTCGGAAAACACCTAGTAATAGATTTAGAAGTGTTAGAAAAGGACTGGCACATTATTTTGTACCATGAAAAAGACTTGCTTTACCGTTGGATGAAAAAGACTACCAGCTGCATTATTTTGTACGCTGCAGAATAGATGAACTACTGAAGTTCTTTTGTGCGTTTCTGACGTATAATAGACCCCATGAGCACAGATTGGCAAGTTGCCAGATTCTTTCACTTGGCGAAGCCAATACAAGCCATTTGAGTAACAAATTTTCTTTAACTTCTTGCACCACGTGACAAATAGGGCAAGGGCGATTGTTGGGTATGGATCTAGAGCTTTGTGCGATAACTAGAATATTGCCTCCAGAATCTACTGGGTAAGTATACCATCCGGCATGAAGTTGACAAACTCCACCACGAGCCAAGTTGACATTGCGCAAGTACTTCTTGACTTTTTCACTACAAATTTTAGTAAACCTATTGATGAAATTTCAAGTTTGGAATACTAATATCAAAATTTAGACTTTAGTATTTTACTTTACCACATTGTGTAGAGCTAAAACATATTACCAAGAATTAGGAACCCTTTTTTACTTCACTCACAAGTTTCAAAACCGAATTTTAACGTGCCAAAAAGACAAAAAGCCAGATTGTAGGTTGAAAAGGCTAAAACTGGGGAAATTTACAGGATAGGTTACAAGGACGGCCGGAGGTGCTGAGTTTGTAATAGTAACAGGAATTAAAAGAATGACTGCAAACCGATTACGCAAATGCATAATTTTAGATAATGAGATTATAAAATACAAACAATGCTAATTTCTAGAATATCCAGTTTTTTCGATCGATACCATAAGAAGTGTATAGAGAGGCAAAGCTATCACATGCAAATGTTATGGCATGCTACAAATCAACAAAGCTATGTCAGAAAATTCTATGCAACTAGCACTTCAATATGAATTCTTCCATCCAGCAATAGTAACTCAACTTTTCCCCACATCCATGCCGCTTGACACACTACATACCAAAAATCTCAAAATATTATTGCCCCAAATATTACCAAACGTGGCAGGTGAGAGTCCTCACTCTTCATTTGATCAACTGCTCAATGTTAAAATATAGATGAGTAAATGATAGAAGATATTACCTGTTGAATAAATCTGACACAAATTTAAATAGAAACAAAGTACAATAAATAAAATCAAAGGTAAAAGAAAGCTATAAATGAAGTGTTAAATCTGGCTTTCTTTTCATCCTTCTTCCCTCACTGCTTCCTGCTGATCAATCTATGTGAATTATTGTTGAGTCAGGTTTATAAACAAAAACTTCTAATTTATCAATCAACTCATCAATAGTGGAAGTAGAGATAAGAAGTTGTCTTGCGGACAGTGTGATAAGAAATGGAAGGGTAGGTTGGCTGTTGTCAGAAAAGTTTGAAATTAAGAAATATAGAATCTTTTTTTTAATTTTTAATTTTTTTTTGTTTTTGTTTTTATTTTTTTTACTTCAAGAAAACCATCAGGATAAAGAAGTCTAGAAACTCCTGAAGAACCCTGCTCAAAGAATCGTCTGTCCAAAACTAAAATACAACAAAATCATACAAAGATAAAAGAAATATAATAACAAATGATGACATATCTTTATGTACAATTTTCATAGCGTATCTTTATATTGTGGGTCATGAGTGCAATAGTGACATATCTTTATACTGTGTGTTATCAGTGCAGTAGACACTCACGTCCGTTTATTCGAAGAAAGGAGAAAGAAGAAACCATCGTGGGTTTCCATCCTGGGTCTGGAACCTGGAGAGCCCACACTTGGACTCGTAACATCAACAAAGATGCTAAAATATGAAACCCGTAATGTCCAAGATCCAGAACGTCTCATCCTGAGCGCTGAGAGCCCCTTCTAATAAAAGAGAGGATCAAGCTCAGATGTCTCATACACTTTGGCAGCTGCGAGTTACTTCTCACTAATAACTAGAGTGGGACGCTTCTGCCTGTCCATCAACTCCACAGTGGCTAGATGGTAAACATTGGGTTATGGAGTGTGGCTCTCTACAGAGCATAGTACATGAACCTTTTTTAAGGACCAACGTGCAAAGGTCTACCTGAGTCAATGGCGGGTCAGCCAAAGACTGGGGCTTCACAACTAATTAAAGTCATGGTACTCCTTCCGGATCGCCCTTGTTCAAATATTTTTTTCTTTTTCTTTTCTTTTTTTGTTCTTTTTTTTAAGAAAACATGAAGAAGAAGAACATAATATGTACAGATTTTTGTGGATATGACTCACATCTGCCTCTAGTTTCACATCCAGTAACAGCTTAAACACCTTCTATGAGTCGAGGATAAGCTTTCCATCTAATTTTCATATAAATTAGCAAACATGGTCTTTTAGAGTCAGATTCCCAAGACTATAGCGTTTTTCTTCATCCTTGAAGAGATTCCACAAATTAAGAAGTTCACGATGCACAAATCTACAAGAATGTGTCTCAAGAGTCAATAAGATATCATATAATGACTCCTTACTTAGTCCATTCTTAATGAAGAAAATTTTATCTTCTTTGTTTGGGGAAACCATCCCCAAAGAATAACATCGCTTGTTACAATTCCATCGTGCACATTTATGACAGACTTGTAACCTTTTTGTTCTTCTCCTTTTAGAATACGAACTTCTTCCAAGACCTGACATGTATGAGTCAAATGAAATTGAACACTTACCTGCTAGTCGGACCTTTACATCAATTATCTAGCGTACATCTTTTGGCATACTCTTGTGCATTAACGGTCTCAATCTTTCACATCTAGCTTTGTAGATTTTTGTCAGAGCATTTTGAGGGAGGGAAGAAAAATGTTTTCTCAGGTTTGAAAGAATGACATCTATTTTAAAGAAGAAGGATTCAGTTATTTTGAGAAACTAAAAAACAAACCGACTTGAGAGTCACGGAGTACCATTATCCGCCACTTAACTGGCAACACAAAGAACTGCAAAAAGAAGGCAATAAAATTAGAGTAAATTCCATTCATAAAAAGGATAAAAAAAAGAGATAAATTCTACCTCATTAACTTAGTTTTCCAGAAATGGTTTGAGTCGTTGTCCATTGACTTTAAACACATTACCATTCATAGGATTCTCAATATTTATGGCCCCATGAAGATACACATGTTTGACAACAAAAGGACCACTTCACCTAGATCTCAATTTTTCAATGAATAGGTGCAGACGAGAATTATAAAGCAGAACTTTTTGACCAATTTCAAAAGATTTTCTCAAAATTATCTTGTCATGAAAAGCTTTTGTTCTAACTTTATAAATCTTTGAGTTTTCATATGCATCATTTCTCAATTCCTCTAGTTCATTTAATTGTAATTTGTGTATCTTGCAAGCATCATCAAGGTTTAGGTTGAAAGCTTTAATGACCCAGAATGCTTTATATTCTAATTCTACAGGCAAGTGACAATATTTTTCATAGACTAACCGATAGAGTCATATGCCCAAAGATGTTTTAAAAGTAGTACGGTAAGCCCAAAATGCATCATTTAGTCTTAAAGACCAATCTTTATGATTTGGGTTAACCGTTTTTTTCAAAATTTGTTTGATCTCCCTATTTGCCAATTCAACTTGTTAGTTTGTCTGAGGGTGATAAGGGGTGACAATTTTATGTGTAATACCATATTTCTTCATTAAATATTAAAATGGTTTATTGCAAAGATGTATTCCTCCATCACTGATGATAGCTCGAGGGATTCCAAATCGACACAAGATATTTTCTTTTAAAAATTTGAGAACAGTTTTATGATCATTGTGTCGGCATGGAATCGTCTCAATCTATTTTGAAACATAATCAACTGCAACTAAAATATATACAAATCCAAATGAGCATAAAAATGGGCCCATGAAATTAACTCCCCAACAATAAAAAATTTCAATGACAAAGATGAGATTCAGAGGCATCATGTTGTTTTTTTAAATTGAGCCCAATTTTTTACAATTTTTACAACTTTTGCAAAAAGTATAGCAGTCCTTAAATAAAGTGGGCCAATAAAATCCGCACTGCAAGATTTTTGCAGCTGTTTTCTTTGAAGAAAAGTGACCTGCACATGCTTCTGAGTGACAAAATTTGATGACACTACCTACCTCACTGTCGGACACACATCTCCGAAAGATTTGGTCAGGACAATATTTGAACAAGTATGAGTCATCCTAATAAAAAAATTTCACCTCTGTCAAAAATTTCCTTCTATCTTGGTGCGTCCATTGAGGCGGCATCTTTCTTATTACAAGAAAGTTGACTATGTTAGCAAACCAAGACATGAAATTGACAAAAAAATAAAAATTCATCAAAAAAAGAATCATTGATGGGTGTGCTATTAAAAGGTGAACCTGTTGTAAGTCTGGACAAATGATCAGCGACAATATTTTCAGCTCCTTTCTTATCTTTGTGATGTTGAATTCTTAAAGGAACAAGATCCACCGTATCAATCTTGGTTTGGCATCCTGCTTAGACACTAAATATCTAACAACAGCATGATCGGTGTAAATCACAATAGAAGAACAAATTAAATAAGATCGAAATTTGTCTAGTGCAAATATTATAACAAGTAGTTCTTTTTCAGTAGTGATGTAATTCATTTGTGCACTATTTAAAGTTCTATTTGCGTAACAAATCACATGAAGCTTACCTTCCTTTCTTTGGCCTAAAACAGTGCCCACAGCAAAATTACTAGCATCACACATCAACTCAAAAGACAAAGACAAGTCAGGGGATTGCATGATAAGAGCAGATGTCAGAAGATCAATTAATTTTTTGAAAGATTTTTGACATTCTTGAGTCCAATCAAATGATGCATCTTTCAACAGAAAATTACATAATGGTTTAGATATGGCACCAAAGTCCTTAATGAATCTTCTGTAAAACCCTGCATGTCCTAAAAAAGAATGAACTTCTCTGACTGTTTTTTGGGAAGGCAAATAGGCAATTAATTCAACTTTGGCCTTATCAACTTCAATTTCTTTATAAGATATCACATGACCTAATATTATTCCTGAGGTAACCATGTAATGACATTTTTCCCAATTTAACACAAATCATTTTTCTTCGCATCTTTTAAGAACTTTGTCCAAATTATCAAGATAGTTTTCAAAAGAATTTCTAAAAATTGTTAGATCATCCATGAAAATCTCTAAATAATGCTCAATCATGTCACTAAAAATACTTAGCATGCATCTTTGGAATGTTGCTGGAGCATTACAAAGGTCACAAGACATTCTTCTTTATGCAAAAGTACCAAAGGAACATGTAAAAGTAGTATTTTCTTGATCTTCCAATGCAATTAGTATTTGATTATAACCTGAATAACCATCAAGAAAACAGTAGTATGGATGTCCTGCTACCCTTTCTAGAATTTGATCAAGAAATGGCAATAGGAAATGAACTTTCCTAGTAGCAGCATTTAATTTTCTAAAATCAATACACATACGCCAACTAGATGAGACTCGCATAGGTATTAATTCACCTTTATCATTTTCAACCACTGTTATTCTAGATTTCTTAGGCACAACTTGTGTAGAGCTTACCCACTGGTTATCAGAGATAGGATAGATAATTCCAACATCAAGCAATTTAAGGACTTCAGCTCTAACTACCTCTTTCATGTATAGATTTAATCTTCTTTGAGTTTGTTGAGAAGCTTTAGCATTATCCTCTAAATGTATTTTATGTGTACAAATTAATGGATTAATACCTTTTATGTCCTTTAATGTCTATCCAATTGTACTTTTATGTCTTTTAAGTACTTCTGTTAACATACTTTCTTGTTCTTCAGTAAGAGACGAGAGAATTACCACTAGAAAGCTTTGCTCTTCTCCCAAAAATGTGTACTCCAACCTAGCAGGTAATGACTTTAGTTCCGGTGTGGGTACTTCTTCATGGGTATTATCATTCATGTGTTTTAGCTCTTCAAATCTTGGCTTCCATCTTTTGTACTCCATTACCTGTGTACAATCAAGCAAAGAGCATATTTCAGAGATATCATCTTCTAATTGCATGCCTGAATCAAATGAATTGACTAAACAAAATTATAATGGGTCAGAAGAACTCCTTGTTTGAAGATGATCACCTATAATGACTTCAATTCCTTCAACTTCCTCATTTTCATCAAAAACTTCCTGTGGTTGCTTGCACATATCAAAAAACATTGAGCTCCAGTGTCATGTTTCCAAATATTAGCTTCACCACTCCATTTCTACAATTTATCAAAGCATTAGATGTTGCTAAAAATGGACGGCTTAAAATAACAGGAATTGATTTGCAACTATCAACTATAGGTTCAGTATCTAAGACAATAAAATTTACAGGATATATGAATTTATCAACTTGAACCAACACATCTTCTATTATTCCTCTTAGAATTTTAATTGATCTATCAGCAAGTAGAAGAGTTATAAAATTTGGTTTTAACTCACCCAAGTTGAGTTGCTGATAAATTGAATATGGAAGCAAATTGACACTAGCACCAAGATCAAGTAAAGCTTTTTCAATTTCATGTTCTCCAATAATGCATGAAACTGTAGGATAACCAGGGTCTTTATATTTTAACGCATTATTATTCTGAAGAATGGAACTTACCTGTTCAGCCAAAAATGCTTTCTTTTTCACATTTATTTTTCTTTTAATAGTGCACAAGTCCTTCAAATATTTGACATAAGAAGGAATCTGTTTGATAACATCTAACAGAGGAATATTGACTTTCACTTGTTTCAAAATTTCAAAAATTTCAGTGTTATGGTTCAATTTCCTTGAATTGTTTAATACTTGAGGAAATGGAGGTGCAAGCGAGAGTTTGGTACTTCTTCATTTTCTTGGGAAATTGGTTCATCTTCTTTCTCACAAGGTTCAGAAATTTGTTTTTCAACAATTTTTCCACTCCTAAGAGTTATCACTAACTTGACTTAGTCCATTTGTTGGTTTTCTGAACTCTCCTCATTTAGATTGTACTAACCATTGGGATTTGGTTGAGGTTGAGAAGGAAATTTTCCTTTCTCGTGATTGGTGAGTGCAGAAGAAAGTTTAGCAAGAGTTTCTTTTATGTCAATCATGATTTAATTATTTTGTTTATTAATAGCCTCTTACTTTTCTATGAATGCATGTAGTGTTTCTTCAAAGTTTTTTCTATATGGTGGGACATAAGGTGCATATCCTTGAGAATTTTGAGAGTTTTGTTGTGCCTGAGGAGGTGGTGGTTGCACAAATTATGACTGATTATTATTCCTCCAGCTGAAGTTCGGGTGATTTCTCCATCCTAGATTGTATGTATCTGAAAAAGAAGAAGTAAATGACTTTTTAAAATTATTCATTGCATTTACTTTCTTATGTACAACTTCTTTAAAAATAGGAATCTTATGACATTTATGTGTTGAGTGTCCTAAGTCATCACAAATGCCACAAATGTCTTCATTTTGCACAGATTTGATTTCTTTTGCTTTTCTTAATTCCATTGCTTCAATTTTTCTAGTCAAACTGACAAACCTAGCATTTAGATCTTCCTCTTGACTAAGGTGATATTTTCCTTTATTAGCACTTATAAGGTTAGATCTAATTGAATTTTCAGAAGGGTAAGTACTATGCCAAGATTGAGAATTTTCAGCCAACTGGTTTAAATAGTCTAAAGCTTCATCAGGTTCTTTATTAAGAAATTCACCATTGCACATTATTTTCATAAATTGTTTAGTTTTAGGTGTTAAACCTTTATAAATGAAGCTTATAGTGTCTCATTTTTTAAAACTATGATGTGGGCAAGAATTTAACAAATTTTTAAACCGTTCCAAATATTGAAAATATGTTTCATTTGAATTTTGGGAAAAATTTTAGATTTGTATTTTCATAGCATTGGTTTTATGTGTTGGAAAAAATTTCTTTAAGAACTCATCTTGTATTTCTTGTCATGTGTCAATTGATCTTGATTTCAAAGTGTTAAGCCAAGATTTTATTTTATCTTTTAAAGAAAAAGGAAATAATTTAAGTTTAACAATCTCTTCAGTGCAATTTTAGTCATTGAAAGTAATACATATTTCCTCAAATGCTTTCAGATGTAAATATGAGCTTTCAGATTCTAAACCATGAAAATTAGGAAGTAAAGAAATCATATCTGTCTTAAATCTAAAATTGTTGGCATTGAGTGGAAAGATAAAGTATGATAGACTAAAATTTCGAGGTGGTTGCAAATATTTACGCATGGTTCACCACTGTTGATTTTTATGTTCATCATGTACACTTTTATTTTCAGTCATTGTGTCAATTATGTGTGATTGTGATTCAAACAAATCAATATATAAAGTACCAAGATTAATTTTAACTAAACGACCAGAATTTAAATCACGATACCAATTAAGCATAAATAAATAACTTAAAATAGAAAAAATAATTTACAAATAGGCAGTTTACACTAGCCATTAAATATTAAGAATAAATAAATGACATAAATTAAAAAGTTAGATAACAAATTAAATGACATAAAAATAAAAGTCATAAGTCAAATACGAGAAAATAAAATACAAAAATAAAATACGAAAAATAAAATGCGAGAAAGTAAATTTAAAATATGAAAACCGAGAATCGATAAGCTAATTTTTTGCTCCAGTGAAAGAGAGAAGAGAATAAGAAAGATTATTTCATTACGTTAAAAAGTAAAAATAAATGACATAAATTAAAAAGTTAGATAGCGTAAATAAATGACATAAATATAAAAGTTAGAAAGTTATTAAGCATAAATAAATAACATAAATATAAAAGTTAGAAGGTTAGTAAGTTAGAAAGCGTAAATAAATAAGACAAGTAAGCATAAATAAATGACATAAATAAAAAAGTTAATTAATAAGTTAAAAAGTTAGTAGGTTAGCAAGTTAATAAGTTAGTAAGTTAGAGAGTTAGAGAATTAGAACGTTAGAGAATTAGTAAAGAAATCAAAGGACCGGCAAGCTAATCTTTTGCTCTGGTGAGGGAGAAAAGAGAATAGATTTTATTAAAGAAAAAGAACCTCAATAAATTTAAACTTCAAATCAAGTCCCCGGCAATGGCGTCAAAAACTTGATGCATATTAAATGATGCAAACTCAAGTGCAGGTTGTCTCAAGTAATAAATTTCTCGGGAGTCCGAGATCGATCCACAAGGAATTTATGAAGAAAAATTCTTTGAGGTAAGGGAAGGCTTTGTCACAACAATAAAGATAATAAAATTTGTTTACAATTAAATGAAAGAACTTGTTTAGGCTAGAAGATCCACTTTTGGTAATAAATTAAGGATAAAATTAATTCTTTTTATAACTCAATTGAAATTCACCCACAACGGAGGTTCCAATCGGAGAATAAAACATTCAAAGTCCATTTAGAATTATATACATAGTTATATTATGGTTTCTTTAATTTTTTACCAACACCTACACTTGTAAATGAGTTCAAGCATTCATTGTGTCAAACCACTTGTCTATAATGAATCAAGAACTCCACTTTTTAAGGAAGGTTTCTAAATTGACTGGAAACAAAATACAACACGTATAATGATCACTTGATAATATATTATTTAAGCACAAGAAGGAAATTAATCTAACCTTATCTTATTACCAAAAGCTTCACTCCTTCACCCAAATAAGATGAAGATTTAGTTACCCATAAACAAGAAGAAAGAAAGAGAGTAGAAGAAAAAGATGAACATAATTTCAACTTAGAACAAAAGAAAATTATAACAAATAACACAATAACATAATCTAAGCTAAGCCAAGATTACCCAAATGATCTGCCTATAGTCCCTTTTATAGAGGATTATGGATACAAAATGATAAGGGAATTAATTAATGAGTGAGTGGATGAGTGGAAAATGCCAAAGAACTTTTGTGAGTGGAAAATTATTGAAATTTCTTGTCTTAGAAATCATTCAATGATGAACTCATGGATAATGTCAGAATGAAGCAAAATGGTCTTCATGAAAGTTCTAGAAAATTGTCTCAGCTTTCCAATGGCAACAAAATCATCAAAAAATTCGTGATACAACCCAAGATATGACTTAATTACTGTAGACTATTCAGGCTCAGTTTCAGCACATTTGTTTTGATTTTCAGACCCAATATGACCTCTAAGTTGTCCGATTGAGCTTTTGTGTTCTTCATAAAAGTCGTAGATATGGGTCTTAACTTTCAGATGCCAAATTTTTAGCCCATTTCATTTCGTTAAACTCGAATTATGCAATGATTACTGCACACTGTTCGGGTTATAGTCACAAAACTCGTGTTTTGACTTCCAAACCCAATTAGCTCCACTAGATGTCCAATTTTTCCTTGGAGCTCATGAAATTTGTAGAGCTCTCTCTTATCTTTCCTACAAGATAAGATATATACTTATAAGACATCTAGAATTCAAGATATGACCAAAATACAGAAACAGTGTAAGACCAAAATAGTACTGAAAAAAATCAATTAAGTCCAATTTGAGTCCAAACTTACAAAACATAACCAGACTTAATCAATTAAGTACATAGAGAGTGAAAATGACTAAAAATGAAGGTTTATTAATGTATAAAATATGTGATTATCATGCCACAACTCTACCGTGTTGCATCAAAACACATCACAAACCCTTCTTAGATGTATCACAATATTCTACAAAGCTTTGTCTAGGATCAGAAATTATTAAGACTATAATGGATATAAGTCTATTCTTTAACTCCTGAAAACTTGCTTCACAAGTTGAATCCCATTCAAAATGGTGATTCTTTCTAGTTTACCTATTTAGAGCTTAAACTAGTTGGGAGAGTCTCTTAATGAGTCTTCTATAATATTCAACCAATCCCAAAAAACTCATAATCTCAGTAATTGTTTTTGACATCTCCCATTGAACTACTGCTTCAACTTTACTATGATCAACAACTACTCTTCCTTGAGTAATCACATAACCTAAGAATCTAATTTCACTTAACCATAATTCATATTTTTCTAACTTAGCATACAATTGCTTCTCCTTTAGGATCTATAACACTATTCTAAGGTATTGTTCATGCTCCTTCTTTGTCTTAGAATGGATGAGTATATCATCTATAAAAACTACTACAAACTAGTCAAAGTAAGGTCTAAAAATCATATTCATGTTATCCATGAATATTGCAGGAGTATTAGTAAGTTCAAAGAACATCACAAGATATTCATAATGCTCATATCTGGTCCTAAAGGTTGTTTTGAGTATATCTTCTAGGTTTACTCTTATATGATGATATCATGATCTCATGTTTATCTTTGAGAAGACTGTGGCTCCTAACAGTTGATCCAACAGGTCCTCTATCTTATGGAGTAGATATTTGTTTTTAATTATGACTTTGTTCAATTACCTATAATCTACACATAACCTCATGCTCCCATATTTTTTCTTGATTAATAGAACAAGTGTACCACTCGGTAATACACTAGGCCTGATAAATTTTTTGGCTAACAATTCCTCTATTTATTTCTTGAGTTCACTTAAATTCAAATGGGTCATTCTATAAGGTGTAAAAGATAGATGTCTTGTTCCTGAAACTAGCTCAATCGAAAACTCAACTTTCCTTTCAGGTGGTATGTTTACTATCTCTTTGTGAAAACATTTCTGAAAATTCTTTTACTATAGGTATGTTATTTATTTTCTGCCCAACCTCTGAATTTGAAAAAAACAAAAGAAAAAACCCTTAACCTTCTTTCTAAGAGAAATTTCTTTGCCTGAGTGACATTAAAGAATAGGAAACAGTCTAAGATAATGTCAATACCAATGAAAAGGCAACAAATAAGGTTCAAAGTAGAAGTTTTTCTTTCAATTAAAATAAGACATTTTAAACAAGCTTGAGAAGTAGAAACTTTTCTCCCTGTAGGAGTTGAAACTAGCAGATCATAAGACAAAGAAGTTATAGGCAAATTCAACTTCTTCACACAATCAATAGATATAAAAGAGTGTGTAGCTCTTGAGTCAAATAATGTAATTAAGAGAGTGTTTTTAAGAAAGCATTTATCTTGAATCATGTTGGGCGATTGATTTGTCTTTTCTCCAATTAGAGCAAATACCCTTTCTTTAGTTTATAGTCTAGGTACAAGATTGTTCAAATAGGAAGAAAATTTAGAAAGCTCTTCAAATTTAGCCACATGTTTTCCTGTAGTCATGTTTTTCCTGTCTAAGTTGTATGAATTTTGCCTTCTTTTCATTCATTCATTTTTTTTTACATTATCAAGGAAGTACTTAATGAATGTGGCTAAAAATATCTCTTAAGTGATCTCAGTTCCTCTAGATTCTAATAAGTTTCTAGTATCTTTTCCATCAATACTCTGCCTTACTTTCTAACATATAGGTAACAAAGACTACCTTCGCCTAGATAACTAGGCTTGTGATTTATTGTTCATATGTAAAAATCAGGTTGGTTGACTTTATCTTGGCCTCGACAGCGTAGTCAATCATTTCATGACTCCCAATATTGAGGTGATCAGTATCAATATTATAGTTATAATTCTATATAGCATGTACAAAATAATGTGAGTAATCAATAATTCTATATAGTATGTACAAAATAATAGGAGAAATCATCATGAACAAGCATTCAATGCATAGATATAACTATCTAGTGTCATAAATCAATGCTTTGATACCATAAATGTAACCCCCTTACTAAATTAATAATTTGATAGAAAAATTTGCAATTAAGGATATTACTCTTATATTATCTAATCATGGTCATAATAATATTAGTGGATTTACTCCAGAAAAATTAAGACTGTAATAAGTAAAGAAAAATAAAATCAGAAACATAAATGCTAATTTATAAACTTAGCATCAAAATCATGTTTTTACTCACATATATCAAAGTCATTATTTAATCAAAAATACATATATTTCTAATAATTCCAATGTACCTTTTGGATTTAGAATCTATACATGATCGATTTGAGTGATGATAACTATAATATATCTTGTGTTAATTTGAAAACACCATGAATAGAGTGAGAATTGAAAATTCTCAGTAGGAAATGAACAGTTATAAAAAAAAATTAAAAACAAATTGTGAGTTTCAACTGTGTAATATAGACAAAAAATCTCATGGCAACCCAAGTATGACAAGAACAACACAAATTTTAGCATAAATGCTAAATAAATCATACAATACAACTTTATATATTAACATCACTAAGTTCCTCAAATATCAGCAACCAAGTACTAATTATCAGCAAATATTAGCAAACATCAACAAGTTCCTCAACCTTAGTAAACAATTTCCAAACATCAGCAAACATTAGCAAATTCCTCAACGTTAGCAAATATTAGCAATTTCCTCAAAGATCAGGAAACAAGTACAAATCATCAACAACATCAGCAAGCAAGTTTCTCATCACAGAGAATCTACCATTTACTTTACTTTTTCTTTTCATCTCTGTTTGTCTCATATTTTACTCGAAGACCTTCACTTCCATAAGGAATTCACCATATCTCTAATGTTACTTTAACATCGTGACAATAAAGTCATATATACCCACATTAATCAAGAAGGTAACATAAAAGGAAATTTATCACTTTGTCTCTTAACGGTTAGTTGCAAACTTTACCATGAATCACTTGCTTGGCATCATATACAAACATAAGCAATACAAATCACCAATATATCACAAATAAATTCATTATATATAAGTCTATAAATAAATCATGACAATTAAATAAAACTCACAAAACTTATAATCATTAAATTTAAATGTCAATTCTTCAAGGGACCAACTATAATTTAAAATTAATTTAATAATTCTCTTAATAGTCTACATCACAGTCCATAATTTGTCAAGTCCTTATTATAGTTCATATTTTGTCAGGTTCTCATCATGATTCATAGTTTGTCCTAGTCTTGATAGTGCATTAATTACGCAAAAGTCCGTTTGTTACAGAGGTCAGAACAAAGGTCATAAAATTGCTTACAAACCAAGGTAAATATATAAGGAAGTCTATGTAAATCAAATTCATATATTTATTACCCAATATAATTAAAATATTTATTTAACTTAAGCCTTGAGTGATATTTTAATTTATTATATTAGTCATATGAAATAGTCAACATTCAAATTATAATAATTTTAAATTTTATCAAATATCATAAATATTTTAAAGTTAAATAAATATCAAGTTTTCATAACATTATATGTGCATAATAAATTTAATAAGAATAATAATATGCACAAAATATTAAAATAATAAATTAACTAATAAAACATATAAACGTCTTTGAAGCCATGATTTTATTTTTTAAAAAAAGAGTTCAGATCTTACCTCGTATAAACTTTCATCTTTTTCTTCTTTTTTTCCTTTTTTTTTCTCCTTCTTTCTTCTTTTAACTCCGATAATCTTATATCAAATAGTATATACACTCATTTTCATACTTCATTTAATATAATCGATCATACATATTTTTTCTATCATTTTTCTCACTAAATCGACACCCTTAAAAAAATATCAATAATACCTTCACTCCTTTTAAAAGTATAAGATAATCTTTTTCCTCTTCTTTTTTCTCTCTCTCCTTTTTCTTTCTTTCTTTTCTCACACACCACCCATATATGCCACTTTTTCCTCTGTTTTTCTCGGTTTTGGCTTCTCTCCAAAGACTTCCTCTCCAGCAATCTCCTCCAACAGTGATCTGGACCTCTCATTTCATCCAATGGCCACCATTAAAAAGTATCAATTTAACATTAAAAAATATTTTTAAAGCTGAATTGTAAAAAGAAAAAAAACTATACCAGAATCTCTAATAATTCCCTTCACACCCTTCACCAGCCATCACTGCCCATTGCCCACCGCCGACCACCGAACGCCGCCTCGGCCACCGCCTCCATCTTCCCTTGCGCCGCCATCACTCTCCTACCATCCATCTTCCCTCCCCACGGCGGCAAAGGCGCGTTGGTCTCCTCTTCTTCCTTTCTGGGTTGTCACTTCTTGCCCACCACCCACACCGCTTTGCTCGCTCCGCGTCGCTGCGACTTTCCAGCCACCATCTACTCCGCCTTCTGTAAACTTGTATGTAATTGAAATAATAGTAAAATAATAGCAAAACTTGTACTTCGTTGCTGACTATGCTTACTTATTTGCAAAATAATAGCTTTGGGCTAACTTTTTTTGTTAGTAGGATTATAAATTTAATGGGCTACTAAGGAAAAGCTTGATCCAATACCATTTCCATAGACTTTGCAGAACAAATATTGAGTTAACCACTTCTGAATTTTCATCTCAGAACAAATCACATTTACAGGGTACAAAATAGAAAGAAAAACATGTCTCAGATTCTTCGTCTTCTCTGTCATGAGCTGACATGAATTTTTAGAACAAGTAGCAAAGTCTTGGGAAAGTGGTTGGTTAGTGTCATTCACGTAATCTGATGAATAGGTTCAAGCAATCTGCAACATTAGCACCATCAATATATTTGCCATATTATGGCTTGTAAATGACTATAGACTATAGTAAGCTGGAAAGACATCAATCAACATATATGCAAAGTTAAGAATTGTTGCTTATATATATATATATATATATAAACAAGTGCTTTTAATTTCAACACACATTGAATAAACTAAACTAGTAGTTGGAGACTAGTGTAGAGAAGACAAGATAAGAATAGGTGCTTTTATATATATATAAAACTTATAAAATCCACCTTTTATATGTATGTATGCAATTGCTTGTTATTGCCCTTTATTAGGATTAGAAGCAAGAAGATGCAAGAAGATTGGAAGCCAAAAGTTGGCATGACTTTTGATAGTTATGATGATGCTTGGAGGTTCTGATTTGATTATAGTGGAAGAGTTAGGTTTGGAGCGAGAAAGAATATAGGCACAGGAGAAAAGATAGTTCAACTTCTTCTTGCAGGTTTGTTTGCTGTAAAGAAGGCTTGCGAAAAGCAGACAAGCGGGATTTTAAAATAATCAATCCAAAACCGGAGACGAGAACTGATTGTCAAGCAAGGTTAGGACTTAAGGATAAAGGTGGAAAATTGACAGTGCGTGAATTTATGGAGGAACATAACCATATTTTACAACTACCAGAAATAACTCATTTGTTGTCATCTCAAAGAGAACTTTCAGAAGTTCAATGTTATCAAATTGATCTAGCCGATGATGTTGGCCTACAACAAAAGAAGTTATTTAATTTGATGAGTAAAGAAGTGGGAGGTTGAACGAATTTGGGATATACTTGTGAAGATCAAAAGAATTATCTTTGCAAAAGAAGACAAAGGAGTTTAGTAAATGGGGAAGCTAGTTATCTAATGCAATACTTTCAGAGAAAGTTGGTTGAAAATCTAACTTTCTATCATGCCTATCAAATAGATGCAGAAGATCAAATCACCAATGTATTATGGGCAGATGCTAGGATGCTCATTGATTACGGGTATTTTGGTGATGTGGTTTCTCTTGATTCAATATATTGCACAAATAGTTCGCATAGGCCGCTAGCAATGTTTTCAGGATTTAACCATCATCGAAAAGCAGTGGTCTTTGGGGCTGCATTATTGTATGACAAAACAATAGAGTCATATAAGTGGCTTTTTGAAACATTTATAGAGGCACATAAGCAAAAAATGTCTTTTACGGTTTTTACTGATCAAGACCAGGCGATGGCAAGAGGACTAGTTGAAGTTATGCCTGAAACTTACCATGGCCTTTGTATGTGGCATTTGATGCAAAATGACATCAAACACTTAGGCAACTTAATGAAAGGTGACTCTCATTTTCTCAGTGACTTTAAGAAGTGTATGTATGGCTATGAGGATGAAGAGCAATTTGAAGAAGGTTAGAGAACCCTCCTTGAAAAGTATGATGTTAAGGAAAACACTTGGTTGCAAAGAGTATACACTCTGAAGGAGAAATGGGCATCTTGTTACATGAAAAAGGCATTCACATTAGGAATGCGAAGCACCCAACTTAGTGAAAGTGTGAATGCAGATATTAAAAGTTTTATGAAAGTGGACTTGGATATTGTCAAGTTTTTTAAGTGTTTTGAAGACGTGGTAGAAGAAAAGCGATATAATAAATTGAAGTGTGAATATGAAGCACGCCAAAAAATTCCAAGACTCAAGAACCCATATTCTGATATCTTACAACAAGTGTCACAGCTTTATACTCCCACTATTTTTTATCTATTCCAACAAGAGTACAACTTATTTGAAGCATGTTCTGTGAAGAGAATGAACAATCAAACATCAACACTTGATTTTGTTATTGCCATGGCAAGGGATTTGGGAGAGTGGCAGGTGTCTTTTGATTTGGATAAGAGGTCAATTTGTTGTCTTGTCTTAAGTTTGAGAGTTATGACATACTTTGTTGTCATTGTATAAGAATCTTTATTCATATAGATGTTAAATCAGTTCCTGAGCAATATATCTTGAAGAGGTGGACAAACTTAGCAAGAAGTGGTGCTTTACCTAATGTTGGTGTTAGTTATGGAGTTGAAGATGTTGATTTGTCCCCAATGCAACGCTATAAGGAGATTTGTCCCCACCTTATAAGAATAGCCACAGAAGCATGTAGAAGTCAAGAAACATTCATGTTCCTTAGCAAAGTCACCGATGAATTGGATAGGCAAATACTAGAGTTTCAAAATAAACAAGTAAGTAGTGCTCAAGAGAATGGGTTTCTTAAAGAGATTGCAAGCATCAATGATGGTTCAACACAAGTAAAGGGTTTCAAGAAAAAAAGAAGGCAAAAAGGGTTCAAAACGTATCAAAGGTTGGGTAAAGCACCAACTTACCAAAAGAAAGAAAAATGATGGCTCAAGTACTTCACAAAGTCAAGAACCTACTATGGTGGCTCAAGTGCTTCAGCCAAACCCTTCATGGCGCAATGATATTTTGAATCAACCATCCATGGTAAGCTAATAGCATCTTGAGTTTGTTAATGAATTGAAATTTGTTTAGTGATTAAACAATTTTCCCTTTTGTGTAGGAGACCAATGACACTTTACGCCAATTTGGTGTCACTAGTTTTACTAGTTTATTGATGGTAAGTTTCATATTATGCCAATTTATTTCATATTTATATTTGAAATATCAATTTGTGTATTTGAAATTACAGGCAAAACATGACGAGGATGAGACAACATTACCCATGAAGTCTTGAAGTAAATGTTTTGTAGGGCTGCAGTACTTCTTTTTTTGGGTTAATAGCTGTAGTACTTCTTTTAGTAGAAGTGGACATGTTTTTTGGGTATAGGTTTTTGGAACTATATAGGAATTTTTTTAGGTATATGTTGTAAAGTGGTGGATTGGCATTTTGACTAGTCTATTGGATATGTTTTTTGGGTATAGGTTTAGCATATATATTGGGGTACACATGTGATTTTGCTTCAAATTACATACAAGAAATGTTCACAAGGCAGAATTCAAATATCATTTAATTGCAATCAAAACTTTTGTTACATTATTTTAGAACTATTGAAATTCAATGGTACATGACAGTAAATACATAAGTATGATACATAAGTTCTTCACACTTGACAAAATGTTCTTCACACTTGACAGCAACACATGACAGCAGATACATAAGTCCAATTCCACTGTTCTCGACACCACAACACCTTTATTTCATCCGCCCCTTTGGTTCCAAGCCTCTGGTCCACATTACATAGAAGTCTACTAATAAGGTCTTTTGCCTCTGCAGATAGTTTAGCTTCTTCTGGAAATTTTAAATTAGTTCTCCAACTTACTATCTGCAAATTTGAAGGTAGGAGATACAATATGATCATAATTGATGAATATAAAAGAGTGGTAGACAGAGTAAAAGGGAAAACAGCAAAACGGTCCAAATATATTTAATAAGCAATATACTACTATAAGAAGAAGGGAAAAAAGAAAAAGTAGATCATATCATAAGAATAGAAAGATTCCATTTTGAACATCAGTAAATTGGGAAAACACCTCATTTTTTTCTAAGACTTGTTCCTAGTAAATCAATACACAATAATTGCACCCTCCTAACAAAGCCAATAGTTCTAAGCCTTTCAAAACTTTCTGCAGTCTGTAGTTTGTTAGATTATTTTTATCTACAAATGATGCAGCCACAATGTTTTATTTAATTCAGAGTAACATCATGTCATGTTTTACTTACATCCCTTTTAAAGAGTTATGTAACATTATGTTTACCTCCCTTGCCATAGGAGCTCTCAATGTTCCCATATTCATTCTCAATCTGATAAAATCCAATCACATGCCTCGTTAAACATTGCATTCTACAAAGGGAAGCATCAAATTTAACATTTGCATGTGGTAATTCCAAGATAACAGAATAAAGCACCATTACCAATTATCTTACGAAAAATAATTAGGTCTGCTCATAAGCTGGAGAATAATTAATTTGTAAATTGGATTTTATAATTAGAATACAGAATTCAAGCATATAACCAGAATCAACATTTAAATACTCACATACAATTTCTATTAATATATCAAATATGTAGATATTAGTACTCGCCTTTACCAACCATGTAGCATGTCACATATTATATAACATGTCACCTATTTAGGTGATTCCAACAGAAAATTGAAGTAAGAAATTAGAAGAGAAAAATCCAGAGGAACTGACATATCCACAATCTGGTAAAAGCAGTCCACTCCCACCAAAAATAAGATTTACCTTTACCTAAAGTAAAGAAGCACAAGTGCAGTAAGGTAAAACAAGAATCTAGAGACAATTGTGATTTTTATTGCCAATTCTGGAAATCCTAGCAGGACTATGAATATCCTTCAAATTATGAAAAATAAAATCAACTAATGTATATAAATCCCAAACTCCATACTCTCTTCCAACCTGCAACAAAATTATAGGACCACCTTGCCAAGAAAATAATTTTTCCTCTCTCATCAGATTCACCACCTTGGGAGAGTTCACAAAAACCCCCCACCTCTACTAGCATAAACATTGAGGTTCAATACATGATATAAAAAAGCATAAAAAATGAAAAAAAAGGCAATTTGACAGGCTTATCCTGCATCAAGTGATGAGTGCAAACAAGAACAAACACTTGTCAAATTGATTGTAGTCCAAAACTGAGATAATTGAACGAACTGAAGAATAAATAGAATAATGTCAATACAAAAGAGAAAACAGAAAAAACTATTGTAGATATGTTAAGAAAAAGAAACATAAAAGAATGCAATGCTAAATGCCAACAGAGCATTCTACCTTGAAAGGTACATTGTTTGTTCGAAATACAATACCAGGGATATCACGCAGCCATATTAGGAAACCCCTACAAACATAGCACATAAATCAAGTAAAAAATGTCAAATATTTATCTAATATTTTATAGAAAAATAAGTATTATTAAAGAGAAGATAAGTAAGTAAACCAGGGGTGAGGATAAGGCACCCTTAAGAGCTGAAAAAACTAAAACAACTAAAACACAACAACAAAAGAAATAAATGAAACTAGGAGTGCAGCAGTGATGCCAAATCCCTTTGCATATTTTGACAACTATTTTCTAGCTTCAACAGATAACATAAGGATATCATCAAGACAGTGATGCTTCAAATCAGGGCAATATCCAAATAAAGAAATAAGATAGATCTACAAGTATTGATCAGAAACAAAAGCTTACAATTTATGCTTTCATCGAACTACAAGTAATATTAACAGGTTTATACAAAGTTTATGCACATTTCTTTGTACAAAGCAGAAATTACTCTGATTTTGGATTAAAAAACAAAAGTGGATTCTTTCATAATAGAATCAGTTGATCCTTTTTTTTATATATGAACAGTAAACTTAGAATTGATTTTCATGATTCAAATAAATTTATAACAGACCATTACACAAGTAGAGTTGAAAGCATAGTTCTAAAACTAAACAAAAAATGTGTGAAGTCTCTATAATAGTTAAGGTAAAACTTGCTCAATTCATTGTTGCTGATGCAATGACATAGTTGTTCAAATTTGATGCATATGGATTTTAAAAAATGAAAACAATGAAATGACATTACAATAATGACTTTCAACTATATATCAATGTAATAAGAATCCTAGAAAATAGCATAAACAAATCCATGGTAACTACATAACTAAGGCTTTTTCTAGTTTAGAAGTGTAATTAATTAACTATCATGTGTTGAGTGCATTCTGATGGCCATGGAAGAATGCAAGTCCTCCTCTTCTTCTCTAAATGGAAATATCAATCTTAAGAAACAAAAACTTGTAAGATTATAATGGGAAAAGGGCGAGACCCAAAGTTCCACTCGGCACAAGCATAAGGGCCTATTCGGAGAAAGAGATAGAGTCCATTGGATCCAATGAAGCAAATAAGTAAGCATAGTCACTTGTTATTTAAAAAAAGGATTTTCGATTACATACAAGTTTACAGAAGGCGGAGTAGACGGTGGCTGGAAAGTCAGTAGCGATGGCGGAGCGAGCGATGGTCGGGTGGCGGCGATGACGACCCGAGAAAGGAAGAAGAGGAGACCAACGCGCCTTTGCGCCATGGGGAGGAAGATGGACGACGAGGAGGGTGACGGCGGCAAGGGGAAGATGGAGGCGGCAGCCGCGGCGGCGGCGTTCGGTGGCCGGCGATGGGCAAGGGGCGGTGATGGCTGGTGAAGGGTGTGAAGGGAATTATTATTAGAGATTCTGGTATAGTTTTTTTTTTTTACAATTCAGCATTAAAAATATTTTTTAATGTTAAATTGATGTTTTTTAATGCTAGCTATTGGATGAAATGAGAGGTCCAGATCAATACTAGAGGAGATTGTTGGATAGGGAACTGGAGAGAAGCCAAATCCGTCTTTCTCTCATTCCCTTCTTATTTCTCTTTCATTTTTCTATTTTTCTTGGAAGTAGCATCTCACTTCTTTTTTTTCTTTTTATTTTTGCATTTTCAATTCCTAATCTATCTATTTATAGCCACTTCATATGGCATTGCACCTTGCTATTGTATTTTTTAAAATAAAATATTTATTTAAGTAATTATTACTTAGAGATATTTAAATTAAAATAAATATTTTTTATAAATATCTTTTCATAAATATTTTTTTATAAATTTTTAAATATATTTATTAAAATACTTTTAATCTTTAATAAATTCAAAATTTTTGTTCTATTAACTAATTTATCTAAAAGGTCAATCTCAATAATTTTAATTTAATTTTATTTTATTAATAACATCTAATATAAAATAAAACTAAATATAATATTTAAGTTAAATTAATTTTTTATATAAAAAGTAATATGCAAAGTTACTTACGGATTAAGATACATTATATTTAAATAATAGATAATGAGAGAAAATGAAAAAAATAAGAAAAAGAGAAATAATTTTTTTTGGAAATTTTAAAATAATAAAAAAGAAATGAATATAAAAAAACTATTTTTTTCTTTTTTTTTAAATATTTAACTTTTATTTCTTTTAAAATTAAGATAGAATAAAAATATATATATTTCATTTTATTTATTAATAAATTTTTAAATAAAAAATATAATAATTTTGTTCTATTTTTTTCTTTTTTTTTTTTTTCCTGTTCTTCTTTCCATATTTCGTTAGGTTATATTAATGAAAAAATATATCAACAAAATAATAGAGCAAAAAACACTGACACAACACACGGAGAAAACCGAAAGAAGAAGAAAAGAGAGAGAGAGAGGTTAAGTAGAGACATTAATGGCGGAGGGGAAGGAAGAGAGTAAATCTAGCGAGGAGAGTGCGAAACTATTCGTAGGTCAAGTGCCGAAGCACATGACGGAAGCGGAAGTGCTTGCAATGTTCAAGGAGTTCAATGAATTTGAACTAATCATCAAGGACAAAACCACTCGCGCCTCCCGAGGTACCTTCAAATCTCTCCTTTCGCATTCTCCGCTCCTTTCCCTTTCCTCAAATCTCTCTCTCTCTCCTTGATTTCCAAGATTTCTGTTTTTGCCGTCTCCTTTCAAACCTAATTTCGCGGCTTTCTCTTTCGCTTTCGTTGCAGGTTGTTGCTTCGTGATTTGTCCCTCCAGTGAAGAGGCTGATAAAACGGTCAATGCCTGTCATAATAAGAAAACGCTACCAGGGGTTCGTCCAACTACACTCTTTTTTTAAAAAAAAATTATAATTCTGGTTTTTATAATAGTGTTGAAACCTGAAAGCAATACTAGTTACTGATGCTGACGACCACCTAGTAGCAATACTAGTTACTGATGCTGACGACCACCTAGTAATGAGTGTCTTAATTGGGCAAGTACATGTATCAAATTTTAGCAATTTATGTGCTGCTACTTACTATATTTGGGTACCTCCTCACTCAACTCACTCTTACAGCTTAAAACACTTACTTGAGTGTTTTTTTCCCCCACATTGTGGTGTATTTTCTTGAGGTCCTTGTTGTAAGTATTGGTCACTGGAAGCCGTGTGTCAAGTTTGTGATTTTGATGGAAATGGATTATCATCTTAGTTATTAATTATTTTAGTTAGTCTTTCATAAAAAATATATATATATATATTTTTTAACTTAGTCTGAATCTAACTTGCACGAGCACAAGTAGATACATAATATTTCCCCCCTGATATGCAGAATTGAAAATAAAATATCTTGACTTTTCTAAAGTTATTCAATCTGATCACCAATTTTCCAGCCCTGAATCCCTCTAGGAAGGAATAAAGGGGTAAAGTATTGACGCAGTTAAGGGTGTTCAAGACTCGTCCCGGCCTGCTAATTGGGCTGGGTTCGGGTTTTCAAAATTATGACTAATGTATTTTCGGGTTAGGTTTGGATCTCTTGTACAGGCCCGACACCTTTTTTTTTACACTTTTTTTTAAAAAAAAAAACTAATGATAAATTATAAGACTTCTAGACTTAAATTAATACGCTTTGCATAACATGATAATATTTTTGTATTAATATAATTTGTTTCAAATATATATTGTAAAGCATCCTTACTTTTAGTTTTCTACTTATAAAATTTTGTGATTTAGCTATGCATAATGTCCAACTTTGTACATTTTGTCTAAATATTGGGTCAACTAGGTCCTTACCCGGTCATTAGTCGAGCCATGAGCGGATCGGGTTTAGGTCCAAAGAAATTGCCCTATCAAAATATCGGGTAGGATTGGGGTCATGCTAAACCGTCCCATGAACACTCCTCATGCAGCCTTATGGTCTCTGCACTTGAGATCCTTGGTAATTAAAAGTATCATTTGTGACAGTTATATTTCAAGCATCATGCTTAAGATTCAGTTATGAGCCCAGCTTGTTACGCATCACAAGCCTGAGATAAGTTATCCTGGACATATATAATAATAAAATTTTAGTTAATTTTCTATGTTGTTCCTAATGTTTCTTTTAACATTAATACTATTTAGGTCTTAGGCCTGAACCCTTATTAACATTGGGAAAATATAAATTTTTGTGTGATGTATTTTCATAATCGTGATATATCTACTCATAAGTGTACATACGACTAATCACATTTTATTTTTATTAATTAGTAAATATATTTCATGTAATGTGAGCAGATGCATCATGTAATTTTTCATTCATTTTCAAAGAAGGGTTATTATAATTTTTGTCACCCTTAAGGTTGATAATTCAAACATTCTACTTGGATAATCATTGGTTCCCTGATATCCTGACACACTCAGTTGGGATCTTTTCCCTTGACATACACAGAAAAGTTTAATTTCTCTACTTTCATGCTAATTTTATGGATAGAAATTGGGTTGACTGTGCAACTTGTTCATATGATTAACATAGTGGCTGCATTGTCAAGCAAATTTCTGGAAGTTCATGGAAATCTTTTCTGAATTCTGACAGTTCATTCTCAAATTAGATAGCTGCAAGACCATGATTATGACATAGAAGTCGTTCCTAGGAATCATTGATTGAGCTTCTTATCTTTAATTTTTTATATACATAAGTTTTCATATTCACTGTAATTATGGCCTTTATGTCTTGGATTATCTTTTTCATTATTCTTTTTGGACAGTACTTTTTGTTTATGCTGACTTCCTGAATTGGTATTGAGCTGACACATGTTAATAGAATTAAGTTGTGCGGACAGTTTTCAAGTTGACTAACTGTTTGTGACATGGCAAGGATTTTGGAAATTATTTACCATGATTATTCAATAGAGACACCTTATATAGCTTCCCTGGCCTTGATCTGTTATGTATATAACCCTTGGAGTAGAAGGTGATGGGTAAAGCTGCTAGCCCCTTCAGCAACTACTTGTAGCACTTTCCTTATGGTCAAAGTTCATTACCGTTTGGATAGCGTAATTTGAATTGAAACATAGAATTTTAATTTCAATTCCAATTCTTTTAGAATTAGAATTGGTCCAGAATCTTAAACTCGATGTTTGGGGTTGCCAAAGAATTAAAATAAAAAATTATAATTCTAAATTCAATTATAATTTTATTGTTTAAAGATATGATCTAAAATATTAAAAAATTATTTACAAAATTAAAATTAATAAAAATATTCAGACAATAATATTTTTATAATATAATAGTCATTCTCATAAAGAAATTTTTCATGAATTTATTTTTTTTAAAAAATAGCTATTATAATAATTTTTATATAAATATAAAAACAATTTTCTATATAAATGTAGAATCTCAATAAATATGATTGTTCATAAATAAATGTGGAGAGAGAGAGAGAGAGAGAGAGAGAGAGAGAGAGAGAGATAGGTTCATTTTTAAGCTATGGAATTGGTAATTTTTAAGGTATAGGCTAAGAATTGAGAAATGCTTAACTTAGTTGTTTTTCAATTCCATAGAATTGGTTTATGGAATTACAATTCCAATTCTAAATGGCATTCCAAACATAAAAAATGGAATTAAGAGGTCTAATTCCAATTCCATGCTCAATTCCAAGAGCAAACGGACACTAAGAGATGGTGGGAATAGAAAAAGACAAATTTTATGCCTTAAGATAAACTATGAATCCTCTGATGAGATTGAATGGGGAAGAACCTAGCATAGGAAAATAGGCTGTTCAAAGTTTTGCAAGTAGAAGTCAATTATGTAATTATTAAAGAAATAAAAAGATTCTAAAATCATGTGTAAACATGCTAAGTTTGTTGACAGAATTGGGGTTTGGAAAACATGTTCATGAGTTCAGGAATTTATGTTTGTTATCATCAATCCAATAAAAATCATTTTGATGATGGACTCTTCTTTTAGACGATATGTTTCTATGCATTTTTGGGATTTTCTGACCTAGGAATTATATTAACTGGCAGATGTCCTTCTTGCTTCTTGGTTATGCTCCACTTTCAGGTGGTCACTAAACTTAAAATTTGGGCGTCTGCCTGCTTGATAAAATGTGCTTGATAAATTGTGTTTGATGATTGTTACAGATAGTTGTGGTCTAAATATGCATAACAAACTGAATACAATTGAAAATTTTGATTTCTTTAGTATCCAAAGCTTTCCATGGTGCACTGAAGTGATATTATGAATGTTATTGCTTTAATAACCATATGATATGATTTTACTATTCTCATTCTGATTGGGAAGCATCCTGTTTTTTGTGTCCAATTCAGGCTTCTAGTTCATTGCAAGTGAAGTATGCAGATGGCGAGTTGGAAAGACTAGGTATAATATATTTTCATTATTTAGTTAAAAATGTTGTTCAGCAGCATTCATGTGCAGGAATTCCTTTGTTATATTGAGGACATGTGTCTTGAATTTGATAAGTAATTTTTGTTTTTCCTTGCATCCAGAACACAAACTCTTCATTGGCATGCTTCCAAAGAATATTTCTGAAGTTGAAGTCTCTGCACTTTTCTCCAAGTACGGAACTATAAAGGATTTACAGATTTTAAGAGGTTCTCAGCAAACAAGTAAAGGTGCTGATTTTACAGCTTAATCTATCATTTATTCTTTTTGGGCTTTGGTGTTTCTTAATCTCAAAGCTTTATTCATAGTTCTCCTATTTTGTGGTAGGTTGTGCATTTTTGAAGTATGAAACCAAAGAACAGGCCCTTACTGCTTTGGAGGCAATCAATGGAAAGCATAAAATGGAGGTTGGTGTTTATTAAAACCATCATCTGAATTTTTTACACTATTTTTAATTTGGTAGTAGTAGAGTTGGTTGTGTAATATAATGAATGTGTTCAAAAATTTCATCTGTTACTGTATTTTATTAATGGAGGGAAAGAGAGAATTAGATTTAATATACATGCTGGAACTATATTGTTAGCTGATTCATAATATATGGCAATTTAGTGGGTACTATGTGTAATTTTGCTGATGCAATCTATGTAAAGACATGGCTTTATAGCTGAAACCCTGACTGACTTAGATGGCATGATTAATCATTCATACTCATATGGACGATTTTTTATTCGATAACATGTTTTTGGTTCCTTGTATGTGGTAGAATGGAAAAATGCATGCTTTTTAAACTCAATTACAATTTTAGTTGTAAATGGTGTTTGCAGTATTTTGGACCTTAAAGCGGCATTCAACAAAATCCTGTTGGTGAGGGACACGAACATTTAATCATGTTTCTCAGATTTCATTATAGATGCACAGATACTTATTATTTTAATTTTTTATCCTTGTCTCAATTTGGAAATCTAAGACTGGCTTTGTTCCCTACATTGGTTTGTATAAGATAATGTTCCTGGCTCAGGCTTGACTCATTATTTATATGACGGCTCAAACTGGATCGAAGTTCGGAAATGGAAACTCATTCTCTGGCCTGTGATACTTATTATATGTTTGCAATAAATGAGCCCAAGCTGAATAAATCTCCAGCTTAGGATTGTTACACATGCACAAAAAATTATTCATAGTTTCAATCAATATACATAATATATGAATGAAAGCTCATGAAGTTGCACTAGCATCTCATTCATTCACAGCCAATTGGATTAGGATTTACTAAAAAATTACATTTCCTCTTGGCAACTAATCTTCAAGTGAGATGACTGATCAAATACTAAACTTCATCTTGACACCTTTTTTTGTACTGTGTTTGCATAACTCAAAGTCATTTGTTTTTGTTTGGTTGATATGTTCTCAACACATACTTGATGAAAGTTGCCATTGCTATCGCTAACTCGACAAGTATATCAATTCAGACAACTGCAATCTTATATTTGCTTTATCTTCTATAGGGTTCAAGTGTTCCTTTGGTTGTCAAATGGGCTGATACTGAAAAGGAAAGACAAGCTCGTACAGCTCAAAAAGCACATTCCCAAGCTTCTAATGTGCCACATGCTGATTCTCAGCACCCGTCATTATTTGGAGCCTTGCCAATGGGTTATTTTCCTCCATATAATGGTTATGGTTATCAGGTTAGTTCTATTGCAATATACTATGAGAAAATTTGGTATCGTTTTTTTCTTAATTCATGCAGTTTTTCTTCTGCATAAGCATGCCATCCAATCAGAAATCACTACATTTGTGTATTAATGTTTGTTAGTTTCCATGCCTAACATCTTGATGGAGGTATATGTGTGATGATAATCATGTTCTCTTAGGCTGTGTTTGGTACACCTGATAGTATAAAGCATGATAGTATAAGACAATATGATAAGGTCTGATAGTATAAACAAGTTGATAAACTCTTATACTATCAACATTTGGTGCATTTAGTATAAATAACTTGATAGTATATATAATTATTTACTATGACTATAGTAGTATCCTTAACATTTTTTACCATCACCTTTTGCTTGTCAAACCACCAATGAAATAATAATAATAAATAATTACAAATTTAATAATATTAAAAGTGGAGGGTAGTGGTGGGAGAAAAATCTTATCAGGTTTTATTATGGGGTCATAAAGAGGATAGTAGATGGCACCATAATAATTAGTACCTCCCCGCTCCCCGTTCCCGCACCCCAACTTTCTCCCTGTCCCCGTCCCCATTCCCCTGCTGTGCCAAATTTTTCCCCTATCCCCATTCCCGAATCCCGTGGATACCCGGATTCCCATATATATATATAAAAAAGATGAAATAAATTATTTTAATATTTTTTATTTTAAATAAATATAAGATTTAATAAAAGATGAAATTATTAAAATACATATATTTATTTCTAATATATATATATATATATTATTATTATAAAGGATATTTTAAAAATTTAACTGGAACGGGGACCCCCATTAGTGGGGCCAATTAGGGAGTATGGTCCCCATCCCCGTCTCCGAATATACCACGGGGAGATTTTTCTCCCCGTCCCCATCCCCGTAGGGAGAAATTCCCTGCATTCGGGGCCCCATTCGGGGCGGTCCCCGCGGGGATTTGTGTCCAGCGGAGAGTTTTGCCATCCCTAGAGGATAGTGTTATACTATTAGAGTGGGATAAAAAACTTTGACCAGATTTGACTATCCTATTAGGTGGACATACCAAACGTCTGATAAAGTCTGATAGTTTCCATGCCTAACATCTTGATGGAGGTATGTGTGTGATGATAATCATGTTCTCTTGATAGGCTCCTGGGGGTTATGGGCTTATGCCATACCACCTGCCACCAATGCAGAATCAACCTGGTTTTCATAACATGATGCCTCACGTGAATCAAGGAAATGCATTGTGGCCTGATCTTGGCCCCAATATGAACCCTAGAAATTATCCTGTTCCTCCTGCAAGTTATGTTGGGTCTTACCCTGCTGTGCCAGGCCTACAGCATCCAATGGCTTATCCTGGAGGAATGATTAGTCCAAGGCCTACGAGTAGTTCTCCTGGTTCCGTTTCACCTGCAGGTGGAATTAGCAACTCTGCTACATCTTCAGGTGCTGGTAAAAATTCCGGGGGTCAGGTTGAAGGTTGTTATCTATATCTTATTTGTGCTTGTGTATACATGAATGCATACTTTTGTTTATGTTGATACATACATACACACACACATATATATATACACACCATCACTTTTTCCTTATAACATGAAAAGTTACTTGGTGACAATTTTGCATGTTGTTGTTATTATTTTCTGACTTAGGACCACCCGGTGCCAATCTATTTATTTATCACATACCTCAAGAATTTGGAGATCAAGAGCTCGCAACTGCCTTTCAACCATTTGGTAGAGTTTTGAGTGCTAAAGTTTTTGTTGATAAAGCAACCGGTGTTAGTAAATGTTTTGGTAAGCCTATGCTCTATTTATTAATGAATTTGATGGGTTTTGAATGGAGCTTGGGTCTGATGAGCTCCCATTTGCAGGGTTTGTTAGTTATGATTCGCCAGAAGCTGCTCAATCTGCCATTAGTATGATGAATGGATGCCAATTAGGAGGTAAGAAATTGAAGGTTCAGCTTAAGAGGGACAACAAACAGAGTAAGCCTTACTGATGAAGCAGAACAATGAAATTTTGTATAATTCACACTGTAATTCATGACCCCTATGATGTTAATAAAATCAACTATTATATTTTTACATCAAACATTGCATACATTTTTTTTCACATCCATTTAATATCATTCATTATACATATTTTTTTCTATCAATTTCTCTCACTTAATCACATTCATTGAAAATGGTGTGAATAGTACCTATACCCTTAAAACGGGTGTAGATTGATTATTTTCCTAATAAAATTTGTAATTTCTGTGACATGAAAGTTCATTTAGACATTGATTATTAATTTATTGATTTTTCCCTCAGAACTCCTATTGATTGTATTATCTTTTATAGTTTCGTCCAGGATGAGAGGATAACTTTTCCTTTGGCTCCCTTAGACAACAACCACGTTTTTCAGTTTTCACTTCTTTTTTGTATTTGTTTACATGTAGTGAGCGAATATTGATTATACCAGCCACTATCTATCGTTGGGCCTATTAGCCAATTGTCCGCAGCATCAAGAAATTTTTTTTATGTATTCTCATATATTTTTTTGGAGGTCTAAACAAATATTAAAATAAATGTGTCCAGATTTTATTTTATTTTATTTTGGTGTATTGCAGTCAAGTGATATCTGTTAGATTAATTAATTTTAAGTATTTTATAACAAAATTTTGACGTTTGAGTACATTATTTTCGGAGTTTATAAGCATTTCTGCCGGATCAGCTGCTTCCGTTGAAAGTGGGTAATGGCAAAGTGGATGGTGGGTTTTAGTTAGGATTGGTAATGGATAACAATTCATGACTTCTGGAGCTAGGAATTTAAAGCTGAAGTTCAAAACCTCCCTAAACTACTTAATTGTGCAATTTACTAGCTGCTGCTTGAGTGCTTGTGGCAGCCATAGATAATCCGTGACTGTGCCACAGCTTTAGAATGCGTTTGGATAAGGGATTTAAAAGAGGTATCCTGTTTGGTTATCAAACGAGAAATTTAAAAATAACTGGTATTTTGGTAATGTATTTTTTTAACTAAAAACAGAGAATATAAAATACCACCTCTTAAGACACAATTTCTAAAATCCATCACCTCTCTCGTTCAAAACATTGTTCCTGCTTGTCCCATTTTTCATCTCTTTACTCGAAAATACTCTTCTCGCACACTCAATCCAAAGATTATTGGCGATGTTGTAGTCGTGGAGTTTTCTCCTCGACACTTGTTGGGTATTCGCTCTAGAGCCATGACCCTCAAGATGTAGATGCTAACAAAATTTTCATCTCTCTCTCCAGATCCAGCACCATCCTTCGCCTACCTCAAGTTTTGGAGCCGCTCTTAGAGAAGTGTTGTAGGGAAAGCTCCAAGAGCAACTTTTGCAGCGTGGAATTGAGGCTCAAACTTGTTTGTTGATGAAAAAAATATTCTATTATTGATTTGTTGTCGATCTGGTGAAGAATTTTTTTTTTATTTGATATATGATTTTTTTTAAAATAAGAGAATATATATATATATATATATATATATATATATATATATATATATATATATATATATATATATATATGTTGATGTGGGTATTGGGAATTCTTTTGGATAAGATTTGCACATGGATTATTTATTATCTATTATAAAAAAGACGAAAGAATTTGTATAAATACTTCTTTAATTTTTATATAGATTTTGTTAATTTCTTGTTTAATTCATTTTATTATGCATTCTGAAATAATTATCATGTATATATATATAATTTGTACTAAAATTTTAGTTTCACAAAAAATATCTAAACAGAGAATTTTAGAAATTCAAAAGATTAAATTGATGCAATTTGATTACTTTGTATTTTTAAATTCTCTTAAATTTTGAAATATCTTATCGAAACACAAGATTAATGCACCAGATATCAATTATTAGATGGCTAAGTTAAAGTCGGGGCTTGATGCCAGCATCATTACGTATGCATTCAACATACCTCACACCAACTTAGGTTGGACATAGGCTTTGTCTGCAGCGATGGTAAGGGATGAAAATGAGGATAGAATGGGATGGTAAAGAATGTTATTGTTTGGATGTTTAGAAAAGAGATTGAAAAGAATAGAATTGGAAGGATTTTATTGCAATTCATACCCATCTATTCCCTCTATTTTCTTTTTCTCCAAATTGAGTGTAAGGGATAGAATAACTTATAAACTTATATTTTTACCATATAAGAAAAATATATATTTTTGTTATTAATCCTAAGGTTTAGTGTGCTTGAAATAAGGGTAACATAAAATAATAAACTTATAATTATTGCTATTCTATTCATTTTCACAAATACTTTCAAACAAGGGAATAAAAATTTTCTTCTATGCTATCATTAAATATTCAAATAATAGTATAAGAATTTTATTTCATTTCATCTCTTTTTATTTTATTATATAACATTCAATTTTACGCACCATAAAACATTCAAAGACAGCCGGGAGGGAATTGCAAATAATCAATGCACACAAGATACATATTATTTTACTAGTTTTGATGCAAATCATATTACATTTTTATTTAAAATTTAAAAAAATATTGAAAATAAAAAAATGATAATTTTAAATAACTAGCTAATCGCAAATTTTTGTTCTTTAGAGTAGAACTTTATATTCAAATTTTATCATGTTATTGTATTCGTATAAAGGGTTTTATATTTATCATAAAAATTAACGTTTAAGTTAAAAGTCACTATTCAAATTTTTAAAAAAAAAGTCAAACGTCAAGATAAATTAGAAAAGAAGAAGACGAAGTTAAACGTCACAACTAGTAGAAGTCAATTTAAATTTTGTATAAAATATCCTTGATCATTAATTATAAGTGAATGCTTGACTAATTTCATTCTGTGGGGGCATAAATAATGACTATCAGTATTCGGTAACTTCTTGTTTCAGACATCTTAGGTTTAGTAGATGGCAATAACAATTGCGCACACGCATAATAGATAGGTAGGGATTAGAATCTCCTCTTTTTTAAAAAAAAAATAAAAAAAAGGAGTCTTCTTTTTATCTAATCTTTAAAAATATGGTTTTTATAATAAAATAAAAGTTATAAATATAACTTCATAAAAGAAAATTATTTGATAAAAAAATAGTTTCATTTAAAAAAAAAAAGAGGAAATCCTGTTCTTAACACTGCCTTGTTTGTCCCTATCACAAAAAGTCAAACTTACATTCACTCTCAAAAAAATAAAAAAAGTCAAGCTTGCCGATTATCAGGACTATATTGTTTTTGAGAAACCAGTGGCCCCACCAACAATTGTCCCATTTTGATTAATTTTTTCCTTACTCAAATCAATGAGCACATCCATATTTCAAACTTGATGTTTTACCGTCATTATTTTTTTAAAGGAAAATGCTATCTACATTTTTTTTTTGAAAGACCAAACAGTAAACGC
Source organism: Ormosia emarginata (assembly GCA_029884605.1). NCBI lineage: Eukaryota > Viridiplantae > Streptophyta > Magnoliopsida > Fabales > Fabaceae > Ormosia > Ormosia emarginata. Next base: position 25,286,525 of record JAQQTP010000080.1, on the reverse strand, counting down.
CAGATAGGGTGTGGCCGGGGATAATGATTTTAGATAAAAAATCACAAATTCATTTTTTATTATATACCGAAAGAAAAAACAAATATAAAGAGAGATCATTATTATATATAGTTATTAAATTAATTATTATACATAAAAAACAATGTTCACACCTCTTATTTTTATGTGTAATATTACTCTTTTTATTCTTAATTCTTATATATGCATAAAAGAAAGTAGCATCTGATGATGCAAGCATGGCAAATGAAACTTGATTCAAAATGTTCGCACCTCAACTGTGATGATTTCCTTTCAATGGTCACTTTATTTTATAGTTCTGAGGTCAAGTTCTATTATTTACCGTAAATCACAACGTCTCATTTCTGTCACCTACCTGCTACCCTGCTATCTCTCTCTCTCTCTCTCTCTTTGGTGGTAGTTTACTTCCTCCTTTCTTTGAACCTTTCTCTTCCCTTCTGGTGGAATTGGCAACTGAACATCGGTCAATAGTGACACAAGATTTTTCTAGGTTGGCTGCCTTTAGTTTCATGCAGGCCCGGCTATGCAGCAGCCCATAACGTGTATTAGCAACCCCATTATCAGAATATTACAAACAAATTACTACTTGAGTTTTGCCTTAATCATTGCTTAATTTTTAAACTCCAACTAAAAATTATCTATTTCTCTAAAAGATTAACAATAACTAAGACCAATAATGCATCAAATTGTTCCTAGAAACAAAATGCAAGAAATTTGGAAAAAGTCATACATCGATCTAACTTGACTATATAAAATATAAAATAAAATTAATTATAATTAAATAATAAAAATTTGTATATAAATATATGTAAATAATATTATTGGTGAAATACTTCTCAGTCATGTTAAATCATTGTCCACGTTTTATTCTAGAAGAATGTGGGAACATGTCCCCATTGTTATTGGACAAGCTGGTTGCTATCCTTCTAGAAGACCATGAAAAAGTTGAGGCTATTTATTTTCTCCTTTAATACTGACTACTGACAAGTCCCATCTGGAGGAGGAGGCCAAAGTTTTGAAAGATTGCCCCCTCACTGTCACATAAAGTTTCAAACAAGACATCCCACGTTTGCATTTTGGTTTCACAATTGGTGAAGTAGCTGGGAGATGCCCTTGTATTGTATTGTGTCTAACATTTGCAGGATTCCAAGAACATCAAAAGCAAACGTTGCCTCTTGTTGCTACAAGGTCGATGACTAGATGGATATGAAGGAGACTTCTGATGTCACTTGTTACACGCTTCTTGAGGCCACTGGAGACTCTGAAGCTGATTGTAATCCCACCAAGGGTGATGAATATGCTTATGAAATTGACAGAGCAGATGATGATGCTCAATCTTGCAGCTACGATGAATCTGAGACTTGTGATGCTGTCAATGGATATAAGTCTTTGAAAGCTGATGATGAAGATGATAAGAAAGCAGATGTTTATGGAACTTCATCTTGTGAAGATGATGGGATGCAAGAACATCACAAGTCCTTTGTGTCTGATGATTCAAGCCAAGAGTTGGTGGATGAGATGGAAAAGAACAGGCTGTTCTGGGAAGCTTGTTTGGCATCTTAATTGTATTTATGGGGATTTCTTTTCTGAATCACTGCTCTGGTTTCCTGAGTATCCATCCCATAAGGGGGATCAGGATCCTCTGAAGTTTCTTACCAACTGTATAGAATCTTAAAAATAAAAATTATAGTAAATAAAATGTTTCTTACCAACTAAAATGTTTTATTTTATAGTAAACAAAAATTATAAACACATCTCAAAAACTCCGAACCATTAGATTCAGAACTGCATCTCATGATTTTTTTTTGTTCAACCGCAGGTGATCCTGTCCCCCATAGGGGCTTAGCTTCACCAGTATTTATTCTTTAATTTATTTTTGGAAAGATGGGGGGTCTATTAAACGTATCTAAAAGGTAATAAAAGCTTTCAATTGTATGTATGCTTAAACTGATTTGTTCACACCACATTTTATGATTTTTATCCATTCAAAGGTTCATATAATCATATGTTTATTTCTGCACTTCGTTCCATAATTGATCACTGAATATATAGACAGCAGGCAGCAGCATCATTCGAATGATTTTGTGCCAGAACTTTTGATAGAATTATTTGACATATTTGTTGAATAGATTAATAGTCTCTGTTACTTTATTCCATTCATCAATCACCTGAATTATGTAGCATTACTCTTCTAACAATCTTCATAATTGGTTGCTTTAGTTATCTTCTGAACTCTTCTAATAATCTTGTTTCAGAATTTGTTGCTTTAGTTATCTTTTGAAATTCAGATGATCAAGTGCCTCGGTTGAGGAGATTCAGGAAAGTTGGGGTATTGGGAAAAACTCTTCTGATTTTCTCTGATTATTAACCGGGGAAGACACGGCATAGCAAACTTAATGGCAGGAAAGTATTTGGGTTTAGGTTGGCCCCACTGATTTAAAATCCTCCCTTCTTGATGAATTTCTGAAGCTTTTAATAAGAATAATTATAAATCTTCTGACACATTCTACCTAATATTTTTTTATTTATTAAATAAAAAAAACATTGATTGTTTTTTATATTTTTAATATATTAAAATTTATTTTTTTATTTAATATATTTTTTATTAAATATTAAAAGAATTATTATGATCATATTTTATAATAATATTTTTTTTTATTTCTTAGAATATCTTTTTAATAAATAGATGATAGACTAATTTTATAAATATAGTTAAGCATTTAAATAATAATCTCTTCTAATGATATTATTTTTATAAAAAATATTAACAAGACATTCTTTTAAACACTTATTTTAATAATTATTTTATTATTAATTCATTCTATACACTTAAAAAATTATTAAAAAAAATAATAATAATACTTATTTTTAAACTAATAATAAAATAAATATTAAAATAATTATCCAAAAGAATATATTACTTATATTTCTCTATTTCTATATACACAAATATTAAAATCTAACTTAAGATCACATATTTTCCACTCAAAACTGCACGTTGTTAGAATAAGTGCAGTATAACGTGTGATCTCAGAATAATTGAAAATCAATTACTATCCAACTCACAGCTTAGCATAATAATATTTACCAGGTCACGTCAAAATAAATATATATTACCAGGTATAATGGAATAGTCAATATTTCACAGATTATTAAATAGTATTTCGTGTTTACCGAAAGAAAAAAGTAGGGTATTTGACCTTCATGAATTGTGTTTGTAAATTCAACCAAAGTTCCAAACTGCGGGAGGCTGCTCTTCCCTCTGCCGGTTGAGTATGTAGGATTCTAATCTTGTTAGTTGTTACTATGGTGAAAGGGATTCAACATGGAGATACTACAGTGATGTAATCCGGAATCCATTAAATTTTGATCATACACATTACACAGCATACATAGCAAGCACCATTACAGGCTAAATCAATCTACCTAGACCCTAAGAATTCATCAATACATACAGCTTCCACCTATGTGAAATTCGAAAATCTACGTGGCTACTCCCATCCCCATGTGTCATGGTAAGAATTGTCCAGTACTGGAACATACAGAACCAGGTCAAATTCAGCCCTAAACTGAACATAACCTCCCCACAATCCACAACAAGCAAACACTTCCTAATCCATGTATTAATTAATTTTTACACAAGCAACCCTGCTTGTAGAAACAAAATCTAAAACAAGGTACTCAAACAATGCTAAAAAGAAACTCAGTTCCTAACTAGATGCAAACAGTGGCACCAATGAAACAGAATCTATGAATTTATCCATCATCTCCACTTCATTGGTGCCTTTACTTCCTATTGATGAACTATTTGTGTCAACATTTGATCACACAGCAGTCACAGTTGTTCTCAGCTCATCTCCATAAGAGGAACTCGAGCTGGAATTCCCAGTTTTGATATCAGTAAATGATATAGCAGATTCCATGTTATAGACAGAGCAACTTTTGGGGCTCTCAAACTCCTCTTGCAAATACCCTGCAAGTTCTTCTGAGAATCCTTTTTTGTTCTCATCCAAATGCTTCGAGAAGCATTCCTCTATCTCACTTGGAGATGCAGCCTCCTCTTCCTCTTCATTGCTATGGCTGTAGTGAGCATTATCATCAGAATCTGACTTGGTCCGTCTGAATTCATCACTGGTATCCATTTCTTGCTGACTGTCATATTCATCCTCAGATTGGCGATCTGATGAATGAAATGACATGGGTGAATATCCTGCTGTTGCTGTTTCTTCACGTTCTCTTAGTGTCTTCAGTATCAGGGTCTTTAGTAAATTCATCACTTGGACCGCATGCATTAGAGCTGTTAGAGGATCAGACATCTGTTTCAGGAGACAAAAATAAAAATGCAAATTAAGAATAGACAATTTCCCAAAGTGCATAGTTAGTATGCGTATGAGAGTAGAATGGCCAGGTGATTTGTACAAGTAATGTAACAGCATAGTATTGCTAACTCGTTTGGTAATGACTAATGAATACTGCAGATTTCTTATGTGAAATAAGATAAAAATGATAGGTAATTCTGTTTTAACAAAATTCACATTGTTTACCCAAAAAAATAAGGATGAGATAATATGTAAGATAAAATATAAGTACATTAAGCATACATTAATAATTTAAACAGAAAAAAAGAGTAGGGATTCATACCTGAGTCATGTTTGGGGCAAAAACCATTGCAATATTTCTTGCATCCATTTTGTTATACTCCTCTTCTAGTACAACATCAGCCATGAGATCAATGGCCCAATTGAGCAAGGCTGACTCAGTTGGCTTTAGCTGCTTCACAAGCAGAACTGATTCTTCTTCTGTGTTGCACTGAAGAACTTGCTCAGGGGAAAGTCCATCTAGCACTCCTGAAGGAAGCTCTCGGAACCAGGCTTTAATGAGGCCTGCCAAGCAATGGACATCAATGTCATCTGGCACAATGCCCCTATTCAACTGATCCCTCAAATGCTCCTCTTGACTGTTTTCTGGGTTTATGCGAAATATACCTTCAGCCTGAAAATTCATTTAAAAGAGACAACAAAAAGATAGTTAATCTCATAATCTGAAACTGACTACTCGCAAGGCCATAGTGTTATAAATGACAAAATATATCATAAATTCGGTACCTTTAGGCCTCCCTGTGAGTATAATCGGTCCTGCATTAGCATGAGAATAGTGGGGACACTGTTTCCTTTTGAATCATAAGAACACTGCATTGATTCTGCTGAGACGCCAAACACACTTACACTGCAAGTATTGATGATGGCAAATCACATTAGAATATGGATAAAGATATAATCGTGCTAGATGAGGTTTAGAGAAGAAGAAAAATTACAAAAAAAAAAAAAAGGGATTTAATAACTTTTGAAAAAATTAATAGTAGCAAATGGCTCGTGAGAAACAGTAAATAAGATTGAATAGTACAAACTTCAATGAATTTATACAAGGCATTCTAATTCATGCTTATATCGAAAGATCCTCAATCCAAATCTAAGTTCATTCTGTGGCTAACAAAGCATACAATTGATCACAGGCTTCCCCGTTTTGCAATCACAAACGAAAGAAACTTGCTTTAACTAAGTCGCTCAAAATGGCTTGCAATTTATGAACTAGTATATACAAAAGCCTATTATGAGAACTTTTAAAATCCTATATTTCCATTAGGTAATACTTTTCAGCAAATAAAGGTAAACCCTTAATAATTTGGCTTTAATACAACTATTTATCTAACTTTCAGTTGTGCATGACCTTTTACTTTTTCTCCCAGCCAATGGAAATATTGAGAAACATGGCTCCAGTATCAAGGGAGCTGGAAAAACACTAATTTGTGGCTCCACCATCACCACCTAAACCTCAGCAACGAAGAATGAACAAACAAATTGCAGAAGCAGAAAGTGCGAAGAAACCTCAACAACCATCGGTGGAATCAGATAACAGTGCTCCGAATCCAAGGCTTCTATGAAAGTCTTCCTCTCTCTCTCTCTCTCTCTCTCTCACACACACACACACACACAGAAACAGACCCACCAACAATAAAATCTCTTGTAAAAAGAAAGAAAAAGAATTTTTAGCATTTTAAGCAAACCCCATTTGAAATCTAACAAAAGAACAAAATGGGGTATATGAAGAAAGAAGTACCTAGCACTGGGAACAGAAGCGGGGATATCGACCTCTAACTCAAGGGGAAGACCCAGAAAGCCATTGAAGCGATCGAAAGTGACATGGCTGATGTGTTTAACGTTGGTGGGCCATCCAATCTCCATGTCCATAGGATGGAAGGTGGAGATGACATCTTCGGGACTGTCCACACTGCACGCCACCATCGATTTTCTAAGAGCCGCCAACACAAACGCCACCGGTGACACCTGGTTTTGCTCCTCTTCTTCTTCTTCGGTGGTGCTTCTGGCCACTTTCCTTCCCTTGTTCACCACCACAGACCCTGTCATTCTTATCTTCTTCTCTCTTCTTTCTCTCTCCTTCCTGAGCACGAGTGGAGACAGATTTTTTATGGGTTGGAGTGGAGACAGATTTTAAATTTGAGGATGAGTTTCCTTGTTTATTTATGTGTTTTTGTTTTGTGTTTAATTCAACTTGTTTTGCCTTGTTTTGAGGCTAGCTCTCTTGTCTTGTGTTGTGAACTTTGAACCTCAACGGCCACTCGTTTCAAATTTTGTTTGAGGAGGGGCTAACTTTATCTACAGTATATCCTGTCTTTTTTGAATTATTTAAAAAACCTGCCACTCAACATTAATTAATCTTCTACTCAAATGTAAAATAAGTTTAGGTAACCATAATTTTGTTTATTAAATCTTAAAACGGCATAGATTTTCATAGAAACAAAACATAACGCTAAGATAAAGTAAGTAGCCAATAAAGCAAAAGAATTCATATTCACATTAAAGGTTTTATTTATTGTAAAAAAAAAAAGTGAAGGCTATTTCGTTTACTAGTTCTGAGCTCCTATGCAAGTGCTTAACTAAAACTCGGCAAAAAAAAGAGAAAAGAGAAAAAAGTTGAGCGCTTAAACGAAATTATGTGGATAAAAGTCGCTTCCGTAGTGGTTTGATTTGTCCATCAAAATGATGGAATTTAATGATTTAAGAATATCTATCATTAAGCACATGTACTTGCGTTTGGTGACTGATGTGAAGCAAGGACAAATTACCAATTTCCAATAAATCCTATAGAATTATAGAAAGACATTCCTGCTTGGACAGCGGAATTCGAATTTGTGGACCGTTGAAAAATTATTATTGTTTTTTATGGTGACCTTGGTCCCTGGGGGAAGGGGCTTCTTGTTATTATTGTGATCGGCCTATGATGGAGAATCTCATCTTTTTCTTTAATTGCTTAATCTTATTATTATTGGAGACAACATTTGTATAAAAAGTTTTATACGTTAGAAGCCTTGCAACACCCCGCAAGATATAAAGAATTTGCTCACAGCACTTGTTACGACTGGCCGAGTCTGAAAATAAAACTGGGTTGGGCCCTAAAACTACAATTAAAATAATAATAAAAGAGAACGAAAAGGCCAACCACGTTGGATAGTTTGTGGAGTGTGGACCCATTTGCCTCAGCAACATTTACATGGGATCATTGGGATGGAACGGAGCCATTCAACCTAGTATCAGTATATAAACTATATCGTGTTAGTACGTGTGAGTCTATTCTACATTGACAGAAAGACGGACTGATACCGTGCTATTCTAATAAATTCAACTGAACTACCAAAAAAAAAAACTGAGCTAGCTATTTTTTAGAAGGAAAAAATACTTTTCATAGATCACTTTATAATTCATATTACTTATATTTATTTATGTGTTAGAATTAGAGTATAAGTGTGTGTTTGAATTAAAGTTAATAAACTTAAGTTTGGTTGAAAGTGTGTTTCTAAACTTAAGTTTAGTTAAAAATAAATTTACAGTAATGTAATTTATGTTTAAGAACTTTTGTCTTAAAAATGAGTTTTAATCAAACTTTTATCTCAACATTCAACACAAAAGCAAAAAAATCTTGCATTTGTATGAACGTACGTTAGAGAACATAAATGTGTTGAAGCAAACATAAAAGTGAAAAACTCGTCAAAAATGACAAGATATTGCAACCCATTTTTAAAACCAGTTATTTTAACTAATCCCGCATAACCTGTGAGTTGAGGTGAGATAGAGAGGAATGACTCATCGGGTGAGTTTTATTTTTCCTTTTTTTTGTGGAGGGTTAGGCGAATCAACCTAGGTAAATTGACCTGCTTAACCCATTTTTTTAATTCATTTTTTATGGGTTGTCTCGTCTAATCCGCCAATATGTCATTTTTTTTAATTTTAGGTGGGTTAACAGTGGGTTAACTCGCCAACTCACTAACTCACTAACCTACCATAAAACGGGATAGTTTGACACTTCAAACTCATCTTAAGAAAACTGATCAATCCACCTAACCTTATTTTTTGCCAACTCTATGAGTAACATTACTCTTTTTAAAAAGATTAGATTTGTAACCAATGAATTGTACAAAAAAAAATATTATTTTTATACAAATTATTTTTAAAAAGGCTTTATTTTTATACATATTTTAAGAAGGTTTTATTTGTAACCAGGCTTTATTATTTTTATATTTTAAGAATTTAATAAGATTAATATATCTTATAACTAACTCCTCTATTTATGAGAGATTCTATGAGAGATTTATTCTTCATAAATATATTTACTTATCTAATAGCGCTCATAAATATTTGAGATTCAACTCTCGCGGGGCGGGTTGTTCCTGAATCACCAACCCAAAACGCAGTTCAGAACTCAGATGTGACAACTGAGCGTTAATATATCCGAGATTATTATGAGCAAACGACACACGTGGGATAAAGAGATCCAAGTTATGATATAAATGTTATATCTCGCGATGTCTCTAATAAAGAGCTGAAATCCGTGAAGAAAAATAAAAACTGGGATGCTACAGTATTGATGAATTAAGTCGGGATCTGATATAGATCATTTTACATTAAAGTCCCAACATCGTTGTATGGGATTCATACTAAGTTGCCGTCACACCAATTTTGGTAGTGAGGTCTATCCATTAATTATGAATTCCTTCAAATAAAATATGTGATCCGTATTATAAATCTGTAGCAACAACATAGCGTTGATAAGATGTCTGACATGAATACCATCTTCTTTGGCACGTGTCGCTTCAAATCTGACTGTTGTCCTTTTAACTGTTGTGCCAGGTTCGTATCGCCACGTGGCGAAAAATGAGCGAAAGCTATTGTTTGATCTTTGCGCCACCATGATTGCCATTTTCAAATTAAATGCAAATGGACATATTTACCCATGCGCATGGTGGTTGTTGGGGGTTACCCTCGCGTCTATAAATAGGAGTGGAGGTTACCACCTTCCACTTTACATTTTCTCCTTTGTCTCCCTCTGCTTCCAATGCTTGAAGAAATATCTGGCAAGCTTCCAATGGGGGTTATCGACGGTCTTTTGCTTTTTAACATTTCCTATCTATATTCCCTCCTCAAAACACAAGGTGTTTTCCTTTTCTCTTTTTTTTTCTTTTGCAAAAAAGTTATGGTGAGAGTGAGAGTGCTAAACAGTAATGATAGGGAGGGTAGTTCTTTAGAGATTTTGAGTGCTCCGCTATCTCAGACACTACAAAGACGATCTCCTCACAGTGGAGGTATTGAAAGGAGACAGAGGCCACAATCCGAGGTGGATATCTTAGAAATGATACAAAGGGCGGACAGAGTCAAGAAGCTAGCAAGGTAAAGGCTATCACACCCGCTCTCCGTACTCATGGGAGAGTTAGAGAGTTATAATGAATCATCTTCTAATTCTGACATGAGTACGACCTCTGTAAGTAACGCCAGTAACTCGGAGATGGGACGACAGATGACGACGACATCAGAACCAAGAAAGTATGTACTCCCCAAGGACGTCAGCTTGTACCAGTGAATTAACCGTGAAGTTCTGGGTATCCCGTCCAGCATCAAGACCTCGGAGGACGCCAGGGGTAAGCATGAGTACATCTATCTTACGGAAGGTCGATGACGTGACAATGAGTTCGTGATTCGGGCTTCGATAGATTAGGAATGAGTCTGCTTAACCAAAACAGAGGGCGACCACTTTGTATATATGTACGAGGTGTTATTTACCCACATTGGTGTCCGTTTGTCATTCTCAGAATTTGAAATCGGGGTTTTGAATCATTTGCGGGTGGCTTCAACACAATTATATCCAAACGCATTGGGCTTCATTCGAACTTACGAGCTTATCTGTAAAGTTTTTAGTTGGATGTATTCTGTAGAGGCTTTCTTATTTATTTTTACCCAGTTTTCACCTTCCGAGTATAGTTTCCAAAAAGGGTGGGTCACCTTATGCGCTTAGGTAGAGCGGAAAGTATTTAAGTCATACCATGAGTCTTTTAAAATTTTTAAGAAAAAAAGCTTCCAAATAGAAGGGTTTCTGGAGACGATGTCTTTTTATGTTACCCCGGATGGTGCGCCACGAGTGCACCTGTATTGGACATAAGCAGTATGGGAGTGGAGTTAGGAAGAAATTAAGACTCTGTTGTCCTTGTTGACTGAAGACAACGCCAACGTCCTTAACTTTTTAGTTGAGTGGGCCGACAAAAATACGGCGATCTACTGTAAAGATGTTCTAGATGAGCCTTCTGATTCTTTAAGAAAATTGTTAGGTATGTCGCTTTGAGTGTATTGATATATTTGTCATTCATGATTTTTCTAAGTATAGAAACATTGTTTGTTTCCTTTTTGTAGAGAGTATGGCATCACCCAGTGGACTAGAAACTCTCGCACTTCGCTTGGCCCAAAGTAAAACTGGGGTATCGGGCTCTACATCCTAGCCAGCGGTCCCAGTCTCTCCACCTTAATCTCAACCTCAGGAGGCAGATCCTGGGTCTCTTGCTCAACACTCCAGTCGCACAAGAGAAGGGGATATGGATGACAGGAACCAAAAAGGAAAAGGCTAGTGACTGAGGTGGCACCTATTGACCTCACACTTGGTCGGGAGACTGAAGTCCCTGAGAGCGTCTCTCTCTAGTTCACTGCTAGGTCCATTTGGGGTAGGGGTTGATCCAGGGGAATCATTGACAATACCTTGCTTACCCAAGCTGAGCGAGGCATCTTTATTGAGTAGGACTTAATTGAAATCATCTGGGACGCCCAAGTCGGGGCTCTTCGCAACGCCTCTGTGCTCCGGTTGCTGGAATCTGCCTTCGAGTCTATTCATCAGACTCAGGAGTTGAAGAAAGAGCAAGAAACCCTCCGGGGTGAGAAAAATGAGTTGGAGCTGATGGTGGCTCAAAAGGACAGGTAGCTGGCCCAAGTGAACAAAGAACTCGGTCTAGGAAGGGCCGAAATAACCAAGCTCTAGAAAAAGGTCGAGGAAGGCAAAGCTCGAGATAAGATCTTGAAGGATCAAATTTCTTCAATCGAGTCGAGCCTTACCACACTTTGCATAGAGAATAAAATCCTTAAGCAGTCCGAGGAAAAGCTCAAGAATGATACGTTGTATCTTGAAGACGAGTGGGATGCTTTTGTGGATGACTATTTTACCAACGTGCTTGCCTAACTTCACTTGTTGAACCCAGACCTTGTTACCAAAGGGATTGGATCATAGAGGGTGGTTGAAGATAGTTACATCATGGATGTCATCTTTGAAGCTACCCTTATGAACCAAGTCCCTACAATGGATGGCGGCGAAGTGGAAGGCGATGAGAGCGAGGAAGGTGGCCAAGAGGAAGAAACTAATAGGGAGGAGGCCAACCACAGAGAGCCTAACCTAGATGCTTGATTTCTTTTCTTTTTTGTTATGCCCCCTATGTATGGTTAATTTTTAGATGTAGATGGACAAGTCCTGGATTTAGAGTATATCTTTTGATAACTTAGAATTTTTCTACTTTTACTTGTGTATCTTCATACTGTATTTTTGTTTTTCCAACCGGGATGGGTCTAACGTTCTATCTTGGTGGTTTTTCAACTGGCACTTAGTAAGTATACTTAACAAATATTTGTCTACATTTATCTGTGTAGTAATTCGTATTTTGAGTTCAAATTTTATAATAATAGACTATATTTCAGTGCTTATTCTTTACTAGAGTCTTTTGACACTTGGTTAAATTTTTAGGTGTAATTTTGATACTAAAGCCTTTTAAGGTGGTATCCTTTTTCTGGATACCGGCAAATATTATTGTCTTATCCTAAGTATCGATCAAATACTCTTAATCACTTTAAACTTACCTTAAGTTTATGGGTTAAGGTTAGACTCATTAAGACATGAGTTAAAACCCTTAAACTTGATTCTAGACCATGGAAAACAGTCAAATGGATTGTCCTTTTTTACTTTCATTTCCGCATTGAAATATATGACCCAAGATGGACCTTGTATTCATCGTACCTCTCTAAGGTGCGATAACTTTGTGAGTTGCAATAGTTATAAACGTGTAAAATAACTAAGTACTTGATAACTTCATAAAGTGTAGTTATTTGTGCCCCATATTTGTGCTTTATTGATTGCTAAAGTCCTTGTATTCATGCATATTTGGAAGGTTTTATGTTTATATTTGTTATATCTAATTCTGATACATTTCCTGTATGTTATTGAACAAACTGTGCGTATTATGTTATTGATTAAGTGGATTTTGCATTGGTCATTAATTTGGTGATTTCTCTATTGCAGGAAGAGCTGCAAAGCTGATTAGAAAGTCTAAGAGGAACCCAAAGGAGCAAAAACAATAGCAAAACTGAGTTTGCTGTAGAATTCTGCAGACAAACTGGTCACGTCGCGACGCTGAGGAGCATACGCCGCGACGTTGAGTGTCCCCTGCATCCAAAGTCAGAGACAACGAAATATTGAACACCGCGGCGCAAGGAAAATAATGTCGCGGCGTGAGTGACCTAATTTGATACGAGCCGCGATGTGGAATGTGAATGTCGCGGCGTGCCTCTGTTTTTGCCGAGTCTATAAATAGATTTCAATAGATTTTTAAAGAAGAGTTTAGAGAATTTCGTAGGTTTTAGAGAGACTGCGTCCTGTACTTCATTTTTGGGCTGATTCGAGGCCTAGGGAGGCTAGGTTGGATGTCATCTTCCTTAGGGAAGGAGATTCAAGCTTCAAGGATGCTATCCATGGATTCCTTCCTCTTCTCCCTTTGTTTCTTTTCTCTTCCCTATCTTTTGAGCATGATTTTTGTCTGTAATTCGTGTTCAATGGGTTAGTAACTGTATTTAGGAAATACTTTGGATCTTTATATGAGTATTGATGTTTATGTTATCTTTTGAGTATATATTGATGTTTAGCTTTGTTCTTCCATACCTATGCTTAATGTTTGCTTCTATTTGATCAACAATTGCATGATCTTAATTGATGCAAATGAACTAGACATAGGGATTTGTGAAGATGGACATGGTATGGTTGATGCATGTTCTACGAGTTCAATTGGCTTGGATGAGTTGATTTGCTAACTGGATAGAAATATACCTTTTAGTCATGTATTAGCGTGTGTTTGAGAATAGATCGTTCATTAGTGGAGTTTATACTAGTCTTCATGCAACCATAAGAACCATAGTGGATTAGGTAAATGACACCAGGGTTGATCGACCTAGACATAGGCTTTTGAATAAATCAGATTCTCAAGCTAAACTAACTAATCATTGATGTTGCTTATAAGGATTACATATCATTAATATGAAGTAGAAGGTGAAGAAGGATTCCCTAGATCTTTAAACCCTTATCTTTATTGCTTTTGTAGTTAGATTTAGTTTATTTGCTTTTCTTTATTTTATATGTCCTTGGATAGAATTTAGCTAAGCTATTAGTTGCTACTTAGTAATAGAAACCATATATCCTCGTGGGAACGAACTTTTACTTCGTATCTGTATTACTTGAATGACCTGTGCACTTGCGGTACACAAATGGTCTAACAGTACTAAAAATATATTCATCAATTTATTCATGTCGGAACACGTCACTTACATGATAAAACACGAAATAAAGATAATTAACTATAATACTTTTTGAGTTTATCAGCGTTCCAAAAATTTTTGATATTTTTGCCAGTGAAGGTCTCCAGGGTATATGTCTCAGTGTTTGTCTTGGAAGTGATCTAGTATGGTTCCTCCCAGATCAGAGCTAGCTCCCTATCTTTCGTGTTTTTGCCTCTAATATCCACTATGTGCAAAACAAGATCACCAGGTACAAACCTGATGGAGACCAAGGAAGCTCAAGTGGCAGTTTAAAGTCTTAAATATATTAATGCCCAAAGATGCATTTTGTAGCGAGGACTTAGAGGCCCAATGACAAGGTCAAGAGCTAAGAAGGCTAAGGAGGATTTGAATAAAGAAGTCAACCACTTTCTCTCACTCAAGCCCATTCCAGAAGAAGGAGCACTCAAGATGGTCCAAATGATCCAAGTTGATGAAGGGCCCAATGTGGGGGCATGATTTCTTCTTAGTCAATTTTATTTAATTATGTATTTGAACCTTTTAATTTTCTCACTTTTGGTTCTTATTTTCTTTTTTTTGGGATAATTTTGTAATAAAGGTATTTTTGGGCTTAATTTGCGCATGGCAGAGTTAGGGATAGGTGTTGCCTTTTAGTTGGGCTAGGCCACATTTGCACTAGGATTAGGATTAAAAATGTACTAGCTTGCTGCCTCATTTAGCTAGACCTAGCCGCATACCTAATGCCTATAAATAGACTTGTGTTTATTGCATTTGACACTTTTGAATTGAAGAATATTATTGCACTCCTTTGTGAGTTTTGAGAGCTTAGTTCTCTTGGGGTTCTTGGAAGAATCATCTTGGTTCTTATCAAAGGTTTCCTTACCTTTGTGGCTAATCTTCGCTTGATTTATCACTCTCCAAGAGTGTGGCGTCTTCTTCCTTCTATTCCTTGTCTTTCTTCCATCTTTTCTTTTTTTACTATTCACGTACTGTTCACGCACTGTTCACGGTACTGTTCACATACTATTCACCCATTCATCGTTTAATTCTTTAAAACATGAAATCAACTCAAGGACGATCCGTAAAAATAATATGCATCCAACTTGGATCATATCAAAACCTCCGTAGTATCACTTTGGAATTGTACCAGGTTGCAATCCTCTATTTGACAGTGACTTCACAATTATGGGCAATATGGCGTTGTTCCTCTAATAGGTCTAAGTTATGGTAGATGAAGTCTGGGTTAGCCTCTTCAGAGAAATTTTGCCTCTTCTAACTCGATTTTCTTATCTCGACCAAGATTATTGCCTCGCAACCATATGTTAGCTTGAAGGGAGTTTCTCCTGTTGAGGAGTTGGGCATGGTCTAGTAGGCCCATATGACGTGGTCGAGTTGTTCCACGCAATTCCCTTGAACTTCATCAAGTCTCTTCTTGATCTCACGAAGTATAACCTGACTAGCGGTCTCAACTTGTCCATTAATCGTTAGAAGCTCTACCGAGGTGAATGTTATTTGATCTTGAGCTCGGCGAGTAGATCCTTGAACTTTTGGTCAATAAACTGTGTTCTGTTATTTGCAATAATATATTATGGAACACTGAATCTATTGATAATGTTTTTGTAAGTGAACTTTTGTATTTGCGCCGAGGTGATAATGGACAATGGTTCTGCCTCAATCTACTTAGTGAAGTACTCTATAACTACCACCAAGTATTTAACCTGTCTTGGGGCCTGGGAGAAATGACCTAGAATATCCATCCCTCACCAGCAGAAGGCCAAGGTACAAACATTGTAGATAACTCTTCTGGTGGGGCTGCATAAATGTATGAGAACCATTGACATTTTTCACATTTTTGGAAATGTTTTATATTGTCATCTTCCATACTAGGCTAATAGTACTTGACCCTTAATGCTTTTCATGCTAATGACTTTCCATTGCGATAATGGACACAACTTCTTTCATGGATTTCGATAAAGACATACTCTGCTTCTTTTGGGTTGAGGCACTTAAGGAGAGGAGAAGAAAACCTACAACGATATAGTTGATTATCCACGATGGTGTACCATGCCACTATGCGTATTAGTTTTTGGGCTTCATTCTAGTTTTCAAACAAAGTGCCATCATGGAGATAGGTAACTATGAGTATGATCCAAGTTTCGTTATCTTCCAATAAGAGGACATCAAAGTCTATAATATTGGGTGTAAGCAGTGTCTTCTGGATCATGGACCTGTTGTTATCAGGGCTTTTGGTGTTAGCGAGCTTTGATAAGATGTCGGTTCTTGAGTTTTGTTTATTGAGAATGTATTCCACCTTAACATTGTTGATGTTCTCTATTAGCTTTTTCACTCTGTCTAGGTATTTTTTGTAATAAGGGTTCTTTAGCCTAGTAATCACCTTAGTTACGAGATATTGCTAGTTGTGAATCATTACATAGGATTATATATGTCGCCCATATTTCCTTTGTCATGGTGATGCCTGTAATACATGCTTCATACTCCACCTGGTTATTTGAAGTCGGGAATTCATGTAACGTCTTGAAATTAATAATTTCAGGATAAATGATCATTTTACAATATTTGAGATTTTCTGAAATTTTTTTGAATTTTTCTGAGAACGCGGAATATTTTAATATATTTCTCGTTTTGCGTGAAATTCGGGTAGAGTCGGGAAAACGATTGTAGTGCCTCAAAAATTGGAAAATTATATGACGAATAGTCGTTTTATAATATTTGCAATTTTTGAGAATTTTCTGGGAATTTTTCGGAACTGTCGAATATTTTAATATATTCCTCGTTTTACGTGCAAGGTCAAGAGCTGAAGCAGAATCGGAGGAACGCGATGTTTTCTCACGAGAACCTTGGACTATGGACATGTCGACGGGGGATCTTACTAAACCCGAGACTTGACACAGTTTACGAGGTTTCATAATTTTCGAGAAATTCTAATAGATAAAAATAAATCAATACAGCGAAAAATTTATCTGTCAGATTAATTAAATACTTGATTTAATCATTTTCAACTATTATCCATTGGATAATAGTGTGTAATAAAAATTCTATCACATTATCCTAATGTAATCTACTTTATATCTAATCTATCCACTTTAATTCAAATTTAATGATTAAATAATCAAGTTTCCTTAAGAAGCTTTGACCCAAACATTGACCCATGTGCCTTAGCTTCTCTTGGAAGCCATTTCCCTCTCTCTCTTCTCTCTCTCTTTGCACGGCTGGTGGCAGCCCATGCAAGGCAAATAATTGCCTTTCATTTAGCTAATTTTGCTACACTTTAATCATAATTATCAAACACTTTCTCTCTACCATTTCTTCTTCTTCTTCTCCATTTTTCTTCTCCTCCTTCCTCTACAAGGCCATTCGCCAGCCCATCTCCACCACCCCAACCATCACAAAAATTTAAACTAAATACATTTTCTCAATCCTCTCAACATTCTAAACACTTTTTCTTCTTGGAGTTTCTTGAAAATCCTCCATTTTCATCATCTTCTTCAAGCTCCAACTTTGAGCATTTTGGGTAAGTTTCAAGACCACTCTCCCTCTCCTTCTATTTTCGTGATTATGGTTTCTTTAATGACCATCCATGGTTCATTTTTCAAGCCTTAATGTTGTTTTAACAAAGTTGAATTTTTAGGATTTTTGGAGAGGTGCAATCCGAAAATTCAAGAAGCTTCCTTGGTGTTCTTCTTGTTTTCTACACATTGGTAAGAGGGAGACTACTCACTTCAACCACTTATGGTGGTGAGAAGACTTTGTGTGTGTGTTGATGGAGAAATCCATCCTTGTATGCTCTTTGTATGCTTGCTTGAATTACAAATTTTGTATGATTTAGTATTCTTGAATTTGATTGATACTTGATTATGCTCTTGAATATGTTTGATAGATAAAATGTGCTTGATCATGTTGGGGTTGCTAAATGAAAAATTTGGAGTTTCCTACCTCAACATGGTGCCACGGTTTTGGCATAGAATCTTGGGCACTTGGATTGATTTTAATGAACTAAAAACCTAAGTGAACTAATGACAAGAAGTTAATACCTAAAAGAGATGGAAAGAATGGATTTGAAGACTTGATATGGAAGAAGGTGATTTGGGATTCACTATTGGGAGGCTCACGGTTTTAGGCTAGGAAGTGTAGGTAAATTGTGATTTAATTATGACTAGGGTAAGACTTAAGTTGATCAATGGATGAATGGAATTAAATGGAAGAAAATTTTGGAATGGAAACCACCATGAGGGCTACGGTTTTGGGGCCAAGAAATTAGGACTTTAGGTGAGCTAATTTAATAAGTAAACACCTTGAATGAATTAAAGGAATAACATGCAAGATGTTGGCTTAAAAGGATTTGAAATTGGAACCATTGTGAGGCCACGGCCTCTAAGGTATTTTTTCATGAGTGAAAGTATGTGATTTTGGTAAATTGGAAGCATAATGAATTAGGTAATTAGGTAATTAAGAACCTATGTAATGGAATGGGAAATTGATAAGTTAGAAGAATTTGATAAAATCAAGACTTCATAAATCTTCAAGGACTAAGATTGAAAGTATCATGAGATTTAAGGTAATTCTAATTGAGTGAAGAACATGAGAGTGTGAGACCCTAGAACTTAAATAAATTGTAAGTTATGGGAAATTGAATTGTTGTGGAATGTTAAATTAATTTTATAAATTGATTTTGAACATGAACCTTGAAATAGGGAACAAATCCTAAGTTAGGGTCCATAATGAACCTAATGACGCATCAATTGACTTGATCATTGCATTATGATATTATAGGTCCATGTGAGTGGCCATTTGTATATTGATGCTTATATTGGCCTAATGTGGCATATTGTGGAATCGTATGAGATTGTGGATCATACATGTTCATGCATAGTGTCTTATGCATTGTGATTGTCCTTGTGGTCTCTTACTTTATTTTTTTTTCTTTAATTATTATTATTATCATTTTTTTGTATAATGATTGTAAGGCTTTCTTTGGTTTTTAAGTTGCCTAGGAGATTGAACACAACTTAGTGCGGGTGCGAATAGACAAGTGTGTGTCGTGTTATGACCTCGGGGCGTCGGGGTGCGGGTCCCTCACATGGACGGAGTTTAGAGCTCCTCTGTGTAGTGGGGCAAACCGATGCAAACACACCGACGATCCGGACTTGACAACTTTGTCCTATATCGTGATCTAGTGTAGAATGTCCGTACAATGCCATGATTTGCGCATGAAAATTTATTGATAAAAAAATTAGGATTAGCCTCGGCGTAGGAATTCTGAGACATGTCTCCGATCTTTCTCTCCGCTTGATTGAGTCTAGCTCCATGGAGTAGGAATTAGGAAAGCATGCATTATACATCATTCATTCCTGGTCTTATCAATCGTTGAACATGAATACAATTCTTTCTTAAATGATTATCGATTGTGGTCTTATCTTATTTAAAAACAATTTTGGAAATACTATTGTGATCTTACAAGCTTTATTGCTTATTGTTGTTCTACCTTTACTATAAGTATCACTTTAAAAGTGATTATTGACTCGATTATTGCTTAGAATTGAATTTATTACTTTTATTATAAATTCCTTTGTTGTTATTGATGAATGTATAATCTGTATTGCTTGGTGGGCGCTTTCTTGTGGTCTTTGTTTTTCTTACCGCCAATAATGGTAATGAATGATGGGTGTCTCACCTCTTTCCTATATCCTTGTATGTCTGTTTTATACTTATATCGATAAAAGATTGTGAGGAAGATAAGGAGGGGTCACACTTTGGTTGATTGGATTGGGCGTTTGGACAAGGTTTCTTCTACTTAGCCACGTACGAGTGCGTATTTAACTTGTAGGGCATTGATGCCTAGACTTGTCCTCACACCGGCCCGGGCTCATTGTCGTATGTGTATATGGGGTTGCGGCTTTGTCATATTGTCATCTTCTAGTAGTACTTCCACCTTTAATGGTCACTACTTTTCCCCCGAGATTCTTGTGTTTTATTCCCGACATACTCGCTTCTATTTTATTGAGGCTCTTAAGGAGAGTAATTATTATATTCTACGATGTCATCGATGCTTTAGTGTAAATTGACTATATATATATATATATAGATAGATTTTATTTCATGGGTTGTATCATGGCTTGAATATATTTATATTTCATTCGAGGCTAATATCTTCTACCTATGCAAATTGTCAAAAAAAAAAAAAAATATAGACTCTTGAGAATTTAAATTATTGTTATCGTAAGGGTTCTGCATAGTACACGCCTAGGGATTTAGTAATCATTACATGGTGTAATGACGATTATGCTCTGGTTGCTACATCAAGGGGTGTTACAATTCAAACCTTAAAAATGTTCTAATGTGAACCCGACTCTATTTCTAGTCTGACCCCGACACCACTCCATTTGGGATTCGAGGAACCATTAACATAAATGGCCCAGGAATTCACTCTAGGACGACCGAAATCTAGTGTATGCTCCACCAAAAAGTTGGATAACACTTGAGCTTTTATGGCTTGCCTTGGCTTGTAAGTGATGCCGAATTCAAATAGCTCCACGGACCAAGTGTTCATTCTTCTAGCGAGGTCCGACTTATACAACACCTGAAGGATTGACTGAATCATCTTCACGATCATAGGGTGGCACTGGAAGTGCTATTGTAATTGTATAACTGTGGTTAGCAGCACTAGAGTCAGTTTCTCAATATGGCATTGGAAGTACCGTCGTAATCGTCTAGCTATGATTAGCAGCACTAGAGTCGGTTTCTCAATCTTCTGATGCCAGAGTTCGGGGCCTTGTAAGACCTTATTCACAAAATAATCTGGCTTCTAACCTTCAATAATTTCTCTTATCAAAATTGAGTTGATCGTCTCGTTGCTAACTGAGAAATAGACGTATAGAGTTTCTATGGTATCCAGCCTCGTCAAGATTGGGGGTGTTGCTAATATCTTCTTCAACTCCTAGAATGCGGCCTCACACTCAAGGACCCACTCAAAGTCTTTCCCTTTTTTTAGAGTTTTGAACATAGGAAAATATTTTTGAGCGGCTTTGGCTAGGAAACGAGTGAGGGCCTCTATTTATTATGCTAGTTGTTGCACTTCCTTTATGGATTATGGACTACATATATCAAGAATGGCTTGACATTTCTCAGGGTTGGCTTCAATGCTGCGATTCGTCAATAAAAAACCTAGAAACTTACCGGCCTATACCCCGAAAATGCATTTCTCTGTATTCAATCTAATGTTATGTCTTTGTATATGGGCAAATACTTCTTCCAAGTCTTCCACATGGTTACCGAACTTCATTGTCTTGACAATCATGTCATCGATATGAACTTCTAACATTTTGCCAATCTACTCTTCAAAAACTTTATTCATCATTGGCTGGTAAGTTGCACCTGTATTTTTTAACCTGAGTGACATAACAAAGTAACAATAACTACTCATCTCGATTATAAACACAGTCTTGTCTTTGTCTTCCAGGTTCATGAGAATTTGGTTGTAGTCGGAATAGGTGTCCATAAATGAGAGAAGTCGAATTTGGTTGTAGTCGGAATAGACGTCCATAAATGAGATAATTGAAAAAAAAATTATTACAGGTATTATTATCTATTTGATGAGATTAATTAATCCTTTTTTTAATTAAAATCAAAATGATCTTTTTTAACAATTTTATATTTTTTTATCCGTTTAACTTAAAAATGATTTCTGAATAGTCTTTAATATTAATTTTTTCTTTACTTAGCCTGTCGTAGTGTTAACAGTCGTAGTGTTAACGGTAACCATCTCTCTAATCTCTTAGCTAAGTGGTTTAGCAATTTAAATGAGTCTTGGACTCAGGAAAGGTTTTCTAGGCAAATGGCCTTAAACGACCATGCAATTTTGAGGGTTCCTCTCATACGGGTACGGCTCACCAGTTTGATCCTGACTCTCTAGAACTAATTTTGCCTAAGCTTTTAAGTAGTCTGGACCAGTTTTATAGTTATTGCTTAGCTACTTAGGTGAATTAGAATCCTTACAATGCAATTGAAATGCACAAAAAGCAAACCAATTCTCCTTTAATATCCAGCTATTCTTCAAGTGGTAGCAGCAAAATGGTTAAAGCTGAGGTTCCAGCGAGTCAGGTCGCTATAGAGACTAGAATGAGCCAATTATTGGAAGAACGGATTCATTGTTTGGAAGTAACAAACCAATAATTAGATAACAAAATTATTACTAGACTTGATGGAATAAGAATAACTAACCAATTCGCTGCAGCAACAGTCCAAACATGATCACAGTCTTCACTTAGAATGCAATCAGTAATTTAAAAGCAAAAAAGGATGAACTGGAGAGCAGGTTGAAAGCTTTGGAAGTTAATGCACATAATTTGCAAGCTAATTAGCTGGGCTGTAAATTACATGAATAATAATAGATTAATTTCAGCTAAGCGATTTGGAATTTTTGTTCCTTTTGGCTTTGAGAAAATGGTGTTTTGATTTGCTTAAGAAAGAAATGATACATAGAATATGTTCTAAATTGTGGCACATTCCTACTTCTCGTATATGGTTGTAATCTGAATTTTATTAGTTTCAACTTTGGAAAGACGTTAGTGAATTTTTATTTTTACTTTCCACGAATACAAATTTAATTCTTGTGTCATGTTATATTTTGATTTACCTGGTGGGTAAGACCGTAAGAATTTCTCAAATAAGTCAAAGACACAAACTCAGAAACTCTATTTACTTCATCATGTACTTTTATATTTCCCTTCAATCTTGCTCAATAAAAGAAGAAGAATATTGAAATAAATAAATAAATTTCATTCCACTTTATTTCGAATACAATATTTCAACACTACTTTTGGTCATTTCTGTATTTTTTTTAGCGTTGTATAAGAGGATAAATTATATCATATTATTAGAATAATAATAAATACATATTTTAGGTGTATCTTTACTACTGCTTTAAGTTATTTCTTAAAATTTATATAAATATATTTAAAATTAATAGTAAATATCTTCTTAAAACATATATTTATTATTATTTCAAGAATATATCATAATTTATTGTATAAAAAGAGTACTTAGTTGTTAGCATAATATTTAATTAAAAATATTTAAAGACATAAATTATTATAATCTTAATAAAAAAATAGTTTATTTAAAAAATCCTTACCTTGACCTATCCTGTTGATAGTCTAGATCCTTGTTTTAACTTTTAATAACTAAACTCCAATTTAAAATTGATTCTTTTCAATTAATTGAATTCTGCCAAATTTATAGAAAGGCTAAAAACTACAACATATTTTGTTTTTGAAAACTTAAAGTGAAATAATTCAAGAAAGCACTAAATAGAGAAAAATTCTCGTAGGCATTTTCTATTAATATAAAAAATTCTTTTAAAATAAGTTTATAACTAAAGTAAAAAAGTAAAAATATACTCATTCTTAAATTTTAGTAAATCAAAATTACGAAATACTTTAAAACAAATTAAGAATAAATATAATTTTATTTACTTATTTTAAAAATAAATTTATTTTAAAAAAGTTTTACTCCTATTAATAGAAATCAAATCAATAGTTGATTTTTTTTATGAACAATAATTGATATGTTAAGAACGTATTTTTAAGAAAAAAATATTTTTAAGAGATAAATATATTTTTTATACAATTCAAATATCTCATATTTAATGTTGAATGGCTCCCTGCAATAAATAGTGTTGTTACATGTTAATTTGTTAAAGAAGTGATATAATATGAATATATTAATATTGATATAATAAAATTTTAAAAAATAAAAATATATAAATAAAAAATATTTAAATATCTAATATAATATGTATGAAATATTGATATATATTGACCATTTTGAAGTATATTGTTATCTAAGTTTGATGAGAACTTGGGTGGACTTTTCTTGAGATCTTATCATGAATGAACCACGATCTACATTTAGATGCACGCGCCCAACAGATCAAGGCCCAAGTGTCAAAAACTGTAGGCACTCTTCTGTGATTTCAAGAATAAAACAATCTCATTCCATCATCACATAGGTCCCATACATCATAATTACATCCAACGAGTTACACGAAATTCCAATCAAGCCCATCCATTCCCGTAGTCGCAACAGCATCTAGAGTTCTTTTCGTTCCCGCAGCTTTTCTACTAGAGCAAGCTATTCCTTTTCATTCCCCAACCCAAAACAAAAACTTCCATTCCACTACAACACCTCAATTCTCTTTCCTCCTTCTAAATTCTCCAACATAATAATAATAATAAAAATAAAAAACCACACATTGCAACCTTCGAATCTCAAATCTCCACCATGATGCTCAGAATCCGAAGCCGCGACGGCCTCGAACGAGTCTCCATCGACAACACACACATCACAGTCTCTCAACTCAAAACCTTAATCGAAACCCAATTAGGTATCCCCACACACAACCAAACCCTCTCCACCAACCAAAACCTTTTACTCGCAAAGTCCCTCGACGATCTCCTCCGATTCACCGACATGTCCAACCCCGACGCACCTCTCTCTTCCCTCAACCTCTCCCACGGCTCCATCGTCTTCCTCGCATACGACGGCGAGCGCCGCGTTCCCGGCCCCACCGCCTTCAGCCCCGCCGGCTCCTTCGGCCGCAAGATGACCATGGACGACCTCATCGCCAAGCAGATGCGGGTCACCCGCCAAGAGAATCCGCATTGCGAGCTCGTCTCCTTCGACCGCGATTGCGCCAACGCGTTCCAGCACTACGTGAACGAAACGCTCGCGTTCGCGGTGAAACGGGGCGGGTTCATGTACGGAACCGTTTCGGAGGAGGGGAAGGTCGAGGTGAACTTCATCTACGAGCCCCCACAGCAGGGTTTGGAGGAGAATTTGCTGTTTTTCAGGGACCCAGAAGAGGAAAAATTGGTGGAGGCGATTGCGGTGGGATTGGGGATGAGGAAAGTCGGGTTTATATTCACGCAGACGGTGAGTCAGGATAAAAAGGATTATACTTTGTCGAATAGAGAGGTGCTTCAGGCTGCGGAGTATCATGCTGAGAGTGGGTTGAAGGAGTGGGTCACGGCTGTGGTGAAATTGGAGGTGAATGAGGATATGGGTGGTGCTGATGTGCATTTTGAGGCTTTTCAGATGAGTGATGTGTGTATTAGGTTGTTCAGGGAAGGGTGGTTCGAGACGGATATTAAGGAGGAGGATGATCCTAAGTTGTCTAAGATGAAGAAGGATGTGGTTGTTGGAGTTAAGGATACTAGAGAGGTTGATAATGATTTCTTCTTGGTCGTGGTCAAAATCTTTGATCATCAGGTATGTTATGTATGTGAGATTCATTGTTTTGTTTGCTGTTTCTTTTTACGCCATGTGAATGTCATTTTCTCTTACCAAATACCTCGTTAATCATCTAAACATGGGGAAGGAAAATCTTTTCCGTTTCATCCCATCCCATCCCCTTCCTTTTCAGTCCATTCTCTCTAAAATTTCCAAACATAGCATAACTGACTTTGTGGGTTGAATGAAATTACTTGAGAGGTATGACAGCAAGGGGTAAAGCAAGGTCTGAGTAAGATTGACTGAAGTACAACTCACTGTTTGGAAATTTATATATATGCAATTAAAAAATAGTTGCGGAGAACATTGAAAGGTTTTTTGATATATGTAAAATTGGCTCATGCAACCTGACAGTTATATAAGGCCGTCCAATTTGTTCACCCATAAATGATGATGCAAAAAACTTTACCCTTAGTCCCTTAGCTTGTCTAGTTATGAGGTGAATATTGGAGTTCCTTTGATTTTTAAGTAATCAACATAAACTTTATCATTATTTTTTCTAAAACAGTTTTGTTCTTACCTTGTTCGCTTTATGTTGTTAAGATGCAAACAACTATGAAATTAAATCATGTTACTGTACTTCCATAAGGAGCATGGGGTAACCTTTAAAGGCATAAGTGAGACAATTGAAATGTTGATTTCTTGCAAATTAATGTTTGAGATTAATATTGGGTACCTATAAGTGGCATACTCACCTCTGTTGAGCATGGCTTTTTGTGAAAGAATCAGTTGGATTGCATGTATGTTATGAATTTCATGGAGTAAAGGAGAAGATTAGCTGTCTTAACATAAGTTAATTCCATGCTTTTGAGGTTGGGGATTATCAATTAATATTTGGTTTCAGTGGATTGTAGTATCATACAATACTGAATCAAAGTAATTTCCTTCCATTTATGGAGTTTAATAATTTAAGGGAGTAGGGTTTCCATGGTGCTTAGTATGATCAAATTGCTGGGTTTCCCCCTTTTTTTTATAGTTTCTACTATTATATGTATAGGTTTAGCATGTGCACAAGAATTTATCTGTTTAGACAGATTTACAGAACATTTTATGATTTTAGATCTCAGCTTGACATGGTTGTCAATGGATGATCCGTGTATTTAAGTCAGAAGTTACTATAGGGATTATTTTAACCCAAAAAAGTGTTCCTTTTCCATTCATGCCTAAGAATGTCATTGAATCCTTCAAATTTCTAACCTCTTTGGGGGGAATCAGGAATTGTTTTCAAGTATACCATTCTTGCTGCAAACTAGTTAACTTCCAGAACAAGATTTGCATAGTACATATTTGGATTAAGGATTCTTCTGCCTATTTTTTTAATGCCTTCCTATGAGAAAAAAGGAACTTTAAATGTTCAAAATTTAATTGTAGTTAGATAGCTAGTGAATTTGATTGCCACAGAAACTTGGGGAATTGATACTTGTCATGAGGGGAAGAATCAACTATTTGCTTGGAATGTTACTTATTCTATCATTCATGAAAGCTGCAGTAATTTAGAAACTTTTCATGAATGTTTGTTGTATGAAGTGGGTGCAATAATTTTATTCTTTGTAGCTCCGCTGCTTATTTTATCACTCAAGGTTTATTGTGAGAAAGTTTTGTACTATGACTCTTGTTTTGTTCTGCCTTTTTTTCAAAATATTTCTAGATTTTTCATTGTTAGTTGTGTTGTTGCAAAAGTATTGTTTCGCTATTTTTCAAAATACTCATTAAGTTCTTTTGAATTCTTTCTCATCTTCCTGTTGGATAAGTTGGTTATAGTAATGGCTCTAATGAGTTGAATTGAGTCTGCCAATTGCTATTGTGGGGGCTTTTTTTCGCATACTAGTTGTCCTGGGCCTGTGACTACTGCTTGGTGGCCTGAGTTTAGGTACAGGAACTTGGTCTTTTTGACCAGGGTTAGCCAAATTTATCGACTGCGTGGTTGCTAAATTATTGACCATATTTTCTTTTTCTTTTTTCACAAACCATCAAAGAGGTCTACAAGTGTCAACATTTTTTCAATCTTATTTTTCTTTCTGTATACCTGTGACTTGAACCAAGTATATGTTTAACTTAATGTAATGTTAGCAGTCATAAGAATGATTCTTTTCATCCAGTGGCATGCAAATATTCTAGTACGAGGACTGCCTGAGTCAAATAAAACAATTCTGGTCTGTAGAAAGACGGTATTTGTGATAGAATGAAAATAAGAAGGCAAAATAGGAGAAGGATTTTTTTCCTCCCAACTCAAACAGAGAAGCCTGTAGGATACTGGATTAACAAAATCAGTCAAGGACTGCTGCTATGACAACAGATAGATCTGTTGATGATTTATTTATTGATTCGATTTTCTGATGTGTTTGGTCAATACTTTTATTTAGTGATAATGAGATATTACTTAAAGTTTCTTCTACTTGCTGGGTCATTGCAAGCCTGAGATTTAAGATTTTTGTAAAATATAATTCTCATGGCACTTATGAGTTCATTGTTACCAAAATGTAGGGTCCTCTTTCATCAACATTTCCCATTGAGAACCGGAATACTCAAGTGACAATGAAGGCACTGAAGAATCATCTTGAGCGGACAAAAAGTCTTCCATTTGTGAAGCGAATTTCTGATTTTCATCTTCTTCTCATATTAGCAAGGGTTTTAGACCTGGCTGCTGATGTTCCTGCATTGACGGAATGTGTGCAGTCACAGACTGCTGTACCAGAAGGTTACCAGATCCTTATTGAGTCGATGGCCAGCACTGCTTGATGCTGTATGCAGGTCCATTGGGCTCATTTAGGACGGGGACGAAGTTATGCACTCAATGTTCAGGTCCTTTGCTGTAATGTGGTGCATATTGCCCCATAGCACCCATAGAATGGTTGTATGTTGGTAACTTGTACATTGCTTCTTAATCTTATAGCATTACTGCAGAAATCTTGAATCTGTCTTTTTACTGAAAATGAGCTGATGTTGTGATTCACATGTTTTAATGTTTAATTTAATTGGAGATAGCCCTTACGAATATTCACTATTTAAGTATGATAATACTCTAAATTATGGTATGAAGTCGATGTTTTAAATGTTTGTGTTCTAGGCTACTGGAGATAAGCTTTTGCAAGCATACTGTGATGTGGGCCTGTAGTTGAGTGTCCAACTTGGCTATACAAGTTCATGGTATGAACAATCTCATACTTTTAAATGCTATGCTTCTTGAAGTTTTTTGAGATATGCATTGAAGCCTTGTTCCAGAATTAAGTGCAGCATAAGAATTGAAGTTTGTATATCCCATGCGTGTTATTGTATCCAAATTGATCGTCGAATGGCAATTTCTGGTAAACCATGCACAATGGTTGTGGGAGAGGCCATTCAACAATACCATTTCTCTGAACATCAAGGGGTGCTTCTATATACCAATGAATATAACTCGATCTCTATTTTCCCCATTCCCCTTTGCTCTCATGTGACGTCTTCTCTGCAATGTTACTTTCTAACTAGATCTGCACGTTATTTTGGAATCCCAATCATATTTAGAAAAAAAGGGTTCACTTAACTATATATATTTATATGCATCAAATTATAGCTGTATGCTATCAAAGTTCTGTCATACTTTACTCGATATTGACTAATTAATGAATTGATTTTTATGTATCCAAATTAGAATACGTTTACCAATATAGTGTTGGTCTAAGTAGTAATGAACTTGGACATTTTAAGCATGTGGTCAGAGATTCGATTTTTAACTTATGTGTATGAAGAAAATATGATTGGGAGCGATTTTTCTCTTCGGAGTCAAATAGTACTGTGATAGATTAGTTCTTCGCTTTCCGAATAAATGAATACTACAAGAAAAACTTTAAAAAAAATTAGAATATGTTTGATAAACATTATTTAGCGTCACATGACTAAAACAGTTTTAGAGAAGTTAAAAATTTTAGCTATTGAAAATGTCTACAAATTAAAAATTAAAAATTAAAAAATATTGGTTTTGCACTAAAACTTATATATTTTTTTTTATTTTTTTTTAAATTTTTGCGTTTGGTTATGAATATTAAGTGGTGTTTGTTACACATTGTTTTCACTCAATATTGAGTAGTAACATCTCAATGTATCTATGCAAAAATTATTGTGGGACGAGCTACATGAAGGCTATAGAAATATATGAGTGAAAATATATGTAACAAGTATTATTCATTAATTTAATAAAAAAAGTATTACTCATTAATATTTTAGTATACACCTTACTAGTGAGATAAGTTCATAACTAATGGTAATTAAAAATTATTTTAATTTCACACAAAGAAATCCATGAATCGTGAAATGATATTTAACTATTCTTCTTCAATAAAATTCAATATAACCCCTTAAATATTATTAAACTATTAATTAATCTAACATTTATAGATAAATTTTATTAATAAAATTATATTAAATCCAAAAGTAATCTATGAAATTTTTTATCTCTATTTTTTTACAATATACCAAACTACCTTAACAAGTTTAAGACCAAAAACACCCTTAACAAGTTACAATCTCCATCAAAAAATGGAAAAATAAATAAATAATAAAAAACAGTTAAATGGAGGCCTCCGGTGGTAAATAACTATGATTTGGCGGGAGATTTTTTAATTCTTATTTGGAGTGCTAAAAGTAAAACCCCTCTTTCTAATTTCATCCCCGTTAGTGTGAAATCGGAGTCCAATTCGCTGTGTGTTGTAGAAGCCGAAGCAGAAGCATTAGGTCATGGAAGAAGATCCAGGTCCACCCTCCGAAGCTGCATCAACTCGCCGTCCCGTGAGTTTTCAGTTTCACAGTAATAATATATTTGTTTTTTCAATCGTGTTGTAATTCGACCTAATTTTGTTTTGCTGCTTTGAATCTCAAATTAAGCAGAAGAGGGGCAGGCCTCCGGCTCAAACTGCTGCAAAACAACTCGCCAACGCCAAGGAGAATGACGCCGAAGGCGAGAACCGTGGCAGAACCAGCGATGCTAGCGAGCAAGCGGACCGAGAGAGTTCACCCGATGATTTCGACGAAGCAGCACGCCCAAAAGCTAAGCGAAGTCGTGCTTCCGAAGGAACTTCCAGCGTCGCCCACAAAGTCTCTGATCAGACCTTGATTGGTAAAACTAAACACTCTCCACTTCCGTTACTGCTCAAATATTTAGGGTTCAGGACACTGTAACTGAAAATTTCATGTCCAACACTTTGGTGAGTTGCTTGTACATCACACAGGTTTCGGCTTCTACTTTGAGGTTATTTCATTTTTATCGTGTTCGTTAGTACCGTGCTTCGTGAATGACTTGCTCTTAACTTCCACTTGAAATTATGCCTTTTTTTTTTTTATAAATGATTTTTTTTTAACCTAGCGTATTTCTATTTCCTTTTTAAGAGTATAGTTTTGATTGGGGTCGTAGATTTTGTTATGCAGTAACTGTGGACTGAGGCTAATTTTCTTGTGTGATTTCTGTAGAGGTAATCAAAGGTAATGGCAAACTTATTCCTTATGCGGTCAAACTTTGGGTTGAACGCTATGAAAAGGATCCAAAACCTGCAATGGTTGAACTCTTGACAATGCTGTTTGAGGTAATAGAAAATTCTTAAGCGGTTTCAAATTTAAAGGAGGAGTGCTAAAGATGGGCATTTTTAGTTTCATGTGTAAAACTCAAAGTGCCCAAAGTAGATTATGTAAAAACTTGGAAGCTTTATTATTTCTTCAATGCTCAGGTTTTTTTCAGGGGAAAAAAATCCTTATTGATTTAGAAACTCCTACTGATAGTGACGAAACGAAAGTTTAAATGGTGTAGGCATGTGGAGCCAAGTATTACGACAAAGGTGATCTCGTGGACGAGACTGATGTTGATGATGTTGTAGTTGCTCTTGTCAACTGTGCTAAAAGGGTATACAACTCGTTCCTTTTGTTTGTTTCCTATTTGTCATTTTGTTAAAAAATTTACTAATTTCATACTAATGCCAAGGCTTCACCTTCCTCTCTTTTGATGTAATGATCAAATTATAACTTAGATGCAGACATTGATCCTTTTTTTTTGGGATATTCTAGGGTGAAGTTGAAGATTATCAAAATTCCAAAAAGGAGTTTAAAAACTTCAAAGAGAATCTAGAATCATTCTGGGATAATTTAGTTCGTGAATGTCAGCATGGCCCATTGTTTGATCAGGTTTTATTTGACAAGTGCATGGACTATATCATTGCATTGTCATGGTTAGTATGGCTACTTAAAGCTTTTGATTTTGGAAAAATATATATACGATGACTTATGTGCTGCTGTACCTATGTAGCACCCCTCCAAGAGTTTACCGTCAAGTTGCTTCATTGATGGGTCTTCGGCTTGTCAACTCATACATAACTATTGCTAATATGCTTGGTGGACAAAGAGAGACTACTCGTAGACAATTGGATGCTGAAAAAAAGAAAAAAACTGAGGGGCCTCGGGTGGAGTCACTAAATAAAAGGTTTTCAGATACTCATGAGAAAATAACATTGTTGGAGGAGATGATGCGCAAGATATTTACTGGGTAGGAGTTTGCTAAACTGAAGAAATTATTTTTCTTTAAGGGTGTGTTTGGTTCAGGAGTTGTTTTTATATTCTTGGGAATCTTAAGGTAGGAATGTTTTGTTCCCATGTTTGGTAAGAGATATAAAAATATATTCCCATCCTTGCCTCATTCCTAGGAATATTTATTGACTACTACTCCCACAAATCATTCCCAAGGGGGGAGGTGGGTTGGGATGATTCCCATGTGGTGGGAATAATTATAGAGCTACAAAATGACACGCTAGCCCACCTTTATCCTTAAATTCCCAGTAATGGTCAAAGTTAACCAAACATAGGTTTGATAGATTCCTAGGAATACCATTCCTTGGAATGCCATTCCCAAGATTCCTATTCCTAGGAATGAAAAATCAACTCTTGAACCAAACGCCTCCTAAAGAAAAGAAAGCAATGTTTTATCATGAGTATCGTAATTGTTGTGGCTATCTTTCTAACATGTCCATGTAATGCCTTTTTGAAGGTTATTTGTGCATCGCTACAGAGACATTGACCCAAATATTAGAATGTCATGCATTGAGTCCCTGGGTGTATGGATCCTGTCATACCCATCACTTTTCCTGCAGGATTTGTACTTGAAATATCTTGGGTGGACACTGAATGACAAAGTAATGAACAGGTTTTAGATTTTTTATCATGCAAATTTTAATGGTTCATGTACCATACAACTTACTTGTTTCTACTCTTTCCTTTTACCTTTTTCCCCACCCTCCAATTTGTAGAATGCTGGTGTAAGGAAGGCTTCTATAAGCGCACTGCAAAATCTTTATGAGGTGGATGATAATGTACCAACCCTTGGTTTATTTACTGAAAGGTTTTCTGGCCGGATGATTGAGCTTGCTGATGACATTGACGTTTCTGTGGCTGTTTGTGCCATAGGTCTTGTTAAACAACTACTAAGGTCTAAATTTCAAACCTTTTTCAATGATATATTACCTGTTTGCTGGTGAGTTTTTATGCAGTGGATTGTAAATTGAGAATTGGTTTCTTGGTTTGCTGCAGACACCAACTTATTCCTGAAGATGACTTGGGTCCTTTGTATGATTTGTTGATTGATGATCCTCCAGAAATCAGGCATGCCATTGGAGCATTAGTGTATGATCACTTGATTGCTCAAAAATTTAATAGCTCCCAATTAGGACCAAGAGGTCTTAAGTCTATTCATGAACTTTTTCTTCAAAATGGATACCATTATTTTGACTAAGACAGACATGTGACGAAGACAATTTCTTTCCAGGTGAAACTGACAATTCTTCTGAGGTCCATCTTAAGAGAATGTTGCGAATTCTGGAGGAGTTCCCACAAGATCCAATTTTGAGTATTTATGTGATTGATGATGTCTGGGACTACATGAAAGCTATAAAGGTATGCCTAAATAACCCATGTGAATATTAGGGAGGATGTGGAACAGAGTGGTGCCTTCCCCTTTTGACCAATACATCCTTTGGTTGACTGTTTGCTCATGTATCTCTGTGGATTGAATATTCCATTCCCATCCTAGGATGTGCTTGGTAGAAGGGAAATATGAGGGATGGAGATAGGGGGATAACAATCGGCAAGGTATTGAGACACAGTGCCTGCCTAGATACATAAATTAATTTCACTCTTTCATCTCCGTTCCTCCTATTTTTTTCTTCTACCAAGCATGCTTAGTTATCTGTTAACTAGAACTTGAAACAGCAGGCAACCTTACTTATTTGAGTTCAAAACAATTGTTATAATTTTGTTTAGCAAACAGCTATCCTTTTTTTTTTTTAATTTCATTCCAAATTTTACATCACATTAGTTGGGCTGAAGCCCATGACATTTTCCTTTGCCTTGTTATCTAAGGGTGAGGAGGTGCCATAATACCCATATTTACAGTTTCTTAACAAAAATATTAACACTTAGTCAATTTTTTTTTTAATCTTGCTTTTGGTCTCATGATTAACAAATCAAAGTTTATTCAATGATTTGTTTATGTTATTGCAAATTTAAGTTGTGAAATTTCAACCAACAGTTTGATGGAGAATGGAGACATTCAAAATACTTTTTAGTCACGAAGCATATGCCAGAAGAAAGTTACTTGTCCCTAGCCTAGTCCATCTGGCCAAGCTGGGCCTAGTTAAACATAATGAGGGGTTGGTCAGGATTGTTGGCGGTGTGTAAACTTTTAACAATTGGGTTGGCCTCTATCAGGAACCCGTGTTACCTCAGCAGTATCTGTAATGATTTTCTATGTATCTTTCATACAACAATGTCTTTTCTACTGAAATGAGTTTGGGATATTAAAAAAAAAAGAATGTTACTATTCTTTGATGATCCCAGACAAGTAGGTTGAGTAGAAATCTGGAATACTGGATTTGGTCTCACTCTTCTGAGTTTCTGCACAATGTATTTACTTGCAAAACTTGAATCTGTATGTTTAGGAATTGCTGCCCTCGGGATATTGAGCCAAAGACAGCACCTAAAATTGTTCAAGTCAGATTTATTGATGTGTCGTACTGAATAAATTATATTCAGTGGTTTCTTGATGGCATTCAATATTTTACTTGCAGGATTGGAAGTGCATTATATCCATGCTTCTCGATGAAAACCCATTGATTGAGCTCTCTGAGAGTGATGCAACAAACTTGGTGCGACTCCTGTGTGCATCTGTGAAAAAGGCTGTTGGAGAGAGGATCGTTCCTGCTACCGATAACAGAAAGCAATACTACAACAAAGCCCAAAAAGTTTGTGTCACCTTGGTTTTCAACTTTTTTAATCCAATTCCTGAGTGTTTTTATTTATTTATTTATTTATTTATGCTGGTCTTTATCATGTGTGTTGCATTTGATGTTTAATGTATATTTGGCAAAGTAAAACTTTCAGCAATCGATGCTTTTATATATAATATAGAAATATAGATAAATGTTTTGAAAATTCCTTATAGGGTTTTGTGGTTTTTTTAGATTGTATTTTCAAAGTATAAGTCTCTGATTACTTCAGGTATTCATAGTTAAAAATATTTTGGGCAACAGAAAAATTATGTTCATTGGGTACTTGGCTAGTAACAATTCTAGGAGTACTCTTTGTTGTCATGTTTGTGCCTATGCCGGTGATTGATTAATGTTCATTTGTGAAAGAAAGTTTGTTATATAGTTCTTTGTAACGGACTCTAATATCTTTTTCTCCAATAAATGACAGGAAGGATTTGAAAATAATAAAAAGGATATAACTGTTGCCTTGATGAAGGGTTACCCATTACTCTTGCGGAAGTTCATTGCAGATAAAGCAAAAGTGTCATCACTGGTTGAGATTGTTTTGTGTATGAACCTTGAGCTTTATTCCTTGAAGAGGCAGGAGCAGGTTAATGAATTGATCTTGCATGTTGTTTCAGACTGTTTACGTTGTTTCTGAAAAATTAATTAGTGCTTGCTTTTCAGAATTTCAAAAATATCCTCCAGCTCATGAAAGAAGCATTTTTTAAGCATGGTGACAAGGACCCTCTGAGAGCTTGTGTGAAGGCAATTAATTTTTGTTGCATAGAAAGTCAAGGGGAATTGCAAGATTTTGCCCGTAATAAATTAAAGGAACTCGAGGATGAACTTATTGCTAAGCTGAAATCTGCAATTAAAGAAGTAGTGGTATGTTCCACGGAACTCAAATGTGTTGTTCTCTGTTACTTGTGGATCTTGTAGGAGAAATTTAACATATAGTGACATGAGACTGCAGGATGGTGGTGATGAATATGCTCTTCTTGTAAACTTGAAGAGGTTGTATGAACTCCAATTGTCAAGATCTGTGCCTATTAATAACGTATATGAAGACATTGTCATGGTGCTACGTGATTTTAGGAATATGGAGGATGAGGTGTGTAAATGGTTGCTCACACCAGGCATTGTGTTTTCCTTGACATTCTTATTTTTGTTTGATTATTAATTATTAATTTTCTGCTTATTCCCATTCAGGTTGTTGGTTTCCTACTTCTGAACATGTATTTGCATCTGGCTTGGGGTCTGCACTCTATTATAAATGAACAAATTGTTTCTGAAGCATCCTTAGCTTCTCTTCTGTCTAAGCGCGATACCTTGTTACAAGAACTTGAATACTTTCTCAACTTGGCTACTGACAGCAAGGAAGATGGTAAACATGGAAGTGAACTAGCTTGCAGAGTAAGATAACTCTGACTTGTTTTCCTTTTTCCTTCCCTAGTATAAATATATTATGTCTTGAGCCCCCAGATTTGATCTGATAAAATGTGTTATTGCCAAAGGTATGCACTATACTTGCAGAAACATGGTTCTTATTTAGAAGGACAAATTTCTCCGAGACAAAGCTGGAAAGATTAGGATATCAGCCAGATGAAGATGTGCTTCAGAAATTCTGGGAACTTTGTCAACAACAGCTTAATATTTCAGGTGACCCCAGACAGATATGTTAAAGATGATGGACTAGTGCAAAGATTCGTCTTATGTTTCTTAATTAAATTTAAACAATTTACTACAAAATCTAAAAATTCATACTGTCTACTTTCTCTAGGTTCAACTTGGCATTTGAAGTTTAAATTGTTTAGTAACTTTAGAGTTAATACTGCTAAATCTCCTCATTGATGTATAAGGATCCTTCATATATCTACTGTGTACTCATCTTGTTTATAATGATAGAAGTCTGTTTGACTAGCCAATCAATTTTCAGATGAGGCAGAAGATGAAGAAGTTAATAGAGAGTATACTGAGGAGACAAATAGAGATGCTGTTGTGATTGCTGCCGCAAAGCTGATCACTAGTGATGCTGTTCCAAAGGTAAATTGTTATTTGTTTATGAAAAGTTAGGACAATTGGCATTTTTTCTTGGCAGAAATAATTTTCTTGCTAGGGAAATATATTTTGATGCCAGAATTTGGCTATTTAATGCAGGAGTATCTTGCTTCTGAGATTATTTCTCATTTTGTAATGCATGGGACAAGTGTAGCTGAGATTGTAAAGCATCTGATCACAGTTCTGAAGAAAAAAGATGATGATTTAGCTGTCATTTTTCTGGAAGCACTTAAAAAGGTAAGACCTTTGAAGCAGAAGGTGTATAATTGCTTTTCATGGATGCTGGCTTATATATGCATGGTAAATAAAGTTGGGTTTTCTTTTGTTTTTATGGGAGTACAGTACCTTTAGCAGCAATTAATGGTCAATATTTAGCCATGTGCTCCATTTAATTGAAATATAAGTACAAATATAACTTGCTGTATTTTTTATCTATAGTGGGATACGTGGCTAAATATTGGCCTCTAATTGCTAAGGGGTACCATACCAGTACCCTCCAAAAAGGATAGGTACCAGAGAAAGAAAAAGAATGTTGTATCAATAGCTACTTCCTCATTTGATATTGATTTCTCATGGTTTATTTTTCCTGAGCACCTTCCAAACCCTTTATTTTTACACTTTAAACTTAAGCTCAATGTTGACACAGTTCAACATAGCATTCACTTTTCTCCTAGAAGAATAACTGCAACTGGACTTCTTTCTTTGCAATGCTTTATGGATAAACAATTTCAATTTGAGAGTTGGTAGGAAATGAGGGTCTGTCTTTCCACCCTCCCTCTGCCTCAGGAAGATCTCCACGTTTTATGTTTCACCCTCTGGTCCCCTCTTCTATTCTGAGTTCTTAACCAAATTATTTTGGTACCAGGCATACCATCGGCATATTGTGGATATCTCTAGAAGTGAGAATGTTTCCTCAGATAGCAACTCTTTATTAGGATGTAAAGATCTGGCTGCTCGGCTTTCTGGAACATTTATTGGTGCTGCCCGGAACAAGCACAGGTCAGACATTTTAAAAGTTGTCAGGGATGGTATTGAATATGCTTTTGTAGATGCTCCAAAACAGTTGTCTTTTCTGGAAGCGGCAGTGCTCCATTTTGTGTCAAAACTCCCTGCAACAGATGTGTTGGAAATGTAAGAGTTTGTTTCTCATTTTGTTAGTGCCATTCAGAACCATTTACTATTTGCAGCTGTACACAGTTTAATGCAGCTTATTTATGAATAGTATGAAGGATGTTCAAAAGCGAACAGAAAATGTCAATACAGAGGAAAATCCCAGTGGCTGGCGTCCCTATTACACATTTATTGACAGCTTACGTGAAAAATATGCAAAGAATGAAGGCTTTCAAGGTAGTTTATTCAATTTCTTTTTTTCATTCTTAATTTTACCATACGGCCAAATACTTCAGATCTCTACTGAAACAAAATATATAAAATAGTCATGAATTATTTTTTGAAGAATCCCTGAAAAGTCAAGCCAGTATGTTGTACCTGAAGGGAACTAGTGAATGACAATTGCCAAATACTTTTCTCAAGTTGTGATTTGATTAAGTAGTTGTCACTCGCAAGTTCACTCTGGGTGCAACATGTTGGGCTTGGCTAGCTGGCTGAGTTATTCACCTGTTATTGTTCCTTCCTCTCTGTTGTTATTCTTGTGTTCTTATGCCTGTCTCTTTGCAAGTGCACACTTGTGTTGTGTACTTTACATTTTCTGGTGGGCGATTTTTGTTGTGTCTCTGTTGCCTTTTCATTTGCTATGTATTTTTTTCATGTGGTATATATCCCCTAGCATGGAATTTTTTTTATTTGTGATAAAGCTACAGTTAAATTCAAATCTGAATGTATTTCTCTCTGTATATTGCTATATGAGACTACAAAATATATACACTTGACTACTGGCTAGAACATTAATTATCTATGCTAATTCCTAGAAGTGTAAGTACAATGAATACATAGATACAATGAATAGAACTCTACCGTCCACACCGTCCACTAATTATAATTATAATCAACACTCCCCCTTAAACTGGAGCATATATGTCTGATGCAACCAGCTTGTCACATATGTATGCTATCCTTGGTCCCCGTAAGGACTTAGTCATCATGTCTGCTAGTTGATCTTTAGTACCCACAAAAGAAGTCTTAATGATGCCTGAGAGGATCTTTTCTCTAATGAAGTGACAATCAACTTCTATATGTTTAGTCTTTTCATGAAAAATTGGATTCGAAGAGAGATACAAGGCTGATTGGTTATCACAAGCAAGTTCCATTGGACCTATCTCACAAAACTTCAACTCTTGGAGCAAATACTTTAGCCACAAGAGTTCGCAGTATTAGCCATAGCACGATACTCTGCTTCTGTGCTCGATCTTGCAACAACAGTCTGCTTCTTGCTTTTCCATGAAATCAAGTTACCTCCAATAAGCACACAATAGCCTGAAGTGGACCTCCTATCACTAGCATCACCTGCCCAATCTGCATCTGTATATCCAATGATATTAGTATGCCCCCTGTCCATATAAACAAGCCCTTTACCAGGTGATCCCTTGATGTATCTTAGGATTCGAACAACTGCATTCCAATGATTGTCACATGGTGAGTTGAGAAACTGACTCACAACATTGACAGGAAAAGCAAGGTCTGGTCGAGTCATGGTGAGATAATTTAACTTCTCAACTAATCTTCTATATCTGCCTGGGTTAGGATAGGATTCCCCCTAATTAGGTAGAAGTTTCACATTTGGGTCCATAGGAGTATCAACAGGTTTACAATCAAGCATCCATGTTTCTTCCAGAATATCAAGGGCATATTTCCTTTGAGAAATAGCAATACCTGTTCTTGATTGGGCTACTTCAATCCCAAGAAAGTATCGCAATCGGCCAAGATCTTTAGTTTTAAAATGTTTAAACAGGTATTGTTTCAATTGCTTAATGCCTTCTTGATCATCGCCTGTAATGACGATATCATCCACATACACCACAAGATAAATAAGTTTATTCAATGGTGAGCATTTGAAGAATACAGAATGGTCTGCCTCGCAACGAATCATACCAAACTACTGAATAACTTTACTAAACTTCCCAAACCAAGCGCGAGGTGACTGTTTTAAGCCATATAAAGACTTTTGTAGCTGGCAAACAAGACATGACTCTCCATGAGCAACAAACCCAGGTGGTTGTTCCATATAGATCTCCTCCTCCAAATCACCATGTAAGAAGGCATTTTTAATATCCAGCTGATACAAGGGCCAGTGTCTCATGGCAGCCATAGACAAGAATAAACGTATAGATGCCATCTTAGCAACAGGAGAAAAGGTATCACTGTAATCCAAACCATAGATCTGAGTGTATCCTTTTGCTACCAGTCGAGCTTGCAATCGGTCCACCTGCCCATCAGGGCCAACTTTAACAGTAAATACCCATCGACAACCAACTGTAGATTTTCCAGGACGAGGAGAAACAAGTGTCCATGTATTATTCGATTCCAAAGCAGTCATCTCATCAATCATTGCCTGTCGCCATCCTGGATGAGATGATGCTTCCTGAATAGTCTTAGGAATGGTAACAGATGACAAAGAAGACACAAAGGCACAATGGGAAAGAGATAATCGATGGTAACTTAGAAAATTGTGAATCGGATAAGGATTGAGAGTAGAACGTTTACCTTTACGGAGTGCAATAGGTAGGTCAGCAGAAGTGTCAGGTGGGACCGCAGTGGGAGAAGCGATTGGAGCGGGAGCTGAATCATGAGAATCAATACTAGGTGTGAGCTCGGGAACTTCAGGATGCCAACGCTCATAAGTAATGCCAAATCGACGCAACGGACGGTCATCCTGTAACTGTGGAGCTTGAGGATTAGAGACAGGTGTTACAAAAAGAGGAATGGGTAGTACCTGAGATGAAGTAGAGTCGGATGCAGCTGATGTGACCAAAAAGGGGTATCCTCAAAGAATGTAACATCTACAGATACATAAAAGCGATGTGTAGAGGGAGAATAACATCGATATCCCTTCTGAACTCGAGAATACCCAAGAAAGATACATTTAACAGCCCGAGCAGACAATTTATCACGGCTAGGAGAGAGATCATGAACAAAACAAGTGGAACCAAACACACGAGGAGGAACAACATAAAGAGGATCTATAGGAAATAAAAGAGAGTGAGGAATTTTATTACCCAAAACAGAAGATGGCATTTGATTTACCATATAACAAGCTGTAAGAACAGCATCACCCCAAAACTTCAAGGGTGCATTAGCATTTATTAAGAGAGTCCTAGCTGTATCGACAAGATGATGATGTTTTCGTTCAGCCA
Source organism: Ormosia emarginata (assembly GCA_029884605.1). Taxonomy (NCBI): domain Eukaryota; kingdom Viridiplantae; phylum Streptophyta; class Magnoliopsida; order Fabales; family Fabaceae; genus Ormosia; species Ormosia emarginata. The sequence continues at coordinate 25,245,632 of JAQQTP010000080.1, read as the reverse complement.
CACCATTTTGTTGTGGTGTGTGAGGACAACTGGACTGATGTATGATGCCATGAGAACTCAAAAAGGATTTAAAAGACACAGAAAAATATTCTTTTGCATTATCGCTGCGCAAAACATGAATTGTTTTCCCAAACTGATTCTTTATTTCGGAACAAAAGATTTTAAAAACATCAAATAATTCAGAACGATCTTTCATTAAAAATAGCCAAGTACATCTTGAAAAATCATCAATGAAAGTAATATAATACCTATAGCCAGAAACAGAAGGAACACAACTGGGACCCCAAACATTAGAATGAATGAGATCAAAAGGAGACATAGTTCGACTATTGACACTACTAGGAAAAGATACCCTAATATGTTTTCCAAGTTGACAAGATTCACAGTTCAAGGTCTTCAAATGTGAAAGATAAGGGACCATCTATTTTAACTTGTCTAAACTTGGATGACCAAGACGACGATGTAGAAGATCGGCAGACTCAGAAACAATACATATGGTGGAAGAGGAAGGTTGAAGGTAGTAGAGACCTCGTGATTCAGATCCAGCTCTAATCGTCTGTCCCGTATTCTGGTCCTGTATAAGAAAGGAATCAGAAGTAAAGGTTATGGAACAATTTAAAGTATGAGTAATTTGACTGATTGAAATTAAATTAAAGGGACAATCAGGTACAAACAAGACTGAATTTAAAGGTAAGGATGGAAGAGGTGAAGCTTGACCAATACCAGCAGCCTATGCCTTAGACCCATCGGCAAGAGTAATATTATGAGATGTTTTAGGGAATGACAATTTAAAGAAAAGAGAAGGATTACCGGCTAAGTGATCATAAGCACCAGAGTCTAAAATCCAGGATCCAACAGACGCAGATTGAGAGAGACAAACTGTAGAATTACTAGTGTGAGCAACGGTGGCCGAAGAAGAAGAAGCCTGCTGAGTGGCTTTAAACTGAAGATACTCCTTATATTCATTGGCAGAAAGTAGGTGATCTTTCTCAGACTCGATCTTGTGCTCAACAACTGGTTCAAGAGATTGAGGTACATTGGCATTTTTAGTCGGAAATCCATGTAAGGAATAGCACCGATCTTGAGTGTGCCCATCCCGCTTACAGTAAGAACAGTGGAGATTACCTCTACCACCTCTTCCACGACCACCACCTCTACGACCACGACTTCGGCCTCCTCGGTCAGTGGAATTGGAGACAAAAACTGAAGACTCGGATGCTGTTTGAGAATCAAGGGAAGCTGTCAGAGAAGGAACTCGAAGCAAACGATCAATTAGTTCCTCCACCGTAGGAATATTAGGATTTGTCAGAGTCTGATTCCTGACAGGTTCAAAGTCTTTGTGGAGGCCATGAAGAACAAATACCATGCGCATGTTATCAAGCTTATCCGACATCTTTTGTGCATCATCATTAACCAGCATCAATTTAATCTCTTCACAAATGGATTGTGCTTTATTCAGATAGGAGGGCAAGTCAAGATCAGTCATTTGCATTGTCGCCAAACTATGAATCGTCTCATATAGCCGCTGTATATCATTAGCATAAACAGTTTGAGCCTTCTTCCAAATTTCGCAACATGTCTTGTAAGGACGGAAATGCACCATTAATCTAGGTTCAATAGACTGCCATAACAACGATACAAGCTGATAATCTGCCCGTTGCCACTCATCCTTCTCAGATTCAGCAATGTCAGTAACCTTTTTAGTGAGATGGTCAGACAATCCTTGACCCGGAAACCATATCTCAACAGCATTACACCAATTCAAATAATTCTTACCATTCAACTTCTCGGTAGTAATGATCGGGGACCTGGAAAACGCAAAAGAGATCAGACCATTCTTAGTAAATTCTGCCATGGAAGAAGTTCAGAAGGCAGAAAAGTACCCAGAAACTAGAGATCAAACCAAATGGGCAGAAACAGAAATCAACCAGCGGAAACAGAAACCAAACAGTGGTGAACAGGGGATTCAACGACAGTGGCGTCGTCAACGGTGGCCGGGTAGGTGGCCAGTGGAGCACACGCGCCGGCGAACGAAAATGCTGAAGACGGCGTGTGAGAGCGCGTGAAGGCTGAGATGGCGGCGGCTCTCGGACGGATGGCCGGTCGGCAGCTTCTGAGGTGAACCCCGGTGTCACTTTGGGCACCAGACGTCATTGGGTCAGCACTGACAGCAACTAAAACCCAAGAACACAAAACAGGAACAAACCGTACGCTTTGATACCAAGTTAAATTCAAATCTGAATGTATTTCTCACTGTATATTGCTATATGAGACTACAAAATATATACACTTGACTACTGTGGCTAGAACATTAATTATCTATGCTAATTCCTAGAAGTGTAAGTACAATGAATACATAGATACAATGAATAGAACTCCACCGTCCACACCGTCCACTAATTATAATTATAATCAACAGCTACAATGAGTGTAGTATAAGGTATACTAGAATTCCCAAATTTGGTGGAAGGTATGACCCTGGAATTAGCATGGAAGTTTTAATGCATTGTGGATGCAATTTTTTTGGCATTTTAACTCAGAAGAAATAAGATTGTGATTTTGCTCCCTTTCTCTGATCGGTAATCATGGGCTGATTTGAGCTCTACTTGTGCAAAAGGTGATCATAACTAAAGAATGAGAAAAGGATCAAGGAGTTTAGATTTATTCATTAGAGAATGCTAATAGTTTATGATGAACAGTACATAATTTGATTTACAATGTAAAACAGGTTTTTCCTTTTTTTGTTTCAACTGTAGCAAATAAGGAAGTTGATAGTGTTAATAGTCAGGGTTCTAAATAAGTAAATTTGGTTGGCTTGGCTATAGAGGGGGGATACATCATAGTTAAGGTGCTATTAGATGTGTAATGATGGCCTTGTCATTGTTGTGGCTCACTGGCAGTAAAAGTGAATATCATGTGCAGGTGGGGGGCATATTAGTTTATTAATGAGTTCGAATATGATTTGTCCTTCTATTCTTTTAAATTGGGTTGGTTCTTGTAGGTTTGTTTGCTTTTGCTAAATGTGCCGCTTATGTCAAAGCTATTTGCAATTGTAAATCTCTAATTTTCCCCTGTTCATTACTTTTTGGCACTAATCTCTCTGGTCATGTACTCGTCTCTCTTAGTTCCCGTGAATTGGATGTTCTCTTCAGGAGATAATATTCGAAGTTGATTACTTCTCATATGAGATAACAGATGCAACTTGAGAATAGCTGATGGCTATAACTGTATAAAACCTTCAGATTATCAAGACAATATAGTGCTTGGGTGGTAGTCAATACTTTTGGCTGCCTATCGTTTGAGCACTAGGGTGCATGTGATCTAGAAGTTTTCCTTTAGCCACACCTTGCAATTTATTATTATTATTATTATTTTGGGTACAATGCAATGATTTTTATTTTTCACAAAAATAAGTAATACCTAAAGGACATCAAATATCTTGTTTCCTAGTGTGCTACATGATGTGAGATGTCGAGAATGGATATATTTAATGTAAGGACTAACAGAGAGAATCATTTTCAGATGAGCAAGAAGGGGTTTCTGTTAGGCGCAGGGGTCGTCCTCGTAAGAAGCAAAACATATCAGGAAAGAAGCTTTTTGATGAGCATTCAAGTGAAGATGAGGATTCCATTAGTGCATCCGAACAAGGTGCACAAGATGAAGGGGGGAGGCAAGAGGAGGATGACGAAGATGCTCCTTTGATACATTCAATCAGATCGTCATCCAAGTTGAGGTCGCTGGGAGTTTCTAGGGAGGGAAGTAAAGCCCAGGCAAAGACAGGGACTTCTGTGAGAGCTACAGACAATTTATCTGCATCTAGAACATCAGGTATCTTGTGTCAGCAAATCAAGATTTGGATATCAGTCTAACAGCTAAATGCTAATTGAATTGAAGATATTCATTCATACTATAGTTTAAAACAAATTTGCGTGTCTGACTTTAGAAATGAATTTTGCTTTACCTGCCAAAGATAATTTATGATATTATTGAAGTGCATCCCTTGATAGTTTTGCCTATTTTGGGAAGGTACAAAGCAGTCATTTTGTGGTGTACATGCTTATCTCAACCATGTTAGTAACTCAACCATGTTTTCTTAAACTTTTCTGACCGAGAATGCAACTTTTTTAGAAATTATTATACGACCTCCCTAAAATTCTCCTGTGAAACAAGATAGACAGACATAACTGATTGTGGGTGTGGTGGGCGTTATCCTATGCTGCTTTGATATTGTTTTCAGTTTAATTTTGCCTCTTATTAATATATGGTGAATATTTGGATCCGAAAAATATATAATTGTTTAGTCATTTATATACCCATTCCCTACCCCAGAAAAACTAAACTAATTGTATATTTTCTCCTAACTAGAGTCACTGTCTTTTATTGTGCAGGGGCATCAAGTTAATGTTGCAAAGTTGTAGGTTACGAGTATATTTTGGCAATCGCTTTGGCACATATCCGTTGCCCATTTTTTCTATTTTTGTTTCCTGGTAATATAAATTACTACAGTTGTTAAGATTAGGAATTCTTGTTTGTAATTCAACTTGCTGATTGCTGATTGTATATGGTAGTGGAGCTTGTTATACTCAAGATTGCTAGCCTTACTACTGAAAATAAATTAGTAAAATGCTATGTCTCCTGACGGCCAAACCGAACTGAAAAGTTGGCATTATCTTCTCATCTCACTTAAAAGTTTTGTTATGGTGGTCAACATTGTCTGATTTTCTGCTGAAAATTATACACCCGAAATTCTCAGTTCAATTTTGGTTGTCCGGTTTAATAGCCCATCTTAAACGAAACAAATCATAAAACGGAATAAAGTTGGTCATTCTATTCCTATGTCACCAAAACGCAAGATGGCGCGTGTCGTTGAAACATAAAAGTGTGAAAATATATGAATTTTTAAAATATAGCGCTTTTGTGAATAAAATCTAATGATTATTTTATGGGTTTTTCTTCCTCCTCGGGCACCTCCTTCGTTATCTGTGATTATTAATTACCCAACTTTGAGTTGAAATTACCGAATAATAATAATAATTATTATACAAAGTTAAAAATATCTCGAAGCTAATTATAACTATATAAAACATCTTGCAACACAACATCTATTATTTTTAAAGTCAAATGTATTAGTGACACAAATGTGTATTTCTTTTTATCTTAACAGTTATATTATTAATCATAAATTTTGTTAAATTCCTACATAAATGGTCCCAAGCTTTCTGATAAAAGAGGAGGGTTGTGTTAGCGATCACAAATAAGCGTAAAACTTTTTAATCTTTATTTATTATCAAAGAAGTAATTGTGTTAATCTTAGGTCGTTGCAAAGTAAAATAAGAAGCGAAATTGGGTGTAGTGAAAAATAAGCAAGGGTTCCCACATTCTCGTGAAAAGAAGTTAGTTCACAAGAGTAGGTTGCGTTTTGGAACTTGGAATATGTTACGGAAATTAATGGAAATAGTTGACACCACGATTAGGAGGAGGATTAATTTTATGTGCCTACAAGAAACTAAGTGGGTTGGAGAAAAGGCAAAGGAACTCGACACTTTGGGTTTTAAGCTTTGTGGAAGATAATATCTAGAAACGGGGTAGGCATAATAGTAGATAAGAATTGGAAGAATAATGTTGTGGATGTGAAGACTTGGAGATAGGATTATAGCTTTGAAGTTTGTTGTGGAACAGAGACTTTTAATATTATCAATGCGTATGCCCCAAGTAAGGTTAGGCGAAGACTACAAGATTAAATTTTGGGAGGATTTAGAAGGTTTAGTGCAGAGAATACCATTGGGAGAGAAGATTTTTCTAGGTGGGAACCTAAATGGTCATGTGGGGAGCGAATCTAGGGGGTATGAGGGTTTGCATGGGGGTTATGGTCTAGGAGTAGTTAATGCAGAGGGAAGCGATTCTAGATTTTGCGGTGGCCTTATAGCTAACACTTGTTTTAGGAAGCGGGAAGAGCATCTTATCACATATAGAAGCGGGGTTCTTTCTCTCAAATTGATTTCTTTCTATTAAGGAAATCGATAGAAAGATTTGCATGGATTGCAAAGTCATCCCTGGAGAGAGCTTGACTACCCAACAGGGGGTTTGGTTATGGATGTACGAGTTAAGATGAGAGTAAGGAGAAATTGTCGAGACAGAGAGCCAAGGATCAAATGGTGGCAACTAAAGGGCGGAAAACAAATGCTCTTTCGGAGGAGGGTTATGGAGGAAGAGATTTGGGAAGTACAAGGAGTCTAATGATATGTGGAACGAGATGGCTAAAGGGATTAGGAAGGTAGAAAGAGACACTCGGTGAATCAAGGAGTTTTGGACCCAAGGATAAAGAATCTTGGTGGTGGGACACAAGTGTACAAGATAAGGTTAAGGTTAAAAGGGAATGTTATAAAGCTTGGCACGTGTGTAAAAATGATGAAAATTGGGAAAAATATAAGGCGCTTAAAAAAGATACTAAGAAGGCGGTGAGCGAGGCGAAAGCTAAAGCGTTTAATGGGTTATATCAATCGTTGGGCACCAAAGACGGAGAAAGGTATATCTACAAGCTTGCTAAAAGTAGGGAAAGGAAGACAAGAGACCTGGATCAAGTGAAATGCATTAAGGATGAAGAGGGTAAAGTCTTGGTTACGGAACAAGACATCAAAGATCGATGGAAGGGTTATTTTCACAAGTTATTTAATGAGGAACACGGGGCATTAGGGGACTCAGACATTCTAAACACTAGAGAGGAAGACCAAAAAATAAAACATTTTATCGTAGAATTCGGGAGTTTGAGGTAAAAGAAGCATTGAAGAGGATGGATAATGGAAAAGCGGTTGGACCGATAATATACCTATTGAGTTATGGAAGTGCCTAGGAGATAAAGGTATAAGTCGGCTTACAAAATTAACGAGATATTGATCTAAGAAGATGCCAAATGAATGGAGGAGAAGCACTTTAATCCCTATTTATAAGAATAAGGGAGATATACAAAACTGTGCAAATTACGGAGGATTAAGCTCATGAGTCATACTATGAAGTTATGGGAAAGAGTCATTGAAAGGAGACTAAGACAAGAGACTCATATTTCGCAGAATCAATTTGGTTTTATGCACTGAGGTCAACCATGGAAGCAATCTATCTTCTACGAAGATTGACGGAGCGATATCGGAGGAAGCAAAAAGACCTACACATGGTTTTCATTGATCTGGAAAAAGCCTACGATAGGGTATGAGAGAAGTCTTGTGGAAGGCTTTGGAGAAGAAAAGAGTTCGTATTGCCTATATTCGAAGCAATCCAAGATATGTATGATGAGGTTAAAACCAGGTGTGAGAACACCGTGGGGTCACGAAAGAGTTCCCTATAACTATGTTCTGGTCATTTGAGTCCTTATCTTTTACCTTGGTCTTGGATGTCTTGATCACAAGCGTATCCAAGAGCCGATGCCACAATGCATGCTTTTTGCGAGATGATATAGTCTTAGTTAGAGAGTCGAGAGAGGAAATAAACGGGAAGCTTTATGGAGACGGCTTTGGAAGAACATGCGTCTTTCGTCTAGCGGGAGTAAGACGGAGTATATGGAATGTAAGTTCGGTAAGAAAATCTAATGCTAGCTTAGCGGTAAAAATTGGAGATCATACCATACCACAAGTTACACACTTTAAGTATCTTGATCCATCATACAAAATGATGGAGAGATAGAAGGAGATGTAAAACCATAGGATTCAAGCTGGATGGATGAAATGGAGGTGTGCTTGAGGAGTTATTTGTGATAAGAAAGTGCCTCAAGCTTAAGGGTAAATTTTACCGCACAACTATAAGGCCCGCAATGTTGTATGGTCAATGTTGTTCAACAAGAAAGCCAAGATCGTTGTCGCGGAGATGAGGATGTTGCGTTGGATGTGTGTGCCATTTAGACAAGATAGGATTAGGAATGAATGCATTAGAGAGAAAGTAGGGGTAGCACCTATTGTGGAAAAGATAGGAGAATCTCGCTTGCAGGTGGTTTGGACACGTGTAAGGAGAAGACTTGCTTTTGGAGAATAGCCCAATAGTAGAGGTAGAGGAAGGCCAAAGAAAGACTATAGGTGAAACTTAAAAAGATCTAGATTTGAATGACTTTTCTCAAGACTTGGTTCACGTATTGACATAATGGCGTCGTCGATCCATTGTGAAATTAACCCCACCTAATGGGAAAAGAACTTAGTTGTTGTTGTTGTTGTTATATTATTAAGCGTAAGTGATAAATTATGCATAAAAAATATTTAAAAATATTTTACAATTAAAAAATTAACAAAATGATTAAAAAAAAAAAAGGAAGACGAGTGTAGGAAAAATAAAATAGACGTGTGAGTAATTAATGGTCTTATATCGTAAAGGAACAAAGTGAGTCGAGCCCATTACAGTAAAACCCGACAGAAAAGCCCATTGCCCATCGAGGAGGGCACCAAAACCCTAGAGAGCACCTATAAAAGGCAGTGTAAACATTACCTTGAGAGTGTTAGGTCCTTGTTGTAGAGTTGGAGAGCGGAGAGAGAGGAAAACCCTAAGTGGTAAAGATGCCGGCTGGTCATGGTTTGAGGTCTCGCACCAGAGACTCGTTCTCTCGTCCATTCAGGAAGAAGGGTACCATTGCCCTTACCACCTACCTCAGGAGCTACCGCATCGGAGACTACGTCGACATCAAGGTCAATGGCGCCGTTCACAAGGGCATGCCTCACAAGTTCTACCATGGCCGCACCGGACGCGTCTGGAACGTCACTAAGCGCGCCATTGGAGTCGAGGTCAACAAGCAGGTATACCTACTACTGATTCTTTGGTTTTTTAGATATTGGATCTTTTGTATTTGCTCTCCAAGTGTTTGTTCTTTTCATTTCCTTGTTTATTGAAATTTCATTTCCAATATAGTTACTTGTTGTAGAAACCAAGGGATAAAACACATTCTAATCTGTTGTAGCAAATATGATCTATTAGATAATAGATATGCATGGTTTTTTTTTTGGTGTTTTCTGTGCCTTTATTATCTTTCTTGTAGCTATATTTGATGGTGCTTCGGATTGAATGGTCATCATTTTGTGGTGGTGTCATCCCTGTTTAGTTTCTATCAATTTGAATGTTTATACCTGTCCTTTTGATGATGCTTCAATTTATTTGATGAATTTTCCTTTCGTACTGGCCTTTTCAATGCACTGCAGTTAATATAAGTAAGCATGCTTCCTTGTTCAAATTTCAGCTGTTCATATATCTCATGTTACAACGTTTCAAATGGCTGAGTAATGAATTTCATTGTCTATGGTTTTCTCATCAAACCCTACCTTTTTTATTTAGTTATTTGCTCTTCAATTCCCTGCCTTCTTCTTTGGTTCCGATTGTGACTTTACTTGCTGCTTGTAATTACAATTGATAAAAGTTGATTGCCCATGCTTATTAAAAAAGTGTGTGCGTGATCCAGGTGGGGAATCGAATAATAAGAAAGAGAATTCATGTGCGTGTGGAGCATGTGATGCCTTCAAGGTGCACTGAAGAGTTCCGTCTCAGGAAGATAAAGAACGATCAACTGAAGGCTGAGGCTAAGGCTAAGGGCGAAGTCATCAGCACTAAGAGACAGCCTGAAGGTCCTAAACCAGGTTTCATGGTTGAAGTTGCTACACTGGAGACAGTTACTCCCATTCCATATGATGTCGTCAATGATCTTAAAGGCGGTTACTAGGTCTGATAATAGGTCATTTCTTGTTGTTTGCTGGACTGGCCTAGTTTTGTTTGGATTTGACTCCTTTTTTTGGTTTTTTTCATTGGAAGAGCCATATAGTTTATGAAACAATCAGACTCGAGTTTTTGTCTTGTTTAATTCTAAATGCAAGGATATGTTCTATTATGCTCGTAAATATGCTTTAGTGTATTATTCTACCGTTTCTATACTGTGATTTATATCCTGTTGCTTTACTTCTGATGTGGCGTCTTCTCGGTTAATGATTATTTGCCAAGTTCCTTGGTGAAAACTTGAAAGGGGCGGTTGAGTGCGATTATATAACTCATAATTGACTAATTTGGAGATAAATACCCTTTAGTTTGGCCTTAACCTTATTTTCAAAAAATCTTTTTCACCAAATGCTGTTAGTGTTTTGACTGAAGTTTTTTCGAGTATCCAATAAATTGATTTAAACATGGACTTTAGACACTCGCGTGTAATTGTCTCATGGTCACTTTTTTATAATTAAATAATTTCATTTTTGTAATTATGAAGTCACAAGAATTGCGACTGTTTTTTAAAAACAAGCTCACTTACTCAGTGTTGTGTTACGGCACTTAGTTTTCGATCTTAAAATGTAATGGTTCTAACGTCTTAACGTTTGTTTGACGGCAAAGTTTGAGTTATCGATCTTAAAATGTAATGGTTCTAACGTCTTAACGTTTGTTTGATGAATTAGACGTGCTAAGTTTGAGTGTATGAATAAGTTGACCCTGAAACACCTGCTCTCGCAGCTCTGCTATTTATTTTTGAAATAAAATATTTGAAAACGGAAGGTGTGGAACCTTCAAATTCGATAGGAACGTGTCTGTGTGCTCAATAATATAGAAGCAGCAAATATGTAGGAACTATTGCGGGTACTGCCTTCCCAACCAAATCAACAATCTGTATGAGCCAAGCTCCACTGTTGAATAAGGTGGATACAACGCTCTACTTTGCAAAAGCTTTGATTGGCAATGGCTCCACGTGTCATGATGACTCCTTTTCTCATGTGTAACAAATTACCTCCATTAACATAACTTTATGTCACCATTTGGTCTGAGAAAACTTATGAACCTACCACATGGCACTGTTTACGGTTGAATCAATTTACTTTCGAATTTCATGAAAAGCAATTGAGTAAGTACTAAGGAAAGAATAAGTGCTCAAGGGAAGAAACTTTTCACAAGTACTACAGAAAGCAGTGTTGGGTTACTTTGATTTGTTAGTACTCTGTTTGACGGATAAAGATTTGGCCAAACATGAGGCAGCTGGCATGCTCCATTTTGACGTTGTTCTACCTTCTTCATCACTCCGTTTCAAATCCGAGACAACAGCTGTCAGTTCTTAAAGAACCTGGTGTTTGCTTTTTCGGTTCTTGATTGAACTAAAACTCGAGCAATTTCTATGTATACACCCACCTTAACTATCAATCTACTTCCCTTCCCAGTTCCCACTCCTTGTAACAAAGACGTTGTTGCATATTGAAGCAACACCTTGAGACAATTGGAGGACCAAGTGGATGTTGGAGGATGAAAACACCTTATGTACTCTCCCATCTCCTCCTCGTGCTTATTTTCTCAGGTATTAATTATCTTCCGTAGATCATTAGTTTCCTTCTATCACTATATCCACGTTACATAGATCTTTATTTTCCTCTCTCTATGCCTCTCCCTCCAGACTCTCTCACTCTTACTGAGCTAGAGAAAGCACAATAGAATTCCTTAATATTTGTAGGTTTATATGTGTGGCTTATAGTTTAACTAAGAAAGAAGAGGCTGAGCAATGACTTGCCAAGAAATATTCCATTGAATATTGGTATCGAATTTTGTTTTTATCACTAATATGACAAAGGTCTATCAATTTATGTCTGACTGCACAAGATATGCATTGTTTCTTTTTTTCCTCTCTTTCTTATTCTAATAGTGAAAGTTCATTGATTATTATCCAATTTTCCGAGGGCAGCTGGATTAGCCTCTGATTCTGTAGTGCGAGGTCGCGGTCATGGGGTGAGGATCCCAGAACATTGGTGCCACAAGCTGATCCATTTGAGCAATTGTGAGTTGCAGAAATGCTTTCAACAGTGCTCTAAAGAACCTTATGGCATTGGAGAATGCAAGGATGCCACTTGCTTCTGCACATATTATTGCAAAGATCCCCCACTATAATTCTTTTTTTTCTCTCCTACATGCTTTTTTGCTTCTTCTCCATGCATTATAATTACAATAATACTACTGTATCTTACTGCCTTACCTAGTTTGTGATGAATCATGATGAGGAACAGAAATATAAGAACATAAAAATAAAAATTGATGAGCGATGCTATTCGGCCAAAAATGCTTCCACACCGAATAATCCTGCTTTATAAAAGTAATTATTTGACTCCACCATTCAACAAACCCAAGCCAAGAAGAAATTTTTTGGTAGACCATGTTTGCTTTGTTTGGTGAACTTAACAATTCAAATCTGTTTTGTGGAGTGAACTTTACATAAAATTTATTAGGTCTCAGTCTCACTGCATTAAATAAATTTAGACACTTCAGTCCACTCAATCAAGCAAATTCTAAAGTGATTTTTTTTTAAAAGTAAATAAATAAAATATATTTACCTTGAATTATTAATAAGTTAAAATTAAATCATATTTTATATTAAATCAATGTTAGATACGTTTTTATTTATTTATTTTTAAGACAAACTTATTTTAAAAAAAAAATCTTTATTGGACTGTCTTAAGTAGATTAAGTTATTGCGCATTTAAATGATTCTCTATCAATATACATTGAGAAATGTGTTGGAGCATTCCAAATGATAAATTTTTGTATAAATCTGAATTATTTTAGTTGGATGTATTAAGTCAATCACATCATTAGTTAAGGTACATTATGATAGTTAATTATTAAGTAATGATGTGATTAGTCTAATGCATTCAAGTTAAAAATTATTGCATGTTTTTATACCACAATAAATTCATGCTTCACGATAGATCTTTGTCATTAATTTTAAATTATTGACTTAAATTTTATGTAAATTTTTTTAAATCGACAAAGATCTTTCCTGAAATATGTATTTATCGTATTTTAGGAGCATGCTAAAATTTCTTCTCAAATTGGGTATTTCATATTTGTGTAAGAATTTTTCTTTCCAAATTAAAGAGAAACTATTACATAAAATTAGTGCATTTAAGTTGAACGTATTAGACTAATCATAATATTAATTAATAGATAACTATTATGATTAATTAATAAATAATCCTAATTAAATATTGTAATTAATAATAAAATTGACCTAATAAACCTTACTTAAAATGTACTAAATATATGCAAGAATTTCTTCTAAATTGATTTGTTGAACACTCATATTTGTGTCTCTAAATATCTTATGTCTCCCTCTTTTTTATTTGAGGAGAGGAAGGAACAAAGAGAAGGCAGACAACAAATTATTTTTAGGTATTTGAAGAGGAAGATATATTTCCTATTTTATACTATTAAATTTAAATGCGTAATATATTAGTTTTGTAAATTACTTTTGTTTCTTACTCTAACTATATTTTTAATGCTACAATTAATGTATCATATATTCAATTGTATAGAATAAGAATTTTTTTTTTTTATTCTGATAACACTTAATAATTTTCCAGACAAACGTATCAGAACATCTAGCACTACGACTAGATTAATCTCCCGTAATAATATATGATATAAAAAAGGCTACGAACAAGAAGGGGAAAAAGATGTTAGATTTTTTATTTAAACCATTTCATTGGCTAGTTCTTTGTTCAATAACGGAGCTCATCTCATTAAGCTGTATGATATAAGAAACAAACCAAACGAGAGTCTTTTTAATCGGCTACAAATCTAGGATCAATAAGATCAAGAGGGCAAGCATAGGTACAAATGCAATGAAAGATCTGCCACGCATTGTCCCACGGGAATGGATCCCCTCTTGTCAAAAAAGAACTGAAGGGTGTGCAGTATTTTATCTAATGACTGAAAAATTTTTAAGCATATTTGTCTTGATATTTTATGAAGGAGGAAAATAAATTTTGATGGTTGAGATCCTTTCTTATTTCTTTGCAAACTGTAGAGGATCCTAATCTTTGTCCCACCCTTTGTTGGTATTTCTGTTACCATTCTGTTTGACAAGCAAAGATGTCACATTTGTTAGGATCCAACTCCACTGTACAAAGTCTGCTAGCCTAGACATCAGCCATGATGGTAAAAACTGCAAAGGTTTCAGAATTAATCTTCAAAATAGGTGTAACTTAATTTGAGCTCTAGTAATTAAGTTTAAGCAGCCATGAACAAACTATAGCTAGCTTTTATCTGAGATTAATTAATGGAATTTTTATTTTCCCTATTTCTCCATCATGATGACGTTGGAACCTATCAAATTTGACCAACCAAACATATGAAATCTCTGCTGAGTGCTGCCGTATACTCGGGGATACTTACATATATTTATGTGTAAAGTATATACATTTCAAAGATACATAAATATCAAATGCAACCCAAAATTTACCCTTCATAGTAAAGATGATGTTATCAAACTTTCAACACACCTGATACAACAAGGACAAGAAGGAACAAATGAGAAAAAGTAAGCTTAGCCATCTCAAGTAAACTGGCGAAGACTGTGTGTCGTATATGAGGTGAATAATGAATTGTGATGTTGGTGATGATAGATGGATAAATTTATTGAAGTGTTTTGCTATATTTTTTTAAAATATTTTTTAATAATTTTTAGATAAAGCTATTGGTACTTTCAATTATTTATTTTCACTCTTTATTAATTAATCATAATTTTTATTTTTATTTTATAAAATTATGAATGGTTAATGAGAAATGTTAATAGACAATTAAGAATAGTAATAGTTTCACACATAATTCTCTTAATATTTAATAAAAAATATTAAATGAAAAAATTAGCACGTTCAATATCTTAGAAACTAGAAAAATATTTAATTTTATTTTTTTAGTTTCTCAAAGTATACATTAGTCGATATGTGAGAACTAATTTTTAAAGATATAATCCGATACTTAGACAAAGATTTTTTTAATGATATTATTTCTATATACATAAATTTGAGATTGATATTTAATTAAAAAATTATTAAAAATATTGATAAGAATGATTTAAAATTATTCTATGAGCAAACATCTTCCTCTAATTTTCTTTATAAAGAATAGTATCTTCCTAATCAATCTTCTTAATGATCTTCATAATTAATTAATAAACAAATATTCAATACTTTTTACTTAACAAAAATATTAGTAATACATTATTTTATATATTTTTTAATATTTATTTTATTATTGATTCACCTTATACACTAAAAAATAATTATTAAAAAATATTAATAATATTTATTTTTAAATTAATAATAAAAAAAAATAATTATTAAAAAATATATTACAAACATTTTGCTTTACTTAATAAAATATAATGAATAATGCTATATCTTTTTATCTAATTATCTTAATAATTATTCTAATATTAAATAAAAAAATATTAAATAAAAAAAAAATATATCTAATATCTTCAAAACATAAAAAAATATTTAATATTTTTTTTTTAATAATTAAAAAATTAATAAAAAAATTAAATAAAAGGATAAATCATTACTGAAATATAATTCGAAGTAATGATTAACTCGATCATAGCCAATTTATGGAAGTCTCAGGACCTTCACTCTTATTGTTGGCAGTATTATGACACAATTTTGAATTTTCAGGCTACTTACGGTTTTTCCATTTTCCGATGCTGTTTTTTTGTCTCCCTTAAATTTGTCCTCGTTAGTAATTAAGAAAGAGAATACAAAATCTTGACATCTATTAAAAATGGAGAATCTTCCACTTAAATATTCTTACTTGAAGTGGAAAAAAAATGTGTCTTTCCATTTTATTGGGAAAGACTATGGTGCAGATTATGCTCTTACATATATTATTTTCAGCTACTAAATATTAAGAATAAATTTTGATTTTAGATTAGAATTTTAAATATTATTTTCTAAATTGATGCATCATAGCAAAAACTTATTTTCTCAGTTACTTTTTTTAATTAAATTTCTTTTATTAACCTTTAAAATGAGATGAAATAATGTTGAAGCAATATATAGAAGGAGAGAATAATGTTAGTTTTGTTTTCATTTTCTGTTTCATAGTATAACGCTCGACCGTTATATACACGTCTGCAGCCACATATAAATTTGATGCTTCCATCTTTTTTAATATCTTATACAGAAACCCCTGAGTTTATTTTGTCATTGTTGGATGCTGATATTTAATAAATTTTCTTTTCAGATCAAAAAATAGGATTAAAAAAAAAACTAGAAACGGAAGACATATAGGAACACACGAACTTTTTTTTTTTTTGGGGTGTTAAATGTATTGCCATAAATTCATTCATTTTATTTCTTGGAATTTAAAATAATAAATTTTGCCTGAGAGCCTTAGTTTAAGTTCATTATTATATTTAGAGACTATTTAATCTTAGGTTCAATTTTTTTCTTGAGGCTGCTTTGCCTGCTCTTCTTCCTCTCCATTTCAACTATAAAAAAATTTCACTATTTTTAAATTCTTGGCAAAAAAAATATTGATTTTCAATTTTGTATGGACAAATTTAAAGCAAAAGGAACTAAATAAGTTCAAATCAATCCATCTCTATATATTAAATTAAAGTACATCTTATTTAGAGTGATTTAATCTCCTATTTTATTTTTGCATAAAGAATAACATATGCTATTTTTAATTTTTTTAATTTTAATTTTATTATTTTTAAATTAATTATACACATATTTTTTATAAATTTAAATATGTTTATTTAATATATATTTTTTATTCTACCCGAATTTAATAAAATTCGTGCAATGCAAATGATTATTGCTAGCTAAGTTCATTTTCCTGTATCTTTAGATTTTTTCATAAATATGTTTAAGTATTTGTATTGCCTTTAATTACTTCTATGAATGGATTAAATTTTAATTTTATTAAGTGCAAAGCAATGATATATATATCTATTGCAACAATCAATTCATGCATTTGACTGTGTTACAATGTTTAATTTTTTCATAACTCTGAAACTTATTCATGTTCCGTGTGATCTAAAGGATAAGTGATATTTTTTTTTATTTAAAAAAAATAGTGAGACAAGTCTTGTGACGAATCTCACATTATGCTATATTGTTTAAATAAATTATAAATTACCCTAAACATAAGTGTTGAAGGCATTATAAGAAAAGAAAGGTATATCAAATTAAGTTGCAGAGAAGTGTGTTTAAATTTTTAGGAACTCACCTAACTGAAAAGCAAATTACTAAAAATTACAATTAAAAATTATTTAAATAAGACTTATAATACTAAAGGTCATTGAAATTATTTTTGGTGATGAAGGAAAATAGTATGAAAAGTTATGGAGTTATTGTGCTGCTGCAATTAAACAATTTAATTTTGGGACCACTTGCATTGATGCAGACTGAAGGCCATTTATTTCATAGACTCTACATATATATCTTTATGCTTCTAAATTTATTTATTTTTATCTGACTAAGAAATAATTCTTGAGAGCATGTAGGTGAATAGTAAAAATGGATTTGGAAGGAAATTATTTTGAGTTTAATTTTACTGTATTATTAGTGTAAGTTTTTTTACTCATCGATTAATCATACATTATTGTATATGTAATTTTTTAGATAATTATTTTAAAAGTTAAATATTTTTTATAATATGATAATACATAATTAAATTACAATATAAAAAAATTATTATCTTAACATTACATTTAAATTAAATCCAATTATTATATACTATCAGGAAAGATGCCAATAACAACATGTTTCTCACTGAACAATAAAATAGAGTCATGGATTTAGTTTTTGACCATGTTATTGAGTGGCAATGGTGAACCAAATTGGACACTCATTAGCTGTATGCAAATTTTGTTATTTGACTTGTTGTAACTGTTGAAAATCTTATTTTTACTTTTCTTTCTTATCAACCACCAACAAATATACCTTTATATATATATTGTTTAAAGGATTAATTGAAGCTGCACCAAAAAAAGGATTACTTGAAATCTTAAAAGTTTTGATGCATAGATCTTAGGTTTTGTGTTAAGCATTTTGGAACAAATTTGGAGAAATAATTCAAGGAGAATACTTTAAAAAAATGGATGGAAAATGCAACTAGGGCAACTACATAACAAATACAATAAATATTTGAGGAATAAAATTAAAAATAACGACCAATTGGCAAAGTCATTATACTAATGTGAAGAACAATATGCTATTAAACAATGTGTCATATACCTTCAACTCTTATACTAAAGGAAGGGATAAATTAATCATTACCACGACATAGATGACTAGAAGGCAGTTGATGTAAAGTTTCATAGGAAGAGGGAAAAAAGTTTCATAATTATAATAAGAAGGATGGAATGTTAACTTACACTCATAAATATTATGTCAACCAATAATGGATGTTAGTATTGTAGAATGAGAAAGAGAACTTGCAATTGCAAGAAATGGAATTACAAAAAGAAAATAATATACAATATTTTAATTACTCCTTTAATTAAATTTTAGTAGGTCTTAACAACCTAAATTACATTACTTTTTGTTGGTATAAATAATCTTCATGAGTTACATTATATTAACACAATATTCACGTAAATTATGCATGTGGCATGATTATCATGAGTGATACATCCCACTTGAATTATATCAAAAGTGATGACATATAAGAGAAATAGATATATTTATGTGAATTTTTTATATAATCATGTGATATGAAAAAAGAGATAGACATAATTTTTTTTTTTGGGTACATTAGAGTCCCTAAGGCCAAGAAAAACTAAAACATAGAGAAATCAGGCATGAAAGCCCATGGGCAATGAATCGAATGAAGTCTCACTGGGCACAAGCATAAGCCAACAGAAGGAGAGATAACCACTGCAGGGGCACTCCAGAACAAATAAAGATTATTTTATATTTTTAAAAAAGTTAAATATTATTTCAATTTTTAATATGTAGCTCTTCTAGTGATAAAAATATATATATATAATTATATTAGATTTTAAAAAATATATATATACTATTTCATTATGAATATAAAAATTGTTCTAGAATCAAACTCGAATTTCTTGACGAAGACAAAGACTTGCCAATGCCATGCGGTCCGCACAAAACTCACCTTTGTATAATGAGAAAAAATGAAAAGAAATAAAATAAAAATTTTGTGAAAAAGTAAGAATACAAAATACAATTGTATAAAATAACAAATATGTCCTTATTATTTATGTTATGTATAAAAAAATATTTTTTTTTATCATTTTTATTTTTAAACATATTTTTTATAAATTTATGTAAATAAATATAATTTATAATATTATTAATTTAAAAATTTGTTACTAACAAAATTATGAAATTTAATATCCACCAAATAATGAAGTAATTCAATTTTAAATTATTTTTCAATAAAAATTATTATTATCAACTATTTATAATTTTAAACATTTAAATATATAATTTTTTTATTAAAAAATTTAATATATAAAATTCAATTAAAATGTTAACAACTTCACCTCTTCTATCCAATTCCACCGATCACAATCTCTTGAAACAACACAGCTCACCCCCACCCTTACACCTTTCCACTGCCATCCCCCACCTACACACCACTAACCACACCTACTGACACTCCCAACCCACCCTTATTCCACGGCTCCTTTTCCATACCCCCACCTCCAACCCATCCACACTCCCCAATATCTAGCATTCTGTTTTTTACACACTCCACCTGCATGTACTTCTTCTCCATTATTATTATTATTGTTATTATTTTTTCATTATGCTTCTTCATTCTCTTTCTTTTATTTTATAACTCTTCTTTCTCTCTCCGTGTTGCTGACAAATGAAGAAAACTCACCATATCAAGCACGAGCCATTCGCCGTTTTTTATATCTGGGTTCCTTTTAGTCATCCTTTGATTGAAGTCTCAAGTCATCAAAAGACAAGATGTCCGTTGGATTTTTTATGGTGGTTGCTGGCTTACTGTTTAATGGTGGAAAAGAAAGAATGCAGAGAAACTTGTAATTTTATAATCTTAGCCAGCCTCTCTTCATTTTCTTCGCAAATGAGTGAAGAAAAGTTTTTAGTGAAACCCACAATTAATTTTTTTTCTCCTATTTTTTCTTCGAAAAAAGATTAGTAGTATATGTATTATTTATATTTTTTAAGAGATGTAATTAAATAAATAAAAAAAATTATGTATAATAAATAATATTAAATAAAATATAAAAATATATATACACTATTTAATATAAAAATTATTTTTTTTCCTATCCAAATGAAAGAAAATGATATATTTTACTCATTTTCTTCTCCTCCATTTTCTTTCTTCCTATTTCTATCCATCCAAACAATGGTAAGTGAGTGGCAATTTGTGGGACTTAATTGTTAGAGTCTTGTCAAAATATGTAGCTCTTCTTAGGATATTTTTATTTATTTATTTATTTATTTTTTTCATAATTTTATTATGTAAAATACTGACAGGAGGGGTAACTAAATATTTAAATACATAAAAAATAATTTTTAATAATTCTATAATCGTTTAGATTGATTTAAATATTTTTTTAATTCAACGGTGTATATAATTATTTGAGGACTTCACTATCAAAATTTGTAAAGGTTAATTTATAAATTTTATGTTTATTTTTTCTCACATAATTTTGTCTTGCGAAAAACTATCCATCCTCAATTATAAGAAAGAATACGACTTATGAAGTGCAGATACATTAATTATAAAATATGTTCGCGTGTTAAATATATATCTGTATCAGATATATAGAGATATCCATATAATATATGTGTTCGAATGTATCCAATTAAATTTTTTTTTTCAATTTAGACACATCTCGAACACGCTCGAACACTTCTCAAATATACTTAGACACGATTATGACACGACATGAATACAACCTATTAATATTTTTTTTTAAAAAAACTAATTTTCATGACTAATATTTAATTAATAAGCTCGTAATTTACTCAAACTCAATCACATGACTTATGTCTTAAGTTACTATTTTCACATATCAATATTTTAAGTTTTATCTTTTCGCACATTATTATTTTTATCTACTCTTCTACTTCTGCTTGTACCAAGTAGTCCACTTCGTTGTCACCGAAACTTGTCTCATATCAATATTCTCTCTAGTTATTTTTTTATACAATATCTTATACGTGATTAATTATATTTAGAAAAATTAATTTAAGAGATTTTTTAAAATATGTAATAGAAATTAAATTTCATATTTTTAAGAATGATTTATTAGATAATAAATATTGACATATATAATATATATTAAAATATTATAAATTTTTAAATTTATAAAAATAATATTAATAAATTATAATTTTTATTTTTAAATTTTAAAAATATATATTATATTCATGTCTATATAATTTTTGAATTTAGTATATTTTCGTATTTATGGATATTTTCTGTCCCGTTTCTATGTTTTGTAGAATACGACTGATCTGAAAAAAAGAATTAAAATAATTATTTAATAGTAAATTTAAAAAGAAAAATTACGAGGAAGAGGGCCGTGAAACCAACCAAAAAAAGCAAAAGCAAAAGGGCACAAAAAGCACAGAAAATAGGGAGAAGAGAAAAACAAAGTCGTATGTATCATTATCTATCTTCTCTCTCTTGGGCTCGCCTACACAAACCATAAGCAAACGATTACTTCCACTTCCTCTGTAAGTAAAACCCTAATATCTTCTCTTCGATCCTCTTCTCTTCTGTTTCTTTCTCTAAAACCCAATTTTCTCTCTCAACAAATCTCGATCCCTTTCCACTCCGATTCATTGCTCGAATCCCACTTCCAATTGCTCCGTACTACATAACCTACCTGCAAGATCCGTTGCTGGCTCCGATTGCGCTCTGATTTCTGACTAGGGTTCGTTTCGGGTCCGTCAAGGCTGGCGGGTATTCGGGTCAAGTAAATGGCGGATCCGCCTGGTGTCCGCCCCTGCTACTGCTACTGCAAGCGTCGTGTTACAGTTCCGGGACCAAGCAGAGTCGTTGATTCTCGTGTTCGATTGGCAGCGTGGTTGATAGGGTTACAGTGCTGTGACGATTGCAAAGAAGAGTGAAGCATGCTGAGTGTGCTGCGCGTGCACCTCCCCTCTGATATTCCCATTGTAGCCTGTGAGCTCACGCCTTACGTCCTCCTACGCCGACCCGATAAGGCCGTTGCCACCGACGATGTCCACGAGACCGCCCCCTTAGATGGCCATTTCTTGCACTACAAGTGGTCAGTGCTTTTTACTTCGTTTCCCCTCTTAATTTTGCGTATTTTTTTGTCTTTTTTCTTTGCTATTGGAATCGGTTACCTTTTACGTTTGATGACCTTTGCGTAGTATTTAGATGGTATCAGCCTATCAGGTTTTTCTTCATTAGGCTTACTGAATATTTGAGCTTCAATGTGCGTTGTGGGAGGATTTTTTCCTTGTGAGCATTTGGGAATTATGTTAATTTTTATTTGAAAGTGTATGTAGTGTGTATACTCCTAGGTTTTTCTAGTTGAATGTGTGTGGGTTTTAGCTCTTTTCTGTCTTTTTATATTTTCCACTATATGAATTGAATTTTCATATATGTAGTGTTGGTTTCAAAGTAGACATAATATATTTAATTAGTTATCCAGCAGGTTTGCTTATTGTTTGTTTTCACTATTGGCTAATGCATCTATTTAAAGTCCAATTAAATTCATTTCTTTTTTCTTTCCATGTTTGTAATGTTGTTGGCATCGCAAATAAAGGTTAAAAAAAAAATTATGGATGGGACGAAACCTCATGCAGCACATTGTGAATTGACTGAAGTGAATGAAGTATTTACTGCTAAGAGAATGCAGTGTTTCATTACTGAAATGATTTCTTCTGATTTTCCTGTGGTGGTCACATTGCTAGGTGTACGAAGATCATAGAATGTGGACGGATATCTGTGCATTCTATAATTTTTTTCCTTCTACTTTACTTTTTCTTTTCTTTGTAAATTATTTTGCATATTTATTGTTGCTAATTCATGTGATTATTCAAATATTCCATTCCAGTACTTGCACTACATTAGGCAGTGATGTATGGCTTTTTTATCTTCCCTTTCATGTCCTAGTCTTCTCCTTAGCAGTATCAACCTGCACAAATTTTCATCCACATATATGGAAATTTAAGTTTGTAATTTTACATTCTCAATAAATCATTTTTTGTTCATAAGCTCCAAATGCACGATTATGGGATATCTCTTCCACCAATATCTTTATGCTAATGGAGATTTTAAATGTATATGTAAGATTAGTCATGAGTTCAACATAAGTTTTTTTATTAGTGTATTTAATATAGTTAATATAGCATATAGGTTCTACCTATAATGAAAAAGCTCAACAAAGGTCCTAGATTATCTGTTAGGGCTGGTATATCATCTCAACTGGTGTCTTGTGCTGATGAATAGACATCTTCTAAATTATTTACTCTAGTTATAATGTTCATGGCAATTCTATCTGGAATATGCTTTGTATTTAATTCATGTTTTGGCATGATTTGTAGGGTGGTATCAGTGTTTTCACCTCTTTTTGTGAAATTTGGACATTGCAAAAATTATTGAAGATTATGTATGCCCTTATTGCCCTAAATTTGAACATACATTGCAATAATTTTTATGGTGTCATAAAGTTGATTACTTAAATAGTTGCTTGTGATAATGTTGATTATGTTAAATACCAATTTGATTTCAAATATACTGCCTTTATGTAAATTTTCTATTAAGCTGATCTAAAAATTGAACTTTTTGGATCTATTTTTTGACACTATCATTTGGTCGTCCTTTTTGGCAGGTATCGTGTACAAAGTGATAAAAAGGTCGCTGTTTGTAGCGTACATCCATCCGAGCAGGCCACACTGCAGTGCCTAGGTTGTGTTAAGGCCAAAATACCTGTTGCCAAAAGTTACCATTGCACTCCGAAGTGTTTTTCAGATGCATGGCAGCATCATCGTGTCTTACATGACCGTGCTGCAAGTGCAATTAATGAAAATGGAACTGAGGAGGAGGAGGTATTTGGGAGATTTAATAATTCTGGGTCTGGGTCTGGGTCTGGGTCTGGGTCTGGGTCTGGGTCTGGGTCAATCAATACTAGCTTATCTGCCTCTGCATCAAGTGCTAGCTTGACAAATGGATCTGCACCTTTGTATCCAGCAGCTGTTACACAACGAAGTGGTGGTGAAACTTGGTTTGAAGTTGGACGATCTAAGACGTATACCCCAACAGCTGATGACATTGGTCATGTCCTTAAGTTTGAGTGTGTTGTAGTTGATGCAGAGACAAAACTTCCTGTGGGGCATGTTAACACTATACTAACTTCTCGTGTCATTCCTGCTCCCTCACCTAGCCCACGCCGAATGATACCCGTTGACGGGATGGGGCATTTAGATGCAGATGGGCGTATAACATCTTCGGGAACTTTTACTGTTGTATCATACAACATATTGTCTGATGCATATGCCTCAAATGATCTATACAATTACTGCCCTTCTTGGGCTCTGTCCTGGCCATATCGCAGGCAAAATTTGTTACGAGAAATAGTTGGTTACCGAGCGGATATTATTTGTCTTCAGGAGGTACATAAATGTGCTTTTGGCTGTGACGAGAAACTTGATTTAATATCTGTGCTGATCTTCAACTCTTTTTGTTTTTCAAGAATTTTTTAGATTGGTGTTGAATAAAATCTTTAATTTCACTGTCCTCAAATCATGTTTAATGTTCAATTGCAGTTGGTTTTTATAAAGACATGATTATGGACTTGGGGGGCGCAAGGCAATGCTGCCATTGGTAGCTCGTTCTAATGTTTTTAAACTTGAATTGCTAGCAGTTGTAAATGATTTAAAATCTTCTTATGGATTGCTTAAATAAACATTTCCTTCATCTCGATGCTTTTGTGCATTTGCTTTTTTTACTTTTTTTGGGTGGTGTGTGTGAAAAGTCAAGTGTAGTGTACCTCAGCCATTTTGAGTTAGAATCTGTTTTCTTCTCCACTGACCTAACTCAATCCCTTTGAAACATATGTGATGCGAGCCCGATACTTAATAGGCCCCCTAGGCACATTAAAATATACGTGAGGAAACACAAAAGGTGCAAGGCACCTGATCAGAGCAAGGGAGGGAATGTTGTAAGCAAGGGAGGGAATGTTGTAACTAACTCTGCCTAGCTGGCAGAGTGAGTGGGGAACGTGCATGTGCTGAGGTCATGAGAGAGGGTATAACATGAGGAAAGGAGGGTAGAATTGATAGGCTGGAATTAGGCTTGGACTTGGGAGAGAATTGAGCACTCTCTAATTTGCTCATCCTTGTTTCTGTTTTCTTAGAAGCTGTAACAACATTCCTGGACTGATATCACCTTGATATCATCCAGAGAGTAATCAATATACTTGAGTTTCTATCCATTTTCTTGTCTTAATTTTCTGGTACCTATCAATATGACTGCATCCTATCCTATATTCTAATAACTTCTGTATCAGCTAACGTGCAATCTGTTTCCCCCCAGGTTCAAAGTGATCATTATGAAGAATTTTTTGCTCCTGAACTGGACAAACATGGCTATTATGGTCTTTACAAGAGGAAAACAAATGAGGTTGCTACAGTTTTTTTTTTTTAAAAATAATAATAGAGGTTGTTACAGTAATCTGGTTTCTTATGGTCATAATTTTTAATATGGTGGGTTCACAGGTATACAATGGCAACACCAATACAATTGATGGTTGTGCGACATTTTTCCGTAGAGACAGATTCTCACATGTGAAGAAATATGAGGTTGGGAATTGTTTTATGTGTATGTTAGTTCTCTTATGTTTGTACACAACTTAGAATGATGTCTTCTTGCATGTAGGTTGAATTTAATAAGGCTGCACAGTCGTTAACAGATGCTATGATTCCAACCACTCAGAAGAAAACTGCCTTGAATAGGCTGGTTAAGGTGGCTTATAGCACGTCACATGTTACTTTTTCTTTTCGAAAAAATTATTGTCTCTTATGGAACTGGTGCTTACCAAGTTTTCTTTTTGTTCTTAGGATAATGTTGCACTAATAGTGGTTCTAGAAGCAAAAGTTAACAATCAGCCTGTTGATAATCCAGGGAAAAGACAGCTTCTTTGTGTGGTAAGCTCTTTTATTTTGCTTTTATTTGTTACCCTTAGGTGGTCTTGTGTGTTCATATGTGTAAAGCACATGTATTACCCTATATCTACATTTTGTATACCTTTTATTTATTGTTCCTCATTTCGTATCATGCTTTTCGTGGATGCTCTTAGTTGTCCACTGTTATTAAAGGTGGTCATTTCCTGATATCTGTTGAAGCCTTTCTGTTGTATTATTTAAAGCAGCTTTAGGTTTTTAAGTTTTTCCATCGTGACTGTTCTGGCTTATTATTTTAATGATGCCTGTTGATCTGGTATAAGAACTCTGGATACTGCAGATCCTAAGCTGTTTGCTTTTTCCATAAATTAACTCTGAAATCTCATATGGAAAGGATCAAGCGAGATGTGTGGTTTCAAGTTTTTATGAAAATTAATATTTGGATCTTCATCTAAGAAAGATTTGCTGTTTCTCATCTTCCCTCTCCATGCCTTTTCTTTTATTGGTTTAGGTTAAAACAGCTTCTTTAGTAATATAATAATATCTATTACTAACTCTTGTATTGCATGTGGAATTTAGGCAAATACACAAGTAAATGTTCACCAAGACTTAAAAGATGTCAAACTCTGGCAGGTAAGTCATTTCTTTTGCTTGTTCATATTGAACAGTGTGTTTATTGTGAACATGATAGTTATAAATTTTCTCCCCCTTTGTTAGGTGCACACTCTTTTAAAAGGATTGGAGAAAATAGCAGCAAGTGCAGACATTCCAATGTTGGTTTGTGGAGACTTTAATTCAGTTCCGGGAAGGTTTGATTACTTTTCTTTTTGTTAAATTTTGGATACTTTTGTTCTGCAATGGTCTTTTATTAGTGCCAGTAACTTGTTTCTAACAGTTATACTTACTTTGTTGTAGTGCTCCTCATGCACTTCTTGCAATGGGGAAGGTAGATCCATCACATCCTGATTTAGCAGTTGACCCACTTAATATATTGCGTCCTCACAGCAAGTTGGTTCACCAGTTGCCACTGGTAATGTATTGGTTTAAGTGCAAGCCTTAAAGGGATATCTTATTTAATATACGTACTTTCTTCCACTTTAGTTCTGTATTTTCCCCCTTAATTTTTGTTCCTGATTTTAATTTATCGGTTGTGGGTTACTTTTGATTTTAGGTCAGTGCATATTCATCTTTTGCAAGAACAGTTGGTCTTGGATTTGAGCAGCATAAACGGAGACTGGACAGCACAACAAATGAACCTTTGTTCACAAATGTCACTAGAGATTTTATTGGCTCTCTAGATTACATATTTTACACAGGTGAGCTATCTTGCAATGTTATCTCATTTGATAAATTTAACATTCTGGTCATGTATTTATTAAGTGATATTGTTTGTGGTTTCAGCGGATTCATTGGTTGTGGAGTCATTACTGGAGCTATTGGACGAGGAGAGTTTGAGGAAAGACACAGCACTTCCTTCTCCTGAATGGTCCTCAGATCATATAGCTCTCTTAGCTGAGTTTCGCTGCTGCAAGAATAGATCTAGGCGTTGACTCATAAGGTGCCACCATCTCTCCCCTTTCCCTTGTCTAATTATTCTCATATATACCTTTTTATTTTATGCTTGATTTGCGTAGTTTGTTGTTAGAAGGTCAATTTCTCGTTTATCAATCATTGTATGGAGAGATCAATGACTCTAGGCATTTATTTTTGGCTTATCGATTGATGAATGGCTTATGGATTTTATATAGATTGGGAATTTGTAATTGGAAATTTATTTATATTGAAGTTTTCATATTCCTTAAACATTCTTTATGGAGTTGGTTCACCTAAAACCGGGCATTGTTGGTACATCAGATTTATTAGCAGAAATAGGGTGAAAGTGATAAGGATGTTTTCTGTAGTGTCTAAAAGGGGATATTAAAGATGACATGGATGAAAATAATAGGTGGAGATGGTGGAAGAACTTAAAGTGGGGCCTTAAATAGTTTTGATTTAGGAATCATGTTACTGATCCTAAGAATTTCAAACAATGCATGTATTACCAAAGTAATATTGCAGGGTATCTGATTCCTTGGAATGTTGTTTCTGCTCTGGTATTGAGAATTTTCCAATGTCAGCTAGCCTTTGAAGTTTTTCCTTCCATTTTGTTGACCTTGTTAGCAATAGGCAGATGATTTTTACCAGTTTGATTTGAGTCTCTTATGGGAAGGTTAAATGACATGAACACTTGATGGAAATTTTCATGATGTCAAGAAGGATCTTCTCTATCATTATATGTCTGAGATTATTTATGCCAGTGTGCTGGTGAAATTCTCACTTCGTTGAATTTGGTTATGTAAATAATGTACAAGTTGATATTTCACCTCACCTTTTGCTGTAAGACTGCACTTTATAGAAGTGAGGGTGGTACAATTTTATTGTGTGTTGCCGTCTTTGATACTTTTTGCTCCACTACCACATTGGATGGAGTTTGAGTCTTTTTTTTTTTGGGTATGTCTAGATGCTTTAATTCGTTATTGATGATGGCTCTCGATTTTTGTAGGTAAGATCCAGAAACACGTAAATAAAAAGGTTGGAAGAAGCATTTGGTTGATGAGTTATTGTAAGTGGTAGATCATGCATGTCTTTTTCCCAGGTATCTCCATGTGGGGGCCCTTGCAATGATCTGCCTTGTATTATGCCACCTTTATCTCATAGAAAAATTATGATTATGCCTTACTGATTTGCCTTCTTCACCCCCCTCTTCCCCAATCTTTTTCTCCTTACAAAGTGAAAATTTTCTTATATTTCCACTGGCTCAATATATCTAGCAATAGTCCCATTCTCAAGTCGTTCCAATCTAGTGGCTGCTGAGCCTTGGGCTTTAATATCTCCCAGTACTGTAGTGGTAATCATCAAAACTTGGGATATTTTTTTTATTTGCTACGTTCATCAGAAATGTGACAAATTTGGAATGACATATTGATAACGGACACGTTTCACATACTCCAAAGTTGAGAAACTTTGGAGTACCCATCCTCCACCAAAATTACCTGTTATAGCAGGTTAACTTCACTTAACTTAAAAAAAAAAAAAACTGCGGAGAGTTCTGGATGGTGGTCAGCGCCGCGACGGCGGCGGAGTGCAGGGTTGATGGTGTGTGGGTCTGGTTGGTACAATGGCAAGGTGTTTTTGGGTTGTTGATGGAGGCTTTGGTAGAGGACGGTGATCTGATGGCTATTTGGGGTGATGGGTTATTAGTCTTGGTTTCATGGGAGTTGTTGAGGGTTTTGTTACAAGGGACATGGTTTGTGATTATGGAGTATTGATTTGGTTGGTTTGGTCTTGAGGGATGCCATGGCAGTATGGTAATGTTGGCAGAAGTTCTTGGCTATTGGGGGGCTCGGTTTGTGTTTTCTGGGTCCTTGGTAGTGTTTCAGGTGTGCTGATGTGGTGAAAATGAGGTGCATTGGCAAGAAGAAAGAGTTGGTTTGCAGATGTGGTGAAAATGGTGGCCATATGATGGAACCGGTGGCGGTGGCATAGTGATGTAATCAGTGGCGGTGGCATAGTGATGTAATCAGTGGCGGTGGCATAGTGATGTAATTAGTGACGGCGGTGGTGTCGTGATGGAACCAGCGGCAGCCTTGGAACCAATGGCGATGCCCCCCTATGCAGGTTGCCTGTGATCACTATCAGCCTTAGATAATTTTTTATGCAAAGTCAACGGTTTATGCTTGATGGAGGATGGGTACTCCAAAAATTGTTTGGTGTATGAGAAACATTTCCATTGATAACAAAGTATGAGAATACTACCAATACAGGGTGAGTTGCCTAACATGGGCATGAGGTCTGAACTGTAGCTGCATTTGTTGCGACATATGAAGAGATTCTTACTATTAATACGTTGTTATAAAGGGCATGACCAGTCGAATTCTTGATTTTTCAGCTCTACCGCTTAAATGCTTATATTAGTAGCAAATGAAAATTCATTCCTTGTCTTGTGACAATATTAGCATGTTTTCCAAGTAGAATGGGATAAGAATGCACTTCTAATGCTTTTGGCAGAATACTTTTTCAGTTTTTTGGGATTATATATAAGTCGCATATGTACATGTTTATAATTTTCATTTTACTGTAAAATTGGGATGTCTTAATTTAGAACATTATAATGAAAATAAGAATTGTTATTTGGTCATCACTCAACTAAATTTACTTTGGAGAAGTGATACCTGATTCAAGCTTGAAACAATTAATAGTTATTTTAAGTTATTTAGGCAATGGGCATATAGAGTTTGTGAGGCTAGGATAGAATACGAATTTGAATCGTTTTATGTCAACTTTTTACATGATTATATCATGTGAAAAGAGGAGAGACACAAAAGTAATTATAGTAGAATTTACTATTATTCATGTAGGATTTATTATTTTTATTGTTGTGTCTTTTTCTCTCCATATAATTATGTCAAATATTAATACGAGAGAATCTAAATCCAACATAATACAAGTATGTAAGACATATGCTCAATTTCTAAGACACTCAAAATAATTAGTTGTGGATTGTGAAATGTATTTTGTAGTTATGGCATCATTAACAACTAGTGTTCGCTTTTTTCTTGTGAGAATGGAAGATATCATTTCAAATGTTATATACGAAAACATCAGTAATATGGTGTATTGTTAATTTATCTAGTTTCTGTTAACGTTGTATTATAAATTTTTTGAGTAAAATGCTTAACCCTCTTCCAACTTAATTTGAGTTAGGTCCAATCACATTTCCAAACTAATAAAAATAACTATTAAGAACTTAAATTATATAATCAGTTGCAATCAAGTTCTCTATCCAAGACTTCGTTATTGATTCACATGAGCGTGGCATTTAATTCTTTTTTTTTTATCTTAACTATTATTATTGTAAAATTAAAAACAATCGAACCATTCAAAATAATATATGTGGATATGAGTACAAAAATTTTAGAAACATACATATATATAAACAAAAAAGAAATTATTTGGTGCCATATAGGACTGTGGCATATAAGATTGTGCTTGTACCACTCACATCTTAACATTTCAGCTTTTATTAATGGTGAAATTCACTATTAACTTATGTGTTTATTATCTCAACTTTTTTTTTATTTTTTTAAAATAATAAATAATAGTAGGGAGTCAAATTGTGTTTATTAATAAAAGTTAAAATGTCAAATTGTGAGTGATGTGAACATAATCTTACCTGACACTTTAAGACTATGCAATATCTTAACAAACAGTAGGGATTTTCAACAAAAAACAACAGCAATGATTTTTCAATCTGTTTTCTCTTAAACGTGTGTTTAAGAATCTGTCAAATGAAACTAAGATTTTGAACGGATTACTTAATTGCTACCAATTATATAGTTTAAGTTTTTACTAGCAAGAAGTCACTAGGATTAGGCTAGTAGTGAGGAACTTAAGTAATTTGTACAAATT
Source organism: Ormosia emarginata (assembly GCA_029884605.1). NCBI lineage: Eukaryota > Viridiplantae > Streptophyta > Magnoliopsida > Fabales > Fabaceae > Ormosia > Ormosia emarginata. Next base: position 25,214,310 of record JAQQTP010000080.1, on the reverse strand, counting down.
TTATTACTATCATTGTACCAAAAAGGTATTTTATAGCAATTTTTATTAGTTCACCTAAAGTTGAAAGAGTGCTTGAGCATTGTATTTTTATTTTTATTATTACTTTTTTTTAATAAAAAAGGTCTAAGACTCGGTGTAGGAGAGGAGCGGAGGTTACAATGGAAGCAAAGCCGTCTCAATAAAATTTGATGACGTTATATTACAAAATGAACAGGTGTAAGAGTTCTAATTTGAGTTTTCCTGGTACCATAGTTTATGCCAAACCTAACAAAAATCAAGCACTTTTCACGTAAAGGCATATATAAAAATGAAAGAAATGGCCATCTGTAGTTAGTTTTTCTATAAAATCTATCCAACACAACACAACCTCTGCTCACTACATAGACCTCCCAGAAGAATTTTTGGGGTTCATATTTCGTGGTGCTACCAGAAAAGGTGTTTTATGCGTCATTCCAGATTTTTTTATTTTTTTATTTTGCCGGATATATGTCAGTGACCATCTGGATTTTTACACTAGAATTCAACTAGAAGTTTTTCAAATAAAGCAAGTTTAAAGATGAGAAACAGAGAGAGAGAACAAGAGAACAATTCACAAATAAACTACATCACCAAGTATATATTATTTAGTGTCATACTGACGTACGTTACAGAAGATGGAAACAAACTGAATGGGAAATACAAATGAATTGGAAGAGAAGAAGTGAAGAACCAAACTTTGCCTGGACTTTTCCCTGTATGCCACTAAGTGCCAAGATATTATTAGCTCCTCGTCTTCACTTCGTCTCAATTATATGATCTCGTTTCATCCTCTCTCCTAAGAAACTACTTACCATAAGTAATACATATACAAGACGAGGGTGAGGTGCGGTTCTTGCTTGCAATATAGCATGCTAGCTAGTAGCTTATATAGTGAAGACTGAAAAAGAATGAAAACTAGGTGGTAAGTTAGTCAAATCAACCTAAACCTTTGTGGATGTTTGTCCGATATCCCTAAACAGTAAAAAGTGTGATGGGACATCAACCAACCAATCACTGTTATTGAGACATATTTATTTATGAGAAGGACAGGGAGTTAGAGGCTCTTTCACCATGTTTATATATAGAACTCGTACAGGTCACTATGCCATATTCAAAACCAGGGAGAGAGAATAACGTTTTGTATGAGTAGTTTTCTGAAGAACGAATAACTTTTTGTTTACGTTTATTTCAGTGCATGCATTGATATAGATAGATATAAATATCAGTTAAACAGTAATGGGAGGACATTGGGACAAAACGATCACTATTGTCTAGTCATTTCGAACAGGAGGCTTCTTTATGATATTTAAATCGAGCGGTGCAGAGAAATGGGACACAGACAAGGCCTTTTTAATTTCCTCTTGCTTGGAACAGTGAGAAGCTATAAGATCCTTGTAATTAGTGACTCATGCCAGATATATATAATATCTCTTGTCACTTGTCAGTGGAATGATGCATAAGCCTGAGATGAGATAAATGATGTTTCAGTAGTTAAAAAAAACAAGAAAGGATAAGTTAGAGGTTGGCCTGTGTTCTTTTTTTCGCACAATTTCGAGGACAACCAAGTTGCGACATGAATAGTATAGATAATGGCATGGCATTGTTGGTGAACATAGCCACAAGGACCGCAAAGGATCCCTCATCTGTCTCTTCAGCATCCCCTATGCCATGCCATCTCATTCTCACAAAACCGGGCCACCCCAATATATACCGACTTTACAGGTGAGGTGATGGAGCAAGCAAGGGGAAGAGATCAGAATAATAATAATAATAAGCATGCTATTGCTGGACAATGGAAGAGAAAGGAACAAGTTCTTTAAGATACAGGGGAAAATAGTGTCTACTGGATTTGGTAAGAGAAACACAGTTTTTTTATGAGATACAGAGAAATCTTAATTTTTTTTGTTGTCTTTACTTTTTTTTTCACTGTTTTAACAAGTTTGTTTGAGCCATTTTGTGGGAGAGATCTTATTTTCTAAGAAAAATCAGTGGTTATCTTTAGAAATTTGATTTGTGGGGTTAAAAGGCCTTACTCTTACCACACATTAGGCCTCAATTGGGCCCTCCATATCTCCACTTATGGTGCTCTACAGTATAATTTGATAGCCCTGTGAAGATTAGTACTGAGAAGCTGTGACCTGTGAGCAGTGAGCACTCACCAACCAGTTACCAACTCATTCACAGGCGCTACGGCCTACTCCATGATAAAGGATGAAATTTGTTTGGATCAACACTCTACCGAACTGCAAGTCGACCTCCCTTAACTAGTCACAAACTCACAGTTTTAATTAGGACTAATGCTAGAGTGCTCCCTATTGTGTTATGGAGCATTCGTATCCCCTGCCTTTTACTTGTTATTAGGGGTTGCTACCCGTACGTTAAGTGAATAAAATATTATATACTTTAAAAGGGCGCTAAAGGTGGTAAAGGGGAATTTTTTATATTTGTAACCATTTATGTCATTTTTATCGAGGGTAAAAGTTGTTTCTACCTAATTTATCACTTTGTTTAGACTATGTTTGAATCGGTAACATGGAGTGAAATAGAAAAAAATAAATAAAATAAAGATAAATTATATTGTTTGATTATATTAAAAAAGATGAAATAAAATAAAAATAAATGGGATGAATTTTATCTTATTTTATAAAAAAATCATTAATTTTTTTCTCCTAATTTAAAGAGCATGAAATGGAATCTTTTTTTTATTATTATAATTAAAATTTTACTATATTAACCTCGTATTCTAAAATTAGTGTATTTATAATAAAATAATTTAAGAAAAATAAAGTTATAACTCTTACTATTTTATCAACTTCTCAAATAATGAAATGGTAATTTTATTTCATTTCATCCTAAAATATCCAAATAATAGAATGATACTTTTATCCTATTTCATTTTATCTTTATCTTATCTTATTTCATTCCATTCCATTCCATTCCATTCTTATTCCATTTCATTCCATTTCATCTATTACTAAATCAACAATGATATTCCTACATCTAATCGTGTCCACACCCATTTCCACACCAATTACTGTTCATGAAACTCACCTGTGAACAGTGTCAAATCATGTTTCTGTTTTTTTTAGTATATATTCATTAACTAACTTCTCTACTTGATTAATTACTTTTTTATTCTTCATTAATTAACTTTTTTCACTAACATAGAAACAAAATTGGTTAATGAATAACAAAAACATGATTAATGACTTACAAAAGTTAGTTAATGACACAAAATTTTATCATATAATTTTTATATTCGTGAAAAAAATTAATTAACTAAGAATAAAAAAATAATTTATGACGTAGAGAAATTAGTTAATAGACATATATAAAAAAAATAAAAAAATAATTTTAACACTACTTATGAGTTAAGGTCATAAATAATATTCGGTATTAAAAATAATGTAATAATATTTGCGGTAAAATGATAATTTTCCTTACTAAATATACAAACATTAACATTAACAATCTCCTTTATTGTCTGAACATTCTCCCTCCCATCAACCTCCATTTTCTTGCTTCTTGGCGAGCCCAACAACAAAGGCTACTCTATCGTCCAGGCCGTCACTTCCTTTAGCACCTAACGCAACAGTCACTACCAGAATCACCATTGCGTCCTAAATTGGCCCCGCAACCCCCAGCCCATCCAGTCGGTGATAGACCTCGCCAACAACCACCCTCCCCCCTGCAAACAAGGTGCCGCACACCTGATGCAAAATGGCTATTTTATAATTCTAACCAGATACTACAAGTAAAAGTCATAATCAAAACCATTAGGCTATGTTTGGATATTTAGTAAGTGATGGAATGAAATGGAATAGAATGAGATGAGATGGGATGGGATAGAATGGAATGAGAAAAAAATACCATTCCATTGTTTGAATATTTTAAGATGGAATGGAGTAAAGTTCCATTCTATTGTTTGGGAAGTTTATGATTTTTGATGAGATGAGATGGTATTCATACTAAAAAAGATGATTCCATCTCATATCCCCTAAATTGGGGGGAAGAAAATTGATGGTTTCTGGTGGGATGGGATAGAATTCATCCCACCCACTCTCATCCCATTCTATCCTTTTTTAACATTACCAAATAATGACGTATCTCTATTCCATTCCATTTCCTTCCATTCCACTCAATACCACCAATCCAAACGAACCTTTATGAAACTGCCGCATTGAGTTTGCTAGATTATGAAACTCTTATAAGTATTATTAAGTACTTGATTCTTAGAATGGGACAAAATTTTATCCAAACAAACCATTACCCAGACAATCTCTTCATTTGATGCCAAAACATGATTACCTCAATTCGAAGCCTCTCTGTTCTGTAGGCACGATGTAGCTTCAATGTCATCTGATCTCACAAGAAGCCAATGCTGCTTCGGTCGATCGATTGGCTTCCCTGTGGCTACGCACAGCGGCGACGTCGATCCTCCGAGTCTCAGATTGTGGCCTTGCAATTAGGTGGAGGCCAAGTTATTAGGGTTCACTTCCCCTAATCATTGATATGGAATGCTTTATTCGTAACTGTTAGATCTTATACTCAATCTAACGGACACGATAAATTATTATGTTGCAGACAATTTTTTTTTTTTTAGCTCTTTTAACTGGATTAGCAGGGAACAAGTAGTTTACACCAACCTTTGATCAATTGTTCACCCCATCCAACGGGTCATATTCAAGGAACATTCATGCTCCCTGATGACGAGGGAGCATGATAGACAAAACCTTTAACTAGTCACAAACTCACAGTTTGGGTCCACATCCTCTTGCTCTTCATAGAGACAAGTTTTATCGTGTAATGAGGGCCGGGCTTCCTTCACCTTCTTGTTGTGAAGGCACAAACAAGGAATCTGATGATGATGACGATTTACTGCTTCAGTATGGTATGTATTCCTTGCTTGAAAGAAGGAAACAAGAGTCTGAGGAGTCATGGTTTGGATCAGACAGTGATGACTTGTTTGATCTTGATGGAGAATAATGTCGTATGATTGTATGACAGAAGCAGCAGCAGTATAGCCATTTTATTGCTTGTCTTGTAAGTATCATAGTTTAGATGGGTCTGTATTAGCTATATTGTTAGATTTGTCTTGCCACTGGAACGTAAAACATTATTATAGTAGTGCTATTTATACTTTTATATAAATAAAAAGTTACGTTATTTACACAATTTTTTCGCACACCACTTACACATTTGGTAATTCACATGTAAGTAAGTGGTGATTTGTGTGTATTATATGATGACTAAAAATATTAATTAATATGTAAATAATTAATAATTAATATATAAATAATTAATAATCAACGTATATTATGTGATGATCATCAATTATTTATACATTGATACATGTCTCAAATCATTATATAATATATGTCAATCACTAATTATTTACACATGAATTACTAAATGTGTAAAAAATGTAAATAGACTTTTCCATAAATATATTTTGTGCCGAAGAAAACTGGAAATCCCACTATGTTATCAATGTTTGAATGTTAGCAGGTGGAGCATTTTGATTTGGTATTTAAAATTGCATTAAAGCAAGATTATAATTTGGAATTTGGAATTGTTAGTCTGCTTTAGGTTGATAAATAATTAATCGACTACAGTGATGCTGATTAGTTTGTTTTCAGCAAAATTTTCCTACCAATTACCAACTATAACATAATTCTCCTTTAGGATACAATTGCTTACAGATATTAATTTGTTACCAAATATGGACATTATTCTTCACATCAGTTACTAACATACTGCACCATTTGTCAGTTATATAGATTGAGATTGGTAATATCATTTGGACTATATGCAAATGACACTTTGGTGAGATTGGAGTCCATGTGGATGCCTGTCAATTTGAGAGTAATCAAATTAGCTTAAGATGTTAACAATAACATATATAGATAATCCATACAGAGGTAAAGCAGTTTTTTCTGTTTTTATTATAAAAAAAAAACAGTTTTTTCTGCCATTGCTTGATTGCCTTTATAAAAAAAGGTGTGATAAATTGCCCTACTTTTTGGGCTGATTATATTCTCTGACCACACAGGCCGAGCTCATTGCCCACATTAGGCCTTATCAGGCCTTCCGCTTATGCTAAAAACAATAGTGGTGACCATCACCGTCCAAGCCGGCTGCCGGCTCCACCACACCACCACCGCCGCATAACATAAACACACTGTTAGGGTTTTGTTAATTCCATAGTTCCCTGCAAAGATGAACCATTTCAGAGACAAAGATCGTCTCTTTCCATTGCCGAAGCTCTATCACCATTACCTCCAATGGCGGGGCATAGTGAAAGTGCGTCTGAAGTGGGTGAAAAACCGAAGCCTGGACCACGTCATTGACAAGGAAACCGATTTGAAAGCCGCTTCTCTCCTCAAAGACGCTATCAAGCGCTCCTCCACCGGCTTCCTCACCGCCAAATCGGTCGCCGATTGGCAAAAGCTTCTCGGCCTCACCGTCCCCGTTCTTCGCTTCCTCCGCCGGTACCCTACCCTCTTCCACGAGTTCCCCCACCCTCGCTGGCACAGCTTACCCTGTTTCCGGTTAACCGATACGGCACAGTTTTTGGATTCCCAAGAACAGAGCATTCACCAAAATCACGAGAATGCCACTGTTGAAAGGCTCTGTAAGGTGCTCATGATGATGAAGACTCAAACTTTGCCGCTTCAGTCACTTCACCCTCTGAAATGGGATCTGGGTTTGCCTGATTGTTTCGAGAAAACCCTAGTTCCCAAATACCCTGATTATTTTCAGTTCGTGAAGGCCTCAAATGGGGTTGCTTCTGTGAGATTAGGAAAGTGGTGTGATGAATTTGCGGTGTCTGCATTGCAGAAGAGCAATGAGGGCAGAGAGTGTGGGAGTGAGTACAGGGAGTTTAAGAGAGGGCAATCAGCTTTGGTTTTCCCAATGAGGTTTCCAAGGGGTTATGGGGCACAGAGAAAGGTGAGGGCTTGGATGGAGGAGTTTCAGAAGCTGCCTTATATTTCTCCCTATGTGAATTCTAGGAACATTGATCCTAATAGTGATTTGATGGAGAAGAGAGTTGTTGGGGTTCTTCATGAGTTTTTGAGTTTGACTATGCACAAGAAAACCAAGAGGAACTACTTGAGAAGCTTGAGGGATGAGTTGAATCTTCCACATAAATTTACAAGGATTTTCACTAGATATCCAGGCATATTTTATCTCTCGTTGAAATGTAAAACAACTACTGTTACTCTTAGAGAAGGGTATCAGAGTGGAAAACTAGTAGATCCGCATCCTCTTGCTCTTCATAGACAGAAATTCTACCATGTAATGCAAACGGGGCTTCTTTATCGTGGTAAAGGCACAAGCTTGAAACCTGAGGAAGACGTTTTGCTGGTTGATACTATGGCGAAGGATGAAGCAGGGAATGGAGACTCTGAGGAGGAAGAGGTTGAAACAAGTGATGAATTCTGCGAGGATGAAGTTTCAGAGACAGATGAAACAAGTGAATAAGGGTTTTCATGCAGAATTGTATTCATGTGTCATATGACAGAAGCAACAGGATAACCACTTTAAAGAAAATTATTTACTCTCCAGGTTAGTAGCTTTATTCCAAACTATTAACTTTGATGGTTCTCTTATTAAGTATCAAAGTAAAATGAATCTGTATTGTAGGGTATAGTGGATTCAGGGAGTGCTTCTTATTGAAAAGCATAAAAAAATTAGAAGGCTGGAATACTGCAAGTTTGCATCATGCTTTTGTTCCCTTGATGCTTTAATTGATAAGGGCAGGATTCACTAACATTTGTTAACTCATGCTTTCTAGAGAAGCTATATATCTGAAGGATAGTTCTTGTATAAATGTACTTAAAGTACAATTGTGAAGTGGAAATTCCGTTCTGTTTTCCAACAATGTTAATAGGTGAGGCTTGTGATTTGGTATATGAAGATTCAGTCAATGAAGCAAGAGTATGGTTTGGAAGTGTATGTCTGCTTTAGGTTGATAAATAATTGGATGTGTGATTTGACAAAATTTCCATCTCTGATATCTGTTGTGCTAGTAAATTTTTTCACATCTGCCTATGTATGAGCTTTGTTGCAAATCCTTTTACATAGCCGGTCCCAAGCCCGGAAAAAAGAGGAGGGTTGTGTTAGGCAGTCGACAGTTAATGTAAAACGTCGAATCTTTATGACATGGATCAAAGATGTGATTGTGTTAATGCTAGGTCGTTGCCCTTAAGTAACGCGTTGTATGGCTCGAGTACAGTGTCAAATGAGCTAGAGCCGCTGCATCGCCGCCTGGGTGCAGTGAAAAATAAGCAAGGGTTCCCACATTTTCGTGAACGGGTGAGGGTAAAGAAGCTAGTTCACAAGAGTAGGATGCGTTTTGGTACTTGGAATATAGGCACTCTTACAGGTAAATCTATGGAAATAGTTGATACCATGATTAGGAGGAGGATTAATTTTATGTGCCTACAAGAAACTAAGTGGGTGGGAGAAAAGGCAAAGGAACTCGACACTTCAGGTTTTAAGCTTTGGTACACCGGTAAGGTAAAATCTAGAAATGGGGTAGGCATAATAGTAGATAAGAATTGAAAGAAAAATGTTGTGGATGTGAGAAAGCTCAGAGATAGGATTATAGCTTTGAAGTTTGTTATGGAACAAAAGACTTTTAATGTTATCAGTGCGTATGCACCTCAAGTAGGTTTAGACGAGCACTACAAGATAAAATTTTGTGAGGATTTAGAAGGTTTAATTCTGGGAATACCTTTAGGAGAGAAGATTGTTCTAGGAGGAGACCTAAATGGTCATGTGAGGAGTGAATCTAGGGGGTTTGAGGGTTTGCATGGAGGGTATGGTCTAGGAGTAGCTAATGCATAGGGCAAAGCGATTTTAGATTTTTCGGTAGCTTAGCCAACCCCACCTAGTAGGAAAAGGCTTGGTTGTTGTTATTGTTGTTGTTTTGTTATTGTTGTTGTTGTTGTTTTGATTTTAGAAAGCGGGAAGAGCATCTTATCATGTACAGAAGCGGGAGTTCTTGCTCTCAAATTGATTATTTTCTTATAAGAAAATTGGATAGAAAGCTTTGCATGGATTGCAAAGTCATCCCTGGAGAGAGCTTGACTATCCAACACAGGGTTTTGGTTATGGATGTACGAGTTAATATAAAAGTAAGGAGAAATTATCGAGACAGAGTCCCAAGGATCAAATGGTGGCAACTAAAGGGAGGAAAACAAATGCTCTTTCAGAGGAGGATTATGGAGGAAGAGACTTGGGAGGTACAAGAGAGTGCAAATGATATGTGGGAGGAAGTGGCTAAAGGGATTAGGAAGGTAGCAAAAGAGTCACTCGGTGAATCAAGAGGCTTTGGACCCAAGGATAAAGAATCTTGGTGGTGGGATGTAAGTGTACAAGATAAGGTTAAGGTTAAAAGGAAATGTTATAAAGCTTGGCACGTGTGTAAAAACGTTGAAAATTGGGAAAAATATAAGGCAGCTAAAAAAGATACTAAGAAGGCGGTGAGCGAGGCGAAAGCTAAAACATTCAATGAGTTATATCAATCTTTGGGTACCAAAGACGGAGAATGGAATATTTACAGACTTGCTAAAAGTAGGGAAAAGAAGACAAGAGACTTGGATCAAATGAAATGCATTAAGGATGAAGAGGGTAAAGTCTTGGTTACGGAACAAGACATCAAGGATCGATGGAAGGGTTATTTTCACAAGCTATTTAATGAGGGACATGGGATGTTAGGGGACTCGGACATTCTAAACACTAAAGAGGAGGACCAAAATAAAATATTTTATTGTAGAATTCGAGATAAAAGAGGCTTTGAAGAGGATGGAAAATGAAAAAGCGGTCGGATCAGATAATATACCTATCGAGGTGTGGAAGTGCCTAGGAAAGAAAGATATAAGCTGACTCACAAAGCTATTTAACGAGATAATGAGATCTAAGAAAATGCCAAATGAATGGAGGAGAAACACTTTAATTCCTATCTATAAGAACAAGGGAGATATACAAAACTGTGCCGATTATAGAGGGATTAAACTCATGAGTCATACCATGAAGTTATGGGAAAGAGTAATTGAACAAAGATTAAGACAAGAGACTTATATTTCAGAGAATCAATTCGGTTTTATGCCTGGGAGGTCAACCATGGAAGCAATCTATCTTCTACAAAGATTGATGGAGAGGTATCGGAGGAAGCAAAAAGACCTATACATAATTTTCATTGATCTGGAAAAAGCCTACGATAGGGTATCGAGAGAGGTCTTGTGGAAGGCTCTGGAGAAGAAAGGAGTTTGTATCACTTATATTCGAGCAATCCAAGATATGTATGATGAGGCTAAAATTTGTGTAAAAACACAATGAGAAGTTACAGAAGATTTCCCTATAACTATAGGACTGCACCAAGGGTCAACTTTGAGTTCATATCTTTTTAGCTTGGTCTTGGATGTGCTTACTGCGCATATCCAAGAGCCGGTGCCACAATTCATGCTTTTTACAGATGATATAGTCTTAGTTGGAGAGTCGAGAGAGGAAACAAATGGGAAGCTAGAGTTATGGAGACGAGCTTTGGAAGAACATGACTTTCGTATAAGCAAGAGTAAGACGGAATATATGGAATGTAAGTTCAGAGAATCAATTCGGTTTTATGCTTGGGAGGTCAACCATGGAAGCAATCTATCTTCTACAAAGATTGATGGAGAGGTATCGGAAGAAGCAAAAAGACCTACACGTGGTTTTCATTGATCTGGAAAAAGCCTACGATAGGGTATCGAGAGAGGTCTTGTGGAAGGCTCTGGAGAAGAAAGGAGTTTGTATCGCTTATATTCGAGCAATCCAAGATATGTATGATGAGGCTAAAACTTGTGTGAGAACACAATGAGGGGTTATAGAAGATTTTCCTATAACTATAGGACTGCACCAAGGGTCAATTTTGAGTTCATATCTTTTTAGCTTGGTCTTGGATGTGCTTACTGCGCATATCTAAGAGTCGGTGCCACAATTCATGCTTTTTGCAGATGATATAGTCTTAGTTGGAGAGTCGAGAGAGGAAATAAATGGGAAGCTAGAGCTATGGAGACAAGCTTTGGAAGAACATGACTTTCATATAAGCAGGAGTAAGACGGAGTATATGGAATGTAAGTTCAGTAAGAAGCGTGTTAATACTAGCTTAGCGGTGAAAATTGGGGACCACACCATACCACAAGTCACACAGTTTAGGTATCTTGGATTTATCATACAAAATGACGGAAAGATAGAGGGAGATGTAAATCATAGGATTCAAGCTGGATGGATGAAATGGAGGAGTGCTCAGGAGTGATTTGTGATAGAAAAGTACCTCTCAAGCTTAAGGGTAAATTTTACCGCACAACTATAAGGCTCGCGATATTGTATGGTACTGAATGTTAGGCAGTAAGAAGCCAGCAAAAGCATAAGATCAGTGTCGCGGAGATGAGGATGTTGCGCTGGATGTGTGGTCATACAAGACAAGATAGGATTAGGAATGAATACATTAGAGAGAAAGCAATGGTAGCACCTATTGTGGAAAAGCCTTAGGTGGTTTGGACATGTAAGGAGAAGACCCTTAGAAGCCCCGGTAAGAAGAGTAGATCAGGTGGAGGATAGTCCAATAGCTAGAGGTAAAGGGAGACCAAGAAAGACTATAGGTGAAACTATTAAAAAAGATTTAGATTTGAATGACATTTCTGAAGACTTGGTTTATGATAGGACACAATGGCATCGTTTGATCTATGTAGCCGACCCCACCTAGTGGAAAAAGACTTGGTTGTTGTTGTAGTCACCAACTATGTACATAATTCTTCTTTAGGTTAGAATTGCTTGCAGATATTAATTAGCAACCAACTATGAACATTATTTTCTCCACATCAGTTACCAACTTGCTTCACAATGACTATAATATATTAATGACACTTTGGTGGCATTTGAGTCTGCGAAAATTGGGGGAATGATTGCCTATCAATTTGTGAGTAGTCAACTTAATTAATTTGCTCCATCAGTTGTTTAATGTCAGCACAAGTGAATACCTCTTTTTGGCATTTCCTTATTTTTCGATTAAAAAAGGAGCATGTGCACTACGTTTCTGCTTTACTTAAACTTGGCTTTGCTGCTGCGATAGATTTCCTGTGTGTTGTGTTGTCTTCAAAGTAAATCTTGTTAATATTATGTAGAAGTACAGCGTTCAGTGTTGAATTACACAGGGATTGCAAACAACTAGGATTCTATGCCTTTTCTTCCTTTTGCTGAATAACAAGAAGCATGTTTTGCTACTTTTCTTTTTGTAAATATTTACTGGTGCTATGGCCAAAAATGATATAGTTAGTAATAGGATGCTGATTGTTGCATTAATATATGAGGTATCATCAAAATAAATACTAATAAAAGGAAATTTTGGTTGATTGAAGGTTGGCAACAGATATCATATTAGGGGAATGGGGATCATTTTACGTATAGAACTGTTCCCTGAGGGATCATTTTAATATATATGAGGGATAATATTAACAGGTTTTCCTTCTTTTTGCAGAGTGGCGAAAGAAGTTTGTGTGCCTGTGGCGGTATTAAGCTTTAAGCCTGTGGCAGCATTAATCTATCTTGTTCGAGGCCAGCTTGTTGAGGCTATTGAGCATGCTTGCGATCACTGAAACAACTCAACCTTGAATGTTTCTGACGTTATTTGTCAACCGTATCAACTAATTAGGTTGCGGGTTCTTCTTTATTTTTCGCCACTCGCTTTATTGGTCTTTCAAACAGAACTTAGATTATGTTTTGATTTTAAAGTGGAAAATTGAGTTAACACACAAATTGTAGGATGTGATATCTCTTCTTTATTTTTTATTTTTCTACATAAAGAAATTGTTACAACGACTTCAACTTGACCTTCTACTCAAATCTCCACTTAACACTCCAACTACTTAAGTTATATATCCAAGTGGCTCCGAAGAATAAGGTCACAGCAATTAGGCACAATAGCAACTCGTGTTTAGACAGCCCAAGTAACTTTTTCCAAAACATTGGTGAGTGCTACGATATGCCTCGCTTAGTTAAAGTGTATCGTGTACCTTGAATCTAAATTGTTGAATAAATGTTAAAAAATATCAATGACTTAGATTTATTATTGGATATTTGCTTGTCTAATTTTTTATATTTGTAAACTTTCTCCATTTGTCTTTATTCATCTGTTATCATCTTTTCTCCGTCCATGGTCGTTGCACCTTCTTTGGTGATGGTGTGGTGACTCCTCTCTCCATCACCTCCTCCCCCTCCCCCTTGCTCTGCCATCCTCACCATCACCATAATAGAGGAAAAAAAATCGACTTTCAAGCACAATCCTAAAACCAAAATAGAGAAAAAAAAATTAACAAATGTGATGGCAAGAAATGAGGGCTATGGGGTGTTGAGGACTCAAAGCTAAAGGTACTGGTCGGCACGCGTGTGGGACGCAGCTAGGTTAGATGTGTCAGATAGGTTGACAGCGACGTGGAAGAGGGACTTGGCGGCGAGCTCTACCTAGGACAGTAGGGTTTGGGTCCAAACGGTGGTATCTTGGCATACGACGACGAATATGATGGCGATACAACGATGGTAGTGGTTGTTGCGATTGAGTATAGAGGAGGGGGTAGTGCGTCCAAGTTGTGGGATCCAGCTGGAATGTCAATGGTTTGCCGACCGGCCGCTGCACGTCGTTGACCGAATTATCAAAGAATGTTTATAAAGAAAGGATTGTGTTGATATTTTAAATAGATAAAGGGTCAGTTTTAAAACACAAGAAAATAAGTTATAGCAAGTTAAATTTGAGTTGCGCCATTCACCCTTCCTTAACCAGGTGTATATTAAACAACGCCCCAAAACATTATGTTGCATTCAGTCTGTGAGACCAACAAAAAAGGTTAAGCACCCGCTCGAGCATGGTATACTACACACCTCTGTTTACACCCTTCCCCCTCTTGTACAATTTTCGGGGATTGCTTATAGATTTTATCTTCTCTACCTGCAACGTTTATATTCCCACCCTACCTCAATTGCCGAACCTATGCAACTGTAAATCTCTCCAATATCAGTAAGTTAATCTCACAATCACAGGAAACCTGTAGCCCTCTAAAATTGGACAAAAGATTTCCAGTAGTAAAGAATGCAAGAATTCAAGCAAACCATGGGGTTGAGAAAATAAAACTTCCATAATTCAAGTCTGAAACTTATATGCACGTGAGAATGAGAATGAACCGATGATGGGACACTAATCCCAAGCACTTGTCACACCTGAACCATACCCTCCACCGTAACTGCCAGGAACCCCATATCCACCGTAGTAATTTGTTCCCTTATTATATGAGCCCTCCCTCCTAAAATCACTGCCACCAAAACGGGCTCCCCCTGACCGCCTATTATTTCTGTTGCCACCACCATAAGAATAAGCTTTTTCTGCATAGCGTGTGAGCCAGCTAGGTACTTCCTGATTTGCCTCTTGCATCAGATCAGCCAGTGGCTTAGCCAATGACATATTACTGTCATTAAAGAAGGCTGTTGCTAATCCCATTTTACCTGCTCTCCCTGTTCTTCCTATCCGGTGCACATAATCATCAATGTCATTGGGGAGATCAAAATTTACCACATGTGCTACACGTGGAATATCAAGACCGCGTGCTGCAACATCCGTTGCCACTAAAATTGGTTTGTTTCCACTCTTGAAAGACCTCAGTGCTTGTTCTCTTTCCTGCATACACAGGCAGTGCATTGCACACATTTATTTTCAGGATCACAAAGGATAAGAAAACTAAACATATATATATATATATACCGATATTTTTTAGTTCAGAAGTTCTAATACAAATTTCTAAACTCCTACAAATTTCTAAAAAATTAACTCAAACCAATTTCAAATATATGAGATCCGTCAGACAAACCAATTTCAAATATAAGATTCAGACGGACTTTTGAAGAGGGAGGGGAACAAAAAGCTACAGCTTTATGACAAAATTGTTAATATGGATTTCAATTAGATGCTACCACAACAGACAAATTCAATTCTCCGGAAAAGATTGGAGCACAATATAACGGTTGCCAACAAAAATAACATAATTAGATAGTTCAGAGCATAAATAACACATTGGTTCTAATTGAATAAGCACATTTAAGTACTACAAAAGGCACCTGCCTGTGATACAAGTGTAAGGAGAGAATTAAATTTTATTATGACAATTTTCTCTCCTCTTAAATTTAGAAATTGAATTTATACACACACACACACAAAAAAAAAAGAATTTATACACACAGAAAAAAAATAGAAATTGAATAAAAATTTACTCAAGCTGCAATATGTTAAAAATAAAATTTACAAGTTCCTTAAAAGTAGGAATTGAGTGCAAGAGATGGGCCTTTGTGTTAATTTAAAATGATAGTTTTTTCCTCTCATTTCAATTATAGTAGAACCAAACATTGGGCTTCTATCGGAAGACTAAAAATTAGATACTAAATGGGGGAATCCCCTTTCTATGGTAGTATAGATTAACAAGGATGGGATGCGTCCAATTTGATCCTTGAGATTTCTTTTTCCTTTGATAAAACTTGAGCTGCTTAAATTTAGCAAGTCCTTTAGAACTTCATACCACAAGTCAAACTTTGATCAACTATTGTTTTTGGGTACATTATTCAAGCTTCTGGTCACTCCTAAAAACATTAAATACACATGAAACAAATAAAGAAAAAAAAGGTAATATAAATTTTTAATGGAACCATAATACTGATTCATATTTAAATACAATTTTCAATTAGCTTATGAGACTCACCGGTTGTGTTCTGTCACCATGAATGCTAGTTGCAGGAAACCCGTTGATACACAACCAGTGTTCCAATGCGTCAGCACCTTTCTTTGTTTCCACAAAAACTAATGACAGACCATGCTGTAAAAACCACCCAAAAATCCTTAACAGAAGCTGTGAATATGATAAATCCACAAATCAAAGCTACAAACTCTTAGAAAAGCAGTTCCAGTGCAGCATAAGTCTAAAAATTAGTGACGTTCACTAACAAAATAAAAATTAATTATGGCATACACATAAACAAAATTCGAATTGCAGTATGCAGGGGTGAGAGATTACCTTGCCATAAATTCCATTTTCCCTCTGAGCATGAAGAAGGTCCATCAGATGGCTTCTCTTGTCTGACTCGTGGACATATTCTACTTTTTGAGCAATTAGATCAGTACTTGAACCAACCCTTCCAACAGCCAGAAACACATAATTCGAAAGAAAATCTGATGCAAGTCTCTGCATTCAAGTTAAAATTGCAAAAGGGTGGTCATATTTGCTGTCTCAAACCTAGTTTTCAAAAGTCATCATGATCATTATTGCATTTAGTAGAAGAAAATTACATTTGACTCCCTGATAAGAACATGGTTGTCAACAACCCAAGTTCTATTAAATGAAGTTTCCTACCTTACTTACAAGGCAGTATTACCCTCAGCATAAAGTGTCAATAACCCATTTCACAGCCAAACTTAAGTATTTTTAGCTACAATTAGAAAGTATCATTGTCATGTCTCAAGTCATCAACATCTCACCATAACTACATCACCATCACTAAATCCTGAAAAACTAATGCCACAATCACCACCACAGTAGCTCTGCCAACATTATTTTCTGTTGACAACTAACAAAACAAACATTGCCATTGTTTGCATCTGCCAAGCAAAGTGAAAAACACTTCCTCTATCCATTTGAAATTATAGAAACAGCCAGCAGTGAAAAGAAACACCATAAAAAGTGTTGTTTTACAGTGAATGGAGAAGTCAGCCTCCCAAAAAAGCACAAAAAATAGGTGTTTGCAGCATTTAGAAAAAGCTGAAATTTTAAAACCCACCCCCAAACCCGCCAAAAAAAAAAGAAAAAGAAAAACTCTTCATACAAAAGCACTTTTGAGCTTTCTTGGAAGGGAAAATAAAAACCTCATCCAAGAGAATAGCCAACTTAAGAATCTGAATACCAGTCAAAAGATACCTGTATTTCTTTTGGAAAAGTAGCACTAAACAGCATTGTCTGTCTTCTTCCTGGAGGAGGCATGTCCATTTGTTCAACTATCTTTCTTATTTGAGGCTCAAAACCCATATCCAGCATCCGATCTGCCTCATCAAGAGCCAAATATCTTATCATCTGCAATGACACCCTAGCCCTCTCAAGCAAATCTACCAATCGTCCAGGAGTTGCAACAAGAACATCAACTCCTCTCTCAAGCTCCCGCAACTGAAAAATGCAATACATCATTATTACATACTTAAACAGGGTAGATATCCAGACTATTGAAACGAGTAATACAAAAGCTGAAAAATAGAATACTGCTGAAACCTATGATCAGTCACTTCTTCATTTCTAGGCCCAGAATCTCTCAAAACATATTTACTGTTCATTTCAACCCCAACTCGGCCATTCTTGAAATTGAAAATATGAAGTTTGTTTAGTAAGGTTTCCTTTCCTTCCTAAAACTAAAAACAAAAAGGATAATTTCTACACACATCAATATTGCATGCAATGGTATAAACTCCAATGTCAAGCAGGTGTGGATAAATAAAACAATCAAAACAAATTATACAGTAGTAAGCAAAGAGTTGAAAAATTCGAGCAACATGAACATCAGTGGACAAAATGAACCTGTTGATTGATTGGTGCTCCTCCATAAGCAACTACCACCTTGACACCAGTTTGATAAGAAAACTTTCTGGCCTCGTCATCTATCTGTAAGATTATGAAACAGAAAAATAGAATGAAAAATTGCAGTTTTTAAGGACACAGATACACATAATGAAAGCAGTGAAAAGAGGAAAATAAAATCAGAACTGCACCTGACATGCAAGCTCCCGGGTAGGGGAGAGGATAAGTGCCAGAGGATAAGCAGTTCGTGCCACTTGTGGCCTTTGAATATACTGCTCCCTCATGATTCCCTTTATAATAGGAAAGCAAAAAGCAGCTGTCTTTCCTGATCCAGTCTGAGCACAAGCCATCAAATCCCGCCCTGAAAGAGAAATTGGCATGGCATACCTCTGAACTGGAGTTGGTTTGACATACTTGCATCTCAGTATATTTTGGTTCAATGCCTGACCCAAGTCTATTTCTGCAAATGTAGTTACAGGTGGAGGCACATTCTCCCCACTAGTCTCCACAGGGATATCATCATAAGCATCAAAGTTAATGCCCGTGTTTTCTTGCTCACTAAAAGCATGATCTGCAGGTTCACCATTCTCGAAAGGGTTCACCTCACGCTCCCTCCCACGGTCCCAACCGCCACCTCTACTATTCCAACCACCACCAGGTTGACCATCATAACCATATTCCTGCCGCCCAAGATCAGGTTTAGAGGAACCTCCCCCACGAGAACCAGCAGCTGGGCCACCATAATTTACTTGATCATTAGCTGGCAAAGAAGATGAGTATGATGTTGCAGAGGGTTCAGAAGATGGTGGCCTATTCCGAAGATGTGGTGGAACATATGCTGACCGAGGAGGGTGTGCAATGGCTGAATTGTCAACAGAATCTGCCCCTGAAGTTGTCATAGTTGCAGAAATTTGATTTTGCTGATAACAAGCAAATGCTGAACAAAACAAAGCCCTTCTTCAAAATGGAGGATCCTCTTATGCATGTGCTTTATGCACAACTCATCCTATCACAACCCTGATCAATCATTATCATTATACAAGCATGATCATGCTAAACAGGAAAGAAAGTTGAAATGGTAAACATGAACGGGAATGAATGAAATGAAATAATGAATGATAATGATCCATGATGCACTACAAGATGCGAGATGGTACCCAAACGAGGAAGAAAAATCAAGCTTTGAACTTGAAATCCAAAAGGCAAACGCGAGTAAGTGGAATTTTGCAAAATCGTTGACAGAGAATTATGAGAAAATCGAAGAAGTTTTTAAATCAAACTGTTAGAGAAAATTTTGAAATTCTGGAAGCAAGGGCTATGCAATGCAAACAACATAAGAAGGAAAGGGAGCACAAACCTGAACAAATGGGAAATGGGAGGAGCTTCAAATGCAGCAAAATCGTGAGAAAAAATTGAACTTTGATCTCAGGTGCGAAGATATCGGTGTGTGTTCCTTCCAAGTTGTAATGTATCAAAAAGAAACTCTTCCCTCTTTTTTTTCCTTGGTTTTTCTTCTCTCTAGTCTCTGCCGCTCCAAAATAGCACTTTCTTTTTTCTCTCTCTCTCTTTCATCCGTTGAATTCATTTACTGAGTGAGGACTCATTTCTACGTTAAAGCTTCACATACAGACAGTATCATTCGTGGCACCAAAAAATACTTCTTTTTATTTTTCAAGTTTTAACATTCATTTGAAAAATTATTTCACAAATCACCATAGTTGTCAAAAAATTTTTAGGGAACTTTTAAAAAATAAATGACTATTTCTTTTCCAAACATGCACTTAATATTTTTCTCATTCCCTTACCTTATATTGTTAAAATTAGAATTGTCAGTTTTTTTCTTGGCAAAAGATAGAAAGATCAATTACGCTACAGTACTATTTCTTGCGGATAATAATCTTCTTTAACGGTGGATAGGAAAAGTTTAATTTTAGGGGTATATGAAGTTTCCAAATTGATCGTCATACTCCCCTCTGAAAAAATAAAAGAGAGACTCATTGGAAGCACCATATTTTAAGACGATATCCCAAGCGTTCTGTATATAACAACTTCATGGAAAATAAGTGCCACCCATGCTTGTCTCGTCCCAGTGAATTTGAAGCACTTATTCAGCAACTCGAGGTGGGTAAGTTACTATCATTTTATATTTTTATGTTGTGTTCAACTGTATACATTTGAGTTTTGATAGTCTTTTCCGACTAAATTCATATGAAACTATCTATATAATTGTAAAAATAAGAATTAAGTAAATAACTTCATTTTAGTATAATATACTCCTAACGGCAGTTCTAATTAACCAGAAAGTATATTAGATAGAAGCTGGAACTCGGGATTAATTGCATTCAGTTGTTAATAAGCATGTTATGTTACCATGAATGACGTCTGAAATGTTCCAAACGCTCTTCTTCGTCTTCAAGTCAAAGTGCATATCAGCATAACATATTTTTTTTTTAGGTAATTAGCATTTATAATTATTGAAAGAGGCTTTGGAACAATTAATTAATTAAACCCACCACTTATATATTGAAACTTTTGCAATGATGATTGTTCATAATCATCTTACTATATCAGCGTGGCAGGATCGAGACCGAGACAAGGGATTGGGCTGGAGACTCTGAATTCGAATTAGAAATGGAAATTCAGAATTGGGTCAAGGTCATTTGTGGGATTAATTTAAGAAATTGGAGGCCTGGCCCAACTAATTAGGGAAATGGCCTCGAAGTTGAAATGAGGGAAGGGTGGAGGAACACCACCTATAATTTGTTTAATTTCAATAGAAATAAAAATAATAGTTTTTTTATTAGATAAAAAAAAATAACTAATTATGAATAAATAAAATTCTCATAAAATCAACTAGCAACGAGGACAATAAGCGTGGAAGAAACTAGTTCCAAATTTAGAGCAATGGAGAGTGGTTTCATCATAATTAAAATGATAGTTTAATTATGATATATTGTCATTAAAAAACTATCATCCAGAATTTTCATAATATAATCAGATTTTTTAATAATATAACAAAAAATTATCAAGTAATGGTGTCATCTAGGGATGGTAAAATTATCCGGATCTGCAGGGATTACCCGCGATGGGACAAGGGATAAGTACTCGTTTAATAAATGGAGGCGGGGGCTAGGGGTGTTAACGGTTTGAGTCTGACTCGTGAACCCGACCAACATGACCCGACCTGATATAATATATCTGGGTTAGTTCAGGTAATCGGGTCTATTTGGGTCAAATCCGATGAACCCATTCATTTATTGATTCGGGTGACGGGTTCAGTGAATCAACCCGATGATTGGAAAAAACGATGTTGTTTTGGAAATTATATACCTTCACTGATTCACTCAACTTGTTTTCGTTTCTGTTCTCATTTCATTTTTCAAACCTGATGCCCCCCTCTAGCCTCACACTCAGTCTCTGCAATCTGCATATGCAAAATCCCTAACCCTAAGCCGCAGCGGCAACGCCACCGTCCACCTCTGCTCCTCCTCAATCTCCAACTCTCAGCCCTTTCTCATCATCCACCTTTGCTCCTCCTCAATCTCCAGCTCTCAGTCTTCTCTCACCGTTCACCTCTACTTTCTTTTCATGACCAGATCTCACGAGATCTGTGAGATCGAAACAGATCTGTGACTACTTGGGTGGCTCTGCGTTGGCTGTTGAGCAGATCTACGGGATCGTGGTGGGTGGCTTTACGTTGGTGGCTTGATGCGGATGAAGGGGAGCGACGAAGGATGACAGCCAACTGTGATTTCGAAGATGTGGCAGACGAGGATGTTGGTGCAAGTTACGATGGAATCATGGAACTAACCCAAGCGATGACGAAGTTGGCGCGAGCCGCAATGGATCTGGGCAGTCCTTCACGCTAGCGGTGGTGAGGTGGTGATGATTGGGTGCCACAATGACGGCGTGAGGAAGACGTGAGACTCTTCGCTCTAGCTGCTTGGTGCTTGCTGAGTTTGACAAAGCCGGTGGTGACTAGTAAGGGCTGAGGTGGGGCAACCATGGACCACAGTGGTATACAAGATGGAGTTAGGGAGATAGATGAGAGCTAGGGAGAATGAGTGGCTAGGGTTCTTGATGGGGTTTGGGAACCCCATTATTTTTTTATTTTTTTATTTTTAAATTAAAATTTTAACAAAAATATTTAAATTAATATAAAAATTTGACCAACTCGATTACGACAAAATTAATCGAACCAACTGATCGATCTGTCAGTTGGTTGGTTCGATTACCAAAATTTTTTTTTTAAATTTATGCCTAAATCCGACTCAAACCGACCCGATCTCAATTAATTGGTTTAGACATTTTTTCTCATAAACCCGGCCCAACCCAACCCGTTAACACCCCTTTTACTGCGAGGAGAAAGATTATAGTACTTGTTTTGCACCCAAGTGGCTTTCAAACCC
This sequence comes from Ormosia emarginata, assembly GCA_029884605.1. Classification (NCBI taxonomy): domain Eukaryota; kingdom Viridiplantae; phylum Streptophyta; class Magnoliopsida; order Fabales; family Fabaceae; genus Ormosia; species Ormosia emarginata. The sequence continues at coordinate 25,192,244 of JAQQTP010000080.1, read as the reverse complement.
GTCAAGTATATATTTTTATTTAATATATATAATATATTATGATTTTTTTTTTAACTTTGAGATAAGATGAAAATATATATTTTTTTATTATTTTAAAATAAATTTTTTATTGAATGAGCGTATAATGATAAAACTTGTTGAAAAAAATATACTATTTATATAATAATTATTTATGTAAATTGATTATTACAAAATATAATTGAATTTAATTTGTTATTTATAATATTCTTTTAATTTTGTAAGAATCTTAAATTGTTGAACAAAAAAGTTGTAGTATATGGTATTAAAATTTATTTTATTTATATATATTTTTGTAATTTTTAATATTTTATTTTAAATTATTAACTATCCGCGATATTCGTAGAATATTTCCGATCATACCTGTAAAGATCATAAATGAATATAATCTTTGCCATTTCCCAACCAAAACATAAAGCAATGAGCAAGAATAAGCTTCTGCATTATCTCACTCCATTGTCATCCCTAATGTGACTTGTGAGAAATTTTTATACCAACAATGAATACACATTAATTTCTTTTTAAAAAAAAATCGTAATTCTTAAAACAATTTATACAATTGAGAATAGACATTCCTTGTACATTTAAAAAATAAAATAAAAATTTACCCACAAAAAAAGTGAAAAGGATAATAGATTCGACAAAATTAAATGTGCTCTGGGCCAATCATTTCAAAAAGTCAGCTATCTTATACTAAAGGTGTATTTATTTTAGTCGTAAAAATTTTAATTATTTCAATAATTAATAATTATATAATTAATTATAATAGAATTAAATATATATCTAATTATATTAATTAAAAAATATTTTTAAAATAATTTATTTTATTTAAAAAATTTAAAAAATTATTTTTATGTATTAAATTATTAAAAATATATATAAAATAATTAAAAATATTATTTAATAGAAAATAAAATAATATTTATATTTCAAAACTTTTGAGATAATTTATAATCTAAAATTATAAATTTCAAGTTTTAAATTTATGAAAAATTTATTATAATATATTAAATTTCACAAAAAAATTAAAATAAAATTACCTTAATATATATGAACAATAAAAAAATTGAGAAAAAAACTTTTAATTTGAGAAATAATCTCAACCAACAACTATTATTAATTAGTCGGTACTCTATATCTCATTCGGTTTCCAGCTAGTAGGTGAAATTAATTCGTGTTCGTACTGCGTTATTGACAATTGCATAGTCTTAATTCGGTCCACAATTTTCTTTTTCCACTTTGCTTTGAGTGGACCGTTAAGTGGATACTGAAAATATTTGTTATATATATATAAAATAATCAATTTATATTAGTGTAAATTTTTTTATTTTTTATTTATTTTTAATTATTAAATTTATTTTTATTTAATAATTTTTTTATATATAAAATATATTTTAAATATTAAATAAAAATTAAATTTATTTTTATTTAATAAAATTAATTATTAAAAAATAATATAATAAAAAATTTACATTAATATAAATTGATCACTACTAATATATATATATATATAATATTAATAAAGTCAGATAATTAAAGTGATGGTATACAAAATTCTGATAAGATTAATTGCAATTAAATAGTAAAAGTTAATAAGGTGATATATATATTTTTTATTTTGGTACAGAAAATTACTCATGTAATTTCAGCTATGGCAGTTTATTTTTATTGTAACAAGCCACTTTGTGGATAACTTTTTTTTTTTTTTTTACACCGCCTGGTTTGGATTTTTTTTTTTTTTGTCTTTTTTGCTGAGAACAGCGTGGATTGGATAGTGGCTATATACCTACACGAAGGCAACATTTGTGGAGACTGTCTTGCCAACCATGGTCATTCTTTGGATTTGGGTTGCCATTTATATTCGCAGGTATCTTCATTTTTAAGCATGTATTATTTGTTAGACTTGTCTTGTACTCTCTTGCAAAGAGTAGTTAGGTCTTAGTTACTTGTTTTTGGATTGTTGACCGCCTTTTAATAATAATAATAATAATAATAATAATAATAATAATAATAATAATAATAATAATAATAATAAAATAAAAAAACTTCTTTTTTCATCTAAAAAAGTCATTTTGAATTTTCTTCTTTGATAACCTAAACAACAACTCTTATATTTTTACATTAAATAATACATATATTTATTTTTATATCTTATTTAATATTATTTATTATACATATTTTTTTATTTAATTATATCTATTAAAAATGATATAAATAGTATTTATATTTTTAAAATAGATAGAAGATAATTATTTTTTCAATAACAAGCACCAGTTACCGGTCCCACCAATAAATTTATATTTTATTTTCAGTCTTTGCTACTGAACAGTGAACAACATGTTGAACTTCAAAATCTTAATGATCGTGTAATTACCATAATAAAGATTGCAACCATCGCATTAGTGTGAGAGTTGAAGACGCTGAAATCTTTGCCAGAAATTTCCCAACCAAAACATAAAGCAAACAAACCATATGTACCCAAATTTGCACCGAACAACCAGAAAAAGCATTATTGCATATCGGGGAGACGTGGACACGTCAACTGCAATGCATTGACATTGCCTCCCTTTAAAGCTCCCTATTCCCAAATTCACCACCCTACCAGTCATCCTTACAATCCCACGCGCCTACTATACTATTTATTTTAATTGCATATTTAATATGATTTATGAAGAAAATATATTCCATTTTACAAGGCCCCTTTTTTTCATCACATTTAATGTATATTTGGATGGATGGATGGCGTTGGATAATTAGTAATAGAATGGAATAGTAAAAGTGATCTATCATTTTGTCATACATCTTATCATCCAACGCTGATCAATACATTCAACATTCTTTTCTATGTGCATCATGTCAAGGCAATAATAAATTATTTTAACTCGTTGTTTGAAAGTTTTGCAATTAATAGAGTGGAGTGATTAAGGAGGAGAATCCAAACCACTCCACTCAAACTCTCAATTTTTGATACTTTTTAATTTGGGGGTTTGGAGAATTGAGCACTTCTCCCCCTCTTTTCTAAAGATAATTATTTATGATTTTAACTTTAATAACGAGTTTGTAAGTATTTATGTAAATGTTCATTAAATTTTAGAAATTTATCTTGATCTTAAGATAGGACAGTCACGTTTAACTTAAATTTTTTTTTATAAAAAAAATCATTTAATGTCATTTTTTTTCTGCCTTCAATGTGTTTTCTTCCTTCTACACAAGAATTGGTTGCTGCAACCAGGAATTTTTCTCATCTCCTTGTACTCAAAGAATTGATTGCTTGAATGATTAAATTCAACTTTTTATGGTAGTTAACAATAATTCCACATCTTCATCTTGCATAAACAGTTTAAGAGCAAAACTGAAGCCAAGACACAGCACAAGCTTCTGCCACCTTTGGTTCCATCCCCTACCGAAGCAGCCATGTTTATGCTGCCATAATTTTTCCATGGGAGTTATGGTCTTATGGATAATATTCCTCCTACACCAAATGCATAATATATGTTTCATGGGAAAAAGGTTTTTTTAAAGTAAGATTTTATTTATAGTGAGTAAATAATGATATATCAACTCACAGATTATTTAATGAGTTGAGATTTTTGTTACAATGTCTAGAATATATATCAATTTAAATTAAGTTTAATTTTTGTATTATCTTAAGAATATAATTTTTACATAATTAGAGATATTATTTTGATTATATTTAATTATATTTTATTTCTTCTTTATATAAATATTTCTCTATTATAAATAAAAAATTATCTTATACAAACTAATTAATTCAAAAATTCAAAGATTATTCAGAAATATATAGAAACATTTTTCAAGCTTTTTTCATATATCTATTTCTCTATTTCTAACAATCATAATATACTTAATTAATTATAGATACATACATATTTACTTGCTCATTTTAAAAAGTTTTTTCCGTACAAGCCTTTTCACATATATAAATAACTACCTATATTTATATTACGGCAAATTTTGGTGTACCCTTATATAGATATGCTTGGCCCATTACTCCATAATTTTTTTTATGTGACTCGTTAATTTTTTAGTACAATTTAATTTACAAAAGCAAATATTATTTAAATAAATAAATTTACATATTTTTTAACATGAAACCAAATTTGAGAATAAAATGAAAAATTGTAAGGATTTTCAGGAAATTCAGAGTAAAAAGATAAAATTTAAGTAATAAAAAATAAAAGAATAATATTAAAATTTAAGTTTATAATCCACTCCATTCAATTATTTATTACATTAGCTTCAAAACAATGGAGAGAGAATCTCTTCCATTCTTTCATTAAAATTTTGAAACAATAGAGTAATATCAATTTTTCTTTCCATTTTACTTCATTATTAATCACTCCACTAGGTTTTCTTGAAAACTCACAAATATAACCTAAAGCTGTGACTGTGAACAATTTTAGGAATATTTGAAGAGTAATCAATAGATTCAACAAATGATTATTACGAATCTCAATAAGTATAAATTGTATTGCTAAGAAGAACCTGATTGTGTGGTAATACAAAAGGGCGTACGTGAAGATGGTTTACATTCATTTTTGCATTTATCATCTACCATTTTATGGATTCCATGACTACTTTAAGAAAAGATGCACAGCACGTGACATGCAAAGTTTTTGCAAGGCCTAACCTATTGGATTGCATGTGCTTGGCCATTTTAAAAAAACAATGATAAACTTTGATCTGGATAAATAGTAATAATAATATTATTATTATTGTTTATTAATTATTATCATAAGAAGGTAAGGACCATGAATTTCCTCATGCTCGGACACTTTTTCGCCTCCAATCTAAAGATAAAGAAAGCATGGACCAACTTTAGGAATAACTGGTAAAAAGCTGTTAACCAACAGTTCTACCATCAGTTAAACGACTTTTGTAGAACCAGTGAGTGATCACGAAGATTTGTAAGAAGCATATATTATCTAATAGTGACTATGACAGAAGAGGTTTTTTTTTTTAAAAAAAATAGTTTTTCTTTCCAGATACTTGATCGATATGTGGGATCCTTAATTAATCTCTTTTGATGACATTTTTTATAATCATCTAATTATATTATGTTAATTGAAATATCATACATATATATATATAATTTATTTTTTATTTTTAAAAAAGATAAAATTTAAGTAAAATTCTTTAAATACTTGTAGTATTATTCTATAATAAAAATATAACATGTATTTGATTTTTTTAGTCACTTCATATTTTTTTTTAAAAAAATTATTAATGAATTAAAAAAATACATATATTATATTTTTATTAAAAAATAACATCACAAGTACTTAAAGAATTTTATTTAAATTATATTCTTAAAAAATGTATTTTAGCGTATGTGTTTACTAATTTTCATCTTTCAAATTAGCCATGAATATTTTTTCGAGTGATTAATTAATTTAATTCACGTATCAACTTAGAGGAAGGAACAAGTAATGCAAAATTACAAAATTGAGTAGAAAGTTAACAGGTTTTCTTGCATTAGGATGGAATTGACCTGTTCAAAGAAAGCACTGATAATATGTATTAACCATTCAAAAGAAAAGAATAATGCAATATAGAAGCCCAAAAGGTGGTCAAAACTTATATCTTTCTCATCCTTCTAATCTTTTTTCATATATTTTTGTTTCTCATAATTTATTTATTTATTTAAAATTAGACCCCTTGCTAGATAACACTTTCTAACATTATCAAATCCAATTCACTTATTTCATTCAATGTTACAGTTAATCTACTTAATTTGAGGTTAATAAAAAGTTTATACATCCTAGTTGCGATAGTGTTTGAAGAATTAATTTCATAATAATGTTTATAGCGATACTCAGATAAAAAAATAGAGATTTATGCAAAATAAAAAATGATTATATGTATGTATATAATAGATTTTGAAAAATCAATTATAAAAAAATAATTTATGTTAAATATATTAATTTAGAAACAAGTTTAACATAATAAATTTTGTATAAATTATAAAAAATAGTTTTATGTAATGAATAACTAATAAAGATATGAAATAATTTGAAACATTATTTGTTTGAGAGAAAATAAAATATTTTTAAAATTATCTTAAAGCAATAATGAAACTTTTTAAAATTGAATTTATTTAAAAAATTATTATGATAATGATTCCATAGGTGAAAAAAAACTTTTTATTGTTGTTATATTTAATTAAAATAATATTAATTATACACATTTATATTTATATCACTTCATATTATATATTTTTTATCATTTAATTACACACATTTTTTACACATTAAAATTTTGATTTTACCACTTCACCTTACACGAATGCAAAGTGACATGCATGGTTCAAATGTGCACTAAGCATTATTCATTCAATTATGTGGTCAAAAGAGAATGAGATTTTTTTAAAGTTAATTTTAGAAAATAATTAATAATTAAACAAAAACAAAGAGCATTGTCGTAACTTTAAAAGTTGGCTTAATGTCAGAGGAGTATGAAATGTCTGAGTAAATCACATGGTTACGGATTCAAATCTTACTTATGTAAATTTCTTTTGGAACTAACAGTCTCAATGAATTAATTTAAATGCGTACAAATTTGCTCAAACATCAAATGATCACACTAAAAGAAACCATTTTCATTTATTATCCTTGAGGGGATGTTGTGCCACACGCACTCGTTCCTGCGTGTGCATAAACCACAAGAGAATGGAACCTGTTTCTTTTAAGACTGTCTTTCTTTCTTTCCACATTTGTAGTCTCTTTCTCAAGGATCAGAGAAGAGAGAGGTGAGATGGGTCGGCTTGCGACATTATCAGAAGAACCCATCAGCGAACAAGACAACGGAACCACCGCGTCAAAGAAGGGGCTTCACGCATGGCGGACCTGGAACTGTATCAAGTCTCACTTCCCTCTCCTCTTCAACAAGAAGCCCGACCTCAAGATCCTCCTTAGCGTTCTCGCTTGCCCTCTCTTCCCTGTCGCTCCCCACCCCAAACTACCCCTCAACCAGGCAAGCATTACCAACCCTTGCAACCTCTGCTCTGCTACTTTCAAATGTGTTTCATTTTCTCTTCCTTTGTTTCACAAGCTTGCTAGTTTGCTCTCTTCATTTGTTTTGGTTGGTACAACCGTACAAGTATTTACTAGTATTACTGAACATTGAGTGTTTTCTTTTTTTCTCTATCCAATAAAGTTAATTAGCACAAAAAAAAAAAAAGTGGTCTAAGGGGTATTATTTTGGTCACTTTCTATCTGTACAATCTTCATCTGTGCCAGTGCCACCAATAAATAAGTTGTCATTCCCAACCCCACTTACAGGTTTCGTTCCTTTTCACCCATGTGCACCTGATTTTCGTTGAAGATTCAAACTTTTTTCCTATCTACTACTAGTAACGTTTAGTCTCTTTCTGAGAAGGAGAGGGCTGGCATTTCAATAATGCACCTTTATTTGTTGTAACCTGTTGTAGGTGTCATCGTCAGCTCAGTATATTATCCAACACTTCACGGCGGCGACGGGGTCCCGGAAGTTGGAGGGGACGGTGAAGAATGTGTTCGCGACGGGGAAGGTGGCAATGGGTGTGGTGGATGAGGTTGGAGGCACAGGGGTGTCAGAGAGAGGATGCTTTGTGATGTGGCAAATGGTACCTGATAAGTGGCAGATTGAGTTGGTTGTGGCTGGTCACAAGGTTGTGGCTGGTAGCGATGGCACCGTCGCTTGGCGCCACACCCCTTGGCTTGGCGCGCATGCCGCTAAAGGTGGCGTGCGCCCTCTTCGCCGTGCCGTTCAGGCAAGTTCACCATCATCATCATCTCTTGTTTTATAAATTCTAACTAGTGGGGTGTCGTTGGTTTGCTTGTCTGTTTTTTAATGTTCTTGTTGCTAGTTAGTACTATGTTGTTTGGGTAAGCAAGGTTTGGTGATGTTTAATTCCAAAATTGTTATTGGTGTTTTCAAGCATTTCTTAATGTTTTTGGGATTTAAGTTTGTTGGGGATAATGGTAAAAGTTTGATTATTTTAATAATAATTATTTTAATAATTGATTATGTTAAAATATATTAGATGAAAAATAATTTTAAATTAATTTATTTTATTTAGATGATATAAAAAAATTATTTTTATGCATTAAAGTATTAAATAAGTATAAAATAATTAAAAAATATTTAATTGATTAAAAAAATATAATTAAAGATAAAATAATATTTACACGTCAATGTTGAGAATAATCTCAATAATTTTTTGTGAAATAAAATTTCTCATTTCACGTTGTTGGTGAACAATTTTTTTACATCAATAACTTTTATCAAATTTGCCATACATGTTGCAAACTTATGCTAACCGCTTTTATACAAAATAAAAAAAGTAGTTGAAACCCAAAACAATATGAAACAAAAACCCCTTAGTGATAGACATCTCAATGTGATTTTTTAAAGAGGAGTGATCAATTTATATTAGTATAAGTCTTTTTTTTTACATTTATTTTTAATTATTAAATTCAATTTTATCTAATGATTGAGATTATTTCATTAAAAGTAATCATTAGATGAAAGTAGATCTAACAATTAAAAATAAGTATAAAAGAAAAAAAATTTACACTGATATAAATTAATTTCACTTTTTTTTTTAAAATATGATGATGCATTGATGCTTGACTATGAAAATATTATGTCACCCCTCATTATAACAAAATTGTTGTTGTTAGGACCTAACTAACTCTTGGCTCCATGATTTGTTTCAATCTTTCGTTATAATAATAGTAATAGTAGTAGCCTTTTGAAATGTGCAATGGTGGGGCTTGGAATTTAGCATCATTATGAGAAAAAAGTTAATAAAATCTTCATACACACACATGATGTAACTGATGTGGACTCCTGATCAAAATCAAATATCTTTGATTTTTTTAAAAAAATTCATAAATGCCGGTTGATGAGTGTTCTTGTTTATTTTAATTAATACTCAGCTTACTTTTTTTTCATATGCTACCGGCCAATATAATGGATCTTTGTTTCCCTACTAAATTCCCTTCATTTGTTCCATGTAACCACATTCTTCTGTTTCCTTTTTTTTATTCCGGAGGCTGCTTCAAATAGGAATCGATCATCATGTGTAATTATTTTGGCATGACCTATTAATTTAAGATTCTTTGAAAAAAAAAAAAGAGCTTAAGATGACTAAGACAAAAGAGTAGAATTATTACTCTGAAATTTCAAACTACTTTTTAGGGGAAATTTTGGCTTTAGGCCATTTGGTCCAGTCTGCAACTATGAACTACGAAATATATAATATAGTGACTTGACTTGATCAGCATCTAAAATTGTACCTCTACTGTTTGCCACTACCGAGTGTGAGTGATGTCAGTGGTTCTGTTTTTGTTACCCTTAAACGACATTTTGGTTATACGTGTTGTAGGGACTAGACCCTTTGGCAGTGTCTGCTGTATTTTGTGCTGCGCAACACATGGGAGAAAAACAAATCTCAGGCATTGATTGCTTTGTGTTAAAGCTGTCAGCTGATCAGAAGGACCTGGTTGACCGTAGTGATAACACTGCAGAGATGATAAAGCATGTTACATTTGGTTACTTCAGTCAGAGAAGTGGGTTGCTAGTGTACCTAGAGGACTCTTACCTGACCAGGATTCAATCACCTGGGACACACCCCACGTACTGGGAGACCACAATGTCAACCAAAATTGAGGATTACAGGATGGTGGAGGGTGTGATGATTGCACATGGTGGCAGGTCAACCGTGATCATCACCAGGTTTGGGGACAATCTAAAGACAGGTCCTGCTATCACACGGTTGGAAGAATCATGGACCATTGATGATGTTGCATTCAACGTCCCAGGCCTATCCATGGACTGCTTCATACCACCTAAGGAACTTCAGAAACACTATCCACAAGAAGATCTAGATTGGAGATCACCCTTGCATACATGATGTGCAAATTTTGGACCTTTTTTTTTGGGGCTAAACAAATGGCTGATGCTAATTGTAACTTAATATATGTAGAATGTTTTGTAATCGTATTACTGCTGGTGGGCTTAATGAGCTGTGTATACTGTATAATTTGGTTTTTGAGTTCTTTGTACAAGCCTGGGTCCGAGTCCGGTTTGTTGGGTGCCTTTTGGCTGCTAAGATATTGAACTCTATACGAAAAAAGTGTAAAGCTTATGCTCTTATGCTAATTATATGGTATGTGGCTTTTATCTTTTTCAAAATTTAATTTGAAAGTTGTTATTTTTTATTTAAGATCTAATTTGGAAATCATTCTAACATGGTTATTGTATTTGATATTGATGTCTTGGGCTTGGGGATTCATCATTGTTCGAAGTTTTATTCTCACATTGATGAGATGAAAGGTTGTGAAGTCCTCGTGTTTAAGAGACACGCACGCACCGTTAGCTAAGAAAGTTTTGAAAGGAGAAATTTTTTTGTTTTAATATTATGATTTGTTTAATTAGAATAAAATTTAAGAAACCGAGGTTGAGAACTTTACTTCTTGGCTAACTCATATGAATAATATATATATATATATATATATATATATATATATATATATATATATATATTTTGTCATAAATATGTTTGTATCTATGTATGTAGGTGTTTGTGTAAAGTTTATTTAAATTTGTATTTGAGCAAAATTTAAGTCTATTTTTTATATTTATTACATTCAATCTAATAATACATGTGTTTATTAATATTTTTTTTTTATTTTTTTTTTAAAAATATACATATCATAATTTAATTAATAAAATAAAAAATTAACTTAAGTTTTATCCTTTCTTTATCTGCGAATTCTCATTTAGGTCAAAAATCGTTTGAGTTTAATGTAGTGTAAGAGTTGAGCCCGAGTTTGCTAGCACTGGACTTGTCACCACTTATTTACACCCCCAGATAGAACCACATTATATCCTGATCTATTGTGTGTGTGTGTGTTTTGGTAATACTATAGTGTTTTATTTTATGCAATAATGCACTCAACCCATCAATTTTTTTTTTTAATTTGCTGTTTCACTTTCTTCCCCTAGGACCCCTCGTCTTGCATATTACTCTAATACTCCTTCCATTAATCTATCGACTACAATTAAGTAAGGAATATTTTTTTAATAAAATACGATTATCATGTTATTTTTTTAAATATTTAAATTATTATTTAAAATATATAAAAATATTTTTAAATATAAGTATAATTCTATTATGTCTTATCAACCTTACACATGTCAAACTAGCAAGCATCCTGTATTAGTCGTGGCCAACCCCAAGTAGCAAGTGCAGCTCATGAGGAAGCAGCCAGTCTCCCACACCCTTTATTCCCTTATATTTTATAGCAAAGAATACAACAACATAGAATGATAGAAAACCTCCACTTACCCAAGATGATTAATCAAACTAGAGAAAGAAAGAGAGCACCCGCCATCTCAGCTTTGGTGCCTTTATGGGAGGTGTGAAGAGGCGGCAAAAAGAGAGCCGTTATGAGATACTCTTAAATTTCCTAAAAAAAACAATATTATAAGTACCTAACAACCATCTCCTTCGTCCTAAATCCACCCTACCTTTCCCTTCATATTCATCTCTCATTCTCTTTATATCTAACCAACCAAAACCCATCTCTTATCTTATAGAGCTGAGTTTGTTTACTTGCTTTTATTTTTGTTCAGAAAGAAATTAGCTAAGGTTTCAAGTCAACCATTTTTAACTAGTTAGCACCCTTTCTCTTGAACTGGGTTCTCATTTTCCCTTCCAGTCATGGGGGTTTTGTCCCTAAGTTCTTCATCAATTTTACCCAATAAACACACTAGATTGCATGCAAACAATGACTGGTGCCCTGCAAGGAGAAAGACAAATGTTGTCCATTGTCAAGGGGGTGGAAATGTGATGAAGTCCTCTGGGCTTTCTTCTAAATTAACAGAAAGACCAGCATTGGTTAGCACAGATCACACTACAACTCTAATGGATCCAGGAGGCTTGGTCTTGTCCCAAAATGGAAAAAGCCAGGCAGAGATTGTAGCGAAGGATTTGGTGACTTATGGTGGACCAACATCCACCACATTAATAGGATTGGTAGATGGCATAGGAATTGTCGAGTTTCTAAGAGGGAAGAAATTTTTTATTACTGGTGCAACTGGGTTTCTAGCAAAAGGTATTAGTCTAAGAGCATAAGCATTTTTGGAAATACTGTTCTATGCATGACAAAGCTTTCCTCCATGCTTCAACTGCTTTTAACTATGATATATAATTAACATTTATTTACTATTAATCCAGTTCTTATTGAGAAGATTTTAAGGACAGAACCGGATGTGGGCAAAATGTTCCTTTTGATCAAGGCAGAGAATAAACAAGCTGCAATGGAGAGATTGCAGAATGAAGTATGGTTTTATGACATTTTCTTTCTTCAGCTTACATCTGTCAAATTTCATGGTTTTATTTCTTGATTTCATATTAAAATTTTATTTGTTTGTGGTTTAGATCATAAATACAGAGCTTTTCAGATGCCTTAGACAAATCCATGGAAAATCCTACCAAGCCTTTATGTTGAGCAAGCTAGTTCCTGTTGTAGGCAATATTTGTGAATCCAATCTTGGACTAGATGGGGATACTTCTGATGTTATTGCAGATGAGGTAGAGGTAATTGTAAATTCTGCTGCTAATACAACATTTGATGAAAGGTTAGCTTCTTACTCTCTAAATTGCTTTTCCATCAATGTAAGTTCCCACATATTCTTTGAGTTATAGTGTAATAATTTGACTAGTGTCAAATCTCAGATATGATACTGCTATCAACATAAACACCAGAGGGCCCTGTCGCCTTATGGGCATTGCGAAAAAGTGCAAGAAGCTCAAGCTCTTTCTGCAAGTTTCAACAGGTAAAAAGATAAGAATGGATTGAAAAAAAATCAGAAATCCATGTGCTGAGTGGGAAGAATACCTAGAAAAGTTAACTATTGATAGAAGTAGAGTCACACTGTTTACCCAAAATCCTTGCTTGTAATGTGCAGCTTATGTTAATGGACAAAGACATGGTAGAATCATGGAAAGACCATTTAGCATTGGAGACTGCATAGCAAGAGAAAACTTTATGTCTGAAGTTTCACCAAAAGTCCTTCCCACATTGGACATTGAAGGCGAAATAAATCTGGTTTCAAATTACAAGGGAAACATTGAAGACAACTTTTTAGCTCAAAAAATGAGGGAATTGGGTCTAGAGAGGTATTGGGTGTCCTTATTTTTAAAGTGGTTCATTATTTATCATTTTCTTGCCATCTTTTATAAAAATATCAAGAAAGATAGTGGACAAACAGAGCTTCAGGCTAATATATAGATTTTGATTCATGACAATTCTTAAAATCTAATTTGATGTAAGTTATTATCTAAACAGGGCTAGAAGATATGGATGGCAGGATACTTATGTGTTCACAAAGGCTATGGGAGAAATGATGATAGACAAATTGAGGGAGGATATTCCAGTTGTTATAATTCGACCTAGTGTTATTGAGAGCACTTTTAGAGAGCCATTTCCCGGGTGGATGGAAGGAAATAGGTATCTCTCTCCCTCAAAAAGAAAATGAACTATAAGAATAAATAACCTACAAATTGCAATGACATTTGTATGATAGAAATAACATTTTTTCTTTTGACTTCTAGGATGATGGATCCAATAGTTCTCTGCTATGGTAAAGGGCAACTAACAGGTTTCTTGGTTGATCCAAACGGAGTACTTGATGTGGTAAGTGAGATTTAACAGTTAAATTTTTTTACAGAGCCCAATTTTTACTGTTTACTGACCTAAAGAATCCATAATCTGAAAAGGAAAAGAGAAGCATACAATTCAATTACCCCATAGTTTGGTTAATAATTCTCACACTAACAATTGCTTTGTGAATGAACCCGAGTGATCACAGGTCCCAGCAGACATGGTAGTTAATGCAACCTTGGCAGCAATGGCAAGGCATGGAATGACTCAAAACCCAGATATCAATGTGTACCAAATTGCTTCATCTGTAGTTAATCCTCTAGTCTTCCAAGACCTGGCAAGACTGCTCTATGAACATTACAGCTCCTCACCATGCATTGACTCAAAGGGTAGGCCAATTCAAGTTCCACTGATGAAGTTGTTTAGCTCCACACAAGAATTCTATGATCACCTTTGGAGAGATGCCATTCAGAAAAGTGGCCTGACAGATATGACACACTCAAAGGAGGTGTCTCAAAAACTTGAAAACATCTGCAGAAAATCAGTGGAGCAAGCAAAGTACTTGGCCAACATTTATGAACCATATACATTTTATGGTGGAAGGTTAGATACTAATTAACCTCTCACTCTTCAGCTATGGCAGCAGTAGGAGTGACTCTTGTTTGTAGGAAGCATAAAATGAAAAGTCAATTATACATCTTTTGAGGAATAAACTAATGATTTAGAACAAACAACTGTGTTGCAGGTTTGATAACAGTAATACTCAAAGATTGATGGAAAGCATGTCTGAAGAAGAAAAGAGGGAGTTTGGCTTTGATGTAAAGGGCATAGATTGGAAAAATTATATCACCAGTGTCCATATACCTGGTCTAAGGAAACATGTCATGAAAGGAAGAGGAATGGGTAGTTAGTGACTCAAATCTTGTGCCATGTCATCAACCAGTCAAGCTTTGCAACTAACTGTAGTAAAATATACTTTTCCTTCTTTCCTTGGGTATAGTGTAGCAAACTGGCAACAACTACAAGGGTAACCTTCACTATCCATATTGTCATTTATCAATCATCTAATTTCTGCAATCAATTACTCCCCACTTCGCCTATATACATGTTCTTCGGTTGAAAATTCGCTTAGCCAAACACTCAGCCTAAGAGTCACGTTGCCATAAGTTAGTGTCCGTGATAAATATATATCTTTTCTAATTTCATCTATTGTTACTATGGAAGAGATAAAAGACATCCATAAAATTAAAAAAGAAGCATCTCACGTTCCATCACTAACCCCACTTGAGTTAGTTACACCTACCAGAAACTATTGTACAGCTGTCTAGTTACACTGTTAGCAAGTTAGTTACATGGCTATGATTCCCTGTAGCTAGGCGTACCTGCATGTGCAGCTAGTACTCTTGCATATATATATAGCTTACACTGTGCGATCTCACATTCAGATAATACAATACATACTTCGTAGAGTACATACATATAATTTTAACACATTATATTTACATATACACATAAAAATAAATCTCACATTATATTTACATACATACATACATAAATAATAAAATATGAGATATGACTTATTTTTATGTATGTATATAAATATAATGTGTTAGCATTATATAGATAGAAGAATTTTTCCACACCTCTGACGTCAATTCTCTCTCAACCTTATTAAAGCATATAGGCATGTCAAAAGTGCAGATACTTTTAACCAAATTTAGATGCAGTAGTTAATATTAGAAACCCTAAAATAAAAATAAAGAAAAACTTGTCTGTATATACGTTTAATGAAAACCGATATTATTAATTGTAATGTATTTAAGCCTCTATGTTGTAGACAATAATAATAAAAATAATATAACTTTATGTGAACCAAAAAATAATATAACTTTATGTATTAACTTAAACAGAGTTCATACATATTGCTTTTCGGAGTAATTTATATCTTCATGTCTTCAACTTCCTTCTTTTTACTTGGAAAAAAAATGTAATATAAAAGAAAGCAATATACATGGTGTATAAAACAAATTGAATTGTCCTTCGGGTTGGTGCAAAACAGGAGGTACACCTAACGGACAATTCTGATTGTTATATAGACCATGTATAAAACGATTCTGTGTGCTCCATGTATCGGTAAATTATGATTTGTGATTGAACTCTATTTCTACTTTACTAAAAGAAAAGGATTGGCTTTTATTGTATATAGACCCACACCCATTAAAAAAAATATAAAAATAGGTCAACAACAAATAACAATCAACTGCATATAAAAATTTGAATTTTTTTTTGTTACAAAAATTGAAAAAGCCTATACAACGAAATTGATTTACGATGCCGTGCATTTTACTTTCATCGATTACCAGATGAATTGATTCATCGAATCAATTATTTAGATAAACCGGTTTACTATGTTTCGGTTGTTAATAAGTGTTTCTACTTTCCACTGTTTTTTTTTTTTTACAATTGTTCACGTAAATCTAAATCGAAAATGTTGATTAGTAGAAGTCTTCTTTAAAGTAATAACTTTACGACGGTTTGTTTTCTTTTTTTCTTTGTATAACTATTTTCCAATTAAAATTGATTTATTATTAATATAATTTACTCTTTAACATTTTAATGTGTGCAATTTATCTCTTAGCATTTTGATTAATAATAAAAGTATGATAACTTATATCCATTAATTTTTTAATTGATACAGTTGTATTTTTTAATTATTGAATTCTACCATAATTTTTAACATGACAATGTAAAATGAGATAAATTGTACATTCAAATAGATTAGGGTGCAAATTATAATAATAACAAGTTTAAGAGATAAATCACACGAAATAAAATTCAAGTAATTACCAAAAAGAAATTGATTTTTTTTCCTTTTGAAATTGCTAAGTCGTAGAGTTTATCTATTTATTCATGTTTATATGCATATTATATATTTACATCTATATCGTATCTGACCAATGTTTGATTAATTTAAGTGGTTCGACATTTATTTTTTTTAAAGTAAAGTCTTGAATTCGAATCTTGCGAATGAAAAAAATTAATTTTAAAATTTTTTTATACTTTTATGATCCTACCCGACTTGATTTCGAATTAGTCGAGATCTAATGTGACTTTCGAATGTAAAAAATTTACACTAAAAATTTATAAAATATTTGGATCAAAATTGTACAATAACTTATATTAAAATAAATTATTATAAAATATATTTTACGAAAATTTGTAGATCTTACTTATTAAAAATAATTATATGTTAAATGGAGAGATTTTATTTTATTTTTATAAAATTGATGGATCCCATCTCTCAAATTTGAGTAACCAGACCATATAACGCACACCCAAGGCACATTTATGGATCAACATGTTCTATTGAGTCCAAATCTAATAACTTATACATCATATCATTACCTAAGATTTTGAAGGTTTTAGTCTTTATTTAAGCAGACATTTAAGATACATCGAATATGTTCATTTTGTTTATACTCTAATTATCATCATAGTTCTGAGACTAACTTAAACATTAGAGTATATTGCATCTCATCTCCCACACTCGACTAGTAGATCACCATTATCTACTAACACAAAACTCTCTCTCAAACGTAACCAAGCTTTCACTAAGACCACCCTCCCTCAAATGCAAGTAGGAACAATTTGCATCCAATTCTAGTGTTCGAATTGATTTTGACGCTGCCAAAATAGGTACAAAGATTTTGATTTACCTTTGGTGAAATTTGTCTAAATTTGAAGTACTTAAGTTAAGTGTACTAGATTAATCAATATTTAATATTTTTATAAAATTTTATGTTTTTAATTGTGTAATACAAAATTTAATAAAAATATTAAGTGTTAATTGATTTAGTATACTTAATTAAATATTTTAAATTTATGTAATAATCTCTCTTATCTCAAGTTAAGTGTATTAGGTTAATCATATTTAATATTTTTATAAAATTTTATGTTTTTAATTGTGTATACTGAAATTTAATAAAAATATTAAGTGTTAATTGATTTAGTATACTTAACTAAATATTTTAAATTTATGTAATAATCTCTCTTATCTAAGTAAAAAGTAAACCATATCTGTCACCTACTCTATGGCCTAAAGAATTTATATGATGAGGTATTGCTAATGGTATTAGTATGCATTAGGTGGATTACAAACTTAAGTGTATGCTTTAGTTGGCAGCTTCTATGAAAAAGCAGTGGGGTTAACATCATAAGAAGTTTCTATCAGTGGAGCTGTATTTCGTTATGATTTATGAGATTCAAAGGAAATAAAATAAATAAGAAGCAATCAACATAGTTTAGAGCACCTCGGCTGGCGGCCATTGGCTGGTCAGTTTCGTATGGCGCCAACTAGGCTTTGTAAATTGTAGTCCTCACTCCTCAGTTTACACCGTCCTCGGTTATTTATCAACACTAATTTCATAAGTAATGTTATATTTTTTTATAATTTTTTTTAATAATTATCTTAATATTAAATAAAAATAAATACATCTAATATTTTAAAAATATAAAATTATTTAATATTTTTTATTTAATAATTAAAAAATTAATAAAAAAATTAAATAAGAGGATAAAATATTTTTCATTACATATATCAAAATATGTGGATGTATTTGCCAGCAAATTATGGGCTTTTAATATTCAGAATCAAAAGTCAACTCAATTTGTTTTTTGTCCAAATATATTTCAGTATATTGAATTTTATTTTTTATAGTGAAAAATTTTAAAACTTGATGATTGTAAATTGTAAAATCTTAAAATTAACACATTAAATTAATTTATAAAAAATAAAAAAAAATTATCCAAATAAAAGTCCAATTAGAATAATACTTATAGCACAACTCACCACGAAGAAACTTTATGTTCTTGTTACTTTAAGAAATTATCCCACACACGAATGATAAAACAGATTTTTGTAAGAGATTATCAATTATCTATAACATTACTCATCCAGTTATTATGTGTATATAATATATAATAATATCTTCGAAACTAAACTAATTTTTATTTTTATTTGGATTGGATTTTGGAAGGCCTAACAATGACATACGAGGTAACTTTCACAAGGAAACAACCACACAATATCATGTCAAAACTTTATAGTATATTTTCCAAAACAAATATTTATTATTATAATTTAATTGTCGTTGCATTCATTGCATTCCATGTGTCCTTTAGATGTACTAACGAAGGAAGCATGTGATTATAATTGTCAAAACGCGTTCTGATAATCAATTTGAATTAGGTTATTTTTAAGTTTAATTAGATTAGATTAGGTAAATTTTAAATTAATATTTTATTAATCTATTTTATCTTTATATAATGTTAATAGATTGAATTAGTCTAATCCGTTATAAATTGATCAATTTGAGTCAACTAATTTAAATTATTTTTAATTTTATACTTATTTTTATTAATTAAATTCGTTTATTTTATTAAATTATTGAACCAACTCATTAAATTTAACTTATTTTAACAAATCTGGTTCCAAAATCAACAAATTGATTTCAATCTATGTCTCTTCTATGTTTTTTACTATTAATTAACTATCTCTAAATAGAAGTTGAGCTTGATAGGAAAATTACGTTTTAACTTTCGACCTTTCGGGAGATTTACACTCCATTTTAGCTTTTTTTTATATATAGATACTCCATTTATAGATTATTACGTTGGAGATTTCCAACTTTCAAAAAGGACATGTAATATATTTAAACTTTTAAAAAGGACATATAATAAAGTATTGAATTTTCTTAAATATATGGATAACATTTATGAAAGATAAATGACTCATTTTTCGTGGTGTGACTCGAATTAGTAAGTTTAAGAGAAGAAATAATAAAGTAATGAATTTTCTTAAATATATGGATAACATTTATGAAAGATAAATGACTCATTTTTTGTGGCGTGACTCAAATTAATAAGTTTAAGAGAAGAACATTAAAATATGTTATATGCGATCTGAGTTGTTCCTTATTAAGTTTATGCTTTTTCTTTTATTTGATTATACTTCTAAAATGTTTACTTACCATAAATCGAATTTATACTAGGCTAACCCTATAAAAAAGGGAGTGTATAGAAGTTCATCTCTTTTTTCTTTTTTTTTTGGGTACAAATATAGAAGTTCATCTTTAAGAGGTAAGATTATATACTAAATAATTTTAATACGAAAAATTAAACAAATAAACAAATAAAATATTTTGAATGGAATTTTAATTCAGATTTTCACTTATTAAATTAAGCCTAAATGATAACTCATATTTTAGTTTTTTTTAATAAACAACTCATATTTTACTTATTGGTGATAATGTAATTAATTAACCTAATAATCCATGTGCCTTACGATTTATAGAAAAAGAAGAGAAAAGAAAGATCATTTTCAGCGGTAACCCACCACGCGTTGTAAGTTCTTTGGGGTTCTTTCTAGCCCACATTCCTCACTGCCAGCCAAATTCCAACGAATTCTATGATCAAAGTCCAAACAAATATAAAATTCATGGTTCAAAATAATCATTATTTTTTTCAAATTTTTAATGCAAAAGAAAAAAAAAAAAAGAAAAAAACCCTCATTATTAAATAATGTATTTATTTTTTGGAGAGAAAATAAAAACAAAGTTGAGTTGAATATATGCAATACCGTTTCTTCCAACTTTCATGGTCCACTTTTGATTCAGCCAAGTTTACTATTGTTATTCCTGCGACTCTCGTTTGTTCTTTCTTCGGTTCATCTCCTCTGATCCCAACGAGGGAAGAGAGAGAATAAGAATGGAGGGTGCAGGTGCCGGTGCAGCAGTATGGCAAGGTGCAGTTTTGGGTGGAATACTCTTCTGGGTTGTCTCTGCTTCATACCTCAATGTCACTCGCAAGCTTAGATCTTTGCTGCAACCTTGGGTGTCTCACCATGTTCACACTGGAACCCATATTATCCTCCAGATCCAGGTAACTAACAAATTCACCTAAATAAATGGGTTTCAATTTAAAAAAAAAAAAAAGAAACCCAGATTTTTATTCTCTCAAAGTTCTAATATTTTCAATGTTTTAGCTGTAAATGCTGATTTTTATATTATTATTATTTTGGCTGATGTAGGGTTACCGGCTTGGATTCCTGGATACTCTTTTCTCTGGGTTGTCATGTGTTGTTTCTGTGCCCTTTTACACTGCTTTCCTCCCTCTGCTATTCTGGGTGTGTACACCTGAGAGTTTTGTTTTTATTTTGATGATCTTGTTTTAACAATTTTAAATTTAATGGCTTTTGGTGTCTATGTAGAGTGGTCATGGCCAATTGGCAAGGCAGATGACGTTGTTGATGGCGTTTTGTGATTATATTGGGAACTGCATAAAGGTATGTATTTGCTTTCAAAATTAGATTCAAGACTTTCATATATCTGTAATCTCCGCTTTTATCTGTTAATTTAAATATTTGCTGTGTTTGTCACTCAACAGGATGTGGTTTCAGCTCCAAGACCCCCTTCTCCACCTGTTACGAGAGTAACTGCTACAAAAGATGAAGAAGATAATGCGCTAGAATATGGACTGCCTTCTTCTCACACGCTTAACACAATTTGCTTATCTGGGTATTTATTGTTCTCCTTATTTGCTTTTGTTTCCTAAGTCATCCTACTTGGTGTGAGGCTAATTTAGCTGGCGTGGTAACAGAAAGGTATTCTGACTTCTTATGTCTTTAGAGTGAGTAAGTTTTGTATGGCGTTATAAAGGTTGTTAGTAGGTGGTGGGGTGGCTGTTGAGACGTTAGATATGTACTCTGATGAGAGAATTGAGCAGGTGGCATGCCTTAAAATTCAAGTCATATGGTTACACTTACTCTTTTTCCTATCTATTTTGTAGACCAACTAAGGAGAAAATAACTAAATAAGTAAAAACTTGGTAATTTATTTGCAATCTTATATTTTATCTATCTTCTATCATCAGTTTAACTGATTAGAAACATATAGTTTTTCAAAGTCAGATTATCCCTTAAAAAAGATGAAACCTTTGCTTTCAATTCTTTGCTTTTGTTATTAATGGATGTTTCTCCTTGGAACGGATGTTTATCAGCTACCTTTTGCACTACGTCCTGACTCATACTCAAATTCAAGGTGCCTATGTTAATTATCTTGGAGTTTCTCTTGTTTGTTTGCTCGTGGCCCTCATTGGCTTAGGTAGGTCTTGTATTACCTTTACATTATTAGCGGCATCCTATTGTTGGCCTATTGCACAGAAAAACAATGAAAAATATTTGGTCTTTTTTGAAGGAAGAATTTATCTTGGCATGCACAGTTTGGTTGATATTCTTGCTGGCCTTCTTATTGGACTCGGGGTCCTTGCATTTTGGCTTGCAGCTGATGAATATATAGACAGTTTTGTGGTCTCAGGACAAAATGGTAGTCTTACTTCTAATTAATTAATTCAGCACAGGATAGCTTTACCTTTATAATAACCACAGCACATGCTGGCACTCAGATTTAGAAATTGAATTATATTTTAAATTATAATATTAGAAAAACTATATTCTCAAGGTTTTTAGGATAATTTTTCTTATTTCTTAAGAATCTTTTGTTTACAAAATGTTTAAAACTATTTAATTCTTGATATAGATTTTTTTTTTTTATTTGAGTAAACTTGACAAGCTTTCCTTGCATTCTATCTCATCTTAATCTGTTTTTGTTGCAGTTACATCTTTTTGGGCTGCCTTGAGCTTCCTCTTGCTTTTTGCTTATCCAACTCCTGAACTTCCAACTCCAAGCTTTGAGTATCACACTGCTTTCAATGGTGTTGCATTGGGAATTGTAAGCAGTTTCTCACCCTTTAACATCATCGATACTTCTTTCATCTTTCTTCTTTCATATTATGAATGAATATACACAAGATTACATAATTTCTTCTTGGTATAGGTTAGACATAATGAGCGAGAACAGAATTTAGGAATATAACACTTAACTAGAGTCATATAACACTTCAGTAGAATTTAGTCTGAGTAGATGCTGCTGTCCCAAAATTCTGCACGATGGCAAATGTGAAGACTTGTGTGAGTTGACATCTCTGTTCTTGAAGTATAGGGTTTGATCAACTTTTTTGGCCCTTAAAGTTGCAATTTCTAATTGATTGTGGTTGCTAGAATTGTTAGCAATTCACGGGAAACTTGTGTTGGTCGTGAGGTTTCTTCTTCAATAGCAGAATCAAAATTTTTGTTGGTCAAATATCCTGAGCTTTCTGTTTTGAGCTTTGGGTTTTAATAGTCATTTGGCTTGTCACTTACTGGTTGGCTTTGCAAACTGGTAATGGGAGGACCTAATTTTGTTCAATCACTTCCCCCTCGAATTATGGAATCAACATGATGTGGAGCTAGATTGGTATATCCTTCTGTCCTGTTTGTTATTCTATATTTGTTAGTCTCGGGTTTTTTGCCTTTTTGGTGTTATATAGCAATAAACCAAGTCATTCATTCCACTGTCAAAAGGCTTTTAAAAGAGCTTTCTCTTATGTAATGTTACTTTATTACTTGCATCCTGACTATTAAGTTTCTTATGCAAACCATTCAAATTTTAACGTTGTATTGTACCATGTGTACTATACGTATTAATTTAAATGCTCATATGAGTTCTTCAGGTCGCTGGGGTACAGCAAACATACCATCAATTTCACCATGGCTCTGTTCCTCGTTTGTTCTCTCCAGAACTGACAATACCTGTATTTGTGGGAAGAATGCTCTTGGGAATACCTATAATTCTGATTGTGAAATTCTGCAGCAAGGCTCTTGCAAAATGGACTATTCCTGTGGTAGCAAACACCTTGGGCATCCCAATAAAATCAACCAGCTATATCCCCACATTGAATGGATCTATGACGGGAAAAAAGTCAGATAAGCTTAAACAAGGAGGTTACTTGCAAAAGCTCCTTTCCCAGCATAAGGCATTTGATGTTGATACTGGAATTAGATTTCTTCAGTATGCAGGTCTTGCGTGGTCTGCGGTGGACCTTGTGCCATCTCTTTTTTCATACACTAGCTTGTGATGTTGAGATATGCTTAGTAATAGAATTTTTGTACAGCAAGAGATCATCATTACATTTTGGTCATAACCAGTGAAAATTATTTATCAGCTAAAATGCAAGGAAATCCCTTTAACTATAAGACATTTTCTAAATTTTTATGTGATTCAAGATTTTACAACACGACTCTTTAAACTCATTAAATCATGCATATTGACTCTTATAAAGGGTTTTTTGTACATACACAAGGGATTAAATTTACTTTATTTTATAGAGTTTGTAAAGTTTAAGGAATTGAAATGTTAAATTTTGAATCACATGAAATATTTTGAAAATGAACTAATTTTTTTTAAAATAACCTATAATTAAAAGAGTTTTCTTGTATTTTAACCTTATTTATCATTGTATATGAGAACAATAAGTGTGTGTTTAGATTGAAGTTTACAAATTTAAGTTTGAGTCAACTTGAGTTTATAAATTTAAGTTTAGTTAAAAGTGAGTTTAGATAATATGATTTATGTTTGAAAATTTTTGTTTCAAAAGTGAATTTACAAAATAAATGTTGTTTAGATGAAAATAATCAAAATTATTTTTAAATATGTAATTATTAAAAATGGTATGAGTTTATATTACAATATTAATATTACTTTTTATATTATTTGATTATTTTTAAGAGTACATGAACAAATTATATAAATATTATTTTATTTTTTTTACTTTTAGTGACAGAGTTAAATTATAAATAAAAAATATAACAAAATGTTAAATTATATGCATAGTTGAATAAATTATATAACAAAACGTTAAATTATATTCATAGTTGATTCGATAAATGAAGATAATTAAAGTTTTAATACATCAAGGCAAATTGATTGATCCAAATCAAAATACAAAATAATAGTAAAGTATACAGGAAAATGTAATGCAATTTTGAAATATAAATATAAATATACTACTAATTAAGCTGCATATGCTCAATAATCTGATTAAGAATTGAGTCTCGAACAATATTCATCGCTGATGAAGAGACTGTGATTAATTTTGGGGATGGATAATCATCAACAATATCTTCATCCTCATCTTCAGGTTCAACTACATTTTTATTTTCATAACGATTGAATTCAGAATCTGTTTCAGAATTTATTCTAATAAAGTTATGTATAGTCATTGTTGCATTGACTATTTGAACTTGTGTTTCTATTTTGAACTTAGGCATGTGACGCAAAATAGCAAACTTATTCTTTCATACCCCAAAAGTCATTTCTATTGTGCACCTTAGACTTGAGTGATAATAATTGGATACTTCATTGTGGTTTGTAAATCCAGATGAACGCCTAAAATTAGGAAGGTGATAACGTTCACATTTATAGGGATCAATATATCCAATTAGTGT
Organism: Ormosia emarginata; assembly: GCA_029884605.1. NCBI lineage: Eukaryota > Viridiplantae > Streptophyta > Magnoliopsida > Fabales > Fabaceae > Ormosia > Ormosia emarginata. The sequence goes on along the minus strand of JAQQTP010000080.1, from coordinate 25,167,170 downwards.
TGGATAACCAACATCCACCAAATAATATTTACCTAATAAACAATGAAACTAATATCATGTATATTTATAATTTTAATGCAAATGTAAATTAATTTTAGATGTGAGAAAGAACAAACCTGGAGGTGGATGTAGAAAATTTATACTAGGAGTTGTAAGGGCATTCTAAAAAATACGAGCATCATGGGTAATGCCTTTCCATCTAGGCAATGCAAAAATAAAGCACATGTTCCAATCACATACAACCATTACATTTTGTGTTGGATGTCCATTTCTTCCAATGAATTTTAGTTGTTCACTGGGACTAACCACACATGGGTATGAGTACCATCAATTGCTCCTATAACATTCTTGAAAAATGGCTAGTATCGCCTATCATTTCGAATTTTGTTTTGAATATCCCAAAACCTACGATCTTGTGGCTTAATGTATTTGAAGGACAGCCTAAGGCAAGCAACCAATACTTTATGAAAATACCTACTTATAGTCTCTCATGAGTGTTGAAACCTTTCTTGTATCATCTTATTGCCTATCCCATGGCCAACCATGTTTAAGAACATTGCAACCATTTCTTGAATCCCCATTCGTTTAGTGTCTTTTCAACCATGTTCAACCAATTCAGTGCAAAACTGAAAGAAGACATGTTTTTTCATTCGAAACATCTCATAACAATGAGTAGGATGCCTTCGCAAAACTTCTTGCACCCATGAATGACCTGTTTGCTCACTGGTTCTACGTGGCTCTTTATATAAATATTTTATCACGTACTTACTAATTAATGCACTCACATCTTCATCTTCCTTCATATCATCATCTATAATAGAAAATATTTTAGATTCTTCATCCCAATCCTTTGCATTCCAATCATCCATTGATTTTTAAACCTGTACAATGCAAGATAATGAAATTGAAGAAGACGTAAATGCACATGAAAAATGGAAAATGTAATGAATAAAAAAAAGCACCATAAAGATAATAAACTAAATATAGGTAGTACATAAGCATACATAAGTCACTTAAATACATCAAGCCTAACACAAGCTTAATCTAAAGTCAATTAGTTTAATACAGTCTTCCAGTTAATTTTGCATGAAGGGGTGTGGGTTATAAGCTGCATGTTTAAGTCAACCCAACAATCTCTCCTGAAATCCTTTTAAGGAGACAAACATTTCCCTTGCAGGCCAAAACATCATGAGTTGGCAGCATCGAGAATGCCAATCAACATCATTTGTAACAGCCTCCATGTTTTGAAGCTTGGCCATCACTTCACCAAAAGATGAACCAGGTACTATGAGTGCGTTTACAACAGTAAAGTGTGACTCAGATGCAGATGCAATTCTACTTATTGCATCACTTATTGTTCTTGAGGCTGGAACTTTGGCCTTTCTTTTCTTTTCACTCATTTCAGTAGGCCCAGCATCTTCCTTTTCCTATTGTCGTTTTGGTTACTATTTCCTTGAGAAGTGCTTAAATTCATATGTCGAAATTCAGTACTGACTCCAATGCTAGTTCGAGCACCAGCACCTGCACTAACACCTAAAGATTTTTCACTACTCCCCGAACCTTCCTCTAGATCGACAACACTCTCAAAGCATGGACGATACCCATCATCATCTTTATTTGTTCCATTAGGTAATATCCCAGATGTGGGTGCCCAAGCAAATTTTTCAGTAGCCATCACATCTTTGAACAATATGGTTAATTCATGGGCAAATGGAAGTCCTTTATACCTAAATTTTTCATAATCACGATTTTCCTGCATATATATAACTTATCATCACAATACATTACACAAAATAAATCTAAAACACTTAACTTCATATTTATTTACTATATATCGATTGCTTTTTCTCCCATCATTCGTCTGGTGCATCTACAATATTCTTTTCATTGTCCCATCATAAACCTGTCTCTTTGGAAAATAACTTGTATCATAGTCCACACTCTTTCTTAACGTTATCCCACTTGTGTCTTAACTGCATCTTTCCATATTGCTTTCCACTTCTCTCATTAAATTGGGACATAACAGTTTTTCACCCTTTCTTTGTAAGGGTGGTTGTATTGCGTTCCCCCTTATAGACTTAGTCCAAGCATACTTGGATAAAATGTTCAGTTGTCTTTGGATCCCATGTAGCCTTTGATTTATGAGCTTCATTGTCTATTGAAGAAGTTTCCACAATATCTTTTCTCTTGTTGTTACTCATTGATCTATTACAAAATAGAGAACAAATGTGTTATATATTCTCTCAACATATTTTAGACCACATATAAGCATATTTTTACACTTTCAAAACTGTGAGAAAGCAAGAAAGCAAGCTTTTGGAGTCCTTCTTCTTAAAATGCCATGTTTTCCTTATTTTAATGCCATGTTCCTAATAATGGATTACAGAAAAATGAAGTGCAAAGAGTGGGTAAAGTTAGAGAAATGGAAGAAATTGAGATTAGGTGATATAGGATGACCCGTCGCCTTGCGACAACACACCATCGCGTCGCGGCGGCATACAATGGCAAGAATGGGAGATGGTTCTTGAGTTGTCGCCTGACGAATGCTATACCATCGCCTTGCAATGGCTTCCTCATTGCCTCGCGATTGAAGTCAAAGGCATTTGGCTGGATATTCACCCCACGATGGTGAACTCCCGCGAGGCGATGGGCATTGAAAAAAAAACTCTGAATTTACACTTCCCAGATCGCCTCACGATGGCTTCCTCATTGCCTTGGGATTGAAGTCAGAGGCATTTGGCTGGAAATTCACCCCGCGATGGTGAACTCCCGCGAGGCGATGGGCATTGAAAAAAAAACTCTGAATTTACACTTCCTAGATCGCCTCGCGATGGCTTCCTCATTACCTCGCGATTGAAGTCAGAGGCATTTGGTTGGAAATTCGCCCCGTGTTGGTGAACTCCCACGAGGCGATGGGCACTGAAAAAAAAAACTCTGAATTTGCACTTCCCAGATCGCCTCATGATGGCTTCCTCATTACCTCGCGATTGAAGTCAGAGGTATTTGGCTGGAAATTCGCCCCACGATGGTGAACTCTCACGAGGCGATGGGCATTGGAAAAAAAACTTTGAATTTGTAGACTCTTCATGCAATTGTTCATATTCTTTTACTTACTCCCCTATTTTGCTTGTTTGGTAAGGACAGAGCAAAATTCTATTTCATGTACTCTACTCTATACTTTGGCAATGTAGAAGCAAACCATCAGTGAACCAAGGACTGCTAATTCCTAATACGATTGTTTATAGCAGAAAAAAAAGGCAAATCCACAAAAACAATCACACAATAAATAATCTGAAAATCTATGTGATGTGATTTGCAACCTAAACCTGAGTCCAAATCCAATCCAATACAGAAAAGTGATCCTGAGCATAATATTCTTAATTAATATGGAAAAGCTCAACTGCACATTAGAGTAATACTACCTTATACACACACACACACACACACACACACACACACACACACACACACACACACACACACATGGACAAGTAATTTAAAAATCCTTGTGTTGATTTCATGCTCAACTGCACATCAGAGTAATTTCATGCTCAACTTCAAACTGTCTAGCAAAAGAAAAAATAAGGAACTTGTTCCTTAAGATAACAGGAAAGCACTTGATTTTTTACCTATTTGAGAAACAATTTCAACTTACAAGCAATCATGCTCATATTTTTTCCTTTTGTTTAGATGCACCTTCCAAAACTGTTAAATGTAAGTATAAAAATATCTATATATCTAATAATAGTAAAATCATTTTCTTCAAAAGTAAAAAAAAGGCTCTATGGCCAAAGGACAGTGCCCTGGACTGGAAAAGTTAACTAACTGTAAATATGAAGACACATGTGTAAATAACAATTAGCTAGTAAAAGTGAGAAAGAGTTGGTTTGAACCTTGAATCATACATGGTTAAAGATTCATCAGAGTCACAAACAAACTCAAGAGAAAGAATATGTCATGTTATCAACACTGTTCTGTTTCTTCCCAAATAAAATGTTTGCTTCTAACACGCATTTTGTCAAGCATGTAATAAGCAACCAAAATAAGAACAAACTCATAAAGCTCAAAACGAACAAGAGAGAAAACGAGATCAGAACTGTGTTGCAGGAGATGAGATCACACCAGGAGCGTGTGTGTTTGGGCACAATACGAATTGAATACAGTTAGAACAAGATCGCAGGTTGACGAGAGAGAGGCCAAATGAGCTGACGAGGTCGCACCTTGATGAGAGACGAGAGACCAAACTAGTTGAATATTTTGAAGAAAGAAGACATAGAAGGAAGGTTAAGAATGTGAAGGTGGTTAGAAATTTGTTGCTGCATTCAATTCTCTCCATTCAATTCTCAACCAACGGATAAATATTCAACACAAAAGCAAGAACATTTTGCTTTTGTGCGAACGTAAGTTGGAGAACAGAACTGTGTTGCAAGAAATGAAACGGGAATTTGCCAAACGAAAATTGAGACGTTCGAGGAAGAGACAAACTTACATTTGTTGTGTGAAACAAGTATCCAAACACACTAAATCTTTTAGCTTAGCAAGAATTATGTTTATACCCAAATTGTTTTCCCGGTAGGTTTCACAAATTAATCCATCGTAAAAGTTTCTTTAATCCTGCTTTCCCACCAATTCGCTTTCATTCAGATTTAAATTTTCTGCAATTAATCTCATACCTGTATCTTTTAATTTGCAATTTTGCGTTGTTTATCCATCCTGAACATTCCGATTCAACTAAGGATAGAAACCCAATAGATAGCAAGTACAATTTTTCTTTCTCTTTTTTTTTTTTTTGAGTTGTGTTATTATAAAGAGCTACATCACAACATATCCACCACTGAATTTTTTATATGCAAATATTTAAATTATAAATATGTTACCTGTACAAAATTGACCATACAAGCCAGTCTATAATAGCTCTATTGCAGTTGAAAAACACTACTGGAAATTCCACATTCGCCGCAAAAGAAAGTGAGGTACTGGTTAACCATCAATGGGATAGAAAACAAATCGATCTAGGGCGCCAGTACTAACCCGGATAGGAGGTCAAGAATCATACATTGGCAAATGTGTCAACGGAAGATAGAAGATGGCAGATGGCGATAAGCAGAGACTAACTTTAGATGAGCGCTAATAATAAAATTGAACATAATTCGTAAGAACAAAACTGAATCACTATTATCATGCAACTTTTACTGAAAATTGATAGAACATAGCAAAAGCATCCACGAGATAAAAAAATCCAGTCATAGCTTCTAAAGCCCGAAAAAGGAGGTATGAAACATGGGAAAAAATAAAGACGGAAAAAAAAAACAAAAAATATCCACATTTTGCTGGAATAATGCATATTCTGACATAGTCATCATCTTGGCGACTTCTCCAAACAGGGTGTCCAGACAGATCAGTGGAATGTTACCTGCCTATCATACATCAAAGCAGTCTTTGGACAACCACAAGCATGGGACGTGTATATCCATGGATTTAAATGCTTACAGCAATCTCACCAATGAGGATGCACAACTACCTGAAATTAGTGCAGAAGTAGAGGTAATCATGATACCAGTATGACATTCAGCAGCTACATTATAGGAAGTAATCAGGCGTTCTACGGGTGACATCAGGTTCTCCTCTCCTTGGAGCAGGTTCAAACTGCAAGAAACATTTCAAATTTATGTACAGACAATCCAAGGGATAGGAATAAAGTTAACAATATTTTACAAAGCAGAATATGAGCAAATTATGTTGAATGACAGAGAAAGAGACCTGGATAAAAGTGTGGCCCTTGCAATCATCAACCTCCAATATGGAAGCCATGTTCCCACATCGGTAACAGTAGTTAGGAGCACTAAAAATGGTAACCACCTTCTGTTCCTGTTTTAACAAAACAATGCACATATCTAAAACTCTACCCCCATAATTCTAAAGCAAGCAAAAGAGAAGATCATTCCATGAGAAGGACAATTACATGAGCCCAGTTAAATCCATCCATAACCAGCTGATGAGCTCTAGCGATCAACTTAAGGCTGTTTGTGTGATTGAATTGTTCAGATATATCCTGATAGAATGTGAATTGGAATTAAAATAATAATAAAAAGACAATAATTGATCTCTCAATGCTTCAAAAATAAAATATTCAACAATGTAGAGAGTTGAGAAATTAAAGTTATGGTTACCTGGCCAAAAGTATATCCAGCACCACGAGGAGATATTCCCCAGCCACATCTGTCATCTGGGTCAGACCACAACAGATCACACATGGGCCCTTCATGAGGAACCTCTTGAACACGATCAAAGTTCCTTATGTTATCAAGGGTCTCAATTGAAGGCGACAATCCACCATGCAAACAGAATATTTCTGATTCAACCTGGAAGGGAAGGGGCTATATTAAATCAGAGGCCAAATGATCAAAAGCCTGTAACTAAAACTTTAACTAACAATTTCTACTTTATTTATTATGTCAAACATAAGGAAGTTGTTTACCAGTCAATCTAACATCTCAGAGCATGATAAAGACAATCAACCTCAATTGAACTAGTCTCGAAAGACAAACTAAACAAACTTAAGTAAAATACATTCACTACTCCTGAAAGTTCAGTGAAATTACTTCATAATCATGTTTCGTTTTGAAAACTACAAAGACCTTTTAATGGCAGATATGTTAAAAAGCTAATTTCATATATGGAAATATAATATAATCATATCTATGCTTAAGCAAACTACATGCTTTTCTTAAAACTTACCGCTTTATATCTTAGTTCATTATCACACTTTACTCCTCGAAACATTTTATTTTTTCAATAAAACACAGAAATTTAGGCTAGTGTATCATTCATGAATGGGTGCAGCTCAAATAAGTCGTATGACATAGCAATAGAAGGAGTGATATTGATATTCCTATGATTTTAACAACTTGAGAAAAAGGTCATATGTCATGGTAATAGATAAGTCAAATGTAAAAGAACTAAAGAAATAAAGGAGTTCTTTGAACCTCTTAAACAAAAGGTAAATATTGATAATTTTGATTAATATTGCAAACAGAGAATGCAATTTACTCCAAAACTTTCCCCCATCTTCCAAATTTTCAATTTACATGAATACTTACATGTACAAATAATATACACTTCAAATCACAAACAAAATGCATAAATAGAGGGAAAAAAAAAGTACTAACCAATGCAGTCAATGGGAAAAAATCAAAAAGGTCTGTAAAGATCTTCCAAACAATAGCACTACCATACCTGCAAATAAATAATCAAAAACAAGAACTATCATGAAAGTGAAAAGAAAAATAAGAAATTAGATTGTTTAAGTGCAATAAACCAAACCAATAAGCTAACATCTAAAATCAACTGATTCATAAACTCATAAAACTCAGCCTAGCAAAGGGTTCAATCCACTGCAAGCCAAGCCACATCAGAATCTAGGTCCAATTACAGGTGGTATCAATCAACCCACATCAGCACATCTTTGAACTTGTGTATCAAATAAATTAACAATTCATATACACGAGTATGTGTGCCACTTTAAAAGTCCAAACTCAATCTCAAATATAAATATTAATGTCTTCATTGACATAAGGAATCTTACTCAGTTCAGAATTTTTTAAACAGACCAGTGTATGTAACCAGCATCATAACATTATCAAATCACTTAATACATCACCAGATCCACTTCAGACTACACAGAACACAGTAGCACAAAAACCATATATCTTCAAAACACAAGGTCCCAATAGCTGTATATAATACTAATAATACAAACAAATAATGAGATCAAGACCCATGAATGAAAGATTGACAGAGATCACATCACTTGCATCCTCAACCCCCTCCCCTCCAAAAGCAGCATTTTCTTGTCTTTGCTATTTTGAACAACATCTCTTTTGAAAGGATAATTTATTTCAATTTCAATGTAAATTATTTTCCCAAATAAGAACTCAATAGGCATCTTGACGTGATCGATTTGTCTAGGTGTTTTAGTCTGCAATAATGGATCCAACCAAAAAACCTTATTTTGTTCCCTCTCACTCTCATGTTAGACCAAAATTTCCACATTTAACAGAAGTACATATTCTTTATTTTTTTGGTACAAAAACAGGGCAGAATGACATATTCATTACCTATGTTAACAAGAACATAGGATATCATATATCAGTATGATATCATATACTGCACAACTTCCATCACATCACTACTGATACAACCAGATGTCATACTGCCACATCCATCAATATCAAAAACTGAAGATCTCTAAACCAAGAATCATGAACCAAAAGGTTACATAATGCATCAAATCAACAACAAAATTCAGATGCTCAACAAGAACTCCAGTTCAGTACATATATGTAACAAGAAACTAGCTAATCAAAATCTAATGTTAAAATTCTTAAAATGCTAATTGCAGGAAAAAGAAAATGGATTTCCCTATAGTTCATATCTGAAAAGAAGTTTGTGACTACACCATGGTAATACTAATAACAAATTTGTACATTAGTATTTAATAAAATTAACTCCAATTGAAACAACTACAACATTATACGCATACAAATCTTTCTCTAGACAGAAGCATCTCCTGTTTTGCCCCATAGGACCTCTAAGTGAAGGTGTTGAAAACTTGAAAACTCACTTTCTTAGGCATTCATCGTAAAATCCATATACTTGAGTAATCTGCATAAAAGAAAAATGACAAAGGAACAATTAGCTCAACAAATAATATACACCAATACAAGTCTTCAAATCAAAGCCAAAAATGTTTAGCAATAACAATTTATTATACAACTAAAAAGCCTCCAAGACTAGCTAAATTTTGTGCCAGTCAAGAATAAGAGTTATATAAGTTCACAAATAAATGTCAAAAAGGACCTCAGGAAACATAAGCAATTTATAATTTTGAATGAAAGAAGAGTGAAAATGCATACTTGACGGCTTTCATGGTTTCCTCTGAGAATAGTAATTCGCTGAGGATACCGCACTTTCAGTGCCACAAGGAGCTGGAAAGAATAACTAATTAGTTTGTCTAACATACAACACAGTCAATTAAAGGAAAATTAAGAAACAAAGATATTAACAGAAGAATAAATATCCATGTAACTTCACCATCACTCCACATCCCACCTTAAAAGGCAACTTAAGTGATCTATAACAATCATAGCATAACTGCATAAATAATACCTAGAAAAATTGTTCAATCCTCTAGAAAGCATGCATCATCCTAATAACCGGAAAGGAATTTACTATACTGATGATTGAGATTTAGTATACTCAATGTTTTAATCCTCAATGATCTGTGAAGTTAAAAGGCCAATGCTGAAACAGCTCTCAAAGATACAACTACAATGTATTAATTGCAAGTTTGAGATTTCATCAGAATATGACTTGCTTAAAACCATCACAATGCCCAAAATTGTCAGAAACTACCTGTGTCTGTTATTCATAAGTTGAAAAGTTGATGCTGAGAAACTTATCTTGAAAATATGATTGTAAGATAATACAAACTTTAATATAATTTTTATGCACATTCAAATCCTCCTTTCATCTCTGCAAGCCTTCTAAATCTTGACACATTGAAAAGCCTTTTACAAAGCTGCACATTCTAATACTATTCCCTTATTTACATGTGCCTGTGTTATAAAAATTGGGAAGCGGTTATCTGCCACTTGGGGTTGGGGATGGTCCCTTTTCTATTTTCATCCTAATAGCAAAAGACAACTTAAATGAAGCTCACGAATCACCCAAACTTCATCGACAACCTCTTGCGAAAAATTTTCACCAGATCTTTGCTCACCCTAATGCATTGTTAGAATATCTGAAAAATATATCAAAATATCTTTATTGTATCTTGAAACATTTTACAGTATTATAGATGATCTTTTAGGATTTATTTCTTATTTATTATATTTCCTGATCTATTTTCTTATTTAATTAGGATTAGGAGTCTAGAATTAGTATAAATAAGACCATTGAGTTTGTTTTTTGTATCACATCATCATCACACCAAATATCAATATAATCTTATTATTTTGAGCATTCCTTTTCTCTCTTTTCCCTCTTCCCTACCTAAAACCCTCCAATTCAACATGGTGTCCGAGCAGTATCATCCTTCGTGACCTTTCCCATCACTATTTTGCTACCGAATTCCCAAAAATTTAGAACTCTGATTAGTCGCCTCTCGTTGCATGGTTCACCATTGTCAGTGGGTTTTTCACCTCATCGCCGCCACCATCATCTCGAACGTGTTCCGATCGACCAGCTCCTGAAGCCGCGCCACTATACGACCTCTCACACACTCTCACATGCGACTTGCAATGTCGGTCTCCCTCTGTCATGTCGTCTTTCCGATAGGATCCATCTCTTGCACCGTTGTCCTCTTCTGTCCGCCATTGTCCAACCACTTTACGGTGACTTTTCCAGTTGGCGACCCCCCCATCAACCTCGTCTTCGGCCATTCCCCTAAGTTTCAGCCTGATCCAACAAGCCACAAGCGCGATTTCGCAGATCTGCTACTCGCCCCACGCGCTGTCCCTCTTGCCGCGCGTGGCAGCACTTCCAGCAGCCTTTCCAGCCACCATCTTCACCTCCAGACTCGTCTCTCTCTCCTTTAACTGGATCTGTCTTCACCTTGACCAATCGCACAATAGGTTGTTGTGTACCCTTGCTCAAAGGGGTTAAGGTGTATTGGGGTTTCTGTTTTTGGCCATTGTACACTGACCCATGGCTGTTTCACCCTCTTTCCAGGCACCTCCGCCGTTCGTTTGCCTCACCACACCATCTCTGACCTCCACGTGACCGTTTGGCTTCCTTGGGTTGTGTTATGCCATGTTTGACACTTAGATAGTTGGTGTGATTGTTGATTATTAACATTCTTTGTGATGGTTATCTCTAGTTTTAGCTGTTGTTTGGTTCTTTTCCAATGCTAGCATAGCATTGAGCGAGAAAATGGGAATAAATCCATCTCTACATATACTTCAATTAAGATGAAAGTCATGCCATTCTTTCCCCATTAATGAGCATACCAGTGGCTTCTCTTCCCACCGATGATCATTCCGGTGGTGACTCCTCTCCCACAGATGAATCATATTAGTGGTGATTTCTCTTCACATCGACAATCATTCCGATGGTAACTGTTGAGAATACTGAGGTTCATTAATTAGATTCCATGAACCGTTCCATAGGTTCATGTACAGGTTCATGTATACTTGTATTTATTAGATTCATGTACATAGGGAGTTAGCTATCTACTTAATCATCCTTGTAAATTGTAAATTCTGATTAGTATATATATATCACACTTGCTGAGTTTTACAAACTCAAGCAATTCAGAAATCCTCTCTAACTCTAAATAGTCTAATATTCAAGTTGGTATCAGAGCAGGTTGATCCCGCTCCTGCTCTTCATCCCCATCACTGTTCCAGCCACTGTCAAGGCTGGAACCTCGTCCAAGTCCCCTCATCTGTCAGAGAGAAGGGCCCCAGTCACCTCAGACGGCCATTTTCGGCCATCCCCCAAAAGATCGTCGCCGGAAAGTCCCCCACGCGCCGCCATCAGTCTGCACCACGTCCGGCGCGTGTAAGCCACGCGCCGCCTTCCCGGTACCGGATTCCGACACGGCTGGTCCCAGTGTGCTCGTCGGCCCCTCCTGAGTCCGTTCAAGTGGTCACCTGCTCCGTTCATCACTGTTTGGCTAGTGGGTCTTAGGAGCCCACTTTCGTTCTTCAATGGCCTCCATGTCAGAAACCTGAAATGCTGTCTCTGGTTGTTCTATTTCCTCTAATAAGGTCCCATTATCTTTTGTTTTCTCTGGTAATCCATCTATTACTTCAGAAAAACTCAATGGAAGAAACTATATGGATTGGCAAGCTGCTGTGGAGATTTGGTTTTTGGGACAAGGACTCTCCGAACATCTAACCAAAAAGGCTGAAGATATCGACATTACAGAACGAGACCAGTGGAAGAGAGCTGATTATCAGCTGGTTTCGCTCTTATGGCAGTCCATTGACCCGAAGTTGATGGTTCATTTTCGCACCTATAAAACATGCTATGACATATGGAAGAAGGCTTGAAGTGTTTATTCAAATGATGTCCAACGTCTCTATGATGTGGTACACAATTTAGCTACACTCCAAATGACGGATCATGATCTCCCGGCGTATTTGAATAAAGCTCAGTCTACCATTGATGAAGTTAAGTTGGCCCTGACCGGAGATGATGTCCAAAATAAGATTGATAATATGTGTATGGTGTTTGTCCTTCACAGTCTTCACAAAGACTTTGAATCCGTTCGGAACCAAATTTTGACAAATCCCAGTGTCCCTACAACAGAAAATCTTATTGATCGTCTGCTTCGTGTTCCTTCTCCGGAGGCTGTGTCAGGAGTTGGTTCCTCATCAAGTTTAGAGTCATCTGCACTCCTTTCTAATGTGGCAGGACGTGGAGGCCGAGGTCGTGGTCGAGGTGGATAAGGAGGTCGTGGTTCCGGTAATCGTTCACAGTGCTCCTACTGCAAATGTATGGGGCACACTCAAGATAAATGCTATTCCCTAATTGGATTTCCAGAGAAGTCAGCTCATGTGACTTATTCTCAGTCTTCGGGCACAGACAAACAGAATGAAAGTGGAGGTAATAATCAGAATATTTTGTCAGATGCTGAATATAAAGAATATCTTCAGTTCAAGGTAGCACAACAAAATTCATCTTCAGCAGCTGTAGTTTATACTAGTAATTCTACAGTTTGTCTCTCTCATTCCTCACCTGTTGGATCTTGGATTTTGGATTCTGGTGCTTCCGATCACATAGCTGGTAATCCTTCTCTTTTCTCAAAAATATCACAACCCAAAAATTCACACTACATCACTCTTGCCGATGGCTCAAAGGCAAAAGCCAAAGGCATTGGTCAAACCACACCACTTCCCTCCTTGACATTAAACTCTGTACTCTTTATTCCTGGTTGCCCCTTTAATCTAGTGTCTGTTAGTAAACTCACTCGTAATTTTAATTGTTCGATAACCTTTACTGCCAATTCTTTCTCTATACAGGACCGGAATACGGGACAGACGATTGGCGCAGGATCTGAATCACATGGTCTCTACTATTTTCAGCCTCCTCCTTCAATTGTTTGCACCGCTGTTGAGTCTCCGAGTTTGGGTCATCCAAATCTAAATAAACTGAAGAAAATGGTCCCTCATCTTTCTCACCTGTAATCCTTGGAATGTGAGTCGTGTCAGCTTAGTAAACATATTCGAACTTCCTTTCCAAGCTCAATTCATCATAAAGCAACTTCTCCCTTTGATCTTGTCCATTCAGATATTTGGGGTCCTAGTCGAGTCAATTCTATCTTAGGGTATAGGTACTTTGTTACATTTATTGATGACTTTTCAAGATGTACTTGGATTTTTTTAATGAAGGAACATTCAGAGTTGTGTACTATTTTTCAGAACTTTTGCAATGAAATCCAAACTCAATTTGGACATCCTATTCGCATCTTACATAATGATAATGCAAAAGAATATTTTTCTGCTTCCCTTAATCATTTTATGGCTTCTCATGGCATTGTTCATCAATCCTCTTGTCCATATACACCACAACAAAATGGTATTGCTGAAAGGAAATACCGCTATATTATTGAAACTACTCGTACCCTTTTGTTACATGCCAATGCACCTTTAAAATTTTGGGGTGATGCCATACTCACTGCTGGTTTTTCGATAAATCGAATGTCATCTTCTACCTTGAATAACAAAGTACCTCATTCCTTGTTATTTCCTCAGGACCCACTTTTCACAGTTCCCCCATGTGTTTTTGGTTCTACTTACTTTGTACATGATCTTACACCAGGTATTGATAAATTGTCTGCTCGTGCTGTCAAGTGTATCTTTCTTGGTTATTCTAGTGTGCAAAAAGGGTACAGATGCTATTCCCCTTCTACTCATCATTTCTACATGTCTGCCGATGTTACCTTCTTTGAGGATAAACCTTACTTCACTACGTCGGTGACACCAGAGTCTGTCTCCCAGGTATTGCCCATCAATTTTTCCATTCCACTAGTTACTGATTCTTCAGTATCAGATTTGTCAGGGTCTTCTTCTCCATCTGTCTCCCACTCCTCGTCCTCTTATTACCTATCAGCGTCGTCCTCGCCAAACACAATTGGAGGAAGTTGTCATTGAAAAGACCGGTGATTCATCTTCTGCACCAATCTCTGAACCTACTCCGGATCTGCCTGCATCTCCTGTTGATTTACATATAGCTCTTCGCAAAGGTACAAGGTCTTCTCGTAACCCTCATCCGATTTATGATTTCTTAAGTTATCACCGTTTATCTCCTTCCCATTGTGCCTTTGTGTCTGCTATTTCCTCTGTTTCTATTCTTAAAACTGTCCAGGAAGCACTCTTTCATCCAGGATGGCGACAGGCTATGATTGACGAGATGACAGCTTTAGAATCCAATAACACTTGGACACTTGTTCCCTCTTCTTCAGGGAAATCTACTGTTGGTTGTCGATGGGTGTTTGCTATCAAAGTGGGCCCAGATGGTCAGATTGATCGATTGAAAGCACGTTTAGTTGCTAAAGGCTATACTCAGGTATTTGGGCTAGATTATGGTGATACATTCTCCCCAGTTGCGAAAATGGCATCTGTCCAATTATTCTTATCCATGGCGGCCATGCGCCACTGGCCTATGTATCAGTTGGACATTAAAAATGCCTTCCTTCACGGTGATTTGAAAGAGGAAGTTTATATGGAGCAACCTCCTAGGTTTGTTGCTCAGGGGGAGTCATGTGGATATGTGTGCAGGTTACATAAGGCCTTATACGGCCTCAAGCAGAGCCCTCGAGCTTGGTTTAGCAGATTCAGTGCAGTCCTTACACAATTTGGCATGATTCGCAGTGGAGCAAACCACTCTGTGTTTTATAAACATTCTCCCTCTAATCAGTGCATTTATCTTGTTGTTTATGTAGATGACATTGTCATTACTGGGGATGATAATGAGGGCATCAAACGCCTCAAGGAGCACTTGTTTCAACATTTCCAAACCAAAAATTTGGGACGGTTACGATACTTCCTTGGAATTGAAGTAGCTCAATCCAGCACTGGTGTTGCTATATCTCAGAGGAAGTACGCACTTGATATTTTGGAGGAAACAGGGATGATAAATTATAAACTGATTGACACTCCTATGGATCCTAATGTTAAACTTATGCAAGATCAAGGGGAGCCCTATTCAGATCCAGGGAGGTATCGGAGACTAGTAGGGAAGTTAAATTATCTTACTATGACTCGGCCAGACATCTCTTTTGCTGTTAGTGTTGTGAGCCAATTTCTTAACTCTCCCTGTAATTGTCATTGGGACGCAGTAATTCGAATCTTGAGACATATTAAAGGTTCTCCGGGACGGGGGTTGCTCTATGAGAATAGGGGTCATACTGATATTATTGCCTACACAGATGCAGATTAGACAGGTTGCCCAAGTGATAGGCGATCAACCTCAGAGTATTGTGTTCTTGTTGGAGGCAATCTTATTGCATGGAAAAGCAAAAAGCAGAATGTTATTGCTAGATTGAGTGCAGAAGCAGAGTATCGAGCTATGGCTCTTACAACATGCAAACTTATATGGCTAGAGCAACTTCTTTCTGAGTTAAAGTTTTGTAAAATAAGGTCTATGAATCTTATTTGCGATAATCAAGCAGCTTTGCACATTGTCTCTAATCCAGTCTTCCATGAGCGGACTAAGCACATAGAGATTGATTGTCCCTTTATTCGTGAAAAGGTCATTTCTGGAGAAATTATCACATCATTTGTGAATTCTAATGATCAGCTGGCAGACGTGTTAGGGTATGTTTGGATGCAGGATTTTGGAGGGAAAGGAAAGGGAGGGATTATTTTTTATTTTGAGTAAATATTTTTTATATTTAGTTTCTTTTTAAAATGAATAAATAATATGAAAGATAATCATATAACATTTCAATCATTCTTTATTCATGTTTATAAACATTTTATAATTATCTTAATTTATAAATAAAAAATAAGCATTTCCTTTCCTTTCCCTCCAAAACCCTCCATCCAAATAAGTCACTCCGAGGTCCAAGGATAACATACATATGTAACAAGCTGGATGCTTATGACATATATGCACCAGCTTGAGGGGGAGTGTTGAGAATATTGAGGCTCATTAATTAGATTCCATGAACCGTTCCATAGGTTCATGTACAGGTTCATGTATACTTGTATTTATTAGATTCATGTACATAGGGAGTTAGCTATCTAATTAATCATCCTTGTAAATTGTAAATTTTGATTAGTATATATATATCACACTTGCTGAGTTTTACACACTCAAGCAATTCAGAAATCCTCTCTAAGTAGTCTAATATTCAAGTGTAACTTATGTTGGTTATGAATCACACCAGCCCAGCTCTTTGTCCCAGATGCACTGGCCCTGTCTCCGTCTGTCCAAATGCACTGGCCTCATCTTCGTCTTCGTCCTAGAAGTAGTTGCCAACCACCGTCTCCGTTCGTCACAGCCACTATCACACTATCAAATTATTTAATTGTTACAAGCTCAAGCTTAGGAAGCTTTAGCTTGGAGGAGTGTTAGAATATCTAAAAAATATCTCAAAATATCTTTATTGTATCTTGAAATATTTTAGAGCATCATAGATGATCTATTAGGATTTGTTTCTTATTTATTATATTTCCTGATTTGCTTCCTTATTTAATTAGGATTAGGAGTCTAAAATTAGTATAAATAGGACCATTAAATTTGTCTTTTGTATCACATCATCATCACATCAATATTAATATAGTCTTATTATTTTGAGTATTCCTTTTCTCTCTTTTCCTCCTTCCCTACCTAAAACCCTCCAATTCAACATGCATGAATATCATAATATGAACCCCAGACAGGTTGGGGGCAGATAGAGAGAGAACAATGAATTTTCAAAAAATAACTGTTAAAAAGTGAAGAAACATCAAATAAGTTTATATTGGTTGTACTTACTGTTACAGTCTCAACTGAATAATAACCCCGGTCCACATAATCACCCATAAACAAGTAGTTAGTATCTGGACACTGCAAACAAAACAGGTATATTTAGATTTCATATCTAAATGATCAGCAAGATTAAAAAATATAATAATAATAATCTTATCATAAAAATTCATTTTACACAAATAAAATGTTAAGGAACTTTAACATAATATCAGGGTCACAGTAAAGTCAATGAGTAGTTCCTGCATTTTACAGTTTACTCCACAATTCCTCTGATGCAATTCAATGTTCAAAAGCCTTTTCTTTGACAGGTCTCAATTAGTTAGTTAAGACATTCCCCAGCTGAAACAGAAGACTTGAATACAAAAATTCATAGTCAGAAATGATACCTTTCCTCCAATTCGAAATAGTTCAGCAAGATCATGAAACTGCCCATGAATATCACCACAAATTGTCACAGGGCTTTTCACAGGCTGTGGTTCAGGAGAGATATAAAAAAAAAAAATTAATGCTTTCTCTCTTTAGGATAAGAAACTAGCAATTAAAAGTTGCACTGAAATACTGATGTGATCGGCACTACAAACGGTTATATAGCACAAGCAAATTAAGCATTTAAGGAAAGAAAGATTGAAAGAATTACATCCTCCTTCCACAAAACAGGCATTAAAAGCAATGGCATCAAACTAATGAACCCAAATAAGAGGAAAAAAATAAAGCTGAAAAAGATTAAGTTCAACATCAACTCTTTTCTGACTTAACAAAGGATTACTTTTCATGCAAAGCAAGCAGCTGATGAAACATTAGTGTTGCAAGTGAGATCAATGTCTTTAGAAACAGAAAAAAGCATCATTAAAAAATAAGGCATGAGTTAAAATGCAAAAAGAAAGGGTTGCACCTGGACATTACTTTCATCCATTAAAATCTCCTTAGCTTTCTCACATAAAACTCTAACCTACAGGCAGGGCAAAAACCATGATCATTAGTTTATTTTTATATTTATTTTCCCCAATATAATAATACCAAGAGGAGTAAATGATATTTGAGATAGCTCCCCAAAAGAGGACATGACCGCTTAAAACAAACAACACAAAGACAATCAATATAAAATGATATTTCTAAGGTGAATAAATACCAAAGGATGAAACCTTTTCTAAGATAGATCACTCGGGTAGCAATGAAATCCAGACATTTTTCCCATCTAAGTACTTTTCACGTAAAAGAACTTGGTGAGATAAGATCTATTGCAGGGAAAAATAAATGAAGCAATATTGCTACTATAAAAGTGACAAACTAGATGAGACCACTAAAGTGGCACCCACACAACGTATTAAGTACCCCTTCTTTTTTATCTGATCAATCTTCAACTGTAACCACGGTGTTATGCTTCAACTTAGTCTGCAACAAAGCTCATAGTTAGCCAACACATGCTCCACCAAGATGCCAACAGAGCCAAGACTTTCTGTAGATAACTCTCACTGCCATGTTATTACATTCAAGAAATTACCTCATCTCCCAAAATATCTTAGGGAACTAGCAACATTTCACGAAAATTCTAATTCCCAGTGTCAAATACAGAAAATCTACATTTTTAGATGTCAAACCTCCAAATGCGTAACATAACATCTCTGAAACAATAATTCATGATTCATGAAGTAAAATTTACAGCTGAAAAACGTTTTAGGCGAACAAATATTATTTATCTCTTCCTATTTGCTTCACATCACGTGAAAGCAAACAATTAAGCAAATGACCATCGCATCTCTTTCTCCATTTCGTGAAATCAACCATAGTTTCACATAGTCTTTCACTTACAATATTCCTATTCGCTGCGACAAAGAGCCAAAAACTAATCACTACACAAAGCAAGGTTAATTCCGCATACATGTGGCATGTTTCTTGGGCAAACAAGCAGATCGTAAACATTGAGGCAAATCGAATCAGACCTGCTGCTCGGAGAGTGGCTTGCACTGCATGAGCTGCGAGATCTGCTCGTCGAGATCGTGAGTCGACTCGGACGGAAAGGAATTGGCGCCCATCTTGGTTCTCTGCTGAATCGGAACGCGGTGAAGAAGAATAGAGGGATTAGGGGGAACCCTAACCCTAACCTTAGGGGAAGAGGAAGATTCTCCGGTGGCCTTTGTGGCAGAATGGTGGAGAGTGAGGAGTGGACGGAAGAGGAAGAAGAAGAAGAAGTCGAAAATGGAGAGGGCGCGTGAAGTATCAAGCAAATGGTTGTATAGCGGTTGATTTGCACGATACCCAATAATTGCTTTTTCTTTTTTTCTATTCTTTTTTTTGGCTTTTTCGAATTTGCATGCGGTTAGAACGAGGGAGAAACTTCACTTCTTCCGATGACACCGGGCCACGTCATACTTGTTCGAGTAAAAATTTAAAAAAATATTTAGTATCCAACTTTTATACAGAGAATGAAAAAAATATTAAATTATTTTATACGTGATTATAATATTATATAGAATATAAAATATATTTGTGAGTAAGTTTAAAAAAAAGATTTTTGATAGTTGTAAGTTAAAAAAGTTAAATATATAAAAATTAGATTAATTTTTTATCATTTTTTTAATTATTAAATAAAAAAATATTAAATATTTTTTATATTTTTAATACATTAAATATATTTATTTTTTTATTTTAAATTAAAATAATTATTAAAAAAAACTTATAAAAAGATATAATAAAACTCTTACACATACACCGTCCACTCATAGTTCACCAAAAACGAAATACCCTTTTTACTCAGACTCTTAAGTACCCTTTTCACTCAAACTCTTAAGTACGGATGTTTAAGGGAAGTACGAGTTTAATCTAAGTCGAATTTATTTTAATATGTTAATTGGGATATTTTTTATTTGAATTCAATATTTATATAAATTATACAACATTAAATGTTATTAATAATTAAATCATAAAATTTTAAAAATATAAAAATAAAATTAGGAAATATTTTATAATAAATATTATTATGAAATAAATTATATTAATAAAAAATATTATTATGTTATGAAAAAAATATTAATTTATTTTTAAAATTTTTATATTTTATCATTAATTTTAAATATATATATATATATATATATATATATAAGTTTTAAAATATTATGTTATACCGAGAAGAGTCGAGTCAATTTAAAATATAACTCAAATCTAATCTAAAAATATATTTAATCAAATTTTAAGAATATAAACCTAACTTAATTAATTTTGGATTGAGACTCATTTTCCGATTAGGATAAATACTCTTAATCTTAAGATGACACAATAAATAAGTGATAAGGAAGTGATTTATATTTTTCTTTACACTTGGCCAAAAATTTTCTTGCTCATTTATTATTCTGTGATGAATTTATAAATGTTAACAATTTTATTTTTTTTATAGACGATGTTAACTAATTTATAGTTTAATACTCAAACTCATGGATAAAGTTAAGAATATTAAAATGGGTAGAATCCAATAAATCATCCTAAATAATTAAATACAAACGTGAATTGGGCTAACAAAAACTAACTCTTAATAAAATTAACGTGGCCCAAAGCAAGCTGGCCTTATGGCCAGATAATCACTTTAAATTTTTAGTCTTTTTGGTTTGTAGCCCAATTAAATAGCAATTTAATGTATATATATATATATATTAGGAACGTGGACCATCATTGTATGTGTTTGAATCCCAATTTGTTTATTATTTCAAAGATTTAACTTTAATACACTGATAGTATAAAAAAAATTACATTATTACTCAATAATGTATTGTGATATTATTAAAAAGTTTAATTTTCATAATAATTATCTAAAAAATTACTTTTTTAATAACATTTTAATACATAATTAATTGATAATGTAAAAAAATTTATACTAATAACGCATTAAAATTAAACTCTTATTTCAATGTGTTAGATCAAAAAGCTCAAGATCAAGTTGCACCAAACTAAAAGCAAAAACAAAATAATAGTAGACTATTATTTGGGCTAGGCCAATAAATAGTTGGCTCGAGCCATAATTAGCGAGTCTGGTCCAACTTAATATTAACGTAGTCCAAAGCGATCTAGTCTTAATTAACATTTCTCCCAAAAAAATATTATCTTATTGAATGGGAGAGTTTCATGATGTATGTGCCACATTGAGTCATTATCTTTACTCAATGTAAGACATGATATTGCATACATGTGTGTACCACATTGAGCCTCTATCTTTACTTGATGTAAGACATAATATTGCATACTTCTTTAAAAGTGTTGGTTCTAATTGAGGGTGGCTTTCACTTTGACGTTTGTGTTATGGGTAGCCTTTTTTATAGTTGCTCTTGTTCATGTTAATATTTTCACATTGATTAGTTTTTAATAAAAATATCAATTGTTATGACCTCAAACTCATGAGAAGAGCCTATCGCAAAGCACTAACCTATTGAATGAAAAAAGTTCTTTAACCAGTAAGCTCAAGCTAACGTATAACTTAACCACCTTTTGAATGGATGACTCTGATTAAAACAGAGTACATATTCATAATTACGCTAGCCGCGTTAATATTCTTACATGATGCATTTTCATTGCAGCTATAGTTTTTGAAGTTTTCAGCTTGCTGACATTCTGGAGACTTCAAGCTGGAGATCCAAAGACATTTGTGGATTATGTGTTGTTAAGACATGAATATGATAACTATGCAGTGCAAATCTTTCTGAATTGCTTGGAAACAGGATTTGAACTTTGGTTTGGTACCACTGTCATTTTTGTGGTTCAAACACAACTTAATAGTTTTGCTAATATTTGTTACTCGATTTGGTGGCGAGGTTGAGGATTACAGAGGAAATATAGGACACTGTATTCTTATTCTTTATCCTTTGCCCAATTTTGTTTCTTCTGTTGTGCTGTATTTTTGGTTTAACGCTTTCATAATACTAAAACGGTAATAAATGCTTTATCCAAATGTAGCTTATGATAATCTTTTCAGTAAAAGGTAGGACGTGTTGTTTTTACCTTGGAAAATGTTTATCTCATGTCACTTTTTACATCAAATGTGAATGGTTGTGATTAAGTGAGAGAAAAGTGTTGATATGTGAATGTTGTAATCAATGGTAAATAATGTGATGTAAAAAGTGTTGTAAGAAAAAAGTGATATAAGAAAATCGGGATTGTTTTACCTTATGCTCTCCATTGTTATTCAACCTCAATATTAAGGGTTCGTTTGGATTGGTGGTATTGAGTGGAATGGAAGGGAATGGAATGGAATAGAGATAGGTTCTATTGTTTGGTAATGTTAAAAAAGGATGGAATGGGATGAGAGTGGGTGGGATGGATTCCATCCCATCCCACCAGAAACCATCAATTTTCTTCCCTCCCAATTTGGGGGGTATGGGATGGAATCATCTTTTTTAATATGAATACCATCCCATCCCACCAAAAATCATCCACTTCCCAAACAATGGAATGGTAACTTCACTCCATTCCATCTTAAAATATCCAAACAATGGAATGGTACTTTTTTTCCATTCCATCTCATCCCATCTCATCCCATCTCATCCCATTCCATTCCATTCTATCACTTACTAAATATCTAAACATAGCCTAAATGTTTTGTGGCTTTGAGATCTGTCGGTAGAATGCCTCACAAATCAGTGGGCTGGTTATTGGGCTTTTTTTTTCTTTTCTCTTCTTCCAACTTGTTTTATCTCTTGGGCTTAATGGGATAGGGAAAAAAAAAGATGCTTATCATCTTATGTTAATTCAAGTGTAGAGAAGGATATATATGTGAGAATCAGAAAAATAGAGTAAGGACGTTGGAAAGAAAAGAAACATGATCGACAAGAGAAAACCAGAGAAAGGTGGGATCAAGGGTTTGTGAGAAACCAGAGATTGAAAGGCTTGGGTTTTGCTGTAGTTCTTCTTGAACGGAAAAGGGGCAAACCAAGGGGTTCTCTGTTGTAATCTTGATCCAGATTCTTTGATTCATAGTAAAGCTGCTCTCTCCCGTGGATGTAGGTCACATTGACCGAACCACGTAATTCTTGTGTGTTCATTTTCTTCTCTCAATCTTTAACTGCATTCTGTTTTCGTGTTACTGGTTTATGCGGTTTCTGCATACTGTTTCAGTGTTTCTGGTTTATCATTTTCTGCATTTGCATTCTGTTTTTGCAAGAACTGGTTTGTGTGCATTTGTGCTTCTGTGCGATTCTTGGTACTGCTGTGTGCTTGTTTGTTTGGTATAATTGTGTACAGAGGGATTCGTGGCTTCTTCATTGATTTTGTATCAACAAGTGGCGCTGTCTGTGGGAACAAGGAAGAAGATCGAAAGGCTGAACCATGGGTACCAAATACAATATTGAGAAGTTCTCCGGAAATAATGATTTCGGGTTATGGAGGATCAAGATGGAAGCCATCTTGGTACAGTAAGGAATTGCAGAAGCATTGAAGGGAGAGGCAAAAATGTCTTCCACTCTTTCTCAAAAGGAGAAGAATGATATGATTGACAAGGCAAGGAGTGCTATAATTTTGTGCCTTGGTGATAAGGCACTAAGGGAGGTTGCAAGAGAAAAGACACGATCGTTGCAATGTGGGTCAAATTGGAGTCTTTATACATGACAAAGTCATTGGCAAACCGACTATGTTTGAAGCAACAACTCTACTCATTCAAGATGGTGGAGGCAAAATCTATAGCGGAGCAACTAGCGGATTTCAACAAGATTCTTGATGACCTGGAGAACATTGAGGTGAAACTTGATGATGAGGACAAAGCTTTGCTCCTACTCAACTCTCTACCAAAATCATTTGAGCACTTCAAGGATGCTATCCTATATGGCAAGGATCAAACTATTACCTTGGATGAGGTTCAAACCTCAATTCGGACTAAGGAGCTTCAAAAGCAACAAGAATCGAAAACCGAGGATAATGGTGAAGGCTTGAATATCTCAAGGGGAAGAAGCGAGAAAACAGGGCCAAAGGGGAAGAAGTCTAGATCAAAGTCAAAGAATCACTCAAAGTCAAAGTTCAAATGTTTTAATTGTCACAAAACCGGTCATTTCAAGAAGGATTATCCCGAGAAAGGGGGCAAGGAGTCTGGAAAGTCAGTGGATTCCGCAGATGTAGCGGTTGTTTCGGATGGTTATGAGAGTGCGGGGGTGTTGGTGGCATCAACCTCAGAAACACAAAGGAATTGGGTTATGGATTCCGGATGTACTTATCACATGTGTCCTATGAAGGATTACTTCGAGACCTTAGAGCTTAAAGAAGGTGGAGTGGTGCTTTTAGGCAACAACAAATCATGCAAGGTGCAAGGTATGGGTACTATCCGGGTTAAAATGTTTGATAACCGTGAATTCTTATTGCAAGATGTGAGGTATGTTCCTGAACTTAAGAGAAATCTTTTATCGATTAGTATGCTTGATGCATTAGGTTACTCTACTAGAATTGAGCATGGCATAATTAAGATTTCTAATGGTGCTTTAATAGTTGCTAAGGGAACTAAGAGAAATGGTTTGTACATTCTTGATGGTTCTACTGTTATTGCTCATGCATCTATAGCTAGCCAAACACTGCATGATAAAACCAAGTTATGGCATTTGAGACTAGGGCATGTTAGTGAAAGAGGTTTAGTAGAACTAGAAAAACAAAACTTGTTGAATGGTGATATATTGGATAAACTAGATTTTTGTGATCATTGCATATTAGGTAAATCACATAGAGTTAAATTTGGAACTGGTATGCATGTTTCTAGTAGACCTTTTGAGTATGTTCACTCGGATCTTTGGGGTCCTTCAAGGGTGATGACTCATGGAGGGGGTTCCTATTTTCTCATCTTGATTGATGATTTTTCTAGAAGAGTGTGGATTTATATTTTGAAAAACAAATCTGAAACATTTCAGAAATTTAAGGAATGGCACACTCTTATAGAAAATCAACTGGGAACTAAACTGAAAGTTTTAAGGACTGACAATGGCCTAGAGTTTGTTTCAGAGCAGTTTCATGAGTTTTGTAGGAAACATGGAATCAAAAGGCACAGGACTGTGGCAAGGACTCCGCAACAAAATGGCTTAGCCGAGAGGATGAATAGGACTATTCTGGAGCGAGTGAGATGTATGCTTTTGGCCGCGGGGCTGCCTAAGAGCTTCTGGGGAGAAGCTGCTAGCACTGCAGTTTATTTGATTAACAGATGTCCATCTTCAGCTATAAACTTCAAGACACCTATGGAAGTGTAGAGTGGTAAACCGACAGACTACTCTAATCTGAAGGTATTTGGTGCTCTGGCGTTTGCTCCTATTAGACAAGACAAACTTGAGGCTTGGGCTGTGAAGTGTATCTTCATTGGTTATCCAGAAGGTGTGAAGGGTTACAAGCTGTCGAAGTTGGATCTTGGAGAGTCAAGATGCTTTGTTAGCAGGGACGTCACATTTGATGAGACCAGAATGAGGATGATGTGCAAAAGCCTGGAAGAAAGTAACTCAGAAACGACAAAGGAGAAAGCTCAATTTGAGGTGGAGTCTTCTACTTGTACTACTAAAGATGACAGTCCTCCACCAGCAGATGTAGTAGATCAACAATCACCGGCAGAATCAGACTATCAGTTGACAAGGGATAGGACTAGGAGGAACATAGTACCTCCTAACAGATGTGGATATGTTGATCTTATTTGCTATGCTCTTAATGTGGCTGAAGAAATTCAAGACTCAGAACCGAGGAATTTCAGAGAGGTTATGGAGAGCAAGAATAGTCATAATTGGTTGCAAGCGGTACAAAAAGAAATGGAGCCCTTGAATAAAAATCAGACTTGGAAGCTTATGAATCTACCTAAGAATCAGAGGGTCATTGGATGCAAGTGGATCTTCAAGAAAAAGGAAGGTATTCCGGGTGTAGAGAAGGCAAGGTACAAGGCAAGGCTTGTGGCAAAGGGTTTTACCCAAGTGGAAGGGATTGACTATAATGAAATCTTTTCACCTGTGGTAAAACATTGTTCTATAAGGATTTTGATGTCGATTGTGAATCAGTATGATCTGGAGTTGGAGCAATTGGATGTCAAGACAGCTTTTCTTCATGGGGATCTCGAGGAGACTATCTACATGCAACAACCGAAAGGATTTGCAGAGGATAAGTCCAAGGTATGTCTCTTGAGAAAATCACTTTATGGCTTGAAACAAAGTCCACGTCAGTGGCATAAAAAATTTGATGATTTTCTCTTGAGATTTGGATTTCTGAGGAGTAGTTATGATAGCTGCGTTTACATTTTAAGAAGAGGAGAGGAATATGTTCTTTTCTTGCTTCTATATGTGGACAATATTCTTATAGCTAGCTCTAGCAAGGATGAGATTGGTAAGCTCAAAGAGAAGTTGAATTCAGAATTTGAGATGAAAGATCTTGGCATTGCGAAGAGGATACTTGGGATGGATATTGTTAGAAACCGGAAGAAGGGGGAATTGTTCTTATCTCAACGAGGTTACTTGAAGAAGGTAGTGGAACGGCTTAGGATGCATCAATCCAAGCCAGTTAGCACACCTTTGGGTCATCACACGAAGCTCTCTATCACACAAGCTCCTAGCACCGAAGAGGAAAGGAGCAAGATGAATTCTATTCCCTATGCTAGTGGAGTAGGTAGCATCATGTATGGTATGGTTTGTAGTAGACCAGATTTGTCTCATGCGGTTAGCATTATTAGTCGGTTTATGACGAATCCGGGTCAAGCTCATTGGGAGGCTTTGAAGTGGGTGTTGAGGTATTTGAATGGTTCTCTAAAATCTGGTTTGAGGTACAAGAAGACAGCTCAAGATGAAAATGCTATTGTGGGGTATGTTGATGCGGACTATGCGGGGAATGTGGATACTAGGAAATCACTATTCGGGTATGTGTTCACTTTGTTTGGGACTGCTATTTGTTGGAAAGCAAACTTACAACCTGTGGTAGCTCTATCTACAACTCAAGCTGAGTACATTGCTCTTGCGGAAGGAGTAAAGGAAGCCATTTGGTTAAAAGGGATTATTGGTAAATTAGGAATTACACAAAACTGTGTGACGGTTCATTGTGATAGTCAAAGTGCCATAAATTTGGCAAACCATCAAGTGTATCATGAGAGGACCAAACACATTGATGTTCGTCTTCACTTCATTAGAGATGTGGTAGAATCTAAAGAAGTTCAGATTGAGAAGATTGCTTCGGAAGACAATCCGGCGGATATGTTCACTAAGTCACTTCCTAGATCAAAGTTCAAGAATTGCTTGGACTTGATCAATTTCTATGAAGCATAATTCTGTAAGTGGGAGAGCAGCACATTGATGATTGGTTTTGATCATCTTCTCTGATTTGGAGTCAAGGTGGAGATTTGTCGGTAGAATGCCTCACAAATCAGTGGGCTGGTTATTGGGCTTTTTCTTTTCTTTTCTCTTCTTCCAACTTATTTTATCTCTTGGGCCTAATAGGATAGGGAAAAAAAAAGAGATGCTTATCATCTTCTGTTAATTCAAGTGTAGAGAAGGATATATATGTGAGAATCAGAAAAACAGAGTAAGGACGTTGGAAAGAAAAGAAACATGATCGACAAGAGAAAACCAGAGAAAGGTGGGATCAAGGGTTTGTGAGAAACCAGAGATTGAAAGGCTTGGGTTTTGCTGTAGTTCTTCTTGTGCGGGAAAGGGGCAAACCAAGGGAGTTCTCTGTTGTAATCTTGATCCAGATTCTTTGATTCATAGTAAAGCTGCTCTCTCCCGTGGATGTAGGTCACATTGACCGAACCACGTAATTCTTGTGTGTTCATTTTCTTCTCTCAATCTTTAACTGCATTCTGTTTTCGTGTTACTGGTTTATGCCGTTTCTGCATACTGTTTCGGCATTTCTGGTTTATCATTTTCTGCATTTGCATTCTATTTTTGCAAGAACTGGTTTGTGTGCATTTGTGCTTCTGTGAGATTCTTGGTACTGCTGTGTGCTTGTTTGTTTAGTATAATTGTATGCAGAGGGATTCTTGGCTTCTTCATTGGTTTTGTATCAACAAGATCATATATTAGAAAATGTTGTAATGTCAAGTGGTTTGATCACAATTAATTTCGAGAATGTTACCATTATTTTACTGTCTCTTCCTGTTTATGCTCCAAAATGAGTTCAAGCTGATCCTGGTAGCAGGCATCCTGCGTCTTCTACATCCTGCTTGGTCTGTACAACAGTATCTCTGTTTTGGCTGCACGAACTCTTGAAATTTCTCTACCTTTTTTGTTTTGGCTATACTTGGAAGTTATCTACTTGATGACTTTGGGTTTTGTCAGCTGGTGTAGTAGCATATCAGCTATTATAGTTTGTTTTCTCCTTGAATATATATCCGTGTTATTGAACCTCACTAATTGTTTTGTTTCCCTAAGTAGGCAGTTATTTAGATCTGGTTTATATTAGTTAAATACTTGAAATTTGTGAAATCAATTAACTTTTAATAATGCATATCTTGTGCACTTAAATTACTTGTTACTAACTTTGTTTTTTTTTTTTTGGGATAAACTACTAACTAATTATATATAAGTATTTAAGCTGGAATGTAATTTGGAAGGGAACTGATCGTATTGATATAGAACTGTTCCTGTCATATAACTTTGCATAAAGAAAAATAATGATCTTACATCACTTTTTTTTTATATCACTTTTTACTTCACTTTTTAATAGTTGTGATTAAGTGAGAAAAAGTAATAGGGAGAAAGTAATGTGATCAATAGTATAAGAAGTAGTGTAAAAAGTGATATAAAAAAAATTGATATAAAAAAATCAGAGTTGATCTAAGTTATAATGCTTGCAAAGTTTAACTCACTTTTCACCTTTACACCGTGTTTTACAATCATGCTTTAAGTACAATATTTTAGTGATGTGAGAAAAAAATGATGTTAAAAAGTCAAAGTTATACATAAATTATCATGGAGGTCTAGTTGTGCACAGTAGAGTAAAAAAGCATCATTATTAGAAGGCTGCTATATATTTGGTCGACACTGACAGGCAGGTATAGGTGTAAAGTTTTGCAATGTCGGACCTACTGGTTCAACAACTTAAATACGAATTGGCATCCATTAGGATATTTTTTTCCAACAAGATCACTACTTTTAATCGGGGTTATAATGCTTGCAAAGTTTAACTCACTTTTCACCTTTACACCGTGTTCTACAATCATGCTTTAACTGCAACATTTTATTTGTATTATCTCAGACTTCTTAGTAGTCACTTAACTGACAATGAACCCTTGAGAACTTTCAATAACAAAGGGTAAGCTGTCAGCTGAGGAAAATAACCTTCTGTTTTCAGAATTTTGACTTTGGAACGAGTTCCTAGCTTTCTCTTCATGTAAAAAGCAACAGATTTTGGAACTATATAGTTTTTTCTGGACTGAATTATCGTGCAAGGCACCAGAACTCGTGGCAGAACCCATCTGAGGTCACTTAAAAACGCTGTTTTAGCAACACTTAGTGCAACATCTGGTTTCATTCTCAGCAGACTATGCTCAGCAATAGCAGTAGGGTTGTTTACTCCAATAGCAATTGGAGAAAAGCTGTGTGCCCAACCTGAGAAATTTTGGCTTATTGATTTGAAGATTGTGTCCAGTTCTGATATCTGGAAGCCTCCTTCATATCCTTTTGCATTCAGGTACCTACATACAACAGGCAGTATATACTTTAATTAGGAAGGTATTAATTGTCACAACATGACAATGAGGAAGAATGGTATGAAAAGAAATCTAAGAATAATTATATGGACTAGTTGTTACAGGTAAACATGCATGGATACCAAACAACCAATACATGTTAATACAAATCAACAGAGGGCTTAATCCCATCACCTTGGAGAACCACTCAGTAAGACTAGATGTTCAAAGAGTTCTGGTTTATCCAATCATTGCTGACATAGAGTGACCCAAGTATATAGTTTTGTTCAAATTGAGATGATCAAGAAGGCACACCAAGTCCTGAGCATATCCATTGAAAGTTGAATACTTCCTTGGATCATAAACGTCAGAACTGACATTTGGTGAGAAAGCCAAATCGAAAACCAACAACACCTTGAAGTAGCATGCAAGGTAGGGAATAAGATAATAATGCCACACTGTTTGGTCTGTGCCAAATCCGCGAGCCAGAACCAAGGTTTGAGTGCCATTTCCATAGATATCAGCGTTTAAGGCATCAACTATGCCTCCTCCAAAATCACAAGCTGTTCCCATGTTTGTTACCCAAATTAACTAATGTAACAGTCAAGGAAGAAATAAAAAAACGCTTAAACAAACGCCTTTTTTTTTTTTGGGTTCAAGTTGCAAATAACTTGCTATGACGACTAGGAGAAATTCTTACCTAAATCATGGACATCTAGTTAGGTGCACTAAGTCAATCAAGACTTAATATTTTCATAGATTCTTGTGTTTCACAATTAATTTCACGGTACTAAATATCAGTCACGATTGACTTAAATAGACTTCAACTATCATACACCATGTTTAGGTAAGAATTTATCTGACGACTAGAGCTGTAGGGTATATATAGTACAACCGGCTCATCCAAAAAATAGAAAGAAATACAAAAATAAATAAGGAGAAATAAATTTGGACACCTTTTACAGAATTGTAAATAATTGGTGATCAATGTATATTATGTGATGATTAGAGATATATCAATGTGTAAATAATTGATAATTGAGTCATCACATAATACATACTGATTATTAGTTATGTATACTTTAATCATCAATTATTTACATGTCAATTAAGATTTTTAGTCACCATATAATACACACATATCATCATTTATTCACAAGTAAATCACAAAATATGTATGTGATGTAAAAAAAAGTGTGTAAATAGCACAACTGAATAAATAAATGTATATAAAAAATGGGGAAGAAGTACGTAAACAAAATAATATACCTTCACGTCACTGCAAAGTATAAACAACCATGCATACTTTATAAACTTTAGTAGTATGAACTATGAAGCACAGACACTGACACGAGATATGATACGGATACAGATATGATGATATATTAAATTCAAAAAATTGTAGAACATATATATATATATAAGGAAGAGATTCACTTACATATAATGTAAGTAAAAAAAACTTACACTCAATCTTATACATTTCATTTTATTATGATCATGTAGTTACCATATATATATATATATATATATATATATATATATATATATATATATATATATATATATATATATATATATATGAAGTGTATCTCATGAGAAGAATGTTTATTTTAAGATGTGAGATGAGTGAATCTTGACCATTAGATCTTACATGAATGGTCAAGATTAGAATATAATATATATATATATATATATATATATATATATATATATATATATATATATATATATGGGGACATATCTAGTGAGAGGAGTTTTTATTGTGAGAGGGTGAGAGAAATGAATATTGACCATACAACTATACACGAACGGTCAAAATTAAAAGTTATTTGAAGGTCATGTGACCACTTAAAAAAGTCACATGCATTTATATTCTAATTTTGACCATTCATGTAAGATCTAATGGTCAAGATTCACCCTCTCATCTCCTATAATAAACACTCCTCTTACCAGATACACTTCATATATATATATATATATATATATATATATATATATATATATATATATATAAATCATATCTAGTGAGAGGAGTTTTTATTGTGAGAGGGTGAGAGGAGTAAATCTTGACCATACAACCATACATGGATGGTCAAGATTAAAAGTTACTTAAAGGTCATGTGACCACTTAGAAAAGTCACATGCATTTATGTTCTAATCTTGACCATTCGTATAAGATCTAATGGTTAATATGTTCATTCTTTAGTCACTCTCTCACCTCTTACAATAAATACTCCTCTCAATTCTTACGAAAATATCTCTAAGATCCTATATATATATATTTGCTACCTAATAAGTCCCTCCTAAAAAATATGGAGCATAATTTCTATTGGCATATTTTAAAAAATCTCATAAACTAATTTCTCATAATAGAACTAACCATGTACAAGTATATGTGCATAAAAAAATTAACTAAAAAGAATATTGGTGTGAGATAAACTTCGGTGACGACGAAGTGGACGGCTTGGTACGAGCAGAGGTAGAAGGAGCAGACGAAAATAATATTGTGTGAAAATATAAAACTTAAAAGTCTAATAGTAACGTGTGAAAAGATAAAATTTAAAATAATGATATGTGAAAATAGTGACTTAGGACGTCAGACATGTGATTTAGTTTCGGTGGGTTACGAGTTTACTAATTGAACGTTAGTCATAGAAACTAATTTTTTTTTAAAAAAATATTAATAGGTCGTGTCCTAGACGTATGCAAGCATGTCTGAGACGTGTCAAAACATGTCTGAGACGTGTCAAAGCTAAAAAAAATAATCTTTTTAATCGGACACGCATAACACGTGTGTCGTACGAGTATCTTCATATGTCTGACACGGATACATATCTAACACTCAAACACGCTTAACAAATGATGTATATGTGCTTCATAATGGCTAATTTTTTGCACATAACCAACCTAATGTGTATTATGCGGTGTGCAAAAATCATTTTTCTGAATAAGTAGCATAAATTATTGTATTTTTTTCTCTTATATGTCATCGAATGAATCATATTTTCACTATTTTTTTTTTGTTTTCCATCATGGTAGCCCATTTCAGACACAGATTTATGATCACGCAGATGGGACTTTGAAGGGATCTATCCAATCCTGTCAATTTACTTTTTCTGGTTTGTCTTATTTCGATTTAGTTATTTATCAAACAAATTTTCTGTTCATATAGTAACAAGTTCCTCATGTCCTATTTTACTTGTATTTTCATTAAAGTAAACTAGAGCTGTCAAAATGGGCCGGTCCAGCTCATTCGGACCGGGTCAGCTCGGGTCGAGCCATTTTCAGGCAGAGTCGTTTTCAGGCCGAGCTATATAAATTTTAGACCAATATTTTGTTAGCCCAATCCGACCCTATGTGAGCTACGGGCCAACCCACTAACCCATTATAGACACAAGCCTCTGTTTCTAAGGTCTGGCTTGAATTCTTTGTTATCTACCTTTTCTGAATCCTGTAGCCAAAAAATAAATAATAATGATTAATGAATATCATGTAATGACTAATGAGTGCGTGATGGGTTTTCTAATTAGTTAATATTTCAATCTTAATGAAGAGTTTTCTCCGTTGTAATCTTTTTCCTTTTTTTATTCTTTATTTTAATAATTTTTTCTACATTCTTTTCAAACGTGAAATCATGCTTCATATCACATGGAGAGAAAACATAACTAAATGACTAAATGTACTAGAGCAAAACACAGTGACATATGCATGAATCCAAAAGAATTGAAAAAAGAGGGATATGCATCACAAAAAGTCAAATACATACAATAGCTCCCACCATATCACAAAAAAAAAATACCTAAGAGCTTATCATATTACAAAATATAATTTCAAAATAATGAGAACTCAAATCTTCATTCTATTTCTTCCTCTTCATCGAAAATAATGACATTAGAATCATGAATAGGAAGATTTTTGTCATAATATTTGGTTGTGTCTTCAATCACCTTCGCATCTTCAAATGGAACAACTGCATCTATATATTAACATGTACAACACAATTAATTATAACTAATGTTAATTAAAAAATATAACTACTATTTTTATAGACCAATATAATTGATGAGAGCTTGCAACAAAATTTACCATCAGGAGAAAACACAAGTAACTAATTGCGAGTGCATATGAGAACTTGCAAATTATTAGACACCATATTACTTTTATACTTGTTCAAAATGCGGCCACCAATACTAAAAGTGGACTTGGATGTCACCGTGGTTATTGGAATGCTTAATATATCACTAGCCATTCTTCTAAGGGTCAACAAATCTAAGACTACGATTTTTCTAATATTCCAAAACATATAAATTCTTGTGACCTATAAGCTTTGTCTCTTCTAGATAAAGATTAAGTTCATTCTTTGCAACTAACAAACTTCTTTGACTCTCTTCCTCTTCAAAGTCCTATCACAATTCAATAAAAATAATAAGAATACATATTTAAGTAAAAAGCAACAATAACAACAATTTTGAATAGAAATTAAAAAAAATAAATAATTAAAGAACTAACTAAATAAAAACTTACATCATAGTCGGTTGACATATTTGTTTTAACCTTCCTTCCATATGTCGGAGTAGAAGTACTTGCATCCATCATAAAAGAGGTTGATGCATTTTTGTTGACATATTGAGAAAAAAGCTTATACAAAGCATCCTTTACTTTGCTCAACTTCTCATTAACTATGGCTACGTCAGTATGAAGTTTAGAATAAGAATACTTCAAGAATTGAAACTTCATTCGAGGGTCAAGAACACAATCAAATGGAAGAATAGTGCTATACTCGCTCCAATACTTGTCAAACTTGTTCATCATTGTTTAAAGTCATATCTCTTATCACATCAATTGTACTACTTTTACACCTAATACATATGTTTTTAATTTTAGGAGCATATAAATCATATGCACCAAGCTTAAACTTATTCGTGGACCTCTCGGGGAATTGGTGAAGACATTGCTTGATCATTTGAGTTGACAAAGTTTGTGGTGTTGTCTCCCGATATAAAATCTTTTCCCCGAAATAACAATCAACCTCAATATGTTTGGTCCTTTCATGAAACACCAATTGGAAGCTATATGCAAAGCGAATTGATTGTCACATATGAGTGTCATTTTCATAACCTCATCAAATTGAAGTTCTTTGAGGAGTTGTTTCAACCAAATGAGTTCAAAGTAGTAATATCATAATATCATTATTCTTTACTTCAAATAGATTCTTGCAACTACATTTTGTTTATTACTTTTCCAAGAAACTATTGAGTACATACCTAAGTGGATCGTCTCATCAATAAGAACCCGCCAAATAAACGACTCATATATCCACTTCATAGATATTTTTCTAGTATTATTTTATATTACTTTAGGATGCCCACTATCACAATTTTAGAAATTATCCATAACCGTGATTCGGGACGGTAAATAGTTCAACTAACCTTCTGGATCCGAGAATATCCCCCGATTTGGTAAAAGTTTAGCATTCATCCATAGGAGTGTCGCAGTGCTTTGCATTCAACATCAATTGTCCTTTTCTCAAGAATTCCATGGCATGCTTATACTTGATGAAATGTACTATACCATCATTGGATTGTGCCACCTCTATTCCCAAAAGTATCGAAGTTTGCCAAGATCTTTGGTCCGAAAGTGATGACCAAGATATTGTTTTACTGACTGTCATAGTGATCACATCCATGATTCAACATATCAATTTAAATACACCTTGAGATGAATGGCGATAAGACAGTGGGTCTACCTTATTGTTTTATCAACTACATTAAATCATTTTTGTTTAAGGCCAACAAAGATTTGTGAAGACGATAAACTAGGCTGAGGAAGACAAACAAACCACGGTGGTTGCATGTAAACCTCTTCTTCTAGATCACCATGGAGAAAAGCATTTTTGATGTCCAATTCGATGAAGGGGCCATGGCAATATAACATGGATGTGACAAAAAAATCACAAGCCATCTTCAACGAAAAGTATCCCCATAATCCAAGCCAAAATCTGGGTATATCCTTTGGCCACCAGACGAGCCTTGAGGCGATCAATCTTGCCATTGGTATAAATCCACAAACTTTTACTTAAGTTCCCAAGTACTCATGCTCAAGGGCATACATCTCATCGATCATAGCTTGTCTCCACCCGGGATGAGATAAAGTGTCACACAAAGGCAAGTATAATGCGAAGAAGATGGCGATGATAACTCAAATTAACATAATGAGGAGAAGGGTTACGAGTAGACCATCCCTATACCTTTTCTCAGAGCAATGAGAGGGTCGGGAGGCAAGCTTCTAGTAAAGGAAGTGAGTAATAAGTCTACATTGACATGCAACTTCTTTTGTGTGGTGGCCGACGATGATAGACCTTAAGGGAAATAATATTGGTGGTGTGCTCAACATAAGGGGTCGGAGGTGTAGCATACTCAACAGAGATAAGAGGAAGAGGGAAAGGCGATCACGGCGGTACAAACGACGGTCGGTGGGGGTGGCTCACGCGCCGTCACGCACCTGAAAATGGGCCGCGCGGTGGCTGTTTGGCAGCGGCGAAGGGTGAAAAAGGGGGTCGGAAAGACGTCACGGCAAGGGAGAAAGGTCGGCAAACCGGAAGGGAAACAAAAAAATTTTCAAGAACATTACTCAAATTATAGATTATGCATAAACTCTTTACTCGATACCATGTTGAAAGAGAGAAAAGAGAGATATGAAGAAACTGTGTTTCAACTACAATGAACATGCTCAATATATACTCAATAAGTAATAACTAATTACAATTTACATGATGTTTAAATGACTAAAACTAATTACACCTAATTACATATGTTTCCAACAATCATCTTTAAAGTCATATCTCTTATCACATCATCTTCACTCAACATATTATTTTTTAATAAAAACTCTATCTTCCATATTTGCATAAAATACAAATTGGATGTAGGATATGTGGAACCGGAAATCATATTTGTAATTTCATAAAAAGGCTGTAAGAATTCACACATATTTTTTCCTCTTGTCCATTTTTCATTAGATGAACAATGTTTGTAGTTCACATCATCCAAACTCAAGCTTACAAATGCACGCTTATACTTGATTGCAATGTCAAGCATCAAATAAGTGGAGTTCCACCTAGTGGATACATCCAACCGCAAACCGACACTACTATCAATACCACCAACTTTTTCAACACATTGAATAAATTGTTTCATCCTTGATTTTCTCACATATTTCACACTTTCTCTTATTTTGTAATGCATCACTTGCTACCTTTAGACCTTTTAAACTATAAGGTTCAAAATATGTGCATATCTATCCATGTGAAAGAATTCTCATTACATAACAAACTATTTGACAAGCAAAGTTGACTTTTCAAGATGTTTTGCATTATCATTAGAGGAAACATTATCCAACTTTTTTATCTATTCCCCACTCGCTCAAAAATTCAAATACCTTTCTTGATAGCTCATGACCACTATGTGGAGGTTCCAAATGACAAAAGTTCAACAACTTGTTATTTAACTTCCAATTCTCATAAATAAAATAAGTTGTTAGAGTGATATAACTACGAGTAGTGCAAGCAATCCAACAATTAGAGGTCAAACACACCCTACCACTACTTCTAGCCAATTGATTTTTCAATTTTTCTTTTTCAAGTAAGTAAATTTTCATGATATCAGTCGTAATAGTATTTATAGAAATCACTGTATTCTCACCAAAAGAAAGATATTGACATAATGTTCTAAAATCATGCCACTCAACACATTGAAATGGAAGATCATGTAATATGATTATTTGAGCTGTCAACTCATGCACAACATTGTGATCAAGCTTTCTAGACCTTACTTTATCAGCATAATTAAGCATTATATCTCCCACATCCTCAAATCTTGGAATCATCAAACACTTAGAGATGTGACAAATTAAATGAGATGTCCCTCCTTTACTTGCACAAGTATATTCTTTTCCACAAGCCTTGCATTTACACTTTTCTTTTCCATCACTAGTAACATCAATTTTTTCAAAATATTTCTAAGCATATGAGGTTTTACTTTTAGCCCTTTTCTTTTGTGGTTCAAGACTTTCATCAACATTCATAGGTGCATTTGATTATGTTATTCCAAAATTTGATATTCATCATCAATATTGACAGATATATTACTCATACTGAGTAATGAGAACATAAGAACACAAAAAAAAAATCAACACTATAAAACAACCTGTGGAAACGAGGAAGATGAAAGTATTACTACTAGCTTAGTAACAGTAGACACCAACCTGTGGAAACGAGGAAGGTGAAAGACAAAGGTGAAAGACAAAGTTGATGTTGGGCTGAGCGTGGTTGGGCTGAGGTGCGATCGTGGTGGCGGATCAGTGGCCGAGGCAGTTTGGTTTCGTCTGGAGCGGTGGTGCGGTGGCCGAGTCTGATCGTGGGGTTCTGGATATGGTGCAAGCGTGGTCGCGAACCGAGTGGGTGAGCAAGCGTGGGGGTCTAGTGTGGTGGTGCGATTGTGGTCGAGGCGATGGTGCGGTGGGCGCCTGGGCAGGTCTGATAGTGGGGGTCTGGATCTGGTGCGGTGGTGTGGTCGTGGTGCGATGGTGCGTATGGGGTCAGGATCTGGTGCAGTGGTTGGTCGTCTAAACTCTGATCGTGGTGTGATAAGGGTTGTTGGAATGGAACAAACAGATAAATGAGGTTGTGGATTGTGGTGTGGAAGAGGCATAGCCTATCAATATCACAAGTGTTGTTGCCGTGTTTGCCTCCCCATATTTCTCATCCATCATCACCGTCTCATCACAGCCCACAACCATAGCTACTACAAGCATCATTTTCTTTTCATTTTTTTTCATTTCTTTATGTTTTCTTTTGTATTCGTCATAGCAGTATAGCCATTATTAGGCTATTTTGCATTGCATAGGCAGCATAGCATTAAATGTTGTAGCATGCGCTTGTCTGTATCAAAGTTTTTTTTATTTCTTTTTATTTTTTATTTATTTATCTTCAAAGCAATTGGGTTGTCGGGCCAACCCAAATTTGAGCCGAATTTATTCGGGATGAGTTTCATCGAGCTTTTTTTTTTTTTGCTTATTTTTATTATTCAAATTCGTATATTTTATCAGATTATTCGAATCAACCTATTGAACTTGATCTATTTTGATAATTCTAGAATAAGCTACTTTGATAACATTTAGGGCTGCAATTACTATAACCGCTTAGGTGTAGCATGTTTGATAGGAAAAAGTTTAATTAGAAACACGGATAAAGACACAAATAATTGTGGCCAGTTGTTGCTTTAATGATGTAGAATTAGTATTATTCTTTATTTATTATAAACTATTGGGTGGGGAAATACTCCCACGACGGTAGCTTACTTCACATATTTCCGTCTATTCTCTAATAGTAATTAGTGATTAGTGTCTCGCAAGTTATACTGGTATAGTATATTAGGTATTCTTTACCGAGATTTGAGTTAGCGATTTAGGAACAATTTGATCTGTTAAAATTATATTTTAGATATTTATAAAGATTATTAAATAAGTAAATATGTTTATATATAGGGAGTAAAATTTTAACTGAATCTCTTATATATAGAAGAATTAATTATATTCATTATAAATAGATGAGACAATTATAACAAATAATAATCTTATTGAATTATTATTCTAATTAAAAGTATTTAATGTAGATTTAAGTATAATTATCAATAAAGACATTCTTATAAATACCACACAAGGTTATAAAAGTATGCATATGATTTCAAACACTGCATACCTTGTGTACGGTCTAACTTAAATATCAGATTACTTTTTGTAAGTACTCACCCCTAACACTGCTGTCGCAATTGTCGTATATTGAAAGAAAACCACTTTCATCAATGTAATTCAGATGATTATCTAAAACTCATTCAGAACATTAGACTACAGAGATATTTTTATTTTTTATTTTTTAATATTAGTATCTTGATAATTTTCAAAATTAAATATTTATTAATTAATAATTATATTTGATAATATATTTTAAAAAGATAAATGTAAACAACACACTTTTTTAGACAATTTTTTTAATATTTATTTTATTATTAATTTAAAAATAAGTGTTCTTCATATTTCTCTCCTAATAATTCTTTCATAGTAAATCAATAGTAAAATAAATGTAAAAAATAATAATCTAAAAGTATGATATTATCTTTTCTCTTTTAAAAATTAACAGCTAATTAATATTTAATAACTACGTAAACAACTCCAATTCGTGCATAATGTGGCACAAGGATGAGATGGTCTCAAGAGCTTACTCGCAGCCCCAATAAAAGCAGCATGAATGCAATCGACAAACTTGCCGGCCCATGAATTTATCGTTGTTTGATATTGCAAGCTTTTTATATTTATTGTGTCAGTTGGCAAGAACATGCTACGTCGTTTTGAAAAAACCATCCCAACTTAATGCTTTTCGTCTGAAAAAGCTTCCTCATATTTACGCAACTTATTTAAAAAATTTATATCATTTCAATTCTTATAACTTATATCATATAGGGTACACCAACTGTTATTTTCTTACATTACTTATGTAAAAGACTTATTATCTTATATTTACATTTTATGAAGCACGAACATATTATTTTTAAAATGTGTCTGCATATTAGATAAATGTTTATATCGGATACATGAGGATATGTATATGATACACGTATTCTGAATGTTTGAATATGTTTGATTAAAAAAAAATTTTTTAACTTGAACACGTCTTGGATACGTCTCTAACAAGTTTGGACACATCTAAAATACAGTTTGTACATGATTCATTAATATTTAAAATAATAATAATTTTTATGACTAACGTCCAATTAATTAGTAAGTATGTTACCTATCCAAACTCAATTACAAGACTGACGTCACAAACTACTATTTTCTCATACCCGTAATTTAAGTTATCAATCCGTGCATTTCGTCATCATCAAAACTTGCCTCACATCACTATTCCTTTTAGTTTTTGGATACAAATATACTTGTACATAATTAGTTCTATTAAGAAAAGTTAGTTTACGAGATTTTTTAGAAAATATTAATAAAAATTATGTTCCATATTTTTTGAGAAGAATTTATTATGTAACAAATATTAACATATATGACATATATTAAGATATTGTAAAATTTTAAGCTTATAGAAATAATATGAAAAATGATCTTCCTACATCATTTTTTATAAAACGCTATTTTTACACTATTTTGAATAGTTGTAATTAAGTGAAAGAAAGTGATAAGAAAAAAGTGATATGATTAATGATATAGGGAGTAATGTAAAAAGTGATATGAAAAAAAAATAATGTAAAAATATTATAGTTAAAATGATATTAATAAATTATGAATTTTTTTTTAAATTTTATAATTATATATATACATAAATTAAATTCTTTAATTTACTTTTATATATATATATATATATATATACGTCCGTATCCTACTTTTTTTAAATTTAAATGTCTCTATATTCGTCTTCGTCTCCATACTTGTAGCATAGTTACACTTCATTTGTCATCATAATTTTTTATATTAAAATTTCGTACGAAGACTGATTCTTTTATAATATCTACACACTTAATTCTTATATAGGGCCGGCTTCAAGCATTCAAATATGGCATTTTATTTTTAATTGATTTTTTCTTTTGAAACTGCTTCCATAGCTGAGAGTCCTCCACATGTGAAGAGGCCAAGGGAGGTAAACGAAATACAAGTGGGACCAAAAGTATACAAGAATTGTACATTGAAAGGTTAAAAAACTCAGCTAAATATGACATCAGTATCCCTGACCAGTGACCTAGCAAAACAATAACAAAAAAAAAAAAGAAAAATCAGTGGGGATATTGAATCCATGAGAAATTTGATCAGGTAATGTTGGTATGGTATATACTATATAGGATCCCTTAATTGAGGCATGGCCAATCGAGAAGCACCGATTGTATCACATGGCTGAGGTAAACGTGCTTTAGATTCCTAGAACTACCGACTGAGTTAGGCATCATGTTATGCCCACTTTTCTCAATATGTGATTATTAAAAAAAAAAAATCTCAATCTATTTTGTACGGTTTGATTATCAATGTAAAGCACAGAGTCCCCGGATTAGGACTTGCAAGCACCTAAAAATTATGGGGTAAAGATTTTTCTACGATTGTCTTTCCTAATAGTGCGCAAAGATAATTTCTACCTACTGGTATTTTCCTTTCTTCTTTTACACTAGCGACTTGAGTGCCTATCAATCCGTATCTTTTATTTTTGGCACATTTATGTAAAACTATTCATGTAAATCTAACTGCATCTTTTAAAAAATAAAACTTACTTTCAAATACTTTGAAACATTTGTCTCGTAAGATGATACAAAATTATAGAATGATAAAATGAGATAACAATTAAGATAAATGTAAAAGAAAGAAAATGTTCAGAAAGGGAGTTGAGAGACGTAAAACAGTTATAAGAGTTGAGAGACCAAAAATATATTATAATAGTAAAAAATGGGGTGAGATAGTTACTTAAGTTTATGTTTACTATTTTATCAATATCACTAAATTGTTGGAATTGTATATAAGTGAAATAAAATTACAAAAAAGAAAATTAAAAGTTTGAGACTAAAAGAAGACTATTCTCTTTATCTATTAGTATAGATGAATCAGTTTTTTTTATATTTTTTTAATGTTTTACAACTTGACAATCACAATTGGGTACAATTATACTTAATACGACATCTACATTTAAGTAGCACATTTAATCTGGGCAAACTCGTTCAATTACAATCTACAGTAAATCAGTCATGGACAATTGCAGACCCAACAACAGTGAAAATAGCCTATGGTCAGGGGAATGTCAAATGATGATTTCATATTAAGTGGGATATATATATATATACACACACACACACACACAAGAATAAGGTCTAAGAAGCCAAAAAATCAAGGGAAAAGAATTTTTTTATTGGATATACAATATTATTTCTTTTCTTTTTTTATAAAAAAAACTAATAAAAAAAGAATGCTCCTCTCACTAATTTCACTATTGTACAAATTATTGCGCCAAAGCCCTTTTCCTACTGTATAATTTCTAAATACTAGAAACAAATACAAAAGACAAGAGACCATCTGTTTCAGAAGAGGAATGCAACCTTGCCTAACTGTCATGCTGACAGTAGCTGTTGTCCAAGACTCACCAACAGCATTAGATTGGGGATTCCACAACCACGGAGCTTCCCACATGATTGTTAGCTTTGCACATTTAATGGTGGGATCTAGCAACCATAGGTTAATAATTTGTCGTCACATGTTTTTTTTTTAATAAAAGTCCTCACATGTTGTAACTGGTTCATGTTCCATAGCAGACAACATATTGCGAGGCAGGCAACCATTGACAGACAACATTGATTAGAACTGGACATAGATATCCCGCTTCCCACGTACCATTGTTAAAAAAAATGGATTGGGCAAGAAAGGTGTATTTAGTTCAGTGCATAATGAACTCGTTCAAGAAGTTGAACCACTTGATTGACAGGAACATGTGGAGGTAGGAGTGGCTTCAAACTTGGTTTTCCCATATCCGGTGGCTCGGAGGACAAAATGAACTGTTGCTGCATACTTGTCAGCTCCAGAAACTGAGTTAACATGTCACCATCAAGTATCTTGGGTACTCCAACCTAAATATCAAATAGATGTATGCAAAATCAATGACTAAAGGAACAAGAGAAAAAAAAATAAAGGACGTGAATGGCAAAATCTATTCCATGTAATGGTTGTGTCAAGATCGTTTAATCAATCAGTGAGCATTTATGTACATGGAATACAAATAAAAAAGACGGGAAAAACCAAACGAAAATGAATCATCATAAGATAATAAACCATGACCCCCTCCCCCCACTCCAATGCTTTCAAAAAATTTTCAAGAGTTCAAAAATATTAAACTAGTAATCATATACTGCTAACAATATGGGGAAGATGCGAGAAAGTAAGATATTGGACTTAGGTAAGCATATGAAGAACAGAAGGTAAATGGGAATATCTACAAAAA
The DNA here is from genome assembly GCA_029884605.1 of Ormosia emarginata. Classification (NCBI taxonomy): domain Eukaryota; kingdom Viridiplantae; phylum Streptophyta; class Magnoliopsida; order Fabales; family Fabaceae; genus Ormosia; species Ormosia emarginata. The sequence continues at coordinate 25,123,557 of JAQQTP010000080.1, read as the reverse complement.
AGAATTAAAAATAAAGAACAAAGAAGGATTTCAAAATTATTACAAGTTTTTATGCAGCGGGTAAAAACTAGAGCTAGAAAGATGTCATTAGTGTAGGGGAAAGTGGAAACTCAACACTAGCCAACATTCAATAATAACATAGTAATAAAGTAATTAACTAGTGAAAAACTATTATACAATAATTTTTTTTAAAAAAATACTCCAATAATTAAAAGCATTGAATGCCAAATGTAGATTAAATTCAATTTTTAGTTCTTACTGGATTTTCACGGCTACGAAACTCATTATGATCGTTTCCAAGAACAGGTGCAGTCAAATGATGGGCAACAAGTCTTGCTTGCACAGCTTCTAAGAGCTCATATTCTTCCCTACACGTAAGATAAATGATGTTTCTCAGGAAAGTCAAAACTCAAACCCAAGCCAAAAACTCATCAATCCATTGAAAGTTGAAGATTGTATATGCCAATACACAGCGTCTACATATTTCTACAGAATACTATTACAGAACATGATTACAAGTATGTTGTGCTGAAGAAAGTCTGTTACATTTACCTTCCCAAAACAGAGAGATATGCAGTTCATTATGGAAATGGCACACTTGACTAAACAAACACCTATGAGCATTTCATAATCCCTCATCAGAGTGAGAATATAAATAGTAACTGCTACCATATTACCTTTACCCATATAACCAGTTGAATTGAATCCTCAACGGTCAATTCTATTCTCAGGAGATTGCAGTAGCAAATGAAGATTTAGATGGAACTTAAAATGTTTCTACTCACTGTTTCATGCAATTTTCAAGACTAAATCACTACAATGCAAGAAATTTAGAACACAAGCTCCTATAATAGAACAGCTGGCGAACCATCTCATCAGCACAAAATGCTTCATGGCTCATCCACCCCACATAGACTGGACTGCACTTCATACAGGTACAACATAAACAATTAGCATACTCCCATAAATATAGCTTCAGAATTGGGCTTGATCTGCAAAAATTTGAAGAGTACCACATTTTGGCTTACTCTGCATCATCTTGACATCGCAACTTATGAGAAAAGCTCATCTTCCCCCAACTGTCATATAATATATGATTTTTTATATAAAAAAAATCATCTTATAAAACTCCGGTCCAATTTACAGGCAATAGCTATTTGCCTTAATCTAACAAAGAAGAAAACCCAACCTGAGTTTATTATCTGAGATTAACATTGAGCACAAAACTTCGTGTTGGGACAAAATTTTACCTCAATCCAATCAGATTATTTACAGGGCCAGATAACACGATCCATTAAATAATTTCAAGTATCCAATCGGCCAGGCCTGGACTGCTATATCTATCTCAACCAACTTCCATACATGAGAAAAAAAATTCCAAGCAATGGCCAAACTGCCCCCAATAATTATTCTCCTTGATATTTATCGAGAGTTGCTGCCAAAATTAATTGATACCTTGATAAAGGGATGAAGATCATTATGCTTCCTAACAGAGTACTAGCAATAATAGTATTTTGTAGTGAGTCAACATTTGTCTTAGGGCCATTGCCACCTTGCAAAACATCATCAGCTGGAAGTCTGTATGAATATGAGCCCTGTAATAAAATTTAAAAAAAGAGTATAAATATCATTACCCAAATAAAATAAAAAACATAAATTACATCTGAGTTACACACAGAAGCAAAGGAAGGAGGAGAAGAATGGCTACAAATTGCTAAGTTACAGAACAAAACATTACTAAATCCAAGAGCAAGCGGTGTGAAAACACATCAATGCCCTAAGAGTGAAGAAGCTAATCCAAAGTAGAGATTCCCCAACAATACCATACAAACACATTTGGACAATGATGGGAGGGCTTGTGAAACATGGCAGAGCACTTCTGTTTTTGGAAAACCCAGTGTAATTCTTTAAACAAGTAACAAAACATATATCAATCATAAAGCATGAGGTGCTGCACCAAGACTCACTTGACCTGTTGTCGCAAGGCTCAAGGACATTGCAACATTTTTCAAAGAGTCTGTCATGAATAAAAAAGTGTGCCTTAAATTTTGGTTTGCAATAATTTCAGGATTCCAGTCCAAGTATCTGTCTCTACAGCATCATTTCCATTATGATAGAATCATAAAGCCAGGGAACATTCACCTTCATGGTATACATCACATAAAAAAGGACTAAAGTTGGAATAATAAAAAATATTGTAAAACCATTTATGTCCATTTGATACTTTTAAGAGAGCCATGTATGAGAGAGATGCTCCTGCACAACTCAGTGACTCACAATTGCATAGTGCAAAATTATTATTTAACATTTTAATGAATAATAATGGAAGTATTATCTCATATGCTATATCAAAACTATCTCTTGCAGAGTAATCCACATCATTATGGCGATTGATTATAACACACTACTTCTACATTCTGCAACCTCTGCTTTCAAATCAAATTTCTATAAAAGTTGATGACATGACATCTAATGCAAATTAATAACTGTTCTTCCAGGACATTTGAAGGATATACCTTCCGGATGCTCATGGCTACCTCAGCCATGAAATAAGTACAGCTTAGTGTCAAGTTGGATTCTGGACTTGCATTGTCTGAAACAGGTGAGCAATAACAAAATATTGTTAGCATACTGTTTTCAGGGGGGATAGAAAATCAAGAAGCAAATAGATTTAAGCATGCCAATAGCATGAAAATAGGCTTCTTTAAAAATCTTAAAGAATATGTATTAGTAGTCTATTATGTGTTACTAATATGAAACACAGGCCATACTAACATATCACATCCTTATTGTTAGAGAATATGTATTAGTAGTCTATTATGTGTTACTCGGCTGGGCTTATGTGTCTTGTACTACACTTGTACTATACTTCGTAATGTGCTTTATTTTTTCAGTATAAATATAGAGCCTGGGAAACTAATTATATTAAGTTAATCATTCCCATTCCTAAACCTCTCTAACATGGTATCAAAGCTAGGTTAGAGAAACCTAAAACAGCAGCCTCTACCCTTTTTTTTGAAAAAAAACAAACCTAGCCTTTCTAAATCAGAAACAGCCAATCTTCTCATTTATGGGCTCCAAAAATCGTTTCGTCCCCTGCTGAGATTGTTTTCAGCCATTTCGAGAAGGTTTGGGCGTGATTTCTCATGCCTGATGTGGTGAACAACGGCCCACTTTGCATCGTGCGAGTTTTCCGACGATCAGGGGAGTCACCGCCGGCCAGAAGGGTGCAACCAGGTGTGTCGAGGTTGTGGGTGCGGTGGTCGTCCAGTTTTATGGTGGTTTGGGCTGGCCAGATGCGGGTTAGGTTTGGGTTGGTGCTTTCTGCTGCTGTTTTTGGCATTTTCTTTGAGACCCACTGCTGTTCTTGTGTTTTCTGAGTTGGTTTGACACTAGAGAGGTGTGGTTTGGTGGTTTTCCAGCCTCTTTGGTTGTTGGGTGCTGGTTTTCTGAGTTTTTTGGTCCTGTTTTTGGTGCTTTTGGGAGCGCATGTCTTGCATATTTACTGCGCTTGCACTTCTGAGATCTATTTGAGAAGGAAGATATGGATTCCGACTCGAGCTCCACTAGTTCTGATACATCTGGGAGTTCTCAGAGGCCTACGGTACTACTTGAAGTGATTTTCTGCCTCCGTTCGAATTACTGATGATAAGTTTGATGGGAAGCTTTATGCTCAATGGCGTAAGACCATCCACATGTTTCTTGTGGGGGTTGAGAAAGAGGATCACTTGAATGATGACCCCCCCAATTCACGGCATACACAAGACAAGTGGCTACGAGAGGATAATCGGTTGTTTGGTATGATCAACAAGAACCTCGATACCTCTGGCAGGTATGTGGTCTCTCATTGCAGTACAGTGAAGGAGTTGTGGGAGTAAATGGAGTTTATCTATTCTGGGAAAGCCAACCTCTCTCGTATATATGAAGTCACACAGGAATTTCATCGACCAGATCAAAAAGAGAATTATCTCTAGGCTTACTTCACTGAATTTAAGCGGATATATGAAGAATTAAATGTTCTTCATCCTATTTCTGATGATGTTAAACAAATGCGCTTGCAGCGAGAGTAGTTAGCTGTTGTGAGTTTTCTGCCTGGCTTGCGCCTCGAGTTTAGTGCTGCTCGTGATCAGATTCTGACTAGCAATGATAATGTGACCCTTGCTGATGTATATTGTCGTCTTCTACAGCGTCATATCGTGAGTGGCCCTCTGAATCTCCTTCTGAAGTCTCCGCTGCTTTGTTAAGTAGAGGGGGTGATAGAGCAAGTAGAGGAGGAGGACGTAGTGGCAGTGGTCGGGACAGAGTTGGCGTTCGTACTGGCAGGTGTGATGGTGGCCGTGATAGTGGTCGTGATGGTAAACAATATTTTTGTTACTTATGTGGTGAAGAAGGTCATATTAAGAAAAATTGTTGGAAGCTGAATAGGAAACCTACACAACATTATGCTATTGCAGTCACCCAAGAAGGTATTTTACCCTCACCCATATCTGCACCTTTGACACAGGGCTTCAGGAACATTACCATGTCTGATGCTGAATTTGATGCCTACACTCAATTCCAAGCTTCACATGGTATTGGCACTTCATCCTACCACTACCCTAGATTTATTTGAGTCTTGTCAGTTTTCCAAACACCATCGAGGTAGCTATCCTCCTAGAGTCAATAAGCGGGTTGCATCCCCTTTTTCACTTGTTCCCTCAGATATTTGGGGGCCTTGTGCCATTGAGTCCAAGTCAAGTTTTCGTTATTTTATTACTTTTATTGATGACTATTCTCAGATTACTTGCCTTTATTTTAAGAAAAGTCGTTCAAAATTGTTTACTATATTCCGTGCTTTTTGTGCTGAAATTAGAACTCAATTTCATATTACTATTCACACTCTTAGAAGTGATAATGCTAAAGAATATCTTTCCACTTCTTTTGAAGCATTTATGCAAGAAAATGGCATCCGTCATGAAACATCATGTGTTGTCACCCCCCAACAAAATGGAGTGGCTGAACGAAAGAATAGACATTTACTTGAGATTGCCTGTGCTCTTCTATTTCAAATGAAAGTCTCGAAAACTTTTTGGGTTGATGCAATTTCTACAGCCTGCTGCTTAATAAATCGCCTTCCTTCCTCTGTGCTAGATGGTCAGATTCCATACTCTCCTTTTTCCGTCTCAATCCTTATTTGCTCTTTTTCCCAGAATTTTTGGTTGCACTTGTTTTGTCCAGGATGTTCATTCTCAAGTCTCTAAGTTAGATCCTCGTTCTCTCATATACATTTTCTTAAGCTACTCTCGCAGTCAAAAGTGCTATAGATGTTACTCCCCTGATTTGCATCGTTACCTTGTTTTTGTGGATGTCACGTTTTTTGAGACCATTCCTTTCTCTTCAGAGTCTCCTCCTCCCTCTCCCTCCATTGAGGATGATGATTTCCTAGTATATCACTTCTCGACACCTTCTTCTCTTCCTTTTGTTTCATCTCCTTCTGCGTCTTCTTCACCTTGCCGCCTTCATGTTTCTCCTTTTCCCTATCACTACGTTCGGCAGAACAAGCAACCAGTTGTACCTAGTACTATTGCTCCAGGACGTCCTAATTCATCTTCTCTTGTGGCTCCTTCTTCTTCCTCGGATCCTGCTCCGTCTGAGTCCAATGTTGATATCCCGATTGCTCTTCGAAAAGGTAAGCGTAGCTGTACTTATCCTATTTCTTCGTTTGTCTCTTATGCTGGTTTGTCTAGTTCTGCTCAATCCTTTGTCACTTCTCTTGAATCTGTGACTCTTCCTACCATTGTTATTGAGGCCTTATTTCATGAGGGGTGGCGCATGGCTATGTTGGATGAGATGCATGTTCTTGAACACAATCAGACTTGGGATTTGGTTTCCTTACCTCCAGGTAAACAAGCAATTGGTTGTAAGTGGGTTTATACTATGAAGGTTATCCCTGATGGTTCTGTGGCTTGTTTGAAGGCTCGTTTGGTTGCTAAAGGTTATGCTAAGGTTTATGGCATTGATTATTCTGACACCTTTTCTCCAATGGCTAAACTTGCTTCTATTCGGTTGTTTATCTCTCTTGCAACTAGCCATCATTGGCATTTGCATCAGTTGGATGTCAAAAATGCCTTTCTTCATGGCGATCTGCAACAAGAGGTGTATATGAAGCAACCACCTGGGTTTGTTGCTCATGGGGAGAAGGGTAAGGCGTACAGATTAAAGAAATCTTTGTATGGTCTTAAACAAGCCCCAAGAGCTTGGTTTGGGCAATTTAGTCAAGTTGTCTTATAGTTTGGACTTCAAAGGAGCAATTTTAATCACTCAATCTTCTTCCATTGCTCTCAAGGTGGTTGTATCTTTCTTGTAGTATATGTAGATGACATTATTATTGTTGCGAGTGATAAGGCTGGAATTAGAAAACTAAAATATTTTCTTCAAACACAGTTTCAGACCAAAGATTTGGGTGCGTTAAAATACTTTTTGGGTATTGAAATAATGAGGAGTGAGAAAGGCATTTTCTTGACCTAGAGAAAGTATGTTCTTCATCTGCTCAAGGAAACAGGCTTACTTGGAGCTAAACCTGCTAAAACCCTTATGGTTCCTAATATCAAACTCTTAGCAGATAATGGGTATGTAATCTCAGGGCCTAAGCGATATAGAAAACTAGTGAGTAAGCTTAATTATCTCACTGTCACCCATCTTGATATTGCATTTTCTGTCAGGGTGATTAGTCAGTTCCTGTCATCCCCTCAAACCACCCATTGGGAAGTTGTTCTTCAGATATTGAGATATTTGAAAGAGGCTCTTGGTCGTGGCATTTGGTATACAGATCATGGACATACTGCAGTGGAGGGCTTCTCTGATGCTGATTGGGCTAGATCCCCTGTGGATAGAAGATCCACCTCTAGCTATTGTGTTCTTGTTAGAGGTAACCTTGTTTCCTGGAGAAGTACGAAGCAAAGTGTTGTTACTCAATCCATTGTCGAATCAAAATATCGGGCAATGGCACAAGCTACATGTGAGTTGGTATGGATACATCATCTTGATGAGATTGGATTTAAGAGTGCAATGCCTATGAAGTTATGGTGTGATAATCAAGCATCCATTCATATTGCCTATAATCCTGTCTTTCATGAAAGAACGAAGCATATTGAGGCTGATTGTCATTTTGTGCGTGAGAAGATTCAACAGGGACTTCTTGTTACTGAACATGTGCAGACTGGAGAACAACTTGCAAACATCCTCACCAAAGCACTCAACAAGCATAGAATAGACTATATTTATAACAAGCTGAGCATGATTAACATCTATGCTCCAATTTGAGGGGGAGTGTCAGAGAATATGTATTAGTAGTCTATTATGTGTTACTAGACTGGGCTTATCTATCTTGTACTACACCTGTACTGTGTACTGTGCTTTATTTTTTAAGTACAAATATAGAACTGGGGAGACTAACAATATTAAGTTAGTCATTCCCATTCCTAAACCTCTCTAACACTTATAATATGAACAGGTGGGTGGTCCACTCACAATATGAAAGGTGGGTGGTACTCAAGCTGTGAAAAACGGTAGCAACCATATACAAACTACAAGGTCTTCCTCAATATTGGCAAATGAAATTGTATTTATTCCACCAGTAACTAGGAAGGTCACTCTGTATAATATGAACAGGCACATGTTTAACAGAAATTGATTTGATGCTCTTCTATAGGGGTCAAATCTAACACAACCAGAAGTACACCCATGAATATTTTGGTTTGTAGCAAAACCAAATAGCTCATATTTTGAAAATCCTGGTCCCAGAGAAAATAAAATTCCAAAGACAGGCAGTAACCCCTAAATTAGAAAGTGGCTAATAAGAAGCTGATTACACAATAGGCTTAGTTCATGCTTACCTTCCAAATGACCTGAACATAAAACAGCAATGCCTCCTTTACGATCTGATACAACAGCGGTATCAGAATCCATAAGAATGCAATCAGCAACTAACCTCAGTGATGGGTCACAGTAAAGTTGCTCCAATTTTTTTACTTCCTAGCATAGAAGATACAAATTAAACAAGTTAAGCGATGCCTTTTCTTAGTGAAGAAACATCATAAACAATAACAAAATATCATGACAAGAGGACCAGGATCCTGCTATGTCAAGTATAAACATCATAAGATAATTTTTAACACAAAAGGAAATGAAGAGAGGGGAAGGCACAAAAAAAAAAAATTATTAGAAGGAAAAGAATACAAAGGATAAGGACGATGAGTTAGCCTCCATAACTAAAACAGGAAACAAACAAAACATTAATACAGAATTGCTCTCCAATCTCTCTGCATATCTACCATGGAGATTCCATGAAAAGCAAACCTAAAAAACAAGTTCTTGTTTTCCTTTGATTTTTAGTTTTTTTTTAAAAAAAATACAACAGAGACAGCCATCATCACTCACCTCATGGTAAAAATAGAAAAGGATACCATCACGGCAATCACCAACTGCAATTCTTGTAAAATGTGCAGTCAAAGATGTTATCATGAAACGCGTCCTTCCCACAGCAAACCTTCTCACTCTTTGGGGATTGTCATTTGGGAAACCACAAACATAGAACTGAATAAAAAGAAAATGTCTTGATGAGCAGACCATGTAAAATGAATATAAATACAGAACCTTCTGATGTGGAAAGAGAGAAAATTTGAGAAAGGATGGGACAGTGAGGAAGTGACAGAATGGATGGAGAAAAGGCAAGAGTTTCGCAACTTACAGCATTGCCAGCGGATGCCAAGAAGTAACGATCAAGATAAGGACAGATTGCAAGTACCATTCCCTGCCATGTAGTTGCATAAGCCAATCGGAACTGCCATACTTCATTTTCATCGAGTTTGATGCCATCAGAACTATTATCATCAGGGCTGCTGCCAAGGCTACTGCTTGATAGCTGTTCGGGAGCATATGCAACAATTTCATGGAATGGTGAAGTTCTTTGAGATGATGACCCTGCTTTTGAACAGAACGTCATTGAACCACTATCTGAATTTTGCACATGATCAAGGCAGAGAACAAGAAGACGGCCCTTGGTACTGCCAAAGAAGCATCCAATTAGAATATGGTAATCAATGTGAGAAATGCATAAATTTCCAAAACTATAAATATTGGACAAGGATATGAATGTAATAACTTGTTTTGCCATCATAGACGCAATATAGGATTATCAAAGTCAGATCCTAAACACAGTCTGGTAGCATATACAGATGTAAAAAATATATATTGCTATAAAGATTTTAGATAATTCTGAAAAACTTTCCATGGTACTATGCGATGTTAATATTGGAAAATATATATTTGATATTTCTCTTAAGGAGGTGGCGAAATTGAGTTTTGTTGGCTGTATTCTGAATTTGTCATGCCTAACCATAGAAAAGGATACAGAAGAATGCCATTAGACAGAAAATCAGCTCCAAAGTAGAATTCTTGGTGCATGAATAAAAGGCAGATTGGTGATGTTGAAAGAGAGTTTATCTTGGAGGCCAAACAGCTTCCTACATTTATTAATTATTGCTAAAATGCAGTTTGTGATACTCTAACATTGAATGCACTTCATTATTATTTTTTCAACCAACAATAGCTGTGATGCAACACACAAGCCACACATGCCATATACCACATTGTCAAAATTCTCAGTGCCCTTCAGTTTGGATCTGCCAGAAAAGGAGAATGCCCATTCAGAAATCAGAAGAATACACGCCCCTCTTAAGCAAATGTACAATGAGACTCTGATGATAAAAAACAAAGGTTTTAACTTTGAGGTCCTATATATTGGTTGGTGAAAGTGATGTGCTGGAGATGGTTACTGGTTACTACATCAAGCTTACTTTTGAAACTTTACTTTATAAATTATACCAAGTATCTTTAGCATACAGATATTGCACTATTGCACACTTGTGAGACTCAGCTGTCATTGAAGCATACTTGGAACTCTTCTTTTGGTGAGTTGAGGTGTGTACAGTCCTTGAAAAGGAACTTGCAAGAAGCTCACCAGAAGCTTAGCTCATTTAACTCATAAAAGGAAAAGTAATATGCAGTTCGGGAAAGATGAGTCACCAGCAATTTGATAGTAAAAGGGAAAGAAACTCCTGTCAATTAGCTTGGGATATAAGACTGGAGGGAAAATAAAAAGAAAAGGAAAGCTAAATGTCATACCTCTCAGCTTCACCACTAGGCATTATAGCCGGACCAGAAGACAGACTAGTTCCAACCACAAGCACCTGCTCACTTCCAACCCTGACTAATTCCATGGATTTTCCTGTTTCTCCAAGTTCAAGTCTAAAAGACGACAAAACTGACCCACTTAGGGGATCCACACAACATATGTCAGACAAATATGTACCACAATTCAGTTCAGTCCTCATCACAAGCAACATCCGGCTTTCATTGTGATACAGAACCTTCCGTGGAGTGCCCTCTAACTGAAACTTCTGCACATTAAGTCTCTTGCTGTGCACCATCTCCACCTAAAGCATCACGTGATAAATACAGTATAAGTCAAGACATCAACACAGACAAGAACCACATACAACAAGAAATCAGGAATGAAAACAGTATTTATTTCTTAGTGATAAAAAATATCAAAAGATGGGAGATAAATCAGTCAGATCACCAAAACATTAACTGTCTCTCATTTTGTATTGAGTACATAGTCTACATCATATAAATAAAACAGAATTTAACCTCCCCACTCCAAAAAAAAAGAAACAAGAATAAGTAGTAGATACCATTAAGAAAGAGGACTAGCAAAAATTATGTAAGAAATGCAATGAGACCCTATAACAAAATTAGACCATATTTATTTGCTCTTTTAGCCAGCGTCTCCTTAAGCATCTTACATCCAGCATCACGAGTTAAACTAATTCACAGTAACCATAAATTCATAACACATATAATATATCTTAGGGCTTTTCAGTGCATTTAAATCTGCAATCAAAAGCATCTTCCAATGCAGTATAAAAGAAAGAGCAAACGATACTGTAGTATGATTTTCTTACCAGATGTAAACTGTTTTCTGCAACAAATAACATTCCTTTTGGACACTCAACAGAGCAAACAGGAGTCACATGTGTGGATGGCTGAAATGAGATAGAAGTATAAGAAAGGCTGTGTCTTGCACTATGCAACAACCAAGGTCTATCACTCAAAGCAATTATATCAGCATCAAGTGTGTCACCCAGTGGCACCAAGAAAACTGGAGTAATGCCGATGCGACGAATGGCAATCAATTGAAGCGTGGATGGAAGGTCATTTCTCTTGTCAAAAGCATTAGTCACAGAATTTACCAAATTTATAGAAGATAAAGCAGTATCCACCACATTTAGTGGTGATGAAGGAGATGGTTCCACAGGCCACTCAAAACGAAGGAGCATTCCATTCCTCAATCCAGTAAGAACATAATACTTACCAACAAATACAAGCCGTACATCTTGAGGTACACAACCACTTATAGCAGTTCCCATTGTATTTGTTAATGAAATTGTCCCACAAGCAACTACTGTAACTCCTCCATCAGGTGCAAAAGACCAAATTTCCACAGAAGGCCTATGTGTGCCAATAACAAAAGTTTTATTGATGTCCACTCTACTCAGAAAGGAAGAGATGCAGCTATTATTTGCTGAAATGGATGAATTTGATTGTTTTTGCTCAAATTTTTGTCTAGGGATGGAAATGCATGATAATTCGTTCTGCAATCCCAAATGTTGCATTTCATAAATTTCGTAATGACAAGCTGATAACAATCTAACCCCAAGGATAAACAAAAAGCAAGGGTTAGAGGTTGACACAACTATAAAATTATGCCCAACTGCCCCCAAACTGATATTCACATTGTCTGGGGACCAAGATGTGCAAATAGGAGAGGACAAAGGGATACCTTCAGAATGAGCACCCTTAGTAGGCAAACAAAGCCTAACAGTAGATTGGTGGATCTGAACAAGCAAACCATCACTCACAAGGCCACATGCCAAAGTACAGACGTTAGGTTGGAAACCAACTGAATCAGTCACATCAGTAAAACTTAAGCCAACTGACAATATTCTGGTCTCCTCAACAAATGATAGAACTAGAAAAGAATGATTTGAATCACTAACTTTCATTCGAATTGTCCAAGTACCAGTCACCCCTTGATATATAGGAGCAGTCCTAAGCAGCTTTTCTACACTGATACCACTTCGAATAATCCTTAATGACCCCTCAGGTGCCACACCACAGCAAGCAAACATTTGATCATGCTTCTCATCATGATAATCCACAACTGCCATATCCAAGATTGGTGCAATGTTTTGAATAGGGTTTGTATAGCATAGCCTTCCATCTTCCAATTTCAGGACCATGCCATCCCCCATTTCTACAAGGGCAGCCAGATATCCACCTTCAACCCACAAAAGTGCTTTACAGGGTAGGCCTTTATAGAGACACTCAGAGAGATTCACTTTAACATCATCAGAATCAAAATGAATTTCAATCATAAAAAATTCTCCAGTATCTACACAGAAGATCATCCTAGGATCTTTATTATTTTCAGGTTCCCAACTCCATGAGCATACATACTTGTAACCTGAATTAGTACCGCCATTGTCACTGTCTATGCACATAGGATCATAATCACTCAGCTCCAACAAAGCACATGCAGCAACATTAAAGCGTTCATCATCAACATCATGTAATTTACAAGAGTCTTCAACATAAGTCTGCTCTTCCACGGCATTGGGTAAAAAGTTTAAGCTAGTCCTATAGATACAACATGGGTTGTGAGCATCTCTAAAATCCATTAAGAGAGCATCACCAGCCCTGAATAGAAATGCGAATCCACGAGAATTAGGAACTTCAACAATGTTATGTGCTAGAGGCCCAGCTTCAACATACTGAGAAATAACAAAGATTATACGTGCTTTAATATTCCATTCCAATAATAGCAATTCATTTAGAAGTGCTCCCCTCCTGTAGGGCAAACAAAATTATGGTTTCCAGTAAGTACACATCATCGCAAACAAAGACAACAGAAACAGAGGCTAACTTCCATCATAGAGCCATCTTCCAGACTTAGAATAAACTCTTGACAATGGCCAACATATGAATCACCATACCTATTTAGAATAACAGCTAGTAAAGGATTATGCTCCTTGCTTGGTTGTCTGGAATCTTGCGAGATAAAGCACATGCTCCAAATAGTACCACGTATACTGGTTCTCTGGATGCTTCTGGAAGTACTTGCAGTCCCTTCACTTTCAGAAGGATATATTATTCGCTGGAGTTGAGCAAAAAAGATCACATAAGTATATTTCAAACAAAAGAATAAATTTATCAGAGGTAGACAAATTAGAAAATACGAAAATGAGAATAATACATATTGCTACAAGTAAAGGACATCATGAAAAGAAAAATAAAATGAAAGGTTAATAAAGGAAATCAAGATAATAAATCCCTCCAATCTCTTTGAAAATCCATCAAACATCATTACCAAAACACCATAAACGTAGCCACAAAAACATCTTGTCCTACATGTATGTCTACCCTATACCCTACACCAACAGAAAAACAGTCATATCATATATGCATATTGCCAGCACACACACACCCCCCTCCCAACATGCAGCTTTTGTAAAATGCAGGATGGTATAGTAGTTTTGGACCTCATCAATTATATCACTGCCAGTCATTGACATAGAAAACAGAGCCATCCGATCTTCATATGCACTGGAAGCAATAAAACAACCACTGCAGAAAGTGAACCATGAGAATTAGTAATATTCACAAAAGTTTACCATGCTTCTTCTCTTTCTCCAATTTAACAAAATCCAGAAATGCACTCTATTGTGTAAGTACAAACATATCTTAGCCAAAGAATTAAAAAAAAAAATAGATCTCCATTATATTAGCAACACATATCACTGACAAGTAGTTAAATTAACATATAGTGGAGTAACACAGTAAGCATTAGTGACTGCTTTATCGTAAGGATTTAATTTTTATCCACTGACACAGGGTAAAATGATGATTTGGCACTTTTTTGTTAACTGATAGTTTTATATTAATAGAGGATGTAATTTAAACCTTACTCTAAAACTCACAGTAGGACACAATACCCCAGGGGTATGTAACGAGCAAATATTGTACTCTCTCGTATTTGAATGTGACTTTAAAAGTAGATTTCAAAATGCATAGGAGGATATATCCATTTTATTGAATGGAGAGAAGCCAAAGAGGAAGGGAGTAAAATAAGATATGAATGTTAGTCCTATCACAGTCCCAACCATCACAACCTGACCCTAAGGCACAGGCCCACAAGTCATTATTGTTTCTAGACATTAGGAGATCTTATCGGTCATATGACCTGTTTCTTGTCAGCCCAACTCACACTTGCATGCTGCAAAGCACAGCATATTTTCCTAATCATCGTATTGGGGATAATATATTATAGCCAGGTAAAAAATTGAAAAAAAAAATTCCAATAAAATTGCTATCAATAGAACCCTCCAACAGTTGTCTTAGAAGTTCAAAGACCAATTACAAGGGCACACTATTATTTGCAATCTGTGAAGCAACAAATATAGTAATATATGCTTAGCTCCTTACAGAGTGGGAACAGAACACATGACTGAGAGATAACAAGAAAGAGAATGTAGATGCTTTTCAAGAAATTTTTTTGAACAGAAAAGACATCACCTAGAATCAACTGCTAGCATTCTTCCAGGAAGATCCCTTGTGTTTCCAGGATTAGATAGCTGAACATGAGTTACAGGAAAAAACCTACAATGATGCATAAAGAAAAAAAAAAGGAAGCTTAGTAGGGAATAATATAAGGACAATTCCAATTCAGTGACAGCTAGTTCCTGACTTGTAATTAATGGTTATTCTGCTATAAAGATGCATTAATGAACCAAACTAGAAATACTCCTCAATAATAGCATTACATGGAAAAAGATAGAGACAAAGACAAGCTGAACCTGTGCATTTCATTGCAAAATGTGAGCAACGACAGCTTCCCAGAATCAGATAAAGCAACCAAAAGGTCTTTACCCCACATCTACAGAACAACAAAAGGACTAAATAAGTTCAACGTGAAAGGAAAAAAAATTAAAAAAAAAAATTCCACTCACAACAACTAATTTCATTCAACACAAGCAGTCATTTCTGGACAAAATAAGCAGATTTACTAACAGACCATAGTTAGGCAGAGTTGGCTAGGTACAGGTGAAATGACTAACACACCTGTGGATCCCGTGCATGAAATTTCTCATTCCAGGGCAATATGGCAAGATCTTTAATGGTACCAAAAACAGCCTGATCACAGACAGATTGTACATTCCCATCCTCACCAACGACCACCAACTCTATAGATGTCTCCTGAACGCCACAAATCAACAGCAGCGGCGTGTTATACTATTACTAATAAAAAAATAGGATTAATAATAACAGAAGCATACTTGAGTTAAATTATGCCAAAGAAAGGGTCCATTCCCTTCCCCAACACCATGTAATATACAAATTTAGATTTTGATTGAGCTATATACAAGAAAGAAAGAGAAAAGAAAAAGGTTCAGGTTGCAAGTTCAATTAGCAGGTTCCCTCCAGGAGCCAAACCTAAGCTCACAAAATGAAAGAGGTTGATTTCAATTGAGAAAGGGAAGCTGAATAAAAGTGATTGTAGCGAAAGAAAGAAGAAGCGGAGGGAGAACCTTGCCAAAAACGACGTCGTTGGAGGAGCGTGAACGGATGTGACCGTATAGAACCTGAAGAACGACGCTTCCTCTGAGAACGCACTTGGAAAGGTAGTAGGGCTTGGTGGAGGAAGACGAAGAGGGACCGGGCTTAGTAGAAGAGCACTCTTCTTCGGAAACCGCCATTGACAATCACTTGTTCGACCTTGGAGAGTTTGAGTTTAGGTTTTGTATTCTTCAGTCTTCACGGTTATGATGATTGTTTCCCTAGAAAATTAAAAAAGTGAATAGCGGTTGATAGTTGGTTCTGCTGCCATTGGAACACTACGTGCTTATGCTTATGCTCCTGCTCGTGATGCATACTGCAGAGTGTAGGAAGCAAGATGAATTGAAGATGAGGGCTGTCTGTTTTTACCCATCCAAGTTATATGTCTTTCAGTTTTTTTTTTTTTTAAAAAAAAAAGCTTTTCTTTGAGTTTAAATTTAATTAACTATTATCAGCGACACAAATTTTTGTTCATCACGCGTAAAAAATATTTTTATAAATTTTTTAATCTTAAATAAATAATTTATCATTAATTAGATTAAAAAAATTAATTAATCAAAATATATATAAGTTGATATAGACATTACTTAATGTAATATAAAAATAATAATAATTAAGGTTATAATTTTATATTGCTTTTAATTAATCTTACTCTAAAGTTACGTCTAGTGCAAAGAATAAAATTTTATGAAATAAAAAATAAATAAGAATAATAATTGATAAATTAAAATGAGAATCTTATTTTAATTTTATAATTTGGTATGATGTGATACAATACAGAATGAGAAAACAATTCTATAATTTGGTATATAAGATATAATATGAATATAATTTAAATAGAAGTAAATGATATAATTATTTTTAATGAGAAAAATTTTAAAAAAATACTTTTTTCTTCTACACACATATATAATTTCTGTTTTTTGGAAAAATGTTTAAGATTATTTTTTTCATATAACTAAAGTCATGATAATATATTTTTTCATCTATTTTAATAATATTATTTTACTTTCTTAAGTAAAAGTATTAATTTTTATCGTCTCTTTCAGACACAAGATACATAAAGTTTGAAGGCTAAATTTATATTAGACAACGTTAAATAGGTTAGGGTTAGGTAGATTATTAAAGAATAATTTTTGTTAATTTATAAATTAAATAATGGTATATTAGGTAAAAAAATGTGAAATCTTATTCTACAAAAATATGGAATCTCAGACATCCTTTTACTGCAGTCTTCCCTTATTCTATTGGGCATAGTCTTTTTCCCGTTAAGCTCCAGTAATAGTGGGTATGAAAAGGGTCCCCCTCGATGCTGACTCCATACTCTGACAGAAATAGAGGGAGGGAAAAAGAAAGAATTTGCTTTTAAGTTCGCTCCTCATTTCATATCTTAAGTTCGATCATTGATAGAGTTCAAAGAAAGGGTGGGCCATTGATAAAGAATCGCTTCTAAAGCACAATGCCCTCTTTTTTTTTTTTTTTTGAGGAATGGAATACCATAAATTTGTTAGATATATTTTAGAATAAGAAAGTTATTTCATATTTATTTTCATTAACAAACGCAAAAATCCTTTGATTCCAATATTAAATGTGGAATAACATTATATTTCTTCACATCAAATATAATGATAGAAGCTGGGCAAACGAAGTTTGAAGGTTAAATTTAGGTTAAATGATATTATATAGGTTAATGTTAGGTGAATTATTAAATAGTAATTCATGTCAATTTATAAAATAAATAAGGGTACATTAGGTAAAAAAAATATGAAATCGTATTCCACAAAAATATAGAATCACATTCCTTACTTTTTTTTTAAAGATCTATTCCTCAAATTTGTGGAATAAAATTTAAAATCAGAATAACATCCCATTTTTTTTATTTCATTAACAAACGAAATAATTCTTTGATTCCAATATTAAATTTAAAATAACATTTCATTTCTTCATACCAAATATAATACAAATGATTGGTTTAGCCATCACGCTCTAAAGATAATGACCAAAGTTATTAAGAGATCTTCTAGTTGCAACAATATACATATAATTAGTCTCATAATGATGTCTATAAAGACATTCTAATCAAATATTTTTAAAAAAAGTATTATCAATTTTTTTTTAGGATTATTTGATCACAAGATCCAATTTTCACTTATAGCCATGTTTCTATTCTAGCTTTATTACGAGGGGTTTTTGACCAATGTGTCTTCAGTGACAAAACTATTTATTAAATTGTCATTATTTCTAAATTATTTATCAAAATATCATTGTTTTGGCTACGTTAAAATTTTTTATTGTTTTTCGTTCCACATAGGATACGTCAGAAGAGATGACGCATCCAATTAGGATACGCCAACGCGCTTGACATATCCCACGTGGATATGCCAACACGTTTGGCGTATCCCACGTGGATACGCCAACACGTGTGACGCATCCCACGGTTGAAAGCATCTGTTTTTGGTCTACAGTGTGTGATCAAAGCATATGTTTTTCAGCTCTAGTATTAGCAAATATTTATGCTGTTATGAGTGATATTGAAATTGGTTGGTATGGTTGAATTTGCTAGCTTCTAAACTTTGCAAATAAGACCTCGATAACGGAATTCTTTCAGCCATGGAATTCTTATTTCAAATAAGACCTTGATAACCATCATCTCCTAGATTCCCCTTAACCACATCATGAGTATTAAGTTTAACTCAAGAAATTGAGCTAGGTTCCAACCAATATTACAAACCATTCTAACACCTTTATCTTCGTATAGCTCTACCAATATTACGCGTAGTCCAAAATAATCTGGCAGACAATATGAGGACGTTGAAATTATATAAAATTCTAAATACTAATGTAAAATTCACTAAATTTAATTTTTATTCACTATTAATATAAAATTCCTTTACTATTTTTTTTATCTGAATTCTTTTACTATTATATAATTATGCATTACTAAATTATTAGAGGAATTTGATTATAGTGAAGTTCATGTTGATTTTGAATAAAAGATGTTTGTTTTATTTATCAAAATTTCACATCGAATAAAAGTACATTGTTGTCTTACTTAGTTATTTTATCTTACTAATACCAAAGTCCCACATCGACTATTTTAGGATCAGAAGCAAATACTTGGCCTATAAATATTGATGTCTTACAAGGTTATGGTACACTCTCAAATAGACATGTGAAATGTATGTGTCTTTGAGAAGAGTGTGAGATCCACGTGAAATGGGTTAAGTGCCCTAGAAGCACACCTAATGTGGCATTTTTTTAATTTTATTTTGTCCACGTTGCGTGGATACGTCATCCTACATGGCGTTTTTTATATGGATACGTCATCCTGCACATGTCACATAATATTTTTTTTTCTCCACGCAGCATCTAACTATGATACTCCAACAGGCGTGACGCATCTCACATTGATATGCCAACACAGCTGGCGTATCCACATGGGATAAGCCAAGCACGTTGGCGTATCATAGTTGGATGCGCCATCTCCTCTGACGTATCATACGTGGAACAAAAAATAATAAAAAATTTCAACGTGACCAAAACAATAGCATTTTGATAAATAGTTTGGAAATGATGTCAATTTAATAAATAATTTTGCTACTGATGACACATTGGTCAAAAACTCTTATTACGAGTGTGTTTGTTTATGTTTAATTTGCAAAAAAAATATTTTTAAAAAAATTATTTTTCAGACATGTACAATTATTTGAATAATATTTTTAAAAAAATCATAATTTATAAAAAACAATTTTATACTTTTAAAGCAAAAAAGAGTAGCTTATTGAAAAATTCAATTTAGAAAAAAAATCTATAAAAAAGAGAAAGTAAAAAGTAATTTTTGTAATTATAATAAAATACAAAATAACTTATATTTTTCATAAAAATCTTTACAAAAAATTAATTTGTTTTATTATCTTAAGATCACTTTTTTTTTTCAAAGTTTATCCAGATACGCTTCTTCCCCTCTTTACATTTATCCTTGAAAAAAACTAATTCATTTGATAGTTGAAACAATTCAAAATTACAAATAAATAAATAAATAAATAAAAACATAGGATGTTTAAAGTGTGATATTGATAGAATTATAAGATTACAACACATAAATTATGAGAAAAAAGGCATGCCCAAGGTATCGTAGGCAGATAAAGAAACACGTCAATAATTAAAATTAAATTGTTAACATGAAAAGGAAGATTTGGTGGTAAACGAGTATGTGATATGTAAATAAGTGTATTGATAAATATATAATTATAAGTTTGAATTTTAATTATGTCAATTTTTTAAAATTAAGTTGCAAAAAATATCTTTGTGAATCCCTTAATTCTGATGTAAATGACCTATCTTTGACCAGATCATTGAAGTGAATTAATTTAAGTATGCGCAAATTAGTTCGAATACCACTTGACCGCAAAATAATAATAAAAAAAAAACTATAGTATTTGTATTTAGTAGTCTTATCTTAAGTCTTTATCAGGATTATGTTTAGATAACTTATAGTAGATGAAATGAAATACAATGTGATAAGATGAGATAGAATGAAATAAGGTAAAATAACATAAGGTTTTCATAATATAAAGTTTTCACTCAATTGTTTGAAAATCTTAATAGAATTGAATGAAATGAAATAGTAAGAATTATAAGTATTTTTTCCATGTCAATATATTTTATCTCATTTCCTTTTAATTTAAAAGGGAAAAATGAATTTAAGATGAAATAAAATAAAATAAAAGTCACAATATATTATTTTATTATATCCTAATTTTAAAAAAGCAAATAATAATACCCAAACACATTTCATTATTTTTTATTCCATTTCATATCTTTTCCCCTATTCGAACATACCACGTGTTATTAGAGAGGCGTGGTGGTACAACGGATTTTTGACCAATTTATCTTCAGTGGCAAAGATATTTACTAAATTGTCATTTTTTTAAAACTATTTACTTAAATACCACCATTTTTGCCACACTAAAATTTTTTAAGATTGTCTGTGTCACGTATGATACACCAATACGTGTGGCGTATCCAATGTGGATACGCCAGAATGCTTGGCGTTTTCTACTTGGATACGTCATGCGTTCTGGTGTATTCACGTTTGATACGTCACGCGTTCTGATGTATCTTACTTCCATCCCTATAACTTCTCATCTCCTCTCCCTCCCACAGTCACTTCCCTCATTTATCAAATTTTCACATTCTTTTTAGATTTCACATTCTCTAAACTCTTTCTTGAACTCTCTTGTGACTGTAACTTGTGAGATAATCATATATGTAAGTATTTCTATCGTTAGATTATTATTATTGTTATATTTATTGCTGAATATTTTAATTGTTAAAATTATTGTTCATGTTTTTTAGTTTTTATATTAATTGTGCATTGTATATTTGTTTTCTTGTTAAAATTATTATTTATGTTTTTGAGTTTTATATTAATTGTGTATTGTATATTTGTTTTATTGTTAGAATTATTGTTTATGTTTTTGAGTTTATATATTAATTATGTATTGTATATTTGTTTTATTGTTAAAATAATTGAGTATTATTATTATTATTATTATTATTATTTATTTATTTTTATTATTAATTGTGTATTTATTATATATGTTTTATTGTTAGTTAGTAGGTTTTTGAAATTTGTTTGTACAAAATTGAATTGTTTGTGTTGTTATTATTCAAAAGTGTAAGATGATCAAGCACCTTGTTGTTTTCATTTACTACAATGGGAGAACGAATAAAGGTGAAGAGGGTCTAATGTACGAAGATTTTCGTCCCAAGTCTATCATGATTCAACGTGATATAACTATTGAGCTTCTGAAAAGGAGAATTCATTTAAAATTAAGATTCCAAGAAAATCAAGTTGTGTCTAGTGTTGTGTATAGATTTCCACAAAGGAGTAATGTACTAAGATGGATAGCTTTTCCATTAGAAGATGATGAAGACGTTGCTTGCATGATTGATTACTTTGATCAGCATCTCAACTTAACTTTTATGGAGTTGTATGTCGAGACAGAAACGAGTGAGCACAATGAGCATGCTGAAGCTCTTTCTGAAACAGGGTTACAAGCTGGTCCTTCTAATCTTGCTGAATCATCATACCCTATCAACACTCAATTCTCCATGACACATGCTCCTGTCATAGTACACATAGCCATCTAGGATAGTCGGAGGGAACGATGTGTTATTAGTTGGTCTTTGAAAGCTCCCCCCTTACTACGCAGTCTGAGTACATGCGTTGGTACAGATGGATTACCAGACATTGGATTTTTTGAATTGGTGCATCCATTGGGTTTGTGGTAAGCTTTTTACCAATATGTTATACTATTCGTTTTGTGCATTTTTGTATTTTGTATTGATGATGACATGTGTTATATCTGTATCTTAGGCTGACATTGCAGAGAACGTCCATTCGTCGGCCAAGAACCCTAATTCGAGATTTAGTATGGCTAGCCTTCAACAGTCCATGGAGGACATCTTATCTTCAGTGAGGGAGCATGATCGCATCACATTGGATCACCTTCATCCAGCTCTTCCTGCAGATGACATTCCCGGACCATCCGAGCAGTTCGATGAGCAGAGGTCGCGCCGTAAACGGAGAGTGTTAGCGAGTACTCGGTCACGACTACGACTTCCATAGGACTCTGATTCTTCGTGTGTGCCTAAAACTCAGCCATCGCCCACTTCTACTGCTACTTACCCACCATCTCAACCACCACCTCCATCGTACCCGCCATATCCAGGTTATCCACCATCTACAACATACCCACCACTTACTTACCCTTACCCACCATATCCTTATACCTTTACCCTTACACTGTCATTTCTATATTCATCATATATGGGTTACCCACCATATCCTCTCTCATCACAGTCAGGACATTCTTCTAATCCCCCACACAGACCACCACATTCTAACCCTGACCCTTCTCAATGATGCATATGTACCACATTTTAGTACATTTGCTTAATTTGTGATGACTGTATGTATATGTACAAGATATTTCTGTTATACTTATGCATCTTATACGTGTTTTGTTGATATTGAATTCAATATATTTAAATATGTTTCATTATATAGGATGAAGTATTTTTGGGAACGTCTAATTTTTAGGGAAAATTCTATCAAATTTTTTATAAAATCAGAATGTTTAAACTATTAAAGTTAATTGATTTTGTTAGGCTCGTTTGATTGGTATTCTAGCCCATCAATTTTAAGTGTAAAATTTGATTACAATACGCTAAGGGTGCTCACTATTAGATTTGGTTAAATTTAACTTCATAATTTCATAAACTCAAATTTTTAAACTTGGGCTCGCCTTAGATTTAATTGAGTCAAAACTTTTAACTTAAGCATACTAAGCATGATTTGAAAGTTAAACAACTTATTTTTCACATTAATAGAGCTCACACGGCCGTGTGAAAACACGACATAATCTCTTGATCATAAAATCACGTATTTGGATGAGACACGACCATGTGACCAAGAGACACGGTCGTGTCTCAAAGTCAGAAGCTTTACTTGAGTTAGTAGGGGTGTCAAAATGGGACGGACCGACCCATTCGAGTCATGTAAGTTTCGAGCTGACATTTTGCTAACCCAGCCTAACTTATTTAGTCTTATGTAATGTTAAAAAAGTGGGCTGACTCGGCCCATTCGGGCTCAACCCATTTGAGCTTAGTCCCATTCGAATCATATAAGTTTCGGGCTGGCATTTTACTAGCGCAGCCGGTCCAATTTGTCGGGCTATTTGGGCCGACCCATCGGGCTTGACCTATTTTGATACTTCTATGAAGTCACGTGTTGGATACGCTAATACGCGTGGCGTATCCAACGTGGATATGCCAGAACGCATGACGTATTCACGTGGAAAACGCTAAATATTCTGACGTATCCAAAGGCGTATCTACTTTGAATACGTCACGCGTTCTGTTGTATCTACATTAGATACGTATCTTACGTGACACATATAATCTTAAAAAATTTTAACGTGATAAAAAAATGACATTTGAATAAATAATTTTTAAAAAATAATAATTTAATAAATATCTTTGTCACTAAAAATAAATTAGTCAAAAACCTGTGGTACAACTACAAAACAAATTGGAGGTGTTAAATTATCGCCCCGACTCGCATTGGGCCAGCACTCATTTTCGAGCTGAGCCAACCTAGTTTGACGTTTTCTCTTTTGAAGAAAAATGGACAAGATCAAACTTGACACTTCCGGTCAGAAAGATCTAGATATGGAAGTAGTAGCACACACTGGATCTGCCATTATGGGCCAACATTCATTTTCTGAGTGGCTCAATAAAAAAAAAAATTGGCCTATGCTGATTTTGCCATGGTTTATTCACTGTACTTCTATTTTTACCAAAATAAAATAGTCAAAGTAATATTCTACGGCTAGAAAAGTTGGCTATTAAAAAAACAAAACAATTCTGGAACGGAGCCTGTGCCACTGCCACTCCGCTTCGCCGCCTAAAAAAACGAAACAAACTTGCTTCAAAATTCTCAAAGACAAGAAGGATGGTGCAACAATTGATCCTTTAGAAACCTAACATTCTACATCTCAATACCCATGTCGGTAAGTTTCGTTTTTCTCTATTTTTTTTTAAATTACATGATAATTTTGAGAGATTGAAATATTGAAGGATGGGCGCTTCATACAAAAATTTGTATGAAAAACTTGTGGGTTGTGAATGTGATCATAGACAGTTTGATTTACTCAACTCAATTGAGTTGCATTGCTGGAAATTAGGTTGTGAAAATTTGTTGATTGCTGAAAACTACTGTTTTAGGTCCCAATTAATGTAATTTCATATCTGACTTTGGGTTTTATAAATGATGATGATAATCTGGAATCCTTAATTGTGCAATATCTCGTCAACATTGTGCATTAGATGCTGAAACCCTTCTTGCCTTATAGGAGAGTTAGAAGTCACTCCCTGGATAATAAAACAATGAATTTAAACAAATTTAAAAGTGATTTCAAGGATATCAAAGAGTATGTATATAATGATGATTTTTAATTTTTTATTTTTTCCTGAAACTTATTTCTAGATATTATCAAGCATGGACCTGCCTACGATTGACGTGGACCTTGGGCCTGAGAAGATTGAAGAGGAGAAAGAGGGAGGTGCCTTGTTCCATTGTGATCTTTGTGATACAGAAGTAGTTCACAAGTTGGCTCAAATGTTCCTTCCAGGACTAGCCACTGCCTGTGTTGATAACACATCAGGAGATCTCTTCAAGACTCCTGGTTCAGTGGCTGTTGATTTGAGAAAGGAAATGATAGATTATCTTACCCAGAGAAGTGAATCATTTGTTGCTGAGTCTGTTATCTTGGAAGGTGGTCCGGACGGTGAAGTATCGGATCATCCTTTTGATATCATTTCTAGTTTCGTTGATGACTTTGCTAGTTCAAAGAGGAATTTGTTTAGTCGGGTTTCGGGATGGCTGCTAAGTGAAAAGAGGGAAGACAAGATAGAGGATTTCGTTCAAGAGATGGAAATGAATGGTTTTTGGACGCTAGATAGAAGAGAAACAATTGCAGAAACTTTCCTTAAGAATGTTGACTTCGAGAACTCATTTCATTGTGGCATGAAGTTTAATTCTGCTGAAGAACTTGCCAATCATGTTCAGAATTGCAACTTTAGACCTTTGATCTGCGAAAGTGAGGGATGCAATGCCAGATTTTGTGCAGGTCATTTGAAGAAGCATGATTCAACTTGTCCTTTCAAGATAATTCCATGTGAACAGAAGTGCTCAGATAGCATTATGAGACGTGACATGGACAGGCACTGTATAACTGTTTGTCCAATGAAGCTTGTAAATTGTCCTTTTTATGCAGTGGGTTGTCGGTCTGCTATTGCACAGTGTATGATTGAAAAACATCGTTCAGATGACGTTCATTCTCACTTGTGGCACTTGCTTAAAGGCATCCACAAGGAAGCAAATGGGGAAGATCTTAAACGACGAGTGGAGCAAATTCTACAGGTCAGTCTATGTAAACAATAAAGACATAGGGTGTTTTTGATATAGCCAAAAGCCTAAAACTTTCCCCACTGAAATTCAGTACTATTTTTTTATCATTATTTAAAATTGTAAACACAAACTTTGTGTTTGAAAAAATTTTGAAGACGGATGTTAGAAATACAAAACCATTCATGAGCCTTCACGTAACAGTTTAAGGTTTTAGGAGAGATGGTTCATGACATAGTATTAGAGCCTCTATGACCAAGTGGTCTAGAGTTCGATTCTTGTTGTCCTCATTATTCTAATAAAAAGTTAAATTTCAACACAAGGTAGGTGGATCTGTGCATTGTTTACGCATCAAGCCCAAAGGGCTCTTACATGAGGGGGTGTGTTAGAAATATAAAACCATTAAAGTGCCTTCACTTAACAGCTTAAGCTTTTGAGAGAATTGGTTCATGACAACGGAATTCATAGCATCTGAAAATATTTTCAATTTAATTATTAAGGGTATATGATTGAAAAGATGGTAGAATCTCGCTTTAGGTGGTTTGGTCATGTAAAGAGAAGACCCTTAGAAGCCTCGGTAACAAGAGTAGATCAGGTAGAGGATAGTCCAATAGCTAGAGGTAGAGGGAGATCAAGAAAGACTATAGGTGAAACTATTAAAAAAGATATAGATTTTAATGACATTTTTGAAGACTTGGTTTATGATAGGGCACAATGGCATCGTTTGATCCATGTAGCCGACCCTACCTAGTGGGAAAAGGCTTGGTTGTTGTTGTTGTTGTTGTATTAAGGGTATATGATAGGAGAATTTTGTGTCACTTATATAAGTGAACGAGGGTATATGGAAGGAAAGCATTGTCATTTTGATAAAATTAATGGAGTGCATCAAAGGAAAGAGTCATTATTGAAAGTGTGTCCTCCATTCCTTTTTTCCACTTATATTCCTTTTGGTTAATTATTCACAAACACCATTAAAATTTTTTCGATGTTGAGACTTTACATTTTCAAACATCCACGTAATTTATATACATGCTAAGCATTTTATCTTTGGTTGTGGCTATTTCCATAGCCAAATTGGCTAATGACAATGCCAAGTTAATGTTAAAAGATTGTATTTGACAAAATTGTACTTCTATGATTTCTACATTAATTGTTGCTTACAAGTTACAATATCATTTGTGCATGCCTTCTATCCATTCTATATACAGTAGGTTTATAAAAAAGATTTTGTTTCCATCATAATTTAATTGATATAATGAAAGATCTCACTTTTATATATATATATATATGTATATATATATATATATATATAGGATCTTATTCTGGTGAGAGGAGTGTTTATTATAAGAGATGAGAGTAATAAATATTGACCATTAGATCTTACATGAATGGTCAAGATTAGAACATAAATGCATGTGATTTTTTTAAGTGGTCACATGACCTTTAAGTAATTTTTAATCTTGACCATCCATGTATGGTTGTATGGTCAAGATTTACTCCTCTCATCCTCTCACAATAAAAACTCCTCTCACTAGATATGCCCTATATATATATATATATATTTTTAATCTTTATTCATGTTGTTAGAATAGTTTAGAATGTTTTAAATATAGCAGTATGTTGTGTATATATGCAAGGATCAATTAGGATTGTAGCATATCGGGATTGTATCACTGTGATAAATTGTAATTAATATTAACATCTATATATAGAGATCATGTGTGGTCTGATTAGATACACAATTCAGCAATAATCTCTTTTTCTTCAAGTTGGTATCAGAGCAGGTTTCGACCCGTCTCTGTCTAAATCCTAATCCGCTGCGTCCACTGTTCAATGGCAAATTTTCGTTCCTCGCCGCGACTCAATTTCAGTGAGCCCTCACTGCCGCACCTTTTTCCAGCAGAATTTCCCTCACTGCCGCGCCCCTTTTCAGTAGATTTTTCGTCGACGATCACTTTCCGGTGACAGTTCGACTTGCAGATCTGGGTGTGAAACCTACTGCATCAAAATCTGATCGTCCAGATCCCAAAACCGCGCTGCCTTCCACCTTACCACACACTATGGCAAGCTACTGCACCAGAATCCACGCGTCGGCACATGAGAGAGCGTGAGAGCTCTTTCCAGCGCTGTTCTTCCACAAACTTGAACGAAATTCACTGTAGAAGACGTCCCAAGCCTTTTCGGGTCTCATCTTGGCCGTTTCTGTGGTGTTTCAGATCGTGGGTGCCTCGACCACCGTATTTTTGGGCATTTTGCTACGTTCCTGTGCTGCGTTTTGTTGATTTCAGACCTGCCCAGTCCTTTTTGGACCTATTCTAGGTGTTTCCTTTATTTTTTAGTCATCTTACTTTGATTTCTCACAATGGATGATGCTGTCTCAGGCGTTTCAGGACACTCATCTGCTTCTTCTAATTCAAAAAGCCCTGTCGTGTTGACCAACATCAGCATCCCATCAATTACAATTAAAAAATTGACTGGGTCAGCCAATTACAAGTCTTGGGCGACTTCGGTAAAGGTTTGGTTTGTAGGACAGGGGCAATCAGAGCATCTTACCACAAAACTTGTAGATGTCCCAAAGGCTGATCTTTCTAAATGGAAGAAGCTTGATGCACAACTTCTGAGTGTCCTCTAGCAGTCCATTGATCTTGAGATCGTGGATCTTTTCCAACCATTCGAAACTTGCTATGAGGTGTGGAAAGAAGCGTAAAACTGCTACACTAATGACATTCAACGTCTCTACTCTATTGTCTCTAGTATGATGAGCTTGTGCAAGGCGCACAAGATGCGCTCATTGATGCAAGAATTTGCTACCATGATGCCTCAAATTAAGGATCAGTCTGAACACAAGAAGCAACAAGAACGGTTCTTTATGGTTTTCATCCTCTCTACCCTTCCACCGGAATTGGAGAATGTTCGTAAACAAATTTTAACCAGTGCTGATAGTCCCACATTGTCTCAGACCTTTCAACGATTGTTGAATGCCTCTGATATGGCATCACTAGCACCTAATTCCGCAACCATACTAGAGTCTGCTGCTCTTGTCTCCCAAGTTAATAACTCTGGTAGTGGTCGTGGTGGTGGATGTGGTCGTGGTGGCAGCAGCAAGCGACGTTGCTCTTTTTGTAACAAGTTGGGACATTTTGAAGAGCGCTATTGGGTGAAACATGGTAAACCAACATCCACCAATTTTGCTCAAATTGAATCATCATCCCTTTGGAGTGATCATTCCTACTGCAGAATATGAGGCCTTCCTCTACTTTAAGGCATCTTTACAAATTTCAGTTGAACAAACTGGTAATCTCACTGCCTGTTTATCTCAGTTATCTCTTGGGCCATGGATAATTGACTTTGGTGCTTCTGATCACTTCTGTGGTAATAAGGATCTTCTCACCTCTCTTATCTACTCCATTAAATTACCCCTGTTACTCTTGCTTATAGAACCAAAACTGTTGTCACCGGTATTGGCCAAACTTGGCTATGTCCCGTTTTACCTTTAACATCTGTTCTTTATGTACCTGACTGTCCTTTCAATTTGATATTTGTTAGTCAGTTAGTTCACGCCCTTAACTTTTCCATTACGTTCACTAAACACTCTGTTCTTGTGCAGGATCAGGGTACAGGGAGGACAATTGGAGTCGGTCATGAGTCACGATGACTTTACCATCTTGTTGTGCCTAGTTCTCTAGTAGCATGTACCATGACAAATTCTCCTAACCTCATTCATAGTCGTCTTAGACATCCCAGTCTTTCTAAGCTCCAAAAGATGGTTCCTCACTTGTCTAGTTTACAGTCTTTAGATTGTGAGTCTTGTCAAAAAGGGAAGCAGACCTGTGCATCCTTTCCTGATCGAGTCAATAAAAGAGCTGATTCAACTTTCTCCCTTGTTCATTCAGATATATGGGGACCTAGTCGTGTCAATTCTAGTTTAGGATTTCAATATTTTGTAACCTTTATTGATGATTATTCTCGTTGCACTTGGGTCTTTTTAATGAAAAATCGTTCTGAATTATTTTCAATATTTCAAAAGTTTTGTGCTGAAATTCGTACTCAGTTTGGGAAAACTATCCATATTCTGCGTAGTGACAATGCACACGAATATCTGTCTTCTAATTTTAAAAAATTCATGGCTAAACAATGTATCTTGCATCAAATGACTTGTCCTCATATTCCACAACAAAATGGAGTGGTTGAACGCAAAAACCGACATTTAATTAAAACAACTAGGACTTTACTCTTACATATGAATGTTCCAATATGTTTTTGGGGGGATGCTGTTCTTACATCTTGTTATTTGTTAAACCGCATGCTTTCCTCTGTTCTAAATGACCAAGTCCCGCACACTATATTATTTCCTGATACATTTATTTATCCTGTGTCTCCTCATGTGTTTGGTTATACTTGTTTTGTCCACAATGTTACTCCAAGAAAGGACAAGCTCACTGCCAAAGCCTATAAGTGTCTTTTCCTTGGATACTCTCATCTTCAGAAAGGGTATTGCTACTACTCTCTCGATTTAGGTTGCTATGTTGTATTTGCTGATGTCACCTTTTTCGACCAACAACCATTTTTTTCTTTACCTGCAGATGCTTCCCAGGTAAACACAATCCTTCATGTTCCTATCTACAGTCCTCCTGTTGATTCCAACAATAATCATACTATTGTTCTTGCTTCAGTGCCTGCCCATGGTCCTTCTCGTCCACTAGTTACTTTTCAACGTCGACCAGGACTACTTACTGGTGCCAACCCTGTTCTAGAGGAAGTTCTAGATTATTCACCACATTCGCCAATCGTTTCCCCCACCTTGGTTCCTGCATCAGACAACTCACGTATTTCGGAAAGGTAAGCATTTTACTTGTAACCTTCATCCACTTTATGTCTTTCTTAGTTATGACTGCCTTTCTTCACAACATTATACCTTTGTTTCGAGTCTGTCTTTTGTTTTCATTCCTAAAACCACAGTTGAAGCACTGTCTCATTCAGGTTGGCATCAGGCGATGATGGATGAGATATTTATCTTACATTCTAATAGCACATGGGAGCTAGTTCCTAAACCAGCAAGCAAATCTATTGTTGGCTACAGATGGGTGTTTACTGTTAAAGTTGGTCCAGATGGTTTTATTGATCGATTGAAGGCTCGTTTATTCGCCAAAGGCTACACTCAGATCTTTGGTCTTGATTATAGCGACACCTTCTCTCCAATTGCTAATATTGCCTATGTACATCTTTTTCTCGCTGTGGCTATTGTTCGCCATTGGCCCCTCTACTAGTTGGACATAAAGAATGCCTTCTTACATGGTGATTTACAGGAGGAGGTTTATATGGAGCAACCGTCTAACTTTGTTGCTTAGGGAGAGTCTGGATTGGTGTGCAAACTTCGCAAGTTCTTGTATGGCCTAAAACAGTCCCCTCGGGCTTGGTTTGGCCGATTCAGTGTAGTTGTTCAGGCCTTCGGCATGATTTGCAGTGAAGCCGATCATTCTGTTTTCTATTGGCATCAATCTCCCAATCAATGCATCTATCTACTTTTTTGGTTTATATGGATGACATTGTCATTACTAGGAACCACCGAGTTGGCATTGAACAATTAAAGCAACATTTATTCACTTATTTTTAGACCAATGACCTTGGTAAGCTCCGTTATTTCCTAGGTATCGAGGTGGCATAGTCTAGACATGGCATTTCTATCTCCTAAAGGAAATATGCCTTTGATATCTTAGAAGAAACTGGTATGTTAGAGTGCAAACTCATTGATACACCAATGGATCCTAATGTCAAGCTTCTACCAGGACAAGGGGGAGCCACTAGCGAATCCTAGACATTACCAGAGGTTGGTTAGAAAATTGAATTATCTCACAGTAACAAGACTAGATATCCCTTTTGTTGTGAACGTGGTAAGCTAATTCCTTGATTCTCCATATGATTCTCATTGGGATGCTATTGTTCAGATACTCCGATACATTAAAGGAGCACCAAGAAGAGGCTTACTATATGAAGATAAGGGGCATATGGAAATTTGTGGTTATACAGATGCTGATTGGGCTTTGGGCAGGCTCTCCCTTAGATAGACGCTTTACTTCAGGGTACTGCATTCTTCTTGGGGGAAATCTGTTATCTTGGAAAAGTAAGAAGCAAACTATAGTCGCCAGGTCAAGTGCAAAAGCTGAATATCGAGCGATAGGCGCTGCAACTTGTGAACTCATTTGGTTGAGACAATTACTTAAAGAGTTAAAAATATGTGAACCATAACCAATGAAACTCATATGTGATAATCAGGCTGCACTACATATATCCTCAAATCTTGTCTTTCTTAAGAAAACTAAGCACATTGAGATTGATTGCCACTTTGTTAGGGAGAAAATTCGGTTTGGTGAAATTGCTACTACATTTGTGAATTCAAATGACTACCTTGCAGACATTTTTACTAAGGTTCTTAGAGGTCCCTGGGTTAACTACATATGTAACAAGTTTGGTGCACATGATATATACGCATCAACTTGAGGGGAAGTGTTAGAATAGTTTAGAATATTTTACATATAACAGTATATCATATATATATGCTAGGATCAATTAGGATTGTAGCATATCAAGATTGTATCACTGTGATTAATCATAATTAATATTAACATCTATATATAGAGATCATGTGTGGTCTGATTAGACACACAATTCAACAATAATCCCTTTTTCTTCAAGTCATGTTTTGGTTTAGAATTTAAGCAAAAGTATGTTCTCGGAAGACATTTGTTTTCATATTCTAATGAAGTTTGCTTGCACTATAGAGAGAGCAGATTGTAGAGAAATATGGATATCCATCTTTTCCACTATCTCTTTCAAATTAAGCAATAGGTTTTTGCATTACCTGTTGATCACACCCATACAACAGAATTATTATTGGTGTCAACATGGTTGTGTTGGTTTTAATAATTTGACTTGGTGATGTGTTGGACTATGAGTTTTAAAATTATGGTCTAGCTTGTTATAGCATTGTCATTTATAGCATGTGTGAATCATTATGGACACTGGATAAGCATCAAGAAGGGACTAGAGCTGATATATTCCAAGCATTACCTTAATTTGATTCTAACACACATGACTTTTACATTGGACCATTCAAGAAAAGACTTAAATCCCATTCATTGCCACATTCACATTCCTCCTTGAGAAGGTATAATACACAAATGTTATTTGGGTAATTCTGAGTTTTTAGATATTAAACATCTTCTATGGTCATTTGCTCCCCCCCCGCCTCTCCTTTAATAAACATAATAAAGCATGACTGGCTCTTTTGGCCTCCTTTGTAATATTGTTCTATATTTTAGATATAATCCTGATCAAGAGTTTGACGGAATGAATTTGGTTTGATCCTAGAGTTGATAGGCTTCATTTGTGACTTTAAATCATCCATTGATGGAGACCTGAAAATGTAAACTTTAATCATTAGTTACCATTTATTATGCCCTACTATTGCGAAGAGAGACCCAATTTCCTTGTTATAATCAATATTCAAACTTTTAGTTTCTTGTGATAGGCATCATCAAGCGGCCGGTTAGCGCAGGCTCGGGATGTGAGATCTTTAAACTTCATTGTCAAGGATATTGAAGCTAAGCTAGGGCCTTTGGAGGTGAGTGCTGCGAAGAAAAATAGCGTAGAGACTATTACCAAGAATGATGATACGGAAGATAGTGACACCAATACGAAGGGCCGTGAACAGAGCACACAGGCTTCAAATATGGTAAATTCATCAGACAAAGCTGAAGTGAGTAATATCATGAATATGGCTAGTGCAGAGAATACTGCCCAGAGAGAAGATGGTGAACATATTCGCATCGAAAACAAGGACAGTGAAGAGAGGACACGGACTTCAAATATGGCAAATTTATCTGATAAAGCTGAAATTAGCCTTGTGAACAAGGACAGTGCACAGATTTACAACGAGAACAAAGATGCTGCAGCTAGTGAATTTAAACTCAAGGGCAACGAAGAGAGCACTCGGACAAATTTGGTAAATGTATCAGATAAAGGAGAAATCAATGCCTTAAATGAGGACAGTGCTGAGAATAGCATTAAAAGCAAATATATTGAAGACAGTAGCTCTGAAGATAAGGATAATGAACAGAGCATACAGAATTTGAAAATGGATACCAAGGGTGTTGCAGAGAATAATGTCAAGAACAAAGATATTGAAGATGATAACTTAAAAGAGAGCATACAAACTTCAAAAGTGCAAAATTTATCTGATAAAGCTGCATGATAAAGGGTGTAGTACGGACGATAGTCGCTGAACAGGCAGATATACTTTCAACCCAGTTCATCAGATAAATCTGAAGACTGAATTCAGACTTTCACTAATGCTCTCCTGCTGAATCTTTACATGCAGAGAGGTTTTCAATTTTGCAAGTAACTGATGGCACATTCTGATTTTTCTGTTTTGTTAAGCTCTAGTTCATTGATATTTCTTCTTGTCCTTTCCCCTTTTTATGGTTACTTACCTTTCTTGTGCAGTTTTTCTTCTACTTCTAGCGATGATCTTGTGTGACACTGAATCTTTTCATCTTTGAGCTATTTTTGCTTGCAGCGTTATTATTTTCCCATTGATTAATTAATCAAAATATACCTTCTGCAGACAAGCATGAGTGTTGAACTGTTTGAGCTATAATTTCATCTTAGATTCACATTGCATAGGTAATAATATTGTAACTTTGTAAGTTATTTTGGTCTAGGCGATAATATTGGCACATTAATGTAAATTTTTTATTGACAAATTTATAATTTAGTTAAGTTTCAACTTATGGGCAACCTGTTTATTGTAAGTGTGTAATTCTAACTGATAAAGGATTAAAGTTAAAATTCTAATTTTATTCGTTGTTGTAAGATATAGTTATCAGAAATTTTATGCATTGTTCCTAGTGCGCGAAAATGCTTTTTTTTTTAGTACATATTCTTATGTGTGAGTGACTGACTGTGAGTGTGTGTACACACTTAGGAAATGCTTTATTAAAAAAAGTAAAAATACATGTAACAAAATAACCAATAGAAGTATAAAACTGCATAGGCTTTACATGACACCCCCCTTTGCCGTCATTTTCTATAAAGAAACCTGATCATCAGCGTTCGTTTAACTTTTCACCTCTATAAATAAATCCACCTAAGCCTTAAACGGTGACAAGAATACTGTAAAACATGCACAAGTAGCTAGAATAAAAAAATAAAATAAAAATCAAGCCTTTCGAAATAAGTGCAGGTATTTAAATTTTCATAAAATAATTTTTTTTTTCGGCACCAAAATTATAAATAACTTGCCTTACAATCTTGCTAGCTCAGAAAAAAATTCCTGAGACATTTTGACATGTCAAATCAAAACCATCCTATTCAAATAATTGACCATTTCCACTTTTATTATTTAAACATTGATGCTAATATTAATAATGATTTGAGTTTTAAGAGTTTAAGTCTTTTAAATATATGATTTTAAATTTAATTTTAAGGTTTAGATATATAAAAATAATATTATTAAAAAAATTCATTTAAATATTAGATTATATTTTAAAAATTTAATTTTTTATTTATCAAATAAAGAGATACTTAAAAAAAAAAATTACTAATATGCAACTTCATAAGTTATGTGATGCATGCACCTTGAAATATGATAATTGATTTAATATTCAATCGGTTAATGATGTAAAACTAGTAAACTCCATGTCTCCATTGACTTGACCACTAGAATTGCTGCCACTCCTCCGGTGTCCACCTCTAACACAAATTCGGTCAAGCCACTGCCTTCTCCGCCTAAGTTGAATTGTCGGTGAGCCTCTGAGCACTCCACGATCACAACCACATCGAGGTCAAGCTCCTCCCCCTCCTTCTCAATGAGAGGAATCTAGAGATGGAGGAGAGTCATTACGCATGACACCTTTCAAAGCACATGGTATTTTCCACCTTCAACCTTTTCTCTCTATTCAATTACCTTTCCTTTCTTTTCACTTTCATACTTCCTTTTCCAATTCCAATTTTTTTGCAAGAAACTAGTAACTGGACCCATCCCACTTCTTTTTTATTCTCAAAATTCAAACCTTTTTTTTTCATTTAGATTTTTTTACTACTGAGCATTGGATCTAATCTTGTGATGAACAATGAATTTATATAATTTTTTTAATATGGATTTTGCAAGTTTCTGATCTTTATTCGAGGGATTTTAATTTTATACAAGTTGGTTTTGCATTGGTGGCATTACAAGTGCATTTTGTGGAGATCTTATGGCATCAAATCCGAAAGGCGCTGAACTCCCTAGCGGAGCACAACAACAGATCGGTGGAGGCGAGTGGGAGCGATCAGAGATCGATTTCGATTTCGATTGGCGCCAATAGTAATCTCTAACAAGGACTAAATTGTCATTCGTTAGAGTTTAGAGTTGCTTTTAGAATAATAATAAATAAGTAAAAATAAGATCAACTTATAGTAGAGGGTAAATTCAACATAAACCCATGCATTCATAACCTATAAGGGTGCATATTAAACGTCACATTTAAACAGAATGTCAACCGAATTTGTATTCATTGGTTTTTTCCTCCGCTAATATCACACATCGTTAAAAATTTTTTTCTTGGTAAAGCCAAACTTTAATCAATTAACCCATGGATATATAACTTAATACTTTGCATAACAGGTGCACTTCTGGGGGCGAATTCAATATGATGTTATGCTTCTAAAGCCATTTGGGCTTTTATAATCAAACACAACAAAGATTTTCTTAAAACTACTAAGATGCCATTGCTACCATCCTCCTGATCTTTTGTTGTTCTCCTTATACATCTCAGACGATTTTAAAAAAATGACAGCAATTCAAAAGTTCAAATAACTTTAATGACAACCAGAAGTCCAAAACTCTTAAAAGAGAATTAGTACTTTAAAACCATAATATATGAAATTTTACCCGAGAGTTTATCATTGTCAACATGGATATGTAAAAAGGAAAAACTATAATGATTACGAGATTTACTATACCAAATGATATTTCTTTGTCAATACTACAAAAAAAAACTAACGCTATAATACAATTCAAAATAGAGAGATGCTAAAACAGAAGATAAGACCAATGCCAATTACCCTGATGCCAAGTAGGAACTTAGAGATATAATTCAAACAGAATAAACCCAGACAAAAATCAAAGAAAAAAATGAAAGTAAACTCTCATATTAGGAGACGTTTACAATGCTCATAAACAACTTTGAATTATAAATGCTCTTAGCATATTACCTATTATTACAGGGTTTTTTTTTTTTGCAATATGGTCATTTATTTTTTTTTAACCTTATATTTTGGTTTATTACCTTTTAATTCTCCTTCTTCTTCCCCAAATCCCTCCTTCACAACCACTCTCTTTCACAACCCAAAAATTCGTGACAGACATTGGTATTTGATGCTAATGTGCTTTTTAACCTTTCTGACCTGTTGTGTAGCATATAAAACCATATGCACTTAATAATGTGAACCAACAAAATGGCCATTCAGAAAAAAAAATCTTCAAGTTGAAATATGTCTCTACTGAATGAGAACACAACTAAGGTTAGGCTATCAGTTTCGCAAAACCTATATCCATGATCAACGGAAATAAAATCCCTTGGGAGATTGTCACTTTCTGAAGATTCAGAACCTTTGAAGGAGGGAAAATATTAGGCATATATAAAAATATATATATTTTGGCATTTTGTTTTTGACTAAACACTCTGGTTTTGAAGCATTTGAATCCTATTGTCTGTTACTGTCAAAGGATCAATTTAAACTATAGTCCCAAAACTGCATCTGGTGGGCTGTACGGCAGGGCCTGACGCAGGGGTTCTTTGAGATCTCATACATTATTCCATGTTAGACCACCAAGCTCCAGTGCTCAACACCAAATGCACAACGTGCCGCCTTGAACAGAAGCCCCAACCCTGCCATTTTGCATCACCCGCACTAGGTACTTGGCTGTATATGGGTGGGGACTGAGGAGAGAGAGAGGGAGAAGAAAAAAGACCAAAAACTAAATAACTATATAATATAAGGACGAACTTATAGAGAATTTCCTTTCTTCAAAGACCAACGTTATAAATTTGGATTTTCAAAAATTAATCTGTTAAATAGGTTTAAAGGTAATGCATCTCATCCACTGATTTAAGCCATTAAAATCAATGATTGAGATGACATAGAACATCTATGCTCCGAGAGTTTTAAGGAGTATCATAAACATCTCCCCCATATTAAAACCCCATAAATTTCTCATTGCAACTTTACTTAAAATACTTACAAAAATAAAACAGTACAAAAATGAAAACCAGAATGTTCTAGTGCATTAGTCAAATTATCAAAACTGAGGCACAGCAGACAATTTTAAATGCTAAAAGCATATAACGTATGCCTTCTCCGATAAATATCTTTAAGCACGAACTCCTTTAAGGCTAACCATGCGAGTAGGTACATCCCCCTGGGGTCCCCTCAGTGCTGAACCACCTTGAGTAGCCCTCCCAGAACCTCCATATGCAGCATCTTGATACCGTGTACTCTGATAGCCAAAACCTGTTCCTCGTCCCACTCGGTCCCTTGAATAGCCACTCCCAGCTGCTTGGCCTAACGCCAATGGCCTTCCACCACCACTACCATATCCTGCACGTCCACTGCCTTGCCTTGGCTGAGAAAGGGACAAGTCTTGCCACCTACCACCTAAAGAGGTTGTTCCACCAGCAGCAGCAGCAGCATAGTCCTGGCTATCTCTCCGCCTTAAAGGCAGATCCAATCCACCACCACCTATCCTTGCCTCTATTGCTCTTTCATTACTCTCTGCAAGGATAGATAATTTTTCTGTCAACTGGAATGCCAACGCCTGCAACCTAGAGTGCTCAACATCCTGGAAAACAATGCACCCAGTTGGTTGGTCCCAGCTTGCATGAAGCTCCTCATTGATCATCATCCTACTAACAATGCTATGAGTGTGAAGAACAGAAAGGTCAAAAATTTTTGTCAGCTGATCCAGGCTCAAAGAATCATAAGATGAAGAGAAGGTAAAGAGGTATGTCCTCAGAGCCTCCTCCTTGATTTTGTCCTTCAGCATTTCAAGCACAGTGTCTCGATTTTTCACAAATTTCCATACATCAAGAGACACAATAATATCAAAAGCCTTGTGGAAGTCTCCCTTGCTAAGAGCCCTTGTGGCAGCCATAACGTGATCTCTAACATTTTCAGGTGGACCAGTGAATGTTTGTTTCTCACTGACCTCAAGCAAGCGACGGAAAGTCTTACTAATGACCTTGCGCTTTGCATCATGGACATTGGCTGCCATATTGGGGACTTCCAGCAGCATAGCAGATATAAGATGCACTGCCTCCAGGAGCTCAAGATTTATGTGCATATGATATGGCATCTGACGTCTTCTTTCCAACCTTTCCTGGAAGAAGAGGATTATAAAGAGTTAACTGTGATCCCAAATATAATTCTCACAATTCTAAAACAAATGCAAAAACGGATCCTGAAGGAAAACAACTAAGTCTTTTCTCCCTAGGTGGAAGACAATATTATCAGTGATACCAATATTATCACAGTAACACGGTTAATACGCTTTTGAAGACCATATGAAAGTTCGAAAGATATTATGCAAATATAGCAAGGTAGATCAAGGCCGATACATCATGTATTGATGACATTATTTTCAATGTTTCAGGTACTAAATGGAAAAAATTGATTATGGCAGTTTAAAAAAAATAAAATAGTTCTAAGGACTGATATAACACACACGCACATGCACCGGCAACAAAAAATCATTTTGCTAGTGAATCAACCATCTCTCTAATTGGATACAACTTGAATCCAATAGAATCAATATCAAATATTAGAAATGGCCTAGCTGTTAGGTTCCTTGTTGATGAGTATCACTCTCCCTCAATTCCCTTCAGCATGTAGGTAAGAAATGTGCCTTACATAATGCAAAAGCCAAACTTATTTTACAAATTACAACTGATAGATCCAAAAGCCACAAATGAGATCAAAGAACGAGCAAGCCTTGTTTTAATACTTGCCCAAATAGATTCAAACTTATCACTTATTCACAAGTACACAACTTCACATTGAGGAATCACATGTCCCAAACTGATAGCTTCTTACAACTTGCAACATTTTAAAACACGCTGGGAATTTTATTATGCTTTGAAACAGAATTTATCTGCTACATGAATTTAGTTATGTAAGACTGAAATAACTAATAACTTGAAGAAACGAGAAGAAAAGCTAACATGTATTGATAGCAACTTGACAATTGCAGAACTTTAAATAAAGCCCAATCTGTCCCTTCTCCTAAGCAGCTGAGCATCAGCGCCATAAAGGGGACAGATCACAGACAAATGCTAGCACAGTTCCTTTTTCCTAAATAAACTCTTATCACAGCTTCACGTTAGTTCATTTTCTTTCAGTTCTTTTGCTTCAGATTCTTGACATGACATCATTTTCTATTAGGAAAAAGGTTTACCTCTTCAGTGTTGATTATAGTGCACCTAAGCAGTTATCATAGACAAATTCATATCATTTTCTTGTCAATTGCAATGCATTTATTCATATGAAACACACTTCACGTAAAATTTAATGCCTTGCTGCAGACAAGCACCTTACCTAACACCCAGTGCCTGACAACAAGGACTAGGGTGAGTGACATATTAACAGGGTATCTGGGTACCTTGAGATGCTTATCAATTTAGACATCGTATATGCTAAGCACATGCATACAGACACACATATTTCAGCAACTCCCTTAATCTCAACTATCAATAAATGTGTTAAACTCTTAACTAAGATCAGCACCTAAAAACTTCCACCATATGATGAAACAATCATCTGAAATAAAAGCTGGGGGGGGGGGGGGGGATCAGTACCTGTTCTGGAGTCTTCTCATGATAACGACTTTGTGACACACCTTGTGCAAGCAACTCCTTCACCCTTCCACCGGAATAGAGTTCAGATAAACAGCCATGTGCTTCAGAAATCAGTCCAACCCGAAAAGCACACAGACCCAACTGTGACATTGCCCTGTTAAATAGTATCTGTGTTGAAATGTCCATATGCTGAACAATATCTTGCAAATGGCTCATAAGCAGCAGATCACGGGCTATTGAGAACTCATCAAGAAGAGCATGGTGATATATATCACAAAGCATTGCACGTGCTTTAGTGCGCTCGTCTCCATATTTGTATATCAGTGATACCAATACATCCATTAGCGCCCTGCTATTCTCAGGGAAGGTGGGTTTCCGGGCCACAAGCTCTGGAGTAACAACAAATGCAGTAGGAATTCTTGTTTCCTCAAACCCTTTTGACTCCTCACTCACCACCCCTTCATTATCTCCATCTTCTGTCAGCTCAGCCAATTTTCTCATGGCATCATAAACCTCTTGTGGTTTGTAGTAAATGAGTTCAACCCTCCTTAAGGCCACCTTAGAAGAAGCTTTGAAGTCTCCAACCCTTTCAAGATATTCCTGGACATTCTGAGCAAGAACCAGAAATATGGGCTCATCCCTGAGTCTCTCAACATACTCACGGGTATGAGGATCTATGCACTGCAGGCTCTTGAAAAACTCACTGTCTATTCTTTCTAAGAAAGCAACTAAGTTACCCCAAACCCGAATTGGTCCATTGTAGTCAAGCCCTTTCTGAGTTTCATTCTCATCTGGCTCCACTAAATCATCAACCACTATGTTTGGGTACTGCACTAGAATATCAAGAATGACCAGCATGTTCTGTACACATTTTTTCCACACATTTATGGGCATATGGCCACTAAGGCCTGGATTAACATCGAACTGAGCAGAAACCACACTAAAAAGAATTTCCAGCTTCTGTGCAGGTGTTTTAGCAACTTTTGTTAAGAAGGTAAGCTGCTCAACTTGTTCAAACCTTCCAGTTCCCTTCCTGCCCCTAGCTGCCACAACCTCCTTGAACTTCTTGTTGACTGTGTCCCAAGTGATCTCGCTAGGGTCTTTCATAAATTGCCTATCCAAAAGTCTGTCTTTCTTGCTAAGCTTTTGGTCCCAAGGTGCTTCACTGGCATCTGGCTTTTCATCTTCATATTGAGAAGCTTCCGAATCTGATTTTGTTTCTGCCTTTCTAAGCTGTTCCGGCTCGATAATCTCATCATCACTTTCATACTCTTCCTCTGAATCCTCTTCATCTTTTTCCTCCTCACTCTCAGGATTCTCCCTGCATTTATTAATCAAGTCCTCATATTGCTTATTATTCTTCTTCAATTTCTGCCTCATTGAGTTCAAGGCTTTAGCATTGCTACTACTCATCTTCTTTTTGGCATCCTTATTCGCCAAAGCCTGAGCCAAGAAATCTTCCAACATCACAAGTGCCTTAATATAAAGATTGGGGACCTTCTCAGACTCAGTAACACGCATAACTTTTTCAAGTTGTTTGTTGATCTTGTCAAAGCTCTCTTGCAAGCTCACCCAGTCATTAATCTTCATGGCATTCTTCATCTGGTCGACGGTAGAAGCCATTTCCTCGAAACGCTTATCTTTTGCTGACCTGACGACACGTTTTTGACCGTCGGAGTCATCACTGTCACTTGCATTGTCCTGCAAGTATCTGCTTGTAACGGCTTGACTAGCAGATTCACCCACTGCATTCTCAATCTCCTCATCATAGTCACTCTCCTCCTCCTCGGAATCACTACCACCCTGCTATTGAAAAAATAAAAATAAAAATTAAATTGTTCTAATATAAGACATCGACATTTTCTTCAATCCCATATGGAACAGAACAAATAATCCTCGTTACTGAAAAATATGTTACGCACCTGGGTCCAGAATCTTGAAGCCATCCTTTGTCAAAAGTTACGAATAAGGTAAACAATCTGCGATGAATATAAGAATATGATTCAATAAGTGCGAGCAGACAGAGAAACAAAAACAAGTGTTTACATATCAATCATAATTATAATTATAACAAGAACAAGTTCAACAATAATCAACGACGATTTAGGAATCTCGAAATCAAATGAGAAAAAAAAGAATCAAAGAAATGAAAACTGCGTACAGAAACCGGAGCTGGTCTTTGAGAACACAGAGAAAGTAACTGCTCGTTTATGCGATGCAGCTGGCGCTAGAGAGAATGTGATTGGGGATGCGAACAACGAAAGGGGGGTGGGGAGCGTAGGGTTGGGGCACTATTCCAAGATCTGAACTTAAGGCCCATACATATAAAGCCCATAACATCTTTAACAAGACACGCAATTTGTCATTTCGTTGGTTAACTTGGGCTTAACAAAACTCGCGATAGTTGATTCGAATCAATGACTTGAGTTTTTCTTTTTTGGAAAAATCTATATACTTTTATAGAAAGAACACTTTTCGAATAGTTTATTATAGTGATGTGACAAATTATTATTAATGGGATCTAAGATTAGATTTTTTTTTTCAAAGTGACGCTTTATTATTAATAGAGTAATTTGAATCAATGTTCACCATAAGCATAAGCACAACATTCAATGTAATTAGTAAATTAAAATATTAAAATAAACAAAATTAAAATATAAAGACCAGAATGAATAAAGGATAAAAAGTACAGGGACAGAAAACTATTTCAAACCATATAATTAAAATTAAGGGAGTCTTTAGTAACTTTTAAAACCTATTTAAAATGACATAAAATGGAACCAATTACATAAACTTATATAAATTAAAGTAATTTAGTCTAAGACTTTCAAATTTGAATATTAATTGGCTTAAATTTAGTTTGATAGCGAACAAGTATCAAATCAAATAACTAAACAATTAACTTTGAAATCAAGACAAAAAAAATAAATTATATGCATATATATATAAAAATAACAACAACAATTTAAGTTTTTTTTCTACTAGGTGGAGTCGGTTACATGGATCAAACGACGCCATTGTATCATAGCATAAACCAAGTCTTTAGAAATGTCATTCAAATCTAAATCTTTTTAATAGTTTTACTTATAATCTTTCTTAGTCTCCTTCTACTTCTAACTATTGGACTATGTTTCACTTGATCAACTCTTCTTACTGGGACTTTTAAGGGTCTTCTCCTTACGTGTCCAAATCACCTAAAACGATATTCTACCATCTTTTCCACAATAAGTGTTACCTCTACTTTCTCTCTAATGCATTCATTCTTAATCCTATCTTGTCTTGTATGGTCACACATCCAGCGCAACATCCTCATCTTCGCAACACTGATCTTATTTTCTCGTTGGCTTTATATCGCCCAACATTCAGTACCATACAAAATCACGGGCCTTATAGCTGTGCTGTAAAATTTACCCTTAAGCTTGAGAGGTACTTTTCTATCACAAATCACTCCTGAAGCACTCCTCTATTTCATCCATCCAGCTTGA
Organism: Ormosia emarginata; assembly: GCA_029884605.1. Lineage (NCBI taxonomy): Eukaryota > Viridiplantae > Streptophyta > Magnoliopsida > Fabales > Fabaceae > Ormosia > Ormosia emarginata. Next base: position 25,079,488 of record JAQQTP010000080.1, on the reverse strand, counting down.
ATCCTATGATTTACATCTCCCTCTATCTCTCCTTCATTTTGTATGATAGATTCAAGATACCTAAACTGTGTGACTTGTGGTATGGTGTGGTCCCAAATTTTCACTACTAAGCTAGTATTAGCACGTTTCTTACTAAACTTACATTCTATATATTTTGTCTTATTCCTGCTTATACGAAAGTCATGTTCTTCCAAAACTAGTCTTCATAGCTCTATCTTTCCATTTGTTTCCTCTCTCGACTCTCCAACTAAGACTATATCATATGCAAAAAGCATGCATTGTGGCACCGGCTCTTAGATATGCACAGTAAACACATCCAAAACCAAGCTAAAAAGATATGGACTCAAAGTTGACCCTTGGTGCAGTCCTATAGTTATAGGAAAAACTTTTGTAACCCCTCATTGTGTTCTCACACAAGTTTTAGCCTCATCATACATATCTTGGATTGCTCGAATATAAGCAATACGAACTTATTTATTCTCTAGAGCCTTCCAAAAGACCTCTCTCGGTACCCTATCGTAGATTTTTTCTAGATTAATGAAAACTATGTGTAGGTCTTTTTCCTTCCTCCGATACCTCTCCATTAATCTTCGTAGAAGATAGATTGCTTCCATGGTTGACCTCCCAGACATAAAACGAAATTGATTCTTTGAAATATGAGTCTCTTGTCTTAATCTCCGTTCAATTACTATTTCTCATAACTTCATGATATGACTCATGAGCTTAATCCCTCTGTAATTTGCACAATTTTGTATATCTCCCTTGTTCTTATAAATAAGAATTAAAGTATTTCTCCTCCATTCATTTGGCATTTTCTTAGATCTCATTATCTCGTTAAATAGTTTTATGAGCCAACTTATACTTTTCTCTCCTATGCACTTCCACACCTCGATATGTATATTATATGGTCCGACCGTTTTTTTATTTTTCATCTTCTTCAAAGTTTCTTTTACCTCGAACTCCCGAATTCTACGATAAAAAGTTTTATTTTGGTCTTCCTCTCTAGTATTTAGAATGTCCGAGTCCCCTAACGACCCATGTCCCTCATTAAATAGCTTGTGAAAATAACATTTCCATTGATCATTAATGTCTTGTTCCGTAACCAAGACTTTACCATCTTCATCTTTAATGCATCCTTAATAAATTTAAAATATTATTTATTAAATTTTAAATCAAATCTTAATTGCCAAACTACCTTAGAATTTCTTTATAAAAATAAAGAACATTGAGTCCTAGCTATTTGTATTTCATCGCTTTGAAGTAAAGTTTCTATGCATACAGTGCGGATGTTATTACTTATTATTTTTGAAAAAATACAAATTGTATAAAGATTAAAAAGATAAAACATTAATATATAATATATAAAGAATTCTACATGAACAATTTTAGATAAATAAGAAGAGGTAATTAATGTGTAAAACTATTAAAAACGTGTGAATTTTGTAAATAAATCTCTAATATTTAAATATGAATGTGATTTTTTTTTATGATTTTTTTATATATCTGAATAATCACTTTTTATAATAAAATTGAAATATGTTACCACTTGCACTATAAAATGTTATGGAATTATATATAGGAGGGAACTCTCACTTTTAACGCAAACTACTAGACCTTACGGAATGTCGAATAATAAAATTGGAATGTTACCACGTGCACTATAAAAATGTAATAGAATTATAGTAATATAATTATCCATGCAATGCACGGGTAACTTTATTTATTCTATTGTTTATCAAGCTTTTATTTAATTGTTACTTTTTAAAAAAAATTGTCTTTATTTTTGTTATAGATAGTAATAGTAATAATGAATTAAATTTTTAAAATTTTAAATTTGTACAGCTAACTAAACCATAATTTCACAACTTTATCATATTACTCAATTATTTAAGTAAAACTATCATGTATATCATTATCATACAACATTAACCTTAATATTGAATAAACTTTTAAGAATTAATTTCTTAATTTTTTATCCTTATTATTAAGGAAAACAACTAACTCTGCCTATGTGTGAGTTTTGTTACAAATCCATTTACATAGTTGATCCCAAGTCCGGAAAAAAGAGGAGGGTTGTGTTAGGCAGTTGACAGTCAACGTAAAACGTTGTCGAATCTTTATGACATAGATTAAAGATGTGATTGTGTTAATGCTAGGCCGTTGCCCCTAAGCAACGCGCTGTATGGTTAGAGTACAATGTCAAATGAGCTAGAGCTGCTGCATCGCCGCCTGGGTGTAGTGAAAAATAAGCAAAGGTTCCCTCATTTTCATGAATGGGTGGGGGTAAATAAGCTAGTTCACAAGAGTAGGATGCGTTTTGGAACTTATAATATAGGTACATTTACAGGTAAATAAATAGAAATAGTTGATACCATGATTAGGAAGAGGATTAATTTTATGTACCTACAAGAAACTAAGTAGGTTGGAGAAAAAGCGAAGGAACTCGACACTTCAGGTTTTAAGCTTTGGTACACCGGCAAGGTAAAATCTAGAAATGAAGTAGGCATAATAGTAGATAAGAATTAGAAGAATAATGTTGTGAATGTGAGAAGACTCGAAGATAGGATCATAGCTTTGAAGTTTGCTATGGAACAAGTGACTTTTAATGTTATTAGTGCATATGCACCCCAAGTAGGGTTAGACGAACACTACAAGATAAAATTTTGGGAGGATTTAAAAGGTTTAATTTAGGGAATACCTTTAGGAGAGAAGATTGTTCTAGGAGGGGGACCTAAATGGTCATGTGGAGAGTGAATCTAGGAGGTATGAGGGTTTGCATGAGGGGTATGGTCTAAGAGTAGCTAATGTTGAGGGTAAAGCGATTTTAGATTTTTCAGTAGCTTTTGATTTTACAATAGCTAACACTTGTTTTTGGAAGCGGGAAGAGCATCTTATCACGTACAGAAGCGGGAGTTCTTGCTCTCAAATTGATTATTTTCTAATAAAGAAATCAGATAGAAAGCTTTGCATGGATTGCAAAGTCATCCCTAGAGAAAACTTGACTACCTAACACAAGATTTTGGTTATGGATGTACGGGTTAATATGAGAATAAGGAGAAATAGACAAAGTCCCTAGAATCAAATGGTGACAACTAAAGGGAGGAAAACAAATGTTCTTTCAGAAGAGGATTATGGAGGAAGAGATTTGAGAGGTACAATGGATTGCAAATGATATGTAGGACGAGATGGCTAAAGGGGTTAGGAAGGTAGCAAAAGAGGCACTAGGTGAATCAAGAGACTTTGGACCCAAGGATAAAGAATCTTGGGAGTGGAATGCAAATGTACAAGATAAGGCTAAGGTTAAAAGGGAATGTTATAAAGCTTGACACATGTGTAAAAACGATGAAAATTGGAAAAAATATAAGGCAGCTAAAAAAGATACTAAGAAGGCAGTGAGTGAGGCAAAAGCTAAAGCGTTCAACGGGTTATATCAATCTTTGGGTACCAAAGACGAAGAAATGAATTTTTACAAGTTTGCTGAAAGTATGGAAAGAAAGACAAGAGACTTAGATCAAGTGAAATACATTGGGGATGAAGATAGTAAAGTCTTGGTTACGGAACAAGACATCAAGGATCGATGGAATAGTTATTTTCACAAGTTATTGTCGCGACCGGGATCGCGGCGGGATAACGACTTAAAAATTACAAGAAATTTAAAGGAGTCGCCACCAATTTTATTTTTATTGGGAAAAATTGGAAAACCGGAAAAGATGGTCTACGTTCAAAAACTTAGGTTCGAGAGTCTAATTATGCACAGGGAAGGGTGATGACTTAACCCCACAGCACCCCTGATACATCCATCCTAAGACGGTTACCTTAAATTAGTTGTGCAATTTGTATAACTTTTAAAATATTTATTTTACCCATTTATTAAAAGATAAACTAAATAAATAGAGAAATTATAAAAATTTAATTTTTGGCTTGACAGAATTGTGATTCAGCTCCTACGTACCCTCAGGTGCAATGAAGAATTCAAAGTCACGTAGTTCTTAAAAAAACGATTGTGGGTTATTTATTTTTAATTTTGAAAATATTTTTGTTTTGAAAATTTATTCGATTTTTTATTATTTTAGAAAAGAAAGAATTGTCAAGCTGTCGCAACTCAGACAATTCTAAAAGCTGTGAGATTAACAAGCTGTCGCAACTCAACTAATCCCATTTTTATTGATTGATTTTCTTTTGTTTAAAATTGGAATCATCAAGTTGTCACAACTCAGATGATTATCAACGTTATAGAATTAACAAGCTATCACAACTCAGCTAATCCTGTTTAAATTTTCTCAACAAAGACTTAAATATCCTATTTTATTTTTCTAAAAAAAAATAAATTATTAAACTGTCCCAACTCAGAAGATTCTAAAAAACAAAAAAAAAACTAACAAACTATTACAACTCATTTAATCCTATTTTATTTTTTTTAGGAAAAGATTTAAATTATTTCATACATATTTTTTACCCTTTTGTTTTTTTAGATTTTTTTTCTTTTACCTTTTTTTTTACCAAATGAGCCCATTGACATAATTCTCTAAAAAAAAAAAACTATGTACTTACCCATTCAAGAAAAGAAACAAAGAACTCAGGTTTCAAATTCTAATAAAAGCATGCACCCATATATTGTAATACCACAAACAACATTCACCAACACAAAAAGAAAATCAAACAACGAAGGATATAATAATAATAAAACAACTTTGGCAAAGAAAACATGAATGAAAACGAAACAGAGAAACGAACTTAGGGAAGGGGTGCTTCTCAAATTGCTTTGGACGGCGACGGAGGAGGTGACGGCCGGTGGTGCGGTGGTTCCAGATCTGGAGGGTTCGTGGAGCGCTGGTGCCGGATCTGGAACGGTTCGTGCTGCGCAAGTAGCGGCTGGACGGCGGACTCGGGGTGTGCGGACTGGAACGCGAGCGAAGAAGGTGTCGCGCGGCGGGACTGGTGCTGAGTCGCGGTTCGTGCGGCACGAGTGGCGGAAGACTCGGAGCGGGTTCGAAGGAGACGGAGGCGTGCGGCTGCGCGTAGCTTCTGGTCTTCCGGGATGGAGGACGGCGACGCGACGTGGCTGGGAGCGTGAGTCTGGTTGTTTGGGCTCTGCTTGGGTGGTTCACGGGTTTGGTGAGGCTGAGGTGGGGGACGGTGGTGTGGATGAGGTGATCCACGGTGGTGGGTCTCGGTGCGTGAGTGATGATGGAGGGGTGAGGGAGCTTGAGGTTGATAAGGGTGATGGATGGAGATGGAGGTATGGAAGAGGTGAGGGTGAGTCAACTCGGTGACTATTAGAGGTGGTGATGGGGTGTTATGGAAGGACGGCTATTTTTTGGTGGTAGAGGAAGAAGAAGGTGAAGTGAGGGTGTGATGGATGATGAAGATGGTGAAGGTCACGTGGTGGTTGTTATGGAGGTGAATAGTGAGGATGAGATGGTGGGCTGGTTTTGGAGTAGATGGTTGAAGGTTCAAGGAGGGTTGTTAGAAGTGAGGAAGATGAAGTGTGGTGGTTTTGTTCTGGTGAAATGTGAATGAAGAGGAAAAATGAAAATCCCCTCCCCCTTGCCTTACGTGAATGAGCTCAAATTATGGTATGTTTTTTTTAAAACAGAAAATCCTCTCCCTCCCCTGCTGCCAAAGTGTAGTTTTTATATACCCAAAAGTTAATGTGTGTGCTGGTGTAGTATGGTTAAAGGAATAAAAAAGAAAGTGTAGTGTGTGTATGGTGCCAAGAGGAAGTGGGGAGCAAAGCGACCTTTCTGCCAAGAGGAAGTGGGAGCAAAGCGACCTGCAAATGCAGTGAGTGTGTGAGTGGGAGGCAAAAAATATTGTCCTCTGTTGTTTGAGGTGCGATAGTATAGTGGTGGGAAAAAGGAAAGAAAAGCAAAAAAACATAAAATAATCTCAAACTCAAACGGAAGAAAAAGTAAAAAAGGCAAGAGGAGCATTCAACGGCAATCTCTTATTTTCTTTAATTTTATTTTTGTTTTTATTTTTTTGTTTTCTTTTTTTTTTATCACAATACCTAATGGGCTAAACAAAATTTTGGGTCAAACAACAAAAAAATGAGCCAAACAAACAAAGAAAACGTATTGGCATAATTAATTTTTTTCTTAAATGTTTTAATAACTCGGACAAAATTAGGTGTTCACAGTTGCCCCTCTTTACTTGTTTCTTACAAGATATTAGGAATAATTGTAATTTTTCATATTATCATCGTAAGAAACGAGTAAAGATGTGAACTTTAATTTTGTCCGGCAACGCATAAGATTATGTGAATGGGCATAGCAAAGGTGCTGATTGAAAACTAGTGAGCTCAAATGCGGATTTACAAGCTATCGCAGCATCGTTAATCCTACCAGAGTGAAGCTCAGCGTAAAGCCAGAGACGTCACCGTATTGTCAATAAGCTGTCGCAGCTCAATTGACGTTTTATTAAAAGAAAAACTTAAATGATATTGAGTGACCTTGTGATTCGAAATCGTAAAAGGCAATGGGTTTGTTCCTAAAGATAATGGGCTTGGCCCCAAAGACAATGGGCTTGACCCCGAAGCTAATGAGCTTGGCCTAAACTTTGAAATGGTAGTGGACTCAACAACAGATTTACGAGTGTCATGAATGTCGTTAATCCTACCAGGGTGAAACTCAACAGTAAAGCTAGAGACGTCACTATATATTGTCAATAAGTTATCGCATGTACTCAATTGACGTTTATTGATCAAAAGAATTTTTGTGTTATTATTTTTTGTTTGTTTGTTTGTTTGTTTGTTTTTTTTTGCCTTTGTCCTTTTTTATTATTATTTTTTTAATAATTCTAGGTGACCTCGTGACCTGGAATGAGTTTTGCTCGGAATTTAAAAGATAGTGGACTTGGCCCGGAATTTAAAATGCGATGGGCTTTCTGTGTCCCAAAAATGAAATGCACTGGGCTTCTGTGTCCCGAGAATGAACTGCAATGGGCCTCTGTGTCCCGAAATTTAAATGACAGTGGGCTTCTGTGTCCCGAAAAGAAATGCAGTGGGCTTCTGTGTCCCGAAAATTAAAATGACAATGAGCTTCTGTGTCCCAAAATTTAAAGTGCAATGGCCCTCTATGTCCCGAAATTTAAAATGCAATGGGCCTCTATGTCCCGAAATGTAAATGCAATGGGCCTCTGTGTCTCGAAATTTAAAATGCAATGGGCCTCTGTGTCCCGAAATGTAAATGATAGTGGGCTTCTGTGTCCCGAAAATTAAAATGCAATGGGCTTCTGTGTCCCGAAATTTAAATGACAATGGGCTTCTGTGTCCCGAAAATAAAAATGCAGTGGGCTTCTGTGTCCCGAAATTTAAAATGCAATGGGCCTCTGTGTCCCGAAATGTAAATACAGTGGGCTTTTGTGTCCCGAAATTTAAAATGCAATGGGCCTCTGTGTCCCGAAATGTAAATGACAGTGGGCTTCTGTGTCCCGAAAATTTAAAGTGCAATGGGCCTCTGTGTCCCAAAATTTAAAATGCAATGGGCCTCTGTGTCCCGAAATATAAATGCAATGGGCCTCTGTGTCCCGAAATTTAAAATGCAATGGGCTTCTGTGTCCCGAAAATTAAAATGCAATGGGCTTCGCCCGAAATTTAAAAGACAATGGGCTTGGCCCAAAAGATTTTTTTTTTCTTTCTTCCTCTTTTTTCCTTTTTCTCCTTCGTTTTTCTTTTTTTTTTTTTCTTCTTTCTTTTCTTCTCTTCTTTTTCTTCTTTTTCTTCTTCTCCTTCTTCTTCCTTTATTATTATTATTTTTTAGGAAAGATTATTAGGTCATGGACCTAAATGTCATCAAGTCAAGAACTTAAGATTATTATTTATTTATTTTATTTTTTATTTTTTATTTTTTATTTAAAAAGAGAGATCATTAGGCCATGGACCTAAAAAAGTTTTTGTGAAAGCTACCAAGCCAACGACTCGGAATTTTTTTTTTTCGACACTTCATCAAGTCATGGACCTAGATTTTTTTTATTTTTTATTTTAAAAAAACCTTTGTCTATTCTTTTATAGTGAAGCTTAGCGTGAAAGCCAAAGACGTCACTTTTAAAGCTGTTGTAACTTATTATCTCATGAAAAGATGTTGTACTGTTCATTCCTGCAACTCAAAATCTAAAGGTCCTGTCAATAGATTGAAAATATCATATCAAAAACCTTTTATTTGTATACTTGATGCCAATTGCTTCCTCGAAAAACCTTGATCCACCGAACCCGGGAAGGCTTTCGCAAACTAGGGCTTATCAGCTTGTCTCAAATTCCTTAGAATCTTCAAACATTGAGTACTTTCCCTTTCAAGTTTGCTCATTAGGAACACAGTCCTCTCTTCTTCCTAGCTCTTCTTCAAAATCTTCACTTCTATTTCTTCCTTTCTTTCTTTTCCAGATACCTCTTGATTCTGGGTTATCCCCTGGGATAACATCTCCCCTTCAATTAGAACTTACGAGTTCTTTTCAGTCTGAATTGCTCATCAGGGAGCTACCATTAGATGGTCAAATCATGGTGTTGTACTCATGTTTACCTTACTTGAAGCATTACGTAACAGACAGACATGAATTCAAAAGGTACAACAAAAAAAGAACAACTTCCAGATTGACCTTGGGAGTTTGACTACAGAAAGGGTATTTACAAAGGAAAAGTATATGGAAAAAGACACAAAAATGGTGTGGGATTTAAAAAAAGGTGTTGCCCCAGTATGGATTGATTCGACCTTTATGAAAGTCAACCTATTGGGCATTATGGTCAATGATCAAGCCAAATTGAATCAAAGAGAAAATTGCCCCAGTGTAAGACTGAATTGAAAAATTGCCCCAGTCTAAGTCAAATTGAACCGAACAGAAATTTGCCTCAGTTTAGGACTGAATTGAATATGGCAGGCACCCCAATGACCATAAGACTTGCTTTAGTGTAGGTCAAATTGAACCAAGAAAAAAAATTGCCCCAGTTTAGAATCTAATTGAACAGGGCAGAAACTTATCCTATTGTAAGACCAAGATGAACCAAAAAAATTGTCCTATAGTAGTCTACATCGAGTTAGAGAAAAATACTCTAGTGTAGAGCTAATTCGAACAGGGTGGAAGCTTGCCCCTGAGTAAGTCCCATTTTTCTTTTTATTCTCTTTCTTTTTTTAAATTATAAAAGAAGCAATGAATTAGATACTTGGATGAATATAACATTTTGTCTCAAGATTAAAACTTATGAAAATAAAAGCAATCATTCATTGATCAGAATGGACTTTTTAAGGGTTGTAACGTGGCCAAGGTTAGTGGTTATGAAATGAAAGATATAAGGCTCAAATAAGTGTTTAAGGGTTAAATGGAACCAAGGATCCTTGTTCAAAATTGAACCTTGTCAACACATTTTCTCTTATTGTTCTCAATTCCTTCCCTTTCTTTTCACTTTAATCATTCACCTTTGTCATGAATCATTTCATTTCACTTTCTTTCTTATTTCTTTCCTTTCTTTCTTTCATTTTATTTTTTTTCAAAAGAAATTTTTCACTTTCTGTCCCTTTCACCTTTTCTTCCTTTTTTATTATGCTTAAAAGAAATACAGTGATAATCAACATTTGTTTTGTGTTATCCCCTAGTGTAGGGGTGGTCCCTGTCCAGGGTTTATCGAAAAAACTTTTAGGCTCAAAAAGGGATAACAAGGGATAATGAAATTATGAATTTTGTGAAGGAGAGAGAAAGATGGCCAATCTTCATTCCAAATCTTGATTGCTCATTTTCAAAAATTTTTATTTAGAGACAAAAATATTGTGCACAACAAGTAAATACTCATTTCTCCATTTTATTTTTCTTTTGATTCATTTTCTTTTTTTTCTTTTTTTTTTCTTTTTTTTTGCCTTAGAAAAGGGCACCTGTACACGTGAGCTTCATGGCCACCAAAAGTTTTTTCTGAAATGAGAGTCCAATGGGATCCGAACCAAAGGAAAGCAAGAAAAGGAAAGCAAGAAAAGGAAAGAAGAAAATGATAAGAAAGAAATGACAAGAACATGAGTGCCAAGAAGGTTAAGATCCATGCAAATCTATTACATTAATGCTTCAAGAGAGTTTACATAAGTTCAAGCATCACAAAAGTCTAAGATGACAATCACATCAAATTAAACGCCTCAAATCTCCAATTGTTCAGGGGTTCCAAGTTGCTGGAGGGCACTTGGTATAGGCAAGACGAGTTAGGACATATGAACGCGGCGAAGGAACTTAGTATGAGGTCTGGTAAGCACTGACTTCTGATTCTTCCTCCATCGTCGGTTCCACCATCTTAGGAAAGCTACTTTCTGTATCTTCAGCAGGTAACTTACCTGATTTTTCAAGGTTCTCAATCCTTTCTCCTGCCAAAATTAAGTCAGAAAAATTCTCATAGGCAACCCCTGCCATCAACCCAATAAAAGGGGCTCCTAAGGTCCCCATGAAGTACGAGCTCATCTCTGACGAAGTCAATGGTGGTTGAACTTGGGCTGCCAACATTCTCCATCTTTGAGCATATTGCTTGAAAATCTCATCACTCTTCTTTTGCATTGCTCTTAGCTGTTCTCGGGTAGGTGCAGTGTCGATGTTGAATCGATATTGCCCTAAGAATAGATTTGTCAAATCATCTCAGCAAGAAATCCTCGAATGGTCAAGTTGCATATACCATTCCAAAGCTGGCCCAGTCAGGCTTTCATGAAAGAAATTGATTAGAAATTTCTGATCACGTGACCAAATGGCCATTTTGGTGATGTAAGTCTTCAGATGAAACTTTGGATTGGTGCTTCCATCGTACTTTGAGAAGTCTGGAATTTCAAAGTCCTTAGGGATATTGACTTCGGCCTCCGGGCACAGTTCATTGATTCCCACTGAATCATGCAAGTTAGGGCCTTGAATGGCTTTAATTTGTGCTTGCATCTTTCCGATCAATTCATCTCTTAATTTTTCTCTTTCTGAGTTACTATTCAGGAATATATTCACTGACTGTTCCTGAGCAGCTTTTGCATTGTTATTCTCCCCTTCAGGACTTTTGTTCATGGAACCATCCCCTTGATTTGCATTTGCTCCAGCGCTGACAGGAGTTCCATTTGTTGTTCTAAGGGTCTCGATTAACTGTCTCAGTAAATTCTCGACCCTTGATTGTCCTTCTGCCATTGCATCAATTCTTTTCCTCATTTCATCCATCTCTCGACCCAAATTTCTCTCTAAGTTTGACATCTGTTGCAGTCTAGTTTGCGACCTTGTCTCGTAGGATCGGGTTTGTGCGATCTGCGTTTTCCGAGGACGAGCAACGGTTCAAGTTTTATTTTATTTTATTTTATTTAAAAAAAACAAAAAAACATTAAAATGAGATTTTTCTTTTTATTTTTTTATTTTTTTTATTTTTATTTTTTTTAAAAGAAAACATGGATTTATACAAGAATGCATGAAGAAAAAAACAGAAATGAAAGATGTGATGAGAAGATAAAGAATAACTATGCTCCCTTTGTGTCCTAATGAGATTGCCCTAAATTTGGAGAGTTCTACCCTAAGGATCTATAAGTCTTTCTAATTCGTGAAAACTCTCATTGAGTGGTTCTTCCATTCCAAAGGCCTCTAGAGCTAAATCCCATTTCATAATGTTGACCGCAAACAGTGGGTAAACCACCAAGTGTGGGACATTTATGAAAAAGGCACACTCTAGATGAGGTTTTCGCAATAACCAAACAGGATGTACATCCAAAATGGCTACCACTACGCAACCTCTACTTAACTTAGGTTTCACTCAGACCCGGGTATAGGGCCCCACTCGAATGTGTGTGATAAACGTGTAAGTGCGGTGTGTGTAAGGAGCATACAAACCTTCATATTTTAACAAAACAAACGCAAAACAAATTCCCAAGAATCCGCTATCCTAAGGTTTGCATAATAAAATAAAAACACAATTAAATTAATCAATAAACAAATTAAACAAAAATAGAAAAATAAAACAAAAACAAAAAGGGTAAAACAAACATATAAATGTCACAAAAATTTGCATAATCAATTTACTAAGGCTTGACTCTCAAATGTCCCCAGCGGAGTCGCCAACTGTCACGACCGTGATCGCGGCGGTATAACGACTTAAATTGACAAAAAATAAGGGAGTCGCCACCAATTTTATTTTTATTGGGAAAAATTGAAAAACCGGAAAAGATGGTCTACGTTCAAAAACTTAGGTTCGAGAGTCTAATTATGCACAGGGAAGGGTGGTGACTTAACCCCACAGCACCCCTGATACATCCATCCTAAGACGGTTACCTTAAATTAGTTGTGCAATTTGTATAACTTTTAAAATATTTATTTTACCCATTTATTAAAAGATAAACTAAATAAATAGAGAAATTATAAAAATTTAATTTTTGGCTTGACAGAATTGTGATTCTGCTCCTACGTACCCTCAGGTGCAATGAAGAACTCAAAGTCACGTAGTTCTTAAAAAAACGATTGTGGGTTATTTATTTTTAATTTTGAAAATATTTTTGTTTTGACAATTTATTCGATTTTTTATTATTTTAGAAAAGAAAGAATTGTCAAGCTGTCGCAACTCAGACAATTCTAAAAGCTGTGAGATTAACAAGCTGTCGCAACTCAACTAATCCCATTTTTATTGATTGATTTTCTTTTGTTTAAAATTGGAATCATCAAGTTGTCACAACTCAGATGATTATCAACGTTATAGAATTAACAATGTTCGTCACAACTCAATAATCTGTTTAACTTTTCTCAACAAAGACTTAAATATCCTATTTTATTTTATTTTATTTTTCTTAAAAAATAAATTATTAAACTGTCCCAACTCGTAAAGATTCTAAAAAAAAAAAAAAAAAAACTAACAAACTATTACAACTCATTTAATCCTATTTTATTTTTTTTTTTTAGGAAAAGATTTAAATTATTTCATACATATTTTTTACCCTTTTGTTTTTTTAGATTTTTTTATTTTACCTTTTTTTTTACCAAATGAGCCCATTGACATAATTCTCTAAAAAAAAAAAAAAAAGCGTATGCCTTAAAACCGATCAAAACAAGAAAAGAAACAAAGAATCATTTCAAATTCTAATAAAAGCATGCACCCATATATTGTAATACCACAAACAACATTCAGCCAACACAAAAAAAGAAAATCAAACAACGAAGGATATAATAATAATAAAACAACTTTGGCAGCAAAACATGAAAACGAAAAACAGAGAAACGAACTTAGGGAAGGGGTGCTTCTCGGATTGCTTTGGACGGTGACGGAGGAGGTGACGGCCGGTGGTGCGGTGGTTCCGGATCTGGAGGGTTCGTGGAGCGCCGGTACGGATCTAGAACGGTTCGTCTTTGCGCAAGTAGCGGCCGGACGGCGGACTCGGGGTGTGCGGATGGAACGCGAGCGAAGAACGCGAGCGAAGATACGGCGCGCGGCGGCTCGGACCGGTGCTGAGTCGCGGTTCGTGCGGCACGAGTGGCGGAAGACTCAGAGCGGGTTCGAAGGAGACGGAGGCGTGCGGCTGCGCGTAGCTTCTGGTCTTCCGGGATGGAGGACGGCGACGCGACGTGGCTGGGAGCGTGAGTCTGGTTGTTTGGGCTCTGCTTGGGTGGTTCACGGGTTTGGTGAGGCTGAGGTGGGGGACGGTGGGTGTGGATGAGGTGATCCACGGTGGTGGCTCTCGCCGTGAGTGGTGATTGAGGGGTGAGGGAGCTTGAGGTTGATAAGGGTGATGGATGGAGATGGAGGTATGGAAGAGGTGAGGGCGAGTCAACTCGGTGACTATTAGAGGTGGTGATGGGGTGTTATGGAAGGACGCTATTTTTTGGTGGTAGAGGAAGAAGGTGAAGTGAGGGTGTGATGAATGAAGATGGTGAAGGTCACGTGGTGGTTGTTATGGAGGTGAATAGTGAGGATGAGATGGTGGGCTGGTTTTGGAGTAGATGGTTGAAGGTTCAAGGAGGGTTGTTAGAAGTGAGGAAGATGAAGTGTGGTGGTTTTGTTCTGGTGAAATGTGAATGAAGAGGAAAAATGAAAATCCCCTCCCCCTTGCCTTACGTGAATGAACTCAAATTATGGTATGTTTTTTTTAAAACAGAAAATCCTCTCCCTCCCCTGCTGCCAAAGTGCAGTTTTTATATACCCAAAAGTTAATGTGTGTCTTTGGTGTAGTATGGTTAAAGGAATAAAAAAAGAAAGTGTAGTGTGTGTGTGTGCGATGGTGCCAAGAGTCAAGTGGGGATGCAAAGGAAGTGGGGAGCAAAGCGACTTTTTGCAATGCGCAGTGAGTGTGTGAGTGGGAGGCAAAAAATATTGTCCTATGCTGTTTGAGGTGCGGTAGTATAGTGGTGGGAAAAAGGAAAGAAAAGCAAAAAAACATAAAATAATCTCAAACTCAAACTGAAGAAAAAGTAAAAAAGGCAAGAGGAGCATTCAACGGCAATCTCTTATTTTCTTTAATTTTATTTTTGTTTTTATTTTTTTGTTTTCTTTTTTTTTTTTATCACAATACCTAATGGGTTAAACAAAATTTTGGGTCAAACAACAAAAAATGAGCCAAACAAACAAAGAAAACGTATTGGCATAATTAGTTTTTTTCTTAAATGTTTTAATAACTCGGACAAAATTAGGTGTTCACAGTTATTTAATAAGGGTCATGAGACTTTAGGGGACTCGGACATTCTAAACACTAAAGAAGAGGACCAAAATAAAATATTTTATCGTAGAATTCAGGAGTTTTAGGTAAAAGAAGCTTTGAAGAGGATGGATAATGGAAAAGCGGTCGAACCAGATAATATACCTATCGAGATGTGGAAGTGTTTAGGAGAGAAAGGTATAAACTGGCTCACAAAACTGTTTAACGAGATAATGAGATCTAAAAAAATGTCAAATGAATGGAGGAGAAACACTTTAATTCCTATTTATAAGAATAAGGGAGATATACAAAACTGTACAAATTACAGAGAGATTAAGCTCATGAGTTATATCATAAAGTTATGAGAAAGAGTGATTGAACAAAGATTAAGACAAGAAACTCATATTTCAGAGAATTAATTCGATTTTATGCCTGGGAGGTCATCCATGGAAGCAATCTATCTTCTAAGAAGATTGATAGAGAGGTATCGAAGGAAGCAAAAAGACCTACACATGTTTTTCATTGATCTGAAAAAAGCTTACGATAGGGTACTGAGAGAGGCTTTTTGGAAGGCTCTGGAGAAGAAATGAGTTCATATCGCTTATATTCGAGCAATCCAAGATATGTATGATAGGGTTAAAACTAGTGTGAGAACATAAGGTGGGGTTACAGAAGATTTTCCTATAACTATAGAACTACATCAAGGGTCAACTTTGAGTCCATATTTTTTTAGCTTGGTCTTGAATGTGCTTACTGCACATATCCAAGAGTTGGTGCCACAATGCATACTTTTTGCAGATGATATAGTCTTAGTTGGAGAGTCGAGAGAGGAAACAAATAGGAAGTTAGAGCTATGGAGACGAGCTTTGGAAGAACATGTTTTTCGTCTAAGCAGAAGTAAGACAGAGTATATGAAATGTAAGTTCAGTAAGAAGAGTGTTAATACTAGCTTAGCGGTGAAAATTTAGGACCACACCATACCACAAGTCACACGGTTTAAGTATCTTGAATCTATCATACAAAATGATAGAGAGATAGAGGAAGATGTAAACCATAGGATTCAAGTTGGATAGATGAAATAGAAGAGTGCTTTAGGAGTGATTTATGATAGAAAAGTGTCTCTCAAGCTTAAGGGTAAATTTTACGCATAGTTATAAGGCTCGCGATGTTGTATGGTACTGAATGTTGGGCGGTAAAAAGCCAACAAGAGCATAAGATCAGTGTCGTAGAGATGAGGATATTGCACTGGATGTGTGGTCGTGTGATAATCACATATTTTATTCATTAAGAAACCCTTATGTTTAGTCATTTACACTCTCCATATTTTTAATTGATTGAGTTTGATATGATTTTGTGAGTTTAAGCTCAAATTGGTCCTAATTGAATATTTTCAGCATTATTGAGATTTGACACTGTTTCTGTATTTTGGCCATAACTTGAGTTCCTAATATCTGATAATCATGAATTTTACCTTGTAGGAAAGCTAAGAGGAAACTCTACAACTTTGATGAAGAGTTCGAAGTCCAGAACAGATGTCTAATGGACTTAAGTTTACATGGAAGTCAGAATACGGGTTCTGTCACTAGAATCCGAACGGTGTGCACTCATAAAATCATATCTCAAGCTGTAATAATGGAGATGGTCTGAAATTTGGACAGTTGATAGTCAAGATCCAAATAAACAACTTTCATGAAGAACACTTTTTGAAAAAATGAAGTCTAATGGGTCAGTTTGAGCCTGCAAGTCGGAACAGAGGTGCTGAAGTTGGGTTTGAGTGACCTGTGGTATTTGGGCCATATATTGGGCTGTAGGAAGTCAAATTGGACGATCTAGATATGCATGTTATAGCCAAGACAAAGATCTACAACTTTCATGAAGAGTACTTTTCGTGGATCTGAAGTCTAGTTGGTCGTTTTTGGCTTCCAAGTCAGACACGAAATTTTCGTCCTCAACCACCCACTCATCCATCCACTATTCCACTAATCCACTAATCCACTCATCCACTCATCCACTCACCCACTAATCCACTAATCCACCCACTTATCCACTCATCTACTAATCCAACCACTCAACCACTCCACCCACTCATCCACTAATCCACCCACTCATCCACTAATCCACCCACTCATCCATCCACTCACCCATTCATCTCCATAATTTCCCACTCACCAAAAGTCCTTTGGCATTTTCCACTTAACCAACCCACTTAACCATTCCACTCACTCATCCACTAAACCAATCCACTAAACCAACCCACTCAAACACTCCACTCACTCACCCACTCATCCACCCACTTCCCTTTGTCATTTTGTTACCCTAGACTTCTATAAAAGGCACCATTGGTTATCATGAACAAGTTGTATTCTCCTTCATTTCTCTCATAGTTTCTTCTTGTTTCTTCATAGTTTCTCATAGTTTTTGTATATTTTGATGCTCCCCTTCATGGTAATGGAGGGCTAAGCTACTTTGGGTCAATTTAGAACTCTTGAAGAGATTGTGGTTTGGATTCTTGAGACCTATTATGTATTGTATTTGATTTGTAATTGAATTCCTCCTTTCTTCTTCTTTTTTTCTTCTTGATCTTGAATGCATGAATGTTGATTCTATTTATGTTGATCTGATTGATCTTGGTTTAAGATTGAGATTTGTGATGAAACTTAGAACTGATTGATCTAAACTAATCACATAAATGAAGATTGAGATTTGTGATGAAACTTAGAAGAACGATGATTGATCTAAATTAATCACGCAATTGAAAAGGTTAGGTTCTTGATTTGTGCTTCTAAGTTAATTGAATTCGGTACTTGAAATTACATATATCTTCATGAATGGTGCGATTATGATTTGTTTGTTTATCACTTGTTAATTGAATTCTTGACGATCGTCTAGTATGAATTCTGGATTTGATGCAGAGATCTCGGTTAGATCCAAATTAACAATTCAATTGCGCTTCAAGTGTTCTATGAAAGGTCTATGATTGAATCCACCCAATCTTGGATAGGTTTCTAAATTGACTGCTCTTTAATTGTTATTTCTTCCTTTATATTTGTTAAGTGCGATCTTAAACTGTCAAACCCCCATTTTTGCTAACTTTCACTTGATTTGATTAAATTACATTTACGATCCTTGAGGAGACGATCCGGTGTTGTTCACTATACTACAAGTTTAGGTAATAACTTCGGTTATAATTTTGACTGAGTTCGGCGCCCGTCATCGTGATAAGATAGGATTAGAAACGAATGCATTAGAAAGAAAGCATGAATAGAACCTATTATGGAAAAGATAGTAGAATCTCGCTTTAGGTGGTTTGGACATGTAAGGAGAAGACCCTTAGAAGTCCTGATAAGAAGAATAGATCAGGTAGAAGATAGTCTAATAGCTAGAGGTAGAGAAAGACCAAGAAAGACTCTAGGTAAAACAATTAAAAAAGATTTAGTTTTGAATGACATTTCTGAAGACTTAATTTATGATAAGACACAATAGCGTCGTTTAATCTATGTAGCCGACTTCACCTAATGAAAAAATACTTGGTTGTTATTGTTGTTGTATTAAGGAAAACAACTATTATAGCAACCAACATGCCAACAAATAAGAAAATATTTATTTTATTGGTTTGCAAAAATGGCTAGGTAGGTTGATGGAGTAAGTCAGTACTCATTTGAAGGTATTTTCTACAATACTTCAAAACTATAAAGTATCTAATATGTCTTCATCTTTTCTTTTGTACAATAGTATTTCTCATAAACTTTAGTCTTCCTAAAACAGAAGAATATCACTACTATACTTATACGCCTAGAAAGACTTGTCAAAGGGAAATTTTGAAAAATATTATGACGAATTCATTTGGATCCACTTTATTTGACAATTTACCAAATACAAAATGTTACATTTTTAGTTTAACTTATCAAAATAGTATAGGATAATTCAAGGTAAAATACATATGGATTGATGAAACAAGAAAAAGTCAATTACTTGACAACAAATAGTTAAATTTCTAGTTGAAAGAATAAGCTACATGATAAGTTCAGATACTGGAAGTGAAGACAACTTATATAAACTCAATTATTGGTAAGGTCATATTCATTCTTTGTTGTTGTTGTTAGAGAACTACCAAGCAATGAAGACTTGTAGTTATGCCTGCAGCACAATAACTAATTATGCATGTTGCTCTATTATCTATTATTGTTCTAAGCAATTTTTTTTTTCTTTTGTCTGCTTGCACTCTACATCAATTCAGCTATTCAAAAAGTAAAAGGGAAGCAATGGCAAATACAATGGATTATAAGAAAACCATAATCAATATGTAGATCACCAGTGTCTATAACTTGTTTGTTTATCTTCTTTTAACATGAAACTCTTCGGTTAAGTGATTTTTCTTGCTAGCTGAAGTATAAGGCATATAAATTGCAAATATTTTTCAAAATAATTACTAATCAAAACATACAAATAAATGATATTTATCATTATATCATTTTTAAAGTATGTTATGGAACATCCGTATGCATGATTTTCACCTACTGTTGAAAATAGGCTTGCTTACAGTTTAATTTAATCATGAAAATTATAGGTGAGGTGCTTAAGTGTCTATAAATCTGATTGTTAAACGAAGTTATGACAATGGAGAAGCCAGAATCCAAGGTTCAACAGCTAATTTTAAACCATTAACTACATTTGTTCAAACAAACACAAATGCATTCAAAGAAATAGTATGGAGATTAACAGTAAATGGAGAACAGACCTCATTTGCTGGGCTCCAAAGATGCAAAAGAAAGAATTTAAGAGCATGGACTCTATACAACAAGACATAACACATATGCGTAAGGCTTAGATTTATAACATTTTCCTCATCTCACAATTTTTATCTTATGACTGCCAAAGATACATAATGGCATCAAAATATGGTGTGACTGCCAAAAATTGAGATAAATCAAAGAGCTTGGCTTCTTAGACACTGCATGAAAAACAAATAGATCAGAAAATCATTGTTGCAGCAAAGATCATATAAACGAAAAAGAGATGAGATAGTGTTTTTTGCTTAGAGAGCTTGCCTTCCCGAATGTTGGAATGAAATTTGACCTTCAAGACCCATCTATGAGTACCAAAACAGAATATATCCACCGTGGAAAAGATTGGATATTAGAAGTAGAAAACTATGAGTCACATTCATACATCACCAATTTCATAAGATGCCTCACTTTCATAGTTCATACGCCAAAAAAAAACACAGCTTCCAAAAAATATACAATTTTGAAAAAAATTGAATGAAATAAAAAAATTATTCCATTTGAGTTTACTGAGATTTACCACTTGTTCTACATAGGAGTATGGAAAAAAACTATGACATAATCTAGAACATGATCCAAAGGAAATGTGATGTTATGAAAAAATTATACCTCGAGTTTATTTTCATAGCTTTACTTTGCTATCTCCCCCATCTCTGCAAAAATGCCTATATATATAAACCAACCAATCAAACCCACCAATAAGAACCTCATTAAGAATTGCACAAAATCACCAGAAGCAAGGAATGATATAACCTCATCCACATAATGTCTAAATAAAGAACACTCAATTTTCGCACTGCATAAAGAAAATAACACATATTCAATAATAACACAACTAAACCTAATTGAAAAATCAATTCTAGAAATCTGAATACATTACTAAAACTAATTTACAATTCAATTCCAGACTATATATGCAAGATTTCCAGCTTACCTGTCCACATCCAGCTCAATAACAATCATTCTAGTCAGCTTACCATCCCTTTCAAACTGTTTCTCATTACTAACACCAGCAAGTAATCCCATCACATTGGCAGAAAATAAAAAAAAAAGAATTACTATCAATGAAAAGAATAACTCAACTTAAAACTGAAGTTAAGACAATATGTACCAATGAAATATGCAGAAATAAGCACCATTGAACATGAAGAGATGCCTATCTTATTACATGAGCTGTCCCAATTTTTCCTATCAAAATGCTTCATTTCAACATGTGTCAAAATTACTGGGTCAAAACACCTGAACTTAACTGCAACCCCAGCTGGGTTTGAGCGTGGATAATAGAATGAGTTGCCAAAGGTAAGTGCCACAGATTTTACAGAATGTGTGCTGTGCAGTGTGAGTGCCAAAGGTGTCAGGTGTAAGAAACTTCCCGGAATCTCTCGAAAGCTCAAAATTGACAGCAGGTACAATAAAAGAGAGTATTAGCCCTCAGTAGCAGTCTGAGTAGTTGCAGTCCCATGCCACAACATTGGAAGGACCCACTTTCCACCTTACACTCATAGAAGGAAATGCAGCGGTCAAAGTTGGGCATTTTTTTTAAAGTATCCATTCATTGAAGACTTCATAGTCAAGCCAATAACATTGCATTCTGTTTTCTTATACATAATTTAGAAGAGGATTAAGCTCATAGAGTTTAACTTTAAAAGAGGTCAATTGGTAAGAAAATGTAAAGGATATATGCTCTACATAATTCGTATCATTATGCAATTTCTTAGTAAATTATGAATTATAATGTAATCTTGCTAAATAAATTGGTAAGTCACCCCCTAATGTAATGAAGCAATGCATCAAAATTTTGGTCATAAGATCAAGATTGCTTGGAAAAGCATAAATCAATGCTGCATTAGTCTTAGGAAATTTGTTAAGCACAACAGTATTTTGAATATAAGCAGAAACAGAACTACCAAAAGCTAAACTCATGTTAATTCATGTATTTGATAATATACAGTTTCAAAGTCATGCACTTTTAAGCAACCTGATTTGGCCACAAACACCAAGTATATTGCGTAAAATACAGTTCACATATATAATAATTGGAATTCTAAAGCTTTGAAAGAAAATTCAAAACAAACAAATGGATTTTATAACATTTCATTTAGTATTTACCTTGCTGTTAAAGTCTACTGCAGAGATACCTTGTCTGCTGACAAACAAACGTAAGCTATTTGTAGTGAGAAATCATTAACATCATGATAAGAGACACAACACAAATTGAACAAAGGAAGATGAAAGATGCAAAACAAAATATTATATCCAACATTTCACAACCACTAAATTATTTTCCTATAATTGCACTGTTGCACAAACACATATATATCCTATGACAGTTTCTTCACCATTTTCTTTACCACATAATCCTTAAACTCCTAAGCCATCTCCACCACATAAGCATCCATAAGAAATATGTACTATGAGTGCCTATGAATTATGATGAAAACAGAAAAATAAATAGCGAATCTTTGATATTCTTTTTGGAAAAAGAAAAGTTGATATGTCTTGCTCATTTATTGATCAATTATTACTATTATTATCCTTATGATTACTCATCTCACATGTATATACTTTTTATGTTGCTTATCTGCATCCATCAAATAATTAAGAGAAGCAATCAAATGCAAAATGATGAACTTGGGGGGTGTTTCCCAAGAAGTTCACGTAGTGGTCTACTTCGAGCCAGAAGATGTTCAGCAGGACATTCATTACAATTTGGTTCAAAGCTTGAGAAAATCCAGTCATTCAAAGTCAGTACAAAATAAACCTTTTTAGCATTATATCAATCATGTAACATTCATTTCTATATTTAGACAAAGGCAAAAAAAATAGATGCCAAGTGATGAACACAACTCAAACCTTTCAATATAGACATGGGTACCTTAAAAACCAAACCTTTTAAGCATTACATCAAACATGTAATATGCATTTTTGTGGTTAACAAAGGCAAGTAAAATAAATGCCAACTTTTAGCCCAAAGCTCCTATACCTAGTGTTTGTGATTCACAAACAATGATTGAAGCCAAAACAATATGTACAACTACAGCATAATATATAAAACTTATATCAAACCACCTTTTTCTCCCAAATTTTTATGAAAATTATGTATATTATAATTAGGCACAACACAAATACCACCGAATCAAGCAACAAATACCATGACTTTACTTAAAAATAAAAAATAAAAAAATCAAGACTTTACATTGGCCTAAGACCCTAAGGAGTGGACATAGTCTTTGTTCTGCCTGATCCATCTCTTTCCTCCATCGCTTCAGCTACTCTACAAATTTTAAAAAAATTTAATAACAACAGAGTATGCAACAACTGGAGCTAACCCAGATGGCCAAGACAGAAATTTTCGAGACTACTTGCATGAATATATGTTGGGTTTCGATCCTAGCAGTGAATGGGACAATGGATTGCCAAGGAAAACAGGATCAGCAAAGTGGGGATAGAAAAAAAAAATGAAAGCTGTTTCGGTAGAGAGACTGGAGGCAGAGAGAAAGATGAGATAAAATGGAAATTCCTTGAGAGAAATGAGGGAGAAGAAATTCTGGAAAGGGAGAGAGTGAAGTGAGATGCTTCTGGCTTGGGAAATCAACATGTGAGATTAGGTAACAGAGGCTTCATCGTAGAGCATCTCAAGAATGCAATCAAGACACATCTATTCAACCTATATCAAAGCCTATGAATCAAACAGGAAAATTGAACAGTGGCCAGGACACGGACCAGCACATTTTGTGGAGAGACAACCATGTGTAAATGAACAGGAAGTTGAACAGTCAATAAAAACCTTCTGTAGTTGTATATTGTATAGATATTGTCTAGATAATATTAACCTGTTGAGAAGGAAAAGGAAAGATTTGGGGAAGAAGAAGCTCACCCTATTTTCATCATTTAAGTGGCTGGCCATGTTTTAAAAGTCAAAATATATCTATTTTTCAGATAACTTGGATATTGCCACTAACAATAATAACAAAAATGATAAAAAATGATAAAAAAAAAATGAATTAGCCATTCCTGTGGGAGTTTACGCAATTAGACAACAACTTTAATTCAAATATTCAAATATTTGAAATATCTATTAGATCTAAGTAGCGCACCTTGATCAATGAAATGCCAAGGCTTGGTGGGTTTGTGCTGGTGATGAGTGGCAGAGATATCCTGAAATTAAAGAACACCCCATGATTTTTCCAAAATTAAAGAACCCATACACAAAGTGCAATCACCAAAATAAAAACACTAACAATCTTTAATCGAAGTAACATGGTGAGTGATAGACTAATAGAGAAGAATCAAACTTAATTATAATCTTCAGAAGGCACCACCAAACAAATCATTGGGTTTCTAACAATGATACAAATTGCAGAAGGAAGTGGACATAATAAAACATGAAGAAAAAGAAAAGTACCTCCATATATTTTAGTAGCTTTTCCATTTCAGCCTCCTTAGCAGACTTTGAAACAAAATGCTCACCAGGTGTTCTGTCCTGCAACACACCAAAAGATCTTCTGATGAGAACTGAAGTAGCTAATCAAATAATAACGCCAGTGCATATAAAGTATGATATTCTATGCAGCAGCAACAGTAGCCAGACTCAATATAACAGAAAAGACTCATTCCGATTGAATATTTATCAAAATCAATGTTGACACATCAATCATAGTTCTCATGAAAGCAGTATGCCAACATATTACTGGAAGCATCAATTTCAGATTGTAGTTACCTTAGTGACAGGGTGGCTGGGTATTGCATGCTTTTATGAATTGACAGGAGCGCCAACTACATTTCCTTTAGTTTAAAATTGACACAAATGGTGCTTTTGAGAAACAGGACCTGAAGCGTCAACTGCTTCAACGCTTAACCTGTGTTCACGATTTATTTCACAATCAATAATTTTTTGTCTAGTTTCCTAGAGAAAAAAATGTGACAAATTGAAGGACAAAAATAAGGAGATCATTTGAGAAAAACCTTAGCAAGAAATATATAGAATTTGTAACTTCCCTCAATTCACATGCAAGGATGCTTAAGCAAGGGCATGACATAATAATATACTCAAAAGGAAAACATTATACTTTAAAAGATTATATATATATATTTAGAAACAAATCTTAAAACATGCACAAAATGTTTGAGCTAGAGATTAACAACTTTAGAAAGAATTTTGAGATAACATTACAAAGTTGATATGATCAAACTCAGATATTCTAATAACAACCCACCTCATCAGGAATCACGTAAGCACATGTAGACCAACAATACATCTGCATATTGTTTGTCTAAAGCTTCCCCTATAGCCCTTTCAATATCAGCAATGGCCTGTTGTCATAGGTGTGTTAAAAATTCCTTCCCTAGCCCCCGTTCTTCTTGGATCCTTGCTTTCTTTTCACCCCTTATTTATTCTTTTCCTTCCTCTTTCCTGCATTTTTAGATTTCAATCATGCCTCCTCACTACCAACATTTCTTGTGTTTCCTTTACTTTTTTCTCTCATCAACTCACATTTCACACATTCACTTAACAACGCACATCTAACAATTTAACTAATGAATTCCAATCTAACATACTTTAAAAACAAACTACCTCTAAAATTCAAAACATGATAACACAAGTCTCACAAAAGTTAGAATATAATTTTTCTGAAATTCAGTGAAATATATAAATACCAAAGCAGAAGAAATAAATAAAAAAAATACAAATGAAAGAAAGATAAAAAAATAACGACAATAAATAAATTTAAGTGGGATCCTCATTGTTGCAAAATTTTCATAAAAATAAAATTTACCTACCTTAAACCAAATAACATACTTTTCTATTTGATACTCCGTGCAGACTATAGAATACTGTCGCGGCGATCGGATCATGCAATCTCGGTAACATTCGAGTCTGCGTGATTTTAAAAATTAATTAATTCGAGCCTACCACCAATTTTATTTAAATTTAGGAAAAATTGGAAAACTTTTTTCGTCCCGTTCAATGGCCTTTGTTCGGTCCAAATCGGATTCTAGTCGGTTATGGATAGAGAAGGGTGAAAACTTAATCCCACCGCACCTCTATCACACCCGCTCCCGAGATGGTAGTCGAAGTTAATCTCGTCCCGAAAAAACGATAATCTCAAATTTATTTATTTCACCCCTCTAAAAACATTTTTTATTTTTTTATTTACTTTTTTTTATTTTTTTTATTTTGTATTTTTATTTTTTTTAAAAAAGAGGTGGGTCGACCAAATTATGAAAATTTAATTTTGGCATTGACTAGCAAGACTGAAATTCGCATTCCTACGGTACCTTCCTTGGGCTTATGTGAATCAAAGCCACGTAGTTCATAGGAAATAATTGGGGTTGATTTACTTTAATTAAGAGATTTTTTTTAGAAAAGAAATTTTATTTAGGGAAAAGGGACAAATTCATTCTTGCATTGTAATCGATTCACAGAAGACTAGACACTAATAAATCCCTATGATCCAAATGACATCAAGATAAGATCCGCTATTCAATCATCATCATTGGTCATTATCAGACTGATTTAAAAAAAAATTTATTTTTATTATATATATTTTTTATACCTTTTTTGTGAATTCTTTCATCATTTTTTTTTGTGTTTTTATATATATATATTTTTTTATTTCTTTTTTACTTAACAAAATAATTTTAAGTTATCTATCTAAAAAAAAACCTTTAACCCAAACAAAACTAGCACAAAAAAAAAAAAAATAAAAATAAAGGTAGCACGCTATCTGGCAGGCAGTAATCCCATGGCTCAAGGCAGCCCAAAATGGAAAAACTGGCATGGAAATTACAGAGAAAAAATGACGATTTCAGAGAAGAGACATGGAAATGGAAATTGAGAAAGGACTTAAGCCTGTTTTAGCCTCTGCAACACTGAAGCTGCTGGGGTCAGAAAAAAAAAAAGCAAATGGTCCATCTCAATACAAGGGGGAGATTTTTTTTATCAGAGGGGGAACCATTTTTACGAATAGAGGAGAGCAACAGGGGGAGAGGGGTTTTTTTTGACAACACAGAGGAACACACGAAATTTTTGGGGCAGCCATCTTCATCAAGAAATTTCCATCACCACCATAACCACATTCCCCACCACTACAACCGTCCATAACCATCCATCTCCTCCTCCATCATCACAAATTTTACTCTAAAACAACCAACAACAACAAACCATAAACCCCAACCGAGTTAACTCAGTGGGCTTCCTCTTAAACCAAATAATCACACCCATAACCAGCCCTCTAAACCACCCATTTCCACCTTCACCCACCACCCTCACCATCAACCCTACACCAGCACCGTCATCCTCCACCCACCGTCGCGCGCTACTCAGGACCAGCTCCACTGTCGCGAGCCGCATCCTGCACCGCACCAGATTTGTGCAAGCCCCTGCAACGCCGCCAAGCACCGTCAAACCAGCCACCCCTACGCCACCGCACCAGCTCCCCGCACTGCCCAGACCGAGCCGCCGCTCTAACCGTGACCCAGCCGCCCTTACAGAGCCCACGTCGTCGCAGTCGTCCGGCAGCCCGAACCAGAAGCCGGCAGCCACCATCCGCTCCAGCACCGAGCCGTGTCCGCACCAACCAGACCAGACCGCAGTGCGCCCCTCCGACCAGCCCCGATCCCAGGTCTGAACCACCGCGAACCAGAAAGACCGGATCCGTTCCGATCTGCACCGTCACGAGACCGCACCAGACCTGCCGTCGTTCCCGCCGTGTCCGCGCCGCGCTTCCCAGATTCGAACCGGTCTGAACCGCGCTGCCGCTGACGACGCTTCACCTTCGCTCTCTGGAAGTTCCGAAAACCAGATCCGAGCTCGCCGTCCGTCTACTGGTGGTTTGCCCTTTCTCCATTTTCTTTTGCCTCCAGAATATTCTCTTCTGTTTTCTCTCCCAGCATGTGACCCTCTTTTCCTTTTCTTAAGACACCCTCCTTTTACTTCTTTACTATTGTCCTTGGTTGCTGAACGTTTTTTCTTTCTTTGTCTCTGTGTTTTTATTTTCGGTGGGGGCTATAGTTTTTTTTTTTTTTGTGCTAGTTTTGTTTGGGTTAAAGGTTTTTTTTTAGATAGATAACTTAAAATTATTTTGTTAAGTAAAAAAGAAATAAAAAAAATATATATATATATAAAAACACAAAAAAAATGATGAAAGAATTCACAAAAAAGGTATAAAAAAATATATAATAAAAATAATTTTTTTTTTGTAATCATCTTTAATGAAGATGATGATGTTGAATAATCTTATCTTCAATGTCATTTGATCATAGTATTTATCAATTTAGTCTTGGTTGAATCAACAATAGAATTCTTTGTTTAAATAAAATTTCTTTTCAAAAAAAATCTCTTAATTAAAATAAATCAACCCATCATTATTTTCTACAGAACATTTTAGTTTATTATTCATACATATATATATATATATAGGGTTATTTTTTTAAAATTAATTTTTCATAATTTGGTTCTCTTTTTTTAAAAAAATAAAAATACAAAATAAAAAATAAAAAAAAAAAGTAAATTAAAAAAATAAAAATGTTTTTTAGAGTAGCAGCAAATAAATAAATTTGAGATTCCATCTAACATACTTTAAAAACAAACTACCTCTAGAATTCAAAACATGATAACAAAAGTCTCACAAAAGTTAGAATATAATTTTTCTGAAATTCAGTTTTCATATCTATCCATAACCAGAAGAAATAAAAAAAAAATCCAAATGAAAGAAAGATAAAAGAATAACGACAATTTCTAAAAAGTGGGATGATGGGATCCTCATTTTTCCTAAATTTAAATAAAATTGCCAATGGCGACCTACCTTAATTAATTTTTAAAATCACTTTTCTATTTGATACTCATAGAATACTGACATGAAAAAGAAAGCAGCTCGGTGCAAGTTGCCATTCTCCACCATATATCAAGTGTTTTAAGTTTTAATCATAAATACAGGATGGACCCAACCGCAGTGCTTGGCCTCCTTTATAGGATTTTTTTGCATAATTATATGATAGATATTTCATCTAATTAATGCAATTATGCAATATAGTAGGTTGCAACTTGCACGTAAATGCTTTCACTTTATAGAACCTTAATCAATCCATCCTCTTTAAAATGGTAGTTAAAAACCTTAAAATTATTCTTCTTATCCAATACAAAAAGGGACAAAGCAAAAAACAAACCAACAAAGGCCCCAATAATAACAACTGGTATTTTTGGCCACATATGGGTACCATTACATTCTTCTTTTACTTTGTTCTTCCTTATTTTGATTTATGAGAAAATAAACACCAATTCATTAATATTTCAAAACAGGAATCCATCCACGATTTTAGAGTATTAATTGATCCATATCTACAATAAGAACTTCATTCATGGAAAACCACAATAAAGGTTTTGTTATCTTTGGGTGCAAAAAGAAATAGGTAGGCAGAAGGAGAGGGATGGTGGTGGAGCCTTAATTGGATGATAAAGATTCAAACCAATAAGACGATAAAGTTTATACCTTGTTCAATCAGTGCTTATGAGCTTGTTGTGTTGGATTTGATGCTAGCAGCATCAACAACCACCACACCAACCGCCACCCAGACCAACAGGACCAGCCATCTTCCCAACCTTCACAAACCACCGCGCCTCAACCCAACCTAAAAGATTAGAGACTAAGCATAAGAGGCAGCATAAAGATGAAAATTGAAGACTTACATGCAAATCGCGATTGGGGAAACAAAGAAGCATTTGAAATTTGACAAAAAGAAAAAAATGTAGAGGGATCTGTTATAACCCGCGCGATGAATGTTATTAACATTTGTTGGAAAGTTTACATTGTGAATACTGTTCTGCGGGGATTGTGGTTAAACGTGTACCAAAATCTAGTGATGGATTCCTAGGCTTCAGCATCAAACCAAATAGCATAGTGGTCATTTCCTTTCATTATGCCTCCATTCAGGTTCGATCTTTAACCAAATTCTGCCCAAAGGTGTGAAACAATGAAATATAAATGAGCCTGAATCTGGCTAGAGAAACATAAAGTGCTTGACATCTTTCTGTTGTGAAGATAGATTGACCTTGAAAGATGCTTAAGGAACAGTAACAACAGTAAAGATAGTTGCATACTTTATTCGCACAAATCCCAATATGGACTCCAAGGTAAACTTATCTTGATTATTAAAAAAAAAAGTAATTATGGGATCAAAGTGTTATTTAACATTTAGTAATTAGCTATTAACATGACCCGTTCTCTGCTTCTTCTAATAGTGCTTTGATCCAACCACCACTGTGCTCAAATCATTTTAGTGATTTGCAGTGGAGTAACATGCCTCCTACCATGCCATGGACAGATGCCACAGTATCAAGCATCATTGCTCGGCATCCATATCGACTCTGTTACATTCGCATACAATATATAATAAGAAAAAAAATACAAAACTCATCAAGGGGTGAGCAAATACTACAATAACAGTGAGTTTTCCTTCAAAATTGATGATGGAAAATATAGGGACAGACTTTTCAGGAATCAAATAATTTGAGTTAATTTCTTATGAAGATCAATTTAAGAATTTTTTTTTATTTTAAAATGAGAAGAATAAATTAGATTAAGTGCTAAACTTTTAATTAACATAGCAATCCTTTTATTCTTAGGAGATTTTTATGTGCTCCAATAAAAAGAAAAATCTTATGGTATGAACCATTAACTTTTTTTCAATTTAACATATGTAAATAAGATATTTATTTTATTTCCAGAACATCAGAAAATTTTTCTTTATGATTTAGTGCAAAATTATTATTATTCTTATTATTATTATTAAATAGTAATGGTAGCAGTGTAGAGATGAAAATTGAAGACTTACATGCTTAATGGATTTAATGTAGTTGTTTTCGACTGTTCTTGGTATCTGGCTCCAACAATAAAACAATAAGAAAGTATTCAAAGATCAATTTCAACTAATAAAATTATGTGTTATTGTTAAAGGCATATAAATGTGTAGTGCAAATGGGCATTTTGATGAAACATTAAAAATGATACCTATGCATGTAAATCAGTAAATGAGAATTTTACTAACTCATTCACCTGAAGCCAAAAAACAATTCGTTAGATAAAAATCCTAATCAAAGGAAATGAACGCATTAAGTTAATCCACATAATCACCAAATAAGGCACATTCAAGTTTCTCCCTGTTCAGTATCACCATATTGCTATTAAGTTACTGAAAACAAATTTCTTACTTAGTAATATCATCAATATAAATACTAATAAATACTAATAACAATATTGGAAATAGTAAATTGTAAAATGTAAATTATAATTGAAAATATGAAAAAAGAAAAATAGTTACCCTTCCGCAGCAAGTTGAATCACAACCATATTAGTAGTCTTTCCATCTTTCTCATAGTTTTTCTCATTAGAAACATCAGACAATAATCCAGTGATATCTGTAGAAAAGAATCACAAATAATTAAATTACTAAATATTAATTATTAAATATAAAATATAAATTATGTTAACAGATATTTCCAAAATGTACACATCCAAACATAGCTTCAAATGGTGTACACCAGTTAAGGAATTTGATTTCCCATCAGATCTTAACACATCATTGAAAAGGGATTAAGGACAGTCCATGGAGAGGAATGACTTCAGACTCATGCAGAGTAATATTGGTCTTAAACTGAAAGATCAATCTAAAATCATACTTGATAGTTTGAAAAACACCCACATTTGGAGCAACACTAAAGTATGCCATATGGACACTGCCTTCAACCAAAAATAGCAAAAACTTTTACACCAGTGTCTTCCAAACCGAAGCCTAGATCTACCCGCTGGAAATGTAAAACAAATAACTAAAACAGTTACAAATAATAACAAAGTATGGAATGTAACAGTTACAGCTAAGAAAAATACAACATCATAAAATAACAACTCTTCTAATCAAGATTACAGAATTAAAGGTTTGTTCATTGGAACTAAATGTGTGTTGCTTACAAACACATCCATCAGTACCATCTCAACAGAGCTTGGTATTAAGGGATTGTTAACGGTGGGTACAGTCCACAGGCATATGATGCGGACTTTCAGCCTCCATGCTTCACGCTCGGTAGATTTTGCTTAAGGGATCATAGGGTGGAGCCATAACAGTAAAACAGTAAACAAACTATCAATCAAAGAAAGGGCTGAAGAATAGCACACTTCCCCCAGGCAATGGCAACCCATGTATATATAGCACTCTAGAAATTTGAATTTGAATTCCCACCTCCAATTTCGAAGGAAAACACAAACCTTCCATCATTACTGTTGCAGCCATCAATGAATCAATAATAGTCATTCAAAAATAATTAAATTTTCTTCATAAATAATAAATAATCACAGAATATCTGACATCTTTAAAAAATGCATGAAACCCTCAAAAAATGGGTAATTCCAACATCAACCAAAAAAGATAAAAAAATAACAACAACACAGAAAGGTGATCAAAATATACTTTTTACAAATAATTTTCAGTAATTACATAGTAACTATAAACATAATAGCTATAATTTACAACCTAAAATATCAATTAAAAATCCATGATTATCTATATCTCTGAAATAAGGTACACCAAAGCACCAAATCATAAAAGAGTACTGTAATGCAGAATTTAGAAGATATAATATCAAAGGTCACCTCCGCTTAGACATCACCAACTGTGAGAACACCCCACTCATAGAAACACCAGACAGATCATCCAGACTTTGAACCTTCAAATTGTGCAGCATAAACACTTGCTTTGTGGTTGAGATTGTTGATCTATGGAGAAAGTTCACCAATTACATTGGTACTGTTTTCTTCAGGATCACCTTGAACAGTAGCCTCTTGAAGTTGGACAGCATAGAGTTAGTAAACATACTCATCACACACACCTAAAACTCTTGTCTTGTTCTTCCTTTTTCTATTCATTATTTTACTCCAATCTCTCACACATGAAAGAAATTAGTATTCAGCAAATATAATCCATCGTTACAAAAAAAAAAAAGAAAGAGAATTATAGATAAGAATAAATGTAATTCTAAAAAAAGATATTTGTGAAACCTTTATTACTTTAAAACTATTGGGTAGGTGCATCCTTGGAATTGTTTTTTAGGCATCATCATGACAGCATTGCGTTAGCAGTTCAAAGAAGCTATACAACCTCCTAAATATCAAATATACAACAAATATTTCAATATTTTACTTAATGGATTTAATATAGTTGTTTTTGACTGTTCTTGGTATCTGGCTCCAACAATAAAACAATAAGAAAGTATTCAAAGATCAATTTCAACTAACAAAATTATATGTGTTATTGTTAAAGGCATATAAATGTGTAGTGCAAATGGGCATTTTGATGAAACACTAAAAATGATACCTATGCATGTAAATCAGTAAATGAGAATTTTACTAACTCATTCACATGAAACCAAAAAAACAATTCGTTAGATAAAAATCCTAATCAAAGGAATGTCAGTAATCAAAAGCATTCAAAAAAAGAAAGTAAGTGGAAAGGAGGGAGACAAACACAAACTAACCAATTCGATGGTGGGGTTTGAGGCCAGCCATTGCCATTCGGCTAGAAAATGCATCTTTGTAGTTGGACATGTCGATAGGGTATTGGGTGGTAGGAGAAGAAGACACGTAGAAGCAGCATACCAAAGGAAGAATGCAAGGTTGGGAATGATGGTGATGGTGTAGAAGGTGGCAAGGGAGTGAAAGTTTGAAACATTTTGGGTGGGTTTTAGAGAAAGAGAAAGAAGCTAAAAGAGCAGTTGCAGTGAGTGTTAGATACACGGAAATACCGGTTATGAGGCGTATTTGGGTGTTAGATACATGTCTTTATCATATATACGAAGATACTCGTACGATACACGTGTTATGTGTGTTTAAATGTATCTGATTAAAAAAAATTATTTTTTTAATTTGGACACGTCTTGAACACGTTCGAATACTTTTCGGACACTCTCGGACACTTCTCAGATACGCTCGGACATGTTTGGATATGACTAAGACACGATTCATTAATATTTTTTTTAAAAAAAGCTTAATTTCTATGATTAACATTCAATTAGTAAGCATGTAACTCACTCAAGCTCACATAACTGACGTCCTAAGCTACTATTTTCACATACCAGTATTTTAAGTTTTATCTTTTCACACACCACTATTAAACTTTTAAGTTTTATCTTTTATCTTTTCACACAACATTATTTTCATCTGCACCTACTCTATTTGTACCAAGTCATTCACTTCGTTGTCACTGAAACTTGTCTCACACTAATATTCCCTCTAATTATTTTTTTTATACACGTGTACTTGTACATGATTAGTTCTATTAGGAGAAATTAGTTAAGGAGATTTTTTAGATTATGTCAATAGAAATTATGTTTCATATTTTTTAAGAGAGGCTTACTAGGTAGCAAATATTGACATATATGACATATATTAAAATATTATAAATCTTCAAGCTTATAAAAATGATATTATTGAATTATGAATTTTTTTCTTAAATTTTGAAATTTTATATATATATATATATATATATATATATATGTGTCCTATAATTTTTGAAGTTGGTGTGTCTCCGTATCCGTGTCGTGCCCCGTGTCCGTATATGTGTCTGTGCTTCATAGGTTATTAGTGACAAAATTAATTATTAAAATGTTATTTTTTAAATAATTTACTAAAATATCATTATTTTAAAACATTATTTAACTGTCACGCTTTAATCTTATGTGATACTTTTTAATTATTTTTGGGTTAGCTAGGATACCCCAAAAAGGCTGGCACATCCACGTAGATTGCACCAACACGCTTGGCGTAATCTACGTGGATGCGTCAACCTCTTTGGCGCATCCTAACTAGCTTAGAACACTGAATACGTCAAACTTGTTTGCGCAACTAGTGAGGAATCCCCTACCTTGTTGGCGCAACCTAGCTATATAGGTAACCCCCCTCCATCCGTGTCAGAAGCCTCATTTCCTCAATTCTCACTCTTTCTCTAAAAATTTTATCTCTCTAAACTCTCTCAGTTCTCTATTACTGCTAGAAGTGGTGTATTTTGATCATTCAGATATTATTCCTTATATGTAAGTATTTATTTTAATGTTTGAATATTTTTTGTTTATGATTTGTTGGTTATTATATTAATGTTATTTTATACGTATTTAATGGTTTTACAATTATTTTTTTGCTTAACTGATTAATAATGTGATTAATAGGATACGTAGTGTAAATTGTATGAATTAATTGTATGTGGAATAATAGTATGATTTTTTTTTGAGTACTTAACATGTTTTAATTAACTAAATGTAGGGCTTAGAAAATTATTTGTACGTAAAATAATTGATACGTATAAATTGATTGCATATGTGTTTAATTCAAATTGATTGTTATTCTTCAGAAGTGAGATTGAAATGGCAAAGCTCCTTAATGTGCTCATTTACTTTAATCGGATAATGTATGATGGTGAAGAGGGTCTTATGTATCAAAGTCCTCCTCCTAGGTCTATTGTGATCACAACCGATATGACTTTGGATGGCTTAAAAAATAAGATCCATTCAAAGTTGAGGCTCCAAGCAAGTGTATATGTGTCAAAGGTTGTCTATTGATGTCCACAATGCTACAATCCATGGAGATGGATAGGTTTAAGGTTAGAAGACGATGATGATGTAAAATACATGATAAATTATTTTTCTCAAACTCTGAACATGGCCTTGATGGAGTTGTATGTTGAGGTAGAAACAAAGGGCATGAAGAGCATGTTGAAGCTCCTGGCCAAACAGAATCTCAAGTTGGTCCTTCTAATCCAGTTGAGTCATGCAGTATGATTGTTATTGGTGGCGCAATGGTTGAAGCTGATAACCCACTTGTTAGAGATGCAGTGTGGGAAACAAGTGAAGATGAAGAACAAATAGCTGAGATTGATGATTCGGATACTGACATAGAGGCAGAAAACTTTGATGTTGAAGAAAATTTAGAAGAAGACGACCCTCTATTGTCGATTGCCCCTGAATCCATGGTTGTGCCTTCAGGCCCTGAATATGTGTTTGTGTCACCATGCCCTCAATTCTCTCATATCAATTGGGATGCATTGGAGAATTTTGATAACTTGCTTGAATTAGATCGTCGTGGAACTTGGAGCATAAATGATGAATTATATCAGTATTTGCAGTTTCCATCAAAAGATGCCGTGAAGTCAACCCTTAAACATTATGCGATTTGCAGGCATCAGGAGTATAACATTGAAGATTCTGATTCACGAAGAGTAGCTGCCAAGTGCCCTAGATTTGACGAAGGTTGTAATTGGAGAGTTAGGGTCATACAAAGTAAGAGGTCAAATATGTGACAGATTATAAAATATAATGGACCTCACACCAGCGTCATTAGATCACCACAAGTTGGACTCAAGTTTCATATCGGAAAGCTTGGAAGGCAAAACAATTGGTCATTGTGAAGGTTTTCGGGGATTGAGACAAATCTTATGAAGTGTTGCCCGGATGGCTAGCGACCATTAGAATAGACATGGAAGGCACAGTGGTGGAGTTGCAAGACGAGGAATGTTTTGTGCATAACCGACTTAATCGGTCAAAAAGAGTGTTTTCTTGGTTATTCTGGACATTGACCATGTGTTGCTGGCTTGTAAACACCGAATTTTGTATGAGACATTTTGTAAATAAAAAATAAAAAAAATAAATAAAAAATAAATAAATAAATAATAAAAATATTCAGCCCAATCCATTAACCTACCCATTGACCCAATATCCAAATTTCAATTCATTAACATACCCATTGACCCAATATCCAACCCATGACCCAATATCCAACCCATGACCCATTATCCAACCCATAACCCATATCTTAAATTATAACTCAAACTTATCCTAAACCAACTCAAACACTCATCTTAAACAAACCCTATCGCTAGTATAAACAAACTCATCCTAACTAAACCCCATCACCAACCCAATTCTCATCCTAAACAAATCTCTACACCGATCCTAAATCAATCCTAATTACACTTTAACTCAAACACCTTAACCTAATCATCTCCTATAAAAATGCATAACCCACACCTTACTTGAGACTTCACTTTGACCTTCAAAGACACACTTTTAACCTTGACCTACGATTTCAACCTCCACCAAAATAACTCTCCATCACCTCTCCTATACGAAACCGACACCCACAAACTGCTCCACACCGTGTCGCAAGCCATCCGTCACACCGCGCTACCCACCACGCAGAAGCCGCCGCAGAAACAGCGTCACATCGCCGCACCGCACAATCTGCAACCAGACCCAATTATCGGCGCTTCACCAACCCGAACCAACCTAACCACCATCGCCGCTGGCCGTCATCTTCCTTACTCCTCTGTTTTTTTTCCTACAAATACCCAAAAAGAAAGAAGCAAAACTCCTTTGTCTTGTTTTTCGTAAGTTTGTTCTTTTAATTTCTGATATATTCTTTTGTTTTAAGTAAAATAGACTTGTAATTAAATGGGCTAAGCTTAAAAATATATATATATATATATATAAAAAACAATGGTAAGATTACAAAGTAAAACTATAAAAATAATTATTTTTTTTTAAAAAAGAAATAAATAGATTACCCGAGTTATGGCAAATTGTTAATCTTGAACTATTTTTGGATCATCCGAGTTGTGACAACTTAATAGTTCAAATTATAAAAAAAATAAATTACTATTTAATAAAGATTCAATTTTTTTATTATTATTCTTTTTTTGAAGATAATTTTAGATTAAAAAAAAATCTCATTTAATAACAATAAATTCAATAATCAATGAGTGACGTTCTAGCGTGGCGCTTAAGCTTCACCTATTCAAACCTTAATTTGGTTAACAGAGTCGCGACGACATGTTAATTCAAATTTTTATAAAAAAAAAATAAATCTTTTCTTTAAATAAAAGCAACTAACCCACAAGTATTTTATATAGAACTACGTGACTTTGAGTTCCTCATTGCACCTGAGGGTACGTAGGAGCGAAATTTTTATTTCGTCAAGCCAAATTTTAAACTTTCACAAATTATTTATTTTTTTAGTTTTTTTAAATAAAAAGGGTAAAACAAACATATTATGAGATTATTAAGTTTTGCATAACTAATTTAGGGTAACCGTTTTAGGACGGATGTTTTAGGGGTGCTGTGGGGTTAAGTCTCCACCCTTCCCTATGCATAACCGACTCCCGAATCCAATCTGGTTCCAAAGACCATTTTCTAAAAGGGTTTTCCAATTTTTCCTAAATTAAATAAAATTGGTGGCGACTCCTAATAATTTATTTGTTCGCCGTTCCCGCCGCGATTACGGTCGCGACAGATGGCGACTCCACTGGGGACACTTGAGAGTCAAGCCCATATTATTTTGTTGTGTAAAATGTTGTAATCTTTGTATATTTGTTTTACCTTTCTTTTCTTTTTTATTTATTTTAATTATTATTGTTATTAAAACCTTAGGATAGAGAATTTCTCTTGCAATTTTTGTTTGTTTTTGTTTTTTTTGTTTTGCAGGATACGGGTAGTCTTTAGGATAATGAAGGTTTGTATGCTCTCTACACCCACCACACCTACACATCCATCACACATTTGAGTGGGGCCCTATACCCGGGTCTGAGCGAAACTTAAGTTAAGTAGAGGTTGTGTAGTGGTAATCATTTTGGATGTACATCCTGTTTGGCTATTGCGAAAACCTCATCTAGAGTGTGCCTTTTCATGAATGTCCCACACCTAGTGGTTTACCCACTATTTCGTGGTCAACATTCTGAAACAGGACTTGACTCTAGAGACTTTTAGAATAGAAGAGCCACCAAATGAGAGTTATCACGAATCATAAAGACTCATAGATCCTTACGATAGATTGTCTCCTTTTAAGGTAACCCCGTAGGACATGAAGGGAGTGTACTTCTTCTTTATCTATCTATCCTCTTTTTCAGCATGCATTTTTATGACAAAAAGAAAACATGCATTTTCATTGCATTCCTACCATTCTAAAAAAAGAAAAAAAAATCATGCATTTTCATGGCATTTCTAGCATTCAAAAAAAATAATCATGCATTTTCATTGCATCCATAGCATTCTAAAAAAAAAAATTATTCATTCTCAGGACATACATTTCCTTGGCATTATATAAAAAAAAGAAAAAAAATGTTTTCATTTCATTTCATCTTATGCAGCTCATTCATTTCATCTCATTATTTTTGTTTGGTGTAACCGTGCCCAGAACTATTGCGCGACCAAGGAAAGAAGACATCAATCAAACCCGAGTTCACAACACAAGGGCTCGAACAAAGCTTGCAGCTTGTTACCAAGTGGCTTCCAGTACTCAAGAGGGGGGGTGAATTGAGTAACAAAAACTTTTTCGAAAGCTTTAAACAAATAAATTTTGCTCAATATAATTATTTAAGAATATGGAAGAGATGAGAAAAAAAGAAGAACAAGTAATAAATAAATTGCAGAATCAATAAATAAAGTGCATAAAATAAAGAGAATAAGGGAAGAAAAACAGTACATGATTTATCCCGGTTCGACCACCAACCACTTGTGGCCTACGTCCAAATCCCCGAAACACCGTTCGAGATTTTTCACTATTCAAGACAAGCTTAAACAACAGTGCTTGCAACCTTTACAATACGGAGCACTTTTCACACACAGGAAACTCTACCCTTGTGCTCAAGCCTCAATTAAACAAAAGGGATACCTCACCCTTATACAATCCTTGGGGATACCTCACCCTCAATATACGTAAATAGATAAAGAGATGAAGTGAAACTCTCGCTAAGAGTAGATAAATACAAATTGAAGCACTAAGGAGTGTTTCTCAAATATCTCAAGAGTTAAGCAATTATAAGTTCGAAAAATAAAGAGAGAATAAGGTAGAGCACGTTTTCAAGCAAGCAAAAATGATCACAATGTTAAGGGGAGTTTTCGAGAGAAGTCCCAGCCTCTATTTATAGAGCTCGTGGAAGAATATGGCCGTTGGGAGCAATTAATAACATTAAAAACTTTCTGATTCTTCGTATGCTGTTTAAAAACGTAGCTCTGCTTTCTCGTGGGGTATTCGAATGCACCAAGGAGGTATTCGAATACCTCCGTCAAAAACTCTTTTAGAAAATCATGCTTGTTAGAGTTATTCAATACTACCAAGGGTATTCGAATACCTCATTAAAATAAGGCATGTTTCGAAAGCAGGTGTTCGAATACCATATGGGGTATTCGAATGCCTCATTTAAAACGGTTCATTCTGAATCGGGTATTCGAATACCATATGGGGTATTCGAATGCCTCTGCTTTAGCACGCCGAGAATATCAAGCATTTAATCAGTTTATTCGAATACCACATTGAGGTATTCGAATACCTCGCTTAAAAACAGCTTAAAAACCTTTCCAAAAAGCTTCAAATGCTTGTTTTTAACTTTTAAAACATTTGATCTTTTAAAACCTTCAGCTTTAGGTTATCTTTAATCATTTGAGATATTTAATTAACACTCCATACATGATAGATCCTAAGTCCTAAAACTAATCTTTAAATACTTGGACTTGGTCTTCTCATCATCCTCATGTTTGTTATCATCAAAATACATCTTCATTGTTGCGTAGCAAACACATTCTCCCCTTTTTGATGATGACAAACTATCATAGAGAAAAGCATCAAGTCATAGTAAATAATTGGAATTCACAAAGTAAGAGGCTTACATTCATATTTAATATGTATGCGTGGCGTAGCTCCCCCTTAATGTTGGAATCCAATAATAGTTATTTTAGACTGTCTTTTCTCCTATTATATTTTTCTCCCCTTTGGCATAATAAAAAAGATACAACAAAATATAATGCATAAAGGAGGCAATAAGCATAAAGAGAAACTGATTGTATTAATAATTTAGCCAATATACATAATGTAATGAAAGAGTAAACAGCTAATACAAAAAAAACATCCAAAGAACAAAGCCTAGAAAGAGGCATCTGGCGGAGGAGGAGGGGACTCAGAACCCCGTGAAGATAGCAAAGCCCGCAAAGCAGCTTGCTCACGCTCAACACCATCAAGTCTGTCAAACGAACTGAGAAGGTTGTTCCAAATAAGCTCTGCTATCCTCCATGTAAGCACGGTTGGCCTGTAAAGTGGCCATGACTTGATCCAGTGGATCGAACCAAAGCGGCCAGGGGCTGGGGCAAAGCAGGCCAACAGCGACAGAGGCGCAGGGCTACCGGAGCAAGAAGAACGGCAGCAGCAGGGGGCAAATGCGGCAGATCACCGGGTCGTCCTCATCATCGTCAAGTTCAACTGGGAATACCCACCTTCATCGCCTTTTATCATCTTCATTCGGTTCAGCGTATAAGAGCCAAACACATTATGGTGGGTCACCGAGTTTTTCGCTCTGGCCTCCACACTGCGGATACTTGCCTAGGAAGGCAAAGTGATGATCACCCCATAAGGTAGCTCGAGCGTTCTTTTCCCTTAGCTCTCATCATATGCTTCATAATGAATACGGGCCGCTTTATCCGGTATCCTTTCTTCAGATCCACAAAGATAAACACATCATCTTCACTGTAGCGTAGTTCCCCTCTAGGAGCTAAGATGTGGGCATAAGCATAATGTAAGAGCTCGTCCCGGCTCTTCATCATGCCCCCTTTGACTCCCTTTGAGTCGGAGGTAATGCCAACCCAGGTCTAAGGACATCTTCAATGGCTCGAATCTTGTCGAACCGCTGGATAAACTCTTCACAAATTTCATTGTTACGGCCACAGATTCTAATCCGAAGAAGCGAACCCAGGGCCCCGAGGAGTGATCACAATGTGCCGATCACGACGTCGAATGAAGTTCCAGCCTTCAATCCTCAAGTTGCAGTAGAACATTTTGACCAAATCGGATAGAGGACCTCCTTATAGGAGCAAAAACGTAGCACGCCCGGATGTCCACCGGTGTAGGAAATCAAAGCCACCTTCTTTTTCAAAGAAGGCCAAATCCAGTACTTGGGCTGCACAAGGTTACGTTCTCTAAATGAGAGATGAATCGTCCAAGAGTTTCTCGGGTGAGAGGAGAGTCTTCGCAGATCCAATGGGTTGTTGCAAGGCGCGGTTT
This sequence comes from Ormosia emarginata, assembly GCA_029884605.1. Classification (NCBI taxonomy): domain Eukaryota; kingdom Viridiplantae; phylum Streptophyta; class Magnoliopsida; order Fabales; family Fabaceae; genus Ormosia; species Ormosia emarginata. The sequence goes on along the minus strand of JAQQTP010000080.1, from coordinate 25,038,028 downwards.
TGTGCGAGCACGTTTGGAGGAGGAAGCCATGGATGAAGGTAGAAGATGAGAGGAATGAGTTTGAAAAGAGAGGGAGTGACGGTTGGGTGATACGAGGGATGTGGTATTCGAATAGGAGATGAAAACGAAAGAGAAGAAATGAAAAATGAGATGAGTGAACGGGTGAACGAAGGGGCTTATATAAAGCTCGGACTCGAGGTATTCGAATACCTCAATTGGTATTCGAATACCGCTGGTTGGAAACGCAAAGGTCGTGGCTCTCTTGAAAGAAGGTATTCGAATACCTCCGTAGGTATTCGAATAGACCGTCCAAAAAGGATTGGCCCAGATATAGGTGTATTCGAATACGCTAGTGGTATTCGAATACACCAGAGACAGGAACAAAAGCCTCGATAAGCAGAGGCTTCAGTGTTATTCGAATAACCACTAAGGTATTCGAATACTCCCGGTTAATAAATCATGAAAGCATGCGAGGAAAATGATGGTATTCGAATACCGATGAAGGTATTCGAATAACTTAGATAGAAAAACACCAAATATTACGTCCGTAATGCAATTTTGAAGATTAAAGCTTACCCGATTAAATGAGTACCGCAAAACAGAATGGAGGGTATCTCCGACGCTCAAGTCAGTAATAATTAAAGATCAATAAAACAATGAGTATTAAATTTAACAAATTAAATACACGATTGATCCAAAATGCCAAGCTCTCTTCTTAAATGAAAGAACGAATCTTTAGGTAAAGGTTTTGTGAAAATATCAAAGTTGATTATTGGTTTCAATAAATTCTAACACACAATCACCTTTTTGAACATGATCTCGTATAAAATGGTGCCTTATCTCAATGTGCTTAGTTCTAGAGTGCATAATGGGATTCTTTGTCGATTAATTGCACTAGTATTATCACATCTTATAGGGATGTGATTAAGTCAAGACCAAAGTCTAAAAGTTGTTGCTTCATCCATAGAATTTGAGCACAACAACTTCCTACCGCACATATTCAAATTTCTCACGGTGGATAAAGCCACGCTTATTTTGTTTCTTGCTATGCCAAGAAACTAAGGAATTGCCAAGCAAGTGACATGTTCCACTAGTGCTTTTCCGATCCAATTTGCATTCAAGAAAATCGAGTCGAATAACCAATAAGACTACAAGTGGCACCTTTGGGGTACCACAAGCCCACTTGTGTAAAGGCCACATAGATATTTCATAATACGTTTTACAAAGACTTAAATGCGATTCTTTAGGATTAGCTTGATATCGAGCACACATGCATACGCTAAACATTATATCGGCCTACTAGCAAAGTGAGATAGAGAAGAGATCCGATCATACCTCGATATTTAGTAATTTCTACAATTACACCTTCGTCTTTATCCAAGTAACACGAAGTGCTCATTGGTGTAGCCATATGCTTTGAGTTGTCCATTCCAAACCTCTTGAGAAGTTCTTTGCAATACTTTGTTTGGCTAATGAACGTTCCACTCCTTGTTTGTTTGATTTGAAGTCCAAGGAAGAAATTGAGTTCTCCCATCATGGACATTTCGAATTCGCTTTGCATGATTTTGGCAAATTCCTTGCACATGATTTTCGTTAGTAGCACCAAATATGATATCGTCTACATACACTTGTACAAGGAGTATATCATGGTTTTTATTTTTAATAAAAAGAGTTGTGTCAACTTTACCTCTTGTAAAATCGTGTTCTAAAAGGAACTTACTTAATCTTTTCATACCAAGCTCGTGGAGCTTGTTTTAAGCCATACAAAGCCTTTTTCAATTTGAAAACATGGTTAGGTAAATCATAATTTTCAAAACCTGGAGGTTGGTCAACATATACTTCCTCTTGAATAAAGCCATTTAAAAAAGCACTTTTAACATCCATTTGATATAATTTAAAATCCATGATGCAAGCAAAAGCAAGTAACATCCTAATAGCTTCTAATCTAGCTACAGTGTGCATAGGTTTCTTCATAATCTATACCTTCTTCTTGATTATAGCCTTTTGCTACAAGTCTAGCTTTATTTCTTGTTATTATGCCAGCTTCATCAAGTTTGTTTCTAAAAACCCATTTAGTACCGATAATAGGATGATTATTAGGCCTAGGAACTAGTTCCCAAACTTGGTTTCGTTCAAATTGATTTAATTCTTCTTGCATAGCTAGAAACCAATGTTCATCATTAAAGGCTTCATTAATGTCTTTAGGTTCGATTTGAGAAACAAAGGCTAAGTGGTTACATGCATTTCTAATGGAGTTTCAGTACTTACACCTTTGGATACATCACCTATTACTTGATCAAGCGGATGATATTTTGAGGTACGCCATTCTTTGGGAAGCTCCAAAGCTTGTGAATCCTCTTGTCTTTGTTTATCTTCTTGCTCCTTGATTTCTTTTTCCTTGCTATCCAAATGTGTTTCCGCTAAGGCTTCGCAACATCATCAATAACAAGATCCTTTCTCGATCCATTTGGGTCAGGTTCATCAAATGCAACATGTATAGATTCTTCAATAGTCATGGTTCTTTTATTATATATACGAAAAGCCTTACTATGATTTGAATAACCAAGAAATATACCTTCATCGACTTAGCATCAAACTTGCCTAGGTTATCTTTTCCATTATTTAAAACAAAACATTTGCAACCAAAAACATGAAAATGTGCGACATTTGGCTTTCTTCCCTTGTATAATTCATATGGGGTTTTCTTTAAAATAGGCCTTATAAGGGCCCCTGTTCATAACATAACAAGTCATTATTTACAAAGATCCGCCCAAAAATACTTAGGAAGAAGTGCAGCCTCATTAAGCATAGTTCTCGCCATTTCTTCTAAAGAACGGTTTTTCCTTTCTACAACTCCATTTTGTTGTGGAGTTCTAGGGGCAGAGAAATTATGATTAATGCCATGTTCATCACAATAATTTTCAAAAACATTGTTTTCAAATTCGCCACCATGATCACTTCTTATAGAAGAAATTTGAAAACCTTTTTCGTTTTGAATAACTTTGGCAAGTCTTTTAAATGCTAGAAATGCATCATTTTTATTTGCAAGAAATAAAGTCCATGTAAACCTAGAAAAATCATCCACAATCACTAAAGCATAGTAATTCCCACCAAAGCTCATAGTTCTAGAGGGTCCAAATAAATCCATGTGCAAAAGTTGTAAAGGTCTAGTCGTTGAAACTATATTTTTTGATTTAAAAGAGACCTTTATTTGTTTACCCTTTTGACATGCATCACATAATTTATCTTTAACAAAATTAAGCTTTGGTAGTCCAATTACTAGCTCTTTAGAGACCAACTTCCTTAGGTGATCCATGTGAATGTGTGCAATTCTCCTATGCCATAACCATGAATCATCATTCTTACTTAAAAGGCATTTCGCATCATTTGAAGATATATCATCAAGACTAATCATATAAATGTTATTTATTCTATGACCAATGAATTTAACATGTTTATCATTTTTATCTTCAATTATGCAACAATTTGAATCAAAAATTACCTTATTACCTTTGTCACATAATTGGCTAATACTAAGAAGGTTATGTTTTAAGCCTTCAACAAGCAACACATTTTCAATAGAGGAATTTGGATTCTTGCCAACTTTTCCGACTCCAAGAATTTTTCCTTGTTGTTGTCTCCATAAGTAACATGTCCATGATTCTTGGGAATAAATATGGTGAATTTTGAGTCATCTCCAAATCATGTGCTTGGAACAAATTATTGCCGAGATACCAATTTGAGCTCCCGGCTTTCAAGCACACCTACAACACAATTTTAATTTTTAACTTTTGGTACCCAAATTTTCTTGGGTCCTTGAGTGTCAGTTTTAGGCAATGTACCCTTTGGAACCCAAACCATTTTTGTCCCAATTTTTGTGTTAATATTCTTTCTAGCATTGCATGTTGAAGCACTATGACCTTTCTTTCCACAAGAAAAGCATTTAATAAATGGATCACTGGAAGTATTTGAATAAACAAAAAATTTTTATAAGATTTATGTTGATTTTTCGGTTATAGCCAATTCCAGCTTTTTCAAAAACAACCCTTTGTTTCCCTAATATAATATTTAGATTATCTCTCCCGTAAGTGAATTTGGCAAGGGTATTTTTTAAGTCTTCAATTTCTTTCTCAAGTGTGTGACATGAAGAACAAGAATAAGAAGTAGAAGCATGTGAGAGATGAGATGAGCATGCATCAATAATTCTCAAAGTTTCATTTTCAATTTTTAGTTCTTCAATCTCTTTATTTAAAATAAGAATTTTATTTTCTAAAGAAAAAAATTTTTTCTTAGAAGAAGAAATTTGTTTTGTGAGTTTTATTGATTCGTCATGCAATTCTTCAAAGGCATCTTGTAACTCATCATAAGAGGCAAGAAAGTAGAGTTAGAACTTACCTCATTTTCGCTTTCTTCTTCTTCTCCTTTGGCCATGAGACGAGTTGAGCTTCTTCGCTATCCGAGTCCAAATGAATCCATGTCGTTTTCATCCCATGCTATATAGGCTTTTCTTGCTTTTCTTTCTTTGAAGGGCTTCTTCTCAAGTCTCTCTTTCTTCTTTTGGTAAACGGGCATTCCATTTTCATGTGACCAGGCTTGCCACATTCATAGCAAGTAGGAGTTGATGAAGCTCCTTCGCCTTTGTAATGAGTCTTCTTCTGAGGGAAGGGAGGTCTTCTTTGCATTCCCTTTTTCTTGAGAAATTTACCAAATTTTTTAACTAACAGACCGAGATTTTCTTCGTTTACCTCAATGTTTTCTCGAGCTTTCTTCATCTTCTTCATCATCATTGTCAATTGTTGAGGAAGTGGCTTTAAGCGCTATCCCCTTTTTCTTTTTATCATTTTCTTCGCTTTGACTTAATCTCGCTTCGCCTCTAGTTCGTGCTCATGAAGTTTTCCAAAAAGGGTGGCTAATGACATGGTTGTCAAGTCCCTTGATTCTGAAATTGCTGTCACCTTGGGCTGCCAAATCTTGCTTAAACACCTTAACACTTTATTAATCAAATCTTCGTTAGTAAAACTTTTTCCTAAAGATGCAAGATGATTAACAATGTGGGTGAACCTCTTTTGCATTTCTTGAATGCTTTCTCCTTGGTTCATTCTAAACAGCTTCATATTCGCGAGTTAGAGAATTGATTCTCGACCTCTTAACTTCACTAGTACCCTCATGGGTAACTTGTAAAGTGTCCCACATTTCTTTAGCGGTTTTGCAATTAGAAATTTAAAAACTCATCATACCCCAAGGCAAGTGGTAATGATGTTTTTAGCTTTTAAATTATATTGACTTTTCTTTTATCCTCATCGACCAATCACTTCTAGGTGTCTCGGTTTTTACACCATCGACAACGCGTGTAGGTATAAATGCGCCGCTTTCGACAAAGATCCCACACATCTAGATCAATAGCTTCGATGAAGATTTTCATTCTTTCCTTCCAATATGCGTAACCATCCCCATTGAAAAGGGTGGTCGGTTTATGGAAGATCCTCGAAAAAACCATTTAAGGAAGTCATGTTCTCTTGAAGCGGCTAAGCTCTTTATACAAGAGTCTAGCTCGATACCACTTGTTACCAAGTGGCTTCCAAGACTAAGAGGGGGGGTGAATTGAGTAACAAAAACTTTTTCGAAAGCTTTAAACAAATAAATTTTGCTCAATATAATTATTTAAGAATATGGAAGAGATGAGAAAAAAAAGAAGAACAAGTAATAAATAAATTGTAGGAATCAATAAATAAAGTGCATAAAATAAAGAGAATAAGGGAAGAAAAATAGGCACAGCATTTATCCTGGTTCGACCACCAACCACTTGTGGCCTACGTCCAGTCCCCGAAACACCGTTCGAGATTTTTCACTATTCAAGACAAGCTTAAACAACAGGTGCTTGCAACCTTTACAATACGGAGCACTTTTCACACACAGGGAAACTCTACCCTTGTGCTCAAGCCTCAATTAAACAAAAGGGATACCTCACCCTTATACAATCCTTGGGGATACCTCACCCTCAATATACAGAAATAGATAAAGAGATGAAGTGAAACTCTCGCTAAGAGTAGATAAATACAAATTGAAGCACTAAGGAGTTTTTCTCAAATATCTCAAGAGTTAAGCAATTATAAGTTCATAAAATAAAGAGAGAATAAGGTAGAGCACGTTTTCAAGCAAGCAAAAATGATCACAATGTTAAGGGAGTTTTCGAGAAGTCCCAGTGCCTCTATTTATAGAGCTCGTGGAAGAATATGGCCGTTGGGAGCAATTAATAACATTAAAAACTTTCGATTCTTCGTATGTCTTTGTTTAAAAACGTAGCTCTGTTTCTCGTGGGGTATTCGAATGCCCGAAGGAGGTATTCGAATACCTCTCACAAAAACTCTTTTAGAAAATTGCTTAAGTTAGAGTTATTCGAATACCAAATCAAGGGTATTCGAATACCTCATTAAAATAAGGCATGTTTCGAAAGCAGGGTATTCGAATACCATATGGGGTATTCGAATGCCTCATTTAAAACGGTTCATTCTGAAACTGGGTATTCGAATACCATATGGGGTATTCGAATGCCTCTGTTTTAGCACGCCAGAGAATATCAGTTACGAATCAGGTTATTCGAATACCACATTGAGGTATTCGAATACCTCAGTTAAAAACAGTTTAAAAACCTTTCCAAAAAGCTTCGAAATGCTTGTTTTTAACTTTTAAAACATTTGATCTTTTAAAACCTTCAGTTTAGGTTATCTTTAATCATTTGAGATATTTAATTAACAGCTCCATACATGATAGATCCTAAGTCCTAAAGCTAATCTTTAAATACTTGGACTTGGTCTTCTCATCATCCTCATGTTTGTTATCATCAAAATACATCTTCATTGTTGCGTAGCAAACACACAGCTATGGCAACTGAGAATGAGGGAAGAAATCTAAGTGTGGAAGTAGATGAGATGAAAGAAATGGTGAATGAAATGATAAAGTCTCAAAGAAGAATAGGGAAAATATTGTCGGCCATGAGGGAGACCCTCACTTTGATGGGGACAGCTGGAGGTATAGGAGTAACTGGGGCACACTTGCACCCACCAAATGTTACTTCCATGAGAGCAAACCCTGGAGCCACCACTGAGATGCCTTTTGTGGGAGGAACATCAAATACTACATCACTAGTGATTCCCATCGGAAAAGGGTATCATTCGTCAGAGGATATCACTGCTAAGAAAGGATTCAAGCAGAAAAAGAACGAGCCTGAAGTTAATTATGTCCAGCATCAACAGACCTTCAAACCTCGATATTCCCCACAATACCCAACTCATCAACCACCATATAACCCTAACCTTCATTTGCCACACCATACACCTACACCTCCTTATTACCCTTCACACTAAATTATACTAACCACAAACATCACCCCAACTCCACAATTCCAAATCAACAATGTTCTCATACCTCAACCATATCGCCTAATTTATATCCAATACCCACCTCTACCTTCACAAAACTTCCCAAATTACCCACAACCTTGGTCAAACTTTCAAAATCAAGGCCGCTCTCGCCCTCGAAACCTACTCCTTTCCCAAAACTATCCATTTCAAATGCAGATTTATTCCAAAGGCTATTTGATGCTCACCTCATCTCAAGAAATCCTGTATGTCCCTTAGAACCAGTATTCCCAGCGGGGTATAATCCGCGTTTAACTTACAAATACCACATGGATGCCGCAGGGCACTCAATTGAAGATTGTGAATCCTTCAAGATTGCAGTAAGGAAGCTAATTGCTTATGAGAAGCTTGACATTAAAGAAATAGTTGGACCCAGTATGGTTAACAACTAGTGATAATTAGTGATGTTGGACTCATGATAACTTTCTTGAAACATTAATGTAATGAATTTGCATGGGTACATTGTTTCCTTTCATCACTTTGTCTTTCTTGGTAATTATTTTCTTTCATTTCTTTAAAGTGTCTTCCTTGGTAATTCTCAGTTGGGTCCGCGTGTGTAAGTGTCTTAGCAAAAAAAAAATTAAAAAAGAAAAAATGAGCTTATAAGTAATCACTTGGTGTGCACTATCTTTTTGTCACAAAGTTAAAGTTTTGAAAATAAACAATCATGATTTAAAAATGAAGACTGGCCAGTTTTCTCTATCTTTTACAAAATTTCATCATTTTTATCCTTTGTTACCCCTTTTGAGCTTGAAATTTTCTTCAATAAACCATGGACAAAGATCACCCCTGCACTAGAAAATAGCATAAAACAAAGGTTGATTGTCATGATGAATGTTCTGAAGCATAATGGAAAATGAAGAAAAGGTGAAAATGACAAAAAGTAAAAATTAAAAAAAATGATGAAAAAAAATAGAAAAAAGGAGAAGGGAAAGGAGGATGAAAGAAAATGAAATGAAATGAGAATGAAAAAGAGAATAATAAGATAAAAGTGTTTGAAAGTGGAAAAACAGTTGATGAAGTTTAATGATCCTTACTCTTATTCCACCCTTAAACACTTGTTTGAGCCTTATAACTTTCCTTTCATAACATCTAGCCTTGACCACATTACAAGCCTCAAAAAGTCCATTCTGATCAACGAAGGATTGTTGTCATTTTCGTTAACTTTAATTTTGAGACAAAGGTTATGCTCATCCAAGTATTTAGTTCATTACTCCTAAAAAAATGAAAATGAAAAGAAAAAAAAAAAGAGACTTACACTAGGACAAATTTGTACCCCGTTCGACTCGGTTCTAAACTGTGGCAATTTTTCCTGTTTGTCCTAGACTGGGAAAAATTTTCTTTGGTTCAATGTGACCTTACACTATGACATGTTTGTACCACAATTGACTTGGCTCTGAACTAGGGCAATTTTTCCTTTCTTTGGTTCAATTTATCTTGGGCAAATCTTTTAGTCACTAGGATCAGTCTTAATCCTACTCAATTCAGTCTTAGACATGGGCAAAATTCTCTGCGGTCCAAATTGGCTTGATGTAGAGCATAAGAATTTTTTTTTTTGACATAATGTCTAGTAGACAACTAAAGATTAGTCTCATAAAGGTCAAACCTATTCGTATCGAGTCAACACCTCTTTGGATCTCATATCATCATTTGTGTCTTTTTTGTGTAGTCAAACTTCCAAGACCAATTTAGAAGTTGTTTACCCAATAAATTCCTTTTGTGTCATACTTCTGAATTCATGTCTGTCTGTTATGTAATGTTTCAAGTAAGGTGAACAAAAGTACAACATTACGATTTAACCATCTGATGGCAATCCCCTGCTGAACAATTCAGATCGAAAAGAACTTAAAAGTTTCAATTAAAGAGGAAAATGATATCCCAATGAAAAGTCCAGGAATAAGAGGTACCTGAGCAAAAGAAAAAGGAAAAGAGCTCGTTAGGTTGAAAACCCGAAAGGGCAGTTTAAACAAGAGTTAAGACAAATAAATTGGAATTGCTTAAACAGGGGCAATTTTATTTGCATTCGATTGGATACACAGGGACAACTTAGTTCACATTCAATTAGCCACACTGGGGCAAAACTTCTGAGAATATATGTTGAGGGAAGTAGCAACGAAGACAACGATTGAGTCATCAGGCCGTTGCAGGAAATCAATGAACAAATATTGGGGCAAAAAAAAATTCTCCCAAAGACTTAGTGGCTTCAAGCAAGGGTTCACAATAAGAGATTATAATCTCGACTCCTAAAAAGGGAGTAGTTAAGAGTAAAAAACACGAAAATAAGGTGAAAAAAAGAAGGAGAAAAAGGATGGGTAAGTATGATCAAGACTATCGGTCCACCAGGCAAAAGCGCTTGTGAACAAGGATTTGATTGGTCAAAGCTTTCCAAAGTCACCGCTGGTTCGAATGATTAAAAGAAAAGAGAAAAAGAGAGAAAAAAAGAGAGAAGAAAAATTTTAAGAAACCATTTGACTGGTCTAAATGATTGGCATGTCTAAAGCACATCAGCTTATTGCATTTGCATTTTAAGTTTTGAGCGCATCGGCTCATTGCATGTTTAATTTGAGCGCATCGACTCATTGTATTTGCACTCTAAGTTTTGAGCGCATCGGCTCTTTCCATTATAAGTTTTGAGCGCATCGGCTCTTTCTATTATAAGTTTTGAGCGCATCGGCTCATTGCATGTTTAATTTGAGCGCATCGGCTCGTTGCATTTGCATCTTAAGTTTTGAGCGCATCGGCTCATTGCATTTGTATTTTAAGTTTTGAGTGCATCGACTCTTAACATTTTAAGTTTTGAGTGTATCGGCTCATTGCATGTTTAATTTGAGCGCATCGGCTTGTTGTATTTGCATCTTAAGTTTTGAGCGCATTGGCTCATTGCATTTCAAGTTTTAAGCGCATCGGCTCATTACATTGCATTTTAAGTTTGAGCGCATCGGCTCATTGCATTTTAAGTTTTGAGTGCATCGACTCATTATATTTTAAGTTTTGAGTGTATCGGCTCCTTACATTTTAAGTTTTGAGCGCATCGGCTCGTTGCATTTGCATTTTAAGGTTTGAGCGCATCGGCTCTTTGCATTTTAGGTTTTGAGTGCATCGGCTCATTGCATTTTAAGTTTTGAGCACATCGGCTCATTGCATTTTAGGTTTTGAGTGCATCGGCTCATTGCATTTTAAGTTTTGAGCACATCGGCTCATTGCATTTTGTTCTCACATTGTTTTCTGTTTCTTCCGAACAAAATTTGGATTTATTTCTTTACTTGTTCCTCACTATGATAAAATAAAAAGTTGCGGTTATTCTTTTTATCTAGTAAGAAACAAGTAAAGAGGGGCAACTGTAAACACCGAATTTTATCCGAGGACATTTTGTAAATAAAATAAATAAATAAAAATAAAAAAATAATAAAAATATTCAGCTCAATCCATTAACCTACTCATTGACCCAATATCCAAACCTAATTCATTAACATACCCATTGACCCAATATCCAACCCATGACCTATTATCTAACCCATAACCCATATCTTAAACTATAACTCAAACTTATCCTAAACCAACTCAAACACTCATCTTAAACAAACCCTATCGGCTAGTCTAAACAAACTCATCCTAACTAAACCCCATCACCAACCCAACACTCATCCTAAACAAATCTCTATACTGATCATAAACCAATCCTAATCACACTTTAACTCAAACACCTTAATCCAATCATCTCCTATAAAAACGCATAACCCACACCTTACTTGGGACTTTCACTTTGACCTTCAGCACACATTTTTAACCTTGACCTATGATTTCAACCTCCACCAAAATACTTCTCTATCACCTCTCCTATACAAAACTAACACCCACAAACTGCTCCACACCGTGTCGCAAGCCATCCGTCACACCGCGCTACCCACCGCGCAGAAGCCGCCGCAGAAACAGCGTCACATCGTCGCACTGCACAATCTGTAACCAGACCCAATTGTCGACGCTTCACCAACCCGAACCAGCCTAACCACCGTCGCCACTGGCCTTCATCTTCCTTGCTCCTCTGTTTTTTTTTCCTACAAATACCCAAAAAGAAAGAAGCAAAACTCCTTTGTCTTGTTTTTTGTAAGTTTGTTCTTTTAATTTCTGATATTTTTTTTTTGTTTTATGTGAAATAGACTTGTAATTAAATGGGCTAAGCTTATATATATATATATATATATATATATATATAAAACAATGGTAAGACTACAAAGTAAAACTATAAAAATAATTAATTTTTTTTTAAAAAAAGAGCGAAATAGGATTAACCGAGTTGTGACAGCTTGTTAATCTTGTAACTATTTTTGGATCATCTGAGTTGTGACAACCTAATGGTTCAAATTATAAAAAAATAAATTACTATTTAATAAAGATTCAATTTTTTTATTATTATTCTTTTTTTGAAGATAATTTTAGATTAAAAAAAATCTCATTTAATAACAATAAATTCAATAATCAATGGGTGACGTCTCTAGCGTGACGCGAGCTTCACCTATTCAAACCTTAATTTGGTTAACAGAGTCGCGACGACCTGTTAATTCAAATTTTTATAAAAATAAAAAAATAAATCTTTTCTTTAAATAAAAGCAACCAACCCACAAGTATTTTATATAGAACTACATGACTTTGAGTTCCTCATTGCACCTGAGGGTACGTAGGAGCGAAATTTTTATTTCGTCAAGCCAAATTTTAAACTTTGACAAATTATTTATTTTTTTAGTTTTTTTAAATAAAAAGGGTAAAACAAACATATTATGAGATTATTAAGTTTTGCATAACTAATTTAGGATAACTGTTTTAGGACGGATGTTTTAGGGGTGCTGTGGGGTTAAGTCTCCACCATTCCCTATGCATAACCGACTCCCGAATCTAATCTGGTTCCAAAGACTATTTTCTAAAAGGGTTTTCTAATTTTTCTTAAATTAAATAAAATTGGTGGCGACTCCTAACTTATTTATTTTATTTCGCCGCTCCCACCGCGATTATGGTCACGATATGGCTTCCGATATTGCAAGCCCATTTTTCAAATTGATATTACTCATTTGTATGGAAAATACCGTCATAAGTTGTTGATTGCAACAACCCAAGATGGAGATAGAAAACTTCTGCCAATTGCATTTGCCATTATGGAATGGGAGACAAAGGATGCTTGGAGTTGGTTCCTAGCCTACCTTCGGGAACATGTCACACAACAAGAGGGTTTGTGCTTGATATTTGATCGACATAAAGGCATCTTACATTCAGTGGATAATTCATATCCTGGATGGCAGCCGCTGAATGCGTATCATGTCTTTTGCATAAGGCACATTGATTCAAATTTTAACTCCAGATTCCAGAACAAAGAGCTGAAAAGATATTTAATTAACACAGGTGATAGGAATTAAAAGTTTCAAACTCAAGTGCAGGTTGTTTCAAGTAGTATATTCTCGGGAGTCCGAGGTTGATCCATAGGGAATTGATGAAGAAAAAGTCTTTGAGGTAAAGAAAAGATTTGTCACAATAATAAAGATTATATAAGTTGTTCACAAATGAAAAAGGGTTTACTTGAGTTAGGAGATCCACTCTTGGTAATAAATTAAAGACAATATTATTTCTTTTAATAACTCAATTGAAATCATACATAATGAAGGTTCCAATCGAAAAATTTAGTATTCAAAGTTCAATTAAGATTATATATGTAATCATATTATGGTTCCTTTAATTGTCCACCAACACTTGTAAATGGTCTCAAGCATCCACTATGCCAATGTCTTGTCTACAATGAATCAAATTCTTCAATATACAAGAAGGGTTTCTAAATTGATTGGAAACAACATACAACACATATAATGATCACTTAAAAATATATCATTTAAGCACAAGAAGAAAATTAATCTGACCTCAACATATTACCAAAAGCTTTATCCTTTCACCCAAGCAAAATAAAAATTAGTTACTCATAGATAAGAAGAAAGAAAGAAAGAAGAAGAAAAAGATGAACATAATTTCAATTTAGAACAAAGAAAACTATAACAAGAGAAACAAATAACACAATAACATAAACTAAACTAAGATCAAAGATGATCTGAATGAGCACCCAAGCTCCCTTTTATAGAGCTCAAGGAGTACAAGAAGGCAATAAAGTTGTTTGGTGATTAGAAGTAAATGCCAAAATAGTTGCTTGATGATGATGAATGAGCTGAAATTATAAAGATTCTTGTCTCCGAAATGTTTTTGCCCTGAGCTCATGGCATGCGTCATTTTATGATCAAGTGGTCTTCATGAAAGTTCTAGAAAATTGTCTTAGCTTTCCATAGCCGCTGATTTCATCTAAATCCATCACCTATAGCCCGAGATATGGTCCAATTACTGCTCATGGGTCAGGCTCAACTTCAGCTCCTCTGTTCTGACTTCCAAACTCAATATCACCTTCACGACTTTCGATTTGGCTCTTGTGTTCTTCATAAAAATTGTAGATATGGGTCTTAACCTTCCACTATCAAAATTTCAAAATTGTTGAACTCCTATACCCCGAGATATAGCCTAATAAGTGCATAGAGGTCAAGCTGTCAGGTTCAAAACTCTAGATTTTGCTTCAACTCCAATTTGAGTTATCCAAACGTGTGTTCCCGGTCTTGAAGCCTCATGAAAGTTATAGAAATTTGTCTTATCTTTAAAACAAGACCAAAATCACATCCATCAGATATTTGTAACTCAAATTATAGTCAGTTTACTGAAAAAGCTAAGTGAGAAGATTATACAATGAATGAAATATATTGTTATTAATGTGACTTTTGCTATCAAGTGAATAGTTATTAGAGAATTATCTTAACTTTCCAACAAGACTATAATCACATTAATTAGATAATTGCAACTCAAATTGTGATCACTTTACTTAAGAATACAATCACCCAAATTAATAATAATTCAAGCAATAATTTCTTCAATGATCAAATTAAACTCAATTTCATAAAGTGTAACAAAATTAACTTAATTAAGCTAAATTGAATTTTAAGAAGCCTAGTGAGAGGATTATAAATTAAATAAAATACATTGTTATTAACAGGTACTCAAAATTTTCAACTTGTATTCTAATTTATTATAATAATAGTTAGTTCCTAATACCAGCTCAATCCATGTCTTGTATCAAGGTATAAACCAATTACAATGAAATTTGATGCTAGGCTGGAGAAGTTGACAGCTACTACCGAGATGGCAAATTGGATTAATGCGATTCCAAAAGAAAAATGGAGTTTGACATATGATGGTGGCCGTAGATTCGGTCATATGACTACCAGTTTATCAGAGTGCATCAATGGAGTATTGAAGGGTAGTAGAAATCTACCTATAACTGCATTGGTTCAGTTGACATATACCAAATTAGTAGAATACATTGTCAACCAGAAAGATGAGTCGAATAAGAAACTCGTTACTGGACAGGAATGGAGTGATGATTTATTAAAGCATTGGAGAATGAACATGGCAAAGGTGAGCTCACACCAAGTTCGCCGATACGACATGCAGAACACTAAGTTCATGGTTGAAAAGGCCTTTAACCCTGTGACACAACAGGGTAGACTTTCTTATACTTTAAACATGCGAGAAGGTCGATGTGACAATGGTGTGTTTCAAGCATTGCATTTTCCATGCTCTCATGCGATTGCTGTGTGTGCTTCTGCGTCACTTGACTCATTCAAGTATGTGCATAGGGTTTACAGGATGGAAAGCATTTACAGAGCTTACGAGTTTAAATTTGAACCAATTCGGGCTG
The DNA here is from genome assembly GCA_029884605.1 of Ormosia emarginata. Classification (NCBI taxonomy): domain Eukaryota; kingdom Viridiplantae; phylum Streptophyta; class Magnoliopsida; order Fabales; family Fabaceae; genus Ormosia; species Ormosia emarginata. The sequence continues at coordinate 25,022,839 of JAQQTP010000080.1, read as the reverse complement.
AACCATGGTGGCCTACAGGACCTGACATAACTTTGGTGTCAGATTGTGCATTGCTTAGATCTAAAAGTCGACCAAGATCAACTCGACTCAAGAATGAGATGGATTGGCGCGAAGCAGGGCCTGGACAAACGTGTAGAATATGTCATTAACCTGGACATAATTCTCGCACATGTCGTGCAAGTGAATCGAGCTCCTTTAAGGATGATGGAGAAGGGCCATCTAGTTGATCTATGACATATTTTCATCGTTAGATATTCTTATGTTAGCCAACTATTCTTATATTATATATATTACTCCATTATAATGGTGTGTTTGAGTACTATTAATATATGTTAGTTAATTATGGGTGTGACTTCATTACTCCCATATAATATGATTCTTTGTTACTTTTAATTGTGCCTTATTATTTTCTACAGTCGGTAACAAATATTATATATTATTTTTCACATTGTCACACTAATTGTTGTTATTTTTTTGGCATACAACGTGATAGATAGTTTTCCGTGTAAACTCAGGCCCAAAGGATGGATCAATTTTGGAGTTGCATGAGTACCATGTGTCTCAGCATGTTTGGTAGGGACATGAGGATCGACATTTGCGTGTCAGACGTAAAGAAAATAAAACATATGGACCCACCTGCACATATTCTTCCATATCTAGAGCGAGCTGGCTTCTCAAGGATTGCCCATATGGGCTACTACAACATCGATCACTCCTTGATTAGTGCGCTGGTTGAGAAATGACGCTCGGAGACATATACATTTCACATGCCTACCGGAGAGTGCACCAGTACATTGGAGGACATCGATATCATATCGGGTCTTCCTATCGACGACGTTGCTGTTACTAGCCTTACCCATTGGATTGATTGACTTGATTGTAGTCGGTTATTGGGTATTGATGAGACCCCATTGCTTATATCTAACAGACGCATTGATATGATATATCTGTGGCAGACAGCTGTTACAGAGTTTGCCGCCAATGTTTTTGACGAGTACGTGCAGCAACGTGCATGACATTACATACTTAGGGTGATTGGGGGTTTCTTATGCCCTGATCATACTGGTAAGTCTGTGCACTTGATGTTCCTTCTGTTGTTGGAGGACTTTGCTATTATCGGGACATACAGTTGGGGGTTTGCAATCTTGGCGTACTTATACAAAGAGCTTTGCAAAGCTACGGACTACTAGGCGTGTGAGATTAGAGGAGCTTGCATCTTATTGCAGTATTAGGCCTGGTACAGATTATCCCGACTTGCCCCTTTACTAGCGGACCATGTTGAGCCCAATGTGTTTTATGTTGCTGATCATGGTCAATTCTGTTCATTAGGTTGGCAGTAAGTTCTTTTCATATCATTTCTTTATATTATTTTGCTTCATTGCTTACTTTGCTTTATTTCTCACTTATGTTTATAATACTTTGACTCATAAATAGGTGGTGCAATCATAAAATTTTGAGTGATACTATAACTGACGTACTTGAATATTATCGCAGATTCTTTGACCAGCTTAAGAATGATGAAGTATGTATTGTTTTACATTCATTTAAATGAATTACTTATGTACATGGTTTCTTAAGTCAATGTCCATATCATTTTGCAAATTATATGGTAACCATACACAGACGAGAGGGTGACATCACTTCCACCAGCTTGTGTGGCTGGTAGGGACATAACACTAGCAGTTGTCTCTCTCATATGTTTTCACATTGTTGAGTGGCACTAGCCAGATCGGGTCATGCGCCAGATTGGTCTTGACCAGCCCATACCACGAAGACCGCACCAGTCTGACAGTTTACACTCAATTACATTGGCAGGTAGGCATGATGAGAATTGACCAGCTACATATGTTGTTTACATAACAACATGGGATAGTCGAAGGAAGAAGCTGGTTAGGGGAATCTCATTGCAAGCACCACTCACCTTGCATTCTGAGTACATGCGTTGGTATAAAAGAATTACCTGACAATGGATGTCTACCATTGGTGCATCTATTGGGAATGCGGTAAGCTCTTTACCAATTCGTCAATTACTATATGTATTTTGTAATAATTATAATGACAAATTTTTTATTTGTTTCTTAGGCGGATATTGCAGAGTGTTTGTTTAGTTTGACTACTGACGATGCCACTCGAGAAGCTGCTGTGCAGATCATACGTTCATTGCAGGAGCATGATCACATTACCATGGAACAACTACATCCAGCTCCAGCAGCAGATGACATTGCAGGCCACTTGAGGAGTCCAATGCACAGAGGAAGTGGTGTAGAAGGAGGAGAGAGTTAGCGAGCACTCAGACGCGACTTCGATATCCCGAGGACTCCATTTCTGGGAGCCATCATATAACTCAGCCTCCTACCATTGTTACTACTGCTACCACTCCGGATGTAACTGCTACATACCCGACCACTCAACTACCACCTACATATCACCTGTAACACTCTGATGAAACATGTTAGGCTTGTATATGGATGCAGTGGTAACCTAATACTTGCTTAATATGTCTGTTGAATTTTGTGATTTTTTGAGTATGTTTAGTCACTTTGCTGCAATGCTATGTGTGCGATATAACTATTTTTAGCCCCGAATATGACTTAAACTACTCAGTTAATGGAAATAAGTATGGAGACTTTATTTCTGGGTTACAAATGTGTTGATTGTGCTACAATTAAAATTTGAGGATAATCAGAGCTAATTTGATATTTTTAAGCATATTGGTTGTGCGTTTTAATACCGGTTTGACTAGCAGCTGATATGGAAAATGATGTTTTTAGTGCAACAAAATTTTTGATGAGTCCTGTGATTTATTTGAAACTTGTTGGCTGCAAAAAAATTGAATTTGGAGAAATCTAAGTGTTCTTTGCAGATTAGGATTTTTGGTACCCTTTTAGTGTTTGATTATAAGAGACCAAAATTATCCTTCCTTCCCAATTCTCTCTCATGGCTGAGGCAGAGACAGGGAGAAAAGAAGAGGAACCGAGAAAGAGAAGGAGAAAAAGGGGGAAAAGGCTAAGGGGCTAAGGATCAAAGCTTGAAGGAGGATCCAAGAGCAAGATCAAGACTTCACAATCATCATCTCAATAGCTTGAAGAGCCAAAGGTAGAGGTTCTTGAGCTCAAACTCCATCTTCTTCCTCATTTTCCATGTTAGGCCTAGGTGAGGTTTGATAGGTCATTTTGAGTTCTAGATGTGTTTTGTGTGATTTTCTTGCTTGGATAAGTTTTAAATGTAGTTTATAACTTGTTCATGTAAAGAATTTGGATTAGAATCCAAAACCATCCATTTTGGACCTAAAATGCTCAAAGTGTAGATTTTGGGGTTTTGATGGGTGATTTGATGTAATAATCCATTTTTGGTGAAATCAATTAGTGTTTTATGTTTCCTTCATGTTTGTGAACTTGTTAGGAACTTAAAATCACCTAGAAACTGGTTTGAAGTGATCAAAATTCGCGATTTCTTCTAATATAACAGTAACACGCTCTGTAGAATTCTGCAGAACCACTTTTATGCTTGGTGTAATCGATTACGAGGTTGATGTAATCGATTACAAAGCCTTTGGAAGTTATGTAATCGATTACAAGGTAAATGTAATTAATTACTGGGGTTTTGGAATTCGTTGTAATCGATTACAACAAGGGTGTAATCGATTACCAGGTTCTGGAATTTGATGTAATCGATTACGAGAAACATGTAATCGATTACCAAGTTTCTAACTTGGTTGTAATCGATTACAATAGGGATGTAATCGATTACAAGACCTTGTTTATGGGAAAAATTGAGTTTCCTTGAAGGGATCATTTATGCAAGCCTTTTTAGGGTGTATTGAGACACTTTTGGAGATATTTCTTAGGAAGAATTATCATCTTGTATATATGAAAAGTTTTGGGAAATGCTTAGACATTCAAGTGTGATAGAGTGCCTAGGTTGGTGTTTAGAACTTTAGTCATCATGAGGTTGATTTCTAAATCACTTGTGAAGTGATGGTGTAGGGTTCCAATACAAACAGTCTAATGGTACTTCTTGGAGGGAATAGCCATTTGCCGTATGAGTTAAGTTGTTTGGTATATAATGCCTATATATATATATGCATAATTTACTCCTTTAGAGTTAAAGTTGAGTTTAAGATGCATAGTTGGTGTATGATCTCTTGTTCTTAAAGGTTGAACTTGAGGATATTCTAGAAATATGGGTTGGTTCCTTTATGTGTTAAAGTTAAGCCAAGAGTGCATGTTCTCTAGCTATGATTCTTTCACTTGGTTAAAGTGAACCTTGTGATAGGATTTGAGAAACCCTAAGCATCCTTTGAGAAGTTGAATGTCATAGATCAATACCTAGAACCTTGAGCAACGTGAGGTTGCCTTGTGATTCACTTGTGAAGTGATGAAGTGAAGTATTAGGTGTTGTATGCTAAGTGTGCTTAGCAAATAATATTTGTTATCATGCATAGGTTGCTCTTTTATGTAGAAAGTAAAGCCAGAGATGCATGGATGACATTTTACTCCTGTGTGAGACAAGGTTGGAGATATAGGAAGGACTAGAAATGTGACTTTGCATCTTGTGTGATAAGTGAGCTTGGTTAGTTAGTTCGCTAGTCTTCCTTAGTTACTTGGTCAGGAAGGACTTAGTGATGATAATATGTATTTGTGAAATATATTACATATCTTCTTTTTCAACTTGCTATGTCTTGTTTCCTATGTATTGTAACCTAAGATGGTGTGAATAACCATGTGGCCTGAGAACAAGGTGTTGGATCTAGATTCTCCTTGCATTTATGCTTATATGATCAGGGTTTCCGATATGGAGGTGGTAGCAGTACTCTTACCTTTGTGAGAGAAAAGATCCACTTATTACCAAGTAGTGTGATGGCTCTTTTGCCTAACCTACTGAGACAAATACAATGAACAGAGGTTCTTGGGAATCAAGTAAGTGACATGTGTTTTCTAAAACTAAAAACCTGCATCAACATTGCATCATCATATTATTAGGATTTTGTGTGAGCATAACCATGCATCATATCATAAAGCACTGCATTTGTTGGTAGCTGTATGGGCAATTGCCTTGCTCGATGTTTACAGTTAGTTATTTGATGATATTTTACGATTATATGGGCAGTTGCTTCGATATCATTAATTATTATTGTTCACCTTAGGTTAAGATTGTTGCTTGCCTTATGAATGTTACATAGAGTAGTATGTATGTTCTGATAGTGTTGAGCAGTGACTCATTTATCTGTTGCAGACTTAATTTTATGTTCATAGTGTGGTTTGTTCATTGTGAATAGATGAACACTGGTATTGGAATTGCATATACTGAGAAATTGTGATTTCTTACCCTGTTTGTGTTTCCATGTAAATCTAAGTACAAGAAAAAGGGAAGCAGAAGAAACTGAATAACTAGTATATTGATTTTATTTCTTGTAATAAATATGTTGTATCTTTATTTTTCTGCTATCTTGTTTTTGTAAAGGTTGTGTACTACAGTTTACCTTTGAGAGGCTTATGATATATATATATCGCTTTTGTTGTTCAGGCTCTCTATATTTATTTATGTGAATAAATGATATGGGTTAGTTTGTTGTTGAAGTTAGAAGTGACATGGCTAGTACTGTGCGCTTTATATATTTGGAAGATATATCGGGTTCTTGGTATTAGAATGTTACATCACCCACCATATCCACCACACCCACCACACCCATGTCCACTGTATCCTTACCCGTCATCGGGTTACCCACCACACCCATACCCACCACACCCTTACCCCCCATATCTTGACTCGCCACCGAGTTACCCACCATACCCATCACAGCCAGGTCTTTCAGTTGATCCCTCTCACAGACCACCGCATTTCAATGCTGGCTCGTCTCATTGACGTGTAATTATATGTTGTTGGTGTATATCAAAATGTTATATTTAGTGGCTTTAATTAAATTACTGTTGATTATTTTCAATTGTGATTTTGGTACCCTTGTTGGATTGAACATGTATATTGTTTCATTTCTATTGCTGATCTTGGTACTATGATTGAATTAAACAGGTTTGTGTGCTTTTGGGAAGGTTAATATTTAGGGGAAATTTTGTCAAAATTTTCATAAAATCTGAATGCCCGAACGCATAAGCATTTGGATTTTAACGTTCACATTTTTCTTTAAAATTTTTTTTATTTAATTACTAAGCACAAATCTCATTATAATTTAAATCATCCAAATGTTATAACACTCGAGCTTATATTGGCAAAATCTAATAATGTATAGCATGACGCTCATAGGGAATTTAAAAAACAAATACATGATAAAGTATGGATGCCAAAAAGTCATCATCTTAAGAAAATAATGATTTTATAATATTTGGTCTGTATTTGGTGGTCACCTAATGCTAAAAGGGACACTTAGTTAGTTGTTACCTTAATCTCATATCATTAATTGTTAAGTATTTAAAGCTGTGTGAAAATTTATATATATAGGTTACACCAACAAGGTAGGGAAATCCTCATAGGTTAAGTAAACAACTTGAAGAATCTAGTGTTCTGGGCCAGCTATGATGCGCTAAAGAGGCTGGCGCATCTTAGCTGGCCCAAAAATAATTAAAAAATGTCACGTAGGACCAAAGTGTGACAGTTGGGTAATATGTTTCAGAATTGTGACATTTTGGTAAATTGTTTAAAAAAAGTGATATTTTGGTAATTAATTTTGCCATTAATGGCAGTTTGGTAAAAAAACAAAAAAAATAGAACTAAAGGTAATATGAAAATGAATAGAAAACGAACACTCTAGAATAGCATAATAGGAAAAAAAAATAAAATTGAAATTTTTTAAACTAAAGAACAACTGACAATTTTGTTGGTAGACAATAATATCCCTAATCTTATAGTCATAATATCATCATCAAACTAAAGGAAAGGGTAAAAAAAAGAAATAAAGAAAAAAATTTAAAAACGAATTATTTCACAATACTGTCTTAAATGGAGTGAAACTTTGCGTGTGCAATTAGCATGTGTTAATAAACAGTAAAATAAACAAAAAGAAAAAGAATAATTTGCTCTTTAGGCGCAAGTGTCCATGAACAGGGGATTGAATAGGAAAAGCACCATGTAGATGTATCGTATATTGATTGATATTGATATTGATATGGGAGGGAACTCTCACTTTTATTGCATATTACTATGAACTTCATGTCTCCTTTGACTTGACCATTGGAACTGCTACCACTCCACCGGCATCCGCCTCCAACACAGTTTCGTCCAAGCTGCCGCCTTCTCAGCCTAAGTTGAATTGTCGATGAGCCTCTAAGCACTCCACGACCACAACCACAACCACATGGAGGTCAAGCTCCTAATCCTCCTTCTCAACGAGAGGAATCTAGATATGAAGGAAAGTCATTATGCAGCACCTCTTTTAAAGCACATGATATTTTCCACCTTCAACCATTTCTTTCAATTCAATTACATTTCCTTTCTTTTCACTTTCATATTTCCTTTCCCAATTCCAATCTTCTACAGGAAACCAGTAACTGAACTTACCTCACTTCTTTTTTATTCTCAAAATTCAAACTTTTTTTGTCCATTTAGATTTTTTACTATTGAGCATTGGATCTAATCATGTGATGAACAATGAATCTATCTAATTTTTCTTATATGGGTTTTGCGACCTTCTGATCGTTATTCGAGCGATTTTAATTTTATGCACGTTGGTTATGCGTTGGTGGCACTACAAGTGCATTTTATGGAGATCATGTGGCATTAGATCTGAAAGGCACCGAACTCCCTAGTGGAGCGCAGCAACATATCGGTGGAGGCGAGCGGGAGCTATCAGAGATCGATTTCGACGGGCGTCGATAATAATTTGTAACAGAGACTAAATTGTCATTTACCAGAGTTTGGAATTACTTTTAGAATAATAATAAATAAGTAAAAGTAAGACCAACCGATAGTAGAGAGGTAAATTCAACGTGAACCCATGCACTCATAATATATGAGGGTGCATATTAGACGTCACATTTAAACAGAATGTCAACCGATTTTGTATTCATTGGTTTTTTCCTCCGCTAATATCACACATAGTTAAAAACTTTTATCATGGTAAAATGATGGGATAATTAAAATTTTCAAACCCAAATACAGGTTGTTTCAAGTAGTATATTATCGGGAGTCCGATGTCGATCCACAGGGAATTGATGAAGAGAAAATTATTTGAGGTAAGAAGAATATTTGTCACAATACTAAAGATCATATAAGTTGTTCAAGGATGAAAAAGATTTACTTGGATTAGGAGATCTACTCTTGGTAATAAATTAAAGATAAGATTATTTCTTTTAATAACTCAATTGAAATCATACATAATGAAGATTCCAATCAAAAGATTTAGCTTTCAAAGTTCAATTAAGATTATATATGTAATCATATTATGGTTCCAATAATTATCTACCAATACTTATAAATGGCCTCAAGTATCCACTGTGCCAATGTCTTGTCTACAATGAATCAAGATCTTCAATATACAAGAAGAGTTTCTAAATTGATCAGAAACAACATACAATACATATAATGATCACATAAAAATATATTATTTAAGCATAAGAATAAAATTAATCTAACCTCAACTTATTACCAAGAGCTTCATCATTTCACCCAAGTAAAATGAAAATTAGTTACTCATGAATCAAGAAGAAAGAAAGAGAGAAGAAGATGATAATGAACATAACTTCAATTAAGAACAATAAAAAACTACATAAAGGAAAACTAATAACACAATAGCATAAACTAAACTAAGATCCAAGATAATCTGAATGAGCACCCAAGCTCCCTTTGATAGAGCTCAAGGAGTGCAAGAAGACAATAGACTTGTTTGATGATGAGAAGTAAAATCAAAATAGATGATGAATGAACTGAAATTATAGACTTTATTGTCTCCGAAATGTCTCTACTCTTAGCTCATGGCATGAGTCAGAATATCATCAAGTGGTCTTCATGAAAGTTCTAGGAAATTATCTCAGCTTTCCATAAACACCAAGTTTAGCCAAATCCATCACCTACAGCTTGAGATATGGCCCAATTACTGCTCATGGGTCAGGCCCAACTCCAACACCTCTGTTCTGACTTCCAAGCCCAATATTACCTTCAAAGAGTCTGAACTGAATTTTGTATTCTTCATGAAAGTTGTAGATATGGGTCTTAACCTACCATTATCAAAATTTTAGAATTGTTGAACTCCTATAACTCGAGATATTGCCTAATGAGTGCATAGAGGTCAAGCTGTCAGGTTCAAAACTTGAGATTTTGCTTCAACTCCAATTTGAGTTATCCAAACGTGTGCTCCTGGTCTTAAGGCCTTTATAAAAGTTATAGAAATTTGTCTTATCTATAAAACAAGACCAAAATCACATCTATCAAATATTTGTAACTCAAATTATAGTCAGTTTACTAAAAAAGCCAAGTGAGAATATTATACAATGAATGAAATATATTGCTATCAATGTGGCTCTTGCTATCAAGTGAATAGTTATTTGAGAATTATTTTAACTTTCTAACAAGACCAGAATCACATTAATTAGATAATTGTAACTCAAATTGTGGCAACTTTACTTAAGAATGCAATCACCCAAATTAATGATAATTTAAGCAATAATTTTTTCAATGATCCAAATAAGTTTAATTTCATAAAATGTGACAAAATCAACTTAATTAAATCAAATTGAATCTTAAGAAGCCTAGTAAGAGGATTATAAATTGAATAAAATACATTGTTATCAAATTCTCCCACACTAAACTTTTGCACTTCCGGGCAAAACACATAAGAAACAACTAGGGAACAAAGAAAAATGACACAGATTCAAAAGTTAAAAACTCTAAAAGATTTAACGAAACAAAAAGAGCAACCAGTCATTCAAAGAATCAAAGTTTTAATGAGGTAATGTTTCTTCACATCTCAAACCATCAAGTAAGGAAACTTCAGTTAAAAAGAACAAATCAAGAATAAAAGATCCTCACAGGATTCACTCTCAATCTCTCACGTATTTAAAATGGTAGATATTTCACTCAATTCAACTCATGAAAAAGTACACTACCATAAGCTTACTTATCTTTTACTTCTCCACTACTCAGAATACATGCACACACAAATCGTGAGAATTTAATTCAAAGTTATAATGGGGTCAAGGTAAAGAAGGGTGGTAATATGGATTTAACAAGTTAAAAACCAAAGAGAATAAAAGAGCACGAGAGTTGAGTTCAATTAACAAGCATGAAAGTTCATCCAAACTCCACCAAATACAAATTCCCTTTACATATTTTTTTCCCTTTCCTTTTTGCTTTGCTGGCCCTTATTTACACATTTGTGTTTTTTTTAAAAATTTTTTTATGAATATAAACATTATTTTTTTTAACCATTCTTTTTTTTCACCAACCATTTTGTACACACCCTCACACTTGTTTAAGAACTCATCCAATAACAAAGTCAATGCTTTCTTATTCCCTAAGGTCAGGTAAGAACATAGCTTTTCATTTAAGACACATAATGAGCTAGAAATAAGGAATGGTCAAATAAGCACAAAGGGTAACACAAGGATGGATATTTGGTCAAAGTAGCTATTTCAAAATGTCTCAATCATATTTATGTATGCATGTGAAAATATAGCCTTAAAAAGAATCAAAGCAAGTTCTAGAGTAACAATTTTATGAATGAAAATCACACAAGAAAGAAGAGAATGGTACAAATGTTTGATAATCACATATTTTATTCATTAAGAAACCCTTATGTTTAGTCATTTACACTCTCCATATTCTTAATTGATTGAGTTTGGTATGATTTTGTGAGTTTGAGCTCAAATTGGTCCTAATTGAATATTTTCAGCATTATTGAGATTTGACACTGTTTCTGTATTTTGGCCATAACTTGAGTTCCTAATATCTGATGAACATGAATTTTACCTTGTAGGAAATCTAAGAGGAAGCTCTACAACTTTGATGAAGAGCTCGAAGTCCGATTCAGATGTCTAAGGGACCTAAGTTTACATGGAAGTCAGAATACGGGTTCTGTCAGTAGAATCCGAACAGTGTGCACTCATAAAATCATATCTCAAGATGTAATAATGGAGATGAGCTGAAATTTGGACAGTGGATAGTCAAGATCCAAATAAACAACTTTCATGAAGAACACATTTTGAGAAAAAGAAGTCTAGTAGGTCATTTTGAGCTTGCAAGTCGGAACAGAGGTGCTGAAGTTGGGTTTGAGCAACCTACGGTATTTGGGACATATCTTGGGCTTAAGGAAGCCAAATTGGACGAACCAGCTATCCATTTTATAGCCAAGACAAGGATCTACAACTTTCATGAAGAACACTTTTCGTGGTTCTGAAGTATAATGGGTCGTTTTTGGCTTCCAAGTCAGACACGAAATTTTTGTCCTCAACCACCCACTCATCCATCCACTAATCCACTCATCCATCCACTAATCCACTCATCCACTCATCCACTCATCCACTAACTCACCCACTCATCCACTCATACACTAATCCAACCACTTAACCACTCCACCCACTCATCCACTAATCCATCCACTAATCCATCCACTCACCCATTCATGTCCATAATTTCCCACTCACCAAAAGTCCTTTGGCATTTTTCACTAATTCAACCACTCAACCATTCCACTCACTGATCCACTAAACCAATCCACTAAACTAACCCACTAATCCATCCATTCAAACACTCCACTCACTCATCCACTCATCCACCCACTTCCCTTTGTCATTTTGTTACCTTAGACTTCTATAAAAGGCACCATTTATCATGAACAACATGTATTCTCCTTCATTTCTTTCTAAGTTTCTTCTTGCTTCTTCATAGTTTCTCATAGTTTTGTATATTTTGATGCTCCCCTTCATGGTAATGGAGGGCTAAGCTACTTTGGGTCAATTTAGAACTCTTGAAGAGATTGTGGTTTGGATTCTTGAGACCTTGGTTATGCATTGTACTTGATTTGTAATTGAATTCCTCTTTTCTTCTTCTTCTTTCTTCTTCTTGATCTTGAATGCATGAATGGTGATTCTATTTATGTTGATCTGATTTGATCTTGGTTTAAGATTGAGATTTGTGATGAAACTTAGAACTAATTGATCTAAACTAATCACATAAATGAAGATTGAGATTTGTGATGAAACTTAGAACTGATTGATCTAAATTAATCACGATTGAAGAGGTTAGGTTACTTGATTTGTGCCTAAGTTAATTGAATTCGGTACTAGAAATTAACATAGATTTTCATGAATGGTGAAATTGCGGTTTGTGTTTATCACTTGTTAATTGAATTCTAGACGATCGTCTAGTATGAATTTTGGATTTGATGCAGAGATCTCGGTTAGATCTAAATTAACAATTCAATTGCGCTTCAAGTGTTTTATGAAGGGTCTATGATTGAATCCACCCAATCTTGGATAGGTTTCTAAATTGACTACTCTTTAATTGTCATTTCTTCCGTTAATTTTGTTAAGTACGATCTTAAACTGTCAAACCCCCCTTTGCTAACTTTCACTTGATTTGATCAAATTGCATCTACGATCCTTGAGGAGACGATCCGGTGTTGTCACTGTGCTACAAGCCTAGGTAATAACTTCGGTTATAATTTTGACTGAGTTCGGCGCTCGTCAATGTTCAACCTATTCATCAATAGGCTCAAAATATCATAAGACATATTTCTATCATTCTCAATCCATCAATTCAATATTCATATCCGAGCATGTGATTTTTAAGAAAGAAAAAAATTTATGCTATCATGGTATGATCCCTGAATTTCAATTGCTTAAAAGGATGTGAAAGTGCATTCACTTAAATTTTTCAAAGAAAATCAAAAGACAAAAACTTTGTTACTTCCACAAATCAACACTAATTAATTATTACCTAAATACTCCTTACTCTGCCACCAATTAAGATGCGTCTCAAGAGTAAATCACCGCAAGGGCAAAACTACTCCTTACTCTGCCATCCTTAATTAGTTTTGTTGTAACTTTCTGACAGTCATCTCAAACATTCCACAGCTGCAAATTTTTTTTTATTAATTTATTTTTTTTATATCAAATATCCTTCCCCCTAACCAAATCAGAATATTGTCTGCAATGTTAAAATATAGATGAGTAAAGGATAGAAGACAGTACCTGTTTGAAGAAATTTGGCACAAATTTAAACAAAAATAAAATACTATAAATAAAATTAAAGGTAAAGAAAAGTTATAGACGAAGTGTCAAATCTGGCTTTCTTTGTATGCTGCTTCCCTCACTGCTTTCTGCAAATCAATCTATCTGAGCTATTGCTTTATCAGGTTCATAAACAAAAGCTTCTAATTTATAAATCAGCTCATCAATGGTGGAGGCAAAGATAAGAAGTTATCTTGCCGATGGTGTGATAAATTTCTATTCCACAACTTTGTCAAAAAAAATAACAGAAGATCAAAGAAATTATTAACATTCAACAAACCAATGAGTTTATAATGGATGTTTAGTTGGGCCCAAGAGACAATTTGAAAAATTTCTTCCAGAGTACCAAAACCACCTGGTAAGGTAATGAATGTATCAGAGTTGTCAAGTATTATTTTCATTCGTGCATGCATAGATAATATCTTAAGTTCATCCCCAAATGTCTTTCTAGTGATGTTCTTTTGAGTTAAAGGTCTAGGAATGACACCTAAAACTTGACTACCTCCTATAAAAGTAGCAAGTGATACAGTCCCCATTAACTCATGACAACCTCCCCCATATACAACATGAATTTTCCTCGCAGCAAGTGATCGACCAAGAGTGCTTGCTGCATTTACATACTCTAAACTCTTATCATAACTTGACCCACAAAATACACAAATATTTGTAAATTTACGAACAGAAGATCCTTCCATTTCTACACGTATTTTCCCTTTGAATGAGTATGAGTTGGATGGAAGTGAAGAGAATGCAGTGTTTAAAAAGGAAAAAAGTAATCATAACACCTATATGAGTAGGTTGTTGTTGTCAGAAAAGTTTAAAAATAAGATACACATAATCTTTTTTTTTGTGTGTTTTTTTTTAACTTCAAGAAAACTATCAGGGTAAAGAAATCTAGAAACCCCTGAAGGACCCTACCCAAAGGATCGTCTGTCCAAAAACCAAAATACAACAAAATCATACGAAGATAAAAGAAATATAATAACAAATGAGGACATACCTGTATGTACAGTTTTCATGACGTATCTTTATACTGCGCGTCATAAGTGCAGTAGACATTCACATCCGTTTATTTGAAGAAAAGAGAAAGAAGAAACCATCGTGGGTTTTCATCCTGGGTCTGGAACCTGGAGAGCTCACATTTTAGCTCGTAACATCAACAAAAATGCTAAAATCTGAAACCCGTAATGTCAAAGATCTAGAACATCCCATCTCAGGGCGCTGAGAGCCCCTTCTAATAAAAGAGAGGATCAAGCTCAGATGCCTCATACGCTTTGGCAGCCGCGGGTTACTTCTCACTAATAACCAGAGTGGGACGCTTCTGCCTGTCCATCAACTCCACAGTGCCTAGATGGTAAACATTGGGTTATGGAGTGTGGCTCTCTACAGAGCATGATACACGAACCTTTTTTAAGGACCAACATGTAAAGGTCCACCTGAGTCAACGATGGGTCAGCCAAAGGCTGGGGCTCCACAACTAATTAAAGTCATGGTACTCCTTTCGGATCGCCCTTGTTCAAAATAATTTTTTTTGAAGAATAAAATATGTACATGTTGTTGTGGATGTGACTCACATCTGCCTCTAGTTTCACATCTAGAAATGACTTAAATGCCTTCTATGAGTCGAGGATAAGTTTCTCATCCAATTTTCTTATAAATTGGCAAACAGGGTATTTTAGAGTCAAATTCTCAAGACTGTATTACTTTTGTTCCTCCTTGAAGAGATTCCATAAGTTAAGAAGTTCACGATGCACAACTCTACAAGAATGCGTATCAAGAGTCAATGAGAGATCATCTAATGACTCCTTACTCAGTTCATTCTTAATGAAGAAAATTTTATCTTCTCTGTTCGTGAAAACCATCTCCAAAGAACAACATCACTTGTTCCAATTCCATCATGCATAAATGTGATAGACTTGTAATCTTTTTGCTCTTCTCCTTTTAGAATATGAACTTCTACCTAGACCTGACATATATGAGTCAAATGAAATTAAAGACTCACCTGCTAGTCGGACATTTGCTTCAATTATCCAGCGTACATCTTCTGGCATACTCTTGTGCATTAACAATCTTAATCTTTCACATCTAGCTTCGTAAATTTTTGTTATAGCATTTTGAGGAAGAGAAAGAAAATGTTTTCTCAGGTTTGAAAGAATGATATTCATTTTGAAGGAGAATGAATTAGTTATTTTGGGAAACTGATCAAAAACTAACTGACTTGAGAGTCACAGAGTACCGTCATCTGTGATTTAACAGGGGAGCTAAAGAATTGTAAAACAAAATAAAGTCACAAAATTAGAGTAAATTTTTCTCATAACAAGGATTAGAAAGGGAAATGAATTCTATCTCAGTAGCTTGATTTTCTTAAAATGGTTTAAGTCTTTGTCCATTGACCTTAATCACATTACCATTTCTAAGATTCTCAATGTCTATGGCCCCATAAGGATACACATGTTTGACAATAAAAGGGTCAGTCCACCTAGATCTCAATTTTCCATGGAATAGGTAAAGACAAGAATTATAAAGCAGAACTTTTTGACCAATTTCAAAAGATTTTCTCAAAATTGATTTGTCATGAAAAGTTTTAGTTCTATCTTTATAAATTTTTGAGTTTTCATATGCATCATTTCTCAATTCCTCAAGTTCATTTATTTGCAATTTGCGTAACCTGCAAGCATCATCAAGATTTAAATTGAAAGCTTTAATGACCCAAAATGCTTTATGCTCCAGTTCTATAGGCAAGTGACAGGGCTTTTTATAGACTAACCGATAGGGTGACATACCTAAAGATGTTTTAAAAGCAGTACGGTAAGCCCAAAGTGCATCATTTAGTCTTAAAGACCAATCTTTACGATTTTGTTTAACCATTTTTTTTAAAATTTGTTTAATTTCCTTATTTGCTAATTCTACTTGTCCACTTGTCTGAGGGTGATAAGGGGTGGCAACTTTATGGGTAATACCATATTTTTTCATTAAAGATTCAAATGGTTTATTACAAAAATGTGTTCCCCCATCACTGATGATAGCTCGAGGGATTCCAAATCGACTCAAGACATTTTCTTTTAAAAATTTGAGAACAGTTTTATGATCATTGTGTCGACATGGAATAACCTCAATCCATTTTGAGACATAATCAACTGCAACCAAAATATACACAAATCTAAATGAGGATGGAAATGGACCCATAAAATCAATTCCCCAATAATTAAAAATTTCAATGATAACGATAGGGTTCAGAGGCATCATATTTCTTTTAGAAATGGAAATTAATTTTTGACAATTTTCACAATTTTTGCAAAAGGTATAACTGTCTTTAAATAAAGTGGGCTAATAAAATTCACACTGTAAGATTTTCATAACTTTTCTTTGAAGAAAAATGACCTCTACATGCTTCTGAGTGACTAAATTTAATGACACTACCTACTTCATTTTCAGGTACACATCTCCGAAAGATTTGATCAGAACAATATTTGAACAAATATGGATCATCCCAAAAAAAAATTTTCACCTCAGTTAAAAACTTTTTTCTGTCTTGATGTGACCACTGAGGCGGCATCTTTTCTGTTACAAGAAAATTGACTATGTTTGCAAAACAACGCATAGAATTGACAGAAAATAAAAATTCATCAGAAAAAGAATCATTGATAGGTGTGCTATCAAAAGGTGAGCATGTTGTAAGTCTGGACAAATGATCTGTAACAACATTTTCGGCTCATTTCTTATCTTTTATTATGATGTTGAATTCTTGAATCAACAAGATCCACAGTATCAACCTAGGTTTGACATCTTGCTTAGACATTAAATATCTAACAACAACATAATCAGTGAAAATAACAGTAGAAAAACCTATTAAATGAGTTCAAAATTTGTCCAATGCAAAAATTATAACAAGTAGTTCTTTTTCAGTAGTGGTATAATTCATTTGTGTACTTTTTAAAGTTCTACTTGCGTAATAAATCACCTGAGGCTTACCTTCCTTTTTTTGGCCTAAAACAGCGCCAACAGCAAAATCACTTACATCATATATTAATTCAAAAAGTAAAGACCAGTCAGGGGATTGCATGATAGGAGCCGATGTCAAAAGACTAATTAATTTTTCAAAATATTTTTGGCATTCTTAATTCCAATCAAATGGTGCATCTTTTATCAGAATATTGCATAATGGTTTAGATATGGTACTAAAGTCCTTAATGAATCTTCGATAGAATCCTACATGTCATACGAAGGAACAAACTTTTCTGATTGTTTTTAGGGAAGACAAATGAACAATTAATTTAACTTTGACCTTATTAACGTTAATTCCTTCAGAAGATATTACATGACCTAACACGATTCTTGAAATAACCATGTAATGACATTTTTTCCAATTTAAAACAAATCTTTTTTCTTCGCATCTTTTAAGAACTTTATCCAAATTATCAAGACAATTTTCAAAAGAATTTCCAAAAACTATCAGATCATCCATGAAAACCTCTAAATAATACTCAATCATGTCACTAAAAATATTTAGCATGCATCTGTGAAAAGTTGTCAGAGCATTACAAAGACCAAAAAACATTCTTTTATATGCAAAAGTGTCAAAGAGGCATGTAAAAGTGGTCTTTTCTTGATCCTCTAATGCAATTAGTATTTGATTATACCCTAAATAACCATCAAGAAAACAATAGTAGGGATGTCCTGCTACTCTTTCCAGAATTTGATCAAGAAATGGTAAGGAGAAATGATCTTTCCTAGTGGCTGCATTCAATTTTCTAAAATCAATACACATATGCCAATTAGATGAAACTCGCGTAGGTATTAATTTACCTTTTTCATTTTCAACCATTGTTATTCCAGATTTCTTAGGCACAACTTGTGTAGGGCTTACCCACTGACTATCGGAAATATGATAAATAATTTCAACATTAAGTAATTTAAGAACTTCAGCCCTAACTACCTCTTTCATGTGTGGATTTAATCTTCTTTGAGGTTGTTGTGATGTTTTAGCATTATCCTCTAAATGTATTCTATGTGTACAAATTAATGGATTAATGCCTTTTATATCTGTTAATATCCATCCAATTGCACTTGTATGCCTTTTAAGTACTTCTATCAATATTTCTTCTTATTCTTCAGTAAGGATTAATGAAATTACTACTGGAAAGTTTTGTTCTTCTCCCAAAAATATGTACTTTAACTCAGCAGGTAATGACTTTAGTTTCAGTGTGGATACTTCTTCATGAATATTATCATTCATGGGTTGTAACTCTTCGAATCTCGGCTTTCATCTCTTATATTCTATTGCCTATGTACAATCAAGCAAAAAACATATTTCAGAAATATCATCATCTACTTGCGTACCTAAATCAAATAAATTAATTAAACAAACTTTTAATGGGTTAGAAGAACTCCTTTTTAGAAGATGATCATCTACAATGACCATAATCTCATCAGCTTCCTCATTTTCTCATGTGGTTGCTTGCATATGTTGAAAACATTAAGCTTAAGTGTCATGTTTCCAAATGTTAGCTTCATCACTCCATTTCTGCAATTTATCAAAGCATTTGATGTTGCTAAAAATGGGCTACCTAAAATGACAGGAATTGACTTGGAACTATTGACTATAGGTTTAGTTTTTAAGATAATAAAATTCACAGGATAAATGAATTTATTAACTTATACCAACACATCTTTCACTATTCTTTTTAGAATTTTAATTGATCTATCAGTAAGTAGAAGAGTTACAGAAGTTAGTTTTAACTCACCCAGATTGAATTGTTGATAAACTAAATATGGAAGCAAATTAACACTAGCACCAAGATCAAGTAAAGTTTGATCAATTTTATGTTTTCCTATAATGTATGAAACCGTAGGGTAACCAGGGTCTTTATGTTTCAAAACATTATTACTTTGAATAATGGAACTTATCTGTTCGGTCAAAAAGACATTCTTTTTCACATTTAATTTCCTTTTAACAGTGCATAAGTCTTTCAAAAATTTAGCATAAGAAGGAACCTGTTTGATAGCATCTAACAATGGAATATTGACCTTCACTTGTTTAAAAATTTCAAAAATTTTAGTTTGGTGGTCCAATGTCCTTAGTTTGTTTAATGCTTGAGGAAATGGGGGTGGAGGAGACGAGAGTTTGGTCTCATTTTGGCCAGATGACTTATCAACCTCTTCCTTATCTTGGGGAATTGATTCACCATCTTTCTTACAAAGTTCAGAAATTTCTTTTTCAATAATTTTTTCACTTCTAAGAGTTATCACATAATTGACTTGATTTATTTGTTAGTTTTCTGAACTATCCTCATTTAGACTATATTGACCGTTGGAATTCGGTTGAGGTTGAAAATGAAATTTTCCTTTCTCGTGAATGGTGAATGCAGAAGTAACTTTGGAAAGAGTGTCTTTTATGTCAATCATGGTTTGAATGTTTTGTTTATTGATTGTCTTTTGCTTTTCTATGAATGCATTCAATATTCCTTCAATGTTTTTCCTATATGGTGGGACATAAGGTGCATATCCTTGATAATTTTGATAATCCTGGTTTTCCTGAGGAGGCGGTGGTTGCATAAATTGTGCTTGATTATTATTCATTCAACTGAAGTTCGAGTGATTTCTCCATCCCGGATTGTAAGAATTTGAAAAAGAAGAGGTGAATGACTTTTTAAAATTGTTCATTGTATTTACTTGCTCATGGACAACTTCTTTGAAAATAGGAATATTATGACATTCATTTGTCGAGTGTCCTAATTCATCACAAATATCACAAATTTCTTCATTTTGCACAGATTTAACTTCTTTTACTTTCTCTAATTCCATGGATTCAACCTTTCTAGCCAAACTAGCATACCTTGTGTTTAGATTTTCTTCTTGACTAAGATGATATTTTCCTTTACCAGCATTTGCAAGGTTATATTTAATTGAATTTTCAGAAGGATTAGTACTATGCCAAGATTGAGAATTTTTAGCCAAATAGTTTAAATAATCTAAAGCTTATTCGGGTTCTTTATCAAGAAACTCGCCACTACAAATCGTTTCCACAAATTATTTGGTTTCAAGTGTTAAACCTTCATAAAAGAAGTTTATAGCCATTTTTTAAAACCATGATGTGGGTAAGAATTTAACAAATCTTTAAAATATTCTCAACTTTGAAAATACGCTTCATTTGAATTTTGGGAAAAATTTTGGATTTGTCTTTTCAAAGCATTGGTTTTATGTGTTTGAAAAAATTTCTTTAAAAACTCACCTTACATTTCTTGTCATGTGCCAATTGATCTTGGTTTCAAAGCGTTAAGCCAAGTTTTTGCTTTATCTTTCAAAGAAAAAGAAAACAATTTAAGCTTAATAATTTCTTCAGTGCAATTTTGATCATTGAAAGTAATACAGACTTCTTCAAATTCTTTTAGATGTAAATATGCGCTTTTAGATTCTAAACCATGAAAATTAGGAAGTAAAAAAATCATACCCTGCTTAAATATAAAATTATTAGCAGTGAGTGGAAAAATAAAACATGATGGACTAGAATTTCGAAGTGGTTGCAAATATGCACGCATAGTTCGCAATAGTTGATCTTCCTGTTCATTATGTACACTTTCATTTTCAGCTCGTTGTGTTTGATTTTCATGTTCAACATGTGCACTTTCAATTTCAGTCATTGTGTCAATTGTATGTGATTGTGATTCAAACAAATCAATATATAAAGTATCAGGATTAATTTTAACTAAACGACGAGAATTAGAATCACGATACCAGTTAAGCATAAATAAGTGACGTAAAATAAAAAAAATAATGTACAAGTAGGTGGTTTACACCTGCCATTATATATTAACAAGGATGTGGTATAAACCAGCTACCCAATAAATATTAACAAGTAAAAAGTTAAATATTGATAAAATAAAAAGTTAGATAGTTAGAGAGTTAATAATATACTGAAACTAAAATACAGAAAATAAAAATGCTAAAAGTAAATTAGAGAAAATAAAGTGCAAAAAGTAAATTTAAAATATGAAAATCGGAGAGAGGCAGAGCTTCACCAAAGCAAAGTGAAAAAAGAAAGAAGAAAGATTATTTCATTACGTTAAAAAACAATAATAAATGACAAAAATTAAAAAGTTAAGAAGTTAGTAAATATAAAACATAAATAAAAAAAATAAAAGCAGAAAGCGTAAATAAATAAAAAATAAAAAAACGAAAATAAATAAATAAAATAAAAAATGTAAATAAATGACGTAAATAAATAAAAAAAATAAAAATAAATGACATAAATATAAAAGTTAGTTAATAAGTTAGTAAATTAGTAAATTAAAAAAAATTAAAAGAGTAGAGGAAGAATATACCGATAGTAAAGTTTACTTACATAAAGAGAGCCTCAATAAATTAGAACTTCAAATCAAGTCTCCAGCAATGGCGTCCAAAACTTGATGGGATAATTAAAAGTTTCAAACCCAAGTGCAGGTTGTTTCAAGTAGTATATTTTCAAGAGTCCGAGGTCGATCCATAGGGAATTAATGAAGAGAAAATTATTTGAGGTAAGGAAAATATTTTTCACAATACTAAAGATGATATAAGTTGTTCAAAGATGAAAAAAATTTGCTTGAGTTAAGAGATCCACTCTTGGTAATAAATTAAAGACAAGATTATTTCTTTTAATAACTTAATTGAAATCATACATAATGAAGGTTCTAATCAGAAGATTTAGCATTCAAAGTTCAATTAAGATTATATATGTAATCATATTATGGTTCCAATAATTATCTACCAATACTTGTAAATGGTCTCAAGCATTCACTGTGCCAGCGTCTTATCTAAAATGAATCAAGATCTTCAATATACAAGAAGAGTTTTTAAATTGATCGGAAACAACATACAACACATATAATGATCACATAAAAATATATCATTTAAGCATAAAAAGGAAATTAATCTAACCTCAACTTATTACCAAGAGCTTAATCATTTCACCCAAGCAAAATTAAAATTAGTTGCTCATGAATCCAGAAGAAAGAAAGAGAGAAGAAGAAGAAGATGAACATAACTTCAATTAAGAACAATAGAAAACTACATAAAGGAAAACTAATAACACAATAACATAAATTAAACTAAGATCCAAGATGATCTGAATGAGCACTCAAGCTCCCTTTTATAGAGCTCAAGGAGTGCAAGAAGACAATGGAGTTGTTTGATGATGATAAGTAAAATCAAAATAGATGATGAATGAGTTGAAATTATAGACTTTCTTGTCTCTGAAATGTCTCTGCTCTTAGCTCATGGCATGCGTCAGAATATCATCAAGTAGTCTTCATAAAAGTTCTAGGAAATTGTCTCAGCTTTCCATAAACACTAAGTTTAGCCAAATCCACCACATACAGCTCGAGATATGGCCCAACTACTGCTCATAGGTCAGGCCCAACTCCAGCACCTCTGTTTTGACTTCCAAGCCCAATATCACCTTCAAGGAATTCGAACTGAATTTTGTGTTCTCCATAAAAGTTGTAGATATGGGTCTTAACCTTCCACTATCAAAATTTCAGAATTGTTGAACTCCTATAGCCCGAGATATAGCCTAATGAGTGCATAGAGGTCAAGCAGTCAGGTTCAAAACTCTAGATTTTACTTCAACTCCAATTTGAGTTATCCAAATATGTGTTCCTGGTCTTGAGGCCTTCATGAAAGTTGTAGAAATTTATCTTCGCTTTAAAACAAGATCAAAATCACATCCATCGAATATTTGTAACTCAAATTATAGCCAGTTTATTAAAAAAGTCAAGTGAGAAGATTATACATTGAATGAAATATATTGTTATCAATGTGACTTTTGCTATCAAGTGAATAATTATTAGAGAATTATCTTAACTTTTCAACAAGACCAGAATCACATTAATTAGGTAATTGCAACTCAAATTGTGATCACTTTACTTAAGAATACAATCACCTAAATTAATGATAATTCAAGCAATAATTTCTTCAATGATCCAAATAAGCTTAATTTCATAAAATATGATAAAATTAACTTAATTAAGCTAATTAAATCTTAAGAAACCTAATAAAAAGATTATAAATTGAATAAAATACGTTGTTATCATAGAGCAAAACTTTAATATGTTAACCCATAGATATATAACCTAATACTTTACATAACATGTGTACTTTTGAGGGCGAATTCAATATGATGTTATGCTTTTAAAGCCATTTGGGCTTTTATAATCAAACACAACAAAGATTTTCCTAAAACTACTAAGATGCCATTGATACCATCCTCCCCATCTTTTGTTGTTCTCCCTGCACATCTCTGACGATTTAAAAAAAATGGCAGCAATTCAAAGTTTCAAACAGCTCTAATGGCAATCAGATGTCCATAACTCTTTAAGGAGAATGAGTACTTTAAAACCATAAAATATGAAATTTTACTTCAGAGTTTGTCATCGTCAACACGGTTATACAAAAAAACTAACGCCATAATACAATTCAAAGTAGAGAGATGCTAAAACAAAAGATAAAACCAATGCTAAATACCCTGATGCCAAGTAGGAACTTAGAGAAATAATTCAAACAAAATAAAACCGAGGCAAAAATCAAAGGAAAAAAATGAAAGCAAGCTCTCATATTAAGAGACGTTTATAATGCTTCTAAACAACTTTGGACTATGGATGCTCCTAAAATATTACTTATGATTATAGGATATATTTTTTTTGATAATATGGTCATTTACTTTTTTTTCCATTATATTTTGATTTATTGCATTTTAATACTTCTTCTTTCCCAAATTCCTTCTTCACAACTTCTCTCTTTCGCAACCCAAAAATCCATGGCAAACATGAGTATTTGATGCTAATATGTTTTTTAACCTTTCTGACATGTTGTGTAGCGTGTAAAACCACATGCAATTAATAATGTGAACCAACAAAATGACCATTCAGAAAAAAAATCTTCAAATTGAAATATGTCTCTGCTGAATGAGAACGCAACTAAGGCTAAGCTATCTATTTCATAAAACCTATGTCCATGATCAACGAAAACAAAATCCCTTGGGAGATTGTCACTTTCTCAAGATTCAGAACCTTTGAAGGAGAGCAAATATTAGGTATATATAAAATATATATATATATTTTGGCATTTTATTTTTGACTATAAACGCTCTCTGGTTTTGATGCATTTGAATCCTATTGTCGGTTACTGTCAAAGGATCAACTTAAACTATAGTCCCAAAACTGCATCTGGTGGGCTCTACGGCTGGGCCTGACGCACGGATTCTTTGAGATCTCATACATCATTCCATGTTAGACAACCAGGCTCCAGTGCTCAACACCAAATGCACACCGTGCCGCCTTGAACAGAAACCCCAACCCTGCCATTTTGCATCACCCGCACTAGGTACTTGGTTGTATATGGGTGGGGACTGAGGAGAGAGAGAGGGAGAAGAAAAAGGACCAAAAACTAAATAACTATAATATAAGGACGAACTTATAGAGAATTTCCATTCTTCAAAGACCAACTTTATAAATTTGGAATTCAAAAATTAATCTGTTTAATAGGTTTAAGGTAATGCATCTCATCCACTGATTTAAGCCATTAAAATCAATGGTTGAGATGACATAGAACATCTATGCTCCGAGAGTATTAAAGAGTATCATAAACATCTCCCCCATATTAAACCCCCATGAATTTCTCATTGCAACTTTAATTAAAATACATAAAAAAATAAAACGGCACAAAAATGAAAACCAGAATGTTCTAGTGCATTAGTCAAATTATCAAAACTGAGGCACAGCAGACAACTTTAAATGCTAAAAGCTTATAGCGTATGCCTTCTCCAATAAAAATCTTTAAGCACGAACTCCCTTAAGGCTAACCATGCGAGTAGGTACATCCCCCTGGGGTCCCCTCAGTGCTGAACCACCTTGAGCAGTCCTCGCAGAACCTCCATATGCAGCATCTTGATACCGTGTACTCTGATAGCCAAAACCTGTTCCTCGTCCCACTCGGTCCCTTGAATAGCCACTCCCAGCTGCTTGGCCTAATGCCAATGGCCTTCCACCACCACTACCATATCCTGCACGTCCACTGCCTTGCCTTGGCTGAGAAAGGGACAAGTCTTGCCACCTACCACCTAAAGAGGCTGTTCCACCAGCAGCAGCAGCATAGTCCTGGCTATCTCTCCGCCTAAAAGGCAGATCCAATCCACCACCACCTATCCTTGCCTCTATTGCTCTTTCGTTACTCTCTGCAAGGATAGATAATTTTTCTGTCAACTGGAATGCCAACGCCTGCAACCTAGAGTGCTCAACATCCTGGAAAACAATGCACCCAGTTGGTTGGTCCCAGCTTGCATGAAGCTCCTCATTGATCATCATCCTACTAACAATGCTATGAGTGTGAAGAACAGAGAGGTCAAAAATTTTTGTCAGCTGATCCAGGCTCAAAGAATCATAAGATGAAGAGAAGGTAAAGAGGTATGTCCTCAGAGCCTCCTCCTTGATTTTGTCCTTCAGCATTTCAAGCACAGCGTCTCGATTTTTCACAAATTTCCATACATCAAGAGACACAATAATATCAAAAGCCTTGTGGAAGTCTCCCTTGCTAAGAGCCCTTGTGGCAGCCATAACGTGATCTCTAACATTTTCAGGTGGACCAGTGAATGTTTGTTTCTCACTGACCTCAAGCAAGCGACGGAAAGTCTTACTAATGACCTTGCGCTTTGCATCATGGACATTGGCTGCCATATTGGGGACTTCCAGCAGCATAGCAGATATAAGATGCACTGCCTCCAGGAGCTCAAGATTTATGTGCATATGATATGGCATCTGACGTCTTCTTTCCAACCTTTCCTGGAAGAAGAGGATTATAAAGAGTTAACTGTGATGCCAAATATAATTCTCACAATTCTAAAACAAATGCAAAAACTGATCCTGAAGGAAATATGTATTAGACAAACAAAAATAATTGGTCAATTGCAAATCTTTCATCATACAAGCTATGGAAGACAATATTATCACAGTAACACGGCTAATACACTTTTGAAGACCATATGAAAGTTCGAAAGATATTATGCAAATATAGCAAGGTAGATCAAGGCCAATACATCATGTATTGATGACATTATTTTCAATGTTTCAGGTACTAAATGGAAAAAATTGATTATGGCAGTTTAAAAAAAATAAAATAGTTCTAAGGACTGATATAACACACGCACATGCACCAGTAACAAATAATCATTTTGCAAGTGAATCAACCATCTCTCTAATTGGATACAACTTGAATCCAATAGAATCAATATCAAATATTAGAAATGGCCTAGCTGTTAGGTTCCTAGTTGATGAGTATCACTCTCCCTCAATTCCCTTCAGCATGTAGGTAAGAAATGTGCCTTACATAATGCAAAAGCCAAACTTATTTTACAAATTACAACTGATAGATCCAAAAGCCACAAATGAGATCAAAGAACGAGCAAGCCTTGTTTTAATACTTGCCGAGATAGATTCAAACTTATCACTTATTCACAAGTACAAAACTTCACATTGAGGAATCACATGTCCCAAACTGATAGCTTCTTACAACTTGCAACATTTTAAAACACGCTGGGAATTTTATTATGCTTTGAAACAGAATTTATCTGCTACATGGATTTAGTTATGTAAGACTAAAATAACTAATAACTTTGGACTATTTGAAGAAACGAGAAGAAAAGCTAGCATGTTTCGATAGAAACTTGACAATTGCAGAACTTTAAATAAAGCCCAATCTGTCCCTTCTCCTAAGCAGCTGAGCATCAGCACCTTAAAGGGGACAGATCACAGACAAATGCTAGCACAGTTCCTTTTTCCTCAATAAACTCTTATCACAGCTTCACGTTAGTTCAGTTTCTTTCAATTCTTTTGCTTCAGATTCTTGACATGACATTATTTTCTATTAGGAAAAAGGTTTACCTCTTCAGTGTTGATTATAGTGCACCTAAGCAGTTATCATAGACAAATTCATATCAT
This sequence comes from Ormosia emarginata, assembly GCA_029884605.1. Lineage (NCBI taxonomy): Eukaryota > Viridiplantae > Streptophyta > Magnoliopsida > Fabales > Fabaceae > Ormosia > Ormosia emarginata. Next base: position 24,995,697 of record JAQQTP010000080.1, on the reverse strand, counting down.
TTTCTTGTCAATTGCAATGCATTTATTCATATGAAACACACTTCATGTAAAATTTAATGCCTTGCTGCAGATAAGCACCTTGCCTAACACCCAGTGTCTGACAACAAGGACTAGGGCAAGTGACATACTGACAGGGTATCTGGGTACCTTGAGATGCTTATCAATTTAGACATCGTATATGCTAAGCACATGCATACAGACACACATATTTCAGCAACTCCGTGATGCTTAATCTTTGGCACAAAACTATCAATAAATAAATGTGTTAAACTCTTAACTAAGATCAGCACCTAAACTTCCACCATGCGATGAAACAATCATCTGAAATAAAAGCTCGGGGGGGGGGGGGGGATCAGTACCTGTTCTGGAGTCTTCTCATGATAACGACTTTGTGACACACCTTGTGCAAGTAACTCCTTCACCCTACCACCGGAATAGAGTTCAGATAAACAGCCATGTGCTTCAGAAATCAGTCCAACCCGAAAAGCACACAGACCCAACTGTGACATTGCCCTGTTAAATAGTATCTGTGTTGAAATGTCCATATGCTGAACAATATCTTGCAAATGGCTCATAAGCAGTAGATCACGGGCTATTGAGAACTCATCAAGAAGAGCATGGTGATATATATCACAAAGCATTGCACGAGCTTTAGTGCGCTCGTCTCCATATTTGTATATCAGTGATACCAATACATCCATTAGCGCCCTGCTATTCTCAGGGAAGGTGGGTTTCCGGGCCACAAGCTCTGGAGTAGCAACAAATGCAGTAGGAATTCTTGTTTCCTCAAACCCTTTTGCCTCTTCACTCACCTCCCCTTCATTATCTCCATCTTCTGTCAGCTCAGCCAATTTTCTCATGGCATCATAAACCTCTTGCGGTTTGTAGTAAATGAGTTCAACCCTCCTCAAGGCCACCTTAGAAGAAGCTTTGAAGTCTCCAACCCTTTCAAGATATTCCTGGACATTCTGAGCAAGAACCAGAAATATGGGCTCATCCCTGAGTCTCTCAACATACTCACGGGTATGAGGATCTATGCACTGCAGGCTCTTGAAAAACTCACTGTCTATTCTTTCTAAGAAAGCAACTAAGTTACCCCAAACCCGAATTGGTCCATCGTAGTCAGTCCCTTTCTGAGTTTCATTCTCATCTGGCTCCACTAAATCATCAACCACTATGTTTGGGTACTGCACTAAAATATCAAGAATGACGAGCATGTTCTGTACACATTTTTTCCACACATTTATGGGCATATGGCCACTAAGGCCTGGATTAACATCGAACTGAGCAGAAACCACACTAGAAAGAATTTCCAGCTTCTGTGCAGGTGTTTTAGCAACTTTTGTTAAGAAGGTAAGCTGCTCAACTTGTTCAAACCTTCCAGTTCCCTTCCTGCCCCTAGCTGCCACAACCTCCTTGAACTTCTTGTTAACTGTGTCCCAAGTGATCTCGCTAGGGTCTTTCATAAATTGCCTATCCAAAAGTCTGTCTTTCTTGCTAAGCTTTTGGTCCCAAGGTGCTTCACTGGCATCTGGCTTTTCATCTTCATATTGAGAAGCTTCCGAATCTGATTTTGTTTCTCCCTTTCTAAGCTGCTCCGGCTCGATAATCTCATCATCACTTTCATACTCTTCCTCTGAATCCTCTTCATCTTTTTCCTCCTCACTCTCAGGCTTCTCCCTGCATTTATTAATCAAGTCCTCATATTGCTTATTATTCTTCTTCAATTTCTGCTTCATTGAGTTCAAGGCTTTAGCATTGCTACTACTCATCTTCTTTTTGGCATCCTTATTCGCCAAAGCCTGAGCCAAGAAATCTTCCAACATCACAAGTGCCTTAATATAAAGATTGGGGACCTTCTCAGACTCAGTAACACGCATAACTTTTTCAAGTTGTTTGTTGATCTTGTCAAAGCTCTCTTGCAAGCTCACCCAGTCATTAATCTTCATGGCATTCTTCATCTGATCGACGGTAGAAGCCATTTCCTCGAAACGCTTATCTTTTGCTGACCTGACGACACGCTTTTGACCGTCGGAGTCATCACTGTCACTTGCATTGTCCTGCAAGTATCTGCTTGTAACGGCTTGACTAGCAGATTCACCCACTGCATTCTCAATCTGCTCATCATAGTCACTCTCCTCCTCCTCGGAATCACTACCACCCTGCCATTGAAAAAATAAAAATAAAAATTGTTCTAATATAAGACAACAACATTTTCTTCAATCCTATATGGAACAGAACAAATAATCCTCATTACTGAAAAATATATTACACACCTGGGTCCAGAATCTTGAAGCCATCCTTTGCCAAAAGTTACGAATAAGGTAAACAATCTGCGATGAATATAAGAATATGATTCAGTAAGTGCGAGCCGACCGAGAAACAGAAATAGGTGTTTACATATCAATCATAATTATAATTATAACAAGAACAAGTTCAACAATAATCAACGACGATTTAGGAATCTCGAAATCAAATGAAGAAAAAAAAAGAATCAAAGAATTGAAAACTGCGTACAGAAACCGGAGCTGGTCTTTGAGAACACAGAGAGTAGCTGCTCGTGTATGCGATGCGGCTGGCGCTAGAAGAAGTGTGATAGGGGATGCGAACAAAGAGAAACCGGAGCAGGTTTAGGGCACCATTTCAAGATCTGCCACACAATACAATATAGTAGGCCCATACATATAAAGCCCATAACATCTGAACAAGACACACAAATTGTCATTTCGTTGGTTAACTTGGGTTTTATTTTTGTTTTTTTGGAAAAATCTATATACTTTTATAGAAAGAACACTTTTCAAATAGTTTATTATAGTAACGTGACGTGACAAATTATTATTAATGGGATCTTAGATTAGAAAAAATTAAATTCTAAGTGACGCATTATTATTAATAGAGTAATTTGAATCAATGTTCACTGTAAACATAAGCACGACATTCAATGTAATTAGTAAATTAAAATATTAAAATATTAAAATAAACAAAATTAAAATATAAAAACCAGAATGAATAAAGGATAAAAAGTACAGGGATAGAAAACTATGTCAAACCATAAAATTAAAATTAAGGAAGTGTTTAGTAGTTTTTAAAACCTGTTTAAAATGGTATAAAATGGAAACAGTTACATAAACTTATATAAAATTAAAGTAATTTAGTCTATAACTTTCAAATATGAATATTAGTTGGCTTAAATTTAGTTTGATAACGAACAAGTATCAAATCAAATAATTAAACAATTAACTTTGTAATCAAGACAAAAAGATATATATATATATATATATATATATATATATATATTAGAATGATAAAAAAAATTATAAATAAAACAGCTTAGACGTTTTGTTCTAATTTATTCCTTTCAACAAAATAGTTTTTAACTATAACGGTAAAAAATAAAAACGACCACCATTGACTTACATCAAAAAGAAAGCGTCTAAAAATAAATATTAAATTAACCATTATATAACAAATCAATTTATATGGAAAAAAAAAATATTTCATTATTTTGATGCCTGCTTGACTTATTCAATAATTTTAATATTTATTTACTTATCTTCAAAATAGAAAAACAAAATAAAAATGTAATTTTAATTTTAATTTGACTATAATAATAAATCTTGTTAGTTGTTTTTAACAAATAAATTGCACGAGAGTGAAAGGGTGAATAAATAGAGTAAGAAAAAGTCAGAATAAAAAATAATCAACTTTAAATTAAATGTTTACTAAATATACCTAGATATTTAATTTATGAAGGTGGCCAAACACCCCTAAGAGACCAAAATCAAACTTCAGCAAACAAGGAACAAATCGTGTAAACAAAGTAACATCCGCGTGTCAGCAAGAAAAATATTTAGAAGGATTTTTTTTTCGGTTGAATTTGGAAGGAATGATTTGAAACTTGAAAATACAGTTCTAGCATGGGATTATCATTCATTTTTATCATCACCACTTGTACTTCAAAGTTTGTCAGATCTTCAGTTTCCGACATTCTGTCACAGGAAGATACATGCAATCATCCATGAATCCAGAGGACAAAGCACATTGGCTCATTGGCTCATAACAAATAAAAATAATAGTTTAACTACAACCCTTCAGAGAAAGATTAACAAAGACAAGGCCAACAGAGACCAAAGTCTAACACCCAGCACTCGGAAATTTCTGATGATAACGTAATTAAGTGGCTTTCATCTCGCCGTCGCTCTAGCACTCATTGATGAATGGTAAGTGGTGCTTCTCTGCTTCCTGTAAGATGTATATACATCATCATACTGACTCACCTCATTGGGATTGGCTGTGGCCCCAAGTCCCAACCTTCCCGAGCTACTTGATCCTGGTTTCCGATCTACACTCCCATCAGCATAGGTCCCCGTCTCTGGATCAACCTGCTGCAAGTTTGGGGGTGGAGGTATGCAAGCACCTCCCTTTCGTACTGGAGGCTCCCTCTCATATTCTCCCTCATATTCATCATCTTCATCTCTTGAATCAGAATTCATAGGGCCCTCAGAAGGATTAACCTCTCCAATTTCTTTAAAAAATTTTGACACACACTGAAGAATTTCTGATGGTGGTACGGTTGACGGTGGTATCATAGTTGGGATGTCCAAAGGGCTCAAAGGAGAATATGGGACCCCACTACCAATCTGCATCTTTCTAACCATTCCAGGAATGAGGCCAGGTGGGAACAACGGGTATGGTGGCAATTGTTCACTGGTGCTGGATGATGGAGGGGGCAATAAATGTGCACCAGGTGGTTGATTAGCTGGTTGACCAGAAGATGGTATAGCCATAGACCCTGGAAAGGCACTGGGAGGAGCAGAATTTGGAAGAAATTGCTGAGCTGCCAGAGATGCTGGCATGGACTGCCCTGGAGCTGCATGCTTATCAGGACGATCTTGTTCTAACACACCTGAACCAGAGCCCAGCCTATCAGCTTGCCACTGCTGGACAATATGGTTGGGAGTCTGCAGCATTCCTGCAATTGGGAGGGGAGAAGAAATTATAAATAATTTCTAAATCAAATAATCTAAACCTCAAGCAATCAATCTCTTGTAGACAAGATAAAAACTTCATAGTTGTTGAAAGAGAGAAAAGAGAGAGACATATGATGAACCGTGTGTTTCAACTACACAACGGAGGCTGAATATATATACAATAAGTAATGACTAATTACACAATTTACATGATGTGGGACTAACATTGTACTACTAATTACACCTAATTACATATGTTGTCAATGGCTGGAGCATATAAGTCATATGTACCAAGCTTGTTACAAATATAGTTTATTCGAGGTCCTCTCAAAGACTTAGTGAAAACATCCGCACTTGATCATTTGAATTGACGAAACTAGTGGTGATGTCTCCAGACAAGATCTTTTCTCCGATAAAGTGACGATCTATTTCAATGTGTTTGGTCCTCTCATGAAAAAAACTGGATTGGAAGCGATATATCACAAATAAGAGTCATTTGCATAACGTTTCCAAACCGAAGCTCTCTTAAAAGTTCGTTTTAACCAAATGAGCTCGCAAGTAAATGGCTCGATATTAACTCCGCTTCGACTTGATCTTGCAACCACATTTTGTTTCTTACTTTTCCAGAAATCAAATTACCCCAATGGATACACACAACCAAGATCTCCTATCAATAGGAGAACCTGCCCAATCAAAGATCCGAGTATCCTACAATCTGAGTGTGTCCTTTGTCTTCATGACAAGGCCTTTTCCTGGAGCTCCTTAATATATCCGAGAATACGAATCACTGCATCCCAATGCCCTTCACAAGGTGAGTTTAGAAATTGGCTCACTACACTCACCGCAAAGGAGATATCCTGGACGGTAACAGATAAGATAGTTAAGTTTTCCAACCAAACGTCTATATCTTCCTTGATCCGAAAGTGGCTCCCCCGATCCCAGAAAAGTCTAACATTAGGATCCATAGGGGTGTCAAACCGTCTTTGCATTCAATAGTCCTGTTTCCTCAAGAATGTCCATAGATACTTCCTTTGTGAGATTACTATGCCATCCTTGGATTGTGCCACTTCAATTCCCAAGAAATAACGAAGTTTGCCAAGATCTTTGGTCCGAAAGTGATGACCGAGATCTTGTTTTATCTGAGTTATGCCTTGGTTCATCACCGCTGATAACAATGTCGTCTACATATACAATCAAATAGATACAACCTTGGATCAGATGGCGATAGAAGGCAGTGGTCGACCTCACTACGAGTCATACCAAACTCATACCAAGATCTTAATCGACCTTGAATCGACCAAACCAAGCCCGGAGATTGTTTGAGACCATACAATGACTTGTGTAGACGACACACAAGGCCGAAAGACTCCCCTGAGCAACAAACCCCAGGTGGTTGCTCCATGTAGACTTCTTCTTCCAGATCACCATGAAGAAAAGCATTCTTGATATCCACCGATGAAGGGACCAATGGCGAATAGCGGCCATAGACGAAAAAGGCGAATGAAGCCATCTTCGCCACCGGGAGAAAGTATCACCATAATCCAAACCAAATATCTGGGTATACCCCTTTGCCACCAAACGAGCCTTTAGGCGATCAAGAGTGCCATCGTGGGCCAACCTTGACCGTATAAATCCACCAAGAACCAACAACAGACTTCCCAGGAGGAAGAGTAACAAGTTCCCAAGTACCACCATCTCGAAGTGCACACATTTCATCAACCATTGCTTGTCGCCACCCGGGATGAGATAAAGCTTCACCTGAGATTTAGGAATAGACACAGAAGACAAGGTGGAAAGACAAGCATAATGCAATAAAGAAAGGCGATGGTAACTGAGATTAACATAGTGAGGAGAAGGGTTACGGGTAGATCTAATACCTTTTCGAAGAGCAATGGGAAGGTCTGAAGCAGGAGGCAGTGCCGGAGCTGGTAAAGGAGGTGGTGCCGGATGAGAGTCCAAAGGAGCTTCAGGAAGTTCTACAACCTCTGATGATGGTGGTGGTAGTGGTGGTGGTTGTGGCCGACGACGATAAACCTGGAGAGGGCCAGTAGGAGGGACCGGGGCACCAATAGGAGAAGGTGGTGAGGGATCAGGGGTAACAGGGACAAGAGGAGGAATGGTAGGGAGGTCCTCAGTGATGGGTGGAAGAGGCAGTGTCGGAGACTCAAAGAAAGGAACAGACTCGAAGAATGTGACATCACAGAGACTAGATAACGCTTAAGAGTGGGTGAAAAACACCGATAACCCTTTTGAGACCGATGGTAACCAAGAAAAACACATTTAATAGAGCGAGCAGTTTGTCAAGACCAGGAGTGATATCATGGACAAAACATGTCGACCCAAAGACACGAGGTGGAAGAGAGTGGAGGAGTTGGTGAGGGAATAAAACAGAATGGGAACCCGGTTATCAAAACGAGAAGAGGCATACGATTAATCAAATAACAAGCGGTGAGAACCGCACGCCCCAAAAACGAAAGGGAACATGACCATGATATAAAAGGGTCCGAGTTGTTTCAATAAGATGTCTATTTTTGCGCTCAAAGAACCCCATTTTGTTGAGGGGTATAGGGACAAGATGTTTGGTGAAGAATGCCATTAGATGCCATAAAAGTTTGAAAATTGTGAGACAAAAATTCACGGGCATTGTCACTCACGCAATATACGAATCGGACACCAAACCGAGTTTTGATTTCATTATAAAAGGTTTGAAAAATTGAAAACAACTCGATCTGTGTTTCATTAAAAATAACCAAGTACACCGAGAATAATCATCAATGAAAGTAACAAAGTATTTTGACCCAAAAGTAGACTCAATACGACTGGACCCCAAATATCGAATGTACTAAAGCAAAAGGAGACGCAGCTCGACGACATACTCTATCGGAAACGAACTACGGGTGTGTTTCCCAAGTTGACACGACGCACAAGGTAAAGTAGATAACTTAGAAAAGGTAGGCACCATTTGTTTGTAGCTTGGCAAGACTAGGGTGACCCAACCGAGCATGGATGGTGAGAGGGGAATCGGTATGAGCACACACGAGAGGTGGCGAGAGAGGCGATAAAGGCCATTAGACTCACATCCGGCGCCAATCATCCGTCCCGAACTCCTGGTCCCGCAAAATGACAGAGTCTTTAGTGAAACTAATGCGACAATCTAAAGAACGGGTCAAACGACTAATAGAAAGTAAATTAAAAGGACAACTAGGAACATAAAGAACAATCAACAGACAGAGAAGAAGGGAGGGGATGGACAAGTACCAATCCCTTCGGGTTGTGTTTGGGAACCATTTGCTAAAGTAATTAGAGGTAAATAGCCGAGTTAGAAAATTTAGAGAAAAGACGTTTATTACTCAGAGATATGGTCAGATGCACCAGAGTCAAGAACCCAAGGACCTAAAGGTGGAGATTGAGAGAGACAAGCAAATGCATTACCAGTGTGCTCAACAGATGCAGTAGAGTTAGAAGCCCTGTTGTTGCTCAAACCATTTCAAAAAATCTGCATAGGCTGCCGGAGATGGGGTCGGTGGAGCAGAGGACTCAGGTAAATCAGGTACAGTGGCCTGGGCAATATTGGCAGCCGTGGAGGACGGCCATTTTTGGTCCAACAACGATCTTCAATGACCCAACCTGTTACAGAATGTACACTTCGGACGAGGCCTACCCGGGTGCCAGGGCGAGAACGACCTCGATTGGCACTTTGGGAGACGAGGCGGTAAGTATCAACCGGAGCCGAGCTAGGAGAGAACCCGAGGAGGGTTGCTTCGCGGGGACCCGAAGCAAAGAAGACCAGGCGGAGGAGAGAGTGGGAACTGTAGGCGAACCCAAAATCTGATCACGATTAGCAGAATATTCTCGGAGGTAACCCATACAAGGCCATGAGCATGAAAAAGGTGCTTCGTTGCTCGAGTTCTTGGGCAGGGGTAGCAGCGGGGGGTAGCAACTCATTGAAATCATGCAGAGCACCATGAACCTTACCCAAGTAAGCAGACATAGGTCCATCAAACTGACGAGGAGCAATAATACTCATGAGGTTGTGACAGACCCCATATAATCGTTGAGTGTCATTAGTGTAAAGAACCTTGGCTTGTTCCCAAATAGAAGCACAAGTGGTCTGCGCACGGAAGATCTGCTTAAGAGAAGAGTGAATGGTGGACTTGATTACAACACACAGCTGTTTATCAATTTTCTTCCACCGGGGTTGTTCCTCCGCAGGCATAGAGTTAAGAGCGGTGGTGAGGTGGTCTTCATAGCCTTGACTTTCAAGCCACAACTTGATGTCTGAAGCCCAAGTATCATAATTGCTGCCATCTAATTTATCAGCAGAGAGCGGGGTATGGAGGTAACTTGTGAAAATAGGGGGCTCAACCTTGGGATGATCTTTAGAGCCATCTGGAGAGGTAGAACTTGCCATAGGTCAGAATATTAGGGGCAAAAATGGAAAACACAAGATACCTGAAAAATCCCACGCAAGGAAACAAGGATCGAGGCGGATCGGCGTAGAGGAGGCCGAGACGAGTCGACAAGTGAACGGCGGCCGGAGAGGTGGCCGGACGCGCCGTCACGCGCCGAAAAACAGCCGACGGTGGGCGGGCGCCGTGGAGACGGCGGCGCGTGGGGCGCGTGAACATGGGGCCCGGCGCCGGGCCGAGCCGGGGTCCGGCTCTGGCCGGAGGGAGGCGGTTCAGAGGTCGGCGGCCGGAAAGGAGGCGGCGGACGGCGGCCGCGGTGGTGGCAAAACAGAAAACGGTGCTGCAAGGACGTCACGGCAAGGGAAAAGGTCGGCAAACCGGAAGGAAACACGGTTGGGAGGAAAAATTTTCACCGAAGGGCGTGGACCCAACGGGTATGCGCGTTCTAGGGTTGCCTCTCTTTAGGCTCTAGATACCATGTTGAAAGAGAGAAAAGAGAGAGACATATGATGAACCGTGTGTTTCAACTACACAACGGAGGCTGAATATATATACAATAAGTAATGACTAATTACACAATTTACATGATGTGGGACTAACAGTTGTACTACTAATTACACCTAATTACATATGTTGTCAACAGTTTCCAACAATAGTAATGTTAAGGGCACTAAACTAAGATAAATGGTATATTCATATGCCATCACTAGTGACCAGTGTGACTGACCATGTAATCCCAACTTACTGCCTCATCATTTATTATGATACTTCATGAAAAGCATACAGAAAAGGCACTAAAAAAGCTTGCAATGTTTTACGGATAAAATTAAAACAGAGGAAATAACAGAAGTTAATCAAGTCAAGTCCTTCCCCCTCCTGAAAGAAAGTAAAAAAGCACTTCAGGAAACAAATTTTCTTAAAGCGATAGGGACATTTTGTGGTTTTTATTCCCTATGGGGGAGAGGGTATTTCCAAACCAATTATTGTCTCATATCTTAGAAATTATCCAGCTATCACGAGAGAAATAATTCACTGACTTACTGCATGCCATGACACATTCTGGTCAAAGAAGGAAACCTTACCTGCACCTGAATCTGCTGAAGCAGAGGATAAATCCTTCGAAGCCCCAGGAAAAGAATTTGTTTGTGGCCCACCAATCATCTCACCCTTCAGTAAGGATATAGTCTCTTGATCATATACCTCTTTAGAAGCCCAGAACTCCACCATTTGTTGCAATCTTTTCCTATATTCCTCATTGCTTTGCGGATTATGATAAATTCTGGCAAGCATGGAGCCTAAAACAGGTTTAAATGCAAGGGCTTCATTGTCAAGGTCGTGACTGCTTGTCCTCCGATTCAAGCTGTAAATTAGTAATGCAAAGGTCAAGGATGATGAAAAGCAGGATGGAAATAAGCAAGAGGGGGAAGATCTTGTCGGGTCAAAAACTTGCAAGAAAGTATAATGAAAGGGGAAAAAAATTCTATTTCTATAAAAGGATAATTATGTTACAATAGACTCAGGTTCATAGTGAATATACATGACAACATATCCACCACTGAATTTTATAATATGCACATATTTATAATTTTAAATTATATTTTAAATGATGGATATGTTGCCACGTATAGGGTTCACTGTGAATCTGAGTCTATATTAACACTACTCATAAAACAAAGAGAACAAGTATAGGTATAGGGCCAGAAAGAACTTGGCTTCATCTATAAGGTGAATAGAGGCTAGACATGAGTCCCAAGCATTTGAACTTGAAGGTAGAAAAAATTAACAGACCTCCCAAATAAAATTCACACCACACCTTGTCTGTGAAAAGGGCTTTGATTGGACTACATATTGTTTGCCTATTTCATAAGACATTCAGGCTATATTCCAAGAGATTTAGGATGGAAATAGTAGGCTTTGAGAAAAATGAAACAAATGTGAGTAAGGGAGAAAAAAGTTGTTCACTATATGCACTTGTGCAGTAGGAATAGATCAACAGTTGTAACTCCTAGTAGACATGATTTTTATTGCATTCCTCCTACATGGAAATAATCTACCAATTGGGCAAAAACTGCACAATGGAGATAAACCTATACCAATAACCAAGCTTATTTTAACACTACAATAGACACAAAATACAGTGAAAGTGCGATCAACAGTTTCTGCTGATTAGAAGCACAATTCTAAAATAGTCTATCATATGCCAATCAATGAAATTATGTTTCTGAAATGGTGAGAAAAAAACTAGCTCTACACTGAAATGATAATGTATACTACCTGTCAAAAAGAATGTCATTGGCAAGGTATATTATATGTAGCTGCCTCTCAACATCATCCAATGCAAAGACCCTTTCTCTAAGAGCCTCTGCTAAAGCTGGTGCAAATGGAGATCTCTGCATGAACCAAAGTTTGGCACCTTTAATGGATTCTTTTGTACCATTCAGATTGTTAAGAACATTACTGAGCTCTATTGCAACATCAGATGGAAGTGGCCCAGAGAGCCCTTTGAAAGACTTGGATGATTGATCATACTCAGGTCGACCATGAAGCCCAAAAGACTGAGGATGTTGATGGTGGTGGTGTTGATCATAAAACTGTTGGAAAGGTGGTGGACCTAGCATTGAAGGTGAAGAACCAATTCCAGCAGCATTCATTGGTGGAGCACTTAGAGGAGATGGGCTCATCATTGAATTAGGAGGAGGATGGATCATGGGCATGGAAGATGATGGAAAAGGTGGGTTAAAAGGACCACTTGGGGGACGTGTTGATAACCAAAGCTTATAGCGGTAGTAACCATGGCCCTCCCCACCAAAGAGGAAACTGTAGGAAGGATTATCTCTTTGTTTTTCACATATCATGGCTTCAAAGTCAGGGCCATTTTTCACAGCATACTCAACAAGTTTGTCAATTCGCTTGTGGAGCTCGGGATCAGACGGGGGTGCAACTGGGGGTGGAGCAGAATCATAAAATGGTGATGGAACAAGAGGAGGAGGAAAATGAGAAGGGAATGCTGCTTGGTGCTGCTGCTGAAGAAGAAGATGAGAAGGTGGGGGAGGGGCATGAGGGTGTAACTGTTGAAGTTGCTGCTGCTGCGGCAGGGTATGATGATAAGGGAACTGTTGAAGAGAGGGATGTGCGGGACCGGGACCTGGGGGCAGAAAAGGAGGACCATGCACTGATGAAGGAAACTGCTGATGCTGGGGATGAAATCCAAACTGCTGCTGTGGTTGCATATTAGCTGCTTGTCGCTGCTGCTGAGCATATGCCATAGCAGAAGCAGCTGCATAATCATGACCCTGACGTTCCATAAGTCTATCTAAAAATTTGACTAGAGTACACCTGAACAGCTCTTTAGGAGTAGCTTAATGCACCTACAAGCAAAGAAAATAAAAAACCTTCATTTTTGTTATCATATACAGGTAACCATTCCATTATATAATCTCAACCTGACATAACAGTCATATTCATAACAACTTGTTATGATAACAAATAAAAATTCCAGCCCACCCCATCAGGTCCTAGCCCACGTGGGCTAGGGCCAAAAAGCCCACAAGACAAAAAAGGCCATAGGGCCAAGTGGGTTAGGGCTAACCCATGGGCTGGCCCACAATAAAAAATTAATTTGGCCCACTTATGTAATGGGCTAACCCTAGCCCACCCATGGGCTGACCCATTAAATAAATATCTTCCACAACTAAGTCTATTATCTGGAACCAGCCTACTTCAAAGATCTCAAACCCTTCACTCAACTTAGTAAAAAGACATCGTAAATCAACACCAATCTCAGCCAAACCCACACAAATACAGTATTCAAAAGAAATAACAGAACTATAAACCATATATATTAATAACTATCACTATCAGGTAGTCATTCAAACTAACACTTGCTGATTTCATAAATTGGAACGAAACAGTTCAAGACCTTTCTCTTCTTTAACCATACACTTGCAATTCAACATTACTTGCATCATAACCATAGTATCAATAAATATCAATAAACAAAGTACACTCATTGATTTGAAACACAATATATGTAAACACCAAATCTAATACAAAAACACAGCCAGACCAATAGCATATGCAAATATCATTGACTAAGTACACTCATGAATCATGATTACTGAAATCAAGTTAAGTTATTGCAAAACAGCAGCAAGATTAGCCAACCTAATTCACACACATACACATACTAGACATATTCAGACATTCTTAGAAAGTGGGGATCTTTATATAATTTAAACATGGAATCTACCAGTCACTCTATTCATAAGCCAACACAATGGCAGCTTATGATACAATATGGGGTTACCTCGCAGTTTACAACAATCAAAGTAATTATTAGACTTTGATCACTGGATAAACAAATAAAAGAATCATCCACTTGAACTGATCTACTCATTAACATAAAAAATGAACATCTGCGCTTTATATTTTAGGTACAACTGCTCCAGGTATTAAACAGAAAATGATAAAGATACCTGTACTCTTGTGTTTCCTCAAAAAGTGGCTTGCAATCCTCCCATTTTGAAGTAGTAATATCCTACAAACATAAGATATGATGCTTAATAGCAATTTATTTAGCCAAATAATGTGAAACACGAATCAGATCAGAAAACTATAAACCAATTTTACAGGATGCTAATTATTAGAGCACTTTTCAGGCCTCCAATACACTTATCCTTTTATAAATGCAAACTAAACCTATAGTTTAATATCAATGGACCCAGGAAAGCATATTCAGACAAAAATCAAATTAGTTCATACAGCCAGAAACCAAATCAGACAACATAGAAGATAGTAATCTAGCAGAAGAATTGATTCAGGCATTTCCTCAAACAGGCAAGTGTGCATATACATTAAATCCTCAAGGTTCACGCAGCCCACACATCACAGGGCCTCAATCATCATCCAAGAAAGATTGCAAATAAGCATCAGAGAAAGGGGAAAAACTATCGAAGAATGAACCGTAGATCTTGCAGGAGAATTGAGGCCGGATATCTCGCCGGAGTTGTTGATGACGAACCAGAGAGTGTCTAGGGCAGAGAGTCTTCAAGAGCCATTTGAGATCACTGCGAATCATGAGTTAGTCACAAACAAAACCCATGATGAACAAAACCCTAATTTGAAATGAAATTATGATAAGAAATGATTAAAAAAAAAGTTTGAGATAGGGGGCTGAGGGCTGACCCATTAGCCCTACCCTAACCCACTTACAGGTGGGCGCTAGAGCTGTCAAAATAGCCCAGCCCAGCCCATCTAGCCCTAGCCCATGCGGGCTAAGGCCAAAAAGCCCATAAGGCCAAAAGCCCACAAAGGCAAAAGAGCCCATAAGGCCAAAAGCCCACAAAGGCAAAAGAGCCCACAAGGCCAAAAGCCTATAAGGTCATGTGGGTTAGGGTTGGCCCATGGGTTAGCCCACTAATAAAAAAAATTTAATAAAAAAATAATTTGACCCTCCTATTTAATGGGCTGGCCCTAGCCCACCCCATGGGCCAGCCCACTAAAACAAGTTTGACTGCACATGGCTCTTTCTTATGGACTTACAGAAATAAGAGACTACATAATAAATTTTTCATTCCTAGTATTGACTGCACAATATATTCTTCACCAAATCAAGGAACTTAAGAATTACATAAAACAATTAAAAATCAATTTGGAATTAATATATGATACACAACTCATCCAAAGGAGATATTTTAAATCCTTAATCAAAGTTTTATCAGATTAACCATTGAGTGACAGAAGTATAAATATATTTTCATGGTACAAGACTTCATAGAACTAATAAGAGGAATTGATACAATCCCCACACCCATAGTAATACTTAAATCAACACCAATCTTGGCCAAACTCACACAAATACAGTATTCCTCAGATGCTTTACAATATATTAAACCAAACAACAGTTTTCCTCGAAATCAATTAATAAACCAAGTGGAAAGGCTTCAGCAGAGGGAATATGTTTAGTAAAAAAGCCAGCAGCAGAAGTGAAAAGACATCAGCTTTTCTCTAGAGGCCCCATTTTGAAAAATTAATTCAATGATTGATTACCTAGCTTGCAGTTGACATTTAAATAAAGTAAATATAAACCCAAGCACAAGCAGATCAGAATTCAATGACATCTATTTGGAAGGGGGACACTGACCATTGCCTTTTGTTTCTTCTGACTATATCACAACATTTGCAATGTCAATTACTTCAATAAACAATTAAACAGTTATGTGGTCTTGGATGTAAAAATAGAAAATAAAAAGATTAAACAATGAAAACAACATTAAAAGAAAATTCAATGCTCAACGGCATGAGCAGTTGAGACTCTACTGCTTATGTTGTTATTATTATTAACTTTTTGGGTTTGTTTAATTAAAATAATCACACATCTCGGTAGAATACTTGAGTTGGTATAGTCTAAAGTAAAATAGACAACCTCATTTACTATAACATTATATAGTATGTTGTCAGCAACATTACTACAACAAATGGTATATTTAGTATACTATAGATGAACTAAGGTAGAGCAGTGGCAAGTTGAAACTGACCCCGTATCCAAACGACGATATTTACCAATGTGGTAAATATTTATTTGCCATTCACATTTTCTGTTTCTAATAAACAAAAGAAAGCTACCAAGGACTATATAGAGAAGTTAGAAGAAGGGGTTTGAATTCAATTGAAGTTGCTAAAGCTGCTAAGTAATGTGTGAAATATAGTATATATTATACAATACAGTAATGGAAGTGACCCCTGGACTAGTGACAGCAAAAATAGCCAAACACCCATTGATGCATATTTGTTAATCCCACAACTTGGAAAGTGAAAAGGATGACAATGATATGAAAGAGGAAGTGCCAAAAGTGGGGAACCAAAACCCAAATTTGGTCACAACCCCACCACCCATCAATCCCAAATAGGTATCTCAATCTCAGACTCAGAGACACAGTTGTTATCTGCAATGAAACTATGTTGTGCAAACAACTCCTCAGAAAAAGTGGCATAGAACTCAATCCCCACTGACCCCATTGGCGGATACACCCAACTATCTACCGTGTCAAGCAACATGAACTCAATCCCCGAGTCCACCTAGTCAAAGCTCTCTTCTTCAATGTTTGGAAGCTCAACTATCTCACTCAGCTCTGAAGACTCCGACCCTTCTGAAGAAGACAATGAAGGTGATGATGTTTGCACTACTGGGTCGAATTTAACCATCTTTTCTGAAGATTTTATTGAGTTTGACTATAAAATCTAAAAATTTACCAGACTAAACATGTTTTCTCCACTTTAGATTTATGCAGCCAGAGAGGGAGAGATATTGAAGGAAGCTTAAATGGATATTGCTTTGAAAGCTGGTAAGGGAAAAGCACCCACCTAGATCCAATATCTCAAGCTTGTAAAGAGAGAAAACAGATGGGTGCACATGAGCCAATCTTACACACAGACGGAGATCTATTACTTCAAGATTTGTGGAATTTGAAAAGAATTCCTAAATGGGTTTCGATTGAATAAAAAAAATAAAAATAAAAAACATGAAATAAACAACAATGGAGTTGGATTCTAGAAACAAACCTCGTATCCCTGTAAGTTTTGGAGCCTACAATTTGGATAAAACAGGTGAAGGGTGCAGAGACGATGGAAGGAAACAGAGAGAGAGAGGGACAAGATTTGCTTCAATACTGGTGGCGGTGTGCAAGGTCGACCAAGTGGGAGCTCCGGTACCAGTTCCGGTGAGATGCTTCAGGAACTGCGAACTGAACGGTGGCGTGGTAATTGGAGTGAATTAGGGTTTTAGGGATGAAAAGAATTTGGGAATTGAAGTTGTGATAAGAAATGGTTAAAAAAAAATAAAAAGTTTGAGATAGGGGCTGACCCATGGGACAGCCCTATCCTAACCTACTTACAGGTGGAGCTTTGTCGGTTAAGAGCTAAAAAGCCTTATTAGTGGATGAGTTAATAAAATAAATGGTCCCGGATTTAATGGCTTCAGCCCAGATTGACAGCACTAATGACAAATACTCAATAATGCTGCAAGACTAGGTAAACTTTTTGAAAATAACCATTTCTCAACAACAATTTGGCCTGATTTTCTCTTCTTTTTTTTTTTTTAAATGATGACTAAATTCAGTCAATATTACAGTAATACACAAGCTGCTGGCCCTCGCAATGATCCTACACAAACCCTAACAAATGTTCCACTATGAAAATCCATCACCCATAAACGATTAATGTTATGTCACACTGTGATGATAAGAGAAATTTGTTTTCACTGCTCCTTAACTTAGAAAATCAGCTCAGTTGAAGTTTGTTCCTAATCCTATGACGATTCCTAGCATTGAGGTAAAGCAACGAAATCGAAAACAAGCAGCACTAAGCGAAAGTCCATGTAGTGAAACGCAACGCAGTTAATTTTCCAAACAAACACAGACCTAAAAAGCTTAAAGCGAAATCACAGAACTTCAAATTGCTGATCTTGTTAGTTACCATCAAAATGGTTTGAATTAGAAACGCTAAGAAGGAAACGCAAAGTATATACCTGCAACTGCAAGCTGCTCCTACAAATTGCGAAACGAGCTGAAAAGAAAATAGTGCAGAGTGTCGCAAAGGGGATCACCGTAGGGCGAAACAGTAGCAGAACTGCACCGTCGATCCAGCCAAACTGGATTACCCACTATGGGCTTGTCTTGTTTCCCACGTTTTTATTTTTATAATTTTGTAAATTAATTCCCACGCTTTTATTTAGAAGCAACAGAACAGAAAGCCCATTACTCTTTTAGATCGCCAATTAAAGCCCATTACGAAATGTGGGCTTACACAACTGAAATTTATGCATAGGAATTTAACTGGGCCCAGGTGTAGATGTAGATGGCACAGTACATGTGCCTCCAACTTGACGGCAGTAGAAACAGAGAGAGACGTTGAAAACCATTTGGCCATTAACAAAACACAAAATTTGAATTCAATTTCTGTCTTCGGATTCACTACATAGATTCCGTGAGATTGTAAATGTAAAGAAAACAAAAGAAGGTGAAGAAGAAGAAGGAAAATGAAAGATGAATAATTCTGGCTTGCATTGCTTTGCAGCTGCTGCACTGGGCGGTTGAATTATTAGTTAGGCCTACCTCACCAACCTCAAAAAATTAATAACATATCTGACAGACATGCAGCAACTTGGTCTTGGACAGTGTAGAAGCCACGTATATGCATACATGCATGCTTGTGACCAAAAGGTCCGTACCAAACACCAAACGTTGCAAAAGTGCGTAGCCTTTTGCATAGATAATTGGCTTACAGATGGCATTGTCAGAAATCTATCTTGCATACAATATAGCCTTTTGCATGTTGTTCTACACCATTATCTCGGCACTCTGTACGCAACAGTAGCAGGCCGCATACTCTGTCCAGCACCAGAGCAGCCCAAAGAGATTAATCAACCCTAAGAACTCTATAAGTTATAATAATGAGATATTTTTGTGTGTATATAGATATATCACGTCATATTTATAAATAATAAAAAAAAAGTTAGAGAGAAAGGATTAACAGATTCTACTAAATTCACTCATCACAAAAAATTATTCTCTTTCTCTAATATTTTATTTCTTATGTGTAAATATAATGTGATACTTCTATATACACACAAGAATATCTCTATAATAATAAGTAGGATAAAATCTCTTCATCATTTTCAATATTTCTAATTATAAGGAAATTAAATCTCCCTATTGCTATTTACCTACCTAACATATAATCCGACACTATAACATTTAGCTACTTAATTATACATCTAATCTCATAGATTTTACTTTTTTATTACAAATCCTAATTTGAGTGCCTTGAAAGAATATATACCACCCTCTCTCTGCCCATCACTGCACAAGGAGGTATCACCACCTTCAATTGCTTTGGTAAAATCATAATAGCACTGCCTTGAAGGAAGGTACACCACTCCCCGCCCGACACAAAGAAGCATCACCCTTATGGAGATCAGGTACAATGTTGATTCTTATATATTTATATAGAATTCCTTCCGTACCTTTGTTTTTAAAAAGGATATCGATACTTTGTTAACTTTGTATAATATTATTAGTTGATTTTACAAAATAATGTGTTAATAATAACTTATAACTTAATAAATTGATTCATACATATGTTTTTAATCATATGACTTGTTATCATTTCTCCTAATAAGTTAAGTAATACAACGAATGAAGATTTTAAGAATAAAAATATATAATAGAAAGTTAAAATCTACAAAGTTAAAATTTTGTAATATTAAAAACTTAAAGTGAAACTTAAATTAAAGAAAGTTAAAATAAAAGTTAATTTAATTAAAAATTTATTTGATAAATGAATATAAATAATATATTTTAATTGAAAAAGGATTATATTCTTAAGAAAAAAGATACTGGAGAAATTCTCATTAATATATATATAATTAGCTAAATTATCCGTGCAATGCACGAAAAACTATTATGCTATTAAATTAGTATTATTAAGAATGTATTAAATAATAATTTATTTAAATTATCCAACCATACTACTTAAACTTTTAGTATTGATTATCGTATTATATATTTAACAACAAAAAAAAAGTATGAAATGTCAACAAATATAAAGAATGAGTTTCGAAAAGTCACAGTAGTTGCCAACCACTATAACAAGCAATTATGGGTCCCACACTTGTTGTAACCCACCGTAAGAGGCCGTGGTCGGATGGCCTAACCGGGATGATATGATGGAGTCTGATAAAGCATATGCCAGAGTGATCCAATTGAAAGGGATCCAGGATCATGGTCCATAACAGTCACTCCCCAATTTGGCACTTGAGTGGAACAATTTAATGTGAAGATACCGAATTTGAACGAGACCCAAGGAGCTCAATAGATAATATGATCCATAAGGACCAAGGTCCATTACTTTGTGTGTATTTCAATTTTTAAATAATTAAGATTATCTTAAAACAGTCAAATGTTGCTTGATTTATTTTTTTTTATATAATATGAATTTGTTCATGCACATTATCTAATTTTATTAGAGTCAAAATTATAATAGACTTAAAGTCCACAAAATGATTGTTTCGATTTGATATAAAAAATGGTACTTTTAATTCCATATCAAAATACATGTCATTTTGATCTTTTTCGATTAAAATAAAAAACATGTCATTATGAGACTTTTCCATTAGAATTAAAAACATGTCATTTTGCACCTTTTCAATTATAATCGAAAACATGACATTTTGAGTCTTATCATTTATAATCGAAAAAATGACATTACGGACCTTTTCGATTATAATCGAAATCGTCGCATACGAATAACCCTCTTAGTCTATTTTATAGGTCTTGAAAAACATGTCACACTAAAATAGTCTTCTCGAATAGGTCTCTTAGTCCATTCGATTATCATAAAAAATGTTATTCTTGACCGCCATTTATATATCTTAATATTTCAATTAAATTTAAAATTATGACATTCGAATAATTCAGTTTATTTGAATAAATGACACAATTTGCCTTTTCGATTAAAATCAAATACAATAAAATTATACAACAAATTGATGAAAATTGATATAAAGCGATCAATTTGCTTTAGACTATACCAACTCAAGTATTCTACCGAGATGTGTGATTATTTTAATTAAACAAACCCAAAAAGTTAATAATAATAACATAACCAGTAAAGTCTCAACTGCTCATGCCGTTGAGCATTGAATTTTCTTTTAATGTTGTTTTCATTGTTTAATCTTTTAATTTTCTATTTTTACATCCAAGACCACATAACTGTTTAATTGTTTATTGAAGTAATTGACATTGCAAATGTTGTGATATAGTCAGAAGAAACAAAAGGCAATGGTCAGTGTTCCCCTTCCAAAGAGATGTGATTGAATTCTGATCTGCTTGTGCTTGGGTTTATATTTACTTTATTTAAATGTCAACTGCAAGCTAGGTAATCAATCATTGAATTAATTTTTCAAAATGGGGCCTCTAGAGAAAAGCTGATGTCTTTTCGCTTCTGCTGCTAGCTTTTTTACTAAACATATTCCCTCTGCTGAAGCCTTTCCACTTGGTTTATTAATTGATTTCGAGGAAAACTGTGGTTTGCTTTAATATATTGTAAAGCATCTGAGGAATACTGTATTTGTGTGAATTTGGCCAAGATTGGTGTTGATTTAAGTATTACTATGGGTGTGGGGATTGTATCAATTCCTCTTATTAGTTCTATGAAGTCTTGTACCATGAAAATATATTTATACTTCTGTCACTCAATGGTTAATCTGATAAAACTTTGATTAAGGATTTAAAATATCTCCTTTGGATGAGTTGTGTATCATATATTAATTCCAAATTGATTTTTAATTGTTTTATGTAATTCTCAAGTTCTTTGATTTGGTGAAGAATATATTGTGCAGTCAATACTAGGAATGAAAAAATTATTATATAGTCTCTTATTTCTGTAAGTCCATAAGAAAGAGCCATGGAACAGAACAAATAATCCTCGTTACTGAAAAATATGTTACACACCTGGGTCAAGAATCTTGAAGCCATCCTTTCTCAAAAGTTATGAACAAGGTAAACAATCTGCGATGAATATAAGAATATGATTCAGTAAGTGCGAGCAGACAGAAACAGAAACAGGTGTTTACGAATCAATCACAATTATAATTGTAACAAGAACAAGTTCAACAATAATCAACGACGATTTAGGAATCTCGAAATCAAATGAAGAAAAAAAAGAATCAAACAAATGAAAACTACGTACAGAAACCGGAGCTGGTCTTTGAGAACACAGAGAAAGTAGCTGCTGATGTATGCGATGCGGCTGGCGCTGGAAGAAGTGTGACAGGGGTAGCGAACAAAGAGAAAGCGGAGCAGGGTAGGGCACCATTTCAAGATCTGCCACACAATACAATACAGTAAGGCCCATACATATAATGCCCAGAACATCTGAACAAGACACACAAATTGTCATTTCGTTGGTTAACTTGGGTTTTATTTTTGTTTTTTTGGAAAAATCTATATACTTTTATAGAAAGAACACTTTTCAAATAGTTTATTATAGTGACGTGACAAATTATTATTAATGGGATCTTAGATTAGAAAAAATAAATTCTAAGTGACGCATTATTATTAATAGAGTAATTTGAATCAATGTTCACTGTAAACATAAGCACAACATTCAATGTAATTAGTAAATTAAAATATGAAAATATTAAAATAAACAAAATAAAAATATAAAGATCAGAATGAATAAAGGATAAAAAGTACAGGGATAGAAAATTATATCAAACCATAAAATTAAAATTAAGGAAGTGTTTAATAGTTTTTAAAATCTGTTTAAAATGACATAAAATGGAACCAGTTACATAAACTTATATAAAATTAAAGTAATTTAGTCTATGACTTTCAAATATGAATATTAATTGGCTTAAATTTAGTTTGATAACAAACAAGTATCAAATCAAATAACTAAACAATTAACTTTGTATTCAAGACAAAAAGATATTTTATATATATATATATATATATATATATATAATGATATAAAAAAATTATAAATAAAATATATATATATATTAGAATGATAAAAAAATTATAAATAAAACAGCTTAGGTGCTCTGTTCTAATTTATTCCTTTCAACAAAATAGTTTTTAACTATAACGGTTAAAAATAAAAACGACCACCGTTGACTAACATCAAATAAGAAAGCGTCTAAAAATAAATATTAAATTAACCATTATATAACAAATCAATTTATATGGAAAAAAATATTTCATTATTTTGATGCCAGCTTGACTTATTCAATAATTTTAATATTTATTTACTTATCTTTCAAAATAGAAAAACAAAATAAAAATGTAATTTTAATTTTAATTTGACTATAATAATAAATCTTGTTAGTTGTTTTTAACAAATAAATTGCACGAGTGAAAGGGTGAATAAATAGAGTCAGGAAAAAGACAGAATAAAAAATAATCAACTTTAAATTAAATGTTTACTAAATATACCTAGATATTTAATTTATGAAGGTGGCCAAACACACCTAAGAGACCAAAATCAAACTTCAGCAAACTAAGAACCAATCGTGTAATCAAAGTAACATCTGCGTGTCAGCAAGAAAAATATTTAGAAGGATTTTTTTTCGGTTGAATTTGGAAGGAATGATTTGAAACTTGAAAATACAGTTCTAGCATGGGATTATCATTCATTTTTATCATCACCACTTGGGCTTCAAAGTTTGTCAGATCTTCAGTTTCCGACATTCTGTCACAGGAAGATACATGCAATCATCCATGAATCCAGAGGACAAAGCACATTGGCTCATAACAAATAAAAATAATAGTTTAACTACAACCCTTCAGAGAAAGATTAACAAAGACAAGGCTAACAGAGACCAAAGTCTAACACCCAGCACTCGGAAATTTCTGATGATAACGTAATCAAGTGGCTTTCATCTCGCCGTCGCTCTAGCACTCATTGATGAATGGTAAGTGGTGCTTCTCTGCTTCCTGTAAGATGTATATACATCATCATACTGACTCACCTCATTGGGATTGGCTGTGGCCCCAAGTCCCAACCTTCCCGAGCTACTTGATCCTGGTTTCCGATCTACACTCCCATCAGCATAGGTCCCCGTCTCTGGATCAACCTGCTGCAAGTTTGGGGGTGGAGGTATGCAAGCACCTCCCTTTCGTACTGGAGGCTCCCTCTCATATTCTCCCTCATATTCATCATCTTCATCTCTTGAATCAGAATTCATAGGGGCCTCAGAAGGATTAACCTCTCCAATTTCTTTAAAAAATTTTGACACACTGAAGAATTTCTGATGGTGGTACGGTTGACGGTGGTATCATAGTTGGGATGTCCAAAGGGCTCAAAGGAGAATATGGGACCCCACTACCAATCTGCACCTTTCTAACCGTTCCAGGAATGAGGCCAGGTGGGAACAACGGGTATGGTGGCAATTGTTCACTGGTGCTG
Organism: Ormosia emarginata; assembly: GCA_029884605.1. Lineage (NCBI taxonomy): Eukaryota > Viridiplantae > Streptophyta > Magnoliopsida > Fabales > Fabaceae > Ormosia > Ormosia emarginata. The sequence goes on along the minus strand of JAQQTP010000080.1, from coordinate 24,971,351 downwards.
GAAGATGGAGGGGGCAATAAATGTGCACCAGGTTGTTGATTAGCTGGTTGACCAGAAGATGGTATAGCCATAGACCCTGGAAAGGCACTGGGAGGAGCACAATTTGGAAGAAATTGCTGAGCTGCCAGAGATGCTGGCATGGACTGCCCTGGAGCTGCATGCTTATCAGGACGATCTTGTTCTAAGACACCTGAACCAGAGCCCAGCCTATCAGCTTGCCACTGCTGGACAATATGGTTGGGAGTCTGCAGCATTCCTGCAATTGGGAGGGGAGAAGAAATTATAAATAATTTCTAAATCAAATAATCTAAACCTCAAGCAATCAATCTCTTGTAGACAAGATAAAAACTTCATAGTAATGTTAAGGGCACTAAACTAAGATAAATGGTATATTCATATGCCATCACTAGTGACCAGTGTGACTGACCATGTGATCCCAACTTACTGCCTCATCATTTATTATGATACTTCATGAAAAGCATACAGAAAAGGCACTAAAAAAGCTTGCAATGTTTTACGGATAAAATTACAACAGAGGAAATAACAGAAGTTAATCAAGTCAAGTCCTTCCCCCTCCTGAAAGAAAGTAAAAAAGCACTTCAGGAAACAAATTTTCTTAAAGCGATAGGGACATTTTGTGGTTTTTATTCCCTATGGGGGAGAGGGTATTTCCAAACCAATTATTGTCTCATATCTTAGAAATTATCCAGCTATCACGAGAGAAATAATTCACAGACTTACTGCATGCCATGACACATTCTGGTCAAAGAAGGAAACCTTACCTACACCTGAATCTGCTGAAGCAAAGGATAAATCCTTCGAAGCCCCAGGAAAAGAATTTGTTTGTGGCCCACCAATCATCTCACCCTTCAGTAAAGATATAGTCTCTTGATCATATACCTCTTTAGAAGCCCAGAACTCCACCATTTGTTGCAATCTTTTCCTATATTCCTCATAGCTTTGTGGATTATGATAAATTCTGGCAAGCATGGAGCCGAAAACAGGTTTAAATGCAAGGGCTTCATTGTCAAGGTCGTGACTGCTTGTCCTCCGATTCAAGCTGTAAATTAGTAATGCAAAGGTCAACGATGATGAAAAGCAGGATGGAAATAAGCAAGAGGGGGAAGATCTTGTCAGGTCAAAAACTTGCACGAAAGTATAATGAAAGGGGAAAAAAATTCTATTTCTAGAAAAGGATAATTATGTTACTATAGACTCAGGTTCATAGTGAATATATGTGACAACATATCCACCATTGAATTTTATAATATGCACATATTTATTTTTTTGATAAAAGAAGAAATTTATAGATAGAAAAAGAGAGAATTACAAACAAAAAGGAGGATAAGGGATCCTCCTATTACAAATGTAACGGATAGAAAAACAAAAAGAGAGAATCAATGTAACATAGCTTCCCAATCCCTCATCATATCTGTTAGGGATACCCCATTAAAAAGACCATGAGCTTTACACCAAGTAGACGCCAACCGCCTAGTCTTATCCCTAATTAAGTTGAGAACGGAAGAAACACCCTTGAAAATTCGAGAATTTCGCTCGAGCCAGATGCACCAAATTGTAGCATAAATAGCACATTGCCACAAAAATTTAGCCTCTTTCCTTCTACCAAAACCATAGAAGTTAACCATCAAAAATTGATCTAAAGATCGAGGACACACTCAATATTCACCATAAATGCCAAACAAGGACTGCCATAAAGAGCTGGCAGCAGAGCAATGTAAGAACAGGTGAGATACTCATTCTGAACATGTACCGCACATAACACATATCAGGGGAAAGGGCCTTATGAGGCCTACGAACCTGCAACATATCATTAGTATTTATTCTATTAAGTACCGCAGTCCAAATAAAAGCCTTGACCTTAGAGGGAGCTTTGGATTTCCACAAAGTTTTATCGAGAAGAAACCTAACCCTATTCGACGAATAAGTTAGGTACTGAAAATAAGATTTGCAAGAAAAAACCCCAAAAGAGTCAAGAGACCAAATCCTTTTATCTGGGTGGGAGGAAAGAAGAACAGAATCTAGTAAACCCAAAAGGAACTCCAATTCAGAGAACTCTGTATCATTTAAGTTTCGAAAAAAGTGGAAATTCCAAGAGGATACTGAATTTTGGACATTACAAAAATTGTGGATAGGAGAATTATGTAGAGTAGAAAGACGATACAGGCGGGGGAAAGCACAAAAAAAGGGAACATCTCCTACCCAGAGGTCCTCCCAAAATCTAATGTGAGAGCCATTACCTACTTTTAAGGAAAGCAAAGTCTTAAAAGTAGAATAGCCTTGAGAAATAAACTTCCAAGGACTAAAATGAGAAGCTTGACTTGCTGTGTTAGCATCCCAACCATTTGGGTCCAAACCATACTTACTTCGGATTACCTGATGCCAAAGAGAATGAGGCTCCAAAGGAAAACGCCAAAGCCATTTTGCAGCCAGAGCAACGTTCTTAGACACCAAATTACCAAGACCCAAACCCCCTTCCTTCTTAGGGCGACAACACACCTCCCAACTCACTAGATGATCTCGTTTAGAGTCCGAAACACCCGACCACAGAAAGTCCCGCATAATCTTTTCAATAGAGTGGGCCACACCAACAGGGATACAAAATAAAGACAAATAATAAATAGGAATGCTTGAGAGACAAGCTTGAACAAGACTGATTCGACCCCCAAGAGAAAAGTAAGCACCTTTCCAATTATCTAAACGTTTAGAAATCTTCCTCAACACCGGGTCCCAAAATGAAGCACCTCTTGGATTCCCACCCAAGGGAACACCCAAATAAACGAGGGGCCAATCCAAGACCTGACAACCTGCCATAGAAGCTAAGGAGGAAAGAATTTGCGAATCCACATTTATACCAGCTAAGCCACTTTTAGGCATATTGATTTTCAACCCAGAAGCACTCTCAAACAGCCTGATCAAAGAGAGGGCGTTGCAAAAACTTTCAGTATCCTCTTCTAAGAACAAGATGGTATCATCTGCAAATTGCAAATGTGACACAACAATCCTCTCTGAACCCACTTTAGCGCCTTTAATAAGACCATTCTCAACAGCTCTCGAAATAAGACGACTAAGGACATCCACCACCAAAGTGAACAAGAAAGGAGACAGAGGATCACCTTGACGCACACCTCTCTGACCTCGGAACCATGCTTTCGGTTCACCATTGATAATCACAGAAAAAGTACTATTTGAGAGACATTCTGCAATCCAACTTCTCCACTTAGAACCAAAACCCTTTTTTTCCATAACTCTATCCAAATAGCTCCAACTGACTCTATCATAAGCTTTCTCAAAATCCAATTTAAGAACCACACAATGCCGATCATTAGCCCTAGCATCATCTACCACTTCATTAGCCACCAAAGCCGCATCCAAAATTTGACGACCAGCAATGAATGCACTCATAAAACAAAGAGAACAAGTATAGGGCCAGAAAGAACTTGGCCTCATCTATAAGGTGAATAGAGGCTAGACATGAGTCCCAAGCATTTGAACTTGAAAGTAGAAAAAATTAACAGACCTCCCAAATAAAATTCACCCCACACCTTGTCTGTGAAAAGGGCTTTGATTGGACTACATATTGTTTGCCTATTTCATAAGACATTCAGGCTATATTCCAAGAGATTTAGGATGGAAATAGTAGGCTTTGAGAAAAATGAAACAAATGTGAGTAAGGGAGAAAAAAGTTGTTCACTATATGCACTTGTGCAGTAGGAATAGATCAACAGTTGTAACTCCTAGTAGACATGATTTTTATTGCATTCCTCCTATCATGGAACTAATCTACCAATTGGGCAAAAACTGCACAATGGAGATAAACTTATACCAATAACCAAGCTTATTTTAACACTACAACAACAACAACAACCAAGCCTTTTCCCACTAGGTGGGGTCGGCTACATGGATCAGACGACGCCATTGTGTCCTATCATGAACCAAGTCTTCAGAAAAGCCATTCAAATCTAGATCTTTTTTAACCGTTTCACCTATAGTCTTTCTTGGTCTTCCTCTACCTCTAGCTATTGGGCTATTTTCTATCTGATCTACTCTTCTTACAGGGTCTTATCCTTTGTCCAAACACCTAAGGCGAGATTCTCCCATCTTTTCCACAATAGACACAAAATACAGTGAAAGTGCGATCAACAGTTTCTACTGATTAGAAGCACAATTCTAAAATAGTCTATCATATGCCAATCAAAGAAATTATGTTTCTGGCATGGCGAGAAAAAAAACTAGCTCTACACTGAAATGATAATGTATGCTACCTGTCAAAAAGAATGTCATTGGCAAGTTATATTATATGTAGCTGCCTCTCAACATCATCCAATGCAAAGACCCTTTCTCTAAGAGCCTCTGCTAAAGCTGGTGGAAATGGAGATCTCTGCATGAACCAAAGTTTGGTACCTTTAATGGATTCTTTTGTACCATTCAGATTGTTAAGAACATTACTGAGCTCTATTGCAACATCAGATGGAAGTGGCCCAGAGAGCCCTTTGAAAGACTTGGATGATTGATCATACTCAGGTCGACCATGAAGCCCAAAAGAATGAGGATGTTGATGGTGGTGGCGTTGATCATAAAACTGTTGGAAAGGTGGTGGACCTAGCATTGAAGGTGAAGAACCAATTCCAGCAGCATTCATTGGTGGAGCATTTAGAGGAGATGGGCTCATCATTGAATTAGGAGGAGGATGGATCATGGGCATGGAAGATAATGGAAAAGGTGGGTTAAAAGGACCACTTGGGGGACGTGTTGATAACCAAAGCTTATAGCGGTAGTAACCATGGCCCTCCCCACCAAAGAGGAAACTGTAGGAAGGATTATCTCTTTGTTTTTCACATATCATGGCTTCAAAATCAGGACCATTTTTCACAGCATACTCAACAAGTTTGTCAATTCGCTTGTGGAGCTCGGGATCAGACGAGGGGTGGAGCAGAATCATAAAATGGTGATGGAACAAGAGGAGGAGGAAAATGAGAAGGGAATACTGCTTGGTGCTGCTGCTGAAGAAGAAGATGAGGAGGTGGGGGAGGGGCATGAGGGTGTAACTGTTGAAGTTGCTGCTGCTGCGGCAGGGTATGATGATAAGGTAACTGTTGAAGAGAGGGATGTGCGGGACCGGGACCTGGGGGCAGAAAAGGAGGACCATGCACTGATGAAGGAAACTGCTGATGCTGGGGATGAAATCCAAACTGCTGCTGTGGTTGCATATTAGCTGCTTGTCGCTGCTGCTGAGCATATGCCATAGCAGAAGCAGCTGCATAATCATGACCCTGACGTTCCATAAGTCTATCTAAAAATTTGACTAGAGTACACCTGAACAGCTCTTTAGGAGTAGCTTAATGCACCTACAAGCAAAGAAAATAAAAAACCTTCATTTTTGTTATCATATACAGGTAACCATTCCATTATATAATCTCAACCTGACATAACAGTCATATTCATAACAACTTGTTATGATAACAAATAAAAATTCCAGCCCACCCCATCAGGTCCTAGCCCACGTGGGCTAGGGCCAAAAAGCCCACAAGACAAAAAAGGCCACAGGGCCAAGTGGTTTAGGGCTAACCCATGGGCTGGCCCACAATAAAAAAATTAATTTGACCCACTTATTTAATGGGCTAACCCTAACCCACCCATGGGCTGACCCATTAAATAAATATCTTCCACAACTAAGTCTATTATTTGGAACCAGCCTACTTAAAAGAACTCAAACCCTTCACTCAACTTAGTAAAAAGACATCTTAAATCAACACCAATCTCAGCCAAACCCACACAAATACAGTATTCAAAAGAAATAACAGAACTATAAACCATATATATTAACAACTATCACTATCAGGTAGTCATTCAAACTAACACTTGCTGCTTTCATAAATTGGAATGAAACAGTTCAAGACCTTTCTCTTCTTTTACCATACATTTTCAATTCAACATTACTTGCATCATAATCATAGTATCAATAAATATCAATAAACAAAGTACACTCATTGATTTGAAACACAATATATGTAAACACCAAATCTAATCCAAAAACACAGCCAGACCAATAGCATATGCAAATATCATTGACAAAGTACACTCATGAATCATGATTACTGAAATCAAGTTAAGTTATTGCAAAACAGCAGCAAGATTAGCCAACCTAATTCACACACATACACATACCAGACATATTCAGACATTCTTAGAAAGTGGGGATCTTTATATAATTTAAACATGGAATCTACCAGTCACTCTATTCATAAGCCAACACAATGGCAGCTCATGATACAATATGGGGTTACCTCGCAGTTTACAACAATCAAAATAATTATTAGACTTTGATCACTGGATAAACAAATAAAAGATTCATCCACTTGAACTGATCTACTCATTAACATAAAAAATGAACATCTGCGCTTTATATTTTAGGTACAACTGCTCCAGGTATTAAACAGAAAATGATAAAGATACTTGTAATCTTGTGTCTCCTCAAAATGTGGCTTGCAATCCTCCCATTTTGAAGTAGTAATATCCTACAAAAATAAGATATGATGCTTAATAGCAATTTATTTAGCCAAATAATGTGAAACACGAATCAGATCAGAAAACTATAAAACCAATTTTACAGGATGCTAATTATTAGATCACTTTTCAGGCCTCCAATATACTTACCCTTTTATTAATGCAAACTAAACCTATAGTTTATCATCAATGGAACCAGGAAAGCATATTCAGACAAAAATCAAATTAGTTCATACAACCAGAAACCAAATCAGACAACATAGAAGATAGTAATCTAGCAGAAGAATTGATTCAGGCATTTCCTCAAACAGGCAAGTATGCATATACATTAAATCCTCAAGGTTCACGCAGCCCACACATCACAGGGCATTCAAGAACGCTTGCAAATAAGCATCAGAGAAAGGGGAAAAACTACCGAAGAATGAACCGTAGATCTTGCCGGAGAATTGAGGCCGGATATCTCGCCGGAGTTGTCGATGACGAAATAGAGAGTGTCTAGGGCAGATAGTCTTCAAGAGCCATTTGAGATCACTGTGAATCATGAGTTAATCATGAGTTACCCTAACCCACTTACAGGTGGGGGCTAGAGCTGTCAAAATAGCCCAGCCCAGCCCATCTAACCCTAGCCCATGTGGGCTAAGGCCAAAAAGCCCACAAGGCCAAAAGCCTATAAGGTCATGTGCTTTAGGGTTGGCCCATGGGTTAGCCCACTAATAAAAAAAATTTAATAAAAAAATAATTTGACCCTCCTATTTAATGGGCTGGCCCTAGCCCAACCCATGGGCCAGCCCACTAAAACAAGTTTGACTGCACATGGCTCTTTCTTATGGACTTACAGAAATAAGAGACTATATAATAAATTTTTCATTCCTAGTATTGACTGCACAATATATTCTTCACCAAATCAAGGAACTTGAGAATTACATAAAACTATTAAAAATCAATTTGGAATTAATATATGATACACAACTCATCCAAAGGAGATATTTTAAATCCTTAATCAAAGTTTTATCAGATTAACCGTTGAGTGACAGAAGTATAAATATATTTTCATGGTACAAGACTTCATAGAACTAATAAGAGGAATTGATACAATCCCCACATCCATAGTAATACTTAAATCAACACCAATCTTAGCCAAACTCACACAAATACAGTATTCCTCAGATGCTTTACAATATATTAAACCAAACAACAGTTTTCCTTGAAATCAATTAATAAACCAAGTGGAAAGGCTTCAGCAGAGGGAATATGTTTAGTAAAAAAGCCAGCAGCAGAAGTGAAAAGACATCAGCTTTTCTCTAGAGGCCCCATTTTGAAAAATTAATTCAATGATTGATTACCTAGCTTGCAGTTGACATTTAAATAAAGTAAATATAAACCCAAGCACAAGCAGATCAGAATTCAACCACATCTATTTGGAAGGGGGACACTGACCATTGCCTTTTGTTTCTTCTGACTATATCACAACATTTGCAATGTCAATTACTTCAATAAACAATTAAACAGTTATGTGGTCTTAGATGTAAAAATAGAAAATTAAAAGATTAAACAATGAAAACAACATTAAAAGAAAATTCAGTGCTCAACAGCATGAGCAGTTGAGATTCTACTGCTTATGTTATTATTATTATTAACTTTTTGGGTTTGTTTAATTAAAATAATCACACATCTCAAAAAAGGTCTCATGCATCCAACGAATAAAAGTCTCAAGTGCAAGAATGCTCGAGTGTTTACTATCATCTCCCTCTCTTTAATAAATGCTGATGTAACTCATATCAATTAGCATCGACCTATCCTTAAGATTGCTTCATAAGTAATGGCAGATGATCTTATTAAATATGACATGCCTCCTAAAGGATACTCTGTTTCTATCATGGGTGCTTGTATCATGCCCACTTGTTGCAGACATTGATTCTCAAAAGTAATAACAATATAGCATTAGTAGACAAGGTAATGGATTGATGGGTAAAGCACTGCTGCCAAGTAAAATAGACAACCTCATTTACTATAACATTATATAGTATGTTGTCAGCAACATTACTACAACAAATGGTATATTTAGTATACTATAGATGAACTAAGGTAGAGCAGTGGCAAGTTGAAACTGACCCCGTATCCAAACGACGATATTTACCAATGTGGTAAATATTTATTTGCCATTCACATTTTCTGTTTCTAATAAACAAAAGAAAGTTACCAAGGACTATATAGGGAAGTTAGAAGAAGGGGTTTGAATTCAATTGAAGTTGCTAAAGCTGCTAAGTAATGTGTGAAATATAGTATATATTATACAATACAGTAATGGAAGTGACCCTTGGACTAGTGACAGCAAAAATAGCCAAACACCCATTGATGCATATTTGTTAATCCCACAACTTGGAAAGTGAAGAGGATGACAATGATATGAAAGAGGAAGTGCCAAAAGTGGGGAACCAAAACCCAAATTTGGTCACAACCCCACTGCCCATCAATCCCAAATAGGTATCTCAATCTCAGACTCAGAGACAGTTGTTATCTGCAATGAAACTATGTTGTGCAAACAACTCCTTAAAAAAAGTGGAATAGAACTCGATCCCCACTGACCCCATTGGCGGATACACCCAACTATCTACTGTGTCAAGCAACATGAACTCAATCCCCGAGTCCACCTAGTCAAAGCTCTCTTCTTCAATGTTTGGAAGCTCAATTATCTCACTCAGCTCTGAAGACTCTGACCCTTGTGAAGAAGACAATGAAGGTGATGATGTTTGCACTACTGGGTCGAATTAAACCATGTTTTCTGAAGATTTTATTGAGTTTGACTATAAATCTAAAAATTTACCAGACTAAACATGTTTTCTCCACTTTAGATTTATGCAGCCAAAGAGGAAGAGATATTGAAGGGAGCTTAAATGGATATTGCTTTGAAAGCTGGTAAGGGAAAAGCACCCACCTAGATCCAATATCTCAAGCTTGTAAAGAGAGAAAACAGATGGGTGCACATGAGCCAATCTTACACACAAACGGAGATCTATTACTTCAAGATTTGTGGAATTTGAAAAGAATTCCTAAATGGGTATCGATTGAATAAAAAAAAAAAACATGAAATAGACAACAACAATGGAGTTGGATTCTAGAAACAAACCTCGTATTCCTGTAAGTTTTGGAGCCTACAATTTGGAGAAAACAGGTGAAGGGTGCAGAGACGATGGAAGGAAACAGAGAGAGAGAGGGGGACAAGATTTGCTTCAGTACCGGTGGCGGTGTGCGAGGTCGACCAAGTGGGAGCTCCGGTACCGGTTCCAGTGAGATGCTTCAGGAACTGCAAACTGAACAGTGGTAATTGGAGTGAATTAGGGTTTTAGGGATGAAAAGAATTTGGGAATTGAAGTTGTGATAAGAAATGGTTAAAAAAAAATAAAAAGTTTGAGATAGGGGCTGACCCATGGGACAGCCCTATCCTAACCTACTTACAGGTGGAGCTTTGTGGGTTAAGGGCTAAAAAGCCTTATTAGTGGATGAGTTAATAAAATAAATGGTCCCTGATTTAATGGCTTCAGTCCAGATTGACAGCACTAATAACAAATACTCAATAATGCTGCAAGACTAGGTAAACTTTTTAAAAATAACCATTTCTCAAAAACAATTTGGCCTGATTTTCTCTTTTTTTTAAAAAAAAAAAAATTGATGACTAAATTCAGTCAATATTACAGTAATACACAAGCTGCTGGCCCTCGCAATGATCCTACACAAACCCTAAAAAATGTTCCACTATGAAAATCCATCAGCCATAAACAATTAATGTTATGTCGCACTGTGATGATAAGAGAAATTTGTTTCACTGCTCCTTAACTTAGAAAATCAGCTCAGTTGAAGTTTGTTCCTAAATCCTATGATGATTCCTAGCATTGAGGTAAAGCAACGAAATCGAAAACAAGCAGCACTAAGCGAAAGTCCATGTAGTGAAACGCAACGCAGTTAATTTACCAAACAAACAGAGACCTAAAAAGCTTAAAGCGAAATCACAGAACTTCAAATTGCTGATCTTGTTAGTTACCATCAAAATGGTTTGAATTAGAAACGCTAAGAAGGAAACGCAAAGTATATACCTGCAACTGCAAGCTGCTCCTACAAATTGCGAAACGAGTTGAAAAGAAAATAGTGCAGAGTGTCGCAAAGGGGATCACCGTAGGGCGAAACAGTAGCAGAACTGCACCGTCGATCCAGCCAAACTGGATTACCCACTATGGGCTTGTGTTGTTTCCCACGTTTTTATATTTATTTTTTTGGTAAATTAATCTCCCATTTTTATTTAGAAGCAACAGAAAGCCCATTACCTTTTTAGATTGCCATATCAAGCCCATTACAAAATGTGGGCTTACACAACTGAAATTTATGTATAAGAAATTAAGTGGGCCCAGGTGTAGATGTAGATGGCAGCACTGCAGTCGTTTACTAAAGCAGAGACCGAGAGAAAGGCAAGGGTTGTCGGTGCTGGCTCAGTACAGGGGCCCCAACTTGATGGCAGCAAAAACAAAGTGAGGATATTCTTATATGGATATAAGATGTATCATGTTACATTTATCTATATATAAAAAGTTGAAAAAATAAGATGTTTTTTTTTTAATGAATGAATTTAGTGGAATTTATATTTTTTTTTATCTAATTTTGTATATATGTGTAAATGTTACGTCATATATCTTATATACACACAAAAATATGGATAGAGAGAGAGGCGTTGAAAACCATTTGGCCATTAACAAAACACAAAATTTGAATTCAATTTCTGTCTTCGGATTCACTACATAGATTCCGTGAGATTATAAATGTAAAGAAAACAGAAGAAGGAAGAGGAATGAAAATGAAAGATGAATAATTCTGGCTTGCGTTGCTATACAGCTGCTGCACTGGGCGGTTGAATTATTAGTTAAGACTGTAAAACCTCACCAACCTCAAAAAATTAATAACATATCTGACAGACCTGCAGCAACTTGGTCTTGGACAGTGTAGAAGCCACGTATATGCATGCATATGCATGCTTGTGACAAAAAGGTCCGTACCAAACACCGAACGTTGCAAAAGTGCGTAGCCTTTCGCATAGATAATTGGCTTACAGATGGTATTGTCGGAAATCTATCTTGCATACAATATAGCCTTTTGCATGCTGTTCTACACCATTATCTCGTCACCCTGGACGCAACAGTAGCAGGCCGCATACTCTGTTCCAGCACCAGAGCAGCCCAAAGAGAATAAGTGTGTGTTTAGATTATAGTTGGTAAACTTAAATTTGATTGAAAGTATGTTTGCTAACTTAAGTTTAGTTAAAAGTGTGTTTGTAGTAACGTGATTTATGTTTGGAAACTTTTATCTCAAAAATGAGTTAGAAAAATAAAATATATTCAAGCGAACACAAAAGCAACATTTTGTTGCTTTGATCCCAACGTGAGTTGGGAAAAAAAAATGTGTTCAATCAAATAAAAAATCAAAAAACTCAAACAATATTTCTCGTTGTTCGAGGACCTCCAACTTACGCTTGTTATTGCAAACTTGAAACCAAACATGCACTAATCAAGAGAACTCTATACGTTATAATAATGAGATATTTTTGTGTGTATATTGATGTATTACGTCATATTTATAAATAAGAGATACAAAGTTAAAAAATAATAATAAATGACTTCTACTAAATTCATTCATCATAAAAAATTATCTTATTTCTTTAATATTTTATTTCTTATGTATAAATATAATGTGATATATCTGTTACTCTATATACACAAAAATATCTTTATAATAATAAGCGGGATCAAATCTCTTCATCATTTTCAATATTTCTAATTATAAGGAAATTAGATTTCCCTATTGCTATTTACCTACCTAACATATAATCCGACACTATAACATTTAGCTACTTAATTATACATCTACAAAACCTAATTTGAGTGCCTTGAAAGAATATATACCACCCTCTTTCTGCCCATCACCACTCCCCGCCCGACACAAAGAAGCACCACCCTTATGGAGATCAGGTACAATCTTGATTCTTATATATATATATATATATATATATATATATATATATATATATATATATATATATATATATATATATATATATATATAAAATTCCTTCCATACCTTTGTTTTTAAAAAGGATATTGATACTTTGTTAACTTTGTATAATATTATTAGTTGATTTTACAAAATATTATATTAATACTAATTTATGACTTGATAAATTGATTCATACATATATTTTTAATCATATGACTTGTTATCATTTCTTCTAATAAGTTAAGTAACGAATGAAGATTTTAAGAATAAAAAATATAGAATTGAAAGTTAAAATCTAAAAAGTTAAAATTTTGTAATATTAAAAACTTGAAGTCAAACTTAAATTAAAAAAAGTTAAAATAAAAGTTAATTTAATTAAAAATTTATTTGATAAATGAATATAAATAATATATTTTAATTGAAAGAGTACTATATTCTTAAAAAAGATACGGGAGAAATTCTCATTAATAAATAAATATATATATATATATACTATATTCTTAAAAAAGATACGGAGAAATTCTCATTAATAAATAAATAAATAAATATATATATATATATATATATATATATATATATATATATATATATATATATATATATATACTAGCTAAATTACTCATGCAATGCAGGGGAAAACTGTCATGCTATTAAATCAGTATTATTAAAACTGTATTAAACAATAATTCGTTTAAATTATCCAACCATACCACTTAAACTCCTAGTATTGATTATCGCATATATATTTAATTAAAAAAAACGTATGAAACGTCCAAAAACATGAAGAATATGAGTTTCGGGAGGCCGCAGTAGTAGTCAACTACTGTAGCAAGCAATTATGGGCTCCACTCTTGTAGGATCATGGTTGGCAGTTATTAGAATCTGCGCAAACTTAATGAGTATTGTTGTGGCCCACCGCAAGAGGCCGTGGTCGGATGGCCTAGCCGGGATGATATGGCGGAGTCTGATGGAGTATATGCCAGAGTGATCCCATTGAAAAGGGATCCAGGATCACAGTCCATGACAGTCACTCCCTAACTTGACACTTGAGTGGAATAATTTAATGTGAAGATACTGAATTTGAACAGGACCCGAGGAACTCAATAGATAAGATGATCCATAAGGACCGAGGTCCATTACTTTGTATATATTTTGGTTTTTAAATAATTAAGATTATCTTAAAACAGTAAAGTGTTGTTTGATTTTTTTATATAATATGAATTTGTTCATATACATTATCTAATTTTATTAGAGTCAAAATTATAATAGATTTGAAGTCAGCAAAATGATTGTTTCGATTTGATATCAGAAATGGTATTTTTAATTCCACATCAGAATACATGCCATTATGGGCTTTTTCGATTAAAATCGAAAACATGTCATTATGAGACTTTTCCATTAGAATCGAAAACATGTCATTTTGCGTCTTTTCGATTATAATCGAAAACACGACATTCTGAGTCGTGTCGTTTATAATCGAAAAAATGACATTATGGGCCTTTTTGATTATAATTGAAATCATCGCATACGAATAACCCTCTTAGTTTATTTGATGGGTCTTGAAAAACATGTCACACTGAAATGATCTTCTCGAATAGGTCTCTTGGTCCATTCAATTATCATAAAAAAAATATATATGTTATTCTTAACCACCATTTATATATTTTAATATTTTGATTAAATTTGAAATTATGGCATTCGAACAACTCAGTTTATTTGAATAAATGACATGATTTGCCTTTTCGATTAGAATCGAATATAATGAAATTATTCAACAAATTGAGATAAATTAATATAAAACAATCAATTTATTTTAAACCATATACCAACTCAAGTATTCTACCGAAATTATTAAGGTATACTCATTGAATATGATTTTTTATAATTAAATTGCAACATAATAACCAAACAATTCTACATCAACACAATTGATTTATTATTGCTTGATTATATAATAACCAAGTTATTAAATCATCTACCAGCAACAACATATAATAGTTTGATTGGCATTTGCCTAAATCTTTAACTAAATTTTTCATATTGAGTTTTGAACATCTTCCAAGTTCCATCTGTCACTTCTACAAACTCCTAAGTCCCACCTCGTTTTGAGTTTTCTCATGTCCTTATCATTCAACTCCCTTCTCTCATAAAAAGGGTGTTGCAAGAATAGCAAAAGAGCCAACCTATTGATGGCAGCATTAAGCTTTGCAAAAGAGAAACCCCTCTGAATAGCCACCCTGTAACCTTTCTGAGCCTCCTTAAAAAGCACTCAACCGCTTTCTCCCTCGTCCTCCTCCCTCCACATTGTTCGGTCTCTCTTACATTGGAACCCAACCTTACCGCCTCCATTTGTGCCACTTTCTTTCCGGTGTTCCTTCTTTGCTCCTTCTATTCGTTAATTCTCTCTTTTCACCTTTGTTTGTTGAATCTACCTCTCTCTTTCTGCCCAACATCGCCTGGAGCGCATCTTCTTCTTTTGTCCCACTGTCACATATTAAGGTAGGGTCCCTCATGTCCTTGGTTTGATTTCTCTCCCACACAAGCACATTGTAGAGTTATATTATTATTGTTGTTGTAGAGATTTTTGTTTTTTTCTTCTTAGAAATGCAAAAGTTGATGTAAACTGTGAGCATGATTTATGGTGCTTATGATTTAGATATGCAATGTTGGTAAATGATTTCTGGTTTTGGTAATGCCTTCATTCTTTATGAGTGTGTTTGAAATATAAAAAAATGAGAAATAATTTAATTTGTAAATTTAATTTAATTAAATTTTGTATTTGAAATGTTTAAAATAAGAAATGATTTGAATTCTAAAATGCTATGAATCTTATTCTTTTTGTTTTAAAAATTCTATCAATTTTGATAGGATTTATTAGGATTTGATTTGATTTAAAATAAATAGACTATTTTACTCTTAGTAACTACCTCTAACAACTTTTCATAAGAGTTAAAATGTAAAATAATAAAATCAAATCAAATCAATTCTCATTTTAATGAATTTCAAACACAAAATTTAATTTCTAAATCAATTCAAATCATATTTTTTTTTTAAGTTTCAAACACAAAATTTGATTTTTAAATCAATTCAAATCAAATCATTTCTCATTTTTATTTCTTCCAAACACAACCTATATGGCCTATTGATTTACCCCAACAAAAGCACCCTACTGCTTCTCTTGCATTGTTTCTGAAATGTGTAGTATAGGATGAAGTTTCAGATATTTTTCCCATCATTC
Source organism: Ormosia emarginata (assembly GCA_029884605.1). Classification (NCBI taxonomy): domain Eukaryota; kingdom Viridiplantae; phylum Streptophyta; class Magnoliopsida; order Fabales; family Fabaceae; genus Ormosia; species Ormosia emarginata. Next base: position 24,955,552 of record JAQQTP010000080.1, on the reverse strand, counting down.
ATTTTAATTTGACATTGATATTTACAAATGTAGGTTCTGCGATTTAAAAATATCGTATCTTATACATGCATTGTCTCCAGGAGCTGACAAGGCCCTTTCTGTATCTATTTGTGAAATCAGCTATAATTCCATGGAATTATATATGCTAAAACTTCTTTTCATTTAATGCATGAATTGGTATAATTCTATATATGCTTTGGCTTTTGCTTTCCGAGACATCAAAATCCATATTTTCGAGGCTGCAAATATGACTACTGCTCCTCTACATGAGTTCACGAGGCCAGTAATTTTGTCAAATCTTGTCTTCTGCCCTTCCTTCTCTGAAGATTTTTGAAAGCAAATAAAAATATTGGAAGTTAGTTCCATTTGTGCAGCAGTTTCCTTCCTCTTCTATAAATGACCAAGAATGTTAATAGTCTTAAAAATCTTCATAAGCCTTTGTAGGTGAAGCTTTGAGACTGATCCTAATGTCTTCACCATATAAAGCCGCTCTCAACCTCATGCGTTTCTCCAACCCTTTTTTTGTTTAATTTTTGTCCTATTTACTAGCTAGCTGAACCCCATTAGTATTGTTGATTGAGATCATTAAGATATAAAGCATCCTTTTATTCTGATTAGTTAGTTTCAATGGTTGTGACTAATAATTAACTTGCCATAAAGAAATCATACGGTGCAGGGATGATGATATTTGAAGAATCACTTAGCTTTAATGGGCGGGAGTTGGAGACCATTAAATCTCCTACAGCAGAAATGGAGAATGACTTCCCTGGTAAACAAATAAGTACAAAGAATAGAGTCACTTATGATCATTTGTCAAGATCATACAGTAACTTGTCCGAGAAGAACTTCCATTCACCATTGCCAGAGCCACAGAGTGAAAGAGATCAAGCTGCACTGAAGTTGCAGAAAGTTTACAAAAGTTTCCGAACAAGGAGGAAACTAGCAGATTGTGCAGTTCTTGCAGAGCAGAGATGGTTAGTTTTAATGTTGTAAACAAAATATTGGAATTTATGTAAAAATTTACCCAATTTATTTGCGTAGTCCTCTACCATTTTAAAACAATTAATCATCTTTGGTATGAAGATAATTGTTAGACTTCAGATTTAAGAGTCTTACTTTGAATGATCTTATAAACTGGAATTAACTGGAAAGTTCTGAGGTGGAAAAGAAGGGAAGGAGAAAGGGGTTTTATATCTCTTGTATATGTCACTAAAAAATTCATATAAAACTCTTGTAGGTGGAAGGTTTTGGATTATGCTGAACTAAAGCGGAGTTCCATATCATTTTTTGACATTGAAAAGCCAGAGACTGCCCTTTCACGTTGGTCAAGGGCAAGAACTAGAGCTGCCAAGGTAAGTTCTAGCTCATATGACTTGTACTATAATATGTTACTGTTGTGGTTTAAACTTCAAAAACTGGTTATTCGTTTTTTAATTTGATAGGTTGGGAAGGGTCTATCTAAGGATGAGAAAGCTCGTAAACTTGCTTTGCAGCACTGGCTAGAGGCAGTAAGTATCATAGCTAAAGTGATACAGTTTAAATTAAACTGCTAGTTTTTCTAACTGGCTGTCAATTTGAACAGATTGACCCTCGGCATCGCTATGGCCATAATCTTCAATTTTATTATGTTAAATGGCTCCACTGTGACAGCAATCAACCTTTCTTCTATTGGTAAGATTAAAAGCACAATAAAGAAATATGTTTCTGTTTGACAGCTAATTAACCTTCCATCAAACTAATGGATATTTATCAATGTTCTTAATTGTAGGCTTGATATTGGGGAAGGCAAGGAAGTCAGTCATGAGAGATGTCCTAGATCAAAGCTTCAGCAGCAGTGCATCAAGTATCTGGGTCCAGTGAGTTTTCTTGTTCCTTTTAATATCCCTTTGACTTTTTGTCCATAACCATAAGTATCAATCGCATCTTACCCTTGACAGAGGCGGGAGAGGGATTGTTGGTCAAATACTAATTTATGAGAAAGGCCAGATTTTTTTTAGTAAAAATCCCAGAGCACAGATAGCTTAACTGTCAAGCAACATGTCATAGCAATTTTAAAAGTTGTTTCTTTTGCAGGTGGAAAGAAAGGCTTATGAAGTAGTTATTGAGAATGGGCGGTTCTTCTACAAGCAAAGTGGGAAACCTATTCAAACAACAGGAGATGCTAAGTGGATTTTTGTACTTAGCGCGTTGAAGACATTGTATATTGGGGAGAAGAACAAGGGTACGTTTCAACATTCAAGCTTCTTGGCGGGTGGAGCCACATTGTCTGCTGGTAGATTAGTGCTAGAAGGTGGTGTTCTTAAGGTATAAAAAGGAAAGAAAACCCAAGATTTCGGTAATAGATTAGTACATTGTATTCCTATGCTTTCCATTTGCCTTTGTTAGGCATACTGACAGTAGTTTTTTTCAACTCCATAGGCAGTTTGGCCTCACAGTGGGCACTATCTCCCAACAGAAGAAAATTTCCAGGAATTCATGTCATTCCTTAAGGAGCATAATGTGAATCTTACAGATGTCAAGGTAAAAGATGCAAAACACTGCTTTAGTATAAGATAACATCTGTCAATGTAATGCAAAGTTTCATTCACAGATTACATGGCAGGAGACAATTAAACAGATAGATAGCTCATACAACATTATTATTATCCCATACTAGCTTACTTAGGACATAGAATTACAGTCTTACAGATAACTGCTAACTATTAGCCATGTCATCATGCATAGAAAATTTGCTTGAGCTGTCAGCATAATTTTTTTCCCCAGTTCTTTCTGAAATGCTAATAGTCAATTTTCATTATATCCAGAAAAGCCCAAGGGAAGATGGAGAAGAAAATATAGCCAAAATGAACACGGATCTCCTCTTCCGAGGCAATCCTTCAGAGGCAGAGTTACCTGAAAACGTTGAAACCAAAAGTTCCATCACATTAGCCCAAGAGCTACCTGACTCCAGAAATGAGGATTCTAATGCTGAGTTAAATTCTAATCCACCCTTGTCAAGATTGTCCAGAGGACTAGGACTAAAAATAGCAAGACTTGAAATACCAAGAAGAGACAATGTGTCTGACATTTTTGGAGAGCAAGAAGCACATCCACCAAGTTGCCATTTTCCTTCTCCAGATTCAATATCAGAATGTGGTTATGAGACAGCAGAAGAATCATTTATTGATGAGGAGGATTTTATGGTTCCCAAATCAAACTTGTTTGTTGAAGATCAAGAGGAAGAAGATAAAAATCCTATTCCAAAAGAGAAAATAATGAAGAGGATAGATTCACATAAAGGAATGAAGTCATATCAGTTGGCCTATCACTTAAGTACCAGATGGACAACAGGCGCTGGTCCACGGATTGGTTGCTTAAGAGACTACCCTCCAGAGCTTCAGTTTCGAATACTGGAGCATCAAAATTTGTCTCCAAGGATAAGAACTACTACTCCATCTCCCAGGATCCCGCCACTGTTTCGCTTCAGCCCAAATGTCACTAATCCAAGCCCTTCAGCTGATGTCCAAAGTTTAAACCATTCATAAAGTGGTAGTCTGTGAAGCTGCTAGTTTATGAACTAACAATACTATTTGTTACTTCTGTTGGGGTAGAGAAAACGAAATAGGCATTCTTTTGCATTTTGATGTCATTGTTTACCCATATAGTTTTTGTAGGTCTTGTGTGAATGAGAATCAGAAGAATTTGCATGTTCTACTTCCCAATAAGAAGGAAGAGTCTGAGAAAGTTCTTCTATTCAATCTTAAACTGAAATAATAGCAATTTGTAAATCATTAATGATATGTAGAGTTTTGTGGCAATGTGGGGGTTGCTTACCACTTTTATACCATCCTTGAAAGTATGGGGTCTATTCATCTCATATGATAATATGAGGGGGAAATAAACAAGATGAAAATAGGTGGAGAGATAGATTTAAGTTATTTATTACCAACACCTTAAAGGTTTCGTGAGCTTTATATTAATCTCTATAATCTACCAAGAAATACATTGATTGGATTGACATAGGTGCAACGTATATAATAAGTACCTGATTGTGGAATGGAATTAGGGGTGACGGAAGTGTACGTGAAAATACCATACGACATATGCAGTAATTGCACAATGTATAAAAGCGAAAACAGAAAAAGAAAAGAGAACGGATAAAGAATATATTTGATGAAAAAGGAAGTAAAAGTGAATGGTAGCACAGCAGCTTACAGCCACATTCCAAATTAAAAATTGCTACAGTGATTGGTAGCGTAGCAGGCACGTTCCAAATTCAAAATTACCATGGTAAAATGGATAGTTATGGTGCTACTTACGTATTTTGTGTGTCTACACCTCCATGCTTGTATTGATAATTGCTACTTACGTAGCAGGCACGATCATGAGATATCCCTGGGCTTCAATGATGCACAATTTTGTATTTATAATTGTTAAAAAAATACCATCCTAGTTAAAAATTATCAACAAAGAATAGCTCGTTTTAGTTGCATGCAAAGAGGTATTAAAAAAAAAGTGCATTAAAACATTGTCCGTTGGCATGCATCATCATGAAATCTGCCCCCCGCACAAGGTTCTCATGGGAATTACATCTAATTACAAGGAAATGTTGTCATAAATTATATACAATACAATACTTATTAAAACAAAAATGACATAGTTTACTAGTTGATATAACCAAGAAGATCTCTCTACCTAAGAATGTGGGTGTCTCGTCTGAGAAAAATGAAGCGCGGTTTGCTAGATGAAAGGAAATATGGCATACTCAGCATAGAACAGATTCCATATAAATCGATAGAACCCGGAAATTGCTTCCTGCAGCATGCAATCAAACATTTTAAAAGCAGCTGAAGAAATTTTGGGGGAAGGGGGGAAAGAGAATAGAAGAAGACTTCCCCATTTAGACCAGTAAAGATGGTGTCTACAAAGCTTTATACAAACGTATGTAAAAACAATGTTTGAGTTCATCCTGTTGATTAGATCAGTGATGTGGGTGTCTAAATATTTCTATTTGAAATGCTCACTCTATTTTGCCACCTACCAAAATTAAGTAATGATTAACAAAATTTTGGCCTCCACACAATGAAGTGGAACTACCAGAACTAGGAAAACATGTACTTTTACAAAACAATTGACATAATCACATAATATCATCCTGATCTAAGTATGATAAAACTAATTTGCACGACATTTGTATCGAATGACCTCTTCTTGTGCCATATAACCAACCAAGAAGTTGAAATGGAACTAGAAAACTGACTACTGTGACGTGAGGTTTATCCTACTGATAGCTGAACTGAAGTGATCAATATCATCTGAAGTTATGTTATAAAAGATGAAAATGAAGGTCCATCTTCTGAGCTTTTGTATGCTGTATTAGTTTAGTCTTGTAGATATAGATATTGAAATATATAATGAAAGCAGTGAAAAAGTTACTAAATTATTTTCATGCAGAAGGAGGTAATATGTTACCTTGGTATAATTTGCTTGTTCTAATACCCGTGCCTGAAATATAAGAACAAATGTTATGGTCATTTTACTTCATAACCTTTTTTGTGCACCTTTTTTTAATTTTTTTTTCAAAAAAGGCAGAAAGAGAAAGACAAGAAAGCACCAGACAAGTATCTTCCTCATAACATTTAGGTTCCAATAAGCAATAAATAGTGAGTAGGATAGACCAAAAGCCAGTGCACCCTAATCAGCATACTTTGCTCCATAATGTCAACAAAACTACATAGGGGGAAAATAATACATTTTATGGTGCTAGTGTATCTTATTCCATCCAACATTACAAATTTGAAAACAGGTAAAGCTATAATATTTGATTTGATGAGAGGGGAAAGAGTTCTGAGGATTTATCTCTTATATTCCTTGTCTGTGAACGAGTCTGTGTTTGGGCTGTAAAAAGAGAAAGTGGGCACGGGGTGACGGGGCAGTCAACTAATATCTAATATCTACACAGGGCAGTCAACTAATATCTAACATCTACACAGGGCCAGAACACAGACAAAATAACTCAATGGGCATTTACCCTAATAACTCAAACAACCTGGCCAAGATAAAAAGCAGGTTCCTTGGAACTCTTCTTTGCTTATACAGTTTAGAGCCTTTGGAAGCAGGATTGAATGTAAGGTGCTGTCGAATTGTGCTCTTTCTGCTGGATTGTGGTCCATTTGGCTTTAATGTAACGTGAGAACCCTTAGCCACAGATCTCTTGTTGGAAATATAGGTGTGCCAAATTAGACGTGGGTCTAGATAGGAACTTGTCCACACAATGATCCCAAGGTAAAAACGGGTCAAGCCCACATGCATGCAGATTAGATGTGGATCTAGATAAGAACTTGTCACACAATGATCCCAAGGTAAAACTAGGTCAAGCCCACATGCATGGGAACAAGACGAGAACGTGCGAACGCATGTATATTAAAGTTAAGCCCAAGTCCACAATCCTAGCCTAATACCATAAGGTATTAACCCATGAAACACATCCATATATAAACACTTCTCAAGAGTCTATTCTAGGCAATGTGAGACTTAAGTCTTAGACAAACACACACAAAGCACTCCAAGTTTGGAACACTCGCAAGATCCACAAGTCTAACATATCTAGGATAGGCTTGTTCCATTGCCACCTGGCAAATCTAATGTGGGTTGTTGGTGGATTTACACAGTTAAGGTGGGACCTGATGGAGCTGTTGATCAATTGAAAGTTCGTTTTGTCGCTAAGGGTTTCACTCAAATTTTTGGCCTTGATTATAGTGATACTTTCTGTCCGGTTGCAAAGATGGCGTCAATTCGTCTTTTCTTTTCCATGGCAGCCATCCGCCACTAGCCACTTTATCAACTTGATATTAAGAATGCATTCTTGCATGGTGATCTCCAAGAAGAAGTATACATGGAACAACCTTTGGGATTTGTTGCTCAGGGGGAGTCTGGCTTGGTCTGTTATTTGCGCAAATCTTTATGTAGTTTGAAACAGTCTCCTCGAGCTTGGTTTGGTAAATTCAGTACTGTTATATCAAATTTTGATACGGTTCGCAGTAATGCCGATCATTCAGTTTTCTATCATCATTCCTCCTCTGGAACTTCCATATATCTTATTGTTTATGTCGATGATATTGTTATCACTGGAGCTGATCAAGAAGGAATTGTGAAGTTAAAACAACACCTATTTGATCACTTTCAGATTAAGGATCTTGGAAGGTTGAAATATTTCCTAGGAATAAAAGTGGCACAATCTAATGCAGGGATTTGTATCTCACAGAAAAAATATGCAGTAGACAATCTCAAGGAAACTGGAATGTTGGATTCTAGACCAATAGATACACCAATGGATCTCAATGCCAAACTCAGTCCAGATCAAGGAGAACCATTATCTAATCTAGCCAAATATCGCAGGTTGATTGGCCGTTCAAATTATTTGACTGTTACCCGACCAGATATATCCTTTGCTATGAGCATCCTTAGTCAATTGCTCGACTCACCATGTGAAGGACATTGGGATACAGCCATTAGAGTTCTTAGATATATCAAAGGGGCTCCAGGAAAAGGTCTATTGTATGAAGATAAAGGACATACTCAGATTGTGGGATACACAAATGTAGATTGGACAGGTTCTCCATACGATAGACGTTCTACATCAGGTTATTGTGTTCTTTTTAGTAGAAACCTAATATCCTAGAAAAGTAAAAAACAAAGTGTTGTGGCAAGATCGAGTGCAGAAGCAGAGTATCGTGCTATGGCACTTGCAACAAGTGAGCTAATATGGCTGAAACAATTAATCAATGAACTCAAATTGTGTGAACCAAGCAAGATGGAGCTTATACGTGATAATCAGGCAGCCCTACATATCGCTTCTAATCTAGTGTTTCATGAGAGGACCAAATACATAGAAATTGATTGTCATTTTGTGAGAGAGAAAATACAAAGTGGAGAAGTAGTGACTGCCTCTGTCAGCTCAAACAATCAGCTTGCAGATATTTTCACCAAATCTCTTAGGGGTCTTTGGGTACAATTCATATGTAACAAGCTTAGCGCATATGATTTATATACTCCAGCTTGAGGGGGAGTGTTGAATATTGAATTAGTTAGCATGGGAAATATGATAGTTAGCTTTGGAAACAATAGTGTCCTGGGGAATGGTTTAAGTCTTTAATTATTCTTCTTGTAAATAGAAGTCGTAATTAATTTCTCTTGTATGTAAATACGTGTATGCTGAGTGAAATTCACTAAGGCAATTCAGCTATAATCAGTTGTTTTACTGTTGTTCGTTATTTTCAAGTCTTCCTCTTTGTTTTTGTTATTTTTGCCTTTTTTTTTCTACATTTTGAGAGGATTATGATCCTCCTCTTATGTATTTTCCTTCTCTCTTAACAAATAATTCTTTTATTCCCAAAACAACAACAAAAAAAAAAATCTAATAGTCACATGAAGAAGTGCTTCTGATAGGAACCTCTGTTTGTACTACAAAAAAACTGGGAATCTAACCCAGAAATTACAGAAAACAGCAATGGAAAATAACAGAAACACAAAAGTGACAGTGATTATGCTAGCTCTTCGAGGGGCTAGCTTCCTCCCAAATCCCAATCCTTAACTGAATTCTTGCCTACCCCCCTCAGTCTCTCCCTCCTTTCTTATACTAATTGACCCTTGGCACTCCCCATGCCACCTGCCACGTGTGCAGGTTGGTTACAATTCAGATCCCCAAAATGATAGTCACACGTATTCCCTTCCTTTCCCACGTGAGACACTAATCCACTATTGACGTCCCTTTTTTTTCCTACTGTACACCGACCAGGGGTCTAACAGCTTCCTGATGAAGGACTAATGCTATATTTCATATTCTTTAAGAACATATGTATCATAGTTATTTTCACTAGAATTTCCAGACAACACAGAACTCAGTAGACAGTAGCCAGTTTCTCTAAACAAATATTTAGTAGAGATAAAATAATTAATATAGCATTTTCTTTTTAGAGTAATTGGATGAAAAGTAGGAGGGGAAACAAATGCAAGAGGATGATATAAAACAATAATATCAAACGTATGAAAATCCACCAAAAATATAATGACAGACATAACAGTTATTTATTAATCCAATATACAAACCTGGAAAATCAAGCTTAACGCAAAAATCAGATGAGTTGGAATCATTAACCAACGCCTGAAAGCCTGTAAACATGTGCCAGAACTTAAATAAGGCTTTGTTTCATGTAAGACAAAATAAAGAATTTAATGCAAGTGATTGGCAGAACACGGGAGTTTATATTCACCTGGGGCATATAAATTGATGCCAATATGGAAACAATATAGTTCATCACCAATACTCCAGAACCAAGGAAAGCAATGTTCCGAACTCCAAGTTTTGTAGCAAAGGTTGATATCTGATACCTGAAGTTAGTTAGCACATGTAAAAGTCCATATTAGATATAGCACAAAACAATAGCGCAGAAGCAGATCATGCTTTATGCATATACATGTACATAAATGCATATACAATAAAATAGAAGTTTTCCATATCAGCAGCTCATATAAAAGATTAATGAACCTGCAGCACTTATGCAACTTGATCCCAAAACTTACTTGCGATCCCCCTCAACATCCGGAAGATCTTTTGTTATTGCAATTACAAATGCAAACAATGTTACAAAGGTAGTGATGAAAACCACAGGTGAGCTGCAGGTAGACATGCAAAAAACAAACATGTAAGTTCTCGAAACATAAGTTGGGCACTCAAACAATATTGGATGAAAACATAACATTTGTAAGATTCATTCAGTTATACTAGGGAAGCACAATTTTACTTGTAAAGCAGAATTGACTGACTCAACCATTTAAAGGTAGAATTAATGACGGTTTGTACCCTGTTTCTAGGCAAGTCTACCATAGATATTTTCTTCTTCTAATTCTATTATCTTCTTGGTTGGAACATCATACATTAATTAGTGTGGACTTAATGGAGACAGTTTTGAACATTAGCACCTGTGAGCCCGGTTGTTCACCCTAACCAATTACAAATATGAAGCAACAAATGATAAACACTAACTCACCTCCACTCAAATGCAAGTCCAAGGGCAGCTCTAGTGGCATAGTACACACCAAAGTTAAGTAGAAAACCCCGTACCTGCACAAGCATCTTCTGTCAATTTTCAAATAACCAATTGAATTCATCTGAAAGAAACTCAAAAGTAATCCATGTAGTAACTACTTTATATTCCAATAGAAATTGACAAAATACTGTTAGTTCTGCCAAGATTGGGAGGAAAGGAGGATAAACTGTACCGTGGCAATAATAAGAAATGCGGCAACAGGAAAACGCTTCATTCTAAATGGAGGAACCGAGTAGATGGTGCCAAGAAAAAGGCCAAGTGTGTAAAGCGAAAAGATAAAGGGCCCAAAGTTCAATCCAACAATCAACAGGCCAGCAGCAGCAAAAAATATAACCAAGAACCATGCAGATTGGACTGAAAGATCTCCTGCAGCTATAGGTAAATAAGGTTTGTTTACCCTGAAAATGAATATAAATCTACTTAGATAATGGTCCTCTATGCATTTATTTAGGTCCAAATTTAACTAACATCAGCAATAAGGAAAGAAAGAGAGGGGAGAGGGCGAATAAGGAGAATTCTGCATGTGTCTGCATCATACTTGTCAATGCTAATGTCATAGATTTGATTGATGCCAACTATATAACCATTCCCACATATCAGGGCAAACAGACCAGAGAATGCTTTGAACAAAAGAGACCACTTTATCAGATTTGAGTTTTCAATCAACGCTCTTGCCACCAAAGCACTGTAAACACAGAGTAAACTTAACTTCAGTACAGTAAACTTTGCATGAGAAAAAAAAATGCATGGCGAGCAAGTAATGAAGTTACTCACACAGAACCTAGTGCTGTACCGCGTATAGTATGCGGCCTTAAAAATCTCCAACATGCATCTTTGAATTCTGAAACTCTGTCTGCAATTGGACGATCAGATCCAGCAGCTCCAACTTGGGTACAAGCCTAGCACCATTCATTTCACTTTAAAGTGATAAAACAGACTCAAATATCACATAACAAAACCAAAAGCAGGGTTAAATTATTATTTTTAACCAAAATAAAGTTAGTATTAACAAAATTGAAGTAAGCAAGGGCATGTTCCATGATTGCAATTAGTGCTAAACGATAAATTTTCTGCGCTCAATTATTTAAGTGCATTAGATGCAATGTCTTCTAAACTAATCACAAAAAATCATAAAGATATTTAGTAACTGGTCTGAGACAATGTGACAACCAAATCCACTAACACTATTACTGACTCCTAATCATTTGTCAACCTCTTTATTTGCTTCCTAACTATGCCAAGCTACTGATTGCCAACCACTGTACTGCTCCTAGTACCAACTGGCCCACTTCACTACCATTATCAGCTTATTATTACTGTCACCTTTGGTTACTAATATTGTCATTATCGTCCTGCCAACAACACAGTACCCAAACCACCATTACCAGGTCCACCATCACGTGTACCACGCATCATTATTTATATTTCCCCCATTCAACATTTTTTTATCATGTTCAATGTCATGCTCACCGTTGCCATGCCAATGCCAACATTCAGTTTGCATTACTACAGTCCTATCTTACCACTATATTGATGCTATTAATCACTAGCCTCCCACAATCAACATTATCTTTGGGACCGTACCCTGCAGGTAAAATCTGCCCACATGGATCTTAATTTGCCCCACACCACAACTCGTGGTTAGAATCTTTAATAGATTTAACTAAACACCATATTGTCCATGTTTGTCTCTATGGGTGTGTACAAACAATGGACATGTAATATGCAAAATGGAAGGTGTGATTGAAGTAAACGTTCCAGAACTAGTCGCATTCAGTGAAAAGAACAGGTTCAAGTTGCACATTTACTAAATGTAAATGAAAAGGATTGGGAAAACAAAAAGAGGAATGAAAAGATAATTGGATCAATATTATAACTCTCGGCACAGGCTAAAATCAATCACAGCCACAGCCACTGGTTTCTGCACTATCAAATCCATCTGGCTAGTGGACTGTCTACTAACCTTAGACCTTAGACAAGCAAATGAACACGTTCAAAGGAAACAGTGTTCAGGGTATTTTTTAGATTCCAAAGACCCTATTTGTCATGAATTGCTTAGCAAACCCAAAAATCCCAACTAAAACATATGCATACATAATCGAAACAAAATTCTAAAATGAAGAGGAAAGGAAAGGAACAGACCGTGACGGAATTGGGTCTGTGGAGTGTCTTTGAAACAGGCTTTGAAGAGCTTCTGGGATGATATAGGGCAGCTGAACGGAGGTGGGTGGAAAATCTTAAGAACAAAATAGAAGCTTTGGGGGTGGGCTTAGTGGGTATGTTGAAATTGAGATAGAAAGAGGAATTGGAGGTGGGAAGCATGGGAGGAAGCCCAAGTGAAGTTGGAGAGAATGAGAGTTCCATGGCCATGCGGAGCTCAGTACAGCAAAGCATAAAACTAACAACAGAAGCAAAGAAAACGGTAAAGAGAGTCTGTGTCGGTGTGGACAAATTCTGACTTAAAACATTATTCTACAGAGTTTTATAATTGATAATATTTATTTTAATAATATTTTATATTTTAATCTAACAATATATATGATTATAAATAAAACGTGTTATATTTTTATTTAATTGATGTAATATTTTAAGAGTGTACAATAACTTTTCGTGTATGTGTGTGAACTAGGAACGGACACCGGTCGAGCTGTTCGCTGTGGGGTCAATTTATTGTATACCAGTGCTTCACATTGTGCGCTTCAGATTATTTATATAGGTAATCGGTGTTTTACATTTTATATTTTCTATATTTATTTTTAAAATTTTAAACCGGAAATCAATAATAATAATTTTAAAAATGAAATTAGATATAAAAATGAAAAACTCCTATACGTACATTTGTTTTTTTAAAGAAAAAAAAAAGAATTATACCTATCAAAAATTTAGATGGGTAAAAAAGTAATTTTACAAATCACTTGAGTTCTTATAAATATTCTAAAAATTAGGGTTTATTCAACATTTTTGTTTACAGGTGAAGAAGCGAAGCAACCATCCATAACCCGAGCTTCCTCACGCTCTTCGTCTTTGATCAGTTAAGGTTTGTATCCAATCTATTGTTTTATCCAATCTGTTGTTATCACGAACCATGTTAGCCGAGGCCTCGATGCTGTCCATCGCGAATTTCATTAAGTCCTTGCAGTCTTCAAGGGCCATCTTTAAGCCTTCCTTATCTTTGCCATGCTCCGCTGTGAGCCTGTCACTCATGTTGAAGGCCTTGATGACGCTCTGGGTGATTGATTCCACTGCAGCCGCTATGTAAAGCCTTAGGGTCTGAGCCATTCGAGGGTTGCACAGAGCTAAGAGTCTCACGACAAAGTTTCGGGTCTTCAGTGCCCTGACAGATGGCCTTTACCTACTTTTGATGATATGCTACCTCAGGATTACTGTCCTTGTTATTGTTAACGACAACAACAATGCCAATGGCAACACCCACCACGAGGATGAGTGAAACACCGGAGACAAGCACTTTCCCTTTCAACATATTTTGCTTTTTTTTTTTTCTTTTGAAGATCTTTTTTTATTTGTTTTTTCTCCTTCGAAACAACGACGGATCAAAATAAGAAAAGATAATAGGAAAGATGATATATAGATTCTCTCCTCTCTATTTCTTGTGCGGGAAGATGATGATTGATTCGTATGCTGCACTGAAACACCTCAAGGACTGGGATTCATATAGCTTCAACATTTTGCAATATTAGAATAGATGAGGATGCCAATCTTAACATGAATGAGTGTTCGGAATTTTCGTTGGTTTCAGAATTTTAGGAGGGGATTATTAATTAGGACACTGCTATTTCTTGTTCTCTAGTTAATTGTTTTCCTTTTAATTGTTCTTGCGCCACTTCAGAGTCTGATTGCAACGATCATGATGTTTTCCTTCTTTGTTGACCATGCTTATTCGCTGATATGCTACTCCATCGTTTTAATTTTTCCTTTAAAAATGTTTTTTTTTTCACCTTTTTAGTCTGATTTGGGTGTCTGGTGAGGTGTATTGATGTTTCTCACTGAGTTTACGACTTTTTGGTGAAATGGTTGCGGTGATCCTGTTGAGCTCGTTCCTGTTTTTTTGCATGTAATATTGTAGCTGGATTTGAAAATTGAAGCTTTTTTGGCCATTCTTTTTTTATTCACTGGGTTTTAGTATCAGGTTCAATAGCATCGGTTCACATAGCAATAAGATAGATATCTCACATCTTGCAATATGAAGTTCCTAAAGAGTGTATACTCAGTACAGGCCTGAGTTGTTTAACAAATAATATGTTGTAACATTAGCAGTTTGCTTCAACATTGCCTGTATATGTACCCTTTCTATTTTGTTCAGGGGAGCTCTGCAGGTCTAACATCTTTGGACATGTTAATTAGCATGCCTTTTGTCATTTAGAATGTGTTTCCTTAATTTTCATTTGGAATTTTGACCTTGTGAAGTCATGTATACTGTTCAACATCAACTATTTGGTGGATCATATTTTGAATTTGAACATTCACTTGGTCCTCTTCCAGCAGAAGAATTTGGCCTTGGTTATATCATATTAGAACATTTGCAACTGCAGATTGTTTTAAATATCATCAATCATAATATTGAGTGTCTGCTCTAAAGATTTTGACATCATTATTTTTTACAAAATGAAACTAACCTTGCAATCTTGTTAAGAAATCATTCAGGTTTTATATTTGTACTTAGGTGTTGAAGCATATATAAATAGTTTCCTTTTCTTTTTTAACAACACTGATCTTTGTTGATATTATGTTCAGACTAAGTTTCTATTTTCGTTGTATGCATGTGATGATTGATAACTTTTAAAGGCTAATTTGAAACAAAGGTAGTTGTTGAGTTGAATTGGTATTAATATTGATTTTTTGCCTAATCACAGGGAACTAGATGTATGTTTGGTGTGAATGGTTTTTATCCTTTCCTAGTTCACAGACAATGTTAGGATGTATTCTATTGAAATTTGATGATGAAGAGCCATGATTTTAGTTTTGGGATTTGTTGTTGTGGCACTTGCACATATATTGTTGCTGATTTTCCCCCTCATACTGATGCAATGTTTGTGTCCTAACCTCAATTCTTATCCTTTTTCATCTTGTAACGGTTGCTTGGGTTTGAGCAGGATGGAATCCCAGGTGAAGCATGCTATCGTTGTCAAAGTTATGGGTCGTACTGGATCCAGAGGACAGGTGACCCAGGTTAGAGTGAAGTTTTTGGATGATCAGAACCGTCACATTATGAGGAACGTGAAAGGACCAGTGAGAGAAGGAGACATTCTCACCCTTCTTGAGTCTGAAAGGGAGGCAAGAAGGTTGCGATAGAGAGTTTTATTCGTTTGTCTCCAAAATTAGTCAAACAGGATTGTGTTTTGATTTTTGTGGTAGATAGAGGATGCCAAAGGTTATATAGCATCCTAAATTGTTGTCCTGAATCTATTTTCTATTCGTATTATGGCTTGAGTTTTGATGTTTCTTGTTTAAGCTTCAAGATTGAAATATGAATTCGGATTAATTTGTGGTTTAACTTCTATATAGTGCTTTTCCTGCTGTATTGTCCTCTGTTCAACAGTGAAGTTGAAATGGGCGGTGAATGGTGATTATCACAAACTGCGATAAATACCGCTATTAGTTGTTAAGGTATTTGCGATAAATAATTAAATACCGCTAGTATTTGTAGAGCTTATGCTAACAACAGATTAAATTTGAACTTATCACTCTATTTGATAAAACTTATCAACTCATAGATAATGATTTTGATAAACGTGTATATTGATGTATTGTAATAGGCCTTGTATATAATCCATGCATTATTCCAATCAGCTACAAGTGCCTTTGATAAACCCGGTTTACATAAGAATGCCTTAATATAATATTTTACGGTAGAAAAAATAATTACACGGTAATTCTGCACCATTAGATTTATTTGTTAGACTGCGCAGTGTCACATTGAAAAAACTCCACCTGTAATCTATTAACTTCACACACTTTTTATCGCTCTTGTTTTTTGTGTTGCTGATATGAAATTATTCTTTCATTTAAGCAATGCTCCATTTGCATAATATATTAAATACATAATTTTTTACATGCTCTTTACATCTAAATATGTGCAAAATCATATGTTTTTTGAATAGATTCATTGTTCAATTTAATAAATTTATACACGATTATAAGCACCACTTTTTTTTTTTTAAAAAAAAAGCGCTTTATCATTTCATTTTACCTTCTCTTAGAACCAGGTGATGATAATACTCGAAGATAATTAAAAATAAGTTATTTTTTTCTGTTTATTATGTTTATGATATGATTGCTCTGGAGGAGTAGTATGGAGAAGTCAAAACCACGTAAATTCAATCACAAAGAACTTGTTGAAGTTTTCTCATAGATGGAAAATGTTTGTTTCACGACATCCATACCTCACATTTCTCACATTAGGGGTAGATAGCAAAATCAAAATATATGTACAGAAAATAAGGTAAAATTTATTATAATGAACTAGTAAAAGTTATGCAGATTTGATGTGTTATATGTGTAAATTTATGTGTTTAGCATTATTCCTCATAGATAGTTATGTTACAAGCTTTGAGTCTCTTTTTTTTTTTATTTTTGCTCTACATAAGCTTGAGTCTTTACAAAACATAATTGTAACCATGCTATGTGGGCTTACCTGGCGTTCGGCACGCAAATAATATATACTAGATTAGCACTCGTGTGATGCACGTACAAGTTTTGTATGATACGTGTACTTGTCCTTGTGATGTTTGAGATAATATTAAAGGTCATATAATAAATAAAATTAATATTAAGTAAAAAATATTCTTATATCTTTATTTATAGAGAATATTAAAAGTACAAAAATTATGAAATAATACAAATATAATAAAATAAAACTTAATTTCAATAAAATATTTTTCAATAATGATAGATTAAATTATAAATAAAAGATAAGTTTATTATGTATAAAATCATTTTCTAAATTCAATTTCAAATGAAAATAAATAGATACATAAATAAATATCAATTTTGAAAATAAATATATTTATTATGAATGATATTATGTTTTTGTGGATAATAAACTTATTATGCATGGAAATTGAAAATAAATAAAAGATAAGTTTATTATGCACAAAAACATTTTCTAAATTTAATTTCAAATGAAAATAAATAAAAATATTTATTTTGAATAAGATAATGTTTTTTAGCATAATAAACTTATCTTTTATATTTATTTATTTTCAATAATGATATTTATTTATTTATTTAATTATTTTTAATAATAAATATATATTTATTTATTTTCATTTGAAATTGAATTTAGAAAATATTTTTTTGCATAATAAATTTATCTTTTATTTAGAATTTAATCTATCATTATTGAAAAGCATTTTAATGAAATTAAGTTTTATTTTATTATGTTTGTATTATTTCATAATTTTTTACTTTTAATATTACTTTGTGTATCGCATGGGTACAAACTCTAATTTATATTAGTTTTATCATGTTGTGATGTAAAAGAAGCAAACAGTATAAAACACAACCATGTATTTACTCTAAGAAATTGATGTTATTATAGTTATTTTTGACATATGTAAATTAGTATATTTATTTATTTTCAATAATTAGGATACATGAGTTTAATTAAAATATTTAATTTAAAAACAATTATATTATGAATATTATTTATCTTTGAGATTCCAATTCTTTTATCATATTTTTCTTTATTTTTTAGCATGATAATATTGAATCGTCATGTAATATCATATGCAATCAATGTATGACAATAAAGGAAAATAAAAAAGGAGCAATTTTTTTGGTAATAACTCAAAAGCAATATTTTTTTTTATTTTTGGTAATAACCCATGTCAACTAATTCTTTTTTAATTAATGCACTTTTCTTTCCTAACTCACACTCTTAATAAAGTTTGTGGATCAAATGATAATTATGATATATACTTAGTTAATGATTGGAAATTTTCAAATAATTGTAGATGATATTATATATGTAATTAAAGGTAAAATAATTTAAAACAATTTATAAATTACGAAGTCATGAAAATTTGGTAAGATGCTAATTTATGTGTTAATTTAATAATTTATATATATTTCACTAATAGTTAAACATAAGGTGCTAATTCAGGTGCCTCTAATTTTGAACTAATATATATATATATATATATATATATATATATATATATATATATATATATATATATATGAAGGTCTATATTAAATTATTCATAAAATGTTGTGATTATTTGGTTTTACAAAAGTCATGACATTAAAAAGTTATGTTGTAATCAATATATAAATTATTCATTTCATTATTTGATTGAATAGAAATGTAATTTTTAATAATTAGATATAATTTCTTATTTTATTACTTAAAACTGAAAAGTTGAATTGGGAGGTAAATTACTATTATAGAGACTCCAAGATATGACAATGCATGACTGCTTGTAATTTGTAAAAATATCCTGTTAAGATTGATTTAATTCAGAGAAGCATTTATAGATATAAAGTTTGGATACTGGCACATTACATATTACAGTCTCCAATAAAAAGATATCCCTAGAACAAAATTTCAAACTTCAATGGTGTTTTAACAAAATATCATTTGCTTATAATCAAGTCACATTAAGGCAAAGTACATTGACATGCAAATGCTCAATAACATAAAGAAACTAACCTTCAAAATAGCGTGTTTAGAATTGAAAATTAAGTGAATTATTATAAAAGCCTCGAACTTCAGGTGTTTAAATGATTAGAGTGAAGAAATCATTAGCAAATACTTCATAGGATTTAATGAGTGAAACAAAGGCTTGAAAAGGTAAGAAATTACATTAACCAATTGAGAGAAATTAATTACAGTAGATTTAAATTCATATAAGTATTGACATATAATAATAGAGACTTAATCAATTACATTTAGTAATAATAGATAATTTCACTCTTTTCTAATTTGTTATTTCTGGTATATGATATCTATAGCATAAATGGTATTAGATCTATATCAAATCAAATTAAGGGATATTATAATCAAGATATAATGAATATAATCAATATCATATAGTCAATTATATGAAACCAATTATATATCAATCACAAATTTGAAAATTGAAATAAATTACAAAATAAATACAAAAACTTACCAATTACATATGTCCAAGTAATAATGTGAGGAATGTTCTAATTCTTTAGTTGTTCATACTCACACTCTCAGTCCCACAATAGTAGCCATTAGCTCCATCAGCTTATCCATCCATTGAATTATTGCATCCCCTTCTTTGTTGTAGTCCCCAACCATCGCATCTCCTATGCAATTGCAATCCCATTGTTGTCCCACCAATAGTGTGATAGTCGTTTCATCGCCAACAATGCCACCGTAATGTGAGATCAAAGTGGAGTGGTGATTATGCTCAAAGAATAACGCGGTAATTGTAACACAGTTTTGAGGTGTCAATTCTACAAAGAGACAAATTAAAAGAATAACTAAAGAAACAAAGAAACTAAAAAAAAATATTAAATGATTAAAAGTAAATAAAGATTAATTTTAAATATAAATTAAAGTAAAGCAAAGTAAACAAATTTTGTTTTTACTAGACGTAAGATGACTAAGGTTCAAAATCCACAAAAATTAATTTTAACATTAATTATATCAAATTATTATACCTAAATAATTTAATTTATGAACATCTAAATGACAAACACGTAATCATGAAAAATATATAAATAAAGTAATAAAAATAATAATCAAGTGCATGATATAAAATCTCTATAATTAATAATAAATTATTAAATCATCAAATATATCTCTAAAAAAAATCACAAATGATATCCAACAATTACTATTAACATTTAAATAACACAAATAAATTATAAAACATGTAAAAAATATGATTGAAATTATTTAAAAACTTATTCATATAATCGATAAGAAAATAAAATTAATAAACATTAAATCTTAAAATTAAGCAAAAATAATTCAACATAATAATATTAAAATAATCAAAATTTTATCATTCTCTTAATATAAAAAATTTAGCAAAATATAATATAATTAAAACACAATAAAATTATCTCATTAAAATTATTAATGGTATAAAACTCTAATCACGCTACACTGCATTACGCCATTTTCTCCTTTTTCTCTGTCTCGAACAGCGTGTGGTGCCTCCACCACACCGTGACTTTCTAATTTGTTTCTGCTATTTTCTGTGCACGACACAGTACAATCTGGATCTGGCTTCTCTCCAGCAGCTACATTCTCCAGCAATTGTTGGAAGACATCTCCACCATGAAAAATTATCTAACGGTTAATATTAATTTAATATTTTTAATATTAAAAAATTAAAAAAAAAAATCGTGCCGATAAAAATTCAACTTTGAGATCTTCTTGTAGACCTCCAACTGCTGGAGAGAAGCCAGATCTGTGCAATCTTCCTTGTGTGGGGCACTCCTGTTTCTTTTCTTGCTAATTCTTCTCTTATTGTACGGCACAATAGCTACTTCAATTCCAATCTATTTTTCTTTTATAAAAATCTATTTAAGAGTGTTTCAAAATAAATAAAATCTCAATTTAAAAATACATATTAATTTCAATTATTTATAATTATATTTTAATATTTTTGTTCAATAATAAAGTATTTAGAGAATATTTTTGTACCGTCATCAAGTGATTCTTGTAATACCTTTGATAACATGTTAGGTTTGTAATGATTTACCGATGTAATTTAATATTTACTTAACATGTTAGTGAAGTTTTACAGTGAATTGAGTTAGATTAGATACTTTATCGTAACACAGAAAGTGAAAAGTAACTTAAAATAACTTAAAAAATAGCTTTAAAGGATCAAGATAAGGGAAATAAGGATAGTTTATTTCCAAGTTATAAATGAGTTTAGTAAGTTGCAGTTAAAGTTTGAAGGCAAACTGAGTTAATTTGGTATTTTTAAACATATTGGTTATATGTTTTAATACCAAATTGACTAAGAGCATATATGAAAAAAATAAGATATTAGTAAAACAAAAAATTAGATGAAACTTAGAATTTATTTTAGGATTTGGTATAACTTAAGTATTCTTAATAGATATGAAAATATCAGATAACTTGAATTTATTGTTTGTGATTCTTTTGTATATGTGTGCCTTACTCAATGGTATTGTACAATTGTATGTAGCTCTGCTCAATGGTGTTATTCAATTGTATGAACGGTTGATTAATATCATTGATTTATTATAAATGTGAACTAATCCAAAGGTAAAGCTAGTTGAGAACATTTCACATAAAGAGAAATTCTGATTGTTCTTTTAGTAATGAGATAGTTCAGGAATATGTTTGCTTGGGAACATTACATTGAGAGAATCTAATTGTTCCTTAGATAATGAGTAGTAATGTGCTTGATTGTTGCAATTTACTTATGATATTTTCGAGTTGTATATTCATATACGACTACTAGTATTGGTACACTTATACTTAGAATTTTTTATTCTCACCCCATGTGTTGGCATGTAAATCCAGGTAGAAATTCGTCCAAATGCAAGAAGAAGAAGACGACGACTAGCCTAGTTTTATGTTTCATTAGTTAAGTTTATGTATTTTCATGTGTATTGGGTAATAGTTGTAAACAAATGTATATTTATATTTCATTTTTGGAGACATAGTTGTATGTATATAAGTGGATGATGTTTTCACAAGACTCTCCATAATGATTTATTTACATAAATGTTATGGGATAGATTAATGGTTAAGTTAGAAGTAACATAGTTAATATTGTTTATCTATGTACATGTCAGATATATTAGGATTTAAGTATTTGTATGTTATAGTTCTCACGATCTAAGAGCATATCCATCAGGTCATATGGGTACGTGAAGATGACTCATTACGCAGGAGCTAATGCTAACAATAGGAGTCCCACTAAGGGGGTTACTCACCCATGCATCTTATCGAGTAACCCACCTGTAGTAGTTTTATTTGAGCACTTGCGAGTTCCGTTTTCTACAAGCACTTTACTGGTTTGGTTTTTTTGAGAGAGATAAAACGGGTTTTAGAAAGAAAGAAATAGACTTTTGAGGAGATGAAGAACAATTTCTTTAGCAAAAGTTCAAATTCGTTGACGACATGAAAAAACTTATCAAATGGAAACCCTTGTAAAGTGGTTGCTAAGAGGAACGTTGTCAATACATGACATTGTCAACACTTTATTGTTAATAATTTGTGTATAAATTCCAAAATTTTATTTATTTTTTAGTCTTTAATTTTTTTCCAGCGTGCCATGATTTTTCTAATGTGATAGCACGTGTACACTTTCCATTTTAATTGTAGCATGATATACCACATAGTAGTTATTGAGAATACGTATTTTTCACATGGCAGCGCTTTATACTTGTACTCTCATGTCAAAGTGACACATATCATGATTTGATGGCATGTACCTTTTTTTATATATTACTAATTTTTTTAACTTGTGCAACGCACGGGGTAATGAAAATATTTAAATATAAATATGTATAATATTTATTTAAAGTATGAAATTTTTATAATGTGATATAGAATGTATTTTATAATATATAATTGTAAGAAGTATTGTTAAGTGTGTGTGTATGTATATATATATATATATATATATATATAAGGAGTGGTAAGGGTAAATATCTTGTACAACCATACTTAGTCTTAAAAGTTACTTGGCCGTCACCTTAAAATAAACACATTTCTTTCCTTTCATAAGATTCAATGGTCAGATTCATCTCTCTCTCTCTCTATATATATATATATATATAAAGATAATGAAAAATTGTATAGTAAAGCTTGACATGAACTTGTAGTACTTCATTAGTATGTTACTAAGAAAAATAATCAATTGTGAGAACAATAATGAAAATAAAATAAAAATATAATCTTCATCTCAAACCTTGCATTAAAAAAAATTAATCGAATCGAATTATATAACTATAACATAATAATTAAATTCTACATGCAAAGTTATGAAATTATCAATGTAGCATAGGCTGAAAAATATTATAATTAATTGAAATTAATATTATTGTTGTTTAAATATAAAATAATTTTCAGTTCAAAGAAACAAAATAAATGAAATAAAATAAAAAATTACCTAAAATTTAAATTTTTTGAAACATTTCTTTGTAAATAATATTTTTTTGTTGTAATACATGGATTTCCATTTTCATCCAAAATTAATATCTTCATCCCATTTTCTTGATTTTACTCTAGATATAGCAACATAAAGTTGATCATGAGTAAAAACAAACTTTGGTAAAAAGAGTACCACATAAGAAAGAGATTGACCTTGACTTTTGTTAATGGTCATAGCAAAACAAATGGTGATCCCAAATTGCCTTCTTTGAAATTTTAGAGGCATTCTAGCATCGGATGGAATTAAATTCATCCGAGAGACGTAAACATTCTCGCCAATACGATTCACATTAACAATGATTGCACCTATAACATTAATTCCCAATTCTTCAATAATTAACATTGTTCCATTACACAATCCTGAAGATTGATCAATATTTCTTAGAAGCATGATTGGAATCTCTTTCTTCAATATCAATTTGTGATTTGAAATCTCAAAGCACTTAATTTCGTTCAAGAATTCAACAGTTAGTCATTTAGCTTCAATATTAACATTTTCATTTACTATACAATATGAGTCAGAACTCAAATATTGTTTCTCTTCACCGGGAATTTTAGAAAGAATAAATTCATAAACTATTTTAACAACTTCGAGATTTGGGGCTAGTATGACCCTCTCTTAAAAAAAGTGCAAATTTGTCATATTCTCCAATAAATTAAAATAAGTAAATTCAACAATACTACGAAGAGGTTGGTCGGACTGTAAAATAATAAGGCCTTATGGGATTTCAATTTATGCTACTCCATCATTATCCAAACCCAATTTTCTATCTCCAACATTAATTATTCAATCTACAAACTCTTTAAGCATAGGGTCAACTGAAGAAAAACTTCCTATTTGTAATCTCATATTCTTCCTATTTTATTTTTTAAAAAAGAAATTTAAGTATGGGCTTGGTTATCTTAGCAAATTTATGACTTTATCCGTGATTTTCAATCAATTGTTGGTTTTTCTTATATTTAAAATGGTCTAGTTTTTTAATGGCTCTAGTTTAAGTTGAGTCAATTGCGTTTTGAATTTGCGTAAATGAGCTAAGTATGTGCTCAGTTAACTCAGCGAATTGATGATGATATTTAGATTCTTATTGGTTTTCATTAGCTTTAAAATGTTGCAGTTTTTGAATGCCTCCAGTTTAATTGGTCATCCCCCTCCCTTTTTTTTTTTTGATATTTTGAACCCAATATTCCAATTTAAGCTTCAACAAAAAACTGCTTCAACGGCTAAAAGTATTTGTTTCATAGTGAAGATTAACTTCTGCGTCTAAGATGAATGTTATTCTAAAAATTCACTTTATATTCAATTGGTGCACTATTTTCTACTTCCAATGCTTCTTGTCTCTCTATTATTTTAGAATGATGAAAGAATTAGAAAAGGTTAATCATGTTTGTAATATCTGATGTCTTGTATAAATTAAACATATACCAAGATATTAAATAATTTATAAACACAAATATATTATATATTTATATTTTAGAATAACGAATAATTTAAAAATGAAAATGCTATTCTGTTTATGATAAGTTACTTATGCTACGTAAGAACCTTAAAAAATAAATAATTCCTACAATGCAATAATCGTTTAAGATAATGCAGAAATCCTACTCAACACGACAAAGATCTATTAATTGAAAGAAGCTTGAATTGACAGTGACAGTTGCAATAAACCTACCGGAAGAAAAAAAAATTTAAGGAATGAATTACATAGTAAACAACTCAATCAAGTTAACGGTACCTATGTTAACTGAATTGCTTCTTTCACGTTTTTTTTTTTTTTACTCAAATTTGACTTTTCAGAAATGAGAGAAGAAGAGAGATACCATTTGAACAGGTTATTGTTCAACACAATATAAATAGCCAACACAAAAGGATTATTACATGGGTGTCTTTTAGTCTACTAGCAATTAAATACTGAACATGAAGCGTGAATAGAGGAAGTGGCTGACAAATTAAATGAAGTGTTGGGATTATAAAGTTGCATTTCAAACAATCTTGATAACACTTATATAATAAAATATTTATTCTAGTACAATATAAACTTCCAAAAACATAACTACTATATTCATATAGTAGCAAAACGCATAACATTCCCCAGTCGTAATAAACTAATAACAAAAACAGATGGACTCCATAAGGAAAAACTTTGCACTTCCTGATCCACGTCATCCAATATGCGGAAGATCCAAATTCTTCTCTCAATCAAGCACTTCAAAATTAATCCTACCACTTATTGTGAACTAAAATTCAGAGCAATGGCTTTTCCATCTTCTATTGATTCGTGCTTCCTTTAGATTTCTTTTAGGCTGCTAAAGTCCACAGATCAACTTTCTCCCATTTTGTGTGACCAAAATTGTTGTTTTCAGCTTCAAATTGAGATAGATATAAGCAAAGTCAACAGAGAGATGCTACAGGAATTAAAAGAAAATAACGAAATAAATCATAACAAACCATTTATACATATAATCATTGTTACATATCCAAATTTAATAAGAATGACAAACAAAAAAAGATAACAAACCTGCTGGTTAGCAGAAGCAGTATAATGAGTTCATGTAACTTGCTGCACTATATGAGCATGTTCACAAATTTCAGATGAAGAATCCATGTGATAGCCAGAGTTATTGAACTCCTGATCTCCAAGCATCATTGTGTGTAAATCAAGGAAAGAGATAAAAAAAGATAAAAATAAATCAGCATAAAGAAAATTATTCTCTCCATCAAGCAATACAAAAGTAATTCGATAATCTGCTTTTAACTCCAATTCAGAGGTGTAACTTTTCCATCTTCTATCCACTCTTGCTTCATTTTGACTTGTATTAAGGTGATGAGTCCACGCACCCACTTCTTATTGATTGTTGTGACCAGAGTTGTTTTCAGCTACAATTTAAGGCAGCTATGAACGAAGTAAGCAAGAAGATGCTACACAAATAAAAAAAAAGTAACCAAATAAATTATAAAAAAATCATTTATAAACACAATCATACTACTAACATTTCATGCTCATGCCCTCCCCTTGTTTAATGAGCGCTATTAAAGCAAAAATTTCATTAAAAGCTTGAACAAAAATTGCTTGGCAAAATGCCTAAAAGTAAAACCAGAGAAGAAAAACGTTAGAGATATGAGTATGTTTGAGGGATTGGGAGATGAGCAAAATGGAAAGCAGTATGTAAGGATTTCTCACTAGGAACAAAGACTTTCATTGCAAATGAACCCAACGTCTCAGTTCAGAAACAAAAGAGCTCCAATTTTGTCATAGACAAATCACGCAAACCTTCATCAACAATACTCCCTTACTGGAGTGATTTAGTCCAAACCATCGATACACAAAGCCATAAAACATAGAAAACAAGAACGAATCAGAGAAATGAATATTATGAAATATACAACAAAAATTATGAAGGAAAGAACACACAACCTTAAGAAATTGCAAACCATTTACATTCAAAAATCCATCTATAGGTAGAAAATTATAGGCAACAAGTTAGGGTTTCGAACCTGTTGCTATGGCTAGTCGTCGTCCTTAAACCCTAACCAACATAAACACAAAAATCATAACCAATGAACTAGAACACCATCAAATAGCCTATAAATAACATACACATGTGATTAATGATTGAATGAAGGAAACACAAAGTCACCACGACTAGAAGGAGAAAGAGACATAATCGGGGAAAAGGGAGGATAAAATAGAAGAAAGAGAATCAACCATAAAACTTCCAATAACAATCAGGGTAGGTGGGAGTTAAAGGATAGATGAAAGAGATTGAATAGGGAAGGAGTTGCAGTATCACGCATGCCATGGAAGAAAAGAGAGTGAATAAGTGAAGGAAACACATAATCAACATTGGAGGAAAGAGAAAGAGAGGGGTAATAAACATGAGCGTAGGTGGAATAAATGAAATAAAAGAACAGTTCGTACAAAATGAAAAATGAATGGGTAGAGGTATAAGAATTGAAGAACCAACATAAATAGGAAAGTAAAAGACTTGTCAAATGCAATAAAGAAAAATAAATAGACATTTTTTTTTCAGAATTTAAATTTTGAAATTCAAAAACTCTAAAACATGTTAATGGATTTTAAAATGGCTTTGGAAATAAAATTTAATTAAATAAGTTAGGTGGTCAGTTTGATAAAAAAGAGGTAGTAAGATAAATGAATGAATTGATTTTAAGCTTCCTTAAGAAGTTTAATCTTTGTGAAAAAGTACAATTGTATGACATAAGCGCTAATTAATTAAGAATTAAAATTAAACAAATAATTTATGCTTTTATTTAATAAAAATAAGAAGGTTATTAAGAATAGAAAAATGTAATTTTTGGCAAAAAAAAAAAGCTACCAAAAGTTGACACTTGACAGAAGTTTTCTTGTAATTGTTTCACAAATATATCTAGTATAGATTAAAACACAGTAATTTTAATTTTTGAATGAAATTAAAACACATATGTTACTTACAAATTACGGGGCAATTAATTATCACACAACTGTCATTATTGCCATTTTGAAAAATGTTTTACCCATTGAAGAAAACACTTTCAAGACACAATAAAGACAAACATTACCTTCACATTAAATTCTGTTGGTGTACAACTATATTCAATAAATGTAAAAATTACTTTTATTTCAAATTTTTTAATTCAACATATTTTTAAAAAACTTTTTTTGAAATTACCTCTACAAATATATATAGTATAGACTAGGTTTTACATCTGTGCGATACATGGAGTGAACTAAAAATCAAATAATAAAAATAATTATACTTATAAATAAAAGTAGTAATAATTAAATTAAATTAAATTATTTTAAATTAGAAGTATTAAAAGTTTCATGTCTCGATAATTTTGTGCACTACGAGCTTATTTATTTTAATGAAACCACTTTATATGACATGTACTTTCATGTATGTCAATCTGCACTTTTTATTTTTGTTGCATTTGTGTAATATATATATATATATATACGATGGGCTACGTAAAATACGACATAAATACGGATATAGGACATATTAACTTCATATATATATATATATATTTCAAAATTTTATATAATTCATTAATATCGGTTTATAAGTTTGAAGATTTATAATATTTTAATATATATTTTTATTGTTATCTAAGAGTAAAACATTTTCATTGACATAATCTAAAAATCTCAAACTAACAATATAACTAATAATGTCATGATCATATAACTAGAGGAAATATTGGTGTGAGAGACAAGTAAACAACGTGGATGACTTGAAATACGAGCAGAGGTAAAAGGAACAGATGAAAATAAAAAAATTACATTCATTATGTGAGGCAGAGTGAGTTCTGAGATTCTAATTCGTTATTATGGAACCAAGTTCATATAATAAGATCTAATATGTCCGAGATATTTACTCTTGTCTGCATCTCTTGGGAAACATTTGGACACAATGACACGTTGTCTCTCGTCAGTGTATTACATAACACGGACATGGCGTGTCCGACACACGGACATCGCCTAGTAGTGATCAGTATATATATATATATATATATATGAAATATATATGATTAATTTATATCAATGTAAATCAAAATTACTTTTATATCATTGAATAATTTTTTATTGAATAATTTTTTCACTAAATCTACTATTAGATTAAAAGTTCATATTATATAGATTATATATATAAAATTTTACATTAATCTAAAATTATTTAATACTTCATTGATATATGTCAATGTCGCGACCTGGGATCATACGAAATAACAACTATGAGATTTAAAGATGAAAATAGAGTATCATTAATTTTATTTGAATTAGAAAAAAATTAGAGAACATTTCTTAAAAAATGTATTTGAAAACCAGATAGGATTCATGAGTCGATTATGATAAAAATGGTGGAAACTTAATCTCACATACGATACCTTAAGTTAGTTGTATAAAAATTGATAATTTTAAATATATTTATTTTACTCATCTTACAAAACATTGTAATTATTTTTATATTTTTGTTATTATTATTTAAAAAAAACAATCAAATTGTGAAAATTTATTTTTTGACTTTACAGAATATTGATTCTTCTCCTACATATCTCCGAGTGCAACGAATAACTCAAAGTCACGTAGTTCTTTAGAAAATAAGTGTGAATTGATTGATTTTAATTAAGAAAAATATTTTTGGAAGGAGATTTTGTTTGAAAACGAACTCATTATTGCACATGATTCAAGTTAGTACAATTCTACTCAATAAACCTTTATGATCCCAAAAACATTAAAGATAATATCCGCTTATTCAATCATCATCATTAGTTATTGCATTGATTAATTTTTTTTTTACATATATTTTTGTTTTTAATTTTTTTTGTTTTTTTTTTTTTTTATTTTTTGACATTTTCGTATATTACCTTTTTTATTTTTATTTTTTATAAAAAAAAAAGGGTAACCATAAGTTGGAAATGGGCTACAGACCCCAAAAAAAAATTATTAAATGAACATAAGAAAAACAAAAAGAAAGAAAGACAAAAGATAGAAAGGGTAGAGAGTATTCTGGAAGCAAAAACGTAAACACAGGGGAGGGGGAGATTAGAGCGCACAAGGTGGCGGAGCTACTGCTTACTCGCGGTGCACGGATTTGGTTTGGGTCGGCGAGTGGAGCGGTAGCGCGGGTCACGACCGGAAGGTTGCGGCTCGCTAGCTCAACGGTGGTTCGCGACTCAAGGTGGCTGGGTTGGGCGGATCTGGGCCGAATGGTTGCGACGGTTGGGGTCGTGGAGCGGCGGTGCGACAGTTCGATCTTGGGTCGGTTCTCGCGGTGGATGCACGGGTTGCGGCCGCTGTGAGTGAAGGTGCGGCAAAGACGGTTCGATCTATGCTGGCCGGCCGTATCTGTGGTGCTGCTGTATTTTTTTATTTTATTTTTTTGAATGGTGAGAGGTTGAAGATGGGTGGTTGTTATGGGTTGTTGGTGGTTGTTTGGTGATGGAAGTGATTATGGGTGGCTGTTAATGTTGGTGATTGAGGTGATTGGTGGTTGTGGGTGGTGTTTTTGTGGCTTGTTAATGGAGGTTGATGGTTACTATTATGGAAGCTTGGACGTGTCATAGGTAGTTTATGGAGGCGGGTTATAAGTTATGATTATGGAGGGATGGTGAGGAGCTTGTTTAGTGAACAGTGATGATGGTGGTGAAGTGAGAGGGTATTGGGCAGAGGTTGCTGAAGGGTTTGCTAC
The DNA here is from genome assembly GCA_029884605.1 of Ormosia emarginata. Classification (NCBI taxonomy): domain Eukaryota; kingdom Viridiplantae; phylum Streptophyta; class Magnoliopsida; order Fabales; family Fabaceae; genus Ormosia; species Ormosia emarginata. Next base: position 24,925,132 of record JAQQTP010000080.1, on the reverse strand, counting down.
TGGTAGGAGGTTGCTCAAATGTCCTGCTTTTAGAAATTCAGAGCCTAAATTCCCTTCTTTGCTTTGGTCACCTGAATTCCCCCTCCATTCCCTGTTTCTCTCATTTTTTATAGACCATGAGAGTAGATTAAGCTGAAACAATAAGTGTGAACATAGAGAAGAAATTGTGCAATAGGGTGGCTTGTTGCAGGTGTAGCTCCTGCATCAAAACTTTCGCGAGATTGTTATCTAATTTTTGCTCCATTTTTTCATGGTTTACAGTTTGATCATTGCATAGCATTAAAAGCCTTTCATACTCTTCTTCTCACGCCGAAACTTCTGCACGTGAATGAGTGTGTTTAGAATGTTAAAAATTTGATTTTTAAAATTTCATAGATTTTATTCTTTTTATTTTAAAAATTTTATGATAAGATTTGATTTGATTTAAAATAAATAAATTATTTTTTTAGTAATTATTTTTAATAATTTTTTATAAGAATTAAAATATAAAATAATAATTAAATTAAATCAATTTTTATTTTAATAAATTTTAAAAATAAAATTTAATTTTTAAATTAATTTAAATTTTTTTTTAAAAAAAAATTTAAACACAAAATTTGATTTTTAAATTAAATTAAATTATTTTTTATTTTTATTCATTCTAAACACACTCTATCTTATTCTCTCTCTCTTTTTGACTAGTTGGTTTTTTTTATTTTATTATTTTTAAATTATTTTGTACATTTAAAATAAAATAAAATAAAGTGATAAAATAACTGAGTTAAGACATTACTGGAGGTCAAGAAAATGGACAATTATTTTTTTTTTTTTTTTTAATTTTTTTAGTCCAGATAAAATTAGGTATTTACATTTAAGATTAATGTAATATATTATTTTAAAATATATGAAAATAAGAATCAATGGATTGCATTCTTATTAATGTTTAATTTTTTTTTTCAAGATTTAATACAAATGGTCTAAATTTTAGATAGTTATAATTTAACTTTGATCGATAAAAATCACATTTTATAAAAAGTTATTAAATGGTATAAGTATATTAAGTTTTACACTTATATAACTTGATATTTTTCATGTATATATATATATATATATATATATATATATATATATATAGAGAGAGAGAGAGAGAGAGAGAGAGAGAGTAGTAGTCAAGTGCAACATGGCAGCATATATAGCTTCACAGAATTGACATTATGTCCGGAATTTGAGGAATAATGTAATAACGCTTTAAAATATAATGATAATGATTAATTAATATTTAGTCAACTATTATTGAATTGATTGATTTTGTTAAAGAGGTTGTAGGCCATAAAAGTATGAATCTAAACAATATAAGAAGAATATTATTGAACAAACTAAATTACTAAGAAAGTATATGGAACACAAATTTGATTGTAAGAATTAAAAATAACATAACATAATAGACATAATTAGATATGTGATCATTACACTGACAATCACATAATAATTTTTATATATTTGAAATCAAATTTTATTTGAATTGATGCCAGTAAGCATAAGTATCAATTATAGCACAAATCTAAAACGTATCAATTAATATATTATTTTCATATTTAAAATAGAAAGAAATTAATTATAATTATTTGAATCATACTACGAATTATACATTTTGGATATAAATATATGTGTGTGTGTGTTTGTTTACTATTTTCTATCTATATTTTTTATATTAATTTAAAATTTTAAAAAATATCTCTATGAAATAATTTACAATAATTTTATTTGTACTTGTGCGATGAATTTGATATGATTTAATAAATTGAATAATTAATAAAAATATTTAATAATTTTAGAAAATAATATTCAAATGTAATATAATAAACAAATTTGAATTTTTTTTTTTTTATAGAATTTGGAATATAAGTTATCTATTTTTAATCACATATCAATGACATATATATTAGAATCATCTTAGAGAAAAAAAATATAAAGAAAATATGAAAATATATTCTTTAACATTAACAATTTGTAACATTACTTTTATATAAGCATAATGAACAATAACATTATTTATGTCCATGTGTTATGAATGTGATTAATTAAGAATTGAGTTATAAAGATAAATATAATAAAATAATTTTATTAAATGAAATATATAGACATATGCACAAATATATATATATATATATATATATATATATATATATACAGAATTATCTAATATTAAAAATGTAATGCTCAATTGTTTTACTAATTATTTTTGTATATCACATATTTAATTTTTATATAACAATTTTTATTATTAGATACACATATAATGAATAAAAATTAAGTTATACTTTGTCAAGTAGAGTTTTATTAATTTCATTTACATTTTGGTTAGATACCTATAAAAGAAATTTTATATTTTTAGTATAATTGAGAACCTTAAGTTATTCTAAACATTTTCAACACTTAGTGTAATCTTTATATTAAGTATTGAGTAAGTACTTTACTTGTGAAGTTTCTAAAATTAACAGTTAAAAAGAGAGTAATAGCAACAAAAAAAGAATGAGAGATTTAAGTGTATTAGAGTGTTATTTAAATAAAAGATGCATGAAAGTGAAATAGGAAGTTCCTAAATTAATGTATTGATTTAATTAAAAATAATTGATACAAATTATTTAACGATTCAAGAATTTTCGTATTTCCTTAAGATTTATTATTATTATATTATTATTATTATTATTATTATTATTATTATTATTATTATTAAGATTTGTTATCATATTTTAGACTCAAATAAAAATATTTTTTAATATATTTAGGACAATGCAAACCTATTTATGCAAAATTTGTAGACTGACGAATTTAATTAATAATTTTTTAATGTTATTAGCTATGGTTAAAACACTTTACTTGTTTTAATCAAATTAAATAAAAGTTACTTTTTATTTTAATAATCATCAATATTATCAAAAAAATAACTTGAAAGATATATAATGAAAGTTATATATTATATTTATGTAAAAGGATCAAGTTAATTTACACAACTAAAATAAGAAGAAAATATTTTGATTAATTATCCCAAATATTTGTACAATAATTATCTAGTGTTACTATATTAGTGAATATTTCAATTGTTGATTAGACTATAAAGCAAGTGAAACAAATAAAAAATTACTTCATACAACAATGAATTAAAATTAGTAAATAAAGCAAATCAAGAATTAAACTACACATAAAAGAAAAAAGAATAGACAATTACTTAGAAGTTCTCACGTGAATCATCATCATCTTTTAAATCTTCTAAATCCTATGAAAGTGAATTAGGAAGTAACTAAAATAATATATTGATATAATTAAAAATAATTGAAATTTTATTGCAAATGAACAAAATCAAACTTTAAGATAATAGTAATGAATTAAAAAAAGAATTAAACCAATTAAAACAAATCAATCAAACCTAGCAAATCATAATATTATACAAACTAGGGTTGCACAACCCAACCCAATGACCCGAGAACCCGACCAACTCAATATAAAATATTCGTGTTGGTTCGGGTGATTGGGTCCGTCCCAGTAGAACCCGATCAACCCAACCATTTATTGGTTCAGGTAACAGGTTCAAAAAACTAACTTGATGACCCAATGACCCGATCACCTAATGGAAAACAACTTCGTTGTGGGTTTCTGAAACCTAATACCTTCGTTTTCACCCAAGCCGCTCTCCTCCTCCTCATTTCTCATATTTTTTATTCTGATTTCTCCTCAAATTACAAAATCCCTAACCCTAACTCCCCAAGTGTAACACCCCAAATTTCCTATTTCTTAAACACTAATTTTGACAGTTAACAGAATTTTACTGTTTAGTAATTTCTGTGCACTGTAAAATTATTTTGTTTATTTCGTCAGCATATTTGATCGTTCTGAGTAATTTACTTCGTGTCAGGAAAATAAAAATTTTCAGGCCGGAGAAAATTTTACGTAATTTAATTTTTACCGTTAGGTAATTATTTTACGTAATCTGATTTGATATTTGTGCATTTTCTAATTTTTATGATTTTTATGGATGATTAAGAATTTTTTTGACTGTATGTGAGCCCAGGTGGTCCTATGTGGGCCAGGTGGCCATATCGTGGGCTAAGTGGGTACCAAGAAAAAAAAATTTTTCTACGCATAGAAAAATTTGTCTTCTAGACGGAGACAGGGGATCTTACTAAACCTGAATTCGGAAACAGTTTTAGAAAATTTCTTATACTGTGTTTTTACTGTATTTAATTATCGGGCGATAAAAATACAGTAAATATATTCTTTCGTGGGGTTTTAGCATATAGAAAAATAAATATTATATTGTTTAAGTCAACATTGGTGGTTTGGATATCCACCATTGATTTAATTAATGATGGAGACTTGATCTTGATTTAATCAACGGAGGAGATTTGATCTTAAAAGTAAATAAGATCATTTATAACCGTTAGATGGAGATTAAATCAATGGTAGAGATTTGGTCTCAAAAAGTGACAAAGACCATTTATAACCATTGGATTTAGAAGTGATCAAGGGTGGAGATTTGGTCTTGTAAAGTAACAAGGACCATTTATGACCATTGGATGAAGATTTAATCAATGGTGAAGATTTAGTCTTAAAAAGTAGCAAAGACTAATTATAACCCTTGGATTAAAAGTAAGAAGGAGTAATTTTAACCCTTCATTTTTGGAGACACATCTAAGGGCTAGAATTTAAAGGAGAAAGATCCAATGGCCTAGATTAAGTCTTCTAAAATCAAAAGTCTACCTAAATCCTAACCATTGAATTAATCAATGGCTAGAAATGCTCCAAATGGTGGCTAATTATTATAGCCATTTATTGAATGCACAAGGAGAAGCATGCATGGAAGGGGATGGTTTTGAATTGTTTAGGAGACATTTTTGAGTAGCCTTTTTAGGCCAAAGAAAAAGTTTCATGTCATTATTATTGGTCTTAGTCAATGTTTCATCATAATTGATCATTATTGATCAAATAGCACTCAAGAAGAATGCAAGAAGGGGGGCTACGGTTGTGGTCTGAATTTAGGAGCTTTGAAGACTACAATTGATCACCTTTGGTCATTATTGATCATTCATTCTTGTCTCCAAAATTATCAAGAACCAAAACACAAAAGTTTTCTCTCCATTTCTCTCCTTCTTCATGTTTCGGCCAAGCACTTCAAGAACACCTTCCATCACTTTTTAATTTCATCCAACTTGATTTTCTAAACCTAAACACCATTCTAAGAACATCTCTAGTTATGAGTTTTTCCAAAATCATTCATCTAGTACTTTAAATCCAAGCTTCAAGTTTCTATCAAAAATAAAAAATTCCATCTTTGTGCTTCAAGAGAAACCATTCGGTCAAGATACTCAAAACCACCATCCAATCTCTTTTAATTTCATCTAACCATAGATCTTGAATCTACATGATATTCTAAACAACTTTCATGTCGGAGATTTTCTCTAAATCATTCATCTTCAAGGAGTTTCTTCAAGATCCAGGTTATTGGATTTTTGAGGTGAAGTATAAGGAAACTTCATTTCTTCTCTTCTTTTTCATGATCTAAACCATGTTTGATCCATGGTTTTCTTAATCAAGCTTAGTATACTAATTTTTATGTATTTTGTTTTGTATTTGAGAAGCTCTTGGTGGTGAAGGACTTGGAAAAAGAAGCAAAACAAAGATTTTTGAGGATCTTCAAGAGGTAAGAGGAGATCCATCTCACCAACCAAATATGGTGGTGAGAGATGGTTATATATTTGATGGATGTTGAATCCATGTGAGGATTCATATCCATGGTCATGTAATTAATTTGTGGGTGTTTATGAGCTTTGATTATTTGTCTATGCTTGATATGTTTTGCATGAGTTTATGACTTTGATGCTATGCTTATACTATGCATGATTTATTGCTTTGATTATGGTATGCTTATAATATATATTTGAATATGTATGTATATGTCATGATTTGATGATGGAAAGAAAATCAATTCTTGGCTCCAATGGCCAAAGAATGACTACGGTTTTGGCACCCAAGGTTAGGGTTCCATGTTGAAATTTTTCAAAAACAAGAGAATTAATTTTTGATCCTTAGAACATGGTGAATTTTGGTCAAGACACCTCAAGATAGGTGTTCACAAAATTAATATTTTCTTGAATGATGAAAATGGATGTTTAGAAAAGTAAGAAAAATAAACAAAAAATTTATTTTTCAAAGAGTACATGAATACGGTTTTAGAAGGATTTTTATTAATTTATTTTGTGTAAAAAGTTTCTAAGTGTTTTACTAAACATGAAATTTAAATGAAAATAGCAATGTTGATTTTAAGGATTTGCAAAAAAAGTCAAAAAGGATTTGTAAAGAAAGTAAAAATGAATTTGAACAAATGGGTTTGGCTTTTATGATCATCGGTATTTCGGTTTTGAAAACAAAGAATTTTTAATGGTTTTGTTTGTGTAAAATTGTGAACACCCAATTTTGACCGGACTAAAACCAAAAAAAAAAAATCAATCAAAAATCATTGTTCACATTTTTGGCCCATCTTTTTTTAGCCCAAAGCATAATAAGCCCACATTTGCAAAAAAATAAAAATAAAAATAAAAAAACAAAAAAAGATAAAAATATGCAAGGTGCTACTTGTTTATTTTTGGATGAAAACAATTTGCCTTTTCTTTCTTTTGTTTCCTTTCCTTGTTTTGGCCATACACAACGGCTCTGCATGCATTTTGCAGCACCAACAGTGCTGAAGACTCACTGCACACACACAACAGGTTGTTCTGATTCTTCTTTTTTTTTTTTTCAAAAATCATATCACATACTGGGAGACACGGTTTTTTTGGAGAGAGGACACACACTCACATTTGGAGAAAAACCACCAACTCTCACTCTCATAGAGTCATTCACGTACAGGGAGGTTTTTTTGGCTTTTCTTTTTGGGTTTTTTTTCACTCTCCAGGGACTTCATTTTTTGGCTTTCCATTCTTATTTCACCAGGACCATCCTGGACCATCTTAAAAACTCACATTAACAATCCCCTCCAAAAACCCCCTGAACCATATCCTTGCACTTGGCTCAAACTCTCACTCAAAACCAACACCAAGGGCAGCCACCACCATCTTCACCAAAGTACCATAACACTCCATCTTCATTTCCACCCTAACCCATTCAGCCATCTTCATCCACCTCCGCAAGCCTATCTCTGATCCACTGCCCACTATGGAGCCTAACCACTGTAGCTCCCTCACTTACAGATTCAACCTTGAAAACCAGTAACCACCACGAGACACCGTGCCCATTAGCTCCACCTTTCCCCGCGACGCGCCTTCGTCAGCGGTCATCACGCACAGCTCTGCCCAGCAACCCGCACTCGACCAACGCGCCACCACCGTCCCCTGTAACCCGCAACCAGCCGCACGGAACCGACCGGTCCTCAACCGGCCGCACCCGACCGCGGCTTTTTGTCTTTCGAGCCCAAGAACCCGCTTCTCTTCATCATTCCACCCGACCCCCCCCCCGAGGACACCGTCTTCATCACGTCCCGCCTCTCCACCGGATCTGCACCATTGCACCGTCGCGGCAGATCTTCCATAGCCACCGCACGGTCGCCGCGGTCCAGCCCGAACCCCAGATCCGACCGCCGTATCACCACTACCCGTACGTCATGTTGCCGTCCGTTCCCGAACCGCTGTGCCTCCATCTCTTTTCCTTTTTTTGATTTTTAATGCCTAATAGTTATAGTGTGCGGTGTTGTTTTCTTTTTTTATTTTGTTTACGTTTCAGTTTTTTATTTCCTTTTATTTATTTTCTTGCTTTTTTTATTTTGTTTTGTTTTGTTGGGTTGTCTGAAGCATGTTGGGTTGATGAGTTTGGAGTCATTTTATTTTACTTGGGCTTTCAAGCTTTTAGTGATCCAGTTTTTTTTCTTTTTATTATTTGTTGTTTTCTTTTTCTTTTTTGGGTAGAATAAGATAAATAACAATAATTTTATTTTAGTGTGTTTATTTTTAAATCTAAAAAAATGAAAATAACAAAAAAATTCATCATAGGCTTTACGGAGGTTTTTGTTTACCCTTTTGAACATTCTTATTTTATTTTTGTTAGTATGTTTTTTTTAATAATCATGTTACTAATATGGTCTTTTCTTAAATGTTGATTTTTTTAAAAAAAATTCAAAAAAATGAAATAATTGGGCTTTGCTTAGAAAGAATAAAACATGATTTGCTGAGCTGTGACAGTTTGTTAATCTTGCATTTTTAAAAATCATCTAAGTTGTAACAACTTGATGATTCTTTTTTAATAAATAATAAGATGTTTCAATTTTGTTGAAAAGAATGAAATTGGATTAAGCGAAATTTGTAAGAAATTAATTGTTTTTTTTTAAAAAAAAATCATCTAAGTTATGACAGCTTGATGATTCTTTTTTTAATAAATAATAAGATGTTTCAATTTTGTTGAAAAGAATGAAATTGGATTAATCGAAATTTGTGACGAACTGTTAATTCTGTTTTTTTAAAAAAAAATCATCTAAGTTGTAACAGGTTAATGTTTCTTTTTTTTTAAATACATAATAAAATGTTTGATCTTTGTTAGGAAATAATAAAATAGAATTAATTTGAAATTTGTGTAATTTTTATTAATTTTATAAACTTTTAGAATTGTCTGAGTTACGACAGCTTGACAATTCTTTCTTTTCTAAAATAATAATAAAATCAAATAAATTTTCAAAACAAAAATATTTTCAAAATTAAAAATAATCAACCCATAATCGTTTTCTAAAGAACGACGTGGCTTTGAATTCCTCATTGCACCCGAGGATACGTAGGAGCAGAATCGTAATTCTGTCAAGCCAAAATTAAATTTTAATTTATTTGTTTGTTTAGTTTTTTTTTAATAAAATGGGTAAAATAAATATTTTTAAAAGTTATAAAAATTTGCACAACTGATTTAAGGTAACCGTCTTAAGATGGATGTATCAGGGGTGCTGTGGGGTTAAGTCCCCACCCTTCCCTGTGTATAAGTGGACTCCCAAACTCGAATTTTTGAACGCAGACCATCATTTTTGGGTTTTCCAGTTTTCCCCAATGAAAATAAAATTGGTGGCGACTCCTTTTAAATTTTTGTTAATTTAAGTCGTTATCCCGCCGCGATCCCGGTCGCGACAGTTGGCGACTCCACTGGGGATCTTTGAGAGTCAAGCCTTTACAAGTTGGTAGTACAATTTTTTGTGACATTTACATATTTGTTTTACCCTTTTTGTTTTATTTTGTTTTTCTTTGTTTGTTTAATTTGTTTATTAATTATTTTAACTGTTTTTATTTATTTATTATGCAAATCTTAAGATAGAGGCTCCTTTGGAATTTGCTTTGTATTTGTTTTACAGAATATGGGTAGATTTTAGGATTATAAAGGTTTGTATGCTCCCTACACACACCGCACTTACACGTTTATCACACACATTCGAGTGGGGCCCTATACCCGGGTCTGAGTGAAACCTAAGTTAAGTAGAGGTTGCGTAGTGGTAGCCATTTTGGATGTACATCCTGTTTGGTTATTACGAAAACCTCATCTAGAGTGTGCCTATTTCATAAATGTCTCGCACTTGGTGGTTTACCCACTGTTTGCGGTCAACACTATGAAATAGGATTTAGCTCTAGAGGCCTTTAGAATAGAAGAGCCACCCAACGAGAGTTCTCACGAATCAGAAAGACCCATAGAACCTTAAGGTAGAACTCCTCAAATTTAAGGCAATCCTTTAGGGCACATAGGGAGCGTACCTTCTTCTTACTTTCGAATTTATCCATGTCATATTTGCTTTTGTACATATACATAATAAGTAGTGTGGTCCATTAATGTGATAAACCTAATCGCACCCCACTCAAAGATAAGTTTTACTCGAAAATAAAAGGAGAGAGAAATTTTTTTTTTAAAAAAAAGGGAGGGTGCAAGTCACTATTAATGGACCAACTATTTATCATTGCATTCATTCTAAAGAAAATAAAAATATAATAATACTTTGCATCTTTGCTTCGTACTCCACTCTAATCTCTTTGTCATTCCTCGGGAAAATTTGTTAAAGAACCGTTAGACTCAACCAAGATTTGAAGCGAGTATCTTTGATGGAAAGAAATATGGGATCAGAACACAAGGATATGACTTTGAAGAAAACTCTGCGACTCAAAACCAAGAAAGTTAACACTGAGAGCCTGGTGATCATGGGCCGAATGATGAAGAAGACCCAACGTTTGACACTCGCAGCAAAGTATGGGAAGATTCTGGACTTATTAGAGGTGAATGTGCAAGTGGAAGCGATCACCGCAGCGGCCCAATATTATGACCCGCCTCTTCGATGTCTCACCTTTCAAGATTTTCAGCTAGCTCCCACTTTGGAAGAATTTGAGCAGATTCTGGGTTTGCCGTTGGAGGGTAAAAAGCCATACTTTTATATAGGACACTATGCATCCATCCAGACAATAGCAAATGTTCTGAAAGTGCACGCTAGAGATCTACAAGGTGCGCAACAAAATAGGAATGGAACCAAGGGGTTTTCAAGAGAATACCTCAAGGGACACATGCGTCATTTAGCCAAAAATGAAGATTGGGATGCTTTCATAGATGTGTTAGCCCTCACTACTTATGGCTTAGTCTTGTTCCCTAATATTGATGACTATGTGGATTATGCAGCGATTGATGTGTTCCTAGCTTGCAAGTTCAACACCAATAACCCAGCTCCAGCCATTCTCGCAGATGTTTATTGCACCTTGAACTTTTGCCACGAAAAGAATGGCAAGAGAATCCTCTGTTGCTTGCCGATGTTATATGTTTGACTCACAACTCATATTTTCAATAGATCATACAGAATAGAGTGTCCTATCGCTGACTTCAACATGTACCAGATAAAAAATAAGAGCAGTCGTGAATGGGCGGATTATTTGGCAGAATTGAATGAAAAGCAGATCAGATGGTATCCTCGATGGAAAGATATAGAGGCTATCATCTACCAGTGTGGAGGATTTCCAAACATACCCCTCATGGGTACACGAGGGTGTATTAATTACAATCCAGTCTTGGCACAACGACAACTTGGTTACCCTATGATGGGACCACCTGCGGAAGTCCAAGTAACCCCTTTTATTCTTTACTATGATGACATGGAAAACACTGAGTCACTTCAAAAGATCCGAAGTGCTTGGGACAGGGTCATCCGAAGAGGAAAAGAACTGGGAGTTAGAAGCTGTGCGGCCAAGGAAAATTACCGCCAATGGGTTAAAGACAGAGTTCAGGAAATCAAGTTGTCATTCAAGGCCCCAACAATTCCTTTGGTTAATGGGTTTTCAGCCTCAACCTTGATTGAAAATGAAGAGACAAAAGAAATGAAAGCTAAGATCACAAGGATGGAAAAGGAAAGGGAGAAGATGGAAGCTGAGTTGAGAGAGACCCGCCACGAATGTGCAGCCTTGAAGCGAGAAAATATTAAAAAGGATCGCATTCTTGATGGGGCTAACAAAAAGATAAAGATGGAACACGATTACCTGTTGAAGACCAAGCATTGTCTGGGGGCCGCAAACAAGGAATTGGGGCTCCGAAGGCAAGAAAGAGATAAAGTTATAGCTGAAAACCAACAACTTAAGGAGCAGCTCAAGAATGCCAAATTAACTCAGGGCAATGCGATGCGACTGGTAGAAGAAATGAGGCAGCAGATGAAAGTGGCATCTGAGCAATATGAAGATGTGTTCAAAAACAAGAAACTCCACATGAAAGAGACAATTACAGAATATGAGGTGGCATTACAACAAGAGCAGGAAAAAATGAAGGAACTAATGAATCAGGTGGAACAACAAAAAGGTGACATCATTGGATGGAAGGAAGAAGCATATTTTTGGAGGAGTCGTTTTGCAAAATTAGCATGTTTGGCTAATTCGGCAATTGCAGATACCCCATATCATTTGAGGAAGGCCGATAAGATGATTAATCCTTTTGAGACACCAGTAGAAATCAGTGACTTCATTGAGTACTGTAAAGACCTAATAGGGCAGATGAAACAAATGGCCAAGGTGTATTCAAATAGGGATTAGTTTTATTCGGCTAGGTCATGATGTAGTTAGCTTGAAGCAATGTACTTAATTGTCATATCTTTTCAGTTGAATGAATGAAGTATGCTTGTCTCGACATTTGTTTTCTGATCCCATATTTCACTTGAGGCTCAATACTTTCGAACGAGACGTTCTGGGTAATAGTCACAACAAACAAAGATCAAAGATACTCGCTTCAAATCTACTTGGCATCACTAACGGTCCTCTAACAAATAATGAATATAATCTCTTGAAAAATAATAATTTGACTTTCACAATTTTCAGGTAAAAGTTTTGAACCATTGCTCGTCCTCGGAAAACGCAGATCGCACAAACCCGGACCTACGAAACAAGGCTGCAAACTAGGCTAAGAGAAATGTCAAGCTCAGAAAGAAATTTGAATCAAGAGATGGATGAAATGAGGGAAAGAATCAATACGATGGCAGAAGGACAATCAAGGGTCGAGGATTTACTGAGACAGTTAACTGAGACCCTTAAAACAACAAATGGAGCTTCTGTTGGCCCTGGAGTTAATGGAAACGCAAACAACAATGTGAATGAAGAGAACGATTCTATGAATAGAAATCATGAGGGGGGAAATAACAATGCGGAGGTTAATCATGAGCGGCCAGTAAAGATATTCCTTAACGGCAACTCAGAGAAAGAGAAGTTAAGAGATGAACTGATTGAAAAGATGCAAGAGCAAATCAAAGCTATTCAAGGCCCTAATCTATATGGCTCAGTGGGAATTGATGAACTATGCCCGGAGGTTGAAGTCAATATCCCTAAGGACTTCAAGATTCCAGATTTCTCAAAGTACGACGGAAGCACCAATCCCAAGTTCCATCTAAAGACCTACATTACTAAGATGGCTATTTGGTTACGGGATCAGAGATTCCTAATCAATTTCTTCCATGAAAGCCTGACCGGGCCAGCTTTGTAATGGTTCATGCAACTTGACCATTGAGGATTTCTTGCTGGGACGACCTGACAAGCCAATTCTTGGGGCAATATCGATTTAACATCGATACCGCACCTACCCGAGAACAACTTGGGGCAATGCAGAAGAAACAGGGGGAAACTTTCAAGCAATACGCCCAAAGGTGGAGAATGTTGGCAGCTCAGGTTCAACCACCATTGACTCCGTCAGAAATGAGCTCATACTTCATGGGAACCCTAGGAGCACCGTTTATTGGGCTGATGGCAGGGGCTACCTACAAGGATTTTTCGGACCTGATTGTGGCTGGAGAAAGGATTGAAAATCTTGCAAAAGCCAGAAAATTACCTACTGGAAGTACAGAGACCAATTTTCCTAAAAAGGTGGCGCCAGTAAAGAAAAAGGAACCAGAAGTCAGTTATGTGCAACCCCAAAACTCATACTTCCCCCGTAATCCTCAACCATATCCTTCTTATCAAGCCCCTTCACCCACTTTTCCAGCTTACCAAACTTCATACCAAGTCAACAATATCCCACCACCGCGTCCATACATTCCAACCCGTCCTGCCTATACCAATCGTCCTCCCGCACCTCGAAACCCTGGAAACCAAGGGTATACTCGACCCCCGGTGAATCTACCCCCTTTTCCGAAGCTGCCAATCTCCAATGCTGATTTGTTTCAACAATTGTTTGATGCACACCTGATCGCATGCGCACCTACTCGCCCTATGGTCCCTCCGTTCCCAGCTTGGTACAACCCTAATGTAACTTGTAAGTTCCATATGGATAACCCAGGCCACTCAATTGAGGATTGCGAGGTATTTAAAACAATAGTTAGGAAACTGATTGCCTGTGGAAAGTTAGACTTTGAAGAGGAGAAAGGGCCTAACATTACTAGTAACCCAATTCCGAATCATGGGAAAGGGACTGTAAATGCGTTAGAAAGAGACGAGGAAGGAGTTCAAAATGTAGCAAATGTCAGAACTCTTATGAAGTTAATATTCCAAGGTTTGGTCCAAGCCGGCTACTGTTCTTCAGTAACCTTTGAGGAGGTAGGGTTTAAGTATGATACTGAAGCTTACTGTGAATATCATATGAAGAAGGGGCACGATATCGAAAGCTGTCAAGAATTTAAAGCTCAGGTGCAGAGGTTCATGGCTTTGGGGGTAGTGGATGTTACTCGAGCAAAAAGGCTCACAAGGGAAATAGATACTGTGGAGCGTCTTATCCTCAAACTGCCGCGTCTTGGGTGAAGTCCCAAATTCTGGGAAAGTTGTCATAGCAATAAAGAAGCCTACGCCTTTTCCCTACGGTGATTCTCGTGGCTTTGTGCCCTGGGAGTATGATGTCAAGGTAAAGACGCAAGGTGATATAGGGCAAACTTCTTCAGCTCCTATTACACAGATAACAGAGCCCACCCAAGCAGTGACAAATGTCGTAGGCGTGGGAGGGATTACAAGAAGCGGTAGGTGCTATGGGCAAGAAGATAAGACTGGAAAAGGAAAAGCAAGCCTCTTAGAAACAAAAGAGGATGAGGAAGAAGAGTTCCGAAAGATCATGAAGCAAAGCGAGTATGACATTGTAGAACAACTCAGGAAAACTCTAGCCCGAATCTCTCTATTGTCACTCATCATGAGTTCTGAACCTCATCGCAAAGCTCTGCAGAAAGTGTTAAATGACGCTTATGTGAAGCCAGATGTTACCCCAGAAAGCTTGGTGAGCATGGTGGATCCGATAAGGCACATCAATGTGATCCCTTTCTCTGAAGAAGAAGTGGTACGTTCAACAGGGAATAACCCATGTGCTTTGCACATCACTTTGAAGTGTCGGGGATATGTGGTTGCCAAGGTTTTGATTGATGGGGGTTCCGCCTTGAACGTCCTCCCAAGAACAACCTTATCCCAACTGGCTATGAGCATAGAAGATCTGAAACCTCAAGAAATGACAGTGCGAGCCTTCGATGGAAGAAAACGAGGGATCATGGGAGAAGTGACCCTTCCACTTGAGATAGGCCCGAACTGCTTCCAAGTACTGTTTCAAGTAATGGAGATCGAACCTACATATACTATGCTCTTAGGAAGACCATGGATCCATGCTGCCGGTGTTGTTCCCTCAACGTTGCATCAATGCTTGAAGTACATCAATAATGGGTGTCTGGTTACCGTTCGAGGAGAAGAAGAAATCCTGTTGATGAAGCCTACTTTAGTGCCTTATGTTGAAAACACAGACTTAGAAGTGGAGAATTTCTTACACAGCTTCCAGTTGGTGGAATCAAAGGCAGAGAAAGACGAGTCACCTTCCAAAGATGTTCATCAAATTATGACTCGCATCATGACAAAGAATGGTTATCAAGTCGGGAAAGGTTTAGGAATTCAGCTACAAGGAACCAAGTCCACAATCACCCTACCAGAAAACAAGAGCAGACATGGTCTGGGATACGATGCGTCTTTAGAAGATATGATGAAGCAAAGCAGGGCTCTCAATGAAGGAAAAAGGCAGAATAAAGTGGAAAAGACAATTCCTCATTTAAAGGAGACGTTCCCTGTCCCCGCCGAAGTCATCAATGGAACCTCCAGTCCTCGAGTCCGGCTAATCATTAATAATGTGGAAGAAGACTCAGGAGAATACCATGTTATTCAGCCCTCCGACAACTCGAAACCTCTGGACAATTGGCGATCTGAGGCATTAATTGATGTGATTGCCATAAAGTAATTGTTTAGTCATGATGTTATCCTAGACTTTTGCAATATTGGATTTATGTTAACTTTTATTGAAGCTTTAATGAACATGTGTGTTTTTGTGTGTTTCACTGCTCATGTGATCTGTTATCAAAATTTTAATGCAATGAACTTTGTGTTTCTTAGTTGATTCACTGTTTTGTTTCTTTTTATCATCAACTTATCTTTTCCTAGCCCTAACAATTGCCATATTTTCCTTCTGTTAATAGTTTCCAATCTGGCATAAACAAATCTTCCAGGGATTTGAGTCTTGTAGAGTCATTGTCCCATGAAGATATTCCTGAAAGCTTAAAGATGGATTCTCATTCAATGATGGATATAGACATCTATGACTCAGATGAAGAAAGGGACGCTACCGAGGAGCTTGCCAAGTTGGTAGAAAGGTCTGAGAGAGAATTCAGCCTGAATGAAGAAGAAGTGGAGGTGATCAATATGGGAACTGAAGAAGACAAGAAAGAGCTAAGATTGATGGATAATCCAGAACGAGAATGCATGATCAAGTTATTTAAAGACTACATAGATGTCTTTGCATGGTCTTATCGAGATATGCCGGGGCTGGATCTGAGCATAGCATCCCACAAAATCCCGTTATATCCCAATGCTGAAGCAAAAAAGCAAAAGTTGAGAAGAATGCACCCGGAAATGTCCTTAAAAATCAAAGAGAAAGTCACCAAGCAATTGGAAGCAGGATTTTTGGAAGTATCTAGACACCCAGAATGGGTAGCAAACATCGTCCCTGTTCCGAAGAAGGATGGAAAAGTCAGGATGTGCGTAGATTATAGGGATTTGAACAAAGCTAGCCCTAAAGATGATTTCACATTGCCTCATATTGACGTCCTCGTCGACAATGCTGCAAGGGGTCATAGATTCTCTTTTATGGATGGATATTCTGGATACAATCAGATTCTCATGGACGCGAATGATAAAGAGAAGACCACGTTTATCACGGCATGGGGAACTTTTTGTTACACAGTTATGCCGTTTGGTTTGAAGAATGCTGGGGCCACCTATCAGCGTGCCATGGTTGCTTTGTTCCATGATATGATACATAAAGAAATTGAGGTATATGTGGATGACATAGTCGCCAAATCCAAAGAAGGGGAAAGCCACGTGGAAGTGTTGCAAAAGCTGTTCGAAAGACTCAGAAAGTACAAGTTAAGGCTAAACCCAGCAAAGTGTGTTTTTGGTGCATCGACTGGAAAACTGCTTGGTTTCGTCGTTAGCAAGGAAGGGATCAAAGTAGACCCTGACAAAGTCAAAGCAATACAAGAGATGCCCGCTCCCAAAACGGAAAAAGAGGTAAGAAGCTTTCTCGGGAGGCTGAATTACATCGCTAGGTTCATAGCCAATCTGACTAGCACCTTCAAGCCGATCTTCAAGTTATTAAAGAAACAACAACCAGGAGAATGGGATGAATGTTGTCAGGAAGCTTTTGAGAAGATCAAAACTTATTTGCAAGGTCCTCCCATTTTGGTGCCACCAACGCCTGGTCGTCCTTTGATATTGTACTTCACAGTATTACAGACATCCATGGGAGCAATGTTGGGGCAACATAATGAGGCAAGAAAGAAGGAACATGCCATCTACTATTTGAGCAAGAAGTTCAATGAATGCGAGTCTCGCTACATGACAATCGAGAAGACTTGTTGTGCCCTAGCATGGACATCAAGAAGGTTGAGGCAATATATGTTGTACTATACAACTTGGTTGATCTCAAGAATGGACCTAATAAAGTACGTATTTGAAAGTCCTCATGTTTCTACACGAATCTCTAAGTGGCAAGTGGTTCTTTCTGAGTTCGATATAAAGCACGTGACTCGAAAATCCATCAAAGGGAGTGTAATTGCAGATCACTTAGCTGAGAACCCACTCAATCACAAACAACCTGTGATATCTGAATTCCCCGATGGAGATGTTTTAGCAGTTGAAGAAGAAGAGTCGGATGAAGAAGACATATGGAAGATGTACTTTGATGGAGCAGTCAACATGTATAGAAGCGGCATAGGGGCAGTGGTCACCTCACCAAATGGGAAGCAATACCCTGTCGCCATCAAGTTAGAGTTCGATTGCACCAATAATGTTGCCGAGTATGAAGCATGTGCTCAAGGGTTGAAAGTTGCAATAGAATTGGGAGTGAAAGAACTACAAGTGTATGGAGATTCGGCACTGATAATATATCAAGTGAATGGGGAATGACAAACTAAGGATCCAAAGTTGATTCCATACCAGAAATATTTGATGCAGTTGGTCGAGAAGTTTGAAGGGATCACCTTTTCGCACTTGACTCGAGATAAGAACCAATTCGCAGATGCCTTGGCCACTTTAGCTGTAATGACCAATCTGGATATTCATGCTAATATACAGCCCATCCGAGTGAGGGCAGAAAGCGAACTGGTTTATTGTTGTAATGCTGAGGAAGAAGAAGACGGCCAACCCTGGTTCCATGATATCAAGCAGTACATTAAGTTCAGAGAATACCCACCAGGGGCAAATGAGACAAACAAAAAGACCATCTGTCGACTTTCCATGGCTTTATTTTTGAGCGGAGAGGTACTGTACAAAAGGAATTATGATGGTACACTCCTCAGATGTGTGGAAGCTAAAGAGGCTCTCGCCATCTTAACAGAAGTTCATGAAGGGATTTGTGGAACACATGCCAATGGTATCATGATGGCTCGCCAAATCCTACGATGTGGTTATTACTGGTCCACTATGGAATCTGATTGCATAGGATATGTTCGAAAGTGTCATAAATGCCAAGCATACGCTGACCGCATTAATGCACCTCCTGTCCCATTGCATAATATGGTGGCACCCTGGCCTTTTTCAATGTGGGGAATTGACATTATTGGGCCAATAAATCCAAAGGCTTCCAATGGCCATAGGTATATCCTGGTAGCAATTGATTACTTCACCAAGTGGGTAGAGGCTGCCTCATATGCCAAGGTCACTCAAAAGGTGGTTCTCAAGTTCTTGAGGGCAAACATCATCTGTCGATATGGAATCCCGGAAAGGATTATTACAGATAATGCCCCTAACCTCAATAGTGCCGAAATTAGGAGTCTATGTGAGAGGTTTAAGATCAAGCATCACAATTCTGCTCCTTACAGACCTCAGATGAATGGCGCGGTCGAAGCAGCAAATAAAATATCAAGAAGATAGTGGCCAAAATGGTAGTCAATTACAGAGAATGGCATGATATGCTCCCCTATGCTCTCCACGCATATCGCACTAATATCCGATCTAGCACTGGGGCAACGCCATTTTCTCTGGTATATGGCATGGAAGCAGTTTCCCCTATAGAGGTTGAAATCCCATCCTTGAGAGTGTTAATGGAAGCCGAGCTGGAAGAGGCAGAATGGATAAAAACTCGGTATGAGCAGTTAAATATGATTGAAGAAAAGCGATTAAAGGCCATTTGTCATGGGCAACTGTACCAAAGAAGAATGGCAAGAGCTTTCAACAAGAAAGTACGCCCTATGGAATTTCAAGCAGGTGACCTGGTTTTGAAGAAAAAACTTCCAAACTAAGAAGACGCCCGAGGCAAATGGGCACCGAGTTATGAGGGGCCTTACATTGTTAAGCAAGCATTCTCTAGAGGAGCCCTAGTTTTGACAGATATGGATGGAAACGAATTGCCAAGGCCAACAAATGCTGATGCAGTCAAGAAGTTCTATGCCTAAAGAAGAAAGAAAAGAAAAAAAAAAAAGAAAAAGAAAAAGAGAAGAAGCCCGTTAGGTCGAAAACCCGCAAGGGCGGCCTAAGCAAAAGTTAGGGCATTTAAATCAGGCAAAAGTAAAGTCGGCAGAGGCTTTCATAGGAGATGTCACCTGAAGGGCCCTCTGAAACAACATGGAAGAGAAAAACAGGGGCAAATTTTGAGCAGTAATGGAAGAGAAAAACTGGGGCAAATTTTGTGCGGTGATAAATGGAAGAGGTTTGTATCATTGGCAGTCGGTGGTTGTAATATCCATCTGAGAATCAGGTCCTATCTAAAGAGAATGAAGGAATCTTAACTGGGGCAATTACCTTTCGTTTTGTCTGTATCATCCTTTGTATGCCTGTAGGTGTTTGTGAACATTCAAATAAATGAAAATACCTTTCTCTTTCTTTTTTTTTCTCTTATTCTTCTGCTTTCTTTTATCTTGTTTGTTCCTTTCATACTTGCGAAATCACACAGTTTATTACAAAATGCTTCAATCAAAAGGAATATAAGTTCAATTCATTGATTTGATGATTTAATGGCAATCATTTGATTAACAAATCAGATCAAGAATGGGTTAGAAATTTCAATCGAGAGATGAAAAATAGGTCTACCCCATATTCAATCCACATTGTCAGGGAGAAGACAGGGGACTGTGTTCCTAATGAGCAAACTTGAAAGCGAAGGTACTCAATGTTTGAAGATTCCAAGGAATTTGAGACAAGGTGATAAGCCCTAGTTTGCAAGAGCCTGCTCCCGGGGTTGATGGATCAAAGTTTTTCGAGGAAGCAATTAATATCGAGAATGCAAGAGAAAGTTTTTGACATGTTCTTTAGATTTTGAGTTGCAAGAATGAACACTGCAATGTCATTTCGTGTTCAAAAGACATTAAGTTGCAACAACTTTGAAAGTGACGTCTTTGGCTTTCACGCTAAACTTCACTGTAGAAGAACAAAAAAAGCTTAAAAAAAAAAATTTTCAGGTCCATGACCGGGTGAAGTGTCAAAAAAATTCCAAGCCCTTGGCTTTGTAGCTTTCACAAAAAATTTAGGTCCATGACCTAATGATCTCTCTTTTAAAAATAAATAAATAAATAAATAATAATCTTAAGTCCTTGACTTGATGACATTTAAGTCCATGACCTAATGATCTTTCCTAAAAAAAAAAATAAGAAAGAAGAAGAAGAAAAGAAAAAAGAAAGAGAAAGAAAAGAAAAAAAAGAAGGAGAAAAGAAAAAAGAAAGAGAAGAAAGAAAAAAAAATCTTTTGGGCCAAGCCCATTGTCTTTTGAATTTCGGGCCAAGCCCACTGCATTTTAAATTTCGGGACACAGAGGCCCATTGCATTTTAAATTTCGGGACACAGAAGCCCGTTGCATTTCATTTTGGGACACAGAAGCCCACTGCATTTTAAATTTCGGGACACAGAGGCTCATTGCATTTTAAATTTCGGGACACAGAAGCCCGTTGCATTTCATTTTGGGACACAGAAGCCCAGTGCATTTCATTTTTGGGACGCAGAAGCCCACTGCATTTTAAATTTCGGGACACAGAAGCTCATTGCAGTTTAAATTTTGGGACACAGAAGCCCACTGTCATTTAAATTTTTGGGTCACAGAAGCCCAGTGCATTTCATTTTCGGGACACAAAGCCCACTGCATTTTAAATGTCGGGACACAGAAGCCCACTGCATTTCGGGACACAGAAGCCCACTGCATTTTAAATTTCGGGACACAGAAGCCCACTGCATTTTCATTTTCGGGACACAGAAGCCCATTGCATTTTAATTTTTGGGACACAGAAGCCCACTGTCATTTAAATTTTGGGACACAAAAGCCTATTGCATTTTAATGTCGGGACACAGAAGCCCACTGTCATTTAAATTTCGGGACACAGAAGCCCACTGCATTTTAGTTTTGGGACACAGAAGCCCACTGTCATTTAAATTTTGAGACACAAAAGCCCATTGCATTTTAAATTTTGGGACATAGAGGCCCACTGCATTTAAATCTCGGGACACAGAAGCCCACTGCATTTCATTTTCTGGACACAGAAGCCCACTGCATTTTCATTTTCGGGACACAGAAACCCACTGCATTTTAAATTTTGGGACACA
Source organism: Ormosia emarginata (assembly GCA_029884605.1). NCBI lineage: Eukaryota > Viridiplantae > Streptophyta > Magnoliopsida > Fabales > Fabaceae > Ormosia > Ormosia emarginata. Next base: position 24,903,599 of record JAQQTP010000080.1, on the reverse strand, counting down.
AAGATCCATTACATTTTAAATTTCGGGACACAGAGGCCCACTGCATTTTAATTTCGGGACACAGAAGCCCACTGCATTTTAGTTTCGAGATACAGAAGCCCACTGTAATTTAAATTTTGGGACACAGAAGCCCACTGCATTTTAGTTTTGGGACACAGAAGCCCACTGTCATTTAAATTTTGGGACACAGAAACCCACTGCATTTTAATTTTCGGGACACAGAGGCCCATTGCATTTCATTTTGGGACACAGAAGCCCACTGCATTCATTTCGGGACACAGAGGCCCATTGCATTTAATTTTCGGGACACAAAGGCCCATTGTATTTTAAATTTTGGGACACAGAAGCCCACTGTCATTTACATTTCGGGACACAGAGGCCCATTGCATTTTAAGTTTCGGGACACTGAGGCCCGCTGCATTTCATTTTGGGACACAGAAACCCACTGCATTTTAATTTTCGGGACATAGAGGCCCATTGCATTTCATTTTGGGACACAGAAGCCCACTGCATTTCATTTCGGGACACAGAGGCCCATTGCATTTAATTTTCAGGACACAGAGGCCCATTGTATTTTAAATTTTGGGACACAGAAGCCCACTATCATTTACATTTCGGGACACAGAGGCCCATTGCATTTTAAGTTTCGGGACACTGAGGCCCACTGCATTTCATTTTGGGACACAGAAACCCACTGTCATTTAAATTTTGGGACACAGAAGCCCACTGTCATTTAAGTTTCGGGACACAGAGGCCCACTGCATTTCATTTCGGGACACAGAAGCCCACTGTCTTTTAAATTTCGGGACACAGAAGCCCACTGCGTTTTAATTTTCGGGACACAGAAACTCACTGTCATTTAAATTTTCGGGACACAGAAGCCCACTGCATTTTAAATTCTGGGCCAAGCCCATTGCATTTTAAATTCCGAGCAAAGCTTATTGTCATTTAAATTTCGGGACACAGAGGCCCACTATCTTTTAAATTCCGGGCCTAACCCATTACTTTTGACAATTCCAAGTCACGAGGTTACCCAGAATTATTTAAAAAAAATAATAAAACAATAAAAACAAAAAAATCTTTTTGATCAATAAACGTCAATTGAGCTGCGACAGCTTATTGACAATACGGTGATGTCTCTGGCTTTACGCTGAGCTTCACCCTAGAAGGATTGACGACGTTGCGACAGCTCGTAAATCTGCTTTTGTGTCCACTGCCATTTCGAAATTTAGGCCAAGCCCTTTGTCTTCGGGGTCAAGCCCATTATCTTTTGCGATTTCGAATCACAAGGTCACTCAATGTCATTTAAATTCTTTTTTAAAATAAACGTCAATTGAGCTGCAACAGCTTATTGACAATACGGTGACGTCTCTGGCTTTATGCTGAGCTTCACCTTGGTAAGATTTACGATGCTGCGACAGCTCGTAAATCAACGTTTGAGCTCACTAGTTTTCAATTGGCATCTTTGCCTTGACCATTTACATTATCTCATGTATTGCCGGACAAAATTTAAGTTCACTTCTTTACTTGTTTCTTACGACGATAATTTGAAAAACTACGGTTATTTCTATTATCTAGTAAGAAACAAGTAAAGAGGGGCAACTGTGAACACCCAATTTTGACCGGACTAAAATAAAAAAAAAATCAATCAAAAATCATTGTTCACATTTTTGGCCCATCTTTTTTTAGCCCAAAGCATAATAAGCCCACATTTGCAAAAAAAATAAAAATAAAAATAAAAAAACAGAAAAAAGACGAAAATATGCAAGGTGCTACTTGTTTATTTTTTGGATGAAAACAATTTGCCTTTTTTTTCTTTTGTTTCCTTTCCTTATTTTGGCCATACACAACGGCTCTGCATGCATTTTGCAGCACCAACAAGATCTTGAAGACTCACTTCGCACACACACAAAGAGTTGTTCGATTCTTCTTTTTTTTTTTTTTTTCAAAAATCATATCACATACTGGGAGACACAGTTTTTTTGGAGAGAGGACACACACTCACATTTGGAGAAAAACCACCAACTCTCACTCTCATAGAGTCATTCACGTACAGGGAGGTTTTTTTGACTTTTCTTTTTGGGTTTTTTTTCACTCTCCAGGGACTTCATTTTTTGGCTTTCCATTCTTATTTCACCAGGACCATCCTGGACCATCTTAAAAACTCACATTAACAATCCCCTCCAAAAACCCCCTGAACCATATCCTTGCACTTGGCTCAAACTCTCACTCAAAACCAACACCAAGGGCAGCCACCACCATCTTCACCAAAGTACCATAACACTCCATCTTCATTTCCACCCTAACCCGTTCAGCCATCTTCATCCACCTCCGCAAGCCTATCTCTGATCCACTGCCCACCATGGAACCTAACCACCGTAGCTCCCTCACTTGCAGATTCAACCTTGAAAACCAGTAACCACCACGAGACACCGTGCCCATCAGCTCCACCCTTCCTCGCGACGCGCCTTCTTCAGCGGTCATCACGCACAGCTCCGCCCGAACCCGCACTCGACCGGCGCGCCACCACCGTCCCCTCGTAACCCGCAACCACCGCACGGAACCGACCGCCTCAACCGCCGCACCCAATCGCGCATGCCGCCGTCTTCGAGCCCAGCAACCCGCTTCTCTTCATCATTCCACCCGACCCCCCCGAGGACACCGTCTTCATCACGTCCTGCCTCTCCACCGGATCTGCACCATTGCACCGTCGCGGCAGATCTTCCATAGCCACCGCACGGTCGCCGCGGTCCAGCCGAACCCCCAGATCCGACCGCCGTATCACCACTACCCGTACGTCATGTTGCCGTCCGTTCCCGAACCGCTGTGCCTCCATCTCTTTTCCTTTTTTTGATTTTTAATGCCTAATAGTTATAGTGTGCGGTGTTGTTTTCTTTTTTTTTTTTTTGTTTACGTTTCAGTTTTTTATTTCCTTTTATTTATTTTCTTGCTTTTTTTTTATTTTGTTTTGTTTTGTTGGGTTGTCTCAAGCATGTTGGGTTGATGAGTTTGGAGTCATTTTATTTTACTTGGGCTTTCAAGCTTTTAGTGATCCAGTTTTTTTCTTTTTATTATTTGTTGTTTTCTTTTTCTTTTTTGGGTAGAATAAGATAAATAACAATAATTTTATTTTAGTGTGTTTATTTTTAAATCTAAAAAAATGAAAATAACAAAAAAATTCATCATAGGCTTTACGGAGGTTTTTGTTTACCCTTTTGAACATTCTTATTTTATTTTTGTTAGTATTTTTTTAATAATCATGTTACTAATATGGTCTTTTCTTAAATGTTGATTTTTTTAAAAAAATTAAAAAAATGAAATAATTGGGCTTTGCTTAGAAAGAATAAAACATGATTTCTTTGAAATTGTGACATGATTTATTAATCTTGCATTTTTAAAAATCATCTAAGTTGTGACAACTTGATGATTCTTTTTTAATAAATAATAAGATGTTTCAATTTTGTTAAAAAGAATGAAATTGGATTAACTGAGCTGTGACAGCTTGTTAATTCTATTTTTTTTAAAAAAAAATCATCTAAGTTGTGACAGCTTGATGATTCTTTTTTTAATAAATAATAAGATGTTTCAATTTTGTTGAAAATAATGAAATTGGATTAACTGAGCTGTGACAGCTTGTTAATTCTGTTTTTTTAAAAAAAAATCATCTAAGTTGTAACAGGTTAATGTTTCTTTTTTTTAAATACATAATAAAATGTTTGATCTTTGTTAGGAAATAATAAAATAGAATTAGCTGAGCTGTGACAGCTTGTTAATTTTATAAACTTTTAGAATTGTCTGAGTTGCGACAGCTTGACAATTCTTTCTTTTCTAAAATAATAATAAAATCAAATAAATTTTCAAAACAAAAATATTTTCAAAATTAAAAATAATCAACCCATAATCGTTTTCTAAAGAACGACGTGGCTTTGAATTCCTCATTGCACCCGAGGATACGTAGGAGCAGAGTCGTAATTCTATCAAGCCAAAATTAAATTTTAATTTATTTGTTTGTTTAGTTTTTTTTAATAAAATGGGTAAAATAAATATTTTTAAAAGTTATAAAAATTTGCACAACCGATTTAAGAATGCCTTAAGATGGATGTATCGAAGTCTTTGTGGGGTTAAGTCCCCACCCTTCCCTGTGCATAAGTGGACTCCCGAACTCGAATTTTTGAACGCATACCATCATTTTTGGGTTTTCCAGTTTTCCCCAATGAAAATAAAATTGGTGGCGACTCCTTTTAAATTTTTGTTAATTTAAGTCGTTATCCCGCCGCGATTCCGGTCGCGACAAAAATCATATCAATTTAGAAGAAAAATATTTGATGGCTTCAATGGCCATAGACTCTACAATTTTTGGAGGTTAGAATAATTTTGGTTTTATGAAACAAAGTAATTTTAAAGTGGAAACAAAATGTTTGAACAAAATGTTTTAGTATAAGGATTTTGGAAAGGGAATCAAAGTATTTTATCACTTGAGAAATGAACTTTCATATGAAAATGAAAAAGAAAAGTTGCAAGGGTTTGAATCTTAATTTGTTTTGAAGAGAATTGATTATAGAATATAATGGTGTTTTGAAAATTTACTAACGTATAACTTATTTTCAAGCTTTAAAATACGTTAGAAAATGTTAAGTTTTGAAACGTTGATTTACATCAATGGAAAAGTGATTTTGTGAATTATATTTTAAAAAGAATTTCTTGAGTAAAGAATCATGGAAAAATATTTTCTTGAGTAAGAAAATATATTAAATGAAGTATAAAGTTATATTATTTTGAGAAAAGTTAAAAAAGAATTTTTAAAGGTCAAGAAATATTTTCTAGAATGAAATTGTAGTGAAAAATTATTTACGTATCTTAAAAACGTGATTTTTAAGTTATGTGATATGAAAAAATATTTCTATGTGATTTTAAATACGTTGAAATATTTATATGCGATTTGAATTTACGCTTTAAATATTTTACGTGATTTGAACTACTGTTGATAAATCACTCCGCGATTGAATAACGATAGAATATTTTTTTTATGCGATTGTGAAAATGGGGGAAAATTGTTATGAGATTTGAAAAGTGTTTTAAATATTTTGAGAATGATAGAAAATGATTTACGTGACGTAAAAGAATGATTTTAAAGTTACGCGATTTTGAAACAGTGAAAAAATACTATGCGATTTGAGAAACGTATATTTTTACGCGATTGATTGAAAAACGTTAAAAATTAGTGCGTGGTTTAAAAGTCTGATAGAAGAGTTACAACATTTTGAAAACGTAACAGAAATGTTACGAAATTTTGTAAATGTAACAAAGAATAGTGTTATGGTATTGTAAAAAAACGTAATAAAAACGTTTTGGAATTTTAAAAATGTAACAAAAGTGTTAAGATTATTGTGAAAATATAAAAGAAGTGTTATGGTATTGTGAAAACATAACGAAACGTTTTGATTGTGAAAACGTAATGTAAATGTTACGCGATTGTGAAAATACGGTAAAAGTGTTTTACAACTATTAAAACGTGATAACATGATTTTCGCTGTTGAAAGTACAGTATGATTACGGTTGAACCAGTGTCCATACACTGTTGTGAGAAAATGACATATTTGTCTGTGATTGGATTTGGTGCATTATACATGCATTGGAATAGTCCAATGAGGACTGGATATGGCTGATTGCCTAGGAGAAATACACCTCTTGAGTGAGTGCGATATGCGTAGTGTAGGTCACTTGTTAACCTTGGGGGCATCGGGGTGCGGGTTGCTTACACGGGTGGTTGGTCGCGTTTCTTCCCGTAGGTTAGACCGATGCAACACACCGAGGTCTTTTCGATCATTTCTCCGACCTGAGTTTTAGCTCCATGGAGTAGGAAATCGAGTCTTGTGTACATGCATAATCTGAACACTTATATCTGTATGATATATTAATTGAAGAATATTGACTATGACAACTATTTTGAATACTTGGATTGATATATGATGGGATGATGATAGTTAATTAATATTGAATATATTATTGGAAGTTTGGTATGATATCCCTGTATGATATTGTTGTTTGTGTTATCTCTGTGCTGCCATGTTGGTATTGACATAGGTGATCTCACCTCTTTGTTATGTTGTTTTGCTGTGTCTGTACTGTTAAAATCAAATAATAGAAAAATCAAGTTGTCTTAGACATAACGGGCGATGGATACTCTGAGATTGATGACAACAATAAGGAGTGGACATTCAAAACTCGAAAGTGTGCAGTGTTGACAAAGAACAAATGTAGAACAGATGTCTGATGCAATAAGATGGATACATAACAAAATAAGTATGTTAAGTTTTAACGTTAGTGTTGTACCATGCTATTAAGTAGGACCCGTCATGGGGTTTGCTACTGTTAAAAAAAATAGTCTGTTAGTTTTATATTCCTCTTTAAATTGTGAAATATTAATTGGTGTCAATATTGCATAATGAATAGTTAAAATATGATTTTCAATATTACCTAATATTTTCAGTAAATTTATGTTTCAGTAAAGAAGAAATTTTAAAACCCATCTTTTTATAACTCAAACCTTGTGTGAACCTCTTTACAGATTTTGGGTCAGGAGTCAGACATGTGATACCCTAGGGAAGGTGTTACACCAAGTCCCACAGCAGCAGTGCTGCGCTACTCAATCCAGCCTTCTCTCACCACTCCAGCATTCCTCCTCTCCTCTCGGCCCAACCACCACCGGCAACGATGAGTTCGTGACAGCCACCATCTCTGCTCACAAAGCCATGACGCGATGTCGCAATGTCTACTAAACTCACAGTCTCACACACAACTCTCTTTCTCTGATTGTGGTACCTCAGTTTCTTGTTATTTTCTCTCATTTTGACTGTTGTTGTGGGTGAAAGAGAAGGAGAAAGAACCTCTGTTAGAGGTTAACCGTTTAACATGCAGTTGAGTTTGTTCTTTCTTTACCCAATTTCTATAACATTGAAATTTCGACAGCCTTAACCTTTGAGCATTTCTTCATTTCTCAAGATTATCGTTTTTCACTACAAAGGAGCAGTTATAGATATTGTTTTATCCATTCAGAGTAGTTACAGAAGGTGGGACTCACATGGTGACTCACTCTTTCTCCATTTTTGGTGTTGTTGTTGTTGTTGTCCATATTAGTATAATAGGATTTAACTTGATGGCTGCTGTAAATTGCTTTGCACTGATGATGTTTGATTAAATGCCTAATTATTGGTGATTGGAGATAAGAAATATATACTATTCATATGGGTTTAAAGTCAAATTAGTTCAATTTCTAGTATAGCTTTCCTTGTTTAATTCTTGAATCTCTATGATACAATATAAACAAGCTTTTCTTGCTATCTTTTGTTTTACACTGAAAACATGATTAAATCCTATGTCCTCTCTCTGTTGGCAAATTTGAACAACCTAACTACCCTACTCGAACCAACCAAATTGTAATCGGGTTAGTTCGGTTCGGGTTACCTAATTTTCTGTTTCCAAACGCAACTCGACCCGACCTCAACTAATTGGTTTGGTTTTTTTCCCCTAAACCTGAACTAACTCGACCCGTGTGCAGCCATACTACAAACAACAATGAATGAAAAATACTAATTGAAGTCAATCAAATCTGAAATTTATATAGAAAAGCAATTGTTGTTGACTACCTACAAATTGAAATCGAATCTAAAATTAATTATAGATTTAGGTTGATTTACTAATGAGCCAAAATAGGAAGAAAATTTTGATTTTTATTGAAAAAAATCTCTTTCTGATTGAATATGAAATTTATTTCAATAATTATTAAATTTGTCTATCTAAAATTTATTGCAAATGAACAAAATCAGACATTAACATAATAATGACTGAAAAACATAATTAAATCAATTAAAGTAAATCAATGAAACCTAGCAAATCATAATATTCTACAAACAACAATGAATGAAATTTACCAATTGAAACAAATCAAATCTGAAATTAATATAGAAAAGTAATTACTTTTGACTACTTGCAATTTGAAATTAAATATGAAATTAATTATAAATTTTGAATGATTTACAAATGAGCCAAAAAAAAGAAGGAAATTTTGATTTTTATTAAAAAAGATTTCATTCCTAATCGAATATTGCATGATATGTCATATGATAATTATTGGGAGTGGCACATGTCATGATTTGAACCTATATTGATTAACCACTTAGACGTAATGTATTAACCAGTTATTTTCGAACTCACCAAGTAAAGAGATTCATCACTTTTTTCATAGTTTTCTGACCATCTACTCTCAATGTGTTAAAAACAATATTACAGATGTAAACTCCAGCTAGTACTTCATTTCTAACTAGTTTGCCCCCATTATTGGGAACTCTTCTTGGGATTCACCAGAAACATATACTGATTAACCACTTAAACGTAATGTATTAACCAGTTATTTTGGAACTCACCAAGTAATGAGATTCACTACTTTTCCATGGTTTTCTGACCATCTACTCCCAAAGTGAACTAGAACAATTGATTTTGACTGTAACATTTGTGGTTAGCTATATGAATCCTTAATTAACATATTTAACTGATTATTAACATAGATGCTTTGTTGAAGCTCAAATGGTTTTCATTGCAGGTCAAGTATTTAGGAAATAAGACTTGTATCTTAAATGCACAAGATGTTTAATGGCAGATTTAAACTCATAGCCCATAATTTTTCATCTTTATTGAGATGTTCAAAGTTTCTCCTTTCTGCAATTACTGTCTTGACTCTTGAATTTACTAAGATGACATTTGAGGAACATGTGTTAAATGAAGAGGTATTAAATATTGTTAACCAGATTGTTGGGGGCACCAGTTTAGAAATTCAAGTAATCTAGAATAACTTATGGACACAATTAGTATATGCATGATGATTGTTAATCTTAATTAATTATTGAAAAAATAAATTCTACTATGGGGATCTATAGGGAGAAGACAAATTCAAAAGTATCATTGAGTAAGCCATACCCAAATTAAGTAGTACTAAATTAAATCAGCAAATGCACCAATTAAATCAATCAACACTACTTTATGATATCAATACCAAAGGGTTATAGCAATAGGCCTCTATGATCCAAGTTTCACATTTCACATAATAGTAGTAGTTAAGCTTACAAATGATTCAATCTATAACCATCATAATAGTGCATTTTCACAAAGTCTTGCTTTCAAAACTTCCCGAAAAAAGTAACTGATTCAGACTTTGAATCAAATTCCTTATGGACAAGATTATTTCTCAACACATTCTAAGTTAATCAATAATAATAATCAAACAAATAAATCCTCAAACATTCTTTTATGACATAATTAATCACAAACCAAATAAATCCCCCAACTCCTATGTATTTATTGCCAATTTCAAAGCTAATAAGCATATTATTACCATTAATCACACATCAAATTTCAACCCATGAAATAAAAAAGGTCACAACATTAATATATAACCTCATTCAAATAGATTCCATATAGTAGAGAGAATGATGGGTTAACAAGAAACATAATAGCAAATGCCCTGTTAAATTGCCTGTAAACATGAGAAAAATTAACCTTTCATTATCGCTAAAGCAATTTTTTTATTTGAGAAACAATGGAAAATATGGGAACAAAAGAATGAGTGAGCAATATAGAGCATTGGGAATCAAGGTTCACTTTCACTTGCTTCCAACCTATGTCCCCCAACTCCCAAACAAGGTTCACTTTCACTTCCTTCCAACGTTGTTTCACTACAAACCACGTTTGACTTAATTCATATCCACCACAAACACATGCTAGCATACTTTAGAATAAAAAATGATACAAAAAATTCAATGACACGGGTGACTAAACAAGGGTCACAATATTAATGTATCATCATATTCAAAAATATTCTGTATAGTAGAGAGAATGATAAAGGGTATCACTAAAGGTTATTCCAGAGTTCTCTTAACACGGCTCAATAGCAAAATGCTCGATGTGTGGTGACCCAGATGAGGCACATTCAAGGGCTCAGACTGTGGAGCACAGTGGTTTTGTGTACTAGGTCATGGTGGTTGGCAGGTCTGTGTGGCAGAGGATTTGTGTTACTAATCCTGATTCGCGGTTTGAGTAGAGGTTGAAACTGTCTAGTGCTGGTTCGGTAGGCTACTCTGTTTTTGCGGCAGAACTGGATGGTGGTAGGAGTTTGGGGGAGACCGAGGCCGAGCGTGAGGGAAAGGGGAGAAACTGAGAGTCGGATGAGGGAGATGATGGACGAAGTAGAGGGTGGTGGGAGTTTGGGGGAGACTAAGAATGAGAATGAGGGGAAATGGAGAAACCGAGAGTGACAAGGGACGACGGAGACAGGGAGACGAGGGAGAGAATGAGTGAGACTGAGATAAGCCACTTAATTTGATAAAGCAACAAAATAAATGAGAAGCGGGAAATAAGATTTCAGCAAATATACGTACGGAAGAATATGGTGGATATAAGTTGGACGTATTTCATTGGACGTCAAACGTTTTCCTTGGAGATAAGAAATATATACTATTCATATGGGTTTAAAGTCAAATTAGTTCAATTTCTAGTATAGCTTTCCTTGTTTAATTCTTGAATCTCTACGATACAAACAAGCTTTCCTTGCTATCTTTAGTTTTACACTGAAAACATGATTAAATCCTATGTCCTCTCTCTATTTGCAAATTTGAACAACCTGACTACCCTACTCGAACCAACCTAATTGTAATCGGGTTAGTTCGGTTCGGGTTACCTAATTTTTTTCCCAAACTCGACCCGACCCGACATCAACTAATTGGTTTGGTTTTTTTTTCTCCTAAACCCAAACTAACCCGACCCGTGTGCAATCATACTACAAACAACAATAAATGAAAAATACCAATTGAAGCCAATCAAATATAAAATTTATATAGAAAAGCAATTGTTGTTGACTACTTACAAATTAAAATCGAATATGAAATTAATTATATATTTTGGTTGATTTACTAATGAGCCAAAATAGGAAGAAAATTTTAATTTTTATTGAAAAAATTCTTTTTCTAATTGAATATGAAATTTATTTCAATAATTATCAAATTTGACTATCTAAAATTTATTGCAAATGAACAAAATCAGACATTAACATAATAATGACTGAAAAACATAATTAAATCAATTAAAGTAAATCAATGAAACCTAGCAAATCATAATATTCTTCAAACAACAATGAATGAAATTTACCTATTGTAGCAAATCAAATCTGAAATTAATATAGAAAAATAATTACTTTTGACTACCTGTGATTTGAAATTAAATATAAAATTAATTATAAATTTTAAATGATTTACGAATGAGCCAAAAAAAGAAGAAAATTTTGATTTTTATTAAAAATAATTCATTCCTAATCGAATATTGCATGATATGCCATATGATAAAAATTTATTCATATATATGATGATATGATGATTAAATTTTAAAATCATATTGGGCCAGACCCTAACACATCTATTTTCGTTTTGATATTTTCTTTTAGGCTTTCAATAATTTTATTTTCTAGTCTTTAATTTTTTTTCAGCTTAACATGATTTTTTCAATGTGATGACACATAAACACTTTTCATTTTAATTGTAGTATGATATGTTATATGACAATTATTGAAACTATATATTTGTCACATGACAATGTTTTATACATGTCCAAGTCTTGTACGATGCATGTACATGTCTCCATGTGATGTTTGAGATAATATTGAAGATCATATAATAAATACAATTAATATTAAATTAAAAAATATTATATCTTTCTTTATAGAGAATATTTAGCTCCCACAGGATAATATTAAAATTAAAAAATTTATGAAATAATATAAACATAATAAAATAAAACTTAATTTGAATAAATATTTTTCAATAATGATATATTAAATTATAAATAAAAGAGAAATTTATTATGTACACAAATATTTTCTAAATTCAATTACAAATGAAAATAAATAAATACATAAATAAATATCATTTTTGAAAATAAATATATTTATTATGAATGAGATAATGTTTTTGTGCATAATAAACTTATTATGCACAAATGAAATTTATTATGCACAAACTCATTGAAATTGAAACAAATAAAAGATAAGTTTATTATGTACAATTTTTTTTTTAAATTTAATTTCAAACGAAAATAAATAAATATATTTATTATTGAAAACAAATAAATATATAAATAAATGTCATTATTGAAAATAAATAAATATAAAGATAAGTTTATTATGCTCAAAAAAATTATCTCATTCAAAATAAATATATTTATTTATTTTCATTTGAAATTGAATTTAGAAAATATTTTTGTGCATAATAAATTTATCTTTATTGAGAATTTAATCTATCATTATTGAAAAGTATTTTAATAAAATTAAGTTTTATTTTATTGTATTTATATTATTTTCATAATTCTTTACTTTTAATATTATCTCGTCAGTGCATGAGTCTGCAAACTCTAATTTACGATAGTTTTATTATGTTGTGATGTAAAAGAAGCAAAATATGCATAGAATACAACCATGTATTTACTTTAAGAAATTGATGTTATCATAGTTGCTTTTGTCATATATAAATTAGTATAGTTATTTATTTTCACTAATTAGGATATATGGGTTTAATTAAATCTTTAATTTAAAAATAATTATATTATGACTATTATTTATTATTGAGATTATAATTTTTTATCATAATAATTTTTTTATTTTTGAACATGATAATATTGAACCATCATGTAATATCATACACAATCAATGTATAATAATAAAGGAAAATAAAAATGAGTAATTTTTTTTATAATAACTCAAAAGCAGTAATTTTTTTTATTTATTGTAAAAACTCATGTCAACTAATTCTTTTTTTAATTAATGCACTTTTCTTTCGTAACTTATATTCTTAATAAGGATTGCAGATCAAATGATATATATTTAATTAATGATTGAGAATTTTTAAATAATTGTAAATGATATCATATATCTAATTAAAGATAAAATAATTTAAAATAATTTATAAATTACAAAGTCATGAAAATTTGGTAAGCTGCTAATTTATGTGTTAATTTAATAATTTATATATATTTCACTAATAGTCAAACATAAGGTAATACTTCAGGTGCCACTAATTTTGAACTAATTAATATATACGAAGGCCTATATTAAATTATTCATAAAATCTTGTGAAATTGAAAAGTTAAATTAGGAGATAAACTATCATTATATAGGCTCCAAAATATGACTGCTTGTAATTTGTAAAAATATCTTGTTAAGACAGATTTAATTCAGATAAGCTTTTATAGATATAAAGCTCGGATAAAACATTTATATGATGATTAAATTTTAAATTCATATTGGGCCAGGCCCAAACACGTATCTTTTAGGGTTTTGATAATTTGATTTTATAAATAAATACCTTAAAGCTAGGGTTTTCGGCATGCCACAGTTTAGCGAGAGCTTGGAAGTTTAGAGGCGGCTTCTCTGTATACCTCAAGTTGGTTCTCTTCTTCCTTGGTTCAGCTGTAGATAAAACAATACAGGCATGGCTGATACCGTCGCTCTGGATGCTGATCCCACCCAGCTGGATGTCAAGCTCTTTAACAGGTGGAGCTTCGACGATGTTCAGGTCTTCCTTCTGATTTCCCTCTCTCTCAATTCTTTCCTTTCTTCTCAATGTTCAGGTCTCAATTTTATTCATCAGGTTAATGACATCTCTCTGGCTGATTATATTGGAGTGGTGGCATCCAAGAATGCAACCTATGTTCCTCACACTGCTGGAAGGTACTCAGTGAAGCGTTTCAGGAAAGCCCAGTGTCCTATTGTTGAGAGGCTCACCAACTCCCTCATGATGCACGGTAGAAACAATGGCAAGAAACTAATGGCTGTCAGGATTATTAAGCATGCTATGGAGATCATTCATTTGCTCACTGACCTCAATCCTATTCAAGTTATTGTTGATGCTGTCATCAACAGGTATGTCCATATATTTGGATACTCAGTTTAACAGGGATCAATTTGTTAATGCAACATCATCATTGAATATGTTCCCTTATGTAACATTAATATTAGCATGTTTTATAGTTTAAAAGTTTAGTAAGCTCCAATACATGTGTCACTGGGAAAACTGCCGTTGATTTGTTTCATTGTTTCAATTTAAAAATTTACATCGAGAGCTACTTGTCGGTTTTGATTTGGAGAATGGAATGATGATTCTTTGTTTCCCTATTGGTTTGATTGCCTGAATGATGGCATTTTTGTATTAGCTCTATCTGATCGTTCTCCTTAACTTTCATATGCCTTTTGTTTTAACTCAATAATACTTATCCTTAGAAAACAAAAATTCTTTCCAAGGGGTGATAATAAAGCATGTGCATTTCTGTGATGGTTTGTTTTCTTACTTTAAGTATTTATATGAACTCAACCGTCAAAATTTTGAACTACTTGTCTGTCAGAATTTGGAGGATGAAATGATGATTATTTGTTTCCCTATTGGTTTGACTGCCTGGATGATGGCATTTTTGTATTAGCTCTATCTGATCATTCTCCTTATTTGATTTCATTATGCATTGTATTTTATTATATAGGCAATCAAATATATGGAATTTGTTAAAAAATTTATTTGCACTTTGTAATCATAATGCATGTGAATTTTTATGATGGTTTGCTTTTCTCCTAGTGATTGGTTATTGCTTAAAATGTTTAATCTTACTTCAGGGAAAGAAAATCAAACTTAATGCTCTAGCTATCTTAATCTTTGAGATTTCGACTTGTTGACTGTCAGAATTGGAGAATGAAATGATGATTAATTGTTTCCCTATTGGTTTGATTGCCTGGATGATGGCATTTTGTATTAGCTCTATCTGATCATTCTCCTAAATAACATCCATAGGATTTTACCTTTTTTTAATTATTATTTAAGCAATTTGGAAAAAGTAGTTCTTCACTGTAGAGTTTAATGAAGTAAGTGAATTTTTCTGGTGGGATACACTTGTTGTAAGGGGTTGTTGCTTAAATATGTTAATTTTCCATGTTTTCAGTTCATTACATGCAAATTTATTTAAAGCAAAAATCAAAGTTGAATCTCAGATTTTTCTTGAGCAGATTTAATTCTTAGACAATATTCAATCTGACTTATTTTAATTCTATGTTTTTCTTCTTTTATTAAGTGGTCCTCGTGAAGATGCAACTCGAATTGGCTCTGCTGGAGTTGTTAGAAGACAGGCTGTGGATATCTCACCCCTTCGCCGTGTTAATCAGGCCATCTATCTTCTAACAACAGGTGCACGTGAAGCTGCTTTCAGAAATATTAAGACAATTGCCGAATGCTTGGCTGATGAACTTATTAACGCAGCAAAAGGTTCATCCAACAGGTATGCTATTATAATTCTATTCCTGGAATATGTACTTTCCAATGTATTGAATCTTCTCTATTTCTCTTTGATCTTTTGTTTAATCGTTTTTGTGATTTGCCTAAAAGTATTATTCCATTTCAGCTATGCTATCAAGAAAAAGGATGAGATAGAGAGAGTTGCCAAGGCCAATCGTTGAGCTGCTTGTGGAAGTAGTCATAGTGATGAGAAACATTTTGTTTTGGTCTTGGTACTTCATTTATTAAACATTGTTATTTTCAAACATGGTGTAATACTTTTGCTGGTGGCTCTTTTCGCTGTTCTGTTGGTGGGTTCACACATGTTATGAACAATTTTGTTGCTTAGACGATGATTTGTGTTCCAAGATCATTAGGCTATTAGGGGTGCTTTGGCCCCACTTTCTTTTAATTTATCCCTAAAGTCATAGAGTTTAGGCTATTAGTATAAATACTGAGTTTAATCTTTAATATGTCTTGGTAACTTGACGGTGTGTTGTTCATGCTTCATAGTTGTGTGATGTCACAAAAGTGCGATTATCTTGCTGCTTCACATCTGTCTGTTTTCAAATTGAAGTTCAAGTTAGAATCAATATGAGATCGTGTAAAACTTAGCTAAAGGAACAAGTTTTCATTCTCTTTATTCAGAGGAATGAAGGAGGAAAAGTGGAAAATGTTTGTCATGATTAAAGCAAACTAGTTTGCACGGGCTTTACTTAAGTGTCGGCTTAAATTTTGTGTCTATATATATATGTTGTATGCCATGTAACTTGTAAACTCAAGCTCTCTTCATTAGTAATATTTTTTCAAAGAAATGAAGTAAAGCAATGATAATTTTTCTAATGAAATAGATGGTAGGATTTATGGTATTAATTCAACTTTTACAATGAAGATATACTCTAACCAATATATTTGTTGATATATTTAATGGAATATATCTACATCAGCAATTAACGTGAATGGGTATATCCTGAGTTAAGGAATGACTATTAGTAATGTAAAATTCCAACAACTGTCAATAGTAGATATCGTTATAGTAATTCCAAGAACTCATGCTTGAGATCCCAGTAGACATATTCTTCCTAGACATGACCTCTCTTGGAGAGCTGTTTGTTTCAAGAAAATTTCTTCTCCCTTGGAATAATTGCTTGCAGAGCAAGCTCTTGAAACAACATCCTCAAATAATCTTCTCTTGTATTCATCAATTTTATATCTGCAGTTCCACTTTCTGCCTCTATTCCACAACTCTGCAAGTTTAGCAGAGAAATAGTAGATAGTCATCATCATTCCCTTTGAAGGGACATATGAAAACATATTGTAAGTTATGAGATCAATATAATTTATATAAATACCAACATAAAGCAAGCATATAAGTTAAAATATTATATACCTTTATCTTCTCCCTTTATAGTTCTGGAGCTAGGATCTTTCTTTCATGGGCGTATATAGTCAGTCCCATTTGAACTTATAATACTTTGACCAGTAAAGGCCTTCATTCTTTCTGCTGATGCGAAGGCTTACCCAAGTCTAATGATCTGCATGTGGCGATATCTCTCAGTATGTCAGGTAGGTCCACATTTGTATGTTTCCAAGAGAAAACTTTAACACGTGACGTGATTACACAAATTATTAGAAGCATACAGTTCTGAAATTAGTCAAAATCATTAGGCTACTTGAAACAAAAGGTTAACTCACTTGCAAGCTAAGGTGAGAGATCAAACAGTTCAAGTCAAGCCAGAATAAAAACAACGCTACATAAAAGAAGATAAAAATAATAGATGATGCTGATAGTCAAGGAAAGGGAGCCTTTTACCGTGGTCTAGTTTGGTAAGGTACTCCGTTGACCATACCGTTCATAAACAGTCAATTAAATAGGAAGCCAGTTAATGCAAGTTATTTGAATTCCCATTATTATGAAGCACAAAATTTAGATTTATTTTTTTATATTTATTATACTTATTTTATTAATTAAATTATGATATATATGTATTAATATTTTTTTATACATTAATATTTTTTTATTATAAAAATACATACATATTTTAATTTAATTAATAAAATAAATATAATAAATCTAAAAAAATAGATCCGAGGTTTGTCGTATTATTAATTCCCATCTCACCCTCCCTGAAAAGATCCAACAACTCTCCTACAACGCTTCAACCATTCCTAAATTGAGCATACCTTCCTATCGGTGATGGTCGAAATCCCTCCATGGTATCGCTCCCAACGGCCTCGGCGTCTCTTTCTCCAGCCTCATCCCCTCCATCACCTCCTTCCCCTAACTCATCCTCTCCGCCGCCTCCTTCAACCGCTCCCTCTGGTTCTCCATCGAGGCACCTGCCATAGACTACGTGGGCCAGGTTGGGTTGACCTTCTCGGTAATAAAGTATTCCAGAAGAAGTCATAAGCCATCAACAATTCTGTTAATTCTGTTAAAGTTAGTTTCCGATTTTGTTAGAGTTAGTTTTCGGAGTTAGTTTTATGTTGTATAGTTAGCAACTATGAGCTACTATAAATGCTCATTGTACACGTGATTAAAAGATCAGATAAGTCATAAATGAAATACAAAAGTTCCAGAATCTTTCTTCTCTGTGCTCTGCAATTTTTCTTTTCTTGTTCGTTTTCTTCCTCTGTCTTGAATATTCTTTCATGGTGATCAGAGCTTTGATCCATGGAAACCACTTCTACTGCTGCGTCTTCCTTTAACCCAAATCTTGTTACCTTTTCTGATTCAATTTCCATAAAGCTAGATGAGAAAAATTTTCTTCTATGGAAACAACAAATTCTTGCTTCGATCAAAGGCCATAAACTCATAAAGTTCATACTAGGACCTGATGAAGTTCCTCCTGAGTTCCTCATTGCTGAAGATGAAGCTCTTGGAATTGTGAACTCTGAGTTTCTGCTTTGGGATCAACAATATCAACTCCTGCTGTCCTGGTTACTATCTTCACTATCTGATGCCATGCTAACTCATATGGTTGGATGTTTGAAGTCTTGGCAACTCTAGGAGCAGATTCACATGTTTTTTAACTCTCATACTAGAGCTAAGGTTCGTCAATACAGATTTGAATTGAGAAATACAAAGAAAGGTTCAAAATCTATTAGTAAGTATCTTCTGAAAATTAAAACACTAGTTGATTCACTGATTTCTGTTGGCAATCCTATCAGTGTTCAAGAACATATTGAAGTAGTTTTAGATGGCTTACCAGAAGAATTTGACTCCTTTGTCACCTCAGTCACCAGTAGATTAGATCTATATACATTAGGAGAAATTGAATCATTGTTGTTACTGCATGAAACTCGATTGGAAAAACATCACAAGGATTTGATACCTGATGCACTTTCTGCAAATGTTGCTCACACTACTACAACATCAAAACCACAACATTCTGATTTTTCTAGATCACATTTTGTTACAAGTTCACATCAGCAACCACATGGTTATGGTGTACAAAGCACACAAAATCAATTTCAGTACAGTACACCTACTTCTCAATATCACTCTCATCATCAAGTTGATGCTTCTCCTGGTTTTTCAAGTCACAGACCACCATACTATGGTTCTCGAGGAGGTAAATCTGGTTTCTTTGGTAGATCAAGAGGCAGAGGTGGCAGATTTCACAATAATCGTGGTTCTATTGTTTGTCAATTGTGTCAAAAACCTAGTCATGCAGCAAATTTTTGCTACTACAGATAAGATCCTGCCTATCAAGTTCCATCCTTATTTCCTGCACAATTTCAACAACATACTTCCACCTCTTCACAATTTTAACAACCAGTTTCTACTCAATATCTACCTTCTTATCCTTCTTTTTTTTCTTCACCACAAATTCCCTATGCCTCTTCCAGTCATCATTTTCGTCCTTATTCTAGTTCTTATCCTGCATCCACACTTTCCTCATTTCAGCCAACTTCTGCTCCATTTCAAGGTCCTGCTCAGGCTATGATTGCCACACCTGATCTGTTAAATAGCCCTGCATGGTTTCCTGATTCAGGTGTTACAAATCATGTGACACATGATCATCATAATTTGATGGAGAGGTCTTCTTTCCCTGGTACTGAGCAGATTTTAATGGGGAATGGTCAAGGTGTGCCAATTCAACATATTCGTTCTTCCTCTTTATATTCTCCATTTAACTGTAATGTCTCATTACATCTATTTGATCTATTACATGCTCCTTCCATCACAAAAAATCTAATTAGTGTAAGTAAGTTTGCTAAAGATAATAATGTTTATTTTGAATTTCATGCCACTTTTTGTGTTGTGAAATCTTAGGACACTCATGAAGTCCTTCTACATGGCAGCCTTGGTCCTGATGGCTTATATAGATTTGATTAGTTCTCTCTTAAGCACTTACCTACCATTCTTAAGTCCTCTTCTGTAGTTGCTGATAATCAAATAAATTTGCACTCTGGTGCTAGTTTGACAGTTAATAATGTAGAAATTGTACTTCATAAGTCTATAATTAGTGATTTACCAATTTCTACTTCTGTACTTCATAAGTCTGTAAATAGTGGTTTACTAATTTCTGCTTCGGATTCTGTATCCGATGCTGATTACTCTTTGTTTAGTCTCCGGCATAATCGCTTGGGGCATCCTCATGCCCTGGTTGTAAAGCATGTACTCAAATTGTGTAATGTACTTGCACCATCTAAATCTTTGTATGACTTTTGTTCAGCTTGCTGTTATGGTAAGTCTCATAGATTGCCATCTGCTTCCTCTCAGAGTGTTTACACTAAGCCTTTGGAACTTGTGTTTACTGATCTTTGGGGACCAGCTCCCATTATTTCTTCTACTGGTTTCAAGTACTACATTGCCTTTGTTGATGCCTTTCCTAGACATACTTGGCTTTATTTCTTGAAGCAAAAATCTGATGTCTTTTCTGTTTTTCTACAATTTAAACAAGTTGTTGAGCTTCAGTTCAGTTGTAAAATAAAATCTATTCAAACTGATTGGGATGGTGAATTTCGTTCCTTTTGCACATACCTACAAAATCAAGCTATTAATCATAGAATCATATGTCCTCACACACACCACCAAAAGGGAGTGGTTGAGAGAAAGCATTGCCATATCACAGAAATGGGGCTCACTTTACTTGCTCAATCTCATTTGCCTTTACAATTTTGGGATCATGCCTTTTCTATAGCAGTCTTTCTCATTAATAGAATTCCCTCTTCCTCTTATAACAATGTTATTCCATACACCATGCTGCATAACTCAGTTCCAGATTTTTCTTTCTTCAAAGTGTTTGGATGTGCTTGCTTTCCTCTTTTAAGACCATATAATAAGCATAAACTTCAATTTCGTTCTGAGGAGTGCACATTCTTAGGATATTCTACTAATCACAAAGATTACAAATGTCTTGCTCCAAGTGGTAGAATATACCTATCCAAATATGTCATTTTCAATGAACATAAGTTTCCTTATTTCAAGTGTTCGTCTACTGTTTCTTCATTTCCTTCTCATCATATTTCAGCTACTCCACCTACTCTTCTATTTCCTGCTCAGCTTGCACACTCACCTCTGTCTCCTCATGTTGCTTCTTCATCCACTTCTTCCACTTCTTCACCTTCTTCTAATCCTCATATTACATCACCCTTATCCATTTCTTCTTCCTTATCACAACCTCGTTTTGTTATTGCCCTACAACCTCCTCAACTTTCTGTTACTGAGCAGCCTCATCATCCTATGGTTACACGTTCTAAAGCTGGTGTTTTCAAGCCAAAGGTTTTTGTTACTCAGTCTTTACCAAAGTCCATTCCTCAGGCTCTTGCTGATCCCAACTAGAAGCTTGCTATGGATTCTGAGTTTCAGGCTTTACTTAACAATAAAACTTGGTCTCTTGTTCCCTTACCTCCAAATAGGTCAGCTATTGGATGCAAGTGAGTTTTTCGTGTTAAAGAAAAACCTGATGGTACAATTGACAAGTTTAAGGCAAGATTGGTTGCCAAAGGTTTCCATCAACAACTTGGTTTTGATTTTACTGAAACTTTCTCCCCTGTGGTCAAGCCTACAACAATTCGTATTATTCTTACTTTGGCCTTGACTGCTGGTTAGTGCATTCAGCAAATTGATGTTAACAATGCCTTTTTAAATGGCTTGCTTCATGAAGAGGTTTATATGACTCAACCTCCAGGTTATGAGGGTCCTGACAAGTCATTAGTTTGCAAGCTTCATAAAGTTTTGTATGGACTCATGCAAGCTCCTTGAGCTTGGTTTGAAAAACTTGGCCAAACCATTCTTGCTCTTGGTTTTTCTTCAAGCAAATGTGATCCTTCACTCTTTATCAAAATTACTTCAGCCGTTTGTATTTATGTGTTGGTTTATGTTGATGATATTATCATCACTGGAAATAATAATATGGTCATTCAGCATCTTATCTCCAATCTCAATACTGCCTTTGCTTTGAAAGACTTGGGAAATCTACATTATTTTCTTGGCATTCAGGTCATAACTTTATCCAATGGCAGTTTACACCTATCTCAGTCTAAATATATTCAAGATGTTCTCAGTAAAGCACATATGCTTGAGGCTAAAGGCATTGGCTCTCCTATGGTTTCTGGACTCAAACTAACTAGAGAAGGATCTAATTTTGTTGTTGATCCAGTCCTTTATCGTTCTATTATGGGGGCTCTTCAATATGTTACAATTACACGGCCTGAAATTTCATACAGTGTGAATAAAGTTTGTCAGTTCATGCACAATCCTCTTGAAGAGCATTGGATTGCTGTCAAACGTATCCCTAGATATATTAAAGGCACACTTTCTTACGGTCTGATGCTTAAACCTGCCTCTAAACTTGCCTTGTATGACTTTAGTGATGCTGATTGGGCTTGTGACCCTGATGATCGTCGATCCACCTCTGGTTCTTGCATCTATCTTGGCCCGAATTTGATTTCCTGGTGGTCTCGCAAACAACTTGTTGTGGCACGATCCAGCACAGAGGCTGAATATCGCAGTGTTGCTCAAACTGCAGCTGATATCTTGTGGATACAATCTTTGTTGCAAGAGTTGCATGTTTCTCTATCCACTGCTCTTGTTATATCTTGTGACAATATGAGTACAGTCTCTTTATCTCATAATCCTGTGCTTCATTCTCGCACAAAGTATATGGAGCTAGATATCTTTTTTGTCCGTGAAAAGGTTCAACAGAAGTAATTCTTTGTGAAATATATTCCACCTACTGATCAAATTGTTGATGTGCTAACCAAACCCCTGTCAAAGCCTCGATTCTGCTTTCTTCGTGACAAACTCAGTGTGGTTAGCTATTCCTGAACCTCACTATGTTTGAGAGGGGCATAATAGAGTATTCCAGAAGAAGTCATAAGCCATCAGCAATTCTGCTAATTCTGTTAGAATTAGTTTCTGATTCTGTTAGAGTTAGTTTTCTGAGTTAGTTTTCTGTTGTATAGTTAGCAACTATGAGCTACTACAAATGCTCATTGTACACGTAATTGAAAGATCAGATAAGTCATAAATGAAATATAAAAGTTCCAGAATCTTTCTTCCTTGTTCTCTGCAATTTTTCTTTTCTTGTTCGTTTTCTTCCTCCGTCTTGAATATTCTTTCACTGGGCACCCAATATTAACATTTTTAGGGACCCCAGGTGGGGGAGGGGTCAGGAGACGCTAGGTGAGGACTCCATGGTTGCTTCTGGTTATGCCATTGAGTATGTGAGGGGCCTTAAAGGTGGGAACTTGAATGGTAGTGGTGGGGGAATCAGAAATGTGTTGGGGGAGAAAAGGTTGTTTCATAGTTGCATTCAGCAAGGTAAAGTATGCTGCTTGATGTGTTCCTACAATGAAGTGAATTCCAATTGTAATTATCAATCGTTTTCTGAAATCATTTAACTCCAGATCCGAGATTTAACTCCAGAAATCCATTTCCTTACATATCAAAGACCATTTCTGGGTGGCAGCTTTCTAGGGTCCCTCGCGTCTCATTTCGGACAAAACCATCGACCGTCCTCGACGACTTACACTAAAAACCGACAAAGATTGTTGAAGGAGATTAGCTTTCTGAGTTGGGAATTCGAATGGCAGTTGAAAACTCATGTTCAGAAAAGCCTTCATTCCATAATCCTTTTAATAAAAATGACCATAATAATTACCATGGTTTTCATGTTTTACTTTGCGATAACATTAGTCACTAACTTACCTGCTGTGCGAGTTGCCAGTGTTTAATCTCAGCCGTCAACGGTATTTGGCTAATATCCAATGGTTTAGAGTTGGTAGTGTACCGTTGGTTCCTTTTTTATGGTGATCACCCTGTGAACGTTGCCCAAGGAAAGATGTCATGCTTTATAGGATTTGCAATTATTATTCCTTTGCAGGTCGGTGAGTAAACACATACACAAACACAACATCCTTTTAAGAGATGTGTGATTATTTAAACTATTATTTTAAAAATAAATTTGTTGTTTAAATAAATAATATATTAAAGTATAAAAGAAAAAAAAAAAACTCTAACTTAAGAATAAAAAAACAAAATGAAGAAAATAAAAATACTGCACAATTACTATAAAGTTACTCTTCAAAATATAAAGGAATAATTGAGAAAAAGCTCAATTGAAGAGCAATCATATATATATATATATATATATATATATATATATATATATATAAAAGAAAGCTCAAAAGATGGGCAATCATACATGTTCAAAACATATTTAAAACACTTTTCACAAAATATTCACACATACTAGCTATCACATAAATTTGTGAACCTAATAGTAGCGTCCTTGTAAAAGTGTACCATATTGTAAAAGATTCATTGACAAAAACATTCAAAAATTGGAGGAACTATATATGTCATTCTGTTTTTTTTCTTTTCTCATGCATCCAGGTCAAAGTAAATACAATGATGAACATGTCTTTAGTACTCTCAAAATTACTACTTCTATAAATATGATAAGGTACAAAACCCTCCTCTCAAGCTACAAAAATGTCATAATTCATTTTATAGACTGTAATTAGTCAGGATCAAGAATATTTTCTTAATCCCGAAGTCTTTAAATAAACCTACATTCTAAACACATGATCTAATATTGCCTTACATCATTTTAGCATTACTATAATCATATATATATATATATATATATATATATGAGAGATGGGATCTACTTATATCTAGTATAAGTAAAAGATACTTACACTTAATCTTATATTTTTTATTTTATTGTGATCTTATGACTATCATTTATTTCTTATTGTAACCACAAGATCACAATAAATGAAGGGTGTAAGATTGAGTGTAAATTTTTTTTTACTTACACTAAGTGTAAGTAGATCTTTTCTCATATATATATATATATATATATATATATATATATATATATATATATAGAGAGAGAGAGAGAGAGAGAGAGAGAGAGACATAATTAGAGAGAGAGAGAGAGAGAGACATAATTATGCACTATAAGATATTTTGTTCTACTCTTACTTATAGTAATTTTATAGAAACATAATGTCTCATAAGGTTATAACTAAACTTTATACACATATATACACAAATATTCTACAAGTCATAACATAATCTGCCAACAATCCTTATACACATATATACACAAAAGATTCTCTAAACATGATTGCTTCTACTAAAATAATAATAATAATTCACAAGTCTTATCCAAGTCTATCCAACACAAACTGTGATGATCTAAGTGTTGGCCCTGCAGTCATACCATACTGCTCTAGATTTGAAAAAAAAAATGAAAACACTTTAAGGGTGAATCATAAAGACTCATCGAGTAAGCAAATATCTAAAACAAAGCTAACTAAACAACCACATGAGACTAACTAAACAACCACAAGAATAATTCACATTTTTAACAGGTAGAAATATTTCTAAACCTTAAATGCATAACCGATCATAGTTATTTGTAATGATTAAGCTTAATTCCTATCTATACATTTCCCAAAACAATGATCAGGTTGTGTACTGCCATGTTTAATATAAAAGAGTATTTATATCAAGTACTCATATAAAAGATATAAAACAAAAAAAATCCACAATTAAACATATTAATATCAATCTTGACAAAAATCACATAATATCATAATTTCATAAAATAACGTATTCAACGACCAGTATATCAATTCATATACATGTCCTTCCATATACCATACCCTTTCATCACATCTTCTACATCACCCCCATTTCTCCCCCTTATTTCTCCAACCAATGCACATATCATGAATCATATACATAAGATGCCGAGGTCGTGCCCACGGAAATGAAATTATCATCAATCTGGGTCGTATCCACAGATTTTAACATAGGTAGTTGTCTTTCAACCCACTTGGTGCACCAAGTATACTTTCTTGGATATAAAACTTGATTTTTAATTACAATTTTTAAATCTACCTCATAGAAAATTAGGCCTTGCGCCCATTCTTGGTAATGGTTTGACAACAAATATGTAGAAATTTATTTGAATGAAACGTAAGTCTCATTTATGCATTAAACACATAAGAAAAATGTAAACAATCAGTATAATCTTTGGCCTCAACCCTTTTTTATAACCCACTGAAATAGAATCAATATTGATTGAACACTTATTTCATATCCATTATGTTGAACTGCATATTAGTCTTGAACTGATATTGATTCCTAACTAGTCCTTTTTTTTTTGTAAGAAACCTTGAATTCAACATTATACATCCATTATTGACATACCAAGATTTTGGATTCAAACTCCTAAATCTACCTTCTAAAATTGCCTCAACAGGACATAATCCTCTAGAAATTCTGAATTTAATGCTTATTGTTAAATGTACACCTAGGCACTGTAACAAACCTAAACCATAGATTGATTTAGGACCTAAGCTTTTCCAGATTCTAGCATATATATGTTAACTAAATGATGATATAATTTCAACTCAACACTAACTCTTTTGGTCAGCCATTTGCAGCACTTGCTAAACAATTACAAAAGTTTCCATTCTGCATTCTGATTTAACCTCAGGACCTATATCGTAAGAGTTAAATTATCTAGGAGCCTTTATAATTCTTGCAACTTTCCAGAATTTGTCCTTAGGCACTTAACCATATTCTTGTTAAATTTTAACTCCTAATGAGGTCATTTGAAACCTAAACTAAACCAATACTTTTGAATCATCTCCAAATTTTGCATAATTTCCAAATCTGTAACAACAACTTTGCTAAAGGACTAAACCCATTGACAGCCGTTTGTATGACATAAACATACCTATATAAGTTAACCTATACATTATAAACTACATATAAAAATTCCAACTTAAATCTCTATGATTTAGACCTCTAAATAGCTTCCAATATATGTCATACTCAACTAAACCTCTGTCACAACAGAATATATGATATGTACCATATTTATTGACCTAGATACACTTGAAACCTTAGCCTAAGAAGTTGTAGATATTATCACCACTTAACAGGGAATGACCTCTTAAATGATCAACCATAAGTAAGTCTAATTAATGCTCCAAGGAAGATAATTCAGAACCATACAATTTAACTCATTGATGCTAAAAGGAGCACTTCTAAAATAGGACACATGAAGCTCCAAACTACACATTATGAATACAACTTCGATTTAAATCCATAACTAATGGACTTTGCAGTATACTAAAACAAAAAGTTCAAAGGTATAATTTAATTCCTATAACTTTAAAAAGATGCATTGCTTACTCACCTCAAGTGCAAAAATTCCTTAAGTGCAACTCGACTCAACCACTCTCTCCAAATAGAACTTCTAATTTTTTTTTTTTGCCATAGTAATACAATCCACCAACCACCATTTAATTTACAACTCAATTTCTATCATTATTATTTCTAAATCTAAGGATTCAATATTATAATAAGGAATATTTTGGGTTTGCCTCTAAATCTTCAAAATAGACCTAAAACTTCTCAATTGAGATTTTGCTCAACTTGTCCAAACTTCAACTGAATCCCTAAGAAAGGGAAAATCAATTAAGAAGAGAAAGGAAGAAAATTGATGACAGTGTTTGAGTCACTATGATGCAAAAAAGGGCAGAACTCAAATTTACCTTAAGCTAACTTCAAGGCATGAAAGCTTGGCTCCTCAAGAACAATTTGGGTGGCTGGAGAAAAAGGAAAAAAAAAGAAGATGAATTAGGACATGCCGAAAAGAAAAAGAAAATAGAAGAGAAGGGGAAGATGTTGGTGGTGGAAGGAAAGGAATAAAGAAAACAACTTTGGCTTTCTTATCGTGGGCTGGGAACTTTTTACTGAACAAGAGACTTTGTCTCTTCATCGTGGTTGCACATAGACCATTAAAATGACTATCCAATTATGTTTCGCCAAGTTTTTTTTGTGGATTTACTTTAGTTAATTATTATTTTTTTGGGTTCTCACAAAAACTATATTTAGCTATATCTTGCTTCTCCACAACGAATTGTGCAGCCTGTATTGAAGAAATAGAAGTCATTTAAAAAGATGACACACCTTGTAATACAAATGAGTCAAGGAGATAGAGAAACATACGCATTCAGAAGCAGCAATACCAAAAAAATGTGCGGTGGTTTCTAAAATCAAACTAAATAATTCAGCTTTAACTATTTGTCAAAGGCTTAATTATCGGGAATACCACCTCTTCAACAATCAGATATAGCATAAAGATTCATATCATCGCAGTTGGGGATATAATAACTCTTTTCAATTCTACAAATGAGGGTCTTGCCTACCATAATTATCAGTTTTGCATCAATCATCTTATAGTTCCAGCATAATCGTAGATGGTGAAGTGCTGCCATAAACCAAAGCATTAGTTCAAGCCCAACCATTATCATACAATAAACTTGTTGATCGTGCTTTGCACAGGCATCCTTCAAAATTTTAATTTTGTTGCTTTTCTTTCAAAATGAAATATTAGCATTTAACAAAAATAATTAAGATTAAAAAAATAAAATCTTTCAAAAATTGAAGTTATTCTAGAATATACCATAAAACAAATAAGATTATTTATTTTCTTGGAAATGATTTTATTTTCTTGGAAATGATTATTTTTGGAGATAAGATTATTTTATTCTAAATAATTAAGCATGACCTTTGACAGAAGTTGTTGCAAAACTACTATCATGCAATAAACTTGGGGAACCCGTGCATTACGAGTGTGCATTACAAATAAAATTGCTTACATAAGAGAGAGCAATGAATAAACCACTAAAACTAAACTGAAAGATAAGTTAGACAGAGGAATAGGAAGATAAATGCTCACCTTCAATTCGTAGAACTGAGGATAGGAAGAGGACCAGAAAAATCCCTTCATCTAACCTTTTTGCAAAAATCAGAAGATCTTTAGAAACATTGTTAAACTTTGTGTAATACTTTTGCTGGTGGCTTTTTTCGCTGTTCTTTTGGTGGGTTCACATGTTATGAACAATTTTTTTTTTTTTTGCTTAGACAATGATTTGTGTTCCAAAACATTAGTAGGCTATTATGAGTGTTATGGCCCCACTTTCTTTTAATTTAGGAAGAATTAACGAGAAGGACTGTTAATAATATATATAAATTTAACGGGAAAGACCAATTAATAGGCTATTATGAGTGTTATGGCCCCACTTTCTTTTAATTTAGGAAGAATTAACGAGAAGGACTGTTAATAATATATATAAATTTAACCGGAAAGACCAATTAATAATTTAAATTGGTCAATTAATTATTTCGATGGTCATTACTATTATGAGAATTATTATTATTGATCATTCACTTTTAATTTTGTATTGTTAGCAGTTCTTCCCATTAATTATGCCTAAATTCATACAGTTTAGGCTATTATAGTAAATATTGAGTTTAATCTTTGATGTGTCTTGGTAACTTGACGTGTGTTGTTCATACTTCATAGACTTCATAGAGTCGTGTGATGTCACAAAAGTGCGATTATCTTGCTACTACTTCACATCTGTCTGTTTTCAAATTGAAGTTCAATTTAGTATCATTATGATATCGTGTAAAACTTCCCGAATGGAACCAGTTTTCATTCTCTTTATTCAGAGGAACACAATGGGAGAATAGCAGTAAAGGAGGAAAAGTGAAAAATGTTAGTCAACATTAAAGCAAATACGTCTGAATGAAGAAAAGGTGCAGTAGGTTGGAGTTCGATTTGTCATTCTAGTTAATTAAACATATCATTTTAAAATTGAATTTTGCTAAGCTAGATCATCATGGAAGTGAGGAGATGTTTTAAATGCTTATAAATGAATGTGGAGCATGAATGTTTCACATTTATTCACTGTTAATTTTGTGAAAAAATGAATCAATGGCTCATGTGTTAAACCTATAATCTGATTAACAAGTAATCTATACTAAATTCCTTTTTTTTTTCTTTTTCTAAGCCATGTCTTTTTTTCCTTTTTCTTATGTTTGACGACGACGATAGCTAGCCATGGCTCAAGCCAAGCCATGGTCACAGAACAACCATCGTCCAGGACCTCCAAACCGACAAAACAAATCACCGTCAAACCTTGCACAGCACCAGACGCAAACCACCGTCAGCGTGTTGCACTAGTCAAGGCGCAGTCTTAACCTCATCGCCACCAATTGGACCCTGCCATCAGCGCCTGAGGCTGCCATGAGTCCATCGTTGAACCATCATCACCCCATGCCCTGAGGCAGTCAGCTGTTCGATAATGACGTCTTCTTTGGTTACGATCCTCGGCTCCAATCGCAACGCTTCAACTTGTTCTCCAACTTCAATGTCGACTCGGTCAAGGACTTAGCCGGTGACTCGTCCCCGATTTTCGGCGACGGACAATCATCATAAGCCTCCGGAGACGACGTGTTCTCATCTCACGCAGTGTGGTGCTGGGTGGCTATGATGGGTGGAGGTGAAAGCAAATGGGAGAGGGGAAAACATGAGGCTGCAATGTGGGGTGGAGCGAAATGAGAAACAGAAGGGACAGTGGAAGGAGGGAATTGAAATTCCTATGAGGGAAAGTGGAATGAGGGAATTGAAATTCCCAGGAGGAAAAGTGGAAGGAAAAGGAAAAAAAAAGTCAACGATGATTACCTATAATAACAAGTCATTTCTCTTAGAGCATGGATGTTCAAAACTTGGTTAGGAGCATTATAAATGTCTCCCAGTTATAAAACCAACAAAAATCCACAAATTATTGGTAGGCACAAAACTTCTAGCAGAAGGACTGGTTAGTGGTTATATATAAATTAAGCAATAAAAGCCAACAAAAATCCACAAATTAAATGTAGAATGAAGCTTAAATTTAGCAATAATCAATCAAAAGCAAGAAACCATTTTGCTTAGATTACTCACTAGAAAGTTTTCCTTCATATCCCATAACCACAGTGTACTATCTGTTGATACAAATGCAAGTTTATCATTAGACAAACACTTCATATTCTGTTTGTGCCCACTAAAAATATGGCCTGGACGGCTAATATTTCTCAAATCCTAATAATGATGTGATGGTCTAACTTTACTCTTGCTCTCATTAGTTTGTTGTTGCTCTATGAATGTTGTTAGTCTCAGAGAAACTATAAAACACAGACATGAACACGGGACACGACACGGATACAGAGACACACTAAATTAAAAAAATTGTAAGAGATGGACATGACTATATATATATATATATATAAATCGTTTATGAGGCTGTAGCAGAAAGATTTGAGGCTGTCCCTTCACCACACGGGACAACGTAGTTGGATCTTTGCTATGAGGCTGTAGTAGTAAGTCCCAGTGGTGAAGGGCAGTAAGTCTAATTCGACGATGCTTTCATAGGAAGTGATAATTTGAGTACGGTGGTGACCTTGGACCAAGATCTGGTAAATGTTTGCGGTGACTGTAGATCTAGACATAATTAAGGACTTAAAAGGTGAAAATATGATTTAATAATTGATAATCATCTCAGATCTAAATCAGCTCCAAAGGTTTCTTGGTTGTTTAAACTATGTTGCTGACTTCTTTCCTCAGCTAAGTAATCTCATTAAACCTCTGCATGATCGTCTGAAAACCAATCCACCTCCATGGTCAGACATCCATACAGGTATTGTCAAATAGATTAAGTCTTAGGTGAAGTCTCTTCCATGGCTTTACCTTCCCAATCCTGAAGCTTTCAAAATTGTTGAAACTGATGCCTCAGACATTGGTTATGGTGGCATTCTCAAACAGCGTATCGCAGACAAAGAGCATGTCATTGCATATGCATCAAAACATTGGAATTATACACAACAGAATTATTCAACTGTGAAAAAAGAAATTTTGGCAATTGTTTTGTGCATTACAAAATTTCAGTCTGATCTTTTAAATCAAAAGTTTTTGGTTCGTGTTGACTGTAAATCGGCTAAAGACATTTTATTAAAAGATGTTAAAAATTTAGCTTCAAAACAAATTTTTGCTAGATGGCAGGTCATCCTTTCTGTCTTTGATTTTGATATTGAGTATATCAAAGGAACCTCAAACACTTTACCTGACTACCTTACTCGTGAATATCTTCAGGGAAAGTAGCAGTATGCCTCGAGGAGGCTTATCATCCTCATTCCCTTCCCGTGGAAGGGGTAACAAAGGAAAAGGTAAGTTGGTTCTAACCGAATCAGCTAAAAATCAATCTTCTGAATCTTCTACTCTTCCAGAGTCATCTACTCAGATTCAAACCTCTCAATCAAATACCCGTAAGCAAACTATTGATGACTACTCAATCCAAACACTGCAAGCCTTCCAACAACGAGGGCTTACCAAACTCCCTAGGGAATCATGGGCTGATATAGCCTCCCAAGAAGAAGATCCTAAAGTTAAAAAGGGTTTTTTAGACAAAGCAGACCTAAAGTTATCAGATCTAGTTGAATTAGACCTAAAAGATCTAGATCTAGATGAACTAAAAGAGTTTCTTCGGTCAAACGTTAGTTCGACTTTTCCAGATTGGTGTTGGACAATTTCTTGAATCTCATGAGATTCTTTGGGCAAAGCTGGTGCAGTTTCATCCATAGTCCAATTTTGAGAAAGAACCACATCCTCCCATCGGATCATTTTTGGGACAACTACGTTGGCTTTAGATGTGTCAGTTAAGAATAAAGTTGTTACACCTTTTTCTTTAGATTTTAAAACTTTAGAGATGGAAGAATTCATAACTTTATACTGAATCCTATAGATCAAAGACAAAGGGATAAATCTGAGCTTTATGTTTAAGCCACAGACTTTCAAGTTTAAGAAGAGACAGTCTAGGATGTTTTTGTCTTGGAGACTAACCGTTTTATCCGGGTAGCAGTTGAAGTAGATAGGACCATGACCTAAGCTTGTTTCTATGGTTCCAAGCAACGAGTCGTGGAATTCGTTATGATGAACATCTCTTAGGCAGAGAAGGATAGACACATTTAACCCATCACGGATCAAAGGCTTAACAACAACCTGCACACAAGCAATATGCAGAAAGTTGTATTTTGATTTATATTTTTTAATTGATTTTTCGAACAATAAGAAGAATTCCTCATCGTCAGATTCAATTATGATTGTTTTCTCTACAGTCCTAATAACATAATCAGAACTCTTGAAGAAACTTCCTTCAGGTTTGTAGAGGTTGTTTGTGAAATTTTGGGATTTCCCAGTTGTCAAAATCTTGATTTATGTCTTCAAAATGAATTTCTTCATTAAAGATGTCAGTTTAAGTTTGTTTTGTTTGTTCTTCAGAGAGAGAAGAAGATGATGGTTGGGATGACTTAATTGTCAGTTTAGAAAAGGCAAAAGACAAGGAACGTAATGTAACACCCCAAACTTTCTATTTATTAAACAGTAATTTTGACAGTTAACAGAATTCTACTATTTAGTGATTTCTGTGTACTGTAAAATTATTTTGAATATTCCGTCTGCATATTTGATCGTTTTAAGTAATTTGCTCCATGTCAGGAAAATAATAATTTTCGGGCCAGAAAAATTTTACGTAATTTAATTATTACTGAAAAGTCTTAATTATTTTATGTAATCTGATGTGATATTTGTGAGTTTTCTAATTTTTGTGATTTTAAGTGTGATTATATATTTTTTTACTATTTATGGGCCCCAGGGGGTGTATGTGGGCCCAGGTGGCCATACATAGGCACAGGTGGGTCCCGCAAAGTGAAAATTTTTCTACGCATGGAAAAATTTGTACTTTCTTGTTAGACGAGACAGGATCTTACTAAACCTGAATCCGGAAACAGTTTTAGAAAATTTCTTTTACTGTATTTAATTATCAAACGATAAAAATACAGTAAATATATTCTTTCGTAGGGTTATAACAGATAAAAAATAAAATTCTATACTATTAAGTCAACATTAGTGGTTTGGATATCCACTATCGATTTAATCACCGTTGAAAATTTAATCTTGATTTAATTAACGGTAGAGATTTGATCTTAAAAGTGAATAGGATCAATTATAATCGTTGGATGGAAATTAAATCAATAGTATAGATTTAGTCTTATAAATGACTATGACCATTATGAACCCTTGGATGTAAAATTAATCAATGGTGGAGATGGATCATTAATGACCATTGGATTTAGATTTAGATCAATGGTGGAGAATTGGTCATAAAAAATGACTACAACCATTTTGGACCCTTGGATGTAAAGTTTGAAGGTGTAATCTTGACCCTTCATTTTGAAGACACATTCAATGGTTAGGATTGCAAGCCAAAAATGATCCAATGGCTCAAATGAAGTCTTTCTATCTATAACCTAAACCTAAGTAGTATTTTTAATCCAAACCATTCTTTTAATCAATGGTTAGGATGACTTATAGTGATGGTTATGAAATTTGTCACATTTGGAATGCATGAAGAGGAGGGGGGGGTTTGGAGAAGCAAGGAAGAGGGAGACAACTTTGTGTAGGCTTTTTAGGCCAAAGAAAAAGATAAAAACAATAGCCAAGTGTCAAAGACCATTTATTATTTTTCCTATTGATCATTAATGATCATGTTTTTCAAACTTCATTTTCCACTTCTCTCAATGCATGCTACGGCCATGCATAGTTCTAAAGGCCAAATAATTCATTTTTTTTACACTTCACATTATCACACCTTCACTTTTTCACTAAGTTTCAAGAAACCAACCAAAGAAAACTCCATTTCCTCTCCCAAAGAAAACCATTCGGCCAAGCACCCTAACTCTCTCCTCCATCACTCTTTAATTTCATACAACCTAGTTTCTTGAATCCTTACCTTATTCTAAACAACTTTCATGTTGAAGACTTTCTCTAAATCTTCCATCTTGAAGGACTTTTACTAAGATCAAGTTTTAGAGTTTTTGTTGGTGAAGTGTAAGAAAATTTCATTTATTCTTTTCTTTTTCATGTTCTAAACCATGTTTGATCCATGGTTCTTCTTATTCAAGCTTGATATACTAATTTTCTTGTATTTATTTCATGTTTAAGAACTTGTGTTGGTGGAGATCTTCTTCAAAATAAAAAGCAACAAGCTTTTTGGTGGTTCTTCAAGAGGTAAGAGGGAGATTCATCTCACCAACCAAGCATGGTGGTGAGAGATGGTTTTATATTTGATGGATGGTGAATCCATGTGAGGATTCCTAATCCATGGTCATGTAATAATTTATGTGTGTTATGTGCTTTGATTATTTTTGCCTATGCTTTGCATGATTTACTTGTGTATGCATGCTTACTATGATTTTTATTTGTTTATATGATATGCTTATAATATGCATGATGATATATGTTGAATATATTATGATGGATGTGTGTTGAAATAAGCAAAATTTTGGCTCCAAAGGCTATGGAGGAGGTCACGGTTTTGAACTTCCAAGACTAAAGTTATTATTGAAATTTTTTTAAGAACTATGGAGTTAATTTTTAATCCTTGAACTAAAGTAAATTTTGGTTAAGACATCAACCAATTTGGTGTTCACAAAATTATATTTTCATGAATGATAAAAATTGAATGATTACAGAAGTAAAGAAAATAAACAAAAGGGGTTTGTTTTGTAAAAAGAATGCACACGGTTTTAGGAGTTGTGTTTTCATGAATTTATTTTGTGTAGAAACAAGATTGGAATTTATTTAAGTTAGCGAGAAAAATATTTCATGGTTCCAAGATCTATAAGGTTTTGATAATTTTAGAAAAATGTTTTGATGTTATAAAATATAAGAATTTTCAAATAAGGATATTGGAAAGGGAACTAAAGTGTTATCAAGTGGAATTTTCATAAAAGAAAAGGAGATTGAAAGTGTTGAACTTCAAATTATTTTAAAGAGAATTAATTTTTTTTTTAAAGTGATTTAGAAATATAAAAGAAAACCTTTGTAACTTAAATTTACTAACGAATTTATTTATTGGGTTTTGGAAAACGTTAGGAAATTTAAAATTAGAAACAATAATTAAATTAACTAAATGTGATTTTGTAAAATTAAATCAATAAAAAGTGATTTTGAGAAAATATATTACGGAAAAGAATTTTGACTAAGAATAGGAAGAAAATAAAGTAAAAAAAAAAATTATATTATTGTAAGAAAAGTCCAAAATAATATTTTTAAAGTTAAGAAATATATTTTACGAAGGGTAAAAATGGTGAAAAACGATTTACGTAACTCAAAAACGTAATTTTTAAGTTACGTGATTTGAAAAACGTTAAGATATTTCTACGCGATTTTCAAAGCGTTTAAATATTTTACACGATTAAAATGTTGTAGAAAAATCATTGTGCGATTTAAAAACAAAAGAATATTTTTACGCAATTTAGAATACAGTAGAAAATGATTACGTAATTTTTTTAAACGTAACAGAAAATGTTATAAATCATTGTTTACGTAATAAAATATTACGTGACTGTGAAAACGTGACAAAAATATTTTACGAATGAGAAAAACATGGTAATGTGATTTTGCTGTTAATTATACAAGAAACTTTATGGTTTAAAATCAATATATGAATCCGTATGTAAAATTGAGAAGTTTGCTTTAATTGGCGTTAATATACGAACGTAAAACAAGATTTTGAACCTGGTATGAAAAATTATGTGATTTACCTTTGGTTGGTAATTGGTGCATTACATATGCATTGAAAATGGTCATATGGACCAGATATGGCTAATTGCTCTGAAGAAACGTACACCTCTTGAGTGGGTGCGATACGCAGCAGTAGTGTAGGTCACTCGTTGACCTTGGGGACATCGGGGTGTGGGTTGCTCACAATGGGCGGTTGGTAGCTCTTTCTCAGTACCGTGGGTTAGACCGATGCAACACACCGATGATCCTGATCGAGACACTATTCTTAATCGAGATCCGATAAAGACTGCAAGCAGTATGTATGTGCTAGATGTGCAAGATATAATTATAGCACTTGGTCCGAGGCACGTGGTACGTGCAGATCTTTTCGATCAATTTCTCCGACTCGAGTTTAGCTCCATGGAGTAGGAAATCGAGTCTATGTATTCATGCATTAACATAAATGCTCACATCCGTGTAATATAATAGTTGTGAAATATTGATTATGACAATTATACTTTTTAAAATATCTCGCTTAGTGTAGATGATATTTTCCCGTAATTATTAAATGTTAATTTTGATTGATAATATGTTGATGCCATATTTGTAATATGATATGTTTATATGGTATCTTTGTTATGTTATCTCTATGCTACCACGTTTAGTATTAAGCGTAGGTGATCTCACCTCTTTGTATGTATATTTGTATATTGTATTTATAATTGGTCAAGACGTTGAGAAAGAAATAGTACAAGAAGAGAAGAAGAAGTACTTCTCACGTCCAGAACGCAGAATTTTGAGAAGATGGAGATGCCCAAATTTCTAGGATACGTGACATTACGGTTTCGTGGAGGTTCGGAGCGTGGCATGTCCACTTGGATCGACAATGTATATTTTATATAGTGACCGAACATTACTTACAAGTAGGCTTTATCATCGAGAACCCCTACTTTAGTGTCAA
Source organism: Ormosia emarginata (assembly GCA_029884605.1). NCBI lineage: Eukaryota > Viridiplantae > Streptophyta > Magnoliopsida > Fabales > Fabaceae > Ormosia > Ormosia emarginata. The sequence goes on along the minus strand of JAQQTP010000080.1, from coordinate 24,866,355 downwards.
TATTTATGTACGCTAGTTAGAGTTTCCACTATCCATTAGGCAAGATTAGGGAGCTTACTACCGTACTCTAGTGCGATAAGTATCGTGTCGTCTGCGCGGACACCGTCCGTCAGTAGCTTCACGTAACAACGATTCCTATCTCCGAGAAATCGAGGAGGACCCATCCGAGGGTTCTCGCATTTAGTCGACTTGGACAATATATTGAGTCTTAAATTATGTTTAATTACTTTGAGAACATGGTCTGTAATATAAATAATCCTGACAGTACGTGTGTAATGTATAATGATGTAAATTATGTGTGATGATGTATTATATTTTTATTTTCCGCTAAGTTTATTTTATTGTCATGAAAGAAGAAAAAAAAATTTACAATTCGTATTTTTATTATAACATCATTTTTCATGATCTTGAGGGTATTTGGGTAATTAAGTAACATAAATGTGGCACCCTACGGCGGGTGTTACACGTAACATGGTTACAGAAGAGAGAAAAGCGAAGCAGATATGAGAAAATATAAAATTTAAGAATAGAAATATAAACGCAGAAAATAAAGATCAGAAGCAAATAAGATGTATAGACCCCCGATATCATTGCCATCATGCAGTTCCATAGAAGCAGAAATGAGGAAATTTAAGTTAAATTTATCTTCTAAACTAGATTTTAAGATTACTAGATTATTATATACTTTGATTTGGGAATTTGTCAGCAAATTCAATAACTCGATTAATAGGATTAATAGTTCCTTGATGAATATTATGACCGAGAAACCAAACTTGAGTTTGAAACAAGTTAATTTTCGATTTAGATACAGCTAAACCATTCTTCTTAATTACATTAATAAAAATATTAATGTGTTTAAAGTGTTGATCGATAGATTGGGAGTATATAAGAACATCGTCAATGTATACAATTGTGAAGTTTGAATATGAGTTGAAGATCTCATTCATGATCCTCTGAAACTCCGAAGGAGCATTCTTCAGACCAAAATGCATTACATTCCATTCGTACTGCCCGAAAGGTACAGTGAAAGCCGTCTTATAGCGATCACTCTCCTTAAGTTGGATTTGCCAAAATCCTGACTTCATGTCGAATTTAGAAAAGATTTTAGCAGAATGGAGATGTTTGAGAAGGTCTTTTTTATTAGGAATAGGATACCTAATCCATTGACGGGCTTGATGAAGCGGTTTATAGTTTATGACAAGGCGCGGAGCTCCTCTTTCGATCTCAGCGGCTTTGTTGACATAAAAGGCAGAGCAAGACCAGGGAGACTTACTCTTTTGGATGAGACCTTTGGATAAAAGATCTTTGATCTTGGCTTTGCAGAAATCGAGAAGTTCATGACTCATCTGGATAGGACGAGCTTTGGTTAGAATCATTCGATCGTTAAAGTCTTTCTCATATGGAAGATCAACCATATGCTTTTTTCTTTCCCAAAACGCGTTTGGAAGATCAGAACAGATTGAATTTTGGATTTGAAGATGAAGAGATTGAATACGTTTCTGAACCTGAGGTTGAGAAAGCTGAGTTTCAATATTCTTATAATGAATTTCTTCTTTAAAATATTTAATCTGTTTTTGTTTACTGTTAATTAGATTAATAATTGGATTAAGAGTTTTAAGAATCGGTTTTTTGAGAAACAGAAAACAGATAGTTTTGCCAAGATGCTTGGTAATAATACCTTCGTCAGTAATTTGCAAAGGGAAGAGAGACCTTATAAAAGGAGTTCCAAGAATAACTTCACCTTTGAGATTCTTAACCAGCAGAAAAGAGGTTTCAACTTGGAAACCTTGATTTTCGATGATTGCGGATGGAAGTTTGTACTGTATTTTAAGTTTTGAACCACTAGTAGTACTGAGCTGCTCAGTAATTTTTTCAAAATATTTTGTCAGAACCATTCCCTCCAAAATACAGTTTGAATCTGCACCGGTATCAAACAGTGCCACAGTGTTAAGACAAAATCATTAATTTTGATATTTATGTTTATGAAGAATTTCTGAATTCTTAGTTTATTAATAATGTCGCAGAATGCATCATTATCATGCTGGATCTTAGGATTAGCTAAGATTAAGGTTTCAGGAAACTTTTCAGATTTTTCAGATTCAGAATATGTTTGCATATCTCCTAACCGGGAGATGATAAGCGAATGAATTTGTTGTTCCTCTTTAAGTTTTTTAACTTCAATTTTGAGGTTGTTAATCTCATATTGAAGGTCTTAAAGAGTAACAGGTTTTTTAGAAGAAGATTTTTCAAGCTTCTTTATAGTTTCTTTAAGATCGTATTTATTCCTAAGAATTGGATTCTTAAGGGTTCTAGAAGAGGATTCTTCAATAATAGATTTAAATTTTTGTAAGAAGACATTTCTTTCTTCAGAGTTCTCGACAGAGTTAAGAACTTCAAACAGAAGATCTTGTTCTTTGGTTAACACATTAACCATTGGGGAGTCTGAGTCTCCATCAGATGATGAAATATCATCGTTCTGGATTTGATTCAAATCTTCAGAAAATTCTTTTTCAAAATCTTCTTCAGATGATTCAATTAATAGATTATTAAGTTGTTCTTCAATAGCTTGATCAAGATTTAAGGCTTTTATCTTTTTCTTAAGCCGACAGTATTTGTTAATGTGATCAGGTTTGCCACAGTTATAGCAGATTACAGGTTTCTTCGGGACATTGACATTGTCAATGAGAGGTTTTGACTTAAATTCTTGCTTAAGTCTTCTAGGTTTTGTTGAAGCTTTATGCTTAAAGTATTTAGATTTTTGATTCTGGAGATGAATCTGTTTAGGTTTAGTTTTCTTCTTCCTAGCACAAGGAAGACCGAATTGTTCACAGAAGTTTCCAAGCTCCCGCTTAGTTTGAATCTTTTCTCTGGTAAGTTTAGATTGTATTTTATCGTCTTGACAGATTTTTAAGGCTACTTTCTGAACGAAAGTAATGAGTTGTCCGTAACTCAACTGCTTATAAGGGATTTCTCCATTAAGAGATTGACCACAGATTTTATCTCTGACCTTATCGCCAAGAGATTTGAGAAGACCTGCAAGGAATTTCTCCTTCCAGAAAGGTTGTTGACAGTCTTCACGAGTATAAACCCTAGTAAGGAAGGTATCTCGATACCACCTAAAGTCAGCTAAGGTTTTACACTTGAGATTGGATAGAAGCTCAGCAGATCTATCAAGCCAGATAGTTGTATCACCAATGAAATGTTGAACAATGGCGAAGATTAAAGCGTTTACAGAATCAAGAATTGGTTTGCAATCACTAAGAATAGGATAGCCTTCATGGTTATTTTTGACGGCATTTTGAATGTTGTTTCGCTGAGTTTCAGTGAGATAATGATCCCACCAACCTTTGAGTTGACCAGTAAAGTTAGGAACGAGGACTTCACAGATGATCTGATCGCTACAGTCATAAGAAGTTTGATAAGCTGTAGAGACCATCATCATTTCTTGAAGAGTATTAAGAATTTGATACACAGTTTTACCATCTATATCCCATACATAGACATTGTTGGTGCTAAACGATTTAAACGTTGGATCACATTCTTCAAGCAACAGATCGGGAGGAGTTGCTCGCTGATAACTGGGTTAACTTTGATAATAGAACTTTGTTCAGATTGACAATCTGGTTCAGAATGGGAACCAGATTGTTTGAGTGTGTTGATAATCATCGGTTTAGAAGTTCTGGAGGTTTCAGATTGAGGTGTATCCGGGATGACTGCATCAACAGGCGGAATACGTTTCAGCTTTGAGATAATTTCACTGGCCAGATCAGTATTAGGATTAGAATTAGGATTACCTAAACTCTTGTTTTTTAACAGTTTGATAGATTCTTTAACTTGTTTAGAAACTCTAAACGGTTTGAAGATGGGTTTTTCGATTGCAGTTTTGTCAATCTTAGTTCCAGAAAGTGAAGGTTTATCTTCAGATTGTTTCTCTTTGTTCTTAGGTTCTTTGTTTAAGATTTTTTCACCTAAGACTTGGAGATACTTGTTTGTATAATTGTTTTGTTCCATAAGACTTTTAATATCTTGAGATCCTATGGGTTCATCGTCAGCTCTAGATTTAAAAGGAGAAGCGACAACATGTTTATTATTTTTATCTTTCTTATCCAGAAAATAAGAACTTTGAGGAGGAAGAATGGATTTAACAAGGGTTTCGTCCTTGCAATGCCAGACTGTTAAGACGTTAACAGACAGATCCTCTATAAGACCGATGCTCCAGGGGTAGGGAATTTCATTCCTAGTTAGGTAGGCATGAAACCAGTCAAAGAAAGGAACATTGGTTTTTATGTTTTCCATAAATGTATACCATTTATTATGGATTTCAATTTTCTTTTCACCCTTATAATTTGCAAAAAACCACTTTAGTTGAGGCGTCCATACCTCAGAAAAGAAGTCTTTTTTAAGGGTTGGCTTATCAATTATGAATGATGTATTAATCATAGACATCATTCATATCTGAGAAAGTTGGAGAGAGAATAGATCTCTGGTCTTGGTTATCTTCCTGACGGTAGATAGGTTTGGGAAGGGTTGATGATGTATCTAAACCCTGCAGATTAATGGTAGAAGAAGATCCTAAAGTTGAAAAGGTTTTTTTAGACAAAGCAGACTTAAAGTTATTAGATCTGGTTGAATTAGACCTAAAAGATCTAGATCTAGATGAACTAAAAGAGTTTCTTCGGTCAGACGTTAGTTCGACTTTTCCAGATTGGTGTTGGACAATTTCTTGACTCTCAGGAGATTCTCTGGGCAAAGCTGGTGCAGCTTCATCCATAGTCCATTTTTGAGGAAGAACCACATCCTCCCATCGGATCATTTTTGGGACAACTACGTTGGCCTTAGATGTGTCAGTTAAGAATAAAGTTGTTACACATTTTTCTTTAGATTTTAAAGCTTTAGAGATGGAAGAATCCATAACTTTATACTGAATCCTATAGATCAAAGACAAAGGGACAGATCCGGGCTTCATGTTTAAGCCACAGACTTTCAGGTTTAAGAAGAGACAGTTTAGGATGTTTTTGTCTTGGAGACTAACCGTTTTATCTAGGTAGCAGTTGAAGTAGATAGGACCATGACCTAAGCTTGTTTCTATGGTTCCAAGCAACGAGTCGTGGAATTCGTTATGACGAACATCTCTTAGGCAGAGAAGGATAGACGCATTTAACCCATCACGGATCAAAGGCTTAACAGCAACCTGCACACAAGCAACATGCAGAAAGTTGTATTTGAATTTATGTTTTTTAATTGATTCTTCAGACAATAAGAAGAATTCCTCTTCATCAGATTCAATTATGATTGTTTTCTCTACAATCCTAATAACATAATCAGAACTCCTAAAGAAACTTTCTTCAGGTTTATAGAGGTTGTTTGTGGAAATTTTTTGGATTTCCCAATTGTCAAAATCTTGATTTATGTCTTCAAAATAAATTTCTTCATTAAAGATGTCAGTTTTAGTTTGTTTTGTTTGTTCTTCAGAGAGAGAAGAAGATGATGGTTGGGATGACTTAATTGTCAGTTTAGAAAAGGTAGAAGACAAGGAACGTAACATGGTTACAGGACAGAGAAAAGCAAAGTAGATATTAGAAAATATAAAATTTAAGAACAGAAATATAAACGCAGAAAATAAAGATCAGAAGCAAATAAGATGTATAGACCCCCGATATCATTGCCATCATGCAGTTCCATAGAAGCAGAAATGAGAAAATTTAAGTTAAATTTATCTTCTGAACTAGATTTTAAGATTACTAGATTATTATATACTTTGATTTAGATCTGAGATGATTATTAATTATTAAATCATATTTTCACCTTTTAAGTCATTAATTATGTCCAGATCTACAGCCACCGCAAACATTTACCAGATCTTGGTCCAAGGTCACCACCGTACTCAAATTATCAATTCCTATGAAAGCATCGTCGAATTAGACTTGCTGCCCTTCACCACTGGGACTTACTGCTACAGCCTCATAGCAAAGATTCAACACGGGTATTATGTACCGTCCAAACTAAGATAGGGTAACATAAACTGCGTACTTTCCAGATCCAGATATAACTTCTAGTTTTAACAGGTTATAACATGATTTAACAAAGAAATAAGCAGATCAAATAAATATCAAAGCATTATAACATAACAACGTTAATATCCAGTTCAATAAGATAAAAGCAACTTAAACTCTATTCATTTTCTTTCCTACTTCCCCATCAGGCTCTGATACCAGAGTAATTGGAAGAAGATCATGGGAAAACGGATTATCAAATTGGAAGTTCTTAACCCAGTTATTAGCAAAGTTCTGAAAGGGCAGTAAGTCTAATTCGACTTTAACATATTTTCAAAGGATCAAAGTTCTGCTACAGCCTCATCAAAGTTAACCCAGTTATTAGCAAAGTTCTTAACTGAAAAAATCCTTCTAAACTTTATTATCAGCGAGCAACTCCTCCCGATCTGTTGCTTGAAGAATGTGATCCAACGTTTAAATCGTTTAGCACCAACAATGTCTATGTATGGGATATAGATGGTAAAACTGAGTATCAAATTCTTAATACTCTTCAAGAAATGATGATGGTCTCTACAGCTTATCAAACTTCTTATGACTGTAGCGATCAGATCATCTGTGAAGTCCTCGTTCCTGGCTTTACTGGTCAACTCAAAGGTTGGTGGGATCATTATCTCACTGAGACTCAGCAAAACGACATTCAAAATGCCGTAAAAAATGACCCTGAAGGCTATCCTATTCTTAGTGATGGCAAACCAATTCTTGATTCTGTAAACGCTTTAATCTTCGCCATTGTTCAACATTTCATTGGTGATACAACTATCTGGCTTGATAGATCTACTGAGCTTCTATCCAATCTCAAGTGTAAAACCTTAGCTGACTTTAGATGGTATCGAGATACCTTCCTTACTAGGGTTTATACTCGTGAAGACTGTCAACAACCTTTTTGGAAGGAGAAATTCCTTGCAGGTCTTCCCAAATCTCTTGGCGATAAGGTCAAAGATAAAATCTGTGGTCAATCTCTTAATAGAGAAATCCCTTATGAGCAATTGAGTTACGGATAACTCATTGCTTTCGTTCAAAAAGTAGCCTTAAAAATCTGTCAAGACGATAAAATACAATCTCAACTTGCCAGAGAAAAGATTCAAACTAAACGGGAGCTTGGAAACTTCTGTGAACAATTCGGTCTTCTTTGTGCTAGGAAGAAGAAAACTAAACCTAAACAGATTCATCTCCAGAATAAAAAATCTAAATACTTTAAGCATAAAGCTTCAACAAAACCTAGAAGACTTAAGCAAGAATTTAAGTCAAAACCTCCTATTGACAATGTCAATATCCCGAAGAAACTTGTAATCTGCTATAACTGTGGCAAACCTGGTCACATTAGCAAAAACTGTCGGCTTCAGAAAAAGATAAAAGCCTTAAATTTTGATCAAGCTATTGAAGAACAACTTAATAATCTATTAATTGAATCATCTGAAGAAGAGTCTGAAAAAGAATTTTCTGAAGATTTGAATCAAATCCAGAACGATGATATTTCATCATCTGATGGAGACTCAGACTCTCCAGTGGTTAATGTGTTAACCAAAGAACAAGATCTTCTATTTGAAGTTCTTAACTCTGTCGAGAACTCTGAAAAAAGAAATGTCTTCTTACAAAAATTTAAATCTATTATTGAAGAATCCTCTTCTAGAACCCTTAAGAATCCAATTCTTAGGAATAAATACGATCTTAAAGAAACTATAAAGAAGCTTGAAAAATCTTCTTCTAAAAAACCTGTTACTCTTCAAGACCTTCAATCTGAGATTAACAACCTCAAAATTGAAGTTAAAAAACTTAAAGAGGAACAACAAATTCATTCACTTATCATCTCCAAGTTAGGAGATATGCAAACAGATTCCGAATCTGAAAAATCTGAAAAGCTTCCTGAAACCTTAATCTTAGCTAATCCTAAGATCCAGCATGATAATGATGCATTTTGCGACATTATTAATAAACTAAGAATTCAGAAATTCTTCATAAACATAAATATCAAAATTAATGATTTTGTCTTAACACTGTGGCACTGTTTGATACCAGTGCAGATTCAAACTGTATTTTGGAGGGAATGGTTCCGACAAAATATTTTGAAAAAACTACTGAGTGGCTCAGTACTACTAGTGGTTCAAAACTTAAAATACAGTACAAACTTCCATCCGCAATCATCGAAAATCAAGGTTTCCAAGTTGAAACCTCTTTTCTGCTGGTTAAGAATCTCAAAGGTGAAGTTATTCTTGGTACTCCTTTCATAAGGTCTCTCTTCCCTTTGCAAATTACTGACGAAGGTCTTATTACCAAGCATCTTGGCAAAACTATCTGTTTTCCGTTTCTCAGAAAATCGATTCTTAAAACTCTTAATCCAATTATTAATCTAATTAACAGTAAATAAAAACAGATAAATATCTTAAAGAAGAAATTCATTATAAGAATATTGAAACTCAGCTTTCTCAACCTCAGGTTCAGAAACGTATTCAATCTCTTCATCTTCAAATCCAAGATTCAATCTGTTCTGATCTTCCAAACTCGTTTTGGGAAAGAAAAAAGCATATGGTTGATCTTCAATATGAGAAAGACTTTAATGATCGAATGATTCCAACCAAAGCTTGTCCTATCCAGATGAGTCATGAACTTCTCGATTTCTGCAAAGCCGAGATCAAAGATCTTTTATCCAAAGATCTCATCCAAAAGAGTAAGTCTCCCTGGTCTTGCTCTGCCTTTTATGTCAACAAAGCCGCTGAGATCGAAAGAGGAGCTCCGTGCCTTGTCATAAATTATAAACCGCTTAATCAAGCTCTTCAATGGATTAGGTATCCTATTCCTAATAAAAAGACCTTCTCAAACGTCTCCATTCTCGCTAAAATCTTTTCGAAACGATTTATATACTTATATTTATATAAATATAAATATATATATATTTATAAAGTTATAAATATATATATATATATATATATATATATATATATATATATATATATAAATTGTAAAATTTAAGAAAAAATTAATAATTCATTAATATCATTTCTATAAACTTGAAGATTTACAATATCTTAATATATATTATATGTGCAATATTTGTTACTTAATAAGTCTCTTTTAAAAAAATATGGAGTATAATTTTATTGACATATTCTAAAAAATATCATAAATTAACTTCTCATAATAGAACTAACCATGTACAAGTACATGTGCATCCAAAAAAATTAACTAGAGGGAATATTAGTGTAAGGTAAATTTCGATGACAACAAAGTGGACGGCTTGGTACGAGCAAAGATAGAAAGAGCAGATGAAAATAGTGGTGTGTGAAAAGATAACACTTAAAATACTAGTTTGTGAAAATAGTAGCTTGGGATGTCAGTCATGTAATTGAACTTAGGTGAGTTACAGACTTACTAATTGAACGTTAGTCATAGAAACTATTTTTTTACAAAAATTATTAATTGGCTATGTCCAAGCTGTGTCTTAAACGTGTTCAAGCGTGTCCGAGACGTGTCCAAACTAAAAAAATTAATCTTTTTAATTATATACATTTGGACACACAAGACACGTGTGTCGTACGAGTGTCTCTATATGTCTAATATAGACACGTGTTCGACACAAAAATATGCCTTAAAAACTAGGGTTGCACAACCCAACCCAATGGCCCAAGAACCCGACTAACTCGATATAGAATATCTGGATTAGTTCGGGTCATCGAGTCCGTTCGGGTAGAATCTGATCAACCTGACTATTTATTGTTTCGGGTAACAAGTTCAAGAAATCAACCTGATGACCCGACTTGATGATCTGAGTAATACTACATCGTTTTGGCCTTATTCCCTTTGTTTTCTTTCTTTCAACGTGATATATCCAAGTTCTAGGAGATGAGATCTCTCTCCTCATTTCATTTCATTCCCAAATTGGGAACCTTGAACCTTCTCACGATCTCACCCTTTGGTCTCAATCTCAACCCTTTCTCACTCTCACTATCGTTGCTGGTGATGCGAGATTTGCGAGATCTGAATGGATCTGAGCAAATCTGAACAGATCTAAGTAGATTTGAACAACACCTCCCACCAACTTGTCCTCTGCATTGGTGGCTTCGCGTGGATGGAGGGAAGCGACAGAGGACGACAACTCTGGCGTGACATGGTGGCTCGCGATGGAAGACAACGACAAAGGGGAGCTGGTCCATGCATATCTAAGTCAAAGAACAACGGTTCCAATGCGGTAGGGTGGCATGCGATTTGGTGGTTCTGGGCAGAGGTGGTCCTTGGGTACAACTGAGATGGCTGATCTCCAGCAGAGGACGACGACAGAGGGTGGTGGTTCTGGTTTGGGTGTGGCGACGATTTGGGTTGTTGGAGGTGGTGGTTCTTAAGGCATTTCTTCTTAAGGTGGTGAGATTTCATCCAAATCTAAAACTTTGATTTTTTTTTTATTTAAATTCAACCAAAAAGAACTTCAAGACTAGAACTTCAAGATATGGATTCAAGATTCTATAGATCTAGATTCATTATCATTGCCACTGACTATGACACAATCCCTATCGAAAATATTGTGAATATGGTCTTTAACTTGTGAAAGTCTGAAAGATGATTTGGTGAATGAGTTTTTTTTTTGTTTATTTTTTATTTGATTTAATTCTATAGAATGACAGATTTTAAATGGCAAACTTGGTTACTTGATAGTGGACAAATTGTGCACTAAATTTCTGAAAGAAAAAATCATGACATTTCTTCCTAACTTGATGATCCAACCCATTTATAAGTCGGGTTGATTCGGTTTGGGTTACCCATAAATTTTTTTCAAACCTGACCCAACCTATCCGGTCTCAATTAATTAGTTTGAATTTTTTTAACCTTAAACCTGAACCAACCTGACCTGTGTGCAGTCTTATTAAAAACGATGTGTTCGTACTTTATAGCGGATAAATGATTAAAATCGTTGAATAAAAATGGACTCAATATAATCAATATACACACCATTGACATTTTGGAGTTACTAATATTTTTGTGGTATGTACATGCCAAAAAAATGTGTAGGGTCTGAAAGGTATGCTTGCAAGAAACATTTTGGAGTTACTAATAGTTTTAAGAGAAAAAAATATAGAGTCATCCTGAACTTTCATCATTTTATAAATTATCACTATAAATTTAAATTTTTTTTAATTAATCTCTAAATTTTAACTAATGACTTAATAAATCATTCCGTTAATAATTTATTAAATCACTAACAGAGATAGCATGTGACATCATCATAATCATCAAATTCATTAAATTTGAACTGTTAATTTTTTTTTTATTAAAACTTCATTTTTTTAATTATATTTTACTCCTAACAAATTAAATAAAAAAATTAAATTTTTTAAAAAATAAATAAATTATTCTAACTTAACATTTGTGCCATTATTTTTTTAAATTATATTTTTTTAATCCAAGTTCATTTTTTGTTTTAAAATAATTTTAAGAATAAAATTATTGTAGCTCTTCAGAAAAAACATACATGCAATATAACACGATGTGGTCTCATTCCTAGTTATTCCAATATTTGTTTCGAACAAAGACTCCGACAAATTTACACAAGACTTATACTCGATATCTTAACAGCCACATTCATAATCACCACCACCCTCACCAAAATCTGATTTTCTTTTTCTTTTTCTAAGTACATAACACTGAACTCCGAACTGTATATTGATACTTTTGGAGGAAAAGGATTTGATCTCCTTGTGGGTAAATTGAAATTCCTAGATAAAAAAAGGGTGGGATGTTGAAATCAGATAACCTCTACGAGTGTATATATACGGTTGAAATCAGATATTTTTTTCTGAAGAGCTACAATAACTTTATTCTTAAAATTATTTTTAAACAAAAAATGAACTTGGATTAAAAAATATAATTTTTTAAAAAATAATGGCACAAATGGTAAGTTAGAATAATTTTTTTTGTTTTAAAATAATTTAATTTTTTTTAATTTGTTAGAAGTAAAATATAATTTAAAAAATAAATTTTAATGAATAAAAAAATTAATTATTTAGATTTAATGAGTTTGAATAGTTAAGATGATGTCATGTGACATATTCATTAATAATTTAACATATAATTAATAAAAGAATTTATTAAATCATTAATTAAAATTTAAAGATTAATTAAAAAAATTTTAAGTTTATGATATTAGTTTATAAAAAAATAAAAATTTAAGGTGATTTTATATTCTTTTTCTTAATTTTAACAACTTTTACTTTATTAATTAATAAATAAAAAAAAAATCGTGCCATTATATGGACTTTGTAAATTTTTTAATTATTTTTTAAATATGTCATTTAGTTTACTGATAATATAAAATTCTTTTACAGAGTTAATGAATTTTTCTTGTCTGTGTCCGGTATTTTTATTGGGTGTAAGGCTAGTTGTATAAAGGATACTGAATTTTTTTTTTTTTTTTTAACTAAACAGAAATACTAAAATTGTAGTTTGTTGCATTAAAATTTACACAGTTAATGGATAGATGGATTAAATAAATAGTAATTTTTCATAAATTTAAGGAGTTATTTTTTAAAATTTGTGAATATTGATCCGTGGGGAAAAAATTTGCAGTCATAAGTGGGAAACCGTGGTGTCACCTGTGACCCTCCTGGATTTGTTTGTAGTTACGACGTCCGTCCACGGTCCATCTCTGCCCGCCCATCGGATCGGATCGGATCGGATCCACCGCATTTGTGCACTGCCCACCCAAACTATGTATGGGTTGGTGAGACACTGAAATCACAAGACAAGCCCCCTTCTGCCTACGTTTTCGCGAGTCAAGTCTGGGTCACGATTCTGAAGTGAATCAGCAACTCTCAAAATTGGTTATTCGAATCGAAATTTATAGATATCAAATCTGTAACTGTTAGAGCTGATACCAGTGAAGTTGGTTGCATGCGAAGAGCCAGAAATATGAGACCAAATATCGTTTCTGAGGTAAACTCCCCGATCCAACACCCCTCACCTCTAATTTCTCCCATTTCTTCCGTCCTTTTACTACTTTTTCTAATGATTCTTCTTTTAACTCCATCTTCGTCTTACAATTGTGTCTACACCCTAACTCGCCTGTTTGTTTCCTGAGAAATTGTATCCGAAATTTGAGTTATGAGTGCCGAGACGCTTTAGTTAAACCTCCACTTAACACTGAGCTTAGCTGTGCTGAGTGAGAATCTTGTTTTTTTATTTATTGTTCAGTTCTTTTGCGTTCTGTATGATTTGTGTTGAAGCTTGGAAGCTCTCAAAATGAAGCAAATTACTAAATCAACTTATTGCTTAATCTATAATATACTGTTTTCCGTTTTTAGGATTCGCAAATTCTATTAACTGTTGTTGTAGAATGGTTAGATACTATAGAGATTTTCTTGCTTTCTTCCCGTGTTCTTCTGATTTCCGATTAAGTCTCCTTAATGGCATACTTGACGCAGGCAGGGTTGCCTACTAGGTTGAATCAATGGTGGGAAAGCCTTCCATTCCTTACTTCTGTTGTGGTGGTTGTTTGCAGAATAATTTACTTGGTTTGTCTTTTGGTTGGATATGATACCTTCGCCGAGGTATGCTTCTTGTCGTCTACTGTTATATCAAAGTTTCAAGGTATGTTTTTTTTTTACCGCATATTATATTAATCAGTTAACAATATAGTTAATTGTTTGGATCAAGTCACACTAAGAATATTAATTTTTTTTTAATTCAGTTTATAGGATTTATACCTCCATTCTTTTCCATGGTTCACTGCTTCATGTTCTCTTCAACATGATGGCCTTAATACCCATGGGCTCTGAGCTGGAGAGGATCATGGGCTCAGTTCGCTTGCTATATGTCATTATTTTGTTGGCTACAAGCAATGCTATATTCCATATTCTCATAGCATTGCTGGTGGCACACAATCCTATTCTTGCAAATGAAAACCTCATGAATGAGTGTGCAATAGGCTTCTCAGGAGTTCTATTTTCGATGATTGTTATAGAGACAAGCCTGAGTGGAGTTCAATCTAGGAGGTTGGTTATATAAATATTGCTGCTGTACAGGGAATTCACCGCTATTAGGGCAAGACAATTTAATATGTTAATAATAATAAACTTTTTCTTTAAGATAATCTGGCTGAAACCACGTTTTGGAAGCTGTTCAAGATGCTGAAATAGTAATATTGTTAAAGAGTGTTTTCAGAAATGATGCTAATGATTATTTTGAGAATCTTTTCTCCAAAGTGGGAGAATTGAATGCTGATAGTGTTTGTATCACATTTGTACTGTTTGATTAATACCCCTTTGCCAACCAGTTCACACTGCAATGGTTTTCTTCACTTGTTTTACTGAAAAGACACTGCATTTGATGGATGTGCTATGTTACATATTGTGAATCTATAAGGGTTTAATAATTTACTAACTTTTTCTATACATTCTGCAGTGTGTTTGGATTGTTTAATGTGCCTGCCAAGTGGTGAGTATAGTTTTTCATAATATTTATTTCTTCTTGATGATTCCCTTTTATGATAATTGGGCAGATAATTAGGCATATTATGTTTTAGGTATGCATTCTTTTTGTTGGTAGTGTTCCAGCTTCTCATGCAAAATGTCTCACTACTTGGACACCTTTGTGGCATTTTATCTGGGTTTGCATGTCAGATTTCACTCTTTTTGCCTCCTTTGTTTCATTTTCTATTTTTGCCAATAATATGAGTATGTTACCTCAGGTTATATAACACTATGCTTAATGTTTCAGATACATATGGCTTGTTTAATTTCCTCATACCTGGGACATCTTTTTATTCTTCCATTGAAGCCTCCTCCTGGCTTGTAAGTATCTTTCTGGAATTGGCTTTGGTAGTGTACCAAGATGAGAAAAATTGCAGTTGCTAGTTACATGATATCAAGTTGAATGTGTAGTTGACTGTCAAATCCATATCAGATGGGTGTTTATTTCCATTGATTATCAATTGCCGTCTTTATCCTCCTCCTGCTGTTTGTCCACGTTACAAATATTTTTAACTTATATGTTAAAGTGGAGGTGGCAATAATTTCATTGTGCTGAGTGTGTGTGTGTGTGTACTTGTTTTTTTTAAATGATTGGTGGACTGAGAAATTTTTTTTTCGTTCTCTTGTCTGATGACTCTCTTCCTTTATTTCCTTCTACAATCAAAAACAAATTTGAGGTGTTTGATGAGTTTGTCTAATACATGCTTCACTTGATTAGTCAACTGATGTGAAAATTCTCTGGAGTACTAAATTAATGTAAACACAATATTTATGTCCTAAAACATCAGTTTACTCAAAATGTTTTAGCAACATAAACTACTCAAGCGGTTAATAATGTTCAATGAGTGGTTAAATTCTTAACCATATATTGACTCAATTAACCACTAGAGTGGTTAATATTTTTAATTTCAATAATTCTACCCTTTTTTTTTTGCTAATTGAATTCACAAAATGAATTGATGTAGTGAACAAGTTATGATAATATTTAAAAATATCTTTTGTATTATAGCTTGGTAACTACTTTTTAAAATGAAAAAGAAAAATGGACAAAGCATCAACTAGACATTCATTTTATGAACATAATATATGCATATATATCATTGTATGTGTACCTTGATTAGTGTATATGTTTATCCTCATGACTTCCAGTCATCGTGTGTGAGACGTCCTAAATTTATTGTTTGCACTGGCGGAAATCCTTCGGGTTATATCCCTACACATTCAAGCCAAAATTCAACATCCAGGTAATTACTGTGGTTTTCACACTTAATCTTACCGGTGGCGGTGGATGTCTACTAATCTACATGTTAAATCTACACTTTCATGGGGCAGTGGAATACTTTCTGGAAATATTTGGAGAAACCTTTCATCATTGATGCCTCAAAGGGAAGTGTCTGCTCAGGTACGTGAGTCATCTCGTCTTATGAGTGCTTTTGGTGGACTCTCAAATAATCTTGTACATGTTTGTTGCCATGACCTTGGTTGTTTTGCTCATTTTGTTAACAAATGCAATGAAATTGTTGTGTAATACACATTCATGACAAATGTATGTAGAGCTCTTGCATGTTTTTTTTATCAGGTCAATTTTTGTATGGTTAATTTTATAGAAGTTTGTTAGTGTAACCTGGGTTGTGTTGCACATTATAAGAAAAAATGCAATGAATAATTATTCTTGTGTGTATTACCTGTTCATTTTAAGTGTAAGTGTAAAGAGTGCCCTTTTACATAGTCATTTTCTGTATGGCTTTATATTTACCTCCTGCCACTCATTTGGTAACTTAGTTGTTCTTTTTCTTTTATTATGTTACTAGTTCTTCTCGAGATTTAAGCAGCTGGCAAGTTTTAGGATTGTTTGACCTGGGATTAATTCATTTTATTTGAATTAATCTTTTGTCTTCAACTCAAAATTTTATAAATTTTACAGATATATATCTGTTAGATTCTTCTATTCATTGATCATCCATAGGGCTGTAACATCGGCAACTTGTATAAGGATTTTTTTTTTATGTGCTTTTCTTTTTCTTCAGAAGTTGACTTCATTATTGGGAATATGAAATGCTACATAAAATGATTTGGCTTTGTTCACTTGAATGATATATTGTCCATCCATTTCAAACTGTTTATTGACTGGCTTTTGAATCTAGTAAAACCTGGTGGTTAGCAACAGTAGTCTTGATTGAGTAATCACTAAATTGGGGTTATGTCATTGTCGAATTAAGAAGTTGAAAGCTCAAATTGTGTCCCTGCTTTTAATACAAGTGATTTGTTCATTGCAAGTTTCTATTATGCATTCATGTCCATATTCTCCTCAATAAGCTGGAGCCTTTGATTTGTAGACATTTGATTGTATTAAGTGATACCTTGCAGTCAAATGAGGACAGTAGGTTCCCTGGGAGGGGAAGGACCCTTGTTTCTGGTCAAGGTCAAATGGCTTCTGCTCTTCATTCAGATTCAAATCTTCAAGCTAGACTCTTGGAGAATAGCAGTTCCAATCATCCTTTAGACTCATCCACTCTTAGTACTGCTCAACAGTTGTCAGAAGGAAGGTATGGGAGATAGTTTTGGGCATAATTGATTACTTAAGGTGGTTGCTTATTATAAGTAAAATTTCAGTATGCTGACTACAGTCTGCTTTTCCTTACATGTGGAGGATGGAGGGTTTCTAGGTCAAATTTTTGTGGATTGTCTAATAGATAATCAAACATAAACAAGTCTGCTACAAGCTTGGTTGAGTAAATGACATACATATATAATTCTTAGATAGTTAAACTATTACTTGATTGTTTACCCAAAAAAAAACTGTTACTTGATTAAGTGATCATGTCATAAACACTTCAACTTGGAAATCATACAAGGGAACCAAGGTTGGTCAGGCTTGTTCCTTTGTTGCCAAAGTCTTGTATTTCTTATGAAAGACAGGAGAGAAAAATAAATTGAGAAGTAGAAAGTGGCATAGTAGGGTGGTTGGAAAAAGTGGCTTTAAGAGTATGTGAAAAAAAAGGAAGAGGAATGTGGAAATAGGAAATGAGAATTTAATTAAGATAATGTCTGATTTAAAATTTTCAATTAATTTTGTAACCTTATTTTATTTAATAATTTATTTGAAAAATGTTTAGGATGATAAATGTGTTTTTGGAGTATTTAGTAGTACTGTAGTAGTACAAAAAGTGATGTTGTAAACCTGCTGGAGTTCATTTATATATGCTGCTTGGAGCAATTTTTATTTTGGTCAATAGATTATAATAATAGCTATATTGATACAACAGAAACAATAACAACAACGACAACAAAGCCTTTTCCCACTGGGTGGGGTCGATTATATGGATCAAACGATGCTATTGTGTTCTATCGTAAATCATGTCTTCAGAAATGCCATTTAAATCTAAGTCATTTTTAATGGTTTCACCCATAGTTTTTCATGGTCTCCTTCTACCTCTAACTGTTAAGCTATCATCCACCTGACCTATTCTTCTTACTAGGGCTTCTAATAGTTTTCTCCTCACATGGCTAAACCACCTAAGGCAAGATTCTACCATCTTTTTCACAATAGGTGCAACCCTTACTTTCTCTCTAACGCATTCATTCCTAATCCTATCTTGTCTTGTATGTCCACTCATCTAACGCAATATCTTCATGTCTGCAACATTGAGCTTATGCTCTTGTTGGCTTTTTATTACCCAGCTTTCAGTGCTATACAACATCGCAGGTCTTATAGTTGTGCAGTAAAATTTTTCCTTTAAGCTTGAGAAGTACTTTTCTATCACAAATAACACTCGAAGCACTCTTCCATTTTATCAATAATCATGATAAACTTTCAAGAAGTTGGCATGGCTTTTTGGTTGATGATGGCATGGTTGTGTGCCACTTGGTCTCTGGTCATTGGCCTCATCTTCTTCAACCTCTTTCAAATTATCAATTCTGAAATTAGAATTATATATCTGACCCTCTTCCATGGAGAAGGAAAGAAAAAGAATTGTATTTGACTTGGAGTTTTTCCTTTGTACTTTGAACCTGTCATAATACCTAGAGTCATAGGCTGAGAAATTTGTAGTGTTTTTCTAGGAGTGGCAATTTTCAACATGAACTCTAACACAAGTTACATGAGCATGGGTTGTAATTTGTAAATGGTTCCCTGTTTGACATGAACAATAAGCAGTCGTTTTCACTTTTCAAGTTGATCTGTCTAGCCTGAATTAATTCATGTAACACGTATTAGTGCAATTATGTATAACTTAATATCTAATATTAAAAAGTATAGAGTATTTTTTTTTTTAAATTACAAAATATATTTAAAGGGTAACATAATCTTAACAATAAGTTATTTTAAATTTTCTTCTTGCATAAATATGTATTAACATCAAAAGCGTTTTAAATAAAATACCCTATAAATAATTTAACTTAATATGTCCATAATTATTGTACACCGAGATATATTCATAATATTTGTCTAACTTATAGCATATAAGCTTATAACATCTACAAATTAAGAATTACACATGCAAGGTATACATTTCTTTATAATTTAATATCTATTAATCGGCTGCTTATACTTTATAAAGGTTGAATTCCAGTTGTATTAATGAAAGGGTTCATTGAGTTGTAATTAGGTTGATTTTTAACCATTGCCTACTTACTTAAATTTAACTTATTCATTAATGTCAGTAACTCAGGTTGTATTGGGTTACCTGTTTAACAAACGTGTTCAGGCTGGCCTATGTAACATAGCACCCTTCACTTTATACAACATGAATACGGTCTCCCTCTTTTATTATTATAGAAAATGGGAACGAAACAAAGTATGATCACTAATATCAATGTATAGTATCTCTCGCTTGGATTGACGAGTTTAAGTGAAATTGCTATATTTTAACAGGATAGTTTAGTGTTACTTATATTGTTCAGATGTTTGTGTTTCTGTGTATGAATGATGTTCACTTAATTTTCTAATTTAATTTAGGCATTCAGCTGATAATGTAGCAACAGCAACTGCAGTTGATCCACGGCATCAGGTCCCTTTACATTACAGTGGATGAAACTTCCTTGTCTTCCTCTGGTTCATCTGGATGTTTAATATTCATTATTTTTCTTCCCTATGAATGCAGGGTGCAGTTACTTCAGAAGATGAGATAAAAAAACTTGTATCAATGGGCTTTGATAGGGTAAAAATCAAATTTCATATCTTTTAATTGGTCAAGAAAATGACTTGAAACTTTTTTAAAATTTCCTGTTTGTCCTTGCATATTATGCTTGCACATCTGAGAATGGTCTTCTCATCTGAGAGATCAAGTGTTTAAAGTTATCGTTGTTTTATCTCCTTATGGGTCCTTCTCTCGTATTTCTAATTGGTCTCATTAATAAGATCAATTTACTTTTTAACCTAAATTATTGTTGTTTTTTTTTTAAAAAAAAATCTGGTTTGTGTGGTGTTGTTTGATAAGTGATATTTGTAATAAAATATCTTACCATCAGATTGTTTTCTCAGTTGTAGTGAGGTATCATTCTGATGCATGTGCATCAAATGTAGATTCTAATACCTACAACTTAATGTTCTGTTTTTATATGCATTTGTCTTGGGCTGCTTTCAGACGCAGGTGGAAGTGGCACTGGCAGCTGCTGATGGTGATCTTAATGTGGCAGTTGAAATACTCATGAGCCAGCAGGTCTAGTTGACTAAGTTATTATTATTGTTATTATTATTATTATCACGTTTACTTGTTTGTGTATTTGTTGCTTTATTTTTTTATTGAAAAAATATTGGGCTATTGCATTTGCAGGGTTAAAATTGCAAGAAAGCTTATGTTAGATTCCCAGTGAGACTTCCCTGACACTGTTAATTGATTATCTCCCTGAGCTCTGTTCAATCACTGTTTTTGTGTTTAATCTTGGATACTACCACTAACAATTTGCTGACGGCCATGCTAATGCCAATTAGCAGAGTTGAACATTACATATGTATACAGCATAACCGTTACTAATGCAGTAATGCCATAACAAGGTAGGATATGATGTTTTATATGAAGAAATTCTTGAAGGGAATGTTGTAGCCAAATTGTAAGCAGTGTGTTTCGCTGAACATTTTCCTTCCCCACCCTCCCCCTTTTTTTTTCTTCAACATGTTTATAAATAATATAATTATATATAAAAGGCATCTAATGCCAGTAATGGTGCAGTGAAACTTTGATTCAATTTCTAGACCATCATTAGATAACGGCGACCGCTTGCAGAAAGACACTGCATCTGGGGTTACAACTTAAAAGTTGCATTGGGACTGAAAAAAAGATGATGCATACGAGGATAAGGGTTTAATTTATGGGAAAATGACCAATTTGTTCAGCTCGCCACATTTCAGTTCGTATATATATATTTTTTTAACTAAATATAATTTAACCCAAAAACAAATATAACTAATCAGTGAAGTTTTTCATTTTGGTTAATTGTAGGTAGATTATTAATTAACATGACAAATACCTTTAATGAATAAAATAAAGGTGGTTAAACTCTTTCATGTGTAATGTTCATTTTTTTTTATATATAAGTCAAGAAATAGCAAAAACTATTTTATTTATGAAAAAATCTTAAAATGTGCACAACTATTTTTTGAAAGACTTTATACTCTCTGACAAAAATATCAAATTAGTTTTCAAAAAGAATCTTAAAATTAATTATAATTAACTTCTAATATTTGAAATATTAAACATTTTAAAAGACCAACAATATTTTGGATTAACCAACCAACACGAATAAATAAATTGTTGATAAGATGTTTTATTAATTTTACAAAACTATAATCTAAATATTTACTTTTACTTTAGATATTTCATTTCAAGCACTCTTTTTAAAGAGTTGGACACATACAAAGCAGGTGGATATTACAATCCTAATTGTGGTAGAAACTTCTGAGTTTGTGTGATTGGTGCATTTGCTCGTCTGGTTCTCCGCTCACCCTGCAAATGAGACAAACAAGAAGCTGGAAATTAGAGACTAATCCGAGTATATCTCCAGTTTTCCTCGTCCATTTGGCTCTCACTTTCCATCTCCATGTGGCATCGTTGACTTAAATTTCATAGTTGGGTTCTCAGCATTGCAGTTCCAGGATATTTTCAAAAGGGATCTGCTATTGAACGGTCGATTTTTTACACTTCCATACTTTCTGTTTTTGATTTTCAAAGAATTACAAGGCACAGATCCTCTTAATTTTTTTCTAATCTAACAGTTAATCTAGCTTTCAATATCCAACTCCTTTTAAAAAAAGAACAGAACTTTAAGTAAGTTAGCATTTTTTTAACTTTTCAAATTGTGGCCAAGGTCTCAATTCTTTTAACTTTAATTTGAATAATTAAGTATACATCTTACCCTTTCTAATACATATTTTAGTGAATATAAATATTGATAATGGATTTGCTGTAAGCCACAAAATTTATGATATATAAATAGGATATATGTCCCGAAACTTTATCCGAAATGGGGTGTTTTCAATGGTTTGCCTCATTGAATGTTTTTAAGTTTTACCATCTCATGACCCCCAAAAAAAAAAGGTTTACCATCTCATAAAATTTGAGGTTGTATCAAATCAAATAAATTCAACCATGCTTTCGATGAGTTTTTAAGCGGACATTCCAATAATTAAATATTAAGTATTTTATTTTAAAAACCAAAATTTAAGTTTTATTGAGACTGAGGAAGATAAAATTTATGAAGAAGGGATAATGTATTTTCTGTTACCTAACCTCCAAACCAATTGATAAAAAAAGACTAAGCTTTTAATGAATTTATATGATAGAAGGTTCTATCAATTTAGTATTAGTCAATGTTCTAAACATGACATTTTGTTTGGTAGCTCTCAATGAAAATGATATAAATAACGACATCTAATTTCACAATCGGATTTTAGGTGAAACAACAATTTCCTTCTAAAAGATCAATGAGATATTTCGATTGAAGGAGAATTTCAATTGAGAAAATATTTAGTGTTGGATAGCAATATGTTGATTTTAAAAAAATACTTAATTGAAAATCCAAACCTAAAATATACCATAGAAATTCCCATCATTTAAATTTTTAAATCAAATGAATACATTGAGAAAGATGAATTAAGAGAAATAATCATTTTACATCATTTTTTGATGTTATTTTTTATATTTAATTAATAATATATAAATTTATAATTAATCACGTATATTAATTAGTTAATAAATAAATTCATAATTTATAGTTAAAATTTAAATTTATTTATTAATTAATTAATATATGTGATTAATTATAAATTTATATTTTATTAATCATGTATAGAAAGTGATATTAAAAATTGAGGTGGAATTTAAAAGATGAGAATTAATAGAGATAGAGGTGGGTGGGAGTTAATCCAGACACTACTGATTTCACCTGGGGAGTCATTTGAACGGATTCAAATCATCCTTCCTTTTTTCTATGGACAAAATGCTAGGGAGCTTAGCTAAAAGAACTGGGACTTCTCGACTCTTCTGTAATAAGTATTACTTTTATATTTCTAATAAAAAAATTTTCAAAGTAAACATTATCACCGGTATATAAAATAATCCGGATTATTCAGGACACTAATCATCCAAGTCATGTATCATTTTTGTTTTTGTATTATATATATTTTGTTATCTCTTTAATTAAATTTTGACAACTTAGTTTAAAAAAAAATTATTGCTAATTTAGAATGAAAAGAGAAATAAACCATATAAACTAAATAAAGATTATTGTGATCGTAACTACCAAAATGTGCCCAAGTTCTTTCTTAGAAATTTCTTTTTTTTTTTGGGGTCGTTTCACAGTAGACTCTGAAAAATTTCACTTGTACCTCATTGGTAATGGTCCCTTTCTCTCTATTAATTACATGTCAGTTTGAAATTTCAACTTGTTTACTATATTAGCATCCTTCCTTACAAAACAAAGCTGATTGGCTTGACTTCACTTCCATTCCCCCTCTTGCTTTCTACTTCTTCTCCCTTTGTTTTTCTTTCATTCATTCCTGGTTCTTACAATCATGACCTGCTCAGAATTACACCTCTCTCCATTGTGCCAGCAAAGTTAGTGGTGACCCTTTGAGTTTGAGGAGCTTGGTCGAATATCTGCCAACACGAAGCACGTATGTGTATGTACTAAACCAATAACAAATTTTGGTCACCATATCTTTTTCTGCAGTGTTACTGTTTTCCACTCCATTTCAAATTTCAATCGTTTAGGACTTTCCTTCTATATCTAATACTCAAAATTCACTTGCTTTTTCCACTTCTGGCTTCATCTAATAATAATTATATATTTGTGTTGACACTTATAAACTGCTTACTTTCGTACATACTTCTAGTCTTTGAGGCTTTTGGTGCTATGTATGTATGTGCGTCAACCCTTCTTATTGTTTTCTATCTCTGAAGAACTCTTTGCTTTCGTTTATTCCTTTGTAATGGCAGCTCAGATGTAGCTACTGATATGGAGAACAAGAAGGGAACGAGTATTATTTTTGACACATTCACATGGAAAATAGAAAATTTCTCAAAACAAAACACCAAGAAACTACGATCCAAGGCTTTCCGAGTCCGAGGCTATAAATGGTACTTGCAAATGAATCTAAAGTCTTTAAAATTTTGTATTATTTTTACTTTTAGATAGCTATATGCTTAATAAATTGAAAATAAGTCTTATGTACCAAAAAAAAATAATGAACATAAGTCTTGAAAAATTATAGCAATATAAGTTAATATATATTATGATAAATTTTTATGTTCTTTTGAACTTTCTACTTTTACTTTTTATTAAGCACGCATATAATTTACTGTGTGATAAGAGAAAGATGATAAAATAAATAGGACAAATTAACGGCATTAATTTAGTCTATTTCTTAATGAAAGTTAAATAGTTTCATTAATTATGATGTGGTCTTAATCATGTCACAGGCAGATTCGTTTGTATCCATTAACGAAGGATGTTAACCATTTTTCATTATATTTGATGGTTGCGGATTCTTTACCACCGTATGGATGGAGCAGAAACACGTATTTCAAGTTGGTTCTTATTAATCAGGTGGATGGCAACAAGTCAGTTGTAAAGGGTACATATCAGTCTTAATTGTTCTCCTCTTAGTTTTTTTTTTTTTTTTTTTGTTATATGGTTTTCTCAAGGTAATGATGCTATTATATATACAGAATGGAACCAATTTGGCCATTCCAGTTCCAAACTTTTGTGAAGCTATTTATTTATTTAAACATACATCATATTTATTTGAATTTTTCTATCTCATCATAATCATGTCATATTTGTATGTTTGTGAGAGAATTTCTAAAATGATGAAAAATATAAGAATTATTTTCTGTCCATTGAGTACTAAAGTGCCCACAATCCAAAAATAAGGATTGTTGAGCGCTTAAGCACTCAAATTCAGGAGCTTGAGTGTCTATGGTTCAATAAACATTTGTAAGCGACAACGCCTAAGCGTTCAAATTTGAACGCTTGAGCGGGTGATGCATGAACAACAAAAGGTCCTCTCTAGACCTCTAGCGCATGAGCTCCCAAAAACCACTGCTGAAGCAATGATGTGTAAATCAGAACCGTGTTGGTTCAAGATGGCACGTGCTTAAGCGGTCAAAAACGAGTTTAAGAACTCAAGGCACTAATCAAAATTCTCTAAAATGATGCATATGTTTTTGTTCAAATGAAAAGGCATGAAAAGTTGTAGCTCCTATGAAAAGGTCTCTCAACATTTATATAAGGACATGATCCACAAACAAAATTATCACTTCCATCTCAGATTTCCCTCTAATGCACAAGAAATTCATTTGAGAATTATCATCTTGTAAAACACTATTAATTTCATTGGCTTGATTGTGTTTGTACAAAACAAATCAAGTGTTCTTCATTATATCCTAAAAAAAATTCGTTGTAATTCATTTTCATCTAGTCAAAAGACTAGTGGGGTGAATTAAACCTAAAGGAAAATGTTTAAATACACTTTGAAGATTTGTGCATATTTTCCATCAAAGTTGCTACATAATTTTCTAGTTTTTACAAGTTTAGAAGAAGATTCTCCAACATGTTGTATGTTTGCTTTTCATTAGTTACTTTGTAAGTAATTAACATTTACCAATTGGGATATTTGCCATTTGCCATCTTATCATAACCGTATTTTTATTTGGATGTAATTCTAATTCCTGATGTTTGTACATTTCCAGAAACTCAGCAGAAATTCAATGGAGGATATCGTAGCTGGGGCTCAGTATTCGTGAATCTCAGTGACTTCTACGACACTAAACAAGGGTATCTTGTGAATGACACGTGCATCATTGAGGCTCATGTTTGTGTCTCCGATGTTGCACTTAACACTATTATTCAAGCTAACAGCTTGAACAGAATCACTCCAACCAATGACTCTAAATCAGGTGAACAAGAAACAGAATCATCGGATGAGAGTGAGACACTTGGTTCCACAACCTCTGGATCTAATCAAACGGAAGAGAAAGTTCAAGGTTCTGATTTGACACTAAGAGACCTCCTAGATTTGGAGAGTTTAGGACCAGAAGAAACAGTTTTTGTTCCACTGTTAGAGGAGGCTTGCATATGGCATCCTTCCCTGATAAGGAGCCAGAGGAAAAGAACTCGTCGGTTCAAATTATGGGCATTCACATCTTTGGGCCAAGTTTTGCATTTCCTCAAGACAAGTAAGGTGAAGGATATGAATGAAGATGCCTGCAATCACCTTCAAGGTTTATGGAAGGAACTTGTTAAGTCCTCTGGATTTGACTTGGCTTGGCTGGAGCCTTATGTTCAATCTGCATTGGCTGTGAAACCTCATTTGGAAAGAACAGCGGCAGTGAATAAACTAGAGGATGATGTGGTTGCTATGGAGATTAAAATGAAGAAGCTGAGGGGAGAATTGTCTGCTGCTGAAGCTGAGTTTGAGGTGGCAAGGAGAGCCTTGGCAGAGGCAAGAAAAGGTTTCAAGAAGATAGATTTGAATGCTGAATTAGGCTATGCCATGTTTTAGAGAAATTGCATGTACAGTGAACTATTTTTGGGGAAGATTAAGTTCCTTTTCTTTACAAATTGTTGAGGAAAATGCCTTTGGGTGCCTGCTGCTAATATTTCTCTGTATGTTTGTATGATAGTTTCATTATGGCGAATGATTCTTATATAAAACCCATACACTTGTACATCCTATATGTATAACTTGGATCAATCCATATATAAGAATGGGAAAGCTGTAGAAATTATGTTAAAAAAAGAATAAATGCTGCAGTCAATAACGCTATGTACAATATTATGTCTAGCTTTTCTCTTTGATGGTAAGATATGATCATGTACCCAAAAAAAAAGAAGAAGATATGATCAGAGACGTCGGTCGTGGCCTCATAGAATACATAAATTTACATGATCACACGAGAAAAAGAAATGAACTTGCAATTGATCCTAACTGTTTTGAGATTGAGACTTCTGCATATTGTTATCCCCGAGTTCTGCCATTAATTATATATCTTACCTCTAATTTTAGCATTAGGAAAAATATATACAAAAGCACTGATTTTTTAATAATATAAAGAGAGAGGGAATGAAAATTACTAGATCAGTATGTTCTATTAGACTTAAGCTTAACATGTACATGACTCACTATTTAAAATCGCAAGAGACTCATTTTCTATATAAGCACACACTTTGGAGTACTTTATGCTTTATGTATGTTCACTTTCTTTGTATAAACTCTTCAGATATAGTTTCTCTAAAATGAGTAAATAAAAGTATATTCATCATTAAATTTTAGTATATTAAGACCACAATGTATTTTAGATTAAATTGAGAGTGAATACACTATTACTTACTCACTTTAAATATAAGTTCACTTTAGAAGAGTTTTCTCTATACTATTACCTTCCTTTGACTATGAAACTGACTTGAGCATTGAAGTGTCTATATGTAAGTATCTTACCCTGCTTCTTACCAATGGATTAACATTACCAACCTACATGAAGCTCTCTGATGTAATCGAGTTGTCGCATGACGACCCATTCTGATAGAGAGAACAATAACAAATTTGTCTGCAAAAAGAGTTGACTGGAATATAAAGAATTTCAATCTATATTCAAAACAATAACAATGTTATTTTGCAAATTATTTCTCATAAACTATTCTTACACTACTTTTTTTTTATTACAATTAGGTAGTGTCTAGGTAAGTTTACAATTATTTTTACTAATCCACCTCTTCGATTCGGTCAAAAATAAGTCATTCACACTAAGATTAAAAGATTCACAATAATATTTATTACAATCAGACTCTAAGAACTAGTATTTAAATATGTAACCGAGCCCCAAACAACTTTTTTTTAAATAATAAAATAATAAAAATACATTTTTAATATATACTCTTTCTTTCTTTTTTCCAAATAAATAGGTGTAAGGAAAGGTAAAAAAAAAAATGGTGTCCAAGAAATATTTTGCTATTCAAAACACCGATCACTTGCACGGTACTTTTTCCTTTTCATTATACAAAATTGAGTATGTAAGTAGTATTACAACCAACTTTGTATTATGAAGATTCTGGTTCAGGTATTATTATAATGTGACTTGGATCCACGTTTATTTATTATTCCAAAATTGGCTTGCCTTTTCTCGATAGTTTGGTTATTTATTCCTATGACATACAATGCATATGTTAAAAATGAGTTATCTATTCGATAAAATATTTTTTTTTATGATTATCAAATTTTACAAGTAATTTTGATAAAATCTTAAATTATAATCAAAACAAGTAAAAATAATATCTATAATAATAAAAATAAATGTTTAAAACTATGAATGAATTATATAAAGAGGCATATATAAGGGGTGGATTGTTTCCTTGTGTAGCTCAGGTTTCGATCATAAGAAAATAGTAATGAAAATGAGTTAAAATTGCTAGTAACTAGCCCGTGAAATCGGGATAGAGATCATTTGTAATAATTGAATCTTGTTATTTTTCTTCCATGTCTCAAACTCTTTAATTTTTAGTATGAGTTTTGTTAACATGTGCCATTAAGTAATAAAAAATAGAAAATATTAAATAAAAAGTATAAATATTTAATACTTTGAAAATTTAAAAAATATTTAATGTTTTGTTCTTTAAATATTTTGGATGAGTAATAAGTACTATTTTAATTCTTTAATGTGTACCCATGTTAATAAAACTTCTTCTTTTCTTTAGAATATTCCCTACCCTATCAAAACCCTTTTAGTATAATATACATGTAATTAATAATAAACAAAGAACAAAAGAAATCATGACAATTCTTTAAATTGACATGTACATTGTGATCGTTAATTGTTTTGCAGTTTAAAAATTGATGTGATTGCTGGGAAATATGTGACATTTGCTATAACTAATATTTGATGAATCATATCCATAAAAAATCGAGATTTGATTAAATAGATAAATAAGAAATTGATTAAGTAAATTTAAAAATTAATTAAGTATATTTGATTTGTAACATATGAAGAAAAAATAAAGAAAGTGAGAGTAAATTAAAAAAACTAATATAAAAGTAAAGACACGAGATATAAGAAAAAGATGTATCATAAAAAATATTTTATTCTCAAAGAAGAAGATAACACAATAAGCAAATATCTCACTCTCAATAAAGACTACTTTTATAATCTCATTTATAAGATAAAGGTGAATTAAACAACTATAATCGACACTAGAACTTTGGGTTAGTTCATGAACTTTTTCCACATGACATTGGACATAGCTGCCCATATTCTGCATATTGTTCTGCTCAAACTCCTTTAAGCAAGAAAAAAAATTATCAAATCTTTTTTAATAGCTTTTCAAAAAATTCAATTTATCTTGTATTCTTGGCTTTTAATAAATGTTACCCTTTCTAATGTATATTTTTTGCACAAATAGTCAAATATAGAGTTGTTGGTCTCATGTTTGTATGCGATCATCGACAACCGAGAAGACTTATCTAAGGTTCCAACTGAGGTAGAAGTATTTATCGTATATTCATTTGATGGCAAATTTCAACATAGAAAAAACAAATATACATAGTGGCAGTTATGTGGTGGAAAACAACTCTTTGAACTTATTCTACTTTAATATATATGGAATATATTTAATAAGAGTAATTTTTATTGTGAGAAAAAAAAAAAAAATAAATTTTAATTATATAATTATATATAGATAGTTAAAATTAAAAATTATTTAAAAATTATATAATTATTTAAAAATATTACATGTATTTATATTTTAATTTTAATTATTTATATAAAATTTAATAATCAAAATACATTTCTCTCACTTCTTACAATATATATTAATCTAAATACGTTTCATATATATATATATATATGAATGATTATTTAAAAATATTATATATATTTATATTTTAATTTTAATTATTTATATAAAATTTAATAATCAAAATATGTATATATGTATTATATATATATATATATATATATATATATATATATATATATATGCATGCAATCAAATAAAAGAAAAAACCCAAGTTTGTTGTTTTGGAAATATTTTAAAAGGATAAATAGACCACAAAGCCCACGGTAACTTCCATCATATTCTAAGCAAGCTTTTTTCCGAGAACTTTCATTGGTTGTGCCTTACTGCTCCTGTTGATGATGACATCTTCAAATTTCTTAGTAGGTTCTTTATAGAGCCCCAGTTGAGTTGACTTTTATCTATTGCTACATGTCTAGCTGTCTTGCTCTTGCTTCCATTTCTCCACGAGAGTTTCTCTCCATAGGCTTGGTCGGTGACTACTGAACGTCCTAAGCACATATACACATATCTTCTCTGCCAAGGCGAAGCACAAGTATTTATGCATCAATTTTAACCTACAAATTACATTTATTTATTTTCTCTCTCTTATGCTTTATTGTCTGCTTTGACATCAATCATCCGGGACTTTAAATTGTAACTCAACTTTTGGAAATTGACTTGATTTTTCAACATCCACTTCATATTTGAGTTTCTGGCCTTGAATATAAGATTGGCATTATGGAGCTATAGATATCTCACCTTCTATGCGCACATATTGTTAGAATATTTAGAAATTAACCCATAATATTTTGATTGTATTTTAGAATATTTTAAAATATCTTAAATAATTTTTTATGAATTATTTTTTGATTTCGTTATATTTTTTAATTTGTTTTCTTATTTGATTTGATTAAGAATAGAATTTAATATAAATAAAAATTATTATTTTATTTTTTGTATAATAATATTATATCATATCGTATTATATTATCACATTATTCTTATCAATATTATTCTTAATTTATAAGTGATTCGTTCTTTTCTTTATTTCTTAGCCTTAAACTTAATTATTCAACACATATATTTACTGCAAATTTGAAGCTTTGATATCTCAAGCTTTCATTGTTTTTTTTTTCCTCATCCTTTTTTTGGTTTGTAGTGACAGCGCAGATTTAGCTTGATAGCTATTAGAATGGAGAATCAGCAGGAAACGAAGATTACTTTTGAGAAATTCACATGGATAATTGAAAGTTTCTCAAAGAAGAACACCAAGAAGCTACAATCCAAGTCTTTTGAAGTCGGTGGTTGTAGATGGTAATGGTTCTTAGTACATTATCTATAATTAAAACTTAAAACACTTCTTTTATTTTTATTTGTGCAATGTGATACTGTTGCCTTGCACATATTTTGCCTAGTGTCTTATCTGTCTCAAATTTAATTTCGTTTAATCTCAGGCGGATCCTTGTGCATCCAATAGGGAAGGGTGTGGACCATTTATCATTGTATTTAAAGGTTGCGGGTTCTCTACTACCATTTGGATGGAGCAAATTTGCCTATTTCAGGTTGGCTCTAATTAATCAAATGGATAGCCAGAAGTCAGTTGTAAGAGGTATCTGTCATATAAATTGTTCCTTTCATTTATTTGTTTGTCTGTTTTGTCTATCATATGATATGATTATAGACCTTAAAACAGAGTCCATGTATAGGATAAGCCTCACATATAGCACGCACCCCCTTAACCCATTTAATTTGACTTTTCAAATTTACAATTTTTTCTAAGATTCTTCTATTACAACATCTACATGTGTGGCATTGTCTTACATGAAATGATACCGACAAATAGTAGGAGAATTTTGTCTATTAGTCCTAGCATCATCTTACAAGAAATCTCTCTTAAAGATAGAATTTCTCTTAAAGATATAATCTTGTCTGTTTTCCCAGCTAAGTAAATAGGATTTGCGTGCATTTTAATTCTTAAGGAGAAATAAGCAATTTGGAATACTGGAATTCTCCCCAATGCGTGCAATGCTAATCTGAGTTAGGTTCCCTTAATTTATTACAACAATTTATTAGAATACGTTTTTAAGTTTCAACTAACTGTATCAAATATAATTTTAATTAATGATTGATTCTTGATGTTTGTAATTTCCAGAGACTCAACAGAAGTTCAATGCAGGATATCGTAGCTGGGGCTCATCATTCGTACATCTCAGTGACTTCTATAATCCTAACCAAGGATATCTCATGAAAAACATTTGCATCATTCAAGCCCATGTTTCTGTCTCCGATATTGCATTTAAAATTCAAGACAACTTACCCAAAATTGCTACTCCAAGTCCAACCCATGACTCTAAAGCTGGACAAACAGAAATGGAACACAATCAACACATACATACACAACTCCAAGATGAAGGAACAGAATGTTCAGATGAGACACCAAGTTCCACAACCCAAGAGTCCAAATGGGATCAGGCTAGTCAAACTGAATCAGAACTCCAACCTCAGGAAGATCTTGGAATATCACCTTCAGATGAGACACCAAGTCTCAAACCAATATACACTATGCCTACAGCTCCCTCTTTATATCCTTTTGTATATGATGAGGGACCTGAGGAAGTGCCCTTAGTCCCTCTTAGTGAGCTCCTAGATATCAAGAGTTTAGGACCACAAGAAGCAGCTTTTGTTCCACTATTGGAGGAGGTCTGTTCATGGCACCCTTCACTGATAGAAAGCCAAATGAAAAGAAGTCCTAAGTTTATTCACTGGGCATTCATGGCTTTGGGTCAAGTTCTATATTTCCTTAAGACTATGAAGGTGAAGAACATGGACGAGGAAGCATGCAATCACCTCCAATGTCTTTGGGAAGAACTTCAGTTCTTTGGATTTAACTTGACTTGGCTGGAGCCATATATTCAATCTGCATTGGATGTTAAAGCCTATTTGCAAAAAGTTGAGCAAGTGAAAAATCTAAAAGACAGTGTGGTTGCTTTGGAGATTGAAATAAAGAAACTAAGAACAAAACTAGCAGTTACAGAAGTAGACCTTGTGGTAGCAAGGAGAGACTTGGCAGAGGTAGAAAAGGGTTTCCAAGAGAGGGACATGGATGCGGAACTGGGCTATGGGATATCTTAAGTAGGTGCAGACGTGCAGTGCATATTGTAACATAAAACTGTTTCTGGGGTGCTAGTTCTGCGTATGTTCAAATGCTAAGTTTGTGTTTGGATTTTAGTTGTTAAACTTAAGTTTAGTTGAAAGTGTATTTATAAATTTAAGTTTAGTTGAAAGTGAGTTTGTAATAACGTAATTTATGTTTAAAAATTTTTATTTCAAAAGTGAGTTTGATAAAATAAATGTTAAAGATAAATTATAATCCAAAACTCAAAAGTAACAATTTGTTACTTTGGCTTGAACGTACGTTAGAGAAGAATTTTATGTTGAAACAGTACAAACATAATTTTGTTAATTTTCATTCAAACCACTTTTTCTTCTTTTTAAGGTATATGAACTGACGTTTGAGGAATGCAACGGCTTCCCAAACACACTCTTAAGTAATTGATGATTAGGTTGTGGTATGGGTCAATTTTCCTATAAAATCAATAAGAAAAATTGCTCCAATTAAAGTGATTATTGCTGCTGTAGATATTTTTTTATGTAAGAATGTATGCATCTGGATTTGGAAAAATTTCACCTTTTTTATCATTTGCATTGGTTCTTTGCTTGTCATTAACGGCTGAGATTGTTTTCACAACTTCACCCATATGTTTGATGTATATATGTTATTGTAATTAAATTACTATATTATTATGTACCCAAAAAAATTACTATTTTATTTCTTCAGAAAAAAATACTATATTGTTTTACAATTAAATATGAATTTATTCATTTTAACTACGATTGATTGCAGACAATTATTTAACATATACTATCATTAAAGATTTTCGCTTGTTGGTAAAATAATAAAAAAGGATTTGATTGAAAAGAAAAAAATACAATTTATTTGAAATAAAATTAATGAATTCTATAATCATTAATGATAGATTTTTATATAATAAATTTATATTTTTCTCTCTTTTAACATAGTATGATCCTGTAAGAGGAGATGATCATTGCCCGTAATTCAATGGCTTCATCTAGTGATTAAAGAAATATTGCCTTGATTACTGTGCATCAAATCTCTGTCTAGCACTTAAGTGCATCCCATAAACACAGTACGGACTCAAGTTAAAAAGAATAGGAACTCATATTCTTATTCAAGTTATAAATTCTTTTTTAATTTTATATATATATTTATTTTTTATATATATATAAAAATAATTTTTATCTCTAATATTTAATATAATATTAAAAATATTATTTTTATTTTTAATATTTAAAATTTTTGAATTCATCACTGTATAAACATATCAAGTCAATATGAGAATCTATATTTTTTAATGTATATTTGAATGAAGAAGTTTCGAAGAGAATGGATTTTAAATTAAAAAAATTATAAAAAAGTTAATAAAAATGACAAAGAAATTATTTGA
The DNA here is from genome assembly GCA_029884605.1 of Ormosia emarginata. Taxonomy (NCBI): domain Eukaryota; kingdom Viridiplantae; phylum Streptophyta; class Magnoliopsida; order Fabales; family Fabaceae; genus Ormosia; species Ormosia emarginata. Next base: position 24,832,056 of record JAQQTP010000080.1, on the reverse strand, counting down.
AGATTATATGATAATTTTTTATTGTATTTATTTAATTTTTAAAAAAATCTTAAATAAAAAGACTGTTTATTAAAAATAAAAAGTTGCCTTTCTCTTTCTTCTCCTCCAAAGTCTTCAATGTCTCGATCCATATAAAAATGACACAGAAATTATTTGAAGATTATATGACAACGCCTGCTTACCACTTGACCAACTCTGGTAGGTGCCAAGGTGGTCTACTTGTTTTTTTTTTGTTTTGTCGAGTTTTTGGACTTATTTGATTAATACAAAACAGAACATCCAAACTACTGGATTTGCCAGGATTCCTCACACAAAGTCAGAAACCCAAGTTGAGTTGACTTTCTTCTCTCTCTCGCTTTCTTCTATTTCAGGAGTACTCTCATTTGAGGTTCTGTTCTGGGTCACTGTTTTCAGTTTCATCAATCATCTGGGACTTGCAATCTCGCTCCAAAATTTTCACTTTTTCAAAGCCCATTGCGTTTCTTATGTGAGTTTCTGGATTCTAAATTCTAGTATTTTAAAAACCAGTTGTCCACTTTGCCTATGTAATTTGAGATGCTAGATTAAGCATTCTTATTTTTTCTTTGAAAACGAGTTGTTTCATGTTATTATTTGTAGCAGCAGTGCAAGTCTACCTTTAGAATGGAGAATCAGCAGGTGATGGGTATTGCTTTGGAGAAATTCACATGGAAGATTGAAGCTTTCTCCGAAGTGAACACCAGGAAACTCTCCTCTAAGGCTTTCAAAATCGGCGGTTGTCGATGGTAATTGAGTGAAATTCTCAAATCTCAACCGTTAATTATTTCCCTTTAGAAATTATTAAGTGCTCATGGAGCAAAACTTGCTCTGTACCGTTTATTCACTGTACACCACTTCAGCTATAGTCTTAAAAATGTTGAAGTGTGATAATAAGGCGCACATAGTTGAGGTGGTGCACATTACATGGTACAAAGCAACAACTTTTTCTTGCAAAAGGAGCACATAAGAATCTCCCTTATTCACCTATGTGAGAGACTGTGAGTAACTGAGTATATATATGTTCATGTACCATTTTTTCCTTTGACAGGAAGATTGTTTTATATCCTAAGGGGAGGAATGTGGAGCATTTGTCCTTGTATATGAAGGTTGCTGATTCTCTACCACCTTATGGATGGAGCAGGTTTGTATATTTCAGGTTGGCTCTTATTAATCAGTTGGATAGCAAGAAGTCAATTGTAAAGGGTAATTGTCTTGATTCCTCATTTTGTTTATTTGTTACTCTGTTTTGTGTTTTTAATGCTGTTATTTTTTTATGAAACCCATCAAACGATGAATCCAGTTATGAATATACATATCCTAAACTATAATATACATAGATATTCTTGTGTGCATAAAGATGTATCACGTCATACATATTTACACACAAGAGATAAAAAGTTGGAGAGAGAGAATGAACGAGTTTTACTAAACTCACTCATCACAAAAAATCATATTCTCTCTCTAATTTTTTATCTCGTGTGTAAATATGTATAACGTGGTACATCTGTATGCACACAAGAATATTTCATAATATACATATCTTAAAGTACATGATAATAAGCTTTTGTCTTTCATCAATAAGATTAAAATAAGCTCAATATGTTTATTGGTACCGAGTACAGACTTTGATCACCAGATATTGGTTGATCAATGTTCTTCAACTTCAAACTATGTCTGGCCTTTAAGTAGATGAATACATTTTTTATATCAAGAGGAAAAGATAAATAAGTTGTGCCATTTTAGTGTTATTATGTTCAAGAACATTTTAGATGCTGGAAATAAGGTTGTCAAAGGAATAGAAGCTTTGGAAGTACATATGCTTGTAAAAAATTATGAGTGTGCAATTTAAGAATTGAACTGTAAATCAAATTAAATCAAGGAGTACAAGATGTAACCAAATGCATCTTCATAGAAGGAAGTGGAACCCACCAGAGAAAATGGTTATTAAGTTAATATGTTATCTTTTTTACCATAATTTAAGATATATGTCATCAGAATTATATTTGGTATATATATGGCAATTCTAATTCTAGATGATTGGATTTTTCCAGAAACCCAGCAGAAGTTTAATGCTGGAAATTGTGGTTGGGGTTCTCCATCATTCATTCCTCTCAATGAATTCCATGGTGAAGGTTATCTTGTGAACGATACATGTATCATTGAAGCTCACGTTTCAGTCTCTAAGGTTGCATTTAAAATTCCGGACAACTTGGGCCAAAGCACTACCACAACCCATGAATCTAATGGTGACCAACCTAGGCTAACAGAAGAGGAACTCAAAGAGCAAGAAGATCAAGGAATGACAGACACACCTTCAGAACTGCTAAGTCCCACAAGTACTCATGAGTCTAAAGATGATCAGGTAAGTGAAACAGAAGAGCAACTCTTACAGCAGGAATATCAAGGAATGGGACTATCAGATGTGACTCCAAGTCCTAAACAAGTGCAATTTGTTCCTAGTGCTCCTCCTATGTATCCTCCTTTATTTAATGATCCTGAAGAAGTGCTCTTAACCCCTCTTAGTGAGCTCATAGATTTCAAGAGCTTAGAGCCAGAAGAAGCAGCTTTTATTCCATTATGGGAAGAGGTATGTTCATGGCATCCTTCACTAGTAGAGAACCAGAGAAGAAGAAGTCCTAGGTTCATATTGTGGGCATTCATAGCCTTGGGCCGAGTTCTACATTTCCTTAAGACTAAGAAGACTAGGGATATGGGTGAGGATGATTCTATGCACCTTCAGATTCTATGGGAGGAACTTCAATCCTTTGGATTTGACTTGACATGGCTGGAGCCCCATGTTCAATCAGCATTGGGTGCAAAAGCTTATTTGGAAAGAGCAGAGCACGTGAAAAATCTAAGGGTTAATGTAGCTGCTTTAGAGATTGAAATGAGGAAACTGAAGGCAAAAGTGGCTGTTGCAGAAGTTGACCTTGAGGTTGCAAGGAGAGACTTGGCGGAGATAGAAAACGGTTTCGAAGAGAAGGACATGGATGCGGAACTGGGTTATGGGATACCTTAGCTGCCTTGAAGAATAAACCTCACTTGGTGTGGCTGTTGATGCAAACATACAATATATATACATGTACACTACACCAATATATCTAAATTTGGAAGCAATAAATGTATCTTACTCTCATATATAGCTTCCGTAAATATATAGATTTATTTATGAATTGTAACTCATTGCAGTAATAGAAATAATAAATGAAGGGAAAAATAAATATATATTTTTTTGTGTACTTTTTTTTTTCAAAAAGGAATCAGGCTGGTAGCATCCTCCACCATGAACCAAGATCTCAACTCCCTTTCAGATAGAGATAGAATTAGAAATTAATTATTGAAAGGGTTAAAATTATGAAAGATAAGAATCAAAATATTTAAATAAAAAATTATATTATATGCAAGGTTGAATAATTTTAGACAATCACAAAATTAACTTTTGTTTTTTAACTTACGAAGCTTCATTCTTAAACATCTAAAACATCAAAAGTTAATTGATGTTTCACTTCTTTTTTTTATTTCCTGCAAAGAATCGAGATGAATATTGAAGTAGATGTGAAAAATATCTTTATATATGAAAATGTATTAAAAAAGTGCTTTTGTTAGATACATTTAAAAAAGTTGAAACTTTTTTTTTATTTTTATTTTAAAATTAAGTACACTTTTTATTTTGTTAGATACATGAGAGAAGAATTGAATATATAAAGAATTATTTTTTTTTTTCTTTTAAATATTTAACTTTTGTTTTTTTAAATTAAAATAAAATAAAAAAAACACATATTTTATTTTATTCTATTAATAAAATTTTTAAATAAAAAAAAATAATAAATATGTTGAGTCATTTCTTTCCCTTTTAAGTTCATTTTCACATGTTGTTTCATAAAAAATAAAATCTAAACCATTGAATTTTTTATTAATAATTAATGTCTGAAAGTAGAAAGACCATCCATGGTCCCGAACCATGATGGTAAATGCCACTTACTCTCTTTTATTCTCTTTTATTCCCCTTACTCTTTTTCACTTACTCTCACTTTCTCTCTTTCAATGTAGTTCGCACATTCATCGGAAGCTACGTCGCTCTTACTGGTTGGTAATTCTTGCTGCTGCTGCTTCCTTCAATAAAAGTTCCCCCCACCCCTCTCTTTTTTTTTTTCTCTCTTTATTGAGCTGTGCTGGGTTGTGAACTTTTGATTACTGATATCGATCTTATGGTGTTTCAATTTTGATTCTACGTTCTCAATTTTGAAGCTATAATTATGTGTTTAGGGCTCACTGTGTCGTTATTCTCGTATGAATGATGAATCTCTGTTCTGGATATTTGGAGCCTGTTTATGTATTCAGATCTTCACAACGCTTCACTATGTATATTTTCGTTGATTTTGAGTTTACCTTTTTTATTTTCATTTGGTTTTCAAATGCTTTGTGAATTCTTTGACACAAATTTGTTCTTTGTCATGGGTAATCATCAATTTTTTTTGGAATAAAAATCAATTTGGCCCTTTTTTTTTCCTAGTGTTCGTTCAGGGTTTGTAGAAATGGAGTATCAACAAACAAAGGTTGAAACATTTGAGAAATTCACATGGACGATTGAGAACTTCTCTAAGTTGAACTCGAAGAAGCTGTATTCTGAGACTTTCATCATCGGCGGCTATCCATGGTATTTGGATGAATTCCCACCCGTTGAATTTTACTTCATACGTAGATTTTGTGCTCCTTGACACGATTTACATTTTTGTGTTTTGATCTGCTTTGGTCGTGCTTTTAGGAGGATTCTTGTGTTTCCAAATGGGAACGATGTGGACTGGTTGTCAATTTATTTGGATGCTGCGAATACTGCTAATTTGCCTACGGGATGGAGCAGAGATGCAAATTTCAGGTTGGCTCTATATAATCAGGTCAATAGCGATATAACAATAACAAAAGGTATCTTTTTTTAAAAAAAAAAAATTTGCCCTTTTCACTTTATTATTTTCCCCTCCTTTCAAAGTTAGGGGATTTCTTTTCTCATTTTATGTCACGTATTTGGGCTATTTTATTGGGTTCATGAAAGGAACTTTTCTTTCTTAGCAATTTCATATAGAGGTGTTGCTTCTTTTGACTTCTACAATTTTGATAATTATATAATTTCATTTTTCATCAAACGCAACCAAATTGATTCTTGATATATGAATTTGCCAGAGACTAAACACCAGTTCAATGCAAGAGATAATGACTGGGGTTTCACATCTTTCATACCTTTAGCTAAACTTCGTCACCCTCGCAAGGGGTTTCTTGTGAACGATACTTGTATCATTGGTGCAGAGGTTTATGTTCGTAAGTCAGAACATGAGAATCAAGCAGCTAGCATAACTGCGTCCCTAACATCTGGAGGTCAAGCTGGACATATGGAAGTGGAAGTCCCACTGCCAGAAGATCAAGGTCTAGATTTGAAATCTCTTGCACCAGTTTCTACACAAGTTTGTACTGAGCCTATTGAACACACCAGTAAGGAAATGTCCTCAGCCTCAATTGGCGAGCTTATGGATTTCAGGGGTTTAGGGCAAATAGAAAAAGCTTTTATTCCGCTACTAGAGGAAGTATGTTCTCAGCATCCATCACTTATAGAATGCCAGCAGAAGAGAAGTCGCAGGTTTACTGAATGGGCGTTCACAGCTTTGGGCAGAGTTCTTCATTTCCTTAAGACTAAAAAGGTAAAAGATATGAATGACGATGCTTGTAAGGATCTTCAAGTTTTATGGGAGGAACTTGAGACATTTAGATTTGATTTGACTTGGCTGGAGCCCCATGTGCAGTCCGCCTTAGGCACGAAAAGTTATATGGAGAGAGCAACGCAGGTGGAAAAGCTGAAGGAGAATGTGATAGCTCTAGAGTTGGAAATGAAGAGGCTGAAGGCAAAGCTGGCTGCCACTGAGGCAGATCTTGATATAGCAAGAAGAGACCTATTAAAAGCAGAGGAAGTTTTCGAAGAGAGAGATTTGGATGCTGAGCTAGGATATGGGATACCATAGGCCTGTTATTTTATTGGAAGATTCACTGTAGGTTGTGATGTGAACCATATGCAACGGATTAGCTGTGCGTGTGTGTGTCAGAACAGCTGAATGTGCATGTAGATTTGGATGGATTTTGATGACTGAAATGATTTATCCTTATTTCCTTTGGTAGTTTTTGGTTTAAAATTTCATTTATATCCTGAGATTCTAAGTTATACTAGTGAACCTGAGATTTTAAGTGTATGTTTAAATTAGAGTTTGTAAAGTTAAGTTTGAATCAATTTAGCTTTGTAAAGTTAAGTTTGGTTAAAAATAAATTTACAATAACATGGTTTATGTTTAGGAATTTTTGTCTCACAAATAAATCTGATAAAATAAATGTTTGAATAAAATTAATTAATTTTTTTTTAAATGTGTAATTATTAAAACTAATGAGTTTATATTACAAAATTAAATGTGAGTTTGCACTTGGATTGACGAGCAGGACTAACTTGCAGCAATAGTGAGCTGGTGACTAATGAGCAACAATGTTGAGTTGATGATTGACAAGCAACGATGATGAGTTAGTGATTAACAAGCTCTCACCTAGAGCAACTAGTGACGCAATACGAATAAGAGAAAGAGGTTAAACACACTCTGGATGAACTTAAAATTCTAAAGACAACAAGAAAGTTAAAAATGTTTGAAGATAGTTAAAAATTACATTTTCTTATTCAATTCTCCAACAAATAAAAATTTCAACACAAAAATAAAATTTTCTTGTTTTTCTACAAAGGGAAGTTAGAAAATTAAAGTGTTGAAGCAAAGTAAACAGAAAATAACCAAACAAAATTCTATCACCGTTTGAGGAGGTTGAACAAACGTTTGCAGCACCAAATACCAAACCAAACACATATTAAGCAATCAGGACTCTCTACCTCTCCACACGTCGGCATGCAAAACATCATTACCGTTTGTACTTACAACTTGGTAGATATTCATGACGCCTATTCTTTCATTATATTGTATATTTCTGCAACCGAGATCGGTTCCAAAAGTTGTGAATCGTAAAATCATTTTCTTTCATGAAAACTTTCTAATATTCCACTATGCAAATTAATCTATATATAACCAGATAAAGCATTGGGGACTATGCTAGGCTATCATTGTTATTGTCATTGTTCAATAACAAATAACAATATAAATAATCTACCTTCACCGCTACAAGCAAAAGGAATATGTGGATATTTTACATTTTTACTCAGCCTCAAAAGGGAATGGACCATAGAAAGAGAATTTAAAAAATAGGATGTTAGAACACATTAAATTATGAGACTTACTTATTTAGGTGAGTGCTGTGTTCATGTCCTCTGTCGGTGCTTAGAATATATAGATGACAACAAAAAGGTAAATCAAGAGATGAGAAACAGATCTCCATTGGATCTCATATCTACAATACTCTGTACGATAGTAGACCATCGATCGTCTCAACAACCAATCGGTTCATGCGCACTAAAAGCAGCAAATATGATCTTGCTTTAGGACCTGCAAAAACAGACAGCATCAAGAAGACAAGAATAAAACGATTGATGGTACGAAGGATTGTTGGCCTGGTGCCATAATACAAGTGTTCTTATAATGTTTAATAAATAATATTGGCTTTTGTGGAGAGGCTAATGTATATCGATGCTAAGTTGCTTGAACCAAAAACAACTCCCAAGTTCAGGTCGTACGGGTGATTAAACGATGGCAAAGAGAAATCTTATAATGGGAATAAATCACAAACAGCAAATTGTTATTTTGCAATGGTTGAATCAGGAAAAAGATGAGAGCAAAGATGGAACAGTATGAATACCTAATTCAAGTGAAGGAATTTCATCTTGATGGAAGAAGTTGCATCCATTGGTCTTCTTGCTTAGGCTTGAATTAATCTTATCAACAGCTACAAGTAGATCCTAGGAGGTCAAGTTGCATAAAGAACCCCAAAAAATGTCAAATAGGCTAACAAATTTCTCACGCACACGTAATTGTTAAGTCAAATTATCCTTGAGCTTACATTTTGAAGCTTAACCAAGGGCAATAATGCCATAGGTTAGGTAAATAACAGAATATCAGACCATAGTATCATTGTCACAATATCTAGAATCTCAAAGGCATATATGCTTGAAAAATGAAAACTATATTATACACTCGAATAATTAAATTAGTACGCAAGTCCACGTAAAGAAGCATCTTGTTCTTCTCAGAAAAGCACCAAGAAATATGCCCATGGTACATGATACCGATGTCCTGGAACTTCAACATGACTAGTGTGTAACTGTTAAGTTCAGCCCATTTACATATAATTTACAGTTATTGATATTAAGGGTACTTGGCAAAATATAAACGTGTAACAATTGAAAGACATAAACAAACCTCACCTCCCATGATGCTAGACCCTTCATGTAGGCAGGAAGACATTCAAATTCGCTCTTCAATATCTTTAAAATGGAGCTTGGAGCTTCAGCTGACTTTACATTCTCCTTGTCTGCCTCTAAATTTTATTTTGAAAAAATAAATAAAAAATCTCCGTATGCTGAAGGTTAAACTCTTGAAACAGGGGGGGGGGGGGGTGTAAAAAATTCAATTACCACCATAAGATAAAAACTTCCTTCCTTCAGATGCCACCATTTTGTCCACAACAGGTTGATGTTGCTGCTTAAACGCTTGTTCTCTGTTCACTCATAGCTTGGGTAATGAGAATCATGCAGGAATTGTCAATAGAAATGCCAAAAGTCTTACAGGAACCAAATATTATCCATAACTTTTAACTTACTTCTCAGGTTCTGGTGAAGAAAAATCAGCTGCACCAGTTGATGAAAGAAGACATCGGAAGGTAGAAATGGAATCAGTAACATACAATTAATTTGAGAAGATAAGGTTAGTTTTCATGCGATCAACAATATGGCCAGAAGACCAGGTCTTAGGACCTCCCCTGTAACCAGAAAACAATATAGACACAACAAAACATATAACCAAAAAAATCCAATATCACAGGAAAAAATTGGAACATTGTTAACAAGGAAAGAAGAATCATCATGCGACTAAATATTAGCATGAAATTCTCGCAATTAACAAGCATGCAAACGGAAACGGAGGCAAGCGGTATTCACTAACCTTCAGATGCTAACGTGGCCAGACATGCATCTGACAACCCAAGCTTTTTCAAACTCAAAGATTCATCAAGTCTGAAGAGAATTAAGGGACATAAAAAGTTTTTCTATTATAATACACCAATAAAATTGGTCAATGACTAACGATTATCAAATTAACATTTAATCTTTTCAGAGCTTTAACACAAAATTTCTTAAAAGAAAAAGTACAAAAATAAACAAAATGAATGAAAAATTCAAAACGCAATCATATGTGAATTTTACTTGTTATCATCCAGGACTGAAAATCAATATAAATTCAGTATTAATATTCAAAACTCTGTGGAAGAAACAAAATGAGGCATAAGGATACAAAGCATCTTCTTCGAAACTCTTGAAGCTAGAATCTGGCACCAAGAGTGATCCACAGAAAGAAGAAGGACTATCCAATGTGTGTTCCGAAACTTGAACTTGTATATCCTCAACTTCATCTTCTTCTTCCTCCTCAACATGTGGAACTAAATCCAGAAATAGAAATTCCAATCGAACGAGAACAGAAAATCATTTGCAAATTAGGTCAAACAGAAACGAGGAAAGGTAGAAAAAATTTGAAGTACCAGGAAAGTAGCCGTAGCTCTTGAGATGATCTTCGATTTCAACGAGATCGGTCTGGTTCTTCTTGTGCAGTTCATTGCAGTGACCTAAGAGCTCTTCGAAAGATACGGTGCCGAAGGACATGGAGTGGAGAAGTTCAAGATCGGTGGTTGCGCTCGATACGCGGCGATTAAGGCATTGTAGGAAGGTCGACGACGCAGAATCTGTGACAACAATGGAAGAGAAGACGAAGAAGAATGCTGATGTTAAGATTCGAGAGTGCAAAACTTTCTTTAACTTTGAATTTTCTCAGCAATCAAAAAGAACAGAACATTTAGAGAGAGAGAGAGAGAGAAGAGTACCGAGAGGAATAGGTCGGCGATGGATGGATTGTTTGAGGGCATCTGAAGTGGACTGAAGGTGGTTGCAGAAGGATGCCAATGCGTTGCAGAAGCTCGAAATTGGATCCTCCGACATCGTCTTCTTCTTCCTCTTTTCTCTTTCTCTGCAGCTACTGCGAGCAAGAATTGCGTTTCCTCTTTGCAACTCGGCTTTCGAATTTTTCATAGACACGAGGGTTAGGCGGGAATTCCATATTTAAATAAATTATATATCTTATAATTCAAATTATCATCAAAAGGCGCCTGTAGCTCAGTGGATAGAGCGTCTGTTTCCTAAGCAGAAAGTCGTAGGTTCGACCCCTACCTGGCGCGTTTTCCATTTTTGTTAATGGTATTCTACTTTTTTATTAACATCAACTTCCGTTAAGGGTATAAACGACAACTACGGGTAAGTGTATGAACCAGTCGAGTAGCACTTCGTGATGCTTGATTTATGAAAAAAAAAAATTATTTAAATTTGATTCATTAATTTAAATGAATCTAATTTAAAATATAAATTTGATTTATTTAATTCTTTTATAATTTTTTTTTTCTGTCAAATTTCTCTTTAAAATATTTAAATATATTAATTTAGTATTCAATAAATACTTTTATACTATTAGATAGAGTTAAAAACTAAAAATAAAAATAAAACTTTTTTTAATCCATAATCTATTATATAAAATATCCATAATCTTTCTATAGAAATTAGTTAGTAATAGAAATACATAACTTATTATTATCTATATTTTTTCTTATTTAAATTACAATTTTTTATTTAATTTTTACTAGCTATATAAAATGAATAAATAATATATATATACAAACATACACGATCAAGTCTATAAAAATTAAACTTAACTCATTTATATAATTTATATAATCGAGATTTAATTTAAGTTAGAACTTGTTTGATTAGTTAAACAAATAAAAACGATCATACATTTAACGAACCAAATTCAATAATTTAAGAATTGAAAACCTTTCACATGGTATCATATTTAGTTCTTTTATAATTTGATTTTTTTTTTTTAAATTTCTCTTTAAAATATTTAAATATATTAATTTAGTAGTCAATAAATACTTTTATACTTTTAGATAGAGTTAAAAACTAAAATAAAAATAAAACTTTTTTTAATCCATAATCTATTATATAAAAAATCCATTATCTTTCAATAGAAATGAGTTAATAATAGTAATAAATAAATTATTATTATCTATATTTTTTCTTATTTAAATTATAATTTCTTATTTAATTTTTACTAACTATATAAAATGAATAAATAATATATATATACACAAACATACAAAAACTATTAATGATAAGTATATAACATTTAAACTTAATTATATAATCGAGATTTAATTTAAATTAAAATTTGTTTAATTAGTTAAACAAACGAACACAATCATATATTTAACGAATCAAATTCGAATAATAACTTACGAATTGAAAAACTTTCACATGGTATCATATGGCCAAACTGTATGGTTGGATTTTGGAGGTAGAGAAATATTGAAAAAATTCTAATTATCATTAAATGTAGATTGTAATTACACAATCTGCTATCAGCCATGAACAAGTCTCCAACTATGACAAAAATTGCTGACATTTCCATTCCCCTTCTGAAAACTTAATGTACAGTTATACATGTCAAAATGCAACTAACTACTCGTGTGAAAAAGAAAAAAAAACACTAATATTTACAGTTAACTAAACATAGATTTGCAACTCTTCTCTCTTGAGTTTTCCTATTAGTTTTTAGGTGAATTCTCCTTTCAGTGCAGAAGCAGCTCTTTGAATGGCTCTGGCAACCCTCCAGATCTCGTGCTGAATTGCTGCCAGCCTTTCTCTTTCACTCACCCCCGTTGATCGAGTGATAGAATCAGCAATCCCAGGGAAGAAATCCAGCTTGCTTTCATGGTCGTTGGGAGGCCCAAACACCTGTACAGGATAACAAAAATTGTCAGGTTTTTTCAAGTAAGAAGCATAATGGATTAGTAACTAATATACAATGATGACAAAATGCACTATTTGTTACATGAATGATGAAACATCAAGTGACAGAAGTCAAACACACTCACAAGATGTTTGAACCACTGCCTTCCTCTAAGTCCATCTGCATCCAGGAAGCCTTTTTCAGCAAGCATTAGTCTATCATTCAACGCTCGCTTTTTCATATCTACGGAACAACTTGCAGTTTCTTGCAATCTCAGCTTCTGCAGTTCAAAACAAAGACAAGTATAAATAGATGGTGCTAAGGAACAAGTAGGAGTGATTATAGCATTAGCAGATATATAAATACATGACAACCCATTGCAGTTATTTTTATTTTACCTTTGATTCACCATCAGCTTCTTTGGCAGCAGAAGCAAATTCTTGAATTGACATAGTTAACGGATGTAGAGAAATTTGCTGGTCTAGCAAGTTGCTCAATTTGTTCTTGTACAACTGCCCAAAGCAGGGGAAGATTGTATAATCAATATATGAATGCTCTGCATTTGATGGTAGCAATTGCAAATTTAACACCAATGTTGCAAAAACTTTCTTCAATTCACTTCTCTCTCTTTGCCTCAGCCTTACTAAATTAAAACCAATATGTTTTTTAAGAGTTTTGTTATATTCACCTAAAACATTATCTGAATAATTTTCCTAATACTTAATAAAGAAATTATTAAATAATAACAACAACCATATCATGTGTCCATGTCATAAAAATTTGACAAAGTTTTACGTTGACTATCAACTACCTAACAGAACCTTCCTTTTTTATCCAAGTTTGGGACCATCTATAGAGTTAATAAATGAAAAAGTAAATGTATTCAACATCTTAAGATTTAAGAACATAAAAAAATTTCAATATTTTTTTTTATCTAAAAATTAAGAAGATTACTAGAAAGATTAATTAGGAGGATTTAGAGTTATTATTTTTAAATAAAAACCAATATCATTGATTTAATGGAATTATTGTAAATTTAATTTTAAATAATTTAAACGATAAATTTAATAATCAATGCTATTATGTTAACATGGTCATTGTCCATCCACTATTCAGGTAACTTCCATTCCCCGTGCATTATAAATGGCATTAACTAGTAGCAATTAATTTAATTTTGTAATTAACTCAAATAAAATTCCACAATTTGTTTGACAGCACAACTTCCTATCCCAAAAGATAGTAGCTGGCAAGAAGTTATTAAAATTAAAATATTAGGTGAATATAAATGCAAACCTGTAACTGATTCGCGTATGAAACGTAATTGAAAGGAAGAATGGAATCATCAGCCAGGTGAAGGGCTAGAAGTCCCCAAACTCCAGTAACTAATACAACAAAGAACAGAAAGGATACATCTTATGATTGCCACATTAATTAACAATTTATTGACCTACAAGAAAATCATTTTAAAAGAACACAAAGGGGTTTAAACAGAAATCTAACCGGCAACATGGCGCTGGAAGAATGGATCTCCATACTCTGTCATCCAGTTATAGGAGTCAAAAGCAGTGTGATAGACAGGAAAATCTGGGGAAATAAAAAAGAAAAGATTATTGCATCACAAATTATTCAATATCCAAGCCTATGGATATATGACAGATTATAGACATTGACATATAGAAGCATATTGTGCTTGAAACATTTAATTTTGTAGTACAAAACAATATATGCTTAGAGAATCAGGGGAGTGATCACTGATCATTACATATCTGGCTGCTAGATGACTTAAATTAGAATTTAATTATTAATCCTAAATTAGGGCCAAGTGATAATCAAAAAGGCAAAAACACAAGGACCACTAAAGTGCCAAGCCATACTTTAAATGAAAAGCATTAACTAGACAGATTTCCATGACCTCTCAATGAGGTATGTACCTCTTCCATAATACACATCAATAGATGGAACCCCTGCATGTTGCACAAACGGAGCAAAATCAGAATCAACTCTACTGAGCCTCTGAATCTGCGATCCAACAAGACAAAAAGCTGCTAAGCAACGAGGATATGACAACAGAATTGAAAACCACTTTCAACAAAGCACGGCAAAAACCCACCATTAGCATAATACAACTGTAAAAAGGGTCTTCAAATATATGTCAGATATCATATCATACAAAAAAAAAAAAAAACCTGTCATCTAGGGAAACAAAAGAATGCTAGTTTCTTATAGACCCAGTTTCAGCTTTACAAACTAGGGCTGCCAACACCCGAGCAATTTGTGAAACCTCAATTACAAGCTAGTCGTCATTAAACTATTTTGAGCTATATATCAGTTCAAAGCCCAAGACAAGTTTGATCAGTTACTGACAGATACTGAGTAACAGTAGGATCTGGTTCATTAAAACAACACAGTTAATCGAGGGATCATAGTTTTCTGGCACATCCTAACAGCTTCAACAAACAAAACAAACGCAGGGAAAATACAAGTGAGTCAGCAAATGCAAACAAATACTTGGCCAGTAGTAACAAAAGCACTACATTAGCGTCTCCACCAGCGGCAGCCCAATTCTCATATACTGATACGCCCTCAAAGTCAGGATCCTTGACCTGAAATTAACATAAATGCTAATTGATGTTCAGAATTACTGAATACCAGGAGCAAGCATGATATATATATATATATATAAAGTATTATCTGTATGTACATTTGCACTTGCATTTTTATAAATGATAATTACTTCAAATACCTTTTTTGTGACCTCAAGAACAAGACTGTCTAGCTGAGGAGTTGAGCTGACAAAGAAACCAGGCCCTTGAACAGCGCAGTCCACATTAAGGTATGCTACAGCTTTGGAACCCAGATTGACAAGGTTTTGTTCAACCCACTCAGTGGATCCTATCTACATAAACAGATAAACTTGATTTATTGAGCATATTGCAGGAAATGACATCATAATTGAAATAAAGCAAACTCTTTTAATTTCATAATGAGCATATCTGGCTTTTGCAGAAGGCAACTGACAATGCACTGAAGAAAAACTGAAGATTTATAAGCATAAAGCTGGTAAAAATTTGCAATAAGTATCAAAGTGACTTCTGCAAGGGCAAGATAATGGCATTACGTCCACAATTATTTGTCACTGGCTTATCAAGAACCAGTGACACCGCATTACAATGAAAGTGGTTACAGCAGATATTAACAGGAAGTAAAGATATTAAAACCAATGAACCTGGCCATTTTCCACTTGGTTCCTAGAAACATAATGCATATATAAGTTGTTAAGAAGGAATTACTACCAACCATTCCAAATTCCTCTGCATCCCAACTGCAGAGAATGATTGTCCTCCTTGGAGTCCACCCCCTACCCAATAGAATAGAATATCGACGAGCAATGTCAAGTAGGGCTGCTGTCCCACTGCTGGGATCAACAGCACCATATGTCCATGCATCTCTATGGTTCCCAAGCAGAACATAGCGATCAGGTTCTTCCAATCCCTTTATGACGGCAAAAACATTTTGAATGGTGGCCACCTTCATTTCACCCTGAAAAGCAGAACAAAACAGACTGAAAACATACACTCCAAACACTATCATAAGTTTCAGCTTAACGGTTCCTGTTCCTCTTTTTCAACTTTGCAGCTTTCTTTTCATTTCTATCAATTCAGATATTATGGATGCACAATGAATAACATACCAGCTGTACAAAAATGTATAATACCCAATGTTCACCAGAAAATGGAATAGAGAAAGTAGCAAATAAGCATATCACAGTTTACTTCAAGATCCGAGTAATAGACTAATAATGTGCATTAGAAACCTAATATATGTCAATAACCAAACCATACCATTCCAGATTTGGCCAACTTTACTGATATAGAGAATGTGAAAAAGTCAAAGACACTTCTCAAGGCTCAAACAAAATAATGCCACCATTCAAAAGCAGAAGATGACACACTCAAATTGTCACATGTTCATAATATACCAACCTGGTAAGTGAAGTTGAGCATTGTGGGGCCAGGACCAACATGCCTGACCTTGGACCGCAGGGTGCTCCTCCATTCCAGGGGCACCGGAGCTCCTTCAAGCGAGTACAAAATGGTCTCAGCAACCTCAGCGGAGAGGGGCATGGATGGAATTTTGGGGAACCTTTTCAAAACCTCACTATCTTCCAAACCCAAGCTCTCACCTCCATCAACCCCAGCCCAACCAGGACTCAGTGGGTCCCCTACCCCTCTCATCACGTGCCCTCTCTCAAACCCCTTCCTCCAAGTGTCACCCTCGCCGTAAACCAGCACCGCCACCGCACCTTTCTCCTCCGCCCTCTCAACCACCGCGCTCCGCCCCAAGCCACCGCCTTTCCTCGCTATTACGATGCACCCGCTAACGTTCACTCCCAGCGCACGGTAGTCCCTCTCCCTCCCGTAGTTCACGAACACCGCCTTAGCATACGCCGAACCGGACGGCGAGTACGCGTGGTAAGGAGGCACCACGGCCGGTCCGGTCTGATCGAACCGGCCCGGTTCGGTCAGGGGAAGTTCCGAGAAGGAACCGTTGCTAAAATGCGTGGTGATGGAGGAGCGCACGGGGTAGGAGAGGAGGGTGTTGTAGGTGGCGGTGTGAGTGGGGAGGCCGAGGCCCCTGAAGTGGTTGAGGACGTAGCGAGTGGTGTCGGCAGCGGGTTTGGTTCCGGCGAGGTGAGGGTGCAGGGTGAGGGCGCGGAGGTAAGAGGAGATGGTGGAGTTGGAGGAAGAAGAAAGGAAGAGATTCTGGAAGTGAAGGGCGTTTTGTGAAGTGGAAGAAGGTGCACGAGACTGAGGGTAATGCAGGGCATAGAAACCCAGAATGCAAAGGATGAGTATGATCACGAAAGTGCCCAAAGGTGAAGGCTTTACGGCGAAAACGTTGGCGGGTTTTGGCAGAAACTGAACCATTTTGATGGAGAGAGTAGAAACAGAGCAAGGTCTGTTTTAAGGAGAAAAAAGACTAGGTTTTTTTTTTTCGGTGGTGAGTTTCTAGTTACTAGATTTGAGTATGATGCTTGTGCATTTTGCTTTTTGATGATGGTGTATTTTTTTAGTATAAAAAGGTGGTTTTTGATTATTATATATATGGGAAGAGGTGGATGACAGTGTGTGTCCATGCTCGGTGGAGGTTTGAATCACATTATGAATCTGTAGCCAGAACAATCCGACATCATCTTAACCAGCAGCCTCTGTCACTACTCACATGAAAATCTTGGTTTTTTTCAGGTACATTTCTTTTATAGATGCTAAGAATAACCCCAACTTGAGGCTATAAATCAGCAAATAAAAAGTAGCAGATGTGAAAACTTTTTTGCCTTTTTATTTTTTCTTGGTTTTTTTTTTTTTAATTCTTCTCTGTCTGGTATGAAAAAAGAATGAGAATCAATGTCTTGTTTCACTTTCACTCCGTGATCCATGCCAAAAGTAGAGTGGATGTCCACGCCTGTGTGTGAGTGGGGAGAGCATTAGTTCTTGAGCATCCATTATGTCTCTCCCAGGAAAAAGATATCATAATGTCACAGCATAAACATGCAATCATTATAATATGCGTTTCATTGAGCAGAGGAACTTAGGAGAGACCCAAGCTGTTCCCTTTAAGATTCTCCAAGTCCAAACATAACTCTCCACGTGGGGATTTTCCGATTTTTCAGCTATTTAACTGAATTCTGATTTGCCACGTGCCATCTTGTTGGGTATTTATCTTATCCACTAATAATGGAATGGGGCTTGGAGTAGAGTGGCGGGCAGAATTATAGAATGTTGGTGTGATTTATTAAGCGTGTGGGATTTAATTGAGAAAATTTTAATTATTTTAATAATTAATTATTATATAAATTTTTTTATTATAATTGATTATAATTAATTTATTTTTATATTTGAATATATTAATTAAAAATAATTTTAAATTAATTTATTTTATTTAATTAATATAAAAAAATTATTTTTATGTATTAAATTATTAAATAAATATAAAATAATTAAAAAATTATTTAATTGGTAATAAAATTATATTTATATATTAAAATATAAAAAATAAATTATAAATTAAAATAATAAGTTTTAATATTTAATATTATGAAAAAAATTTAATAATATTTTATTTTATATTAAATTTTATATAAAAATTAAAATTAATTTTATTAAACATAATTAATAATATTATAATAATTTTTTAAAAAAATATTTTAATATTATAATAATTTTATCAAACATAATTAAATAATTTTATCAAACACACACCAAGTCTTCTTCATCAAAGTTCATGTACGATGATGAAACAGTTAAAGAAAAGGACGGACTCAATTGCGTTATGCGAGGCCAACCTAAGTAGATGCAATTTTTATATTTTAACATTAAATAATGTATATATTATTTTTTATATTTTATTTAATATTATTTATTATATATATTTTCTATTATTTTTTTCACTTAATTATATTTTTTAAAAATATAAATAACATATATATCATTAAAAATAATATATAATTTTTTTTTTTTCAAGTAGATAAGATTCAGTTGGGATAACTACAAGTGACATGCTTATCAGTTTGTCCCAGCACAGTGGCTGAGTGGCTCTCTGGCATTCACAAGCAAAAACAAACGACAAAAAAACAAGGTTGCGGTGATAAACATGAAGCAATTTATTGTTGCTGTTCACTGTGTCAGGTATGCTTTGTTTGGACGAGGAGAGAAAATAAGAAGAGAAAAATAAGAAGAGAGAAAATAGAGAAGAGAAAAAATAAAGAAAAATTATATTTTCTCTCTTATTATTGGATGAAGAGAAAAAGGAGAAAGAAAATGAAAACTTTTTTTTTCTTGTTTTTTGAGAAGAAAAGTGAGAAAAAGAAAATAAAATTATATAAAATGATTAATATACCTTTATGTAATGTAATAAATAAATTTATTTCTTACTATTTATTTTACCTCTAATGTAATAATCTGCATTCCGTTATTTACTTTAAACTATAAATAAAAGTTTTACATCGTCTGATATTTTTCTATCCATATAATCTAAATTTATCTAATGTCACAACTTTTTTAGTTAATTATAGTAAATTGATAATCTATTTAGTCTAACAGGATACTGCTCCATTATCAGTGATATATGTGCATATAATCTCTATCACAACTCTTTATTTTATCACTTAATCGAACAAAAAATTGAGTTAAAATAATAAAAAATTACTATTTAAATTTAATACAAGATCACTATTTAAAACAAAAGTTAATAATGTAATTAAAATAAACACATCAATAAAGATAAGTCAATTTTAATAAATCAACAAAAAAATTCAAAATATTTTTTTATGATGTTTATTTGCATTTTAAACACTCTCACCTTAACCCAAATTATTTGACTAACATATTTTCTTAAAAAAATCTTTTATTTCAAAGAAAAAAAGTTTGCTTTAAGTATAACAAATTTAGCAAAAAAAAACTGAAATAAATCACAAAAAAAAACTCAAGGCAACAAACATAAAATTAAAAAAAAAAAAAAGGAAATATATGACTATGCTGGTGGCTTTTGTTTTTTCCAGCAACGAAAAAAGAACAGAGGGGAAGGGCGCTGGTGCTTTAATATTCGAAAAGAAAAAAAGTTTATTGCCTCATGATTACCACAATTGCTGAATATATATAATGAATAACAACCTTATTATTTCTGGTCGAAGTTTTTGGGAAAAAAAAATATTTTGTATTGGCTATTTGTGCTGTTTATTATTCATATGATGATCCAACTCTAACCAGGGTGAGAAAAATTAATGTGGAGAGAGAGTGAGTTGAAAGAGAACAAACTAACCAAGAGGCCAACTGAGAAGCGAGAGCGAAGGGCAAAGGGACATAAGCAGCAGGGGTGGCAATAGCGAGGGTATGATTGGTAATTCACACTTACACCTCTCCCTCTCTCGCGTTTTCTTCCCATCAGAGAGGAGAAAAAATAATCAGTAGGTCTCACAATATTTTTTTTTCTCTTCTCTATTTTTTCTGCTCTTCTAAATAAGAGAAAAGAGAATATTCTTCTCATTTTTTCTCCTTTCATTTTTTTTCTATTCATTTTCTCTTAAAACAAACATAGTGATAAAGTCTTCAGGGTTTTGCTACTGTGTGTCAGCTTCAGTCAGTTTCATAGCTGAAGCAGACTGAAGCTGGATAGGTTACTCAACAGCCAAGGGCCATCAAATTGCACAGTTCAATTCACAAGTTTGTCGTGGCCTTGGACCACGGTCAAGTACTCATCAGAGCAAAATTGTAACTGACATACAAGGATCAAGTTTTCACATGCCATTATTTAACTGTCAGACAAGAACACTACAGTTAACTCATGAAAGGTCTAACATATATGTGAATGCTGAACTAGTGTCACAAAGGAAACACTAATTAGTCAGAAGAACTTTGCTGGATCACCACCGAGGAGAAGAAGCTGATGCTTTTTCCCCCCTTTTTAGATAAAAAGAAGCTAATGCATTTTAAATTTTACGTAAACGACAATTCAGGTTCTGCGGAACTGAATAAAGCAAATTAGGAGCACAACTCGCTTAATCACAACGCTTGTATTTATAATATATAATAATAATAATAATATAACAAAGTAAAATTATCTTTAAGAACAAAAAAAAAAAGTACGTGTCATTTCTTCATAAAAAAATTTCATCCAAATTTTAGAAGAGTATTTTGGTCTCAATAATTTCTTATCCCAACGAATTATATTTTAAGTCTTTTCCGATCTCATTTACACAAAATTATCGATTAATCTTGTATTTATCTCTCGTTAAAAATATAAATTAATGACAATAAATACTATATCTAATATTAGTCAAATTACTTTAAAATTCAAAATTTGTTCCAAATTTAATTCCACCCAATATTTTACTATTTTCTTTAAAGATATCAACTATTATCAACTAATATGCCTCAACTAAATATTGAATCAATCAGTTTCAAGAATCAATTAATACTTTAAACAATTCAAACTTCCCCTTTCTTTGTAATGCCTCAAACAATTCAATTTTTTTTTTGTGATCATATTTAATTGAACCAACTAATATGATAAAACTATAAATTTAAAATAAATATTAATTTTGTATTTCTCACATCCCATAAATTTATTTTATTCAATTTGTTCTTTTTTAATTTCATATTTTTAAAATTTTTATTAACTACTACTTTAATTATCTATACATTTCTCAATTTTTCATCTCTTTATCTTTATTTTGAATTTTGAATTTGAATTTTTATTTTATTATGAATTTTAATTACATATACAAATTTCTATTTCTTTAGTTTTATTCTCTCTATTTCTATCACCTAAAATCAGAAGCTCCTAATTTGTTGAATTCTCTCGTCCCCAATTTTGTAGCAGGTTGAGATCAATCTCTTAGGCCAAGAGCACTGAGCAATGTGGGTGTTGAAACCAAAGGTGAGCGTTAAGGAGGAGTCAGACCACGTTATTTTCCAGATGAGATTCTCATCCCAAATGTTTGATTTCTTATAAAATATTCAAAGATGGAAAATGAGAGTTTCGATTTTGCTGGCTCCTGTTTGTTGCATTCTGCCCTTTATTCTTAGATTTCCCTTCCCTCCACTACCATTATGCATTTCCCTTCTTAGCACGTGATGCTATTTTGGTAAGTTCTTACTTTTTTTTTGCTAATCTCTCTTCTTCTATCTCATAATTCTGATTCGCACCTCTCTGCCTTGCACACTTTTTTTATAAATTTTTCTATAATGTGTTACAACAAGCGCTCCAAGATTGTTATTTGTTACATCTTAGGTTGTGCTATTTCTGGGTTATTGTTGCATTTCACTCAGTTTTCACTGTTGAACCTTCTTTTAAAGGAGCTTCAGTGTGTTTCTTTCTCCTTGCAACATCCTTTTTTAAAAATTTTCTTATTTTTACTTCAAAATCAATCTTCATTTACTCTGTGAATCTTATTTGGGTGGATTTCATATTTGTTCTGTGATTAGTTTATGTGATTTTTTTCTTCTTTTTATGTATTGTTCATGTTTTAATCAAAGTGTCTAATGGACTAAGATTGATATAAGTATTTCATATGTTCAAGTAACTTTAGTTTTTTACAACATTATGATTTGTCATTTAGTTGCCTTAAATTTTATTTATATTTCATTTAATAGATAAAGAAATGTATCTTCACAATGGTTGTTGGTGCACGTTGTTTGAGAGAAAACAATAAAAAGGATTTATCTGTTGGATTCTTCCTATGTATTGGTGTTATTATATTCATTATTTATTCCTATCATGCTTTATTTGTTTGTTCACTAATAGATGTTTATATAGTATTTTTTTATTGTTTACTAGGAATTTGTTGAACTTCCATTATTGTCTATAAGGACTTCAACAAAAATAAAGATCAACGGGTTCTTTTTAAAGATCCTTTAGTGCTTCAAATTCAATTGGTCTTGCATAACTTGAGTAAATATGGATAAAGATCAATGTACTTGAGGAGGTTTGTTTCCTTTCCTACTTCTACAATGTTGTATGGTTTACTTCATGTTATTATTATGGTAGTTGCATTCTTCAATCCAACATAAATAATTTATTCTATTGGCATTAGTTTATGTGGTAAAGAGTCTGAAGACCATTGAAATGCCTACTTTTATAATCTATTTTTTTTATATCTTTACACTTCATATTTCATTGTTATTCACTCTTAAATGATGGTGTTTATTGAGCTAATAAGAGGTGTTAAAATATACATTTTTTCATCAAGTTTGAAAGGTAAGTGTTACTATTAAAAGCATCAAAATATGCATCCGCCACTTTTTTCCCCTTTTATTCCTATATTATATATTTATGTTAAATAACAAAATTTTAGAATATGACTGTGGTATAATTTGAGGCATTGAAGTTGACATAAACCTTTTTAGAAATGGGCTTTTCAACTTATCAAACTGCTTTGAAGTTTTGGAAAGGAGAGTTTTACCCATTTGCTCATATGATTCAGGTTTATTAGTTTTATATATGTTTTATTTTATTTTATTTATGAGTTCCTAGATGTTTGTGGTAATGTCTCAACAAAATTTGGTGATTTGGAACACTTATTTTTAAATTTTTCATTTTAGTTATCTTATTTTGTGTTAGTTGTCTGCTAATAATTTATGTGGTCACTTAATCAATTTGTACCCAAAAAAATGACAATTTGATGGATAACTAAGTAGATTTTTTTTTGAGTAATTTAACTTGATCAGTGTCTTTACGAACAAGCTTTAAAATATTTCATCAAAGGTCATACGTAAGGTTTGGTATCTAAAGTATAAATGTGTGGATTCAAGTTAATTATCCAATTATCTAAAATATACTTCATTTTATTTGAAGTTTTCAATCTTTTTATTTGCTTTGTTGTCTCCATTGATTTCAGATGCTTCACACATGATTTTATGCATTTAAGGTTCAAGAATGTGAAGAGGTAGATTACTTGTAGGGAAATAGACTTTAAGGGTAGCAAAACAGAAAGCAGAATCAGTGGAGAACAAGATAATTTTACTCAGTTACTAGCTTTAATATGTTGTTTGATTCAATTTTCTATGATAATTTATATTATTACTAAGAATGTGAGAGAATTTCATTGCAATTTTTTCTAATTGAATCAGTGGCGAAGCAATAATAATTTGCATATCAATGCATTGGGTAATTTACTTCAATTTCTTTGATTTATACTTTCTGTTGTGTCCTATTATAAACTAAAATGCTATCAATTTTATAATTTCATTGTTTTCTGCCAACTATTCCTTAATGACAAATATAACTCATATTTTAAGATAATATATTCAAAGGGCTAGAGAGCTCAAACTTAATTCTATTGAAATATTTTTGAACCTATTTTTATTTTTGACTAAAAAAGAACTTTTAAACATGTTGATGCTTATTTAGCAATTATTACTTCTTCATTTTTAGTTTTTTTTTAAAATTTATTCTTTGTCACATAAAAATCTCTCAAGTTTAATGTATGTGACCAGTAAGAATCAATCTTTTTATCCTGTAATCTTGGATTCAAGTTTGGATTTCAATTGGAATTCAGGAGTGAATTAGATTTTCTAAATAAACTTACTTAGAAGAATTAAGAGTATTCTTATTTTAACGAAAGCTCTCAGAATGACATTTGTCCCCACTAAAAGTGTTAATAAGTTTTTAATTTAACTATGTTTCCCTTATTATCATTTTTAGATAATCTATTTGTTGCAAGGCCTTTCAACCAAAAAAAGTTGGATTAAGGAGTTTAAATTGTTAGAACTCTAGATCTTGCATCTTTTTTTTTTCTTAAATTGAAGTCATGTTTATATTATTATTTTTTTTCTTTTAGTTTATTGCTACATATGATTCTTTTGAACAGATGTCGCAAGGAATGTTATCAAATTGCTGCACTGGATGTGAACAAAGTTGATGATGCATGTGTTTAATGGAATGGGAAAGCCTTCATCTTTTTTAAAGTCTTGCATGTGTTTTGAGTATTTTAACAATCTCAAAGTTTTGTAACTAGGATTGGTTTATAAGTTATAATGAGGTTGTGCCAAGCTCTTTAGGAAGTTCTAACCGCATGGTTTGTAAATTAAAAATTGATAAACATCTCATTGTTAATTTAGACTCTCTAATATATCACAGACTACTCAGTATGAAACATTAAATTAAGGAAAAATAATATAAAGACTCTTTAAACTTTGATTTTTTTGTAAATTACCACCACGAATTTTAAAACTTTCACAATTAATTCTTAAACTTTAATTAATGTTCCAATAGATCTCTATATTTAATTTGGATCCATTAATTCATTAATAACAATACTACATGATGTTATTTTATTTGTATTAACATTAATTAAGAATGTTTATTAATTTATATTAAAATTTAATTTAAATATATTTTCTTCCTTACAAAATAAATAAGATGTTGTTACAAATATCATCGTTAATGAATTAACATATTCAAATTAAATAGAAGGATCTATTGGAACATTAATTAAAGTTAATTGACTAATTAAAAATATTTTAAAGTTCGTGATGATAATTTGTAAATGAGTCAAAGTTTAAGGGGACTGCATATTCTTTTCCCTTAAATTAATCTTAAATTTTTTTATGATTATTTGATTTTTATTACTTTTTTTAATGATCATATATCCAGAAGATCATAAAATTGTGGAAAGCTTCTTTACTAGATTTAATGGGCAAGGATGGTATTACTTTGATGAATAACATTACATCAAAACGAAATATTGTAAAACTTTTTTTTTGAAGGGTATAAGTTAATTTCTTATCATTAAAATTCGGCAATCTAAGAATTTACAGTTAAAAGACTATATTTTTTCTTTAGTTACATGGCTTAAGTGGTCAAAATATTCAACCTTTATTCACATTAAATTATTTGTTTGGTATAACTTTTGTTTATGAGTTTATTTGGCATATCCTTGAAAAGGGGAAAGGAGATTGGATTATAATATATTATGTGTATTCTATAATATTTTAATATAAATATATTTACATTAGCATAAGTTAGAATTTTACATAAAAAGATATTTTTATATACAATCAAGGGAGTGAAGATTTTACAAGATATATTAAAATTAATTAAACTATAATATTAATTATCCATTATTAATTATCCATTATTAAATATTTATTTTATTCAGATATTCTTATTATTTTATAATATTAAGCATTTTAATATTTACATTGAACTGGGTAAAACTTTATATAAAAAATATTATAATGTATGTCTTGAAGGTAAAAACTTTGCATAAATACATAATAAAATTAATTGAAATTTAATATATTATTATAAAGTTTAAGTAATTAAATATTTTTATTAAATAATTTCTAAAGTTATATCTTCAATTACTTTAAATAAAAAAATTTGTTCATTATCCCAAGTACAAAATGTTAGAGATTATACT
The DNA here is from genome assembly GCA_029884605.1 of Ormosia emarginata. Lineage (NCBI taxonomy): Eukaryota > Viridiplantae > Streptophyta > Magnoliopsida > Fabales > Fabaceae > Ormosia > Ormosia emarginata. The sequence continues at coordinate 24,806,103 of JAQQTP010000080.1, read as the reverse complement.
AATCTTTTTATCCTGTATAGAGTTTTTCAAATGGTAAAATATTGGGATTTGAATTATGTTGTTATAACAAAAGTTATAATATTAGGTACACTCCGTGGTTGGAAAATTTTGATTTATGATGATGATGGCATCTTTGTTAAACAAAAAAAAAAATATTGTTTACAAATAAGTCTTTTAGACGATTTGAATAAGAGGTATTAATATTATATTTTATATAAATTTTAACATAAGTTTCTTTTAATCACCCGTGCATGACACTGGACAATCACTAGTTATGCTACATGAAAATTACTAATTGAGTTGTATAAAAACTTCAACTGAGTAAGATACATGTCTAGATGCATCAAACTCCAACTACTGTGTTGTAAGTGCCATAACCAGCGAAAAATAATCCAGAGAGTAATACAACAGAATCCAAGGCTATTTGCCAGATGCGTAGAGAAGAGCCAAATAATTTTAGATGAAATGTAGCTGGCAAAACAAATGAGATCATTGCACATATGGTACTCCCCACAAATGAGGCAAAAACACCAAATTCTGGCACAAATGAGGCTAAGATTGCCAGCACAACCACCACAATCGCACGACTGATGTATATCCAACTCTTTCCTAGTCCTGTTGATTCATTATTGTCTCTGTGGACGAGTTTGAGTTTTCCTTCCACAATCTCATTAATTGGGTGTATCATCATTGGGAATGTGAACACAAGCCCCAAGCATAATCCTACCTGTTGTCGTATAAAATGTTAGATGTCAAACTCTCCTGCTGAGCAATAAAAAATGCAGCAAAAAATTGAAGATAAACAAGAGTTTACGAACTCGTGGCAAAAGAAATGTAGGTTGGCTTTTTCATGCACTTTATGTAATGCTTAAAGTCTGAGATGTTAATCTGCAAAGTGGACTATCGTAGGCACGTATAAGGACAAATCACCAATGCGCACATGCATATAATATTTGCTTTAAACACTCAGCAACGCATACACAACCAGATGTGCCAGACTTAACAGACACAATATAGGAATGGTGCTCTGATGTCAAACAGATTATTCAATATGACACCAATTGACGCATACAACACGAAAGTGAAAATCAAGAGTTATAATTACCAAACACCATCACCTTCAAGTGCTAGGTACTTCTAGCTAGTAGTATCCTCAAATAACATGGATGCAACAAACAGCATGAGATGAGCAATTCAATCAGATTTGAGAAAGCATGTCAATTCTATGTTGGCTTTTCTAAGGATTTTCTATGTGATACATTCATAGAAAAGTGCATGTCACGGATAAGTGCTATATCTGGAAGGTGGTATCAGGTATTTTCCATTATAAATCTAAAATGAACTAGTTGAGGAAAAGAAAACAAAGAAAAATAAAAAGAGCATGGTATTGATTAGCTAACTGTAAGAACACTTTAAGAGTAACCATGTTAAACAAAAATAATGAGCATAACACGAGCTCCAAGTGTGAATGTCTTAACCATATTACCTGTACTGCAAGAGATGACCAATTTCTAGGGAGATTGAGGGTCACAATGTCTTTAGTTTCTTCACCAAAAGCCATGTAACCACAGAACCCAAAAAGAATGTACACAAGTGTTATCCCACTAAAAGTCTGAGCCAGCAATCTTGGGAATTTAGCTCTATCCTGCATAGAATTCTCTAGGGTCAGTGTCATTCCAATTCCCTCAAAACAAAAAACCGCCATGCCTGCTGCAAATGGCAACCCCCCAATGTTGGATGTGATTGTCGTCCTTTGTTCAAATGAAAATCCACCCCATAGGGCCTGTTCTATATCTTCCTTCACTACAATTCCCATAGCTAGGACATTGCAAACATCAGCAAAAATGCTAAAAGGTGCTAAAGCAGATAAGCTTCCTATCCATGACAATCCAATTTCAACTGGCACTAATAAAAATATGTAGGAGGTGAATTCGAGTCCATGGCCTTGGAATACAGAATGAAGGTTTTGTCCAATAAATACCAAATACGCAACAGATCCTCCGCATAGTGCTACCAAAATCAAAAGTTCTGTCAGATGCCGACCTGAGGTTCCAAAGCACCTATAACCCAGGTCTCCATATGTTCTTGCTTCCACTAATGGTTCTTCTGATGCCAACTTCTCTCTGCACATAACCTGTATCCAAGAAATATAAATCAAACCTTTTAATGACAAGACGTATGCAGAATAAAAGCAGGAACCATAAAATAAAAGATGTACCATGTAACTTTAATTCAGGTTCTTTTTAGTTTCTTTTCCTTTTGGTAATGGAATCATCTAAGTTGGACAAGTCAGTGACATCGTGTACCACTGTACCCCACACCCCAAAAAATAAGAAAATTTGTGAAAGTAGGTAGGGGAAGAAAGCAATCATCATTTATGATCATTCATAATTATCTCTGTCCCAAAACAAAAAAGAACAATTCGAATTGTTTTGAGGTACAAAGTTAAGAATTTCCAAGGAAAGGAAAGTATTCCAACTTTATCTGAGCTAATCAATAGTATGTGATAAATATATATTCCTTAAAGCATAGAGACTCCCCAATCCTCACCTCGGTGAATCAAATTCTATGTACATTTTCTCAGCAGGAAAAAAAAAAAAAAGATACTGATTCTAGATAAAATTTATGTGATGGACAATTTTCAGAAGAAAAAACAGAGAGAAAGTAAAGATCAGAATTAGATACAAGAAGGAGCATGCAGTAGTAGGTGGTTATGCCGACGATGGCAACCCCAAGCGATCCAGCAACCCAGCCAGCGATCCGAAAAGCAAAGGGCAATCCCAAAACACCAGTTCCAACTATAGAGACTATGATATTCCCCAAAGTTTGAAGCTTTGAAGCTCTTTTGGAAGGCAGAGAATCCAGCAGAGGGGTTGCGATGTTTGCTGTGTCATGATCCATTATCTTCCCGATTCCCAATAAAGACCACTGGCTGATCTGAAATGGGTAGCCAACTTTCTGGGATGTTGTGGATTCAACTAAAATTGTGGTTCACTATTTGTTTCATTTCATATACACTTTTTGGAAGTGCTTCTGTGGGGTTCATTGGAATGGACACAGTGGTGTTGGGTGCCTTTTTGGTTTACAAGGAAAGTGATAATTACCGCCATAAGAATCCAAGCAGAGAGTCAAGTCGGTGAATGCATCTGGATCTATAACGTGCATGATTGACTCAATAAGCCATAAGGACCAACCAGCATGACCCCTGTTTGTTTCCATAGTTAATTAATAAAAAAAAACAGCGGTTATTCAACATTTTACCGGGCAACTGCAATCATAAGAATTTAGTTACAGAGAATTGATTTCAGGTTTCCTACCATAACAGGACAAAATCAGAAATAGAATTGTGAGCTTAAATTTAATAATATATAGAAACATCATTAATGTATTTAGACTTTTTAAAATATTGATTATGATAGACAAACTTTTTTGTTGATTTAAAAATATATAATTAGATGATAATAAAATAATACATCAAAATTAAATCCTATAATTATTAGCTTTTCAAGTTTTCTATGACACTGCATTAATGCGATCAATGCACACCAAACATGACAAAAAAAAAACTAAAAAAAAAAAGAGTGATGCTATTTCACATGAAGAGATATTCATGAATCTCCCCCAAATGATGTGGCAACAGTCACACAACTACTCAAGCCTCTATAACATAAACAATCTGGAAAAAAAAATGCAGTTGAGGGATACAAAACGCAGAGAGTTATACAATTACACACCGTTCATGTATCGTTTCACACGGAGGACTTTGTGTGATTTAGCATTTTTGAAAAGAAAATGAAATTACTCTCTATAAATTAGTACTTTTAATTTCAAAAAACATAAATATAATATATTTTGCTAAATGTAGAAAATTCTATACCAAAAAAAAAAGACCCAAAGTTAATTGATTTAATTTTGATGCATTATATAAAACTTTTTTTACATCATTATTTAATTCTATATTAACATCTCATTTAATGAATTTCACTATATTAATAACTATATAAATGTCATCAAACTCTCTAAATTTTTTGAATGCATCAAAAATTAAATTCAAATTAATTAGTAAATCTAAATTCAAATTGTCAACTGGCCAATTAGGCCCAAAACCCAAATTAGGTTCAATTCTCTAATAGAGGTAGAATAAAAAAACAAAGTGGTCTCAGTTGTAGACAGATATGCATAATAGACCTAATATCCGAATACAATCAGGCTCAAAACCCAAATTAAACTGCTGCTGTTCCACATCTTATGTCGTTTGTCTACTAAAAACTTTGTACAATGTCTCAGATTGTACTTGTCTATAGTTATTTACAAGAGCAGAAATATCTACAAATAATATGGTTGGCACACGCATACTATTTGAGGTCCAAGTGCTTTGAACTAGTTAGTACAAGAGCTTCCAGAAACCAAGTTTTACATCTGTACGATGTCCTGGAACGTTTGTGTATATAGTTTCAAAATCCTACAAACTTCTATAACGCCTCGAAACAATATGGTTGGCAAACACAGTCGATGGCATGGATCAGTTTCCTGCGAGGTCCCACCGCATTGGCACCCATATCCTTGAGCTTCTTCATGGTTAGATTTACCAGCTGATACTTATTGAGACTGTTGCCCTGAAAAATTCTCACAAACTGCCCCAGTCCAAGTGATGTCAGCCACTTGCTCAACCCACCAGCTCTTTCAAGCTTTCTCTCAAGATTTGATGCTCTCAGCCCTTGATTTAAAGAAGTTGCCAAGATGGAGGGTCTTCTTGGTGCAAGTAATGTTCTGGGCTGCTTAATAGCTTTCGATGTATTACATACTCCGAGTAACTTATGCGAGTTCAAAACACTCACTTGATGAGGATTTTCTAATTCAATTCTTTGATCTACCCTTGGTGGCTTGGCTAAAGTTGATTTCGGTAGGGTAGGAGGAGCTCTTTTCACAGCCTGAATCTCCTTTTGGGCAGCCAATAAAATGGTCTTCTCATATTCATTACCTGAAGGATGTACAGTAGATATCTCCGTGGGAAGTTGCACGTGGTTACTCGCTGCTTCAGGAGGCATAAGATGCCTGTCACTCGGTGCTTGGTTTGCTGTTAAGGATCTTTCGCTAAGAGGTGCAGCAGGCACCAGAATGGTGACTCTCTGCTTTTTCACTATAATCCAATCACCATCCTCATGCTGATTATCACAGCCTGGAGAGTCAGTAAGGCAATGTGAAGTACCACTTTTTTTACCAGGAACTTTTCCTGTGCGCCTTTGCTTTGTTTTCACCATTAGCTGAGAATCTGCTTGTCATACAGTAGGATATATAGCATTTAGCTATTAACAAACTCAAGGTTTCATTTGATCAAAAAGTCAAGAAATCAATTAAATGAATTACTTAAAAAAAATTTAAAGCATATAATACAAACAATTATATCCCTAAAGCAAAATGAATTGTAATCCAATTATAGTATTTCACACATAATATATACATAAGAAACTCGCCTGAGATGAAGGGACTTGGAATTAAGATGAGTGCAAAATTCAAGTTGCAAAATTACTTGTGCCCACTTTGGAATTGGAATTAAGATTAAGAGAATAATAACGTAGCACATAAGGTGCAGATGCAAATGTGATGCAATAAAATCTTCAGAGGTGTACTAGTAAGACTGTTTCTGTCTGAAAAGAAATTATAAATAAAGAAATAAACTACTTGACATCAAAAAGTTCTTTGATCAACTTGGAAATAGAAAGTTCCCTTACATTAAGTTTGTAAGCACAGCACAGAAAATATAAAGTAATAAAGTGAGAAAGACACTCATTTCTTAAGTCACAGTAGATACATAGACAACATTTTTTTTTTTTGATAAAAACATAGACAACTATTAAGCTGATGAAAGATTTTGATGATGAACTTAATAGAGAAGTGATGGAATGCAAATATCTTTACCCTTTACTGCAATTTCTGCAAAATCTAGAGGTGGAATATTTTGCAAAATGCCTAACCGAAAAATCAAAGGCTGATTTGAGCTATAAATTTTGATACCACAGTTCTTCTAAAAAGTAACACGAATGCTAATAGATAAAAAGAAAACACTTACACATCATTTCAAATCATCAAACTGGATATTATATGCATGTAATGCTTGAATCTCCAGTTTTTGTCCAGTTTTCTGTCAACTGGGGTATTTGTTACAATATTCTAGTATTTCATGTAATAAATAATATCAAATACTTCAAATTGAGAACTAGAATTCTACATTAATAACAAAAAAATACCACCTAACCTAATAAATTACTAAAGTTGGAGGGGAAAAATAACATATATCTTCAAAGGGAAAAACAAGGTTATCTCTGCAATGTAGAACACCTCTTCTTCCCACAGAATCAAAACTTCCAACTCATTAAGCCCAGCTGAAAAAGGGAATCCTTACTTGCCTAGTTGCCGCTATCAAACACCACAAAAATTCTGGACAACAAAATGTATACAAAATATTGAGATGGACAGCATTTGATGGCTAATGTTTAAAGAAACACATGTTTAGGACTGTAAAGAAGAAAGAAAAAAAAGTCCAGAGCAATTATGCACTAGTGAATGGCAATTATAATAGGTTTATTATCAACTACAGACTAAGGAGGCTTAAATTTCTTCCAGTGCAATCTTGATAATTTATTGATATTGTCTCCTTATCTGTATTCTTGAACCTCTAATTCGTTCATTTGTTCATATAAAAAAAAAATGTTCATTTGTTGTTAGCTAATTTCACTTGCTGACTGACAAAATTGGATCACAAACTAAATCTTATGGCTTTCAAAACCACAAGTTTGCGGTTCCATTACAGTCAAATATAAAATCCCACAACTTTGAAACCTAATTACTACATATAGATAGATCTATCTAGAAGAATGAAAATCAAAATAAACCCACAAAAATCCAAACATTCAGTCAAATTTAGAGGAAGGAGGGGTGAATCGGGTAAAGTAAAAGAACCTCACTCTCCTGGTCGAAAGTCGAATCTTGCTGCTACCACCCCAATCTGAAGCCCATGGCCATGCGCTCGGATCAAAGAAGTGAATGAAATTTGAGCAAGCTCTTCTCTCTTCTCTTCAATTTGTAAACTTGCGTGTTCTAAATTTCTAATTCCTCGCTTCGAACTTCAAATCTCAGTAAAAAAATACGACTGGCGCATTTTTGGGGAATGAATTTAGGGTTTATCTTTTTTTTAAAAAAAATAAAAGAGAAAAGAAACGTGATAAATGGTCTTTTTTTTATTAGAATTAAATTATTAAATACTTTCCGAATCATTGTCGTTGGTTTCACACACGGTAAAATAAATAAGTTACTTTAATGAAAATATCTTTTTTATTAAAACTAGTCCATGGCCCACGCTGGCACACGGTGTTACGTATAAAATTGGTGTTCCCCCATGTCAAGGCTTGGTACACCTTTTTAATTTCAAGGTTTGGTATAAAAAAAAAATCTAATGGATATATTTAATAAAAAAAATCTGAACACTAAAACTAATGAAAAATTCCAAGATTTACAAATTCAGCGGGTTCATCGTCTTGCAAGAATCACGATGAGTATCCACAGCTCGGTTTGTGTATTTACTACCTTAATGAAAGAAAATTAGATTGAGATAACATTAGTATCCACAACTTGTTAAACCTGTCAAAAAAAAAAAATTGCTCAAGGTACAAGCAGTAAAAGAAAACTAAACTGTGAGGAATTGCAAAAAATATATAATTCTTCTAATAAATATAGGCATAATTAAATTCTTCAATAAATATTTTGAAAATGTTAAAAAAGTGTATATTTATAATGCTTGAACATCAAATTTTGACCGATTATTATATGCATTTATATGTATCCGTGAATATCTCAAGTATTTTGTTCATTTTCATTGTAAATATAGGCATTATTAAATTCTTCTAATAAATTAGAAAAAGAATTTTGTGTTATGTTAATTTTTTTGGACAATTTTTTTCATTTTGTTTATTTATTATATTAATTATTATTATAAATAAATAATTAAATTTGTTTTTTTAATTATAGTTGTTTAATTTAATTGCAAATATACTTCTAAAAGAGTTTTCTTAATACAATAATGCTAGTATGTTTTTCAGTGCAATACACAGGTTATATAGTTATGGTAAGGCTTTCTTTCTTTGTAATTGTTATATATAATTCATTTGAATGATCAAATTCAGTTTTACAAACTAATTAAAAAATATTGACCTAATTCTAATTAATCAATCTTATAATAAATTTGATCCTTAACTAAACCTATAAAAATAAAATGATAAGAAAGACAAACCAAAGTTAATTGCGAATCATATAGTAAAAAAAAAAAAACACGTTATTCCTATTAATATTCCAAATTAAGAAAAAAGATTGTATATGAGAAAGAAAACCTTGCACTAAATACACTAACATATTGTTTGGTTGGAGAGAAAATGAGAAGAAAGAAAATAAGAGAAAAGAAAATAGTGAGAATTTTGTATTTTCTCTCGTTTGTTTGTGAAAAGAAAAAAGGAAAGAACGAAAACTAACGCGTGGCATCCAAAAAAAAGTTTTCTCCTCCGAACAGCGAAGAAAACGAGAGAGGGGGAGAGAATATGACTAAAATAACTATTCTATCCTCATTTTCATTTCTTCTCCCATTCAACACACCCTTCAACCAAAACCTGTAACCACGCGCACAATTAATAAAAAAACATGGAGCATTGAACTAGGAGTCTTGAAACTTACATCCCAAAATCAAAAACCATGGACTAGAGACCCTTTCTAAAAACAAACTCTCAAACAAAAATTTAGGAGTGCAGTCATTCTGGATTCCTCAAAAAGACATCAGTTGGGGACAAAAAGCATCATAACAAGACATTTTTGTTCAAATTCCTTCCATTTTCCTACTTCTTTTCTCAAAATGACAAACAAAGGAAGCATCCATCAAGATTCAGACTTCAAGCTGGGAGAGGGGGATGAGCACAAGACAGTGTAATAAGGTATTAAAGACAGAAGAAAGGAAGAAAACTAGAGAAGTACAGGGAAGAGAAGTAGTACCCATAGAAGAAAAAGTCAATAAGCCTATGAGAAAGATTCACGTAGGATGGGGGAGGGGAGGGGAGGAGGGAGGGGTGGGGTCGTGGGCATGAGAATGTGAGAGAAGGAGAAGTCAGAAGAGAAAATCTGGAAGGAGGTGGGGGTCGGGGGAGGTTCGTGAGATTTCCTTTTTTTTTTGGTTATTATATAAAAAAAATTTAAATTAATTTTAGATATTAAAAATTAGTTTAAATCAATTTTTTTATAATTGCAAATAGTTTATTATAACATTTTTATTAAATAGATAAGTTTAAATCATTTTTTTATAATTTAGATGTTAATAAATTAAACTTTGCAATTAATATTTATTATAAAATTATTTTTTGTAATTTATAGAAATGTTTGGAAATTAAATAAAAAATTACTTATATTTGTATTTCATATATCAAGAACATATAAGTCATTTTATATTAATATAATTTTTCTTTCTCACTTTTCTACACAACTCTGCTTTTTTTTCTATTCATTTTCTCTTCATCTAAACAAATAAGGGTAAAACTCACTTTTTTATTAATTTTTTCTTCTCCTATTTTCTCTCATGCATCCAAACAAAGGATAAAAGAAAGAGGCATTTGTTGTTTAAAAAAAAATTATTAGTTGATATCCAATTTATTTATTTTTTAGCTAATATTTTATTATAATAATTAGTTAACGATATTTTATTATAATCATGTTGGAGATATCTACCACTCTTGCAATAAAATCATTTTCACGTAGCACAGACTACTTTAAATCAGGCAAATGTGATACTATAGTCGTATTAGAGATACTGTTCCCAAATGTGTTTTTAAGGAGTATTCTAATTGAAACTTTTGCATTAGCGGAGTATTCTAATTGAAACTTTTGCGTCAACTTCAACCTCATATTTCAGAAATTGTTTTAACATGAACTCTATGGTCAATGGTTTAGTGATAGACTTTTAACTTTATTTATAATAATAAGTTTATGATATTTACAGCAAAAGATAAATTATATATTACCCTTAAATCTTTATATTTTATATATTTTCATATTGAAGCTTATTTCATTTATTATTATTTTAACTTTAACCTTTTATCTTCTTCCTCCACCTGCATATTTGCTTGCACCTGCAAGTGGCATGTGGACAAGGGTTTAGTGGTGCACGACCGTTGGGTGGTGACGTGTGGCAGCTTGGCTAGGACAACATGGTGGAGCAGAGGTGTTGCGCGCAGCTAGGTGTAGATTTGGGTCTGTTGCTACGACTTGGGTATACGCGCGCAGAGATGATGGAGGTGATGTTGCGCGTGGTGCGGAGTGACGAGGTAGTCGCGAATTTACAGGTGTAAGCGGCTACGACTGAGACGCAACTTAGTGGGTTGTCTCTGCCCAGATCCACGTCACGCCTCTGCCCAGATCTGCGTCGCACCTCTGCCCAAATCTTACTGCTACAGTGGTTCTGTTTCACGAATCTGGGGGCAGAGACGAGTGGGGATGTGGCTGGTGTAATGGCTGTTCCAAGCGGTTGCTAGTGAAAGGCAGTGTTGGTGCGTTATGGCAAAGGTAGATGGTTCTGGTCACGGTGACAGCAGGGCTCAGGTTCAACGTGGTGCAGACGGTGGCCTTAGGTGACGTAATGAAGCAAAATTGATTGATGGGCGTTGGGGTCACAGTTGCGTGACAATGGCCTCGGGTGCTGCTGGCGTTTGGATCCTGAGGAGACACTGGGTTTGGTTTGGGTGGCTCACGGTGGGATGGACGTTTGGCAAATAATATATGGTGGTTGGGCTCGGTGGTCTTGGCCGGGAATGATTATGGTGGTCAGTGGCTTGGTTCGTGTGCAGGTGATGAGACAAGGATTGTGTCGTCGAGCCAGCCACTGGAGCCGTTGTCGAGTCCCTCTCTCAAACTTGTCGCACCTCACCCCTGTTTCTACACACCAAAGTACCATCTCTGGTGACGCAGCAGCAGTTCCGACGAGTGTGACGCAACACCATTTCAAGCAGCAACTCCAGCAGAAGACGGGTCACCAGTGATCTAGGTTGGTGGGTGGTGACTCCGACGAGAGGAAAAAGATGGAAAATGATTGGAACTTCTTTACAATTATTTTTTTTACAAAATAACATTTTTGATATACTAATTTGTAATATCAAATTTCTTCTACTTAACTATTTATCATGTTACAAGTAATTGATCACTACCGTCCATCTCATTTTATACAGATCTGACATTTCATATTGCAAGATCCATAGTAGGACCTTTAACTGCAGGTCTATATTAAACGCACTCATATTTCATATTTCAGAGCCTTCTATGATGCAACACACACATAGGTGTACATGTTCTTTCTTTCAAAGTTCATAGAATAAATAATCAAACAATAGGGAGTATATAACTTCAATAACCAAAGTCGAGAAGGAAGAGGTAGAGAAATGGAATAATGTCATAAAACCAATAAAATTTCTCAGACTTGGCATGAAACTTTACCTACAAAAATAGGATAAATATGGCATATTAGAAATGCTTTTATCATGCTTTGTATTATATATTGTTAATAAGAAATTCCCTAGTACCCAATTGCTAAAGGAAAATAACTGAACTCTAGCATCCATTTCCTCTACAAAACATAGCCACCGTCATATAAATCATCTAATTACAGTAAAAGTGTTTTGTAGCACAATGTCGTCAAAGGGGCATATGGAGTTATTCTAGCAGGCAACTTAATTAAATTTATCATGTAGTTTAAGATCTATTATATTCTTCATATACCTAGTAGCCTCATGACCAAGTATACATGGGAAGAGACCTCCTGATCCTGCAAAAGCAATTTAAGATAAATTCAAATAAGAAAGGTCTTCATGAATCAAACACATTATGAACCATTTGCAGTGCACATTCAAGAAGAATAAAAAGTTAAAATTTGTTTACAAATTCAAATTGCCCATCATACATCCAGTTTTGGTCTGCTTCATAAACTATCAACTAGTAAACACATAATTTTGAAATTCCAGGGATGCACTTTGAAAAAGGAAAGTTGAGAAAAGGGGGAAGAAGATTAAAAAAAGAAAATCATGTCACTTGAAAACGTTTTAAATTCTCCTAAACAACTTTGTAGCATCGATGCTCCATAATCTATCATCGTAAATTTGCTACAAAAATAATCAACAGTTGAAGTTCTTAATTAACAACCTCCATAACAAGTTATTTAGTGCAATTGATGATTACAGATTTATTTCTCATAGCCACCTCCCACGGTGGAGAGTACCAGATGCGCAACAGTGCGTCACATCACTGCATCCCTGATAACCCAGTCGTGAACCATGCCTCACCGATCACTTGTCCCACCAACTCGCACTTCCGATCGGCCCACCCATGAACCACCACGCCTCCGCTAGTCGATGATCTTGGGTCCTAGGGCGAAGGTGAGGTTAGGGTTGAAAGGGGTGTCAAAAGGGTCGTCGGGATTAGAAGGGTCAGCGTCAGATCAGATCTCGACGAGGATGCGATTAGTTTCTTCAATGAGATCTTGATTGATGGTGTCGGAGTCGGAAGAGCCGAGGTTGACGCTGATGGTGCCACGGAGGACGAGGATGGTGATTTTGATGTTGTTGAAGGTCTTGTGATTTGGAGGCCACGTGGTTGCCGTTGGTCTTGTGGATCTCTGCGAGGATGCGATTGGTTTCTTCAATGAGGTTCTGGTTGACGGCGTCGGAATCAGAGGAGTCGAGGTTGATGCCGATGGTGCCACGAAGGACGAGGATGGTGACGAAGCCGCATAGGATGGCGATCTTGATGTTGTTGAAGGTCTTATGGATCTGGCGGCCACGTGGTCGCTGTTCCGCTGGACCATACGACTGGTGGTCGAGGTTGTCGTCGTGTGCCAAAACGATTGGGGTGGTGCCAGTGATGACCAGAAACAGTACTGTCAGGAGGCTTAGAGAGAAAAAAAAAAAGAAAGAGTTAAAATTTTTTACTTATTATAACAGGTAATTTTGATTGGAACATTAATGTTTAAAATTTCAATAGGAGCATTGTAAATAGCTCCCATGTTACTTATACATCTTTCAGAAATTCAATAAGCAAAAGCAATCACTTTTAACATGTCCAACACAAGTTCGTTATGTAGATAACTGACCTTCTAAACTTCACGCAACCAAAAGAACATCAAACAAAATCAAATACCAACTAAAGTGAACAGTTAATGACAGTGGAAGCTTAAACTCAAAAGCAGCTCAAGTTACTTATAAACATATAAACGCTAGAGGCTAAACATGATTGAAACAATAAACCATTATGACACAAAGTGTCAAGTCCACAACCTGAACAAATTATAACCAAATACATATGGGTATGATATTACTTAATTCAGGGGTCAAATTCTACCAATAATGCTTTGCTTTAATTTTAGCATACATTCCCCTTGTTCGCATAAAGTCTTATATGACATTAGGAAAAAATGGGCATCATAGAACAACAAACATTTTTGTAACCCATACCTTTCTTTTTATACGATAAGGTATAGGAAAGTTCTCGTGGAAGAAACAATTTTAGTACTTTGAGCAATAATCAGTCTCATATTTAAAAAGTGTGAAAAAAAGTCACAAGTCTTACAAAAAAGTATCTAATGATTCTAGTCCATATTATCAAATTTTAAGAATTAAACATTAAATATAATTGTACAAACTATTATCATACATAAGTCTTACAAAAAAGGAAATGTGTGGCTAATTTTTTTTTTTTGCGTTATGTGTGTAATTATGACTAATTTTTTTTATCAAATTGTTTAAATTCAATGAGTGTTCTTGCTTGTACTTAAGGGATGGTCTTCTGATTGCCTAATAATGCTTGATAGCTTCACATCGGTCGGCTATGGGATCCATCTCAAGTTTAGAGTACTTGTAAAGACATTCTAATACTCAAATTAATTTTAAAGTAAAATAGGCAAAAGTATAGATAGAAAAATGCACATACATTGGGAATCCTAGTATATTCTTAAATAAAGGGTGATGCTCATAGGGGCTTAAGATAACAGGTCATGTGCAAGTCATTAAGCTTTGGCTAAATAGGGACATATTGGTCAAGTGAGCATTACGCGATAACAAGTTTTGTGCACCTATTAGGACTCTTAATTTTTTTTTAGGTACATAGAATTCATGCAATTCCCTTACTAAAATAATAGTTTTAAATATAATAATATTATAAATGAATTTACTCTATAAAAATTCACAGATAGAAATTTAAAAAATAAAAAATATATAAAAAAAATAAGTATCGATACAAGATAATACAAAGTCATAATATTTACTCAAAAATATATATACACATATTTCTAATAATTATATTTTCCTCTTTTGGAACAAGAGTTTATACTTAATCGATCTAAATGGTGATGACCATAATATATCATGTACTAGTCTGAAAACACCATGAATAGAGTGAGAATTGAAAATTCTCAGTAGAAAATAAATAGTTATAAAAACATTCGAAAACACATGGTGAATTTCACCTGTGTAAAATACACATAAAATCACATGGCAACCAAATCATGATAAGAACAACACAATTCTTGCATAACAGAACGAATGCTAAATAAATCACGCAATACAGTCTTATGTATTAACATTAACAAGTTTCTCAAATATTAGTAAACAAGTACCAATCATCAGCAATATTAACAAGCAAGTTTATCATTATAAAGAATCCACCATTTACTTTACTTTTTCTTTCTATGTCTGCTTACCTCACATTTTACTCGAAGACTTTCACTTCTAAGGGAATCCACCATATGTCTGGTGTTACTTTAACATCGTGATAACAAAGCTAGATATACTCACATTAACCAGACAGATAACATAAAATGAATTCTATTCCTCTGCCTCTCAACGGTTAGGTGCAAACTTTTTTATGAATTTCTTGCTTGTCATCACACATAAACATAAGCAATACAAGCCGTCAATGTATCACGAATAAATTCATCATATGCAAGTCTATAAATAAATCATGTCAATAAAATAAAATTGACAAAACTTAGAATCATTAAATTTAAATGTCAATTCTTCAAAGAATCAACTATGATTTAAAATTAATTTAATAATTCTCTTAATAGTCCACATCACAGTCCATAATTTGTCAGGTTCTCATCATAATCCATATTTTGTCAGTTCCTCATCATAGTTCATATTTTGTCAGGTCATCATCACAGTCCATAGTTTGTTTTGATCTTGATAGTGCATTCATTGCACAAAAGTCTTTTTATTGCAAATATCAAAATAAAGGTCATAAAATTATTCCTAAGCCAAGGTAAATATAAGTAAGTTCATGTAAATTAAGTATATATATTTATTATCTAATATAATTAAAATATTTATTTAACTTAAGCCTTGAGTGATATTTTAATTTATTATATTGGTTTCATAAAAGAGTTAATATTCAAATTATAATAATTCTAAATTTTATCAAATATCATAAATATTTCAAAAACTAAATAAATATCAATTTTTCATAACATTAAATGTGCATAATAAATTTAACAAGAATAGTAATATGCATAAAATATTAAAATAATAAATTAACTAATAAAACATATAAATATATTAAAAACCATGGTTTTATTTTTTAAAAGAGAGTTCAGATCTTACATATTGCAAAATTTATTTTCTTCATTCCTATATTTTTATCTTCCACTCTTTCTTCCTCTTTCTCTCTTCTCAATTTACGCTTGCTCTACTGTAACAGGAACTCACTTTCATACATTCACACTTTCACTTTTTTCACAGTCTCTCTTATTTCTTGTTTTCTCCTTCTACGTGTAGGTCCCTTTATATAGTCAATTCAATTGATTATTTTTTTATCTTATTGGTGCACGCTGCATCTATAATTATTATCTTTATTTTAGTAAGATATTTATCTAAGTAATTATTATTTGAGAGATATTTAGATTAAAATAATAATATTTTATAAATATCTGTTTATAAATATATTTATTAAAATATTCATAAACTCTTCTTTTATATATATATATATATATATATATATATATATAAGATCAACTTATGTTAGTATAAATTTTTTTTTCTTACACTTATTTTTAATTGTTAGATTTGTTAGATCTACTTTCATCTAATGATTATCTTTAATAAAATAATCTCAACTATTAGATGAAAGTAAACTAACTTAAAAATAAGTGTAAAGAAAAAAAATTTATACTTGATTTAAGTTGATCCCTTTTTTTTTCAAAGTTATAAAATTAAAAGAAATTGGTTACATAATTTGTTTATTTTAGTTGTATATATACAAAAAATCATTTAAATATGGTAAAATGTAAATGAATTTAATTTATAAATTAAATTAAATTAAACTTTAAAAATAAATTCTAAATGCAGTGATAGAGTTTAATTTTCATTGATTTTGAATACAAAAGTTTCTTAATACAATCATCAAATTATATATTTTTTTATGGGTAATGATTCATTGAATTAAACAAAGGCTACTAGACAAATATCCAGCAAAGCCAGAGTTCTTACATCAGCAGGTTTGTCATTAATTCAAATGTTATCAAAAAAATTACAAGCAACTTTAGCTAAACTAGGATCAGGATCCCCTCCTTTTTAAAAAGAAAAAGAGAGAGTTATTTTTTTTATTCAATGATCCTTTTTTATCAAATTATATTTACAACTTTTATTTTATCATAAAAGACAGTATTTTTGAAAATTAGATCAAGAAAATGACTTCTTCATTTTTTCTTTCTAAAAAGAGGAGATCCTGATCCGCTAAATTATGTGCCACCCTATTAGCATCTCGCCAGACATGCATGAGAACATAGTCTTGAAAAGCTTTTCCAATGGAGCATTCATCCACAACCAAATCAAAGTATGTGTTACTCCCGTGAGAATGCAGCAGAGCATTATATAGTCCCAAGCAATCAATTTCAACCTCTAGCTGGTTCAGGTAAAGATCCTGTGCCAATCAGAGTCCTTACCTCAAGCTTATGGCCTCAGCCAACCTTACCTCAGAGTCACATCTAAATCGTTTGGATGCTGCTGCAATAATGTTTCCTTCATGGTCTCTGAACACCGCACTTATATGCTCCAAAACTTTGCAGTGAATTTTACCTATAATGTTAGGTGTTTGAATATTGGAGTTGTTATGTTGGTGATGACTTTATCTAACTATCACATTAATCCAAAATTACATAAGTAATTAGTTAAAAAAAGTGTTTCTATAATTAAATTTATTTAATAATACAACAAATATGGTTAGATAATGTAAAAAGGTATATCAAGATTATATTCTTGTATTTGTTTTAACTTTTATGAACTCAACAAACCGAACCAATCAAATGTGAGTTATTAAATTTATAAAATAAAGAGTAAATTAAGATTTTGATTTCCGAAAATATATCTTATTTATTTTATGTCTTATTTGCATTCGTTAATTTGAATTATATAGTAGGATAAGAAATTTTAAGAACACATTTTTTATTATATTATTTGTAATATATTTTTTATTGAATTATGTCACACACTAAAATACATATTTAATATCAATTAGTGTATAATAAAATAAATTAGCATATAATTAACTTAATAAATATGTAATTAAATTTAAGTTTGTATTTTAATATATGACATAACTCAATAAAAAAATTTAAAAAAATATGATAAAAAATGTGTTTCCAATAATCCTAAGATTGATGCTTAGATTATATTTGACTTTGGATCATTTCTTGTGAAAAGACTATTTTATTGGAGAGTGATAAACATAATTTATTATATAATAAGGACATATTATGATAAGTTATAATATTTACTAATTATATTTAAAATAAAATGTGATTTTATCTTTTTAACGTTACCCTAACTTGTTATTCAACAATAAGAGAGAATTAAGATCTATTATATTTAGACTTGTTCAATTTTTTTATTACAATTTAAATTTAAATTTAAAAAATAAAATTGTAAAGGTACATTTCTACGGATCAAAATATCATTTTACTCACTAAAAATAAATACATTACAAATTGAGTTTATAAATATACAAAAGTTTTTCATTCGGCGAGGAAGAGCATTTTGCTCCATTCTTCTCACGTAACTTGAGATGTGGAAAAAAAGTACAGAAACTCGGAAAGGGAAAGGAAAAGCGAACGGAAAAGGGAAAGAGGTGCCACACAAGCAGAGACATGTAAAGAACATTTTGCATTTATAATTTTAAATTTTTTAACTTAATCTTCTTATTAATTTTTTAATTATTAAATAAAAAAATATTAAATAATTTTTACATTTTTAAGATATTAAATAAATTAATTTATTTCATTTAATATTAAAAAAATTTATAAAAAATAATAACAAAACTCTTTGTCCATCCAAACATTAAACAACGCGAAATGTTCTTTTGTTTGCGGTTTGTTACGGCGAGAAAAACAGAAATTCCGAGAAATGCGCGGGTCTTTGTGGCTTCAAACTCTCGATAGTTCTTATCCTTCCTTCTCCTTGTTCTCGTTCCCTCAACTCCCACAGACACAGACACGGACACAGAGATTCCTTATTCTTTTCGATACCGAACTTTGTCTTTGTCCCGTACTCTTAACTTAAACCCTTCCCTTATCCGTTCAGCTCTCGCGAAACTCGAGGAAGGAAAGCGATAGACACACAACAACAAAATCTCGTAACCGTGTATATCGTGTTCACTTACCTTCATCCTTCTCCCAAACCCTACCAACAAATTAACCTCCCTCTCCCTCCTCATTATCTTTTTTTTTTTTTTCTTTTGTTTTTATAATTTATGTTTATAATAATTTCTCACGCTTTCTCATCTCCCCGAACAAGTTTCGCAGGTAAGGAATGCCGTGAAATTAAATCATGTTAGCACATTTCTTGAATATTTCTCCCATTTTCTCATACTTGTACTGATTAATTAATTAATTAACTAATTAATTAATTAATTAATTAATTAATTATGTGGAGATTTTTTAATTAGGATTTGGGAGCTGACGAAAAGGACCAATGAAATTCGGGTGTGCATTCAGAGAGTACCTGCAGGAAGAGCGGGAGTGGATGTTGGACGGGAAATGTGCCCATGTTGAATATATCAGGTTAAAAAAAGTGTTAAAGAGTTGCCAGAATTGTAAAGACACTTCTTCTGATAAACACCAGTTATGTCAATGTCAATCTTGCCCATGTAAGTGTTCTGCTCCATGTTTATATCTGGTTTTATAGTTTTACGCTGTATTTGAAAGGCGTCATTTTATTTGTAAATGAATTGTCATATGAAACTTGTTAGTTTAAGGACTCAATTCATTTAGATTACCTTATCATTCTTAAGGATTAGATTCAATTAGTTTAAGGATTCAGTATTCATTCTGACGTCACAAGGTCCTTATTTTATGCTCTTCACAGATGGTATGGTTCATGTTTGTGGGACCAAACCGGGGATTGATTCCCAGTTGGGGTTGTGGAAGAATTAATATCTTAGATCATTAGATTACCTAAGCAAGAGTAAGTGATTATATTAGTGTTAATTTAATGATGTAAAGGCCAGAACGTTCATTTGTGAATTTTATTAAAAAAAAATAAGAAGGGAGCGAATGTTTCTTAAAGGTCAATGAACGAGCAAGAAGTACTGGTTTTAACATTTTATAATGATAATGAGACTCAGGAATAAGGATGGTTAAAATCAGGGTTAGTTGCAGAGAGGGTTAATGCTGTCCATGTAGAACTTTTCTGATTGAAAGTTACCTTCACTAAAAGGTAGATGATTCTCTGTTCTCCTAAAGTCCTAATCTTTTACGTGAAATAATTTGGTTAATGCTTATGTTAACTGAGATTAGTATTATTCAGTGAATATGATTTTACTCTAAGTACTCCTCTAGTTTTGGAGTTCTATAATACCTACTTTAATTTATGCTTTGCTATCTTTGAATATCTTAGTTCTTTGCAATTGACGAGAGCTTATGTTACCTGCGATTAGTTTTTATGCATGTTTTAAGCAAAACACTTATTTAACATTATTAAGTATCTTGTTATTTAACCAAAGTGTATTACTTTATGCAGTCTTGTAATGTTTTTTGCTCTCCACTTGTAGTGTGTGATCAAAAGTTCTTCTCTGAGTTGATGAAGGAAGCATCAGATATAGTAGGATACTTTAGTTCAAGAGTTAGGCATCTTCTTCATCTTCATATTGCAACAGGAATGCAGAGATATATATTGCGCTTGCGCCAGTGCTTTAAAAATGATAGGCAAGCCCTTGCACAAGAAGGGAGAATTTTAATCGAGTACATTGCAATGAATGCTATAGCGATGAGGAAAATACTTAAGAAATATGATAAAGTATGCATCAGATGAGACAATTGCCACTTACTGTCCGTTTCTTTTTCCCCATTCATTTATACTTCTCTGCTTAGGAGTTATCTCGTTCATTTATATTCTACTCCATAGGTACACAGCTCTGTGAATGGGGAGAATTTCAAATCCAGGATGCAAGCTGAACATATTGAACTTTTACACTCACCTTGGCTAATTGAATTGGGTGCTTTTTATCTGAATTCTAGTGGGCTAGATGGTTGTGAGCTTGATGGAGTCTATGGTCAATTTTCATGTGATCTAAACATAACTGAAGCTGTAATGATATTGATTCTTCCAGATTCTATTAAGCTTGAGTATAATCTAACTTGTGCAATTTGCCTGGTAAGATACTATTTGTATACTATACTAGAAAAAAAGACATTTTGTATGTCAGTTCTCTTATAAATGCTTGGATTGTGATATGATAGGATTTTGTTTTCAATCCATATGCTTTGGGTTGTGGTCATATCTTCTGCAAGTCATGTGCTTGCTCAGCTGCCTCTGTGATGATTTTCCAAGGCCTTAAAGCTGCAAGTCCAGAATCAAAGTGTCCCATATGCAGAGAGGTATGCATTTTGAACTTAAGTATTGATATTTCAAAGAAAGCCAAAAAACCTCTTTACATTGCCTTTGTTAAACAATCAAAACTGGAAAAAAAAAGTATTGGTAAAATAATGAGAGAGAGAATTCACTAGTGCAATCGATGGCTTCTTAAAACATTAAATATGGGGCTATTAATGCATTCAGGCAATGCCGTTAAGGCTATATATCCATTGTTGCCCTTTGCACAAAAGCATGGCGTGTTAGGGTTGGGGGAGCCCAAAACACCGGAGAGATTTGCATCCAATGGATTAAACGAAAAACTACATAAATGAACTTAACGCCACATTTTGACCCAAAATCTTAAGGCATTAGGTCTATGGGTCTTTTCTATTTATATAGCTTTCAACTTGCCCATTCCTTTGCAATGTGAGACTTTTCTCCCACATCTAACTCACACTTGAAATGCCCAACATGGCGACCTTATGACTATAAGCTGTATAGTGATTTCTGTCATTTATCTTAGTTAGCCAATGGAGCTTTAAAGCATATTCTACTTTGCTTTTATTTTTAATAATTATAAAAACTTGCTTTTATTAAAAAAAATATTGCTAAATGTCACGAAAACCCAATTTGTGAATTTAGCACGAAGGGGTTCTGATTGGAATGGTTTCCTTCCATTTCTACCTTTTCCAATTTTTTCTCACCATGATTCTCGTTTTTCTGTTATTTTATTAGCGCTAGATAGATTCTTATGCAATTTATGAAAGAAAAATGCTACACAGACAGAATATTTTTGCCAAAATTTTGACAGAATGATTTGGCATACTTGTCAACTCTGAGATGGGTATGTGGTTCTTACCACTTTATTTCATCTAACAACTATCTTTAAATTATGTCAAAATTTTGGCTTTTTTTTTTTTTACTGTGTAACATTACTCTTCGTGAAAAAGCTTCGTACTAAATAACATTACTCATTAAATACTCCATCACTTCTTCATGCAGGTTGGGGTTTATTCTAAGGCAGTGCACATGTTAGAACTTGATCTGCTTATGAAAAGAAGGTATTACCTGGTACATGATAACATTTTATATCTTATTCTTATGTGAGCATTACCATCACAATAATTTTCAAGATTTCCCAGGTGCAAAGATTACTGGAAAGAGAGGCTAGCTGGCGAACGAAGTCATATGTTGAAGCAATCAAAGGAGTACTGGAACTTACAGTCCACATATGCAATTGGGTTACTGTAGGTTTTTATGCTTTGGCCACTGAAACATCCAAGTAGTACTGTTCACAAATAGAACTCCCCTGGAAGTATTAAATGATTTTGAGTTCGTCTTACAGCTATGACTGAACTGCTGTGGATGAGGTGGGATTTTGTTAGTTCTCAAGACCTTTAGCATGAAGAGGGAAATACTAAATAAGAACAAGAAAATCTTGGAAAGTTGGCTGCATCCTCAGCCGCTACTATTCGAAAATTTCAACGGGAGCTGGTGATAGATATCCAAATTTTATATGTTAGGGAAGTTATCAAATAATTGTTACTCTTATTATTATTAGAAATTGGAAATATCTGTATTTGTTATTTAAACTTGAAAAACTTTATGTGAACAATTCTTAGAGAAATAAAGAGACAACTGACAAGCAATAGAATTGTTGGATTGTATGTGAACTTGTGCAAAAAAACGATGTAGCCTTGTACAAATTCAGTATGTAGCGTTATTCGTTGCACATCAGACACAATATCAAAAGAATTTTGAGTGCATATGTTGCATATATTTGCCTTACGTTTCTACTGGTTTGGGGTTTTGATTTTAAGCATGTTGAAATTTTGATGTTAAATATGTTAGATTTTCGATTAAAGCATAAGGAATTTGACTTAGACCTGTTAGGGATCCAATCAGGATAAGGCTTTGATTTTAAGAGTTTTACTGAGCTAAGGGTTTCGATTTTAAATTTTAGATAAATAACTTTCAGGATTGACCACTCGATTTTCCCCTTTCTTTATAGGACAATCACTAGATAGTTTTTCTTCAATTCTCCTTTTCCGCCTCCTAGCAAAACCAAACAACTTACTTTAAGTTTATATCCGTTCCTGGTTATTTCTTTGTAGTTGAACTCATCCTTGACATGTTCTTTATCAGGCCACAAGTTGGAATGTTAAATTTATGATATTGCTCTGTTTTTTTTTTAAAAAAAAAAAACAAAAAGGAGATCTCTACTGGGATATAAGGAAGAATGTGAAAATGGCATGTGAGGAGATGGAACCCTCTATCAAATATCGATTTCTTGATCTTAAAAACTTTTTTTTTTTTTGACTGGGCTTGATTTTAAAAACTTCGTTGAGGAGATATCATAGTAAGTTAAGATTACACTAACTGGTTAATTAAACTTGAATGTTGTTAACTACTGTAAAATTGTTAATTTTGAAAAATATAGTCTAAGTTTATATTTGCTTAAATTTTAAGAAAAAATTACCTATTTAAAAAAAACTTTAAAAAACTTAATTATAAACTATTTTAAACTCAAAATAACTAATCCAAACACATATGGCATCCTAAACGAGGCAGATGTTATGGTACATCCTACTAAGTTTAAGTGTACCATATGTAACATTCCAAAATTTCTTATCTCTTAAACAGTAATTTTGACAGAATAATGTAATTTTCTTGTTTAGTAATTTCTGATATTTGTAGAATTATTTTGTTTATTCCGTCAACGTATTTGATCGTTTTGAGTGATTTCTTTCAAAATGTCGGAAAATAAAAATTTTTAAGTAGGAAAACTTTACGTAATTTAATTTTTATCGTTAGGTAATTAATTTACGTAATCTGATTGGATATTTGTGAATTTTCTAATTTCTGTGATTTTATGTGTGATTTTGAAATTTTTATGGTTTGTGGGCCCCACGAGGTGTATGTGGGCCCATGTGACCATATATGGGCCCAGGTAGGTCCCATAAAGTGAAAAAAATTTCTACGCATAGAAAAATTTGATCAGATTAGATGGAGACAGTGATCTTCTAAACCCGAATCTGAAGCAGATTTTAAAAATTTATCAGATTGTATTTTATACTTGTATTTAATTATCGGATGATAAAAATACAAGAAAATATTATTTGTAGGATACAAGAATAAATATTATACTTTAGTTTGTGAATTTTACAAAGAGAAATTGACTTGATTTATACCTTTTGGATGAGAATGCTTAAGGATTATTTGTGAATTTTATTAAAAAAAAATAAGAGGGCTTAGTTTGAATATTAACCATTGATTTAATCAAAGGTTAAACAAACTTAATAAAGAAGCGCTGGATAATAACCATTGATTTAATCAATGGTGTGAAATGCTTTCCAGTTAGAATGCTTTGATATCAACTATACCTGTAATCAAAGGTGTAGAATTGATTCTTGAAAAATGACAAAGTCCATTTATAACCATTTATTTGATTAAATCAAGGCTGGATTTAATCTTAAAAAGTTAACTGAGACCATTTATGACCATTGGATGAAGAATTAATCAAGGGAGAGATTTGGTCTTCTAAAATGGCAGACTAATTATGACCTTGGATTTAAAATTTGAAGAAGCAATCTTGACTTAATTTTGAGACATCTAAAGGTTAAATTTAAAGCCAATTGCGAGAGTTTTCTAAAATTAAAAATCTACCTAAATCCTAACCATTAAATTAATCAATGGCTAGAAATGCTTCAAATGGTGGCAAATAATGAAGACAACTTTATTGAATGCGTTATGAAGAGAAGGTGATGATTTTGATTTAAAAACAAAGTGTATTTTTTGCATGTCTTGATCAATTAGGTATTATATTGACCAATATTGATAACTTGCACATCAATGAGAAGCATGAAGAGGGGGAGGGGGACGGTTGGTGCTGCACTAGAACTTTGGAAGACCATAATCAGACGCTTTTATTTATTGTTTTCCTTGGCCTTCATTGAATATTTTCAAGAAGGAAACTTAAGAAATTTTTCTCCATCTCTCTTCTCCAAACACCATTCGCCAAGCACCTTGGAATGCCTTCCAACACTCAAAAATTTCATCCAACTTGATTTTCTAAACCTAAACATCATTCTAAGAACATCTCTACAGTTATGAGTTTTTCCAAAATCATTCATCTTGAACTTCAAATTCAAGCTTCAAGTTTCTATCAAAAATTAAAAATTTCATCTTTGTGCTTCAAGAGAAACCATTCGGTTATCTACCCTAAAATCACCATCCAATCTCTTTTAATTTCATCCAACCATAGATCTTGAATCTACATGATGTTCTAAGAACTTTCATGTTGAAGATTTTCTCTAAATCATTCATCTTCATGGACTTTCTTCAAGATCAAAGTTATTGGGTTTTTTAGGTGAAGTATAAGAAAACTTCATTTTCTTCTCTCTTTTTCATGATCTAAGCCATTTTGATCTATTGCCTCTTAATCAAGCTTAGTATACTATTTTTTATGTATTTTGTTTTGTATTTGGTCAAGCTCTTGGTGATGAAGACTTGGAAAAAGAAAAAAAGTAAGTTTTTGAGGATCTTCAAGAGGTAAGAGGAGATCCATCTCACCAACCAAGCATTGCCTGGGTGAGAGATAGATTTTTATTTGATGGACGGAATCCATGTGAGGATTCATATCCATGTGTCATGTAATTAATTTGTGGGTGTTTATGATAGGATGTGATTAATTTTCTATGCTTGATATGCTTTGCATGATTTTATAGCTTTGATGATATCTTGATATGCTATACATGCTTTTATGACTTTGATGGTATGCTTATATTATTTATGATGAAATATATATGTATATCCATGATGCAGAGATATGGAAAGGAAATTGATTTTTGGCTCCAATAAAGAAAGGAAGAAATACTATGTTTTGATGCCTTGATTAGGGTTCATGTTTAAAATTTTCAAGAACAAAAGAATTGATTTTTGAATACTTAGAACATGGTGGATTTGAACAAGACACCTCAAGATAGGTGTTCACAAAATTAATATTTTCTTGAATGATGAAAATGGATGTTTAGAAAAGTAAGGAAAATAAACAAAGAATTTATTTTTCAAAGAAAGATACGAATACGGTTTTAGAAGGATTTTTATTGATTTATTTTGTGTAAAAAAGTTTCTAAGTGTTTTACTAAACATGAGATTTAAATGAAAATAGCAATGATAATTTTAAGGATTTGCAAAGAAAGTGAAAAAGGATTTGTAAGGAAAGTAAAAATGAATTGAACAAATGAGTTTGGTTTTTATGACCATCGGTATTTCGGTTTTGAAAATAAAGAATTTTTAATGGTTTTGTTTATGTAAACCATATCAATTTAGGAGGAAAATATTTGATGGCTCCAATGGCCAAAGACTCTACAATTTTTGGAGGTTGGAATAATTTTAGTTTTTATGAAACAAAGTAATTTTAAAGTGGAAACAAAATGTTTGAACAAAATATTTTAGTATACTAATTTTGAAAAGGGAAATCAAAGTATTTTATCACTTGAGAAATGAACTTTCATATAAAAATGAAAAAAAAAGTCAAGGGTTTGAATCTTAATTTGTTTTGAAGAGAATTGATTTTAGAATTGATTTGGGAAAAATGGATAATATAATGGTGTTTTGAAAATTTACTAACGTATAATTGATTTTCAAGTTTTGAAGCACGTTAGGAAATTCTTAAACTTTTGAAACGTTGATTTATATCATTAGAAAAAGTGATTTTTGTGGAGTATATTTTGGAAAAGGATTTCTTGAGTAAAGAAATGTGAAAAAGATTTTCTTGAGTAAGAAATGTGAAAAAATGAAATACAAAGTTATATTATTTTTAGAGAAGTTGAAAAGGAACTTTTTTAAGGTTAAGAAATATTTTCTGTAATGAAATTGTGGTGAAAAAATTATTTACGTATCTTAAAAATGTAATTTTAAAGTACGTGGTTTGAAATACAATAAAATATTTCTAAGTATTTGGAAATACAATAAAATATTTCTACACAATTTTAAATACGTTGAAATATTTCTACGCGATTTGAATTACATTTAAATATTTTATGTAATCTAAATTACTATTGAAAAATCACTACGTGATGAAAAAATGATGAATTATTTTTACGTGATTGTGAAAATAGCGAAAAATCGTTATGTGATTTGAAAAGTGTTTTAAATATTTTGAGAATGACGGAAAATGATTTATGCGACTTAAAAGAATGATTTTTAAGTTACGCGATTTTGAAACAATGGAAAAATACTATGCGATTTTGATAAACGTATATTTTTACGCAATTAAGAAAAACGTTAAAAAAATTAGTACTTGTTTTAAAAGTAGAACTCCCCTGGAAGAGTTGCGGATTTTGAAAACGTAACAGCTAATATTATGAACTGTATAGTGAGGTGTAATTTTGTCACGGTTATAACGAAACGTTTAGATTTTGAAAACGTAACATAAGTGTTACGATATTTTGAAAACGTAATATAAACGTTTTGGCTGGAATCAAAAATGAAACTAAATATTACGCAATTTTGAAAACACGACGAAAGTGTTTTATAACTATGAAAATGTGATAACATGATTTTTATCTTCATTGAAAATACAAGATAATTTGGTGCATTTTATATGCATTGGAAAGAGACTTGTGATTGGATTTGGTGCATTATACATGCGTGGGAAAAAATATGCGTTGAGGCATATGATTCATTGAACAAATGAAATTGAAAAGATGTGGCCCTTTGGGGTTGACTTGCAGCGATATATTCGTTGATTGATTGTATTGTATGTGAACTTGGTTGAAGAGGAATGATAATTGATAAATTCAGTATGATGGATCTTCGGCGTGCACATCAGACACAATGGATCAAAAGAAATTTGTGTCACTTAGCGTCGCTGATATGTTGCATTGATGATACCCGACAAGAACACGATTCTTTTCAACAACCTGGAATATTGTTTTGATTTTAAAATGACATCGACAGAAAGATTCTCCTCGAAATTGTGAAAACTTCCATGAAGTTGTTTTTGAAAAAGCGATTAAAGCATGCAATTTAACATATGCATAAATTTGAGTATCCATATCTGCGATGATATATATTAATTGAGGAATATTACTGAGTAATGGTTTGTTTTGAAATACTTGGCTGATGATGATGATAATCATGTTCATGATGGCATTATTGTGTGATGATAATAATGTTAATAGTATGATGATGATAGTTGATTAATGTTAAGTGCATTATTGAAATTCCGCATCTATGACATATCCAAATGATATTTCTTGTTTGTGTTATCTCTCTTTGTCATTACGTTGGTATTTCTTTGTAGGTGATCTCACCTCTTTGTTATGTTGTTTTATCAGTATCTGTACATAAGTTGTTAAAATCAAATAATAGAAGGATCGAGTTGTTTTTAGAATAAAAAAAACAAAAATGAATCTCTGAGATGGGTGACAATAATAAGGAGTTGACATTCAAGATGGCAGGTGTGCGGTGTTGACAAAGAACGGATGTATCAACGTCTATCGATGCTTGAACAAGACGGATTAACAAATGAATAAGTATGATAAGTTTTTTTTTAACGTTAGTGTTAAAAACTTCGTTGCTAGTAGAGATATCATAGTAAGTTAAGGGTTTACTAACTTGTTAAAAAAAAAGAGTTTGTTAATTTTATATTTCTCTTTAAATTGTAAAATATTAATTGGTGTCAATATTGCATAATGAATAGCTGAAATATGATTTTCAATATTACCTAATATTTTCAAGAAATTTATGTTTCAAAAAAGAAAAATTTTAAACCCATCTTTTTATAACTCAAACTAACTGAACTTCTTTACAGATTATGAGTTGGGAGTCGTTGTACGCGATCACCCTAGGGAGGATGTTACACCATACACTATTGACTTTACTTGCTAGAACAATTTTTTTTTTGTTCAGGTTTCTTTATATATATATATATATATATATATATATATATATATATATTCGCCACTACTTCCACCGCCTCCAGCCTTCGACCACCGTCCACCGTCGGCCAGCTATCGACGAGTAGGAGAGCAGATTGGTCAGATCCGGTCAGCTCTAGCTCAGGCGGCGAGACGACGTGGTATGGTTGGACTGTTCGCAGAGGCTTGGTCTGGTTCGTCGGCTCGCGGTGTGGACGATGCAACTGGTCTGGTTCATTAGTTTGCAAATCGACGACGCAACTGGTCTGGGCACGATTGACGACGACTTGGATCTGGGTAGTGCAGAACGACGGGTTGGGCGACGGCTGGGTTGTGCTGTGGTGGACGGGTTCGATGGCTGGTGATTTGGGCTTATTCGACGCGACTGGATTTGGATTCGTGTTTGGAATGGAGGGCGGTCGGTCAGATCTGGGCCGCGGCGAAGCTGCGATGCAACCCATAGTTTGAGGGTCGCAGTGGTTCCCGTGGTGGTGGGTCGACAGCTCGGGTTTGGTTGGTTCCGATCTAGGTTCGACGGCTGATGGGTTACGATGCGCAGTTCGCAAGTCGGCACGACCTGTGGTTTGTTCGACTTGTGCTAGGTTCGATGGCAGAGAAGTGACGCAGAGTCGCAATGTGACAATGGCAGACAATTGGGAGGTTGCGACCGAGACAGTGGTCGATTCGAGCTGCGAGACTACGAGGAAGCGCGATTGTAGGTGGAGCGACTTTGCGTATGGGTGGTAGGTGGTCGTTGAAGGTGGTGAGTCGAGATGAAAGGTGATAAACAGTAATTTCTAGTCGGAGTGAATAATGACAATAGGTTATAGATTGTTAATCATAATTATTGATGTATTTTTTAATACAACTAATAGTTATAATGGATTGAGTGTATTAAATGGAGTATGTTAGACAAATCCCGTCAACGAATGATAATGAATAACGTTACTTTCACAAACTCACTTTTTCACTAAAAAATTCCAAGGCGTGGCTGCTATCGCAGAGAATCTTTTTACGTGAGTTTGTAAAGCAACTCTTTTTTTTGGTGAATGGAATAGTTTGTAAAGTACCTTTATTATTTGTCAATGATGACAATAAATAATTTGTGTAGGGTAGATGACGATGGATGGGAGTGGGACTGTCCGGAACGTTGAATATATAAGATGATGTTTATACGTAGAGAGACGCTTTATGTATATTAAAATATGTATATTATATTTATATTATATATTAATATAAAAAATATTAAATTATCTTACATATAATTATAACATTGTCGTAACATATAAAATAATTTTATAAGTAATTTTATAAAATTAGACGTATTTTATTCCTACAAATAACAAAAATGTTATACTTAATAGTGATACTGTTATTGTCTGGGGCGGAAGAATAAGAAGAGGAGCAGCTTGAAAATAAAAACATTCATCTTCAGCTGAATCAGCTATCAGCATGAGCTTGTCAAATTTCTCCTCCTGGTTCTCTCGCTTACGTTCTTCGTCCAAGTACTTGTACCGCACTCTCCTTACCAGTACAACTCACACATACGCACACAAAACAAGGAATCCATGGACGACATGGTCAACCTCTGTCCTTCCTCTCGCTCTCGCTGTTTCTGCTGGTTCACTTGCCCTTCATCCCCATTTCAATCCTTCCTTATGTGATGACGCTTCTGATACCCATATCAGGTGTGCCTTTTTATTTCCTCCCCCCACCCCATATTTTTCTTATGTCAAATTTTATCTCTTTCTTTTTATACCTCAAATTGAATTCATGAGTTCTTTGTTGTCGTTTACGGATTAAGAAGATAATTAAGCCATTAAAATCTAGCTTGGTGAAGATTCAGATGAAGGGGTGGAATGGAAGGTGATGATTAAAAGTCATCAATATATCAAGTAATAATAATTGCATGTTCCCAATTCCTTCCATTTCACTGCTGCAAATCACACCCTAAAGTGCCATTAGCTCCTGAATGTGTCTGCGTCCTATTTTCTCTTTCAACAAGTTCCCATGTTGCTCTACACTTGAATAATTATGATACCAACCTTAATATTTCACTTGAACAACGATTGTAATTGAATAGTCTTGAGAAAGTGACTAATTGATTGGTAATGACATAGAATTTCTTATAATGGATGTTAGAGTTGCGAGCTTTGGGGGCCAAGGTAGCACCCAGTATCTTGTTAAGGGATCACAGAAAGAATTTCCACAGGAGCTTCTCAAGGAGTTGAAAGCCATCTGTCAGGTACAAAATCTCAGCCTATCTGAATATCTCATAAATTTGAATCAAAGAAAGAAGTAAATACTTAGAAATGCTTGGGCTGGTTCTAATTTGTTCATTAATTAGATTTGAAAATTTATTTCTGTTCTCGCTATTTCTTGTTAAGCAGATTGGTTATTATCTCATATGTTAACTTTGGTCTTTGGTTTTCAGAAAGCAGGCCAGTCTTAGTTATTTAGTTTGTTGGTTCCTAATGTTCAAGAATACTTTTTTTTAGCAAAATAAGGATAAAGTCATATTAAATGAGTCTGGAAAACCACAAAACAGCTTCAATAAAGTCATACCTTCAATGTTGTGATTATCAGGCTGAATTTTTATATTACTTATTTCTATAGGATAACATATCACTTGATTATGATGAGAGATATACCCATGGAAAACCACAAAACAGCTTCCACAAGGCTGTCAATATCCCAGATGTGATTGTTTATCCAAGGTGAGACAAGCTCTGAACCTTTGGCTGAACTTTCTGTTTACTTTATCATTCATCTGCTCATAGTTCTTACAATGCTACAGTGATTTAGTGCAAGCCTTTTAGATTTCTGTAACTTCATTACAAATTGGTACATATTCTCTTGCATTGACAAAGACCCGGGAAGTTTCTAGAGAACTCTTTTTCCAACTTAGTTTTAAAAGGCTTAAATATGTTGTTCTCTCTTTCCATTTATTGTTTTCAAAATAAGACTACTGAAAATACTTGCTCCAGACTTACTGCTAAGCTATGTGCATGATGTGTTACTTGTGTTCATCTTGCGGAGTCGTAATATTGTGACAGCTATGTGAATATGTTAGTGGAATGGTTATGGTGGTTAGGTGGTCATCAGACAGATTTGGTGTAGTGATATTTTGTTAGCAAACACTATTCTGAATACCCCCCCCCCCTTGATGTATCACATGCTTCAGTAAGTACTGATATATGGTCTTGACAGTTTTTTGCTTGTGATATTTATTTGTACCTTATGTAACAAGTATTTCTTTTATGTTTGACCTGAATGCTGTTTGAAAACAGACAAATCTGATATGATGTGGTTGATTTCTGTGTTAAAATTAATTTCTAGATACATTGGTCAATCTGTATGCTTGCAGATCAATAAATTGATTCATCTCCATCAGGTCTCTGAATCCTGCAGAACTATATATTCATATTTCCATATATTTAGTGTTTTTGCACCCTCATGCTTTTATATATACAATTTTATTGAGAAGAGATGCAATGACTTCTTTCATGTGCATTGGAATAACCAAAGTCTGAATCATGTTGGGTCAGAAATGCTTATGCGAGATATGACTTTCTGATGTGTCATGCTGTTGATTTCAAATACCTTGTCTGTTGTTTTGACTAAAAGATATACATTAAAAAAAAACACTTTCATATTTTTATGCAGTATCTAGAATGACATGAATAACACAGGAAAGTAGGAGAGGTTATTAAAATAGTGCAGATTTCTTGAGGTAAAAGTTAAAGCATCCACATGTATTTATTTTCTTGCATTGTACTCTCATTTGCAGATCTGAAGAGGAGGTCTCCAAGATTGTCAAATTATGTAACAACCATAAGGTTTGAGTTCCTCCAATTCAACTCACATTGATGAGCTAGTTTAAGTTGATTGCTTTGCCTTTTTGACATTTTATTCTAAAGCCATTTGGATCAGATCTAATTTATATCCTTCATATATCGCTTGTAATCCTGGCCTTTTCATCACGATATTTGTGTTGATTTGCTCCTTTTAAAAAAGCTTCTTTTCTTATATTCCATTCATACTTGAATTGTTCTTCTTTTGGAATTTATACCTCTCTTCTTCATCCTTAACTAAAACAATTTAGTTTTCTTGCTTTGTCTAGTCCTCATTTGAGACTTCCTTCCTTCATCAAATATTCTATTTTTTGTTTTTCACCAATTATTCAATTATCAATTTATCATCTTTAACTCTGTTGCTATCATATATCCAATTTATTGTTTCATTATAGCCCAGCAATCTTCCTAAAGCATAATGGGCCTCATAGGAACTGGGAAAACTTCTCTGAAGTTCAAATGTATCCCATAATCAAATAGTATTTCATACACATTTTCTTCCCCATCTTTCTTGCCATAATTCTATTTTACATTATTGTCATTGTAACTATTTCTGGGATAGTTAATCATAAATGTCAAAAGCATAATTCCTTGTTAGTAGCCATCAACTATTCATTAAGACGGTCCTTTCTGATTTAGCTGTACTTAACCTTTGAGTATCAACTTGCAGAATGTTCATTCAACATTTTCTTTTGGTTAACTTCTATTAAATTATCTGCAAATAACTTAAACCAAGGCCTATTATCTTGAACCATGTCAATTATGCTAATATGTTCCCAAATTAAAGGAAGCATAAGCCTATTTCGAATTTCTTTTCAAATTTCTCATTTCTTCTAGTAGTTTCCAGTTCATATTTTATTGTTAAATCAGACATATTATCTGAACTTACTTAGATTATAGAGATCTAAAATCCACGCCTTGGCCCATCCCTAACAATTTTAGTTGTTGAATCAAGCAGTTATTTGACATGTTATCAGAGTGTCCTTTACTGCAGAGTTTAATCTTTTTTATTCTTATTCTTATACCAAATTAAATTTTGGCATAAAATGGTGTGTTTGTGCTTTGTGATACTTCAAGTGCTATGGTTTTTGCATGTGCAAATGTTCGAGTTATAAAGGCATTTATTGGTTCTCAGTAGACAGATTAAGATTTTTGTTGAAGTGGTTCTTTGAAACCTTATTATCTCCTAAAGAACCTTCTTATCTGCTTTCATTTTGTTGAAGAATCAGGTTTAGGGCTAGGGAATAAGGAAAAGAGAGAGATGGCTGTAAATTGATAATATTATTGAAAGATGTGATGTGATACGAGGTCATGTGATACAAAAGACAAAGTAATAACCCCTATTTATACTAGACTCTATCTCTAATCAGATAAGGAAATAAATCAGAAAATATTACGAGATCAGGAAATAACTTATAAGATTGCTTCCTCAATTAGATGACTAATTGATTCCATAATATATTCTAAAAATCAACTAAAATATTTTAAAGATATTCTAAATATATTCTAACACGTTCAAGTTTCAACAGATTAGAAAAGGTAAAAAAAGTTATGGTTTTTTTTTACCCTCTAATTCCCTTGAATTGCATGAGAAGGCAACTTTCTATCAGAAATTTACATGGAATAAAACCAATATGAATCTTGAATGTAAGTTTATCCTATTTATACAATTACAGTCTATCACATAATTCCCGGTTTTACAGTATGATCCATTATACCTGCTTTGTTTATATTATATGTATAGGGGAAAAATTGCATCTCTCACGTATCAGCTTTTTAAAAAATTCATAGTTTTCTTTCAATTTCAAGGGCACATAATGTTAATAATGATTATATTCTTGAGAAACTGTTAACCTTGGTTATTATTTATTTATTTGTTTATTTATTTTTTGGTAACAGGTTCCTATTGTACCTTATGGAGGAGCTACATCAATTGAGGGTCACACCTTAACCCCTAATGGAGGGGTTTGCATTGACATGTCATTAATGAAAGTATGTACACTACATGTTCTATTATGATAGTGGAATATCTGTATATAATTGTTTCTAGTAGGACCATTATGATTATTAAATATATCTATTTGATTACAATGGAAAGAGATGTAAGGCCTATTTGGCCCCATGTCTACTCAAGAATTGCTGAATGTACTTGTCTTCATATGTTCCAGAAGAAATCAGGCACGTTAGACTAGTTGAAAGCATCTGCCTTTTCTTGTTTTCGCTTTTCAATCCTCTTTGTAAGCTGTTCTTGGAGGGGGTCTTACCCTTCTTCTTTGTTCTCAGTCTTCACATAAAATCCTCCCCCTCCTGCCAAAAAATAAGATGTCTTTCGTTGGAATTGAGCATGTTTCTGATGCTAAAATGTAAGCATCTGCCTTACCACAGTCCTTAAGGGAATAAAATATAAAAGTGAACACACAAAGATGATGAGTTTCTTTAGTGGGAAGTGCATTATCATGCCCTCCTGTTAGTCTTCAGTTCCAACAACTATTTTTCTCTTTAAAATAACTTTTGATGTCTTGTATTTTTTTACAAATTAATCAGTGAGATGTATTGTCAAGTTGTTTGTCTTCATGACAGAGTTGAGAGTTTACAAACTTGATATGACTGCTATATTTATGACCTAAATATCTTCTCCTTAACTAGCAACCCAGAAGACCTAAAAAAATAATGGTATGTCATAATCCTTATAGTCACTTGTTAACAAATGTTATTTTTTTATGCTTCCTTTTGCATGACAATGAGGATTTATACTTATAATTATAAACCCATGGAATACATAATTATAATGATGTACTGTACTGTAACTAAGGGTGGAAATAGGCCAAGTGAGCCACTAGGGGCCTATAGCTTGTTTAAGGCATAGCCTAGCCTAGCACGTTTAACAAAAAGGTCAGGCCAAGCTTTTTTAAAAAGCCTATTTAATTAAACAGGCTAGGCTTCAGGCCTTTGGAAAAGCCTTTTAGGCTTAGCGGACTGGCTTATTTAATTATATATATATTATTACTTTATATATATTATGACATTTTAATATTTATATAATATAATTAATTTTATAAATAATATAATATTTTTTTAAATCCTAGGCCCATTAGCCTATTCCATTGGCCTATTTAAAGGTAAGTTTGTTGTCTTATTTAAAGGTCTTATTGCAAAGTAGGCCTTTAAATAGGCTTTTAGATTAGGTTAGATTTTTAAAAGGCCAAGCCAGGTCTTAAAAAATGGCCTATGTCAAGTAAATAGGTTAGGCTTATACCTTATATGTGGGATACAAGTCAGACCCGTTTAAGGTAAGACCTGACCTGGCTTGGCCCTTTTCCACCCCTAACTGTAACATGCATTGACTATTGCCATTTTAATATGCTAGTGGCTTTTTTATGAATCCATTAAACCACGCACTGTTGTTTAATTGTTACTGCAAATAAAAATATTTTTAGTATCAGCGTTAGCATCACAAAAGACTAAATCCATTCTGTTGCATGGATTTCTTACTTTCACAGTGGAGTTAATTGAATTTGTGGTATTAGAAAATTGTGCTAGGAACTACAGCAACTATACATTTCTTGATGATTAATGCAGTTTCAACTGCAGTATCATTAGAGTAATCTGGTTTATCAATGCATATACCATTATGTAGACAGAACATTTATTTAGATATATTTAAACATTCAGACTATGGATCACGTGTGCACATCGGTACAGATTGGGCATAAAAGATGAACTTTACTTTAGCTGTCATACTTACATTGCCTGCTGGTTCAATCTATAGAGAGTGAAAGCATTACATGTTGATGACATGGATGTGGTTGTTGAGCCTGGAATTGGGTGGATGGAGCTTAATGAGTATTTGGAACCTTATGGTCTATTTTTTCCACTTGATCCAGGTTAGTTGAATATGTCCTGGTAATTCAATTTGCGGAGAATATGTTATCTCTGATAGTTGAAGGACAAAGAAGGCATAAAAATCTGGAAGAAAGCATTGATTTGTAAATGCTTGTTCCCTGATTGAAGTTTTCACTTGTTTCAAGCAGGTCCTGGTGCAAGCATTGGAGGGATGTGTGCTACACGCTGCTCTGGTTCTTTAGCTGTGAGGTGGTGACCCTCTTCTGTTATATGTATATTTTCATCTATTGCTGGCAAACACTGTTACATGCTGGTTTAAATGTTTCATCTCTGTGGGTGTCAACCTGTCAGTGCTTACAAGGTCAAATATTTGGTTTCAAGCTATTTTACTTTAAGATTATTAGTTGAGTTAAGATTATTAAACTTGATGTTGATGTAATTCTATCACTCAAAATGTGTGGATCTTATAAATAAAAAACTTTTCAAAAAACAACTTTAAAGCTACTACTAGGCATAACGATTCCCCTTACTCCCTTGTAGGTATGGAACTATGCGTGATAATGTCATCAGTCTCAAGGTTTGTTAATCCAAATTTTTGGTCTCTAATGCATTGATGTGATGATATATTTATTGTTCTGATTGTGTTCCAGGTAGTTCTTGCCAGTGGAGATATTGTGAAGACTGCATCTCGTGCTAGGAAGAGTGCAGCAGGGTCTGTTATATTCTTGTCCCTTTATTTTTTAATCAATTTCACTTCTAATTTTTTCCCCTTCCATGATCTTTTTGAGAGGTCAGGCAAAAGGAATAATATAAGTAAACTAGGAAGGGCAAAAAATATGGTAAATTTTATCCAGAATACAAGAAAATACCTGAGACACTTTCCTACTTCATCCATCCCTTCTTGGATATGATGTTTGACATCATTAACATTCCCTCCATCTTTTAGCACGGCTTGCAGTATTTGAAGCTCTCAGTTTTGGGTACTTCTTCGTCCCCAATTCTTACTATCCCATCGTCCACTCTCCTTTGCTGGCTGAACTTAAAATCAATATATTTTGTCTTTCATCTACTCAATCGAAATCCCTTGGTCTCTAGAGCATTTCTTTTCAACTCCAACTTAGCATCCTCTCTCCAAAACGATATCATCATCAAAAAGCATGCACCAAAGCACTATTTTACAAATTGGAACCAAAGTAGGTGAACCAGAGGGTGAAATTGATAAGGAGGAACAGTCAAACTTAGGTGGTCCCCAAACAGGAAAAGAAACACCACAGTCGAATAAGGAGCTTTGGTTTTATACTCAGAGAAATCTAAAATAGAGCAGAGACCAACCTATCATTCCCGCACAAGACCAACCGGACCTCCCAGAAAGTGGTCCAACAAATGACTCCTCAAACCTTCTAGGTAACACTGGACTTTCTAATTTAAATTCTGATCTGCCTATAGCTCTTAGGAAAGGTGTAAGAACCTGCACTAAGAAAGGACCTAAAGCTAGTACAAGTCATCCCATTTCCAAATATGTTTCCTACAGAAACCATTCTCAAAATCATCAAGTCTTCACCTCTAAAATTACAAATCTGTTTGTGCCTAGAAACATTGAGGAAGCACTAGAAGATCCAAACTGGAAATTAGCAGTCTTAGAAGAGATGAATGCTCTTAAGAAAAGTGGAACTTGGGAAATTGTTGACCTGTCACATGATAAAGGAATAGTAGGATGTAAGTAGGTCTTCACCATTAAATATAAGGCAGATGGAAGTGTAGAGAGGTATAAAGCTAGGTTGATGGCAAAGGGGTTCACTCAAACCTATGGGATAGATTATCAGGAGACCATTGCTCCAGTAACTAAACTTAACTCCATTCAGATACTGCTGTCACTTGTTGTTAACTTCAATTGGTCCCTAGACCAATTGCATGTGAAGAATGCATTCCTAAATGGAGATTTGGAAGAAATGTTTATGAGTCTCCCCCCAAGATTTGAAGGGAACCTTGGAAGAAATAAGGTGTGCCGACTAAAGAAATCTCTATATGGACTGAAACAATCTCCAAGAGCATGGTTCGAACATTTTGGAGCAATTGTGAAACATCTTTGCTACACTCAAAGCCAAGCTGATCATACTTTGTTCTATAAGTACTCAGTAGATGGAAAAATTGCAATTTTGATTGTGTATGTAGATGATATTATTTTGACAAGTGATGATGGTGATGAGCTCACAAACTTGAAGGAGAAACTTGTCAAAGTATTCAAAATCAAGGAACTTGGTCCGTTGAAATACTTCCTTAGAATTGAGTTTGCCAGGTCCAAAGAAGATATATTTGTTAATCAGTAGAAATATACTCTGGATCTACTAAAAGAAACAAGCTTGCTGGGGTGTAAAGCCACCGAGACGCCCATTGAGCCCAACACCAAACTGCAACCATCAAAAGCAGGAGAGTGGTAGACAAAGGAAGGTGTCAGCGACTAGTTGGGAGACTAATCTATTTGTCTCATACCTGTCTAGATATAGCATTTGCTTTGAGCATGGTAAGTCAGTTTATGCATTCGCCAGGACCTGAACACTTCGAGGCAGTGAATACGATCCTAAGGTATTTGTAGGGATCACCAAGCATAGGACTTCTCTATAAAAGACATGGCCACCTACACCGATGCAGATTGGGCTGGTAGTGTAACTGACAGAAGGTCAACACCAGGTTATTGCACTTCGAGGTAGTGAATAGGATCCTAAGATATTTGAAGGGATCACCAGGCAGAGGACTTCTCTATAAAAGACATAGCCGCCTACAAGTAGAAGCCTACACCGATGCAGATTGGGTTGGTAGTGTAACTGATAGAAGGTCAACATCAGGTTATTGCACTTTCGTTGGAGGGAACCTGGTTAGTTGGAGAAACAAGAAGCAAAATGTAGTAGCAAAAAGTAGTGTAGAAGCCAAATTTAGATCAATGGCTTATGGAATATATGAAGTGTTGTGGGTTGAAAAACTTCTAAAGGAATTAAGGACCTATAATTCCCCACCAATGAAACTATATTGTGATAACAAGTCAACAATCTCCATTGCCCACAATCCAGTCTTATATGACAGAACAAAACATGTGAAAGTTGATAAACACTTCATTAAGGAAAAGATAGAAAGTGGACAGATCTACGTCACATATGTTCCCACAACTGAGCAATCCGTAGACATCCTAACTACGGGACTACTAAGAAGTTTTTTGACAACATAACAAGTAAGTTGTCTATGGAGGACATATTCAAGCCAGCTTGAGGGGGAGTGTCGACAGTGTATTAAAAAAGTATTAAACCGTGTTTAATATTGTGAATTAATGCTGTAAATACTGTAAATATTTAGTTTCCTATTGTTAGCAAAGTTACCTTTTTTAGATTAGCATGTTTTTGGTAGTTTCCTGTTTTCTCTTCTTAATTGTAGTTTCCTGTCTCCTATACTCCTTCTATAAAATGAGTCTTTTGTACCAATTGTAAATGTATCAATGAAATACATTTTTCAAGTTAAGTAAACTAGGAAGGGCAAAAAATATGGTAAATTTTATCCAGAATACAAGAAAATATCAGAGACACTTTTCTACTTCATCCATCCTTCTTAGATATGATGTTTGACATCATTAACATTCCCTCCATCTTTTAGTACGGCTTGCAGTATTTGAAGCTCTCAGTTTTGGAAACTTCTTTGGCCCCAATTCTTACTATCCCATCATCCACTCTCCTTTGCTGACTGAACTTAAGATCATTATATTTTGTCTTTGATCTACTCAATCTAAATCCCTTGGTCTCCAAAGCATTTCTTTTCACTTAGCATCCACTCTCCAAAACGATATCATCATCAAAAAGCATGCACCAAAGCACTTCATCTTGAATATGCCTGGTGAGTTTGTCCGTTAGGAATGAGAAAAGGTATAGGCTTTAATGTCGAACCTTGATACAAACCTACTTGTATTGGAAACTGTTCACTTACAGCACCCGGTGTCCATACATCTGTCACCGCCTCATCAAACATATCCTTGATTGCTTGAATGCATGCTACACAACTTCTTACGTTACGTTGCAAAATACTCCAAAGGATCTCTCTAGGGACAGACATGCAATGACTTGCTGTTGATTTTTTTCTTTAACTTACGTATTCTAGGTATGATCTGACCCGCTTGATGATTGGAAGTGAAGGAACACTTGGTGTTGTAACAGAAGTAACGTTGCGGCTTCAGAAAATTCCCCAGCATTCAGTGGTACATTGATTCTTTCTTTCATTTTTTGGACGTATCCTTTTCTCTAAGTTTGATCTGATCCACTGAACTTTGTTATTGTGATCAATTTATTAAATTTATGTTATATTCCCTTGTTATTCAATTTGATTGAAAATCATTAAAATGTTTCTTGTTGGTTCTGATCCTTTACATATGTCAATGCAAGCTGTATCATTCAAATTCTAAACTTGGATTGCAAGGTCACTTGTTAAACAGCAGTTCATGATAATCAGCACAGCTTGCAATATTTGATGTCACTATTTTGTTTTTATGCTCTAGGGATATCTTAAACATTGCTCTTTTCCCTTACCACCGCCTAGTGTTACAATTCTTCCTCTTCCTATCAATTTTCATGTTATCTCCATATCACATGGCAATTTGAGCTCGGAAAAGTACACTATATCCACCCTTCCACAATATCTGAAGGTGTATTAGAAGTTTATTTTTTCATCTTGTTATTATGCTAAATTAAGTATTTAAATTTCTGAGAATGGGTTGATTTTCCATCTCAATTTGATTTTATGGGAAATCTTAGCTGTTGATCCTTTCATATTATGTAGATAAACCTCCATTTTCTCACTTAATATATTCTGGTACTTGCCTGTCGGAAGTAGCAAGTGGAGATATAAAATTATGAAGTCTGTTTGTTTTGACGGTCCTGTCATATCATTATAAGGGGGGGGGGGAAGGCTTCTTAACTACAGTTCTTTACCCTCACCGTTAGTGAGCTTTTATTTAGGTGGTGCATGAGGGAATATTTCTCTAGATAACTTATTACATCTTTTATTCTGCAAGAATACATTCTCAGCTGTTGCTATATGTGTATAATGTGAGTTATTTGGAATCATATGGATTACCTAACTTATCAAAGCACAGGTTGCAATGTGCAATTTCCCTTCTGTGAAGGATGCAGCAGATGTTGCTATTGCCACTATGATGTCTGGTATACAGGTAGGACTCCGGCCAGCTTCAAATTTTGATATCTTTCTCTATCCAGTTATGACGTTTCTGTTTATCTGGTTAGGTGTCAAGGGTAGAGCTATTAGATGAAGTACAAGTGAAAGCTATCAATATTGCTAATGGGAAGAATTTGCCTGAATGTCCAACTTTAATGTTTGAATTTATAGGAACAGGTGAATATACATATATATAATTTTTGTCTTGTTCTCTTTATGAATCATTATTTCCCACATACATATGTGCATTGCCCACATGGATCATGAAATTGGAGGAAGTTTATGTCAATGAGCTCAGTCTTTGAAGAAGACAAAGATAACAAAGGGTAGAACATGAAAATAAGAATTGTTCCACTAGACAATCTCATTATCGAATACCGAGTGAATCTATCTTCTATTATCTGAAAAGATTTATTATGTGGTGATGATGTAAGGTTATCATGCAAAAAACATACAAAATCTCAAATTAATATAGGTTATAGACAAAAATAAAGAAAAGAGATGGAGGAAGAGGACATGAAGTACTAGGACTAACAAGATCTTATGTGGCATTTTCCCAAGGTAATTCTATGTTATAAATGGAAAGATAGAGGAAAAGTTAAACGCGTTTGTTCAAATTGGTCCTGCAATATTCTGCTCTACAGGTGTAATTTCTTAATTGTCACTTAGCATAAAATGTATTTCCCTGATATATCAGAATATCACTGATCAAGTTGATAGCATTGTAAATCACATTCTTCAACCATGTGGAAGAAATCAGAATCTGCTTGGAAGATTTGGTAAACAGTCACATACCTGGAAGGATTTTGTGTAAAATGTTAAGCACAAAATATGCACACAGAGAATGAGGGAAAGAAAGCAATTCTTATTACATGGTTTAATTTATTATTATGTCATAGTATAAAAGAGAAAAAGTCAAAAACTGTCTATGAAATAGCCTACATATAGTATTCATATCAATAACAATTATGGCAGTGTCATTTTTAATGAATGCACTACATTTTCCAAAGTAATTGTAATTCCTAACTTACTGATAGATAATATATTCTTCAGAGGCATATGCACGTGAACAAACACAAATTGTTCGGAGAATTGTTTCTGAGCACAATGGCTCGGATTTTGTATTTGCTGAAGAACCTGAAGCAAAAAAAGAACTTTGGCAGGTATTAGTTTATTCCTTTATTATGGTTAGCATTATGTTCCTTTTTTTCTTCCCTGACTTTGTGCATATGTTGGTTGTTTATTGATATTCTCCCAATCCATCTACAATTTGCTTCATCAACTAGACATCAATCCACAGTTAACATGATTAGTGTTGAAGAATTATAGGATTAGGGTTTAGGGAAAAGGAAAAGAGAGAAAGACGGCTATAAACTGATAATGTTATTAATATGATAATGTGATATAGAACACTAACATAACACCCTTATTTATACTAATAGTTAGGTCAAGTACTAGTAATGCTAGTATAAGCCCAAGCCCACTAACATAAGACTAATAATGTAATAAGTAATAATCCTAACATTCTCTAACAATTAGGATTCTGGATGGCATCTTTCTAAGTTACTCTATTGCCACCCCAATTCGTAGTTTCCATTCTGTCTAGTTCAATGAGATGTGTTGTAAGTGACTTCATTATTAAATAGTTAGTGTTACTATTTACTTCTACATTTAGGTCAATATCTTGTTCATGTGTGTGCAGGTAAGGAAGGAGGCACTCTGGGCTTGCTTTGCAATGGAACCTAATTTGGAGGCAATGATTTCGGTGAGTTAGTTATGAAATATATGTTTCAATTTCTACATCGTTGAGTTACATGTTTAGTTGATAGGAAACAACTAAAGAGTTTCATCTAAAGAAAATGTATTTTGATCTGATTTAATTTCAAGATATCCATATCAAACCATGTCAATGTGGATTTAAAGACTGCATGTGATTATTCTTGATAGGCAAACAGAATGAGAAGAATGATTTGTTTTCTTTCTTAGCACATACTTTTGATAAAGTTTCTCTTGCATTAGATGTGCTGCCTGCCCCCTGTAAACATCTATCCCTGTTAGCCCCTAAGATCAAAAGAATAAAATGCCTGTGTGAAGACTTGAAAGAGAAGCATTTGAAGCAACATTTTTTTGTTTTCCCTCGCATTTAAATGCGTTCAGACTTACTGAACTTTTTGCAAATGAGAAGAGTTCCAAATTTTCTTGAAT
Organism: Ormosia emarginata; assembly: GCA_029884605.1. Classification (NCBI taxonomy): domain Eukaryota; kingdom Viridiplantae; phylum Streptophyta; class Magnoliopsida; order Fabales; family Fabaceae; genus Ormosia; species Ormosia emarginata. The sequence goes on along the minus strand of JAQQTP010000080.1, from coordinate 24,762,156 downwards.
TTCCACTGTGTTTAAATTTTTCTAAGGACTTTTTTTTTTCCCCTGTATTTTAATTTCTGCAGGATGTATGTGTTCCTTTATCTCACCTTGCCGATTTAATTTCAAGGTCTAAAAAGGAGCTGGATGCATCACCACTTGTTTGGTATGTCTGATCAGGGTTATTTGATTATCGATATTGAAGTTAGATTCAATTGTGTTATAATCTATGATGCACATGACACGGGTATGGTACGGGAGTACGATTTTTGTTAAAAAAGTAAACTTTTATCAATTGTCTGCGTATCTGGTACGGCATCGGGTATGTATCTGACATGAGTACGGGAGACATTATGAAGTGCCCATGCTTTGTAGGTTATAATTAATGTTACAATCCCGATTTTTAAACACCACTTTTTGTTTATTTTGTAAAATTCTTAAAGTCCAGTAGTAAGTCACTTAATATAGTATAGTAATTACGTTTAGGTTAGGTAGTAACCATTCAAACTTTCACAATGAACTTCCTTCAAAAAATGCTCTTTCATTTACTTTGTAATAACATTAAAGCTTAGTAGTAAGTAACTTAATATAAGATGGTAATTACTTTTAAATTAGGTAGTAACTCATTCAGAACCCAAATGAACTTTCTCCCAAAATATAAAATCTTTCACTTACTTTGTAAATACCTTAACTTTTACTAGTAATTAACTTAATATCATATGGTAATTACTTTTAAGCCAGGTTGTAACTGATTCAAACCCATTTCATTGACTTTGTAAAAACCTTAAATCTTAGTAGTAAGTCTCTTAATATAAGATGGTAATTACTTTCAGGTTAGATAGTAACTCATTCAGAACCTTCAAAAGAACTTTCTCTCAAAAAATGAACTCCTTAACTTATTTTGTAAATACATTAACATCAAGTAGTAATTGACTTAATATCAGGTGATAATTATTGTTAAATCATATGGTAACATTAAGTGGTGTAAAAACTAGTGTAAAGAAAAGTGGTGTGTGATAATCATTTTTCTTAATGTTACTTGATGATGATGGATGATCTGACTGATGCTCAATTCATGTAACCATTTGTTGTTTCTCTTGCCAGCACAGTAATTGCCCATGCTGGTGATGGTAATTTCCACACGGTAATTCTATTTGATCCTACCCAAGAAGAACAGTGGCAGGAGGCAGAGAGACTCAACCAATTTATGGTTCATGCTGCCTTGTCATTGGAAGGTATTAATAATAAATTATTGACATATGCTGTTAGTGTGATAGGTGCCTTTTAGCATTCAGTATTTTTTTCTCTCTAAATCCTTCATAATGACATTGGTAAAGCAGTTACTGTTTTGAAAATTGGTTTCCGTTGCTTCCAAACAGGAACTTGTACTGGTGAACATGGTGTTGGCACTGGAAAAATGAAGGTACTGCATTAGTATCTGTGATTCTGTAGAGCACTACACATGATGTTAGTTACTCATGAAATTTCCCAACGTTGCATAAGCTAACAAATCTTAAAAATCATGGACATGGTATGGTGTCTTTTAGCTTTAGAAACACATGCCCTCACAGTAATCTGGATGTCCACTGGTAGCAGAATGCCTTGCATGAATAGACATAAACAAGACACAAGCCGTTTCTATGTTGCATGATTGTTGTTATTATGAATCATAGTTTACATGCTAAGATTGGCAAGAGACAATCATCTTTTGATGCTTCATGCTTGTTTAAATAATATTTTATTTTCAAATGTGTTATGCCTTATTTTAGAATTATGAGTTTAGCTCTTAAATAATGAAATTCTCGTCCCTGGTTGCTTTTTCCAGTATCTTGAAGAAGAACTCGGAGAGGAAGCATTGAGGACAATGAAAAAAATAAAAGCAGTCCTAGATCCCAACAATATCATGAATCCAGGAAAGCTCATCCCTCCCCATGTTTGTTTGTGATAGTAACCTCAACAGTCATGGTTAAACATGATCTCCTCAAATTTTACGAATTAACGGGTTGCAGTTTCTAACATCAGACCATATCTGTAGAATCTGCTTTGTATTATAAGGTCATAGTGCACCCCGTAATTTGTTCATAGAAATGCTACAGGCCATTTCAGAGTTTCTGGCCTCCTCTTGTGTACGAGGAAGTCTATATGAGAAGCTGAATAATGCCCTCTTCTCAATTTCGGACCATATCAAGGAATAATGCATACTCAAATATATCAGTAATTTTCATGCAGTCATTATTCCCCTAATCCCCTTTTTATTCACATAATTTTCATTTTTAATAATATGACTCTAATTAGGACCAGTCATCAATTTAAGATCTTTTCAATTATAAGCCTTACACCATTTTAATCTTTCTCATATGGTTTGTTTTACAAACATAGCAAGCTTTATAGAATATGATTAAAAAACAGAAGAGAGAGATGTTCTTTACACAAATTATTGGGATTATTACAACTATATACTGCGGCGTAGGCAAACTTAACTGCATTTAAGTTTGTTTGTTTTTTTTCAAACTCATGAACAATCATGAGTTAGTTTGGACAAATTTGGATTTATGTTCACTAGGCACAAGTGATGTGCAGTTATAAGGAGAGGAACTAGAACCACAAATTGGTTCAGAGTGATCTATTAAGGTTTGTTTTTTAATAATAAGAAAAGGGTATGTGTTGTCATTTTTGATGCAATGTGTTGTTTAAGGAGATGGACTGTTAGATGAGCATTGCATCACAATGACACCAGTTCATAGTCATCTCACATGGACATAGCTTGGTTAGATAAGGCGCCGCTCAAGAGATGCAGATCATGTTCAGCAGCATTTACTGGACGGTCCCTTTCATCGTCGTCGTTATCGTTCTTTTCCTGTCCAATACCAATATCAACACATGCTCCTTTCACTTTTCTACGATGATCCATATGAAACAGAAGGAAGGAAAAGGATCTTTTTGCTGATAGGACAAAACGGGCAGGCGCTGCCCTCTCATTTTTTCAAATTGTGGTGCATACAATTAAACTACTATTCCTATTGTGGCTCAGAAAATGGCCCATTGACCAATGGAATGGTGACCCATGAATTGGGGAGGACTCTCTGGGATTCTGTTTGTCTCGTTCTAGGTCCAGAAGGGACATTGTTAATGTCAAGGTCTACGATGAAAAAAGGGACATTGCATATCAAGTTATATATATATATATATATATATATATACACACATACACGAAGGAGGATAAATTTATACTAATATAAATTTTTTTTTACACTTATTTTTAATTATTAAATCAATTTCTATCTAATGATTATTTTTAATAAAATAATTTCAACTTATTAAATAAAAATAAAATTAACAGTTAAAAATAAATATAAAAAAAATTATACTAATATAAATTAATTCTTTTTTATATATATATATATATATATATATATACGCTAGCTGTCCTGTTTTGATACTAACATACATCCCTCTTTACTTATAACACAAACTTAAGTGGGAACATATAATAATGGTATAGGAGAATAGAAAATGGGTTGAAGATCATTTACAGAGATTGAATCTTCTTGTATATTATCGGCTCTTACTAACACGAAACATAGCAAAATTATTTTAATTTTTTAAAAAGCAATCGAAGCAAGATGTCATTGATAGATTCTGAATGCACAAGATAAAGAAAATGCTTTTTCTTTTTCTTTTTAAAGAAAATGCTTTTTCTTTTTTTTTCAATTAGGAAATAGCTTTTAATGCCCATTAGGCTGTCTTATTTGTCCTATTCCAGACCTATTACTTTGTAAGTTGACATTCATCGCTAGCTTCCAAATGTACCAGAATTGTAGGGGGTTAATAGAGACTACACACGCATTTCATCACCTTAAATTTGGCAAATTGATAAGTTAATTATATGGATAACATGGAGGACAACTAAAACCTTCGAGGCAAATTAAGAAATTGCCGAACTCTTCCTACTAACAAAAGGTCCAAATCTACTAACCCAAACAAAAAAAAAAACGTCATCTATAAATTAAAAGAAAAACAAAACCAACATAAAATAAAAACTAAAAAAGGACATTCAACTTTGTTATATCAACGTATTAACTTAAAAATAATGAAAATACGATTATACCAGCTCAAAAAAAAAAGAAAGATTATACTATCATCTAATAAAATACTGTTATATAATTAAAAAAGTTTAATAATTATATATAAAAGGTAAGTCAAGGTCAACTTTGACTTTTTGAGACGATAACGTGAGTTTAAATCTTAAAAATAACTTTTGTAGAATAACTGTATAATCTTCATGTTCTCACGATTAAATAAGAATTAATTTTATGAACAATTTAAATAGGTCAAACTTATGAAATACTTTGCGATTTTAAAAAAATAGTTTAATAATTATAACAATTATCTATTTTTTTATGATATATTAAGTATTAACATATGATATATTGAATAGTAGTGTAAAAATTTTTACAACGATAATAAATTGAATGTGAAACCATAACTCAGCATCATCTGTTTAAGCCGTTGTAATTGGTTCTAAAACAATTTCAATCAAAAAGTTATTTACATTTTTAAAACTTGATAGATGATTTGTAGAGCCTACGTAAGTCATGCCAACACATGCCACTACTGGCTTAATTAACACATCAGCAGTGACCTTAAGGTATACTAATTAAATTGCTTAGTTCATTATTATATGTACCATCAGCTAGCAGCCAGGATGAGCCATTTTCATGGCAACTGTTGGCACCACCACTAACACTAGTAGTAGTAATGCCACCATATAAAATGAAACAGACCTACATGGATCCAACTCCAAGCTCCAAAGCACCAATCACCATCCCTTTTAGTGTGATATCTGATCTGGCTAGTTATAATTATTAATTGGTTGGATCCTCACAAATCCCTGATAAATTACACTGATTTGAAGATTTTCTCAACAGCAAATGACACTGATTTTATTTTAATTTTATTTGAATTAAAATTATCTCCTTTTTATTTTAACTATTAAACTCACTTCCTTTATTTTAAAAACATGTCATTGAATAAATCTTTTTTTCTTATAGAACTATTTCAAACACATATTACCGTATGAGGCCTTTCATATAGATGAGAAAAAAAAATAAAGACAAAAGATCCGAAAGAAAAAATATTAGAAAAGGAATATATTATATATGTCTTCTCTATGTACCGAGTCTTATTTTATTTTGAAATTCAATATAGAGCCCTTTTATGATAATGAATAATACTACAAATAAATATTAATGTCTTCCCAAAAAATATTATTAGTTTAATTTTGATCTACTCTTCATGTAAAATATTTACATATTATCATTCGATCACATTCTTTCAAGTCATTAAAGAAATTCGACTATCATAATTACTATATGCAAAATCTAATTTTATAATAATGTATCAATATATTATTAAATGATAATGTATAAACTTAACACGAATAATAGATCAATTTCTAACAAGATACCTTTTTACTTAATGAATTAGCTTTGCACCAAATATTTTTGGGAATAAAATGCAAAGCATTTTTGGTAATTTGCACAGAGACTTACAGTCTTACAGAGAAGGGATGCTCCCCTTCCCCTTGGATAGATGCCCTGCGTTACACCCCTCCAAAGGATGCTTTGGGTTCTTCTTCATGCTGATCTCAAGGGATGATTCAGCTGGTCTTTTTAAAAAAAATTGTCACAATAAATTTAAAAATATGGACATTAACATTCAGTTTTCATAAATAATATATAAAGCAATATTGTTTATTGGTAGATAAAACTCGGTTTTTATCAAATAATTTCCAACAAAACTCGGTATCAAAACAGTTTTTATTGGTAGATTTAAATTTTGAGTTGTAATTAATACTAAGATAATGAAGAAATATGTTATATGTTTACTTTTTAAATAAGAAATCAGGAAAGACCTTATTTAGATAATGATAGATAAAGACAGAATATGAGATGGTTAATTGTCATATAAATTATAAATTCTTGTATCATAGAATTGGTAGGGTTATAAAATGAAAGTATGAGGTCGAGATGTTTGGTAGATATGTAGGGGTAATAACTAGAAGTTTTGGAATATAAGAGATTTGTAATCTTGTTTTGATAATAAATTCTTCTCATCTATAAATATAGTTATGTTGGTCAAATTACGGTTAAATTGTATTTGGTGATTTTTTTTAATTATTTATATTTATGTAAACACATGTAAAAAATATATATATATATTCCCTAACATATTGTGTGTTTTTGTTTTAATAATGAAAAAAAAAAAGTCTAAGATCTAATGTAGCAAATTAAAAATAGATAAATTAAAGTAGAGACAAAACTGTTTTTTTATCAAATATAATTTCCAATAAAACTCGTTTTTATCAAATATAACTTCCAATAAAACTCTTTTTTATTTATATCAAATATTACTACTATGGACAGCTATATTGTTTGTTTATATTATATCATATGTGAAAAGCATAATCAAATCACAAAAGTTGTGGTCAGTGTCATGCTATCAAATTCGCTTAGCGTGCGTGAACATTTTTTTTTTTGAACATATATAATAACGTCTATCCAAATCACCAGGCACTATCACTGTTTCAGGGAATTTTTACTTAATTACAAATACTTCTGTGATTTCATACTAATCCGAAAATTTTGAATGCTATCATGCGCGAATCCTAATCGTATCTGAACTGTAAAGTAACATGGTGTATCAATTTTTTAGTGTACATATTACTTTGCGTGGATCATATTTATATTTATATTTAATTTATAAATTTTATATATTTATACAAACTCCGTATATTTGGAAAAGTATAGGTAGGATTATAAATACCATATACCATATATATACAGATCAAATACCAAACACAAAACAAATCCGAAAACAAAAGGTTCCTAAGCGTGTATACATAGTTCTCTATTTCAATCGCATAACCACAACATAATAGGATACCTGATTATAATTTAGCAATAAACTACCTACCTATATATATCTTCAAAATCTAAGAGAGTTATGTAAAATCTTTGTCAAAATTCTTCAAGTGTAATCATGTATATAATATCCAATAATTACTTAGTATGTAATTGAGAGGGCCTAGCTGTTAGTACCCGATCAGTTAATCTCATAGTAATGAGATATCTTGACAAAAATTTTTTTAAAAAATAATTAATATGTAATATCCATTCTAAAAAAAAGTAATATCCATATTTAGTCCCAGATCAAAATTTTAGATGTCATATTACATTTTTTATTTATTTATCTACAAAAGGTGAGTCAACATGTTAAGCAACCTCGACTTCTTAGAATAAAAATGTAAATTTAAATTCTAAAAAAATAATTATTATGAAAAAATCACATAACTCTTGTACTTCTGCGATTGAAAAAAAGTTAGTTATATTAACGATTTAAATGGGTTGAACATGTGATAATACTTCGTGATCTTATCAAAAAATAGTATTATTTTTTATATTTATTATCATATATATAAATATATGGTTCTTTTAATCACAACCCACAATGTGTTCAAAAAATGTAAAAATCTAGAATTTTGAATATCCAAATATAATTAATATCATGTCAAATGTATAGATGAAAAAATAAGTCAATTTGGCTCATCCTGCCGCCACGAATTAGTCAAAAAATGGGATGGGGCTAGATTGATCCATTTTTGTTATATGGAATAGAGTGAACAACTTACTTTACTTTGTTCAACCCTCCTAAAAGTTTAAAGAAAAAAAATAGGTTAGGCAGGTCAACTCACTTAAATATTAAACAAAAAAGGTGAGTTAGGCGGACTAACCCGCACCTATCACCAAAAAAAAAATGACCCAACAAGTGAACTTATCTTGTCTCATCTCAATTTACGAATTATGCGAGACATGTTAAATTAATTTGTTTTAAAAAAAAATTTAAAAATACAATTCAATTTATTAAATTTAATAGGTTAAATAAATCAAATTGTCAAATTAGATTAGAGATGGTAATGAGGCGGGACGGGACGGGACGAGACGGGGCGGGGTGGGGATGGGTAGTGCTTCCCATGCCCTTGTCTCCTTCACGAGTACCCATTTGTAATCCTCGTGGATAGGAGGCGGTATTCACGAGTATCCGTGGATAGTTAATAATTTAAAATAAAATCTTAAAAAATTACAAAAAAAAAAGCATAAATGAAATAAATTTTAACACCATATTATAACTTTGTTCAACAATATAAGATTCTTAAAAATTAAAAGAATATTATAAATAACAAATTAAATTCAATTATATTTTATAATAATCAATTTACATAAATAACTATTACATAAATAGTATATATTTTTTAATAAATTTTATCATTATAGATTCATTTAATAAAAAATAATTTTAAAATAATAAAAATATATATATTTTTATTTCATATCAAAACGAAAAAAAAAAAAAAAAATTATAATATATAAAATATATTAAATAAAAAAATATATTTAACAGATTTACAAGACACGCGAAACAAGTATTATAGTTTCCTCCCTACTCTATTTGTTAAACAAATATTTATCTTTCGTTCCATCATAAATAATTCTCATAAATTTTTATAAATATAAATAATTTTATCACCTCTAAATTAGATTCATTTTGACATCCCTAATCAAATGGAAGCATTTGGTATGTCTGAATATGTGTAGAAGATTCATTCTCTAACCAATATCAATATTTATGTACAGTTGAAGATCGATGCCTCATCTAACTATCCTATATTACTATCATTGTTAATTAACTGTTCGTGGATAAGGGACCCACAATTCAATGCTAAATGCCTAATCTTTGTCTCACACCGTAACTGCTTTGCAATTAAGAATTTCCATCAGAGGCAGAAAAAAAATATGGATACCATATTCACCACACAAAACAAAGTTACTATAACAATCTCCTGCATCACATTATCTATTATACAACCCTAAAAATCCGGATACGTGTGTCACAAGCACTTGACCAAATTGCAAGCTCATATCATATTAATTTACCGACGTATACTAAAAAATTTGAACAATAGTAGTTTAACCCTCCAAATTAAATATCAACAATGGTATTCTTATTATTTTTTTCTTTTATATCATTTTTTATACTACTTTTTATATTATTAATTTTATCATTTTTCTCACTTAATCATAATTATTTAAAAACAACTTAAAAAATAATATGATAATATTATTTTCCATTAAATATTCCCAAGCCACAGGTAGCTCATCTAAGCTAACTACCCAAGCCCCAAGGTTCATATTCAAAGAAAGAAAAAAAAGATAAACCAATAACTAAAGCTATGGATACGTGTGCGACCAAATTAATTCAATAATAATATTACATACTGAAATTACACAATCATCCTCAACAATCCCCACTAATAACACAACTACCACTAACACCATTGTCGATCTCCTTAAGTGTATATTTATTTATTTATTTATTTATACCCCTCCCAAGCCCGTAGTGCTTCATTTCCACACACAAGCAATTTGCAAACACAAACATAAGAGAATCACAATGGGTTCCCTTCCCCACGTAGTAGAGGATTGCATGGGCTTCCTCCAACTTTACAGCGACGGCACCGTTTTCCGCTCCAACGACATAGAATTCCAAGTGTCCCCCACTGAAGACAACTCTGTAACCTTCAAGGACTATCTCTTCGACAAAAGATTCAACCTTCTTCTTCGCCTCTACAAGCCCCAACAATCCTCAACCAACAACAAGAAGCTCCCTGTGGTGATTTTCCTTCACGGTGGAGGCTTCTGTTTCGGCTCATTTATGTGGCCCCATATTCACAACTGTTGCATGCGCCTAGCCTCTGGGCTCCAAACGGTGGTGGTTGCCCCTGACTACCGGTTGGCCCCGGAGCACCGGTTGCCGGCGGCTGTGGAAGACGCCGTGGAGGCGGTGAGGTGGTTGCAAAGGCAAGGGTTGAGTTTCAAGGAAGGTAGTGGTGTTGGTGGTGCATGGTTTAATGATGACGTTGACTTTGACCGCGTGTTCATCGTGGGTGACTCATCTGGCGGGAACGTTGCACACCACCTCGCGGTTCTGTTGGGATCCGGTTCGAGGGAGATGGACCCGGTTCGGCTACGAGGTTACGTGTTGTTGGCGCCGTTTTTTGGCGGCGAGGTTCGAACCAAGTCCGAGGAAGGTTCCCCGGAACACATGCTGAACCTTGAGGTACTTGACAGGTGAGGGTAATATATTATTATTAATAATCAAAACTAACTATATTGTTATTTTGTTGCTTTGGATTGACATTAATTTGGACAATTAATCATCCAAAGTTACAAAATTCATTTTTATTTTTTTTACATAATTTACTTATATATTGTTATATAATTAGAAGAAGAGTAATGCTATACCTAGTAAAATAATAATAATTAAAATATTTTTATAATTAAGTTAGATTAAGTATGGTTAAAAAATTAACTCTACTGCAACAACAAAAAAACTCTACATTCCTTACGCCAATATGTAAGTGAGGTTGGCAATAATATTTTTAATTGGTATTATTACCCATATAAAAATATCAAATATAGAAATTTAAATGCTATTTTTTTTATTTGTATTGGATTTCATTAAATATTTTCTGTTTAAATGTATGAGTGGTTTGAGAACTTTTATTTCTTCATAAACTGTTCATAATTTTCTTTTTCTTTTTAATGCTTTTTGCTCAATCTTATCCTTGATTTTTAGGTGTGTGTGTATTTTCCTACTTCTTTGAAATGGACCACTTTAATTATAAGAGTAGCATCAGAATCTAAAGCTCATTGGAAGTGGTTATGTAGGAATTAAATGCTATGAAGTGGTTCCACTGCAACTGGGTGTGTAAATTCGCCCTCAATAATTCATGAATGTATATGAATGAACCCACTCAAATCACCACACTTGTTTTAGTTTTGGCCTTATTATATGGGGGTAGTGATGTGCGTTGAATAAGACCGAACAAACTGCACTCCGCTTCATTAGGTAAATATGGTGATCTTTTCTAGTTATAAAATATTTTTCATTAACTTATTAAGAGCAGTAATACCAAAATTTATTTTGGCAAGATCATTGATGATAATTAATTTCATAAGAACAACTACAACTTTTATGATAAGGATATATCAGAATAATACTGATAAATTTGCTTCAGGATAAGTTACTTTTTTTCTTCAATTTTTTTCCTAACACAGCTGTCTTTTATAATTTTAAATCACCTTACAAATATTAAATCAATTGGTCTCTTAAGATAGAATCTATGGCCCTATATAAAGCATTTATAAGTATTATGATTTTTATTTCATTATTAACAACTTTAATTAAGAAATAGTGTAAAAACAGGTGTAAAAATGTTGGATGAGAATATCATCTTTCTTAAATTTTACATATTCTCTTTTTTTTAAAAAAAAAAATTAGATTCATAGAATTATGCACTGAACGAAAATTGTCCTTTTTTCTCCATCTATTTTTTTTTTTTAAAAAAAACACATGAGCAGTTTGCATGTGAAATCATTCAAAAGACTTTGTGACCTTTTTTTAAATATAAATAAAATTAAAAAAGACTCTGTGACCTTGACTCTTATCTAGTCAACTTTTCAAATGCATAATTAAATAAAAAAAGAAATTATGTAATAATTGTTTATGAAACATGAGGAAATTAAAACGGCAATGATGGCTGGAAAGGCCAAAATTCACATAAATCAGCCATACAAAATTAAAGGAATAAGTGATAACACTTGGCTAGTCCCTCTTGCACCTCTTTATGTCACCTCGTGGTGCTACCGTGCCACCATATGCTGTGATATGCGACGTCAAAGAAACTTGTCCATTAAATTGTGGAGAATAGAGAAACGTTATTGTCGAAAACTTTTTTTTTTCTCAGTATAGGTTTCCATACTTTCAAAATCATTTGCCTTCGTAGTTACTTCTATTCCAATGGCCAGATTGCACCAAAAAAAAATCGAATGGCCAGACTAACACAAAAGATGTTAAGTTGGTGAAAAAACAATATATTAAATAAAGACAAAGGCAATGTTATACGAAAAAAAAGAGAGAGATAAAGGAATGAATGCGTCAATTTGTGAAGTTTTTCTTATAGTAATTAATTATAATCATTTAAACTCAAATCATAATTTTATGAAAGAATAAACCATTTTTTTTTTCATTTGAATAACCTATACTACTAAAAAAAAGTAACACACTAATACTACCTTCATAAAAAAAATATATAATTTAACGTAATTAATTAGACTGACGTATTGAGTTGGATAAAATATTATAAATTCAAATAGTTTTTAAAATTAACATATGTTAGTTCAAATGGTGTTTTGTTTTGCTGTTATGATGTTTTTTCCTCTACACTACAAAAAAAAAAATGGTTAGTATATTTTTTTGTTTTCATTTTGTTGTCTCGAGTTAGAATTTATTGAGAGTATATAAAAAGTTAAATTCATATATAAACATATATATTCCCTTGCTAGTACTAGCGTACAAATTAAGTATACTTAAAATGAATAAAAATGATTATTGATCAAAATCCAAAAATATCTTATCATATTAAATAAACAAATACTATGAAAAAAAAGTGGGTACATAACATGAAACAACTTGTACAACATTATAAAATTAAATAATCCAATTAGTCATCAACACACTTCAGATCCCATCCCCAAAGAACAAAATTCATTTAGAAACTTTTCCACTTTCTGGAGGATATACCCAATCCAATATAGCCAAACGCAATCTTTTTATATGTTCCAATTGCAAATCATTTATTTATTCTGAGCCTTATCCGATATGCTTCGTAACCAACGAATATAGTCAACGGTTAATACCTATTTACGTATTTATCAAATAGGTGACTATGAAATAAAGTTTGCAATAGGATGGTGATTGTGGGGGAAAAATATATATGAGAAATGAGATAAACAATTTTTGATCCTGTAATTCGTACAAATTAAAATTAAAATATCAAATCATGCAACTTTTTAAAATAATCATGTCGATCATTTTCATTAAATCATATATATATTGACATGGTAATGGGGTATTAATTTTACATTTCCAAGCAGATTTTGGAGGCTGTCGATGCCTGTTGGAGAGAGCAGAGACCACCCATTGGCGAATCCATTCGGACCTGGCAGCCCAAATCTTGGACAACTGAAGCTTGACCCTATTTTGGTGATAGTAGGTGGCAATGAATTGCTTAAGGATAGGGCAGCAGACTATGCAACAAGGTTAAAAGAACTAGGGAAGGACATTAAATACGTTGAGTTTGAGGGGAGAGAACATGGCTTTTTCACCCATGATTCATACTCAGAAGTTGCAGAAGAGGTCATCCATATCCTTAAACGATTCATGCTTGAAACTTCTAGTTTAGAAGGCACGCCTGAAAAACAAATTAAGGCATCTAAAGTTAATCCATATTTTTAGGTTGGTAAAGTAGTTTGTGGGAATGGATTATTGAAATATGTAGTTTGTGAGTGGAGATTGTAATCAAGTACCTTTTTTTAGTAATTTCTGGTATAAATAACTTATCAATTATATGTTATTTTCAAGCGGAAAATGCATAATTGTAGAATTTCAGTTGCTATTGCTATCTTTGAACCCTTTTGTACCAATCCTATGTTGAAAGTTTGCGACAAGGTGGATATAGAAAGATTCACATATGAAATCGACATCTTTGTCTTTTCACATATGTCAACATTTAAAAAGGTACATGCATATAAGCATTGAATTTGGATAAACATTTTTTGGCTCCTGCATATCACAGTCTTGTTATATTATTATTATACGACAATTTATAGAGAAATAGAAAAAGATTCTTAGAAAATCCTCACAAAATATGGAAAGAGTGGTAGAGATTTGTTAGGCTGTGCTAAAGGAAATAATGAAAAAAACTCTCAACTACTTTTTTAATATTTTGTGTGGCTTTTATGATAATTCTATCCATACACTCATCATTCTTCTTATTATATGCATAGGATATGCATATATTCAATTGCCCAACCACTTTCGTCTGTTTGCGAGGACCTACAAACATGTGCATAGTACATCCTTCCTCTTTTTGTCATCATTTGAGAGGATATGAAAAATACTTTTATGTTAAATATTTAAATACAAAAACACACATCTATCATGTACCAAGAAAACACACATCTATTATATATAAACAACACTTAAATAGATAAATCTAACTGTTAAGAGAATATAAATCATGACAAAGTGTCATAGTTTCAATAGATAAAATCTTTTGGTTGTATGGTAAGGTATTTTTAAGCTAGTTTTCATGTCAACTGAAACTAAGTCTCTCCCAGAACAATTTCAAGGGCATACTCTCCATATCAGCATGATGCATATAAAGGAATTAATTAATTCCTTTAGGTAATGGTCCAATATTCAAACTTGAATGTCAAGGCAGGAAGTATACCTCTTTAATCATTAGACCAATTCCTTAAGTTTAATATAGAAAATCTAATAATTAAGAATATATATAAATTCTAAACATGTGTTTATTTAAACATGTCTCACCAACTAAGTTGTAAAATGATGACAAAGTCTCATAGTTTAATAACTTTCATTGGTATTTATCACATTAAAAAATATTGATTATTATGTTAAAATCTTATCTTTATTCCTAATAGTTTATTATTAGATTTTTCCTCTCATTAAATATAATTTAAATAAATTATTTATAATTTTTTATCATAATCTTATTTAAATTATAATTACGATATATATTTAATTTAATTGAAGTTTTTTAAAATTTATAATACTTATATGTACATTTGTATAAATCCTTCGGTGCATTGCACGGTGCTAGTAGACGGTATTCATTCCTTATCAAACTAGGGATATCGTTTTAGATATTTTTGAAGAATAAGAAGAAAGAAGTGGGATGATGATTGATGAATGACTAGCATATAGTGATCAAATTGTGGGAGTGGGAATCTTATAGGTCATTCACGTATTGTTGATCATACAATTTGATGAGTGCAAAAAGATGACGAATAATACCAATAACATCAGTTTACGGTTTTCTTTGTGTTCAAAACTTATTGATATGCGAAGACATGAATGACTTGCTTTTCATCTAAAGTCCCACTAGACACTGCCACTTTATTTTGTCCTTCTCTTTCTGAGTGGATTGGGATGTAAGGTGATAGTTTATTAGTTTTACTCTAACCTATATATCAGTACATTACATCAATTATTTTACAAAGATAACATTTCCTTACATATATATAGACCTGAATCAGCTCGAGGAACATGTAGTTATTACTTAGGATATCGAGTTAGATATATTAGTAAAGAGGTGTTTGATTTAGAAAATCTTGAGTTTCCGCTTTATATAAAATGTTTTTTTTTTCTTATTAACTAAACTTAAGAACCAAATATATAGATAGATAAATTATCTTCTTGGACTAGTTAATAAAATCCTTACAAATTTTTAATAAATCTGTCATTGACTGCCTATTATAAGAATGATGGTATGTAATGGTGATTATAGTAACAGGGTTGCTATTGATAACACTTGTGGCGGGAAGCAGGAGCAATAATTAACCATACGAAGGGTCACAGTGGATTGCTAATTGTGACATTTAAAAAAGTTTTAGATAATAAAAAATCTTGTAATAATATCATTTAAAGAATTCTTACTTATTTGAAGTCACTTTGCCAAATCGTAACATGTAAGAATTCTTTCCTTTTCATTGGAAAGTTAATTAGACATTATTTATTGAGAGAGAGGTAATCTTAATAATTACTTGTGTCCCTTACTTTTATTTAGCGAAAAAACTCAAACTTATCATTGAGCCAGCATTCAAGGTGGCAATACTACATATATTTTCATTAGTTTTGCCAGAACTCTCTAAAAGTTCACTTAGCCCACTCACCTAAGTGAGCAAATACTAATTAAATCTTTTAGTTTGGAGAATTTTAAATTTAGAGGTTGAAGATTTTTTAATCATTACTGTAGCTCTTAATCTGATTCTATCCGAGATACAAAAAGTACTATAGTGCAATTCGGTGAAAAAACAAGTTCCTTTTAATCTCCTTGTAATATAACACTATGAATTCGAAAGAATAGCAGATAACTTCTCATACTAAAGCAAATATGTTTAAATAAAATAAAATATCGCATACTACATAAGCTAAACATTTTATGCAATTACCAATGGTATCATGGCCTTGAATTTTATTCTATCCGTTCTTAAATAAGAGTCATTTTTCAAAATTTATTTTGTTTTAAATTATTTATAACTTTTAGAGAGTCAAAAAAGTATTTATTATTTATTTTTAATTTTATCTTTATTTATTATCATCTCTACTAATAATTTTTTTTTCTCATATTAATTACTTCTTAATTTCTCAAGAACAATATTATCAAATATCAAGTTTCTTCTTAAAATTTTTAAGCCATTTAATGAATTTTTTAATTAGTTTAATTAAATTTTAAAATATTATTATTTAACAACGGAGAGAATATAAAAGACATTATATGTCATTTACTCATTTATTAATCTCAATTCAACCTGTCATCGATTAATTTGACAACACAGTTGCAGTCAAACCCACATAATTAACATCTTAGTCAAGTTTATCTTAACCATATATATAAAGAAAATAATTTTTGTTAATAATTTAAGTGTGAGATTAAGTAAAAATGTGAGTATAAAAATAATATCATTAAAAAATATATTTACTTAAATGACTGATTATATTATGAGAAATTAATTTTGATTAACTAAACTTGTGGCAAATAAAATCCTTACAAATTTTTAATAAATCTGCAGGAGCAATAATTAACCATAGGAAGAGTCAGTACTTGTTTGAAGCACTTTGCCAAATCGTAACATGTAAGAATTCTTTCCTTTTCATTGGAAAGTTAATTAGACATTATTTATTGAGAGAGAGGTAATCTTAATAATTACTTGTGTCCCTTACTTTTATTTAGCAAAAAAACTCAAACTTATCACCAGCATTCAAGGTGGCAATACTTTATCAAATAAAAAAATATTTTTAAAAAATATAAGTAACCTATTTTAAAGTTTTGGATTGAAATATGATATTCAATAAACTATTATGGCTTTTTGAATATTCATTAAAAATATATTTTTCTAATATTTTAAGTTCCTGTCTTTAACAAATTTTGCGAAAGTAAAAAGATAAAATATTAACTGTTATGTCATGTATACATAATTAGGATTAAAATACAAAATTATATTTCTTTAAAGGTAGTCATAAGACTATTCAATAATTTATAGTAATAATTATGTATATAAAATTTATTGGCCAATTTTATTTATACAATCTTTCATAATAAATTACTTTTCTAATGTTTTTGTGGATATTTATAATATATATATACTACACATAAAGAGTTTGTTTGAATCCCTTATCCCAAATCTTGAATTAAAGTTCAAACAGACAAAACACGCCCACGTGCGTCTGCAAAATTTTTCATTTGTCATACTTTTTGGTGAATAATGTGCATTATCTCAGCATCAAGATCCTTTTTGCGTGGATTTGGTGGGTCCAAAACCAGGGTCTCCCCCACATGACTTGAACCTAGCTAGCTACCTTCATTTCATATTAACTCGGATCTTCCTTCAAATTATATAGGTGGCACTTGGCAGGTACCATCCATGCATATAATTCATTTAAATTCTATAAAGTTTGGTGCTTAATTAATTAATAAACCATCACTTTGTTTTTTTGGTGAACATCAACCATCACTTCTCGAAAGATAATGCAAACCAAAAGATCAATTTTCGGTGGAAAGTGGAAACATCCGTTGTTTCTGGGTTCAAGTTATGTATCATTCTTCCACGAATTATGTCAGGTTCAACGAATCTGTTTCGAACACGTTATTTTTTAAGTTTTTCTGTGGTATTTTTTTGTTCGGAATACCAAAAATTAATTTGTTATAGTACTGTTTAACTTTGAAGAATGAAATTGTTATTAATCGTATTTTTTTTATACACATAAATTTGAAATCAAATTTTTTATCATATATTTAACATGTTTAAACTCATTATCACTTAGATTAATATTATATTGATTCGGACACTTTATTTGATTAAGTAGTGTTTCAAATCCACAAATTATAGTTCACCGTGATGACAGAAGCCTCAATGCTCCAAGAGCTTTTGGCTTTTATCCACAAAGAGATGAGGTTTTCAGTTTTCTTCAGCTTAATTTCTTTATTTGGAATGTTTTAGATTCATTTGGACACTTTCAAAACAATTAATCTAGTGGACAATCCCTAATGTCCACTAGAATGACCAGGGCAAAAGTTTTGGGCATGTATCAAATATTCAAAATATTATATTTGGAATAATAATAAATACATGTTTTAAAAAGATTTTTATCATTAATTTAGGTTATTTTTTTAATTTATGTGAATGAAATTTCAAATTAATAATAAATATATCTCTAAAGCATATATTTATATATTTATTGTTATTATAAAAATATGTAATAATTTCTCTAAAGGTTCACGGACGGAAGACGTATATGATCATATTTTTACCATATCTCATAGTTTTCTACCATTTGAGTCTCTGCTAAAATTATTTCACGGCGTCGTCAAAAAAAAAAAAAAAAATCATTTCATGGCCACTCAACAGACCAAAAGGTGAAGGCAAGGAATTTTCTGGCCGCAGACTCTATACAATACGCAATCTTTGGATTGAAAGGGTAAAATAAATTAAATAATTTGTTGTATCAATGTATATCATTAAGGATAACAATTATGAATATTTTGAGCTGTCAAAGTTTCTATAGATAATCTAATATTGCTGAAGTTAGATTGTTGATGTCTCTTAGGGTTGGCACAGGCGAACCCCTATATATTCTTATTGTAATACCACTCAAGAGTCAAAGATCTGGTTATTGCATCTCCAATTGGAAATCAAAGTACTCAAACTAGAGGGAGGAGAAAATATGGCCCTTCGCCTAGTCATGTTTAATGATTGTACAAATTGTTTTTTCGAATGTCAACAGCCATGATCCATCGGTGACTCTCAGCCAATTATAAATATATGGATGACAAACAGCAATCATGACATGCCTCACTTATTGGCGCAACAAATGACTATACTACTATACCCGCTGGTGGACCAACTAATGTGACATGTCATAGCACAGGGTCATCACAAAGCTAAAGTGGCTATATGCTCTGCAAAAGAAATATGTTGAAACCACAATCCATGTGCAGGCTTGATGTACCGTATCATAGTGGCAAGTATATACCGTATGGCTTCAGTTCGAAGTACTTTCGAAGGTTAGAACATTATGTTCTTCAATGGAGAAATCTTTTTGGCTTTGACCATTTATCATAAGTCAACTCTGAAAACAATTTTATTGGTTTCAGTTCAGAAGAACATTAGAGAGAAATACACTTTAAGACTACTTACTGTCCATGGCAGGTGGTACTGGTCCCAGTTGGATCGGTTAAAATGCATCTAGAAGCTTTTCTAGTTGATCTATATGACCGGAAAAACATATCTTCGTTAGTTTAGATACTTATACAGATACGATTTACCATATCATCTTTATGTAAGTATTTAAATTAATATTTGATATATATAAAAACTTTTTTAATGATTGATACATTTCATTCATGAATTCTATAACCTTACACGTCATATAATAATTCAAACATTTATGGTACATCATGCTTAATTAAAAATTACTCATTTGATAATTGATTCAGAAGTATATTAGACCCAAAAGAGTCCTGGTGTACTTGTTTGTTTTCATGTCATAAACCTTTTTTTGGCAAACCATGTCATAAAACTGAATACTGGTACATAAATCACACTACTGGGCCTCCTTGCAAAGATGGGTCTAAGCTACTGAGCTTAAGCCCAACCCAAGTTGCAAAAACTAACCCTCTTTTAGCACTCATAATTATAATTTGCAATACAACAGGCTATTCTTAGTCACTCACCTGCCCCATCCAAACTAATAATTTAGATGCCTATATACTTGATGACCAGCACTCATGTAAGCTTTAAAATTTAAATTTAATCTGCAACTTGGTTACAAAGTAAAATGAGATGGAAGAAGTTATCTTAATAATGCGTTGTTGCACATCTATATAATCAAATTAGATACGGAAAGAATATTCACGTCCTTGATGCTATGAGGAATATATCGTGATATCGAGGACATCCCATACATAGGAACAAATAAATGAACAAACGATAGAAGTTGCTGGAATGTTTGATGTCATAGTGAATAAAGGAAGAACTATTCAAATGAATGGTAGATAAGATACTCCGATTAAAAAAATTATTTTTCGATGCCAATTGATTTAAGATAGTCTTTTATTATTTTTTTGAGACTAAGACAATTTTTAAAGGAAGTGGATATTGAGACAAAATATTAGTCCTATTCCATTTGTCGTACGTTCATTTGACGGAGACAACAATTTAATTACAAACAGAATTAATATTTTCTTTAAAAAAAAAAAAACTTTAATTTCTCTTAATTTTGTTTTCTAACGTTGTATTAAAGGAGAGCAAACTTAACAGTAATTATCCATAGCAGCTTTTCAAAGGAGGTAGATGCGTAGATAGCATGCCTATTATTTTCAAAGGAATATCAATATTTTAAGCATTTTATCTTTTAAGTATTAACCCATTAAACGTCACTATTATCACTTTTAAGTTTATCTTTTAAACAACATTATTTCACGTCCAAAAAAAAAAAAAAAGAAGGACATGTCTAACATCCACACATATTATCCACATTTTGAAGGCACTCACTTTAACAATTTTTAAATAATTCTCTGTTAGTTGTGGGTTTTCTATTATTTTTTAAATATTCCATCTACATTATTTTTTAATTATTCGCAATAATGATAAAAATTTTAAAAATCAAATTATTATTAAAGTATAAGATATAGTTTAAATAATTGATGTGGTACAAAAAGAGTTACAATGTAAGAGATTTTTTTGATTATCTCTAATAAGAAATTATGTAAACATTATTTTTTTAGAAATACTTCAATTAGATAATTAATATGTATGAAATATGATATATATTAAAATATTATAAATCTTAAACATATTTAAAAATGATATTAATAAATTATGAATTTTTTAAAAAAAAATTTGAAATTATATATATATATATATATGCTAAATAGATAATATATAATTTTTGAAGTTGGTGTGTGCTTTCATCAAACCGTCATTTTTGATCCATTATCAAAATGTCACTTTTTCTAAACTAATTATCGAAATGCCAATGTTTCATAGTTGCACATCTATATAATCAAATTAGATACGGAAAGAATATTTACCAAAAGTCCTTGTGTGCTAAAAAATAAATGATATCGAGGAACATCCCATACATAGGAACAAATAAATGAACAAGCGATAGAAGTTGCTGGAATGTTTGATGTCATAGTGAATAAAGGAAGAACTATTCAAATGAATGGTAGATAAGATACTCAGGCATTGTTAAGCAGTATCACCCTGAATCAAATTCGATGCCAATTGATTTAAGATAGACAATTTTATTATTTTTTTTGAGACTAAGATAGACAATTTTTAAAGGAAGTGGATATTGAGAGCAAAATATTAGTCCTATTCCATTTGTCGTATGTTCATTTGACGGAGACAACAATTTAATTACAAACAGAATAAACTCCTTTGTTGTACCAAAAAAAAAAAAGAAAAAAACTCCTTTGTCTCTTAATTTTGTTTTCTTTTCTAATATTTGTATGTGGAAAGGAGAGCAAGCTTAACAGTAAAAATTATCCATAGCAGCTTTTCAAAGGAGGTAGTTGCGTAGATAGCATGCCTATGATTAGTGCAAAGGAATAGAGAATAGGCGTCGGATACATGAGGTTTTAAAGCATTATGAGCTCATACTTGTGGTAAGTATTAACCCATTAAACAAAAGGCCCAATTTCAAGTTCTTGCTAAGATTCGTAGACTATTAATTAAAACCATTGAATCACGTCAAAAAAAAAAAGAAAAGAGGAAGGACATGTCTAACATGCCACACATATTATCCACATTTTGAAGTACACTCACTGTAACAATTTTTAAATAATTCTCTGTTAGTAATGTGGGTTTTCTATTATTTTTTAAATTTTGTTGGTAATTTATTTTTTTAATTATTCATACATCAATAATGACTAAAAATTTTAAAAATCAAATTATTATTAAAGTATAAGATATAGTTTAAATAATTGATGTGGTACAAAAATAGTAGTACAATGTCAAAGGATTTTCTTTGTAAGAGTCTCTAATAAGAGAAATTATCCAGTAAACATTACTTAACACATCATCTTTAAAATACTTCAATTAGAAATTAATATGTATGAAAAATATTATTTAAATATTAATAAATAGTGTGTAATAAAAAATTATTCCTATAATAATAATCCCAAATTTGAAAAGATAATTAAAAGATAAGGAGGTGAGAAATAGATAATATCATAATAGGAAGAGTAGTATGTATATGATATATATATACTAAAAGAAGTAAGAGAACGCGGTAAATAGTTGTAAACAAGGAGAAAGGTCCCTGACTCAACCATCAACCGTCCATCTCTCTCTATTAATGTGGGGATAAGAGAGAGAGAGAGAGGCAGGAGCAGAAAAAAATGACATCAAGAAAATACCAAAATGGATAATTCATAGCAGAGAAAGAGAGAGGAATAAAAAGAAACAAAAACAGCGAAAAAACAAACGACAATTGTAGGGTTTGTTTACAAATCATCCTTCCTTCCCTCCCAAACCGCTCCCAAGAAAGCGGGTTCGTTCAGCATCAGCCCCCTTCTCCTTCTCCTTCTCCTTCTCCTTCTCCATTCCTACCACCACCCACTGCTCTTCATTCCTTCAACCACGCTTCTTCAGGTCTTTCTTCTTTCTTCCAATTTCCAATTTTCATTTCCCTCCATTTTTTTTTCTCGACAGAAAGTTTTTCCCTCTGTAAATCCTCACCTCCGGGGAGATTTCTAGGTTTTGAGTTTTTTTTTTTTTGTAAAATGTGAAATCAGAAGGATCAAATTTTGGCCATGTTTATTCATTGGAATATTTTTCTTTTTCCAGCTCGTAGGCGCTTTAAATTTTGTTTTATTTATTGTTATTATAATAACTTTGGTTTCAAGTGATTATTATTATTAATTATTATTATTTATTTGTCAATAGGTTAGAGTCTGAATGGTTGATCTAATGGAGAAGGTGCTTGGCATGGAGGGAGGAGGGCAAGAGAATGGTTGATGGTGGTGTGGTATATGAGTTGAAAGTTAAATTTTTGATTTGTTAAAACCATTGGTGAATTTTTTTTCCCCCAAATTGTTCCAGTTTGAATGTACTTTCATTTATGGATTCGGAATCTTCGGTAAAATGTTGCATATGTAGCGATTGCGGTTGTAATTGCAATGTGGCAGCTCAATCTTCGGGGACTTGGCTCCATTCTGCGAAACGGAAGCATGATGAGTTGGAACAGGAGAGCCAATTCTCTGTGCCCAGGTTGGATTTCAATTCGGTTGCACGTGTGGAAATTGGAGATGAATGCGCTGCCTTGCGCGAGGCAGTCCGCAGCCAGCAACAAGCTATACAAGATTTGTTTGCTGAATTGGAGGAGGAGAGGAATGCTTCTTCCTCGGCCGCGAACGAGGCCATGTCCATGATATTGAGGTTGCAGAGGGAGAAGGCAGAAGTTCAAATGGAAGCGCGGCAGTTCAAGCGTTTTGCGGAGGAGAGGACGTCATATGATCAGCAGGAGCTTTTAACATTGGAGGATTTGTTGTATAAGAGAGAACAGACAATTCAGTCGCTAACGTGTGAAGTTCAGGCTTATAAGCACAGGTTGATGAGTTATGGCCTCACTGAGTCAGAGGCAGATGAAATTCCCCCCTATGAGTATCCTCCTTTGAAATGTAATGTAATGCATGCTGCCATGGATGCTGATAATGATGACACGGATATTGAAAAATATGTATTTGGTGAAACTCCAAGGGACCGTTTGAGGAACTTGGAAAATAGGATCTCTCAAATGGAGAGAAGTCCCACTTATAGCCAGATGGATGGGGATTTTACAGGAAAAAATATTCTAGAGAAGGTGGTGGTTGGACAATCTCCAAGACGGACTAAGCATTCCAGGAAATTTTCCTCTGACTCAACTTCATTGGGCCCTGAGTTTCTGATGGATTCTCCCAAGCTCAATGGTAGCTTTAGGAAGATAGATGAGGAGCATTCCAATTTGAAGAAGGTAGATAATGCATCAGAAGCTGGTGATGATATGAGTGACAGAGTCTATACAATTGACTCTATTAATGATGGGGCACCATATAATGGTTTCACAGAATTCAAAGCTGGAGCTGGTGTTTACGATGATTATGAAACCACTCCAAGGGAGTTAGGGAATCATGCCGATTTTGAAGATCCCTACATAAAGAAGCTTTGCATGAGGCTTCAGGCACTTGAGGCTGATAGGGAATCAATGAGGCAGGCAATCATTTCAATGCGCACTGATAAAGCACAGCTTGTTTTACTGAAGGAAATAGCTCAACATTTGTGCAAAGAGATGTCGACGCAAAAAAAAATGATAGTGAGAAAGCCATCTATTGTTGGCAGCTTGTCATTCTTGACATTTTTTAAGGTAATTTAAAAATAAATGATTTCTGTGATCTATCTGATGAGACGGAATATCCTATTTAATTTGGCCATTTTTTAGCTCGAGGTTCCACTGAGATGATATTTATCTTGTTCATTCATCTCATGATTGAAGATTTTGATAGCAGCACTTACGCTATTTCATCTTTCTTTTTGTATTCAGTGGATCACATCTATTGTTTTCTGGAGAAGGAAAGCTCACCAAATCAAGTAAGTAGACAGTAACTGCAGTCATTGTTTCAAAATTTGCCCATCACACCTACTGGAATAACGCTTGGTTGTTGTTGTTGAACTGTGTAGTCTATTAAATTGAGCAAAATCATGCATAATTATCACAACCGCTTTAGCCAGAAATCATTTAAAGAAAACAGTTGTTAAAATTCAAGTTGCCTCTGCTCATAATCCATAACGCTTGCAAAAGAATGTTGAAACATTGATCCAGGCAATCTATATTTTTAAGGGTTCTTTATTTTCCTGTGAAAACTTCACTGCAGTGTGCTTTGATGTTCAATGTGTTAAGTATACTTGTTATGCATTGTATTAAATGTTTGACATAATCATAATCTCTTAACAAATTAGTTTCTGGTTTGCAACAACATCAACATTGAGTGTAATAATCTTTGAATGATAATCATATTGGAAAATATAAGTTCAAGGGGGAGAAAAGCTCTTATTAATTCCTATACTAGCATGGTGGATCTTTTCTGGTTGTCTCTGAGAATTGGTGATTGCATGTTGATACAGTCCTCTCAAAACATAGGAATTTTATTCAAATAACAAATTCTGTGTTGTGTCTGTTGGGTGGGTTTAGAGGGTATATTTGTTGTTTTTAACCTGGGGGCAAAGAGAAAATTTGGTTAAGGTATCTTTGAATGATTGGTTGAAATTATCCATAATCTAAAATGCTTGTGACTGTAGGTATATGTTCGGGCTACCATATGATAGTGTCGGCTTACTAATGCTCCTTGACAAGGAACCTCATGTAAGGTCATGGAGATATCTTTCATGTACACAAGTGGGAGATTAGGTCTCCAATTCCTGTGTCATCTTACAGGGTAGGCTCATATGTGGGAGCGCCAACTGAATCTTGATCACACTATACGACGAGATTCTTTTCTTTCTTTTTTTTCCCCCCCTAGATTTTCCTCGCCAAATAAGTGGTGTATTGTGCAGTGTTCTTTTATTCCTTTTGTATGAAATTGAATGTAATTTGTTGGTTCATTGGTGAAACTTGGATATGATTTGACATTTGAGCATTCTGGCTCATATGGTTTGTTGAGGTTGAGCCGAGGTACGTGTATTTGGACTGTCCTCTTCTGTACATGACATATATTGTAAGTTTCCTCACTCTTCATACAGTAGTACATATTCTTTTCAAGCTCAATCCTAGTGAGTGGCAGCGTTGTTTGTTGAGTCCTGCACATTTAGATGTGATGTAGCTTCCTAACCTCCACTCCGCAATATTTAGTGTAGAAATATGGTCTTGAATGTTAAATATTTTGGGAAAAGTTTCTTTAAGGTGAGCTTGTTTTTAAACTGAGTAAATAAAGATGTATTCACCTTTATATCATTTAGTGAGTTAAGATCACAATGTATGTGGATATACTTTTGTTTACATTAAAGACAAACTCAATTTAGAGGATTTTTTTCCAATATTTTGATATTTTTCATGTTCATGTTTTTTACCCTTTAATCATAGGGAACGGCTCTGTTTTTCTGTTACTACCATCCCCACCCTTTAACGTGTTGAATCGACGAATTGTGTTGGGAATAAATTATCCATATATAAGAGGTATATAATTTTGACCAAGGGATGTGGGCAAAACGAATTTGCAGCTGCTCTCTTGACCCATTCTCTTAAAGTCATGAACGTGATATTTTTTCTGTTAATATTGGGATATAACTCAATGTTTAACCAAAAAAGTTCAAAAGAAAGAGGTGAAAGGGATGGCAGTGACATCGTTTGAATTATATTAACGGAAAAGCACAAGCAAGGGCAAAAATAGGTGTTAAAACTTTAAAAGATTTCTCCAAATTTTCACTCTACCCGAGTTTAACGATGAAGCATTTTTTAGCATTAAGTTAGTGACAGTTAATACGGTGAAACTAGAGTGAGTTGTAGTTGTTAACTATCACGTTGGGCGACAACAACATTTGCCATAAAACAAAGCCAGTTTGGTGTAATTTTTGCCTTTTCTTCTTTCCCTTCAAGTTTTGGGGGTGTTTGGAGTGTTTCAGCAGCAACTTGTTGACGTGATGATGAAGAATAGGATTGAATGAGTGATCATACGATCTAATATTATGGGTTTTATTCTTTTGATGGGGTTGGACATGTAAGTAGAGAGGGCTTGAGATTTTGATTATCTTGGTGGTTTGGTTGTATGCTTCTTTTTGCACGTTTTATCTGCTTTTGGAGATGTTAAACTTTCATCCCCTAACTCAATTGTGACGGAACTATGGAAGTATGGGTTCCTACTAGTATGCACCCTCCATGATGGGGTGTGTAAGATCTTATTTTTCATGAAATATTTTGTGAAGAATAAAATTTTAATTTTTTAAGTTGAATATTCTATTTAATTTTATTCTACAATAATTGTTACTAGTAAAAATATTTTTAAAAATATATTTATAAGTAAATATTTATAAAAAATATTTATAAAAGATATTTATAAAATAATATTATTTTAATCTAAATATCTCTTAAGTAATAATTACTTAGATAAATATCTTTAAAAAAGAAAAAGAAGAAGATAATGATTATAGATGCAGGCGTTGAACGCAGGTAAACGCGCACTAATAAAATGAAAAAGTAACCAATTGAATTGGCTATATAAAGGGGTACGTAGAAAGAGAAAATAAGAAATAGGAGGGAAAGAAAATTCTAAAAGTGTGAAACATGAGAAAGAAAAAGAGAGAGAGAGAAAGTGAAATAGTAACGATGAGAAACCATAGGAAGAAAGAAGGAAAGAGAGAGAGAGAGAGAGAAAAAGAAGTGAGGTGCTGCATAGAGAAGAAATAGAAAGAGAAAGAAAGCAGGGAAGAGAAAAAGAAAGAAAGGAGATTTTGCACGTAAGTAGGATCTGAATTCTTTTTTTTTTAAAATAAAATCATAACTTTCAATATGTTTATATGTTAATTTATTATTTTAATATTTTATGTATATTATTATTCTTGTTAAATTTATTATGCACAATTAATATTATAAAAATTTGATATTTACTTAGTTTTAAAATATTTATGATATTTGACAAAATTTAAAATTATTATAATTTGAATGTTGACTCTCTCATGAGATTAATGTAATAAATTAAAATGTCATTCAAGGCTTAAGTTACAAAAATATTTTAATTATATTAAGTAATAAATATATGTACTTGATTTACATGGATTTCTTTATATTTACCTTAGCTTGGGAACAATTTTATGATCTTTATTCTGACTTATATTTACCTTGATTTAGGAACAATTTTATGACCTTTATTTTGACATTTGCAACAAAAGGACCTTTGTGCAATGAATGTATTATCACGACCAGACAAATACAATGACTATGGACCACAAAATATGATGAGACGATAAATTATGAATTGTGATGTGAACTATCAAGGGAATTATTAAATTAATTTTAAATAATAGTTGGTCCATTGAAGAATTGACTTTTAAATTTAATGATTCTAAATTTTATGAGTTTTATTTAATTGTCATGATTTATTTTTATGATGAATTTATTTGTGATATATTAGTGGTTGTACTACTTATGTTTATGTGTGACGACAAGCAAGTGATTCATGAAAAAATTTGCATCTAACTGTCGATAGGCAGATGGATAAATTTCCTTTTATGTTACCTATCTGGTTAACGTGAGTATGTCTGCCTTTGTTGTCACAATGTTAAAGTAACACTAGAGATAGGGTGAATTCCCTGTGGAAGTGAAGACATTCGAGTAAAATATGAGACAAACATATATGAAAAGAAAAAAAAAGTAAATGGTAGATTCCATGTGGTGAGGAACTTGCTTGTTGATATTACTGATGATTGGTACTTGTTTGTTGATATTCGAAGAACTTGTTGATGTTAATACATAAAGCTGTATTGTGTGATTTATTTAGTATTTGTTCTGTTATGCTGAAATTGTGTTGTTTTTGTCATGCTTTGGTTGTCATGTGATTTTCTGTGCATATTACACAACTGAAATTCACCATGTGTTTTCAAATATTTTTATAATCGTTCATTTTCTATTGAGAATTTTCAATTCTCTCTCTATTCATGGTGTTTTCAAACTAGCATATGATGTATTATGGTCATCACCATTCAGATCAACTAAGCATAGACTCTTATTCCAAAGGAGGATGATATAATTATTAGAAATATGTGTATATGTATTTCTGAGTAAACAATATGACTGGTGTGAGATTTTAATTTGAAAAGTTATAAATGTATATTATAACTTTGTGTTGTCCTGTATCGATACTTATTTTCTCTTATATAATTTTTATTTTTAATTTATTTTATTTCTCGTCTGTGAATTTTTATAGAATAAATTTACTGATAATATTATTATAGATATATTTAGAATTATTATTTTAATAAGGGGGTCACAGGATGCAGCATGTTCCTTGATTTGTAGTTGCTAATTTGGCTTAAAAACCCATCAATGGCAAGAATGAATGACCGATAACTGGGGGGTCATTCACAAGGGTAGGAAGACGTTTCTTGTAAATTAAAAATATGGTATGAAAAAATCAAGAAATTTTTATTATGAAATTTTGTTGTCACTAAACGACCTTGTAGGTAACCCAGCACATAAGAACAGAGGAAAAAGGATTCTTAGCAGTTTGCTTCTTCTTTATCTATCTTGAATCTGCAAGAAAGTGCAATTTATTTAGATGGTGTGGTCTATTTTAAGATAAAAAGTAAGCAAACAACAAATTATTCTTAGAAATTGTTTCCTTTGCTCCTTTCTTTTTCTCTAGTTATTTTAGTTTTTAAGCAATGACACAACTTGACTACATGATTGTGACTAGAAAATTCTTGCTTTATCTTGATATAAGTTTTTTTTTTAATCTTGCTTTATATTTTTTAGCATTTGTATTTAACTAAAGTTGATTATTAACTAGTCATTATTAGAGTTGGTTAGTTGGTTATTTTTGGTAACTGTTAAGTTAGTTTTTCAGTTAGTATATACAACACTATTAGTTAGTTAGTTAGATATACAACTATAAATAGTTGTTCATTGTATTTTCATTTTCAGTTCAATTCAATTCATTAATTCACAATTTCAGATCTCAATATGGTATCAATAGTAAAATAGTTCTCTCTGTTTCCTTGCACTTGCTCTTTCACAGTTTTGTTCTTGTTCTTGTTTCTTTTCTTCAATCTTTCTTGTGCTTCGACTTTCATTTTTCTTGTTTCTCTCATGGCCCGCTTTCAATTTGTCATTGATGATTCTTCAAATCCTTTCTTTATGCATCCATCTGATAGTCCTGGTTTGATTCTAGTTTCTCAACAACTTACTGGAGAAAACTATAATTCATGGAGTAGATTCATGAAAATGGCTCTACTTGCCAAAAATAAATTTGGCTTTGTTGATGGCACCATTTCCAAACCTGCTGATGAAGATTTTCAGCTTCTTTCTTCCTGGGAACGTAACAATAATATTGTTAGTTCTTGGTTGCTAAATTAAGTATCAAAGGAGATGGTAGCAAGCATTATATATGCTAAATCTGCAACAGCAATTTGGATGGATTTGAAAGATCGTTTCCAATAGAAGAATGCTCCAAGAATTTATTAGCTTAAGAAAGATTTAGTCAATCTTCAACAAGGATTCATGACAGTAAATTAGTATTTCATCAAATTGAAAGGAATTTTGGAAGAACTCAATGATCTTTGCCCAAATTGCAATTGTACATGTGGTGGTGCTCGATCTTTGCTAGATCATACTCAATAAGAATATGTTCTGGTTTTCTCGTGGGATTGAATGATGTTCATGCTTAGGCCCATAGTCAGATTCTGTTAAAGGATCCATTGCCCTATACTACCAAAGTATTGTTTTTGGTTGTTCAAGATGAAAGACAGAAAGACATTGGAGTTGTTTTTTTCTCAAAGTTCTGTTTCTCAAGTTGCTTTTGCTGTAAAAGCAGCAACTTCCAAGAATGTAGATTTCAGATCAAAAACTGGTAAAAACAAAAACTGGTAAAAAGGATCGACCTACTTGCACTCATTATGGCTTGATAGGTCACACAATGGATAAGTGTTACCGTATTCATGGCTATCCTCCTGGATACAAATTCAAGAAGTCCTCTAGTTCTTCCAATACTGTGCATCAAGTCACAGATTCTGTAGCATATTCTCAAGATGTCTCTTCTATGCTTACTACAGCACAATATCAATAGTTAATCTTATTGTTATCATCCTAAATGTCTCAGGCTGTCAAACCTATTATTGATCAATCTGTTCAAGACAATTATGAAGGTATGGTACTATTCTCCTTGCCATATTCTTTTTCTATTATTTATGATTTTTCTCAATATTGGATTTTAGATTCTTGAGCAACAAGTCATATATAGCTTGTTCTCTAGACAATTTTATTAGCCATACTATGTCTAATGCATTTGTTACACTACTAAATAAGTCTACTGTACATGTTCATTCAATAGGATCAGTTAGTCTTAGTCCTACTTTTGTTATACATAATGTCTTGTATATTCCGTCTTTTCATATCAACCTTATTTTTGTTTGTGCTTTATTAGATATATCCAATTTATTAGTCAGCTTCACTAATTCCTCTTTTGTCATACAAGACAACAACCTCTCGAAGATGATTGGCAATGGTGATTTAATTCACAGACTATATGTCTACAAGTCTAGTCCAATCACACTTCTAGAATCCGTTGCCTTTATTTCTGTTGAAAATAATAACATTCATTGTTCAGTTTCACATCCTGTTGTAAATAAAGTACATGTTGATGTGTGGCATACTAGACTAAGACACATTTCTCCTAAATGTTTACAAATTCTGAATAAACAATTCAATTTTTCAATTCCTGTTTCATATTCTAGTCATAATTGTGACATATGTCCATTATCCAAATAGAAACAATTGTCTTTCACTTCTAATCATCATTTTGCTGATTTACCTTTTGATTTGGTACATTGTGACATTTGGAGACCTTACCATACTTTAACCTATCATGGGAAGAGGTACTTCCCTACCTTAGTAGATGACAACACTAGATTTACTTGTACATATTTGATGAAGAACAAATCTAAGGCATCAGCTCTAGTTAAATAGTTTTTTGCATTGGTTGAAACTTAGTTCAACACAGTCATTAAGAAATTCAGATCAGACAATGCTAAAGAATTATAATTAGCTGATTTTTTGACAACCAAAGGAACACTGCACCAGTTCAGTTGTGTTGAGAGGCCTCAACAAAATGTTGTGGTAGAAAGGAAACACCAACATTTATTGAATGTGGCAATGGCTCTATATTTCCAATCTAGAGTTCTAATAGGATTTTGGGGTGATTGTTTACAAACTGCTTGTTTCTTGATTAATAGGACTCCAACTTGACTACTCAAGCAACAAAGTTCATATCAATTGCTATTCAAAAAGGAACCTAACTACAAGGATTTCAAGGTTTTTGGTTGTTTAGCATTTGCCTTTACTTTTTTGTCCTTCAGAGACAAATTCACTCCAAGAGTTATCACATCAGTCTTTATAGGCTATCCACTCGGGTACAAAGGTTACAGGTTATACAATATTCATACCAAAAAATTTTTTGTGTCCAGAGATGTGATTTTTCATGAATCTATATTTCCATTTCACACATTATTGCCACATGTTTCAACCTTTGGTCCTTTTCCAGATATGGTTCACCTATTATCGATTCATGATGTTGCCTCCTTCCCTACACCACTTGTTCACCCAGAACCTATTCACATAGAACCTATTCCTCAGAACCTGTTCATACAGAACTTGCTCACACAAAACCTGAAAATCCTGATATTCAGAGTGAAAATCTTGATATTCCTGTCATTTCATCTAGTTTTCCTCCTCTTATAAGAAAATCTTCTAGACCATCTAGACCACCCTCCTACCTTCAACAGTACCACTGCCATGCTATTTCTCCATATCCTATAGTCAATTACATGACCTATGATAGACTTTCCACCAATTACAAACAATTTGCTCTTCATATTTTTAGTGTTTATGAACCATATTTTTATCATCAAGTTGCCAAATATCCTGAATGGAAGAAAGCTATGCAGGAAGAAATTTCTGCTATAGAAGTAACTCATACTTAGGATGTGGTTCCTCTTCAAAAAGGCAAGCATACAATTAGTTGCAAATGGATCTACAAAGTGAAAAAGAAAGCTAATGGAAGTGTTGATAGGCTAAAGGCCATATTAGTGGCTAAAGAATACACTCAACAGACTTGGTTAGATTTTTTAGACACATTTTCACCAATGGCAAAATTAACCACTGTTCGGGTGTTGTTAGCCTTGGCTATTGTGAAAGGGTGGGAATTACTCTAACTTGATATCAATAATGCTTTTCTTAATGACGATTTGTTTGAAGAAGTGTTTATGGAATTTCCATTTGGCTACAAGGTTGAAGGGGAGCATATGGCCTGCAAACTAAATAAGTCCATTTATGGTCTCAGGCAAACCTCTAGACAATGGTTCAACAAATTTTCGTCTGCTCTGATAGCTCATGGTTTCAAGCAGTCAAAATCGAATTATTCATTGTTCACCACTGGTTCAGGACATTCATTTGTAGCATTGCTAGTTTATGTGGATGATATAATCATAGCTAGCAAAAATCAAGCAGTTATTGATCAAGTTAAGGGTATTTTGCAGTAACTTTTCAAGTTAAAAATTCTTGAAAATCTGAAATACTTCTTAGGATTGGAAATTGTCAAGTCTAAGAAAGGTATTTCCTTATCTCAAAGGCATTATACCTTAACCCTTCTTGAAGACACGGGGTTTCTGAACTACAAACCTGCATCACTACCTATGGATCCTAACCTGAAATTGAGCTCCACTGATGGTGAATTGTTACCTAATGATTCTCAATACAGAAGATTAATTGGGAGGCTTTTGTATTTGACAATTTCCAGACTTGATATTTGTTATGCTGTCAACAAACTCAGCCAATTCATGGCTGCTCCCAGAATTCCTCATTTAGATGCAGTTCACCATTTATTAAGGTATTTGAAGTCTGCTCCAGGTTAGGGCTTCTTTTTTTCTTCAGCATCTTCTTTACACCTCAAAGCATATGCAGATGCTGATTGGGAAATTTGTGTTGACACAAGAAGATCAACCAGTGGTCATTGTGTTTTCTTGGGAGATTCCTTGATCTCTTAGAAGTCCAAGAAGCAACACATAGTGTCCCGTTCTTCAGCAGAGGCCGAATATAGAGCTTTGGCAGGTGTCACCAGTGAGGTCACTTGGATCACTTCTCTGCTACGTGATTTTGAAATCATCATTGGTCCAACTCTTATTTTTTGTGACAGTCAAAATGCTATTCATCTTGCTTCTAATCCTTACTTTCATGAAAGGTCTAAACACATTGAAATTGATTGTCATTTTGTACGTGAGAAAGTAATTGATGGCTTGGTTTGGTTGGTTTATGTCAAATCTGCTCATCAACTTGCAGATATCCTTACAAAACCAATACCTTCACCTCTGTTCAAATCCTTATTATGCAAGATAAGAATTATTGACATTTACTTCTCACCTTGAGTGAGAGTTTTAGCATTTGTATTTAACTAAAGTTAGTTATTAATTAGTCATTATTAGAGTTGGTTAGTTGGTTACTGTTGGTAACTTTAAGTTAGGTTTTCAATTAGTATATACAACACTATTAGTTAGTTAGTTAGTTAGATATACAACTACAAATAGTTGTTCATTGTATTTTCGTTTTCAATTCAATTCAATCAATCAATTCACAATTTCATATCTCAATAATATTAGTTACTATTACCTGATTTTGTGAGTCTAATAATATATATGCACCTTAAAAATTTATAAAATCATATGATTATAATTTGTGTGGTGTAAGAAAATTTCTATTAAAAGATCTCTCGCGTGACCAACTCTACTCACCAAGGTTGCAATTGCAAGCCTTGAGTTTAAGGACATTGGATAGCTCAAGGTGGGATTTCCAATAAAGGACAAGTCAACTTCGATTAAATTCCTTTTTCTCTCTTCTTCTTTCTTTGTTTAGTTTGTTTCATTTTTTTGTCCCTTGAAACTTTTGGTAAGAAGCAGGGCTGAACAAAACACATAAGAATTGGATGTCAGCCTACAAATTTATGAGCCCATGCCCAACAGACATAACCCAACTCACACTTCAAACTGATAAAATAACCGAACGAGTGATCAATTACTGAAAAATGAAAATACCCTCACATATGATTTTGTAACGTTCCATGAGAAAACAAAACTTTTGAAACGATTTTATAAAAAAGAGTTTTGAAACGTTTTTATTATAAAGAAAGAACAGAAACGCGTTTCTTTGGGTTTGGGTCTTGGCACCCTACGCTGCATATTGTTTGAGCAGTGCAGACCAGAGTGACGGCACCATTCGAAACCTCAGAATCGAAGATGCTCAACTTCAGGTTAAGGAACTTGTTATCCCATGTCAGAAGAAGAACAATGAAAAACAACAGAAACAGAAACATACGCAAGCTCAGAAACCAGACATCTATCACCAACCAAAACTGCATTTCCATTACAAAAGAGTTGCCATGTCTAGAACAAGAAGAAGAAGATACTGAGGAAGGTTTCAGCCTTAAAAGCTCTGCCCCATCACACACTCATGGCGTTCAACCCTTGGGCAATCTTTATCTCAACACAGGTTCCATCAACTCCAGAGACACAGGTTTAGGTAATCTTCATACCCTTTCAGATGAGCTTGTTCTTGACATTATGGGGTTTTTGGATGGTAATGGCTTAGGGGTTTTGGCCACTGTGAGCAAGTCTTTTTATGTTTTCACCAACCATGAACCCCTTTGGAGGAATCTTGTATTGGAGAATCTTATTGGTGGGTTTAGGTATAATGGGTCTTGGAAATCTACTTATGTTGCTGCTTGTTACCCTTCATTTGATATCTCAAGTAATGCTCTCCAGAGTTTCAAAGTTAGAGACTTTTATTCTGATTATCTTTTCCAGAGTTGGCTCTGTGCTAACCTTGACATGAAACCTGAGTGGTTGGAAAGGGATAATATAGTTCGAAAGAACGGTATTTCGATTGAAGATTTTGTGTTGAATTTTGAGGAGCCTAATAAGCCGGTGTTGTTAGAAGGGTGTCTTGATAATTGGGATGCATCGAGAAATTGGGATAGGGATTATTTGGTGCAGTTGTGTGCTGATGTTAAGTTTTCGGTTGGTCCAGTAGAGATGAAGCTTGGAGACTATTTTGAGTACTCGGATCAAGTTAGGGAAGAAAGACCTTTGTATTTGTTTGATCCAAAATTTACTGAGAAAGTCCCAAAATTGGGTTCTGAATATGAAGTTCCAGTGTACTTCCGGGAGGATTTGTTTGGTGTTTTGGGCAATGAGAGACCTGACTACAGGTGGATTATTATTGGACCAGCTGGGTCTGGATCATCTTTCCATGTTGATCCAAATTCGACTTCGGCTTGGAATGCAGTGATCAAGGGGTCCAAGAAATGGGTATTATTTCCTCCTGATGTGATTCCACCTGGCGTTCATCCTAGTCCTGATGGTGCAGAGGTCGCATCTCCCGTTTCAATAATTGAGTGGTTCATGAACTTTTATGGTGCAACAAAAACTTGGAAAAAGAAACCTATTGAGTGCATCTGTAAAGCTGGGGAGGTTGTCTTTGTGCCTAATGGATGGTGGCATTTGGTGATCAACCTGGAGGAGTCTATTGCCATAACCCAAAACTATGTTAGTAGGTAAAATTCTTCATTGCTTTCTGTTGGTTTCAGAAGTTTGATTAATAAAATACTAATTATATGAGCTTCTGTGTAGTGGCAGTGGATTTTCAATCCATTGAAACTTATTGTTAATCTGTACTTTTTTGAGCTAATAATTGGCAAACCTCATTTGACTGAGTTTCTGAATTGACTGGTGATGGTTTGTGGCAGTGATGAGAAGTTCTATTTCTTGGTCTTTCAAGAATTAGTTCTGGTTTTTTCCTTTTTATTTTCCTTAGTAATTCTAGCTTGATACATGCTTGACTTTTGAATGGTATGATGGATTTACTAATCAGTTTTTGTACTGTAAACAATCAAGTGCCTGATTTTTGTTTAATTCATTAGATATTATATGATATTAAAACCTGAGAATCTTGAAGGAAGCAGATACTTTGATGGAAGAGCAGCATGTCCGTGTGTGAAAAATTGTCGGAATACTCATTGTTTGCTGTTGATGTTATAAAAACATCCATCCATTGGTATCTCATAATTTGGCACTTTAGAGTATCACTCTTTGTGCTAGATACTTGAAATTTTATTTGTTATGAAGGGTCAGTAAATGGTTATTGCTTCCCTTGGTTTGTAGTAACATGGGTCCATAATCCATCTCTGCTTATTGTATATTGAGGTGGGCTGTTGCAGCTTGCATGAATTATCCTTTATATTTGGAAATGATTTGGAAATGAGGGTGAGTGAGGAATTGTCATATGTATGCCTAAGCAGAGTAGTGCACTGATTAGATGCTGGGTTTAAGTCACCTATGATGCTGGCTTGAACCCACCAAAGTGAAAGAGCTCGTTCAAGGAATTACCTATACACTCCTGAAAGAAAATTCATTTTTTTTTGCCTTCCTATAGCTAATGCTATAAGAGACAAATTGCTTATTTAAGCTATTATGATATCTGACGGGTCCATGTGTCTTCTGATATAATCATTAATAAGCAGATGAGCAAAATGCATATCTTGTTAACAACAGCATGCTTGTACTTGTCTTAGTAACCTGAATAATTGTTGGAACTCGATAAATTACTAATAATTTAATGATATTTCATGTGTGTAGTATTTCAAATTTGGATTTGGCCTTGTATTTTGCATGTGCATTTGATAATCTAATCTCAAATGTTGGTGGTCATTTGTTGCAGGAGAAATTTGTTAAATGTCTTGGATTTTCTTAATAGGCCAAATGCTAGCACACTGGTATCTGGAACAAGGGATCGAGTGAATTTGTATGAGAAGTTTAAGAATGCTATTGAGGCTTCTTTTCCTGGAGCAATTCAAGAACTGACCCTAAAAGAAGAAGAGAAAAAGATCCAGCAGAGGAAACTTTCCTTCTGGGATTCTGTCACAGATGCCAACGTGGGAGCTTTCAAGTTCTCTTTCTAGACAAAAACATACACAGCGACAACAGATATTGCTGATCCCCATTTCAGATAGATGATATAAATCAATTTTGACATTTTGATTTGTTCCTCATTGATTGTACTCTCAAATTTTTTTAGATGTTATCAATGTCATGTCGATCTTCCATTTTTAGGCTATCTGTTGTAGTACTTCTTTTAATTACCAAAACTGGAAAACCATGGATTTCCACTGCAGATATATACTTGATGGAGGATGACCATAGAAATATGATGGACAGAGCAAATTATTTGATGATTAGGAACTCAACTTGCATTTCCAGGTCATAACAAGCAACACTATAAACAGGCCCATCTGAAATACTAAACTTTTAACTAGACATGGTAACTACCAAATTTTTAGGTAGTTTGCAGCAGTTCAGAATTTTAAACTTTCATATTGCCATTGTATTAAAAAAGAAAAAATGGGGTTCTCACTTCTCATGCAATTGTAGTGTCCTTGGACTGTAAACAAAATATATTTTTTTATTTAATTTTTTTTATACTTGCGTATTATCTTTGTTAAATTTTCTGAATCCCTAGAATCATTATTTGTGGCAGTTCTGAACTCTTAAACATGCGTATGCGAAAATGACCAGCAGTGGTGCTAGTAACTCAATTCTGAAAACACCGAGGCTGAAGAATCCCAAGCTTGTGCTACTTGAGTCTTGCTCCACTCTTCGGGACCTGAAGATCATCCATGGCCACATGTTAAGAACCCACGTCTTCTTGGACGTCTTTGCAAACTCAACAAAATTTTTGGATTACGCCATCAGGGTTTTCTCCCAAATTTTTAGTTAGAAGCAGTATATCTAGGGACGGATCTATGTATAAAAGGGTGGGGACATATGCCTCCATGGTTTTGAACAAGATTGCAACTTCTTGTTCAATTTTTTTTTTAATGCTGCAAGATGATCTTTGATATATATATATATATATATATATATATATTTGGTGTAGTGCGATAAATCTACTTGTTTTGATATAATAATAGGGATATATGCTCTCACTCATTTTAAAATTTTTTTATTATTTACAATAATTATTTGACAATAATTATTATTTTAACTATAATAATAAAGCCCCTATATGAAATATTTGAAGATTGGAGCACTATGGATGTATGGTTGATCTTCTTGGCCGTGCAGGGAAGTTGGCAGAGGCAGAGAAATTTGTTCTTGAAATGCCTATGAAGCCAAATGCTGCATAGGAGGAGGTCTGCTAGGAGCTTGCCGGATTCACAGAAATGTAGAAGTTGGGGAAAGGGTGGGAAAGATTTTGATCCAAATGCAACCAAAACACAGTGGTTATTATGTGCTGCTCTCAAACATATATGCTCTCACAAACAAGTGGAAAGATGTTACTATCATGAGACAAATGATGAAGGAAAAAGGAGTTAGAAAGCCACCTGGATATAGTCTCATTGAGATAGATGGAAAAATTCATGAATTTACAATGAGAGATAAATCACACCCAGAAATAGAGAAAATAGAAAGAATATGGGAAGATATACTTCGAAAAATAAGATTAGCAGGATACATTGGAAATACAGCTGAAGCATTGTTTGACATAGATGAAGAGGAAAAGGAAGATGCACTTCACAGGCATAGTGAGAAGCTGGCCATTGCATCTGGAATTATGAAGATTCGAGCTCCTACACCAATTCGGATTGTGAAAAACTTACGCGTTTGTGAAGATTGTCACACAGCTACAAAGCTGATTTCAAAAGTTTTTGAAGTACAGTTGATTGTGAGAGATCGAAACCGATTCCATCATTTTAAAAAAGGCACGTGTTCTTGTATGGATTACTGGTAAAAAGCTACATAACTTTCTATGATTTAGGGTTTTGAAGATGCATGACAAATGGGAGATGCCCGCAGACAAGTTCTTTGAGTGACTCTGCAAAACTAATTCTTTAAACTGATTTTAAAATCACAAGACAAGTGAATAACTATGAAAGGCTCTTCAAATTCAACTCTTAAAGCACATTAGTCAGGATTTTTATACCCTTGCAATTTTAGTCCCAATACATAGTTCCAGCATTATTTAACATTCTTATCCAGAAACAAACTCTTAGTATTGATCAAGTGAACGCAGAATTGTTTGTAACTCTACTCATTAGTTGTTGCACTGGACTTGAAGTATAAAATGGTCCATGTTATGCCTCTGCATGGCTCAAGATTAATCCTCATCGGTTCATGGATACAATTATAGAACCTTTTTTTGCAGGGTTTTGGGAATTCTCTGTAGTTAATTATATGTTTCTCTCTAGTTCGAATTTATTTACAAACAAGGAGACATTAAGCACTGTTCAAGCAAGAAAATATTTTGTGGATTACTCATTCCAAATGGCAAATACATATCAAAGTGCCTAAGACTAAAGGTACAAGGGACTCGTAATTGATTAATTTCCCCTCAAATGAGGTTATAGCTTCGTAGCCCTGAATGAAGTATTCAAAATGCACCAACTGCTAGAATACAGAATTGGCATTAGATATTACAAATTTTTGGTTGGGAAATGTTCCTCCAGATAGATTTAAAAATACAAAACTCCTTTTGTTTTTTCATATTCTGGAGGGTTAAGGGAAGGTTAAGCATTACAGTACTTTAAATTAGCTATCAATGTGATGAAAATAAGTTAATTGTTTTGAGGATGATTATACAGGGGATAGAGAAGCTGTATAAGAACCATCACAGTACTTTAAACCTTTTAGTGAACATGACCACAGGCAAGAGGTGACTACGGCTTCTGGAATGCCAAATGTACCACTGCAGTTATGCAAGCTTTCACTTCCTGCAGCTTTAGATTCCGACTTCTCACAAGTTGATTTTAGAGCAACATTCAAGCCAATTGAGTTAGGTTCCGTCACAAAACTGTACGTCAAAAGATAGAACTAAACATCATTAGGTTTCAAATAACAATGCATGATGAAACTAGTGTTAATTAGATAGTGTGCAACAGAAACCCATAACATCTCAACAATGATCAGAGTTCATATTACTAATGCTCATGAAATTCTACTTACTTAGTAGAGAGAAGTATATTCAAGATCATGTAAGTCTATCATTTTATTCGAGATTATGTAAAAAACGAAAATAATAGATAGCAATATCACAAATAGTAATATATGATTATCACATTGACCGACTTTGAGGTCACCACTTATTACACTCAACACTCCTTGTTTGGTAAAATTATTAAATTAATGTAATGTTCTTACACCCTAAAATCCTTCTGTGTTTGACAAATTACACCTACCTCTCCTATGTAGGGTTCCTGCACCATTTCTCCTTGTAAATAACAAAGTATGGGAGGTAGGTGTAATTTCTCAAATAAGAGGGTAGCAGGTGTAATAAGAGTTAATCTCAAGGAAGATAAACGTAACTATCCCTAATATAAATTCCTTGGACCTGAAAATATACCCAAGTTTTCACATTCACGTATTAGAAAGCCTCATTACCAGGGATCTATCCATAGACAATATGACTCCTTTAACCCACAAGCCATAGATCCACATTATTGGCTCACCACAGGCTCCAGACAACCCCCTAATCACAGGAGACTGGGATCGGGTTGACTTGTCTGCAAAACCATGGTTCACAACCAAGTAGTGCTCTTCAAAAGTTAAATTAAGGTTACTTGGATTTGCATGTATACCCAAATTCTCCTCCAATATGCGGCTTGTGCTGCAACAAGGTCATAGAGAGCTAGTCTTAACCTTAAGCCCAATTGTTTGGGGCAAGTACATATGAATAACTAAAAGTAGCTGAATCGTATTAACCACATGAATTGGTCTTATCTAAGCAATTCAATTCCACTATGTAACAAGTATCACCAAGCAAAGGCTACCCATACCTTGTCTCAAAGCTTCTTCCTTCAGAGCCCATCAATGCACATATACCACTAATAATCCATGGTGGAAGAAATGCATCCTTAATTTCAATGCTACAACAAAGGCTATCTGATGATCCTCGTGCAGATTCACCATCTTTCCAAATAGATCCATTATAAGAAGCAGCAATATGCTCAGCTCTTCTCATCTCCATGCATTTAATCTACGAAAGAGAAGTATATAGATTCCAACATCTGTTATTTGACAGCTAGCAAAAGAAAAATAACTAAAATAACTAGTGTATCTTTAAACAAACGGGAAAAAGAAAGAAATTCCAATTTCCAAGTAATGGGTTCCTCTAGATGGTTTTCTGGAAGATAACTATACATCTAAACTGGTCCAGTGCACAGATTTGAAAAATTAAGCAACTACTAACAATAATATTTGCCACTCGATGATAAGAAGATACTGAGCATTTCTTGCTCAAGTAATCTAGGTATTAGGATTGGTCTGACAGTTTAATAATTTACTTAAATTTCAACTAGGACAAAGTGCAGAAATAAGGCATGGAAAGAATAAAAGAAAAGAAAGAAAATGAAGCCGAGGACTAATCACATACATCAGGAGAAGACAGAGCAGAATTTTGAAACGGCACAGGAGAGCACAAGACAGGTACGTCCATGCCAGACAGTGAGGTCAAGAGAGATCTGCAGAGTACAGACAATGAAAGTTATTCAGCAACAAGAGTAAAAATATAAGATTAAACATCAAATAAGTCTAACTGAATGAAGTAGGTAATACTGGACAGGAAGCTACCAACAAAATCAACCGTTAAATAGTCACCTGTAATTTAGTAAAAGGTCATATAAACCATGTACATTGTTGTTGCCACTGAAAACCAGTAAAGATTCTGGGCTATTATCAACATCAGAGAATGACCTTAATCGTCGAGTCTGCGTTATTTCAAATAAAAAGCACCAATCAATAAAAAAAATATAAAATTTATATACGGTGTTGGTGTTAAATGATACACAGATTTTCAGAGCATAACGCAATGTATACACAAAAGGGACAATCAATTATTAATGTGAGAACAGGCATGAGCCGCAAGACAATAACTGATATGAAAAACTTAAGGATACTTTTAAAATTGAAATTATCATACATAAAATAGTTGAGTTAAATTTAGATCAACACGTATTGTCTAATCATGTGTTGTCACATTATTAAAAGAGTTTGACTATAATAACAGCTAGTCAAACTCTTTTAATGATGTAACTACACGTAATTAGAGGATGGTGTAAAAAAAATTTTGACAGACAGTAGTTCAAAATTAAACTCCAAATAGTTCAGTTAATACAAATTGAGAGCCAGCTGAGAAATGTAGTTTCAGTATTCAGTATAGATTTATCAAAAGAATCACAAAGAGATAAGCACGCTATGTCAATAAATTGTTCATCATGGTCATTGACAGGGATTAATTCAGACATCCCATAGAAAAACAAATGCTATATGAATAGCATATAGATACAAACCTGCCCCAAGTTCTGCTTCTCTATCTCTGAGAGCTCAACCAAATCCTCGGTAGTAACTTGCTCCACTTTCGAATGGCAAAGAGGCATAGAGAAACAAACATCCTAGTCAAAAGAGTATACAACCAAAAATAAGTTCAAAGATCATGACCAAAATAAATATTAATGGGAAAATTCCAGTAAATAATTAAAACCCTAAAAAATCCTACGACCAGAAAAGTATATCCCTAGTTATTCTCTTTGCCATGACCTATTCGAAAAACAAACACTCAAATTGAATTGTTGGCAGCTACAATGAGACTACTACTCATTGATAATAAGAGACAGAAATAAGATAACTTAAACCGACTAGTCACGTTCACCGAGATTTTCCTAGAAATATGGCATCAATGAAAAATTACTCTTACCCTTGGGAAAAGATTACAGAAAAGAAAAAAATATATGTATATGAGTGGATACTAGGGTTGCTAGGGTTGATTAGTGACTTATAAATAAACTGCACACATCATGATACGTAATATGTATACAAGTACGGCTTACATGCTCTCTTAACAATGATCTCAAACCTCTGGTTGACTGAGAGATATAAGCATTGCACGAGCATTTGGATCTCCCAGAGCTGTCACCACCAGTGAACATCACCACAAACTGGGAAGTGCAAACTAGAAAATGGAAGGAAAAAAATCAACACAAAGTTTCATCCTATACTCCTATATAAATAAATAAATAAATGTAAATGTTCTTATAAAAAATAAATATAAATGCACAATGAAGTCAGAAGGTTCAAAGAATAGCAAAATTAAGTCTATGCATTAATAATACCACAGGAAGCTACATCAATAAAAGAAACAAGTGTATTTTGAACATGGTAGTTGATCATTATGCAGAAACAATTTAAATTACATATCACAAGCACGGACACTATGAGAATTAAGAATAGAAACCGCAACATAAAACCGTGTAGTATAAACAAATTTCTATAATCATTATAACTCCATCTGACAAAAAAAAAATGACGGTTCTGTATAATTACCATAAAAGATGCCACAGATGTTATTTCGAAGCATGTAATAGAGGTCCCTGAAGGATTCTTCCCAATCTACTTGCCGTTTCCTTAAGAACTCCAATTCTAT
Source organism: Ormosia emarginata (assembly GCA_029884605.1). NCBI lineage: Eukaryota > Viridiplantae > Streptophyta > Magnoliopsida > Fabales > Fabaceae > Ormosia > Ormosia emarginata. The sequence continues at coordinate 24,717,711 of JAQQTP010000080.1, read as the reverse complement.
TGCATAAAAGGGAAAATTTGAACTTAAGAAAAATAGAGGGGGGAAAAAAGGAGACTGGAAATGGGGTAAGTTGAAAGCTGCTTGACAACCTCCATCTGCTGTTGATGAGCACAAGACTGATATGAGAGAAGGTGGTAGAACGGATTGAGGATACATCCATGAATGCAAAACTTTAAAGCCTTGGGAACCTCTCATATTTTGACTCTCAGAAGGACAATGCTGGAAGGTTAATTGAGGCACGGTACCTCGCATCAGTGACCTATGTATCCTGAAATTTGGAAATGAAAAAGGCTTTCACAGAAAGACAACAATGGACACCAAGGATAGTTGACATCAAAGCAAGCAGGCAATAAACAATCCAAACAAATCACATTGATAGGCGCTGCATCAACATGGCACATAGATAAACAGAAGAGTCTGGTTTCCTGTTCAAGATGTCAATGCATATGCAAAAGCTGTGCAATGCAGACAAAACAGATTTTTAAGATAGAAACATGAAAATTTAACATATCATTTTTAGACTAAAATAGAAAAAAGGATTTATAGAAGCAATGTATTACGTAGCTCATTCAAATATTGAAAATATAGAGAGCTAGGGGGGGGGGAGTATCAAAGAAAAAATTACTTGCAATACTATACAGCATGCATGATATATGCATTAGTTCCATCAATACTATTCTTGTCATAACAAATGCCAACCTTTTTCTTCTCAAATACAACACAACCTAACTGTCATATGTTTTACCGAGTTTTAGCCACCGATGGATCTATCAAATATTGACAGAAATCCAATTGACTTGGTATAACAACATTTGGTTAGGACTTCATCAGACATTGATCCTTTTTAATCTATAGAGGCATTAAGGAAACCCGGAAATACCTCTCCCTTTCAATATAGAAACTATGAATATCAATGTAAAGCTTTTTAATTCACTCCAGTGCATCCTATTCCTAACAGGCTTGATGCCAAGATATTAGTCCATCCTATGCCCTCACCAATTCACAGAAGAGGAGCAAACTACCCTCATACTGGTTTTTAGAGTAAGATCCAAAGGAGCCTTCTGGCCAGGTACATGACATTCAGAGAAGAAATTTCCTGTGAAGGTTGATGTCATATCTCCACGTCTTTCAGATGATTCAGCAGCTAAACCATTATCAACATGTGGTTCAAGTGCAGCTAGTCCTCTTAATGCTTTGCCCTATAAAAGAATTTTAAGTAATAAACTATTTATCATACAGGATCTGAAATGTAAGTAAGCAGATAAGAAAAGTTAAGCCTCTGTCATTGTATACCATGTCAATAGCTGCTGCCAAGCCAGAAGATTTATCAGCAGCTGATGAAAGCTCAGCAACACTAAGAAACTTTCCCTGGCTGCACTTTTCAGTTGTTTGACAAGCTTGCAATACACCATCTTTGCTAACTTCACTTGAAGCAACAGAATTCTCCAAGCTGACAACAATTAGGAATAGAATCAAAATAGGGAAAAATTAACTGTGAGATCAAGAAAATGCATAAACTATGAGGCAAACCATGAAATTCCTTGCTGTCTCTTGGCCCCCAAAGTAGAAAAAACAGAAAGGTTCTTCAGGTTACTAGTTTGCTCTAAGGATGGATTTTCCTGAACATAGTAACAAGGTTACTTAGTTCAATCTCAACAACATTAACAACCTGGGATCAATAATTTAATGAAGATGTTGACTGACCAAACTAAATATGAGTCATGAGCAGGCAAGTATAATAACCTTTGCATTTTCCTTTCCAGAGACAATTCTAAACCTGGACTTTTTGGCAGGAAATACTTCATCAACACGTGTGTCAGTGTATCTTGGGGTCCTTGACAATCCAGGTTTTTTAAACCCATTATCCACCTCAGTGGTGCTGCAAACAAAAATCAAGCAAGCTCTGACTTCTCAGCAAATTATTAAATAACAGATTGAAAGAGAAGCAGAATAAGCTTACTTTTTAGAACTGGAACCAGCCAAGGGGGATGGAGATTCATCAGTAAGGTCCACAACACTTGCCCGCTTCAACTGCTCTCCCTGCCAAGTATGTATAGATATGAGAATTTTTTCCTCCACCACAATTAAATGCTAGTTGTCAATATGGAAAGAAAGAAATCATTCTTGGAAACTTGAATTGAAATTGTACTATGGCTATAAATGGATGGGGAGCATTAAGATACAAACTCCATTTCAATTTAAATGAGAAATTAGCAGATGTAGCATAACATAATGAATAATAGAGAAGCAAATCATCACAAAATATTAAAAACGTATAATTAACTCCCAAATCATAAGCCAATGAAATATTTTACTCCAAGGCAACCATCTATACATCATGCTGATACTTGAAACACGTTTGTGAGCATGCACCTAACTAAGCAATAGACCTATAAAGCAAGTAAGCCATGGTTACTACAAATAAAATTATATATTATAAATTGATAATTACAATAGCCGACCCCACCCAGTGGGAAAAGGCTCTGTTGTTGCTGTAAACGTATAATTACAATATAAGTCGTACTGGGACATCGGCAATGAATTCACATCACATTTTTGTCGAAGATTCAAACAAATTGGATAACCAATGCATTTCTATCATAATCAAACAAATTGAACGCTTGAATTGAAGTCCAAATGCATGTAAATTGAACTTACCCTAAGTTCCGATGGCGTCTTTCTTTTAACCATGGATCCACCTCCTTTTAGAGGCCCTGAGCCGATTCGATGAGAGCTAGGAGGCACAGAACTTGGTGTGGCTACTTTTGCCATGCCGTGTTTCCAAGTACCACCACCGCAAGCACTTTACCAATCAAAACGCATCACAAATATTCATCTACAAGAGAAGTGTGTAGATTTAGATAGCGTGCAAGGATCTGCAATAGATTTCGTAAAATCATAACTCACACAATCAAAGAACGTGCAAATAGTCTGAATACGAAGAGTCATAATTATAAGCGCAAAATAATGCAGAGCGATGGCCTAGATTTTCAATGGAATAATAGAGAATAAGAAGCACAAAAAAAAAAAGAGAAACGGAATTGAAAGGTGAATGTGGTCATCACCTCCGAGAATCAGGAATTTTTGGGAGAAAAATCCAAAGTGCCCTAGCATGAGATTCAATGGTGAATGTGAGGGAATGGTCATCACCACCAGAGGAAGAGCAAGAGGGGGGGGGGGAGGGAGTGAGTGTGAGTGAATGGGCCGAAACGAAGCGAGACCAAGTGGAAATTTTGCGGTAAATTCATGTGCGTGGGTTTACATTTTAAAACGAAATTTGATTTCCCTCCTGTTTATGACGCCGTTAGTGACCGTTTGTTCTTTTGTCATTTCGAATTTAAATTGGGCTGGACTCGTTGGGGACTTGGGCCGGGAGTTTTAACTTTCCACTTTCGAGTTCCGGAATGATCGGCTGGCGGGAGCCCAGTTGTAACATTGTACTTGTACTATACAACAAATAATGCCCAAAGAAACTCTTTTGCTATTATATACATTTAAACAAAAACCAGGAAATGGCTTAGAAAAATCTCCAATAAAAAAGAGTACTCCTGTACCCCCAAAAAAATTAAAAAATAGTACTCCCACATGGCACGGATAAAAGGGATCATGGAACGTGAGTAGTTGAAAAATTAGACATGGGTCTCACTTGTAAATAGCAGTTCAAAAATTAAAAGACTTTGTGCTGCATAATATTTTATAAGAGGAATAATTTATTCTTTTACTCATTTTTTTATTAATTATTTTAACTATTAAATAAAGAAAATAATTCTGCCTATGTGTAAGTTTTGTTACAAATTCCTTTACATAGTCGGTCTCAAGCCCGAAAAAAAGAGGAAAGTTGTGTTAGGTAGTCGACAGCCAACATAAAACATTGTCGAATCTTTATGACATGTATCAAAGATGTGATTGTGTTAATGTTAGGTCGTTACCGCTAAGCAACGCGCTGTATGGCTCGAGTATAGTGTCAAATGAGTTAGAGCCGCTGCATCGCCGCCTGGGTGCAGTAAAAAATAAACAAGGGTTCCCACATTTTCGTGAACGGGTGAGGGTAAAGAAGCTAGTTCACAAGAGTATGATGTATTTTGATACTTAGAATATAGGCACTCTTACAGGTAAATTTATGGAAATAGTTAATACCATGATTAGAAGGAGGATTAATTTTATGAGTCTACAAGAAACTAAGTGGGTGAGAGAAAAGACAAAAGAACTCGACACTTCAAGTTTTAAGCTTTGATACACCGGCAAGGTAAAATCTAGAAATAGGGTAGGCATAATAGTAGATAAGAATTAGAAGAAAAAATGTTGTGGATGTGAGAAGGCTCGGAGATAGGATCATAGCTTTGAAATTTGTTGTGGAACAAGAGACTTTTAATGTTATCAGTGCGTATGTACCCCAAGTAAGTTTAGACGAGCACTACAAGATAAAATTTTAGGATGATTTAGAAGGTTTAATTCAGGGAATACCTTTAGGAGAGAAGATTGTTCTAGGAGGGGACCTAAATGGTCATGTGGGGAGTTAATCTAGGGGGTTTGAGGATTTGCATGGAGGGTATGGTCTAGGAGTAGCTAATGCAGAGGGCCAAGTGATTCTAGATTTTTTGGTAGCTTTTGATTTTACAATAGCTAACACTTGTTTTAGGAAGCGGGAAGAGCATCTTATCACGTACAGAAGCGGGAGTTCTTGCTCTCAAATTGATTATTTTCTTATAAGAAAATCGGATAGAAAACTTTGCATAGATTGCAAAGCCATCCCTGGAGAGAGCTTGACTACCCAACACAGGGTTTTGGTTATGGATGTACGAGTTAATATGAGAGTAGGAGAAATTGTCGAGACAGAATCCCAAGGATCAAATGGTGGCAACTAAAGGAAGGAAAACAAATGCTCTTTCAGAGGAGGATTATGAAGGACTAGTTTTGGGAGGTACAAGGGAGTGCAAATGATATGTGGGACGAAGTGACTAAAGGGATTAGGAAGGTAACAAAAGAGTCACTCGGTGAATCAAGAGGCTTTGGATCAAAGGATAAAGAATCTTGGTGGTGGGATGCAAGTGTACAAGATAAGATTAAGGTTAAAAGGGAATGTTATAAAGTTTGGCACGTGTGTAAAAATGTTAAAAATTGAGAAAAATATAAAACAGCTAAAAAAGATACTAAGAAAGTGGTGAGCGAGGCGAAAGCTAAAGCATTCAATGAGTTATATCAATCTTTGAGCACCAAAAACGAAGAAAGGAATATTTACAAGCTTGTTAAAAGTAAGGAAAAGAAGACAAGAGACTTGGATCAAGTGAAATGCATTAAGGATGAAGAGGGTAAAGTCTTGGTTACAGAACAAGACATCAAGGATCGATGGAATGATTATTTTCACAAGCTATTTAATGAGGGACATAGGACGTTAGGGGACTCGGACATTCTAAATACTAGAGAGGAGGACCAAAATAAAATATTTTATCGTAGAATTCGAGAGTTCGACGTAAAAGAAGCTTTGAAGAGGATAGAAAATAGAAAAGCGGTTGGACCAGATAATATACCTATCGAGGTGTGGAAGTACCTAGGAGAGAAAGGTATAAGCTAGCTCACAAAGCTATTTAACGAGATAATGAGATCTAAGAAAATGCCAAATGAATGGAGGAGAAGTACTTTAATTCCTATTTATAAGAACAAGGGAGATATATAAAATTGTGCAAATTACAGAGGGATTAAGCTCATGAGTCATACCATGAAGTTATGGGAAAGAGTAATTGAACAGAGATTAAGACAAGAGACTCATATTTCAGAGAATCAATTCGGTTTTATGCTTGAGAGGTTAACCATGGAAGCAATCTATCTTCTAAGAAGATTGATGGAAAGGTATCAGAGGAAGCAAAAAGACCTACACATGATTTTCATTGATCTGGAAAAAGCCTACAATAGGGTACCAAGAGAGATCTTGTGGAAGACTCTGGAGAAGAAAGAAGTTTGTATCACTTATATTCGAACAATCTAAGATATGTATGATGATGCTAAAACTTGTGTGAGAACACAAGTAGGGGTTACAGAAGATTTCCCTATAACTATAGGACTGCACTAAGGGTCAACTTTGAGTCCATATCTTTTTAGCTTGGTTTTGGATGTGCTATCTGCACATATCCAAGAGTCGGTGCCACAATGCATGCTTTTTGCAGATGATATAGTCTTAGTTGGAGAGTCGAGAGAGGAAACAAATGGGAAGTCAGAGCTATGGAGACGAGCTTTGGAAAAACATGACTTTCGTATAAGCAGGAGTAAGACGGAGTATATGGAATGTAAGTTCAGTAAGAAGCGTACTAATACTAGCTTAGCGGTGAAAATTGGGGACCACACCATATCACAAGTCACACGGTTTAGGTATCTTGGATCTATCATACAAAATGATAGAGAGATAGAGGGAGATGTAAATCATAGGATTCAAGCTAGATGAATGAAATAAAGGAGTGCTTCAAGAGTGATTTGTGATAGAAAAGTACCTTTCAAGCTTAATGGAAAATTTTACCGCACAGCTATAAGGCCCGCGATGTTGTATGGTACTGAATGTGGGGTGGTAAAAAGCTAGTAAGAACATAAGATCAGTACCGCGGAGATGAGGATATTGCGCTGGATGTGTGGTCATACAAAACAAGATAGGATTATAAATGAATGCAATAGAGAAAAAGTATGGGTAGCACCTATTGTAAAAAAGATGGTAAAATATCGCTTTAGATGGTTTGGACATGTAAGGAGAAGACCTTTAGAAGCCCCGATAAGAAAAGTAAATCAAGTGAAGGATAGTCTAATAGCTAGAGGTAGAGGGAGACCAAGAAAAACTATAGATGTAACTATTAAAAAAGATTTAGAATTGAATGACATTTTTGAATGCTTGGTTTATGATATGACACAATGACGTTGTTTGATTCATGTAGTAAACCCCATTTAATGAAAAAAAGCTTGGTTGTTATTGTTGTATTAAATAAAGAAAATATTGAATATTTTTTATGTTTTCTAAATATTAGATGCATTTATTTTTTTATTTAATATTTTTTTATTTAGTATTAGAATGGTTATTAAAATAATTACATAAGAGAATATAACATTACTCAATTTTTAATTAAAAATAATGTAAAACTTATATTTGATATGAAAGAATTTAGCCTTGATGCAAAAATTGATGCGAGCATACTCTTACCATATTAAAAAAAAAATCATCTAAACCTAGCAAGATTTCTTAATAAGTATTTAATGTTGGCTTTAATTTTGATTGAGTCTCGGTATTAATTCTTAAGTTTTATCTTTTCATGGCATCATTGGTCTCCTTAATGATTAAAAAACAATAAAAACTCTTTTGAATTATAATAAATATGATATGATTTTAGATTTAATAAAATGTCTGACGCAAGTCCCAAGCACTACACAAATTCTCTCAATTTTTTCTCCATTTCATCACCAACCCCATATGTATAAATTGACGGGCAAATTCGCATATTCCCCAGTTACTAGTCTACCTCCAAATCGTCATAAATAATTTGGTTATTTAAATATATACCCACACGCAGATAGGTTTATTTATTTATTTATTACATAAACGGGGACACGCAGATAGATTTAATTAAGATGCAAATTGCTCATGTGACCCGTGACCAAGATTTGGAATCTGCACTGGAAAGAGAAGATTCAAATTATGTAGGGATAGTAGTTAACTTCCTGTTTATGGTTCATGCAACTCTAGTTTCGTTTTTGCAGGCAAATTTGGCAACAAAAATGTTGACTCACTGTATCAAAATTAGTCTACGATAATATTTCAAAAGTATATTTTAAAATATATTGAAGTATTGTCTTTAATAAAAGTTATATTTTTTTTATCTTAATGCAACACTTTAAGAAGAGTAACTTATTCAAACATAACATATTATCTAAACAAGTCAAACATATCAAAGAAATAAAATCATTCAAACACGTAACTCAGCAGTACACTATTTCAATAATTTGTTATTGGTCAAATTAAAAATAAATAAACCCAAAAAAAATAATAAAAAATTGAAAAAATCTTTAGACTTTGTAAAAGTCTAACAAATAGTTTATCTCAGTTTATGGAGAAAATTTTTGTTTTCTAAACCAATGCAACTAAATCAACTGAGAAACTCTCATACTCACACTCTGATAAAGATTTTCCACTCCAATTACTTGAGCTGAGGTTTCTCCAAATCACATTGCATTTTAGTGTAGTAACTCCATTTTTCATTTTTATGGTAATTATGAAAACATGAGGCTCATACAAAATCTACAAAATGCATTAAAGCTTGGAAATCAAGAGAAAGGCCTCTAGGCCCTCCGCTACGAATAAAATCCTCTATTTGGCTCTCGTCCATGGTAGTAACGGTGCTTCTCTTCTCCATTTTCTGACGGGTTGCCTCCATGCTAAAGCCATGATGGTTGGGAGAACGAGCAGCAGCGGCAGCTGCTGATACCGGGTTCCCAGTCAGCTGCTGCACGAGACCCATAAATTCTTCAGGCCTGACGTGAATGACCTTGGGAGATCTCAAATGCACTATAACCGGAGAGCGATTTTGATGTGAAAGATGCTGCTTTTTATTCGTTATAGAGTTCCTGTTAACCATTAGAGCTGCATGCTTTGGACCCTGCAACTGCAACTGCCTTCTTGCTTGGAAATCCATCTTCCTGTCTAGTCTAGTGTAAGAACTAAGAATTCACAAGCTAAAGAATATGCTGATGCTGGTGATAAGTTTGTTTTGCCTTGAGCTCTAGAATTTGAGAACTGATGTACGGAGAAATGGCAGGCTTACGGGTATATATAGTGGTGTTGAAGGGATGAGAATGGGGAGGTTAAGTATGTGAGTAAGTAATGGTGTGGGCATTGGTTGAGAAAAGACAAGCACCGAAGACCAGTCTGAATTCGTCTACTCTGCATTATACAATATATATTCTTTTTTTGGTGCTTTTGGACTTTAGAATTAGATACCAATCTGGGAAAAAAAAACTGCCGTCTTTTGTAGAATATTTCCCGACTGACTGGGCATGGAATCGTCTTATTTGTCAAAATTCGGTTGATACTTAGGAGTTTGACAGACATAGTCTCGGTCAAAGTCTTCCTATGAGGACATTTTTTTCTTCTATTGGCCGATTATAAGATTAATGATTAATTCAAATGTTAAGAAATGACCTTTCAAAAAGCGTTGGCTTCTCTTTGTCCTTTTTTTTTAAAAAATTTAATCATTGATTGTTAACGTTTATAAATGTTTAATATCTTTTTAAAGTAAGAGGTAAAAAAGTCCAAGTAAGTTGGTATTAATTTTACGTATGATTTGTTTGTGAAGTTTTTTTTGTTTTTGGTACAGATTTGTTTACTAAATTAATCAGTGAAATTTATCACTTTTTGGTCCAATGAAGGACATAAAGATGATCGTTGTTTATGGCATGTGGACACACATTTGGCAGATTGACTAAGGTGCAGCTTCATACATTAATTGTAATAGGTTCTGCAAAGGTTTGATCTTTGTCATGCCAATGGACCTTATCATTTGATATTTCACATGAAATGGTAACCTCATTTCACATTTGCTGATTTTCTTTTTAGCAACTGCATCTGGTGATATTACCCCTCCCCCTGTTTCACATTACAGTCATGGAAACTCTGCAATATTTACATCAATGTAAGATAATTATGGCTGAATCACTACATTTCTTCCCTCCTTTGATTTTTTTTTTATTGTCTTTTTGGCCTGCAAGGTAGTGAGCCGTTATTGATTAATTAATCATTATTTGAGCCTTAGAAATCTCTATATGTCTATCTAATAGGGTTCAAGTTTGTTACTATAATACGTGCTCTTTCCATTTTAATGTCAGTTTACTTAGCGAGGCAAAAGGTTTTAGGGTGCATTTAATTTAATGTTGAAGAGATACGTATGGAATAATCAATAATGGCCTAAAGTGAAGCATCATGATGATCTATTGATCCATATTTTTTTTTTTTCTGAAACTGCATCATCATGACATTTATCTGATTTTTTTTTTCAATAATAACCATAATTTTATGTTCTGTTTGAAAATTGAAACATATTCATCTTCTTCATCTTTAAATATATATAATTGCATTAAGTTAAGCTCTTGCTGACGTGCAGGCCACTCTTGGGTTCAAGCTGAAGGTGTTGCTCTTGATATACCTTTTGATTCTGCTGTCATAAGTCGTTTGAAGCAATTATCTGCAATGAACAAGCTAAAAAAACTAGCCATCCGACTGAGTACCTGAAGAACAAACTCTTTTTTTTTGGGGGGGTTCATGTACCTGAACAATCTTTATTAATGGAACATACTTGTCTCATTGCTTGAAGTCTTAGTCATTTGAAGAATAAAGCAGAAACAGGTCGTTATTGTTTATAACTTTGCAATCCAGGGCTGAAGTGTGAGACATATGCTCTGTTCAGAAAATGGCAGGGACAAGTGCTCTATTCATCAAATTGTTTATATCATTTCAACTCTGCTGCAGCTTTAATTTGTTTCTTTGCTGTCTTCTTGTAGGGTATACCGAGAAATGTTAGTTTGTTAATGTAATTACAAAACTATGATTTCTCCTTTACTTAATAAAAGTTTAATCTATTAACTTAATTTAATTATTTATTATTTATTAAACTAATAAGATAAGTTATAAAGCAAATTTTCATCTAACAAAAAATTCTTAAGTGTTCTCAAAATAAAATATTTTTCTTGTACTATATTATTTAAATTAGTGTCAAGTCAAATTTATTAATCATTTTTATCTTTTACTTAAATTATATTTCTAATGCTACTATTAAAATATTATTAAAATGTTAAAAATATTATTTAAATAAGAGATAATAATAACTCATAAAATTAATATAACACATATTTAATAATATAAAACTAGAAAAATGTCTTACTCAAAAACATCAAAGAATCTCTCGTGTTTACCTTTGTGCCAGTTGGCTTCTTACGTACTGGTGACATGAAAATTCTTCTTAACTCTTGCTCTAGGTTGTCATTTGTATTGTAGTATGACTTTTGCTGTATTATCCCTTGCCAGGTAATTGCCGAAAGTCTGTCTGAGGAGGAAATTGCGGGATTGAAAGAAATGTTCAATATGATAGACACAGATAATAGTGGACAGATCACCAAAAAATGGTTTGGGGAGAGTGGGTGCAATTCTCAAGGGTTCTGAAATTCATTGGTTAATGCTTTGGCACTCGGCATGCAATCCAAATTGTAGCCTGACATACTTGTCTCACAGTTCTGTTTAGTCATTTTTCTTGTCCAAGAAAGAAATGTTTCTTGTACTATAGGATTTTTTGAAAGATTTATTTTAATTTAATAAAAATTTATATCAAAGATTAATGATAAATATAAGATTATAGTATATTAAATATATTATATTTAAAAAATGAATTAAGAATGTTTATTATTAAATTAGTGTCATGATTCTTAAAAGTCCATTATTTTTCAATTAAGAGATTAAGAATGTAAATTTTTTGAGATAATAAAAAATATAACACATTTTACCTAATAAAGTTTTTTTACCTTTGTGCCAGTTGGCTTCTTACGTATGGTGACATGAAAATTCTGCTCTAATTGAGTATTGTAGATGACTTTATTTACTTACTAGATAAAAGAAATGTATATGATAGACACTAGTGGACTCACCAAAAAATGGTTTGGAGAGAGTGGGTGCAATTCTCAAGGGTTCTGAAATTCATTGGTTAATGCAAGCGGTAAGTGTTGGCACTTGGCATGCAATCCAAATTGACAGTTCTAACCCATCACATAGGATTTTTGGATTTAATCACAACAAAAGTCTAATTACAATATTTATAAAATGACTAAGTGCTATATTATATAACATAATTTCATAATTAATATATATTAATGATTTAAATAATATTTTAATTATTGATTAATACTAATCCACATAATATATATATTTGAATTAAAAATTCAACAATTCTCCCACTTGGATAGCAAGTCAATCATTAAAATGCAAGAATTATTAAGACTAGAATACCAACTATGGTCAAAGCACATGTCAATCAATATTATAATTATAAGAAACATAAGTTTTAATGTTTAATAATTTTAAATAAGTATCCATAGGAATGTAGATCATATATGTTAAATACTCATATTTTACATAAACAATAATGAATACGGAAAACATAATTAATTAAGAAAAATATGCAATCTAATAATGGTCCAAGCATCTGAAAATGCTATAAGAGATATGATAATAAAAGTGACATCATCTCATACATATCTCATAAGAATGGCAATAAAAATATAAAATTTCAGACTCCCACTAACACAAAATATCAAAGGATTTAACTACACACATATGAGCTACGTGATTTTGAAAAGCTCCAACAGTTAAGTATTTAATTAGTGGATCTGCTAACATGTTCTTTGTAGCAAGATGTCCTATAGCAAGATGCTCAATTCGAGTCTGAAACTCCAGAATTTTCTCTCTAATAAACATATATTTAATATCAAAATACTTTGAGCGAAAAGAACTTCTGTTGTTTTGAGAGAAATGCACAATAGCAGTATTGTCACAATATATCACAAGTGGCCTAGATATCTTTCAACAATATAAAAGCTAGAGATTAAGTTTTTTAGCCACATAGCTTGACAAGTAGCCTCATAGCAAGCAACATACTCTGCTTCTATGGTAAAAGTAACTGTAAGAGTTTGTTTGACACTCTTCCAATAAATAGCTCCTCCTCCCATAATAAAAATAGAGCTGAAAGTATACTTTCGGTCGTCAAGACAACCTGCGAAATTAGAATCAGAATAACTAATGACTTGAAGTTGATCAGACATCTTATAGGTCAACAAAAAATCTTTGGTTCCCTGCAAATATCTCATGACCTTTTTCACGGCTTTCTAATGACCCAAACCTGGGTTGCTCAAGTATCTCCCTAAAGCATTAACAACAAAAGTAATATCGGGACGAGTACAAACTTTAGCATACATTCAACTACCAACAACAGAAGCATATGAGATCTTTTCCATTTCAACTATCTCTATATCATTTTTAGGACATTGAGATTTAGAGAGTTTATCACCTTTTTGAACAGGTGCAACACATGGTGAGCAAGAATGACTGTTAAATTGTTTGAGGATCTTTTTAATATATCTTCTCTGAGACAATCCAAGAATGTCACGTGACCTATCACGGTAAATCTGGATGCCAAGAACAACTGAAGCATCACCAAGGTCTTTCATATCAAAATGACTACTCAACATCAGTTTTGTTTCAATCAAAAGTTTATCGTAGATGCTAGCAAGAAGAATATCGTCGACATATAAAACAAGAATTATAAAATTGCTCACACTAGTCTTCAAGTAAATGCACTGATCTGAGACATTTTTTTTGAAGCCAAAAGAAATGACAACTTGATCAAATTTCAAATATCATTGTCTGGATGCTTGTTTCAGTACATAAATGGACTTTTTAAGTCTGCAAACCAAATGATCTTTACCTGTTTCAATAAAACCAACAGGCTAAACCAAATAGACGTCCTCGACTAGATCTCTATTCAGAAAAGTCGTCTTTACGTCTATCTGGTGAAGTTCTAAATCAAAGTGAGCTATCAAAGCCATAACAACACGAAATATATCTTTTGTAGAGACTGGTGATAAAGTCTTCTTGTAATCAATGTCTTCTCTTTGACTATAACCTTTTGCTACTAGTCTAACTTTGTACCTCTTAACTCTACCATCTGGACTATGCTTGATTTTGAAAACTCATTTGCACCCAATAGGTTTGCAACCAACTGAAAACTCCACGAGATCCCAAACAGTATTATGAGACATGGAAAACAATTCATCATGCATAACATTTAGCCAATCGGAAGCATAAAAGCTAGAGATTGCCTCCTTAAAAGTGATAGGATCGTCGTCATCATGTAGATCAAACTCATGCTCCTGGAGATACACTACATAGTCATCTAGTATAGAAGGTCTGCGTACTCTATGAGATCGTCTTAATGAGACTACTTCAACAATATCATCTAGTTTCTGTTCATCAGCTGGTGGTGCCACTACATCATCTTCTCCTCGAAGAGCCTGATCATCATTATGATTGACTGGAACCATAATATTTGCAGGAAGTGAAACAGTTGGTACAGGAACTACAGTCCGATCTTCTTTAAGAGTGACTGGTCGTGGTGTATGGCTCCCACTATCCAAATCATCCTCAAAGAATATCATTCGGTCAGACTCAATGACTCGCATAGAGTGAGAAAGACAATAAAATCTACAACATCTGGAGCCCACGCAGTAGCTAATAAAGAAGTCGCTAACAGTCTTAAGATCAAGCTTCTTTTACTGAAGGTTATAAGGTCTAACTTTTATCTTACAACCTCACACATGAAAGTGTTTTAAACTCGGCTTCCTTTCAGTCATCAACTCATAGGGAGTTTTCGGCACAAACTTACTGGGTACTTGATTAAGAATGTACACAACAGTCTTCAAAACATCTCCCTAAAGAAAATCTGGCAATGATGAATGACTCAACATGCATATCATCATATCCATAAGCGTGCGGTTACGTCTCTCTGCAACTCCATTCTGCTCAGGAATACCAGACACAGTATATTGAGCTTCAATTCCACATTCATTAAGAAATCTGGTGAACGGTCCTAGATTTCTTCTAGTTTCATCATATCTGCCGTAATACTCACCTCTTTTATCAGACTTCACACATTTGATCTTCTTGCTTGTCTTCAATTCAACAACAGCCTTGAAGGATCTAAAGGCATCCAAAGAACCAGATCTTTCCTGGAGAAGATCTATCCAACGTAATATGGAAAAGTCATCTATGAAGGTAATAAAATACCTATATCCACCCATAGCAATGGGTGTAATAGGTCCACACATGTCTGTGTGAATCAACTGTAGCACATTATCACACTTGTTCACTCCTTTATTCATAGTTTTGGCAGTGAACTTGCCTTTAACACAATCAATGCAAGTGTGAAATCAAAGAAGTTAAGGTTATAAAGAATACCTTCCCTAATTAGTCTTTTAATTCGGAGCCTAGAGATGTGCCCAAAGCCCCAAGCGTCGATGCCATAACATAGAAGAACTCTCATCAGTCCTACTATGCTTACTTCTAACAACGAAGGTAACAAACATATCATTCAAATTCAGCATATATAGCCCATCACACAAAACTCTTGAACTAACGACAACAGAATTAAAACAAACAACAACTTTTCAATTACCAAATTCAAAAGTGTAGCCACATCTATCCAAAGTTGAAACTGAAATCAAATTTCTTCGCATGGAAGGTATATAAACAGCATATTTCAACAATATAATATGTCCAGAAGGTAAATACAAGGTAACTATTCATATTTCTTCCACTGATACTCTAGCTTCATCTCCCACAATGATATTTGATTCAACATTACTTGGCTTCCTCAGGCTTGTGAACCCCTTGCTTCTTAAGTTTCTTCTTGAGAATGTAACAATCGTCCACTTTATGATCATACTTCTTGCAATACTTATAGTTTCCCTTGAAGAAATTCTTCTTAGGCTCTAGGTGTTGAGATACTTTCTCTCATTTCTTCTTATCATGTTGATTATTGCCTTTGTAACATTTCTTTTTCTCATTTTTGGTACCAGAAGTAAAAGCAACAAACTACACACTGTGTGATTTCCCTTTCCTTATAGAATCCTCTTCTTGAGAGACAATAACAATCATTTCATCAATTGTCCACTCATTTTTCTGAGTGATATAAGAGGTTTTCAGAACATCAAATTGAGAAGGGAGTGATTCTAGAACTTGCCAGATTAGATAACTCTCACCGAGATCAACCTTGAGAGACTTCAATTTATTAAAATAGTGCACTAACTTCATGATGTGCTCACAAACTCCACTGATACCATCATATTTAGTCTTCTCAATCAAAGAAATATACTGGCCCTTCTGAACTTTATCAAAAGTCGTGAATTACTCACCATCAGATTTCAAAAATTCCTTAGCCTTCTCGCTATCTAGAATGCTTTGTCTAATTGACTTCTCCCTAGTGTATTTCATCACCTTAAGATACACCTTGTTTGAGTGTTTCCATTTTTCACGAGAAGCATTTTCAACAGCAGTGGACTCAGTAGTAAAAGCAACAGAGACTCATTTTCTCTCAAAGCTAAGTTCATATTAGTGATAGCCAAATAGAAATCCAAAGATTCTTTCCAATCTTCAAAGTTGGTCCCATTCAAAGTCTTGACAGAAGTCAATTGCATAGGCAAAGAGACTGATATGAAAACAAAAAGAAACATTCAATATGCACAATGCTATCATGCAACAAGAGAATTAAATGGTTCTGTATGCACAGCTAAAGAAGCCCTTTAGAAAAAATTTCTTACTTATCATGGTCCCGTCTAAGGGTCCTAAACCATAATAAATAAAAAATATAATAATACAATGCACAAATCTTATATTACCAAAATTTCTAATACAGATAAGATACTCAAAAGATAATTGACATAAACATAAGTCTAACAGCATATTGTATAATAACAAATGTGAACACTCAATTTTGTCCGGACCAAACAAAAAATAAGAAGGAAAAATAAAAAAAAGGAAAATGAAAAAAGATAAAAATAAATAAATAAAAGAAAAAAAAAAATAAAGAAGATAAAAAGGATAATATTTTCGTTTTTTTTTTAAAAAAATCTGCCACAACTTCACATCACTCAAGACACACACTCACATCACTCGCACAATTTCTCTCACACACACACACACTCATCACTGCAGCAAAATCTCTTTTCACTACACTGCAACACGCAACACTGCACCACTCACTTTTCACTCCCAAGCACGTTGCTGCACAGAGAAGACGTTGGGGGGGCTTTGTTTTTGGAGGACTCACGTACAATACCAGGTGGTCTCCATTTTTTTTTTCACCATCCATCAACATTCAAAACCACTCACTATTCATCTCCTCCAATTTTTTTCCTCCATGACTTGCATCTTCCTCACAAACCAACTTCTATTTTTTCTCTCATTTTTCACTTCTAACCATCTTCTCCATACTTACCTTCATTCCTCACCATCTTCATTTCCTCTCCTTGACCATCTTCCATTCCTCACCTTCACCCAACCGAGTTGACTCACCAAAACCTCCATCAAGTTTCACCATCTTCACCATCACTCCACCTTTCAAGCCACCACCTTGCTCCACCACCCTTCAAGCAACCCTTCACTTTCATCTTCCAACCTCACTCATCTTCACCATTTTTCTTTTCTAACTACCTTCAACCTTCAACATCACCATAACTACCCACCAAGAGTCACCCAACCGTGACCACCTCCACCCTCCATCTTTATCACCATTTCTATCTTCACTCTCACCTCCACCCATCCACCCAAACCGTGACCTCACCAAAAGCCACTCACCAACCCTCACCAGAACCACCATACTTCCTTCACCACCACGCCGTGCAACCGTCGTGAACCATCACCCAAAACCGTGCACCCCCACCTTCCTCCTATAACCAACCCAATCAACCACCTTCCATTTCACCATGCATCACGCGTTCAGCCCATCACCGTGAAACCCACCACGTGAAGCCACCTTCACCATCCTCCATAGCCATCTGCACTGTAAACTGTCAACCAGATCCGAAAGCCAGCTATGACAAGCTGCACACCGCACCGTCGCCCGTACCAGTCCGACTGCACCCAGCCGTCCTAGCCTGCACTGTGTCGTGCGACGTGCACCATTAACCAGATCCGAAAGCCAGCTGTGACACGCCGCACACCGCTGTAGCCGAAACCGCCACGCTGCTGCTCGAACCTATTGAACAAGACCGCTGCATTCCGACCCAACGCCGACGTACTGAGTTCGACAGATCCGCACCAACACCGTCCCCGCCGTCCCTAAAGTGAACCACTCCGCCAAGCCACCATCTCCTCCAAATCGCACCACCCTTACTCGTTCTCCTGGAGTCACCACTTGACGTCGTTCCTCCACGCACTGAACTGCCGTGTACCGCCCAGCCATCAACCCGAGTCGGGCTGGCAGCCGCCGCCCATATATCCGTCGCCTGAACTGCGCACCGCCGCCTATCGCGTCACCCCAAGGTTGCTGTTGTTTCTGTGTTCTTTCGGTTTGATTCTCTGCTGCTTTGTTTTATTATTTGAATTTTGTTTCCTTTTTTTTTTTAATTGCTGAAAAAAAATAGAAGAGAGTGACAAAAAATATTAGGCTGCTGTTTTTTTTGTTGTTGTTTTGGGCCAATCTTGTTTTTATGTGGTGTTTGGGCTTAAGTTTTTTCTTTTCTTTCTTTGGGTTAGGACTGTTTGGGATAAAATTGTTTGGTTAGATACATTTTAAAATGTTTTGTTAAACTTAATAAGTGAATAAATAAATAAAAAAATATTAAAAAATTTAGAAAACAAAAAATCATTATTTTTTTTATCCATGCAATGACCAATGATGATGATTGAATAGCGGATATTATCTTCAATGTCGTTTGGATCATAAGGGTTTATTGAGTAGCCAATTTCATACTACCTTGAATCTTGTGCAAAAATGTTTTGGTTTTCAAACAAAAATTTCTTTCCAAAATTATTTTAATTAAAACCAATCAACTCATACTTATTTTTTAAAGAACTACGTAACTTTGAGTTCTTCATCGCACCTGCGATGGTGATACGTAGGAGCAAAATTTTTTTCTGTCAAGCCAAAATTAAGTTTTCATAATTAGGTTTTCTTTTCTTTTTTTTCCTAAAAAAAAAATAATAAAAATAAAAATAGTTACAATGTTTTTTTAAAATGAGTAAAATAAATAAATTTGAGATTATCAAGTTTTTGCACAATTGACTTAAGGTGCTCTCTCAGACGGGTGTAGGTGATAGTGCAAAAATGGGATTAAGTTTCCGCCCTTCCCTATCCATAACCGACTCCCGAATCCGATCTGGTTTTCAAAGACTATTTCCTAAGAAAGGTTTTTCAATTTTTCCTAATTTAAATAAAATTAGTGGCGACTCTATTTTCCATTTTCTAATTTAAAATCTCGCGAGCTGCTATTTTGCTGCGATCCCGGTCGCGACAACAAATTACATTAATAACAACACACCGATAGGGTATAATTACTATTAATGAAATAAAAAATTATGATTAAAAACAAATTTAGTCATTCAACTCACAAAATTTGCACAATTGTACCCACGATAGGTGAGTTCATAGTTATACAAATTATCAACAATTATACTTAATAGAATATGATAAACTCATATTATGTATAATAAAAATTCAATTCACATATAGACCAAAAATTAATTCCATAACTATGACACATTAACAAGAAGAGTATCATATACCAAAGAGCCACTAGTAGAGTAAGGAATAGTCACACAAAAATTTCAGGCTCAAAATCTGAGAGTACAGTATTTAAAATTACATATTATTCTTAGATAAATTAATATAAAATATTTACAGATGTCTAAAAAAATTTGAAAAAATTTCAAAATCATTAAAATATTAAATAAAAAATTATTGGACAGAAAAATAAAAAAATTGGACTGTGGAGGCCCACTCACGGGCCGCCAAGCGCGTTGTCCGCGAGTGGGCATTGTTGGAAGATGAAAACCCATGTTCCTCGCCCTGATACGCAGAAATGGGTCACAATGACCCGTGACCAAATCTGACTGTATCTACTCATTTAGGTGACGAAAAACCACCATTTTTTGGGGTCCAAGGTTGCACTAATACGACAAGAAGAAGCCTTCAAATAATTTTCGATTTCATTGAAAGAAAAAAAGAAGATAATTTTCAGATCAAGAAAAGGAATAGTTAAACGAACCCACGAAGAAAATTCACTAAATTCTGGTAAATCACACAACTAAAAAAACATAATATTTAGGTATGGGAATCAACATTCACTGACAAGAAAACCCCCAAACTAATTTGATCAAATTCGGTCAAAATAGATCCAAACGAAATTAGGGTTCATGAATTAGGGTATACGAAATTTCTGATTTAATTATGAAACAGAAAATATAACAGTCATAATCTGTATCTATATATCTCTGATACCAATTGAAGGATTTATTTCAATTCAATAAAAATTTAGATCAATTATAGATACAAGATTATAATATATTAAACACATGGTATTCAAGAAATAGATCAATAATATGTACATTACATAATTCAGAAATTCATTATTTTTCAGTGAAGAGATCAAGAATAAAACCTCTTGTGAGAGAAAAATTGTCCTCTTCTTGATAGGTTTTCTGTGCGTGTAGAAAACTGTCTAATGGGAAGACAGATTTATTTACTTACCAGATGAGAGTAGGGATCTCTCAACAAGCTATAAATGAACAGCTCAACTCATCACGAGCCACTCACAATAAAAGCCTAATTACAATATTCATAAATTAGCTAAGTTTATATTATAGAACATAATTCCATGATTCATCTAAACAAGGTGATCGTCTATATGCATCCTTCTCCTTCTTTGACAAAGATAGGAGTGGATACATCTCCAACGAGCCTGTGAAAAGTTTTGTCTGCAAGATGTTCACCTAGATGATATAATACGTGAAGTTGACCAGGATAATAATGTAATATTGCATTCCAATTGTTTACTATGTTTTTCTTCCCCTAACAAAGAAAAACTCTTTATGAATCTGTCCTTTTTCTGTTTTCTTTATATACTAACTTATATTTTGCACTTTTTCAGGATGGACGCATAGATTACAGTGAGTTTGCTGCAATAATGCAGGACACTGGTTTTGGCAAAAAGGGGCTAAAATAGCATGAGCAATGGATGCCATCAAGTATTAGTGAACTCTTGGCCATGCTAAATTAATGAGGAATTGATAGATAACTTTCAGCTAGCATCTTCTCTTCCACATGGCAGATTATGTAAGTGCATGCACTTGTAAATTGTTTGAGCTTCTGGATGAGGAAGCAAGAATGCCCTTGTAATTATCGTGTTTTATTTACAAATCTTTTTTTTTTAATTGAATATATTCAGGTGCTATAGATCACAATTTTTCCTTTGAATTTGTTACCCTTTTTTCTGGTAAATGGATGGTAGACTGATTTTTAGGCATGTGTTCTAATGGTATCATTGAGTGTCAGTCTGCACTCTGGCTCTGCACTCTATTAAACTTAGGGCAAGTTTCCCAAAGTCACTGTTGAATTGTTGATGACATGCATTTATGCGATAGGAATCCTCTTCCAGCTACGCAGGTCTTGTTTCCTAGGAAGCACGGACACGACACGGGACACGGATACGACACGACACGGACACGGACACGATACATTTCAAAAAATATAGGACACGACACGGTTAGGACACGTTATATAATAAAACATAAAATAAATGTGTTATAATTATGAAAGATATATTCTTAATATAAAAACTCAAATCCTTATCATAAAGTAAAAAAAAATATGGCTTCTAAAGCTGTAAATGAAAATACTACTAATTTATATAAATAGTGTCAATCTCTTCTCCTCCACGTCCATCATATGAAAATAATACGGCTTCTAAATCTGGCTCATCCAATGATAAATTTGCAACTTCAAGAAGACCAGGACCATTATCACATGGTTCAAATGCATCTCCACTAATATCCTACATCTTAGTTTCTCCAACCTTATATGCTTCACTTCTCCTAGACAAGAGTTGAAGATTAGTATGTACATATACTAAATCTTCTGCCCTTGTTGGATTCATCTTGTTTCTCCTTACAGAATGAATAAAGGAATACGTACTCCAATTTCTCTCACAACATGATGAAGAACAAGGTTGCACAATAAGCTTTAAAGCTAGTTTTTGAAGTAAAGGTGCAGAAGCTCCATAGTTCACCCACCAAGATTTAGGATCTAACTCCCACCTATCTTGAAACAGAATCAAAACTAGAAAACACATCTCATAGTTGATGAGAATCTAGAAAACTCAATAGCAACTTTCTTTCTATCATCGAATTAGGAAAATATCTCTTAATACACTTGTTCCTCTCTACATAAATTTCATCATCTTGATGAGGAGGTTTTCTAGTTGGAGCCCCTTGAAGCCACTGATTACTATAGTACCTACAAGCAAAGCAATAGTTAATAATATGTTACATTGTTATAAATTTTAATAATAAATCATTAAAGTGTAAACTTACTTTGGGTTCAAAGAATATGTCATGCAATGGAGTGGGGTGTTATTCTTAGTCCACCTATCAATGAGAATATCATAAACCACTTCATAGAATGTTGATGACTCATCTCCCCTCTTTCCTTCATGTCAATAAATTACTACTTTCACTTTTTCTATCATTGTATCCCACATTTCATATACCAAATGAAGAGTAGGAACATCTTTGTCACAAAATCGAAGCATGTCATATATTGGATCTGTAAAAGAAATGATGTAGTTAATTTCATCCCACCACAAATCATCTAAAATAAAAGCCTTTGTTGTTACAGCCTTTCCCACATCATCTTCTCTATAAGAGTTCCACTCAGGACTAATGACCATTTCTTGTAAAGCATGCTTTATGAGTTTGAACCGTTTCAACATCACTACAACTGATGCAAATCGTATATCAGCAATGGCAAGTAACTTTAATGGCACAAACACATTGAAGATGGCTAATCTCATAGAGTGGTTCATAATAAAATTTTTGATAAATGAAACATCATCAGTAATCTGGGTGATCCAATGACACTCAGCATATGTAACCTCATTCTTTTCAGTATTTTTAGCAGCGCATATATTCTTTACCGCGAGATTCAAAGTATGTACCACACAAGGAGTCCAAAATATATGAGGAATATCAGCTTCAATCAACATCCCCGTAGCTTTACAAACAGCAGCATTGTCAGTTATGATTTGTACTATATTTTCAACCCCCACTTCATTAATTACATCTCTAATCAAGCCAGCCATATAATGTTTATTTTTAATCTCCTCAGAGGCATTAATAGCCTTCAAGAAAATAGGACCCCCTTCACTTGCAGCCATAAAATTTATCAAAGGTCTTCTTTGTGCATCACCACCCATCAAATCAAAGAAATAATGCTAACACCTTTTGAAGCCCACAAACCTTTAATAGGTTGAAGTAATTTCTCAACATTTGCTTTCTCTTATTGTAAGAGGGTTGTTCTCAAAGCATTATAACTAGGAGGTAAAAAACCAGACAATGAATGACTAGCAGCAAAAGCAAAAGAACTCATATAATAAAGGTTTCTTGCAAGATGAAATGGCAAGCCTATAGAATAAAACATCCTAGCAATTTCAGCAGTAAGTTGAGCTCTCTCTTCATTGTTGAATGCTGCTTCCAAAGGACCTATTTTTCTTCTTTTCCCTATCAAACCTTTAGGGGCTGATGAGGCATTTTGACTTCTGTAGGCAATGGAACATGAGGTGGTTTCGATGCCTTCCCAGCTTCTTCATCAATTTTTTTCAATTCTGCCAAATAATTAGCATTCACCTTCACACAACCAGCAACCCCATTACCAGGGATTCTAAGCAAATGAGTTCTAACTCTAGAGTATGAACCACGAATAACTTTAGAATAAAAATTACAAGACCAACTCTTGTTTCCACCGCCTGCAATTGAACTATTTTCTATAGTCTTAACATATGCCCAAAGAGGATTTTTTTGATCAATAATTTCAGTAGTTGCAAATCTACTACTGATAGTAGAACTAGAGTTAGAGCTTGCACCAGCTGATGTAGTCATTGTCCTATTTATCAAAGATTAAAATTATTAACACTAAAAATTAAACATATAAACATTTATACATTATAAAATAAACTTAAGAATTAAATTTTAAGATATAAACACTCACTTATTAATTATTTTTACTTGACTAATTATCATTATTTTATTTTACAGTTTGAGTCTTAAAAATAAAAATAACTGATTTTAATAAGTACTATCTAATGTCAAAGTAATATGCATGATACTGTACTGTGTAATCCTTCTTAGTGAGTAGTGACCTACCATTGAAATCGTGAAAGCAACATTTAATAATATTTTCTAGAATTGTATTCAATATACTAGTAGTGAGAGATATAAAAAACTAAAAGTCTAAAACTCGTTTCTATCCATTTCTGAAAAGTATAAAAGACTAAAAGTAAGTAAACCACAAAAAGACAAAATTAAAATAATTTAAAAACTATTCAGATTAGTTTTTACTTTCGTTTCAGATAAATCAATAAAGCATTCACTTTCTTTTTCTGCATAATTGAAACTTGCTTCTTCTTCATTTATGCCCTTACCCGTGAGGCATCGTGGAGTAGCATTGTTGTTGCCTTGCTGGTCCGCTGGAACGTTACGTGCAGGTCAGAGGACGGCGAACGTTACGTGCCTACAGGAAGAAGGAAGATGACGGAGGCAGCAGTGATTTTCAGTGGAGGTCTTGGACGATGAAGGAGGAGAGGTACAACAGGAAGCCAGGAACTTTAAACCTGACTTTTAGAGGTGGGTTGTGTCGGTGGGCCGTTGTGGGCCGAGTCCGAGCCGTGTCGGGCCATGTCGGAGCCGTGTCAGAGGACGGCGAAACAGGTAAACTAAAAAAAAAAGGTCAGACACCTTACGAACACGTGTCCAACTGTGTCGTCGGAGCTCCAGCTGCGCATGAACGCTGCTCGGCACATCAACATTGATGCGACAAGATGCATTTTTTGTCAGTGTTAGTCGGTCTCAAACCATGTGCGAATGCAGCATATCATGTTGTATCAACTCGTGTACCCTGTTCCCATTCATGTATTATTATGCAGAGAGCTAAGTTATCTGTACCATAGTTAATGGTGTACTTTTTTTTGTATATTTCCAATTTTGCTAATGGGACCCTCCCAATGAGTTTGATAAGATGCAATGCCGTGAGGCTCTTTGCCTCTTTCAGCACACATGATTTAATTGCTCTCCCACCCCCTACCTTATTTTGTGACGCCCCATTCGGTTTAACTATCAGGTTACCAAAAATTACTCTCACTTTTTTACGTTACTTATTTCTTATATCACTTTTTATATTACTCATCACAATATTTATGACATCACTTTTTTCTCATAATTTTTTTTCACTTAATCATAACCATTCAAAAATGATGTGTAAAAAGATGTATAGAAAAAAAATGATGTATGAAAATCATTTTTCTATAAAAAAATCTCTACAAGCAGGATAATCTATTTAACTAAACTTGGCCGAAGTTGGTTGTGTTGGGCATTCCTTTCTCTATGTACTTGAATAATTCAATTCTCAATATAAACAAACAAAAGGAAAATTTACAGAGCCGGATATCCAAGTAGAGTGTTATTTACACCAGATTTTAACATATTTTTATTTTTACATAAAAGGGGAGAGATTCTTCGGCAAACCTGATGTACACAGTTTTGTGCACTAAATAAATCAATAAGTGGTATATCATCACTTTAAAATATAAAATATTTGTGTGACTCAGATTTTTGCAATTGTTTAACGTTGATTAAATTAGCACACACAACTTGTTTATACCAAGTTTATATAAGAAATTTTTCTAAAAAAGATAAGTGAATATACCTCACATTTACCATTAGGAATAATTTTGTTTCTAAAATACCACTTATTTCTTAAGATATTGATTTTTTTTTTGTTTTTTAAGAAAAGTCTAGGGTGAGACATGAGAGGAGGCAAACTGTTAACCTCATCAATGATTTATAATAGAATTATAGATTATCTACTAACGAGATATATCAAAATTCAAATTTAAGTCATGTATTAAAATTGATCATTTGAGCCAATCCTCATTGGCTTATTAAGATATTAATGATTCTGCTTAATCAAAATAAAATAAATTTAACCATTATGTAAGTTCATATCGTTTTCACGAAAACAATTAGTGGGGTTTAATACATTCTTCATATCTAGGGTGAGACATGAGGGGAGGCAAACTGTTAACCTCATCAATGATTTATAATAGAATTACAAAGTATCTATTAATGAGAGATATCAAAATTCAAATTTAAGTCATGTATTAAAATTAATCATATGAGCCAAAACACATTGGCTTATTAAGATATTGATGATTATGCTTAATCAAAATAAAATAAATTTAACCATTATGTAAGTTCATATCGTTTTCACGAAAACAATTCGTGGGGTTTAGTACATTCTTCATATCATGTTTCGGTATGTAAATCGAGCTAAGAGGAAGTTAATTAAATAATATAGTTTAATCAAATAAAAACAATTAATTATTTATATTAACGCTAGGAAGGCCCTCTTTTCCTTTTGCCAATACATTTTTACACTATATATGTATTTTCTTTTAGCTAGAAGTGTAAATTAGTCAAATTAAGTCGAATACTTAAAGTTTAAGCTTGACTTAAAAAATTATATTACTCAAGTTTGATTTATTTATTTAAACGAATCAAATTTAAAGTTTAAGCTTGACTTGTTTTAAAAATATGGAACTTAAGTTGAACTTATTTACCTTATTTATAATTTAATTATTCTAATTTCCTTTATCAAATTTATCCTTTAAAATATTTTTAAAATTTATTAATTTAATACTTGATAAACATCTTTATACTAAAAAATGAAGTAAATAAAAAAGAGAGTAAAAGACTCTTAAAAATTAGAGTTAAGTAAATAGTAATGTCTCATTCTCAAAATCCTTCAACAAAAAGGAGAATAAGGGCTAAGAGAGTTAGTAATAATAATAATAATAAAAAGGATATAATATATCCCACGACATTGGCAGCTGTGTAGAGTATGTTTAGTTTAGTTGTGAAAATTTTTTATTATTTTAATAATTAATTATTGTATAATTAATTATAATATAATCAATTTTATATTTTGATATATTAGTTGAAAAATAATTTTAAAATAATTTATTTCATTTAGATAATATAAAAAGAATCACTTATATGCATTAAATTATTAAAAAATATAAAATGATTAAAAAATATTTAATTAATGATAAAATAATATTTATATTTCAAACTTTTAAAATAATTTATAATTTAAAATCATAAACTTCAAACTTTAAGTTTATAAAAAATTATTATAATATATTAAATTTTATATAAAAATTATTAAAATATTATCTAAACATATCATAAACAATGAAAAAAAACTCTTTAACAAAAAAATGACTATTAATTTGAGAAATAATCTCAACTAAAAATATACGTAATAGCTAGCGAGCTAGCTTTATCATGTGATCAATTTTATCTATGCACTTTATGAACCTTATATAACTATATAATAAAAAATGTTAGAGATGTATCTCTCATATTTATTTATATAACAAAATCAGAATATAAATATATAAAAAATAAGATAAATTTAGATATAATTAAATAATAAAAATTATAAAAATATAATGTGATATAAATATAAATGTATGTAAATAATATATTGATATATAATATATTTGCTTTGCCTTTCAAATCGACTACTGTATCTGTTGTGTACGAAAGAGATTATAACAGGCTGGGTGCATGAGGGTGTGCTAATGCTATACCTTTTGCTTGATGGCTCCTCCTCTAGTTTGATCCCCTATTCATTAGCATATGGCATTATGGCTGCACAACCTGACTCGCGAATTCGAGAACCCGAACGATTCGATCCGATCCAATCATATATATTCAGATTAGTTTGAGTAAACGGGTCAGTTCGGGTTAGATTCAATAAACTCGTCTAGTTATCAGTTCGGGTGACAGATTTGGTGAACTAACTCGATGACTAGATCCGATGACCCAAATACGACATCGTTTTGAGTAATTTTTATTAAAAAATGTTCATGGATCGGTCTAACCCAATTAACCTGACCAATCCGACTACCCGACCCGAATCAACCAGATTATCATCAGGTTGGTTCAGGTCGGGTTATACAAAAAATTAACGAAATCCGACCCGACCTGACCCGACTTCAATTGATTGATTTGGACATTTTTTTTCCCTAAACCCAATCCAACTTGACCCGTGTGCACCCCTGTATGGCACATCATAGAACGTGGATGTGTGTGTTGTGTTTTTGCGTTATGACAAGTCAATAAATTAAAGATAATATTTTATTCAAAAAAAAAAAAGAGAAGAAGTTAAGATTAGCCATGCTGCTTGCTTAGTTATCTCCATCTCTCTTACGTATGTTTGACAGTTTGAGCCTCAACTTATATACATTAACCAAATTTGGTATTGAAAAAAAGAATTTTGTTAATAAGTGTTTTTAAGCAAGTCAAAATAATAAATTTTTAAAAAGGATAAAATATTTAATATTTTAAAAATTAAAAGTATTTTATTTTTTTTATTTTAATTTGTTTAACAAATATTTTTAGAATACTTGTTAACAAAATTTTTAAAAAATATGTAATAAAAAAAAATACTTGTTAGCAAAATCTTAAAAGAATATATAGTAATTAAAAAGAAAATCTTAATGTCCATTTTCAGTTTTAAAAGAATTATGCGTAAATCCTAAGTTATCTCATAGTTCTCAAAGCATTTTAAGTTTATTTTGCGTACTTAGAGTAAACTACTTCTAAAAATACATAATCAAAATACTTCAAAGAAAACTTAATTTAATCAAATTATATTTTAGTAAAAATAAAAAATAAAAATCTTGTCTTTGAATGGGATAGTTGACCTTTCCAACAAGTATTTACTCTAAGATTCAAATTTTAGTTATTTCCTTTTAACACAACTCGTTTAAAACCATGACTCAACTAAAAAAGCTAAAGAGTACATGTAATAAAAAGATAACTTGGAGAAGATAAATGTTTTCAATGACCAACACTAATACGTAAGTGCAGATTTTATCTAATCTGAAAATCTTTTTTTCTAAAGATGTCACTTTTTTCTTGATTATTACAACATTGCAATTAACTTGAAATAGTATATAGTATATCAAATACATTAATTTTAAGCCAAGGGCATTTTTAGATGTAGGAGTTTGAGGTGAATTTTGGTTGATTTTTCATTTTCAACTTTAAGAATAAGACTTTTAAGAGTTACATTTCAAGGAATAGTATTACTAACAATTTATCAAATTTATATTTGGTTAATTTATATCATTTTCTTAAGAATTTGAGAGTAAAAGTGTGTAAGAATGTTATTTTGTAGTTTTTATAATTATTCTCAATACATGAGAATCATCTCACCTCTTCCTTTGGAATGATTTGGTGGAAGTAGCGGTCAATAAACTTTTCTAAGAATGAGACATGAATGAAAATATTCTTTTATAAGTTTTGTTATATCCTCTTAAAAGATCTCTAATATATAAAGAAGTGTTATAAATGAAAAATAAATATATTTAATATCTTATAAATATAAAAAAATATTTAATATTTTTTTTATTTAGTAATTAGAAAAATTTATAATTTTTTTTTTTTTTTTAAATTATTATGAGGATTTAGAATTATCTTTTCATATATATAAAAAAAGAATTATTATTTTTATATCTCTTACCAAATATGGGAATAAAATATTTCTACCTTAAGATTCTCAATAAAAGGGAAATTTTATGATACCCATATTTTTTTTTTTCCAAAATGAGTAGTTAAGCATTTCATTAACTTTTGGTAGATATGGCAAAATTGGTCAAACTCGACAGAATTAATCCATTTAACTCACAAAAAAATGGCGGATTGGGTTATATTTTTCAACCCATTTTTAAAAAATGAGCTATTTTAATCCGTCTTGCATAACTCGCGAATTGACCCTCCTAATCCTCCTAACCCGTCTAACCAGTCAATCCACCATCTTTTTATTTTAGGCGAGTTGACTTGCCAACCCACCACAAAATGAGGTGATTTGACACTTCCAACTCATATTATAAAAAGGGTCAACTGCCCTGTCCTGTTTTTTGCCAACTCGTGGTGAGTCAAGACGAATTAACTTGTTTTGTCACCTCTAACTATTGTTTATTTTTTATCATTTATTATGAAATTAATATTCATTGAATGTTTGATAACTCTTTTTGAGTATCATACTCATTAGGGTATCATATAAATTTCATCCCACAACAACTCTTGAACCAAACGTCCTAAAGGAGAAGGAAATGAATAATTATTTTTTTTAATTTAATGAATTATAAAATATTAAAAAATTAATAAGAGAAGATCAAATGTTACATGATAATATGTTATTTTATGTTTCTCATTTAAAAAATTCTTAAATCAAAAAAATATTTACTTAAAAAGTAGAAAAAAAATATGTCCCTTTCATTTTCCTCCAAACACATCCTAAGATTAAGAAGTTAGGAAATGAAAGAAAAGGACTGAAGATTTTTTGTTCTAAGTAAATATTCTCTATATTTAAAAAATAAATTAAAATGATATGAATAAATCATGAGAATGTCATTTAACCTTTCAATCATCTAAATTTTTTATAGATGTTTTTTAATTTTCTCATTTTAGAAATAAGAAATTACTCCTACCTCTCCTTCTCATTCAAATAAAATGAGAGATTATAATAAACTTTCTAAAATGATTAAAAAAGTAAAATAATCATCCATTGTATAATTTCTAAATTTAAAATAGAAAAATAATCATCCATTTTCTTTCCATTCAAACTCTTTCATCCAAACATACGTACCTTACTTGGTTTTATTTTGCAAAATCACCATCCACGACCAAATTGACAACTACTAATTAAGGGATGAAATCAGGCAAGTCCCCACGTTATTGGGCTCCCATTGAGATTTTTTTTCTTTCTATTACTATATATCTAACTTATGATGTTTGTCTCCACAAAACTTGAGAAGACTTGCCCCCAATATAAGGTTGATTGCATAAATTCTATTTTTAACAAATTACAGCCAATTTATTTCTTTCAATCTTAACCCAATTCTATTCACATAGTGTAAAATTGTTAATTGGCACCCAACAGCTAAAGTCTCCACAAACCAGCATAGAACCATGTTTGTGTGCACAACCAACATAGATAGCTTACAAGTGTTTCTTATGAGATGAACTAGTTTGTACACACCAAAAAGAAAAATAATAGTCACATTAATATTACATTTTATAAAAAAGCACTACAGATATTGCAATCTTAAGATACATAAAAAATTTATAGCAGGTAAAATAGAAGGGTTGTCCCCATTGACCAAATTTTCTGGGTCAATCACCGGATGAAAATGATTGTCAAAGTTACATGTAAAGAGTTTCTGATCCCGACAGTTTTTATTTTATTCAGTTTGTGATCCCAACATTAATAGTGGTTGATGAATAATTGGGCTATTGCTCATGATCTCACTCGTGTTTTTTTTTTTTGGTACAAGTGGGAGAGAGATCTTAGTCAGGAATAGTATAGTTAAGTTAAAAATATTTATGTAAATTTTATTTATACAGTTGTATAGATTAAATTAATTAATATTTAAATAATTACATAAATATTTATACCACACTTTTATTTTATATTAAATGTATTATATATTGATTTAATTTACAATAATTATATAAATACACAAGAATATTAGGGATAGATACTATATTACGTCATGATTTATGATCGTTCTACACCCTCTCGGGGGTTCTCTAAAAACTTGCAAACTCAATGGGACAACATGAGCATAATTTGCAATAAAGTCCGCAGTTCTGTTCAATTTGCGCAACACCTGATGTACCATAACCGTCCAGCTTCTGCGTAGTAGAGTCTGAATACGTGATGTACAAAAAAAAAAAAGTCTGAATACGTGTTACCATATGTTAATCACACTATGTTATTAACTTGTCATTAATTTAGACTTTTTAAGTAACTTATCTGCATTTCAATTGATCATCCATATTAAAATTAAAAAAAGATTATCTTCAATTTAACTTCAATAAACAATAATTTAAAAATTTGATTTCAAAACTGTTCTGTGCACACCATTTACTATATACCATTTTTACATCAAATAAATTGGTTAATAATGACTCAATCATTCATTAACAAAGTGTATAAATTAGTTAATAAATTAATAATATATTTGTAATTCATATTTTAAATATTAACTAACTAAAAAAATTTAAATATAAGGTAGAATAGTAGCTATGAATAATTTGTCAATGAATCATGCTTGAATATTAATTAATAGAGAAATGTAAAAATGATATGCAAATAATACATTCCAGGCCTATTCTCTACCACATAACCAATGCCTTGAGATTTTTTTTAAATAATTTATTCTAGAGTGTATTCCTTTTTCCTGTCCTTTTCTTTTGTACAACGATTGTTGGTCAAATAAATTTTTAAGACTTAAAAAATCTTCTTGTATTCTTAAAGATAGCTAAAACAACGAAATGTCGATCTAATAGTGGTTGGTGAAATTGAGATGTAAAAAGTGATTTTAACCTAACTTTACTTATAATATTAGATATTTAAACTTTAGAATTATTATTTGAAGAGTGATGCTATTTTCGTAATATATTCATCAATGATGTGAATCTAGTAAAATTACTCCAATCGTGTAATTGAAATTTAAAAACAAATATTGTAGACAGATAAAATATAATTACACAACACATACTATTTCATGTTTCTTTTGTGTTTTAAGAACTTCTCCCCAAATCTTTAATATTTTATGTGTGTTTTACAAATTTCACTTCGTGGGATTTAACAATTTTTATTTTATTTTAAAGAGAAGTTTATCAGATTTAAAATTATGCGAGTAATTGTTAAAAAAAACGTCGGAAAGGAAAAAAAAAAAAAGAAAAGAAAAAGGGCTTGAATCAAAAACGTGATAGCAAGTGGTCCACGCGGAATCAAAGGGTGAATTTGCGGCCATACAGTAGCCATGTGTCAGGGCACGTTCGGTGA
This sequence comes from Ormosia emarginata, assembly GCA_029884605.1. Lineage (NCBI taxonomy): Eukaryota > Viridiplantae > Streptophyta > Magnoliopsida > Fabales > Fabaceae > Ormosia > Ormosia emarginata. The sequence goes on along the minus strand of JAQQTP010000080.1, from coordinate 24,684,949 downwards.
GGTGTCCACCTTGAATTCTGGGTAACACACGCGGCGAGAGACGACGGCCCAGCTCATCATTTTTGGTGTAATAACGTCATGATAATAAATTGTAATAATAATAATAATTTGGTATTTAAATAATTAAATCCACAAGGTGAGTGGACCTTATTCACACAGACACACAGTGTCCGTCACCATCACGTCCTTGTCACGTGAGTTTCCCTCCCACTTAGGGCACCGCCCCTTTCCTTGAAAGTTTTATGAACAGTAGTAGTGTAGTGATAAAGAGAGAGAGAGAGACCTGTACCAAAAAAAGGAGAGAGAGAAGGAGAGGAACCTTGGATTATTATGAGCTCAGTGCTCCGTCTCTTTTAATTCTATCATTATTATGGCTTTCATAAATGAGAAATGTTGAACCAAAGAATGAAATTGAGATAACAACATAGCAATACTTTTTGTATTAATCATGGGTGGTAATTTTTTTTTTTTGAGCTGCATGGGTGGTAACTTTTATTGAAAATTGTTTACAACTGTAATTTATTAAAAAGGTACAAAAATATGGGTTGAGTCTCCTCTTTACTTAGAAGGGATACATTTTAAAACAGAGATAAAATTATTGCTATCTTCTATAATAAAAACCATATACATTAACACAAAATCAATCGTACTTACATATGACTCCGAACATTAAATTCTTAATAATATGTATGACCTGATAATTACAGATATAAAAACTATTTAAGAGAAGTAATTCATACCAATAATTACTGTTGATTAATTATATGCAAGAAAAACACCTGAAGAACCTCTTAAAAAATGTACTTGCGGTATATTAAGGATTATACATGGATCACGTAAAAAAAAAAGATTATATATGGAGAAAAATTATTTGCAAATATCTTTTTTAGTTTTTGACTAATTATTCACGTAATTTTGAGATGAAATGGTAATTAAGTAAAATTCTTTTCAAAATAAAAATTTTAAAATTTGAACCACTAATATTACAAGTAAAATTTACTTAAATTACAATCCTCATTCAACTAATCATTGTTGAGTTTGTGAATATATAATACTGTACTAGGGAGGTTTCATAGAGATAGTGTTCAATAATTTATTATGATATTAATAAAATTGGTTGTCTTTTCTCCATAATGAATGAGTTAACTTCAAGTGTTTAAGGGACTGCTTATAATTTCTGCATGCATGCATAAAAACTCAATGCGAGCATTATTTGAATGAAATTTCAACATTTATGAAGTATATAATTTAATTAATATATATTTAAACTATCTTTAATCTTTGCATTCCAAAAATTAATTGCAGGGAAGAAAAAACCACCGTGCATGTCACATGCAAATTTGTCAATTGGATTGGGACAAGTCTATATAGTCCATAATAGTGGGATGATTAATTTTTTCGTCTACCAACAATTTGACATACCGTATATTTATATAAATAGAAATGGATATTATCATATATTATATGTAAAATTAAAAGAAATATATATATATAAATAAATATGTGTAAAGTATCATCTTAATATCATAAATGTTCAAATAACATATCTATATTATTCTAATAGGATTTTGGGTGTAATAGAGATGAAAAGAATTTTTTATTTAAATATAATATATTACAGTTAAATATATTAAATTAATTAAAATTTAATATTTTTATAAATTTTTATATTTAATAATTAATTTTAAAATATTTTATAAAAATATTAAATTTTAATTAATTTAATATATTTTAATTAAATATGTCATGTTTATGTAATAATTTCTTTAGATATGAAATGGACATTTGGAGTAAAACGTGGCGAGTTGTCCTAGAAGCATGGCGACCAACCAACCATCCACCAGAAAAGTCCAAGGATAAACAGCTCCTTATCATCAGTAACCACCAAACAAGTCCTCTTGGGGTCTCTTTTTTCCACACCCTTCTCCGTACAGCTATTCACTATTGTGACCACTCATCCTCGCCACAAATACCTCCATCGTCCAAACTATTACTGCATGAGAAGGACCTGTTTTGTACTGCATCGTGGAAACCGTGTTCTCTTCTCCAAATTTCAAACGATTCTCATATTTTTATCATAAACAATATATATAGTGGATCAAGTGTTCTTTTTTGACTTCATTCAAATTTCAATTTCATCGATTCTCATAAAAGAACTTTTTAAAGAAATCATAAAATGAATTGTATGTATATATATATATATATATATATATATATATATATATTATTTATATTTGTTTAATATTATTTATTATTTTATTTTTTTTATTATTTTTTTATAATTACATATTTTTTAAAAAATATATATATAATACATATACTTTTAAAAGAAATATAAAAACATTATTTTCCAATTCCGAACCATACATAATGAAAAGCCAGTATGAAAAATGCAGTCAAGCAAATCCTTGGGACTTAGGAGAAACAAAAAGATGTCGACCGGTTGTATATATGCTATTTTTATGCTTCAGTATTGAAAACAATGTTTAGGATACATAGTTAATTAGCAGATTAACTTACAAGTTTTTATCCTCAACCCAAAACATATCTATGAGGAAAAGCTGTGTGTGTGTGTCATCTGGATGTACTCGTGTTCCAACACCAAAAATATTTTTAAAAACGCATCAGATCGCTAGCTATAAATCATAGTGGATTATCATGATCAGTCAAATTGCATGTGGTGACTAATGAACCTTTGAGAAATTCTCGTGGTCCCCAATTGATGTACATGATTTCCACTGAGGTATAACGACAATTTTTGAGATTTTACAAAGTAGATAGCAATTATACATCTTTCAAGCTAGTTTCAAAGAAAATTCGCGAACCTCATCAGCACAATCACAAGTGAGTTGAACTTACATGATGAAAAAAGGATGGGAAGGACGACAAGGACGACATTAATTAACACTTGGAAGCTTCTTCCATTAATCATTTCGTCCATAAATAGTAGTACCATTTTGAATAATGAAATTAAAAGCGAACAAACACAATGGATGTGCTCTAATTGAGAAGAATACGTACACCTTTTTCGTATGCAAAATTCCAAAACCCTAGCTTCCCTCTTGTGCAGGTAATCTCGGATGCAAGCATGACCTTGCCTGCATACATGAGAAAAGCTTGCTCCTTGACGTGAACGAAGTCAATACTCCAAGTAGCGACAGACCTAAAAATTTTGGACAATGGGGGCAAAATATAGGAACAATTTCTCTTATTTCACATGGGAAAAAATAATGTAGTGAAATTTGCTAATTTATTAACATGATGGGGCAAAGTTTCAATGACAATAAGATTAAAATACAAACTTACACTATAGTAATAAAAAAATTTAAAATTAAATAAAATATATGTCTCTACTATTGTACACATGATCCATCCTGACTCCAACTAGTTGACACACACCCTCCAAACTTTCAGAATTACATGGAAAAAGAGAAAAAAAAATTACATGTCCTACAGGAGCACGCGTGTACGGTGAATATAGCTGGGCTCGGCATGCATTGATGCAAGATTCATGACGTCTTATATGATAAAGTTTCATTATTAGTTTAATTTTTATATATTTAATTTTTTTTAATTTATTTTATATTTCATAAAAAAATTATAATAACATATAATATAATTTAATATCTCTTTCACACTAATATATAATATAAATACGATAAACATATTTTTAATTTGTATAAAACATTTTCTTATTTGATATACATATATAATGTGTCTGTATCTTCACGTCACAAGTCCAGTACTTATCACAAAGATCCAATTATATGAGCAGCTGATATTTGCGACGAAGTACAAGGGTAGTTTGGTAACTTTGCGCACGCCTCTTAACTGGCCTTTATAAAGAGGCCAAGAGGGCAGGTGCTCCGCATGTTTGGTGAGCTGCAAGTTGAACTTGGTCCAGTTCTATTCCATTTTCATATCATCCCCCGAATTTCTTCTCAAGCTATAGTCTGATTCTGCTTTGGTCGTTATTTCTTTTTGAGAACAACGGTAAGATAAATCCAATGATCTTCTCGTCCGGTTACACTAAATTAAATTATAACCTCTATTTTTAATTTTACATATTCTCTTCTATACTTCAATTATTTAATTTATTATTGCTCTTTTGGAGTACATTAGGAATAATCTTTGATCTCTTCCACTATTAATTTCACAATGATATATCTATTACTCTAAACATTTAATATATATTGAGTCTCAATAATCTCCTTCCCTCTTCATCTTTCTCCGTCTTTGTAGACAAAAGAAAAATATGTACCAAAAAAAAAAAAAAGCGTATCCCAGTATGGGTCTCAACTATTATGTACTATATAAGTGTTTCTGAATTATTGTTCGTTCAATATAAACTTGACATATATATCAACATAAATTTGCAATAATAAATCTATTGGTTCAAACCCAAGCATTCTGGATACAGCTTTATCATTTTTTAACTCTTCTTAATGTTTTTTTTTTTTTGTGGTCTAAATTATATAAAGTATTTACTTTGTTGGTTTTTCTAGTTAATACAGTGGTGGTGATCAAGCATGGAGAATGCAAATTCATCTGGATTAGCCAAAACGAAATCGGATCAGCTAGTGGAGTCGGTGGTAGCAGGTCTTAAGTCGCCACCGTCAAGTGAATCAATACGAGTGGCTGAGGGTGGTGGAACCCTGTCAAGTAAGTCACCACCGGGTCGTGGCGGCGGCAAAAACACACACATCAGGAAGTCTAAGAGCGCTCAGTTGAAGGTTGAGGTGGATGAGGTTAGCAGTGGTGCGGCTCTTAGCCGAGCTTCCAGTGCCAGCTTGGGCCTCTCATTCTCCTTCACTGGCTTCACTGTGCCTCCTGATGAAATCGCTGACTCCAAGCCCTTCAGCGATGATGATATCCGTAAGTTCCTCTATAATTCCACATCCACACACACATATAACTTTTCATAATCTCATGCCACAACTATTTAGTTATTAATAGCTTATCACGTCAAATTAATTATAATATAATCTAATAATTAGCAACATCCATGTTATGTGTTTGTGAATATATATATATATATGAGGGAAGATCGATTTATATCAGTGTAAGTCTTTTTTGACTTATATTTATTTTCAATCGTTAGATTCACTTTTATCTAATGACTGAAATTATTTTATTAAAAGTAATTATTAGATGAAAGTGAATTTAATAGCTGAAAATGAGTATAAGTCAAAAAAAATTTATACTGATGTAAGTTGATCTTCCCTCTATATATATATATATAAGATTGTATTTCTTTTTCTTACTATGAGAAGATAAATGAGTAAGTCAAGCCTAAGAGGTGAAGGCTTTAACACCCTTTTTAAGATGATTCACGAGTTTGATATGGTATGTTTTGTTTTACATTTCAGTTGTTTTAAGAACAAAAGGTTACAAATGCTCAAGAACTTGTGTTGTGTCCTTATGGTAACCACAAAATATATATACATTTTGGGATATTGTGGGTTGCTTTTGGTATCTTGATGATTACCTTGCAGATTTGGGTTGATTAATTGTCTTTTCTTTCTACAGATGACAACACGTTTGCATCTAGCTAAAAGAGAAACCTTTCTGTGAGGATAACAAATGAAATAAATGTAGTTTTTTTTATTTGAGTCTTTCTATTTACATTTTTTTTTTTAAAAAAAAACTTACACTGTTTTGCACAAACAAATTAAAACATATAGTAAAAGTACAGTCCCTCTTGGTACGTGTCCGTGATTCATATAAATTTGGCTGGGCATTGGTAATACGGAAGTGATGTGAAGCCAGTGAATTTGGCCCTACTCATCCCAATGAATAAAATGTGATCCTATTGCATATCATTCTTACATTATTATTTTTTTAAATAATAAACAAGATAAATATGTTTTTTAAAACACATTCTTTCTTTTTTTTTTTAAATGAAGTAAGTGTGTATAAAAATATATAATGTACCACAATCATTATTGTTCATGATTAAAAGGACTTACTTTTTGTCTCAAAGAGATAACACAGTATTAACTTAACATTTTTAACTTAAATTTCCATCCATCCCAACTCATGAACCATTTTTTTTTCACAAATCTTCCTTTTCTTATGGCGAAGAGATTTGACTAGTTAAATTAAACTTGAAACCTGGTGAAAGATGAAATAATTAAGGAGGTTTACAAACTGCTGTAGGGTAAAATAGAAGCTGTTAAGCTGTTATAACTTATAAGACATTCTTGTCTTAAGACTCACTTGCATTCACGTACGAGAAGGAGGTGTCTTCGTCGGGTCCAACCAACCGCCTAACCACAAACCCGTGATTAACGGTCCATAAAACAAGTGACTCACAGGGTTTCCTCCCAGCACCGAAAGAACCAAAACAGTAGGACTGGTATTGTCCTAGTGTCCTTTTCCTTATGAACCACTTGTATCTATGCGTAGCGTATGGTCCCCCCAGGCATATGATCAATATATAGTAACATTGTTCTAATAATTATGGAAATTATCACTTCATGCATGTTCCAAACATTCCCATCTATATATTTTTCCCTCCTTGTGAATTTATATAAAAAGGCTTACCTATGTATGTTGCAGTGGAGGATATTGAAGCTGGAACTCATAAGCCAAAGTTTCAAACGGAACCTACTCTACCGATATATCTAAAGGTACATTTTACGTGTCAAATTAAAAGTTTGTTCCTCTTCATTCCCTGCCTGCACCTACCTCTGCCGGTGTTCAAACCTTCAATAGAGCATGAGTTTGATATGGTGCTATGTATTTGGGCAGGCAACGATGAAGCTTCATTTAGCGATCAACGCCACCAATAGAACATGGCTAACAATATAGCATGGTCAGGTTCAGTCTTGTACAAAGTTTCATTTTCATGTGACGTCAATGTACAAGACTACCCCTTCTTTCCAGTTAGCCAGAGAAATGAATTAGTAGTACATTAGATGCAGCATATGCCTAACTTGGTACTAATAAAATCTTTTGAATTTGCTTTGTGATGCCTACCACAGGCCATCAGCACATTAATTTTATTTCTCATACGCTTGAAAGACCTAGGTTCAGGCTTGGAACCCATCTGGCTTTGAGGCTTTAGCTATATGTGAGGCTTTATAACATGGTTTTGCTGAGAAAGAAGGGTATGGAGTATGAATAGTTAGACAAAATTTTCAAAGAAAAAATGCCTTAGTCCATTGAGCTTACTTTTAATTGTGCTTTATTTTACAATGTATTTGTGACGGATCCCACTAAATATGAGTTAAATTCTTATTCTGGAATTTGCAGTTTACGGATCTGACCTACAAGATAGTGATTAAAGGTATGACAACAACTGAAGGGAGTGATATCTTGAAGGGGATCACTGGCTATGTAAACCCAGGGGAAGTTTTGGCATTGATGGGTCCCTCAGGAAGTGGAAAGACATCTTTGTTAAACTTGCTTGGAGGCAGGCTAAGTCAGCCCACAGTTGGTGGCTCTATCACTTACAATGACCAACCATATTCCAAGTTTCTCAAGAGCAGGTAAGGATCCAACGGCCAAGTTGACTTGCTTATTCCACTTTACCACGTGTCAATCCCGAACAATAAAATCAACACTGAAACTGGAAAAGTACTTAAAACACACAGATGGAATTCTTAACAAGTCAAAGATTATAAATTAGCAGGAAAAGCCGCTGAATTTTGAATGACCAAAATGGTTTTTAATTAATAATTATTAAGATAGAAGTTCGGGTTACGGTAGCCCCACAATTTTGCAAAGGGTTTTCGTAATGAATAAAAAATATAATAAGTTTTAAATAAAAATAAAAGAATTTTAAATTTGTAATATATTAAATATTTTATTTTTTTATTTATTATTTATTATTTTTAATTCAACTATAATTTTTTTATATTATTTTTTTTTCACATCACTTTTTATATTATTTTTATATTATTGATTATATTATTTTTTTTTCATCACTTAATCATAATTATTGAAAAATGTAATAAAGAGTAATGTAAGATAAAAAATGAGATAAGAACATCATTTTTTTTTTAATTCTTTAACAAGTGACATAAAGTATTTCTTAGGCAAACCCTTTTGTAAAACTGGATAATTAGTTTTGCACACCATGATGTTATTTGTACACACCATTAGTTTTTATCTCAAATGATCATTATAATTGTCTCAGATCATGTGAAAAGTTAACTCAATTACTTACACGAAGCATGCATTTTGCAGGATTGGATTCGTGGCACAAGATGATGTTCTGTTTCCTCACCTAACTGTGAAAGAAACATTGACATACGCAGCCCGCCTAAGATTGCCAAATACATTAACGAAAGAGCAAAAGGAAAAACGAGCTTTAGACGTCATCTATGAGCTGGGCTTGGAGAGGTAAATGCTTTCATCCATGACAATTAGCGTCCCAACTATTATTATGAGCATAAAAATCATAATCATAGAAAGAGGTAAATTATAATCAATTTAATATGGGCCGTGGGTAGTGACAAATATTATATTTTTCTTAATTATGGAAGCCAACCGTTATAAATTGTGTATATGAAAACAGGTGCCAAGACACAATGATAGGAGGCTCCTTTGTTCGAGGAGTATCTGGTGGGGAGAGGAAGAGAGTCTGTATTGGCAATGAGATCATAATCAATCCTTCTCTTCTATTTCTTGATGAACCAACTTCAGGTTTGGATTCTACAACAGCCTTGAGGATAGTTCAGATGCTACATGACATAGCAGAGGTACTTGTTCTCATTCTTATCTTAGGGATTGATACGATTGAAAACTAGCCTCCAACCATTCCAATTTAAATTTACAATTAAATATCAAAGTTTCTTTCTAAAACATCATATCAAATGCAAAATTTTTAGATCACATTCAAATAACAAAGTTAAAAAGACGGAAAGAATGAAACTTGCTAAATTTTACACATCTAGGTCATAAGCGTGCTAGTATTGTTGAGTCAAATTGACCATCTTGACAATGACATCCGTCACAAACTCAATTCTTGTCACATTACTAGTGCTTTATGTAAAGAAAAATTCTTATGTACTGTAACTGTACTTAATTCAGTCTAATAAAAATATAACACGTGAATTGCATAACTATAAAGGCTATTGGATTAAATTTAAAATATTATTAAGTTTAAAATCAAATGTCAGCCGTTGATATGTATGCTTTGGTAATAACCAGCTAGAATTCCATCATCACTCAACCTTTATCATTAACCTCTTAATCTTATGTATATGGCAGGCTGGTAAAACCGTAGTGACAACAATCCATCAACCATCAAGCAGACTCTTTCATATATTTGATAAGCTGATCCTTCTAGGAAAAGGGAGCTTGCTTTACTTTGGAAAAGCATCTGAAGCAATGGACTACTTCCAATTTATAGGGTGTTCACCTCTTATTGCCATGAATCCAGCAGAGTTTTTAATAGACCTCGCAAATGGAAACATAAATGACGTTTCTGTACCATCAGAGTTAGAGGATAAAGTGCAGATGGGAAATGCAGAAGCTGAAACATGGAATGGGAAACCATCACCTGCAGTTGTACAAGAGGTAACTTCTCATTATTAATTTTGATATCATTCAGTAGAAAAGGGGCTTTAGAGGAGAAATTTCCCATCTGATTATACATGAAATGTAACAGTATCTGGTGGAGGCATATGAGACTCGAGTTGCAGAAATAGAGAAGAAAAAGCTAATGGTTCCTATCCCCCTTGATGAAGAACAAAAGTCTAAGGTTCGTTCTCCTAAAAGACAGTGGGGAGCAAGTTGGTGTGAGCAATATTCCATATTATTTTGGAGAGGATTCAAAGAACGGAGGCATGACTATTTTAGCTGGTTGAGAATCACCCAAGTTCTAGCCACTGCAGTAATCTTAGGATTACTCTGGTGGCAATCAGATGCTAACAACCCAAAAGGTCTGCAAGACCAGGTAAACTATTTCTGCCAGCAGTTTTGCTATTCACACACCATAATCTGCACACCTTTTTACACGGATAACCACATAATACATCAATTACCACATAGTGATAATCGATTACCGTCCTCAATCATCACATAATATATGCTAAATTGCTAATCACCAGTTATTTACACACTGGTCACCAATGTAAAAATGTTATGTAAAATTTAGTGTGCAAATATCTTTTTCCTTCTGCCAGAGCATAAACGGTGTACAGAACCATGAACAAAGGAAATATCATCATCAGATTCTACCTTCAAGTATAACTATTCTTTTTTCTTTTTTTCTTTTTTTGCATGCACAAGCAATTGAGTATATTGTTAGGTAACATCTTCATTCTTCACCTTTTTTAACTGCAGGCAGGTCTGCTTTTCTTTATTGCTGTCTTTTGGGGATTCTTTCCTGTCTTCACTGCAATATTCACATTTCCTCAAGAGAGAGCCATGCTGACTAAGGAACGAGCAACAGATATGTACAGACTAAGTGCATACTTCGTGGCTAGAACTACAAGTGACCTTCCACTAGACCTGGTATTACCAGTGCTTTTCCTCCTCGTTGTTTACTTCATGGCCGGTTTGAGACTGAGTGCAGGATCCTTTTTCCTTAGCATTCTTACAGTTTTTCTCTGCATCGTGGCAGCTCAGGTATGCATTGTATTTCAGAAACTAACTACTAAGAAAACAACATAAACCAAAATAGCCTACAATTCTAACCCCGGCTTGTTGTGAAATAGGGACTTGGACTTGCTATTGGGGCTACACTAATGGACTTAAAAAGGGCAACAACTTTGGCTTCAGTAACTGTGATGACTTTCATGCTAGCTGGAGGATTTTTTGTGAAGGTAAACTTAATTAACCATTTTTTCTTGGATTGCAAAGTCTTTATTTCCTGAATTTGCCCAATAAATTTTGAGCTCAAGGGAACAAATTGATTTATTGGATTATAAGTCACATGTAACTGAAGATTTCTTTCAGTTAAAGGTTCAAAATATTAAATCACATTTGGCATGTGCACTAATGGTAGAAGTAACTAACACGTGCTCCTAAATTTGGCAGAAAGTCCCTACATTTATATATTGGATTCGCTACATATCTTTCAACTACCACACATACAAACTTTTGCTCAAGGTGCAATATGAACACATTACGCCTAGCATAAATGGGATCAGAATTGACAGTGGTTTAACAGAGGTCGTTGCTCTGATAGCCATGGTTTTTGGTTACCGTTTATTGGCATATCTGTCTTTGCGGTGGATGAAACTTCAAGATGGAGCTTAAAATCTACCCAGTTATGGCAGGTCTGAGTTGGAAAAGCGCTTCCTCTCTACTAGGAATAGTGATATTAATTGCATGAAGGCTCATAACTATGTCATATGTAAGAGGACTACCAGTACCAAGTGAAGTGCTAAGCATTGATGGGCTGCAGCTTCTGGCCCTTTTCTGTCTAATCTTGTGTCTGTATATTGTATTTCATTTAGCATGTTCCAGCACCAAAAAACATGCTGAATGTTATCATAGGCACATCAGTATTTGGAGAGTTCAGAGAAGATATGCTTTTTTGAAAACTTTTTAACTCTTAGAAAGGAACCCTTTCTTATTAGAGGTGTTTCATTAACTCAAGCTCGTAACTCTAGTAGTTAGAATTAGAGGTGTTTATGCCAGTAAGTTTCAAGAATTAGAGGTGATTATGCTACCTACTAGTCAAGTTTCAAGCATAAATATGAACTAAATCTGCTTTTATCTCTGTTCAATTTCACTTTAATGCGGGCCCACTTTTGTTAAACAAAGCAACATGGTTAATGATTTTTTTTTTTCTTGCGTATAATTGCATGGTGTTAGGATTTATTTAAAGTTTTGCCAAGGAGCTTTGGCTCAGTGACGCCCCTGTTGTCCTGGATAAATAAAAATGTAACAACTTGTACCTAATTATTCCCGTTTAGAAACTTAAAAACACAGTCACATACGCACACACACAGAAATTCTAGGTAAGTGGATTCGAATAAAAGATTTGCCCCTCAAAGCAAAATTGATTGCAACAGATTCCACACGAATATTACTTTTAGTATTTTTTTTTTTTTTTTACCAAACTTTCCTTGGAATATGCTAATATTCACCAAAGTATATGTCGTTTTTTAACAGAAATTTGAAAATGAAAATGCAATAACGGCTTTTGTAGTTATTCTTGTGTCTGTGCTTGTGATCGAAACTACCCAACCCAACATTCGGATAGCCCACACATACGACACTAGCCCCTCATTTCGTCGTCTCGTGCCTACCTCATGTGTATGGAAGACATAAATAATAAATAATCTATAACATTGGGGATATGAGAATATGAGATTGATTCATCTTTAGTTTCGTTTTCCAAATTGAAATCATCATTTCAAATTGATTATGATATGTTTTTATTGTTTATTTATTTTCAAAAAACTAGTATTTTGTATTTGTGCAACTCATTAATTAAAGAAAAAATTAAAATAAATAATTTGTTTATATAATTTTAATTAATTTTAAAATTAGACTTTATAATTTTTTTTAATAATTTTTTACTATATTTGTACTCATTTGAATTTTTTTATCACTCATTTAGATTTTAGTTAATATCGTTAATGTATTAATTTTTATAATTTTTAATCATTTGAATTTTTATTGTTATTGATTATCTTGGTTAAGGTTTAATCCATATTTTTCATGAAAGATTGATTGTTATAATTTTTAATATTTGATAGTATTTAATCTAATTTAGGAATATAAATCTTGTCAATAACAATTTTTTTTATTATTATTCTTGCTCTTATCACATTAGTCTCTCATTTTTTACAATTAATTTATCTCATTATACAATCATGTTACTTAATTAATATTTCTAAATAGTATAATTAGACCTTTTTCTTAAGGTTATACTAAAATGATCATAATATAAAAATTATATTATCATTTATAAATATTTAATGTATCGTTAAATAAAAAAATTCATAGATGAGATACAAATAAAATTATATTAAATTTTTTCTTAACTTTTCACCTCTATTTTTAAAAAGTATACTAAGTCTTAATGCAAAAATTTATCTTTTTTATAATTATTATACTATTAAATATTAAATATTTAGAAAAAAGTTCATTAATAACATTTTCATATAAAATTATATTAGAAATTAAATCTTTAATTTTTCACTTCCATTATCAAAATTACATCAAATTAATTACTAATGTCAAATTTTATAAATAAAAAAAATCTTAGGTCGATAAATATTCTAGTGACAATTGAAAAAAAAATCATCTGTTAAAAATTACAATAGTCTATAATGATATTGTGAAATAATACTTAATGCATTCTAATTCCTTAACACTCTCTAACTTGTACATTTAGTTTATACATTTTAAGCGGGTTACATAAAAATAACATATTAATTAAATTAATCATTTGACATTTAGTTAATTGATTGATTGGTTGATTATATTAATGTATATGTAATAATTTTTTTTTACACATATTAATATTCATTTTATTACTATATCGATAATTAAAAAATTAAATAATATATTTGTCATATATCTTAATGTGTTTAATAATTGATTTAGATGATATACCTCAAAATTTTAGACCATAAATCTTAATTTTTTATATTATTATATTGATTATTAACTGCATATTCTAAATTTACGAATATTTTGTATTTCAAATATTTATGCTATAATATAAGTTATTTTTATTTTGAATTAATTTTAAAAAATCACCTTAACATATTTATACCTGTATAATATTTTTTCCCACAAAATATAGTAATTTATTTAGTACCAAGACTAAAAAACAAGACTAAAAAAAAACATGTTTAAAATATCATTATAAATTACTCACAAAAATTAGTCACTTATCTCAATCATATTAAAGTTTTTATAAAATTAATTGTTTTTACCTTATTTTTTATTAAAATTTTATTTTTGTAATAATTTTTTATTGTCAATATAATTTTTTTACACTATTAATTAATTATATATTATTATATATATAATTTTTAAAATAATTATTATACGAATAAAATATTTTTAATAATTTGATAATACATAATTAATTTATAGTAAAAAATTTTTACCTGCGAGTGCATTATAATTAAAATTAAATTGATAATCTAATAATATACTTCTTCACAGTAAACAATTAGGAATTTGTATCCGATTCTTGAAGGATATCAGTTATCGCTCACGGTTGCACTTCCACCTTTCAATTTCTTTGTTCGTTTCTTCTGCAACTCTATCACTTCTCACTTCTCACCTCTCTATTCCATTTCACAATCACAGCTAAGGTAATCTTCTTTCTCTGTGTCATCCAATTTCCAATTTCATTTTGATCTCGCTTCCTTCGCTTACTTCTTACGCAATTTTTTTTGGATTAATACCATTATTACTTGCAATACAAATGTTGGTGTTTATTGTTTTCACTTTACAGGATCAAATTGGGGATTGAATTGAACAAAGAATATGATGGATAGACTAAAATCTCGTGCACGTTTCATGATTGTTTCGGATCTCGATCACACCATGGTGTGTTCTTTTCTTCTTTGCTACTTACTTACTTGTCTATCTTTTTACAGCTCATACACTCTGATTCTGGTGCTCTGTTATTAATACTAAAATTAAATTATGCATTGCTTGCAGGTTGATCACCATGACTCTGACAACATTTCCCTTCTCCGGTTCAATGCCCTCTGGGAAGCCAATTATCGCCATGATTCTCTACTTGTTTTCTCAACTGGAAGATCTCCTACTCTCTACAAACAATTGAGGAAACAAAAGCCCATGATTACCCCAGATATCACCATCATGTCTGTGGGAACCGAGATTACTTATGGTAAACCTATGCTCCCAGATGATGGATGGGTTCAACTTTTGAATCACAAATGGGACAGGAGCATAGTCATCCAGGAAGCAACCAATTTCCCTCAACTTACCCCTCAGGTATCATTATCAATGTCATTCATTTAGCATAGCATCCCTACAATTATTTCATTCATAATTTCATATCAGGTGTTACTGTGTTAGATATATAAAACCATTCACGTGTCTTCACCTAACAGTTTAAGCTTTTGGGAGAGTTTGTTCATGACATCAGGATTAACTAATTGGTGGTGCAGGCAGAAACAGAACAGCGACCCCACAAAGTTAGCTTTTATGTCAAGAAAGACGAGGCTCAGCAAGTTATGGAGGCTCTTTCTACGAGTTTGAAAAAGCGTGGGGTAAGATATAACTCCTTTATATTAATTCTTTCTTCAACAATACTGGAATCCTTGTTTGTTGTCAAATAATTCTGTAATTATTGTGCACATAGAAATTGGTTCTTCTGATGTCTTGCTTTGCATAATTTATTTTGCATATAGCTCCATAACTTTACCTAATTTTTGGCCAGTTGGAAGTTAAAATAATATATAGTGGAGGAATTGATTTGGATATATTACCAAAAGGTGCTGGCAAAGGTCAAGCTCTTGCATATCTGCTCAAAAAATTTGAGTGTGAGGGAAAGCGCCCTATTAATACTCTTGTTTGTGGTGATTCTGGAAATGATGCAGAGCTATTCAGCGTTCCGGGAGTCTATGGTGTCATGGTTGGTGGTTCGCCTTGTTTATCGCCCTATTTTGCCTTATTTGTCAGAAATTGAGATTGTCTTACTTATTGCTTCTGTTTTTGTTCATTATGTAGGTAAGCAATGCCCAAGAAGAATTGTTACAGTGGCATGCACAGAATGCAAAAGATAACGCCAGTGTTCTCCATGCCTCGGAGCGATGTGCAGCTGGGATTATACAAGCCATAGGTCATTTTAACATAGGCCCAAACCTGTCCCCAAGAGATGTTTCAGACATTGCAGAAGATGTTGAAAATGCACTTCCAGGTCATGAAGTGGTGAAAATTAGTTTGTTAATTGAAAAGTGGAGGCGTGCAGAAGTTGAGAACTCCGAACTGTTTCTTTCTAGTCTAAAAGCAGTTTGTGTATGTCTGATGTCCTTTACTTTTTACAGATTACCTGTCTTGTATTCTATTTGTGTTTGCATCCTGCTGAGTATTTGAAGTGTTGTCCAAATTCCAAAATACTCGTCTCAACCGAATAATTCCTTCTTTTTTTTGTGTCAAATACACTCATCCTTTTCCCTCTATTATTTATCTAATCCCTGCTAATTTGGTCTGGTTAAATGTATGGCCCTTACACCTTAATGTTTTGGTTAATTTCCAGATCTACTGCATTTGATTCCTTTATCATATTCTTGTTTCTTGCTTTATGACTTATGAGCACTTTTATTATTCCATGAATGCACTTGGACTTGCCTTTTGTTTAACAGTCTTTATTCAAGAGTTTATTTTTTGAAAAGCATGTTAACTGTTATTTCTTTAATATGCAGCATCCATCTGGTGTTTTTATCCATCCTTCTGGTGCTGAGCATCATATTAAGGAGTATATAAATGTTTTGAGAAACTACTATGGTGACAAGCAGGGAAAACAATTTAGGGTTTGGGTTGATAGCATATTGGCTACACAGATAGGTTCAGATACATGGTTAGTGAAGTTTCATAAGTGGGAGTCATCTGGTGGGTATTCTTCCTTGTCACTTATTATGAGTTTGCCTTGGTCTTTGATTGTTTTTGTTCATTTCATTTCCCCCCTTCTCTTATGTCTCTCAAAATAAGCAATTGTATGTCCTGTTAACAATTTGGGAACCTTTGAGGAATAATCTATCTACTGGGAATTGTGGCAGGGCATTTGTAAGGCAAGTAGAAAATTTTGCTTGGCATATCTTACCTTCACCTTCTACTAATTTGCCAAACTTTGTAGGTGAGGAGCGGCAAGGTTGTGTGGTCACTGCCATACTAAGCACAAAGGTGTGTTATAATGCATTTAAGTATTTTTCATGAGTGCTCTTTAATGTTCTCTGAGAAGAATGAAATTTGAGTTTCAGGATTCAGAGTGGTTCAATTGGGTGCATGTGCATCAGACGTGGTTGGAACAATCAGGAAAAGAAGAATGGTTAATTTAGCTGGTTCCTGTGGCTTAATTCCAAGCTTCCGAGCGTCTTGTGATCCCTTTTGCAATAAATGTAATTCGATGACAAACTAATTTCTGCACATTAATTTTAATTTTATGTGAAAGTGTCCTATAGCATATGTAATGTAAATTTACTGTAAAGCTCCTGATTGTAGAGCTTTCTTGAGAATCACATTTTGGTATCTTTTCAGCTTGATGATAGATCATTTCAATCTGGAGTTCTGTTCGGTTTTTTATCTTTACTTTTTGTTCCTCCTTTTTTATAGATACTTTTTGTTCCTTCTTTGTTTTGGGTGGGATTAATCTTTTGCACAATTAGTGGAATGCAACAGAGATTTTTTTTTTTCTCATACTTTTTCTTTCCACTTGAGTTACAGATTTGGAGGATTGTATGTTTTGTAGAATTTGTAGTCAGTGTACCTTTACTTTCTTTTCTGTCTTCTTGGAGCGGTTGCTTTCTTGAATAATCTTTATTTTTAAAGTTTGATAAGATGATAGCATAAATTTTACACTCAGTTCATTAAAAATCTCTTATTTACATTTACTAGCCTACATGAATGAACATCAGATCCTGAAATTGTTACCTCCTTGTACAGTTTACTAGTAGGCCTAGTTGAGCTCTTAAAGTCATGTAGAGCTCTTAGCAGAAGATTCCAACATTTCAGGGTATGAGTGTCTGAAATGACCATTATATCATTTTGTATTTCTTAGGAGCGAGACACTCGATGTACTATGAAACTGAAAGTATGACACCTATATCGACTCACATTGACAGAGCCCTACGGTAAAATTAAGGGAGAACATAAAACAAATATCTCACTGGAGTTTAGGTATTATGATCAAAATGCAAGAAGCCAGCAATTTTAGGGGTAGAAGAAAACGTGGAATATCTTCTGATTTAGTGTAACACGTGAGCAAAGAGTGGAGGAGAGGGAGGGTTTCAACTTTCAACTTTCAAGTATGAAGCATTCCGACTTGCCAATAACAATGGTACATCACGGGGACCCAAAAAGTCTCTAAAATAAAACGAAAGCTGTAAGGGCCCAACCGGGTTCGAACCGGTGACCTCTTGATCTGCAGTCAAATGCTCTACCACTGAGCTATGGACCCTTGACGATGGTTTGCCTTCCATTAATTTAATAATTTAGAACCACTTTCTTTCAAGTTGCTTGTGATCAAGCAATGCGTGATTTTTTATTGTTTTCGGTACATAAAGCAATGCGAGATTTATTTATTTCATGTGAGTATTGCGAGTCTTCTTTTCCATTTCCTATGAGAAAATTTCAAACCAATGTAGACAGAAATAAAATGAATTGTGTAGTGTAAAGAAAACTTTTCCCTCTATCCCCATTGTGATTCAATTTTTGATTTATTTAAATTGTAAACTTAAGGGTACCTTTGGCATAATGTGTAAGACTTGATAGGACAAGCTTATATAATATATTATGACTTTATCAGTTGTTTGGTACAACCACAATATTTAATAAGTTTATCCAACACATCTCTCTTATACATTAAAATAATATATAACTTAATAAGGCTTTAGGTGTAGGATTAAGCCTGATTAAATTTTGATAGATAAGTTCATCTAAAAATATTCTCTATACAACTCTATCACTCGAACACCGATCATTTGTTATCTCATCCTTTACAACGTCACCCAATCTCACCTCCACCGGTCACTGTTATTTCCCACTTGTCAATCTCGTCCAAACCACCACAACTACGATTGCATAACCCCGTTCATAATCGCAGACCTTTACTCGTCGCACCGAACACATATCATCATAACCAGTCATCGCCTTCCTCTGTCATAGACAACTTCAATCACCCTACAAACTACCTTCTCCGCCATCAATCAAAACCATCGTTGCCTAGCCACTGAGCATTGCTTCCACGCCCTTGCTCTTGTTGAACCTGTAGCACTGCAACCATGTTTCTTAGACTCTACATCGTCTCACACTTAGGGAAATTTGCTCTTGTCATTCTTTTTTTTTTATTTGAGTATGTTATTATGAGTTAGGGCCTAGGTTAACTTAATCTCAGTTTGTTATCTAAAAATAGGCTTTTTGTTTTAGTATGGATTAGAGATTAGAGATTATAAGCTAGTATTTTTTGTTTATTTATCTAAAAATCAGTATAACATGATAATTTTGGATGAATATAATATATTTTTTATTAAAGGGTATTTTTGTCTAAAGTGTTGATTTTTTTATCATATCTAGTATTATATAGTGTATTAACAAACACATGATAGTATTATCTTATACAACATAGTATCTTATACAATGTCGCGTCAAACACTAGATAATATTAAAATTTTATCGAGTCTTATATTATCAGACATTATATTATCATGCTTAATACAATCAAGCTATATCTTATATTGCATACCAAATGGACCCTAAATCTCTAGTTTTAAAGATAGGCTCAAAATTTCGCTAGGTTTGAATTGGTGGAAAAAGTGAAATGGGGAGAAATAAGATGAAATGATATTAATTGTTATTATTTGGATTTATTAAATTAAGATAGAACGAAATGGAATATGGTGGAGTCTATTCCATCCAATTTCATACATTCTCATTTTTTTTCTTCTCTCTAATTTAGGAGGTATGAGATGAAATTAAATTATTATTTATTAATATAATTGTAACTATTATCATTTCATTTCATTACATGTCACTTCATTCCATTTCATTTCATTCATCATTAGAACCTTATTCTACTTGAATTTTTCTTTCAGTACATTTCCTAGAGTTATAAACATTTTATTCCAAGCGATACTAGAATTTTTTTTTACAAATCAAATACAAAAATTTATTATGATTAAATATAAAAATACTTGTTATCTATCATTTGCTTTATTATAATATTTATCTTTCAAGTTACAACTTATTTTTCTTTCTTTTTTTTTTTACTTCACTTGTCAAATGAGATTTTTTTTTTTTGAAAAAAATATTAAGGCATTTTTCCTCAAAGTTAAATCAATATCTTCTGTGCACATTTCAAATGTTTGAGAGTGAGGGAAAAAAATGGAAAAGTACTCCTTTTTAACTTTACTTCATTAAGGACGTTGCACTTGAATTTAAAAGTTCAAGCTGACATTTTAAAACGAGGTAAAACTTCGTGTTTTGTCTATGCATTTTCCTTTGTAAGAATCCATGATATAACTTAGTGCATTTAGCCAACAACTATGTTCCCAATCAGTCAACTTAAAGTTAAAGGAGCCATCATATGCCCAAACTTTTACAGTTTTACTTGCTTAGTTGAATTTATTCTATTTTAAAATGTGTGTATTATTTCGTAGGAGTATCTATTGTCATTTATATTTTATTAACTTTTCATTAAATAATTTTTAAATTTAAAAAATTAATAGAATAAGAATAATAATAGACACAAAAAAGTGATAATAAATACTTTTTAATATATATATATATAGTTTATGATGCCAAAGTCAAAGAAAAATTGTAAATATTATTTCAAAATATCAAAAAAAAAAAAAAGAATCCTTCATTCTCGTAAAACAAAATGTTATCTTTATTTATTTCCCCTCTTTTTGTGATATGAAAATCTATCTTTAAATACACAGTTGAATAGAGACATAAGTTCAGGAATTTTCTTTCCTCTTTTTCTTTGTGTCATTAAGTTATGAATAGAAAAATTCTTAAGCATTTGCCATATACAAAATGAGTTAAAGTGGCATGCAGTCATGCACAAAGTGTTTTATATTGCGTCCACTAAAATTCATCTCCTATAAAATTAGTAGAGAAATACTTCATGCACATATATCGTTTTTTTTTTTACGTGTCTACTTGAATTTATCTTTCAGTTCCTTTCCTAGAGTTATAAATATTTTACTCCAAACGATACAAGAATTATCATTTAAAATTCAAATACAAATTTTATTATGAGTAAATATAAAATTACTTGTTATCTAACATTTGATTTATTATAATATTTATCTTTCAAGTTACAACTTATTTTTCTATTTTTTACTTCACTTGTCAAATGAGATAATTTTAACATATATATATATATATATATATATATATATATATATAATATAGAGGAAGATCAACTACATTAGTGTAAGTTTTTTTTTATTTACACTTATTTTCATTGTTAAATTTATTTTCATCTAATTAGTTTTTTTTAATAAAATAATCTCAACTATTAATGAAAGTGGATCTAACAATCAAAATGAAACAGAAAAAAAAACTTACACTGTAAATGATCTTCTTTCATATATATATATATATATATGTAGAGAGAGAGAGAGAGAGAGAGAGAGAGAGAGAGAGAGAGAGAGAGGCATTTTCCCTCAAAGCTAAATTGACATCTTCTACGCACATTTCAAATGGTTGGGAGTGAGAGAAAAATGGAAAAGTACTCTTTAAACTTTACTTCATTATGAAATAGGCACTATAGACTTTTAAGTTTGGATGAAATGTCTTTAAAATTCTCAAAACTTATAAATAGACAATTTTATAGGTAGATTAAACAAAAATCATTCATCATATGGTTTGCATGTATTGATTAATAAACATGTTAATTTGATTAATTCCAAATTTATTCATATTATTTCTAAAAAATTGTCTCCTTTTAATTTAATTTCTTTCCAAATTATTCAACTTTTTATTTTATTGGAATAGAAAATAAATAGAAAGGATTAAATCTTTTAAAATAATATAGAAAAATTAAAATTTGTCATTGTATGTTCATCAATACAAGCAAACAAGTCATGTGATAATAAACTGGTTCTAACTTAATTAGTGGGTAGAATGGTCTAATTATAAATTTTTAAAAATTTAAGGAGGATACACATTTTTGGTCTTTGACCAAAAAAGTTTAAGGACGTTGCACTTGAATTTAAAAGTTAAAGCTGATATTTTGAAAACGAGGTAAAACTTCGAGTTTGTGTCCATGCATTTTCCTTTGTAAGAACCCAAGATATAACTTGGCGCATTTAGCCAACAACTATGTTCTCAATCACAATCAGTCAACTTAAAGTTAAAGGAGCCGTCATATGCCTAAACTTTTACAGTTTTACTTGCTTATTTGAATTTATTCTATTTTAAATTTTAAAATGCATGTATTATTTCATTAAAAGTATTTATTGTCATTCTTATTTTATTAATTTTGTATTAAATAACTTTTAATTTGTTTTGATTCAATAATTCAAATTAATTCATTTAATAATAAGTCAATAAAATATAAATAATAATAAATACAAAAGAATGGCAATAGACATTTTTTATTTTATATATATATATATATTAGTTTTATGATGCCAAACTCAAAGAAAACTTGTAAATATTATTACAAAATGGTAAATAACGCAACATAAATAGTATTTATCACAAAAAAAAAAAGGAATCCACCATTCTCGTAAAATAAAATGTTATATTTATTTTTCTCCCTCTTTTTGTGATATGAAAATCTATCATCAAATACACAGTTGAATAAAGACATAAGTTCAAGATTTTTCCATTCTCTTTCTCTTTGTGTCTTTAAGTTATGGACATAAAAATTATTAAGCGCGCATGAACTTGTAATTCAGTGGTTTTGCGCATTTGATGTATTGAGTATAGCAAAGATTCAAATCTTGCCAATACACTCTTTTTTCATTTCCCTTTTCCCCTCTCCCCCCCACTGGGGTCCCTTGTGGGGCATTCCCCGGCCCACCCCCTGTGGTTGGGCTCTCACCTAGGCCGGTGAGGCCTAGGCATAAAAAAAAAAAAATCTTAAGCATTTGTCATATACAAAATGAAGTAAAGTGGTATATAGGATTAGTGTAAAGAGTTTTATACTTACATTTATTAATATTTTGACATATTTCATTTTATTATAAATATTAAAAAATAATAATAAATATTAATTTATCAAAATATATATAAATATTAGTATAAAATTCTTTATATTAACAATATATACCAATTAAACTCCTATAAAATTAATAGAAAAATACTTAATGCGCTCACACACACATGGAATACCTCGCTAGAGATAACATGTGCCAATTATATACGTGTATCATTCATTCCACTTTCAATTTTTAATGCTAAATTTAATAAATTAAAGGCATATAACATGGTAGGTAAATATTTATTGTCTTAATTTACCCATCTTACAAAGACAAATCCATCCAAGAATCAAGAGAAGCTATTCAGTCAGAATCACTTGCCAGACTCTTTATACCCGAACTAGGTGTCATCTTATGTGTAATTTATACGTCATTAGGGGTAGAAATAGGTCAGGTTATCCGTCAGGGGCCTATGGCCTGGTTTGCCTGAGGCCTGACCTAACCTGACCTATTTACTAAACAAGTTAAGTCAAGGCTTTTTTAAAAGCATGTTTAACTAAAAAGGTCAAGCCTCAGGTCATTTAATAGGTCTGTTAAGCTTGACAGACCTACTGACTTGTTTAATTATATATAATATAATATATATTTATTATAA
Organism: Ormosia emarginata; assembly: GCA_029884605.1. Classification (NCBI taxonomy): domain Eukaryota; kingdom Viridiplantae; phylum Streptophyta; class Magnoliopsida; order Fabales; family Fabaceae; genus Ormosia; species Ormosia emarginata. The sequence goes on along the minus strand of JAQQTP010000080.1, from coordinate 24,661,525 downwards.
TAATTATAAATTATAATTATAATTATAAATTTATTATAATATATTAATATATTTTTTAATTAGATTTTAATAAAAATTAGTAATTAAAACCTAAGTTAGTAAGTTAAAATAGAAATAACATATTTATCAATATATTTAATGTAATATACTTATTAATGAAAATGATAAATTAATACTCACATCCTACTTTTATAAATGCTCACTACTTTCTTGCTCTGGTATTTGGTCGATGTTGGAATTAGAGATATACTAAGTTGTTTGTAACTTGGTATATCTCCAAATCTCATATCGATCAAAGACTAAAGTAAAAAAGTAGTGAACATCTATAAAATTAGAAGATGGGTGTTAAGTCATAACAAAAGCTTATTGGCCTTGAATAGGCCCATTGACTTATTGTAAGACTTAGGCCTGGTAGCCTATGTAAAGGCATGTTGACCTATTTAAACGTAAGTCTGTTAGTCTATGTAAAAGTTTGTTGGCCTATTTAAAGGTAGGTTTGTTAGCCTATTTAAAGACCTTATTACAATGTAGACTTTTAAATAGGCTTTCAGGCCAGACTAGACTTTTAAAAAGGCAAAGTCAGGCCTTAAAAATCAGCCTATTACAAGCTCACAAGCCAGACTCAGGCATTATAATTGGGATACAGACCAGGCTTGTTTAAGACAAAACTTGGCCTGACCTAGCCTATTTCCACCCTTACACGTCATGACAAATTTTCACCCAATGCCTACTACGAAAGCTCAATCACTCTCCCCATGCCTACCTATGCTACACCTCTGAAAATTTTAACCCCTCCTCTGATAGTGGCGCAACCCCTAAAATTCATCTCATCTCCATTCTCCATCCCCTCTTTCAGGTAAATCAGTTGTCCACCTACCCAACCTAATTATCAATCGACTCCATCTTCAAATGTTAGAGCCAAAGCCATTTCCTCCATCGCCCACATTCCAATTGGCTCTGCCTCTCCCTTGTTTCACCACAGCATCACGAAATTAGAGACCTTTATCTTATTAAGGATTTTGAATGTTTGTTGTGACCTGTGACGATAAAACTTATCCTTCTCTTTACTTGTATCCTTTTTTCTTATCTTTAATAAAATTATTCTTTCATGAAAAAAGTGTAAATCAATGTGTGCATGCACACGTGCAGATCTTTGTGCCTTATTTGTGGATATTAAAAGTAAAGCTTATCTTTGATTTCTTAGATTTGATTAGTATTTGAGGCAATTTATTTTTAGGGCCACTGTTGCAGTGTAGCGTAAATATACTTGCTGAGCCTCTTCCATTTGGTGATGGAAAGTTCTATAAAGATTGGTAGAATAGAATGCTAAAACTGTTAAATTAGTAGGTTTTTTGTTTTGGCATATTCTTAGATTGATTGTTTACAATCCTAGCTTCATGAAAATTTGTAACATATTTGTCAGTGTTGGATGTCTTTATGCTACTGATGCATTAGTATTGGAGGTGTGAATGAAAATTTATAGCTTTTTTTATCTGTTACTATTAGGTGTGAATGAAAAGTTTGTCTTTTGGATATGGTCAGTTTATGTTCATCATCTCAAGTTGCCCTTAAAATGATTACTTTTAAAGTAACAAAATTGAAATGAACTTATGAACATCATACTTTGATTGTAACAAATAAATAATTATATAAAAATTAATTAATAAATCGTTGTATAATTCAATAAGAATAGTAAAGGAACCTAATTTTTTTCTTCTTATGTTCTATAACTTTGTTGTCATTTTTTTCCTTGTGTTTTCTATTTTCCTTCAATAACAATTATGTTTTCTGAAGAGAGTTACATAGTAATAGATTAAGGTTATACAAAATATTCTGCATAAATAACTTTTTCTATTTTGCTAGCTTTAGAAAGTGTAATTTCATCTCGAGTTGATAATTTTTATTCACAGTTTGAAGATTGTGGTCTAATATGTTCCTTTCCATTTATAGTTGCAAAGCAAGAAATTTATTTATTGTGTATTTGGAATGAATAAAAATGTAAAATGATTTGATTTGATTTAGAAATTAAATTTTATGTTTAGAACTTTTTTTAAAATAAATAAGATTTGAATTGATTTAGAAATTAAATTTTGTGTTTGGAATTCATTGAAATAAGATTTGATTTGATTTGATTTTATCATTTTACATTTTAACCCTTACAATAGATAGTTAAAGGTAGTTACTAAGGATAAAATAATTTATTTATTTCAAATCAAATCCTAACAAATCCTATCAAATTTGATGGAATTTTAAAACAAAAAAGAATGAAATTCATGAGATTTTAAAAATCAAATCAGTTCCTGTTTTTTTAACATTCAAAGCACAAGATTTAATTAGATTACAAATCAAATCATTTCTCGTTTTTTTACATTTCAAACACACTCTTAAGGATATGTAAGCTGAAGAATGTGACTAAATCAATTGAGGCCATTGATGACATCCGGATAAAATCAAACAAATGGAAGAAAAGACTCGAGCTTTGGATTTCATATAAGAAATGGGTTGGCTCCTTCATAGAATTTGTGTGAAAGTTAGGTTAGGTCCCATGCCACCTATCATTCTATCAAGAATCTCTTCCATTTCAATCTGTTCATGTGGCTTGTTGATTTCTCTACGGACCATGAGTGATGTGTTTTGTGACGAAAAAGTTCTTGTACATTATGTTAGATGATGGTTTTGATGCAGGATAGCATAGTACTAGGGGGAAATCTTAGGAATCAATATGCATTTTAAAAAGAGTTTTATATATGTAAAGAATTAGGACTTGTTGATGGGATTCCCAACTTGTTTAAGCTCATGCTGCAAATTCTAATGCTATATATCAGTGTTTATACAAATTGGTAATCATGTTTCAATGGACAAAGATGTTTCAAATATTGTTGGTATGTTGTCGCAGGTAACAAAAAATAAAACATATACTTTTAAAAATACATATAATAGTGCGAGTAAGGATTGTTCTCACAGAGAGTATCTAACCTAGGTTTATATTATGTGAACATGGGTAAGGAGGTTTTGAGTCGCGAGCTGATTTACTTGTGGATTCTTATAACTAAAATTGGGGTGATCCCTCCATCCCAGATTATACGTGCTTAAATAGGGATCATATTTCCTTTGCGATTGTCCAGGAAAACCACCCGCCACATTTAATTGCTTAATGGGCTCCTCTTGAAGAGTTGGGCGCATATCGGTTGGATGCCCTTCTACTAAACAAATCCGATAAGCCTTCACTGTTTGCATATTACCTACAACCATTTGATGAACAAGAGAAGTTTGACTCGTAATTTGTTGTTCAAAGAAGGAAACATTTACCTCATTAACATGCTTAGATGAAGGGTTAAGCCTAGTGCCAAATTGTTGACAATTGGTCGTCATATTTGCAATCAAGTTTCTCATAGCCTCGGGAGTTTTATCCACCAAAGCTCTTCTATTAGCAACATCAATCATGCTCCTACCAGTGGGCAGAAGGCCATCATAGAAATACTAGATAAGTAGCTGCTCACTAATTTGATGATAGAGGTAACTTGCACATAATTTCTTGAAACATTCCCAGCATTCGTGTAGGGACTCTCCATTATATTGCCTTACACCACAAATTTATTTTCCAATGTTGACCGCCCTTGAACCTAGGAAATATTCATCCAAAAACAACTTCTTCATCACATTCCATGTCGTAATACTCCCAAAGGGTAAATAATATAGTCAATCATCAGTTGAATCTTTAAAAAAAAATAGAAAGGCTCTTAATTTAATTTGTGCTTCAGTCACCCCCATTAGGGGTGATCACAGGTTCGACCCGACCCATGAACTTGACAACCCGAACAACCTGATATAATATATCCGGGTCGGGTCGGGTCGGGTCGGGTCATTTGGTTAGTTCGGGTCGAACCCGATTAACCCGATTTTTAATTGGTTCGGGTAACGGGTTGAGTAATTTAACCCGATTACCTGAGTAACAACGTCGTTTTGAGTAATTTCTATTAGAAAATGTTCACAACCCGACCACCCAACCCGACCAACCCACCCAACTCGACCAACCCGATCACCCAAAATAGGAAAAAAAGTTTTTTGTTTGAAATTTAATCAACCCGATTACCCGACCCGAACCAACTCGATTATCATTGTGTCGGTCGGGTTATCCAAAAAAAAATTCCCTGAAACCGACCCGAGCTGACCCGACTTCATTTAATTGATTTGGACATTTTTTCTCCCTAAACTCGACCCGTGTGAACCCCTAACCCCCATAGGTTTCATACTCGTGCATACCATATGAAGCTGTTTTAGATGCTTATGGGGATCTTCACTTGTAAGGCCATGAAAAGTGGGCAAGAGATGTACTAGTCCAAATTTTAATGCAAAAGTAGTAGCAATATATAAAGTAGGAAACATTATGCATAAGGGTTTGTTGATTCAAATCAGGAGCAACAAGTTCTTTCAAAGTTCGATTTTTATTCATGACTTCCTCCTCTTTTAAATTAGAATCGCTAGCAAATAAGGAACCAATAGTTAGATCGTTCTCTTCAAAATTTCTCTGAGCTTTCCTCCTTAACCTACGCAAAGTTCTCTCTATTTCTGGATTGCACTACAAATCACCTTGATTAGAAAATCGAGTTACAATTATAAACAATCAAGGAAATTCACGATTTTTTTCCAAAAATCTCAAGAACAAAATAAGGATCATAAGAAGTACAAAAATCAACTAGAATCACTCCCCGGTAATGGCGCCAAAATTTGGTATGTTGTCACAGGCAACCAAAAATAAAACATATACTCTTAAAAATACATGTAGTAGTGCAAGTAAGGATTGTTCTCACAGAAAGTATCTAGCCTAGTTTTATACTATGTGAACATGGATGTGTGAGTTTTGAGTATAACAAAAATAATTTTAAGAAAAAACAACTAAGGAACAATTCAAAATAAATTATTGAAATCAATCAAAAGAACAAACATTGGTCTAAGTCAACATCCATCATAGGAATTTTGCAACTGATCATTGATACAAATATATATCAATTCACGCTTTGAATATTCATCATTGAAACTATTTTTCTATCTCTCCTTAGTCATAGTTAATTAGAAAACAAGCGATCTAAATAACCCTAACTACTAAACATCCCAAGACAAGTGCTAAAAGTTTAATCTACTAGCAATTTTAAGAATTAGAGAGATCGATGAAACTAAACAACACAAGCATATACAGTTGCATTTAATTTAATCAAGAGTTATTCCTAAAATCTAATAATTTATGATGTAGCAAATCGTTAAATCTTGATTGCTTCAGAAATTAAAGAGATCAAACAATTATGGATTTTATATCTAATCTAGCAGTAGATTGCAACGAATGATAAACTAGTAGGCCTCCTAGTAATTAAACAAAACAATCATGATAATAGTCACAGAATAATATTTGATACTCATAGCATAAATTGAACAATAAAAATAAATAAGATATCACAGTTTTATTGATTCCGAGGCTTTCTTTTCCTTCAACCAATTAAAAATTTAGTCATGTAGGGCCATGGATGAAAACTTGAAGAAGAAGACCGAGGCTTTCTTTTCCTTCAACTAATTAAAAATTTAGTCATGTAGGGCCATGGATGAAAACTTGAAGAAGAAGAAGAAGAAGAAGAAGAAGAAGAAGAAGAAGAAGAAGAAGAAGAAGAAGAAGAAGAAGAAGAAGAAGAAGAAGAAGAAGAAGAAGAAGAAAACTTGAAGAAGAAGAAAACTTGAAGAAGAAGAAGAAGAAAACTTGAAGAAGAAGAAGAAGAAAACTTGAAGAAGAAGAAGAAGGAGGAGGAAGCGGCGTGTGTGAAAAATCTTATGATTACTCCCCCTATTTACTCGTTATTTATCAACTTTTCAAGCTTACCAAATCTCCTATCAAATCTCCTACTAAATCTTCTACTAAATCTCATATCAAATCTCTTATCAAATCTTCTATAAAATCTTTTATAAAATCTCCTACCAAATCTTCTATAGAATTTTCTATAAATATTCTAAATATTATCCTAAGACAACAACATCTAAATCTAACTAATTAAGGAAAATATTAAAAATAAAATAGGGTCTTAATATAACTAGGAAAGTGATGTTTTCAGCTGAAATTTTCGTGCACCATATCTGAAAATCTTTAAAAATACACTACGACAAATTCATGTAAGTCTCAGAACATCAACAATGTAGGTGCAACAACTTCAAGCCCGATTTTGACCTTGATGCAGCCAATATCTCTCAAAACTCAAAACACAAAAGTTGTAGATATTTTTTTTAACTTTTTATAACATCTTGAATCATCTCAATCGAAACTTGGACGAGAGAGTTATATCCAGATTACGAAATGATGTCAAAATTGTTCAAAATCGTCCAATTAGCTTCGTTTTTCACCTGATCCTTCCATTTGCATCCTAAATCAAAATATAAGAATAATAAGTACATTTAGGTACCAAATAAGTATAAAGACTAAACATTAAAAGAGAAAAATATGATATTTTACATTCTCATCAATTGTTCTACAGATAGTGATGGTAATATGGTATAATCTGGATTTCCTTTTTCATGGCAAAAAATCTAAGAATCAAGAAGTTGAATTTATGCTTCAACCCAAAGATAAGAAACTATCTTTACAGTTGCAAAAGAAGTAGACACAAGGAATGGGATTACATTTCCTCAACTAACATAAAACAAAATAAACTAATGACCAATTAAAGAAAGCTAAATACTAGAAAACTAAAAAGATTATTGAAATATGCTTCTCAATCACTGAATAACTGGAAAAAAGGAAAGGAGAAAAGGTGAAATGAACCAAGTTAAAAAAAAGGTTGCAATGTCTGATGCAATACTAATCTAAGGATTAGCATTTGCAGCTTCAACACAAACAAGATCACCGAAACAAAAAAAAATGTAGTTTACTAATTATTTTCTCTATATATGATGTACTTCTAATATGTCTATCCAAATATCAAGTTTTTTAGCAACCTTTTATAATGAAACCATCATTTTGCTATTAGTAATTACTCTGTGTAACTATTGTCTAACAACTAAATAATCATTACTAGAAATTTGAATTTTAAAGATCGATTTATTTTGATTTCTACAGATATCGAAATAGAGATCGATTACGAAAAAAAAATCTAATTTGTTATCGAAATTAAAACGGTCTCTAAATTATTTAAAGATCAAATTAAAGACTAAAATTATGTTATAAAAAAAATAAAAATATATTTTATTTTTAGAGATCGATATTTCAATTTTAAATAAAAAAATTATAAATAAATAAATAACAACCACAAATTTAGTTACTAAAAAAATAAAAAAAAAGTGTTAGAGATCCAAATTTCAATTTCTAAATAAAAACTTTACAAAAAAAAATAGCAACCGAATTTTCGGTCGCTAAAAAATAAAGTACAAATAAAAAAGAAAAAGGTAAAATGCAACGTTATCAGAGCGTAAAGTATTTCCCTAATCAAGTCCCTCTTTCTTTCTTCATTTCTCCCAAATTCCCAATTCATTCGAAGCCCTACCCAATGGCCATTGCAATTCAGTGAGCAAGTGAACAATGCCGCCTCGACGCCGCCGCCTTGTGGGGATGACAGCTGGGTCCGAGATGGTGGAGCTCGTGGCAGAAACAGAGGACGACTGTGGTCAGAGGTGGTTCGGTGGTCGCAACCAGATCTGGGTCGCGGGTCTGGTTCGTGCGATGAGGAGCGGCTGCTGGTTCGACTGGCAGAGAACGAAGATGGTGGCCAAATCTGCAAGGATGCTTTGGCTACTGCTGCGCAGGTGTCTTGGACTCGGTTCAGGCGAGGACGACGATGTACCATATTATTAATTCATTTCTATTTCTTTTCTATTCTATTAATTCATTTCTTATTCTCATGCTTTACATATATTATATAATAATCTTATTAGTTAATACAAAAGATAATAATAATAATAATAATAATAATAATAATAATAATAATAATAATAATAGCTTATTATATTATTAATGTCTTATTTATTTGCTATTAAAATGTCATTTTAAGCTTCCCTATGTAATTGTAGGTTATGTATGCAATACTCTATCTATTAATTCACACTCTCGTCACTGCCCTAAAACTGGGGAGAAATTATCTTGTGCTTGATATTGTCTCACAGTTACTAGGGTGTATGATCCCTTTCTCACTTAGTATGTTATGCATGAGTTTCCCTTGTGTAGCTTTTTTTTCCTTAGACACGCTAAAATGGAGTCAGAGAGTAGTTACTATTTCAGGCATATGCAAGAGTAATAGGAGCTCACATGATTATTAATTTTTAGGTGTTTGAAGAACAACATACCACCATGAACAGGCTCTTTTGCTTACCTTGTAACACGAGTCTAATTTACAATGAGTTCTAATGTTTCAGGTTCATGAAAATGCTTATCTTAGTGACTTCCACCACTGTTACTACATTTTTTGCTTTGTTGGGAAATGGTTTAACAAGCCCATTGTGTTCTTATACAATGATTTAACATTGCACTTATTATTATATATGTACTTTTCATCAGTGTTGGGTTTAAGAATCCTAGTAGCCACTTGCAAATATCATGTTTAAGCTAATATATTTGTATTGTTGATGATAAAAGGGCAGATTGTTATTACAGAAAAATATGGTGCACATGACTGTAATGGTGGTGATGATGGTGGCTTTGCTCCTAATGTCTCCAGGCAAGCTTTTTATGTTATAAACTTATTGAATTTCTGCAGCTTTCAAAAATCCTTCTTTGCCATTAAACGAATAATGTAAAAAGGAAAAATGTGTCCCTTGTAGAAGAAAGGAAAAAAAATGAAAATATATCCAAAACTGCTCTGTACAATATCATCTAATATAATGACAATCACACACATGAATAAAGCTGATTGGTGATTTAACTGCTGGTTTTTTATTATAATTTCTTTTACTGTCTGATTTATTGGATATATAATATCTATGGCCTTTAAAAATTTATGATAGTATGGGATAGAAAGAATTTCATTTGTGTTTTGCCTCTTAATCTAATTTGCTTTATCTGGGTCAACATATTGAACTTCTGCATGTTAATAATTACAGTGTTTTCTTGTACATGAAAAATATAGTTAGTTAGATCTAATCTCTATGCATCTATTCTTTTAGATTGATAAAATTGTATTAATTTTATCTAGTCGCTGATTATTAAAATTATTCAAAACAAATTATCTAAATTTTTAAGCAACTATAGTTTTAATATCAAACGATTATAATTTTTTATATGAAATCAATTAGTTTCTATGAAATTCATGCTTATGTAATGTTGTAATACTTAGTTTTTCTCCATTATAAAATGATTATTTTTTGAGGTGTTTAGATTTTATTTCTACTTTTTAGCTGACTTTATTTAAGTATACTCAGCTTCAGAGAAGCCATGGATCTTGTAAAGGAGGCCATTAGCAGAACTGGTTATAATGAGAAAATAAAGATAGCACTTGATGTTGCTACTACTAATTTTTGCATAGGTAATTATAATTTTTTGTCCCTTATGTCCTGTTAGATTCTTGAGAAGACGAAATTTGCTGATACCTGCTGATTATAATATTGCTTATTGCTATTATAATGAGTGACTGTGTTGTAACTTGCTATGTTAACTATTTTACAGCATCATTTAAAAAAAACAAATGCAGTTTCTTTTACTTTGCTGTCATTGCAAAATAAACTTGGTCTTGCTCAGAGCTGTAAAAATAGCAATCTTGTTTGTTAATAGTACTTAAATAATGCTATAAATACTAGAGACCATCACTTATGGTGATTTCTCATCTTTCCTTATCTTTATATTCCATCTAGAGATGTCATTACAAATTTTCCCAAATCTGGAATCCAGCTTGACCTTTAAATGTGGTAATAAGATACTGCAACACTGGATTCATCAGCAGAGGTGATTTTGACTAAGCTGTCATCTGATCCACCACTAGGAACATTAAGTATTAGATAGTAGCAATTATAATCTCTTATATTTTTTATAATTACAGAGGGATTAAGCTCATGAGTCATACTATGAAGTTATGGGAAAGAGTCATTGAAAGGAGACTAAGACAAGAGACTCATATTTCGGAGTTTTGGTTTTATGCCCTGGGAGGTTGGAAGCAATCTATCTTCTACGAAGATTGACGGAGCGGTATCGGAGGAAGCAAAAAGACCTACACATGGTTTTCATTGATCCGGAAAAAGCCTACGATAGGGTACCGAGAGAAGTCTTGTGGAAGGCTTTGGAGAAGAAAAGAGTTCGTATTGCCTATATTCGAGCAATCCAAGATATGTATGATGAGGTTAAAACCAAGTGTGAGAACAGAGTGGGGTCACGAGAAGAGTTTCCTATAACTATGGGATTTGCACCAAGGGTCGACTTTGAGTCCTTATCTTTTTACCTTGGTCTTGGATGTCTTTGATGGGATATAGTCTTAGTTGGAGAGTCGAGAGAGGAAATAAACGGGAAGCTAGAGTTATGGAGACGGGCTTTGGAAGAACATGGCTTTCCCTATTTTTGGTATATGGAATGTAAGTTCGAAGAAACATGCTTGCTAGCTTAGCGGTAAAAATTGGAGATCATACCATACCACAAGTTACACGCTTTAAGTATCTTGGATCCATCATACAAAATGATGGAGAGATAGAAGGAGATGTAAACCATAGGATTCAAGTTTGGATGATGAAATGGAGGTGTGCTTCAGGAGTTATTTGTGATAAGAAAGTGCCTCTCAAGCTTAAGGGTAAATTTTACCGCATATAAGGCCCGCAATGTTGTATGGTGCAGAATGTTGGGCGGTAAAAAGCCAACAAGAGCACAAGATCGTCGCGAGATGAGGATGTTGCGTTGGATGTGTGGCCATACTAGACAAGATAGGATTAGGAATGAATTTAGAGAGAAAGTAGGGGTAGCACTTATTGTGGGATGGGAGAATCTCGCCTTAGGTGGTTTGGACGTGTAAGGAGAAGACCCTTTTTCGATGGAGAATAGCCAGAGGTAGAGGAAGACCAAGAAAGAAACGGTTAAAAAGATCTAGATTTGAATGGCTTTTCTGAAGACTTGGTTCATGATAGGACACAATGGCGTCGTCTGATTCATGTAGCCGACCCCACCTAGTGGGAAAAGGCTTAGTTGTTGTTGTTGTTGTTTTGTTTTAGGGTTCACTCTTTGTCATTGCACCCATTACCTAATCTGCGAGCTCCGCCTAGTCCACGAGCTCAGCTTGGTCAGCTGCATTGGATTTGGGACACCGTCGACTAGGTGAGATTATTTCGCTCCCTATTTTTGGGTGGATTTAGAGTCCTTTCGTTTTGAGGTTCTAAGATGGCTTATATACATGGATTAAGGGCTTATAGTGGATTTAGGGGTCTCTTTGTTCATGGTTTGAATCAGGGGGCGAATGAGTATTTGTTTTTTTGGCCAAATTGGAACAAGATTAAGGCTTTGTGTTTTTATCACCAACTATTTGATAAAATGCTTGATAGTTCATTGCAATGGCTTATTCGTATTTGGTGGAAAGCACTTTTTTTTTTTGCTTAATATCAATTGTCAAGCATGGAGTGTGAGTGTGAGATTATAATTTTTGTCAAATTATATGTGTCAATTAAGTGGTTTGTGGTATTTGTGAGTATTCCAACACAGGCACAGTGAGGTTTCTCTTTTGTTCTTTGTTATAGTCATCCTTCTATTTTGAACTTTGTTATTCTGTTCTGTTTTACATGGATTTTCAGTGATGTGAGAGGCAACAATTTGACCGGAACTATACCTGACAGCATTGGGAACTGTACAAGTTTTGAAATCTTGTATGTTTAATTTTCTGGTGTGTTTAATATCTGCATTCTATTCTTTTTTCTCCACATTGTCACTTTATATTTTCATTTGAGTGTCAGGGACATATCATATAATCAGATTATTAGTGAGATTCCCTATAATATTGGATTTTTGCAAGTGGTTACTTTGTGAGTACTCTAGCTGTGGATTTGTTATTATTCTAATGTTGTCTTAACTGTGATTCATTTGGTTTGTCTTCTATCTCTTCCTGACAAAGAACTTATGTTTTTGGTGATCAACCCTGTAATATTGAATGGAGTAGTAGTATTAGGTCATTAATCATTATTTCTTCTGCCTAGGTTGCTACAAGGAAATAGACTAATGGGGAAGATTCCAGAAGTGATTGGTTTAATGCAAGCCCTTGTTATTTTCTAAGTGTACTAATCGAATAATCAATATAAAGATCATACACACATATTTGGCTTGAGAATGCATTTCTAGATTTTTTTTTTAATCAACAAGACCCAGGACTCAAGAAAATGGATAGGGGAAATGGGAACAGTATAAAGATACTCACATTTGTACTAATCGAATAATCAGTATAAAGATCATACACACATTTGACTCCTGCCCCACTCTCTATTGCCTTTTCTTTTGTGGACCATCACTTGATAAATATCATTGAATGATGTATGTAAAGCAAAATATCTGCATGTTTTGCTCATAGATTGTTGTAGTGCCACATTGAAATGGCTTTTGCTATTTTACATCCTGTTTCAAACTTTCAATGTAGCATATCACATATGTTTTTTAGTTTTTTCTAATTGCAAGCCGTCTTGGATGCATCTGTAATGTTTCGTATGAATCAAACTGCAGGTCTTTGATACTTTACCTTGTTCTCAGCTGTTATTTTTTATTGTAAAATGCAAAGTTCGACAACCTTCACTATAAGAGATTTAGAGAATTGCTTTGCTATTTTTCAGCTACTGTACGTATTAATGATGAAACTTCTTGCTATGTAGTTAAAAATATGAAAAAGGGAAGAATGTATAATGTGAATAGAGATATATGTGCTCCACAGGACCTTGTTTGCCCTAACAAAAAAAGTGATAATCTGAACAATATGAACTTCTAAGAAATAAATCTAGACAAAAGTCAGAATCTCACTTTGCAGGGACCCTCAACAATCCGCACAACATCCTTTGATGATATTGTATTCTAAAACATATCCTGCACACTTATTTTCTTATCTATCTTACATTTGATCTCTTTTAATTTAACAAGCACAACTTCAGGTCAGTCAGGAACACCCTTGAGAACCTAGAAAAATGTAATAGACACTAATATAATGGCAAAGGTCTCAAAATTTTAATAAAAAAAGGCCTTAAAATTAGGAAATTGTTAAGATTTGAAATGAAAGATTTGTAAATGCACTTCTAAAAATAATGTTATGGTAAGGCTGATTAGTACGAGTCATGCGGTGAAGTATATACTCATATTATTATGGCAAAAATTAGAGTAATGTTTTTTATTTATCACTCTACAATAAGTACTCTAAAAATAAGAAATTATGGTTAGTGACTACTTGAAATTTAAAAGCTCCTTTATACTCTTTCCAAATATAGAAGTGGATTACATGTTAGTGTGTTTCAATCTATTTACAATTGTGTTCTCAGTTCTCAATCACTGTTTGTGGTTAAATTAGTCGTGAGAAAAGAAGCCTCTTGTGGGAAATTTGACAAGTGATCTATCTTGCAAGTGTGTATAATTGGTACCTTTTCTCGTTTATTTATTTTGCTTCCCTCCTTTAATTCCTATGGTTGCAGGAGTAGATCAAGTAGGAAAAATCATATTAGTTTGTTGAGTTGGATTGTGCCTACTGGTACGTTTCTATTTTTGTCCCTTGTTATAGTCATTGCTGGTGAGTTTATTTTTATTTATTCTCTAGTGATTCCCCTTGTTCCCACAAGCCCTCAGGAAGTAAAGTGAGGAGCAGCCAAAGGTATTTTGAAATGAAATGCAAGAAATGACCCAAAGAGCATTAGAGTAGGGAACTCCTCCCCCAGATGAGTTGGATGTGTGGCGCAATGTGGCTGGAGTGAAAAAAAGGTAAAATATATGGTCTTGGAATTGAGTCAACCGTAGTGGCTGGAAGACTACAATATCGTGGCTCAAGTTCGTCATCATCTGACTAGGTGCGAAGAGATGAATTTGAAGAATTAAGACGTGAGAGAAATGAGCTTCGGGTTCAAGTGGAAGATAATAGGAGACAGATTGAGCAGACAAACTGGTTAGTACGAGAGATGATGCAGTTGATTAACTTTCAGCCTTCTCAAACATTTCCCATGACTGATGGAGCAGAAGAGGAGGATGACGAGGACGAGGACGAGGAAGAGTTTTTATGATTAGAGTTTAGTTTGTGTTGTGTTCAACTTTCTTATATTTGAAATGTTGTAGTAATGAGATATTATAGACAATGTTTAGTTTAGTTTATTCTAGAATGTCTTAATGTTTAAATGATACATTCTAAAGACTGAATTAGTTTAGTTTACGTTATTTTTTATTTATGTGTTTGGTTATATACGAGATTGTTGAGTGTTTTTTATTAGGTATTTTAAAAATTTAGATTTTAATAAATTTAAAAATAATTATAAATTCATATCATAAATTAGAGACCGAATTAGGAACAGATAAACTAGCCTCGTAATATATTGTGCGATTTAGAGACCGATTTAGTGACTGATTTTATAAAATATATAATATATTGAGTTTTATAAACCGATTTAGAGATTGATAAATCTATCTCTAGTTAGAGACCGATTTAGTGATTGATAATATTCAAAGTTTTAGAGACTAATTTTAGAGACTGATATTAAGACTGATAAATCGGTCTCTAAACTGGATACTGATTTAGCGACCGATGATATAAAAAATATAATATGTCCATGCTTTTAGAGACTGATTTAAAAACTGATTTAGATGTTGATTTTTCAGTCTCTAAAAAATTAGTTTCTAAATCGGTCTCTAACATGCTTTTTTTGAAATATAATTGATCAAAATTTAACCGAAAATTAGAGACCGATTTAGAAACTAAAACAATCAGTCTCTATAAAATCAGTCTTTAACTATTTTAAAGATCGATTTTCTTGATTTAGAGATTGATTTTTCAGTCGCTAAAACTTAATTTTCTTGTAGTGAATTATTAAAACTAAATAATTAATCACCAAATCTACATTTAATAAAGAATGGTATTATAAATGTGTAAAAAAAATGGAGGGGTAGGGGAAGGAACCCGCTTAGACAATCATCTAAAGAAGTAACGATTTGCAAACGTAAAATGATATTAGAAATGCTAATGTCTTTGAGCTTGCATTTCATTCCTTTAATAACGAATAATGATCAATGTTCTATTGATTTACACATGCTAGTATAGTGCTCTTTTGTGTAAAATAGTCAATATAGTGTTCTCTCTCGCAATTAACAAAAAATGCCAAATAAGAGTTGAATTTAAGAAACTCAAGATGGCGAAAAGCAGAATAGGGAAACACGACCAATTTTATGTGTTGAGACATTAGGATCATGAATTTCATAGAAAATACAAAAGGGGTTAATTAGTCAAGTAAGAAATTGAAAAGGAATTGTTAAGGCGAAGACTTGATGGTTCTTCTACCAGAGGCGCAACTCGTGAAAGCTTAATTTGCTTGTTAAGATGCGAAAAAAATGAGATTGAGATTTTGGTGATGAGCGTAGGCAGGAGCGTCAGGACGGTAGATTTGGATGGAAATTGGAAAATATAGAGCAAATTTAGTTAATAACAATGATATTCTTATTAAATTTTTTTCATATTATTTTTTATATTATTTTTATATTATTTGATTACATTATTTTTTATATTATTTGATTACTTATTTTTTATATTATTTGATTACATTATTTTTTATTATTATTTTCTTTTATTTAATTATAACTATTAAAAGGTATAATAAAAAATAATATAAGATAAAAAAGTGTGATAAGAATATTAATTTCTTTTAATTAATTTGTGAGGGATTAGAATATAAAAGAGAAAAAACACCAAAAGAATAAGTGAAATAACACGTATATTCCACATAGGATGCCAAATAATTTGGGCATTAGGAATTTTGATAACTTTTCTGGCTATATAGTATTTTTCCCAAGAATCTATCTCAAGAATGAATATTGAGATGAGAGACACTTACGGATAAATTCAAGATAGAAAAAAAAATCTAGCCGTCACTCTGTGGGCCCAAAATTAACAAAATATAAATCCAAAAGGGATAAATCTCTTCATTTTCACTATTTAAGGTCTTTCTTAACATAGCGTCAATGCGTTGTTGGATTTTCATGGTTAAAATAGGTAAGTAAAAGTAAAAGAGATTCTTGTGTTGTGAAGATCGTCCATTCCACATCCATCTTTCCCACCTTCCATATATAAGCACCAACAACCGACGATCACTGTATATCCTTCCTTCTTATTCTCCTTTGTCATCATCATTTTCTTGCCTCTACAAAATGATTCTTTCTCTCTTTCTTTCTACCTACTTGTTTCCATGTTTTTTACTAGGATGATATAATGTCTGCATTTATATCCATATAATCCAAACCAAAGTTTGATTATCCAATAACAAAGTGAAAAGAAAGATGGAGAACTCAATTAGATTTGGATTGATGGCTGTCTTTGCTGTATCTGGAGGCATGGTCTTCTTGGTTCATCAAGTCCATAAACGTCTACTCTCTAACTTCATGAAGAAATTTGAGTTTGAAATGGGTGGTGTCTTATACGCACATGGCCAAAAAAATTTGGATGGTATCATTTCCATTCTTTCAACTTTAATTTCCTTTTTGTACTTGAATTTTAAATTCCTTATATACTTGAAATTAAAGTACTAAAATCATAGAGTTTTGATTTGATTTTGCAAGGCTCAGATAAACATCAAGCAAAGAAGAAGGTGCGGTTCGCAAAACAAGGGTTGGAACTTCCATTGGAGAGCAAGAGTTATCGTAGAAACGTGATAAGGGCACAACGGGTCAAGGCTGAGGAGGTTTTGGTTATGGAGAACATTCAGAAATGGAGGCGTGGACCGAAATTGGAGGACATCATGCCTCCTAACAGGGCAGTTTTATACAAGGGGATTATGAAATATAGGACTATCAAGGGGAGACTTCATGTTTAAATTTTTATTTTTTTTACTGGAAAGTTTTTTACCTTGTTAGTTATGGTTCTATGATGATGTTAGAGATTTACATGTAAGATCATTTGAAGAGAATATTAGACATACAAAAACATTATGCAGAGATCCAAATTTCTGCACTGAATTATACAATTCTTAGTAGCCATAAATTTATTCCCTTCAATTATTTTTGTGTAAGATTGGATCTCAATGCAACAAAAGTTGTAATTATTAATTAAGTCCAGAAAGTTTTGTATATTGCAAATAAATTCGTTTGTTTTAAATTGGTTTCAAAACTTCTTCAAATTTGTCACTTTTTTTTTTCTTGGGGGTCTTAAATTTGTCACTCTTGAAAATCAAGGAACCTGTCACATGTGGGTTTGGCAAAAGGTTGCATCGAATTCGAAGTCCACCCAATTGGATTTTCCGTTTTGTCTTTTACGCTCTTCAAATTTAGGCCCAAATATCATCATGATAGGATGGCCCAACTAATATCCAGTGAATTGGCCAATGAATCACGGGCCATTAACATTTAACGGCCTTCTTCTTATTCCGTTTGAATAAAGGGTGTGATGTCCAAAATAATAATAATAAAGGGTATAATTTTGACCCCCGAAATATATATATATATATATATATATATATATGAATTTTGTTATATTTTCTTAAAATTTTTTTCTAATAATGTTTCTAATACTTAATAAAAAAAATTAAATTAAAAGGTAAATGTATACTATTCACTTCTAATTTATTTTCCACCCCATTCGTCATATATTAGGTAAAAATTAAAATATTGACATTTAGTTTTCCTTTTTCTTATTTTGAATTATATCATTCTTCATCTTACTTAGTAAACTCCTAATTATTTTTGTAAACCCTAAACCCTAAACTAACACATTTATTTTAATTATTTAACTTATTTTAAACTATGTTGATTTATTATATAAAATCTTTCTATATACGTTTAAAATAGTTTAATAACTTTACACCAATAATTTTTAAAACTCATCTACAAAACTATTGTTTATATTTAATGACAACTTTGAGAGGTGTTAACACCAAAAATTTGAAAAATGGGTTGGATTAAGGCATTTAAGCTGAACAGCTAAATTGGATCTAAATTTCACCAATATTTAGCTTATTTGTTAGCTGATGAGACAAGATTACATTCTACCATAATGGTTAAAGTCCATAACGAGCCTCAAGTAAAAAAATCCAACAATAAAGACATACTTGGGCCAGATTTTGTTATTGGGCTGTTTGGAACTAGTCAATTAAAGATCAAGTTTAAATTATAAGTTTGTTCAAGTCAAAGTGATTACAAAAAGTTGGAAATTGCATGATAATTACTTCCCATAAAAATAAGAATAAGATTATGGGGTAGTTGTGTAATTAATATATTAGAATAATGTTATATCATTTTACAAAATATTAAATAATATTAAATAAAAAAATAAATATATATAATATATTAAAAATATTAAAATATTTAATATTTTTTATTTAATAATTAAAAAAAATTAATAAAAAAATTAGATAAGAAATAAAATATCTCTCCATATATTATATAGCCATTCTACGTTCAACCACTTAGAGCAGATTTGTTTTACCGTAGGAGAGGTCTAGAAGTACTTTTGGCAAAAGGAACCTCATGCTTGTTGTAAGAAAAAGTGCTTTGGGAATGTGTTTTTCTCAATTTCTAGTTGGCAATATGTCAACCAAACAAGCTCTTAAAAATTGCATGATAACAATCTTCCTATGATAGGGATAAGATTGAAACGGCAGCTAATGTTGTAAAGTGAGTAGAAAGGAAACGCAGCAAAAATTTTAATGGGGTTAAGTGCTAGTCTTGGGGCATTATAAATAAGCATTATGAACTTAAATGTACAACACAACTCAATCAATCAAACACAAGTATTTATATTTTATTTTTTAATTATTACTTTATCTTACTTCTTTATTTGTAATTTTTTTTATCGCAACTCTTATCGCTTTTATACTTTTACTTTTAGCCATTTTCAATCTTAATTTTAACTGATATTCAAATTAAGTACTTTCTTTAATTAGCCTAAAATCCCATAACTAAGTAACGGAGACCCTTTCTTAACACCTAATAAGAAAAATTAATTATTAGGAATTAATTATTGTGAGTTACCTCACCAGTTCAACTAATAAAAAATCACAACCAGGCGGAAAAGAGTGAAAGAGTCAATATGACCGCCTTTCCAGAAGTATCTACGCCCTGCAAAGATAGTTTGGATTTAGCAGTCAAAGCTTCAATTATTATCATGTTTCGTTAATGATTATTATTTTAATCGTATGAAATCGACACTGTAAGATTCATGCTTCACCGTATTCTAGAAGCACTGGTGGGTTGAGGACTTGAGGTTTGTTTATCGTTTCAAGATATATATAAAATTTAAATATTTATTTTTTATATCAATGTTTAAGATTAATTTTTAAACAAGTTAAAAAAATAAATCTTGATAATTTTTTTAATGATTTTTTGGTACATTATCTAATGTTTTTTTACCTTATAATTTGTATTTTATAATTATGGCTTTATCTTTATGATATTGATACAATATTAATTTTAAGATAATTTAATAAAAATTGGGATTAAAAAATTATCCAACATATAAAATAGTTAACTTATGTCATTTATAATTTGATTAAGGATATGTTAAGAAAAATATATGTAATCTAATTCGACAAAATGTTTAATTTTGATGCACTATCAATATAAAATTTTTTTATATAATCAATCAATCATTTATTATCATATTAGTAACTTTTAAGGTGATTATAATGATAGTCGAATATTTTTAATGATATAATAATATATAATTAAATATGGTATAAAAATATTTTACACCGATAATACATTTAAATTAAATTCTTTCACAAAATACAAAATTACAATCTCACCTTTTTTTTTTAAGAATAAGATTCTATGAATTTATAGAATATAATTTAAAATAAGAATGTCATTTCATATTTTTTTATTAATGAACATATAAAATATTCTTATTTTAGGATGAAAATTGAAATAATATTCCATTCATTTACACCAAACTAACCTTAAATACCTGGTTACCGTTTTTGGATTCCATATTCCATATTTATTTTCACCAATTTATAATAAAATGAATAAAAATGAAACTTTGCCCTTGTATATTGAAATATATATGACATGGCCAAAAAAATAAGTACACAGAAGTATGAAAAAGACAGCATAAATAATACTGTCGCACAAATGTATTAAAAATTGAACAACAATTGCCTTGTTCAAAAGGTTCTTAAACATGATCAAATTATAATCTAGTATCTCATTCAAAAAGTTGCGATATATATATATATGTGTGTGTGTGTGTGTGTGAATTTACCCATTAAAATTCTCTTATCAACTGTCAACAACAAATGCATACGATTAACACACATAGATATGTGAAAGTTAACTTTTCGTTAACCTTTTTTTAGGAGATAGTTATTACCTAATAACTAAAGTCTGTTAGTTAGCTATTAGGTGGTTAGGAAGTTATAAGTTAATTATTTTCATTTATGTATTATATACAATTGTATATAGCTAGCCTAGATTATATATATATAAGCATATTAATCTTTGAATTAATTAACTCAATACAATTGAAAAAAGTATTCTCTCATTCTTCGATTCTTTCTTTGCTCCAACATCAACATGATATCAGAGCTCACATAGAGCTCTGGTTACCATTTATTTCTTTCTTTCTTGCGGTTTCTCGTATTTCATCATTTCTGCGTTTTTGCTCTTCTTGCTCATTCTTGCCTTCAACAATAAAAATCCACAAAGAGCCTAAACTTCCAGTTCATATGTCTAATTCAGTAATCGTTAATCCTCTTGCATTCAATTTTGATTCCACAGCCATTAATGGTAAGAATCCTAACACCTGGATCATAGATACATGTGCAACCGACCATATCTCCTATCATTTTCAATCCTTTACCAATTTTAAGAACATTAATCTCATCCATGTGTCACTGCCAAATGGTTCTAAAGCTTTTGCTTCCATTTCTGGCACTGTGCATCTCTTAAAATCATTGATTTTGCATAATGTTTTATATCTTCCCAGTTTTATTGTGAACCTAATTTTTGTTGCTAGATTAGCTCAAACAAATGATTGTCATCTCACTTTCACTAATGACTTGTGTCACATTTTGCAGAATCATTCCAAGAAGATGATTGGTACAACTAGGCTTCATGGAGGATTGTATGTGATAGGAAGTGTTTCATACAAAGATGTTGAGAATGTTTGTAATTCTGTTACTAATGATTCTTTTCATCTTCGGCACATGAGGCTAAGCCATATTTCTAATTTTGGTTTGCAAATCATCTCTAAACAGTTTCCTTTCTTTCCTTGTATCAATAATATGGCTCCATGTGATGCTTGTCACTATGCTTAACAAAGGAGATTACCATTTCCTTATAGTTCTAATCATACAACTGCACATTTTGACTTCTTACATACTGATATTTAGGGTCTATACTCCGCTCCTTCCTTACTTGGTCACAAATATTTTATAATCATTGTAGATGATTTCAGTAGGTTTACGTAGGTTATTTTCCTCAAAACTAAAGATGAAACCAAAAAGTATTTACAAAACTTTGTTGCTTACATTCAAAATCAATTCCACATTACCTTGAAATGTTTAAGGTCTGATAATGGTGCTGAGTTTGCTATGTCAGAATTCTATCTCTCAAAGGATATACTTCGCCAAAAATCTTATGTAGAAACTCCCCAACAAAATGGGGTAGTAGAAAGGAAGCATCAACACATTTTAAATATTGCTAGATCCTTATCATTTCATTCTCACATTCCACTCACAATGTGGAATTTTAGCATCCAACATGTTGTTCATATCATTAATTACATTCCTACAACCATTTTAAAGTCCAAATATCCATATGAATTGCTTTATAAAGAACCTCCTTCATTAATTCATCTTAAGGTTTTTGGTTGCTTGAACTATGCAACTACTTTGCAAGCTCACAGAACCAAATTTAGTCCAAGAGCTCGAAAGGTTGTTTGCCTTGGCTACAAAGAAGGTACCAAATGGTACATCTTATATGACTTTACTTCTAATGATTTTTTTGTATCTAGAAATGTAATTTTCTATGAGAATCATTTCCCTTGTAAGTCCTCATCCAATCCCATTCAGCATAATCCCAATTCTGCTACTAGCCCTGTACCTAATGATTCTTCCATCATATCCTATGATGATCCCCCTATCTCATCACAAACTCATCCTGCACATGAACAACATCCTGTACATGACCAAGTTCTTACACATGATCATAATCCTACACCATAAAACACCTCTGCTCCCATAAGGCAATCCACCAGAATCAGAACTCAACCTAGCTATTTGAGAGACTATCACTGCACCCTCACATCCAACAGCTGCACCAATGCATCTTCAGGTACTCCTAAGTATCCTATTTCCTCTTTTCTGTCATATGCAAATTGCTCACCATCTTACAAACATTTTTGTTGTCATATCTCTGCTATTATTGAACGTAAAACATTTGCCCAAGCATCTAAACTTGATTGTTGGAACAAGGCAATGGATGCTGAGTTACATGCACTTGCTCAAAACCACACATGGACTATTGTTGACCTCCCTCATGGTAAAACTCCCATTACTTATAAATGGGTTTATAAAGTTAAATATCATGCTAATGGATCCATTGAAAGATATAAAGCTTGTTTAGTAGCTAAGGGATACACACAAATAGAAGGAGTTGATTACTTTGACACTTTTTCTCTAGTTGCAAAACTTACCACTGTTCGGGTATTACTTTCTTTGGCAGCCATAAAAGGTTGGCATATTGAACAATTGGATGTAAATAATGTCTTTTTACATGGAGATTTACATGAGGAAGTTTATATGATTCCTCCCCCTGGCTTTCCTCTCACCAATTCTTTTCAAGTTTGCAAACTTCATAAGTCCTTTTATGGCTCAAAACAAGCTAGTAGACAGTGGTACTCTAAGCTCTCTTCTACCTTAATTTCTCTTGGCTATGTTCAATCACAGGCAGATCATTCCCTTTTTGTGAAGTCCACTGGTTCTCAATTTACTGCATTGCTTGTTTATGTTGATGACATTGTGTTGGCAGGGAATAATTTCAATGAAATCACATTTGTCAAACATTTCTTGGACAACAAATTTCGCATTAAAGATCTTGGTCAGCTCAGATTTTTCCTGGGTCTTGAAATTGCTTGATCCAAGTTTGGTATCTTACTTAATCAGAGGAAATACACACTTGAGCTTTTAGAAGATAGTAGAACTTTGGTTGCTAAGCCTGTTGCCACACCATTCAATCCTACCACCAAGCTTGCCGCAGATTAGGGCACATCACTAGCTGATGATTCATCTTATCAAAGACTGATTGGTAGGTTATTATATCTCACCACAACAAGACCTGACATATCATTCTCTGTACAGCACTTAAGTCAGTTTGTATTCAAGCCTTTGACTCCACACTATCAAGCTGCTCAACCAATTTTGCGATATCTAAAAGCTTTTCCTGCTAAGGGCATCTTTTTCCCTACCTCCAGTCCTCTTAAACTTCATGGTTTTGCTGACTCTGACTGGGCTTGCTGCCCTGATACTAGAAGGTCTATGACAGGCTACTGTGTTCTACTTGGATCATCACTTATCTCTTGGAAATCTAAGAAACAAAGCACTGTTTCTCGATCCTCAACTGAGGCCGAATATCGGGCTTTAGCATCATTGATTTGTGAATTACAATGGCTGCAGTATTTCTTCAAGGATCTATATATCGAGTTTTCACATCTAGCATTTGTGTATTGCGATAATAAATCTGCTATTTACCTTGCCTATAATCTTACATTCCATGAGAGGAGTAAATATATTGAATTTGACTGTCATGTTGTTAGAGAGAAGATTCAGTCAAAGTTAATTCACTTGCTGTTGGTGCCAACCACATCTCAACTTGCCGATGTCTTTACCAAGCCTCTTCACTCCACCTCCTTCGATTATATTTTATCCAAGTTGAGACTTTGTGATATCCATAGTCCCACTTGAGGGGAGGTATTACCTAATAACTAAAGTCTGTTAGTTAGGTATTAGGTGGTTAGGAAGTTATAAGTTAGTTATCTTCGTTTATGTATTATATACAACTGTATATAGCTAGCCTAGAATATATATAGACATATTAATCTTTGAATTAATTAACTCAATACAACTGAAAAATGTATTCCCTCATTCTTCAATTCTTTTTCTACTCCAACATCAACAATAGTGACAAGGAAGGTTCAGCTTAACTTACGAGGAGATTAGGAAATTAAGAGGATCCTCCCCCTAAGGTCAAATCATAATTTTTGAAAAAAAAAAATAGTGTATTAATGTGTTATAGAGGAGAGACTCTGAAGATATTCACACTAAAAATTAAATTTAAATATCTTTAATAATCTATGAATTTTTTGAGTTTTTACTTTTTACTATGAAGCCAAATTTCGGATAACTTACATTGTACAATAGTCACAAATGCTTAGAAGGAATACTCTTGGTGTGAAGGACTCCAGTGCAATCATTTAATTATAGATCAGCTTATTGATGTTAGAGAATATGGATGGCTTGGATGATTGAAGGGAAAATAGTTGAGCAGGTAACTGGCTGGTGAAGGGAGAATTTGTTCGTATGTTCATTGAAAATTCTTTGAATAAGTGGATCTATATGAAATTTTTTTGATAAGTGGGTAAAACTTAAAATAACCTTTATAAAAACTCTCCGTTTCACTTAAATAAAAAATGAAATGAAGTTCACTGAAACTTCATGCTGGACCTGTTGAGCAAAAAAATAAAAAATTGGTTTCTACCATCGTTCTTGCAGTTTGCAGTGGAAGTGGGTGGGTAGTTTGCTCAAATTTGACTTTGTTCCGACTCATGCTGGAGACCACCGTTGGCGTGAAAGAGTTTCGTGGGCAGAAGGCGTTGCAGGTGTTGGAGATGATTTTGGCAGCGATATGTAAGATTGGGTCAAGTAAGGAGACCATCGTTAGCGTGAAATCGTTTCGTAAGGAAGAAAAGAACATGAAAATGGAGAGTTTTCAAGCTTTGATGGTTAATGATTTTTTTTTTTGGGTACATTAATGATTATTTTTTTATTTATAAAAAAGCAAACCAATTGGGTTTGTGAAATTTTTAGTGAGATAGTGAACACAAGGTATATTTGGATGGAGGATTTTGGAAGGAAAAGAAAGGAAGAGATTATTTTTTATTTTGAGTAAATATTTTGTATATTTAATTTTTTTTAAAAAAATGAATGAATAATATGATAGATAATCATATAATATTTTAATCATCATTTATTAATGTTTATAAATTTTTTATAATTATCTTAATTTATAAATGAAAAATAAGCCTTTCATTTCCTTTCCTTCTAAAACCCTCCATCCAAAAGGTGCTTCCAATTCCTTTTAACCAAAAATGCTTAAATAGAAGTAGAAGAAGATTAAGAATGTTTTCTAAAAGAATCATTAGAAAAAATACCTTAATTTAAATGATTGTTTGAAAATTTAATTTCTAATAAAACACATAAAGGTGCTTCCAATTCCTTTTAACCAAAAATGCTTAAATAGAAGTAGAAGAAGATTAAGAATGTTTTCTAAAAGAATCATTAGAAAAAATACCTTAATTTAAATGATTGTTTGAAAATTTAATTTCTAATAAAACACATAACATTTATTTGATCTATGTAATCAACCTATACCTAACAGAAAAAACTTTTATGTTTTTTGACTAGAGAAGATATTTATTTACTCAAATTGGTAAAATACATCGAGAACAACACAAATTCAATATCGCTAAAAACTGAAAAGGATGAATATGCGAACAAACTCACAGCACTCAGGTTAATAGCATAACACGGCAAATGCCTACAAATGTGACAAAATCAAAATGACCGGAATACCCATGCCTCCAGATCTGTAACGTTGACGCTCAAGTCTTGATTGAATCTGTAATGGATCGAAGGTGATTTATTAATCTGAACCAAATGAACACCGCAACAAGACAGAAAACTACCGCAACAAGACGAGAAATCAAACGATGCCGCATCAAGACGACGAACAAAATACCGTCGCACGCAGACGACGAAAACACAAAAAAACATGAAAGAAAACCCAAATCTATGTGAAAAAACTACTTATTTAAATAAAAAAAGAAAAAAAACGATGTAGAAAGGTGATTTTAAGATAAAAAATGGCTCAAATTATCCTCCTCCGATGGATGAGAAAGAAGAAAAAGAGGAGTAGATAAAAAAGAATTTGTTTAGGGATTTAGAAAAAAACTTTCATTATTATTATTGTTGCTGCTGCTGTTCCCATCATTTGGTAAGCCGCGTCTATATTATTAACATTAGTTTGTTCAAATGCTATTTTCCATTAAGGTACTTTGATCTTCTTCGTTTTTATATAAATTTCTTCCTGTTTAAAAAATCTACAGAAATTATAGGGATAATATGGTGAAAATAGTATAAAAAAACAAAACAAATAACAAAGATTAATTTAACCATTTTTTCAAATGCGTAATGCAATTTAAATTAGAGGAGAATGGAACAACAAATTTCCACCAAAAAAAAAGAACGGAACAACAATAACAAAAGGAAAAATGATGGTTAGAGTCGAAACCGAGAGTACTAATACTTGTGGGAGTACCCAACAAAATAATAATAATAATAAATACAAGTGGAAGAGGAGGCTCTGATCAGGTGGATGCAGGTGAAAGCTGATGGATGGTGACAACAGTCTCTCCTTGATGACTAGTCAACCTTATAGATTGTAGGTAGCATGTGTCAGTGCTGGGTTGGTACACACACGAGCATAGCGCCAAAAAAGCAGAGAAGGGCACGGGCACAATTCCTCTGTTCCAAGTCCTATTGCTAAACAACTCTTCATCTGACACGTTTTCATACACGTTAAGGATGGAGTTCCTTGTATACGTCACATTACCACTTTGTCATTAAGAAGAATATTTGACACTCAGAATTCATTTGTCTGAATTCTAGGTAGAATTATTATTATTAATTAGTGAATATATAAGTGATTTTACCACTATGACTTATCTAGAAATAAATATTCTTTGATGATTGAAAAATTTTGGTTAAATTCCTTCAAAATTTTTTGGAAAAATTAGACTAATTTTTTTTAAGATTTGATTTAATTACATTCAATATTTTTTAAAAAATTACATTAAATTCTCTTAAAATTTATATTATTATTACATTAATTTTTTTTACTATTACACTTACATCTACTGTAGAGATATTAGTGTAAGAGTGTAAACAAAAAAAAAATTTAAGTGTAATTAAATTAAATTTCAAATGAGATAAGTGTAATTTTCATAAATCTTTATTGTTGTGTAGCATTAAATTAAAATATAATAAAGTAGAAACAATATACAAGTTGGATTTCATTAGTTATTTTATTTTCATGTTTTAAGTGTATTATTGTTGTTTTTTCTTGGATTTTTTTCTTTAAAAGAGGAGTTTGGATGGTCATGAATCTATGTTATGAATGAGTACAATCACATTTCATGATCCAAACTCTCTTTAGCGTGGGAGAGAAATGATGCGACTCTTAATCGAATACATGTTATTTCACTTCCATTACGCCACTTCATACGGCTAGTGTATTATTGTTGTTATATTCAATAGTACTAATTTAAGGGATAAGTAAGGTTAAATTTACTGGCTAAGGAGTCTTTATAATATTAAAAAAATTATTTTTGATCAGATATCTCCACAAGTATTATCCGTGACTATAAAACTTTTTTAACAATTGTGTTCTGTAAAATTTAAATTTAAATTTTTTTCTTACACTGCTTTTATCACTGCATCCAATATTATCAATATTAAAAGTTTAAGCTTATAAAAAGCATTTATAAAAAAAATAACGTGAATATCCCATGTAAGAACCAATTTCAGAACCAAAAGGTATGAAAACCTCGTAGAAAAAAGAAAAAAGGATATTACGAATTAAAAGAATAAATCTTTAAAGTCAATTTAGGGGTGAAGACACGTTTGTGAAATTGTGAAAAGTTATCAAACCTATTTTCAAAAATTTACTATTTTTTTTTAAATACATGAGTGTATGTCATGTAATGCGAGATGACTCTCTCTTTTTTCTGAAATTCCATCCTTATTCCTTACTAACAAATATGTGATTTGATCATGAGTTCTTGCAATTATTATATAAACAAAAACAACATTAATTAAGCAAACTCACATATTCTATTAACTGTATTTATTTGAGGTCTTGCTACTTAATTGTTGAGATAATTAAAATATGTAGAAACTAATTAAGAAATCATTGACCACATCATTAAATAAAATAGAAAATTAACAGTAGGGGAAACAATTTTTTTTTTAAGAGCAATGTTATATATTCTTATAAGTTTTTCTTAATAATCTTTTTAATATTAAATAAAAAATATTAAATAAAAAAATAAATATATATAATATTTTATAAATATAAAAAATATTTAATATTTTTTATTTCATATAGTAAAAAAATTGAGTAGTGAAATAAAATATTTTTTAAAAATGTATTGCTCTCTATTTAACAAGGGATTTCCGTGTTTGAGTTCATGATATATATATATATGTTGGCAGTATATAAATTTAAATAATTTTTATATTCTTATCATAGTGTATATATTTATGTTTATATTTTTTTTAATATTATTTATTATATTTTTTTAATTCAATTTTTTTACTTAATCAATATTCTTAAAAAAATATTAATAATTTTTATACACTTTAAAAAAAATATAAAATGATCATTATTCAAGTCTAAACCTATGACCCTTAAAAACTACTTAAGCCATGTTTGTTTCAAATAGAATCCACCGTAAATGGATGTTGAGCAAAAGGAAGACCTGGCCAACGACTTCATTTTGTCAAATGCTTTGAGAAAGCGTGTTAGATGAAGTTTGACCACAAGTTTTTCGTGAAACGGCGTGTCATTTTCATCAAAATTTCATTGCCATTACTTTGGTATTTACATTTTTTTAAGTATGAGTTTTAAAGTATTTTATTAATTGGTTATATTTTATTGTGTTTTAAATATTCACTATAAAATTTTATTTTGGTGATTAAAAATTTAAATTTATAAGTAATTGTCATATTTTAAGGTTAATGTATACTCTCAAATTCAATGAATATTTACAAAAATATTTATTAATAACTTATCAATAATGAATTCTAATAAGATTCGAGTCTCAACTAATTTAATTAATACAATCTACACTTGTCAACTTGTGCCAAGTTAGTAATATTTATTATGAAATCAGTCATCAATAAATGCTTAATAATTTATTTGGAAAACATACTTATCATAATATTATAACAATTTCAAAATCAAGCATTTAAATATCTCACCACTAGTTTAATCATTTTTTAAAGACAAAAAGTTACTCTCATACGCTTTGAACATATCAAACATTAGCTTACCGAAGGGTAAATGTAAAAAATATTTATAATGTGTCAAAAAATCATGAATTATATTATTAAATATAAAAAAATTAAATTAATAAATAAATATATATTTATTTTTAAATTATTTAATGAGTTAAGATTAACATATATTATTTTAAATTAAGAATAAATATATTCTTATTTATTCATTTAAAAAAAATATTTTTTATTATATAATAAGATTTATGAATAAAGTGAAAAAAGTAAAAAAAAAAACTTATATTAAATATTAAATGCATCAAAGTAATAATTATCTTTTACATTATGATTTATAGACAAAACAAAATTTATATATATATATAGATTTAAAAAAGAGAAAAGAGAGTGAAACTAAAAATAAAAGGAACTAGTAGGTTTATTATATAAAGATTACAAATTAATAAAAAATGAGTTGAAATTATAAAATTAATATATATAAAATAATCATCAATCACATGTCAAATACATATCAAGTATAAACTTTTTAATTTTATCATTTTTATTTTTGGTATAATTATACTAACTTTTCATGAAGTTAGTGTTTATAATATTGACACATATTTTGTTTGAGTAATTATTCATAACTCCTTAATTTTGTATTTTTAATGAGATTTTATATAATATTTGTACATAAATAAAATAGGTATATGTAATTTCATAAATAAAGAATGATAGAGTTTAATAACAATATATAAATTATAGATGTAAATATAATTTTTAAATAAGAATATTAATATAATAAATATTAATTTTATAAAAGATCAATATAATTATTTTTTTATCTTTTAATAAATTTAATTAAATTACTGATATCTAAAAAAAGTTAATGAAAAAAAGAGAGACTAAGGCCATGTTCGCTCCTCCTTAAATACGACCCTGAGCTTATCCCTTGTTGTAAATTGTGCTCTTTGTGAGTTTTAAATCCTTACACTACAAATAAAATATGCCTACAAGAGTATCAGTTCGTGATTACCGTTGTCTCAATTTAGTAACTTCATTTGATTATGAGTTTAGGTTTCTGGCAACAAAATGAAAGGGGGGAAAGACAAAATAAGGTATGATCGGCTAAAATTACGTTAATTAGGCATGCTTGACCACTAAGTTAGAAGGTCCCACCACATGGGACGTGATAAGCATCAATTAGTTTCCAAATCTCTTAACCCTGTGTTTCAAACAATTGTGGAAGTTTTAAGAAATGTGACAGTTGTTGCCTAACTAGTTTGGTTAGCATGATCTGTAAAAATTGAAATGTTTATCCCCCATCCTAATCTTGGTCTTTTCTCCATATGCTGAATATATATGTTATGATATATATGCACATTTGTATTTTCTCTCTTTTTGGCGCCTATATTCCCATCTGCGTAAAGTGTTCATTACACAATTTCAGTTATTGAATTAAAACACTAGTTAAATTTGTCCCAATTCCCATGAATTAAACAACATTTTATCATTAATTTTGTATTTAGATATTTTTTCATTAACGGAACGAAACGGAACAGAATAGGTGGGGATGAATCAGAAAGGAAATGAATGGAATGAAATATAGTTCTCCCCCTCTTTGTTTAGAAGATTCATTAACAAAACGAAATGGAACATGTATTCTCCCATTTCACCTCAATTTTGGAAGAACAAATATTAGACATTTGAGATAAATAAGGGAGATTTGATTCTCCATGTGTTCCGTTTTGTTCCTATGCATTTTAAAACTTTCAAACACAAAAACTTATTTCCGTTCCTCTCATTTCCTTTCCATTCTTCTCATTACCTGTCATCCAAACATAGTGTAAGTCTCATTAAATTTAACTTCTTAATTACTTTTTTTGTCTATTTTTATCCATTCACTAAGATTAATACACACAGATTAAGAAAATTATTAAATATATTAAATGATAAAAAAATATAATTTAATATAACTAAATTATTATTTTTCTCACTTAATTAATATGTTCTCTCTCCCTGTCCATCTTTATTAATCTTACATTCTTTCCCCCTTTTCATAAATTGACTAGAGTAGTTGATTTTAAAAAATTATAAAAATTAATTAATATGTATTTATTGAATTTAATAGAGATATCAAAAGATGAAAATAAATTTAAAAAAATTAATAAATACTCTTTAATTTTTTAAATGGACAAATAATGTTAGATAAATAAATATTATTAAATAGACAGATAAAAGTGGAATGAATAAGTAATTCAGTAAGATTCTAATGAACATATTTTTATCTCAAGCATTTTATTTATTATTTATTCCACATAATATTTTTTAAACTTATATTTAATGACTATATTTTACTCAATAATTGTAGTATATTATTTAATTTGATCTAAATTATTTAAAAATTTATGATAAGATCTCATAATAAAAACATTAAGCAGCATGTTTGGCTGAATTTTTACTAACATTATGTTTGGATAATAAATAATGAAAAAAATAAAAAGAAAATGTGAGGAAGCAAAATAAATTCTTATGTTTGAGAGTTTTAAAATAAATATAAAGAGAAAAGAACTCATAAAAATAATTCTTTCTTTTTTTTTTTCAAATATCAAAATTTTATTCACCCAAAATTGAAGAGGAATTGAGGAGAAATAAGTTTTTGGATAATAGTATTTCTCACGAATCAAAAGATAAGAAACAAATCTTTGTGTTTTATCCTTTTGTTTTAATTAACTTTATTACATATTAGCTGTCAAACAAAAGTTTCTATATTTTGACCTTCATAAATGGTTTTGTAGGATACATATAGAATAGCATTCTTGTAAGTTTTTATAAGTCAAAATAACTATTATATATTCCGTTTCATTATAATTTAATTTCGAAATAAGATAGTAAAGTTTTATTATATTCTTTTGTTAATTTTCTAAAAAAAAGTAATTTTGTTTTTTTTGTAACATCTCCACTTATTCTATTTTATTCTATTAATAAAAAAAAATAAAAAATAATGTAACTACAAAAGTGAGTTTGCATGTTTTCTCAAAGAATAATGTTTTAGAGTTTTACTATACGATCATAGTTGGTATCAGTTTGTTTTTTACACACCCTTATCCTAATTCTAACACTTATAATGAAACAAAAAATGTTGCTTGTTAATGATGTGTAACAAATATTTTCTTTTTACAAAATGTTTAGCAAAAGGTGTTTTTTTTTTTAAATAAAAAAATCGAGAGAGACAAATTAACACTTCCTTTTTCTCAATACCTGTTTACGTTGAGAATAATATAAACTAAACATACATGAAATAATATGTACATATTGCAAATTATACATAAATTTTCTAACGTGAAACTACAAACAGATTTTGTTAAAAAAGATATAGAAAATATAAATATAAATTGCGTTATATTCATGTCTTTTTCATTTTAAATTTCTGTTTGACTCTCAAACTTCAATTAATTGGTGACAATATGTATACTGGGATACCATCGCTAACAATGTCGTTACGGTTAAATGTTGAATCCTATATATATATATAAAAAGAAGGGATTAACTTATATTAATATAAATTTTTTTTTTATAATTTTTTTTAATTATTAATTTCACTTTTATCTATAATATTATAAGTCTTTTTTTCTTACACTCATTTTTAATGTTAATTTCACTTTCATCTAATAATTAAAATTATTTCAATAAAAGTAATTATTAAATAAAAATAAAATTAACAATTCAAAATAATATAAAAAAACTTATATTAATATAAATTGATATATATATATATATATATATATATATATATATATATATATATATATATATATATATATATATATGGGGGAAAGTTTGTAAACTTTCTATATGTCATTTTTCATGTAAGATTCATTATTTCATTGTCTTATTATAACTATCAATTTTTTTAAAATATTTTGTTTCAAATTATTTATTATTTTAAAATATAAAAATATTAATTAATTTTTTTCAATTTTATCTTTATTATTTATTATCTCAACTAAATTAATAATTATATATAATTTATAATTAATTAATATTGACAATTTAATAAAAAAACATAATTTAATCTTATCAAATTATATTTCTCTATGTTTAAAATTATTTAATAATATTTTTTAATAAAAATCTTAAAAGATAGATAAAATTAAACAGAAAGAGTACTTTTTAGAGTTGTCTTACCACTCATATTTGATAAAGACTGGGAGAGGATTTTGTTTGGATTTTGTTTTAGAATCTTATGTTTAGTCACGTTTGACGGTAATTAGTTTTTAGAGTAATTTTAACCATTTACACTTCCACTCATTTTTAGTTTTTTAAAATATTTTTTATTTAATAAGTGAGAGAGAGTAATATCTTGAAAAAATGATAAAGTGTTTAAATAAAATTTCTTTAATGATACTATTTTTATATATATAAATTTTAAAATTAAATTCAAAATTATATATTTAAAGAATTTAAACTCCTTTCACTTAGATTAATATACGTTAATTACATATTTTAACTTATATCACATCACATTTACATATTTTTTATCATTTTAATCACATTTGCCCTCACTTTATTTTTTGTCCATTTTCATTTTGATTCTATCATATAGTTAAATATGAGATAAATATAACCTAAAATAATGTGATTCTAGTTTTTCTTTTTGTAGTTTTTATTTATTTTTGAGATTGCATAGCTGCTATAAGAGATAATCGTTCAACAAAAACTGTATTGTCCATAAACATTTGGAGCATTTATGCCAAGACCAACCGCACACATCACCTAAAATAATGTGTTTCTAGCTTCATCTTCTTTTTTTTTTTTTGTAGTTTTTATTTACTTTTGCGATTGCAAAGCTGCCATAAGATAATCCTCCGACAAAAACTACATTGTCAATAACATTTGGAGCATTTATGCCAAGACTAACTGCACTAGGAGTGTCACAACATGCCATTAGGTTAGTTTACTTGGTGAATCTTTTGCTCATGACAAAACATAACTTATATTTGAATCATGAATTTCTTATCCATAGATGATTTATAATTTTATTATAATTTTTTGTTGAAATAACTAATTTGTCTTGACTTTGAAATAGAGAAAGTTTCCATTGATCTTAAACATTTTACTTACCAAGGAATGTTACAACATTAATTACAATGAAGAAATCATTCATACTCCTATTTTAATAATATAATTAATTAAACATTATAAAAAAATTTATAAACTACCAACAAATTGATGTAAACACCATTGTGACTGCATTTGATCGTATATTTTGTTTTATAGTTTATTAATTATTATTGATGCATTGAAAATTTAATTTTTTATATAATTCAATTTTTAATATTATATTGACACTTTATTTAATATATTTTACTATGTTAATAATTATATGAGATGTTGATCTTATTAAATAATGTGGTGACATAAAATTAGAAATTACATGCAAGAGTAAATTTTTTAAAAATTGCATATAAAAAACCTTTTTAAAAATTTGGTTAAAATCTAAAAAATATAAATTAAAAGTGATAATATGTTTAAAACTAAAAAAAAAAAAAGAACATGTACATTTTGGTAATAAGAGAATGTGAGTTTGAAATAAAACAAAAAAAAGGTTAAGAATGACACTATAAGAAATTAAGCTCTAATTTAATAGATAAGGGTGAATCTAATTTAATAAATGAGGTTGATGATTTTAAAAAATAAAACTGGATCTAATTTAAGAGATAGTGCTGAATTTTTCTTGAAGTTTTTGGTTGTCGAAAATTAATAAAATCGAGATCTAAACTCATCCTGTTATCTAATTGTGATTTAGAAAACAAAATTTGAAGTAGAAATCAATTATGAACATATTTGTTAAACATAAAAGTCAAATTACGAGACTCCGATTAAGATAGAATGAGCTGATCGTTTTTGTTTGTAAACATTATTATCTTAAAACAAAATTTAATGTGATTAATTGTATTTCGTTAGTTCCGGGCCCGTGCCGGACGCGTGGATGACGTGGAAAAGAAAATGGGATTATTATATTGGGGTTACCGGTTACGTTAGAGTCCATTTATCATTTTAGAGATATGGTGCATCCTCTTCTTCTTCTTATCTCTGTCTTGTAGAATGAGCTGCTTTTCGAAACGTTTCCAAATTCTAAATGGAATAGGAATTGGAATAGGAATAGCTAGCTATTTACGTCATAGTCCTAAAGTCATAAATGAAATTGAAAAGCACCCTCACACCCAAATTCCACTCATCCCCAACCTAAAATAAAAATATCTTAACTCAATTTCGTTTCACACCCTATTTACACATTCCATCTCCCAGCTGATGCTGTTGTCCCACATTTGTAGGACGCCACAACCACGTTAAGCAAACAATCCAGCCCATCACCACTGTCCCTCACACCCACTTCCACCCTAAACCATTCCTCGTCAAATTCATCTTCATCCTAAAATTGGTTCCACCACCGCAACTCTCGCCTTCTCCAAAGTTCCATCTTTTCCCCTTTGCTATATTACTTTCGAGTTTCCACCCTCACAAGCCACAACCCTGTCCTCTCCAATCATCCAATTTCGTGTTCTTTTGTTCTTCCTTCACCATCTTCCTGCTATGGAAGAACCCAACACTTCGCTTTGATACGAAACCGGGTGTGGGTCTTTTTTTCTTGGCCTTTGTTCTCTGCCTATTTTCTTCTCGATTTGAGGATCCACACCCTCACGAATTTTTCATTTTCTCTGGGAAAAAAAAAGCCAAGAATTTCCCGACACCTGGGGTGCTCTGTTTCCTGCAGTAGGAAAAACCAGATTCAAGATTTTACAACAACGTGGGGGGTTTTATTTATCATTGACAACAAGACCCAACGCTGAAAACCCAGATCAAAAACCATTGATTTTTGCGGAAAGTTTCAATCTTTTCCCATTATATCGTTGATCAATCATACCCCACCAAAATCGGCCATAACAACTATGTCGAACAAGATTGTGCTCCGGACGGCGGTGTCATCGAACCGGCGGCAACCGCTACTGCAGAGCCAGTCATCGAAGAAGCGGGTGGGGGAGGTGGTGGGAGGCACCGCCGCGGAGTGCGTGGCGGTGTGTTGCTGCTGCCCCTGCGGGCTCGTGAATTTCCTTGTCCTCGCAATCTACAAGGTCCCCGCGGGGCTGTGCCGGCGAATGCTGAGGAAACGGCGGCGCCAGCGGATGATCAAGGAGGGGCTATTGCCGCCGGTGAAGCGCCGCCACTGTTCGTGCGGCTGCTGCGACGTCAACGGCCTGAGGATTCACCCCATGTGCGCCAACGACGCCTCTGACATCAAGAGCCTCCATTCTGTGGAGCCTGACAAGGACGCTATGGCTCTGGAGAAAGAGATGTGGGATAGGTTCTACAGCACTGGGTTCTGGAGAAGCTCTTCTCGTAGAGAAACCTCCTCCCAAACGCTCCCTACCAATGTTGTTGTTCCTGTTCCTCAGCCCCAGGTCGCTGCCTGAACCTGTTGGAGAACAGTGCTATACAATTTCAATGCATTGTTCTTTTCTATTGGCAATGCAACTTCGTTGTTTTCTGACAGATTGCATTGTCGTTCACACTAGGGTTTTCCCTGAATTTGATCATGAATTTGGCCTTTTGGTGTTGTTATTGAGGAGTATGCATAGTGACTTTTGATCCATGTTCGAATGCTTTACTCAATGTGTAAAAATGAGTCAGTGCCATTTCTTTTTAACTTTTCATGTTCATACTGCGTTTTCCAATGAGATATATATAACTGAAGGAACTTTGTTACCTCAGGTTCAGGTTGTGTGAAATTGTGTGCAATGGTTTCCTTTGTGTGAAAAGCTAAACTTTGCACTAAGCTGGCGATTAGACTAATGCTGGATTGCATGATATGTGAGATTTTCTGCTTGTGTGTGTTGATTTAATTTCCTTTGGAAACTTGTGGAGAATGGAATTTCTGCCACTCTTTCCTTTTATAGATTTTTTTTTTTGAAGAGAAGATGTATTGATTGATCTGCATTCATCTAGGAGGAAAAGGAAAAAAAAAAAGAACATGATAAAAATAAAAGAATAGAAAGGAAAAGAAAGTATACGAGTTATCATTTCTCTTGTTTAATATTATTTAATAAAAAAATAATATTTTTCTTTCTTTATTTACTTTTATTAAAGAAAAAAATAGAAATACATTTAAATAAATCAGAATATGTAAATATTTAATGAACCCACAAAATCAATCTTTTCCTCCCCTTCATTCCCACAAGCAAAGGATGAGAAATTGTGGAGTTTTTGCTCTCAAGTTTCTTCCTTTCCTCCCTTATTTTTATACCAAACAAGGATGAAGTTCCAGCTCCTTTCTTTTTCTTTTCACTCTAAAATCTCATATCAAACAAACCTCTTGATAATTACTCGAACTTATGAACTTTGCTCCAAACCGAGGATACTAATTTTAATTTCATTATTTATTATTATTGCCTAAAAATAAATGATTTTAGTGTTGTTGGCCTCGTGGTTTTTTTTTACAAACAAATTAGACCTATACCTTTTACCTACATTTTTTTTTTCGAGATGACTTTTTACCTATATTTAAGAGTCGCACGTTCAGTATGGTGGATCAAATTTTATATTTTTGTCATAAACAGTATATATATATATATATATATATATATATATATATATATATAATATTTATTATATTTTTTTTTTATTCATTTACTTTTATTTAATTAACACTTTTAAAAATATTAATAATTCTTATATTTTTTTAAAAACTGTAAGATAATTATTTTTCTTAGGGCATATATCACAAGAGAAAGATATTGAAATAGATATTCTAACTTGTGAACAAACTGTCCGCTTCGCTAACGGACACCAATTTTTGGAGGATCACGAGCATCCTGCGTTCATTTTCTAACAGTGTCAGTGGCCTTTCTTTAATTTTGCTTTCCACGTATTAGAATGCTATGTGTGTGGTTGAACGAAGACATAACATAGTAGTAACGGGTCACTATCCAATCCAAGCTACCCTTTAGTTAGTACAGGGTCCAGGTGCTTCAGATCTCAGCAGCCACCAATTGGGGTGGCCCGGGCGTGCAAAACATCCACGTTATTGTGTTTGTCCCCTATGAGATGGGACCTATAAACTTGTCTCTTGGCATGGGTACCATGTTGCCCTTGTGCCATCTTAATTTTTTTTTTCTTTCTTTGGTCCTTCTTATTCTTCTTCCCCTCCCAATTATTTTGACCGATAATTTTGGCCCTCACCATTTAAGTGCAAATGTCCTGAGATAAAAATAATAATGATAAGAATAAAGTAAGTATACTAGTATAGGTAAAGGTCAAAGTGTAAATTAATTCGAGTAATTCGATCAATTTGATCAATTGGAATCGAATCAATTAAGTTGATTTGGTTTGATTTAAGTATTTAGATTGGTTCGGGTAAAATCTAACTAATGAAAGCTTAATTAGTTTAGTTCTTAGATTTAGAATTTTAAATCTGAAGAACTATTCGAACTAAACTATTATTGCACGTACAGAGACATTAGACATTTTATGTTTGAATTTTTAGAGTTGTCA
Source organism: Ormosia emarginata (assembly GCA_029884605.1). Lineage (NCBI taxonomy): Eukaryota > Viridiplantae > Streptophyta > Magnoliopsida > Fabales > Fabaceae > Ormosia > Ormosia emarginata. The sequence continues at coordinate 24,622,564 of JAQQTP010000080.1, read as the reverse complement.
AGATTATCTTCAAATCTTGAAATTAGATTTTAATAAGTCTTTGACAAGTTTTTAAGGTAATATTTATAAGTACATTAATTATGATTGATTGTTAAAATCTAATATACACAAATTCTAACATTTTGTTTGACTTTATTGCAGAATGTATATGAAGTTGAAAGATAAATTCGATTTGATGAGTCATGTTTAATGAATCTTTTTTTTATGTTTAGATTGAGTTTTGACTGAGTTTGGATTAATTTTGGGTGATGTCCATTATTACATTTGTACTGGCTATATATTGATATTGGATAAAAATCATATATATCATATGACTAGTGGTTTTGCTTTGACTATCCTCTTAGTCATTTTCTATCGCCTATTTATGAGATCATAAAAATTGTATGTCATATTTGTTCTTTACCAAGATTATACTTTTGATTGCTGTCTGGTTATTACTTGAACTTTTTTATTATGTATTTTATTTTTTTATCGCATACTAAGAAGTTTTTTTTTCTCATTATTTTAACATTTTAGATTTGATATAAATAAGAAATCTCAAAGACTAATGATCGTGTAACTTAACTTGAAAATTGAATGTTCATTGCCTAATAGAAGAGCAAATGTTAGTCTATGTTATAATATTATTTGAAATTTTAGATACATTATCTGTATTTTTCTATATTACATATATAGTTGTTTAATTAATTTTTGTATTAAAAAAATAATGATCAATCCGATCACCCGAACCAAACTAAATCATAAATGTTTAATTTGATTCGACTCGGAGTTAACTATCAAAAAATAAGAAAACTGAATCAAATTAAACTAATTAATTTTAATTAATTCAAATTTTTTTTTTTTTAATTCGAACCAAATCATCCACGTACACCCTTAGATAATGGACAGATCTTGTGGAAATGATTAAGTGATAGTTGTAACAGAAGCATTTGGATATTTGATGGATCCAGCTTCATAATGGTAGTGAGATACAAAGTACAGTGGTCCACGACATGTCTAAAGTCTAAACATTAACGTGGCCAGTGTTTCATTGAGTTCTGAAAGCAGAGAATTCAACCGAAGAAATGGGAAGATCAAAAGTAAGGTATCTGTCAATGGCACTTGATCCAGTGTTTCTTTGGGCGGTCTTCCAATTCACATTTTCTAAGCTATCAGATATTTCGCATGGGATAAGATTTTTATAAAATAAGTTTATTTTTAAAATAAGTAAATAAATATATATTTATCTTTAATTTGATAAAGTATATTAAAATTTTAAGTTATTAAATAATCTAAAAATAAGTACACTCTTAATTATTCATTTTAGATAAACCTTTTTTCTTTTACCCTGATGGTCATGATCTCGTCAATGATCGAGTTCAATCTCATGTTGAGGCAATTTTTTTCATTTTTCTCTATTCTCTTCTCAGATTTCCTACTCCTATGTTTCTGCCAATCATTTGAAAATTTTAAAGAAAATAATTTTTTTTAAGAACATTTTCAATTTTAAAAGTGTTAATTAAAGAAAATATTAGAAAACTAACTATTTTATTTATTTTAAATAGAAGAAAATAACTAAATATATTTAAAATAATTGAATGTGTGTGAAAAAAGTGTAATAATAACTACTACCAAAAATGTCTCTTGTACCTAATCACACTAAAATACGATGATAATCTCTGCAAAAGCTGTATTGTAGAGATACTGTGAAGACACAAACACGGTTAACAAAAGCCAAGAATATAGAAAGAAGACGGCCGGGGTGAAGATGTAGCAACAAGGATGCAAAATATATGTAAGTTTTTAACAACATTTTTCCTCCATGAGAAAGGCTAAAAATAGAATTTTTAAAATAGAACTTTCTAATGCAACTCACACTTTAGATAATCCAAATCCTAATAATTTAGTTGATAAAAGTAATTAAAAATTAAAGTTTAGAATAAAGAATATGCTGTAAAGTATGTAAAAATTACTAAAAATCATAATTTAAAAGAGACAATTTAGTTGACAAAATTAATTAAAAGATATTAATTTATTAAACGGCAAAGTTGTTACTTTATATATAATATTGGTGGTGTACAACTGCTGATGTAATCGTATTTGATATTTTAACATTTTTTTGGGGGTCAAACTCACACAATAACTTCAACATATGTTAAATAATATGTTAGAAAATGATGTATAAATATATGATATGATTTGGCTCGAAAATCATAAAAAAATGTTTAATTAGAATGTCCGTTAAATAAAATCTCTCTATTAAATGTTCCAATCTATATATATAATATGTTATATGGACCCCAAGACATCATCGCAATATTATAAGGTTTCCAAAGTTCTTTTTCAGTGCGTCAAGTATTCTGAAACCTGTCTATTTCTCACCACATATATTCTATTTATTTATTTAATACGAAAGAATAAGTCTTACACAAACTAGAATATTCCAAGATTCGTTTGACAATAGATTTTTGCTTCTCTATTCTTTGATTTCAAGTTGGTGAAAAACATGGTTTGAGCATGAGAAAATTGAGAGAATGTGAGAAATGAAAATTTGGAATTAGTGAATAGTAGAATGTATGTGATAC